>OX383899.1:12112224-16912224 GCA_947532125.1 Saturnia pavonia | reverse complement strand
ATTGCAATACAGAAAAACTTAATTATATGATACATAGCATAGGTCACTTTCTACAACTTAGGGCTATTTTATCGATTTTATATTCTTACAATACGATTACAATCTCAGCTGGTATTAAATAACGAACCTGAACGCATTTGCCGGGACATACTAATAAGTGTTCCGTTCCACCTTCAGAGTGATAGTTGATTCACCAAATATTATACTAATGAAATTTAAATGAGTAATACTTACGTAAATTAAACACTAAAAAACACGCTTTAATCACGTACTAAAAATTATAAAACCTGTTAGTCAACAAAAATTTAAATTAAATAACATCTCGTTACCAAGCCCAATCGATTGGAAACGTCAAAACGAATCATGTGAGCCCAAACTCGATGGGTTTACTAATAGCCACTGAAGAGTTTCACTATCCACCTCCTAGCTTCATCATCCCATAAGCTTCAAGATACATTTATTATTATAGTTTTGTCATCCGAACTACATATCCATACAAAGTTTAATTTCGATACGACAATTGAAAGTAGGTTAAAGTTGACTTCTAAGATTTTATTACATTGTTTGTTAATTAGTAATAAGTGAAGCTAATAAAAGCGTGTTAGAAAAAGTACGAACCGATATTCCAACTATGTAACTTTTCTGAAATCTTCACTAATATAAATGCGAAATTTACCTTCGTCTATTTACTTGTAGTTTCAAGACTTAACCTCTGAACCGATTGCAAATAAATTTGGCATAAAGATAGCCTGGTACCTGGAGAAAGACATAGTACTGTTGGATTCATACAAAAATACTAGCTACTTTCGTTATCAGTCAGTGTATCCGGTCTTATTTATAATACAAAACGGAAGTTATTTCAGCACGCCGTCTGGGCATAGTTTTGATAACCAGGAGTTGTAATAAAGCATTGTTTAATCTTGCTAAATACAGTATAGTACAAGTAATACATGTATAAAGATGTTACGCTGTTTCTCTGATGCCAAGCCTTCTATATGCTGCTTAAGAGTACGAAAAAACACGCAGAAGAATTCGCGGGTAAAAGCTAGGGCTACCTTAAATATTTTTATTGTAATACTAAGTTTATTGTAATGTGACCGCCATTATATTATCAGATCAAGTATCATAGAACGGACAAAAACATCAATTTTCATTCGTATGTGGAAAATAATGTTGACTTAATTAAGTACCTATATCATAGAAATCACATGGTGAACGGTCAGCAAAAAAACATAAAGATTAAAAGATTACAGGTCACGTGTTTATCAAAGACAAACAGATGTTGTGACTAATCACAGCTTAACGATATATCCGTCTTTATTAGATATACTTTGCACTATACCAACTAAGGAGGATGTAAAATCTGCAGTATCAAACTGAATCAAGATAAAATAAGAGATAAGTATGTAAAAACCGTAAAACTTGCCCTTATACATATCTATACATATAATAAAATTGCAGTGTCGGTTTGTAATGTCACAATAACAGCTTTTTTACTAAATGCATATGGATGTATATACGGTATTATATATATATAAAAAAACATTTTTAAAATTTTTGTCTGTCTATTTGTTCTAGTTAATCTCCGAAACGGTTGGACCGATTTTGACGGGGCAGCTCACTGGCAGATAGCTTGAGTTATAAGGAGTATCTCAGGTTAATATATATAATATAATTATAAGGGTTTTGCGCAAATAAAAATAGTTCGGAAAAGCAAGCACTATTCGCGCGTGTGCCCGATCGACGGCATTCTGTAGTCCACGCGAGCTCATCTAGTATTAAATAATTCCATAAACTCTATGATGATTTTGTACCTAAAAATGTAAAATGCAGCGATTTACATCCGCAACGCTTTCAGGAAACACTCGGCTGCAACACCGACACGTATGAATTGTTTTTACAACACGTGTTCCTCTCGTTCCTGGTAAAGAATAAATAAAAGTAATACTTAGAAATATGACAACGATTACGTGTTAAAATTTCGTTCATACATTTTTTATCGTTTTTTCATATTAGCTAGGCTTTCCTTGTTTGTCTAAAATGTTTGCGTCTATTCTTAATTTCATTTTATTATATATATCTACACTATAATATACCTAATAACGCTTAAGAGTTTTTTTTTGTTTGAACGCGTTAATGTCTAGAACTATCGTTTATTTGAAAAATAATTTTCGCATTTTATAGCTTATTTAATGAGGTAGGTTATATACGCTATCTAACATCACGCTACGACTCTTAGGAGCGGAGTAATTACCATCGCTATGTAGGTCAGACAATACGCTAACGGGACAATACGGGCGGGCAGTGTGACACGGCACGGAATATCTAGGCAGACGGCGGGAAGGTGACCGGTCTGGAGCCGAGAACATTACCAAGATTCATATAATTAATAATAAAACAATTACGAATTATTCCATCATGTGGTTTATTAGTGGTCTGTAGTAATAATTCATTCACTATTAGTGTGCTAGTAGTAGCTGTCTCTTGGTTACACAAAAATACTATGTTATCTTTTGAAAAGTAAGCTCTAGATAGATAAAAAATACTAAAGATATAATGATTTGGGCTTTAGAGGAACCCACATTGAAATCACTAACATTTTTTATATCAGTGATAAACGAGTAGTCGTGGTCTAGGTACGAAGCATGGACTTATAAACGGGGTTTTTACCCAAGCCCGGTGATACTGTAAAAGCCGTTTCAGGACCCTTATGACTAACAACATAGTCAAATAAAAAAAGAAAGTAAATAAAGGTGTAGTTGGTGAGCCCGAATCCTAACTATAAACTGAAACGCTAATATTCGCGAATATCCATCTTTCGTATACCTGCCACTTTACTATATAACAGAACTTCAGAACAGAATATTAAATGATGATTTAATATTTTTTTCATAGGTTTTAGCGTTTGACCATAGTCTCACCTGATGTTAAGTGTCGACTTGGCTTATGATGGTAACATTCTAAGCTGGCTCTCAAGTGCAGCTGCCGGAATATAACTTGAGGGTGTTAGCTAGCCACACGAGTATTAGAGAATGTCCTGCCACCATGCTATGGTTTCATCATGATGTTTTCCTTTACCGAAAACTCAGGCTCATCGCCGGCATTGGAATTGAAGTCCATCGACACGATGTCATTACCATGCTACATTGCCATCATTGCTTCATTTTATTAACGTTTAGAGCTCTGCTTTTTATGGTGTTAAGTCAAGGGCAAAAATTAGTTTACCTTTGTACATTTTAGGGCCCCCTTACATGTAAACTATAGCTACGCTCGTGGTACGAAGCATACAATGTGTCACCTAAGTATGCCCTAACCGTTAGTTCGGCGGAAGCCAGTAGTTAAACTAAACTACGGTCACTATTCGACCCGTATGCCGTGCATCTGTCACTTGACGCCTACGCCCCGACTGTTTTAACTCAGTTTTTTACTCGGCAAATGATACCTTTTTAAATGGACCCCTCAGCTTCACACGAGACGTCTCGGCGGTGTCACGAACACCTCGTATATTCGACGAAAGTAAACAATACAGCTGTAGATAACGATGACAATTTAAATAAGTACTCATTTCCTCTTGTTACTAAGTCACCCCTAAGCAGAGAAAATTAAATATCAAATCGACGTTTTACTAAACTATATAAAAAAATGTCTTTATGAACCAAAATTCTTTGTCATGCAAATTTATTTTATTGGTAAATGATTAATTATTTCATTAACTCTTAACTATAATAATTAATAACAGGAACTAATTGTGAAACTTAAATTAATTACAGATTAAATATTGAATTCTGTGGTTTTTTTAATGGCTAGGCATTAAAAACTGCCAACTTTTTTTACTTCGTAGCATGTATAGTGACGGCATGGTAAGAACAGTACAATCCAGAATCATCGACGACTACCAAAATATTGGTTATTCATCGACAATCGTCGTTGTCATGCCGGCCTGCAAGCCTCTATAGTCTTGACAGCTGGATACACACCGGGTGATCCCGAAATGTGACAAACCAAAATAAAGTTACTGTAACGGATTTATCACCATAAGTATAGTGGTCGCCACTCAGGCGGGTACAGATCCCTGCTACTCCACTTAATTACTGGATACACTTGTAGATCCCGAAACGTGACACGCCCAAGCACTATGACGTATGTTACACCTGATGTATGGTGGTTGAGATCCAGAAGGCCACACTTCCCGTATCCTACCACCCAGGCCACCGATGTAAATTGAACAAATATTATTGAAAAATAAAATACAAGTTTACATTCGAGTGATCTGACGATCAATTATAATTTACGAGTAATAAGTTTAAATAGTTTAAAAAAAGTAAAAACACGCTTTAATTGCGCACAAAAAATTATACAATTTTTTAGTCTTAATATAAGATCTCGCTAACATCTATTGCACTTGTCGAAACAAATCTAAGAGCCCAAACTCGAAAGGTTTACTAGTAGCCACTGAAGTGTTCCACTATCCACTTCCTGGCTCCATCATCAGATCAGCTCCAAAATACCAAATTATAGTGTTGTCATCCGAACTACAACATACACATACAAAGTTTCATTTCCATACGACAATTAGAAGTGGGTTAAAGTTAACATCTAAGATTTGATTACATTGTTAGTTAGTTACAAGTGAAGCTAATATAAGCGTGTTAAAAATTAAAGTAACGATCACTAAAGAGTGGTTGGTAGAGTCTATGAAAGGTTCGACTGCAGAAACGCAGAGAGAGGTAGGGCATAAAGGTTTTTCTATTTCTCTTGGGGCAGCCCGCCTTTTGAAATACCTCCACGTTACGGAAGATCGCAGCTAAATAACCTTATGTTGTGTTCCTGCAGAGAGTACGGTTACCAGAGCTCCTTGGGAAACGGGGGTTCAAGGGTTCAACGCGCTAGTGATAGCTCTAGTGTTAAAAGCGTTCATAGGCTATGGTAAACGCTTACCATTAGACGGGCCATAGGCTTGTTTGCCATCTTAGTTTTCTAGCACTACCGCCTTACCTATTTTTGCCGCAAAGCAACAGTGGTCACGCTGTTGTATTCCGGTTCGAAGGTTTTGGTTGGCAACAAGGACTGGCATACGAAGTATACTGTAAGTATACTCAATCCACAGAAGTACCTACCTATTATGATTGGCTTCAGAACTGGCCTTTGGGGTTATACATAGCTACAGGCTGTAGTGACCACTTCACGTCAGGTGGACATAATGATTGTTTAGTACTTCAAAATACCATAACCGCATTAAAAACGGATCGACTATCACGTTTAAACAAGGCATTAACTGTATCCATTCAAGAACGATATTCAATTATTTGGTAGTCAGGAAACGACGTTTTAAAGGGGTCGAGCCGACGACAGACCCCCATTAGCGAAGTGATGATGTGACAGTTCACGACTTCGTTAAGGGTGTCGTTGACATGTGACCGTGCCTTGTAAACCGCTTTCACACGATTGCCTTTCAACCACTTATTTAACAGCTCTTTGTAATTTCGACGACGGATGAAACGCTGAGAATACGTTTCATTTCTCTTTTACAGATAGAACAATTTTAATTTACAACTTTTTCAGAACCTTTAGTAACCGAAATTCCACCGTAATTTATTAATTTTGTAAGATTATACCAACACTGAAATCACATAAAATTCACGACTCCAAACTCATTCAATCTAACTGTGAGTAAGCATTTGTTGGCAACATTTTAAAATTCAACGAAACAACGACAAAAAAAATTGAACGTAAACAATGAAAATTTTATTTAATTTAATTTATATGTAACACATGTTATAAATAATATTTTAGATTTCTCTATGTCAAACAGACTCCTCCGTGAGCGCAATTATGTATAAATAGGGCTAGAAAGTATGTCTTCACGTGTTAATATATACATAATTACATATGTATATATGTAGACACTTAATCGCATTACACACAAAATACTAAGGAAAGAGTGCAGTGGCTTAAGATGGTTGAGCCATCAGATTTACATTACTACGATGGGTTGGGATCAGCGCTGTTCCAACGATGCTTTACCCAGTCAACAATACGCTTAGCTTGCCATAATAAAAATTGTTTTACTATTGTTCTGTTTTTAGTTACTTCTTATGGCGCGCTTTGTAGGTGGTAAAATTGAATTTATGAAGCTTTTTTTTTACGTCATAGATGTATCACTTCTTCCGTGCGTACATAAGTACACACATTTTTTTATAAATAGGTAGTTACTTGGCGAAATGATAGCTCAGTAGGTACTTAATGGATAGTACGATACAGTCCAGAAATAACGGTGACCGCCGTTGTCAAATTCCATCCCCAGTTGTCACCGTCATGCAAGCCTGGAAAAAATTCCTGCTACGAAGGACCCGATATCGCAGGAGGGAGGGAACAGGCTGGACGGGGAGCGACTCTTACGTTAATTTTAATTAGTAATTAATCAATCTGGCTGATCTATTTTAAAATTCCTTTGAAATTCATTCGGATTTCCATTATGGGACCGGTTAATTTTACGACTCCGAGACCACTTAAAATTCTTAAGGGTGGTCACGAAACAGTGACCGTGTTTGACTTTATAGAATGCTACGACACGGTCCATTAGCACCTATAGATAACGTTGGACGAATGTCTGTCGACACTTATCGCCTCGATGCGCTCAATACAACGATGAATGGACTCCGATGCGGAGATGTTCGTGACGCTGTTGCACCTGGTAGTTGGGACCGATGTTTACGCAGTGTTACCAACATGGTAAACGCGAAAATCAACTTCGTCAAGTAATGGCTACTATATGTTAGTTTGTTAGTCACGACGGCTAACGCAATATTAGATAATTTTTGAAATAAAATGATAATGTTGTATACTTCTCGGGGTAAGCAGAGATATATTAATGGTAGCGATTGTACTTCTTTAGTTTACTCCTTATAAATCGATCTTCATATATAGACCGCAGTAGGTAAATTAGCCAATCCATTGAACGCCTGGTAGTGCAGGGCAAAGTTGAAGGCACCCGACCTCGCGGGAGATCATCCATGAGGTGGACGGACCAAATAAAAAGCGCCGTCGACGGTCCTCTGCACGAATGCTCAAGGAAAGCGGCAATTCGCGAAGAGTGGCGTCGTATTGTTAAACTGGCTACAAAAACTTCGACGTGACGGCCATGACCACTCTGGCAAGAGTGTAACGCCAAAGAAGAAGAAGAAGAAGAAGGTAAATTAGATGGTGAGTCTAATCGAGTGTTAACAAAAAGTAAAGTCGCGCATCATATTATGGAGATGGCGTATATATATTTTAATAATTTATCTTTACACACATTATATATTCCAAAATAATAGTTTTTAAAGAGTAGACTCCAGTCGCCCGTCGGAACTGACACGTATATTTTTTTTCTCACATGAAATTTTGAAAGTACAATATTAAACATTAATTACGTATGCGAACCCATTCACACGTTTCCCTTAACTGATGGCATGATTTCTCGGTAAGGCAGACCCAACTCCTCGGCCTTCGTTGTTTTTCCACTGTATGCAAATCCGGTGTGAGTCATTAGAGGGCAGATCGTAATAGTAGAATGAGCGTGCGCTGCCCCACAGGCTGCCGGTACACGATTAGTTAATATACTACATAGTGATTCATTTCGAATACTCGACACATCGTATGACTTATATCCTGCCTTTCATATCATTTAAAGCCTACAATGGAAGCTCGCCAAACAAACGATCGAGAATCATGTTTATGTCAACAGGCGTTTAGTTTTAAAGTTATTTTATGCTTTCATTTGTTTACTTCCAACAAACTTTTACATCATATAAGGAGTTATTGAAATTTTTAACCTGAACTAATTACTAGCTTCTTATTCAAAAAATCAAAAGTCAATAATAATTTATTAAATTTAGACCTTAATAAGGCACTTATGAATGTCAGTACACTACTAACGGTTCGGAAAACATACAAAACATCGAGAAGAACCGGCAAGAAAGTCGATCCGGTTTATCAACTTTTCACTAAATTCACTTCCAAACTTAACCGTAATTCACGTAATGATCCACCCTATAATACCCCACTGACAATAAATAAAACTTGTTTTACGTGATTCTTGAACTTATCATCCGACCGGTATTACTGTACAGACTTTCATAGAATAAAAAAAATAAGTGATTTTCAGATCAGTGGCGATGCGGCCAAACATTGTCCCTAAAAGGGTTAGATTAATATCAGCAATCAAAGCACACTGAAAAGCAATGTCCGAAATACTCAATCCTAACTTTGCTTTAAAAAAAAAACTATTATATTTAATAAAGTTACAAATTAAACATGCGGTGGTGGCTTTAAATGAACAGAGAAATGTCTTATTATTTTTATATGTAAATCAAATGTAGTCAGTGTATTGACCACTGGCCATCCATTTTAATAAATTGATTAATTTTAAAAATAATCGTACACTTAGGCTTATTATAAGATTTGAACCCACGTTAACCTACTAACGCAACGCTTCTAATGCTATCGATGCCACCTTTTTAGGATACAGATTCCAACAATTTTGTTAGTGAATGGTATACAAACTGAAATTAAAAAACAAAGTATATGATTGTCACGTCCTGTCTTTTAACAGCCTTGTGTCGCCTAACGCTACATCACCTTCGATCCAAAGAAGGCTTGATACTATCTGACCAAACGATATGGCCGTGGCGTCTCCTCATAAGGGCCGTTGATTATGGATTGTTAACTCCATCGGTGCGTTAAGTCGGTTAAGTGCGGCACACCCGCGATCTCCACCCTCGACTCTCCCAATATAGATAATAATGGCGTCGAACATTATCACCATTTATGTTTAACAAGTTTCGCAATATATCGAATTACTATACACTTATATTGAATAACGAGTCCTGGCTGACGAGAGATCAAACCAGCAGCAGAAACTAATGAAGCTGTTATAATAAATTTTATTTATTATAGTTTTACTTTGTGAAAATACGTAACATCTGTATTGGGAGACTATCTATATGGGAGACTGGAGTGTAGTGGCGCAGATCACGATTTAGAAGCTTGTTAGATTCCTGTCATCCTTAAAGAAAATCTGTATTATTACACATTATAAAACAAAGTGTCTCTGTCTGTCTGAACGCGATAAACTCGAAAATTACCGAACGGATTTTCATAAAAGGTTTTCTTCATCAATGGACGAAGTGATTCATGAGGAAGATTTAGGTGTATAATTCATTAAAAAAATTGAAAATTGGCTGAAATATGATGATGACGGTTGAAAATGTAGGACAAAAACACGCCGACGCTTTACTGGCGTGCACCGCGTAAACCAACAGAGTTATATGTAAACTACAACGAACACAAAGTATTACTCTGCTACTCGTGCAAAGCCAGGGCGGGTTGCTAGTAATGTATAAAAATTATTGGTTTTTAATTTGTTTGCCCTTTATGCATTCCTAAATAATTTATCGGATTGCGAATGTTTTTGGGAGTGGTTGAACAAACGCCCGTGATGGTTTCAGAATCAGTATATTTTACATCAGGTGGCGTGTGAGTTACATTTTGAAGACAACGGGAACGAAGTCCGGGGTAAAAACTAGTGATAAAAGAGATCAGCTTTACTATAAATGTAAAAGAAACAGAACTTAAAAGCCCTTATTCTAGGTATAATATTAACTTGTTTTAGACAAAAATATCACTTCTATCTACTTATTATCTGATAATGACTTCATTACTTTTATAATATTTACCCAATTATACTCCACTAGTTTGAACCTGCGATTTCGCCTGTGTGTAAACATCATTAATGCTAATACATATATGTGTCTAACTACAAACCAAACAGAACTACCATATAAAAGTTCTTCTCCATTAAAAAAAAATCTTTACTAGTGTATGCCTAAGTTGCAAAAGTAATCCACTGACCAAATTTCTCATTTACGAGTATACATGAAGTAGTTTCGTCTATACTTTGATCGTCAATCAGGAACATTAAGAAACCTTCCAGATATATCACCAAACAAACCGATTCTAAAGATATACATAGTTTTTTTGTTCATTCACATCTCTACCACTGACCATCTGGTACTATAATACTAAAAATTCATTGATACGAGATAAAACGAAAATATACTATTGTGAGAATACAAAGTGCGTGGGAGAAGCAGGCGTAATATCAGTCGCATTATCAAAGCACTCGCTGGCAATCAACGGCCACTCAATTATAGTGAACAAGTTTAATAAGCCATTTAGCTGTCAATTACTACTTGATCGGCCCCGGTTCAAAGATAAGATGGGCTCGAATACCACTTAAATTGATGGCATTTGACAAAGTTGCCTTATTAAATCTATAACTAACTATATTTATATGATAAGAGACAATTATACATAACAAGAACCACTTGTAAGAAGTTCATCTTAAAGAGATTATAAAAAACGAAACGAAACCGATCAGTATACCATCGATAAGATTGAATAAGTAATAAAAATAAATGTTGAATTAGCGCAATATCGATCGCCACGTGCTGCCCATTGATCGTTGAGATGGAGAGGGCGGAGTGGGGGAAATCATTCATTCATTTGCGCACGCGCATCGATAGCAACAGCCGCGCAAGCGCATGCCGGTCGATCGCGTCGCGTCACCTCGCGCCACGCGAATATCCCTCACCGCGAGATGCCTGTACGATATAATATTTTATATCGTGGCTAGTCTTACTCACATCATGACATTGATAATTTAATATACCTATATTCGTAATAACATGTATGAACGAACGGCATAGTTTTTATACTAGAAATGAACACAAATTAGTGATCCCAAATTTTAAACTTAATAAGGACTAATATAGTTTTTGTAGTTTTATTGTCGAAAGGGAATATTATATTTTATCTAAAAAAACACTAAATAGTCTTGATAAACTTTATCGAGTTACTTGCAGACTCGATGACTGGGGTGTTTTCCGACCCGGTGGTAGTGTTTTGACATTGATAAATGTCTTCTTAGGACCTTTAGCTTTGATTTTGAAACCTATTCTGATGCACATTTATGTCAAATGCGAATATGTCATAGAACTCGACAGTCTTTGCTAATGAGAGATCGCTCCTAAAACTTAATCCTCAGTCGAAGCCAATGTTGACAGTCGTTCCATTTAAATGAACCATTAGATTGTCATGACTACGCCTACAGTCCAATTAGTCAATGGTACGTAGCGTATCGATGTCTCGATGCGAGTGTCAACGAAACAAAAATATTAAATGAACCGGCTGGTTAGTTAGGTAATAAAGTAAACTCGACAGTCGGGTAGTGAATTAGGCAAGTGCTAATATTTGCGGACGCCTACATCCGCCAACCTGCCGCATACCGACCGGTCGTAGTCGAAGCGCGTGTCAATAAACTCCCACCGTGCTTTATTTACTACCTAACACTACGAAATTTAGTAACTAGAAAGCGCGAAAAATGCTACCATTTTACTTTATAAGGTAAACCATTAATAAATATTTCGCGAACAAGTTTCTTATGTACATAATCTAGAAACATTTTTTAGAAAACAATTAATAATCTATTCTTCTATAGAAAAAGATTGTAAAGTAGCTAATGTCTGGAACTACTAAGAATACTAAGAATAAGAAACAGCTTATATCATTGAGGTTCTGTAGATCCAATACCTCATATAAAGATATTCAGAACCTTACGTCATTATATAATAATAAAAATACTTTACATTTACACAAACATTTCGAGGTCAATATCAAAATAATTATTCATTACCAAAAAAAACATTACTGAATTCAAGCCTATCTTCTTATCATAAGAAGAATTACATCAATCTTTATAGATGAGGTTAGCCTTGAAAGTTAAGTTTTTCACGTGACTGTTATAAACAAACCAAAAGGCCTTTCAATATTAGATATTAAAGTGATTAAATTCTTAAGTTTAATGGTTAAGACAAACATGTTGTTCTTCAATCTGGTATTTAGTATCGATTTAGTAATGATAGGTTTTAAAACAGACGGTAATTTTGGTAAATTCAAAAGCGATACAAATAACGATATGATACTGAAGCAATATTAGCACGAGTCGTTAGAAGGTTAGGTGTGAATCTAGAGAGGTCATAGGGGTCAAACCCCTCCCAAAACTAAATATAATTTTCAGTTATTGCATTGTTTTTTTCTTTTTTATATATGTACTAGCGACCCGCCCCGGCTTCGCACGGGTGCAATGCTGATACTAAATATACCTACCTACTACAGAATGTCCTTATAAACAACGTTTACAGCTTTTTTGTCATTAGACAATACAAACATGTTTTGTTTAAAGGTTACTCTTGAAAGAGCGACATATAATTTACCATGGTATATAGGGCCGGTACCGCCGCACCCCGTATGTTCCTTCATTTTAAATCTGTAATATCTTCGGAAATATTCATTTAAATTACATGCTGTAAAGGGCCATATTGATCTATATTAAATGGACAATGTATTTAAGGTACTTAATTGGATAAGGATTAATGCTGTATTGCTTAAAATCACTTCGTAAATAAGCCATTTTTTCCCGTAAAATGTAAAGGATAAAAAATGATTTTTGTGGGTTATCCTTAAGAGATAAACATATACCATCGCGGACTTTTTTGTTGACCTTTTTAAGGTGTACAATACTGTGGTACAGTATTTTGATTTATCTCTTGGGGTTCAGCCAGCGTTTGCAATGTAAGCGCAAAAAATTTGTTTTATTTACGACATTACTTAGAAACCTCTAAATTTACCAGTGTTTCTCTACAATATTATGTATGTATTATACATATAAACCTTCCTCTTGAATCACTCTATCTACTACAAAAAACCGCTTCAAAATTCGTTACGTAGTTTTAAAGATTTAAGCATACATAGGGACGGACAGATTATAGCGACTTTGTTTTATACTATGTAATAATGATAATGCGTGCGATGTTGGTTCTTCGAAGAACTACAATTTATGGCCTCTCCAAACTTAAGCTCTAGATCCGCACCTATAGTGGATTGTATTTGTTGACAGATATTAATGTCAACAATGTTTAGGGGGAGGCGGGTTAAGTAGGTACGTAAGCACGTGCGGTTCGGGGATTCTAGTCGCGCCACCGTTACGTAGCCGCCATTATAAATCTTGTATCATTCAGTTGACTTTATGGGGAACGTTGCCAGCGACATCCTCGCTGATCGACGTCAACCGGTTATCGATAGTCGACTGGTTCGTTCGCTATCTACTTCGGTTCCGGGTCTACATATTATTATTATGTTGCCCGTCGTACATAGGCCTTCATTAATTTCACAAACAAATGACTAGGTAAATATTCAAGGTTCACAAGGAAATTAAATTCAACTATATATAAGAAGAGTAGCTGAACCCGCGACTTTGTTCACGTTAATATTAAAGCGGCTTACATAAAACCTTTCTCCATGAAAAATACTTAGATCTACCAACTTTCATGGCGATCAGTCAAATTTTGTTGGAGTTTATTCATTCATCCATCCATCCATCCATCCATCCATCCATCCATCCATATCCATCCATCCATCCATCCATCCATCCATCCATCCATCCATCCATCCATCCATCCATCCATCCATCCATCCGTCCGTCCGTCCGTCCGTCCGTCCATCCATCCATCCATCCATCCATCCATCCATCCATCCATCCATCCATCCATCCATCCATCCATCCGACAGGTAATGGTAACTGTATTTTTATACTTTATAAGTTCAGCGTTTGACCATCATTTCACGTCATGGTAACTGATGATGTGGAGAGTAACACGTTAATCCTCGAGGGACTGCTTCTCAAGTTCAAATGCCGGAACATTTGCTATATACCTATATACTTGAGTATGGTACCTAGCCACGCGTGAATTAGAAAACTTATTGATACTAAGTAGATAACAGTCTACCACTGCACCGTCATCGCTTCAAGTAAGATTATTTACAGGACGGTAAATCCCGTGATATAATCTATTCATACAGCATGAACTTTCTAATGTTAATCCCGATACGCAGGCGGAATCTGGATTGTTAATGCGGCATGCAAAAGAATAAGTAACATCAGACCAGAACCGGGACGAACGACCTCGACGTCCGCAAAACGAATACAAATGGCCTAATCGCGTAGTCGACCAATGTATCCCGACACTGTACCAATGTAATAAATCATGGCAAAATAACTAGAATAAATTATTTTCATTCATAGTATATATGCAATATAATGCGCAAAAATAAAATACAGCTTGCATATGTACGAGAGATATTCATGCTATAAAATTTATTCGCATCGATATAACGTCTGTGAATATAATTGTTTATCGTAACTTAAGTAAGCGAACTGTTTGCATATTCATTGATATGCGTTAAATGACTTCTGATAGTTATATTTTGGCCACGTCGAAAGTGCCTTCACCGAATTATGCCGGCCGCAGCATTGTGATGGGCTGATGGCCTTTCAATGAACTAAATGCTTACACGCACTTCCTGTGTGAACGTTTCTTTAGCGAAATATACTGCTTATAATAAAATTTGAACCATCCGCAGTAAATAGAAAAAGCATAACAAGTTTACATTATTTTGAATAACAAATATTTAATATTGGCCGTGATCCGCGTTCAAACGGCAAAGGTCATTTACTAACGTTTCCGTCTATGATTATAATCTTTAACACACCTCTTGTGTTAATAGCATTAATAATCTCGGATACCATTGTTATTCAGATGAACTCTGAGTTCTCTCGGCGAAACTTGATTATTTCGTAAAGCTTCTTGAGAAATTTGTTTTTGTATGTATTTACAAACAATGGTTAAACAAAAAGCAGAATTCGCTTCGAAGTCATGACAGCGCGTTCTCATTAGCCTCTACTTAAATTATGACAGTGAGAATATATGAACAAAGGCTTTCATAACATCAACAATGCGCTTTGAGAACTGACTAAACTATAATTACTTTTTATAAGGTTGCAATATAAATAATTTCAGCTTTTAAAACGGCTAATTATTAGCTGTTCATGAAACGAGGTCGAGCCTTTGTTACCATAAATCCACTTTCTATCGTAAACGTTTTAAGCTACTCCTAACTCGTCCTGTGTCATGAGGCGTAAAAGACGCGGTATGCGATTAGATACATTTTTTTATTATTCAGTGGGAAGTGATCGACAGGTGGGCTGTTAAGAGTGGAATGACGTCAAACGACACATCATCCTCACTGTCCCGTGCTTCAACATTCTCCGATATATCTTTGTCTCTAACTGTTGATACTGACTTAAGAATATTTAGTAACCGCCGTCTCAACTCGTCCTAAAAATGTATAATATTTCCATCCAAAGGCATGTAAAAATGCATTGTAAATTATAATGTTGTTAAAATTCAGAATAACAAGTTATTGTCGTCTATGCAAAGCGTGCTCAAATAAAACATGAACTTGTAAGTGGATAATTTTAAGTGTCGTGTTTAGACCGGCTCATGTAACGGAGAAGAACTAACTGGAGCGTTGCATTCCCACGTAAGTACCGCTGCTTGGTACGTTGTTTACGCAGGGAACGGATTTATCTTTCTGCAATTCGTTTCCTTTCTGTCACAATGGATCGTCTTAATTGAAATGCTGAAGTATATGTAAATAAAGATACCAACTTTATGAACATAGATAAGCTGAAAAAAGTTGTGAATATTATTATAGCTAGAGACAGTAAAATGACTTGTAGTCACATTTTTTTCACTTTTGATATGAAAGCAAATGTGCTTTATATGATGTGATATATTACTGAATGAAAGAAAATAATTAAAACTACTCACCAGTTTTACTTGTTCCGATACGGTTTTGTTTGATGTACAGAGGTTTTTCCGATTTTCCGTTAGATCATATAATGTTTATATTTATCTCATAAAAACAGTTTATTTAGAGTATAAGCTTTTTATTTTTACATGTAAACATGTTGTTCAGCTTCGGTCTAAATTTCGTTCTGACGTCTTGTTTTGTATTTGGTTGTTGCTTGTTGTGTTGTTCATAATAAATATAAAAATGCGAATTCATTTAACTTATAATGTTATACATTTCGCAAACGGATTCCTTTAACGAAAAAAACACATGGAATATTTTTGAACGACCTATCATCCAACGACAATGCATGTGATAGACGAAAAAAAAATCATTCCACTTTACGTGTATCGGAGGTAGCGTAAAAAATATTCCAAGACTATATGGTATCACTTTGTAGGCGTGATTAATATGTATACTCATCCGAAATTACAGCTTTATATTACTAAGTATCTCTAAGCTAAGCAGTAGACAGACAGACGGACGGACATGGCGAAACTATAAGTTGATGATTACGGAATCCTAATAAACGGGTTGGTTTGCATCATGGGTCCACATGAATCACAAAAAACTTAGTTTCAGGAATTTAGTGCATTAACTTTGCCTTCTTAAAACGTGGATTGAGAATTTAGTGTATGTTCGCAAAATCTTAGATAAGCTTGATCTTGTAAACGACCGGCATAACTTTAATAATAGAAATAAACACAAATTAGTCATACAATGTTTTAGAATTAGTAAGACAAACGTTCCTAATGTAATAGCATTAATTTATATAATAAGGTTCCAAAGCACATTACAGATTTATCGGACAATATGTTAAGGTTAGAGTGGATAATCATGACGTGAATGATAGTGATATCTGGAAATGACTTCTTATCTCTATAAACCCAACAAAAAAAACTATGATTATTAATTGTAAAAATTACTTATATTTAATGCTCAGAAGTGCTGTCCCAGATCCTAAATTAAATTAACAATTTTTTTTTATTTTGTATCTCAACCATGTAGGTAATAAATTGTTCGATGGACAACGGATTCGATTACAAAATTTAATCTTAATTTGGAATCTATTTATTTGTAAATTGTATGATATTTATGATACGTCTTCCAGTGCATCGTTAAAGTATCTCCTTTCAATTTTATTTGCGAAACATAACGACAATAAAACTGTCATATTAAACCCTCGGTCAGCAATACGAACGAGTCTTGTTCCATGATACTTTGCACTCAATATCATCCCTTATCTAACACAGTGACTTCCATAATGAGATCAAACATATTATAACAATGGTCTTCTTCAATTCTTATTACAATGAATTGTCACAGTGTACTTCTTTTGAGGTAAGCAGAAATATAAATCAGTGACAACTTTGTACTTGTACATATTTTTTTTAATTCAAATTTATTGTGCATCGTTAATTATAGATTTTGTTCAAATTATGGGATAAGTATAAAGGGTGTCGTTACTGGTGACAGCAATGTCTTCCAGGGAAACTGTGATGGATATGCTCCAGAACTGAAAACAAAGGTTAGTATTCTTGCAATAAGAATCGCTTAATATAAAAAAATAAACACAACATGATGTTTAACACAAAAGTATTATCAGCATCAACAGCTGTAGTGTAAAATAACTGCACTTTAAAGATATATTGGCTAAGGTACAGCGTTCGGACGCGGAAAGAATCTCGTCTGTCTGTAGGTGTGTTCGGACAGCTGCAACTGAGAGCTATACATTTTACTCCTTTCCAGCCTTAGTTTGTTACAGTCGTGTAGATAGGGGGGGTCAGCCAACCTTAAAAAATGGTACGTAAACCCTCAAAATGTCTTTTCGAATTTATTAGGAAACGTTTGTAAACCTAGGAATTCCTAGATTATTTTTGTGTACGGCAGCACGCAGTACGGAAGCAAGTAAAAGTACAGAAAACTCTCAAAATAGTGATCCTCCTGGGAGGCCAACACATTTTAATATTTTCTGTTATAGCCCAAAACATGATATGCTGCCCCGAGTGCTACCCATCCTAGTTACGCCGCTGCTTTTGTTACCATATACAAACCTTTGACCCCATCGGCTATCCGTTCTACGACCTACGTGGCCCGCCCACTGCCACTTAAGTCTAGCTATTTTTCGGGCTATGTCGGTGACTTTGGTTCTCCTGCGGATCACCTCATTTCTGATTCGATCACGTAGAGAAGCTCCGAGCATAGCCCTCTCCATTACTCTTTGAGTGACCTTGAGCTTTCTTATGAAGCCCATAGTTAGCGACCACGTCTCAGCACCATATGTAATCATTTGCAACACACACTTGTCAAACACTTTCGTCTTGAGACACTGCGGTGTCTTCATGGTATGGTATGGTTCATTAACATTGACAAATATATAAGTGGTCGTTGTTAGTAATTTTTAAATGCTCCTGGTTCTTTTAATAATTAATTTATAAAAAAAAAAACAGGAACATAACGTAGGTAGATATAGATTTCGTAGTTTAAAAATATTTGCACTATTACCATTACCATAACATAGAGGAATACGTTTGTATAAAAAAATATACACCGTCGCATTTCCTCTTAATCATCGAAATTATCACAAAAACCAATATTATTACTACGCTTTTCAATAAAAATATATTTTTACTATATAATGCCATATAATATATGTTAGTACTCATCATAGTCACATTATGTACTCAACATTGTCATCCTATAACGAAATATGCATAAACAGTTATTTGCTCCTTCTCGCACTTCAACTAGAATGCTGGTTATCAAATCTAGAAGCGTGATGATTAAAACTTGCATCATTTGAATGGAACGCGGATAAATAAAACAGCATAATCCACTCGAGGTTTCTCCGTGTAGCTTGATTAGCTACAATTAACGCCATTAACGAAAGTTTACGGTTAAATCAAATGCCAAGAAAGATTAGTAATTTTGTCGCTAATTTTATCATTGTCTTGTGCTATGATATAGTTAAAGGGTAAGTTATTAGTTAAAAGTTGTTTGGTAAGTTAAGGTACATTTATTTTATGATTATAAAAATAACAAACGGGTAATACTCCTGATCTTAAGTAATTACAGAAGCAAATTCAATTCTATATTATCTCTATTCAAGGTTATATTATTCTTACGCTATAATATATAAGTTGTAATTTTAGAGCCTCTACTTTTTCCGCTTGGCGAAACGTTTATAATATCTATATCGAATATATCTATATACATATTATAAAACTCAACGTCTCTGTCCGTTTATGTTCTTTTCACGCGAAAACTACTTATCCGATTAATGTTTTTTTTAATGTTAAATGATATATTTTGTGAGATAAAGTAACATACGAAATAAGCAGTGACGATAATGGTGAATCAATTCGGAAAAAAGATGCATTTCTGGCGCTTAAATTGCTTACGCGGAGTAAACCATATGAGATATATCAAATAAATGTTCTACATAATTGTAGATCTTAAAAAGACCTACAAAAAAGGTAACGATAGCATACATTTATCTTCATTAAAGCAATGGTTTTCCATTGTATTTGAGAATTACTCGTACCAAAACTCTTATTACTACTATGTTAAAATCTTAAGTGAATAAAATTGAAACACAAAAATACACACATTTAATAAATTTGCGAAAACCTACATAATTATCTATTAATCACAAAAATAATTATGGTGCAAATATATTGCATTGTTTTATCAATTGTTTGATTTGCTTGGTTTGTTTGCATGGAAGATGTCTTTTTATACAAATAAGTATATTATGTAAATATGCAAGAAGTGTAAATAATGATAAGGCTGCGGGCCCATTGTTCTTCTTGCATACTAATATAATAAATACAATATTGTATTATGAACACAAACTAACTTCTTCTACAGATTGCAAACGCGAAGATATTTTATAATATTATAATATCAAAACTGATAGTTTTTACGGAACCTTGGTCTGTCATATGGTAGTTTTTTATTTTTATTTCTAAACTTATGTTATGTGGTCCTATATAATTTGTTATTGTACACAAAGCGAAAATAACAACTAGGAGTTGCCACAAAAACTCCCTGGACCGTTTTAACAAGGGAGCCGTCAACTTGATAGAACAATGTTGGAAGTAACTGTACCGATACGATATATCGGGATCGCCGATTTTTTATTTACCGATAGGTATCTAACAACGCACGTGATGCTAGCGGCGACATTGCCACTTTTTACTAAGTGTTCTATTGTTTCGCGCCTATTCATTATTAATATTGATTTGAAATTATTTTTATTAATACTCCTTTTAAAATTAAATATCAAATACCTCTTATCATTAAAAAGGATTATATTCAGTTTTGTGCATAACAGACACAGAGATTTGTGCATAACCTCCTCCAGTCGGGTAATAATATGTAGGAGATTATATAGCTTTTTTTTTAAATTGATTGTATCGGCAAATATTATCCCTAGTTTGAAATTTACAAGAAAAATACTCTATTCACGTGACTTTGGTAAGGAATTGTGGATGAACACAGCTGCCATTATAAAGAAGAATAACAAAACTTAAAAATTTTAACATAATTACAAAATATGTTATCTCTGAACATATTAACTATTCTGTAATAAATGTGGCGATTCGCTCTCGATATTGACCGGCGCCAAGCTTCCGGTTTTGTTTCTCGATGCGAGTAGATAATTTTATATATCGAGTATGTCCTATACGGACTTTTAATTTATAAGAATTATTTTAATGGAATCGTTGACGCACTCGTTGAAACACTGCCTAGCCTTCCACGCATACACGCATAACAGAATAAATTTGACCGGATCAACATTTTTCTGATCGCGACTTTTTACCTGACCAATGACTACCTCTTTGTTTTTATATGATACATTTTTTACAGTAGGCTTACGCAACATAAGCAAAGATTCAATAACAACAGCGTCCACAGCGAGATCAGCTATTCATCATCGGGCTTGGCTACACGCTTTTAGACAGCTGGCTTTGATCTCGAAACGGGGCAAACCAAAAGAGAGTTATGATGATCACAACCCAGTTAGTTACAGACACTTTACCACTCCTCTTCATTACTGAATATACACAGTCAGATTCCGAAACACACTCCTTTTACACGGTGTATCATAATCATGCTCCAATCGGGCATAATTGTGGTAACCTACCAGTATATAAACAATACAGTAGTTATATGGCAAGCTCTCACACGGCAGGCACCTAATATACATATGTTCAAACCTATATAATTTTATATCGACACCCAGACAAACGCGTCAAACAAAAATCTGTGCAGTGTTGTGATCGAGCCCGCTTAATCATGACTTCTTAGTAGACTTACTGCCATAATATATTTTGAAATCCAGTTGGAAAATATTAGGAAGAAAGAAAATCTTTGACGTAAACACATAAAACAAAAATACAATGACACGCAAAAAGTCACTGTTGCATGGAGACAAATAGTATTTATTATGTCTCAGTGTGAGCTGGAGCCCGGGCCAATCAGCTATTTTAACAACACTTTGCTGTCTCTGAAACTTTATTATAAACATGTACTAACTGATAATAGTCACTCACAAAAGTAATACCACAATTGTATTTAAGTTTATTAAACACAACGGGAAACTTTATTAGGTTCTCCAAAATCTTTTGTTTCATTTAAATTTCATGATAACTCAGAATACGAAATACATGTGCCATACAAAATATTCCTGTCAAGACCACATTAACTTGTGAACTTTCTTACTAACGAAAATTTACTTTTCACATGCGGTTAATTATTATTATAGAATAAAAGCGGCATGATATAGTTTATCGTGTGTAATACAAAGTAGTAGTAGTAGGCAAAACGTTTTTACCAGTCTCTTGTGTCCCTTATAATTTCTGTATCGAAAAATTTAATTTCTGTATTTTTCATATCTAACCTCTCCTAAAGGTATGTTAGTTGACTGGCCCCCTACAAGGCAATCACTGCAGCACTTAAATTTTTGTAGAGCCTGCATATACAAGCTCGCGGATGGAGACCGATGATCGATGTAAAGTTTTTTAATAGACATTACATAAAACGCAAGTATAATTCGACGTGACAATTTTCATCACGCATGTAAAACAACATTAGACAACACAATGCACTCAAGTCAGTATTCACTCAAAATATGAATGCAACGTCCTTAACAATAATGAGAACGCGGGTTATTGTGAATGTGTATCATAACAATGTTGCATATATTGCACAAGCAGAATATGGGCCAATGAACTTACTAAAGATAGTATCTTCAATGGTAACCTTATGCGCAACTTAGAATCGATGTAGATAAGCTGTATCCGACTCAACAACGTGTTCTTGTTCTTTTCAAGATTCCTTTAATACGTTGCACGATTTCTGACTTCCTCAAACGGAATACATGAAATATTCTTATGTAAGACTAGCTGTGCCCGCGGCTCCGCTCGCGTGGACTACAGAATGCCATCGGTCGAGCACACACGCGAATCGTGCTGCCCCCGCTGCCACCCGCCAACTACGGCGGTCGTCCGACGGTTTGTTTTAAAGACAAAAATGCTTATTGTGGGTGATCCTTAGATTATGCTATCGCTATCGGTCTTTTTAAGATCTACAATTATGTAGTACATTCATTTGATATATATTTTATGGTTTACTCGCGTAAACCATTTGAGCGCCCCAAAAGTGTATTTTTTTTCTAATCGATTCACCATTATCGTCACTGCTTATTTCGCACGCTATTTTATGCAATAAAGTATATCCTATAAACTGACCAGGTAATATAGTTATAAATTAAAAAAAAAACATGTAATTTAGATAAGTGGTTCTCGCATCAAAAGAACATAAACGGACAGACAGACAGACAGTGATACTTTGAGTTTTATAATATGTACAGAAGATGAGAAACTTCTAAATATCTATAATGTCTTAGTTAAGTAAGATAAATATTTAAAAACTTGGAAGTTTGTGTAAATATTTTGTTATAAAACGGTTTGTAGTTATAGCCTCTTCTACTTCATACCCCACGCTAAGTATGGCTGGCATAACATGGTTGTACTTTCTACTGTCATCTCAGTATGCACGTCATCCCACTTTTCTATGACATCATCAAGTCCTTTAAGCGAAACGTTAAGAGGCATTACGCAAGCATGACTGGCAATAAATAAAAAATAATAATTTTGTAATGCAAACAAATTCATAGTAGCTTTGATAACATTCATTTATACGAAAAAAAAAAAAAAACAAATTTACCTCGAAAACAGTGATCCATTCAGCTACACCTCACTGTTAAACGTGGTAATACAATTAGAACAAATTAATTCGCAATAATATCACTAAACGATACCTCACGTTAGTCAGATAGTAAAAAATATAGATGAACACTAGATGACCAGGCCAACGGATGCGGAGAATAAAAAATGATTCAACGTTCCCAAGGACGGTTGTACGTACGGTTATATCAAGTTTTGCTGATTTGCATAGCGTTGACTGGATGTCTAGCCACGTCAGTCGTCACTCGTCAGCCGTTGGTCAACAAGTGTCACACAGTGACTTGTTTTCAACTACAATTGTTGATCGTAACTAAAACTCAGTCACAAAGCCTTAGATAAATTGATATGAAAAAATATGTAAATATATAAAAATGATTATATGAAAAAAAAAACTTAATACCGATCAAGCTTCTTCCCGACTCTTCTCGATAACTGGGATATTTTTCGATCCGGTGCTAGTGGTTGGACATTCATAAGTGCCTTCTTAGATACTCTTAAATTGAATAAAGTATTTTTGGTTTTGAAGATACACTGAAGTCACACAGATTGTAGAAAAAAAGGCAGATGGAATATTGGGAGTAAGAGCTGTAAAATCTGCATTGAACTATATGATATGCTTGACAAATTGGTGACAGCACTATGGAAATACGTGCTTCAGTTTGCGTGCAACATTGGAAGGATAGTGAAAATAACTTGTACTGTTTATATTGAATAAATATACCACACGGTAGACAATGTCTACTAGACATACCAAGAAGGCATAATTTATTTGAAAAATATTTTAAACAAACGGGGTACATACTGCCAATGCTACGTTTTGTTTGGAATTGACAATACGAGTATTTGCTTCTTATTGACACTTTCGTGTTCAATGCCCTGTATCTGCCTTTTTCTAAAAAAATCTATAATTTGTTAAATCAACCCATATTAACATAATAATGATGATAAGTAATTAATAGTGACGGGTTACTCACTGTGTACATGATGGTCATGACCTAGTCGGGTACAGATAACCCTGACACCCAGATTAATTATTGAATATACATCGGATGATCCCGGAAAGTGACGCGTCTAAGGTGTTACACCTGGTATATGCAGGACACGAGGCAGTCGGACACAGTTGTCGTGTCCTATCACCCAATAGCAAGCCTATTTAAATCATATAACTATCCACACAATTTGGACCGGGCACAGCCGCTGCGGCGTCGTCACATCCGGCCCGATGACCGTGCACGGTTGCGCAAGCACTTATCAACACGGGCATTGTATGCAAAATCGTTCGAACCGGTCGCCAAATACCAAGCGGCAGTAACGGTACCCACATTATATCCCTAATCGTGGGGTGTACCTACATATGGTGACTTGTTCCATAACCAATAAGTGTTTAATGTATGTCTAGGTATTAAGATATTAAAAGCAAGTTTTAGTCTAAATAATAGCATGATAGCCCTCCTAATGCATTGGACTACAAATGAGAAAAATAGGAGAAATAAGGTAGCGTCCAACAAGGAGTTTAAAGTGAAGAGTGTCTAGGACCTAGACTCTAGGTATTAAATATTATACATGTATGTACAAATATCAGCTTTATCGTTACCTTAGTACAAACTATGCTGAGTTTCGATAGAAATGGCAGTAAAATTGTCCCCTGATATAAAAAAAAATCAAATGTTTAGGCGTCCCTCAATCCTTTATTACAGCAACAGCCAATAAGTATTAACTACTAATATTCAGATTAGTAAATTTAAGAGAGTCTGGAAAACATCGTTGATACATATGCTGGGTCACGAAACAGCAACTATCGGATCGATCCACTTTATTGTTCTTTCGAAGCCTCTTTCTTCACGATATAGGCAAGTGTAGGACTGTACGAATTAACGTGTTTAAGGTCTCCAAGATAATTAAATAAACTGGCTGAAGCCATTTTTCCATGGTTTAGAAAACGCGCTTAATGAAACCAAATTAATCGCAATGAAAAGTCGAACGCAACAACGGATACGCATAGTACCATCAAATAGGACCCTACGCTACAAATGCATTGAAAACACAAAAGACTTGAAATCACACAGCCGGGTAACTAACGATGTTTACACAAGCACGGGTGGACAAACACATGAGCTCTTTGAAATGCGCATACGCCGATCCGCAATATCAAAAGGACCGGAAGGATTTTAGAGGCCCCGGTACACCTCACCACGGTTTCCTATCGCTCATACGATGAAAGACTGTTAATTTTTTAAGTAAACAACGTTTGTGTATGTTTTTCTTTAAACATCGAGTAGTCATAACGTTCAAAGGACGTAAAATTTCTGACAGATCTAATTGATGATAGGAAAGTGTTGATTAAAGAGATTATAAAATAACAATACAAACAGGTAAGAGAGAATCTGACAAAAAATATTGGAAGACACAATAGAAATAGGAATAAGTTCTTTGCTGACAAATGTCAAAGACAACGTCTGAAAATATTAATCGATTCACTAAATAAATTCAAACAGGTAACTAGGTAATTTTTGAACAAGATCGAAATTTCCGTTCCTTTAATACCAGCTATCTGAACGAAAACACCGAAATACAAAAAAATTGGTCCTACGGAAAACGAAATATATGGTCCTATTTGAAAAACATCAAAACTCTCTGGAAACTCTACAACCGTTTGTCCATCTATCACAACAATATTTTAACTTAGGGTTACAAAAAACACAGTGAATCGAAAACGAGACAGTGGTATGTTTAAGTGCGAACTAAAAAAGTGGTTAGTACGCATATGATTGTACATAAAGTACATAGACTAGGATAAGGGAAGCCTGACCGTCAGCTTGTAATTTCGTTGTTTGGAGTATTTATATATCGATACTTGCCGTTTTGTAATACATATATTATCCGATAAGCGTAGTGAAGTCAAAATTTCTTTACCAGTATAAAAGTTTTATTAGAGTCATCTGATCGTGTGTCAACAATAATGATCACTACGAACCGATCTTTACGGGCATGTGTTGTAGATTACTCGCATTGACGACTATGGCATTTTAAATAGTTAACTGTTTCCAACTTGTATACAAAATCGTACGGTCAATAATAATTGATTGAAATATAAAACTCAATCTTGCACGAAGCAGAGGAGCCGCAACATTCGTGTGAAACAAATCCTGACCGGCACCGGACATCCGTCTTTGTCGATATTCCCGTACTACATCAAAGGGAACTTTTGAATTTAATATACAAACAATTTTCAACCTTACAAATATCAGTTGAAAGCATACAATAAAAATCTATTACATTATTGTTCATTATAAAGCTAAAGTAATAAATCCAATTTTATAAAAGATACGATTAAATTTCAGTAACAATAATTAATTACAGAAAACGACAGCATTCAAGCCATTGTGTAATAAATACGGACCAAAGGAAACTAGTTTTACATGTTTATAGTAAATAATATGAAAATATACAATGTTATTTTATATTCAGAACCAAGAACACATAAACCTTCATTTGATTGACTTAGAATACGCATCCGACATTGTAATGTAATAAGCAAGGGTCCCTCAGGTAAATAAACATAAAACATACCTCTCATTTTGACATGCCTTCACAAACTATACGTTGTTGACAGAAAATGATAATATCCATCAAATTACCTGAAACAAAATATAAGGAATCTAAATGAGTGAAAATGATGTGTCCAAGGCGTCTCAGAAATAGATATCATTTAAATTGTCACATTGTATCAGTTAAGAGCGGTCAGTCGAGACTCGCGCGCACCGTGGGCTCGCCCACGTCCAATCCATTTCCGCTGTGGACTTCAGAAACGAGACAAGCTCTTCCCTCAGAATTCTAGAGACCATTTCTTTATATCATCCCATCCGGATTCACTGTTTATTTTTATACTCAAAGGTATTCAACTCGTAAATAAATTATAAAACCGAGTGTATAAAATAAACTCATTCAAGGTCCAGCACGTATCATATATAATTTCGATCAGCGAGCCGTTTGATTAGTACAAGAAAAGTCGACCTTGAACGAGGACTCGTGAAGCGGACGTGTATGGTCGTAAAATAGAAACGACTCTCGCAGCCGCAGAGACAAACAGACAGACGACTATGATATATGGCGAGACGCTCACACGATTGACGGTCGATAGCTCCTCCGTCAGAACACCGGCATCCGGCATTCAAGGTGACACGACCCATCCTTGCAGATCCGGTCTCGGCTAAACGCAGTATTATCATTAAAACAATAAATGCGACGCACTTGCAGATATACTGTATTGCTTTTGGCAGCTTATATACTAGAGAAAGTATAATATTGACATTCCCGATCGAGCTTCTTACTCGATTGCTATCGTCGAGATGCTGCGTAAATTAAAATAAAGCTTATTTAAGTCTGATTTCTGTCCATTCTTTAGATAATAATGAAGGGCAACTACATAGCTATCAATCTTATAAGCTGTAACCATAATGTAATAGATAAAATTTTAAAAATTAAAAATCTAGTCAATACTAGATGTAGGATCAGAAGCATTAACATTCTAAAAGTTAATCGTGTAATATAATTCAATGTTAATTCGAGAATCGTGATGATTGAGTAACGCGATGGCGAGAGCTGAGCAGATTGGTGACAGTGTGTAGTGAATTGTCGTTAAATTGAATTAGAACACACCACCAGCGCTTGCGCCCGCGCAGTTCGACGACCGATCGCCCACTACCTACTACATTTACCACATATTGATCCCATTCAGTAGATCCTTGGTGATTGATAAACCAGAATGTGGGTGTGACAACATTCCACTAGTAACGTACCTTTAGAAATTTGTCAATAATAATAAAAACTGGAAGCCATAGGACACAGCGCGGTGTCTTGGCGTGGATGTAAGGGCAGTTAATAAATGCGAAAGAACACGGTTTGAAAGGATATAGTGAAATTACATTACCTTGTAATGCTACGTGATGAAATTATATTAATATAACTTATAGACAAGCTGCTGCTTAAGCAGCATTATATGCGTGAGTTACTGATTTGGTAATGGCAATCGATGCGTAGGGTAGATTGCATATATATATATAGCCGAAGGCTCGCGTGGGTGATCAACCGGGGGCGGAGAGAAAACTCCCTTCAGTGACGCTCTTGTAACTCCACAAATTATTACTGTTCAGCTCGATATTGGTATTCATATGGAATTCAAATTCATTGGAATTCATATTGTTTTATGTGAAGTTATTTAGCTATGCCCCACGGTTTCACCCTTGTTAAATTTATATGACCAACTCTCCAACGCATCACCGTCAATGCAGCATATCGTATACCCGTGTAGCATATCGTTTCTCTCACTTCGAATACTTGCCTAGAGTTTGCCAGATTGCTTGACGTTCATGATAACTGCAGCGTTCCGTTATAAAAAGCCTATAACCTTCTTCAATAAATAGGCTATTAAATGCAAAAATATATTTTCATATCTGACTAATAGTTCCTTTTAATAGCGCGTTGAAACATACAAACAAACGAAAAAAAACAAACTATCCCTTGGGCTTTATAAAATTAGTATAGATATCGCAACAGAATATTGCAGATGAGAAGTCGACATATCAGGAAATGTAAATTATACAAATCAGATATCATTTATTTATAATCCTGTAAATGTCAAATGTTGATTTATGAGTATTGGACAATTTACTAACTACAGAAATCCGTCTTTAAATGGGCAAAAATGAAAGAAGTGTTAATACCACCGTCTAATACAGACGAATGGCCCCTTCAATCGTTGATCATTCTTAAGTTAGATTAAAAAATTCCATGAATCTAAACGTTAATTCTTTGAGCCCTTGAGCAGCTTTAACTTTTATGTGAAATGCTAATTCTCCATGAATGACAGGTTTTTGATGTAACGGTTCTTTAACGTAATAATCTACAGATATTTTCTTACGTGGTAAGTTCCATAACATAATGTCATTATTTTCTGTAATGTTTCATAATGTCTGTTTATAAACACGCTTTTATTAGCTTCACTTGTAACTAATTAACAATGTAATAAAATCTTAGAAGTCAATTATAACCTACTTCTAATTGTCGTATCGAAATTAAACTTTGTATGTATATGTAGTTCGGACGACAAAACTATAATTTGGTATCTTGAAGCTGATCTGATGAAGCCAGGAGGTGGATAGTGGGACTCTTCAGTGGCTACTAGCAAATCCCTGGAGTTTTGACTCACATGATTTGTTTTGGCGAGTCCAACACATTGGGCTTGCTAACAAGATGTTAGTTAAGACTAAAAAGTTTTATATTTTTTTGTGCGTGATTAAAACGTGTTTTTTACTATTTAAACTTATTTAATTTGTATATATATTATGTAAGATTTGTGTTGATTTGATATCATGCTGTCGATTATTGGTTTATTTGACTTATAGCACCTTCATATTAAACATGAAGTGGTTCATCCAACGATATTTAATGGATCTGCTGGAACGTTTGATCTGTACTCGCTCTTACTATAATTTTTTTATAAAATTGAAAATGTGCATGTTCAACTATGATCGGAATCTAATGGTGAGGAATAAGATTTTTTAAAATAAGCTTTGTTTTTTCATTTTGTAATAAATATAGTGAAATTATGGTAGGCAACTGAAAACGGAGCATCCTGCCCCCGCCCCCGGCCCCGCCCCCGTCCCCAGCCGCGGTCGCCTCCACGCATACTTACTTTCACCTACAGCGCCATATTAGTTAACACTAACGGTGTGTCACACGATACAAAATAAGGGACACAGTTTATTTGTACAAACTCAACGTTTACATATTTACTCTACTTTTTTTTTCTTTACAAATATTTTCATTCATATAAGTGGCATTTTAACGTCTATGACTCAATTGACATTTCACAGGCCGATAATACGTTACTCAATTGACTCAGTTGAGAGTGATAACAAATATAACAAATTTTTTTATATTAAATGACTGGACCTCACTGAATACGCTTGTGATTGAATGAAGATAAATACTTAGTCGAAAGCTGGAATTGAAATTGAAATTGTATCATCATAGTATTTATCCCATATTCCGGTATATAAATATCGGCCGGATAGAAATACTTAAATTTTGGATATGATTGACGGATGTTACAGCGGATACAGCGAGTGTAATGTGCCGGATCATCTCTAGTGACAATGTCCAGAACAGGGTAGTTAGAGTTACAAGAAAATAAAGACATCACAACACATAGATCGGCTCTTGATCACGGCAAAACATTTGTGTTTCAAATACTCCTTATCTATCCTAAGGAGGTGGACCTTTCTCTTTTATCCCCCCTAAGTAGGGTGGCACAACACATTTTTCTCTTCTATCAGCTGTCACCGCAGTTTTCATAACTTTTACACACAGTATAATTCTTCACACAAACCATCCATACCTTCTTCGGTTTCCGTCTACTTCTATATCTGTCCACTTTCATCTTAACTTTCTTCTACCTCTTCATGACATGCCTATACCACACTAACCTATTACTCGTCAACTACTTTATCACTGGTGCTGTTTTCGCACTTTCTCTGATATCATATTTTCTACTAGAGGAAAGATTACAATAATACATATTCGCAAAAATCATCAAAGTAAAAAACTTAAATTTATTTAAAAAAAAAACTTGTAATGATTACCGGAATGGCATCGCTCACGGTTACGCCTGTGGCAACGCGGTTTAGATTAATCATTAAAAAGTAGTTGTTACATAATTCATAGTATAAAGAAACCATAAATCATATCAAGGCGAACACGGGATCAGGAAGACACACTATAAAATAATTAAAACGCCTTAAAATAATTTATAACTCATTTTTGATGCAAATGTAAAATTTATACATTCGGACAAAAACCATTTAAAATCAAGACGTGGTTATTATTATTTTCCATTTGAGCGCGACTTCGTTTACGGTATAATAAAATAAAAAATGTCCAATGAAATATGTACACACGTAAGAAGTGATTCTTTGGCGTAAGAACAAAATAACTCAAATAATTTTATCCCGCATGCCAACAACATGATGAAATTAGCCATCACTGACAATAATGTAAGTAAATTCATTGATTTTATGATAATAATGTATATTTATACACTGTCAAATAAGATTTACATAATTAAAAAATCCAGTAAAATTAATTTAAATTATTATCATTGATGGACAACTTCATCATGTCACCGCACTTTCGTCACATGTCACACGATGCGCGCGCACCTCTCAATTTTACCCTCTAGTAACAACTCTAAAAGAAAAATAATATTAAACAAAAAAACATTCGTGTAATGTGTGTAACGTCACGAAAATGGGAAAAAAATCTTTTAAACATTATAATTATGCGCTTGTGTTCAGTCCACAGTAAACTGTTGTAAGGATTTTTTCGATTTCCCAAGGAATACATATAATCCATTAATAGTAACTTAGAGTAGAGAACCTTCTCAAACACGTATTTTTTACGTATTTACACATGCAAAAATACAATAGACATCAACCAAATAAGTACTAAATATAAGGATAATGAAAAATATACTGAATTAAAGCCTAACGTTATACAAAATACCATATTATATATTATTCCTCATAGGTGCTTTTTTCCTGGCTATGCAATATCTCCGATAATTCTTCAGCAAAATGTCATATTAAAACTTATTCCCGTCCTTTTTCCGCTACGAATGAAACATATACAAACAGTTTCAAATCGATTATTAATATAATTCCTATCTCAATATATTATTTCTCAAACGTGTTTAAAAAAAACATTAATGGTATGGTATTCCTATTGAAAATATATAAAACTAACATGTAGATGGACTCATATATTAACAGCAATCTGTTTGACTCACATAAAAGCGGATAGATTGTTTAAATTCTATAATGTGCGAAATATGTTATAAGATAGAAGTGTAAAATTATACTAGTATAAACGGAAACGTGAAAATTAACAACGAAAAGAAAATGAAATAAAACAAGAAACATTAATATTAAATCATGAGAAACGATACAAAACAAAATGATAAATAGTCGATAAGATTTTAATAAAATCTATATTTATCATTTATTGTATTATTTAGGACACCAACAATTTAGAATACGCTTCACTACCCTTTTGTTTAATCGAGATATACATTGTAGTGAAGTACACTATACCGCCTCGCTCACCGGCAGATATTCGTAAGACTCATTTTAGGTAACCTCAGGGTTGCCCCCTGTAGTTCCGTAGGTTGTTCGAGGCTACACCCGTGGGTACGTACATGCCTCCATTAAGCCGCCTCACGCCCCAGATGGACTTCAAGAAAAACAAGGTAACACACTGCACTACAAGGTTTATTTTAATATTCTTCAACACACACTTAGTAAAAATTGATTCATCTTGATATAACAGCCAGGATAAGGAAAAAGGCAGCTCCGCTGGTCCATCCTGGAGGCCACGTATTCCCCGCGTCCATCGGCTGACTTTTGTGCCGCATCGCGATTATAGGAATGTCTCTCTATATTAGGCACGCGTGCAAGCGCAGTAAGATTGTTGAGGAGTCTCTGGAGTACACTCATTCGGGCCGATCGCCCCTGCTTTTCATCTTTTTCCAGTCAATCAAACCACCCCCAAAATCTCCCAAGCAAGAAGAAAAAAAGACTTCTTCGTCACCTCTATTGAAAGATCCTCCTTTTTTCTACTCTACTTATTCCTGGCTCCTAGCCTTTTAAGCCAGGTGTGCTACAGGTGGAATTATTAATAAATGTGTCACAATTATATTTAACCATTGTAGTTCATGAGAATTTGAAAAAGATGATAGTAAATAAATTAACAAAGTGGTTAAAAGCCTATTGTGTGACCAGTTTTATGTGGTAATTTGAATAGCCATCTGTGATTACGGCTGTTCATCGACTTATCATCAAATCTTGTAGAGTAATTTAACCAGATTTCTTAAACAAAAATCCTCAAAAAATTCAATTTAGGACCTAAGAAGTTGATGAATGTCAAAACACTCCCGCCGGTTCGGAAAATATCCGATAGAATAGCCGGCAAGAAATTCTTTTTTTAAGTAGGTAAATAATGTTTCAGGTTAATAATTCTATTATTTTAGTGGATGTACAGAGAGGGAGTCCATCTCCAGATATTACTATCATTTACGTAATAAATGATCTTATGACAGTAAAACCTGCTTGTCATAGTCTTTGAATATATTGTCCGGCAAATTGGTAATGTGCTTAGGATCCTTACTGTAGAATCTTAAACTATTCGTATAAAATAAAAAAAATTGGCCCTAACATGTTTAAAACATGGAATGACAGTAATTTGTGTTTATTTCTAGTATTGAAACTATACCGGTCTTTTACGTATTTTTTGCAAATACACAAGCAATTGTTAAGTTAAGCGAAAGTTAAGTTACTTGAAAATGATATTCATATGTGTATTGTATCCAATAATTTAAATAGCTATAAGATACTGTTCTACATAACTTTTAACTTTTAATGTTATTAGATAAAAAATATTAACGAAGTTTTTATTTTCGTTTTTAAAACAAAATAATATATATTTTAAAATCTAAATGAAGGTTTATCTATGTATCCTTTTTCATATTCATATTTCACTAGGAATGATTTTATACATACAAGTTACGCAAATATTTCCTTATTTAAGGTATATTATACAGTTTGAATCGTTTTACTATATAGGCAAAAGATTACATCCAAGTATCTAAAATAAAATTTCGATTAAAAATATAATTGGAAATGATTGATCGTTAAATACTATATTTTTATTGAAAACTCAATTAATGGAATAATTGTACTCGTAATTTAATGTTAAAATACGAACATAAACCAACCTATATGACAAGTGGAAACAGAATTGAGTTAGCAAAAATAAGAGAGTACAGTGCCGCGGTGATGCGGTATCAGTTATGGGGTTTTTCTGTGTTTTTGCCATTGTATTTTTTCTCTTATTGGATTATGAATGTAAGGATGTCAACACAATGTTACAAATTATTCTCCTACTGTTTATCTATATACATATAATAAAGTTAGGAAAGATAAAGGAAGTTAAGATATCATATTCAAAGATCACAATGTACATCTTAGAATCGAAATCAATACACTAGGTACGCTGGATGGTTACACGGCTGAAAGTGTGTTTATGACATCCGCTTTCCTGCCGTGAACCGACGAAAATACCGTTACACCCGCAAGCCGAACTTCATTGATTTACATACGCAAATCATGACGAATTACCCACAATGCACGTCTAAATACGCTCTTCCTTTACTATAAATGTGTTTAATTACGTCAAGTTATTAATTCCTGTACCTACTACAATTCAATTTCTTCTAATGCAAAACTTACTCTCTACACTAAATTACTCTCAAAACATACAACAAGTAACTGTGTGTATGTATGAGTGTGTGTGTGTGTAAAATGTGGTCGAATATAATAACGTTGAACTTATTGCTATTCATTATTCCTTTTCCAAATAATTCTGGAATACTATTCGAAATTTATGGAAACAGTATTCAAGTATTTGAGACCATGAAAAACATATTATGGTACATATAATACAGTGCCTCACCAATGCCATTTACCTTACTGTTAGTTATTATCAGTTATAAAAAGCTTAAATAGCATAGGAATTACTACACATCCGATTATACCTATACCATAGATACCTAATTTAGAATTTATTTCCGTTTACACATCTTTACTGTTCTCGACATTTCAAAAGGATCAATCATGACAAAACATTACTTTCCACGAAAATTCGTAACTCTATCGTATTCTAGTATTAGTACCCTATTACTTAAGGAAATAAACGTAAACAATTATCTTATTTACTCAAAAATATCATATTTAAAATTTTGAACTCTTTTGGATATTAATAAAACTTAAAACTCTTTAACCCGCATTTGCATATCCATTGATACCCAAAATGACAGTGAATATTACCTACTGATCAGTATACTTCGTTTATGACGGTGTATAATACGTTTTGGGAGTATGTAATTGACGGTAATTAAGTTAAACATGGTATACCTTTTTTTTTCATGAAATAATTATTATATCGAAAAGAGAAATAATCCTACCATGCGGATCCACTTTATATCTATACTAGCTGTGCCCGCGGCTCCACTTGCGTGAACTATTGCTAAGCTAATATTAATGGAATACATATTATTTCAGTAACATATGCACTATTGCGTTTATTATAATTTACACTATCATCTGACCAGCGAGAATCAGTATCTTCTATTCAGATCAAAAGCCTCAGCACTCTATTTAACCGTATCCATTCAACTGTCTGATCGGAAGTAACAAACACGTTGCGTTCAAACTCTACCCATATTTCCCTCGTAGAGATAGTCCCTTTGAAACGTGTAACAGGAATTCGTCGCGATCGTTCCCTTCTGAAATCTTATTGCGTTCTAATAACTTTAATACCAGAGTTTAATGAATGAGTTCAATTCTTATTAATAAACATGTAGTTCTGTTTAAGTTCATGTTATCTTGTTGCGTATAGATTTTCTATACAGTAACTGATCTTGAATTTGACTTTTTTTGTTTTGTTTGCATGTCTGGATTTAACTCAAAAACGGGTTGATCGATTTTAATGAAGTTTTGTACATGAGAAATAAGTGTATTCCTCAATTTATCAAATGACTATAAAAAATCGATAAAAATTATCAATAACACATTTAGAAATCGTAAAAGAGTACGTTCAATAAGTTTAAATTGTTATTTATTCTCAACCGATTTTAATTTTATAAACAAGGTTAATAAACGAGTACGAATCCGCCGGCACAGCTAGTGCACTATATAAGATGAAACTTTTTAAACAAGTTAACATGCACTACAGCCGAATATTGTCAAGTGCCTGAGTATACAGTGACTTATACTGAAAGGAGACACGATTTGGTGAGTCACTGTGTCGTATCTCACTATGTTTGTAATTCAGCACTGATATAAGTGCAACGAAAACATTCCAGCAAAAACTAAACAGATATTATCAATCGGTAACGTTAAAAAAAAATTACACTCATTAGCGCATCCGGTGAATTACGATTGCATGTAATAGCCTTTTTATTCCAAGTTAGATGAAGAAAAAAAAACAAACTGATCAATCGGCGGGCATAGCACACGGCGCAGAGAGAATATCCTGCCGAGGCGGCGCAGCGGGAGGATGTCGAACGCAGACATCCATGAATGGCCTTAACGAACCCGCTGACCTTGACGAGGCGGCCCTCTGGACCTCGGAACGCAATGTCGCCCTCAATATAAAAGACTAAATACAAATTATTCAACACAAAGTTTTTATTCTTTATAAGTTTAGCGTTATGACCACAATCTCACCTGATGTTAAGTGACGATGTGACCTAAAAGATGGTGACACGCTGAGCCTAGTGGGGGACTGGTTTTCAAGTACAGCTGCCGGAACACACTTATAGGTGCTAGGCGACAGATTTTCAACTTGAGGATGGGAAACAAGCCCCGCGCATGCCCAAGCCCAGTAAAGCTGTAAAAGCCGTAAAGGCTCCAGGGCCCCTAAGGCTAACAGTATTACAGTCAGTTCAAAAAAAAAGCCCCGTGCATTCATTAGAAAATGCCATCATGTTATGATTTTACCAAGAAATTTACCTTCAAAGCTAATTGTTGAGCCATCATTACTTCAGAATCAGATATATTAAAATTTTAAGTTTCAATAATTAACATAACAAAGACCCTCCGTTGAACAGCAGGTCACGGTGTTTAAAACAACATCGGTCCCGGGTTAATTTCCTGTGTACCACGACTAGCTTGTGCAGTCTGATTAGGATTTCGAAACGCCACAAAAATGGCCATTCATTCACCCGTAGTATAGATAAGAAATAAATAAAAACAGGAAAATGATACATATACGGGCTATAAAACGTATAATAGAATATTTCAACGTAATAAAATCATTGCATAAAAAATGATTTTCCTTTACCTATACAAAACAGGAAAACATAAACACGTATGATTATTATAAAATGTGTATTCGTATATCGTAGATACAAAATTGTAAGTATTATGGATATGTACGTAATAATGAATTATTTTATATAACAGGAAATGATTGGAGCCGCGGCGCGGCGCGGCGTCGTGTGGTGTGGTGTGGTGTGGCATGCACACAGCCACACGTAATGCTCTATGTATACGAAGTTGCATATGCGGTAAACATCTCATTCGAAATCCTTTGAGTATCAATGAGTGACGTGCTTTACGTTTATAGTTTCGTTCGTAGGAGGAAGTCGAACGAGTTTAACTATACCAAGGACGTATTGAAACTTGATTTGCATTGGCACAAACTTAATTTCATCAACGACCGGTTCGTTTGGAGATAGTTCGCCAACTTTCGCTCGTATTAAATTATATAGAGACGTCTTTTAATTTAAATGAACACTTTTACACAATTATTAGTGCGAACTGGCAAGTGATAGATTCACATAACCATGCTCAACTAATAAATAATCTATACTAATATTATAGAACTGAAGAGACTGTTTGTTTGGATTATACGTTTATAGGAAGGTTATACGTTATATAACTTTACGCTACGCCCTTAAGGAGCGGAGCAGTAATCATGAACGTCAAGCAATCTGGCAAGTTGCAAGGAAGTACGGGAAATGAAAACAACGATAGGCACTAGATATTACACAGATGTGATGGCGGCAACGCGTTGGAAACTCCCGAATAAATTTAACACGTGTGCACTGTTAGTGAATATGGTAAACGCTAAAACTATGTAGGTACTTAACGATTTTATTTTTATAATTATCATAAATATTACAGGTCATATTATTATGTTTTATAGAGGCTAAATAATATTAATAAATATACAATTACGCGGAATTTATGGTTCAGTGGGTAACGTGCTCGGACTAGTTCGATTACGTAGATCCGAATCCTACAATGAGCCCGCGCATGTATTGCTATGAAACCATAGCATGGTGGTCGGGCATTTTATAATATTCGCCTGGTTGTTTTGCGTATACATAATCTGTCGCAGTTCGTTATTTCGACAACAACACTTGATATCTAGTCCCATTTCCAGGTTTAGGTTTCTTCGAATACATCGTCAGTTAACCACTTTACATCATGTAAGACTAGTGACAAAGTTGGCTCTACGTCTCAACATAAAAAAATGAAAAATATTTTAGAAATCTAAAATAAAACTTATCTTAAGCTTATAAAACGCAAGCGGACGTTAGTCAACAACAAAAAACACTTGACACTGCGTAACACTATCTTCCATCCCACATTTAAAAAAGAAAACAGTATAAAGAACACAATAATCAAGCCAGAAGACGGACATGCTAACCTACTTAAGGCGGCGTGTCTGCGCGTACAGTAAAGGGATTATCGGTTAAACTAATAACTACGTTTAAAACATCTGGTAATGTGATTACGTATTATACCGCGTTCTATTTACCAACAATGCGGTCACTTTAATAAAACTACAAATTATTGTTGAGCGAGATAAGTATTATGAGTATGCTCATATTTAATTCATTTAACCCATACATACGTACATACACTGATATGTTTATGTAATGGATATAAATGAATGATTTGTTTTAAGTTACATTAGCTTACCTCAGCGGCACTGAAACTGTAGGTAGATAGGCTATAGATCGCCAAACGAAAATTAGCTTGTGTCATTAGCACAGATTCTGTAATATGTGTATCCATGTTATTATATGCTGTATTATGATTTTAATTATTTAAACATAATTAAAAGATAATTAAGTGTGAAAACTAAAAATCATACATTACAGATATTCATTAAAAACAACGCGGTGCATGAAAATTGCCTCCTCGAGCAACGATACACGGATACATCAGGCGCACCCTTGGCACTTGGCAGTCACTCCCGAATCCAACTTCACTGACTGCCCAATCTTTTCACCTCAACACGAGCTATTTTTATTTAAAATGCGACTTATGGTGACACGAAGGGGCGGCATCTTGATCTACCCATGTTGTGGATTTTATTTTTATTTATAATCTTATGTTAAATAGCCCTATATTATATAACTTTTGTGGCATTTTACTTGATGCAATTTGGTTATTGTGCACAAATGAAGTGGATTATAAATACTAACTAGGAACATGCTTTGTAAATTACCACAAAAACTCCGTAGACAGTTTTAACAAGGGTCCGCCATCTTGACAGATCTATGTATGAGGATTATAATTATAATTAGAAAAATATTCTTCACGTGAACTTGGAAGAATTGTGAATGAACACATTTGCCATAGGATTAAAACAATAAACTTAATTTTCAACACATTCATGACAAACAAAAAAATGTATCCAAAATTGAAATCGCATTGCTTTTGCGTAGTTGCCTAGTTGTGCGGAGTAGACGAACAATTTTAGACGAGCAAACTAGAAAATACTGGTAAAATTCAGAGATTGTTTAAATACTATTGTATTGTAATAGTGTACTACTACATAACGAAAACACGACTGATTGGCGCGATCATTGCGAAAGCTAAATGTGTTTAGATCGACGAAAACAAATCAGACGGTGAAGCCAATTCAGAATCAACACAATAAAAACACGCCCATGCCACAAATTGATATGCTGCTATCAACGAGGAATTTATATCTCTCTGTTATTGCTCATTCACAAAAGTGGTTCAGTGAGATGTATTTCAATATACAAGCGCATCTAAGTAGTTTACAGTAATTCAAAGTCAAATTTTATTTTCGATCATCATAACTTGCTCCATGTTTTGAACTAGTGACCTGCTTCAGAAGTTATTTTTATAGAAATTTACTGTATAATTATCTCCATTCTATAGCCGATTGTTTAATGCTATTATCTAATGAACCTTGTAACATTTGCTTTTTAATATATCGTTATAGATTTAGCGTTGTGCCCACAACCTCACCTTATTTTAAGTAACGATGTGGCCAAAGATGATGATAATACGCTAAGCCTAATGGAAGACTGGCTCTCAAGTGCAGTTTCCCGATCACACTTATTGGTGCGTGACGACAGATTTTCAACTTGAGAGTGGTAGCTAGCCAGGCAGGCATTAGAAAAAGCCCTACCACCATACTATGGCTTTCTCACGATTTTTTCCTTCGCCGAAAGATCGCACTCATTGCAGGGATTCGAATTCTCATCAATCGCGATGTCCGCACATGCTACCACTGAGCCATCATTGCTTAAGAGTTAAGCGAGATTTGAATTCGAATAGACAAAAGTTGCCCATTTGAAATGATTGTGTTGTTTCCTACATCATTGATAGTTAAAAATTATTCATTTCTGGTCTTAAAGTTAAATACATAAATGAGCTAAGTACCTTAGTATCGCAAAAATAATCCTTTTTTAATCTTTAATAAAATCATCAAGTTTAAAAAAGTTGATATTTGTTTTCTTAAATCGCTATGTAGCGATATTTGAGGGACATCCAAGTTCAGAAGTGAACCGATACAGGCCGATGATGATGAAGATGTAAAATAAAAATATGGAAAAACTAAAATTTCAAAGGAATGACTAAAGATTACCACCAATTGCGATCTTATAATCTCGTGACTTACATTTTTTTGACAACATGCAGCTGCTAAGGCTTAACATACTATACTGATATAATACAATATTGAAATCATCATCCGAATTACAAATAGGGAAATGCATATTATGTTTTACTTTTAAAATATTTTTGGTCTTACTCTAAAAAATGTAGACTTCATTTTTTATAAAGGGTAATTTTTGACAATATACATCATTTGCCTAGTTTACAGACGCACGTAAACCCAAGGAATAATAGCGGAATCAAATTAGCATTGGTTAGTAAACATAAGCATGCTTTTGTGTGATCACTAATATTAGCGATTTAGTAATCGGTTCGCGGCGACAATCTGCGCGATGGAAACAGAATAAGATGTGGTGTATACGTGAACAATGCTTCATTATAGAGCTGTGTTGTTACCACCGTTGTCCCGCTTGCGACCCTTGCTCAGTTCGGTAAGCAAAATGTCCTTAAGACATAAGCTCACACTGTACAAGATGTGCGTCCGTCCGATCTTGACATATAGCTGCGCCGCGTTCGCACATATGTCCAAACATAACTTTGCCCGCATGCAAAGAGTCCAAAATCGGTTTCTCCGTCGCCTGCTTGACCCTCCAGCCTTCGTTAGGAACATGGACCTGCACAGGGACATGAAGCTTCCCTCGATAGAAGCCTATGTGAAATATCTCACCAGGAGATACTTCGATAGCGCTTCGAATCATCCCAACCCGCTCGTAAAATCCACCGTGAACTACGTCCCAGACAACTCGATCCCCGTTGCCAAACGTTATAAACGCCGTCCGCGAAATCTCTTTGTCGATCCCGATGACGACATCGAGAACGCTAACAATTTCTACGCGTCCGCTCCCGCAACATATGCGTGCTCGCGCCCACGCCCGCGAAACCACCGTTCCCTCCGCAGGGGACGTACGGTTAACTTCGCTCCCGCACACCCACCACGACCGCCCTCCTCTGCGGCAACTCAAGCCTAGGTCCGATCCATCGGCATGGAGCCCTTGAGCCAAGCAGCCGCTCGCGCGATACAAGTGACTCTACAATCACTAGCTTTCACAGCCATACATGACACTGCATTATACACACATGCACAACACACATAGGTACATAGGTTCTGTAAGGGACCTTTTTTTTTCTTTTTTTGCCTAGTTAGATTAGACAAAAAATTTCAGACCACTAAATACACATACACATGTTCCTTCCCTCCTCCCAGGGGGCAGAAACATGTATATATGTATAGTTAGTTTAGATCGAATTACGGATAGGGAATTAGTCAGATCGCGACTTAATTGCATACGCGCAACAGTCCGAGCCGAGGTTCGGCCACTTTGGCACCCTCGGATGTTGTTGCTTAGCTTTCGTGGCTGAGTGCCCTAAGCGCTCGCCCCCAAGCCCGGTAAAGCTGTAAAAGCCGTAAAGGCTCCAGGGCCCCTAAGGCTAACAGTATAGTCAGTTCGAAAAAAAAAAAAAAAAAAAAAAAAAAAAAAAAAAATTACCACCGTTGACTGAACTAAGGAAGTCGATATCTATTAGCTCCGCACAATAGCTGAGCGACATCCGAAGCTCATTATTGGCATTCGTTTCCGTTGGCAATTCGCAGCATGCTACTAAATCACAACTTATAGATACAATTATCATTTTATAGATGCGACTCTGATATACAAAACAATATGAATATCAGTATTCATCTGTATTTTTAGTTATATAAGTGCTTGCGTAGTAGTGCATTTGTTTTTTTTAATCAAAAGCTTTGTTATTGTTTCATTTATTAAAAAGTATATTATCAGTACAAAAAAAAACGGGAATATGTGCAAGAATTAAATTTATTATACCAGTTTCTAAGTAACGTTTCTCACAAATTGCTTTGATAAGCCTTTTAATCCAATTTCTCAATTCTTCTCCTTGTGATATTACCAAGTTTAAGAAATTACCTGTCTATTAGGAAGAGCTGAATCGATCTCGCCTTAAATATGAATGCTTCTGTGTTATTTTTCCAAATGAGATTCACTTACTTTATAAAAACTTCACATCTAAAGTCTACATAAAATAACTAATTCTCGATAAACATCTGGTTTTAAACGTATTCTATTGCGTGTAATAAGCGGAACAAAAAATATGGACTTGACACATAATGTGGCTGTTTCTTTTTAGCATTACTTTTTAGTCTATTTTTTTTTTCGATCTGACTATATTGTTATCCTTAAGGGCCCTGAAGCCTCAGAAGGCTTTGACAGCTTCACCGAGCTTGATCTATTTGTCTGTGGTAGCCACGTAAACATAAGCGGCCTTGGTGAGTATTTGTTTACGGAAGCTCAGTGCGCTGGCAAATGGCATTTGTTATTTAATATTGTCAAAAAATATATAAACGTATCTACTACGTAGTTTCAAGATGTTGATAAATCTGCTAATATATTATGTATGTTAAAAAAATTGAGCTAACAACAAATGCATAAACATAAACTTATACAAATAGAACGTGAGGACGCATGCATCCGAGTGCTAGCTATCCGTGCCAGCGGTCCTTAGGACATAAAGTAAGCAAACACGATTTGTTTTATGCAAACACTGTATATTATCTCGTGGTTTTACTCACGGCCTTATCTGCGCACGCCGCCGCACCACCTATAGCGCATATGGAAGTCACTAGAGAGGAACGTGCTTTTTGTACTCGGTAAACATTTACCGTGTCAATATTTGTCGCAAGCCCCCGCGCGTGTTGCAAGAAACCGCCCTAAGGCAACACGACTGTATCACACACATCTAAACATAAAATCGATCGACCTTAAAGCGAAACTGTTATATTCCATTAATTTGGTTCTTTAATTAAAACACGAGTAAAACTTAGCAGAGATTTGTCTCAATTTGAATGCTATCCATCGCCCTATAAAACGATTTATTTATATCTATCCTTTTATATTATAAATACCTAATAAAACTTTTGGGAGGTAAAACATGATGGACGCAGAAATCAAGGTAGGTCTAAACTCAAATGGTTGGATGTCGTTAATAATGATTTAAAAACAATCGGTGAGAATGGCTGGATAGTGAACGTCGTATATAGATAAATCAGGATGGATATAGTGGTGCAGGCTAAGGACCACCTGTGACAAAATGAAAATAACAACGTAGCGCATACAAAGAGACGAAGTAATTTTTAAACTAAGGATCATAAAACCGAACCTAATTATAAAATATATATTAAAACATATTTACTGAAGGTAAAACCACCAGATTGAGCGGTTAATAGCCGATTTAATAAATACATTTTTAGTGTAGAAGTACTCCGCACAGCAGAATGCGTATAATTATTTTTGTTATCTAGGCATCGACAGCATCAAAAAATGATGCAGTATATTTAACGGACTTGACAGTTTTCTAGGTCGGCAAATCAGATATCAACACCTTTTTACTATAAAACATCAGTCAAAGTATAAAAGTATTCGTAAAAGTCCACGTGGGTATTTTCTCCACTTAAAACTTTAAATGACAAATTTGAAATACATTATCTAATAATACGATAATTTTTATAAGATGGAGTAACTTGGCAAGGAAACACAAAACGTGTGTATTACATCTATTATTCATTCAAGGTGGAGATTAAGGTTTAAGATTTATTGGGGCTTTGATAAGCGGATATGGGAAGCGTGGTCGACATGCTGCAAGTGGTGTCCAGCTTTCATCGGCTCGCGATTCTAATTTTGATATATCCTGCGCGGCTACCGACCGTAGCCGTTCACCATTACGCATTACCAGAAAATAAACTATTCGATGTTAGATTCCACCTTCTCGCAAAATGTAACCATGATTTATCTATACATATAATAAAATAGAAGTGTGTGTTTGTAATGTCAAAATAACAGTTTTTTACCAAATGCATATGAAAGTATACACGATACCCATACACAAAAACTTTTTTTTTGTCTGTGTGTCTGTTCGTTTATTCCGGATATTCTCCGAAGCGGTTGGACCGATTTTAACGGAATTTTCACTGGCATATAGTTGATGTTATAAGGCATAACTTAGGCTACTTATATTTTAGAAAAATAATTAGGGTTCCGCAAAAAAAAAAAAAAAAAAGGACTTTGTTTAGTAGTCCACGCGAGCACAGCTAGTGTTTAACAATTATGCTCAGAACCAGAATCATAACGTTTGAAAAAATTGTATATGTGAAAAGTTTAAATATAATATCACAAATTTTATTAGAAGCTAGTGACATTACTATTATTCATTCAATATACAATACACAATGAAAACTATTAATACGAAATCTGCTCGCAATTCGAAGCTTTCTAAAGTTAGACACACCTTAAAAATAATCACAAAACTCTAAAGTAACACCAACAAATTAATGCGTGTGTGATAATCGCGGTGAAAAAAAATAGTCTGATGCAGTTAAAACAGATAATGTTTACTAAATTAATAATTTTCGATTATTGCGTATGTTTACAGAACCACGTAAGAGAAGATGTCTATTCACGAGAACCCTGAACGATAACAATACGGTATATTAACAAAAACACACTGGTTCATATCGGTAGACGGCACAGAGGACAGTTTGTTTACACACGGGGCAGACTATAAACATGAGTGCGTCCGCAGATCCGAGTCCGTTGTCTAACGCATTAATTGCAAATCATTATTGCCATAAATAAAATCAACATGTTTGCATAAGAGCTTCTGTTTATGAAACAAGCGGCCAGACTAATTGATTCAAACCCGAGATAACTACCAACAGAATTTAACTCGACTAAATGAAGATACCTCATATTATATATTATACACGTGATGTAAACAGGTTCTATATAAATCTATTGATTCACGTATTCTTCAGAACGGGCAGCTAAAAGCGCCTTTTAGCACCTATTGTTTCCATCGATGAGTGCGATTTTTCCATCAAATGCACCAAGTTACCCATTGATCGCTTCTAGGAATATCGATTGTTTCGTTCTCAGGGCGGCCCCTTTGGCCCCACTACACGAACCTGGAACATCTCCCTCGTCATTTCTGCGAAACAACGTTGCAAATTATGCTGACGACTTTAAAATTGAGGAAAATTGCCATGGGAAACAAACGTATTGTCGAGCATTAAAGTTTAGAACGTTCTAATTCTGATTACCAGACATATAATTGTTGATACTTATAGCTACATGGTACGATGAACATCAGCTCGAATGATATGAAGACGGTCACAGTTGAAGAATTCCTCGTGGGAACACATCAGATTACAAAGTGCAAACTCTAATGAATATAATATGTGAAAGTCTATATAACCTTACATTATGCACATAGTAAAAAAACTTAACATTTTTAATTAATGTTCGGTATTACATTTACAAACACTGGATTGAACTCACTGAACTACATTGATAATTAAACATAATGAAATATTGCACTGACTACAGAGAAATGTTAAGAAACTACAAGAAACATCTTATTAACTAACACAGGCCTTATTAATGTGAAGAAACATATTGCGCAGTAAGCAGTCAACTCGAAATAAAAAACAATAATAAATATTAGTATGTACATAGTTGTTATCATAAATATTTGAATGAACAATTCATGAGACGGACAAGAAAAAACACGCACAGAGGTGACATACACTGAAGCAGAACAAAAACATTCTTGATACAACTTAAATGTTCGTAATACAAACCATATTCATATCACTAGTGCATTGACAAATAAACAATCAACACAATACTGCTGGTAAGCAATTTACGAGCAAGGTACATACATATAAAGTGCAATATTTAAAAAATGTACTAAGAGCGTAAAGTTTGAATTTTGTTATAAAACCTGAAAGCATAAACAATCGTGTCAAGAGATTGGAAGACAAGCATGGTAGGGGGTGATGCGGCAACGTTAAATGCTGAGACAAGTAATATTTTAAGACGGATTTTCTCCAGGGCTCCTGGATCTCGGCCCGACGCCGTCCTGATGTCGCGGGACAGGAAGCTGCCGAGGGACGCGGGAACATGATACACGATATCCCTTTTACGCGGACCAATTAACGGACCCCGTCGGACCGGATGTGCTTATACAGACGCATTAGCACCTACACCCTTGAATAATCTTTTTATGGGAACTACAAGAAATGATCTTTGTAACTGAAAGTAAAGCGCGAAATTCGTAGGGGTCGGTGGATGTGAACAGTCACGTTCATGTGGTAATATTAACACATGGGAGCGTGTTATACGTGACTCTGCTGACCGGATTACGCCATGACTGTCCTTGGTGGTAAAGATGCCAAGTCGTCTATGGCTTGGGACAATGAAACCGAGATCGTTAAGCGTCTAAGGAAGCCTCAGCTACCGTATTCAATGCACGTGTCACAAAGGACCATTCGTTTCAAAATTATTAATTAACTTATAACAAAAATGGTGTCGTTTCATTCTAAAATAATTGAAGAATATTATTACGAATATATTATTTAGAAAATACGTCAACTGAAAATGTTTCAAATTTTGCAGTTTTACAAGAATTTTAGTACATACATTTCAACATAGTTAAAACCGAAACGACAAAGGAAATATTTGGACTATTATTAGATCTCCATCAATGAAACCGGAAATGCAGCCCGTGCCGCCAATTACGAAACCAAGGTATGGCGGACGTATGTTACTTCCGTTTTTGCTTCAATGGCTTCCACCCTCTGCCGGGGGCTGTTCCGGAAAGGACAAATATTAATAAACGTTTAAAAGTCAACTGATCCTTTGTTCTGATTCCAAAGACTTCCGTTATTTTATTTTTTGCTGGAACGGGTTTACGACAGCAATATAATATTTTTTTTATGTTAAAACATTTTTTATTCATTAAAGCCTTATTTTGTAATAACAATAATCTTTCAATTCTTTATAAAATAATATTATTGTGTATCATCCTTTTTAGTGTTTATTATTTTTGCAATAAACTAAATTTATTATAACCTTCCCCTTACAAATTAAAAGCACATGAGAAAAAAAGTTTCATGAAAATAATAAAGATACTATATAATTAAAATTTTTGCTTAATATTAAATGTTGAAGATAAATGCTAAACAAATTCCTTTACGGGTTCACGCGATGTAGCGCGCGCGAGCACATAGCCCATTACCGGCCGATCGTATAAACTTCGAACATAATTTATCGCTTCCTCTCTGTGTTTTTCACTCGCCAACAATGCTCAGCTCTCCATGTATAAAGTTAATGTCTTTACGACGTGAGGAATAATTTGGTTTAACGTGTTTGTGGATGCAACTGAACACTTAAACTGTGTCCTTGCAATATACTATAGTACCTAAACTATCGATTGCCATGAAAATAAGATGTTGCTTCATGCGTTTACAATAAGAAAGGCCAAAAGAAAACTCGTTAAAAATCGAATCATTAACGAAGACTTAAGCGATATAGCGAGTTCGTTTCTTAGTAAGGCAGGCCCGTGAGAAACTCTCTTAACAGATTCTTTAACTTGTCCGTAACACAGTGACATTTAAGTAATTGTGGTATGAATCTCAGGCGAATTCATAAGAAGCATTCAACAACAAAATAAAGTCTGATGTTTCAATACAATACATAGTTACAAGCAAAATTAAACGTATAGAAGAATTACTTACCGAATATAACGTTCAAGAAACTTTTATAGAAATTTTGTGCAACAAGTTTTCGTATACAATTTTTCGTGTCTAGAATTAAGTAATGATATTTTTATTCAAAACGTTATTCATAAAAGAAACAATGGTGAGAAACTCCAACAAGAAATACTTTAATAAAGCTACTAAACTATGAGATAACTTATAACAGGAAATCTAATGTAAATTGGAGTCTTCAACTATTTTAAGTACTGGAATTCGTTACTTCAACGTACAAACGGCATTAGTATTGAAACATAATGAATTCATAAAGGCATAGTTGAATATACAAAGCAATAACGCCACATTATGACAATAGAAGCCGAATAATAAACGAAGAAAATGAGGGTGTGTCTATTTAATTTCCGCTAGCAATTTATATAACGCGGAGTACTTCATTTGATGGATTACCTTAATAAACATAGTGGTGAGACATATTCATAATCGTATTCAAATTGCTTTATATCAATTCTGCAAAATTTACTAAATTATGTATAACTTTTTTATTCCATCTAGTAGCATTTGCAATATCCAATCTTTTTTATCGGGTACGCAAGAGGTCAATTTTCTGAGTTCTGACCAAACCGTTTAGTCCAATCTTGACTATTTTGAATCTTTCCCTAAAGGGAATCGAAGCCGCGCATTCCTTGCTTTTAATCATATAACTCGAAGGAAACCTTATGAGATAGCTTGACGTTAAAAGAGTGAATAGTTTTAACAATATCAGTAAAGAAAATAAAAATATACAACTGATAAATGTTTTTCTTTTTATATAATATTATAATATATTATAATTATAAATAATATTCAGTATATTTTAGCTAGCGATTAGGTATGTTAAATGTATTTTACTGAATATTCAACAAATTATAAAACTTGTTATATCTATGTGGCAACTGCAATTTCCGTTCAAAGGCGCAGTATTCGATAATTTTATGAGATATCATCGCATTCTTCTCTATTGACTTCCTCAATTATATTTTATATACCAATAAGTACATACATATTTAAATACGTTTTGTTTTATAGATACATCAACAGCCGCCCGCGGCTTCTATTGCATTATCTATACTTATAAAATATATATATTATAAAGCTTTAGAGACTGTTTGTTTGAAAGCGCTAATCTCTGGGACTCCAAGTCAGATTTGCATATTGTAGTCAATTTATTCAGGAAGGTTATAAGCTATAAAACTTCACGTTACCACCCTAAAAAATGGAGCAGTAATCATGAACGTTAAGCAATCTGGTAAGCAGTAGGCAATTACGGGAAGATAGAACAACAATAGGCAAGACGGGTGTGTTGGCGGAGAGTCAGTGTAGAGTTGTTTGAATAAATTTAACACGAGTGAAACCTTGGGGGACAGCTAATTACAATTTAAAATGTAATAAGGATATATATATAATAAATAACCTACAGCACTCAGGGAAAATATAGCATCTTATAACTGAATTAATTTTTAAGATATTTCGTCCTACAATCTTTACGTTTCATAATAGTAATATATATTATTGCTCATGATACTAAATACTTATTTTAAAAAAGTAGTACAAACGGGACCTCTTTTTACGTTCTTTTGACAACAGTGATACCATCACCATACCACCACCAACTTAATAATACTAACACATCTCTTTTTCTTATAAATTCAAAAACAGTACATGAACTTGTTAGCTTATTGATACGATGAATTACGGAAATAATGGGATGAGATGAACGAGAACTGCTATAGGGGCGTGTCTATTAATGTATTAGTGGCCGTCTAATGTCTATGATTGATGACTATTTTATTAGAACCATAATAATCTACTTCAACAGAACTTACTCTTTACCATATGAGGCAAATTACAAATTAATTTTTGACCATTATAAAATTTCCCTGGTATGTTTGTGTGTGTGTATATATATATATATATATATTGACTAACATATCAACGTACTGCAACCATCTATCATATCTATATATGTATACTACTGGGGCTAGGTCCGTGAAAATTTGCATTCGGTTTCCTTTTACACAGCAGGTGAGCACTAAGGAAGGATTTTTAGGGAATGAAATTTTGTTTAAAAATCCGTTATTATTGAAGACTAGCACTTTTCCCGCGGCTTCGCTCGCGTCATAATGCCCCATCTTTTTTACTATCTAACTGAATTGCTAAATACCAATTTTCATAAATCTACCTTCCAAAATGACGGATTTTCATATAAACTTTGATCTCCTTTTTCAGCACCTTAGAGGTTGAATTTCCAAAAAATCCTTTCTTAGTGTTCACCTACAGTGTAACAGAAACATGCATGCAAATTTTCACGTTTTAGCCCCAACGGTTTCAGCTGTGCGTTGATCGATTAGTCAGTCAGCCAGTCAGTTTCTTACTTTATACATGTATGTATATAGAAGATAGATCTATGAAAATTGGTATTTAGCAATTCAGTTAGAAAGTGAAAAGATGAGACATAACTATAACGCGAGCGAAGCTGCGGGGAAAACGCTAGTAGTTATACTTGTGTTTTAGAATTGTTAATGTATCGTAGTTACGGTTTTCTTTAAAAAATAATTCAAATGTTTTGTATGTATTGATTTTCGTGAGTTTGTAATTAGATGAATTTAATATTTTTCCACATAATTTAAAAATACGCCCTGTATAATGCAAAAAAAATGTTGGAAGAAATAAACACAGAAATTGTGCATTACGAAAACCGCTCAATATCGCAACACAGACAATACGATCTCATCAATTTTAAATCGACGTGAATGGTCGTGAAGTAGTACCATTGAAAAAAAATTGGCGAGTATTGATCCCAGGTAGACAACGCTTAGCGCCTTATTAAACCGGCTATTGTACCGTAGCGGCGCGGGCGCTTAAAATCTGACCATTTTTTCCACAAACAATACCCACATAAAATAAAAACTACACATCTGTCCGGTAAGTGTCGATTATACCTTGAACATGTCAGTAGAGATTTAAAATTACTAGCAAAATGTTGAGCAGATTGTTGCTAATTAATATAAAAATAAATTATCTACCGAGAGACGAAAATATAGTTTTCACTCAGCGAGTTCATTATTTTCCTTGATATATCTGATCTTTCGTACGCATTAACTCATCGAACGTTACCCAGACCGCACGAATTAAAACCGTTCAAAACTTACACAGGATGTTACCGTTTCTATAATAACTGCAACTCGACAGCTGAGTTATATTAATTGCTCAACTTTTACATACCAAAAGTGGGTGCCGATTAGGCAAATCGTTCTAGATATTAAAGAGAACCCTATGCCGTGGTCGTACTATACCTACCTACCAGTTTAAATTACGTGGGCACCCCACCTACAACCCAACCCACTGTTGGGTTTTTCGTTTAATACATCTAGCTACGTGTCACCTACCCGGCCTTCGTTACGAACCAGAAAAAAATATCATCCGTAATTACTTGTGCTTACCGTATATACAAAACGAAGTCAATTGCTCGATGTTCTCCGTCTCCCAAAGGCGATATCCTCAGATCAATTTCAATGGGACTCTCGCATCGCAGAAGAGGTAACAGATGATAATATTCAAACATACACTTATATAGCAACAGTCAATGGAACAACACAACAAACCACGTACGATTTCAAATGTTAAACTTTAAATATGAGACGGAAACTCGCGTGTTTGCGCGTTGCTCGACCGTCGACGGCACGACTGAGCGCTAAGCGGTCGGAGTGCGGCACGCGCCGGTGGGGGCTTCATTCACAAATCGAGTGGCGGGGCGCGGGGCTCGGCCCATAACCCATAAACTCATTCATGCGACCACCGAGAAGGAGACTTAAACGACGACCTAATGCGAATTCCACTTATGCAATCCCATTTCGAATTCTCATTTAATCGACTTGCTCATTAAGAAAAATAAGTGAGCACGGTAATGTATCAGCCAAGTTCGGAACAGGTGACACTGGCCAGTGAGTGAGGACCATTTCGAGCCACTTTCGACCCCTCCATAAGTCAGAAATTATTTGACCTACACACTTAAAATTGTATATGTTTCATGAACCTCCCTTGAACACCTATAATTCCAAATTTTGCAGCTTTTCAAAAAGTAAATATTTCCTAACAAAAATATAAATGTGAAAAATTTCTGTAATGAACACTTGCTAAGTTAGAAATTCCATATCAAAGAAAATAATAAATTGTTTTGTAAATGATTTGAAGAACGTAAATTCCTACAGTTATAATTAAAGGAACTACTGTGGAATTTGGCACCCGTTAGATCTCAGCTCTTTTGTCGGTGACACCGACTACCCCGAACGTCGTTTTTACCGAAATTGGCCCCTTCAATCACATTTATGTTTTTGTTGGAATACAATTTTTCAGAAGCTCACTAAAAACTATTTGAATCATTCTGATGTAATTATTAGCAATCAAGCACACAAACTTACCTCATTAATTTATACCATTTAAATTCATCAAACCAAAAAACCATTAGTAAAAAATTGTGTTCATACTTCTTAATTAAACATATCTAAACTAGGTATTTAAAAATGGCTAACCACAATGACAATAACCTAAATAGTCCTGAAAATTCACTAGAAAAATTAGAGGAGATAATACGTACGAGCCATCCACAGTAGACACTTCTTTCAAATAATAGATAGGTCTTTACCTATGAAATTGTCGTTCTGCAGTACTGGCCATTTCAATTCAAAATAATTTTTGTTTGGCTAAGAATTCTAATTTCAAATTAACTTTATTTTAAAAACATGCAATTCTTTTTCCAGAAGTAGTCATTTGTTTATTGATTAGTGTTACATTTTCATCGCATTTCAATATTTTTTGTCATCATGGATACGTTAAAAATTCGAGTAATTATGGAATATGAGTACCGTCGTGGCAGTAACGCGTCACAAGCGGCACGCAACATCAACGACGTTTACGGAGCTAACACTACTAACCAACGCACCACCTGTTATTGGTTTGCTCGCTTCCGTTCTGGGAATTTCGACCTGAAAAATGAACCTCGCGGTCGTCCGAAGACTTTGGTCGACAATGACGAATTAAAGGCGATTGTGGAAGCTGATGATACACAATCTACGGCTGAATTAGCAGCAGCTTTCGACGTTAGCGTCAAAACAATATTGGTCCATTTGCGTCAAATTGGCAAGGTAAAAAAGCTTGACTAATGGGTGCCCCACGAACTCAATGATCGCCAGCGCGAAGTACGCGTCGAGACGTGCCTTGCACTGCTCAACAGACACACAAATGAAGGAATTTTGAACCGCATTGTTACCTGCGATGAAAAATGTATTCTGTTTGATAACCGCAAGCGCTCAGCAAGTTGGTTGGATCCTGGTTCAGCACCTAAACAATGCCCTAAACGGAAACTTACCCCTAGAAAAGTGATGGTCACTGTTTGGTGGTCTAGCGCCGGTGTGATTCATCTCAGCTTCTTAACAAACGGGGTGAGCATTACTGCAGATGTGTACTGTGAAGAACTGAACACAATGATAAAGAAGCTGGCACATCTCCTACCAGCATTGGTCAATCGCTCGTCTCCGCTGCTCCTGCATGACAACGCGCGACCTCATACTGCACAACAGACGGTCTCCAAGTTCCAAGAACTGGGGTTGGAAGTTCTCCGTCATCCGCCCTACTCACCAGACCTTGCGCCTACAGACTACTACTTTTTCCAGAATTTGGATAACTCCTTGGCTGGAAAAAAAATCAATACCCGAGAGACAGTACAAAATGCCTTTGAAGAATTTGTTGCCTCCCGTCCAGCTGATTTCTTTAAGAAGGGCATCGATAAACTGCCCCTGCGCTGGCAAAGATGCATTGATTGCATGGGTGAATTACTTCGATTAATACAAATAAAAAATACATGAAAAAACATCGTTTAAATTTTTTCATACAAAACGGCAATTTCATAGGTAAAGACCTAATATAACAACAGAGGGCTATCAGAAAATCTAACAAAATTTAATTTCCCACTCATATTAAACCTAAATTATATAAATTCATAAAACATCAAAAAAGTTGTGAAACGATAGATAATTCCGTTACGCGTGGTAAGTTTACAGTAGTAATAGGTAAAAAACGTCGCAGAACACCGGTCTAAGAAAGCCCCAAGGAACAACCGACCGCGATTTAAATAGAAGCAAAGTTACATTATATGGTTTCGATAAACGTAGCCCGTTTAATCGAGCAAAATGAAGTTTAATGTATAACTCCTCTGTTACTAAGCAAAAACTCCGAACATCGTTCTCGCAAATTCACAAGAATCCATCGAGAGCGATTCAAACATATAATTATGCAAAACTAGCTATGCCCGCAGCTTCGCTCGCGTGGACTACAGAAATGCTGTCGGTCGATCTACAATTATGTAGTACATTAATTTGATATGTCTTGTATGGTTAACTCAGCGTAAGCAATTTAAGCGCCCTAAATGAGTATTTTTTCCGTGTTGATTTACCACTATCGGCACTGCTTATTTCGTATGTTACTTTATCAAACAAAACATATCCTAAAACCTGGATAGATAACATAGCTATGGATTAAACCACAAAACATATAAATTGGATAAGTGGTTTTCGCGTGAAAAGAACATAAACGGACAGACACACAGATAGACGTTGAGTTTTATAATATGTATAGAAGAATAGATAATGAACTCAATACGTGAACGTCTCACTTTACACATAGCCTATTTATCCCATTGCCCATGATAAGATAACAATAGGTAAGTAAGAAAAATCTGTATATTTACATCGTTATTTCACAAAGAATAAGCGACAGCGATTAAAACAAAGGTAATATAGATTCAATACACGCAAGTCTCTCACGTCACGTTGTGTATACGATACCGGCGTGCACGACAACTTTACAGTATTAATGGGTAGATGAGCAAGAAAATGTCGTTGAACACCAGTCTCGGAAAATCTTTAGTCACAAGGAATAAGAGATAGCGACTCAAACAATGAATCAAGTTAATAAACGGATTCATACAAGCAACTCTCAAGCAACACGTGGCGTGCTTCACATCACGTGCTGATAGATTCGCTCATTGTTGTGTTTTATATTAATATTCTCGGCGTGAATATGATGATCTCACAAGTCACAAGTTTCAACTTACTTTACTTCAAGTTACGTTAAGTATTGTATACATATTATAGGTATTCATACTTTTTAAGCAGGTTTATCTCTTTAATTGTATAGGTATATAAATATAATGTTCACAGTTAATACTCGTAATAATTCACTCATTTGCAAAAAAAAAACAGCCGGTTATAATATTTCCTGCCTGAAAAAATACAACAAGAGAAATATTTTAATCATTTGAACATGTTACTTACTGGCAGGTTACAAAAGTGCCGTGGTGTTTAAAAAAGTACGTTCCAAAGTTAAATTTTTGATTGAAGCTGGTTTTAAAGTAATATTCTATTACTGTACTACATTTTGTAGCGCGAATTCTTGAAAGGTAATATGGGCTTTAGACAAGTTTTAGACAATATTTATTTAATTATCTCATTTCGTTAACACTTCAAAGTATTGCTGTTTAGCGGGCTTAAAAATGGTAGATAAAGTGATAAAAGCCAGCAAAATTATTGCACTGCTTAAGGATGGTTGCAGCAAATGCTTCGTGGTACAAAGGCTAAATGTGAATCGTTCGGCAGTCCAAAGGGACCTGGCAGCGCTATCAAGAGACCAGTTCCGTCAAGAGAAGGCCTGATTCAGGAAGAAAGCGTAGGATCGGACGTAATTAGTCTTCATCGAAAACAGCACACGGACTGGACACCGGCACATAACGAAAGTTCTAATTCCTCATGCACAACCTGCATTGACCGCTATTGACGAAAACTTAATTTTTTATGGATGACAACGCTCGCGCCCACCTTTCTGGCGATGTAGAAGAGTATATGTTGCAGGTCGAAATTCGTCATTTGGATTAAGAACGGATGGCGACGAATAAGATCATTGCAGCCGGCTCTGGAGACCATCAGAGAGCTATAGAATGTGATAACCGCGGAGTGAGAACGTATTCCGCAAGAAACCTAAAGGAACATACTTGCTAGCATGCCTAGACGAATGCCAACTATGATTTCAGCAAGACGGGGTCACACTCCACACTAAACATTTATCAGCTTTTACATTATAAAAGGAAAAATCAATAGAAAAACTTAGCGAGCTGATACACTACTCTAACGTTTTGACCATTATCACTCATTAATTTCATCAAAATGTCATTATAAAATTGACGCAAAATATTCCTTGCTTATTAATTTACAAAATTCTGAAGATAAGACTCTAAAATTATCAAACAATCTACAGTAACAACAAAATTGGTTCTTTGCTTATGTGCCCGTTTTTTTTTGCTAAAGAGTTTATAATTTTAGCGGATATACAGAAAGGTAGTCACTTCCACACATCACTATCACTCACTTAATAATCCACCCTATAATAACATTTACACAGTAAAACCTGCTTGACGTGGTCTTTGAACTTATTGTTTGCATAAACGACAATGTACTTAAGAATTTTATTGTAGAACCTAACACTATTACCTAAAAAACATATTTATTGGTCTTACTAAGTATAAAACACGGGTGACTATTAGTGTTTATTCCTTGTATTAAAACTATGGCGGCCATTTACAAAATCTAACTTAACAAGTTTTTACGAACATACATTAAATTGTCAAGGATGTGATAATAAAATGATTAAATCTGCGGTATATGAATCTGACATATCTTTGTTCCAACCTGAAGACATATACTAACTAATCTACTAACGTGTGTACTAATATAAATTCAAAAACTTAGGCTTAAGTTGATATAAAAAATATTATGAAATAATAGGTCCTTACATTTATGAAATTAGCGTTTTATATGGAAATAGTTAAACGAAAAAAATATAAATCGAAGTATGTACAATTATTATCTATGCACTTTCTCCATTTTATAGGTAGTTCATTATTCCATTGCTAAAAAAATTGTGGGAGCGAGAATCAATAAAATCTTTGAAGGCGGTTTGGAGAGGCTCATCGGAATTGAATTTTTTCCTTGCAAGAAATTGTACAAATTCTGAAAAAAGTGGTAATCTGTTGGAGCAAATTCAAGAGAGTATGGTGGGTGTCGGAGACATTCCAACTGAAGTTCCTCTAATTTAGCGATCGTCTGTCGTGAAGTATGGGTCTAGCGTCATCCTGAAGCAGCAGTGGGCTACAGAGATTGACCAGTCTCGGTTGTTTAACGGCTAGCTTTTTCATCATGGTTTACAATTGTTAACAATACAAATCTGCCGTTATCTTCTGGCCAGATCTTAGGAAGCTGCAGTTATGACTCCAGCACTGGTCCATCAAACGCTCACCAGTACCTTTTTCTGAGTCAACTCTCGTTTGGGACAGGATTTGGCCGGTTCTCCTGGGTTCAACCACCGTGATAAGCATTTCCGAATGTCGTAAAGGATCTATTTTTAGTCACAAGTGACATTCGATTTAAATTTATTTATATTTAAATAAATAAAAAAATTAAAGTAGAAAAGATAATTAATTTTTATGCGTTTATTTAAGCTCAAATACACACGTCGTCATATTTTCTGACCTTTAACAAATATTAGTTGATATTATATAGTAAAAAGAAATAACATAAACTGGTTATAAAACAGTAAGACAAATTAAAACACTTTCTAAAAACACCACATCAAGTCTGTTTTCAGTCACACATTTTACCTACAAGCAGTTGGGTAATGGAACATCTGCATGTTTTAGTCTATGATTGTATATGGTGTGGCATTGAAATGAAAAAATTTTTTTTCTGTTGTGTTATTATTACCTATTTATTAACTTGCACAAAAAATAATGGTACTTGAGTACTGAATTTGTATTTACATCCAGGTTCATGCTTTGATTCGAATTTGTCCTACCTAGGTAAGGTAACTTCTTAAGTTTGCATTACCGATTAGCCAGACAATAAGTTCAAGAATCATGTTAAGTAAGTTTTATTATCGAAAGATTATTATTATAGGGTGGAACCTTACGTTAATGATGGCGACGTCTGTAGGTGACTCCCTCTCTATACAGCCACTAAAAATGATAGCAATTGTAAAAAATACATAGGTACTTATAGTTAAAAAATTTTTTTGATAATCTTTATCCAGTTTCTTGCCGGTTTTTTGATGACTGGGATGTTTTTTAAACTGGTGGAAGTCTGTTAACTTCATAAGTGCCTTCTTAGGGCCGAAATTGAATAAAATATTTTTGATTTTAAATTTGCATATTTGATGATATTTGATGATATTTGCATATTTGATAATAAATGCATTACAGTCATGATAAACCTTATCCGCATACGCAGAACGAGAGTCTTTATTACCATGTTGCCATGCAAACACTTAAATGTAACTACGTATATATTCAGGGATTGAGGAATAAGAACTCAGAGACGCAGACCAGCCAAGCGAACCATAGGCATGAAAGGATATCGCACACAAAATTGTACGAGGAAATGACGTAAGCGGATCTGTCAATCCACTTTAAAATGTGGTGCATGTTGAAAAATCCTTTACAGTGGGCACACTTCAGCAAGTCAAGTTTCCAAATTTACTCGCGTGCTAATTATTTAAAAGCCGCTTTGCCGCGTTATTTTCAATCCAGCATGACATTCACGATGACTATCGATAGAGATTTCGCTGTTATTACATTGCTATGTTCTTACCATTAAATGTAGTATAATCTAAAATATCCAATAAATATCCCTATCACAATCACAGTATATCAGGAATCTGGAAAGCTGCAGACAAGTACGAGAAGTGAGAACAAATAGAACACGGTTGCGTCGACGGAGGCGTGCGCGGTGCACAATTGATTGAATCAAGTTAACCTGGGTGCAACCATGGGGCACAACCATTATTGTAATAAAATAACACAGTCAATTTTATTCTGAGAGCAATCGTATAATATGGACTAATATCAAGATTGTCTAGAAATTTCATCAAAATCATACATACAAGCATGCATTTTTCTAAATATAGATTTATATCAACTTTATAAAAGTGTTTATTATTACCGTTATAACTTGTTCTATATATTATCTGATGTAACAAATATTTACTAAAACGTGGCCAGAGAATACAACTATGATTGAACAAGAATCATGTTAATCGGTTCTGTGGTTAAGCACATTAACGGACACACACGACAGAAAGACGTTTCCTTTTATAATATGTAACATATGTAAGGATATTTGTTTTATTTTAATTTTACTGGCCTTAATAATTTTAAGAAAGGTTAATTCATACGAAAAAAAATTACCTGAATAACACAGCGCCACGTAATCCTTCGATGAAATACGTTCTTCGGGTATTCTCCATGATATTTTGAAAACAACACCTTCCTGAGTCCAATCTAATAAAGCCTTATCATTCGCACTATCAAACTCTTCGTTATAATCTACTAAACTGTTCAAGTTCTCGTTTTTTATGGCACTGTCTTTTTCTGCGCAGATATTGGCACTTGGTTCATCAGTCTTCTCTGCTTCTATCACATCAAGGTGGGCTTGATGAATTGGCTCGTTTTCGTTAAGTTCAACACTATCGTTACACTCTGCGTCATGTTCCTCTGACATGACTCCACAACTATTACTTCAATTATACATCGCCCACAATTTAATTCAATCAAGTAAAAATTGTATTACCTGTACTAAGAATTTAAAGTTAAACGATTTACGGTCCTAAGTGCCTCACGGCCACAATTAAATTGTTAGATTTAAAAAAGGATTTTAATAATTTTATACAACTCGTAAATACATAATATATGAACTGAATATAATTGTATACACATGAGAAACTACGAATTCAGAATTATTCTCACTGGATATATTACGAAATTAGTTTATAAATGAAGTTTTTTGCCTATTTAAAAAAGAATAACTAGTTCATAAAAAAAGAATAGAACAGTCGTTTATTAACTTTCGTATTAAATATGAATCAATTAATGATACAAATATAACAACAAAATTTATAAGAGAGACTGTAAGCTAGGAACAAGAACTTATAACTGACATATGAAATGTTGCCAAGGGGGATGAAGAGAGCCGCCCGCGCCAGACCGACGACGGCGACGTCGCGACGCCAGCCCGGCCGGCGCCGATCCCGATCTGACATCGTCTAATAAGTCCCATTCAATATTACTACTGGAAATCTGTGCGCTATAATTTTCATTATCGGACGTCATCTACATAACCGTGATGACGCCTTACAAGAGCACAATGGAAACGTGGAACTAAAGTGTTCTCCTTGGATAAAATGTTTTTTTTTTTACCAGGAACAATTCAAATATGTCTATAATTATAGAATAGATTATAACATAATTGTATCATTTATCTACATCTCAAGGACCCTGAAATCTCAAAACAAGCTCAGTGCTGCAGTACTGCTAAGTTATACTGCAGTAAGTAGCTGTGAAGGCAGTGTTAAGCAATACTAAATGATATATGTACTAGTTAATTTTTATCTAATTTGTATAGTTTCTTTCTTAGCATTGTACCAACAATAACCATTTTCTTTCTTTCTTTACTAACATCAGATGCAAAAGTATTGAATACCAACAATTTTATATATATTTGGATTTAAATTGTATTGTTTAAGAATTTATTTCTATTATTATCCTAGGTAAAAACTTATTGTAATCCTCTATATAAGTTTCATTAAAAAATAACAGTTTTTTTTATTCTAATCTAAAAAACCAATAGGTGTATATAATTCTATAAGGACTTGAATTATATTGGGTTAAAAATGGAAATTTCCTGAAAAAATTATGATACCAATACAAATTATTGTACTCCTCTAATCTCATAAATATTATTTATTTATATAACATAAAACTTTTAGATAGTAGATAAATATTTGAACAATCAAGCATTTCAATAATTTGTCATTAAATAAATAGATTCTAAAAACAGATTGAAAAGTTTAATAGGAGTTTTCAATAAAATTACTTTATACTATTTAAAATAAATAAAATCACCACACAATAACCTAATCTCATCACAGAAGGATAATGTGTATAAAAAAAAATTGAGTTAAATCAATTTTTCTTTTTTTTTTCCAAGGTGATAATATAAAAATATATATATTCTAAAATGAATATTAATGGTTTAAAACTGCTTATTATCCTAAGAATTAACAATAAGGCAGTATTATACAAGTATGCCTTGCATCAAAGTGATTGTATATGAATATAAAATGTATTTAAAAAAGGAGCATCAAAATTCATTTCAATAAAAATAATAATTATAAGCTATCTACTACAAACAAAATACAAACATTTCATTTGTGTACTACTTTGCATAAAAAAATGAGCACTGTAAATAATGTATTTTATTTTCAAAGCTACTTGCTTATTGTTCACATAAATTGTCCAATAGAACTAAATTTAAAAATCAGTTGAGATCTCAAGTTTTATAGTATATGATGAATTTTTGAAATCTTATAATTAAGTTATTTATGTACATGTTTTCAAATTAATAGTGAAATTTAATAATAATATATTTATATATAAGAAAGGTCCATTACATAGGAGTTAACTAACTAAAAATTGTAACATTGAAGAAAAATAAACTAAATTAAAATTAGATTAAAATATATTACAATAATGGATAGTTGTTCAATGATGACTTCACATCATTGTAAATAAATTTAGCTAGGCAAGTTTGCATTTTTTATTGACACAAACCTTTTTTACAATTTGTGTTTTGAAGTTTTACTGTAATGATTTTTTGTAAAAATTGCAGATAACGGGTTAATAATGAATACCTTTTACTACTCTTCTAAGTCTTAGTCTAAGTACAATATAAGTCATTTAATGCAAGTATAATGAAATCAGTTTGAAATAATCAATATAAATAGTGATAATAAATTTTATGTTTGTGCACATATTCTCTTAGACAATATTAATTTTGTAGATATCACGAGTATTTTAGATGATAAACTGAGTTTATCTATAATCAATCAACATTATTTACTATGTTTTAATCAATACTTCTGCAATAAAAACAATATATTTCCCAATAAAACAGATTAATATAAGATTTTCGTGAAAGAAACTAATGAAACAACACTGCACACACTTCCGACAAAGTTGATTAGAAATTTTGCATACAATATTCACTGCCGAAACAAATGGATATTTTTCACATTACAGATTTTCGAAAAATTGGCTACTCTCCAACCAATCTAGACAATTCGTAGACAAATCACTGCAGTGGATAAATAGTGACATTGACATTTTAGTGTGTGCAAAAACCAATAAATGAATTGTAAAATTGAAGACTCATGTTTATATAGTTATATAAAATAAAAATATACAGGAATAGTAAAAAAGTTGGCAAATGAAATTTTAATATAAATTTAAATTTTAGTGTAATTTCATATTTTCTGAATTTCTAAACGCCAAATTTTATGGCAAACCAGTGTTGCCAGAAAATTACCGCGCTTTTTACAGTGCATACTAAAATACATTAAAATAATTTATAATTGCCTCTTATTAATGAAAAATAATAATTATCGCTTAGTTCGAATACTCTTTTACAAAATGCCTAAATGAAATATGTTTAAATATAATTTTAGTTGATGCAAAATTCTCACATTAGTGCCATCTGAATTAGGGGTAAGTGAGGTACTTTGATACAAGGGCCATATTGATACACCAACATTATTTCAATATTAACAAACATTATTAGAGACCCGACAAAACTACCACGTCTATATACATGTCTTAGCTCCACAGCTATAACCACGATGACCGCTTGTTAACCGTTAGCGTTGGAACAGAGTAAGTGTGTTTTTAGTGCGACTAACTAAAAAATACTTACGTATCTAAAAGTATTTCTCTGCTGTTTTATATAATATAATTAAGATTTAAACTTACGAAACGTTAGTTAATCTATCCAATATTCGGTATTAGAAGTATTTTTTAATGTGTTCGATGGTTTTATTGAATTTTTGTAATTTTTTTTAATTATCTGCTGGGGCACATTGATACGTATTAATCACATCCATGTAAGCGATACGAATGTGATAAATTCGGTAAATACACAAGAAGTCGTCTTTGTGGATACTGATACTAGTGCAATTATTAATGCTGCCGATATTGTGAAGAAAATGAAATATCCGTAATTGAAACTGACCGAAGCGTTTATTTTGCAGCTGCAACTGCAATACCTGTGCTTTAGCAGTTACTATTTATTTAAAGGGACCGTCTCGAACTTTTTTCTTTTGTACTTTTTGAAATAATTTAAACATATATAATGTGCCGTAATATGTTCAACCACACGGCTGTGGTAATGGTGCCAGCATAAATTGAGGTACCTTTAGGAACTCGTTAATACTGAATAGAGCTCAGCTTATACCTGGAACTGTTGCCTATTGTGCAAGGATGACTGTACCTAAACATTTTTTATTGTGGTTATTAAATAATTAAATCCATAGTAGTTTCTATAGTTTTATTTTAAAGAGAAAAGAAAAAAGTGCCCCATTCTATGTATCATTGTGCCCCACGTACGGGGCACAATGATACAAAACCCATTTTTATTAAATTAATTTTATCCTCATTATTATTTAACTTTAATGATTCTTATGACTGGTACTATAATATTGATTAAATTTAACATTCAATAAACAATAACATATAATATTTTATTAATTTTTTATGCATAAAATACTACATTGAATTTTTCTGTATCAATCTGCCCCACTTCCCCCTTTACTATGGCGTACACACTATGATATTTTCGGTTAATAAAGTATAAAAAAAATATTGTGTGGTTTTATGAAACCACGATGCAAGTGAAACTTTTTTCGTGCCTTTCATTATATCCCTACTCAAAGGCCAGCTGTAGTGCATCATGCGATAGATGAACGAAAAATTTTGGGGCGATAGAATAATAGTTTCACTTTAATAAATATATAACCCAAAGTACTATGATAGAGGAATCATCTACTTAGAACGAAAGTTAAAAACCTCTTTCATGACGTGCTAATATATGGAGGTAACGGAAAATTCGTCAATGCTACCAAAACTAATAATTGGTGCAATTCAACATATAACTTCTTTTTTGACTGCCTTTGCTGTGATTTAATCAAAATATTAATAAAGATTATTTAAGAGTAAACATGATGATTTTATAATGTAAAGTTGTGCAAATTCAGTCATCCAATCAGGTAATTCGGTTAAAGTGACTAGGCAACACTGTTCATCGTAAATTTGAAATTTCAAATCTGTGTTTCAAATTGTGGTTCGTTTTCGTGCAACGATCAAATAGGTTGTAAATTTAGCAACGTTTTGGTGATAAGGCCTGTAAGTTTCTATAGTTATTTAGTTATAATCAGTTAATTTTTCCTTTCTTATCTAAAATGACTTCAATGGCTCCATCAGATTCTGAATCAAATGTTAGTGGCTTTGTGCGCTATAATGATAGAAATTTAAATCATTTATACACTTCCCTAATACAGGTATGTCTTATTTATATAATTATTATTACTGCATTTTTTACATATAATAATATTATACTGTCGAATTGCGATTTTTACAGTTCGATCACCATATATTTGAATAATCTGTAATAAGGACGTACCTACTAACAATATTTAGCCTAAATATAAAACTTTTACGTCGCATAAATAAATAGTTTATGAGAAAATATTTTTTTTAAATCGCTTTTGTTGCAATTATGAACATTTGTTTTGCATGATATTATTATTAACAATTATTATGATTATTATATAAACCATTAGTTATAAATAACCTTTTTAATTTCAGGGAATGGAAGTTATAAACCAAAATATAATGTTAGTGGAGAAGAATTTAAAAGATATTGTGAAACAAGCTGGACCACTAGAAAGCCAACTGTGTGTGTTATTGCAAGAACTACCCAAACCAAATATCAATTTTAATATGGAGACAGAATAACGGACCTTTAGTACTATAATAATTCTCATTATAAATTTATTTACTTTATTTTTAAGGACGAAGATATCTTATTTTCTATTGTGTAAATAATATATGTAGCATAATTTGTTTAAGATTTTCGGTGTTAAGTTAAATAAAGTCAAAGTTAAAAACTCCTTTTTCTCTTATATTTTATGTTTTAAAACTGCAAGTAAATACCTTTTTTCTAATTAGTATTATAGGTATATACATGATATTTCAACCATGAGTAGATTTTTTTTTTTGAGCCATGCAAAATAGGCATATGTAAACATGGTTTTACATACTGTATACTACATACCCGACCTATAATTGACATCACCTTCACATGACTCACATCATATGTATGTGTGAAATTTATGTAAATATGAAGGGGAAACTAAGGTAACATACATATTCACTTGGTAGTAATTATTAAAACTATTGAGGTATCATGATCAGCTAGTCGGTCAACTTTAAATATAGATTTTGAAATATTTAAATGAAGAAAAATAATAAGAAATCATATATCTATACATTTAATAAAATTAAAGTGTCTGTGTGTAATATCAAAATAACAGTTTTCTACTAAATGCATATGCAAGTATTTACGGTACTTATAACAAAAAACCCGTTTTTAAATTTAATATTTTATCTGTTTGTTTCTATTTTCACGAAACTTTCACTTACAGATGCTGATGTTATAAGGAATGACTTATATGTTACTGTACTTTTTTGTTAGAAAAATAATTAGGATTTCGTGCAAAAAATATAAGCCTTTTTAGTAGTAAACGCGAGCGGAGCCGCGGGTACAGCTAGTCCTTTATATGTATTAGGAACGAATTTATTTAATGAGAAGTGCATACATATTGAATAAATTAATGTATTAACATTCATACAGAAAATATTTTAAACACTTTTTATATGATACTACTGGCAGATTGCATGTATGCCATGATTTAACTCAAAAACGGCTTAACCGATTGTAAAAAAAGTTTGTATTTGTGTCAGTGTCGCAAATCCACTATACAATGGGGACATTTTGAATGTATAGTTCCCTATTTTCTCACTTGATGGCGTTATTACGAGAATACTTTGCCTATTCCGATTTCACCGTCAGCGATAGTGTTCCATTGTACACTGTAATTATTATTATTAAACTGATGTTAGAAATTTTATCATTTTTCTAAAAAATCGTACTATGTTAAATATAGCAAGGTCACTTATAGGTGGTACTGACAAATTACAAAAACAAATCTGGCATTTGATTTGCAAACTAGAAAAAAAAAGGGATGTGTGCGATTCACACACGATAGAAGTGAAACTTCATTTTAAAAGATATTTTATATTTTATTTAAACAGTGTGCAATATACATACACACCGACATTTGCTCTCTCGCTCTGGCTCACACAAAGAGGAGAGACCGATAATATATTGCTCTCTCGCTCTGGCTCACACAAAGAGGAGAGACCGATAATGTGCGTTAAACGTTTAACGTGTTGGAAGTCGCATAAAAAGTTTCACTTCAATAAGGATTAATGATTCTTCTGGTCTAATCATTCGACCATCACGTTTACATGTCATAAAAACTTATTTACGGCCAATATAGAACAGGTATTTTAGTTAGATCTGGCATAAAGAAACAATAGTTTAATGTCTTTGAAGTGTCATATATTATAACAGTGATGGATTTAGGCTTAAGCCCGTGAAGTCCGGGCTTATGGTTTCGCGGACTTTTTTTAGATATACTTAGGAGTAATGTTTTTGTAGAAAACTATGCCACTACGCCAGCGACGCGGATAAAGCAGTTAATGTGCGCTATTCCTGCCGATTCAGGTACTTAACAAAAATCAATATTTTAGGCTAGCTGAGATGTGCAGCCTAATGCTAGATAGCCTACACTATTCCTCGTGAATCTGGCTATCATATACAAAAATACCTTTTCGAATCCGACTTGTAGTTTCAGAGATTAGCGTTTGTAAACAAACAAACAATCAAACAAAAAACTCTTTCGCTTTACTATATTAGTATAGATTGCCAGACCGCGGTTGCAACTAAATCCGCCGCTGGTCACAAACCTTGAACATCAGATAAAACTAATATAACAATATTTGTTGACATTTATCACATACATTATTACTTTATATTTTTAAGAAACACCCATAGAATGGCTACAATCAACACGAGAGCTAAATCTCCAACACGTATAGAAGCAATCGCCAATGCTCTAAAGCCCGGACCGGTTTTTAACACCGGAGTTCTGTTAGGTACGTATTTGATGTGGATTTATCTCTTTTTGGAACATAGGTACTAATTAGTATTATATTTCTATAGGTAACTGGGTGGAAGACAGAATAGAATGTCCCAAAGGCGGCACGCTATATTTTCCGCCGAAACATGAAATAGATTATGAAAAAATGAAGCCCGAGTCACGCCAACCAGACTTTCGTTTGAATAAATTGAATAGTCTACAGGTACACCCACATTTATTTTATTGAGACGGTAATATTCGATAATTGTATTACAGCACAATAATATACTTCAATCATGGACGTATTTACAATATTGATAGAACTAACGAACGCAATAAAACAGTTTCTATAAATTCTTTGTAATATTTTATATAGATTACAAAAAAAATATAAGAAGTTTCACTTCAATAAGTTCCTGGGCAGATGAGTATGTAGTTATAAAATCCATGTTATTATGAGCTAATTATATTACTCTCATAATTTATATTGTTTTGCCGCAGGGACACTTTTATTCTATTTATCGCCATGATAGCCACGATACATGTAGCAACTTCGCCACAACCAACGATCTTGTCTACAATCATCTACCAAAACCCTTGTGCGGTCCAAATCTACGTTATTATAAAAGATGTGCTCATCAGTTCTATCCACAACCGGATCTATTGAAGTGTTTTGTGAGTTTATTCAATATTTAGCATGAAGTCTCTGTTATTAATTTGTTAGAGCTACCTCACACGGCAATTTATCACCTAGGTACCTAATTCCAAGCCATATTGACTCATGACTATTATAAATATTAGACAAATATCCAGATATGATCATTCAACCATAAGTCATAACTTTTGAGACACACGAGAACAGTGGTCCCCAAACTTTTTTGGAACAGGATCACTTTGATTTACGTGTTGTTAGTAGGGTCCACAAGGTTTGAGAAAATGAAACTTTAATTTAACTTGTAACTTATTTGACCAATTGCTTTTGCCCCAGCCAACCGCATTCAACACTACACATCAGCACCCTTGTTATAATTAATAATTAATGAAATTTTGAATATTTTCCGGGCCATATTTATTTATATTACGGGCAGAGACCACAAAGTTAAAGATAATTAAACTGACAATCTAAAAATAAACTTTGACATAATATTTCATCACTTGCCGTCGCTCATACGAACCATATTTTAGCTCTGTTACGTACTACTGGTAGTGAACCAGATCTTAGAGCAATTGAAATTAATTTGAAACGGATACAAGTTCAAACAAGAAATAGTTGAATTTATGTAATAAGAGTTCTCGATAAACACTTGTGTTCGAGTCGCAAGTACAGATGTCGTTTTAGGGTAACGTAACCGAATGGGGACTAGGAAAATACAAACATTACGAATGGGCATGCACAGATGTATCAGATTACATGTCGTCAATGTATGAAGACACCTACGTGCCTCCACAGCCTGATCAATACTTGCAAAGCGAAAACAGAAAGGCCAGGAATTCGTAAGTAAATTTTAAAACTAAAAAAAAGAACAGTAAATAAAACAATAACAGCAGGTATTTGATTTTTTTTTATTACAGAAGCTTCACAAAAAGTTTCCGTTTTAAGATGACGAAACAAAAATCAAAGTCAAAGTCATGATAACATCAAGAACCATTTTTTTTCATCATTTTATTCAAAAATTACTAGTCTTAGAAATATCACATTTTGTTCAAGAAACGGACAGTGACGTCCATATAAAAATTGTAACAATACAATAATTCTTAATGTTTTCATATAACCATCACCTGGCAACAACACGAGATCAGCAAATCTTATCACTAAGTTTAGTCTCAAACGTCACTAACCGCTTATAACTAGGCATCATATAACTTAACGAAATAACATAATGGCAGTATGTATGCGAAACGTTACAAAAATGTATAGAAGAAAAAATAAGGACTAATATGTAAAAAAGTTTGATTTAGTAAAATTTTATTGAATAATACTATAATCATTATTGGGAATTAAAAGACTTAACTTGAGGCAACTTTATAAGACCGGACCCGCCGGGGGCTTTGAACAAGTTGTTGTTCACATACTGAGACTGCTGAGTGAATACACTTTCCGAAGATTTCTGTTGAGGAAATCTAGATTGAGGTATGTGCACATGACTATTATATTGCATCTGTGGGTACACCGGTGACCACATGCGTGATAAATTTTGCTGTGTCTGGTAACTACTCGCTTGACACATTTTAGGGAAGCGATCCGTCACCATAGGCTCACCACAAACTGATTCTTCACGTGAAGGAGGTTGAGAGAACACGTTTCGCTGGTTCATACTGGAAGTTTGAGATTCGAAACCAGAACTTTGACTCGAGGAACGACTACCATTTATGCTGAACATCGGATGTTCTCCTTCCGAACCCCAGTAACCACCAGCGACCCATGAAGTACTGTGACTTAATTTACTTGGCGATATGAGAGGTCTAGAACGAGTCATAGGCGATGGTGCTACGAAATTTGGAGAGGCAGTGAATTTTCGTAAAGAGAAAACAGAGTTAGACTTTTTGTTTGATTTATTAGGACTACCTATACACAAGGAACTTATACTTTCATCTAACTCGGAATCTGAATCATCTTTAGCTAATTTCTGGTACTTATTAAACATTGGTTTTGCAAATACAGTGTCAGAAACTGAGCTTGGGCTTTTGTTTATCATTGTGTTAACACAAAATGTGGAATTATTATGCTTGGGTTTAATCCATACACTATCAGTTCTAGGTGTAAATGACCTTCCATTTATCAAAGTACTGTTTAATGGGCTGGCTGTTTCATTAGAAGACTCAGAAAAACTGTGTAAACCAAATTTACTTAATGATACATCATCATCAGTTTCCAAAGTTACTGAATCCTCATCATCAAGTAAAGTATTAACAGATGTGTTTATAAGGTTCTTTATTCTTTTTGGAGTGACTTGGCCTTTTGCAGTTTTCTTTTCATTTTTGCCATTCATACTTTTACTAAATAATATAATCATCACAACACTTGTAATCTGAAAAGGAAATGATTGAATATTATATATATATAAGGAAAATGTTTATTCAGTAACATGACCTAGTAAGTTATTATACATACCTTAAAACAATTAATGAGCAGTGGATCTAACACCACTGTTTGGTCAATTATAGACATAATTACAAATACTGACCACAGTAAGTCAAATACAACGGTATATTTTAAACTGTTTACATTCCATATATTCCCAACAATTTGCACCATACATACTAAGCCTCCCAAGGTCTTCTGTGTCATTATATTAATATTATCTATATTCTTATGTTTTAAATGAAAAATATAATTTGGCAACATAATATCTGTATATAATATTTTTGTTATGTCGTAATCTTCTAGTATAGGGAATGTATGTAATGTTTTCATTTTTACTATTGAATAGATTCTGTCCAGAAGACCAGTCAATATTTCCTTTATATTATTTATTGTACTAAGTAAATTCTCATATCTTCTTATATTTTTGAAAATATCAAATGAAACTAATATGAAAAGTATAAATGCGATAAACACTGAGGTCTTATTTACAAAACTTTTTAATGTTCCATTTTGTGTGTCTTTTATTTGACTTTTTTTCTCGGGTGTTCTTTTTTCTAGCAGTTTAGACCCAAGAAGACTTTCCTTCTCTTTGTGCAGTTTCATTTGTACAACTCGCTTACAGGGACTACATAGCTTATATGCTTTCTCTAGCTGCAATCTGGAAGAATAATTTTAAAATTTTAAGCCACTGTTAAGATAAACTTTGAGGTCAGTTTTATCTACACAAATAAATCATTATAGGTTCTCTATATCTCTTTTAATCCCACATAATATTTTCAATATAGTATTTAATATTTGAAAACAATCATGAAAAGCTCATGTCCTTTATTTTAAAATCATATTTTACATATTATAGTATGTATGATAAGTAATTAGCCTATTGGAATTTTGTATTCTGTATTACTATGATCTTTTTAAATACAATGTAGACTCAAATTTTTGTTAATATCTGTGGAATAATTCAAGTACATGTCAGGGTTAACACTTATTTGCCTTTTAACAACACTTTACCTTCTGGTATAGACATGGTATATTGTAAGATGTTTTTTATACATAATTTTACATTGATTAATTATTAGTACAATGAAAAAAATTAATCCTAAGAATGCATTAAAACATAATTAACTTAAATGACATAATTAAGTAATGAATGGCCATACAGCTCTTATCTAATTTTAAACAATGTCTCCCACAATCATTAAGTAATTAGTAGATAACAAATTTCACATACCTGTAACTTTCTATCTCTTCATCGAAACTCTTGTCATTCATAGGAACAAAATTGGCAAGCTGAGCCACCTTCAATTGCTGGTTTATGTTGCACATTTTGCATAGGCCATTTTTGGGTGGACTCTTTTGGAATACCTTTGGTGTTGTCTTCAGTGTTTGGTCACTGGTACTATTTATCGGTTTATTATAATCACCATCCTGAAAGGTATTAGGATAACAAAACATCAGGTCATTTCATGAATGAAATATAAAATGATGTTTGTAAAGTAACAACTGGATACTAAAATACATGAAAAGTAAAGGTAAAATTAGGTTTACCGCAACTAATATTCATAGTAGGAATTTGACCCACATTGTTGAATGCTTGCCAAATATCGACATAATCTCGTGACAAGGGAAAACTTACAGAATTGTGTATTAAATTAAATTTCAACTATTATTCAAACTAGTCTTATTTTGAATCAAATTTCGACTATGCGGGAGAAAATAAGATAAAAATAGATATAAGTTTGGTTAAATCATACCTTGGTAAATCCATTGTACTGTTCACATTTCGGGCAAATCCAACTATTACGTTTTATATATTTAACCCAAAAGTTGTTGTTGCAAAACCAACAATTAACGCGCCAAGTTAAGAAAATCCTGTACAGAAATAAAGATTATTGTACTTTTTCATCGGCGGGAAAGTAGACGATCATAAATCATAACCTAGCAATAACTTACCGCAATTTGTAAATTAACTTCATTAATAATATTGTACACAACACTGCGGTTATACTAATTAATACCGATTCCATTTTAAAAATATATTTCATTTTCATTTCGATTTTTTTACAGTTCTAAAATCATGTTGAATTTTCTAACCTAAAATGACATTGACAGCCATTTTGTCTACCGCTTTTATTATAGAGCACATTGTAGTCTATAAAGAGGAATATAGTCTGTCTTCTCCTTAGATTTAAGAATAATATTACTCCAAGGTCTTCTCCTATATACAAATTCACTTTGTGATCTAGTCTGTAGAACCATGCAGTAAACTGCACTAACTTCAAGTGCACTAACTAACTAAAGTCCAGACCTGTCGAAACACAAATAAAAGTCTAGTCTACCCATAGAGGAAACAACTCAAAGAGATTGGGAATTGAGATATTTATATTTACTTGACTTCGAACTGAAAGAGCAAAATATAAAATAAGAATAGCAAAAGAAAAAAGGTGTGTGTGCGATTCACACACGATAGAAGTGAAACTTCATTTTAAAAGACATTTTATATTTTATTTAAACAGTGTGCAATAAACATACACACCGACGTTTACTCTCTCGCTCTGGCTCACACAAAGAGGAGAGACCGATAATGTGCGTTAAACGTTAAACGTTTAACATTAAACGTTTAACGCTTGGAAGTCGCATAAGAAGTTTCACTTCAAAAAGTGCTATGGATTTTCTATCTAACGCTGTACTACGTTTTGGTGCTAATAGTCGAGGTTGGGAGTGTTGCACCTTGGTTATAAAGTAAATTAACATTTTATCACTTTCTTTCTTACTTAGCCATTTCTCTTTTGTTCTTCCTATTTTTTGTATTTCGTTCTTCAGTTCGCAGTGACAGAGTAAGAAGTATTCCAAGTTGTTCCCTCTATGCAAAAAAGACCACAGTCAAACGACACTAAGAATGATGGACCTACCAGGTTCCTGGTACAAATACAAGATTTTAGGGCTTATAGGCCGACCGCTGTACGCGCGACCCTCTAGACAAGCCTGGTGAAGCTATCACGGACTCCTGGCCAACAGTATAGATGCTACGAAAGAAAAACAACCCTCATTATGGTTTGCGGGAGGCGGGGCGGTGGGTGTGCACGGATATACACGGTATTGATATTATTATACCCTATATTTTAAGATCAATAGTTTATGCATGTTATTGCAACTTGTAAAGATATCTAATGATAAATAATATATTTAATACACATAATATTGTTGTCTTTATTAAAATGCTAATCAAAAACTATTATATTAAAAAAATGTGCGTGTAACCTTTGAAACTCGTGAAACTTCTTTAAATTTAATAGTAAATATCGACAATATAATTGAATGACGGGCTATAGAATACTTTTGATTGACTGTATAGTTTTTTAAAAGCAGCATATTTAATTTCATTTTGGTAAAATAATGTTATGTGTAGCAGTCACACAAAAAAACCACGTAAGCCCATACGTCAAACGTCTATTGCTGCCGGCGGCCGGCAACAGACTAGCTTATTGGTCGGTCTTGTTCTCTCCATCGTCACGCAGACCATAAAGAGAGTCGTGCCTACGGCGGTCAAGCATGTACCAGGTAGACATGCCAACAATACCAACTGTTAATATCGATCAAGGACCCTGTTGTTTTGTACACCGAGAAGCTAAAAAAACGTCTCCTCGCGGCAGAAGATGGAATAAGGCCCCTGATGTGTGCAAATTTCGGGCACCGACGACTAAAAAAAAAGGTCATCAATAAAAAAGGGAGTGGACGATGCTACCTGTAATATAACTCTTTACTTGTTTTGAGTTCGAACTTCTTTATTATACTTTTTATTTGTTTGCATGACTGATGTCGGAATACTGAACTGTATTTTAAGCTGAATAAAGCCAATATTTTGGTTAATGATTCTTATAATATGTAACAGTTTATTCAGCTTAAAAATAGATTGTATTTTACATTTTTTTTAAAATATACGATATATAGTGATACACAAAGTGTTGCTCTATCGAATTCCGGCAAGTCTGGGAGCTTATCGAAATACTTATGCCCTGAACGTTTCGATGTTACGCCTGATTCGCAAAACTCTGAAACTAAATGAGTACACTGGGAGGCTCTATTTGAAAAGTTCCTAAAGTCTGAACCTCAAATATCTAAATCCGATTCTATGAAATTAATGCAATTAGCTAACCATCTAGATGCAAATGTGTACGTACAAATTAAAGAATGATAAACTTATATTGCTAAGATCGAAATATTAGACAAACTATACTTGAACCCCAAAAATGTAGTACACACTCGACATGTTCTGGTAACTAGAGGTATAGATTTGTATTGTATTCTTTGTTATACTTTCTATTTGTTTACATGACCGTTATCGCACTACTGAATAGTATTTTAAGCAGAACAAAGCCAATATTTTGGTTAGTGATTCTTTTAATATGTAACAGTACTCATTGTATTGCTGGTGGCCCTTGGTATTTGCTATCTGGTACCAGTTTTTTTTTTCAAATACCAACTATTAGGCACATGCTTCGCAGGATTATTTGGCCCCTATTTACATCTCTTAACGTCACTAACGTCAGTCTGAAAACTGAAACTGACAACTGTTTTTGGTTTATTTAAAGTTAGGTTATACAATTTCAAAACACACGAGAGCATTATAGAATATCTTTATTGATATACATATATAACACTATTACAATAATATTTAAGATGTGTTCTACTTTGGGTTTCAATTTATTCAATTTTGATGATCAAAGTAACGTAACGGGTAAGTAAAAAAAATCTATAATGTATGTAGATACTATTTTTGTTGTACAGCTTTGAGAAAAGGCAGATTGAGCCTTACGAACAACAAAAGTGGGACATGCATTTAGCTGTGTGTCTTTGGCTACCAGATAACAATACGTGCGACCGTGTGAGTAATGTTACCAGGATAGTTAATGTACTTACTGTTTTTTTACCACTTCAGTAGTGTAACATAGGTTTTTGTTGAAGCAAAGAGACTTTGCTATAAAAGTAATGTAATCTCTTTGCATATCATTGTATGTTTTTATTTATTTATAAAAAGAACATGTAAATTTTTGATTAGAGATGATATATTTTCTATTATCATAGTAGATTTATCTAATATTGTTACATATTCCAAAGTGTATGTTATTTGTTACAACTACAAATAATTAACATTATAATATTCATGTGATTCCTAGCTAAACTGTGTTTCTTTTAAGACTCTGCTTATAGTGTGAACAAACACACTAGGTCGTTACATCAGCAACACTAACAGTTTTACTGTTTTTATACTACTCCAGTAGTGTAGTCCTTAATCCGTCATTAAAAAACTGATTTTGTAGTTAAAATGAACGCCCCAAGAACTTTTACATACTAATTTTTCAACTAAACTTATATCTGCCATCTTGATTGTTTCCTTATCAATGAATATTTCTTGGTGCTCTATGTATTTACTTTTGTTTTAACTTACCATAACTATGCCTAATTGTTCGGATATCGTAAGTATTCAAAATTTTTGGTGAACATCTTGAATTTTAGATTTTTGACAGTTACACTAAATTGTCCAGAGTTCTCTGTAATCTCTTTCATTGTTTTTAGGTCATTGTCAAACAAACAAACTATTATGTGACAAGTATTACCCTACCTTTAGTTTTGTGATAGATTGTAATAAAATGATCTACCAACGTTACATACATATATTTTACTGTAACTTTTAGGAAAATATTTCATTGTAACCTACCAACACTGTTGCAGTTTTGTAATCAGTAACAAATAACAGTGAACATAATATCAAAATAAGCTTTGTTACCTATGAAGATTTTCCCTCTTCGTTTTATGTCTTCAGGAAGAACTTTTACTGTGTGAATAATACACAAGACGGCATATTTTTTACATAATATTAAAACATATGATGGTGCTGATATTGTATGATGTTTCCTTTTGAAAATAAACACAATTGAATGTTAATACTAAAATTGTTAGGAACATTTCCATGTTCTGTCAGGTTCCATCTGCCTTTTCCTCAAATCTGTGTTCTATTTTATAAAAATATGCTAAAATTATATTATAGTTGTATTCCGTTACCTAAATGAGTTATTGGCTTCTATGCCGAATGCTATCTTGATAAATATGCTTAATTATTAAAATAAATGTATAATAGTTTAGTCATAGGCAGTATGTTTGTTTGTATGTTATGTGTTGTATCTTAAACTTAAAAAAAAAAAAATTATACATATTTTATAGTTTTTTACTATCAATTTACAGATGAAGATAATAAAATTTGGCCTAGTAAGTTCTCTGAAAATGAATTGAATTTATGCAAAGAGCTTTTATCAACGAGCCTGGAAAAAGAGAGTCTAGTTACATTTCTAAAAAAGTTTCAAGATGATTGTTTAACGATAGAGAAAATACGTCACATAGCTGTCTGTGCCCTTTTAACTTTCTGTGATAACAACTGGAATACACATCAAGAGAACTTCCATCTAGAATCATATTTTAATACTGACTGGCCAAAGGACGTTGATGTATATATAAAGCTTCAGTGTGATTCAGAGCCATTATTTGTAAATATTTTATATCCAGAGCTACTATATTTCTCTACACAAGTTTTAGGTGCATTGCAGTCTCTTGATCAAAATATGGTAAATAAAGAAAATATTTTAATTATGTAATGAACAATTATAATAATACAATCCTGGTTAGGGAGGGTTCAAGTATTATGTCACGAATTTGGGGGAGGGGTGTCTTCTGAAACGTTACAATGCGTTACAAGGGGCGGGAGGGGGTTTTGAACTACTTGTTACGTAACATTGTTTTAACCCTTTAGAACGATCGCGTAGAGAATATTTTTGTGACATTCAGGTAAAAATGATCACTTGGGGGAGGGAGAGTAAAGAAAAACGTTACGCCGCGTTATGTGGAGGGAGGGGGTTCAAAAATCTCCAAAAACTGCTGAACGCTCCCTTAGTTATTTAAAACATATAGAAAACTTAATGCCTAAAAATTGCATTATAATTATTAGCTACAGAAGTCAGAATCTACATTAAATATTTTGAATGCTCTTTGAATATACCTTTTTGTTTATTTCAACTCCTTTTAACAATCTTTATTTTATTTCAGCTAAACTTGTGGTGGTATTTTAGAAGCAAAGTGATTCATCAGAGGGCTCTGGAAGACACAAGTGCTACTTTATATTCTGAATTGGAAATATTGATAGCTAAGTTATCAAATGAACTACTTAACTTAGAGGACCAACCGAGATTACAGATTTTATTATGTTTAGAACTAGCACAGGGATACTTATTGTATAGCAGGGTTCAGAAAGTCAACGAATATATAGTAAAGGCAAAAACGATTGCTGGATTGAAATTGGAATTGACAGGTAAAAAAGTTCTCCAATTTATAGCTTTTATAATCCCTTTATCATAGTATATCTTTTACCTACTATTAGTCTGGATCCTTTCCCGCTTGCGACCCTTGCTCAGTTCGGTAAGCAAAATGTCCTTAAGACATAAGCTCACACAGTACAAGATGTGCGTCCGTCCGATCTTGACATATAGCTGCGCCGCGTTCGCACATATGTCCAAACATAACTTTGCCCGCATGCAAAGAGTCCAAAATCGGTTTCTCCGTCGCCTGCTCGACCCTCCAGCCTTCGTTAGGAACATGGACCTGCACAGGAACATGAGGCTTCCCTCGATAGAAGCCTATGTGAAATATCTCACCAGGAGATACTTCGATAGCGCTTCGAATCATCCCAACCCGCTCGTAAAATCCACCGTGAACTACGTCCCAGATAACTCGATCCCCGTTGCCAAACGTTATAAACGCCGTCCGCGAAATCTCTTTGATCCCGATGACGACATCGAGAAAGCTAACAATTTCTACGCGTCCGCTCCCGCAACATATGCGTGCTCGCGCCCACGCCCGCGAAACCACCGTTCCCTCCGCAGGGGACGTACGGTTAACTTCGCTCCCGCACACCCGCCACGACCGCCCTCCTCTGCGGCAACTCAAGCCTAAGTCCGATCCATCGGCATGGAGCCCTTGAGTCAAGCAGCCGCTCCCGAGATACACTGACTCTACATTCACTAGCTTTCACAGCCATACATGACACTGCATTATACACACATGCACAACACACAGGTACACACAACACACAACACAACACAGAGGTTTTTTCTTTAGGTTTTTTTTCTTTTTTTGCCTACTTAGATTAGACAAAAAATTGCAGACCACTAAATACACATACATATGTTCGTTCCCTCTCCTCCCAGGGGGCAGAAACATGTATATATGTATAGTTAGTTTAGATCGAATGATAGGGATTTAGTCAGATCGCGACTTAATTGCATACGCGCAACAGTCCGAGCCGAGGTTCGGCCACTTTGGCACCCTCGGATGTTGTTGCTTAGCTTTCGTGGCTGAGTGCCTTAAGCGCTCGCCCCCAAGCCCGTTAAAGCTGTAAAAGCCGTAAAGGCTCCAGGGCCCCTAAGGCTAACAGTAAAGTCAGTTCGAAAAAAAAAAAAAAACCTATTAGCTTGAATATACCTGGGAGCTAAATTCTTGTGTGGCTTAGCAAATGTTGTACTGAAAGATCAATAAATAAATGAATCATCAATTGTAATAGTATATTCTTCAAGAGTATATTGATAGTGGAAAGCAAATACTTATCTGAAGAACACTAACTGAAGCAATGATGGCTTAGTGGTAGCGTGTATGACTTCGCTTCAATTGACGTGAGTTCGAATCCCTGCAATGAGACTGAGCTTTCAGTGAAGGAAAACATTGTGAGGAAACCACAGCATAGTGGTAGGGCTTTTTATAATGACTGCCTGGCTAGCTACCACCCTCAAGTTGAAAATCTGTTGCAAAGCACCAATAGGTGTGTTACGGCAGCTGCACTTGAGAGACAGTATTCCACTAGGCTTAGCGTGTTATTATCTTGGGCTTCATCATCACTTAACATCAGGTGAGATTGTGGCCACTACGCCAACATATAACGATTAAAAAAAAAACCATACTAAGTGCTGGTGTTAGTGACTACGTGTTTGCTTTCAACTGTCAATATGTAAATACCTTAGGTAACGTGAAGACACATTGGAGCTTATCACTGTTACTGTTGCCTTCAACCTGCAAATACAGTGGAAATGGTTATGTTGTAGCTGCATATAACTTAACAGACCTTAAAACTTAACAAGTTTTTCTTTACAGTCAAAATCTGGTTGGTCAGGACTGCCATACCAAACAATATACCAGTATTTTATTTGCTAACGTGTCAGAATTGAGCTACCTTCTATGTGTGACTTTTAGGGTAAGATGCTAAAGTAAAAAAGGGGATTTAGATAACATGTAATTTCAACATCTAAATTTTTTTACATAGAGGTAATTTTTTATAAATGTGGTGTTGTAAAATGCTAGATAAATAAAAGTTTTTTCTTTATCATTATAGGTTTGGTGTAGTGGCCATAATCTCTCTTGATGTTGCGATGTGAAGTGACGATGTGGCCTAATATTACAACATTAACGCTAAACCTAAGTGGCTCTCAAGGGCAGCTGCCGGTGCTTCATGACAGATTTTCAACTTGAGGGTGGTAGCTAGCTAGGCGGGTATTAGAAAAAGCCCTAACACCATGCTATGGTTTCTTCACAATGATTTCCTTCAAGCTCAGGCTCATTTCAGGGATTCAAACTCACATCGGTCTAAGCAATATCCGTACACGCTACCACTGAGCATTATCCATACTATATTATATAAAGACGTAAATGCACTTAATATACAAATATTTTAGGTATCCTCGGAAGAAGAACAAAATTTCAGCAGCACTCTTTACCTCAATTAGCTTTATCAAGCGAACTGGATTCAGATGTACACCGCCCTTCAGCTGAGGAGAGTCATGGTTCCTCACAGTTGCCGCAAGAGATTGAGTTAGAAGATGATGTAAGATTAGATAAAATCCAATACGCAGAGAAAGTTAATCAAGCTGAACTTCCAAGTTTAGAGCAAACATTATGCTTATTAACTATGTAAGTTTAAAATTTTATTTATGAGAAATAAACAGGCTGTATTTCATGACACTGCGGCAATAAACTTCAAAATAATTAATGATTACTGATGATGATGATGATATTTACTGAAATAATAAGTGATGACTGATTTATCGCTTTCAAACCAATGTAAATAATAAATCATAACACAGTTTCCCATACTTTAATTCTGTTTAAATTTAAATGTCATTTTATTTTTACTTATTGACATTTTTTTAGGAAACACATAATTATAGACTTCCCCTGTTCCTACAAAATTTCATCAAAATCTGTTAGGAATATTTTTTAACATTTCCAAAAGTATTGTCAAACTATTCTTATAGTGTATCAATGAAGGAATGACATAACTGACATAAGCTTCCTGTGTACATAATTTCATAAAAATCGGTCTAGTCAACTTAAAAACGAGATAAAAACAAGAAAATCCTGAGTATCTGAGTAAAACAGACGGTTAAAAAATTTAGTTTCACATTCATTATTAGTTTCTTTTATAGTAGATGTCTATAATGAAATTTTGAAAATAATACATGTATAGACAGAATAACAGATTTATTAATTTAGTTAGATATAAATACAGAATTCATCACCTCATTAATTACTATCATCAGTTAACTGTAGGGTTAAAGCTTTCAACTTTTGTACACCATTCTTCTTTTCTTTATGAAGTCTGAATTAAAAATTAATATGAAAACATCTCTATGCACATTATTACAACAGTTTAAGTGTTAATCTTAAATTAGGGAATATCTATGTAGTATACATAGAGTTATTACGCTAAGAGTGATAGTTTCATTCAACGTGCTGCTCAAAGTTGAAGTCAAAACTTAATAAATATGTGCGTAAGCGACAAGTAATTACACTTACCAACACACACAAACGCAGGAATGATATTGGAAGTGTTTGAAATTTTTACGAAAATGTGGAGTTTAAAGTATCCAGTTAGTGTTGGTCTAATTCATCCTATCGTCATTTAGATTAAATAATAAAGGCAATAATTGACATGGTTAATTATTGATATTGACAAAAGAAAAGAAAATCAATGATAACAACTATGTGTATGGTGATGACGATAACTACCACCCCACTTTATTACCCCGCTTTAAAGGCTAACTTGCAATGACTTCACTCTGCGTGCAACTACTGCCATTCTTAGTGTTTTAATTCTAAATATATATTTATCTATTTTATTATATTTGTTTTGTATATGATTTATGTATTTAAATTTTATTACTTTTCTAGATTTATACTTTCGTATTTTCTCATTTTTATTAATTTTCTAGTTGCAGTATGTACCAACAGAGATAAGGGTAAAACAAATCTGTCTATGGTACTAACAATACTATTTTTTTCCCACAATACTCTATGGAATTGGCAAACCAGTGACCAACTAAAAAGAAAATTAATTAAAAAAATATTTATTCATAATATATCTCAATTGTAAGATAATAATTTTCTATAAAATTGTTTATTTATTTATAGCCAGTACCTGCAGAAATCTCAGCCTAAAGATGATCTGGCAACAGAGGAAATCCAACCCTACATTGAGTTGGTGTTATCACAAAAGAATGGTGCGTGGGCAACGCGTGTGTCCGCTCTGCTTATAAGGTGCAAACTGGAAGCCACGCACAAGCGCACTGTAGAAAGAGCTATGTTACAGTGCGAGACTATTGTCAATGACAAAACTGAAGTTCCGGCATCTACTAGGTAAATATACATTTTTTTTTCATCATAATTATTGTATATATCACAAGAAATATTCTTTTGTTTTTTTTTTTACTTTTTCATGGCAATAATATGGTAGAACTCCTGGCATGAACCAGGAACTTGTGTACCTTTATTAATTTGAATTAGTGACACTATCCCGCTGACTGTGGAGGAAAATGTTTCGAGGAAACCAGAACGCTGTAGGAATGTTTTTGTAATAAATCTGTATGTAAGAAAAATATAAAACTGTAGATTTCTCAGTGCTTGGAATTGCAAATACACCTTGTGCTGGCCTAGTAATTAAGCCCGTGCTTTCCATCTAAGACACCTTCGTCTAGCTGTGGGACACTTAAAGGGTGATATTATAATTTGGAAAACCGTTTAATAATATAACTGTACTTAATTTTTAATTATCTATCCCTTTTTCTATAAATTAGTTGGGATTTTATGGGATTAAAAACTAAAATTTTATGCATGAAATAGCACGAAACAATAGTTTCAAGCGAATTTATTACATAAAAAAATCCTTATATATAAAAATAGGAATATTTGGTTATAGGCTATCATATTTGTGGGCTAGCGGACTTCCACCGGCTTGGACCTGGCGCCAGCAGCTTGCCGACCTGTATTTAAGCTTAGGTCTAGTCAAGGGTGCACTTGAAGATTATCAGAAATTGCAGCTTTGGGAGGACGTTATCGTTTGTTATACTTTGCTACAGTTGAGACACAAAGTGAGTTATAGATCCATTTACTATGCTATGTGTTCTGGGAGGTGTGAGTAAAGCTTCAATATTTCAGACAGTAAAAATTACGAAACCACATACCATTGTGTACTGTGTCTCTTCACTCCATTCCACTGCTAGGTTAGTCTACTTCGCTTACTTCCATAGCATAATGTCTTACGGTATTTTGTTGTGGTGTAGCAGCTGAGGTAGACACCATATTCATATTACCTCACGAACAACTAAAGAACAGGTTCCAGGAATATAAAATGCTAACTCTGCCCTTCCAATACATTCTTGATAATTTAATGTATATTCGTAAAATCTTTGACAAGCTAGATTTTGTAAAAGAGCAGCACAATTTTAATACTAGAAATAGACATAAATGAGTCATACCGTGTTTTAGACTTATTAAGACTAACAAAAGTTTTTTAAGTAATAGTGTTAGGTTCTACATTAAGATCCCGACGCACATAACTGATTTACCGAACAATGAGTTCAAGGACGGTCCTTGAATAAGGACCATGTCAAGCAGGTTTTACTGTCAAAAGTTTATTATAGGGTGGATCATTATGTGAATTATAGTGATGTCTGGAAGTGACTCCCTCTCTGTGCATTAACCTAATTATAAATATGATTATTAACTGTAAATATTATTTATAAAGTTGGAAAAAAATGATTAAAGAAAGATATGCCCGATCGAGTTTCTTGCCGGTTCTTCTCGATGACTGGGATGTTTTCCAAACCGGTGGTAGTGTTTGACGTTCATAAGTGCATTGTTAGGGCCTGAATTGCATAAAGTATTTTTTGATTTTTGAGTCCTAACAGTAGCATAAATTGAGCAAACCGCGTCACACACGATGAAGATACTATATTATAGCATCTTAAGGTATCACAGAGGGCTAAGATACTTTAATATATGTAATAAATCAGTCTCTTAAAAGACTGCTTAGGTATCGGACCTATTTTTTGTCCGAATTATATTTACAGGTGATTAAATACGAGTAACACGGCTTTACAATTCGATTTATTAGACAGCTTATCAGACGATGATTCTGATTTGGAATTCGATATACAAATTGCATTAATTAATACATTCGAAAAGATGTGGTCGTCGTAACGTAGATGAAAACGTAGCTAGCGTTTGTAAAACATCGATTAACTATCGATTAATTAATAGTTATTAGCAAATCAAGTAATCGATATTTGCTAATGACTATTGATAGTTTATTTCCAATACACATAATACGAGGTATTTTTGTGATTACAACAAAGATGTGAGCCAATGCGCTTTTTTAGCTCATCAATTTTCCAAACTACGCAAGATGCGGAACACACGAATAAATCTTTTTTTTTCACTGTGAAATTCACTAATAAAAGAGGACTAATGACTTAAAACCGTAAATGTGGGAAATTAACGATTATTCTATCGAGCATAAGGATATTAATTCTAAAAATTATTCAGTAAATCATAATATCCGGATTTGCATACAATCGATGCTAGGCATAGCAATGCACAACGATGCACTCGTGAAAGTCGCATCACCTGTGGCATCATCGACACCCCTCGCCCCGCATCGAGAACACGTCACATCTTAACATGAAATTGAAATAACGAAACTGTAAGATGAAAATATATATTATTTTCCCTAGTGTGATAGTCCATTGAATTTAAGATAAAATAGCTTAAGATATAGCATCTTCTTCGTCTGTGAAGCGCTTAAATACAAATGTTTCATAAGATAGTAGTACTTAAGGCAACAATATTTTCTGTTACCAAACTTTATATTCGTCACCAGTATGTATCGGCTGACTATAATATCTATTCCCATTAATAAGATTTGTCCCTAAAATAATAGACATGTCACCAGAATCGATCACCAAACAATAAAACACAAACATTGGAAATGTTTCGTAATTATTATATTCATTTTGTATTTATTTCAGGCAGCGGAAATAATACAGCAGCAAATAGATATTTGCCCCACAGTGAAATTGTACTGTTTACTTGGAGATGCAACCGGTATATTTATTATATATTAATTATTAAAACAGTCTTTGGGTCTAATATTTATCATTATATTACCAAATGTTACAAAATAATTATTTTCATAGTCACCAGACTTTGTCCATCCTCTGTTGGATATTCCTTAATATCCTCAATAATTTGAAGTCATGATGGATCAGTGGTAGCGTGTACGGCCTAAGCTTTACATGGTGTCAGGGCTTTTTCTAATGCCCGTCTGGCTAGCTACCACACTCAAGTTGAAAATCTGTCATGAAGCCCCGGCAGCTACACTTGAGAGCTATTCCTCCCATTAGGCTTAGCGTGTTACCATCGTGGGCTACATTGTCACTTAACATAAGGTGAGATTGTGGCCACAACGCTAAACCTTTTAAAGATAAAAAAGGCACTAAGGTTAATGGTAACTAATTGATGATAATTAACTAAGGTTAATGGTACAATCCAAAATTAACGACAATCGCAGGTAAAACGGAAGTCGCTCAACAGTCTTGCTAGCTAAATATAAAATACTGGCTGATCTGATAACGCGACAAACCAAATCATAGTCACTGTGACGGGTTTATAACCCCCTGGTCGTTAATACTACTACGCCCCTGAATTTCAAGATTTAATGCTATGGACCTATTATAAGCTATGCCATACCATTATTACCAATGAAAAATAATAGCGTAAAATTAGAGAAAATACTGGAATGCGTGGAATGGGCAGAAATCCTCAAAAACCCGAGGTCGCTTCGAGAAGCCTGTGAATGCCCCAGGAGGCTTCTGCGCTTCTGGTTGCAGCTGGTCTGGCTGGAATATCTACGCACAATGGACCTATCAAGAGTCTTAGTGCGGACAGATGGAGCCAACATAACATAAAATATAGAAAATACCAAAAAAAGGTTGTCTACCTGCAAATACCTACACATCATTAATTTGTGATAAATCAAAATTGCGATTTGCTGCCCTTCCGCTGCTCGCCATCTCAGATTTTGCCCCCTTGGACCTTAAAGTCTTAGGGTAAATACGCCCCTAATGTAAGGAAAATAGAATTTGTACGTTTTATCTTTCTTTTACAGACGATGTAGCATGCTATGAGAAAGCATGGGAGTTTTCCAACTACAAAAGCAGTAGAGCACAACGACACTGGGGTAACTTCCTTTTCGACCACAAGAGATATGAGGAATGTATTCCGCACTTCGAGAAGTCCGTTGAAATTAACTCCATACAAGAGAGTGTTTGGCTGAGATTAGGGTGAGAACCTAGACAACCTCGACTACCCAGTAAACACATCACCTTAATATAACATCAAAATAAAATATCTTAGGGAAATGTTAAAATCATATTTAAGAAAAAAACATTTTTCCTCTATTCAGATCTTCATAGTATTTCCATTATAATGTAAAAACTTCCACAATACATCTTTATCTATAGATATAATAAAATTGAAGTGTCTGTTTGTAATATCAAGATAATACCTCTTTACTATATAAAAGTATATATGGTATAACAAAAAACATTTTCTGTCTGTCTGTTTGTTCCGGGTAATCTTCAAAATGGTTGGAGCGATTTTGATGGGACTTTATATACATTTATTTTTAGCTTTGCAGCTCTGGAAACCCAACAGTGGGAGTTATCAGCCAAGGCATACCGTCGATACACTTACCTGCAGCCGAATTCCTTTGAAGCTTGGAATAATCTGGCCAAAGTTTATGTAAAGCAAGACGATAAAAACCGGGCGTACAGAGCCTTAATGGAAGCCCTGCGATTTAATTATGACAACTGGAAGGTAAATATAGCCGAGTCCATATGTTTTACTAGCTGTGCCCCGCGGTTTCTCTCGTGTTCAATTTATTACACCAATACTCCACCGCGCCGTCGCTAACGTATCGCTGTTCTCACATCTCGTACTTGCCTACAACTTTCCAAATTGCTTGACCTTTAAGGTTACTGATCCATTCCTTAGTTTCGTAGCGTGAAGTTATATAGCCTATAATCTTTTTTAATAAATAGTTTGTAAAAATGTAAAATAATTTTTCAAATCTGCCTTATAGTTCCAGAAATTAGCTCAAACAAAGAAACAAAATCTAGATCTTTTAAATATTAATGTAGATGTACGATATATCCCGGAGTATTCCCATCATCGGTGTAAAACTCGTTTTTATCTAATTTAAGTTTAAGAATTACTGCAAACATTTTTACAATCATGTCGAAACAAATGGATTTATAAAGTAAAAAAGAGATAAATTGAAGAGCCCAGTTGCAGAAGTCCGATAACCTTGTGTTGTGTTCCTGCTGTGAGTAGGTCGGCAGCGCGCTAGCTGATACCTATTATAAGCGTCCATAGGCTACGGTAGCCGCTTACCATTAGGCTAACCGTATGCTTGTTTGCTACCTAGTTTTATAAAGAAGGAAAAAAATTGGTCAGTCAGTGTATTTGGAATCAGTCCCGATTCCAGTCTGGTACGAATGTACTCGGGTATCGTCACTGGCGGAGACTGTTTTCATGCATGCAAAGCGACTCAAGGCTTTTCATCTCAATCCCTAAGTTTAACTATTAATGACTGGTCTCTGTTAGGATTGTGGTCCTCTTGAATTTAGTTATAGATAGCTGTAAGCTGTGATAAGTTAACATTAGATGAACTTCATGACTGATGGCTATCTCATCAATTTAACAGTTATGGGAGAACGTGATACTTGTGAGCATGGATACAGGCCACTTCGAGGACGTGATTCGAGGCTGCCATCGTTTACTCGACATTAAGCAGAAATTCGAAGACTTCGAAGTGATAAAACTTCTCGTACGTGCTATAATCAACGACGATAAAGATGCAGATGGCAATAGTGCTGCCAGGTGAGAACTCTCAAATTATTTCTAATGTGTATTAAAATCGGCTGAAATTAATATTTTAATCATACAATGGTTTTATTACAGAGCTAATATGATTACAATAATAATAAAATGTATTATTTATAAACTACGTTAACAATTAATATTTTGAAACCAGCAATTTACACTTCGTTAACTATATCCCTTCCAACCATTTAATGTGAATGAAGATTGTGAATAAACACTCGGTGAACGAAAATGCAATAACTAGTATGGGCGTCTCGTTGCGAGTGACACAAAATGGCGTCGGTGCCGCCGCGTCATTGGCGATGCATGGTCTCTATGACCTGCTTGATTGATGTTGCCAAATAATAAATACATTTACTGTAGTATACATGGTTTATTTTAATACACAAAATATTAGTAATTTAAACGCTAGGCGTTTGTTTATAAAACAAAAATGTTGAGCAATAATAAAATACTTATCAATATGACGATTTGATAAAAGTTTCTTTCATACATAAAATGTATTGTTATAGGAAATCGAATCAGTAACGCATTAGGACATTACTAATTGAGTTGTACTCGAACTGTCAAAAATAAAATAGATGGTTGGAAGGGGGTGTAGAAAATGTTGATTTTACACCGGAAACATTAATATCGCGTTATAATTTATATCGTCATTCATAAATGAATGTTATTTTTACATCGCATAGTGTTGTATTTAATTTATAGCTTCATTATTTATTGTAATTTGAATATGATTTTTTTATACTTAAAATTGACAAAACCGTTTATTGCCCAAATTTCAAGTTAGCGTAGTGTAAATTGGTGGTGTCGATTTGTAAGGAAATAAAATAAATAATTTACTATTAATAAATAATTAGTTTAATATTTTTATACTGTGCATAATTATTTCACACTTTAATATTTTTAGGTTAAGAAAGCGCGTTCTCGAGTTGTTTGGTAGAATTACTTCGATTCACCAAAATAAACCGGAAATTTGGCAGTTATATTCTGATTTAAGCCCGACATATTTGTTGAAGGCACAGCGGCTTTTAAAAGCTTACAAAGGATATACACAGGTTTGTATTATTATAACATAATGAAACCAATAACATTGCATTGTTTATTTTTTTTATTGTAGTGTGACGAAGAGCCTTGTGCCGGATGGTAAGCACAGTGCAATCCAAAAATAAAAACGATCACCGAGAGATCGTCAATCTATTGATGGTCGCCGTTGTCTGTTGTTGTTGGATTGCACTGTGCTTACCATCAAGTAAAGTAAAGTCAATGCGCCGAGCTACTTAAAAAAATATAAAATGATTGAGGTTGGCCGTTGTGCGCGCATCACGCAAAAACTACTAGATAGATTTTGATCTTTATTTTGTCACAGATACATGGTCCTTATAATATGTATATAAACTACGATTTTTGTAAGCACTACGGTTTCTTCTGTAGTTCGTCCGACCGAAACCGCGGGCATAGCTAGTACAAAATAATATTGCAATAATTTCATTGTTACAGAACGGTAATTGGTCTAATAACCCAGAAACTTGTAAACAAGTAATTGAGCTTGTCCAATCTCTTCTGGATAACAGCTTAAAAGCAAGACAAGAAGTGGAAGAAGGAGATAAACTTCAAGCAGAACAACAACTGTCTTCAGCACGGTTAACAAGTCAAGCTGTTATACGGGCCGTAGAGAAACAAGATTGGCCAGAAACGCAAACTCTTCTAACGGAATTAAAAGAACAGTTTCGTATTGCCACAGAATATATGAAATCAGTAATGTACCAGTTGTTTTCATTTGTTTTTACCCGAGAAGCTTTAAGGTCTTCGCACATTACACCGACTCGACGGTGACACTACTCCAACGTGACTCATATTAGAGCATTGAAATGTGAGCTTATTTTGCGTTCATGATGATGGAATTTTCAACAATTAATTGAAATAAGTGTACGACCCGTGGACCATCCGTGGTTCACGCGTCTTCTAACTTTTATAAGAATCTCCGACTCGTTTGACATTCGTTGAATCCTTGAGTTCGTTGAATCATTCGTTGGTTCGTTGTGTCGCTCACGCATCAGCCTCGCGACGACAACGCGCTTACAACTGGAGGGCAACACGATGCCGGCCCACTCGTCCGCTGTCCGCACCCCTCTTTCATTCCATATAATAAAATTGCAATTTTATAAAAAAAACATGATTTATCATATTTGATAGTTGAGGTCGAGCTTATATTTGTTAGTTGAATAAAAGCTTTAGGTTTAGGTGTATAATTCATCAAGGTTTTATGTAAATTGACTGAAATATAATGATGACTGTTGAGGATGTCGGAAAAAATCATGCCGACTGGGAACCTAACCGGTGTGCGCCGCGTAAACCAATAGAGTTATATGTATTACTCTGCTACCCGTGCGAAGCCAGGGCGGGTTCTAGTTTTAACAAAAGTATTATTTAATTACCTAATCTCTGAATTTATTCTTTTCACTTTGAATACAAGTGATGTGTCATCTACAAAAAGACCCATGTCAGCACTATTCTCCACCACAAGCGGTAGATCATTTATATAAACGAGAAACAAAAACGGTTCCAAATCAAGCCCTGATAAACGCCGATTCTGGCTAATGATCCCGTGGAGGTTGACAAATTTATACTTAATTTCTGGCAGCAACCATTTCAATAAAAGATTAGCAGGTCGAGAGAAGTTCTACACAGACATAGTGTGTCAGCTTAAGTATACTGTGGTCAACGCAGTCGAAGGCCTTTGAGAGATCACAGAATACACCGATTGCATCCTGCGAATCTTCCCAGGCCCTAAATATATGACTTGGCAGCGTTGCACCAGCGTCAGTGGTTGACATTGAGTTCGTGCAGTCATACTGCTGACCATCCAAAATCTCTTGTGCTTTGAAATATTATACCTACTAGCTGCTTAAACATAATTTTCTCAAAAATCGTACTAATCGGAGCAAGTACAGAAAATGATCTATAATTTCCAAGATTACTTCTAAAACCTGATTTATAAAGACAAACTACTTTACTTATTTTCAATATATTAGAATAATTAATTATATCTACAATAATTTGTTATTAAATACCCAGGCGAAATATCAAATAAACCTTTTTTTAAATTTTGCGCTTATAACAAGGAATTTCAAAAGTTTTTAGGGTAATTAGGAATAACTTCTAAATAAATTAGGGTAAAAGTAAAACTAAAACCGTAAGTGGAAACGCTGTTTAATATGTATGAATCTATTATTATCGGCATGTGACGATGCACAGCATCTGTGAGAGGGCGTTGTATACTTCCGCTTGTTTTCCACCAATCACAGCGCTTTAAACTGATGACCTTGTGCTCTGCAGCGCCATCTACTGAGTTTAAGTCACAGGAGGCCGGTGGGGGCATTTAATCAGTCATAGCGTCGTTACTTCCCGAACGAGCAACACGTCTACAGACCTACGTGGTCCTATATTCGCTGAAGTTTAAAAACCTCCTAGGGTTTATGTGTGAATTTGAGTTATATTTTTTTTTGTTGTTCGTTTAAAAAAGTTAAATAAAATAGAAAAAATAGTGCAAGTGACGGGTGTTTAGTACAAGTGATATGAATGTTAGTGCGCACGCAGCGTTTTAACACCGGTTTAGCACTGTCGCGCCCGACAGGCGACGGCCGGGGCTCGTCAAGTATATCTTAACTCGGTCATCGTTGTTCCTAAATTTTTCGGATAGCGAGGTAACATGGAGAAGCGGTGAGTCTAGTTTCAATCACTAGTTTACTTACACATGGAGAAGACGCTGTGAGTCTAGTTTCATTTACTAGTTTACTTATCCTCATTACGGGGCGAGGATATTTTATTACAAAAACAATGTGTAATAATTTATGCGCTTTAAAATCGGAGGGTCTCCAATACGCGTGCCATCTGGCACCGGGTTAAAAGCGGCTTACTGCAGTTACTATTGAGACCTTTCCTTTACAATCGCGTCTTTTAATTCATGAGTACATTAAAAGCCATTAGAGTACCTCTGTTTGATCCTGAACGCTCAAAGCGTTTGGAATGATTGCATATCGGGTCCATCTGGATATACATTCAGTATCCGATACTGAAAATAATACTCGGTTTCGTAGACCTGGAGTAAATTTTTTAATAACTTTTAACCTGTAATGTTTCTTCTGGTACGATGTTATCGCCAAAACAGTATTATTATGGTAAGAGTATATTTGAGATTTCTCACCTTATTCGAAATTTCACGTAGTAGTCACAGACCTCTCATGGCGCAGTGTTAGTAAGCTTTACTATTGAGCCGAGAGGTCGCGGGTTCGATCCCCGCATATGACCTTTACATTTAAACATAATTATTGGTTGTCTGGGTGTTAAATACCATATAATATATGTGTACATCCAAAGCTTTACTTAGTTCAGAATTAAAATGGTCGTTTATGAACGTGGGGACACACGCGCCCATACACTTTATTTAGTAATGAAATCATGCACTCATATGTGTATATCGGCCGTTATTACCATAGTACTAACCACAGTAAAAGCAACCATACTTACCATACAAGTAACCATAGTACAAGCGCTGTTTAGTTTGGAATTAAGTGGTCGTGTAAATATGGGGATTTAACCCATATTTATTTTATTTAGTACTGAAATCTTCCACCCATATGTGCATATGTGTATATTAGTTTTTAAACGTACAAGTTATGCTTAACTGGAATGAAATGGTCGCGTGTGCATATGAAGAAAAACCCCATATTTATTTTATGTACGGAATTATGCTCACGATATGTAACATACGGTCACAACACCTTTAAAACCGCAAGGAGCGTATCCTGATTGATTTGTGTGAGGATTTGCGTAAAATCCGCGCAAGTTTTAATTTTATCTTCGACAAAGAGCCGCTATTGCTTTACTTTTACGATAAGAATCCAAGAACGATGGTGTGAACGATGATGTCGACGACGGGCAGCAACTCGGAGCCCAGTCTGATGTTGACGACTGGCAGCAACTCTGAGCCCAGTCATTTTACGAGCATATTTTTGTCAAGAGCATTGGCTCTTTACGACCCTGCTGAACACTCTTAAGTACATGATGTTCTTGAGGTTACTGACTGATTGGCTCTTTACGACCCTGCTGAACACTCTTAAGTACATGATGTTCTTGAGGTTACTGACTGACAGAAACTCGAAGCACAGTTTCTTTATGACATGTTTTTGACTAAAACATTGGCTCTTTAAGACCCTGCTGAACCAGGTCAAAGATATACAACACTAATCTGGCACTTTCAGATCCCTCAATTCCCTCCCTCGGAGGACAGAGTGGATCGTTTAGCTCAATTTATTTCATAGAAGCACAGTTTCTTTATGACATGTTTTTGACTAAAACATTGTCTCTTTAAGACCCTGCTGAACCAGGTCAAAGATATACAACACTAATCGGGCACTTTCAGATCCCTCAATTCCCTCGGAGGGCAGAGTGGATTGTTTAGCTCAATTTATTTCATACATACTTTCAACGCACATTTTGTTACTAAGGTGACTGGCCCGTCGTTGGCTTTGTAGTCCAAAGAACTTTGAGGTAGTGCTACTGTTCTGGACGATTTTCGTCTATCTGGTCACACTCGTTACTTCAAGCCCAGGTGTGGAGTACATGAGTTCAGGACGACTTTCATCTAACTTGTGATGTTCGTTATTTCAAGCCCAGATGCAAAGTAAAGGAGTGAGTGAATGTATATATTGAGATGTACTGTCATTCACGTGCAGTCAGTATTGAATCCAGGTCAGCAGATAATTGGGCCTGAAAAGTCTGCCGTTGACAGAGACGGATTTTCTAGGCAGTCAATGGAATAATCGGTATTATATATTCGCAAAGGCGGACATTGTCACTAATCCCAAGCAACTTGACATTATCTCTTTGATATCTACTATCTCATCACGGATAGATTCTCACGAGGGAGGCAAGCAGCTGAGTAGCCAGCGCTGAGGACCAAATTTCTTTATTTGGATTCTCGGAAAACATTCGTTCGCTTCCATACAAATAGTTATGAAGAAATTACGTTATACAAATAGTTATGAAGAAATTACGTTAGAAGGATAGTCGACGTCACACAGCTCATCCAGGATGTCGGCTTATTACTCGGAGTGAAGGCATTACAAACCGATCAAACCCGCAAATAACGTTTAAACTTAAGTTATAGAATATTAAAAACATACAAAGCCTCATGGAAAACATACAAAGCCTCATGGAAAACATACAAAGCCTCATGGAAAACATACAAAGCCTCATGGAAAACATACAAAGCTTCATGGGATTGATGGGTTAGGTCAAGCTGTGGAATCGAATTTTAGATTCTTAACATTATAAATCCTAGAAGATACATTATCTTACCAATCTATTTTATTGCTTAAAACATTATGTACTCGCGGGAGAGTCGTAATAGCAAAAGCTTTAATTCAAATTTTTCTTAGTTAAACAAGTGTAAAAGCAATTTCCTTTCGTAATTTAGAGCACAGAAATTGTCAATTTGGTGTCCAAGTGCCATGGTTGTCCGAGGTTGTTATAGGATAATCCACCGCGAAGGACTTAAGGCGTCATGTAGGCTTGCATTCTGCTCTTGGCGTCAGGCCGACGACTAGACTGCCTAGTTTTATTGGAGGCGTTCTAAAACCTCTACAACGATGCCTGTCATTTTGATTCCCATCTCTATGTAAAGCTGACGCAGGCTTAGACAGAGGCTATGGAGTTTCAATATCTTAGAATAAATAATATTCTCCGGAATACTGCCAGTGGAAATTGGTATCATGGCCACACAAACTTGGCCGAGTGTAATAGTTAGTCTTTTATTACTATGAAAGCTAAGACACAAGCTGCTTAGTGAACTCTTCTTGGTATCTGGATAAAAACTGGGTTGAGATTGAGTTAACTCAGTACTTTGGAATCGGTTGTCTTTTTTAAAATAGTATCGGGATTTCATATTCTTAGCCATAGTTGCTGGTGTAACAAAAATACAACTCTTAAGAAAAACTCAATAATTTGAAAGGCGTTGTATACTTCCGCTTGTTTTCCACCAATCACAGCGCTTTAAACTGATGACCTTGTGCTCTGCAGCGCCATCTACTGAGTTTAAGTCACAGGAGGCCGGTGGGGGCATTTAATCAGTCATAGCAGTCTCTCATCAGGAGCTTTGAAATGGATGCTGTGCATCGTCACATGCCGATAATAGTGCAAGTTTTACATAAAAAGCACGATATTCTCTCAGCGGTACACCGGTCCGTGTCCGTATGTAAAGGCGAGACGCGAGAAACGCGCGCTGTTCGCTCGCGGATCTCTTTTTTTTATAACATATATCGATTAATGTGTGAGACATGACAGAAACATGCACGATGACACGTTTTCATGTACGCACGTTAATGATCCTTCCGCAGGTTCCCCTACGGAAACCTTGTTACGACTTTTACTTCCTCTAAATGATCAAGTTTGGTCAACTTCCCAGCAACGCCGACGGCCGTGAAGCCACCGCGTGCCGGTCCGAAGACCTCACTAAATCATTTAATCGGTAGTAACGACGGGCGGTGTGTACAAAGGGCAGGGACGTAATCAACGCGAGCTTATGACTCGCGCTTACTAGGAATTCCTCGTTTATGGGGGATAATTGCAAACCCCAATCCCCAGCACGAAGGAGTTTCAACGGGTTGCCCGGGCCTCTAGGCCAGGGAGAACATGCTGATTCCTTCAGTGTAGCGCGCGTGCGGCCCAGGACATCTAAGGGCATCACAGACCTGTTATTGCTCAATCTCGTGCGGCTCGAAGACGCCGGTCCCTCTAAGAAGAATTTTAATACGTCGCCAGTGAGTTGCGTGACGGAGCCATGCACACCTAAATGACGACGCCTATTTAGCAGGCTAGAGTCTCGTTCGTTACCGGAATTAACCAGACAAATCGCTCCACCAACTAAGAACGGCCATGCATCACCACCCACCGAATCAAGAAAGAGCTGTTAATCTGTCAATCCTTCCGGTGTCCGGGCCTGGTGAGATTTCCCGTGTTGAGTCAAATTAAGCCGCAGGCTCCACTCCTGGTGGTGCCCTTCCGTCAATTCCTTTAAGTTTCAGCTTTGCAACCATACTCCCCCCGGAGTCCAAAATCTTTGGTTTCCCGGAAGCTGCCCGCCGAGCCATTGTAGTAACGTCGGCGGATCGCTAGATGACATATTTACGGTTAGAACTAGGGCGGTATCTAATCGCCTTCGAACCTTCGTCTATCTGGTCACACTCGTTACTTCAAGCCCAGGTGTGGAGTACATGAGTTCAGGACGACTTTCATCTAACTGGTGATGTTCGTTATTTCAAGCCCAGATGCAAAGTAAAGGAGTGAGTGAATGTATATTGTTGCGTAGTTAAAAATGCAACTATGCATTTTTAATCAAAACAAGACGTCATTAGGCTGACGCAATAAAAACAAAACATTATGCAATCAAAACAAGTTATTGTGAAATACTCTAGAAAGATTCATATTAATACTGCGCAATACCATAATCCTATATAAACGAAGCCGCCGTAGCTTCGACGTTCTTATTTCTTAGTTCTTATTTCTTATTACTTGTGTTCACGTTATCATACGTACAGTGTAATTGTGAATTAAGTTGTTAATAAAGAAATAGAAGATACTTTTTCTTTGACTTCATAACATCTTTAAGAATTCCTTAAGACATCTCGTCGTCAACAGTAAGGATAAAGGTGTAGAAGTAGTAGCCTACATCCTTAGGACATTTCGTCGTCAACAATATAAGGATCCGTGCTACACTGCAAGTCAACATCCTTAGGACATTTCGTCGTCAACAATATAAGGATAAGTACTTGTCACACAACTTAATCACATAAGAACCAGACGACAACACTGACAGCAGTAGCCTACATCCTTAGGACATCTCGTCGTCAACAATATAAGGATCCGTGCTACACCGCAAGTCAACATCCTTGGGACATCTCGTCGTCAACAATATAAGGATCAGTACTTGTACCAGTCAGAAAAATCGTCAACTAACAGTTTCTGGTCTCTTCTGTCTAAAAAGAACACCTGGTGGCAGCTAAAAGAACCTATCTACCAGTGAAGGGTCTCCAGGGATCCGACACATTTTTGGTGGCAGCGGTGGGATAAACACTATCGACGTGGAATAAAAACACTAGCTACGTGGGATACCACACTTATCGACGTGGGAAACACCACATCAGCGACGTGGGATACCCGTTGACAGGGTAAATACCCATCAAAGGGTCTACACACTTCTTCGAGTGTTCCTGTTCAACGAGCTTCAACGTCATAGTGTGAGCAGACTTCTGGACTTTTCAAGACTGGAAGGCGAATTTCAATTCCTTACTGCAAGTTGCACCAAAGGTCACAGTCACAGGCGAAGACTACTTCTCCAGGAAAGGGGATACATCATCTTCAGCTAAAAGTGAGTTGACCGACTGATTTCCTTATTCCTTTCACTCTTCCTATAATTTATAATTTTATATTATTAAAATAAACTAATAAAAGACAAAATGTCTCAGAAGAGTGGAAAAATTCAAGATCCTCTGATCTCAGAATCCGAGACTGAGGATGAAATTACTGAAAGTCTCCAAAAGTTGAGCATAAATACATTATTCAAATTTGTTCAAAAATTTGACGGGGATCGCAAAAATCTTAAACATTTTCTTACAAATACTAATAGTGCTTTTGCACTCGCGGCCCCAAATCAAATCGATATTCTTTTGAGATACGTAGTTTCTCAAATATCTTATAATATTATAAATGAGATTAACATGCGAGAAATCAATTCATGGGAACAATTAAAACAAACTTTAAAAAATTATTATTCAACTATTAAAGACGTTTCTCAACTTCATGAGGAACTTGAGACAATACGTCAATTACCCCATGAATCAATTACTGATTTCTTTAAACGTCTAGATCGTATTAAAAACGATTGTATTACGGCTGAAGAGAATCAAGCCGATTGCCCAGATGAGGTACCTGCACTCAAACGCGCTATTCAAAAAACGGCATTAAGAAGATTTATTCTTCATTGCCATCCTGAAATTTCTAAAATGCTTAGGGCTCGTGATGTCAAAACCCTAAACGAAGCATTCTCAATAGCGCAAACTGAGGAAAAATTAATGAAAATAAATCAAATTCGACCTCATCAAACTAGTTACAATTATTGTAACAATTGTAAACGTACTGGTCATAGTACTCGTGATTGTAGGCGTAAATTTAAAAAGGAAGATAATAATAATACTTCCCAAAAATATAAAAACTATTATGATCCTACAAAATTTTGCAAATATTGCAAATATACCGGACACGAATATTCCGAATGTAAGCGTCGGATATTCAATAATAATAATAAAGAGTTTACACAAAAAAAAGTGAAAAAATTAAACAAATTAAAAATGATTCACAAGTGTCCGAGTCTTTCAAAAATCAAATACATTTTATAAATAATGATTGTAAAACTTTAACTTTTGAATCCGAAAATTCGGATAGGCCAATCCAGTTATTAATAGACACTGGAGCCTCAATTTCAATAATAAAGCATACAGCTTTAAATTGTAAAAAAACTTATTTAAATAAAAATGAAAAAGAAAATATAAATGGTATTATACCAAATCAACCTATATCAACTTTAGGTACATCAAAAATAAATTTAAAATATAATTCATTTACTATCACTCCAAAATTTCATATAATAAACGCAGCAAAAATAAAAACGCCTTTCGATGGAATTTTAGGTAGTGATATATTAAGAGAATATCAATCAAAGATTGATTATTCAAATAACGAAATAACATTTAACAATTATTCACTTAAATTTGACAACCAAATTAGTGCTGTCAATTTTTCAAATAAAAATAAAATTGATAAGAATCTCCCAAATATTAATAAAAAATTAAATGAAAATCTTAAATTAAATCATTTAGGAGATAATAAACAAGATCTTCAAAAGATTTGTCAAATGTACTCTGATACATTTTTCTTACCCGGAGATAATTTATCTTGTACAGATATTTTAAAACATAAAATATCATTAACAAATTCTGTACCTATTCATACTAAAACTTATAGATATCCAAAAGTTCATGAACAAGAAGTTCAAAAACAAATAAATAAAATGTTAGAACAGGGAATAATTAAACCATCAGTTTCTCCCTGGTCGGCACCAGTATGGATAGTTCCTAAAAAATCAGACTCCATAGAAAAGAAATGGAGACTCGTAATTGACTATCGTAGACTAAACGAAGTCACTATTAATGATCATTATCCGATTCCAAACATAGAAGAGATATTAGATCAACTAGGGAACTCTAAATATTTTACAACACTAGACTTAGCGTCTGGGTTTCATCAAATACAAGTTGAAAAGGATGACCAAGAGAAAACGGCATTCACAGTCCCGTATGGACATTTTGAATTTACTAGAATGCCTTTTGGTTTAAAAAATGCTCCTTCAACATTTCAAAGAATGATTAATATAGCTCTTTCTGGACTCATTGGTAAAGGAGTCTTTGTTTATATCGATGACATCGTAATACACGCTGAAAGTGTAATTAAACATAACGAAATATTAATACAAGTTTTACAAAGAATAAGAAAACATAATTTAAAACTACAACCTGAAAAATGTGAGTTTCTTAAAAACGAAATTACCTATTTAGGTCATATAATAACACAAAATGGAATAACTCCAAATCCGGAGAAAGTTAAAGCTATTAAAGAAATTAAAATACCTAAAAACCAAAAAGATATTAAATCTTTTTTGGGACTTGTGGGTTATTATAGGAAATTTATTCCTAACTTTTCATTAATTGCCAAGCCACTCACAAAATTATTAAAAAAAGACATTAAATTTGAGTGGAACGATAAAACACAAAAAGCTTTTGAAACATTAAAAGATAACTTATCAAGTAAAATAATTTTACAATTTCCTGATTTTAATAAACAATTTATATTAACAACTGATGCATCAAACGAAGCAATTGGTGCTATACTTTCCCAAGGAGAGATAGGCAAAGACCTACCAATCTCATATTATTCTAAAACATTAAATAAAGCTGAACAAAATTACAGTACCACTGAAAAAGAATTATTAGCTGTCGTAAGTGCAGTTAAACATTTTAGGCCATATTTGTTCGGTAGAACATTTACTGTGGTAACAGACCACAAACCTTTAATATGGTTACAAAATTGTAAAGATCCATCAAGTAGATTAATAAGATGGAGATTAAAATTATTAGAGTATGATTATAAAATCGTACATAAAGCAGGAAAAGCTAACGTTAATGCAGACGCATTAAGCCGACCAATTCATGTAATAAATAACATAGAAAACGAATTTGAACAATTTAATAAATATTATCAAGAATCAATTATTATTGAACCAAATGATATAGAAAAACCTATTACAAAAATTCCTGTCTCGTATTATTAATGTCAAGTGATGCAAATGAGAATAATATAGGCATCACATATGTTAAAAAATCATTTCCAGATAAAGAATTAACTGGAAAACTAAAAGAAATAAAAACATTTATAGCTCCTCATCAGAGAATTATTCTTGTTTACATAAAAGAAAATTTCTATGACGAAGTAGAATATCCAATAGTTTATGAAAGTTTAAAAAACTTAAAATTAATATTACAAGTAAATAATATAACAACTTTTTCTATTTCGAAAATTAATGACGACATAACGAACGAAACTTCCTTAGTGTTTCATTGTATGTTACAATATTTATTTAAAAATTATAAATACAATCTATTCACAAACAAACGAATAGAATTGAAAACAAAAGATGAAATTAAAGAATGTTTGCTAGAAAATCATGATCATCCAGTCTCAGGACATCAAGGTTTTCAGAGAACTTATGATAAAATTAAAAAATATTATTACTGGGATAACATGAAGGATGATATACAAAATCATATTAAGACATGTGAAATATGTCAAAAATCTAAAACAAACTTTAAACCTAATAAATCACCTATGGAAATAACTACAACTTCTTCAAGGTTCAATCAAAGAATTGCATTAGACATTGTTGGACCATTACCAGAAACAAGTAATGGCAAAAGATTTATATTAACATTACAAGACGATTTAACCAAATATATTCAAGCTTATAGTCTACGTAATCACGATGCGGTTACGGTTGCTAAAAAATTTCTTAAATATTGTACTAGCTTTGGATTTCCTGAAAGTATTCTCTCAGATCAAGGAAGAGAATTTATTTCAGTTACTTTTCAAGAATTCACAAAATTATTAAATGTAAATAAAATGACAACAAGTCCATATCATCCTCAAACAAATGGATCATTAGAAAGAGTCCATTTAACTTTAAAAGATTATTTTAAATGTTATGTTAACGAAAATGAAAATAATTGGGATTCATTTTTAAATCAAGCTGTATACGCTTATAATTCCCATATTCCAAAGAGTACTTCATTTACTCCATATGAATTAGTTTTTGGACAAGATCCAAAAATTCCTAAAAATCCTAGGAATAAAAAATATAATGAATTCTCTGAATCAATTAAAAATAAAATTACTAAAATACGTGAAATTGCAAAAGATGCACAATTACAATCTAAAACTATCTCTAAAAATAATTATGATAAAACTCATAATCAAGAATACAAATTCAAAGAGAATGATTTAGTATTGGTCTATGACGCATTGTCAAAAGCACAAAATAAAAAATTGAAAAAGAATTATAAAGGTCCTTATAAAATAATTCAAATACATGAAAACAAAACGGCTACTTTAAATATTTCTCCTAATAAAACAAAAACGTATCATTTTAATTTACTAAAACCTTATGTTGTTTCAGGAGAAAACAACAAGGAAAATGAATAAAATACTTTTCCTATCCTTCCCATTAATTTTTATTACTTATATAACATGCTATAAAATTCAACCAATTGAAAAATCAAGTGGTATATTCTTTTATCATATGGGAACAGTTCAATTAAGCAATCAAAAATTTACTTTACTCACATTCAATGATATTACAATATTAAATAAGAGATTAAAATTAGTAAACCAATTTTATATCAAATCTCTTAATCTTTGTATTATGTTAACAAAAGAACATTTACAAACTCATTGTAGTACTTCATTAAAATATTTAGAAAATGATATTAAACAAATGACGAGTGATTATTATATTGTTGCACATCAGTACCAAAATACTCCCACTCGTACAAAACGAGGTATTATAAATGGTATAGGTAATGCTTTTAAATGGCTTTTTGGTACACCAAATGCGGATGACGCAGAGTTCTATACAGACTCAATTAAAACATTAATGAATAATCAACGTGAAGTTGAAACTTTAATGAAAAGTCAAATAAATGTTATATCATCAACTATTACTAATTTTAATCACTCAATGTTAACTTTACAAAAAGATATTAATATTATGAATAATAATTTAAAAAAATTCAATGAATTCGCTGAAAAAACTGCGAATAATGAAGAAAAACTTAATTTAGAACTTGATATCATAGACCATATAACTCTTTTAAACGAAATGGTTACTGAAACCAATCGAATTTTAAATGAGTATTTAAACTCAATGTCATTTATTACTAATGGTCTAATGAATTTTAAAATACTTACTCCTACAGATCTTAAAAAGGAGTTAGAGAAAATTCAATCTCGATATAAACTTCCAATGGAACCAAGTATGGATAATGTATACAAATATTATAAAATAATCAAACCAAAAGCTTTCTTAAAAGAAAATTTATTAATAATATCTTTTGAGATACCTATTATTAATTTAGAGTCATATAATTTATATCAAATGTTTCCTCTTCCAACTCCTCATAAGGATAAATCTGAACTTTTATCCTATATTGAACCTTACAAACCTTATATCCTAATATCCAAATCAGTAACGGTCTACTCGTTGCTTAATGATCTTGAAAAATGTCAAGAATATGAAGAGGATAAATTTATTTGTAAAGAAATTTCAGTTTCAAGACGGATAGATCATCCTCAATGTGAAATTCAATTATTTTCTTCAAGAACGAAGAATATTCCTAAAGATTGTCAAATAAGAACAATCATTGCTGAAACTGAAATTTGGCATCCACTACGTCACAATCAATGGCTCTATATTTTAACAAAACCAATGACTATTACTATTCTATGTTATGAAAAAGAAATGAAAGAAGAATTTATTTCTTCAATAGGAATTTTAGAATTGGAAAGAAATTGTAAAGCATACACTGATTATGCAATCTTAGAGGGTGAGGCAAACCTCATGACTCAAAATTTAACAAATAAAATACCCTTGATCGACATCACAGAAGATGATTGTTGTATTAAATTAAGGGATAATATAACTGAAGAAATTAAATTAGATCCAATTAAATTTTCAAATTTGGATCTACATGAGTTAAAATACGCTCAACATAAATTACAACAAATTGATGAGATTCTTCAAGAGCATTTAAAAGAACCATTCATTATAAAACATTCAAGATGGTTCACAACTGCTCTCTATACAGTATTTGGGATCATAATACTAATAATTATTTATAATATTTTAAAATGGTGTGGAATAATATCATGCCTTAAAAAATATTGTTGTTGTTTTAAAGAATCACAACAAATATGTGGGCCATGTATTAAAATTTATAATCAATGCTATAAAGCAAATGCTAATTCACGACAAGAATACGTCGTGAGATATCAAACTAGAACTGGGGAATCGCATTCTCTCAGAGAGGCAGAAGAACCTCCAATTTATTCTAGAGATATGCATTTATTAAAAGAGGCAAAAGAACCTCCAATTTATCAAGGCCCAACAGCCCCAGATTCATCTAGTTCATCTTCACAAAGAAGATTACAGAAGAGGATAAGTCTCTTCGAAGATGCTTATTAAGTTAAATTAAGCATCATATTATATAAAATGCATTAAAAATTTGCATTATATTCTTTAAAATAAAAATAAAATGTTATATTCATTAAATAAATTATAAAATACATTATATTGTATAAAATAAATGATAAATTATATTATAGATGCATAAAAATTGCATTATATTCATTATATTCTTAGTGCATAAAAATTTGCATTATATTCCTTAAAAATGAATACATTATTATAACTAAGATAAGCAAATATAATTTTGCATTGTATTCATTCATGTTTTATATTGCATTGTATAAATTATATTGAAACAATTTTGAATTGTATTCATCATTATTATTAAAATATAAAATTTGTATTATATTCTTTGAAAATGAATACATTATTATAATTAAAATAAGCAAATATAATTTTGCATTGTATTCATTCATGTTTTATAATATTATTTTGCATTGTATAAATTATATTCAAACAATTTTGAATTGTATTCAACATTATTATAAAAGCATAAAAATTTGCTTTATATTCTTAACAATTAAATTTTGTTAATTCAATTAAAAACACATTAACAAAATTTTTAAACAGGGAGGTGTTGCGTAGTTAAAAATGCAACTATGCATTTTTAATCAAAACAAGACGTCATTAGGCTGACGCAATAAAAACAAAACATTATGCAATCAAAACAAGTTATTGTGAAATACTCTAGAAAGATTCATATTAATACTGCGCAATACCATAATCCTATATAAACGAAGCCGCCGTAGCTTCGACGTTCTTATTTCTTAGTTCTTATTTCTTATTACTTGTGTTCACGTTATCATACGTACAGTGTAATTGTGAATTAAGTTGTTAATAAAGAAATAGAAGATACTTTTTCTTTGACTTCATAACATCTTTAAGAATTCCTTAAGACATCTCGTCGTCAACAGTAAGGATAAAGGTGTAGAAGTAGTAGCCTACATCCTTAGGACATTTCGTCGTCAACAATATAAGGATCCGTGCTACACTGCAAGTCAACATCCTTAGGACATTTCGTCGTCAACAATATAAGGATAAGTACTTGTCACACAACTTAATCACATAAGAACCAGACGACAACACTGACAGCAGTAGCCTACATCCTTAGGACATCTCGTCGTCAACAATATAAGGATCCGTGCTACACCGCAAGTCAACATCCTTGGGACATCTCGTCGTCAACAATATAAGGATCAGTACTTGTACCAGTCAGAAAAATCGTCAACTAACAGTTTCTGGTCTCTTCTGTCTAAAAAGAACACCTGGTGGCAGCTAAAAGAACCTATCTACCAGTGAAGGGTCTCCAGGGATCCGACAATATATTGAGATGTACTGTCATTTACGTGAAGTCAGTATTGAATCCAGGTCAGCAGATAATTGGGCCTGAAAAGTCTTCCGTTGACAGAGACAGATTTTCTAGAACTCTCGGCATAGGTCACAGTTAAATACGTAACCTAATTGTTCAGACAGTCAATGGAATAATCGGTATTATATCTCTGCTCTAAATTACGAAGAGAAATTGCTTTTACACTTTTTTAACTAAGAAAAATTTGAATTAAAGCTTTTGCTATTACGACTCTCCTGCGAGTACATAATGTTAAGCAGAAAATTTGAATTAAAGCTTTTGCCATTACGACTCTCCCGCGAGTATATAATGTTTTAAGCAATAAAATAGATTGGTAAGATAATGTATCTTCTAGGAATTATAATGTTAAGAATCTAAAATTCGATTCCACAGCTTGACCTAACCCATAAATCCCATGAGGCTTTGTATGTTTTTAATATTCTATAACTTAAGTTTAAACGTTATTTGCGGGTTTGATCGGTTTGTAATGCCTTCACTCCGAGTAATAAGCCGACATCCTGGATGGGCTGTGTGACGTAGACTATCCTTCTAAAGTAATTTCTTCATAACTATTTGTATGGAAGCGAACGAATGTTTTCCGAGAATCCAAATAAACAAATTTTGTCCTCGGCGCTGGCTACTCAGCTGCTTGCCTCCCTCGTGAGAATCTATCCGTGATGAGATAGTAGATATCAAAGAGATCATGTCAAGATGCTTGGGATTAGTGACAATGTCCGCCTTCTTTGCGAATATATAATACGGATTGTTCCATGTGGGATTAGTGACGATGTCTGCCTTCTTTGCGAATATATAATACAGATTATTCCATTGACTGCCTAGAAAATCTGTCTCTGGGGCAGCAACTCGGAGCCCAGTCTGATGTTGACGACTGGCAGCAACTCGGAGCCCAGTCATTTTACGAGATTTCATATTCTTAGCCATAGTTGCTGGTGTAACAAAAATACAACTCTTAAGAAAAAATCAATAATTTAAAAAGTACTTGGTTATTTTTATCTCGTATAACTTATTATTACGATGATAGATTTAAGTATTGGATTTATTACCAATAATATTTACTATAATAGAATTATTTTACTAGTGTCATCGTGTGACTAGTTTAAATTCTTTCTGTGTGATTACAGCTTAATAATACTAATTTCATCCACTTCACATAGCGTCGTTATCGCGTCACCAGGAGTTATAAACACGTCTCTCACAGATGCTGTGCATCGTCACATGCCGATAATGGTGCAAGTTTTACATAAAAATAAAACTTGTATTATTGAGCATTGACGATGCACAGCATCCATTTCAAAGCTCCTGATGAGAGACTGCTATGACTGATTAAATGCCCCCACCGGCCTCCTGTGACTTAAACTCAGGAGATGGCGCTGCAGAGCACAAGGTCATCAGTTTAAAGCGCTGTGATTGGTGGAAAACAAGCGGAAGTATACAACGCCCTCTCAATTATTGTGCAATACATTGTACAATTAATTAAATAATAATAATAATACTGTTTTTACATCGTTCGAAGTTAAGTAGAAGAGTTTATTATTTTTCTTAAAATATTTTTAACTCAAACCATAAATGACAAACAAAACAAAACGTCAGTCATATTGAACCACAAGTAAAACAGTAAAATATTATTTGAATTAGTTATGGACTCGAGTCCAGGCATGGATTATCGATGGATTTCGATCTCTCGTTGGTCGCCGTTGTATTTGAATTGTACTGTGCTTAACATCAGGGAAAGTACAGTCAATGTGCCGAGCTACTATAAAAAAAAGTTTGATTTTACCACTTGAGTAATTCGAGTCATTTTACAATTTCACTCGAGTACTACCTGAATGAACGAGTAACTCGAGTTGTATATTTCCAAACCAGTAATTTTGCTGTTACTTTATTATTGTCACTAATTTTGAAACAAAAAAACTATTTCTATTTATTGACGTTCAAACAAAAAATAACAAATCTTCTTAACAATAATAAACATAACTCCTTAAATATGTTAGGTACGCTAGTAGGTTTAAACCCATATGTCTGGGCGAGTAACAGGTGAGTGACTCAAGTCCGAGTGAACTCAGACTGAAGAGGACTTGATTTGCATCACTAATTCGAATAATCTGTTTATTGAACTAGATCTGTAGTAACCTCTTATTAGTCTGTGAACTGTATAGAAGGTGGTATTGATAATTAAAGTATCGAAAACGGCCTAATATCATAGGGTGTGTCTTCGTTTAATAATTACAGTGTGATTATCATGTAAAAGTAGAAATTACGTTCAGGAACCATGGCAGCTGCCAACGACGAAGAAATTTTAGAAGGATTTCTGTGCCCTATATGTTTAGCCGACCTTAAATCGGCCTCTCAACTTACGAGCCACTTCGAAAGCCTTCACCAAGAGGAACAAGACGTTTTGAAATCTCTAAAAGACATATTCGGTAAAGCGAAAAAGAAAATACTCAATAATGAAGACACGGAACTGAGAGAGACATTCAACCGCGCTTTGAAATTCAATTATCAAGATTTTTACAATGAGGAACAAGGGATAGGCGTTTCAAGGAGTTCTTCAGAATATTTGAAGCGAGTGAGGTCAGCGCGGTTGGAGAGGTACGCAACAGAGACGAATAAGCTGTTGATACGGCTAGACAAGCTAGTGTGTAACTTGCCCAGTGATCCAAATCAGAGAAAGCAACATGAGCAACAAGTAAGCTTCAAATTACCAAAAATTGTACTGCCAGCAATGGAAATATAAATAATAATAAAAAATAATTATTTTTATTACAAATACAAAATTAATAATTTACTTATTCAGATATGTACCTACCATTGAAAATAATAGAAACACAATACAAACTATTATTGTAAATAAATTTAAGTAGGAACATAAAATATTCTAAAGTTCCTTATCACACAATTTATTTCTTTTTTATCTATTTTTGATTATATTTTTTAAATTTATTGCTGGTTATATGACATGTAACATAATTAACACATGTTGCAAACAAAATTTGCAGCAATATAGTGGTTTGAAAGCTATCGTCATATTTGAAACACATAGTAATCTTGAGTAATGAAAGGAAATACTGAAAAATTATTTATATTTAGTTTTTTCATGAACAGTTACATCTTAATACCAAAGTAGACACGGTCACATAAATTACTTGCAACTGTGAGCTCTATATCTACTATAAATCCAAAGTAGATGCTTATGGTCATTAGTTTCAGGAAAACAAACAAAAGAAACTATTATTTCCTTGTAATAAAACGAGCTAAATAAACTAAGATTTGAAAAAAAAATGTTGGTAATTCGAAAGCAACACTTATTTGCACTGTGACCAGTTAATGTAACTCTGAAAATTGTTTTAACATGTATGACACAAAGTGATATATTCTATTCCTGACAAATCAGTTGTTTATTCTGAATTTAAAGTATTTTATACATCAAAATTACCCTGTAAAGAAATAAAAAAAATTTTAAACATGACAAACGTTTGATTTCATATTATACACACTAGCACCATTTGTCCTTACAGTACACATATCCAGTGAGTCACATACATACTTATTAATATAGATGTATAAAAAATTATCACATAAAACTAAATAGATTTCTTAATTGATACTATTGTTTGTTAATTATGCTTTAAAACATACTATGAAGTAATTTATAATAAATATATATATATAAATTATTGATAGTAAATGTTATTATTCAAGTATTCCTGTGGGAAACCTTAGACTTAGACCTTAGGTGGTTAAAAAAATTAATATAAGATGTTATAAATATTGTTGTTAGTTTATTGAGAGTTATCTATTTTCTAAATATGTGCTGCAGTTTATGAAGTTTAATTTTTTATTATCTGTCTTTCAGGTTGTACCATGGCTAGATGGATCTTCTGTGAAATTATGCCCAAACTGTGCGAAAGCATTTAATCTAACTAGGAGAAAACATCACTGTAGATTATGTGGATCACTACTCTGTCATGACTGCTCTGTATTCTTAGATATCAATATAGCTAGTAAGTATGCATTTATTTATGATCATCTGTATTCCGAGTTTAATAAGGTGTATATTGGTATATATATATATAATATGGTATATTGGTATATGGTGTATAAGGTAATATTTGTTGAGGTTTTGGTCAAAAATCGTTCACAATGATGGCCTTGTAGGAAGGCGCAGAATCTTTGGTGCAAAATCCAAGAATTTTCTTTCCACAAATCTGACCTTTTTCATTGAATTTGCTCTCTTAATCGCCGCATAACGCTCAAATAATATATTTTTTACTGTTTCCTTCTGGTAAGAATTCTGAGTGCACAACACCGTGATAGTCAAAGAAAACAGTCAACATGACTGACTTTTGATCGACTTTGGTGTGGTTTTTTCGGTTTCGGTTCAGTTGCAAGGCGCCACTCTGAAGCTTGTTGTCTCGTCACCATTAACAATGCGTTTCATGAATGTTGAGTCGGAATTGACTCGTTCTAGCATGTCCTCAGCGGCTCTTATGCGATTGAGTTTTTGGATAAAATTCATGTCTTTTGGGACTAGCCAAGCGGCAACATGTTTCATACTCAAGTGATTATTTAAAATTATACGGATCGACTCGTGAGACAGAAAATTCAGTGGCTATCTCTCAAATTTGAATGAGGATTTTTAGTCACTATTTCCTTCACTTTTGCGATGTTTACTTCAGTTGAATACTTTGATGGCCTACCAGGGCGAGGCAAATCTGCCAGCATATCTCGACCGCTTTTGAAAGGTCTTTACCACTCATAAGCACGTGTTTTTAGGTGAAAATAATGTACTACGATATTGTTCACTGCTAAAAGATCTACAAAACGATCTGCAATAGTATACATGTATTTTTTATAGAAATCACAATAAACAATATTTTAATAATGAATACGTCCTTTGCGCGCTTTATCGGTATTCGCGGATCAAATGGCTTGTAAAACAGGCTTGCAATGTCTACTACATTACTTGTCTTAGTACAATATTTTTTTATATTATTTTAATATTTATTAATACATAAACCCTGATAAAAATAACTTCAAAAATTAAAATACTGCTTAGCTACTTTCTCGGCCAGCGATTTAAATTAGTTGACAATAATGTGCTACAATTTTCTACGATAAAAGATCTACAAGACGGTGTGAAACAGTGTATACAGATTGTATTTTTAGAAGTGATTGCATGGCCCAATCCGAAATTATGAGGAACAGAGAAAAGTAGTATGAGGAGTTATGACTGATTCAAGGATCCGTTTGAGAAATATTAAGCTTTAAAGTGTTAATTTAATAAGTGTTAAAAGTTAATAAGTGTCCCCCCTGCCACCTGAATGGTTGTTTTTAGATATGTTAAAAAAATTGAGTGGTTACAATTAAAAATAATGTATATACTTGATGTTTAGAAATTAACCATTTCTAAAATATATGGAAACAAGATCTTTATTTAGATCTTTCTATGAAATAAATTGCTTGCATTACGTATATTTTGTTTTATACTAACTGTGCAAAGCGGCTTCATTCGCATTAAATTTTAAAAATTGTGAAAAACTGATAGAAAATTTGCAGTGCAGTAGGCATTCACAGTTCGGCCCTTCTGGGTAATGCTCGGTTCTTATCGATCGGCCAATCCGCCCTTGGCTCACGACACCCCGCACCATGTCACATAGCCCGACCGTACTATTATTTCGTTCTTGCTTGGCGTACTTCCTGATTTACACTTTATACGGTAATTATACCCCTTCTAAGGATCTTAGTTAATATTAGATAACCTTTGTCATAACCTAATATTAAATAGACTATAAAATGTTAAAAATAATTTTGCTAATCTGACTGGTATTTCCAAAGATTGACATGTTCAACCACACAAAAAAATAAACTCTTGAGATTTATAATATTATGTTATAGTATAGATTTATTTGGCTTTTTTGAATAATATTTTTTAAATTTGATTTCAGAAGCAATTGTAGACCCTTCTGTACCACAAACTTCATCCCATACTGAACAAGAAGCGATAGAGAAAACGGGCTTACGGTTATGTGAGCATTGTTATAATCTCATAGAGTTGAGGAAACAGGTTCAAGATAGTCGAAACGCTAAGACGGTACTAGTTTCGGCTTACGAGCAGATGAGGGGCCTCATGGATCAGGCACGTCCAGCAGTTGTTATGTATGAAAAGGTGATTTTTAGATGTCGCTATCATCTTAACACTGTTTTTTAAATATAGTAACTATATTCTCAGAAATATATCGGCGCGACCTTTAAAGGTATGACCTCACTGAGTGTATTTTAGTAGTTCGGCGACCTCTGAACAAGATGAACTAATGTGACATATAGTAGGGGAGCTCATGATGCTAAATGGTGATTTAGCTCGAGAGTCATGGAGACCTATTAAATTTTGAAGATTAGATGATAGAAAGAAAATAAGGTTGGGGAAGTAGCTACAGGTTTCAAAAATGTATGAAAAACAGTCACATATAAATACTCGAGCGCATCAGATATTGATAATGTATTATCCGCAAGTGTTTCTGATGATCTAAAATTGAAGGGTAAAATTTCGGGAAAAAAATTCGAGCGTGTCTTAATTTGCAGAGAGGATGTTTAGTGAACCCGAAAGAAGCTCCCCATTCAAAACTTTTCCATTTCGGAAGTGATGCTAGATCGTGCCGTGTTTTTGAAAATGCAATAAAATAACTATTTTGAAATACTTGAACGCGTTAAATTATTATATAGGTGTTAGAAGACCGCTTCCGAAAACGAAGACAGACGATAGTAGTACAATGACACCTTTGATGATGGCACGGAAAAAAATTGATGATGATTAAAAAAACATATTTTTAAAACGTTTTATTAGCTTTATTTACGCTCCATTATGTTAGTACAGCTAAATGAAACGATAGTTTCATAAAAAAACACATTACAAAAAAATAACCAGCAATGAAACACAAATTCATAAACAGCTGATGCTCGGAGCAACGAACACGTCCGGGCGCCGGCGCCCAAATACTATCAACCCCGCCAAAACAAACCGCTCCTTTTGCGGTGGCCCGCGGGCGCTTTGATCATTTCCACAGATCAATAAAGCGTTAGACATTCCCATCTTTTATTGTATAAGCTTAGTTATTCCTACTGACTGGTCTTTTTTTTGGAATTTAGAAGTTATAACTCTAATTATTTAATACAACTGTACCCTGACGTAACAAGAAGCTCGTTACTACAAAAATGATATTAGAATAACCTAATTAGATACTCACGTACACAATTATAAAAACTATTTAATCTTTATCTTTGATTTTGTACAGGAAATTAAAAAAGAAATGGTACAGAGTAATTTGATAGTTAAAATTAATTGCAATTATGATCGACAGTTAATTAATCTATCAGAATGAATTTAAAATAGTATTCTTATACTTTATGTTAGCAGACTTTACGTTTTTAGTCCGTCCAGTACCATAATTTGTAAACAGGTAGGTACGTCACAACTATCTAAAATTACTTGCAATATTTATTTGTGAACGCCGACTCTAATTCTTTTATGGTGCCTGCAAATTTTGTACCTGCAAAGTTTAAAATTTTGAGGTGCGCGGTATCAAAGCCGCATAAGTATAAGTACTTATATGACCGTTTATAGTTTTGTTTTGTAATATCTGATTTAACCCTATGAATTTGTAGATGTGTCAAAGTTTGTTTGACGGTGAAACGACATACAATTTATCAGATGTGAATGCAATGCGCGGCCGGATCGGCAAACTGGCAGAGGGGATCGATATTCTGAGCAAACAAATCGTGACCTTGCCTGCTGAAGCCGGTACCAGAGAAGCAAGATTGCATAATTCTATAAGACAAGCAGCTGCTCATTACATCAAGGTAGATATAAAAAATAACTATGTAACACTTTGCCCGCGGCTCCGCATGCGATTATTGCAAACTAATTATTTTCGTCTGTTAATTTTTATTTTTACATTTATTATTGTCACTTCTTATAGGTTATCAATGGAGGAATGACGACAAACTTCATAAAAATCGGTTGAGATTTTTTTTACGTTTTCTAACGTTCATTGACAACTCTTATGGCTTATCAATTGAAAAATTATATAAGTTCCCGGTATGCAAAATTTCTTAAAAATCTGTCAAGCCGCTTTTGTGTTCACTCCGGATATACAAATATAAAGACAAAAAGCGTTTACGTCATATTCGTGTTGTCTTATGTAATAAGATGTCTATTTAGGAAATTTTGAAAATTTTCATCGCCAGTTTTAAAAATTCATCGGTACATACCGAAGCAGGAATCTACAAACATCAAAGCGATATTCCGCCACTACGACATCCAAAAAAGTCCAACTCAACTGGTGGCCAGTTCTGTAACTTATACACATATATTCTCAGCTTAGTAAACTGAGTAATATTTATATATACAAGAACAAAATGTTACAGGAAGAACTTTTATCTCTAAGGAAGCTGCCCACCGAAGCTCAAATAGAAGAAGTCCGACGACAGCGGTACGAGCGAGCTGAACGCCAGATACAAGTAGAACGGCAGCGCATGGAGAGGGAAAGAGAGAGAGTGGAGCACTTGGCTGGTCCCAGCGGGAGGGAGATGCGGGAGAACACGAACAACGACGACGACAATCCACTGTTGGAGCAGATGAATATCATCCGCGAGTACATCAAAGAAGCGAGGAAAGAGTTGAAGTTTGAAGAGGTAAGGAGGTTTCATTGTAATCTAAAAATTTTGGTTCTTTGTGGTTTTATATCAGATTTTCCATGGGGTCGCTTTCCGTAGATCGATGTTCAGGTTTCATTTTTATTATAGTTTGGGCAATTTTTGATAGATTCGGTGTGATTCAGGTCGCGAATACGGTGCTAAGCGCGGTGCGAACTGTCCTGGATCCACACTCGCAAGTTTTCCTGGTTGTTCACACTTCACAGTATGCTGAACAAAAACGGGCAAAGTTGCTCTTGCAAAAAGCTCCAAAATTGATTCCAGTTGATATTGCAAAAAGCTTCACAATTGGTTCAAGTTGCTGTTGCAAAAAGCTTCAAAATTGGTTCATCTTGTTCTAATTCGTTAGAGTAAATCACACTCATTTTAATGCACAATGACTAAGGAACTTGCGCTAAGGAACATGCGAGTGTGGAGTCTAGTTATGTTCGTGCCGGTTCACACAGCGATTCCATTGATGCGGGCTAATAAAAACCCAGCAAAAAATGTTAAGTTTGCTTTCCTTATGGAAAAATAAATTCACCAAATTGTGAGACGTGTGAATCAATTGAAGATGTGCAACACTTGTTGAGAGAATGTGGTTGGAACAACCTGCAACGTAAATACATTATAAATCGATTTAACATGAACGCTATGGATAAAGGCATCTTTCTTAAAATCTAAACTACACGTGCAATTGAGGAAAGGAAAATTTATGAAAGTTTATTTTTAGGATACTAAGTTAGGTGTGTAAGTGCTAAGTTGTGGATACGATGAATGAATGATAAGTTTTTTGACGGAAGTCACTAAATAAAAAAATAATAATAATAAAGGCTATCGCATAGAGATATATCCAACACTTCAAAAGTATAAAAGCGTAATCGATATTTAAAATACCTAGTATAGCATAAAACTAAAATACAATTTAGTAATTTGTCAATTTCGGATTTTAATCACAGCTTATATGGCTTCAGTTAGATGTTTATAGATCAATAACATAATAATATGTTGTTTTTCTTGCAGGTGGCTATATTGGAGGCCAATCTAAAGGAGTTAAAGAAAGAATACCAGTTACTAAAGCTCTCAAATAAGTCCTAGTCATTCCAAATGTAATTTGTACACACGTTTTTATCACAATTTTGTTATGTATAGGTGTATAGCATAGCACACACATGTTTTGTATGAGATTTCTATTTATTTTGTAAACATACGTATTGTTAAGTTAATTAAATACTTATTTTATAAGTATAATTGTTTATTAATAAATAATATGAAATTATTCTGTTTTTAATTATTTATTTGATTTTCACAAATATATTTTTTTTTACAATTAGTTAAAGGCTCCAATTAAACCTTTGGGGTTGGTCTTAGCATGGCTTGGCCTGAGGTATTATTCAACGCGCAGTTTGTGATATAAGTAAGGTTTGGTTAAACGTTCAGTTAATATTTCATTGTTATTTCATGTACTAACACTATTATCAAGTTAACGTAGTGTTCTTTAAGTTTGTATTTAATGTTTTTACTATTTATTGAATCTCTAACGTCCACTGGTATTTTATTTATATTATTAGGTATTGTGAAAGATACGGTACGTCTGCCATAAAAGTTATTTTACGTGGTATTTTCAATGATTTTGTTAATAACTGTCGTGTATTATTAATTGGAGATACCAATTGAGAAATAGAAGCAAAAAAAGCGACCGTCTATTTTTATTCATTATAGATTTCCATTTTTTAAATGACTAGTTTTTAACAATATTAGAAATTTATTGAAGGATTTCCTTCTATTTAACATTATGCGACTATAACGTTATGTTGTTTTTGACTTAAGGTTATTTGTAACTTCTTCTGTATCTTCTATACATATTATAAAACTCAACGTCTCTCTGACTGTCTGTCCTTTTATGGTTCTTTTCACGCGGAATCCACTTATCCGATTTACATAGTTCTTTTTTAATTCATATAAAATAAATAGATTAGAATAATAAGTAAATTTTGTAGTAAATTTATATTTAGTTTTCGGAATTTTTAAGTAAAGTACCCTATAGGTTTTTATTCCCTTTGAAATTGTTAAAAAATGCGACATAAACGTATCTTTTGATTGCGTTGACTTAGAAGTTTGATTTTTTCACAGCTGCAAGAGATTGCCGACCTGAGTTTTTGATGTTAATTTCAACTAAATTTTCCTTTACCGAATGAAAGCAGATTGACGTCGATAAAATTAGAATATTACGGCTTCCCTATATTATGAATTAATTAAATGTGTGCCCGCGGCTTCGCACGTGTGTTTTACGCAGTAGTTATTTACATCCCGTAATTTTATTTACTTTTACTTTATTTATTGACAATTCGTATAGTCCTTCAATTGAGAAATAACATATTATACTTCCCGTGTACAAAATTTAATCAAAATCTTTTGCTAGGTACTTTTTTACAATTGCTATCTTGACGATTCCTATAATCATCAATTATGGAATGACGTGTGCCTCTCGTCCCGACAGACAATTTTTTTCAAGGGCATAATTGTGTTTAGTGTCCTTTGTACAGTATGCCCATCGGGAAATCTGGAAAAAATATTACATGTAGAGACATAACTACAGATTTATTAATATAGATATGTATTTTGTAACATAGGTACTATATTCTTCACATATATCAGAACCACAGGTCGGAACAAGTGAATTAATAGGATTAATGTGAGCACTCTATTCAAAGTTGGTCATTGTTATGATACAATTCTAAATATTTCTCTGAAAAATAGTTTTATCCTTTTATCCACATTATAGCATCAAGTTAAATAAAGACATTTTACATAAAAATAACTAATGAAAAAAATAAACGAAATATTATAGAAGTCTATTTTCCATGTTTTTCTCGGAGTTTTTCCAATTTATCCAGTTGTTTTAACAGTTGAGGCCTGGTGCACAGAGCCTTCTTTATAGCTTCATCTAACATCTTACGTTGGTAGAATGGCGGTATGGGTGTATCTTCCAAATGGAATGTGTGTATACGACCGACAGAATCTCCTACGAAAACATTGTCGCCTGAAGCCGCAAACTTTATGTATGTCAGCACTATATTGTTAGGGAATGTATATTCCGCACATGGTATATGAGTTTTGCGTCGAAGATCCCAAACAGATAAAACATTCCCGCTGACGGAAATGAGTACAGTCGCGTTAATTGGACAGAAAGCTATGCCGTAGACTGCCGCAGGACAAGTCAATGTCATGATGACGTCATCCATACCTTCGATCCAGAGCCGAATAGCGTTATCCGCACCGCAAGATACTAATAAAGATTTCATAAAGGGTGAAAACTCCATTCCATACACTGGTCCTGCGTGAGCTTTAAAAACATCGATATGTTGGTTCAGGTAATGAGTCGAACACTTGTGAATACAGCCTTCATCAGTACCCACTAGATATATATGATCTACTGTTGGATGCCATTTCATGCACAATACTGCAGGATATCGAGTTATCGGAATGTCGACCTGTAGGCAAGCTTTGGTTGTTTCTAATCCTTTCATCTTACCCTCGACAGTGGAGACACGCATCATAGGTGTACAAATGAAGTCATGAGTCTGTGAGCTCGTAAACCTGTTTATTCTCCCATCCTGGCAAGTTGTCATGACGAACTCGTTTTCTCTATCTATAGCCCGCCAGTTCGTTACCCATATCGGTTCAAAACACGGATTAGTCTCCCTTATGCTCTTCGCTACGACTTTTATAGCGTAAGAAGTGACATCTAAGATTAATACGTCACCGTTTGCAAAGCCACAAGCCAACCAATTAGGATTTTTCGCAGAAAATGCAACGGATGTCAACGGATCAGTGAATTTATATAGCCTCTCAGGCTTCATGGGATTCTTTGTGCACCAAACGCAAACAAGACCTGTAAAGTATTCAGCATAGCAGAACTTTCCATGCCCTACAGCCAATATATTTTCATTCTTTGGATTAAAGGAAATTCCAGTGATAGGACGGTTCAGAGTATCTTCACATTCAAACGTCCATAAAGGCTTCATAGTATAAATGTATAGTAAATCTAAAGACAACGGGTCGAACTTCACGAGCCCCCGAAACTTTTTCTGTGCGTTAGAATATTCCGTAGTCGCTAATACTCGTTCTGTCAATAAAACTGCGTCCAAAAATTGGGGCGTTGAAGCTATTTCCTCGTAAGTCTTTCCTTTTTTCTCTAGAGTTTTAGAAACCTTCTTTTTTTTCTTACGCAACAAATTTGGGGGAGCTGACTGATACATAACCATTTCATCTGGTTCTTCGACGGCTTTTATGTTTGCCAATTGAGCGTAGGTGTCATGCATGTCCCACAGTGACGCGAAAGCGATTGCATTCTTCTTTTGCGGTCTACTTGCGAGCGTGTGTCGACTCTGAGTCACGCATTCTTTTGTTTGAGTTTCTTCTACCACCATTTTCCGATTTCTCCCTTTTCCTACAGTTATGTATTGGTAATACTCATTCTGTTCCTCGACTACGTCGCATTCGGCTGTCCCTTTCTCATACGAGAAACAGGGGAGCTCAAACAAAAAACAAGTTTCGGTCTCCTTTAGAACTACGAATATTTCTGGTGGATAAGACATTACTGGTTTGGTTTTTGGTAAGTAAAAAGCTGAAGGGGCCACGTCTAGAACGAAATCGTCACTTACAAAACCCTCCTCAGTGTTGAGTGTGTGATCGATATGGATGTCGTCAAGGGAAATTGTCGTAGCGTATACTTTCATTCCAGCGTCAACTGACCTATTCTTCGATTTTGACGCTTTTAAACCTATTTCACTTTTGTACCTGGGTTTGCTTTCGTAGGCTGAATGTGTAAAGACTTCTTCCATAGTGACGTAATCGGGATCGATAATATCATCTGGAGTAACATCTACTCCGTCAATAATAACGCGGTACATTTGCCTTTTATCCATAAACGAAAATGTAGCTTTACTGGTTTTTGATGGAGATTCATCAATAAAACTTATTCTGGAGACTTCTATAGTACTCTGATCTCCGGCAGCCAACGTATCGTTTTCTGCCATTCTTGCGAACACTATTATTATTGAGTATAAACAAGATAAAATTGTGCAAAATAAAGTTATAAAATAATTAATTACAGCACTATTTTATAACGACTGAATAATATAATTAAATTGTAAGATTATTTATTTATGACAATAATTGCAATCACTGTCTAATTGATTAGATCTTTTATTTTTGTAGATAGCTAATATTATTATGAGGATTTATATAAAAGGGTGACATCTGACCCTACTGAATATAACAAATCTGGGATAATATTTTATTTTCGTTTTAATTAATATTGTTAAAAAAATAATAACGAATAGGTATATTCAAATCATCAAGTACTTTAGTTAGAGCCCCTCTGTAGTTTTTTTTTTCGAACTGACTATACTGTTAGCCTTAGGGGCCAAGGAGCCTTTACGGCTTTTACAGCTTTACCGGGCTTGGGCCCCTCTGTAGAGTAAAGGCCTCTACCACTGCCTTTTGTCTTGCGCTGCCGTCTGTCACTTCTCTCCCGCCACATCTCTGACAACATCGACCCATCTTCTTGATGGACTTCCTCGTCTTCTTCTTCCCTTAGGTCCTTTTAACACCAAGAAACATATTAATCTTCGTTGTTTCACCTCCATTTTCCAAACGGATCTGTACGGTATACTTGAATGCCGATATCAATCTGCAAATGGCTTATGTTAACCAAACAATTTATATTCAATCGGACAGCCAGGCCGCTGTCTTGGCTCTGGATTCAGATTCGACTGAATCGACGCTGGTGGCCAATTGTGTGGCAAAGCTGAATAGTCTGGGTAAAAATAACAGACTAATCTTGCGATGGGTCCCAGGGCATCAAGGAATCTCAGGCAATGAATCTGTGGACGAGCTTACAAGAGCTGAAGCTTTGGAAAAACAGATTGGGCTTGAACCATTCTGTGGTATCTCAAAAAGCCTAGCTCAATTGACTTTAAGGAACCATTACGACCAAGAGGCTATAAAGTTCTGGTATAATCTGCCTGGTCAACATCATTCCAAAGATCTTATCGGGGCGTTTAACCAGCGTAGAGTTGGAGAGGCTCAGCAGGAATCAGCTAAGCATTTTAGTGAGGGCACTCACTGGACACTATTGTTTAAACAAACATACGTCCAACATTGGTGTCCAAGGCACAGGAGATTGCAGATTCTGCGAAAGTGCGGATGAAACGCCAAAGCACCTCTTGTGTGAATGTGACCCACTAAAATCTAAGCGCATCCGGATTCTCGGCAAGCACGTGCTACTCCCGGAAGAGTTTCAGTTGCTCTCTGCCAAATAAGTCCTGCAGTACATCAAGGCTTAGGATTAGATGGGAAGCGTTAGTAAAATGGGGCGATCACAATAGATCTTATTGGTCGCAGTGATACAGGACTGCATAAGCTTACGTAGCCCCCATTTAGAATAATAATAGGTCCTTTCCATAGTACGGTACGTCTTGTACTCCGGGCGTCCTCTGCGCTAGCTAGATGTTCTGCCCATTTCCACTTCAGTTAACTATAATACACTTTTTGGTTGCACCTAAGATAGACAATAAAACGATTATTTATTATTATTATTATTATATTACAAACATCGGAAACAGACAATGTACTCCTAAAAGTATTGTTAGTAATCTATTATCATTATAATGGCACACATTTGACCTTAATCACATATGATATGAAAAAAAGATGAAATCGAATGCGATACGCTCTTCCTTCTTAAGAACTGATTTAATCTTATTTCAAAATTGTGTAGATGCGACTTCGGAAAAACAGGTACGTAAGAAATAAAATGCTTTTTAAAATACCTACGTAGATTATCGAATGCATATGGGTGAAAGCTATCATAATTACTGTTAATATTATGGTGAAACGGAGACGACAGGATCAACTCATGAACGGCTGAGTTCACTTCGGATTGCAATCGATGGAATATTTCAAACCGAGTGAGTAATCACCTCGTCATATTTTATATTTCACACCTTGAACAGCTTATTTCAAAAAGTAGGTAATTTATTTATTAATAACTAGTTATGCACTACGGTTTCACCCGTATTAAATTTATTTGACTAAAATACATCAACGCGCCGCGCGCCGCATAAAACTCACCCGTATAGCCTTATTTTTCACCTCCCGTACTTGCCAGATTGTTTGTCGTTCATGGTTATTTCTCTGCTCCTTAGGGTCGTAGCGTGAACCTTCCTCAATAAATAGACTATAAAATGCGTTTTTTTTTTAATTATTTTTTTTCAAATCTGACTCTTAGTTCCAGAGATTAGCGCGTTCAAACAAACAATCACTTCAACTATGTATAGTTTTAAATATATGTACCCCTTACGAACGAAATTGTTTCAATGTGTTTTACGTGTTTGGTACATGTTTCGTAGAGAGTAAATACGCGGCATATCGCACACCAGGGATTCGCTTCGCCGAGCGTAGTTCCTGTTACTTCAACTTACCTACTTCGTTTACATTGCACCCGCATAATTTATATTTACGTAAAACTATCAAGGGTCAAGGTATTGTAATTCAAACTCACAAGCCTGTACGTCTAAGGAGGGACTGCACCTTCTTGTGTATGTTCTACCGTTGGTTAATGTGTTGTGTTCCAAAGAATTGTTCTATGTGATTCCTTTGAGTGTGAATGTTCACGGAGTCTTGTTTCAGAGGAGTTTCCTCCCTTGAATGCTCCGGATGTGGAATGAGCTCCCTTCTGAGGTTTTCTTAGGGAGACTACAACTATATAAGTTCAAGAAGGAATTGAACAGGGTTTATAAAAGATCGGCTACGCGCTGGCGGACCGTACACTTGTTTGCTGCTGTCGTGATACACGTTTTTTTTTACATAAAAGTAGCTTTTAAGAAATATAAACTTTAACGAAGTTCTAAAAATAACGCGTTTTTGTAAGTCGAGTATGAAATATCAAAAGAAAATCCTAAAACCGATTAATCTGATTTCAAATAAAGTCGCTCTTTCCTTTTAAGGCAGTCGACTCAGCAAAGATCTTAATTAATGTTTCAACCTTTTTCTGACTCACCGGAACTTAAAATGGTGATACAGTGTGTATTAAGATGTAAAGTTGAACCACCTCGCGACGCCACGCCGCGCTACCGACGCGACGCGACGTCCAACCAGCCGTGACAACGGAACACAAGTGCACGGGCCGTGCATTAATGGCGCGCGTGTGACACAGAACACCTGACTTCTATCTATCCCGAAGGAAGGCAAGAAAAAGAGCCATGAAGAGAATCGTCAGAAGATTAAAACAGAGTGAGTGTAAACAGACTTTATTACTTTATTAATGAGTAATCAATTCGAAAATGATTTTTTATTATTCATTTGTTTTTAGCGTTTGATTGTAATTCCACCTAATATTAAGTGACGATGTGGCCTAAGATGGTAACACGCTAAGCCTAGTGAGGAGACTTGGTTGTCAAGACAGCTGCCGGATAGGTGTTTGGCATCAGATTTTATTTTAGGGGGTGTTAGAAAATTGCCTACCACCATGCTTGGGTTTCATGGCGATGTTTTCCTTCACCGAAAACTTAGGCTCGTTGTAGGGATTCGAACTCACGTCGAACGACGCCGTGTTCGTACACGCTACTACTGAGCTGTATGAGCAGTTTATAATAAATGCACTTGACTCATTTATGGTTTGGTGGTTTATACCAGCGGAATATCGAATGGATGTCCGCAGGTTCGTATCATGGAATGTATCAACGATTTTTTTGAATTCGTGTATATTTACTAATTTGAATTGGTGACACTATCGGCTAACGGTGAAGGAAAACATCGTGAGGAAACATGAACGCTGGAGAAATGTTCTTCTAGTAGTACTGTATATGGAAAAACTATAATACTGTATTTTCTCGGCGTTTGAAATCGGGCGATTTGCGATCTGGCGATACGTCGTGGGCTGGCGTAGTAATTAAACACGTGCCTCCCCTTGGGAAGAGACTTTTGCCCAGCAGTGGGACATTTACAGGCTCGTATTGTCATTAATTATATTATTAATGTAACTTGGATTAACTGGTTCTTGGGCACATTGTAAAAATCAACCAGAGGCTTTTCTTTTAATTTTATTTTATAATATGTTTTTTAGGTATACCTAGCGCTCACGAATCGATTATCAAAACCTTAGGGTAGATATATTATTCATCCTCTTATTACGTATTTCGAAATAGCCACGATAGTAGATGCCTTTTTTTAGGCATAAAATTCATGAATTGTTATTTCACGTAAACATAACATAAATATTTTTTATTTCATTTGTAGCAATAAATTAGTTATTGTGCTTTAATTATGAATTATGTAATATGTAATGTAACCTGGACGGAACCCTCAGAGCACGAGTTCTACTCGCCACTTTCCCGTTTTTTTCTATAACTATTTACGATACATACGCTAATTAATATTAAAATAGCAGACCAGATTTGTTTCATACAAAATAACTATTATAATTAAAAGTTGTTTCATTACCTTACACAGAACTCTCTGTGGCCAAAAAAAAAAATGGAATATTGAAAACTACCAACGCGTGGGTATTATAACATTCTTATGTTATATCGCAGTATAATGCCGTAACCTTTGATAAGCCATCTTGTTAAATCGTAAATTCATATTCAACTAGCCGTATCATAAATAAAAAGTTCGAGTATAAAATTATAGATTATGGATGTAGTCGAGACTACGTTACGGGCGTCTAAAGCGAGTGCAATTTCGAAATTCTTTCGTTTGGCCGTCCGTCATATTCACGTAATCCGAGTGTCCACGACAGTGTTGCTAGCACAACTTGATCAAATGCGACAGCGTCCAAGTATTGCTCAAACATCGATCAACTATTGGTTAATCGATAGTTGGGTATTAAAACATTTATAGTTTATTTCCAAAGGAAAGTACGTAATATGGAGTTGACTTTATTGATTGCAATAAAGATTGCGAGTGACTTTTTTAACTCGTCAAGTTACGAAACTGGCAAGTTGCGCAACACGCGAATCCCTTTTTCCCGCTGTCGTCCCTCGCCCGGCTGTATATTACATTCAGTACTAAGAAAACTATCGATAGTCAATTGATAAATGGATAGTTATTATAGAAACAATCGATACTGTCGAATCGATCAAACAGTCCATGTTTTGCCAAGACTAGCGTTCAGGTTAAAAAACTTAGGTACGTTTGTTTTTATGGTTTTATTTTTTAAATTGCAGAACTGTGAAGTGACGCCTGATCCGCCTGATGGTACTGTATATGATGTAAGCATAGTGCAATCCATTGTCGTCGCTGTCATGCCGGACTGCTTAAATGTCTCTTGAAATCTTTGAAGGACTATATCTTCTACACTACTCTTTCCCAGTGTACCCAAGTACACTAGTAAGAAAGTAATCATTAGGTAACGCTCTTCTTCTTGGCATGATTTTTTTTATTATTTGATTGCTAATCAATTAATCGGATATTTCCTGAATGGACTCTTTTTAAACTAGGACAAATCCGGAGAAACCCGAACGGATGGCAGAGCTACCTAAGAGTGACTGACCTTTTTATGAGACTCATCGTAGTAACCATGTCTTAGTCAATATGTTATCACCTCATCATGCATAACATGCCAGCATATAACTTATATAATAAGCATTTAGTAAAAAGTATAAGTGTTATGCACGTAAAAAGGAACAAATTAAAAAGCGACAACACTGAATGACGGGCGGCGTCCGAGATGCTGGGACCACAAGATCGAGGGTCGAGAGGTCGTGCGCGCAGACGCGCTCCGCCCCCCTAATTGCCGCGCCCCACGCAAATAAATAATTTTTATCCACCGCGTCGAGATCACGCTCCTTCTTGACCTTAAATTATTGTACGTAGAAATGTTTTTTGTGAATTTTAAACGATTTCTCGATAAGTTAAAATTCCGCGTGCACGCTGAAAAATAACCGATGGGAGATTATTTTGCCGAGATTACATCAGTAGTACGACGAATTTTTAATAATAACTCTCAGATTCAGCCCTGACGAAATTATAATTATAACAGATTTTAATGTGTATCCTATATATACATAATATTTATAAGTATGTATTTAGGTTACTATATCTTAAAATATTTACAATACTCATAGAGTAATAAAGTCCACTAGCTACTGTATATTCATAATTCTATGATAATACTAGAAAAATGATACATCTTGCACTTTGAGATGTAGTAAGTATCTCCTTAATATTTGATACTAGCTTCAGCCTGCGACTTCGTCTCCGTTGGCTTCAGAGTTAGTCCAGAAAGAATGAAAAATATATCATAATACGCTAAACTTTAATAGGTACTGACTCCCAAATTCCCAAATACATGTCAGGAATGTTGACAATACGTACTTGGTAATAATATATTATCAATCTGAGAGTAAAATTGCCCTAGCATCATACTGTTGTTTCATCATTTTGTTTTCCTTTAACGAAAGTTCAGAATCATTGTAGAATTTAATATTTTGATAAAAAGTTTGATATTTTGGATTTAGGAATTAAAATTTATCTACGTACGTGGTCCTAGTCCAATCGAACGTCGAAAAAAAATTAAAAGTTCGTACTATCAAACACTATGTACCGATCCCAGACAATAGGTACTGTTTTGACAATTGCTAAATTCAAATTTAAGAAATAAAATAGAATACTTGTGTAGAGCACATCAATTAGCCATTATGAAATGTCATCTCTCACGATCTGCGTTCAACACGCAATATGTAAGGTGCCCGTAACTAATCGTACACCTATTTACAATTATCTATTAGTCCAGTCGACACGGTGACAGTAGGTTTTTGCTACATTCGCAAGCTGTTTCACTAACCTCAAAAATTTTGCTTTTAATATCGCGATAAAATAAAATTAAAAGTATTATTATATAAAAGCCCCATTTGTCTACTAGATTGTTTTTGATCGTATGGCGTAAAATTTATACTATAAGTGTGCCTTTTTGTTTTTGGTAATCTTAAGAGTTCCTTGTTGAATTTCGAATCTCGGCTGGAAAGTGTATAATGAGGATTGTGGTCTCTATATTTATGTCTTACTAGCTATGCCGGCGGCTCCGCTCGCGTGGACTACACAATTATTGTTTATGATGATATCGTGATAATTTTTCTTTTTGATATGCACCAAGTATCTAAGTAGTATAATTAAAAAAAGATCAAAAACTATCCAGTAGTTTTTGCGTTATGCGCGTACAACAGCTAACCTAAATCATTTTATTTATATAAATAGACTGTCAGGTTTAGGTATATGAAAACCACAGCGTTAAAAATGCTTGACAAAAAGCGTTCATTTGTATATATTTTAAATATATAAAAGATCTGCTATTATATCAGTATTTCATAGTAGACACATCAATTATCAAAAGGAAATATAGTTTGGATTCATGTGCATAAATCTCTTGAAATTTGGTTATAATTTTTTTTTTTTAATATAAGAACGATAACGAAAAATAACCTTCAAAATAAATATAATATAAATTAATAGAATTGTCGAATTTGCTACAGAATACCTATGTAGTGACTATATAACTTACTAGGTGGTTTCCAAAAGTACTGTGGTAGGTAATGCAAAACAATAATGAGGCATGATCGCTTTGGTGAAGGAATGATAATGAATGAATGATAAAATAATACCAAGAAAAAAGTTGTATATAAACTCGCTTTAATTTGCAAAAACATAAAAATTATTGCAAAATGAAATAAGTTCCTTGTTTAAATTTTAAGTGAGGAAATTATGCATAGACAATTAATTTTTAATAAATTATTAAAACTAAACTATTTCACTTCATTTTATCTCTTCGCGTCGATTGACAATATTGAGGGAGTTTTTGGCGGGATCTCAAATGTCTTGGAGTGGTTTTTGTTTGATCCTATTTTTAGTAATAAGGGTGGCATTTTGCATAATAAGGGTTGGTTATTTTGCAAAAGTGAAATGGATTGGAAATAATAACATAGACCATGGATTCTGAGATGCTACAAAACTCCCTAGAAAGTTGTAACAAGGGAGCCACCATCTTATTAGGATACTGAATCATCATAAAACAGGACACTCTATATTCACTCGATAATGGCAATAATGGTCTTCAATAAAGAGGAATAGTTGCCAAGTTAAGAAGAAGAATAACAACAATGAGCAACAATGATGATATGGATATTAAAATTTCATAAGCGCGGTAACATATGATCAAAATTAAAAGTACCATGCAAGTGTTTATAAAATGATTTGATTGATTTTTTTTTTGAGACCAGATAAAACTTCTGTATTTAATAAAATTCATATATTACACTGTGAAAAACAGCCTGAGATTATATAAATTCTTGTTTCAAATCTTGCGCCGATTTTTCGATTATCTACTTTAGTGTTTTTAGTCTCCATTTAGCAGCAGTGCTTTTGAAATCAATTTATTGCCTCCTATAGTATTATTGTTACATTCTTTTTAATTTTGAGTCTGAGCTATATATATGACATCCACAGACCATTCTTATAATATTTACGATAGACCTAAATTGCCATTTTTAGTCAAAATGGTCAAAACCATACTATAAAAATGACATTATCTTTGTTTCGCTAAAATTTATAGCTATCTTTCTAGACAATTATTTATGAATACAGCGTGGGTGGTAGCCGTTGAAAATTGTAGATAAAAATGCAGAGAACGTTGAACAAACAGACAATTTTTGCTACTGGAATAACGGAACGATGAGCTAAATTGGCGAATATGACGTTCATGCTGTACACAGCATCTATAGATATAGGCTACAAATTATCTTATACATTTTGCTTGTAATTTTTTTCAATAATCTTCTTGCAAAAATGATGTCACCAAACTTTGTCAACAAGAAATATATTTTTTTGGAGATTTCTCTTTAATTGGGGAAATCTGACTGGTGAAATACCTGTACTCTACAGAAGATCGCAGCCAAATAACCTTGGGTTGTATTCCTGCGGTTAGTAGGAAGGGGGTTTCAAGTTTAGCTACGCGCTAGTGATACCTACGATGTTACTAGCGTCTTTAGACCACGGCAGTTGCTTACCATCTGGTGGGCCGTACGTCTGTTTGCCACCTTAGTTATACATACAAGTCTAGACACTGTTTTGGAAAGTAAGAAATATAAAAAAAAGTAAGTGAGAGTGGAGTGCCTCCGCACATAGTTGATTTTCGCACCAACGCGCAGAATACAGCTCACAGCAAACAAAACATATAGGTACACTGTTTTAAACAAATAAATTATACATATAATAAAATTGAAGTATCTATTTGTACGCATGTGAAAGTATAGTACGGCACCTACAACAAAAAACTAATTTTTAAAATTTTTGTCTGTCGGTTTGTTCCGGGTAATCTCCGAAACAGTTGGACCGATTATGACGGGTCTATCACTGGCGGATAGCTTTAGCGGAACCCGGTAAAGCTGTAAGAGCCGTAAAGGCTCCAGAGCCCTTAAGGCTAACAGAATAGTCAGTTCGAAAAAAAAAAAGGCGGATTGCTAATGTTATAAGGCGTAACTTGGCTACTTTAATTTAGATTCTGTAATCTCCGCGTGTAATCTAAAGCTATAAGTATGAATCTCTCAAAATAGTTGCGTCTACATCTCGTATAGAACTAAACATCTATCTACGTACCTATTAGACGCGATGCGTTGTAAAGTATGTACTAAATCGTAGGGATCTGGAGAAGAGCAAAGCACACATAGTGATTATAACAGGTTGCACTGATGCTTTGTTCGTGCAGCCGGGGCAGGGAGAGCTCCGTCGTGTTGGATGCACATTTCTTAGCCACCTCGGCTTGTTTCGGGTAATAATGCCTGCAATTTTACCATTCCGCCGTTTGATATATGTTGCTTAGTTGATGCGTAGGGCATGTACAGTTGACAAAAGAAGTATAATCAAGAATATAATGTCTGTTTATTTTATTAATTAAAATACTAGCGTGAAAATTGTTTAAAATCTGCTTCGGTTGTTTATATCAATAACGTTCCTTTAATTTAAAAAAAGTGGATGCGTTAACATATGTACACATGATAGAAGTTATAGGTAGGTACTTCTCTGAATAATCACACTGACACTTATGTGACGCATTATATCGATTGTGACTATTTTTACTGAAATAAAATAAGAGGTTTAGCAACCAACTTCATGGTGTAGATTTTTTTTAACAATGTCCTCGCGCATTTTAAAATTCATACTATTTTTTTCATAACGCACCTACCTAATTATGTATATCTCAAAAATGGTAAAGTGTAGGATCTTTCAAGTTTACAGGTTTAATATTTCCCAGTGAAGACATTACCTTGGTTTGACAATACATTGACATCATATGTGTCATAATTACATAATACAGTGGATTTCAGCCATAACGATGATGAAGGGACCACTATAATTCCGTCGCTATATCCGAGAGTCGCTATATAGATAGTTAGAAATTCTTATAAAATTAAATCCAAAAATCATTATTACATCAAAATACTTTCACTACTGTATAATTAAAACAAAAAAATATGTGATAAATTATAATGAATACGCTGACGGAACCGGACGGCTGAACCGCGTACGAACGATTTCTCACGGTGCAATAATCGTTTGCCTACACTTACCCTTAATTTCACCCAGGCCCTCCTACAAGTTCCGACAACGATCCTTACAGAGAATTCACGAATATCAATCACGGATACACTTGCAAATATCTCTACGTTGAGCTGCAAACAATGAATTACTTTTTAATCCAATTAACGGATAATTTGAAAGCCAAATAGAATTTTATTACATGTTTTCTTATGGTACGACGTGTCTTATATTAATTAAAAGTAGTCTATTTCCTTTTTTTGAAATAGAGGGGCTGTACAAAAAAAAAACATTTTAGATTTTAAATAAAAGTATGTGGCAAATACTAAATATATTTATGAGATAATTTTAATACATTTAATTGATTCGTTACGCCACCGACTCACGAAACCACAAAATATGTGAAAGTATATATATATATATATATATATTTATACTTTATTATCAGTACGTAAAAAAAACTTGTTATTCTACAAATTGTACAGTTCTTACGATACTTTAGTTATGTTTTATTCTAAACTAGCAGTGCCCGCGGCTTCGCTTGCGTGAACTACAGAATACCATCGGTATTGTGGTGAACGTCGCCCGCCGGTTAAAAATGCTTATTTTATTTGTGTGGAACCCTAATAATTTTCTAAAATAAAAGTGACTCCGAAGTCCGTGAAGTCCCGTCAAAATCGGTCGAACTGTTTCGGAGATTAGCGGGAATAAACAGATAGACAGACAAAAAATATGAAAATTATTTTTTTGGTGATAAGTGCCGTATATACTTTCATATGTATTTAGTAAAAAGCTGTTATTTTGAGATTACAAGCAGACACTTCAATTTTATTATATTACTAGCGGGCCTATTACCTATCGGATCGTAACATAGCTATGAATCGTTGTATTGATGAAAAACAAAATCATATTAATATATCAGCAATCTGTCAAGTTGTTCAGAAGTTACAGGATCTCTAACAGACGCACACATGTTTGTGTACATAAAGATTACCAGAATGACACAAAAATACCAACATATTTTCGAGAGCTTCAATGTAACCCTATGATTACAACTTATCAAAACTTATACCGATATATACCTAATAAAACATGTTTAGTTCAAATCTGTTACCAGATTAATAATTAATAAATCTATCATACAAACACATTACTATTTACCACTACTTCAAAAACTACCTACCTATTTATATGTGAAGTGGCATAACAAAAAAAAGAGTATCAAATAATTAAGAGACCTTGACCTATTCTAATGCAAACTGACTTCTTTTCAATGTTCGAAACAACAACATTGAAAACCTAATACGTGACGTAAATATGAAAAATTTGTGTGGGAATTCTTAAAAAGTACCGACTTCAATAAACAGCCATTAATCTAAACCTATCATTAGTTCGATCATTATCGACAAATCTTTATATTGGCCCACGAATATTTTTTTTGAAACGCCTACGATGTCTTATAAATTAAATGTACAATATAATTACTAGATATCTCGTATTGTGTATAAGGGCTAAAGACGTGGAAGATATTACATATTTAGGATTAGAAATATTTAGAACGGTTGGATACTTGATAAAAATATATACATACTATTATTATTAAAAAAAAAGTAAATCGCCAAGCCGCAACTCAAATGAAAAATATATATTATATATTTCATTTTCATTCCCTTTTTTCTAGAATGTTACTTAAATTACAAACTACAAAAAATTAAAGGTAAATAGAGTAATAGGAGATGGGAACAATAAAAAATTTGTATTTTTTTTGCGTAGTGTTATTGTGTGGTATTTGTATGTGGTATTTTATATGTATAGGTACAGAATTATGTGTGAATTAATCAATTAATATTTTATTGCATTTTTTATTTCGTACATTGGCGAGTTTAATGCTAAAAAGCTCTGTCTTTTACAACTTTTGGAAAATTTATTTAAAGACTTTATATATGTTGAAAATAATACTCGCGAATTCATATTTATCCATTATTTCACCTTTCACTATCACTTATCACACACAAAAGTAATATAACAATATTTTTAATAAGAAAATTAAGACATGCCGCTAAAACTAAGGTTATGTACAAATTAGACTTTATTATAATTTCAACAATGACATTTCTTCAGCACATGTATGATAATTTTAAAGCCACTATTTCAACGCTTAGTGATCATTTAAGAGTAACTTATCACAAGATAATACTCAACAGTGTATATTTATTGAATGATGACGTCACATTTTCTGTATGGCGTTACCCATCATTCTACTATGACGGAATTTTCACCACGTGCGTGGTGATTGCCACCCATTCTGGCAAAACAACCCTATCACCCCGCTGTCGCCATATCCTCGTTCGTTAATAAGCAGGGTGCACCATGTGCAGGCGAGGTTGGCTTAGGCGTATCAGTTCGAAAGATGTAATTCGACACCCCTTACACTCTAAATGTGTTGATTGTATTAATGAATAAAAATTAAAAAAAATATTCACATCATAAGTCATAAATAAAATTTTAGTGTATTGTTCATTTTCAACGCGACGCGATGTGAATAAATCTGCAATCTGTATTACGGCAAAATGTTCTATTAAAAAATTAAATAACACCACAAATTAAACACTAATTTAATTTATAAATATTAACATAATTTATAAATTTAATTATGAAATACTGTTTAGTTCTTTGTTTATATTTTCTTCTCATTAACATCATTCTTAGGACTGACAAATTATACAATTTTGCGGATACATTCGAGCATTGCTAAAAGAGTTAAATATTTTGACAAATCGTACATTACTTAAAATTAAACAAAACCGCAAACAATTTTCACACTTAAATTTAAATGAGTCCGAGCTTTCGAAGGATAACATCGAAACCATAGTATGGTGGTGCGACATTTTTTAATGCCCACCTGGCTAGCTACTCGTATCAACCTCAAGTTGAAAATCTTTTGCCAAGCACCTATAGGTGTATTCCGGCAGCTGCATTTGAAAGCCCACTAGGCTTAGCGTGTCACCATCTTGAGATTGCGGTCAAAACTTATAAAGAATTAATAAAACCAATCACTATCTCTATACTTTATCATTACATAGTATAAATCAAATTCGCGTCGCTCTGTCCGTCCCTATGTATGCTTAAATCTTTAAAACTACAAAACAGATTTTGAAGCGGTTTTTTTTAATAGATAGAGTGATTCAAGAGGAAGGTTTATATGTATAATACATGCACAATATTGTAGAGAAACACTGATAAATTTAGAGGTTTCTAATGTGATGCCGTAAATAATCACATTTTTTGCGCTTACATTGCAAACGCTGGCTGAACCCCACGAGATAAATCAAATTAATGTACTAAAGTATTGTACACCTTAAAAAGGTCAACATAAAAGCCCGCGATGGTATATGTCTATCCCTTAATGATAATCCACAATAACCATTTTTTATCCTTTACATTTTACGGGAAAAAATGGCTTATTTACGAAGTGATTTTAAGCAATACAACATTACGAACACGAACTTAAATACATTGTCCATTTAATATAGATCAATATGGCCCTTTACAGCATGTAATTTAAATGAATATTTCCGAAGATATTACAGATTTAAAATGCAGGGACATAGCGGTGCAGCGGTACCGGCCCTATATAACATTGTCAATTATATGTCGCTCTAGAGTAACCTCTAAACAAAACATGTTTGTATTGTCTAATGACAAAAAAGCTGTAAACGTTGTTAAGGACATTCTGTAGTAGGTAGGTATATTTAGTATCAGCATTGCACCCGTGCGAAGCCGGGCGGGTCGTTAGTAATATAATAAAGTTGAAGAGTTTTTTTTATTTGTTTAAACACGCTAATCGCTGTAACTACCAGTCAGATTCGAAAAATTATTTTTGTATATGTTAGCCAAAATCACGAGGAATAGTAATTTAATTGATTTTTGTTAAGTAAGTCGGAAGACATAGCGCACCCTAACTGCTTTTTCCGCGTGCGCTGGCGTAATAGTTAGTTTTACGTAAATACAATGTTCTACAAAAATACTGCTCCTTAGTACATCTAAAAAAGTCTACGATACGATATGCCTATCTCTTATACAGAGGCCACAGCAGGGTATTTTGTGACAAAGTTTTATTGAAAATTGAAAAGTGATTTACTAGGCATACGAACGAGGCCTTACGAACGAAAGTTTCTTCATCATCAAGATATATTTTTTTGCCCTTTATAGCACGTTATGCCGGTGAAACCGCGAGGCACAGCTAGTATATAATAAGTTGGGAATTACACTAAAAAAAAAGTTGAAACTATGCAAGGTTCGACTGCAGGAGCACCACAACTACGTCTTTTTTACGTGGAAGCGAGTGGAACTACTGACGGCATCGATAGACTTTTTAAGAAGCTGATTGTACAATTTAAATTTTCTTCAAGATATATTATTTTATTATTTAATAATGTAACGGGACGCGTGAGGTACCTACCCGTCACGGTGAGTTGCGTGTGCGCACGTTTTCGGCAGTCGTGCCGTACCACGCATCCCGATACATTCCAACCCATTGTGGTACACATTCTCTTCATAGCGATATGCTCGTGATACCCTCTTAATCGGCATTGTCTTCCTATTTCACGATTCCTTTATAAATGATTTACGAGTAAAGAAAGCATAAAAAAACAACAAAAACTATATAAAAAAATGTGATTAATTATGATTAATTTAAGACATAATTAATTTAAGACTTCTTTCTTTGTCCGTCATTTATCCTATTATTTGGGGTCGGGTCTCCTCACATTTTTGTACCAAGCTAATCTGTCTTAGGTTGTCGAATCTGGTAATCGAGCTTTCTTGAGGTCTCTCTTTATATTTGGCAACCACGTCGAACTTACTTCTCGTTTGTTCTGGTAGGTTCAAAGCAACTTTAAATCTTTAAATAAAACTTTAAATCTCTTTAAATCTTTTTTACATCTTTGTACATGCCCATATAATCTGAGGCAGTTTTCGAATATTTTATTTGTGATTGGTGCCCTTTAAAGCTGCCTTTTATATGTATTCTAGCTGTGCCCGCGGCTCCGCTTGCGTGGTCTACATCATGCTGTCGGTCGAGCGCACGCGCGAATTTTGCTGCCCCAAAAATGCATATTGCGGGTGATCTTTAGAATGTAGGCCTATGTTATCGCCGACTTTATTGTAGGTCTTTTTAAGATCTAAAATTATGTTGTATATTAATTTGATATATCTCTTATGGCTTACTCAGCGTAAGCGACTATTTACGAATTGATTCATCATTATCGTCACTGTCTATTTCGCGTGTTACTTTATCGTACAAAATATATCCTATAACCTGGCCAGATAACATATCTGTGAATTAAAGGATAAACCATGTAAATCTGATTAGTGGTTTTCGCTTGAAAAGAACATAAACATACAGACAGACAAACGTTGAGTTTAAAATATGTATAGATATAGAAGATATAGATAGATTAGGTACTATATCGAGCCGAGTCACACTCCCCGTCCACCTCAGCATTTTCATTTCGTTGACATGTACTTTTCGTTCTTGGGTCTCCTTATCGTTTCAACATTCTGTTGCGTATAATAGCGTAATCTTATAGACTTCCCCTTTAGTCTTGTGCGAGGGTCACACAACATCTCTGTAAGTCTACATTGAAATCTATGGTGAGCATAGAACCAAAGTACTTGAATTTTTGAACTGGGGGATAGGTTTGCCGATAATATTGAAAATATGACAAATACGTAATTACTATTAAATAATGTCTAAAGTTTGTATGTTTCCTTTGTACGAGGTAATTTTTCATTTGAAATACATTTGTTCATTTGATCTGATTATAAAAAAAAATCAATGATAAGAATTATATTATCCTTGTGTACTTTAGGAAATTTTCTATTCTAATTAAATGTTATAATTTACGCGAATGAAATGGCTATTTGCTAGTTTGGTTTAAAAATATCTGCTCTATTGCCATTATCCCGGGATAAAACAGGGAATACAACCGTTGTATGGACTAATCCCCGCCTGCATTTTCTCTGTACTGTAGGCATATATACTACTTTTTTTTCATGATGAAAAAAATTAAACGATACAACTGTTAGCGATTGTTAAAATGCGCTTCGTTTGTCATGCTTTGTAATATTTGACGTATACAACGACTGAGTAATAACAATTATTAGTATTATGATTGCGAGAGCGTTAAATGTTATGGCACGTAACAGCACCGTGAAATCGTACGAGACGAACGCACGGCGGCTTTCCAATTTCTAAGAGAACGCGAGGAACGTTGTGTTGTATATCTAAAAAATATTGAAAATAACGTTATAACCAAGTCGATGAAAGTGATTTTCTCAATTTAGATCAATTTCTGTATTATACGTTTGTTAGCTGTGCCCCACGGTTTCACATGTGTTAAAATTATTCAGCCAAATCTCCAACGCACCTGTTTTCATTTGCCGTACTTGCCTACAATTTTCCAGGTTGTTTGACGTTCACGATTCCTGCTCCGCTCCTTAAAGTCGCAGCGTGAAGTTTTATACTCTACAACCTTCCTCAAAAAACAGGCTATAAAATGGAAATGCATAATTTTAGTAAATAATGTCTTGACTAATTATAATAGTTATCTATAAGTCAAGTGTTCGTTGTTAGATTTGTTTATTTAGTCATTTGTATTGACATTAAAATATGTTAGGATTTTCATATTTTCTATAACTATTGTATTAATTTAATTCGATCTTTACCTCCCAATTTACAAAGTTGGATTAAAAAAAATGCACCTTTCATAATAATTCATTAAAACAAACTCATCAGCATGATAATTTTTCGACGACACAAAAGATGTCTCTGTTGCTAATAAACATTTTATTAGTCAACGTCCATGTGACCGGCCCAAAGCAATAAATTGCTTCTAAGGTGGACTACCACTAACCATTTGCCGCATAGTCACAAATAACTGAATCCCCCTAGCTTTCAACACTATTTGAAATTTATTAAAGTGAAAATAAATCATTGCACAAGATAACGAAACACAAACACAGGTGTCCGACACGAAACCTACAGTGAGACAAAAACGTGAGAAATGTTCGAACAAAGGGACGCTTTGGTATTTTATTTGATCACTTAACACCTTAATGTTAGCGCGAACGAATACAAAATTTTCATCCTTGGTTATTCCTTTTTTATTTGCTGTCTCAGTTAAATAACTACGCATCTGATAGTAAATATTGTATAAATAGCTAAGCCCCCCCTGGTTTCACCCTTGCCAAGCCCGGTGAAACTGTAAAAGTCGTCTGAGGCTCAGGGCTCTTATACCTACCAGAGTAATCAGTTCGTGAAAAAAAAACTTGCTAAATTTATTCGACAAAATCCATACCGCGCCGTCGCGACGCCAACACACCCGTGTAGCCTATTGTTGTTCGCACATACCGTACTTGCCTCTTGCTTGACCTTCATGGTACTGCACCGCTCCTTAGGGTCGAAATGTGAAGCATAACCTATATAACCTTCCTCAATAAATCTATACATATTATAAAACTCCACGTCACTCTGTCTGTCTGTCCATTTATGTTCTTTTCACTCGAGAACCACAACAGATTTACATAATTTATACTTTAATTCATTTTGTTAATATATATATATATATAACTTGATATATATATATATATATATATATCAAGTTATCTGGCGAGGTTACAGGATATATTTTGTAAGATAAAGTAACATACGAAATAAGCAGTGACGATAATGGTGAATCAATTCGGTAACAAGATGCATTTGGGGCGCTAAAATGGCTTACGCTGAGTAAAGAATACGAGGTATATCAAATTAATGTTCTACAGGATTGTAAATATTAAAAAGACCTACAATAAAGTCTACGATAACATATATCTATTTTCTAAGAATCAACTTCAGTAAGCATTTTTGTGTTTCGTCTATTGAGCGGAGGCAGGACGATTTGTGCGTGCGCTTTACCAACGACATTCTGTAGTCCACGCGAGCAGAGCCGCGGACACAGCTAGTAAGTCATAAAATGCAATGACTGTTAGTTCCAGAGATTAGTGCGCTCAAAGAAACAAACAAAAAAATCTCTTGAAATTTATAATATTAACATATAGATAACAACATAATGGTCACCGTCGAGCGATTTATACCCTTAACTTCATTTCAGCGACCTGCAAATCCAGCGCGTAATTGAATAGATTAAATGCTATACACGGAAGCAAGTGCTTTTACTATGTATATGGTGATACTTATAATACAATAAGGTAGTGCTATCTACTATCCCGCCCTCTGAGACTATTCCATCAGCAGCAATAACAATTTTTCTCATACCTATTGTAATTATTAAGCGAAAATGTTAAATCTTCAGTGTTTATTTCAAACCGCGACATGTTACTAGCATCCTTCAGGAATAAAATTCGTCCACTAATTTTCTTCAGAAAAAAATATTGCAATATGTATCTGAGAGGAATTAAGAAACTTTGTAAAAATGACAACTAATTATATAAATTTTGATGTAGATATCTTTCTATGATGTTATCTACCATAAATATTGTAAAAATGTATGACATGCACTTCACACCTTTTTGTTTTCTTTTGATGTAGATACATATACATTATAAAATTAATCAATAAAAATATTTTAGTAACAGCTGGCTCACGTCACGCGTCAGCTGGGACTCGAGCCCTATCTCGTTCTCATTTCTTAAAGGGGTTTGTGGTTAGCATACGTTTTTTCAGAGGAGGGCGACGTCGGCGGACCTCTCGTCGATATCGTATCTAAGCGAGGGTCAGTATTGGATGCGAAGCCGCGAACAGTGGGCGATGCGTTCAACTACTTTTATCGCATACAATATACTATCTAATTTGCATTCAGTTTGCACGCGATCTTGCAAGCATCACTAAAGTATCCCGTCGGGAACATCAACTACTCACGACTTTAATTATGAGCCGTGGGAAAAAAATTATAACAATTAGTTATAATTTTAATATATACTTTCAGAAATATTATTAAAGGATTCACCTCCACCGTACAGTGTCAACGATGACGTACACGATCGGGAAATATTACATGAGCCGGTGAGTAAAAAAAAAGAAACGCTTTTTCCTTAACAATAAAATAGGACACTTAAATTATTCCTTTTTTTTAGATTAGTGCTCCGGCTTATGAAGTTATAGATTTGTTAGCGAATTGTTCAATATCTGCGGAAACTGATGACGGCGAAGATTCAGGAGTTGAATATAAAGAGTTTGCAGAGATGGGTCTTTGGCACTCGACACCTCTGGCTAGTAGACACAAATCAAAAATATCGTTAACTTGGGTATTGAAAGAAAACCTAGAAAATACTAAATCGTCTACTGAGAAGCGATATGTGGACGCCGTAGTGAACACCACTACCTACGAAGTAGATAGACGTCCACGTCAGAATTATAGGTCCAACGAAAACGAGCGTCATAGAAAGTGCAAGTCTAGGGAAGTGAGAGACAGGGTCGCGGGACGTAACGAGTTTTACCATAATCTTAAATTTAAAAGTGCTTTTGATGAATTTGTGAACGAACGTGATACGTATTCCGATGATACTAGTGTTGGCACGGAAGAATATGAGAGAAGAAAGCACAGGCATCGGCACAGAAGGAAGAAGGACAAGCAGAATGCGAAATTTGGATATGATATCAAAGATCTGGATAGCTTTTTGTGCGAGGTAAGAATTTGATAGTATTGCCAAATTCTAAAAATAAGATAAAGTGAAATCAAAATTTAAACGAAAATTTACTTGGTTAACTGGAATCCAGTCATTCGCTTAATATTTTTGTCTGACCCCTTTTTCATCTCGCTAAAAATTTCGATTTATTCTTATACTGAAAATATTGTTGCTCGTGATCCATTTTACGGATCTACATTACTAAGCTATACAAGGCCAAATATAAATTTAGTCGACATTATCGATTATTGAACCCGCGACCTTCTAGGTTGTAATTATTAAATACGACGCTCTGACTTAAAAATCGGTTTATTAATATCTTTAATTACTACAATCCAGTAATGAGAATCATTCATCATATTGTGGCATGCGTTAACAGAACTTACTCACAGAAGAATTTTAATACTCCCCGGTGAATCTCGTATCATTATTCATTTCTAAGTGTTATAGTGGTTATATTTTTTCTGCAACCCCGTTTCTCAATGTCGAAAGAACAATAATATACCTACGCTGCGAAATTGACGTAAAATTGGCCATGGTTTAAAACTGGCTTTTTAGTTTTATTTTTGGTAACCCCTTGATGCTTTAACTCCGAATTTGGATGAAATGATTATCCAACGCGATTTTAAAAGAAAATACCTCTATTATAATCCTCGCGTTGTTGTGTTGTACTCGTAAAACGAAGCATGGCTAAAGGATAATGTTCGAAGAGACGGAACCGCACATCAAAGGGTTTATTCAAAATAACAAATATCGGGATTATAAGACTTATAAGCATTTAAATCAGGGTTGCCAATTTCACAACTCAAATACGAGGGAGTTCAAGATAATCACTTTATGATAATTACACGGTTAACTTAACAACAAATATAACTCTAAAACTATCATCCCGCGTGCCAACAACTAAATCAGACTAAAACAATATTTAATTATACATAATTAAATTATCTTTATACAATAAAAAAACCAGTAGGTAAAGTGAATTCACATTATTATAATTGATGTCTTACTTCAGAACTGTATCCGTCACATGATGTACACGCAGCTCTAAACTTTACCCTCTACTAAACGCGGCAAAATAAGTACAGTATCTATGCCAAAAAGTAAGTTATACAACTTTATCACAATACGTATGAATCACTGCAGGTAGCATGACATTTGTAAAAGCACTGAGTGATTTATCAGTAATCAAGTAGTCCATATTATTTCATGTTTAACAATTGTTGAGTTTTAAGCGAAATAATGAGTAACTAGTAAATAAAAATTCTCTTTTAATTCTAAGACGTTTCCTATAAGTTACGAATATAAGAAAACTAGCACTTTTCCCGCGCCTTCGCTCGCGTCAATAGTGCGGTATACCTCATCTTTTTTGCTTTCTAACTGTATTGCTAAATACCAATTATCACAGATCTATCTTCAAAAAACACGGAAATTCATACAAATTTCATTCCCTTTCTCACCACCTTAGGGGTTAAATTTCCTAAAATCGTTTCTCTGTGCTCATCAATTCAGTGTAAAAGGAACCTCCGTTCAAATTTTCACGTTCCTAGCCCCAGCAGCTTCAGCTGTGCGTTGATCGATCAGTCAGTCAGTTTATTATTCTAGATAACAAAAATATTGAACTTCCCTTGCGCAAATTTTGTAGCTCTTCCAGTAGCCTAGAAACGGGAAGACTCCGCTCTTCCGATGCAGTTGGCAACTCTCTATTTACGATCAGTAGTAATACGATATTTCATGGGAGAGTTTAAAAATGTTCTTATGTATTTCGGATAATTTGTCTCTCACCTTTGACCCTTCAACGAGTATGAATAATGTCTTGAAAATTAATAGGATAAGCTAAATTTATTAATTATAACAGTGATTAATGTTATTTCAGTTACCGTTATACAAAAGTGCTTTCACAAAATATCTGTGAAGCGGTTTAGTTTCAATTTAGTCTTTATTTTGACATAAATATAGTATTTCTAGGTAGAAATAGTGACGGATTTATCTTAAACCTGGATGGTAGGTGGTAGCACATAACGATTATGTCTGGTAGGATCCCGACAACCTCCATGTCGACTGTCATCCCTTCACATGATCCACATTTTATAGATTATATAGATGACGATATTTTATATTATTTTGATATTATTTTTATGAAACGTGTAAGCAATCGTACTAGAAAAGCTGTTGTTGTTCAATAGCTATTTAATAGTCAAAACACCATAGAAGTACGACTGATAAAGCTGTCAAACATTCAAGAGAATACCATTTTACCTACTATCGAGTTGCTATCGAAATATAATTGAGACACGATTTTAGAGCAGAATACCAAATGAGTCAGTGGTTTTCCGTAAACAAATAGGAGAATACTAAATGGTGACCAAATATCTATTGAGATACTATCGACACACTTTTAAAACACTATTTTGTTAGCAGACTTGGCTCCCGCTAGTGGCACGCTTAGGCGTATCGCGTTCCGGGACCAATCGGTTTATATCCAGTAAAGAAACGACTGGATCGTGACCACACTGACCACCATACACATGGTGATAAACCATACATACATACATTGATGCAATGACGCTTAGTGACAATTTAAGAGTAAATTATCACAAGATAATACAACAAGACACAGATGTCTATATTCATTGAATGCTGACGTCGCGTTTTCTGTATGGCGTTAGCCATCACGTTACTATGACGGACTTTTCACCACGTGCACCACGTGCAGGTGAGGTTGGCTTGTTCGTCTGAGTTCTAAAGATGTAATTCGACACCCCTTACACCCTAAATGTGTTGCTGTGTGTATATTATGTGCATTGAAGCAATGATGACTCAGTGGTAGCGTGTACGAATTCGCGTCGCTCGACGTGAGTTCGTATCCCTGCAATGAGCCTGAGCTTTCGGTGAAGGAAAACATCGTGAGGAAACCATAGCATGGTGGTAGGGCTTTTTCTAATGCCCACCTGGCTAGCTAGCGCCCTCAAGTTGAAAAGCTGTCGCCAAGCACCAATAGGTGTTTTCCGGCAGCTGCACTTGAGAGCCAGTCTTCCACTAGGTTTAGCGTGTTATCTTGTCACTTTAGATCAGGTGAAATTATGGCCACTACGCCAAACCTATAACGATAAAAAAAAACTCCTTTATTTATTTATGAATATATTTTTGAAGAAATCTTTTGAAATTACCACGCAAGTGCATATGTTAATATTTAAAAATTTAAGTTCATTATTTAATCATATGGGTTTTTTGATAAAAAAAACTAATAAATATAAAACTGGAAAAAATAAATCATTATAATTATTTCATTTTTCCTTGGAAAAATTGAGATTTTTGTCTGCGAGTCACTTGATTGGAAACGCAAGTCAAAAAACGTGACGTCATCGTAAATTCTATATCTATAAATAATATTAATAAGTAATTACTATTATTAAAAAATAATTATTATTAATATATAATAAGTATTATATTATTATTGTATTATTAATAAGTATTTTTTTGTTTGTTTACGCTAATCACTGAAACTACGTAAGTCGGAATCCAAAAAATCTTTATATATATTAACCAGATTCACTAGGAATAGTATAGGCTATCTAGCATTACGCTACACCTCGCAGCTAGCCTTAAATATTGATTTTTGTTAAGTAAGTTGGAATATATAGCGTACTCTAATTACTCTATTGCTTTATGCGTGCGCTGGCGTAATGGTTAGTGATACGTAAATACTCTGCTTTTTTGCTCCTTAGTACATCTAAAAAAAAGTCCGCTATACCATATGTCAATGCCTATCTATACATATACATAAACCACAATAAGGAACTTTGTGACTAAGTTTTATTGAAAATTAAAAAGTGATTTACTAGGCATACGAACGAGGCCTTACGAACGAAAGTTACTTCATCATCAAGATATTTTTTTGCCCTTTATAGCACGTTATAATCATATATCACATATGAGCATTATTATTAGGCATGGCGTATTAATTACGAACGAAAGTTACCTTATCATCATGCATGTGTTTGGACGAATAGTTTGGGAGATAATGTATAATTAAAATAATTCAACACTAGGCTCGGGTCTATTACTATAGGTGTAGTGGCATGAACGAGCCGTGTGAGTTGTGACGTATAACCCTGGCCGCCCGATAAAAATATTGTCTATACTGAAGTATTTTATAAATCATCAACAGCGATTTCTTTTAAATTATACGCAGGTGAAACCGCGAGGCACAGCTAGTATTTTTATACACAGTCGAGTGTTATTCTTATTAGGTTATCTTGTGACGAGTCTAAAATAATTATTACTAAAAGTAGAAACTGGCTTTAAAATTATTCAACTGATTATTCAACTGCTATTCTAGTAAAATCAACTTTGCACATAATACTTTTACCCTGAGTTTTATTTAACGAATGATGACGTCACGCTCTGTCACATGAACACAGTGCCGCGTTTGTGTGGCATATTTTTAAATGTAATTGAAAAATGTGTACCTATTCAAGGTGTAGTAATTAGTAAATATTAAATCACGGGTATTATTTTCAACAAGTAAAAGTGTTCAAAAAAAGTAAGTCAAATCGAGCTGTTGGGTTAATTATTCTTTAAATTTTACCACCCCAAAAATTTTATCGCCCTAAGCCCCAGATCTCTTTTGAAATTTCTCTCTACTTAGGGCACCCCAACTGGTAACATATCTCCCACCTTACAGAAGATCGCAGCCATATAACCTTGTGTTGTGTAAAAAAAACTTAACGGGTTTAAACTTAAATCCGTCATTAGGTAGTAGTATGCTTGAGGGTGTAAAGGCCAGTATCAATGAAATTATACAGTTATAATATTATTTTATGTTACTGGTTTGATTTTAATATGTGTAGTCTACAAGGAAATCTAGATAATTTAATGAGCAAATAATCCAGAACTATAACTGAGGTGCGGCGAGAAATTGTCGTTTGAGCTTTAATCTATACCAACTATCTATATAAATAAAGTAGTTGCGCCCGGCGTGTTAGCGTGTTTAAACAAACAAACAAACTCTTTCGTTTTATTATTTTATAGTATAGATGATTGAAGTTTATGTTGTGTGCACATGACGCAAAAACTACTGGATAGATTTAAATAATTTTTTTTTTATTGTTTAAATCCTTAAATTCCCATTCACTCTGGCTCACACAAAGAGGAGAGACCGATAATATATTGCTCTCTCGCTCTGGCTCACACAAAGAGGAGAGACCGATAATGTGCGTTAAACGTTTAACGTGTTGGAAGTCGCATAAGAAGTTTCACTTCAAAAACACGAATATATATATTTCGTTTAATGAAAAGTTATTAAAGTTTTATGAAACTACGATTGTTAAAAGCACTACGCGTTCTTGTGTAGTCCACGCGAGCGGAACCGCAGTTACAACTAGTATTATAATATAGATACTTTGTATAGATATAATAAAGCTATAGTGATTGTTTGTTTCTTTCAACGCGCTAATCTCTGGAAGTACCAGTTAGATTTGTTATATATATACCAGTTAGATTGTGCATTTTATAGCCCATTTACTGTGGAAGGTTACAGGTTATATAACTTTTTTTTTTTTTTCGTACTGACTATACTGTTAGCCTTAGGGGCCCTGGAGCCTTTACGGCTTTTACAGCTTTACCGGGCTTGTGGTTATATAACTTAACGCCACAACCCTAAGGAGCGGTGCAGTAACTATGTACGTCAAGGAATCTGTTTTATTATTTTTTTTCGCTCTGGTTGGCTACACGGCTTCGTTGGCGGCACGGCGCGATATAGAGCCTGTTCAATATTTAACCGGAGTGAAACCGTGGGGCAACTCTAATCACAGATAATTAATATTCATTATACTTAGATATTCATATGGTGTTTTTAATTTTATTCTGCAGCAATTAATACGTCTGTGATAAAACTAATAATAAATTAATTCGCGAACGGAAGACAGTCTAACTAACTCACTTGTTACCTAATAAATTGCTAATGTTTTCCGTTTCTATATTTAATTGGATTTATGCAGATCTCAACCTAAGATTGGTTTGATTTATAATTATTATTTGGTTTTAAGACGCTTGATCATTTGATGTTTAGAATATAAAATGCATAAATAGGTTTCTTTTAAATATTGGTATAAATATGACCGAATATTATTTACAATTCATTCTTTGTATTATTACAAAAAACAAATACTTACGATATTACAAGATTAAAAAAAACGGTATTTGTTGGTGGCTTGGTGATTAAGCCAGTGTGGCGCGCCTTCCCTCGGGGTCTTGCCCAGCAGTGGGAGATTCACAGGCTGATATTATTATTATTACAAAAAGTGATTCATTTTTTGTGTGTTTTAAGTTCCTCCATAATTTTGGCATCGTACAGGACCTACCGTTACAAAATGTTATTATCATTATTTACAGGCAACAATAGATCGCCCTGGGAACATACCAGTTGTGATAGCATATCCAAGTACGCTTTATCAGACCCAAAACGAGAAACAGCGCGAACTGGCTTTACCTTTGGGAACAGTCGTAAATGCAGTTTTCAAGAACGAACAATGGTTGTACGCACAAACACCACACGGGGAAGAGGGTTACGTGTTGTATAGCGCTTGCTTACCGCTCGGGATATTACCTAATAAGTAAGTAGGTATTACCTTTTATCTAACTAATTTTGGTAGGTATATTTAAAACGTGTCTATCAAGAGTTTCTTTTTATTGCTCGACGTTTGACTGATGTGTTGGTGTCTAATGTCTTCATTTGCGAGGGCAATTTGTAGTGACTAACCTACCGTCTTCTGCGCATTGTCACTAGAGATGTACCGCACTCTAACACTCACTGTGTCCACTATGACATCAGTCGATCAAATCCAAGGCTTAAGTTTTCCTATCACTGGATTCCATGTCGTAGGTAGTTTAAAACGTTGGCGACATCCAGACTGAACAATAATTTCATCAAAATAATTATGTTAATACAATATCTTTTTAGTTACCGATATAGTTTCCAAAATAACACTTTTAGATCTATACATATAATATAATTAAAGTGTTTGTTTGTAATGTCAAAATAACAGGTTTTTACTAAATGCATATGAAAGTATTCACGATACCTATAACAAAAAAAACCATTTCTTAAATTATTGTCTGTCTGTCTGTTTGTTCCGCGTAATCTCCGAAACGGTTGGACCGATTTTGATGGGACTTTCACTGGCAAATAGCTGATAATATAGGCTACTTTGATTTTAGAAAAAAAAATTAGGTTTCCCCACAAAAAATTAAAACCTTTTTTAGTAGTCCACGCGAGCGGAGCCGCGGACACAGCTAGTCGAAAACAAAACGTAATTAAATAATTTTTTATGGGAATTCTCTGGTAGTGTTTATCTTTCATGCGTGACTAATGGGGCTTTAATATTATTTTTGGCTTTATTAGTATCCTTATAGATAGAGGATTATTAGATGAATGATAGTGATTTCTGGAAGTGACCACCTTTCAGTACATCCACTAGATACTAAATTAATGTGATTGTTAATTGAACGAGTTTTTTGCAGGGTTTTCTCGATGACTTTGATGTTTTCCGAACGTTTATAAGTGTATTCTTATAAATTGTATGAAGTATTTTTGATTGCACTATATTATATTTATAACTTTCGATACAGACAGTGCTGGCTTTAGTGGGTACGACACGAACGGTCACCCCGGGCGATATCGATAGGGCCATTTCTTTGTATGAAAAAGTGTTCATCGAAAAGCATCAAATTACGGTGGCGCAACGGTAGCAATGGTATATGTATTTTAAAGATAGCACCAAAAGTTATTATTTTTAATATTCGCCCACTTACTTACTTTTCACTGTATAAACTTTTACCATTATTGTTCAATAACATTTTCAGTTTTACAACAGTAAAAACTATAAAATTACGAAAAAATATCATTCCCTCTTGTGCCATTTTGGTGTTGTGTTTTTTAATTATAATTTGGTGCTTACAGCTGGACACTTTTCAACTTTTCACAGTTATGTTCAATAAAACAATACCTGGAATATAAATGATATTTTTCACCATTTAACAGCAAATACCCTTACACAATATTAAAGCGTTCAATCATTTGTTGTATTTCAGACCGTTGTCACAAAAAAAGACACCATGCTGGGAAAGTAGTACTGATATCTACCGTCGCCCTTGCGGAAATCTCACAGACAACGAAAAGGAGCAAGTTCTACGCGGCCGCACCCGCTCTGAATGCCGCTACCAACCCAGAGCTAAAAGAAAACCGAACCATTGCCCAGAAAGGGACTTTGATACGTTGTATTTAAAAACCAAATCTTTTTGCTCGAACCTCAACAGAATAACCGAGAAAGAGGTAGAAATTAAAAGACAAATTTTGTTGGTTGTTAACAGTGACTTCAAAGGGAGTGTTCTAAACAGGACGTTGTCAGTTCAGCAGGGTGATGTGGTGGTGTTGGTACAGGGACGAGGGGTAGAGACTGATGTGGACGCCGACTGGTTCTACGTGAGGAAAAAAGATGGAACTCAGGGTTTTATTCCTGCTGTAGTAGCTGGACACGGTTACATTTAATATATGTTTATACATTTGCTTTTGCATACACATATATAGACATTTGCAGGGTTAAAACGTGCTCAAATTGGTAAAATGTTTACCTTTTCAACAGCCAAGCTTAACTGTTATTGGTTAGTTCAGCGACGTAGTGTATCATTTCAAATTAAGAAAGGTAAATAGTCGATCAGTAAACGATGCTTAGCTAATTTAGCCGGTTTTATTTAAGTTCTAAAAACTAGTCTCTATTCTATTCAACAATTACGTAATTTTCTTGTTTTCGTCTGACAATTCCTTTGATAATAATTAATTATTTTAATATTATTTAATGTGTCTTTAAATAGATTAATTTATTTTACACAGTATTAGTTATTTTTAGGCAATAGTATACCTACACTTGGTAATTTGTTTTTCGTTTGGTAGTTCAAGTAGGTATTTTCCGTTACTAATACAACCACTTGAAATGTGTTATTATAGTAAGAGAGCTACCGGTGTGTTATCTTATCTACGACTACCGGTTCATCCGACTAACCCGATGTCCACAAAGATAGAAAGTAAAATAATGTTTTAATATTGGTTAATTAAGAAAGTATCTACCGTTCTGGAAGGCATCTCGCGGTTGTCATCACCCTTATATTTATTTAAATGTAATTTTGTTAATTTGCTTCCACAACGATTTTTTTTTATCGTAGCATCCTACACTGTACCTGATGATGAGCACAGTGCAATCCAATCACATCAACGACTACCGAGGGATTTACAATCCATCGCCAGTCGTCGCTATCATGCCGGCCTGCAAGGCACATCTCTTCACGTTATGCTTGAAGGACACCATGTTGTAGGAAGGAGGGAACACACTATCCGGGACACCGTTCCACAGTACGGCCAAGATGAGACGTAGTAAACTTCTTACTCGTGCCGATGAGATGGAGGTTACCGAAAGCGGGAATAAGGATGAACAGCACTTCAGAACACTCGCCATGATACAGACGGTAAACACGCTCAGCGAGGTAATGTCGTAACTGAAGCGGCTCAATGAACTTAGTAACGTCTCCATCATTTACAATGCGGACAGTCCGTTTCTGCAACCTGTCCAGAGCTTCGAGGAGGTATTTTAAGGATCCGTCCCAAAGTTGCGAACAGTATTCCATACAAGGCCGCACTTGTACCTTGTAAAGCAGATACAGCTGTTCGGACATGAAAGTCCGTCGCACCCTGTTCAGTATTCCGTATCTCCGAGATGTGGCGGAGATGACTCTTCCAATGTAATCCCTGGTGTTAAGGTCGCTGCGAATATCCATAACTAGGATATGGAGGATGCCACGTATTGCCAGCGATACGCTAAAAAATGGGGAGGGGGAAAAACGGAAAGCCGGAATAAACCTATTGGTTGCTTGGCGACAGATTTTGAACTTGGGTGGTAGCTAGCCAGGCGGGCATTAGGAAAAGCCCTATCACCATGCTATAGTTTCATCTCGATGTTTTCCTACACGAAAAGCTCAGGCTCATTGCAGGGATTTGAACTCCCGTCCATCGACGCGATGTCCGTACACGCTACCAATGAGCCATCATTGCTTTCATCATTAGCAAGTACTGTCGCCTTCTGTGGCTCGTGGGCCAGTGAACCATCAGAATGTCTCAGCAGCGCGGCGGTAATGCAGGATGACAGAACTTTGCTGAAATCAGTATAGTCGGATGGGCCGCTAGCTCTTAGACTATTATAATATTTATATTTATCTATGGCTTTGAATGAACTAGTTGCGACAGTTTGGTTGTGTGTAGATTATTTATTTTTTTATTACTCCAACATGCAAACATCCCTATGAAAAATATATAAATTGAAATTTATTATATTAGCTGTTTTTATTTTATTATTTAAAGACTATTCTCTATATTGCTTTTACCAATAGGTAGACTGAACTTAAAATCAAATGTGTATTTTACATAGAAAAGTGAAATAGCATTTTGAATATTACTATCTAATAATATCTGAAAATAAATACTTGTAAAACTTTCAATTGTGGTTTTTATGTATATGCAGTTATTACATTTCTTAAAAATGACGTCACTAATGACACACATAGAGATGTAATAATCATTGCGATAATATAATAAAAAATATAATAATAACTAATGACTTTGTATAAAATGTATATTATCCCCTTAAACATATTTTTAGTATATTATGCTATTTTCTTGTACAAGTCTTAGTTCATCGGAAATGTAACACTTGATCTCTATAGTTAAATGTAGTGCAAAGATCAATTTCTGGGCTCGATCCGGCTATGGCTAGTACGTTGTTGGGATTCGTTCTCAAAACCGCTGAGTACACAGTAGTCGCCGACACTGGTAACTCAACCTTGACCTCCCCGGAATAACTGAGCTGGTAGAGATGTTTCGCTGTACCACCCGCCATGATGCAGTCGTCGTGGAAGAACGAAACGTGGATCCCGTGGTCGGGAATGTTGAAAACTGTGACGGCGTCCAGAGAACGGAGGTGCCACAGTGCGAGTCGGGGACCGCCGCCACATACCTTTAAATACAAAATTTTTATAATAATTATTGTCAGTTGTTCATCTCTGTCTTAACACAATAGTACATAAAATCCAGATTTTAATCAATTTAATTTAATTGAACATACAATTACATCATGAAAATAACAATATAAACTTTATATCACGACTTGCAACACTCATATTCTATGCCAACAAAAATTTTGGTCTATCATTATTTTAATACACTTGTGTTAGCCAATATAATGTTTTGTCAACTAACACAAGTTTAAGTATATATTTAAGAGAAATTGACATGAAGCTAAAATTACTGTAACTATATTAAATTTTATTTATTCTGTGACAAATAGGTTTAAAATTAGGGTGTATTAGACAAGTTTGTATGATATTTCCATTTGTTTTGAAGTTACTAAACATGAAAGTTGTTATGTAGGCTATTTCTTATAAGGAAATATAGTATTTTTACATCTTTTTGAAAATTATTTATGAGATATTTTATAAAAGTAGAACTGCCGACTTAAGTTAGTAGATATACTTACAATCCAATCATCTGCTAAAGAAGCAGAACCAATCCATTTCCCAATATCTGGCCGGCTAACTTTGCTGTTAGTGTGAGGTTCCAATTTATTGTGACATTTACCAGATCGCACGTCCCAAAGCATCACTAAACCATCTTCTCCTGCTGTGATCAACTGTTGATTTCTATAAATAAAAAAATAAATTTTAAAGTTTTGTTGATATTCTAATTAATACAATAATTAGCAAATAGTAAAAAAATAGCATCTCAATAAAATATCAGATACATTACGCTTTATTCAATTATTGAGTTATTGAAATAGACCTAGGATAAATAAAATTGGGTTCCAAAAAATTTTAAGTATCACAGACTGACTATCTGCATGTTCGTTAAAAAAAGGACTATTTCATGAGTCCATTAAAAAAGGTCGCAAAATCCACAATCATTATTTTATGAAATTTGATAAAATCTAACAACACTATAGTTACTTTCTGCTATAGTGATCTATTATATGTAAAATTATAATATTAATAATTTTAAGCAAATACTAATGAATTAACAAAAAAAAATCTGTTTTGCTATTATATGAATTTTGCTACATTTGTTGTTACACTCTCCAGTTAACCTAAACATATCAAAATGACCATAGTACAAATATAATTGTTACTATCATAGTATACATATAATATGTTAGATAAAATTATGATGACCATCAAATTTTTAATACATTGAAGTTTGCTTGTGTTTTGTTCAACTTATGCAGGTTTCAAATTTCAATCCTACATTAGGCTTGAGTTTTTTTGAAAATATAGAAATCAACCCTGATATTGTGACAGAGAGTTTTTTTTGACATACTTGGCTAGATAATTCATGATGAAAATCTATCATCAGGTATTCCAGTAATTGCATTTGAAAGCCAGTTCTCTTTCTACACCTAAAGTTATATCACTTTTGATAACAATGTAATTTTAAATATAGATAATACTTAAAACAATAAAAATAAAAACAATCATTATAACTAATGGTATTTATCATTTGTTATGGGAATATGTTCAGACCCTTATTTTGAGGGAACCTATGTATGATCCAGGTAATTTATTTTGTCACATTAATTCTTAAAACTTAATAAAAAAAATACTTTATAGTTAAAATAATACATACTTGCTGTGGACAGAATGTATGAAGTCACTATGACCCCTGTAAGTGGATAATAGTTTCCCATCTTCTAGACTAAAAACATAAACATTGTTATCTCCACAGCCAGCATACAGTCTTCCATCTTCCTCTCCTAAACAAAGACTGTTCACATCTGAATGTTCAATGGAGGACTGTGATGGTAACCTTATGGTCCACGTAGGCTTGCTGAGTTTTGATGAAGTGACACATTTCCATTCCCATCCAACGATCTCATTTACAGAACCAACAATTAGAAATTTTTCTGTCGATACTAAGCTGGATATTTGTTTGGCTGAATCTAGTGTGTGGATGTGTTTTGGTTTGTTGAAATCGCTTTTTAATAATTCAACGACAGGGTGTAGTATACGATTTAAACTGAAAATGGAAAGTATTGAATGAATCTACAACAGAAATTAAAGTGTAAAATTTAAAAATATAATAGGTAGGTACTGTTAGTTACAGTAATATTATTGTTTACTTACTCGAAAACTGCTATTTGTCCGTAAATATTACCGGCAACCAAATATTTGCCACAAGGTGAAAAGGTTTGAGAAAGAACCGTATTATACAACATTTTATCGAGCATTTTTATTACAGCTGATTGCCGGATTAATGACTATTTTATGATAATACGTCTCTAAAAAATGTAATGTTTTTATTATGAAAAAAAAAGTTCACATCTAACCTAACTTTCATTTCATAATCTACTGATTTTTTTATTTATTACGCCCACTGGAATCTTGTCTTTTAATGCCTAGCTATGTACCACAGACTACGTAGAGGCCATGTACACATTGCGTCGCTATGTACCACCGCACAATAATACTCCTAGCTATGTACTGTTTTCTTCGAACAATTTTATTCGCATTTTGCTGAGATTTTGGATTCAGTGTTGTCAACTCCTTTCGTATTCTTTTTATTTTTCCTAACTTGGCAACCGGTCCTTTTTATAGAAGACCATTACTGCTATTATCGAGTGATTATAGTTTCCAGTCTTATGACGATTTCAGGATCCTAACAAGATGGAGCCACCCTTATTAAAACTTTCTAGAGAATATTTGTGGCATCTCAGAATTCATGATCCATGTTATTATTTCCAATCCACTTCACTTGTGAACAATAACCAAGCTTTATTATGCAAAACGCCACTTGTATTACACAATATATGGTCAAATAACAAACATTAAAGAATAAAAAATAAAAACCACTATATGACAGTTTGAGATCCAAAAAACCAAAAACTCCGTCAACTCCTTTGTAATAACGTGTAAAGTCTAATAGAAAATATAAATCGATGTATAAATGCATGAGATTTCCCTATAATTTTTGTATTATCCATAATCTAAGTGCACTTGTTCTTCACAAGTGAAGTGGATTGGAAATAATAACATGAACCATGAATTCTGATGTGCCACAAAAATGCCCTAGGATGTTTTAACGAAGGAGCTGCCATCTTGTTAGGATTCAGAAATCATCATATTCATCTGACTTGGCTGCATGGTCTTAGATACCTTTGCCTTCTCCTTTCACGAAATGAAAGGAATGAACTATAACCAAAAAAAATATTTATGGTATGACGACGGCCATAAAAAAATCAAAACGAAGAACCAACCAAGATGGTCGTGTCGTATTGCTAATGAAAATATATTTGTAATGTGTAAGTAAACGCAAGTAATTACTCATTTTCGGCAAAGAAATATATTTTTTAACTGATTTAAATACCTTTACCTACCTACTGTCTTACTAAGCAAGTCAATGTCGTAATAATATTGATAAAATGTGTGCTGATTTTATTTTGTATTATTTTAGGTAAATAATCAGACAGAATGTACAATGGAATTGGGTTGACGACGCCCCGAGGCTCAGGAACTAATGGATACGTGCAAAGGAACTGGGCATCAGTGCGCAAAACCAAAGATACAGTGAATTATCGTACCGAAGAAGAGATTGCTAAATTGGACTCTTCGTCTATCAAGCAGCCGAATCGGGAAATTCTCGATCATGAGAGGAAGAGAAAGATTGAAGTGAAGTGTGCAGAACTTGAAGATAGTCTTGAAGACCAAGGGTGAGTACAGAGTTTCGATCTTTTTATGAGAATTATTGTATTATTAATGTTCCAATAACACTTACAAATAACTTGGTTTATCTTCTGGCTTCATGATTTGTTAGTAAAACTTTTGACTGTGTGACACGCTGTGATCATTTTGCACCCTAATCGACTTCACAATATGTATCTATCTATACATGCGAAAGATTATTTTTATTTTGCACTCTTATGGACTTGACATGTCCAAGAGCCCGTGTATGCCAGGCCTATGTCATAGTATAGAGGCACAAATTTTTTCTGAGTATGTACAGTACAGCAAATAAGAACGGTTGGCTATTATGAAATTTAAGTTGCGCTGGCTTTGGGAAGTAACAGGTAGCAAAGGTATATGAAATTGCTACCCAAAAATGTTACATTATGAAGTGTGATTTTTTTATATTTTCTAGAGGATGCTATTAGTAATTACATCTTCTATTGCTAGACACTTGGTATGCTGCAAACCCTTCAAGATTTATAAATTGTATAAGGAAATATGCATGTAATTTAAATATAGATCTAGTATTTTTATTTGGAATCTTTATCACTGTTGAATGACACCTATAATATGTTTATTTTTTTATTTATTTGCTATTTATTTAACAGATTTCATCAATAAAAAGTGTTCAAAATTTAAGGAAAATTTAAAATCACAAAATGCAACGCTATTGGTCAAATTGAATCATGATGTCAAAGGTCCATGTTCAGTTTCAGTGTCTTTATAGCTTTGTATTTGTATTAAAGTTTTAATGATAAAACTTAGGTAAAGGTTAAACTGTTTTAATAATTAGTAAATAATTAGTTTTTTTTTCGAACTGACTATACTGTTAGCCTTAGGGGCCCTGGAGCCTTTACGGCTTTTACAGCTTTACCGGGATTGGGGGCGAGCGCTTAGGGCACTTGGCCACGAAAGCTAAGCAACAACATCCGAGGATGCCAAAGTGGCCGAACCTCGGCTCGGACTGTTGCGCGTATGCAATTAAGTCGCGATCTGACTAAATCCCTATCATTCGATCTAAACTAACTATACATATATACATGTTTCTGCCCCCTGGGAGGAGGGAAGGAACATGTGTATGTGTATTTAGTGGTCTGAAAATTTTTGTCTGATCTAACTAGGCAAAAGAGAAAAAATAAGGTCCCTTACAGAACCTATGTACCTGTGTGTTGTGCATGTGTGTATAATGCAGTGTCATGTATGGCTGTGAAAGCTAGTGAATGTAGAGTCACTGTATTGCGCGAACGGCTGCTTGACTCAAGGGCTCCATGCCGATGGATCGGACCTAAATAATTAGTGAAATACTGCATTCTTAAATTGAAAATTGGGGATCATCTGGATGTTCGTTCAGACTACCCTATGAACAGATAACTCAACTAAATACAACTGTAATAGACAGTTAATGGTTTTTTATAGTAGCATGATAAATTGGTCAATCAGATCAGTTTACTTATTTGTAGTTAAAATATCATCTTACTCACTAGACCAAAGAAGCCTGACAACTTTCCAATAAAACTATAGTTCTTTTCATTAGCTTTTACCTATGTGCTTCACAGGATGTTAATTAGACTTGTACAATATTTTTGTAGAGTAATAAAAAATACCCTATGTCCTTTTTTCCACAAGATAATTCGCTTAATGGCAAATTCCTTTTGCCTTTATCTAGGCAATTGAGGGTGATTAATCTATCATCAATTCAACGTTGACCTTGAATAGTTGGTAATATTGCCATGTTCCATGGTTTATTGTCGAGACCAACTAATGAGGAGCCCATGGTTCTTATCACACTGATGAGTTGTCAAGAGTAATTCTTTTGTAATTAGTTTTATGTTACTGTTGGTTTTGGTTAGTTCTTATTATTGTTTTTTCTCTTTTACCTTTAGTTACTTTTATATTAATATTTTGCTTTTTATTATTTTCTTTATTTATAAAATAAAGGTTTTATGGGGCTGTTATTTACACTGCACAAAATCCTGTAAATAAAAAACAAAATCCTTTGACTTTGAATAACTATTAAAAATCTTTTAAAAATCATAAGAGCCATTTTTGTACACCTTTAACTGTCTACAAAAATATGTATCTATTGGTAATTGGCTATCTTGGTAAATCCAGATTCAAATTGCTATTCCATTATAAATTTTAACAAAAATAAGGTCTAATAGTATTTTTATGAGGAAATTGAAAATTACGATGCAGAACCTCTTTTTATCAAGAGCTCAAATTTTAAGAGAATCTATATTTTGGTATCATCAACAGAAAGTTTGAGACCAATTAGAAAAAAAATCGTCGATTTTTTTTTTTGCCACACCATTTTATATTTAATTGTTACAACAGTGAAAATATGTTTGGTGATAGGTAACAATCATAATTATATTTATAATGAACATTTGTTTTACTTCATAAATAATATTTATTATACATCTGTTTAATACCTTGTATTACATAATCTGTGTTTTATGCATTCTACTAATGTACACACATGTTTTATCATACAAAGAAGTGTGGGTTATAATGCACTTTAACTGGCTATAGATCATAAAAGGCTTTATTTAGAAATTATACCTTAAGGTACTAATATCACAATTGCCATGGTAATATTGTAATGGATCTACTCTTTTATTAACAAAGTAGGATTTTACAGTTTTATATTTCCTTAATTGTTAGTTTATATTAGTTACTCCTGTGTATCATGAACTTGAAGAATATATCAGGAATATTTACAATTATTACATTTGAAGGGGTGGTACAGTATATTGTATAATCCGAGAGAAGTCAATTATTGAAAAATTGTTTTGTTTACCTCATATGTCGAAAATAATACTCGTGAATTAATATTTATTCACTATTAAACGTTTTTTAATTGAAATAAGAAATTACCACAAAAATCGCGGCATTCTGATCATGTTACCGCGCGTGAAGTCATCATTAAATAAATAAAACTAAGATTAAAGAATATTATGTGAAAAATGGAGGTTACTAGAATTTCAGTTTAAATTTATGAAATTTCCTTCAGCAGGTATATAATTTTAAAGTCACTATTTCTAGACTAAGTAATAATTTTAGAATAATTTGTCACAAGAGAACCTAATAACAATAACACTCAACTGTATATAAATATTGAATGATGACGTCACCTTCTCTGATTGTCGTTTCGAATCACGCTATACGTATAAATAGTGAACTTTAATTTTGAAACACATTGTCATTACGCGAATTAAAGATGTCCAATCTTTCAGCACAATAGGATATCCTAGAAGGCAACACAAAACACCCAATACACACTCATGCACACAATGTTTGTCTCACTGAAAGGTGATATTTGTTTCCAATTTAGATTTTTTTTTATTGAGTGTTAATTATATAATTTTTATTTTAGGATACATTTATTAGTTTATTTCTACAATAGGATACACATGAATAACTATTTCTTTTTACATTAGAATTAATTATAAACAAGATTTATATATGTATATGTTATGGACCATATGGCACATAACATTATGGGGGCCATGTAGTTAATAAGTTTAGTTACATCAATTATTTCGACTTCATTATTTAGTAAAGTGTTTGATCATTATAATATTACTAGGTGATTGTTGCGCAATTTACTTATTATGCAAATAATATACCCCTATTAATCACTTTGTCCGTGATATCCTCACTAATATTATAAATTCGAAAGTAACTTTTTTCGTTATTTGCTGAATTGAAGGACAATCAAAAAGAAAGCATAGACGAAGTCGCGGGAAAAGCTAGTGTGACCTTAGATTTGTTCTATCAGTAATATATGTATGAAAGAACCTGTAATAAATAACTCCATATTGAACACTTGTTTTTATATATATTTTTTGTAAAATCTCATTGTTATTAAAAAAAAATACGATAGATCAAGCACCCCTTATGTTTTTCTATTATGTAGATGGATTTTCACCCTCGTAAAAGGGCGACGGCCGCTGCCCTGCGCCTGAGTGAAATCAATAGTTTAACAATGCGAAACCGGGCTAACCTCCTTTCGTCATATTATTCGCGTCCAGGGACTAGTCCGGAGTGCTGTCGTTCACCGTGTTAGCTTATCGTATTTTATTGTTTTAGCAAAAGTAATTCGTCGATTTTATAGCGGCACAGCGTATCATGCGCTGGTACGTAAGCGATACAGCACGATTTTATTATAAGATTTAACTTGTTTTCGCGTGCTGTTGTAGTGAGTTACTCGTCTACGAGAATTTAAAATTACGAATATACGTGTCTCGAGAGCGACGCGCCCGTTCTAATATTTTTAAAATAATTATTGTTTTTTTTTACGATAATGAGTGTGTCTATGGTATGGTTGCGCAGGTTGCCGAAGGACGAGATAGCTGCGCGCGTTGCCGCCTTCCGGGCGAAGCTGTCCGAGACCAGCAGCGCGGAGAAGGATGTACCGAAGGACGAGTTCGGGAGAGTGGCGTAAGTACTTATTATGTTCAAAATTAATTATATAAAATAAACTTTAATAAAGCTCTACATACTTGGAATTAAAAAAAGAACCTTTTCTTTTTTGTATTGATACGGAATATAGCTAAAACAAGTAATGATTGGGGAATATTATTTAAATACAATACATTAAAGACACAAATATAATTATGGAGCATAAATATTTCTTTAGAAAAATAGCAACAAACTCGATGGAATTTCCTATTTCCTTCTTTTTTTCTTGTATATAAAATTGTAAATAATAATTCTTTTATCTATGTATCATAATAAATCTCACATTGACAAAATTACAATCGGAAAATAAAAATAGAATATTGACGTAATATTATGTTTTTAATTTATCTAAGTTCTGTATATTATTTACGGACATGATTTACGTGTTCATTGCATTTTGTAACTTTGAACACTACTCCTGTCTTATTCGATGTCGAGTCATTTAGATATATGAGCTTAGAGCTTACCTTCTTTATGTGTCACGCTGTTAGCATGCTAAGCTAAATACATTCTCATATAGTGAAGAGTGTGTTCAACGATCCTTCTTCCTTTTCACTGTGTGGTATATGGTTATTTGGTCTTGCCATGCAATCGTCAAATTTGCCAAGCTATTACTTGTTCAGTTCAAGCTATCAATTCCAGTGTACTACCAACGAATAAATATTTTTAATTTTGATTGACATTATTTTGCCGAAAAATGAGCCTAGCCGTCGCGTTACGTATTTTATAGTAACCGGGTATTATTTATAGTCAAATAGTTTGTATTCATGAAAATATTATTTTTAGATGACGATAATTTTTTATCTTGGTTCATTCATGCGATATTTGTTCATTTTATTACAATTTAACCTTGTAAGGTTTAATGTTATATTTATAAAATGGTTAAAATAAGTAAATGGTGTGTATAGTTGTACAGGTGTTCGCTCCAACTTACTGCCGACAAAGTCGTCTAAGTTTAATGAATTTACTTTGTTTTATTATCTAGCGGAAAAACCTGTTTTAGAGTTTTAAATGCTGTATGGTAAGCTACAGCAATTGTGTCTGGCTGGATCGCGATCGCTATTAGAACACTCTTGCGCTTGTTGCCACGATTTCGCGGCTGAGTGAGTGCCTTCATCGTTCGCCCCCAAGCCAGATGAAGCTTTAAAAGCTTCCGGAGGCTTCAGGGCCCTTAAGGCCAACAAACTAGTCAGATCAAAAAAACACGTTCCGGAATCAGCCTAGTCAGTGTATATCCATATATGTATAGTTAGTTGATCGAATTACGGATAGGGAATTAGAGCGATTGCGATGTTTGCATATAAGGTAACAGACCAAGCTGAGGTTCGGGCACTTTGGCATCCTTGCGCTTGTTGCCACGCTTTCGCGGCTGAGTGTCATCAGTGTTCGCTCCCAAGCCCGGTGAAGTTGCAAAAGCTTTCTGAGGCTTCAGGGCCTTTAAGACTAACAATACAGCCAGATTGAAAAAAATAAATTAATGTCACGTTCCGGGATCTGCATAGCCTGTGTATATCCACTAATCAAGAGACGCGGTACTGAACTCGACAACCATGTACATGGTGATAAACCCTTCACAGTGACCTTTTTGAAGTAAAACTTCTTTAGACTTCAATCGCGTTTGTCGTTACACGCTTTTAAATTATATTTTCTTTGATTTGTCACGTTTCGGGATCAGCCAGTTTATCCAGCTGCCGAGAGGTTAGCAGGCTGGCATGACAGCGACAACCAGCGATGGAGTGCTGATCCGATGCTGGTCGCAGTTATTTTTGTACTTTACTATGTACTACTTTACTTTACGCTATGTAAAGTGACGTAACTTTGCCTTGCAATAAAAAAAAACAGGCTTCAACTTTATCAGATTGTAATAATTTCATTAGTCGGTATTATTGTTTTGTTTCTCCGGACACTTTTCTGCCGTGTAATCAATTACTGCATTTAATAGGCAAATAATTAGGTCATGTGTTTATGACCAAGGTTATTTTTACAACGTGTGTTAAATGTTACAAAAAAAATAATTGCTCATCGATTTGAGATGGTTATATACGTGCTACATTGTACAGCAGAGGGATGTTACGGTTTTTTTTTTCGGATCTGGATATCTTAACAGTATTTATTTTCTGTTAATGTATTATAATGTATTGTATAATTTATTGTATAATGTATTGCTTGTAGCATAGTTATTTATAATACTTAGCTACTTATTTTCACATTTATATTTGGTCTAATCTAACGTTTACTTTTCTGACAAATGTATCCTCAAATTAGCCAATGAAAATGCGTATAATAATTGATAATTGCTTGCAAGAGACTTAGTTCTTGAAAAAAAAAAAAGTTTTTAGTCGTAGATTTTTATTACACTTGTTATGCTAATAATGTATTTGTTACATAAATTTTTCGTAAAGAAAATTTTATCGTAAATTTTATTTAGTCCTTTCACATGAAGAATAATTTTCTTACATTAATGTTTCTTAAACTACATTTCCATTAAAATATCCGTGCGATCCGTGATTAGAAAAGCATGGCGAATTTGGACAGGTTTTCTAATTAACGGCGAAACTAACAAAATATGAGTTTCAGAGTTTAGAGTAATGTATTTCAGGGCCGTCCAAATATGTTATTTCACATTACGCAGTGTGTATTTCATAAAACCTGTATTTTAAAATGATTAAACCGTATGTGATTTAAAAACAAAATAAACCAAAGCGAAAGGTTATTAAACTACTAGTTGACATAACGATATGTTATGTAAAACGTTTTCAAGCTGAGTGCATTGAATCCCTGAGTATCGATCTCGGTGTGACGTCAGTGCCCCACACCCCAGGGAACACGGACAGGATTACATTATAGCATGCACCCTTGCTTAGTGACGGACGGATTATAAATATGGAAATAATACGGAATTGTAGGACAAATCGCGTTAGCATGTTTTAATATTTCAAATGCCCGCCTCGCTAGCTACCACCCTCAAGTTGAATATCTGTCGTCAAAAACCAATAGGTGTGTTCCGGCAGCTGCACTTGAGAGCCAGTCCTCCCACTAAGCTTAGCGTGTTACCACCATCTTGGGCCACATTATCACTTAATATCAGGTGAGATTGAGGCCAAACGCTAAACCTATAATGAATAATGATAAAAAATAAAAGACGATAACGGGTGCATTAGTAAAATAAATTTAACACGTGTATAACCATGAGGTACGTCTAGTACTATAACAATATAATGGTAATTGGGTATTTGAAAAAAAAACGTGTTGATTTTTTTATGTATTTTAAATCTTCAACATAATTATGATAATAGTCAATTGGAAAAACTCTTAAAACATTTATTTAATTAATAATAAACAATTGAAAATTGCAATATTTTAAAAAGAATCACATGACCAAGAACGCGCCACGATTGATCGCCAGGTTTGTGGCGTCATAATGTTAAAGGAATTTCATCGATTAAACTGTATCAGCCGTGTGCTAAAATGAATAGAAAATAACATTATGACGTCACACACGCTCGGGTTTGTTCGGGAGCTGTCGACGTGTCTTCGGTACTGAATTCAAAAAATAATTTATATTTTGAAATAAGTTTGGAAATATTGCGAAAAAAAAAAATGTTTTTTTTTATAAAACTTGTATATGATCTTTCCATTTATCTAACAATTTTTTTTTTCAAAATCCCAATTGCTTCGACTCTTTGCTTTAGTTCGGTATCAAAAAATGTCCGAAGCAGTCGCATTTACTTTTTTGTTTGAGAATAGATCTTTTAATTCTTTAACTAGTATCATATAAATAAAAAGAATAAAGGAAAAGTTTACGAGGAAAATGTCGTAGAGTTAATTATAAGCTGGAGGTCTATAAATTACTGATCTTTTGTTTACCAGATAATTAGGACATCCTTACCACACGGTGATCAAATCGCACCTGTTCATTATTTTCATAATGTCCTCTTCCAAACTTAGTTACAGGAACATTTCTGGAGTTTCTCCAGGTTACCATATGACTATATGAAAGTTTTAAACCAGCAGACCTTTAAACTTCCATGTCACAATTTCACACTTGTATATCGAATCAGGATCAGTAGAAGAATTCAAAACGGCTAAACTACAAAAATAAATAGGTTGGAACCATAGAATTAAAACACTCAGAACGTCAGTAGTTGCAAGCCGAGTGAAGCCATTTCAAGTTAGTGTTTAAACGTTACCGACTCAGTGCGACAGTGCTAAAAATGAAGTAGTGCAAACAGCTCCCGCAATTATGACAAAATATGTCTTACTGCGCAGTGACAGAACGTCATAGCTCATCACATAATTACCAGAAACATTTAAATATCCTATTATCAGCCGTTTTGGCTTCAACTTTGAGCGGCACGTTGTATGAAACTATCACTCTTATCGTAATAACTCTATGGTTGGAATTTTAAAAATATATCTTCAGAAGCTCTATAATGATAATGAAATTAATTAATAAAAATCTATAATTATATGTAATTAATTTAATAAAGTGTCCGAATATATAGTGCGTGGAGAGCTATGGACAGGCGTTATAAATGTATATTGTCATACTGTTGAATAATTAATAGGTGTGGCCGGAAAGCGAATGCCGGGGTCGCTCCGTACCAGAAGTTATAAAAAAGTAGTATTTTATAATTAATACCTATTTGCATGTCTGTAGGGAAACACGTAAAGAAAAATCTAGGTTATATTTTTTAGTTTAGAAAAATAATGCTTTATCCTAAGCCAAGAGTAGTTTTTTATCGAAGTGATTTCTATATATTCTCGTTTGTTGTGGCAATGTCTCTCTTAATTCTTTATCAAAATTAATGATTTAAACTTCATTTTAAAGTTATGATGAAACATAAGCAAAAATACTGTAAATTAAATCTTTTCATTAAAAAAACTGAATACTTATGTATTTTATAATTCAACTAACAAATAGGAGGAGCTATTTATTAATAATCTGTTTAGCTAATATGACAGCTATTATACTGTTTACATTCTATAATGTGCGAAATATTTACATTGGTCAGCTAGTATTTTTTTTAATAGTTATCTTGAAAAGTTATGAATATTGTAGGTACAACGCCGACTTTCCGAAGGTTTGAGAAGAAAAAAAGGAACTATTTATTTGATAAACACTACAGTTAGTAAAAATATTACTGTGCCCGTGGCTCCGCTCGCGTGGACTACATAATGCTGTTGGTTCGAGCGCATGCGCGAATTGTGCTGCCCCAAAATGCTTATTGTAGGTGATCCTTAGAAGGAAGACATATGCTATTGCTGACTTTTTTGTGAGTTTTTTTAAAAGCTACAATTATGTAGGACATTAATTTTGATATATCTCTTCAGCGTAAGCCATTTAATCGCCCCAAAACCGACTTTTTTCCGAATTGATTTACCATTATCGTCAGTGCTTATTTTGTATGTTATTTATCTTACAAACATATTCTATAACCTGGCCAAATAACATAACTATAAATTAATATGATAAAGATTTAAATCCTAAATAAGTGGATTTCTTGTGTATGAAAATCCGTTGAGTAGTTTTCGAGTTTCTCGCGAGTTTAGTCAGAAGACGCGGCGGACTTTGTTTTGTAATATACTAGCAAACCGTCCCGGCTTTACACGGTTAACAGAGTAATACATATAACTCTATGGTTTACGCGGCACACGCCAGTAAAACTTTTTTCGCCTAATCGATTGAGTACCAAACATACCACTGTTCAGTAGTATTGAGTATCTGTTTGGAAATGTAATAATTCATTCTCAAGCGTCGAAAATCGTTATGATATTATTATGAAATAAATATTGTTAACGTGTTGCCAATATTGAAATCTTAATTCTGAAAGAAGTTTTAATCAATAACAGTTTGAACTATATTAACGATGTTTACTTAATAAATTTACTGTATTTAAAATAATGCGTTGTTTGCATTTATGCTTAGAGCGTTGGGCGGGTAATGTGCAGGGTTGTCAAAGTTGAAAATGAGATTTGCGGTAAACATAAAATGTAAATGTGAGGGTGAGGCGGTACTGAAAAAACCGAGGCCGAACATAACTTACCGCATATGGAAAATTATGAAAGAAACAGTGCAATATTCGACGTCAATTGAGTCAGTTAAATAAAGCATTTTCCTTATTAGTCTAGTCAACAGGTTCAAATGGTGTTAAATCGAGATAAAGCTCCTAAAAATATGAGCCGTAGCTCATTCGATTCGGAATTACATTTACAATAATGTATCTCGAGGATGTTTTAGCACATAAAAATTGAAAAGAATTTAGTTTATCGTTAATAACTCAAAAATAGTAATATTTAAGAAATTGTGAATAAAAAGCAACCCTAATGAGGAGGTAATTTTCCGATAAAAAAGTCTAGACTCCCGGGACTATATTTCCATTATTTATAATTTTTATTTACCTCCGTAAATGGGCCGTAATTGAAAAGTTTGAAAAAATTATGCTATTATCTGAACACTTAAAAAAATAAAACACGTTTGATTTTTTTATACCAATTTTTAAAGTTATAAAATAGTTAACTAACAATCCAATTTCCGTTTTCACAAATGATGACAAAAGTTAAAATAATTGACTTAATTTTTTTTTGCTTCTTGGAGTTTATAAAAGGCACTTATCACGAATATGACTTCTTTTTTATCTGGCTGTGTGAATTTAATTCACGGAACGGTTGGCAACTCTATTAATGAGCTCTTTGTGAAAGCGTCGCGTAGCCGTAGGGGCGGAGATCCGTTGTTTGCGCAGGGTGCGCGCGTCGGCTTCCTGCCGTTTGTCGTCAGTAGTGTCGCCGGGCCGCCGCCGTCGGCCGCACTGCAATGTAGCCCCACGCCCCCGCTACTCAAGTCTTCCAGCGGTCTCACCGCCCTAGATTAGCACTAGTTTTAAGAAACCAAGTCTTCCATTAAATTAAGTAGGTTAAGATGCAACGGGGCAGGGGATCGCGCCGCGATAACAACAAGATCGTATTCGAACGTCTGTGGCGGGGCACGTTTCAAACCGTTTTATCGGGTACGCAGCGGCGTCCGCGCGCTTCGTCGCACGATCCTAATCAAGACCTGACCGTAATACCCGCCACTATGACACACCAGGGTCCGACCAATGTGGTCGATAGCTTAGAACCTGCGTTGAGAACGATCCTCGAAGGGATCAGGAACTCCTGTTGTTGCCGTTGCAACTGTTCCGTACCGGAGAGAAATTTTAACGACAATTTGCAGGTCTGTCTCTCCAACGACGACGAGAGGAAATCTATGCGGTCCGTAATAAGGTGTGCACGTCGAATCCATTTATTTTTATTATGCTTCGGGTATCTGGGTCGATTATAGCTCGCGCTGTAGCCGCCATTCAATCAATGTTTAATTAAAATCAACACGTTTTAGTTGTTTTCATTTCAATGATAACGATTTCACACTAGTTGAACGCTTCTACTCAATATAATTAAAAATATGTTGTTCTGTTTGTATATTTCTTTTAAATTCTTGGTTGGTTTATATTATAAAAGACACTAATAACATGTTTCGTAACAAAAAGAAAAAATAAATTGTCTATCCGGATTTAACTCAAAAAGAAATTTTGTACACAAGAAGTTTATGTCATTCCTCAATCTATAGGTTATAAGAATTCTCAATAATATGATAAATTATTAATAATAAAATTGAATGATGTGACGAAAAGAATTACTGCGTAATATATGCGTGCGGAGCCACTAGTAGTATATACGTCTTAAATGTCAACATCTACATATTTACTATAGAAAATTTTAGATGACCATGCTAAAACATTTTACTGTTTCCCCATTTCTAGCGCACTTAAGTGCTGTACAGGTAAATATTACGTTCATTGTTAGGTATTTTAATAATTTATTAAGTTACAATTGTAGTCTTCAGTGTTATAAATTATTATTAATCTTGGCCGGCATGACAGCGAGGACTGGCTATGAATTTTAGATCGTTTTGTGGTCGCCGATGTTGTTGGATTGCACTGTGCTCACCATCAAGTACAGAAACGTCAATTTGCCGTGCTACGATAAAAAAAAAATATAGGATGTTTATGAACGGTTAATTAGGTTTTAGACGAACTTATTTACGGACGTTGGGCTTTACTTTGGCAGCGTGAGGGAAACGCATGCAGTGGCCGAGGCGCAGCAGGAGAAGAACGCGCGTCTGCGTGACGCGTTCGGGATATCGCCGCGTTTCGTAGAGGGTACCAGTCTCGATCCTGAACGGAGGGCGAGGGAACACGCACAGCGGTACCCGCTCGTGAGGACACCTAGCCATGAGAGGGAGGATCAGGACTCGCATACAGCTAAAAAGAAGAAGAAGCGAAGGTAAATTAACTGAAATGTATATAAAACACTGAATAATTGTACGAACCCATAGTTTATAAACAATCTAGTACTACATTGTGACAGTGACAGTATTTCTTTAGCTTAGAGTTGTATTTTATTGTAATTTAAGTTACGATGCTATTTATTTCGGGTGTTGATATAGACTCAGGGTGCCAAAACTTAAAATACTCCATTAAGTGGATGCTATGAAATCCTTTTTACACTAAAAAACTATGATTTTGTATATTTACATGTCGATAATACAACTTTTTTACGTCAGACATATACACTGGTCAATCCCCGAATACTATGTACCTAATCACTTGCTTCATAATAGCTTTATTATGATACATTTTTCATCATGTGTTTTTTAATTTCGTAAATCTGTTGGGAGTCCGACTCGGGATGATAGTATTACTTTTACCCCTACGACATATTGACTAAACTACCCACAAAGTTGGCTACCAACCTCAAGTTGAAAATCTGTCGCCAAGCACCATAAAGCTACACTTGAGAGCCATTCCCCCCACTAGGGTTAGTGTGTTACCAACTTGTGCCACAAGTCACTTAGGTGAGATTGACGAACAAACCATGATCACTTTATTGAAGTGAAACTTCTTATGCGACTTCCAACGCGTTAAATGTTAAACGTTTAACGCATATTATCGGTCTCTCCTCTTTGTGTGAGCCAGAGCGAGAGAGCAAATGTCGGTGTGTATGTATATTGCAAACTGTTTAAATAAAATATCTTTTAAAATGAAGTTTCACTTCTATCGTGTGTGAATCGCACACACACATTTTTTTGTATTTACTTACTGTCACTTTCATACTTCTTCCGTACAACAATGTTATGTTTAACAAATAAACATATTCTGTTCACATTGCAGTGCATCTCCTGAAGCTAAGAAGTTGAAAAAGAAGAAGTCGAAGAAAAATAAAAAAGAGAAGTGAGTGTTGTTTTCGATTAATTTTTATTTATTTTCATGCTAAACGCATTATAATAAACTGCAAAATTTTATTATAGAACATAAAAAAAATTCTTCATTGGTACCGATTGTTTAATTTTAATCAAGCAGTTGTTTTTGTTATATTTTTTATATCGGATTTTATTTTTATAACCCAGAAAGGTGACGACACTACAACTCTCAAAGAGGCAAGTATACAAGTATACGGTACAAATAATACAGCATTTTTTGTCTTTTAATTGAAAAATATCAATAATAATGTTTAAATGCTTTCAGCGAAAGGAAATTGTTATCGGCTCTTATACGTAGGTATGACATGCAAAGTATTCAATTTTATACATATCTATTGTAGGTTTTGTTTTTCGATCTGACTACACTGTTATCCTTAAGGGCCCTGAAGACTCAGACAGCTTTTGCACTTTCATTTAAGTGACTAAAATAAAATTTAGTATTTAATTTACAGTAGGCTATTTATTTATTATTAAATTACCTAATACTTTTAAGTAAGCAATTCTTATTTAAATACATATAATATCTGGGCGACCGAGGTAAGCTTGGAAAGTAAAACGTTATTTAAACTCACAATGTTGACCAAATCGTTAGATCCGTTTCTGAGATGGGTGAAACTTTGTATATAGATAAAGTTTTACTTTTTAAGTTTATTTATTTAGCTGTTTTTTTTTAAAGACCGCGAGTGTAGTATTACCTGTGATGTTTTTAAAAATTTGTCACAATCCGACTGAAAATAACTAAGCTTCAGTAACAAATGTAGTTAAACTTTATCGTTGAACCTGCAAAAAACATCAAAGACATCACTCGATTGATGACAAATGGAACGTGGCTGTCAGATGTTGAAGGTCTTACTTTTCTCGTAGCTGAACAACATAAATAACACATTTCGTTGTGCCATATAAGTCTGTAATATAAGTAGTCGACTCCCGAATTTTCACCTACATAAACGTAGAATATATACAACAATTTGTAGAACAATCCACGCATGCGCTCCGAAACAAGTCTAATATTATTTCACAAACGTCAAAAGTATTTTGAACGCTCTCGTTAAATTTCAGCGCAAAAGACGTCTGTCTTAGACAAGCTGCCGCCGGTCGGCATGGAAATGTTACCACCTTAAATTAATATTCCTAAAATAATAGCAATGGAAAAATTTTACCTGCATTATTTTAGCATTTAATTTGATGTTCATGTTCAATAAAATCTCACAAGCAGACGTCTATATTTTGTATTCTTGAATTTTTATCTACCTTTTTAAAAACAAACTACCAAATTTCCATTACAAGAGAACAAATAATTCGATTTCAGAAAGCTTAGAGTGTTTACGTATGGAACATGGAAACAAAAAATACTTTTGTTGTAAGAATTATTTTATTGATTTGGACACTCCTTGATGCTACTCTAATAATGAACTCGAACGCGAAATAATATTAAAATACATTTTCATCTTTCTGAACTGTTTATTGATCTAGCGGTCAAGATGTCTTAACAAAAACTATGGAGATGTTATATCTATTTATGTTCGATTAGGGCGCGTCTTCTCCCTGTCTCCTGCATGATCAAGAATAGCCTACATTGTTGTTTCTAAATAGTAATAAATAAATAATAAGTAATCGTAAAAAATAGTCTTTGTAATTTCTGATATCCCAGTATCTCGAAAATTTTGAAATATCACGAGTTTTGTGTTAAATATTCCCCATACTGAAGTGTAGCCTTTTGATTGTTTTCTAAGGACTTTTTTTTACTAAATATGCACATACGTTATTCTTATCTGTGGTAAACTTTAGGTATAGCGATTCCTAAAGTAGGTTCCGTGGGAAAGTCACCAGGGTTCCATCTTTGAATTATTTTGGCTGTTAGAAATAATTATATTTTGGAATAATAATAATGATAAATAAATGCAATAAAGATTTGTTATCCTTATTTCAAATTAGACCGTCGTTCAATATGTTATGTAGCGAAGAGTTCCATAAAATTAAAGAGGTAGTTTCCAAAACTTAGGTACCGCTGTTCTAGTATACGATCGTGATATTTTAAATAGTAATTTGTAGTGATATGGCTTAATAGAATATAATAAAAATTATTATATTTGACAACTTTAATAACAGTTCATATGGAAATATTTCTCTGCAGGCAAGAGTCCAGCAAGAAAAAGAAGAAACGCTCAAAATCAACAGAGTCTGATAGCTCGAGTAGTTCTGATCCGGCCCAGGAAAGCGATTCGGGTTCTTCAGAGGATGAGAAACAGAAAAAAAAGAAGAAGGTAATTTAAATATTTTTTTTCTATCATAAGATTTGTCTTTTACATTATAGTTCTCGATTTGTTAGAAATTATGTATCTACTAAGGTTATACTTTGAATGGTGAACTTATATCAAAATAAAAAAAATATTATAAAAACTTTTTATTAGGGAAGTAGTCATTAAAACTTTCCTGACAATCAAATTAGACTTTTTTTTCATAGTATTCAAAGTATAACCTTTAAGTACAATGTTCTAACGTCATACGTTCTTGGGTTTGAGGTCAATAAATACTATTTATACAGTAATACTTTGGGTTTCACCTGTCGTGTCTCCGACTACACTCCACAACCTCTACGCAGTACTGTTCCCTTCCTAGTAAATAGCAATCTATCTTATAGTTCATTTAGCACTTTGCTTCATTTATTTTGAACTTTATGGTCTGTTTTTTGAAGAACACACACTGATTTTAATATCCATTATACACACTGCCGTGTGCGTAAAATTGTGTTGGTATAAAAAAAAAAGTTTTCTTATTTCTTTCACACCAGGCCTTTCAACCCTTTTTCTGTAGATCATCAATTGAAGATAATGGACATACGTCAAATGTCTTTGTAGTTTTCCTTTTTAAAGCTTTAGTTTTATAGCTATTACCTACACCATCGACTACTGATTTTCATGGGTATATATCTTTCTAATTATTATAAATGTTACCTACCTTGTCCCCACAACTTTTTTGTTGTTGTTATTGTTTGTAAATACGAGAAAATAGATAGTAAAAATTATCTGTTTAACTGTGCATCATTTCATAGGATAGCCATCTTTATCTGAAGAAATAACGTATACTGTAAGTATATCACAAAACAATAACACTCCGTAAGAACACTATGTTAGGTGAATACTAAATGATATGTACTCAGTTGATATATATTATATATCATATATTAATGCATTTTTTGTTATATTATATTGTGACTAATATTAATTGAGATGCGTTTTATAAGGCGCGCTGTTCTAAGGTTCATACGTGCACCGTTATTTACATGCATGGTGTTTATAGCCCTTTAAACAGATGGTGGTTTCATTGTATATTACTTATATATTTACGTAACGCGATATTTCTCGGTGCGTTTTGGAAAAACGTTATAAACTTTTTTCTATTCGAACTCATTCAGATTGCTTACTGGCCGGTGATTTTATGTCAATTTAACACTAATATTGTAAAATAACGTTGTTCTCGATATAAAAAATAACGTTGTTCTCGTTATAAAAAATAACGTTTTTTTGTAATTTAAAATAACGCTTCCATGTTAGATAAAATAACGTTCATCGTGTTATATAACGTTTTTCTTAAACGCATTTCTAGTTAATAACGAAAACTGTTGAATTGTATGAACTAATCCATAACATTCTCCCTCTTCTCATATATCCAAAACTAATTAAGGATGCTCAACATGTTTAAACGGTACACAATACCACCACCGTTTGTTAAATAAGGTACGTTCCCCAAAGTGTTCTATTATTAACCATTTCATTTTTGTGTATTATATATGTATTACAATAATTGTATTGTGTCACTAATAATTCAGTTATTTTAAGATATATACACACACCGGTGCCAAAAAAAATCATACTTTTTACCTATTGAAATTATTTTGTGTTATTTAATTGAGAATGTTATGGATAAAATTGATAAAAATAATAATTTCAAAACAATACATTACGTTTTTTATATCGTTTTATTTATTCGCTTAAAATAAGCTTTCCGTAACCTATTTTTTTTTATCTTTATTTTTCATTGTCCAATAATTTGTCGCCTCTTGTTTTACCGAAAACGTATAATTTTGTTTTAGTATGCATGTCTTACATGTGATATTTCATTGATGTACCTATTCTAAAAGAGTCGCTTAAATAAATCGACATCGATAATTTATAATAAATGTAGACATGTCCTGATTTAAGATTTAAATGGTTCGATGATTATTTTAGTTGCCATTATTACCACTTTAGTAAAATTCTACTGGCACTTGTGTTTAGCTGTTAAATTAAAAGTCATGTGATATTTACGATTAATTTCGTATTTTAACAGAAAAAGTCATCTAGCAAGCGGCGCGCTAGCATCGAACGCTCAAGTGTCGAAAGGTAAGAACATCTTTTTAATAATTTGATTATTTTATATTTTAGACCAGTTTGCATTCTTCCATTTGGCAAAAGTTTCTTTTTTTTATATCGAGAATAATACGTGGTTTAATCTACTGAATGCATAGGTCTATTGTTGGATGTGTGTACTACTTTTTATGCTACTATACTAATTTATTAAAGGTTTTATACACAGTATGTTGCATTGCAATAAAAAGTATTATTAACATTTAAATATATTATTTCTTATTGGAAACAAATTTACAATTCATTGGATAATGATATTATTTCAGTTCTCCGGTAAAAAAATCAAAAACTAAACAACGAGAACATTCAAGTGAGGTCAAAACGAATGATGATACGTATAGAAAGGTAAATAGGGAGCAAGGTAATCCCAAAAAAAATAAAAAAAAGGACGAGGTTCTTGAATTCTCACGACGGGGTGATTCGGCCAGAAATCGTGAAGAGCGCAGTACTTCAAGGGACGAGCGTAATTCCTCAACAGAACACAGAACAAGATCTTACATCACAAAAGTAGACAACAGAAAACAAATTCGAGATTCGTCTCGAGAAGCCATAAGAGGGACAAAAGATACCAAACGCTCTCGACGCGAAAGTCAATGTTACTCTGACTCGGATCCCGAGGAAGCCCGAACAGTAGGCAGACCAGAAAAACGAAATAAAAAACAGTATAGGGAGAGTAGCTTGTCACCACCACCCGAGAAGCGACGACGCAACAGCTCATCCCAAGATTATAAAAATAAAGATGAAGGTTACTATGATAAAAGAGATTTAGAAAAAAATAGATACCGCAATAAAAGAGAAAGCTCTATACGTGATGTTAGAAAAGCATCCAGAAAAAGTGAGTCGCCCGATTATAGGAAAAAACAAGATGAACGTCATACCAGAAGAGATAAAGACAGTAAATCTGAAAAAAGGAATAGGAGCGAAGATAGATATGAAGAATCATCGCAAAGAATTAAACAGAAGGATAGGAGCGACGAATATAACCGTAGGAGAAATAGAAACCAAGAAGACACGTCACCTGAAATAAGAGATCGTTCTCCGGCATACAAGACTAATAAAAACAGAGAATCACGACGTAAAGAACCTGTAAATAAATATAAATCGTCGAGGGCGGATAGAAGATCCTCGGTATCAGAGTCTGAATCAGAACCTCCCCAAAAAGAGAAGTCAGAAAAGGTAACGAAAAATAAACTAAGATATCATAAAGAAAATAGCGTTTCACCTCATAATAGAGAGCGTAGAAGTATTCCCTTCGTAGAACATAGAAGAAAAAGGAGCCTCTCTCAAAGCTCTAAAAGGAAAAGGAGTCCATCTTCAGAGTACAGGCGGAAAAGGAGCCTAACTCCGGAGAATAGAAGGAAAAGGAGCCCAACTCCAGAGACCAGAAGGAAAAGGAGTCCAACTCCGGAGAACAGGAGGAAAAGGAGTCCAACTCTGGAGTATAGGAGGAGAAGGAGCCCATCTTCTGATTATAGGAGGAAAAAAAGTCCAAGCCCTGAATACCGGAGAAAAAGGAGTCTGTCTTTAGATAACAGAAAGAAAAGAAGTCCATCGCTGGAGAACAGAAGGAAAAGGAGTCCATCTCAAGAAAATAAAAGAAAGAAAAGTCCATCTCCCGAACATAGAAGAAAGGGAAGTTCATCCGAGGAAATTGGAAGAAAAAAGAGTCCTGCCCGTCAAATTAGAAGTAAGAGGAGTCCATCAGAGGAAACAATAAGAAAAAGAAGTCCTTCACAGGAGTATAACAAAAGAGTAAATTCTCATATAAAAAGTAAAGTTGAGAAGTGCAAACCTGTTCAGAAACCAAATGACCATCGAAGTCAACAACGACGATCTAGACATAGGTCCACATCACCGGAAGGAGAAATAAAACGTAAAAAATCTATAAGTGTGTCTCATTCACCTTCACCGCGTAAACGAAAGGAGATGAAAACAACTGAGTCTTCCAATATTAAAAAGAGTAAAAGATTATCAGAGAGACGTACGTCTTCACCGAGGGACCGGAATAAGAAATCAAGAAATCAGGAACAAGAATCTCACGCAGACCGATCTCGTTCTAGATCTCGCCGCAAAAGCAGAAGCACTTCCAGTCTCAGCTACTCGCCTGCACGTCGTAGCCCAGAGCGATATCGCGATATCATAGAAAAACTACCCGAGAAAGATAAGCGTAAATATATCGTACCCAATTCAAGCGCAGAGAAGAAGAAGAAGAAGAAGAAAGAAGCTATCGAGAGCTACAAGCCTAAAGTAGTGTGCATGAGAAGCTCGTCAAGCGAAAACGACGATTCGGAAGATGACTTTCTTAGATTGGATGAAAGGGTGCGCCAAGACGAGCTTGACAACAAGGAATTCAGCAGACTGAAGGAGAAATTGGCTCAAGTGGCTAAAGCGACAATGGAGCATAGGAGAGACGAGGAGATGAATGGTCCTTCGACATCGAATGCCGATGGTGACGTCGCGAGAGACAGAGAAGAGAGCCTGAAGAAACCGAGCGTTACTCCAACAATGAACAAAGAGAAGGACAAATCAGCTCAAATGGATGAAATTAAGGAGAGTCCGGAAAAGACGGTGAATTTGCAGAAGAGTCCGCAGAAGATAGAGAGTAGTTCACCGGACGTGAAGAAGCGAAAGGGAAGTGGAGCGCGGCGCAGCTGGTCGCGTTCCACGTCTCGGTCGCGGGCGCATTCGCTGTCGCGCGGGAAGACGTCGCGCTCGGAATCCCGGTCTCGCTCGCACTCGCGATCCTCGCACTCCAGATCTCGTTCTTATTCTTCATCGAGGTAAGACTATCTTTTTGTTTTTGCTCATTCTTTTATTTTATTATTTCTACAATATGATGACACCTGATGATTGAGTATGGTGTGATATATTTTTGTGAATGTTGAGTTTTATTCGGAAATTGTCATGTCATATAACTTTTATTCATTGCAATCTATATATTAAAATATAAATAAGTCATTACATGCCTCTTTTTTCTAATGGTCCTAATAAAACGAATTTATACACCAGATGGTAAATACACTGCAGTACAATGCAAATGCATAATGCAATAATACCATGCAATTCGTTGATGCAGACATCCACGTTTATATTTTTTTTCGCCATATATATACATATTATAGAACTCAACGTCTATCTGTCCGTTTGTTTTGACTTGAAAACCATTTATCCGATTTACATGTTGTTTTTATTTTAATTCATAGCTACATTATCTGGCCAGATTATCTATACTAATAACGTAAAGCGGAGGAGATTTTTTGTTTGTTTGTTTAAACACGCTAATCTCTGAAAGTACCAGTCGGATTCGAAAAAATATTTCGAAGAAATTTGTATATGATAGCCAGATTCACGAGAAATAGTATAGACTACCTAGCATTAAGCTACACCTCTCAAATAGCCTTAAATATTTGTTTTTGTTAAGTAACATGAAATAAATAGCACACATACAATGTACTACAAAAATATTACTTCTTAGCATCTAAAAAAAGTCCGCGATACCATATGCCTATCTGTTGTACATAATCCACAATAAGGTATTTTGTGATAAATTTTATATAAAATTTAAAAGTGATTTATGAGCATTATTATTAGGCATGGTATATTCATCCTTACGAACGATCCTTACTTCATCATCAAGACAATTTTATGTAGATAAATTTTGCCTTTTATAGCATTTTATTTGAACGAATAGTTTGGGAGATAATGTAAAATTAAAATAATTCAACACTCGGCTCGGGTCTATGACTATAGATGTAGTGGCGAGCCGAACGTGCCATGTGAGTATATGTGTGCGCATAACCCTGGCCGCCCGATAAAAATATTATCTATACTGAATTATTATTAATCAAAAATTAGCCATTTCTTTTAAATTATACGCGGGTGAAACCGCGTGACACTGCTAGTCTAGTAGGATATATTTTGTAAGATAAAGTAACATACGAAATAAACAGTGACAATAATGATTAATCAATTCGAAAAAAAGACGCATTTGAGGCGTTTAAATACGCTGAGTAAACAATACGAGATATATTAAATGAGTGTTCTATATAATCTTAGATCTTAAGAAGACATACAAAGCTCCTATACGTTTTGCCTACATTAGTTGGAAGGCGGTTCATCAGATTTACGGTGAATAAATGTGAATTCAACAACAACCCGTTAAAACTGGTTTTGTGGTTTCGCATAAGTTTTTGGTTTGGTTTCGTGAAGTATTACGAAAAAGTTAACAAATCAACCAAAGTCAATGATTAAATTAAGGCTTCATTATATGAGCGTCCAATATTTCCACATATTTGAAAAATTAATATTTCGAATTACTAAAACAAAACTAAGAAGAATTTAAAGTGGTTTTTCTAAAGACAATAAATTTAATAGTATATTTTCTTTTTCTTTTTGTTTTAGCGCAAAGTGTATTTATCCAAAATTCTGCCGTCACGTGAATAGAATATTTTTCTAAGAATTATTAATCTAATATTAGTAATCTTCATAGTTCTAACAAGATGGTGGTTTCTTTGTTAAAACTGTCCCGAGAGTTTTTTTGTAGCAATTTAAATGCATGTCCCAAGTTATTATTTATAAACCACTTCGCTATATCAAACTACATCACGTAAAATTACATAATATAGCGCCAAATAACTACATTTAAATGTTTAAAGGCGTTCGCGTTCAAGCCGCTCGAGCTCGTACAGCAGCAGATCATCGTCGAGGTCTTCGCGCAGCTCGTCCCGGTCTACACGTTCATCGAGGTAACCACCAAACAAACCACTATCGAATAGCTTCATTTATTTCCGACAATAAAACCAAGTGCTCAGTTGTATTCAATCGTCAGTTGTAGTCAAACCTGATATTGTTATATTATTTTGTAATTTTTATATTGTATTAATCTTGAGCCATTGTTGTTTGATTGTCGAAGATCCTATAGAGATAAGTTGTTTCAATATTTTAACCATTCATTACCAATAACTTGAATGCAATGAGGTTGAATCAACTCGTAATTGTTAAGAAAAAAAGTTGATCGTTAGAAGGTATACTTCTTTGGAGCACACACACAACCCTAATAGAATTAGCCAATTAATTCGTTATGTCTTTAAAACAATGTAAGCAGTACAATTTTACATTCATACTGCATATTTTTTAGAAACATAGATGACGCAACTTACCATATTAAAAACTACAAATAATAACTACGAACTCGTTAGAAGTCGTAGTTAAAAGAAAAAAAGTCGGTCGTTAGAAGTTCTACTTTTTTGGAGCACACACAGCCTTATATATCGACTTCTAACGAGTTCGTAGTGTTATTTGTAATTTTTAAAATTGCTAATGTCATCTATGTTTGGAAAAAAATCATGCAGTATAAATATAAATTGTATTATCTATATGACGCTATCAGTTCTTATGGTGACGAGGTAAACTAGTACATCGTTCAAGATGAAGTTCACACTGTCGAGTGTGAAAAGACTTCTTTTTTACTTTTGTGCAGCCAACATAATAAAATACAATTATAAATGGCTGATCACCGACGCGACCTGTGCTAGACGAGTGACAAATTTAAAATCTATACTTAATGTTGTCACATGCATAATAGTGATGTGACATCGATATCTTGCGGCCAACTTTACTACCAACTGCCAAAAGAAGTATAACTTCAAAAATACATACACATGATGTATTAATTAACGATAATTTTCAATTCTCTTTCCGCCAAATGAAATACGATGGCATGCATGCGCCATACGGTAACGGTAAACGTTCAGAACAATGACGGGCGTGTACGCGGATTACCGTAGATCGAGCGCGTCTCGGTCGCGGTCGCGGTCTCGCTCCCGGTCGCCGTCGATCCCGAGGCGCGCTGGCTCGCCCAGTTTCCTCGACAGGAGGCGTATCACAAGGTACACGGGACGTTGCCGACTATTGCAGTGCTTATAGTTCTCGTCACGGGTCATGAGCACCAAACTGGCTATATCGCGTTTCTGTACTAGATATGCGCGTTAATATGCAGCGTACTGCACACAACTATGCGTGCCGTTAAATCAGGGTCGAGAGCTCTTGAACAACGAAAAACAAGAGGCTTCGAATAATTTTTGAACCCGACGAACTAGATGACTTCTTTCCGCCCCACTGTTATAAGTATCACTTCATATCACCTGTGTTTCCAGATCACATACAGACTCCTTAATTTCTATTATGCAGATAATATTACTTATGTGTATTTATACAACAGCCACTCTGTCACGGTCACATTCGTTCTCAGGGTCGCCTGTTAACGCTGTATTGTACACATTCGTGCTTCGTGAATACGAACTTTATTCTTTATCAGCTCGGATGCTTTTTTATGTTATTTTTTTTTATAAAAGTCATACTGTGGCGGCTCTGAGGTTGAGCCCCCGTTACACTCTTCTAAATCCATTCCTACGTAAAAATACGTCAATCAATCGAATACTCCTCAAGCCAGTTGCGCTCACGACTCGCGACGTAAATTATACAAATATTTGTAGCACTTTAATTTTGTTTTCATTTTTTTGGCTTCGTGTTTAGTAAATAGTTTTTTTTTTGTGATTTTTGTTAGCGCCGTAACAATATTTTCATTCGGATATTTTACAGCTAATAATGGTGATTTAACAAAATACCATTTTCTGGGTTCGATAATTGTTTATATTTTAATATATATATATGTACGAGTACTTAAAATATTATTGGGAAGTTATGAATAAATATTAGATACGTTGTAAAAGGTCTGTAAATAACAAATTGAGGTTTACTTTGTTCATAACAATTTTTCTTTGTTTTTATAGAGCACTGTATTTATTTGGCATCATGTTTAGAAACGTTGTATATGTTTACTGGTATTTTTTGTTAAATATATTTTAAAAGTAATCAATCAACCATTTTTAATATATTTTTACAAGTATGGTATTGACGGTGGAAGGCTAAATTGACAATAAAGTTTACTTCAAATATACGTTAGACGATTTCGATTTTTCACTATCAATATAGAGGTTTTTATCAAACAAATATCAGTAAATAGAGTGTGAGCTAGATGTTTAACAAATTTTAAATTGTGTATCGCTTTATGTATTTCATAGTACATATGCATATTATTTTATTTTGCGCCAAAATGCCACATCACGGACCAGTGAACGCATGATGATACGATCTACCTGTGTCATGTCAATTTAATTAAAGTCATGTGTTTTTATGCTAGAGAATGTTTTTCACTTTAGGTACAATGTCTTATGGTACAATTTATTTTCAATGTAATACGCTGATCGCCATCTGTGAACCTCTTTGATGTGGCATTTTTATATTATTTATATGTATATATATATTTCTTCTATCTATTTTTTTGTTTTCTCTTTTATAGAAAAAAATCGCGAAAATATAGCACGAGCTCCGAAGACACGAGTAGTAGCTCCAATTAGTGAAGTGACTGACTGTGCTAGTGTGAAATAAATATGATTTAGTTTATAAGTTTTATAATATGTATTGTATTATTCTTAATATAAGGTTTATTTTTTATAATATACTTGCTAGTACCGTTCATCGCGATTCTGTTTGTTTTCATTTAATAAATAATTATTGGGAAGTCACAAATTGTTTTCTCACACAGGCAGTGAAAGCGATTATATTGATTGATATTGACAGTCAGTGGTTAATTGTCTGCTTGTTTTGTAATCGTGATTTTTATGTAAGTAACCTAACCTAACTTTGGAAAATATACACTAACCAGGGTCACAAACAAGGTGGGTAAAAGTTATTTGGTCATTCACAAGGAAATTTAAAAGGGTTAATTTTAATCGCAAATAAACAACACAATAAATCTTAAAGTTCTTTTAGGTTATGTTTGTTTATTTGAAAAACTATATTGTGAGTTTATAATTGAAAAATGCTATAAATGAAGGAAACGAATTTGGTAAATGTGTGTGTTGATCTGAGAATCGAAATAAGTCTTTACAAAACACAACAATATTAACTACAATGTAGTGTTGTATCCCTGGTCTGAACTACTTGGACGAAATTTAAAATAATTTAAATATTTAAAAAATCTTATAATCGTTTAAATGAATTTTGAAACACCACAAATTTGCAGAAATTTTAAATTATATAGCAGATGTTTATAACTTTCTTCACTAATACACACCAGAAAAAAAATTAAAATAATTTTTTTCTTCCGTAGCGCACCCATTGTAGACCTAACATACACGTCAAATAAATACAAATATAAAAGAAGATAATATCTACTTAGCTATTTTGGAAAACGAAAAGCTACGTTAATGGAGTTGCTCTCGGCCGCCAGAACTAGAGGCTGCTATATTTATGTAGACGACATTATTTTTTGCAAGTGTGTTTTCAGTTACGATTATATTCCGTTTGTTTCACATTAAATTTATTTTACGATTTTGGTTGTTTTTTTTTTTATTTAGTTTTAATATTACTGCTGCATGGTAGAGAAGCTATTTAATGATAAATTTAAGATTTGTAAAATTTATTATCAACCAGTGAATGCTTTTTTAATTTTCTTGTTTTCAACATATTGGCTGTTAGAAAAAAAGGTAAGTTAAAATTTAATTATTGTTACACTAAAGTTCCTTTCACAATTAACATATATAGGTCATGTGTATCATTACTTGATCCATTAAGGATATCAGGTTATATAAATACATGATTTCGATAGGGTAATTTTGCTTAAGAATGTGAAGGAAACGCCGTAATTACTTACTGTACTGTTCATGTATAAAAATAATATTTTACAATTTCTTCGTCATCATTAAAAATAGTTCGTTACACTACTGAATTTAGATCTTAGTTTGGCAAAATATTAGGCACTTGATAACTTTTTCTGACAAAATTACAGTCAAAAAACTAAAATGATTTGAGCATCAATACAATGAAAAAGGGACTAATATATTTCTTACAAAATTAATTTTTGAAATTATATTTAGCTATGTGAAGGAAAACGTCGTGAGGAAATCTGAACGGTGTATAAAAAACAAAAGGAAAAAGGCACCAAAATGCTTTTTAGAAAGTTAATGTTCAAATTTGAGAAGATATACAGTTTTATTAACTCACTCATTTAACTCTTCTAATGCTTCTATTTTAATTTACTAATTCTAACACCAACTAACACAACGTCGCAGTGCCCGAAAACGTCCGATTCCATATCGAAGGCCCACACCGTCGACACCTTCAACAGCAAGTTACAACAGCAGCAGATCTTCACCTAGGAGTTGGTCCAGATCACCGATACCCGAGGAACGCGAATGAGGAACACTCTCGAAGGCACCACGGAAACAGTACAAGACCTTAGGATTATAGCTATGGTTGTTAAACATCATTTGAGGAACGACTCTTTGACCACGTCTAAGGGCTGGATCCCATTTACTCTCGCATTCGCTTCACCAGATATGCGCATCTCTTTTTCGCTTACTATCAAGCAGCTAAAATAAACGAGACAGACACGTATACAAATGCGCGCGGGTAAGTGCGATTGAACCTTTAAAATATGTGCCCTGTTGTTTTTTGATAGTTTTACTACGAGTATACATTCTTATTCGTAATATACCATGATGCTTAGCGTTCGAATCACTTGAACTACATAAACAAAAAAATTAGTTGGTTTTAGACATTCCTATATTTAATTGTAATAATAGGTTATTTTTAAACTGTTTTTTAATTATAATGTCTAGTCAATTCTTCAAGTCATAAATTATTATTACACATTCCAAAGTCATATTTGTGATCTCAAGTAAAATGTATTACCTACTTATTTATTTTTCTTTTTTTTTACATTGTTAATACATTTATTTTTTGTTGCTAATATTATAACTATAATTAAGGATTATTTATTATAAAAATAGAATGATAAGTATCAAAATACTCTAGTCTGGAAATATTACGTGTACCTAAGTACAATATTTTTAGTGCAATATATTTATTGACGGCTAATATTTACACCCTTAGTAAATAATAATGTTTATTAATCACTAGGTTAAATAATAATTTATACTGAATAATATTGTATTGACGGCCGTATGAATTACATACATTTATATAAAATATTATGGGAATTAAAATGAAAAACAAAAAATTGACCTCACTAGGTCGCCATCGCCATCATTTGACATTATCGTTATTTAAAATAGAATATTCATTTTTTATATTTAAATATAATAAAGAACTATATTTCTTTAAAGTATCATAAACCTGAATTAAAAATTAAATACATTCTTCATAATATACAGTTGTAGTAAACATATTGCAGTCAATATAATTTACTTTAAATCGATATTACGTTAAATTGCTAAATTAGTTACCTATATCTTGATTACTAGTAGCATAAGTGAACAATAATTTAAAAAGTGAGACAACTATTATAAGCAATAAATAATATGTGAATCTTAACCTAATTCAATAATACTCCAGGCAAGTGTAGAAACTTTTATTGTAAAAAATCAACATATTAATTATTATAAACAATTTACAAAAAAACTTGTCTAACATGGACTGCATATGATGAATTGACTTAGCATATGTTAGTTAAGACTGTAATCCTGATAATATTTTACTTAAAAGTAAAAGAAAAAAAAATATCGAAAAATTTGCTGTTGTCTGAATAAAATGTAACTATACATGATTACTAGATATTTTATTACCCTATATACATATATATTTACCCGAATCCTAATAACAAAAGATTGTATAGAAATATAAAATAGATTTTTTTATTAACGTCCACTTTCATTAATGATATACTCTAGTTTCAAACAGTCACTTAGCCCACATTTTAATTTTAAATATCTCAATTATAACTATACGTAAAACGTCCTTTTTTCTAAACGATAAAACGCTTCTCATTTTCAATCTGTATTATTCTATACAAACCTTCATGTCATATGCCTAACTATTTTTATGTTTCAAAACAACATTAAGCTCCCCCTTTCACCCTTATAATTGAGTAAATGAAATGTTAAATCTTTAAATAAGCTATAGTAATATAAAGTAGAGCATAGTATACTCCGTTTGTAAAGCCATAGAGCAAGCTGATTATCAGTAATGACTAACGTCAAACTTGAAAATAGTACTACCAGATTATTTTTTCTAGTGTTGTCCTAGTCTCTTTTACGTTCCGATTATTGTAAAATTTCAAATGTTGAAATTGATTTTTTTCCATTTTTTTAAACAATAATAACTTGCAGTTTTACGATTAATTCTGGGTTAAAGGACACGATTATTTTATAAAAATCAAATTAACTACAAAGATTAAAACATATGAATCATTTACTCTACGGAATTAAAAACGGACTTGACAAAAAACGAAAACCTAGTACAGATAGCGTAACATTTTGATAAGAAATATTTTCTGCTTTTTATTTGTGAAACACAGACCGCAAAAGTGAAATTTTCTATGTAGTACTAGTACGTGTACAACTAAACTCGATGTATTATTTATAAATTAATATGATCATATATAATATTTTAAAAGGAATGTATTCTAGAGTAAGTATATACTTTCAAAATACCAACCAACAATATCAACCTAAAACAATCCCATACCTACTTTTTTGTTTAGTTTTTTTTTTTTTTGCACCCACATTAATATTGATTAGTAAGATTTTTAAAGAGTTCCCTGTAAAATTCACTAATTTAGTAAAATATACGCATGCAACCTGTAGTGAAATAGAATTAAAAAAGAAAATATCATTGATTATGAACACCAGATTCATTAATATAACATACAATAATTGTCCACCACCTAATGATAAAATATGTGAAGTTCAATCTTTCTTTCTTTGACTCTGTTGGCGTCTCTTTGTCGCTAAAAACATTGCCCAACCGAAGCCCACAAGGTTCATGAAGAGCACACGCAGCTGAAATAATAGTAAATTCTATTATGGAAACATTATTAACAAAAATTAATAAAGATAATTACTTTATTAAAATCGGAGGTAATTGATTAATTATAAGCGAATTTTAAGAACTAAGAACTTTACACATAAACATAAAAACAACATAAAAATGTACTTACCATAGGTGGAATGAATGCTAAATTAATGACTTGAAATAAGGTAAGCCATTTCCAGTTGGCCTCTAGTACAGTTAAATATAATGCTTTTAATTGTTTGAGTGCTGCACTGTGATTTTTACCCTCGAACCTAGCTAAAGTATACAGGGAGAAAGCTTGCATGAGCGGCGCAAATATTAATCTTTCAAACAGAAGTTTCTTTGCTAAGGGAAAAGCGATAAGATCTTCCGGAAACAGTCTCTCCAGAAACTCGTAGAAGTAATGTGGGATGGTGCCACCGAATGCCAATCTGAAATTATTAGATTTATGTAAATAAGTTATTTTTACATAATACATATACACATATTTTGAGATGCTTGAAAGCGATAAACATTGATGTTAAGTGACGATGTGGCTTATTAAGTAACACGCTAAGCGTACTGGGGGAACTGGCTCTCAAGTGCAGCTCCCGGAACACATCTATAGGGGTTTGGCGAAAGAGTGTAAACTTTAGGGTGGTATGACCTTTACCACCATGCTATGGTTTTATCACAATGTTTTCTTTCGCCTAATGCTCAGGCTTAGTACAGGCGCTGATCATTGCTAGAAAAAAGCTTTTTGCTTGCAGCCTAGATAAATTAAACCATATGAAATAAAGTACGGGTGGGAAGGCTTTTAGGACACCACCGCGAAATAAATAAAACAAAACCGCTACATGTCTCGCTAAATGGATATTAGTAGTGTAAAAAATTTCGGAGTCGGAAGAGAAAGACGGCATGTTACCGTATATATATTACGTAGAATATGGGTGCATTATATTTATGAAACAAAGAAGAAGTTATGTACCCGATAAGTTATGTAATACGATTATGTAGGGAACTACATATGAATATCGTTATTTCACATGTTTTGGAATGAGCTGGTAAAGAATCATCCATTTTAACGAATTATAAAACTATTGATTGACTCTACTAAAATCTGTCCACTGCGACAGATCTTTTGCGCAATAGACGAAACCATAAAATGCGTAACCGAAAGTGGAAATGTGACTGGCGCGGCGTTACACCGACATTACCGAATATGCATGAGACAGAGTAAAATCTCTGCGTTAGAACAGGCAGTTTCGCTTCTGTTTCGTTTAACGTACAGCGGACTAGTCATGCCGGAACTACTGCGTTTTCGCGGCGGAGGTGTGCTAAAGACCTAAAGTAATTGATTCGCTTGAAATGACGCGAAATAATAATTTTGTAATATTACCGTAATCTTACTATCTACCTACTTATATATTATAATACGTCGATAATAGTATATTTGACAGTTTTACAATTTATTGAGATCAGTGAATCAGTGACTATAAACAATGTTACCACGGACTCCACAAAGTAAATTTGTAGGTATATATTGAATTGATATGCCATATTACGCATGTTTTCTCAAGATCCTACTAAAAGGCTCCCTTTGTAATACATGGTACTTACCCATATAGACCAAATGCGAGAACGGGATCCAGCCTTAAAGATTCGCCAGCCACCAGTTGTGATGCTACGCTTCCAGCAGTACCAACTATGCAACTGAAATTAACAATTTTGAAATAGTATGTTTATTCAAAAAGTATAATCATTATGTGTATATGAATCCATCTATGAATTATTTGGTAGACAATTGACGATCATGTGCCTATTTTTATTTTGTTCCAGCTATACCCACACATTCTACTGTGGGCATTATTGCTTCACTCCTTAAGGTCTTAACGCAAGTTATCAAACGTTATAATAATTTTCCAAACCATAAAAACTTTTTTGATAAAGCTCTCAAGCTTTATAATAGCTTTCTTTAATAACTTTAGATTAACAGTGAAAGTTCCTTATTCACGGTTTCGTTATTCGCAACATCAGTATTCGCTAATAAAAAAATGCGACCATTATCTGTACTCGCAGAGGGCAATTTTTTTATTCGATTATACAAAACGGTGCATAATATTATTCACTATTAACCAATCAAAAGTAGGTATCAAAATAATTGTAAAGATGTAAATATTACTTAGGCTAAACCCAAAGTTCTTTAACAAAAGTCGCCGACGAACGCCCAGTTACATGTGCCGCCTTTGTATATGGTATATACCTACTGCCGCAGCGTCGCCGCAATCGTGTTCATTTTAATGTTTCAACTTGTCATTTGTCGGAATAATTTTGAAACGTGTCTCTCCTGGTTTGTTCACAATGTTGATTTCATCAAAGAAAAATTAATTGGGATGCAGATAAAAGGTGTGTTACAGCTTAAAGTAAAAATAAAAATGCCTGATCGTTTAATGATCGGCGAGTTGTTTGCATTCATTATATCACGCTATTTTGAAGTCAATGAAACAACTATATGATCCATCAAGAAATCACACACTATCAGATCAAATGAAAAGTTGCAAAACATAAAAAAACTACTAAATACTTTCAACTTTACTCAATTTAGAAAAAAAAACTTTATAGTACTACTGCAAGCACGTTGCCGACCTTGAACTCCCCTACCCCAAGGAGTTCTGGAAACTCTATTCACCTCAGGAATACAACACAAGGTTATTTGGCTGCAATCTTCTGTAGGGTGGAGGTTTTCGCCCTTCCGGGTTGCCCCAAGAAATCTCCAAAGAATTTTCTCTGTGCTCTATCTCTCTATAGGTACAATATTTTATTAAATTTTATATTTACATATCTCTCAATAAATTGATTTTATTTTCCTAGCTTGGTAGATTTTCCCATACAAATTAGCAATCCGTATTCACAGTTTCTGTATTCGCAGCATAATTATGGATTGTATACCTCATGAATAAGGAGCTTTTTACTTTATAAACTTTAATAATTTTACACTAATTTCAATATTCTGATATTTTTCACAATGCTGTTTGGTTATTGTGATTGAGTTGATAATAGAATGAAACATGAATTTCCAGTTGCCTCAAAATCTCATCAGAAAACTTTATAACAGGTCCACCAAGCTAAATGTTGACTTGACTATATTAAATGAACAAACAATTTACAGTGGATTTCCTTTATAACAAGATGAAGGGACTACTATAATTCCTTATATCCAAAGTAGCTATACATAAGTAGAAAGAAAGAAGGAAACAAAAAAATAAAATTTATTTTCTGACAATACAGCCAGATAATGCGCTTATATTGCCTAAATTTTTAAATTTAACTTTATCTATTTGAATATTTATATACAAAAGCCTATTATTACAAGGGTTGACCATCTGTGAATGTCAAAAGAAGATAAGAAAGCTTTATGATTGATGAATGGACCTCTGTGTGTTTGTTTGATAACTCTTTCATTCCTGGTCGCAATATATGCAAGGAATTTCTAGGAACTTGTTACAAATATTTCATTAAAACTATACCTGATATCTGCGTTAAATCCGAATTTACTATAGCCAAATTATTTTCCTCTAAAAGTATACTTTAAACTAAAGGAAGTTAAGTGTTTCATTGCTATAACCAAAACGTTGTTACAACTGAGAAATGAAATCCTCTGTATGTAAAACAAAATTTAACAGCAATAACTAGTATCAATTTAAAGGCCTGGGTTAACATGAATGAAAACTGCATTCATGAAAAGTACCTAGTTAGCTGAAGATACATACATTGAAAGGATTTTTGATGTGAAATCTTCTTTAGCACTGTTGTGATTTGAAATTTGATGAAACAATAAAGCGACAATAAAAAGAGACAACCACATACATCTATAGGATTTAGCCTACGAGAGAATGAGATAGATTACATTTACATAATGTGCTGTAATGCAACTCCTGATTTTCATTATTGTGACCATCGTCGGAATGGCCTAGTGGTGTGAGACGACCAGACTTTATAAGCAGTACGCACAAATGGTTGGTAGTACTAAGTTACAATATTTAAAAAGGATTTTTAAAGAACATATTTTTCTCTGAACGTTTCATTTCTTGTACATGTGAATACATAATTGTTTTTCTTTACTGCACTAAATTATTATTTCCTAGCATGTGGTATCAACTGCTAACAAGTTTAAAAAAGCCTTACAATTATTGATCCCTGTATGTAATTAATTATAATCTAGAAAAAGAGGTTTTAAGTAATCTTCATGAAATTATTATAATTTTATAGATTTGCACATTATGGCAAAACTGCTTGATAATATGGACTTATAGTATATAATCACTACAGTAATTAGTAAACAAAAAATATACAAAGTAAATTTATCAAAATTTTGACATTGTACTTTGAGTTATTAGTTTGAACTTATCAATGAAATAAATTTCACACTTCACTTACCTTGTGATAGCTTTTGTTTTAATTGGATGTAAATATAAATTTTGCAAATATGTTGCTATCAAATTCATAATAGGTTTTGATAAAGACATTTTTAAAATACAAATAATTATGATTTCATAGGTATGTAATAGGTACCGGAGTTTATCACAGTCGTCACAGTAGTAGATAATTATTGTTATTATGGTCCAGTACGTTAAGTATAAACATCCAAACTTTGTTTTTTACAAGTCGGTACGTATCGGTAATTGCGATACCCTATCACTTATCAAAGCAGATTATTTTGTTATCAGGTTATCACCTATCCAGAGAGAATGTAATAACCACAGACTAATAATAGGATACTACGTATGTAACAGCTATAAGTAATAATCTATGATCATTACGTTTACAGGACCCCTCAAAAACGACATCAAAGTAGGCTGTAATAGCAATTCTTATAAGGAGCCAGTGCTACCAGACTAAAATTTAAAAATCACGAAAATAAGCGCTAAATAATCAGAAGACTTGTCTAAAAATCAGGAGGTAAATGAAATACTATTTTAAGCTATGGTAGAGTATCACCTAGAAAATGAAGAAAAGCAAAGGAAGATTGGAGGATCGAACAATAGTCCAAATTGATAAGTCAAAATTTGGAAAACATAAATATAATCGTGGAAGATATATTGTAGGCCACTGGGTAATCGGCATGATTGAAAATGGAAGTGATAATTTACGATTGGAAGTGTGTCCTGACAATGAACGTTCATCTGAAGTACTGGTGTCTCTTATAAAGAAGCACGTTCAGGAAGGCTCCATTATACAAACAGATTTTTGGAGAGCTTACAGTAGTATTTCTGAACATGGTTATATACATAAAAAAGTAATCATTTAGACACTGTAAATATTTTTGTGACATCTGATGGACCCAACATATTGAAAGCCAGTGGCGAGGATTGAAAAGAGCATGTCATAAAGACCAATTTAAGGGAAACTTTACTATCTGGCTAATAGAGTATTCTTGGAGGAGGAAAATACGCATCGAACATTTAGATCCTTTCGAGGAATTATTACAGGCAATTAATTATGCTTATAAAAAATTGCATTTCGAACAAAAAGCACCAGCTGAGCGAGCGAGTCGCGGCAGCAGCCGGCGAGTGCAAGAAAACAAATTACCTTTTGGGAATTCATATACAAGTCTTAGGAGGTAATATAATTTTGCTTATTGAATGTCATAACATCAAAATTTTCAAATATAATTTTTCGAAAACTATTTGTTTCCGCACTTTTTCTTTCACAGTGGAGTTGCCTTTCACCCTCCCGACCCTCCTTCGTCACTTCACATCAAATTCAGCGTAGGTAACCTAATTTTGGTTAAAGAATGACAACCTCAAAATTAAAAAAAAAAACTCGGAAACTATTTTATTTCTGGACTTTTCCCTGCACAGTGGATTTTAACTGCCCTTCTCCTCCCCCAATCCCTTCACATCATTAAATTCTGCGGTAGCGATTCTAAAGTCTAATCTTATCATCTATTTTGACGTTTATTTTATATTTAGAAACTCGATTCATAGCTGTCAGATTGCTCCAGGAGTACGCTTTTTTCGATCCTAACGAAAAATCGACCGAAGTTAGTTCCGATTCGAGTCACAGCATGATTGTGCGCTAGTATTTATTTCAAGAGTGCCAAATCTCACAAAATCAAATCTTATTCGTTTCGATTCAGAACTCAAACGCGTCAAAGGGACCAAAAGATTTTCATCCCTTAAAAAATTGATAAATTTTTTAAACAACTTGTTTAGTTTGAACCCTAATCAGAGGACTCATCTTCAGTTGTAAATCTCGTGTGAATTTTGTTTACACCGGCCAGTTCAAATAATACGTGTTGGCGACAGCGATGCCGACTTCCGACCAAGGAACATAATTATACTCTCCTTCGACAAGCGCCTGACTGAAGTCTCGCGTCATTACTTATTCAGTTAAATGCTAGAATTGTTGTGGCTAAACTTACGGAGATCGAATCGACATTCCGCAGGTCTGAAATCACTCTACTGATAACTTTGGCGAATCATGTTTTATGACCAGCTGGAATATCTCGTCAACTACCTAAAATCAGTTTTTATCATCAAATTACATGGGAAAATTAGGTGATCTTACATACAGTAAAAAAAAAATGAATAAGCCACATAATTACATAGATAATAAATTAACCACAATCAATTTAATTTGTAGTACAACTGTTCAAAATTATAGATTAACTAGAGAAAAAGGTTTTTTATTTTTTGCGTGGAATCCTGTTCAGTGAGAGGTATCTGTCAGTGCAAGTTTCGTCAAAATAAGTCCAACCGTTTCGTAGATTATCCAGAACAGAAAGAAAAACAAAAATTTAAAAAAAATGTTTTTTTGTTATAGGTACTCGTGTATACTTTCATATGCATTTAGTAAAAACCTGTTATTTTGACAAATAGACACTTCAATTTTATTATATGTATAGATAAAAAATCGTACAATAGTCTTTTCTTACAATAACATAAATGATAAATCCAAATTATATATTATTTTAACATTACATATATTATAAAAATTACACAAATTTGGAATTTTTTTTTTTTTTTTTATCGTTATAGGTTTGGCTTAGTGGCCACAATCTCACCTGATGTTAAGTGACGATATGGCCCAGGATGGTAAACGCTAAACCTAGTGGAAGACTGGCTCTCAAGTGCAGCTGCCGGAACACACCTATTGGTGCTTGGCGACAGATTTTCAACTTGAGGGTGGTAGCTAGCCAGGCGGGCATCAGAAAAAGCCCTACCACCATGCTATGGTTTCCTCACGATGTTTTCCTTCACCGAAAGCTCAGGCTCATTGTAGGGATTCGAACTCACATCTCATTCGACGCGAAGTCGTACACGCTACCACTGCGCCATCATCGCTTCTCTGTCTCTGGGAATATTAATTATTCTTATAAATTTATTCACCATACAGTTTATCCAGCTGTTTTTGTAGATTAAGTGAGGTAACTGTTGCCGAGGGTGTACCATGCATCTTCCTTTCGCTTTTAACAGGTGTGTCCAGAAAAGTTACATGCTTTTTCATGTTCATATATATACTTAGAGCTTTCTCATTCATGGCTCTGTGTGGAGACAACGGAACATTCAGCATAGTCTTAGATATGACACTTTTTCTTAAATTTGAGTTCTTCTTTGGTATTTGGTATATGGGAGTCTTAGGACTTATCTTAATTACAGAACAAGGTTTGTTCCGAATAACACTTTCTGTATTATTTAAGTTATCAGTATTATCAACTTTTGCTTGTATGTAACTTTTCTTTTCTATTAACTTTGACAATGTCTCTGATATCTTTAGTTCAGTTTCTTTAATTTTGTTCAGATTTTGTATACTTTGTTCAATCATAGTAATGTTGATTTTACATTGTTTTTGAACATCTACTAAAGCTTTAAAATCTGTGCTGTCAATTTTAGTATTAGTAAAATTTGCTTTGTTCAATAAATCACAAAGAGAGGCAATAACAGTTTCTTCTCTTTTACTCTCCTTCTCTGATGGCTCATCAAAAGACATGATTGTGTCATTGTCACATAATGCAGAATTATCCAATCTTGCAGTGTCATTAAAAAAATCATCAGCACACCTGAAACCTTTAAATGGTGTAGACATCGGCAGTTGTATTTCATCAGTATTTTCTAATGTCTGTTCTTTACAAACTGCATTGGTTTTCTCTTCAAAATCTTGAATGTCCTTTTCTCTTTGAAGAAAACTGTCATCATGACTAGATATCGAAGTTTCTTTTAACAGTTGGGAGTCACATGTAGTAGGTGTAATCAATTTCTTGTGGGTAAAGACTTCAGAGGATGCAGGTGTTGTTATGATATAATCTTTGGTTTGAACTTGTCTAATATTTTCTTTATTAACCACAGTCTGTCCAGTTATTTTTATTTTTCCATTAACATGAGGAGTATCTGGTATAGCACATATTCCACTGATTCTTACATTGTTGCAACCTAAAAATAATAAAAGCTTACAGATATTTGAATATTTTTTAAGAGATATTAATTTAAATTTTATTTATTTTAAAGTTTGTTTTACCATGCAAAGAAAACGGTTTTTTCTGTTTATACTCTGGTTTAGGAAATTTAGGTGTTTCTGAGTTCATAGGGATCATTGTTGCTGAAGGAATCTGAAAAACAAAAATGCATAATTTTATATGGTCAAATTAACTCGAGATTGTTGCTACTTCAATGAATTCTTACAGTCTTGGATGTGGGAATATCTTTTAATTTACATTCTTAAATGCTACATTTGCAGAAAATTGTGTACTGTACAGTTATGTCTTGTATCTATCTAGCCACTTTCCTCCAATATTATTCTCAATAAATAAAGAAACATAAAAAAATAAACAACAAATTTAGCACCTTATTATTTGAGGCCATATCGAGGACTTTTCTGGCAGGATTATGTCTCATTTGCCCATTTGCTGTATGACTTATCTTCTTATGCTCCACTTTCACTGATGTGTTCCATTTTCTTTTTTTAGCAGACAAAGCTTCTGCTGGTTTTCTTGTAGATGATCGTGAATTTAGCCCTGCAAATGTAATGAGTTTATATTATATGGTGCCATTATGGCAGGTGTTACATGGTATGGGTATTGTTGTTGTGACCCATCTGGACACAATTGAGGCATCTTATCTGCCTAATAATTGTTTACAGTAATATTTCAAACATTTCGTTCTCAGCAAAACCTTTTACTTCAACCTTATTTTTTTTCAAACAATTCATGAGTCTATTCTATAACTATCATTTCTACTTTGACTTGTGTTGGGAGGATTTTATATATATGTTAGCAGTTAGATGTTAACTGTAAGGTATTTTAATAAGTACAAAAAGATAGTTACCCTGCATCACACACGACAATTCAGCCATTGTAAGCAATTTATAGGTTTTTTTATTACTTTGAGTAGGTGGGACGGTAGGACGATTTTTAATTTGTTTTGTATACATTTGATAGGCCTCTTTCGTCATAATGCCTGAAAAAATAATATAAATATTATAAAAAGATAATAATTGGGAACCACATTCAATGTTATTGCTTTGTTAACTTGAATAAAACTATAGTTTTGATTACTGAATATTTGTTGTAATTGATAAAAAGTTAATAATGAAATATTATATTACAAATATACCTCGGAGCGAAGGTAGCAGTTCGGAGAATGTCATCGGTTTCATCGGTTCCTTTTTCTCCATATTAATATATACCGATTCTTCATATAACAAAATTCTTATTTCAAACATAAAACGATTTTTTGATTTTCAACTGAAGAAAACGTCAATCATTTGAATTATTTTTAAATTAATATTTGTACTGGAAACGCGTCTTTTAAGCTGAAACGTACTTTTTAAGTGTTGACTAGTGGTTCGCTCTGGTGACAAATTCACCGGAGAAAAACCGGAGATAGGCAAAACCATTTACACCAGGTTTTTTTGTAATCAGTGGAGATTTTTTTACTGATTCAATTTTACGGTTTTAGGCAAAAAATAAAATTTCCTCCTTTGCTTTTTTTACTTTTTCTTGATGGTAACATTAGGGCTGTAACAAAAGGTTGCATTGTTATTACACAGCGATTTCGCGAAAATCTCTTTCGTAATGGCCTTTAGCATTAGCTACCTAGCCATTATATGTAATTTTTATTTTTTCTATTGAACGTGGTTTGTTGCGTTTTGAGTTTTTATGTGTAAAACGTGACGACCATTATTAATTAGATAAAATCATCAGTTGATTAGACTTTGATATCGGCAGTAGGGTTGCCAACTTTTTTTATATCAAATATATTATTTTCTATGATATTACCTGAAAAAAAATTGTAGATGGAATAAACACAAAAAATAGGTTTCAAATAAATATTTCTAAATAATAGTTTTTATAGCTCGATTGATAAATAATAACGGGATGAGAAACAATCAAATTGACAATGACATACCAAGTCTCAGTCAGAAAGAGATGAAGCTCAGACTAAGGATATATTATACTTATTCTGCGACCTGTGTTCAGTTTTACCTTTAAACATTTGGGAATAAATAATGTTGCCTATTTTTTTATCCAGTAAAAATATAGTACGATACTCTATTATATAGTAGGGTTGGCAACCCTAATCGGCAGGTATGTATAAGCTATTTTTTTATAGTGTAATGAGAAATTTGAACTCATACTAAACTTATATCACAAAATGAATCCTTACTTATAATCCTAACCAAAATTATAAATGCCAAAGTCAGTTTATATCTTTGTTACTCAATCACGCAAAAACAGCAGAATGGATTTGAATAAAATTTGGTACATATTTAAATGAGTAACGATATTTTAAATGTTTAAATATTATTATTTTTGTTTTTGAATATTAAAAAATATGACTATTTTGGTTATATAATTATAAGATACAATTGAATTGTATTTTATACATGAAATATTCAAAATGACCACAATCTCCGGAGAATCTCCGGTTATTAAAACAACTGGAGAAAAACACCGGATACATCTTTTTTCTCCTGTGCAAACCACTAGTGTTCACTTTCTTTGCTGTTGGGTTGTTGACATAGCATGAACTGGCATAACTTTACAACCCGGTCACAATATCTGTGCACCTGACCTCGTGACGTCATATCGGCGGTCTGGGTACGGTGTGAAGTTTTTTCGTTTTTTGTTTTATAAAAGTTTTTTCGAGAAATGTGGAGGTAAAAATAAAATCACTAACCTTTTCAAATCAATTTATTATTGATGAAGTGTTTGTTATTAAAAAACAATAATTTTAATTACAAAAACATTTATTATTAAACTCAGTCACTATAAATTATTGACTCTATGCCTGACATTGTATCTTCCTCACTCTCACTTTCTGAACTCTCCGAACTATCTTCCCCTAGTGATATTAAAAGTTGTGTGATTTTGTCATCTGCTAGATGATCTTTTTCCCAATATTCTCGCTGTAGTCTCTCCACGTGATTCACTTCTTTTTTCCAGTCAGCTGGCGTAATTGACTTAATCGCATCTTTTGTAAGTTGTTCTATTTTCTTTTCCGATTGGTCAATGTTTTTATCTGCCACCCTTTGCTTTACCAAGTTCCATATATATTCGATAGGGTTTAGGTCACAATGATAAGGTGGCAGACGCACAACTTCAGTTTAACAGCTACAACAAATTTAATAACAACCAAACCAGTCCAAACTTAACATTAAACAGTCTAAACTTAACAATAAATATTAAAAAACAAAACAACAACAAAGCGAAAATATCAAAATTATCGGGACGTGTATCGGCAACGAAGATGCTAACCGTACTGTCTGGTACTGTCGCACCGGGGAGTGCGCGGAGAGGTGACAGGGGAAGCGGGAGAGGCGCCGCATTCCAGCGAGGTGCACAGATATTCTGACCGGGATGTACTTTTCAGTTCTTGTTTCCAGTATATAATGAAAATTTTTGGCTGGATCTTGTTCACAGAATGGATTTTGTTATTATTGATATTCCTAAGTTATAATTTATAACTGATATATAGCAGAAAAGGATGCTTTTAAAACATCGATGTATCGTTTGCATCCTTAATAACAAAATACAGTGTTACCAACTCAGTACTTTCGGTGTTATATTTACGCTAATTATTTTCTGCCAGAACAAAACACTTTAACTTTATACAATGTTAGACTAATGCAGGGGAATTTCCAGGAAATAAAAAGACAAAGACGAAACAACACGTCTTTGTTTGTTTATTTCGAATAATATAATTCTTTCTTTATCGTACTTCTTGATTATTGATGTGAGCCAAACGTTCTATGTATAGCTTGTTCACTTTTAGTTGTAAGTATTGATTGCTATTTGCTAACATATCTTATTAGATTGCACTCACAGATTGCAGTGAAAATGGCTGGATATAGTTTTAAAATAATTATAATAACTATTTCCGGAATCTGCAACTAGACAACTTTTAAAAAACTGTTTCATCAAGTTATATGTTGAAAACAATACCTGTGAATGAATGTTTATTCATTATTACACCTGTGTTACACATGTTTTCATTTAAATAAATATATGTCACAGAAACGCAGTATCGGCTCTAATCCATGTAACGCCCGGGTGCAATACATGCCCTGACGTTTTGTAGGAGGCAAGCGATCAAAAGAGAATATTTACATTTATGGTTTCCCCAGTGATCGGAAATTTGGGTGCAAATGGTGAAATTATAAATTGTATTGGGAAGCAATTAAATAGTCCGTTCACCTCGCTTGCGGTATATTCCCGTGGCTTTGCGTCGTAGCCGTACAGTCGTAGCAGTACAAAATATTTTTTAGGTATGTTCACCTCCAAGGAGGGACCTTTATATATCAATAGAAATAAGAATATCAATAATAACAAAATCCATTCTGTGAACAAGATCCAGCCAAAAATTTTCATTATATACTGGAAACAAGAACTGAAAAGTACATCCCGGTCAGAATATCTGTGCACCTCGCCGGAATGCGGCGCCTCTCCCGCTTCCCCTGTCACCTCTCCGTGCACTCCCCGGTGCGACAGTACGGTTAGCATCTTCGTTGCCGATACACGTCCCGATAATTTTGATATTTTCGCTTTGTTGTTGTTTTGTTTTTTAATATTTATTGTTAAGTTTAGACTGTTTAATGGTAAGTTTGGACTGGTTTAGTTGTTATTAAAATTGTTGTAGCTTTTAAACTGAAGTTGTGCGGCTGCCATTTAACATTTTCAATCTTCATTTCATGTTCAATACTTATTAACGATAAATTTATCAATCTACTTTGGAACAATGTTGATCTGAGATAGTTTTAAATTATCTTTAGTTTAGAAAATGATCATTCGATGTGTGCTAGTGACTGGCAACGTGAGATTAATTCTAAGTGCTGTGAACAGATTTGGGAACATTGACAATAATTTATTCGCAAACAAACATTTTTTAAATATCCAACGGCGCGGTAGTGGAATCAACAATAAACATCGTGTAACGATATAGGTATAACGTAGTCGAGACGGGCAGCGTGACGTCACTCGGGAACTATGTTTATTTGTAGTTAACTTAATAACTGCAAATCTTCACTATCCATAACTCGTACTAGAATGTTACTATACCACGGCTGAAGTAAGAATGGCCTGCTCATTCTTTTTTTCGAACTGACTATACTGTTGGCCTTAGGGGCCCTGGAGCTTTTGCGACTTTTACAGCTTCACCGGGATTGGATCGCCCCGCTCCTTATGCGCTATGCCTTTTATACTCTTCCACTCGGCTGGTTTGGCAGGGTAGTTATGAAAATCCACTTATGAAATACCCCACTTCACTTCCAATAGTATATTATTTGATTTACTATTATTTATATAAATAAAGAGGTCGAACTTCTATACATCTAAAGAGCCAGTATGCCAAACTTTATTTTTTAAATTAGAACAATTCACTTTTTCTATATGAGTCCAAATCCTTACAATGTAATATAGGTACATTTATTCAGAAGTTCAATTCGATCGTCGTCATACTTAATAATCGTGGTATATAATAGGTAGTAGTAAAAATGTACTTTGAAATGTGTTTCCGCGTCTGTTATGGGTTTATCTCCGCCTCATAATTAAATCCCCCAGTAATACAGACAGGGTACTTTATAAAATATACGCAATGAAGCTATGATGGCTCAGTAGTAGCGTGTATGGGCATCGCATCGATTGACGTGAGTTTGAATCTCTGCAATAAGCCTTAGCTTTCGGTGAAGGAAATCATCCTGATGAAACCATAGCATGATGGCAAGGCTTTTTCTAATGCCCGTCTAGCTAGCTATCACCTTCAAGTTGAAAGTTTATCACCAAGCAACCAATAGGTGTGTTCCGGCAGCTTCACTTAGAGCCAGTCCTTCCTAGTCTTAGTGTGTTACCATCTTGGGCCACGTTGTCGCTTAGCATCAGGTGAGATTCTGGCTATAACGCTAAACCTATAATGATAAAAATATGGCGACTCGTAAGCCAGATCATGAATTCGCCTGCCTTTTATTTGACTAATTTCTGGTAACCTATTATTCTATATCTGAATACCATAATATATGGCTCGATAATAGCTGTACATATTACGAATATTACACCTTTACTCGTAGTATCCTCTCGTCTCGGCAGTGTGTCAGTACTCTGTGCCGCTAGGAGAATTGCTTTTCTGCGTGTCTGTGCCTCAGGCCTCTGTAGTATTCTCTTATTAGTCTGTGCTCTACAACTTCGAGTTGCCAACCCCGACAGAAGATTACATTTTGTCACATTTTGTACTTGGTGCCAAATAAGTCATCGTTTTTATAGTTTTATAAGGATGGTTTCTTACGTCAATATTAAGGGTTATGATGAATTTGTGAAATACGCCGACAGCATTGATCCAAATGGACCTCCAGTTCTTTTTTACTTCAGCGGTTCCAAAATGTCGGATGGGAATAGTTGGTGTCCTGATTGCGTTGAAGGTAATGTATACTTTTCCCAAAATAATGTAAACCAAAGTTTGCTTTTACAGCATTAACTATTTTTTAACTTCATTACCATCATAACATTATGTAAAAATTGTTTTGATATATTCATTTTGTTGTGAACAAGAGTTACATCCTAACAAGTCTTGTATCCACTTTGCATTTGTATATTGTTCCCAGTATTACTTGTTGTAAACCCCTTGAGTTGGATTTAGTGTTCTATACACGAGTTGTGGCTGTTGAGGTAACTAAAATGGCAAAATTGTACAAAAGAAAATTCGATGATAAAAGTGTTATTTTGAAACTTCATTTTATCCACAGACCCTTTTTCACAAATCTCTGATTGTATCTATGATATCTAAAATTATTAACTGATAATAAAAAACAACATAATATAATGAATTGAACATGTATCAAACATGTAACTATATAAGTTTTAATATTAGCAGTCAAATGATTATGTACTTTTTATTCTTTTAAAATTACATACACATTAGTTCATTATTTGGACTGTTAATTAATGTGTAATAAGTTTTAGTATATAAAAAAGTTTTAAAACATATAAAACCTTTTTATAAAGCTCAGATTAGAGTGTCTGTCATAAAAGTGTTGAGATTTTTTAATATGGTGAAAAAGATACAAATATATTATATAAATAATTATGATGAGTTTACTGAATTTGTTATTAATTTGCCACCAAAAAAGAAGAATGTTTATTTTATGTTTACTGGCAGAAAAAAAGAGAATGGGAGGAGTTGGTGTATTTATTGTCAGCTAGGTCTGTATTAATGGGTTATTAACTAGAGTAATTAATAGTTTAATTGATTTTCAGAGTAAATTCATCTATATGTTCAGAGTAAACTTTAATATAAATTATTGCTAGTCATTACTGATATCTACTGTAAGTATATGTGCGATAGATGAGAATACAATATGGATTACTGATATTGTGATAATTGTGATATTTACCACAGTTGTTAAAATATATTGAAGACTTGGTTTTTGAGGTTTGCCGTTGTGCGAACATAACGCAAAAACTACTGGATAGATTTTGATTTAAATTTTTTTGTTTTGCTCTTAGATTTATGCTCCTTTAAAAAAAAAACTCTGTCTTCATAAACAATTCTGTAGTTCACGCGAATGGTGCCACTGGCACAGTTAGTTTTAAATAAGCTATAAGCAGGACCTTAATATTTGATACATTTTTCAGAGCCTCAATATGCTTTATCAAACATTTCACAATTTTCATGCATATATCTATTTACTTTAATCAGTATCATTGTCAGAATCTGGCTATAATATACAAAAATAATTTCAACTGGTAGTTCCAGAGATTCATGCGCTTAAATAAACAAACTAAAACTCTTCAGCTTTATTATATTTGTATAGATTTATTGAGAAACGTTATAGGTTATATAAATTCACGCTACGACTTAAAGGAGTGGAGCAGTAACCATGTAAATCGAGCAATCTGGAAATCTGTAGGCAAGTATGGGAACTAGATACACAATACAACAATGGGATGGAACAACAATGATAGGTTACAAGGGCGAATTGATCAAATAAATTTAATACGGGTGAAACCATGGGTCACAGCTAGTAATTAATATATTTGGTAGTGCATTATATTTATTACAGAATGTATTCTTTTTCTATTTCAGCTGAACCTGTAGTGAAGGCTTTTCTAACTGAAATGCAAAAAAGTATAATATTTGCATATGTTGATGTCGGAGACCGGGATTAGTAAGTTTAATTTATATATTTATTTTAATGGAATTATTATTAATATTTTATTAGCATTAGCTGGTCACAAATTCAACGGTACGTAGCTCGTAGAACGGATGGCCGATGGGCCAAAGAGTTCACGAGTGGTAATTATGTACTATATGTATCAGACGACGCAGCGTGAGTGACGACATAGTGAAGGTTGCGGGATGGAAGCAGTACAGGACCGGTCGTTGTGGCGATCATTGGGAGAGGTCTATGTTCAGCAGTGGACGTCTTTTGGTTAATATGATGATTATAAAATTAAAGCATTTTATGGTGCTTGGCAAGATTATTTTGAATTTCATAGTGCATATAGCGCATAGTGCGTCGCGTTTCGAGACCAGACGGTGCATATTCAGTTTCCATTTATACAGGCCTGTATGACAGCGGAGACTGGCGGTGAATTATTGATCTCTAAGTGGTTACTACTGTTTTTGTAAATGTACTGTTCTTATCATCACGTACAGGTTCGCGTCTTTGCTGTTCTACTATTTAAAAAAATGTTTTAAATGTCCTTTACAGTGTTTTGTGCATAATATTTTTCTTCCCTGATAATACAAATGTATTATTTTATACTAGCTGTGCTAGTTTATATCCACCACTAATAATCCAGGATTTTTACTTTCCATTCCTGGATAATACATATGTCTTTTATTTACTGTTTTTATTGAAAATTACGTGAAGATAAAATAATTTGGTTTAATTTCGTATAGTTTCACTTTATTTCACTTGAATTATTTTATATGTATCACAGAATTACATATACAACTTACATATACCCTTTTTATATGTACATAACTTTAACGCAATTTATAGACTATACAAATATCCATACGTGTAAAAATGCATCCTATATATATATTATACCTTCAGATTATAAACTATTAATAATATATATAATTTCGACTGGCTTACAAATTAACAGACAGACATTAGAAGCAATGATGGCTCAGTGGTAGCGTGTACGACTTCGCGTCGATTGACGTGAGTTCGAATCCCTGCAATGAGCCTGAGCTTTCGGTGAAGGAAAACATCGTGAGGAAACCATAGAATGGTGGTAGGTCTTTTTCTAATGCCCGCCTGGCTAGCTCCCACCCTCAAGTTGAAAATCTGTCGCCAAGCACCAATAGGTGTGTTCCTGCAGCTGAACTTGAGAGCAAGTCTTCCACTAGGTTTATCGTGTTATCATCTTGTGCCAAATAGTCACTACGATCAGGTGAGATTGTGGCCACTTCGTCAAACCTATAACGATAAAAAAAATAATTCAAAGTTTGTCGAAATATTGACTGTCCATGATTAAACAATTACTAATAATAATTAATACTACGGGGGGTTTAATTAATAATTAAACCCCCGTAGTATTTTTTCTCAATTTAATGTACATATTTCGACTCTTTAATTATAAGTATTGATTACAAATTACGTTGGTTAGCGTATCATGCAGAAATTATTTGAGTCTATTAATTGTACCCAGCGTAGATATATGATGTGTTCTAATTTAAATTTCAGTTGGAAAGACAAGGCTTGCCCGTTTAGGACTGATCCCCGTTCAAAACTTATGGTTATTCCGACAATCATAAAGTGGAAGGGGGTTCAGAGGTTAGAAGGCAGCCAGTGTAATAAGAGGGACCTTCTGGGGATGCTATTCGAAGACGAAGAATAGGTTTACGTGTGTTATATATAGCGCATACCATCACGGAACGTTATAATGTTAACATTAAATATAATTGTATATAAATGGTAATCGTAGGTAATTGATTTTTGAAATATAAATATATTTTTTTCATTACTTTTTTTACCTTTATCCCAATTAGACAAATCATGTTTCCCCATTTCCACTCTGCTCTATCAACTGTCATCTCCGTATTCACACCTTTGGTACACAACCTATTCATTCCTTAGATTTTTTTACCTTGACACTTATTAGTGTTCTAGTTATTTCGGAGACTTGATATCCTAAACAAGGTAGGAGAACGGTAAGGCACTACTTTGATCTCTTATGGAATACTGTTCGTAGCTCCGAGAAGGATCCGCAAAAGGCATCATCGATGCCTTTGAGCACATACGCTAATGCTGTACTGTGAAGCTTTGGAACCGTCTCCTACCAGTGTGTTCCCTCCTTATAATATGAGTTCTTTAAAACAACGTGAATAATCTTTTTGTGATCGACTTTGTTTTTGGACTGCTTTGTGCTTGCAGTTATTTAATGAAACTATATTTAAAAAAAAATTACATATCTCATGCATGACATGTCGATACCACTCTAACCTATTATTCCTGATCTTCTCTATCACTGCTACTAAGTGATAAGAGACAATACCAATATGACTTGAGTGAAAATCATTTAATGTATAGAAACCCCGCCTATTTATGGATAGACCCAGTTCTGATACATAGCAAAGATATAACTGCCAACTAATTTAGCTGGTTTATTTTATTGTATTTGTACAGAAGCTCTTTATAGGTAAGTATGCGAATCAATATATTATATTTATAGGTACTATAATATAATAAAAACTGAACATTTTTTTTGTTTGATTGTATAACTGCGCTAACCTCTGGAACTCCCAGTCGAATTCGAAAAAATATTTTTGTATGTGTTGCCACATTCATGAGGAATAGCATAGGCTATATAACTTCACGTTATGACCCTAAGGAGCGGAGCAGTAACTATGAGCGTCAAGCAATCTGGCAAGTACGGGAAGTGGAACAACGAGAACGGCGTTGATGCGCCGCGCCGTTGAGATTTTGTCGAATAAATTTAACATGAGTGAAACCGTGGGGCACAGCTAGTACCTTATAAGGGCAGGCCTATAGAAAATGTCCAACTGCTGGGCAAAAGAGTCTTACCCAAGAGATTTTAATTTAAAAAAAAAATTCAGTGTTCCTAATGATTCTAGAAACTACTATTAAGTCTTATATGTTCTACTAGCTGTGCATGCGGCTCCGTTCGCGTGGACTACTGAATGCCGTCGTCCAAGCGCATGCGCGAATCTTTTAAAAGACAGAAGACAAAATGCCTATTGAGGGTGGCATATTCTATCGCTAACTTTTTTGTAGATATTTTAAAGATCTACAATTATGTAGTATATTAATTTGATATATCTCTTATGGTTTAGGTACTTAGCGTAAGTCATTCAAGCACTCCAAAAGCGTCTTTTTTCCGAATTGATTTACTGTTATCGTCACTGCATATGTTATTTTATATTAGAAAATATATCCTATAACCTGGCCAGATACCATAGCTAAGAATTAAAATTTGAAACATGTAAATCGGATAAGTGGCTTTCGCGGGAAAAGAACATAAACGGACAGACAGAGATACGTTGAGTTTTATATGTATTAATATATAAATGGCCATAGCACTACGAGTGATAAAGATAAAAATACAACCAGCAAAGCAGCTGGGTTTCTGTTTCCATCTTAGACTGAATCGTCTCTTAACATCTATTGAAATTGTGCTCATACGCTTAAGATATAAAATAGTTAATGGGTGACGGGATAAATAAAAAAATAGGTCAGTTCAAAATTGTATATTACACCCACGACCCTTATTTACAAAAATATACTTACTTACCTATGTAAACATAAAATGATGTGACTATTTTATTCTACAGATTTATTTAAATAAAAATACACTACTTATTAAGATAACGTATTTATAAAAATAAAATTGAGCTTTTCAAATAGGAAGGTCAATAATATTATTTTATCAATCCATAGCCACTTTTTGATTACATACCTCCGTTTCTATATATTATAATCAACAATTCAACATGTTTATTCCTTAAGTACCAGCTTAGTTAGATTAGATCACAGGTAAATTACTCTAATCCTTAACTATTACAACACAAAACATATGTATTGAATAAATATTAAAACATTCTCGACCTGATTATTAACTTTACTAAATTTTTATCTTTTCATTCATATCAAAGCGGATTATGTATTTTGTTGTACATGTCCTTTGTTATATCGTTTATTATTTAAGTATTTTTCCACTTTATGTTATCGTTTGGCCATAAAATCAACTGATATTAAATGACAATGTGGCTATTTTTAAACCAATTATCCTGAGAAGTTATGTTACCTACCTGCTAATTCTAAAGTGAAATTTAACTATAGTATACACGAGTGAGTGCCTCATGACAGATTTTCTATTTATAAGTATGGTTAGATAATAGGCAAGCTTTAAAAAGTGATCTACAACCATGATATGGTTTCATCATGATGTTTTCCTTCACCTAAAAAGTTTAGATTCAGATGAGTAATTACTATAATCAAATGTAAAAAATAATAATACCATATGCCTATCTCTTATACATAAGCCACAATAAGGTATTTTGTGACTAAGTTTTATTGAATATTTGCAAAGTCATTTATGAGCATTATTATTTATTAGGCACAACTTAATAAGCCTTACGATAAATCTGTGCATTAAAAAATTAACTGCTAGAAATCGGTGTGCTGGTTACCGCAGGTGCATGCTGGGCCTAATAAAATAAGTGATAAGTAAATGTAAGTGATATACACAGACAAGTCAATGATAAACTCACTTAACTACGCCAGTTATCTCGAAGTACCAACAAATAATAGGTTTGTAATCATATAGTTAGTTAATCTTATTTTAAATGCTTTGTAAAAGTGACTATAGGCCTAACGTACTGATGTGTCTACACCATAGAATATTTTAAATAGTGTTCACAGATTTTACTCCTATATAAGAAGTATAAATCACAAAAAGTATGTACATACGTAGTATTTATGTTGATTTAAGTTTCATTGAAGAGAAACTGCGTTACATCTAAATATCACAATAATAATGTGTTTGAGAATACATGCTTACATAATTTTGATTAGTCTTATCACAGGAAATATGTAAGATTCAACTAGATATGAACTCGGTAATTTTAAATGCATATATAAAATGGATTACGTTTATAATTGTTTCCTCACAACGCTGATAAGTTGTATAAGAGAAAGTTGTTGCTTAATCTTTTAATCGATTTCCTTGTTCATAATTGTACTATTAGTAACTTAATTAATTTAGTTTCTATTACAAACCTCTGTATAGGTTTATCGCTTGGTCACAATCTCATCTGATGATAAGTGAAGATGTGTCCTAAGATGGTAACACGCTAACCCTAGTGGGAGAACTCAAGTGTAGCTATAGAAGTATAAAACTACCTAAAGGTGCTTGGCGACAAATTTTCAACTTGAGGATGGTAGCTGGGCTAGCATTAGAAAATGCCTTATCACCATGATCGATGTTTTCCTTCACCAAAAATTCAGGCTCATTGCATGGATTCGAACTCACGTCGATCGACGCGGTGTCCGTACACGCTACCGCTGAGCCATCGTTGCTTACTAGAAAAATTGAGCAAACAAATTAATTAATTTATTGAATAATCGCACGTTAAACCTAAATATAACGATTTAAAAATAAGACTATTAAAGCAAAACGTAATAAGAGGAAATCCATTAATTACGTAAGGTGTTTTTTAAAATGTGGACCTCCACCTTCTTGGTGTGATTTGGTAAGATTAGGAGGTGCTCCCTTTTCCTCACGTGAGATTTACCTTATAGTTTTTAAATAATTAAATTTATTTGATATGTTCATGTATTTTGCTTAAAACCACTGAGTGTTACTTATATTATTATATGGGAATCCCCGGTCATATAACTATAATATTTAATATAAAATATTTTCTGTATATTATATTATATAACAAAATATATTCTCTAAATTAAAGTTGCCGTGAGATTTTTATCGACTCGCCCTTAAATTTTAAATGAGATTTGGTGAGATCTTGCTGGTTCTCCCCCTCCATTTTGAGTTCACGTAATTAATGGACGCCTTCTTAATGATCTTGATTACGCTTAAAAGCTTACGTGTTATTATGCCAGTTATTAGGGTTTCCAATATATTGTGAAATGTTATGTTTAATACGAGATTTGTATTTTTTTGTATACCTACTGTTTTATGTTTAGGTACTTTAATTACAATTTAATATTCCTTAATATAAGTCTACAATTAAGTATTATTTAATATCTATAATTTAAGTCTTACTGTATTAGCGTCTATTTGTTTTTAATTTTAAAGTTTAAAAAAGTCATCCTGTTTATTGCTGGTGATAGGTTTACTAATTGGTATTTATGTATTCCTTTTTTTACGTTGTCCAGAAAAAGCTCGAGCAACGTACTTTTAGGATGTTTGTGCAGTAAAATTATTTGGCGCTTGCAGCAGCCACCGAAAGATTGCTATCATCTGGTAGGTCGCTCAAATCAAGATCTCTTGATGGAACTGCTATAAATACATCGTAGAAGACCTTCTTGCTTCTCAAAAACGCACTCTTGTTGTCGAAAATTACTGAATCTGTAGGAGAGATAAAAGTAAAAAATCTTAAATAAAATGTAAGACGAGAAAAATAATTAACTGAAAAATAACTGCCTTAAAATCGTTACGACCCGTAATAAAAAAATAAAAGGAACAAATAACATTGCTGCTTATGAAAATAATGCAGGTACTTGGATGATTCGAGAGTCACCGTTCTAAAAGTGTTTTTATGTTGTTCTTTGTTTTGATGACTTTATAAAGGCATTAGAAGCGGGAAAATAATGAACAGATCACCGTGAATGTAATGAAGTAATTAAGAGGAGCTACACAAGTAAAATTTGTTTAAAACTGGTATACAAACGCACCGCAGATCAGTCACGAATAGTCCAGTGAACAAGAACAAAGAAGTCCAGGGAACAAGAGGCGACAACTAGAAACCACCATCTACTACTGCGACCGAGTGTATAGTGCGATTTGTGAACAGTGTTGAAGTGTATACAAATGCTTGTATAGTCTCTATTTAAGAATCAGTGGACGTCAAACAGTGCGTTTGTTTTTGTCTTCGTGTTTCAAGAATTAATTATTTCATCCCAATACGGGGTATTTTTAGTTGACCACGGATGCAACAATATGAATTGACAAGTTTCATGAATATTTACAGAAAGAAAACTTTAATTAAGTTTGCAATATCAACAATAGATATGATTGATTTAGAGAATGTATTTAATATTATGGTAAATTAAAGGTATGCTGGCAACAGTATTCTTACACAATTCTGCCAAAGTCATTTATACAATTATCTTGCAATCTTCAAACATAGCTTTAACAACCACTTTAACGGCCACTTGTTACAACTTTCCAAAGAGTTTTTGTGGCAACTCAAAATACATGTTCCCAGTTATTCACAATTCACTTAACATGTGCACAATAACCAAACTACATAACTTAAAATGCCAGCGAAATTATATAATATAGGACCAAATAACATTCGTTTATTAATTAAAACAAAAACCTCAAGACACCAACACCTCAAGATTCCGCCAAAAACTCCTATTTAGTTGTAACAAATTTAAATAAGTTAAGTACGTAGAAAAATACAAGGGAAATAGATCATTTGTATTGCATTGTATACATTATTAGTTATAAAATAATAATCAGATTTTAAAGGCAAGTTTCAATCACTTCAGAAGAGACTCTGCGGGCGGAATAATAATATAAACTTACATGTAGCAGGACAAGACACAGCTAACACTCCTATATCTGTTGAATCGCCAGAAACCTTTCTTGGCCCGTGCACAATCTCTTCTTTACCTTGTTCGTCTCTTCGCTTTATAAGGAATTTTATATCGTGGTTGTCTACTCCGAATTCCCATCTGAATATAAAAATATTTTTATTAGTAAATTAGGAGAAGTATGAAATAGTACCAATGATAGAGAAGTTGAGGAGTTATAGGTTAACGTAGTATGCTTGGGCATGCCATGAGGGAGGGATTGAAAGTCATATAACTGGAAGAGTTAATTATAAAGGTGGACGAATATAGGAGTACAGGAAGGAGGAAGATGGAAGAATTTATGGATGGATTGTGTGAGGAATTATATGTGTATAAAGTTGATAGAGGAAAGTGAAAAAGGAAAACAAGTTCTGCCAATAGTTGGGACAAAGGTAAGAAGAAGAATTTCAATAAATATGTTTTAATAATAGGTCCTTACATATAAAATTAGCGTTTTATATGGAATATATATATATGAAATTATACATTTAATCAATCGAAGTATGTACCATTATTATCTATGCACTTTCGACATTTTATAGGTAGTTCATTGATTCCATTGGTGACAAAATTTTAGGAGCGAGATTCAATAAAATCTTTGAAGGCGGTTTGGACAGCCTCACCGGAATTGAATTTTTTTCCTTGCAAGAAATTTTCCAAATTCCGAAAAAAGAGGTCTTCGGCTGGATTAAGGTCCAGGGAGTATGGTGGGTGTCGGGGGCATTCCAACCGCAGTTCCTCTAATTTAGAATTCCTAACCAAACGCCAGATATTTGAGATCAAGGTGGCCAGTTCAACTAAACGCCAATTTCATATGTAAGGACCAGGACTGTCCAAAGATATTCGTCGCCCCTGACCTATTAAAATTATTCGCCTCTGTTCATGAGAAAATACACGGAATATTTTGCTATAATATTATGAATTACATTTAGAACAGTTGATTTCGTTATTTTTATCATGAAAAGGATATGGATAACTATAACACCAATAAACATTGCGATCCACAAAAGGCTTGCGCTCCGGGCCTATATGCAATTTAGTTTTGTGATTAGAGTTGCCTTGATTGTAATAAAAATTCACAAATACTAAAAATTTCTTATTCTGTTCCAATCGTGTCTTCTACATCAAAAATCTAAAGAATGTTATATAAATGAAGTACGTACTATTAAAGGCATATCAAAGGCAAATTCTAAGTACTATCCGGTCAGAAAATTTACGAAAGTGACTAAAATAAGTGACAAAAAATCCTGCGGGTGTTACATTTTCCGATACATTTATTTATATAAACATATTTAAATATATAATTAATTTATTAAAAAAGAAATCATTAATTATAATAAAAAAATGGTGTGTAAACATTACGCGCGTTTGAAGTAAAACATATTTGACCTTGTTGCAGATAAGTCTAAAATGGCTTATTTAGTTTTTAGTATAATCATAAATATGCTACAAGATCGATGAAGTTTTACGCGTAAACTTTACACGCGCAATTATATTTTCGCACTTACTTTAAAACGCTATTCTCCTCCACACATAACAAATCTACGACATGTTTCTCGCCAGTCTTCACTGTAACTCGATTATACTGTTTCTCGATGTCACTCGTAACATTTTTCGAATAGTACTCTTTTGGTACTTTTCCACCAGGTTTAACCTGTCAAAGAAAATTTATAAGAAAACCAAAGGATTCATCTAGGCTCAAAGATTCATCTTAAAAAAAACGACTGACAAAGTTTTACAAGTTATTAAGAAGGTAAAAAGAAAACTATTAAGGCTTACCTACTGAAGAACAATGCATCATCTTTACGCTTCAATTGGTGGGATTACATAGATGAAAAATTTTATAGGAGTGCTTTATAAATAATGTAGGTGAGAAGGCACTAGGCAGTCACACTACGAGGCAAGTTTTAAGATGGAACGAGATTCGATTACAGAGTCCCTCTTGCTTAATGGGTCAATTAACATATATAATTTTCGAATTGACTATACCGTTAGCCTTAAGGGCTCTGGAGCTTTAGAGGCTTTGACAACTTCACCAAGCTTGGATCAACTAATTTACCCATACTTTGGAGAGGTTGGTTAACGTTTTAACGAGAGAAAAAAAGATTTTGACACACGCTTCTAACCACTATATCGAAAAAAAATATCTTTCTTTTTTCTTAACTACTGCAACCCGTTGGAATTGGCGACCAGAGCAGTTGCTTTATTCGCCCTTTGGTTGAGCCGGCCCAGGATAGATGAAAATGAATCTCTATGAGGTTAAAAATATTTAACCTCCAATTGTTGCCGATATTAAATACCATCGGTTACACGGCTAGTAGTAACATATAGTTAAAGAACTTACAATTGAACTGCATTTGGGATCGCCATTTTCGTCGACCATATTTCCACCATAGTATACAGGGATTTGATCTTTGTCAATCATTGTAAGTACATGAGCTTGCCACTTTTTCGTATCACTGCCGAATATTCTTATTTTCGATATTGTATATTCATGCATGAACTTCTTGATGATAGAGAAAGCAAACGAGAATACTTTTGGAGCTGTAAAAAAAGAAATCATTATAAGTAAACATGTAAATATCCCACTGTCTCGCTGCCGGGTTAACGCTTCGGAACTGAAATAATGCCTAACTGAAATAATAACAGGAAAAAAGTCACGCCAATTTATGGCATATTGGCTATTTTGAACGTAAAAATCAATAATTTTGTATTTTTGAACTATGTGGAGTAATTACTTCACAACCATTTTCAAACGATTAAGGTTCTTAAGGAATGATTTTCTACAACATCAGCCAAAAGTGTTAATATTAAACGTACGTAAATTCTGATAAACTTATTGGTATTCGTAAAGAAGTCACGTGAATAAAATTCAGTTATCTAATGGTTCATATAAAGAAGAAGTGTTTTGGAGTGAAAACTTCTTTAGCACCGTTGTGATTTGAAACTCAATGAAACAAAAAACGATAGTAAAAAGAGACAAATACATTTATAGTATTTAGCCTACGAGTGAATGGGATAGAATACATTTACATTATGCACGGTTAATGCAAGTCCGGTTTTTCTTGATTGTGATCGTCGTTGGATTGGCCTAATGGCGTGAGACGTCCAGACCTCCTAAGCAGTACGCACTCGATAGTTCGAATCCCGCTGATTTAGGATATTTCAAAAGATTTATTAAAGAACATTTTTTCCTTAAGGTTTCACTTCTGACACCTGTGAACTGCTGCACACATATTTTTTTATTATTATTTTAATCTAAGGCAATTTAATAAAGACCAGAACATTATTTTCAAAAATATTAAATTTTATTCTTTTACATTGTTTTAAAATTTAATGCTCTGCTTTCATCTTATGGGAACATTTCGTATATATATTATATAATATTACTCTCTGAAGTGACGTAGTGATTATATTTTTATGGCCGGAACATAAAAAGGACAAAATTGAACCCTATATCAATGTTTTTGAAATTATACTTCTTTTGGCGCGATTAGTAGAAGGTCAAATTAAGAGTTGCGCGAACATCATGTGGGATATAACTTTCAAGTTAGTCATCAATATTAATAATATGAATACATTTTACTTTTTTTTTTATTATGTAAAAATGATCTAAGGTCGTATAAATAAACATTATCTTTATTTAATCATATTAAAGCCAAAAGTAGAAAGTCAGTTAAATGAATTCCTATTATTAATATTGATGACTAACTTCAACGTGTTCTTGGCACGCGGGATAAAATTTTTGGAGTTATTTTTGTTTTGTTACACCAAAAAAGAATAACTCCGGGATGGTAGATAGTGGTCCAATAATCCTGGTACAAATGTCGTTGAAAATTGGTATTTGAAAAAAAAAGATGACACTTTCAAGCAAATACCAGAAGCTAAGTACTCTTCCGCCGCTTGGAAGACTTTTTTCTCGGTGCACAAAATTGGCAAACGCCAGAGACCTTATTCCGTCTACCGCCCCGTACGACAATACAACAATTTTTTTTCTTAGCTCCACGATGAACAAAACACCTGGGTACTTGATCAATATTGAAAATTAGTACCTATTATTGCGAACCAGAATAATGTTTACTTGGTACAAGACCCTGAACCCGGTGCGTCTACTATTCCTGGATTAACTTCTTAATAACTTAGTCTTTATTTTATAAAGCTAGGTCAGGTACTTTTTAACATATTGAAGATTTTCTAACCAACCATTTTTCTTTGTGGTCCAGTGTATTTACATAATAGCGTGTGAACTTTTCATTATTTCTTACCGTTAACTATTAAACAAGATTTGAGAATTTCCGGGTAGTTGGCTTCGTACAATTGCAAGAGTGTGAAGACCATCTCGGCGGCCGGTTTCCAAGCGTACTGCCTTATGTTAAAGCCTTCCAAGTCAAATATTACTGTGAGCTGAGAAAATATATATGTATAAAGTTACATAGCGTCAAAAATACATAACTTGATGCAACATACAGACTATAAAACATACGTTTCAATATAAAATGGAAGAGGTTACCTAATCTTGGAGTGAACAATCGTGTCAGACGTGTAAACATTCTTAATAATAAAAATAACGATATTATATATCAGGTTTTTATCGCAAGACTAATAATGTTGATTACACCCGTAATTTCAGTGTTCACTGAACTATAAAGCCAGTGAAAGGTATGCAACTAACACGTAAATTCACTCATATTATTTTTTTTGTTGTTATAAGTTTGGCCACAATCTCACCTGATGTTAAGTGACGATGTGGCTCAAGATGATAACACGCTAAACCTAGTGGAAGACTGGGTTTCAAGTGCAGCTGCCGGAACACACCTATTGGTGCTTGGCGGCAGATTTTCAACTTGAGGGTGGTAGCTAGCCAGGCGGGCATTACAAAATGCCCTACCACCGATGCCCTACGAACAATGTTTTCCTTCATCGAAAGCTCAGGCTCATTGCAGGGATTCGAACTCACGTAAATCGACGTGAAGTCGTAAACGCTACCATTGAGCCATCATTTTCTTATGGAATGATAAAAAAATCCAGACAAAATAGTAATAATTTTCATAGTACTTTGCGTACATTGGCCAACAACAAAATTTCAAGTAAAAATTGATATATTTTTACTAAAGCCTATTTATTGCATTATACCATATAAACTGTTTATTATAGTAAACATTTCTTTTTTACAGCAAAACAACCTTTTCAATCATACGAATGCTTGTGAAATCGTATTACACGAAAGTCTTATACCAAACCGACTTATACCAAAGTCGGGCGTAATCTTCTAACTCAGTGGTATTAGATGATATTATATTATATGTTGTATATAATTTATATTACATACTAGCTGTGCCCGCGGCTTTGCTCGCGTGGTCTACAGAATGCCGTCGGTATTGTGGTAACTATCGTCCGCCGGTTAAAATTACTTATTATTTTATTTCTCTCTGATTACATTTCCAAATTCATTTGTGCTCTTTTTAATTAGATATTTTTTAATCCTCATTGTGTGTAAATCATGATATATAAATACCTATAATTAGGATTGTTTTTGTACAGAGTCACTTTTGCCAGAAACGTTATAATTTGTTACAGTGTAAATCTAGTTGGTGTTTTTATTATAAATAAATAAAATTTGTGCGGAACACTAATTATTTTTCTAAAATAAAAGTAACCTAAGTTATCCCATTATAAAATCGGCTATCTGCCAATGAAATTCCCATCAAAATCGGTCCATACGGTTCTTATTAGCCGGAACAAACAATCAATTTTATTATATATATAGACTAGATTAGATATATAAGTTGGTGTATATTTCACCGCATAATTGTACGAGCATTAGTTTACACAGAATTTGCACAAAGTACTCTAGCAGTTACGGTCTAGCTGTTCATAGGCGGAGACCGATCACGACCGCCGGCGGGAACGGACGTGTTCACGACCGCTCTCTGCCGCCTTTGTGAAGTTTTACAACCGACCGGCTTTGCTGCACACCTGCTTCGCACCTGCATCGCACCTGCGTCGCACCTCCGTATCGCCGTCTCGCTCGCACCCATTGTGTCGCGTACTTTCAGTACGCTACACAATAACAAACTGCACTTTTAAGTGCAATTGTTGTTTCTATTCGACGAAATCCACACTTTAGTGGTCGCTTGCCGGAAACCTCTCGGTGTCAACAGAAGGCAAGTGGGTGCGTGACCCAAGCGCCCCTCGGTTGCCTCCTTCAGAGGCAAACGATAGTACTTGGTCGGGCTCAGGAACCTTGGCCCTTGATAGAGTCATAGTCAAGCCCTGAGTGTCTCCTTCCCACCCTTCCGATCCTGCTACATATCCATCCCCGAGTGTCTGTTTGGGCGTAGCTAGGTATTTATACCGGTTGCGTTCTCTGCCTCGGGCTTGATAGGGACCTCCACGTAGGGCCCGGTAGGTTCTTTTCCTGCGAGTCATTACACCGTGACCCGCAGGTCCCTTTACACGGCTCGGGATAGCCGTTTAAATTCACTCGGCGCACCCCCCTGCCTCTCCGGCAGGGAGGTTTAACTTCACCCCCGCCCGCCCAACCGCCACCGCCGGAATGGCAAACCCTGAATTAGAACGCTTCAAAGCGTTCGCAATGAGCCTCCATCCGTCGCTCTGGACGGACTATAATAGGGCCATCGCGGCCGAGCAACCCGCCGTTGCCATTGCCATCGCTCAGGGCACCGAGCCCACCAGCGACCCCGCCGCGCCACACGCGACGAACAAGAAGTCCGTCCCGCGCTCCCGCTCAACGGCACCCCGCGCTCACCGTCAAACGCCGTACAAACGGCCATCGTCGCGCTCACGTTCCCCGGGCATTCAAGCCCCGACCCCAGCGCCCTCTGCGCTGCCGATAAACAATTCTTTCGCGTCGCTAGTTCCCGAAGCGGACACGCCGACGCTAGTAGCTACAAACATTAGCTACTCGCCCGCCAGTCCGGATCCCAAACCCGAGTCCGACGAAATGGACACGGCGATAGTCAAGGATAACGAGGGCTTCACCCTCGTTCAAAAAAACAAGCCCGCCAAACGTGCATCGCGTTCGCGTCCCGAGTCTCCGGAGACTCAGTCCCGCCCTCAAAAGGCACAAAAGACCGGGCTTAATAGCCACGCCCCCCGCTCCGCAGCGCCCTCAGCGCCTGCCGGTACCTTTGCCGGCAGAAAGGCGCGTCGTCCTCCGCCGGTTGTAGTCCAAGACAAGTCGGTCTGGACTAATATATCGAAAAAACTGAATGAGATGAAAATCAACTATACCTCGGCCACTAACACGGCCAACGGTATCCGAGTTCAATTAACTACCTCTGACGAACACCGTCAGTTCACAAAGTTGCTCCGAGCAAGCAACCTACATTACTACTCGTACACCCTAGAGGATGAGCGTCACCTCCGGGTTGTAATCCGCCGCATCCCGGTGGAAATCACGCCCGAGGAGGTCAAAACTGACCTCTTAGCGAAGGCCCTCCCTGTCCGCGAAGTGCACAGAATGCACGGCGGACAATCCAAAAACCGACCATTAGATATGGTCGTAGTTATCTTGGATCTGACCCCCGAGGGCAGAGCCATCTTTAATGTGAGGAAAGTGTGTGAGCTCTCCGGAATAGCCGTAGAGCCCCCACACAAAAACCGCAGCCCTCCGCAGTGCCACAACTGCCAGTTGTACGGGCATTCGGCCCGCAACTGCCATCTCCGTCCCAGGTGCGTTAAGTGCCTCGGGGACCACGCGACGAGCGAGTGCACGCGCACTCGGGAGTCGTCTACCCCTCCGAGCTGCGTGCTATGCGGCAACGCGGGTCACCCCGCGAACTATCGCGGCTGTCCCCGTGCCCCGCGTCCTACGCGCCCTACGCGCCCTAGGCAAGAGCGACACATCCCTCCTCAAAGGGCACGTCCCGCCGCCACCAGTCAGCCCATGCCTCTGCTCACGCCAGAAGCTTTCCCCAGCCTCCCGGGCGCTTCCCGCGTCCCGGTGGCGGCCACCCCCGCGCCCCGCGCATCCCCTCCGCCCATGCGAGACCCTCAGGCAGCATGGGTTCCCACTCCCCGTCCCCAGCCTCCTAAGGCTCAGGCCCCCCCGCCCGCTAGCACGCGCCGCGGCGTAGACTACATGGTCATGCTCTTCCGCGAGCATGACCCTCAGGAAGTACTGGCATACGACCAGTGCGTCGCTGAGTACGGCCCCGCTGAATCCATCAGGCGTTTTCCCCTGATGACAGCGACGCTACTGCGTCTGTCCCGTGCTGGGAAATAGATACCGGTAATAAATGGCTCGAATTAAACCCAGGAGTCTTAACATATCTTTCTTTAACGCGCGGAACCTCTTTCCCCAACGGGACCTCGTAGCCACCTTTCTTAGGGAACGGGAGATAGACGTGTTTCTAGTACAAGAAACACTTCTAAAACCCAGTAGGCGCGACCCTAAGATAGCGAATTATAACATAGTTAGAAATGACCGTGCCACCCGAGGCGGCGGCACGCTCATCTACTACAAGCGTTCCCTCTACTGCATGCCAATAGACCCTCCCGCACTTACCAATATGGAAGTGTCAGTTTGTAGAATAGGCATGACTGGCCATCCGTCAATCACGCTTGTCTCTGCATATCTCTCCCCGAGTAAAAGACTACTTCAGTCCGACCTGGAGGCGCTCCTTTCACTCGGACAATCCGTCATAATAGCAGGCGACCTCAATAGTGGTCACACTCACTTCAACAACTCGCGTAACACCCCTAACGGGGTTATACTCGATCTGCTATGCGATGTGCTCGGCTTTGACGTTATAGCCCCGCTAGAACCCACGCACTTTCAAGATAACTGTCACCCGACAGTACTTGACATAGCCCTCCTCAAAGGTGTCTCGCTTCGGTTACGACTTATAGAAGTCGTACACGAACTAGACTCCGATCACCGCCCGGTTATTTTACAACTCGGGCAACCATTCGACCCCAGTCCGCCAAAAGTCAAAGTAGTTGACTACGCGATCTTAAATCGCTACTTAACGGATAACGCGACCCCGTCCAGCTTAGCTAGGATCCCCGACGTATTAGAATCAACAGCAGACGCCGACTTAGCGATCGATTCCCTGGTCGACTACCTCCAAACCGGTGTAAGGGAAGCCTCGAGAGAGGTGCAAGCGGCGAACGATCGCCGCTTTATACTCCCCCCCGGCTTACGAGCGTTAATCACGGAAAAGAACGCCGCGACACGTGCACACGATTCTTATCCAACGAGGGATAACACCCGTAGGTTACGACGACTTCAGAGAGAGGTCAGAACTCGCATCGACGAGTTCAGAGGTCACCGGTGGGATAACCTCTTAGAGGGTCTCAAGCCGTCCCATCTGGCTTACTGGAACCTCGCCCGCTCTCTGAAGTTAGAAGCTACAGCCCTAATGCCGCCCCTCGAAAGGGGCCCCGATCTCCCACCCGCGTTCGATAGCGACGATAAGGCAGAATGCCTTGCCGCAAGCTTGGAGAGCCAGTGCTCTCCAAACTGCGACAACGTAGATACTGCCCACATCGAAACTATCGAGACCGCCGTTCAGGAACTAACGACGATTCCCCCCGCGGAAACGTTAACCCCGGTCACGCATGACGAGATTTGTTCTGTTATTAAAGGCCTTAAGCCTAGAAAGTCCCCTGGCCCCGACGGTATCAGAAATGAAGTACTTAAACTTCTTCCTGATCACCTCATAGCTCTTTTGGTTTGCATCTTCAATGTAGCCATAGCCCACTGCTATTTTCCAGCCGTCTGGAAAAAAGCTATAGTTGTAGGTATTCACAAGCCCGGCAAAAAAGCTTCGCTTCCCGATAGCTATCGCCCGATCAGCCTTTTAAACACACTAGGGAAACTTTACGAGCGGCTCCTTCTGAACCGTCTCAAAACTGTTATAGATATTAAAAATCTATACCCTCCCGAACAGTTTGGTTTTCGCGCCCGGCACTCGTGTACACATCAAGTGCACCGCCTCACGGAGCACATCACGAGCAACTTTGCCAAAAGTAGTATCGCCCCCGCCCGTACGCTTGCGGTCTTTTTCGACGTAGCTAAGGCCTTCGATAAGGTCTGGCATGCCGGACTAGTCCACAAGCTACATCAATTAGAAGTCCCGGATAGGTTAGTTCACCTAGTTCACGATTTTCTACGCGACCGCACCTTCCACTACCGAGTGGAAGGAGTACTATCTACCGCCCACCCTATACGCTCAGGCGTCCCACAAGGTTCCATTCTGGCGCCTTGCCTTTTCAATCTGTACGTCAGCGACCTCCCGAAGCCCCCCGGGGTCGAGGTAGGGCTCTACGCTGACGACACAGTCATATACGCGTCAAACAGACACAGAAAAAATCTCGCCTGCGCAGTCCAACGTGCCGTAACCACTCTCGGGGAGTGGTTTCGAACGTGGCGAATAGCTATTAATCCGGTAAAGAGCGCCGCGATTATGTTTGAACCGCATACATGCAAACTACCACGCACGGTAAGACCCCTCTCTTTATTCGGTACGAATATCCCTTGGGCCACCAAGACTAAATATCTGGGTGTCACCCTCGACTCGAAGCTTAACTTCAACGCACACGTTACTATAGTCAGGAATAGGGCCATCTGGATCCTTTCCCGCTTGCGACCCTTGCTTAGTTCGGTAAGCAAAATGTCCTTAAGACATAAGCTCACACTCTACAAGATGTGCGTACGTCCGATCTTGACATATAGCTGCGCCGCGTTCGCACATATGTCCAAACATAACTTTGCCCGCATGCAAAGAGTCCAAAATCGGTTTCTCCGTCGCCTGCTTGACCCTCCAGCCTTCGTTAGGAACATGGACCTGCACAGGGACATGAGGCTTCCCTCGATAGAAGCCTATGTGAAATATCTCACCAGGAGATACTTCGATAGCGCTTCGAATCATCCCAACCCGCTCGTAAAATCCACCGTGAACTACGTCCCAGACAACTCGATCCCCGTTGCCAAACGTTATAAACGCCGTCCGCGAAATCTCTTTGTCGATCCCGATGACGACATCGAGAAAGCTAACAATTTCTACGCGTCCGCTCCCGCAACATATGCGTGCTCGCGCCCACGCCCGCGAAACCACCGTTCCCTCCGCAGGGGACGTACGGTTAACTTCGCTCCCGCACACCCGCCACGACCACCCTCCTCTGCGGCAACTCAAGCCTAGGTCCGATCCATCGGCATGGAGCCCTTGAGCCAAGCATCCGCTCGCGCGATACAAGTGACTGTACAATCACTAACTTTCACAGCCATACATGACACTGCATTATACACACATGCACAACACACAGGTACATAGGTTCTGTAAGGGACCTTTTTTTTTTCTTTTTTTGCCTAGTTAGATTAGACAAAAAATTTCAGACCACTAAATACACATACACATGTTCCTTCCCTCCTCCCAGGGGGCAGAAACATGTATATATGTATAGTTAGTTTAGATCGAATTACGGATAGGGAATTAGTCAGATCGCGACTTAATTGCATACGCGCAACAGTCCGAGCCGAGGTTCGGCCACTTTGGCACCCTTGGATGTTGTTGCTTAGCTTTCGTGGCTGAGTGCCCTAAGCGCTCGCCCCCAAGCCCGGTAAAGCTGTAAAAGCCGTAAAGGCTCCAGGGCCCCTAAGGCTAACAGTATAGTCAGTTCGAAAAAAAAAAAAAAAAAAAAAAAAAAAAAATGTTCATAGGCTTATATAAGAACGAAATGGATTGGTTACGTTAGGTTGGAACTGTGATAATATCGCCAGAAACAAATTAACCGTTGAAAACAATGTCATGATTTATGATGGCAGAGACACAATCTCAAAAATTCAAAATTATTAGTATCCGTTCATAATGTATCGATAATTTAAAATCTCACTAGATTGTTTATTAGCTAGCGATTCGTACAAATCCGGTGAAATATACAACGTGGCGCTACAGTGGCGACATTAAATGAACACACGTATCCGGTTATGAAATTTCATATTTTAGAGACATTTTAGTATTATTTAACTTTCTTATTTATGTAATTATCTACAATTTTCTAAATTATTGAAGCTTTGAAGCAACCCGTGCATTAACAACTGTAGCGCACAGGTCATCCGACGGGGTCATTCTATCAAAGTAATAATGCATCAATGATATAAAAACGTAAAGAAATACTATTAGAAAGGGACACGATACTTTCGCGTAATGCAGGGAAGAGATAGCCCTATGTCAGCGAGTTGTTGCGGCTTCGAGTAGGTATATACATAGTTAGTACTTATTAGTAGCTTCATGAATGAATCGGTTGCATAGAGTAATGCAAATTTGGTTATCTAATTAATTATTTAGTTTATATAAAAAAAAAAAAAACATAATACGAATTATTTTATTTTTATAAATACCACTAGCTCAACCCGTGTGATAATGAATACATATTGCCATGGCTTTTTTTTTTCGAACTGATTATAAGCTAAAAGCTGATGATATATAGCTAAAAGGGCCCTGAAGCCTCAAACGGCTTTTACGAGTACAGCTTCACCCGGGCTTGGGGGCGAGCGCTTAAGCGCTTTTTTGTCTGTCCGTTTTTTGTTCCGGGTAATCTCGGAAATGGTTGGATCGATTTTGACGGAACTTTCACTGGCAGAAAGCTGTTGTTATAAGGAATAACTTAGGCTACTTTTATTTTAGAAAAAATATTAGGGTTCCGCATAAAAAATAAAAAGCTTTTTAGTAGTCCACGCGAGCGGAGCCTCGGACACAACTAGTTGTATGTAAAAATACCTTCAAAGCGACTGGTCCATGAGTAAGAGACTGCTTCGAGGCAATAGCGAGATACATCTCCAAATGTTTCAGTATCATACGGATGACATCTGTTTTAGTTACTGAATGCAGTAATCCCCACACGTCCAGTCCCACGAACGGTACAAGTATTACTGAAATATTTAATAGTTAATAGTTTTTTTTTGCTTATTGACAACTGTTTGTACATTCTATTTCGATAGCGTTTGACTATAATATTTACAGTGACGAAGTAGATAGACGCTGATAATATTGTAAATGTCCGTAAAATAAAATAACTACCTACCACAGCAGAATTCGTTATTTTCCTATGTATCTGTCTGTAGCATCGTAGCTGCCATACGCATGAACCAATTTTAATTTATTTACATTTTGTTGGAAGGGTTTGATCCATTCGAAATTTGGTATCCTATTACTTCAAAGATATTAAAAGAATATGGTATCCTTGGCTTTTAGCAACAAAACTAATTTGCTTTTTGCTGGGCACATGAGAAACAAAAATGAACAGATGGGCAGTGAAATAGTGTTCAGTGGTTACGCGAAATATCTACTTTTAAAAGTTTCAATGCGAAACCACTGGTAGGAGTACTACCGCTTTGGAACAACAGACAGATAAGCATATAGTCATATGGTAAGTCTAGCACAGTGCCTGAGCTTCTCGGAGCAATGCGTAGAAGAATTCCTTGATTTTGCACAACAATTGGTTCAAAGACGCGATCATCTTCCGTCTTATTTCTTCTAGTCTCTAAAGATATGTGCGGGAAAGGAAGGAACAGGAGTGGTTTCGCATACTACTAAAATGAATTGGCGTGCAGTTTCGTTTTCTTTTAGAATTTTTATTATATCTAATGCAGTAAATTTTAAGCGCGGTCACTTAGTGACAGTGTTTATTGTAGTCGACTTATTAACTGAGGTTTTCACTATCCAACAACTCGAGTGAGAATGCTTTCAAGCTTTTTCGATCTGACTACACTGTTAGCCGTAAGGGCACTGAAGCCTCAGAAGGCTTTTACAGCTTAGGGTTTAGGGCACTGAGCCGCGAAAGCGTAGCAACAACCTCAAGGGTGCCAAAGTGGCCGAACTTCGGCTTGGGCTGTTGCCGAACTTGCAAAAAAGTCACGATCTAACTAACTATACATATACATACTTCTTTTTTCTGAAAATCTTTAGCTAAGCGCCTATATATAGGTATGTTTCGGGAGCTGCACTTGAGAGTTAGTTTTCCCACTAGGCTTAACATGTTACCATTTTGATCTACATCGTCACAAGAGAGTTTGTGGCCATGACGCTAAAACAATAAAAAAAGTATTTCCTAAGAAACATCAAAAGCATATTCACGTGAACGAAATAGCGACACCAGCTAGTATATTATTATAGTATACTATAGTATTAGTAGTATTATAGTATAGTATATTTATGATTACCTGGCGAGCCTTCCTTGTCAAAACCAGTGCTACCGCTAGGGAAATGTTTTTCCAACACCTCTGGCGGTTGCCACGTGGCTAACTTTGTGTCTATTTCCCATTTCTCTCGCCATTTTAAAGACTGTAAATAAACAGATTAGTATTATTTTTTTTTTATTTTTTTTTCTTAGTTTTTTTTGGATACTGGATAGCTGGCTATGGGCCTATATATCATAATTTAACAGGCTTAAGTAAAACGACGTGTAAATAAAAAAACATTGTGGCTGCTTAAATAATTTTCAAACAAGAGTGTGTTAAAAAAAATCAATTTTATATCCTAACTCATAAAAAATATCTAAAAAATTATACAAGTCGCTTTATTTTATTACAGATAAACTCTATCCTGTTTCTGTTTTCATACCTTCCTATATTTTAGGCAAAACTATACCACATCTCGCCTTTTTTCAACACTAAAGAAAAATTTTGGCTGAGAAAAGAAAGAAGGAACGACGGTTTCTCTAGTTATAAGTATTCAGTGCTTTTTATAAAGATGAACACTATTTCCAATAAACTAATGCTCGATACACACGATTGCAAATTGCCACCAACCTCTACAAACGTTTGGATACAATAGGAAAGCCAAACATCGGTATCCACACGTTTGCGAGTATGCTAGTGTGTTTTGGATAAACAGGCATAACGGACGTCGACCTTGTGTCGGTTATAATATTTGGTTTAACCTATTTTTATTGTAAAAAGAAGGAGGGAAATAATAGGATACGGAAAATTCGGTAACAAAGATAGTTTAATACTCACAGAAACCGTACCATATTTTTTTGCAGTTATATATCAATTATTTATTTAGCGCAAGTGATACTATCTACACACAAACGTGTGGACACATCGCAATCGCTTGCCGCAAGCTTCTTTGATTTGTGCATAAAAACCAACTTAGCTCGGATCGGTGGCAAACCAAGACAAACCTTCACAAGCCAAGCCAAACGCCCTATCCACGCGTTTGAATTTGTCAATGTTTGCCGATGTTTGACAAGCGTGTGGATGGAGCATAATGTTTTCTTTGTCTACGTGCAACATAATATTTTTCACGCAAATCTGAATTTATAAAGGTGGTCATTATTGTTGTAAATGACGGATAAAATCTCGTCGAAGAGGGTGTTATTTTAGTATATTTATCGATTGCGCTGTTCTCCCAACATTATTGTGCATTGATTGAGTCGTAAGGAACAATAATTTACAATAAATTAATGATATAAATTTGTATTTGCGTAATAATGACATTAAGTATAAAAACTGCCAAGTGCGTGTCGGGCGACGCGCATTGTAGGGTTTCTTGGTTGCCCATCACAATCTGCAGACTTAAAAGGGGGCTTTAAATAATTTTCTTTGGAATTTGTACGAAATAATTTCTCCAAGTACATTTTATAAATTGATCCACTATTACTCGTTAACTTGTAAAGCCTACTTAGCTGCGATAGTTTTCTTTATAATCTCATTATACTTATATACTACTGCGTAGGTATTTTTTTTAACATATCCAAATACAACCATTTAGCTAGCAGAAGGGGGTACACTTGACCCTAACAACAGTTAGCATTATAGCTTAATATTTTGCAAACGGATCCCTAAATCGAAAAATGGTTTTAAGACACCCGCAATATTTTTGAATGACCTGTCCCACACTATGAGATAAACGAGAAAAAGAAAGGTATTCATACCGAATTTACGTGTAATCTTATTTCAAGATTTCATTTCACAACTTTGTAGGCATGATTAATATGTATGCCCATACCAAATTACAACACTCTATTACTAAGAATCTCTGAGCTAAGCCGCGGACAGACAGACGGATATGGCGAAACGTCCTTGTTGACTTCGGAACCCTAAGTACATATTTACCATAAATAAATTAACTTGAGTGGTGTAAGGGGGTGTCAAATTACATCTTTAGAACTGAGACGCCCAAGCCAAGCTCACCTACCCGTGGTGCACCCTGCTGATTAATGAACGAGGATATGGCGATAGCGGAATGATAGGGTTATTTCGCCCGACTGGGTCGCGACCACCATGCACGTGGTGAAAAGTCCGTCATAGTGGCTCGCTTTTGCGTGTCCTGTTTCGGTATCAGCCTGTGCATATCCAGTTATTTATGCAGGCTGGCATAACAGTGGCGACCGCCGATTGATTTTGATCTCTCGGTGGTCGGCGTTGTGTTTAGTTTGTACTGTGCTTACCACCAGGTACAGTGTCGTTAATTGACAAAAGTGACTATAATCCCTGCAATGAGCCTGAGCTTTCGGTGAAGGAAAACAACCTGAGGAAACCATAGCATGGTGGTAGGGCTTTTTCTAATGCCCGCCTGGTTAGCTACTACCCTCAAGTTGAAAATCTGTCGCCAAGCACCAATAGGTGTGTTCCGGCAGCTGCAATTGAGAGCCATTCTTCCACTAGGTTTAGCGTGTTATCATCTTAGGCCACATCGTCATTTAACATCAGGTGAGATGGTGGCCACTACGCCAAACCTATAACAATAAAAAAGAATTATGCTAATTAATTTTATCTCGGACCACTTACTTCTTTTAGCATTTTTTCTGCAGCCTCAGGGTCCCACTGTCTTGCTGAAAATAAAAATAACAATGACAGTTAAATAATAATAGTGGTAAAAAAAACAACAACGGTTTTTATAAAAATCTCTGACTGTCAGTGCCATTTGAATATTCTTCAATTAACTTCAATCGCGAAACCTTTCGGATTAGTTCGCGGGAATTCCCAAAAAGTACGTTACCATCAAATTTTCGCGGCGGCGATTACTCATACACAGGCACGTGTATCATCATTATTTTTTAAAATAGATCTTTAATTATCAGTATTATTAGGATCTACTTATTTGTAGTCATCATGGTAAGAAAAGAAAATAATGAAATATCGCAGTCGGCTAACAATCGAGTACACCTATCATCTTGCTGTTGGCAAACAGTAATTATTTAGTAAAAGGCTTTAGTGAATGTAGAATTATGAAAATGATAAAAAGTAATAAAACTACTTTACAATTAAAATTATTTAATTACAAATTTTGTTTTCTTCAACATAACACTTCACTCACCAACATTTCACTTTCTAATTATCTCAAAAGTCGCTTAGCGTTAGGTATTCGAAGAAATTGCTAGAAAAAAAAAACAAATTTATAGTAATTTGAAAGGAAAAAGTTGTCCTTTTTTTAAATCTTCTATACATACATATTATAATATAAAACTTAACGTGTCTCTGTCGGTCTGTCCGTTTATGTTGTTTTCACGAGAGAACCACTTATCCGATTTACATGGTTTTTCCTTTAATTCCTACATATGTTATCTGATCCGGTTATATGATATATTTTGTTAGAGAAAGTAACATACGAAATAAGCAGTGACGATAATGGTGAATCAAGTCGAAAAAAAGACGCTTTTGGGGCTTACGCTGTGCATACCATAAGAGATTTATCAAAATAATGTACAACATAATTGTAGATCTTAAAAATACCTACAAAAAAGTCAGCGATAGCATATGTCTAACTCTTAAGGGTCACCCACAATAAGCATTTTTGTCTTTAAAATACCTGGCAACTTGTTTTTTTTTTCAAACTGACATACAGTTAGGCTTAGGGGCCCTGGAGCCTTTGCGGCTTTTACAGCTTGACTGGGCTTGGTGGCGATCTCCGTGTGTGGTAGCGCTGGTAGCACAATCGCGCATGTGCTCAACCGACTGCACTCTGTAGTCTAAGCGAGCGGAGCCGCGGGCAGAGCTAGTCAATTATAAACGAGAGATAAAAATTAATATTTGAAAGTGTATATCTACGTTATAAATGTGTTGCATAAATATTAATTATACCACTATCACATAAACTAGATTTATGTTGATTTGGTTTTATTGGATACTAGCTGTGCCCGCGGCTCCGCTCGCGTAGAATGCCCGTCGGTAGAGCGCATGCGCGAATCGTGCTGCTCGCACTCAAAAGACGGAAGACATAAATGCTTATTGTGGGTGATCCTTACAAGATAGATACATGCTATCGCGGAGTTTTTTGTAGGTCTTTTTAAGATCTACAATTATGTAATTATGTATTAATTATATTGATCTCTTATGGTTTGCACAGCGTAAGCCCCAAAAGTGTCTATTTTCCGACTTGATTCGCCATTATCGTCACTGCTTATTTCGTATGTTATTTTATCTGATAAAATATATCCTATAACCTAGTCAGATAACATGCTATGTATTAAAAAAGAACCATGTAAAACGGATACCTAAGTGGTTTTCGGGTAAAAGGAACATAAACGCATAGACGGACAGAGGGACGTTGTGTTTTATAATATGTATACTGATACAAATAATATATGTGAATTTTTTTCCTTTTCTATTATCGCCAACGATTACAGAAAAGCAACTTGGCTAGGGCCCAGGAGTTTTTAACGGGATCTTAATCGATCACGTGGTGGTTTTTATTTTAATCCATAAACTTACGTTATTTGACCCTATGTTATGTAATATTGGTGGCATGTTACTTGATATAGTTTGCTTATTGTGCTCAAGTTAAGTAAGTTATAAGTAATAATTTGAAACAAAAATTTTGAGTTTTCAGATAAACTCCCTCGTCAGTTCCAACACGGGTTCCATCATGTCAGGACGCTGTCTTAAGATTTTAGAAAAATATTCTATCCACGTGACGAGAAGAGAAGAAGAAGAACAACTTACCAAAGTTTCATAATAATCGGATGAATGGTGTAGGAACGCATCGGGGACAAACAAAGAAACATTCATTTTTATATATATAGATGAAGATTTCTAAAAGCATTCATTGGTAACATCGATGAGTTTTTTATAATACCGGTTCCGTTAACTCCAATGATTACTGTCTAAATTTATAAAGTACTAGCTGTGCCCGTGGCTCCGCTCGCATGAAATACTATAAAAGGTTTTTTATTATTTGTGCGGAACCATAATTATTTTTCTAAAATAAAAGTAGCCTAAGTTATACCTTATAACATCGGCTATTTGCCAGTCAAAGTCCCGTCAACATCGGTCCAACCGTTTCGGAGATTCAGACAGAAAGACGAAAATATTAAAAATGTTTTTTTTTTGTTATAGGTACCTTTTATACTTTCATATGCATTTAGTATAACCTGTTATTTTGACATTACAAACAGACACTTCAATTTTATTATATATATAAATGTAGGTGGTTGCGTAAGGCTCCTCCGTGGTCTGTCATTATGTTTGAGACTGTACCACAAAATAGATACGTACAGAGAGAAGGCTCCGGTCGACCTTGAATTTAGTTACCTAATTTAGACTGTAGTACTAGGGCTGACATCTACAATATTCCATCAAAATAGCTATTTGTAAATTTAAATAAATTAACATTTGTTATAAATGATTTAATTGCATTTATTTCTAATAAATAAAGAAATATAAATTTGTTACTGAAAAACATTCGTTAAAAAACGTGAATTAATTTTATTCTAATCAAGTAATTATACAAGCAAATACATAAAGATTTCGATAAGATTGTTTATTAATTGTCAATTCAGAACCTTGTGTCACACACAAAATAAAAATTACGTATATCGGGAAACGCAGCACTCGCGGCTGACCTTCGACCGACATGAATCGATATCCTTAACGTACGCGTTTTGTGGGCCATTATTATTTTTGTTTGGAGCTGGCTTGCTTGTATATATTTAATAGGCGACCTTAATTTCTTACTATTCTATCTGCAACTTATAGGCAAAATTACTTTTCTCAAGTAAAATAACGTTACTTGTCTTATGAGGATCATCACATTCTTCTATCTCAACGGATTACTGACTGTTAGCGATTGTAACATAACTATGAAGAAAGAGCACATCTCTAGACTGGATACTCGTGCTACCCTTGAACGAGACGGTCAGTAGGACAACGCATATTAAACAACGAAAATTCTCTAATAAATTGCAACGCCGTCTTAATATATTTAAATTATATTTAACATTAAATAAAGAGCTTTAATACAATAAAAGTTTCTACTAAGCATCCGTCTCCTACGTGCAATAACACTGACTAATAATTGCTATAAATAAATAAAAACTTTGTATGTATACAAATAAGGTGTTTGATAACTTTATTAGCTTATTTTTGATTAAACCTTATTTTTAGCCTATTAATCTACGAGCAAGCCCGGTAAAGCTGGCAAAGCTTCATTTGCATATTTGGCGTACGAAGTAACAGACAGACATAAAAACTGTCGAAATGTTTTCTGTCCTTGATTCTAATACCCTCCCCTCACCCCTCCTGTGGTATATATTTTTCTTAAATATCTGTATATCTGTATCAGATTTTGACTTTTTGCTCTTTATTAGTATAGATTAAGGCAAAGGTTATTATTTTATACATCCGACAGAAAAAAACATATTATTAACTTATTAAGCTAACTTAATTATTGTTAATATACTTTTTATTTATTTTGTTTCTTTTTATATTTTAAACTTTATTGATTCTTTGACTTAAAGTACAATTATTTCCAAGTTGCTCACCTCTAAGCCACCTCAACAGAAACTGGTCGTTGTGTTCAGGTTTAAGGACGTCTTTTACGCTTCTCCGGAACTGTAACAATTTTTTTTTACTTAGTTTAATGTAATACATGTGCTCCAATTATTTTAATAAGCAGAAATTATTTGTTTTGTTGTATTATACACTTTGAAAATGACTTTTTTGTTTCTGAATCGTTTAAATGTACTACCGCTGCCCTAGCATATTTTAAGTATAGATTTGTTATGTAAAAAACTCATGTACTGGGCAAATATATGAGTGGTTATTAAAAATTATACTGTATTAAAAATAAGTACTTAATGTAGAGATCAATACGTAAATATCTTATTAAAAATTCAATCATTTTTTATCACATGTTACTTATTTAATATTTTTCAAAAAAGGTTTGAGCCTAAAACAATGTGTTAGTTTGCGTTGCTATAGTAATTTATTAATGAGTTGCTAAGCAAATTTATTGACAAAATAAAGTCAATAATAAAAGGCAGTATTTTTGGATATATTCGTTTTAATATAAAAAAAGTAATTTAATCATGGCGGATGGCGATAATATTTCGACATTTAGTGCGGAAGGAGGACAAGATACAGTGGGTTTACCTCGTATAGTGATGGTCACTGAAGGTTCTGACACATCGTTATCTTCCCCTTCATCTACGTCATCATCAGAAGACAATTGGGCTGACCTCATAAAGTCATCAGAGATACCACCAGAATATTGGCACATACAGAAGCTTGTGAAATATATGAAAGCTGGTAATCAAACTGCAACGATGGTGGCACTGTCATGTTTGAAAGATCATGATCTGACGATAGAAGTCAACCAGAGAGCTATTCAGGAAATAGGAGGGTTGGAATTGCTCGTTAATTTATTAGAGACGAGAGATTTGTGCTGCATTTTGGGAGGCCTAGCTGTACTAAAAGATATAACACCAAATATGGAAATCAGAAAGAAAGTTACGGATTTAGGAGCGATACCTTTACTCGTGGGCTTGTTATCCGACCCTGCTAGAGATGTGCAAATACTCGCAGCCGAGACTATAGCAAATTTAGGAAGAATACGAAAAAGCAGAAAGTTTTGCAGAAAATTCGGTGGAATACCAAAACTCATTGATCTCTTGGACATCAAAGAAAGGTAATATAGATACTAAACATTTTATTATAATGTATTTTCTTAAGTAGTTTATGTACTTAAATAGATGATCTTTTTCAGATATTTGATATCTCCACGTGAAGAGTTAAATCAAGACGAGTTGCAATTTTTGGACATTACACGAGCAGGTGCCAAAGCTTTGTGGTCAATGTCAGCTTCACAAAGAAACCGCGAGGCAATGAGAAAATATGGCATGATACCTCTCATAGCGAGAGTTTTAAAAACTATTCACCTTGATGTCGCTGTTCCAACAGTGGGTTTATTACAAATGTGTGCGAACGAAACATCTTTCCAACTGGCTATTCAAACGGAGAAGATGGTGACCGACTTAATCACACATTTAGCAAATGAGGATAAAGATTTAAAGGTATGTAATATAACACAAGCTTAACGTTTCGAATGTTTCTACCCAGAATGTTATTATTGTTGTGCAATGATCTTTGTAGTTATATTCGAAACGCAATAAACAATGACGCTTTATAGCCTGTAATTTGTAAAGTTAATTGTTTTGTTTATAGACATATTGTAGTTTAGCAATTTACAAATGTGCTAGCGACTCTATAACAAGAGACATGATTCGCGAAGCTGGTGGATTGGAACTACTCGTAGAGGCCGCTCAAGATTCGACAAATAGACCCAACAAACCTTTATTGGCAGCTGTTACTGGTGCTTTATGGAAATGTGCTAATAGTGACGAGAGTGTAAAAAAATTAGATAATCTGGGTGCAGTTCCTATCCTTGTGCGTTTATTGGACGATGAAAATGATGGTGTATTAACAAACGTAGCCGGAGCACTTGCAGAGTGTGCAAAATTTCCACCAAATCGGGACAAAATAAGAAGCGCTGGAGGCATGCCTATGCTTAGTAAGGATTAATAAATATCTGGTATAATTTTTCATTGTTAATATCTTGTTGTTAATTAATGATTATTAATATTAAATTTACAGTTCACCACTTAAACAATACTTATAAACCCCTATTAGAAAACGTACCACTGGTTCTAATGGAATGCGCCAAGGAACCGAATTGTATGTCAGAAATTGATGATCTCGACGGCGTCAGATTAGTTTGGTCTTTACTGAAGAACGATTCTAAAAAAGTTCAGACAAACGCCGCATTAGCTTTAAGTCCATGTGTCCAAAACGCAGCAGATTCAGGAGAAATGGTCAGATCATTCGTAGGTGCATTAGAATTAACTGTGGATCTATTAGATTCTGACGATAATGATGTATTATCCGCAGTATGTGCCGCTATCGCAACTATTGCTAAAGATAATGAGAATTTAGCTGTAATTTCTGACCATGGTGTTGTGGCGAAACTTTCAAAACTCGGTAAGTTTACGGTTAATAAATATTTTAGATACACGTAATTACGTACAACATTCTGTTGCTCATTCGTTACGAAACACAAATAATTTTAAGAACAAACATTTTAACAATTCTTCTGATTATTCCTCTTGTTTACTGTAATATGTTTGATAGAATATATTACACAACAAAATTGTAAAGTTCATTCAAAATAGACGAGTTGTATATAAATTAAATTAATATAACAGATACTATGAAAATAGTAATGGGAAAAGTTTATTTTTTAATTTAATTTTGGGCCACATACTTGTATGCTTAAACAGAGAATTGTTCCATAATGTCTGGAACGGCACTTTGTATCTGGAATCTAACTTACACATCTGTTTTCAAGTATAATTAACTCAAACAAAGGTAAGTAATTAAAATTAAAAGAATATGAATGTTACTCTGATTTTTATTCATTAAATTTGCACTTTTGTTTTATTACAGTGAGTACAACAGACGATCATCTCCGGGCAAATTTAGGTGTGGCGATAGCCTACTGTTGTGACTGGGCCCAGAATCGGCAGGAATTTGGAAAGCGAGGCGCAATTACTCCCCTGGTCAACTATATGACTTCGCGGGATCCTAGCGTTCATCGAGCCACAGCCTTGGCCTTGTATCACTTGTCCTTCTACTCCATCAATTGTGTTACCATGCACGCTGTAAGTCAATATTTACTATCCTGTCAGAACAGGATGTCTCATATTATTCTTTTAAGGTTTAAAATTTACATTTGCTTATGGGGTTTCCGTTTTTATGTAAACAGTTTCAACGTGTTGCTCGGATGATATATTAAATAAACTGTTACATATTAAATAAATAAATTTACGTGTGAATTTTTTAAAGTCTTTAGCGATAGTTTCTAACTTTTAACAGTTTTATTTTAATTTTAAAAGTTAATAAATTTTTTTAGACTACAACTTAAAGTAGCTATCATGATATTACCATGTTGTAATGAGGAACTGTGGCATAAAATGTATGATATTAACTTGATATTCTCATTATTTTTTGTTGTACGTTGTTTTTCTACTTCTTATTTTTATACCACGCTAAGTAGTGTCGTTGGCACATATTCTACCTTCTACCTTCATTCTTAACACACTTAAGATTATCTTAGAATTTTGTTTTCTTTGTATAAATAATAATTTATTTTCCTCTTGGTGTACCGATGTGGTACAAGTAAATTGACGACTGTAAGGTTATCAGGTTATTTATAAAGTAAACTTGTAATGTATTCAATTTATTTCTTGCTTTTTACATCAAATTATTGCGATGTAATAATAGCATAATACCGGCCAGTGTTATCAATAATTAAATATACAAATTAACTTGGAAGTGTGGTAGATTGATAGTAATTCGTTCGAACACAATTGATTTACCTAATTATTTTGAATATTAGGTCCTTACATATGAAATTGGCGTTTTGTTGAACTGGCTACCTTGATTTCAAATATCTGGCGTTTGGTTAGGAATTCCAAATTCAAATTTATTTCAAATTTAGCCTTGTGTATTTGTGTGTCGAATTTAGTAATTCATTTGTTTTCGCACCATTTGATTTTTCTTTGACATTGTTCTTGTTCAAAATGGAAAACTTAATTACGAATATATGAGTCCCACCGTGGCATCAGCGCTGCAGAAAGATCTCGAAGGAGTAATGATATGTATGGAGAAGCTACTGTAAAAGAAAGCATGGTACGTTTTTGGTTCCAAAGTTTTCGTTCTGGAAATTTTGAACAAGGAAACAAACCCGTAGACGGCTGAAGATCCTAGTTGATAATGAAGAATTAAAGGTGATCGTGGTAGCGTATCAATCGCAAATCACGTCGACAGTTAGCGGCAGGCTTCGGTGTGAGTGATAAAACAATTTTAATTCACAGGAAACAAATTGGAAAAGTGTAAAAGCTCGAGAAATGGGTAACGCATGAATTGACTGAAGCACACCAACGAACACGCATCGAGTACTGCGTTACATTACTTAACCGTCACATTAACGAGGGATTTTTTATTGTATTGTTACTTCTGACGAAAAATGGATCCTTTAAGACAATTAAAAACGCTCATTACAGTCGTTGAACCCAGGAGAACCGGCCAAATCCTGTTCCAAGTGAAAGTTGACTCAGAAAAAGGTGATGGTGAGTGTTTGATGGACCACTGCTGGTGTCATACATTACAGCTTCCTAAGATCTGGCCCGAGGATAACGGCAGATCTGTATTGTCAACAATTGTAAACCATGACGGAAAAGCTAGCTGTTAAACAACCGAGACAGGTCAATCTCTCTAGCCCACTGCTGCTTCAGGGCAACACTAGACCCCATACTTCACGACAGACGGTCGCTAAATTAGAGGAACTGAAGTTGGAATGTCTCCGCCTCCGCGGCAACTCAAGCCTAGGACCGATCCATCGGTATGGAGCCCTTGAGGCAAGCAGCCGCTCGCGCGATACAGTGACTTTACAATCACTAGCTTTCACAGCCATACATGACACTGCATTATACACACATGCACAACACACAGATACATAGGTTCTGTAAGGGACCTTTTTTTTTTCTTTTTTGCCTAGTTAGATTAGACAAAAAATTTCAGACCGCTAAATACACATACACGTGTTCCTTCCCCCTTTCCAGGGGGAAGAACCATGTATATATGTATAGTTAGTTTAGATCGAATTACGGATAGGGAATTAGTCAGATCGTGACTTAATTGCATACGCGCAACAGTCCGAGCCGAGGTTCGGCCACTTTGGCACCCTCGGATGTTGTTGCTTAGCTTTCGTGGCCGAGTGCCTTAAGCGCTCGCTCCCAAGCCCGGTAAAGCTGTAAAAGCCGCAAAGGCTCCAGGGCACCTAAGGCTAACAGTATAGACAGTTCGAAAAAAAAACTCTTTCATACGTCCATACCTGATGCATTATTTTTACACCTATGACCTTCTTATTTAAATATTTAAGTATTAATATCTGATTGAAATATTTGTTTCATAAAAATTTAACTTATGGTGTTTAAATATAATTCCCGACAACTATCGTCAAATGTTTTATTCTAACTTGGCATACACTGGATGGTTGATGGGATAAGGTCAAAACATTCTTCAGAATACTCTCCATGAAGATGATTACTAATAAAAATTCAGCGCAATGTGAGAAAAAAATAAGTAGTTATTTAGAAAGGATATTTACCTAGATAAAATATACTACAATGCGATGAAATATACTTTGTATGAATTTTAAGTAAACTTTCACAATTAATGAATATACAGTATACGGTCTGTTGGCAAGTATGACCTCAACTAACCAAAATACATTAGTTTCACTTAAACAATATAATTCTTATGCGTTATAAGGTTTTACGATATAGGTACAGAGTGTCCGAGACGGGCAGCGTGACGTCACTCGGGAACTATGTTTATTTTTAATTGTCTTATCCAACTTTCATTGAAGAATGTTACTATTCCACGGCTAAAGTAAGACAGTCCTTAAATCTTTTTTTTTTTCGAACTGACTATACTGTTAGCCTTAGGGGCCCTGGAGCTTTTATGGCTTTTACAGCTTTACCGGGGTTGGAGGCGAGCGCTTAAGGCACTCAGCCACGAAAGCATTGTAACAACATCAGAGGGTGCCAAAGTGGCCGAACCTTGGCTCAGACTGTTGCGCGTATGCAATTAATTCGCGATCTGACTAATAAATCCTTAAGTCGGTCGTAGGTTGTTTATATAGCGCATGCGGTTACTGAGCACCCCTGTTGCTATCGCACTCAGTCAATAGTAATAAAGTCAATAGTACTGATACTGGCATTAGTACTGTTTCCATAATTTCATCGACGACTCTCCGACATATTATATTAATTGTATGTTATTTGATATGACGTGTAGGTACAGGAAGCCAGTCCTTGTAACAAAAGTTATGGCAAATTTGCGATAATCAAAGTAAGAATCATTTTTAACATATTGTGGGTACTTGTATTTCTTGTTAGTATATTTTTTTATACTATTAAAGTGGCAAACAAGCATATGACCCACCACACGGTAAGCGGCTACCGTAGCCTATGGGCGCTTACAATAACGATAGGTATCAACGAGCGCGTTGTCGACATTGAATCCTCCTACCTCAAGGAGCTCTGAAAACCCTACTCACCGCAGCAACAAAATATAAGGTAATTTATCTGCGATCGTCTTAAGGGTGGAGGTATTCCACAAGTCCGGCTGCCCCAAGTAAGAAATCTCAAAAGAAATTTCTCTGTGCCCTACCTCTCTTACCATACATATGTACTTCACTTTGTAATACCACACAATGTTAAGTACAAATGCCGTCGGAAATTGTAATTTGTTAAGAAATACGAGAATATGACAAAGTGGTGAGGAATGAATTTAGATTAGCATTATCTTTGCATGGGGTGAACAGTAATCTGATACGAGCATTGAAATCCCTCTATGAGGATTCAAGCCCTGGTGTCAGAATAAACGGAACGTACTCTGAATGGCTTAATATCTAATAGGGGAAGTTCTGAAGAAAGAAACGTCTAGATCAAGAGTACTCTAAACCGACAAGCATGCATGAAAAGATTGATGAGTGTTGAAGAAGCGAAAGATGTATGTCAGGATAGTAGTAAGTGGAAAGACGTGGTCTCTGCCTACCCCATTGGAAAAGAGGCGTGATTTATGTATGTATGTATGTGTACAACACTGGTCACTCAACTGCAGTCGATGGAAAGTGTAATATATGCTTGGAGGCATAATTTCCACCTAAGATTGTTAGCCAACTAGTACTAGTAATCAGGCGAGTTTTGACCACGATGTATAGTGTATAACTTTCTTAAGCCATATTATGTTAATGTACACCGGGCATTTGATACAAAATAATAATATACTAACTCGGCCAAATTGAGAAATTAACGTTTTTCTACGAATCTCTACATTCACGTGACCTTCTCAAGATGCGATTTTTTGTTATACATTAAAACACACCTATCATTGCACTGATTTAAGGCATTAATATTAACACTTTGCACCTCTTTCTCAAAATATTATTATTAAAAGTTTTATGTCTGTTTATTCCTTTATGTATGACTAAGAAATTTTTTAGATTAGTTTCAGTAATTTTAGATCACATGGTTATTCGAATGCGCTATCATTACGTCATATCTTTAAGAGGAAATATGGGCGACATTTAGTCCATACAAACGTATCCCAGGATAAAGGCTCGTAGTCTCTAGAGCAAACATTTTGCTATATTTACCAGTGCCATGTAAATAGTGTTCTGTCCTTCCGATAATTTTCCATTTCTCTTCAAAATGTACTAAAATTGCCTATTTGTACTGCTGAAATCAATCATCCAGCAAACAAATTTGTCAAATCTAGAAGATTGTAGAAAAACATACAGGTATAACCAAGTTCTTCACGTGGATTTTTTTAAATTATAATCGGTCCTGTTTTGTAGTAGGAAACAGGGGAATTATGATTTTGTCTATTTGCATAGGGATAAGTCAGGGCAGTCCGAGCTGCAGTTGTCTCTCTCGCACTCTATGCGGTCGTTCGCGCATACCACGACCACGATTTCTATTGAAAACTTTTCTTCAAATGTCTTGGCGACCTCGATTCCTTTCTTTTTTGAATGAAAAATCAAAATCAATAAATACTTTATTCAGTTTAGACCCTAAGAAGGAACGTCAAAATAGTACTACTCGAGAAATGTGTACCGCATGAAATAGACTGAAGCACACCAAACGCATTTTGAATCACAGGAATTTTGAATCGTATTGTTACTTGTGACAAAAAATGGATCCTTTACGACAATCGGAAATGCTCATCACAGTGGTTGAACCCAGGAGAACCAGCCAAATCCTGTCCCAAGCGAAAGTTGACTCAGAAAAAGGTACTGGTGAGTGTTTGGTGGACCAGTGCTGGTGTCATACACTACAACTTCCTAAGATCTGGCCAGACGATAACGGCAGATCTGTATTGTCAACAATTGCAAACCATAATGAAAAAGCTAACCATTAAACAACCGAGACTGGTCAATCTTTCTAGCCCACTGCTGCTTCAGGACAACACTAGACCCCATACTTCACGACCGACGGTCGCTAACTTGAGGAACTGCGTTTGGAATTTCTCCGACCCCCACCATATTATTAGGTATTACCGGGAAGTATTCCCCGGGTCTTGATCCAATAGATTACCACTTTTTTCGGAATTTGGACAATTTCTTGCAAGGACAAAAATTAAATTCTGATGAGGCTGTCCAAACCGCCTTCAAATATTTTATTGATTCTCGCTCCCACAATTTTTTTAACAATAGAATCAATGAACTACCTATAAAATGGCGAAAATGCATAGATAATTACATACTTCGATTGGTTAAATGTATAATTACATAATATTTTTTCGTTTTTCTTTTTCCATATAAAATGCTAATTTCATATATAAGGACCTATCTGTACATATAATAAAATTGAAGTGTTTGTTTGTAATGTCAAAATAACTGTCAAAAAGCATTTTATTCTTGTCTGTCTGTCTGTTTGTTCCGGGTAATCTCCGAAATGGTTGGACCGATTTTAACGGGACTTTCACTGTCAGATAGCTGATGTTATAAGGCATAACTTAAGTTACTTTAAATTTAAAAAATAATTAGGGTTCCGCACAAATTATAAAAACGCTTTATTAATTTTCAACGCGAGCGGAGCCGTGGGAACAGCTAGTTATTTATAATTTAGTGGATTCACAGAAACGGAGTCACTTCCTGACATCACTATTATTCACATTATGATCGACTCTATAATAACCTTTTGACAGTAAAACTGACTGACATAGTCCCTGAACTTACTTAAAAAAGAAATTGCTTTGGATCTTATTATAGAATTAAACACTGTTACCTAAAAGACTTTTATTTATTGGTTTTACTAAGTCCGTCCAATTGGATTTACTAAGAATTGTCTACTAAGTACCGTAATAGAAAATAATGAAAAATATTATCTCTGCTACATAATTAGTTTTATTTCCAGGCCGGCGTAGTTCAGTTCCTGCTGGAGACAATTGGATCCAAAGACCCAATATTACAAGAAGCTTCAGCGGGCTGTCTTTGTAATATACGTAAACTGGCTCTGGCAACTGAAAAAATTAAATTAAAGCAGTAATTTTCCAGGCTTATCTCTTAATCTTTAATTTATATAAAAGTTATATGTATAGTTAATTGTATGTTAATTCGTGTCTGGTATTTTTGTGCTGTGAAATGTTTATTTTGCAATCTTTTTAGAGCATTTTTTATAATAATTGTAGATTAAAATTAATTTTCAAATACAAAGACATTTCTTTTATACCTGACTTTACTGCTTTATATCCTCTATATAGTCATGGAAGATTTTGATTATTTTTGGCATCGATATCATGATGCGGCATCCGATATCTGTAAATAGTCGTCTTACTGCGGGTTGTGATAAAGTTCGCGAATTATCCTTTATCCGGGGCAGTGGATATAAATTTAAAACGCAATACATAAAATAAAACCGCGGTAAGAAGTAATTAGTACACAAAGGCGGGCGGGCCTGATGATTTCACCAGAGTTAAATTTATTCAGTGCAGTGTAGCGTATCGTTCTTCTCACTTATCGTTCTTGCCTACAGCCTACAGCTTGCTTGAAGTTCGTAGTTAGAGCTCCGCTTCTTAGAGTCCTAACGTGAAGTTATTTAACCTATAACGTTCCTCAATAAAAAGTCTTATGCAAAAATATGTTTTCAAGTCTGACTGGTACTTTCAGAGATTAGCGCGTTAAAAAAAGAAAAAAAAAGAAAAAAGAAGCACTTTCGTTTTATAAATTTAAATACAGAAATTACAAAACAACGTGGTTTAATACACTATACAAGAATTTCTGTTTTAATTCAACAGCGACTCACTAGTCACATACGGCAAGGCCAAGAAGAACGTATTTCATTAAAGATTGCTTGCGATATATAATATGTAAATAAAAAGTTGTCTGTTTTTCTTTTTGAAGTGACACTTCTTATGCGACTTCCAACGCGTTAAACGTTTAACGCACATTATCGGTCTCTCCACTTTGTGTGAGCCAGAGCGAGAGAGTGATATATTATCGCTCTCTCCTCTTTGTGTGAGCCAGACCGAGAGAGCAATATATTATCGGTCTCTCCTCTTTGTGTGAGCTAGAGCGAGAGAGCAATGTCGGTGTGTATGTATATAGCATACTGTTTAAATAAAATATAAAATATCTTTTAAAATGAAGTTTCACTTCTATCGTGTGTGAATCGCACACACACCTTTTTTTTATTCAAGCTTGCACTACACTGCACTTTTTATACAAAATGACTGCACTTTATCTTATTGTAAGTAAAGTCAAGTCCAAGAAAGAAGTGGGCATATAGTTCATTGATTTTAATATTTACAAAATGACATGACATCGACGACGGCCGGCGATGGACTACCAATCTTTCTGTGGTCAACGTCGTTTATTTCATTGTCATTGTCATTGTACTGTTACTTTACATCAAAGACAGTGTCTTCACTGATTTGTGCTAAACTAAAAAAAAACAATAAGCCGTCAAAGTGCACTGTCACTGTAGAATGTTGCTAATAACTGAACTTTTTATCCGACATTTCACACATAGGTGTTAACACCGGAGGATTAAGTTTAAATACCTGGTGTGCCATTAAACCAGCCACACAAATTAAACCGGTACACAAAAGATAAAGCATTGATGCTTTACGGCGAAAAAAAAGCCTATTCTTTTAAAACAGTCCGTATTTATGGATCACTGAGCTAAAATAGTTAATTAATTAGTGTATAAAATTTTATAAAAATCGGTATAGTCGTTTAAGAGTTAAATTTGAACATACAAACAGACAGTCCGACATTTTTTAAATGTCATATTCGTGATCAGTGTTTTAAACATAGGACGTAAATAACGAAATTTGGAAAAGTTACACTTACGGACAAAACGACCGATTTATTAATATTGATGGACGTATCAGCTCAGACGTATCAAGGACAGATCGTGTGTTTAATATGTGTATTTGTATGTATTCAGCGTCAGAGTTTTTACATAAGCATAAAATTACAATGGACTGTAACAATGACTCTCAAGTTTAAAACCAACATTAACTCGTAAATGATGATTATATATAATTTCAGAATTTTTTTTAAATATAAATTGTTATCTTGCAAAAGAATAAAAAAATCTAAACAGGAACATCACTGTGATAGTTTCTAATATTGTTCCACCCGTGGGTAATAAATTAGATTCTTCGCAGTTGTTCCCGAGTCACAGTAGCCCTCTTGTACAATACTTCCAGTTGTCGCTATGGTGTTCAAAGCAGAACTGTCAACAGTCGGACTGCAGCTATATCTTTTATACATAAACTCAACGTCTCTTTGTCTGTCTGTCCGTTTATGTTCTTTTCACGCGTAAACCACATATCTGATTCATATGTTTTTTATTTTATTTTAATTCATAGCTATGTTATCTGGCCAGGTATATTAAATTAACGTTCTACAAAATTGTAGATCCTAAAAATACCTAGAACAAAAGTTAGCGAGAGCATATATTTCACTTCTAAGGATCGCCCACAATAATAATTTTTGTCTTCTATCTTTTGAGCGTGCGCTCAACTGACGGCATTCTGTAGTTCACGCGAGCGGAGCCACAGGCAGAGCTAGTATATCTAATAAAAACGAGGGGTTGAAATTTCGAGACAGAAAGATAACGTTTAATAAAGTTAGGAAATTCGCATGTTATTTTTGGAACTTGTTTATTTCTTTACGATACTTAGACGTCTCGGAACGATAAGATTTCAATGGGTGCGTGTTCCGCGAATTGATGCGTCAAAGCACCTAATCGTTTTACCATAAATTTATACATGATGTTTGTAATGATATTTCTTCAATATACCATAGATTCCGTAGAGGTATTTCTTTAGTGTTAATTAATATAGAGCATTTTTTATACAGGTCGTAAAAATATAATTTGTTAATCAATTACTTATATTTTTATACTATTATTAAAGCTATTTGAATTAGTAAAGAAGTTAAATATTTTATAAATTTATAAGCTCTTTTACAATATGATTAGAACGTTTATTTCCTAAACATACTAGGAGTACGCTGATTGAGTCTGATGATACATTTCACTATCATTAATTATATTGATAAGCTAATGATAACAGTAATTTGGAAAATTACTTCGTATTGTTTTTCTGATTTATCAAAAATATCTCAATAGTGTATCCTTAATAAATATCTGTGTAAACTGTAAAGATATTAAAAGATAAAAATGTTTCTAATTTAAAATTATTGTCACTTATGTATATAGTATTCAGGTTTTTCTAAGATTTTATAGGCGAAGTAAAATACAGACACAATAATTATACACAATTATAATTATACACAAATTATTTCGTTGAGTTTGTGTTTATCACGAGCTCACGTGCGTTGTGCAAATGTTCAAAGGGTTTCAAAAAATTTTGAAAACATAATCCCGTTTTCGTGTCTTCTTTATTATATATTATTTTTGTTTATAGATAATACAACTACTTTGCATAATAAATATTTTTATTAATCGTGTTCGGATTTTATAGTACGACTACCAGGCCTACATACCACTATTGCACTACACTATACTACACCTAGTATTATTAAACATACCGATGTGAGATGATTACCACATTATGGTATAATATATGATATATATATATATATATATCATATATTATACCATAAAATATATATATATATATATATATATATATATATATATATATATATATATCAATAGGGAGATATTAAAATCCGAGGAACAACCCTTTAACTAGTAAAGAGAAACCTAATAGACTAGGAAAAAACTGTCACAACCCGTACAGTATTACGCATGTCTACACCAAGGCCACCAAGGGTCACTAATATTTAACTATTTCAAATAAAAACTTGGTTCATTTTAAATATTTGTTTTATATATTAATCTACCATAGCTGTAAATACGTATTATTACGCTATCGCTAGACAGCCCGCCAGCTAACATAGATCGAAATTATAGCCCTCCTCTAAATCGGGCAGCTTTGGGTTAGACTGCCTTTCCACCAGAGCTGAGCTAAGATGCGTAGCGAGAGGTTTGTACGATATCCATGGGGGTCAATCAATGGGGTCTTTCGATTTTCATAATTTACTAAGCTCTAGTAAAAAAGAGTTCAACGAAGCTAAGTTTTTTACATACTCCTTCAAGCTTGAGGTGTGAGCACAGAGTAATTCAGGGATAAGCGAGTAACTATGTGAAGTACGGAACAGAGTTGAGTAGACGACGTATGACGTAAGCCGTCACCGAATGTACACGTCATCCTGGAAGGTCGCGTCACGCATCATCCTTGCACCTCCAATCCTGCTAAAGTGCTAGCTACATTCCAGCTACCTCACGCTAATCGCATCTTCATATATAAAGCTCACCCGTTCCGCTACACCACTTTGCTTTGGTTTTAATAGACTTATAGTTTCGTAGATTAGCTTTGAGTAGCTATCTAGCACATATCTAGTAGAGAGGCAGTCTTACACTTTTGTATCACTAATACCCAGATTTCAAAAATGTATATATTTATGTTTACCAGCTGTAGATCAAACTACATCGAAGTAAATATATAGAATTATTTATTATTATAACACAAAAACTTTGCGTCAGCCAAGGACAAGTTTGTGCAACTGTGGCCCGCTCTTTTGCGCATACGCCGCGCAGGACCGTGTCTAATAGACGTGTGCCATTAACCACAACCAAGAACGATGAAGATTGTGCATTTTGCAACTTTCATTTTTAATTATCTTAACATAGTGCAATTTAATAAATTGAATGAATATTTCTTGTTAATTACCAAAAAACTATTACATATACAAGTTTACGTACATTACTTACATTAATGTTTCTTAATAAAATTGCACCGATTCAGTCTGTGAACGCTAAAGATAATATATCAGAGTCTGGTGCCAGAACCAAATCTAAATAGCAGAGTTATTGTACCCAACAATCTATTTAGTACGTATTAAAATAACATCGTGCACAAGCGATGAGTTTGTTGTATGGAGGTTTTAAGATCCAAGCCCGTTGAAGCTGTAAAAGCCGTCTGAGGCTGAGGTATATTCCAGATCGAAAAAAAAAGGTTTTAAGTAGTATGGCACTTTTTATTACAAATTACTTTGCATGGGAATGTGATCGAGTTTTTGTATGATCTTGATCTGATGTTTTTTTATACTAATAACGTGGCAAACAAGAATACGACCCACCTGATGGTAAGCAGCTACCGTACACTATGGACGCTTATAATACCATAGGTATGAAATAGCGCGTTGCCGACCTTGAACCCCAATGCCTCAAGGAGCTCTGGAAACTGTACTCACTTTACCTTTATAAACTGTTTTAATGTCCCAAATATTGCTTGACAAACTTCGTGATTAAGTTATGATATAGAAAGTATGGAAACTCTGTAAAAGTTACTGAGACTTAGGTAAGATATACTTGTAGCTAAGTATGTCATTGTTACTTCTACTTTTATTGTTGCCGTTAATGCATCTCTCATTCTCTTGACGCTAAATAGAGCTTAATATTAAGGAAAGTAACTCTTCAAAATTGGCGTAACTCGTAACGTTAACTAACGGTAACGTAGTCCAAGTTGTTTTAACACAGCAAAGATGAGCCACCTGTTATATTCCTATCGCTTATCCATTTTCACACCAAAGTTCGATAATAATCGATAATCAAAATTCGATAATCGATTCCTTTAATGATAAATCAGAAATATTTTTTACACATTTCTTTTTAAATAGCCGTTTTGTCTAGAATTAATTTTAAAAATTCTCACGACTGAAGTGGACTCATATAAACGCGGTATGCCAGCGCTGGCATGCGTCTAAATCAGGAAATCAGCCTTAAATATAAGTAAAAAAATTGTGTACTTACAGAAACGTATTCTCTCAGGGGAAGAAATTTAGTGAAACATTAAGTGTTAAAATATTCCTTGACCGACGAGTATTATTTGCTGAATCATTGCGCTTTTGTATGTCGTAGTTGCGTTGCTACATTTGTATTTGAATATTTTGAATTGACTAATTGGAGACAACACGAGTTAACGAAATTTTAAAGAATATAGTTAGTAATAGTATATAACATACGGTGAAAGTTAGAAATCCCTTTCGAAAATTTACATATTATATAGATACTATCTATACGATTTAACTAATTAATTTTACTGGCGAGAGTAGTATAAACATAATTTTGGCACAAGCGATTCTATGTGGTTTTCCATAAAACGATTTAACTTCGTCATAATATTCTTGATCACAGTCAAAAACTTTAATGTCTACAATTACCTACCGTGAATACAGATATGTTGAAATCGTCTGGGAAATTACAGAAGCTCTATCTGAATATTTGCTGTGAAATACTCGTTACTAAAAATCATCTATGAGCTTATAACCTTGTATATAACATGCGAGAATCACCTTGACGCCTGTTGGTGTAACTTTATTCCTTTTTTTTATTTCAACTTTAACAATTTTCTGGTCTCTTAATTTATATATGTTTGTACCGTTTCACTTCCTCTTTGTTCCATAGTAATGTAAAAATGGCATTTATTCTATTTATCCACGGTACAGAATCAGTTTGAAAACTGAAATATCATTAATGATGTTTTTATAGTTGCACAGCAAAGTGACACAGTATTGACTCTGATGGTGAGCACAGTACAATCAATACAACGGCAATCACAAACATATCAACAATCCATCACCAATCGCCGCTTTCATGCCGGCTTGAGTAAATAGAGACTGGATATGCACTGGATAATTTCGAAACACGACGCGCATAAACGAATCGCTTTGACGGGATTTTCCATAGATGGGTCGCGACTCAATCGGGCTGTATAGCCGTTGCTCAGCGCGGTGTACCACGTACAGGTGTGATTGGTTTGGGTGCCTCAAATATTAGGATGTTTATTGAACTCCTTACACCCCAAATTATTATGCCTCATTCTATAAAAAATATTGGATTATCAGCTACCAATATTTATATTCTTTCATTCATGAATTTCTTATATAATTTTGTTTTTTAATTATTATGTTTTCTTTACATTACATAATGTATTTTTGGGTTACAATATTGGCAAGATTGAGTGGCTCACTGGAGCATAGTCCTGTTGATCTGTACTAAAAGTGTTAATTTTTATATTAGATAAAAGTCTTTCAAACGAAAACCAAATCGAAATTTAAACTTATGAAGAAAAAGCATATTTTACTAGCAACCACCTACGACTTCTTACACATTAATCTTCTATACATATTATAAAACTCAAGGTGTCTCTGTGTATCTGTCCGTTTATGGTCTTCTCACAAGAGAACCACTTATCAGATTTACGTGGTTTTCTATTTCTCGGTTTCCATTCCATAGGTTTTAAATTTTTTGGTTTTTCGATTTACATGGTTTTAATTCATAGATATGTTATCTGGTTAGGTTATAGAATATATTTTATTACATAAAGTAATATATGAAATAAGCAGAGACGATAATGGTGATCAATTCGGAAAAATACACTTTTGGGGCGATTAAATGGCTTACGGTGAGTAAACCATAAGAGATATATGAAATTAATGTTCTACATACTTGTAAATCTTTAAAAGACCTACAAAAAGTCTGCGATAGCATATCACCTTCACCTCAATCTTCACTTATTTTTGTCTTTAAAATGAATAGTGAGCGATCGCCGTAAGTGGTAGTGGGGAGAGCACAATTCGCGCGTGTGATCAACGACGGCATTCTGTAGTCCATGCAAGCGGAATCGCTGACACAGCTAGTTATATACATACACAAGATTGTTCTCTTAACAGTATAAGACACATATAAATAATAATACGTTTTTATTAGATTGTGATTAATAAACTAATTCAAAATCATCGACGTGTTCGCGTAACATATCTTTAAAAGTAGTTGTTAACTGTTTTGGTGTGTGTCCACTTGAGCTTACGCAAGTGATTATATTATTTATCGAGAATGCATGTAAGTAGTGGCGCGAGTAGGCACCATGACCTTGGAGAGTGTCGAAACAGTAAAATGTAACCAAGCTACACAACAGTTGCAAAGTATAAATGATGTGTTTTTCTCGTGTAAACAAATTCTTAGGACACAAGTATTACTAAGGTGTAATATAACACCTGCCATAGAGGCATGCTTAAACGTGTCGTGTTCGGGGACCAACCGGTACATATCCATTATCCAATAATCAAGTGGGGCGGTATAGACCTGGGGGGTTACTTTTAAAACTCATTCGAATTTGATTTTGTTTCTGATTCATTTTCATTTTTGATTTGAACTCGATCCTACGGGTGTATTTTTTTATCGTTATAGTTTTGGCGTAGTGGGCACAGTCTCACCTAATGTTAAGTGACGATCTGGCCCAAGATGATAACATGTTAAACCTAGTGGAAGACTGGCTCTCAAGTGCAGCTGCCGGAACACACCTATTGGTGTTTGGCGACAGATTTTCAACTTAAGAGTGGTAGCTAGCCAGGTGGGCATTAGAAAAAGCCCTACCACCATGCTATGGTTTCCTCACGATGTTTTTCTTCACCGAAAGCGCAGGCTCATTGCACGGATTCGAACTCACGTCAATCGATGCGAAGTCGTAGACGCTACCATTGAGCCATCATTGCTTCAACTCTTGAACCAAACCGAATCGGAAATCAAGTTTGATTTATAATCTAATCATATCAGCGTCGTTATTTGTATGCGGCCACAGTACACAGGCAAGTCATCGTAAAGCAGTGGTGCACAGACCACGGCCCGCGGGCCACATGCGGCCAACTGTCGATGTCTGTGCAGTCCGCCAACGAATTAAAAGAAACCGCGACAAATAAAAGCAATGCCAATAATTCTGAATATGTTGTTGAGACCATAGGTGTGTGCTGTGTGCGCTCTACAAACTTATTAACTCAATGCAATGCTATACTTCGATTAAAAAATTGTAATTTCAGTAAATTCTGTTTAAACTGTTATTCAGTTGCTTTTATTTGTAGTACCCGCATTTCGCTCTTAATCTGTCCGAGTGGCCGCTAATTCCAATAAGTCTGTACATCCCTGACGTAAAGTATTATAAATCGTTGCTTGGAATTTTACATAAAAATGCTAGATTGAAAATCAATCGAAGTTAGTTCCGACTCGAGCCACAGCACGATCGTGCGCTAGTGTTGATTTCAAGAGTGCCAAATCTCACCAAATCGAATTTTATTCGATTCGATTCAGAACTTGAACTCGTCAAGAGTAAGGCGGCTGTACCTGACTGGGTCGTGACCACCATACCCGTGATAATTCGTAACAGTGACTCTCATTTCGTTTGTCGCGTTTAGGGATCAGCCAGTCTATAGCCAGCCGGCATGATAGTAACGTCCGGAGCTGGACTGCTGATCTCTTGGTGGTTGTCGTTGTATTTGGATTGTATTGAGATTACCATAAGGCACAGTGCTGTCACTTTGTCGTGTTACTATTAAAACAACATATCACTACAGGCCCACCACGCATACTTATCAGGATCAGGATGTTTGTAATAATGAGTAGTGTACCATTTCTTTTGCAAAAAAGACTTAAGGGCATTCTTACTTCAGCCGTGGAATAGTAACATTCTAGTACGAGTTATGGATAGTGAAGACCTGCAGTTATCAAGTCAACTACAAATAAACACTTTTCCTGAGTGACGTCACGCTGCCCGTTCTCGGCCACGTTATACCTATATATTTAGAAATGTTAATCGTACATCGTTCATACTGCCATATAAATTAATAGTCATTAGAATTATGTATAATCCAAGTAGTGTAGTCGCGACGTGTAACAAATTACATTCGTATTGTGTAACTTCGGACATAGAAGTGTACATTATGGGTAATATTCTTGACTATTACTGCTCGGAGAGTGAATTAAATAGGCTTAGTCAATCGGTTCGCTGAACCACGAATCAGATATTTCTTGCAACCCGATTGTGAAGATAATAATATTTTTATTTCTTTTTTTATGATAAAAAAATACAGCCGTTTGCATTAGGGAAATCGTAATCGCAATATTGCACTGGCAACATGCAACATTTATCTATACTCGTACATGTAATAGAATTGAAGTGTCTGTTTATAATGTAAAAATAATTGCTTTTTACTAAATACATATGAAAGTATAATTATTATATGATGCTTACGAAAAATAACAATTAACAAATAACTTTTGTCTGTCTGTCTATTTGTTCCAGTTAATCTCGAAAACGGTTGGACCGATTTTCACAGGGATTTCATTGAAAGATTACTGATTTTATTCCTTATATAACTTAGGCTACATTTATTTTAGAAAAAGAATTCCGCACAAATTAAATAAGTATTTATAACCGGCGGGCGACGGTCACCATAATACGGCATTCTGCGCGAGCGAAGCCGCGTGGTTAATTTTTTGAACTTATACTTTTTTAAATATTTACGATGATTGCACACATTATAACATAAAGTCTATTATAATATGAAGTTGCTTATTATACGCTTCTTATTTTATTGTGGTGAAGATAGATATTCAATATTCAAAGTATAACTTCTAACGCGCATACATATTTACATAACTAGGCATCAACTTTTTTTTCTATATACTGTAGGTATGTTTAATTTAATTTAATATATTATGTTGTATGTTTAACTTTTAGGAGAAAAAATATGGTATAGAATAATATTTTTAATTTAGTTTTAGTGTCTCCTATTGTTCTTATAGCTTTTTTAAGTATCGATATCAAATTTCATATAGGGTTCCCAATATTTTATAGTTAGCGGAGCTTATTGCTTTGATCTATAAACAAGCTCAAACAAGACTGGTATCCTAGCCGAAATCAGTCACCCATAGATCTTATGATGCTTAATTATAGTTAGCGTCTAGCGACCACGTTTACGTGCTAAGTGATCACTGGCAACACAACGTCTTGAAACACTGCGGGATCTTGGATGACAAGATGTTATGTAGTTTCCTGTGAACAGTGCTCAGGATTCAACAATCTTTCTCTTTTTTGAAGATGGGTCTACCTAACTGGTCTGGTTTTACCTAGGTAAACGTAGTAATTAACAAGTTCAAGTGTACGATCTCCGATCTTTACAAAAAACAAATTAAAATTTATTTGAATCCCTCTATGATCTATACACTTACAGGCTGCTACGTAATTCTGGTTACAAAGTTTCTACTATGAAAAATCGTGTTTAAAAGGTGCAAAAAAATTTAATACGATGTTATGCGCATTTGCAATTTAAATGATTGCCACTGAAGTACGAATAATTGAGACTGCAGATGTTTTAGACTTCATGTGAAGTTTTATAACAGCGTTAACTTAAACAATATAATATTAAAACTAATTTATATATGATTTTCTTTTGTTAATAAAGTCGACTTCAAACATTACACAACACGAAATAAATGAACTTCGATTCCAAAAATAGATTAATAGGTACCGAATTTTTGCAACTTGGTAAATGGTAAATTAATTATATTTTTAACTAGCTGTGCCCCACGGTTTCACTCGTATTAGATTTATTCGAACTCTCCATCGGGCCCCGTGCCGCATCGCATCCAGCGCATCCGTCTTGTTCTTTATTCGTGTCGATGATTGTTTTAAATTGTGTCCGACTAATATTCGGCCACATTCTGATTAAAGGAAAATAAAAAAAAATGTAAAAATATATACTGGTTTTGTGTAAATTGTCTGAAATATGACGATGATTGTTGAAAATGTTGGGAAAAGTATGCCGGCTGGGAGCTTCACTGATGTGCGCCGCGTAAACTAATAAAGTTACATGTATTATTCTGTTACCCGTGCAAAGCTGGGGCGGGTTACTAGTGAAGATAAATTTAAAAAGGTTGATTTTTAATAACTTGCTATACCTACTATTTCTTTAAATAATTATGATCACGAATAGGGTTGTCAATTTCAGAACACCAGTTTGTAGATTATAATTAATTACAATGTGACCAAAAAAACCACACCCAACTTTGCCGAAAATACATAAAACCAGGAACAGTCTTAGAACCTGTGCAAGGTTTGACTACGGAAAGAACACGGCTACTCTATTTCTGCCGCAAAACAGCAGTGCTTGAGCTGCTGATTCTGATCCGAAGAGTGTGCTTGGCAACAAGAGTAACTCAGTAGTAAGTAGCCTTATTATTGACTGCCCCCACGACTGTGATTTATTTGAGTTTGGTTATAGGTACAATGAGAAACGCTGTTGTTGTTCAATGGCTACTCAATAGTCAAAACACCATAGAAGTACGATTGATAAAGCTGTCAAATATTTAAGATAATACCATTTTACCTACTATGGAGTTGCTATCGAAATATCATTGAGACGTTCATTCAATCATTGAGAGATTGTAGAGCAGAATATAACTAGGAGAACACCAAATTGTGACCAAATATCTATTGAGATACCTACTATCGACACACTATTCAAACACTATTTTGTTAGCAGACTTGGGCCCCGCTGTCATATTAGTTAAACGAGTTATTACTAGATGGCGCCTTGAATATATTTTCATTAAAATCAACGCTATCAACAGATGGTATAACCTAATAGAAAAGTTTTTAATAGTTACTCAGTTTTTTACGAATACACTTATTTTAAACTAGTTTTTTAGCGGGGTATATAAGCTTTGAAATTATGTTTGAATCATTAATTTTGATGAAGAATTAACGGCGATGCCAGGAAAAAAAGGAATGTGAAAAAAGATATTGTAAATAATTCCGCAGGTACCTACTGTTCGCAAACCCAGTCCCGTAATTATATTATACCTACATCATTATATAGACATATATTTTTTGTTTTTAAGAATGTTTAATATATTATTATAATTAGTGTGATCGTTACGAAATAATAATAAGTAGAGGCAAGTCTTTAACAGGTACCGGTACATATTAGGTACCCACGCTAATTACATGACATTACGAGACCCTGATTCCTGTTCTACACTTTTCTGTGATTAATGCGTTTTTGGTAAGAAATAATTTTTTTGAGATATCTCAAAAATTTCGATTTATGTTGTAGCAATATTAATTATAATACTATGTATTTAAAGTTCATCTTTCTATAAGTAAACATTAATTTTGTAGTCTATGCTGTCAGAGCTTATAACAAAAGGGTAGCAAAGTAATGTAAAGTACGTGATAAGTAGGTATGTGATTGTTAGCACAAGGATAACAACAGAATTTATATAAGGGGTAGGTATTATTACAAAGCTGTCCGTCAACATGTAGCCATTGGAGAGTGGACTGGCACTAAACGAAGGTTATTTTCAAAAATAAATACCTACTACTTGTGACGTAGATTCATCAATAAATAAAACATTTCTTTTCTGCTATTCCTGACTTTAAACTGATTAGTAAATTAGATATTAGTAAATTTATCAAACCATTTTTACATCAGTTGTTATTCTCGTCAATCGGTAGCCATGATTATAAAAAGAGAAATATTTAAACATTAAAAAAATCAATAAGGCGATGGTCATACTCAGTTAGATTCAAATGAGTATTGAGTATTCGATATACCTACTCACTCATGTCCACGTAATGTTATGTTCTGATCTCCTTTATTTTAATGAATATCAAAATATTAGAAAACCAAAAACAGCCAACTCAGCACGTTATTAACAATAGCCTTCCTATAACATTCAACAAAGGTAAATAGGTACAAGTCAAACGCAAACAAAACATACATAGTAGCTACTGAATTTATTAAATTATTAACCCATTACCAAATTTTATTGATTTTAATATTAAATTATTCGAGTAAACTCACCTTCATTAATGCGAAACGCTGATCATCGTCGATACCAACGACTGTGTTCGAAACTGGTGCCATTTTAAATTGATATTATTTAGTGAAAATTTAATAAAAATATCGCGGTCGGTGAACGTGCTTCGACGGCGAGCACGGGCGCGCGAATCACGAAACGATTGTGGAAGTGGATAACGCGTCTGCGATTGTGATTTACGAATGCACTATGCGAAAGTAGGCGCTATGTATCACAGAGCCATACCACAGCTATACACTTTTCAGTCATATTAATCTATGCATAGGTACACTGCTGCACTTTACATGGTGGCCAGCCGGGCCTTGCCAACCATGCGTCGTATGGTGATATCAGACGGTTCACTCGAGTGAATGCTTCATTTTTCTTTCATTCCATGTTCACAAGGCTTAGCTGGAATGACATAGAAAAGAACATTCACCTGCTTTTAAAATATATCGTCAAATTAAGTCATACGTCTTCGAATTAATTTAATTTGTAATCATTTAATCAAGCAATTAACAAAAAAAAGTGTGCAGCAGTTCATACGTATTAGAAGTGAAACCTTCAGAAAAAAATGTTTAAAAAACTCTTTTTAAATATCCTAAATCAGCGGTATTCCAACTATCAACCACTCGTACGTAGGTACTGCGTATGAAGTCAGGTCGTCTCACACCACTAGGCCAATCCGACGACGATCACAATTATGAAAATAAGGACATGCATTAACCGTACATAATGTAAATGTATTCTATTCTCTCGTAGGCTAAATCCTATAGATTGTTATCCCATAGATTAATATGGTCGTCTCTTTTTATCGTCGCTTTTTGTTTCATCGTGTTTCAAATCTTTGAAGAAGCAAAGAAAACGTAGACAGTGGTGGGTGCGAGCATCGGTGATAAGAAATTTATTGGGAGCGTCAGATACATTGTTGTAGGAACTAGCCGATGAATCAATAGTCAGTCAAAATTTAGATTGAATGGAAATGTCGATGCGCCGTTATTTTGCGGACTGCGTTTCATTAATTATTTTAATTAACATAAGATGAGATCAGCTTTTTTAAAAACAGTATAGCAAAATGACAAAATTTTGTCAATTTTTAAATGTAAAGCACAATTACCATGGTAAAAATTACAATTATCTACCTATATATAAATACAATTATTGAGGTTTGCTGTTGTGACCACATAACGGAAAAACTACTTGATATAATTTGATCAACTTTTTTGTTTTTGGTTCTTACCAAAAAACATAATTAAGTATTACGTTATCTTCATAAAAAATAATTTGTATGGACATTTGTAGGAAATTCGGGTTGAAGCCGCTGACACAGAACCATTTTTATTCGACTGTGTTTTATGAGCTGAGAAATTTGGGCTTAGGGGGTGAATGGCAGGCGAATTCGCGTGATACTTGAAGGCCTGCAGCGTCTGCCACCCTCACGAATACACTTAACGACAGCCCCCCCTTCAACATTTGAAGCCTTGAATTTTAATGAATAGAAAGTATTATTTAAACTTTGCCTCACTTTGATTGATCGGGTAGTTTAGAAAGTCTCACCTGAATGCTCGCCCTACCTTCTCTACTCTAAGAAAAAAATGCTGGCTAATAAGCTTGATTTGAGAATAATTTTTTCAGGATCTGGATCCAACTATCTACTCCATCAGTATCAAGCGTGCAAGCCTCTTACAATTTACCATTCGAACAAACATTTTATTGCATTGTGGCCCGATCCCGGTGGCACCGCCATGCCGGGTCAATCCGTGACACGGAGTGGAGTGAGTCCTGAACATCCAGTCAGTTTACAAAATGTCAGTAAGTATAATATTTTGGTTCCGCGACGCGAGAACTTCAGATTGGAATTTAGAGCAGCAACGCGATAGCTGGCTCTTGTCAAAGAAAAGTTTTAAACTTGCTCAGATTTTACGTAAAACACTCAGGATACGCTCCTTGCAGTTTTCAAGGTGTTATGCCCGTATATTACATGTGTGCATGACTCCATTACTAAATAAAATAAATATGGGTTTTTCCTCATATTCACACGCGACCATTTCACGTTTGTCCTCATATTTACAAACTAAGCAAAGATTGTGCTATGGTTAAAAATTAATACACACAAATGCACATATTATGTGTACATGATTTCAGTAGTAAATAAAATAAATATGGGTTGAATCTTCATATTCACACGACCATTTAATTCCAAACCAAGCAAAGCTTGTACTATGTTTAATGAACGGCTGGTATACACATTCATATGAGTGCATGATTTTATTACCAAATAAAATAAATATGGGTGTATCCCCACATTCATAAATGACCATTTTAATTCTAAACTAAGCAAAGCTTAGGATATACACATATTAATATTTTAACTCCAGATCTAAGAAATCCAGTATTATTTTCAGCATCAGACACTGAATGTCTGTCCAAGATAGACCCGATATGCAATCATTCCAAAAGCTTTGAGCGTTCAGGAACAAACCAAGGTACAATAATGACTTAAAATATGTACTCATGAATTAAAAGACGTGGTTCTAAAGGAAAGGTCTCAATAGTAACTGCAGTAAGCTGCTTTTAACCTGGTGCCAGCTGGCACACGTGCATAAATGTATGTATGTGTAATAACACAAGCATAAATTAAAAAATAGGAAAATTTTAGTCATGCACAGTAAATAAAGTCACATTGTAATTTATAATTATGTTACAGTAAATTAACCGTATATCAACTATTTATGATCGCATATTAAGGAGTTTTATTTTCTTGTACTTGGAAATAACTAACAGTTAAGGTGACGGCACTCGGAGAGTCTCCTCTCGAGATTTGGAATTCTCTACTTCCCCATAGTCTGCTACTGGTCTTACCTTAGTCAAGCAATTATCAATTAGCCCACGACATCGTCATTTAAAAACAAATCATTTATATATAGGTATTGTTAAAGTTTAACTTGATAAAAGTTAAAATAAAAGCGATTTAACTAAATAACAAATATTATTATGTACAAATTACAATTATGTTAAACAAACTCCACAGTTTGTAAATTTTAATAAAAACGTTTTGATTAGTTATAAACAAAATTATCAGTGTCAAAAATATAATTTTTTGCTTGATACATTTTTATTAATAAGATATCTGATCATACAACTCTTTACTTTATTTCATAACAGAAAAAACAACCCCTCCTTTCTCTGGTTCTTCATCATGAATTTCATTATCACTACCTTCCTTTTCAGAATCGGAATCATCACTGTCAACCTCTCTGTAATCACCAAATTTGGCTGTATCTTGAGGTAGATCACCTATTTTGATACCTGTCAGTGCTGCCAACTTCTCTGCTGCATATCTTGCACTGATCTCTTTTAATTTAATATTATAGTCTTGTTGAAGTTGTAGCGAATTTTCAATAGATAGGATTTTTGCTGGGCTATGTTTTATAGGAGGGGGTGTAGCTGCAGTCACTTCCCAATGTGCATGTTTGTGTCTATGTATTTCTTTTTCAGGGTTATGGACATTTGACTTTGTTGTTTTATATGGTTTAAATTGTCCTGTGGTTTTTGTTTTATTATTATTATTCTCAGTTTTATTGACAATATATTTTACATGGGAAGTCTCAGTGATTTCTACTAAATCCTCTGGTGTCACCAGCATTTTCTGTGGTTTTAACACTTTAATTTTCTTTTCATGTGATGTACTTTGGCTTAATACTTTTAACAAATCCTCAGGTTCACTATCGTCATCAGAATCTAAGTATGTGTGTAGTTTTTCATCAATTTTACCAACCCATTCAACTTGCTGTACAAATTGTGAGTCAACAGCGGTCAGTTTTAAATTATCCAGCATTCGACAAGTCTTATCTTCTTCTTGTTTATCCTTCAATTCTTTTTCAATTTTATCATAGAGTGCCTGTATTTTGGCGCCTTTGTCAGGTAATTTAGATATGAATGTCTTATTATTCAGTAATTTTGTTTGCCTTTCCTTAACTTCAAGGAGTTCGGGAATAGTTTTGGATGATAGGTCTGTTATTTTTCCGTCGATTTCTGCTCTCGGAGGAGGTGGTAATATACCTGGAATACGTTTATTTATTTTCTTCATAATCTATTAATAATTTTCTATGAATACCTTGAACTAAAGAAAAAAATATTGAGTTGAACTTGTTATATATATGATTATAAGTATCGTAGACTATCAAATTAAGTCTAAACTTAATTTATGTTTACAAACAACAAAACTATCGTGGGTATGCACCACAGACTGTACGCACTATAAGCAGTGTTTCCACTTTAATGGTTTCCTTTCCCCACGCCTCAATTAAAATTTCCCCTTCTCAGGGCTATTTTCCCCTCAAAATTTTTTTCTGCTGTAGTTTTTACTTTTGGCCCTAGTGTAGTAACTAAAAACTCAGCATGAATAAAGTATAATTAAACGATCCGTACTTTATTTATACATACATTTTAGCATAGAATAATGTTTTATGGGTTAAACAGAATGGTCACTGTTTGTTTTGTACGGCAACACGCTAGTGCACGGTAGAGTCCATAAAAAATAGTTCTGAAATTTACCGCAATATTGTAAGCTAGGTTTTACCCATGATTTCCCACAATTTCCCTTTTAATGTCTTCCCCTTTTTCTCCCCCTATGGACCTTAATTCCCCTCAAATGGGGAATTTCCCCTCATTGTGGAAACACTGACTATAAGTATAAAATAATAAAGTTTATTATTTATGTATTATAGTGATGATAATCGATTATCAATAATCGATTAATCAATTATTTCAAGATCAAATAATAGACTGTTTCAATAATCCATTGTAATCAATCGTGTAAAACATAATCAAACACGTAGTAGATTATGAAAAACAATCGAAAAACAACGATAATGTGAGATTAAATTATCATTAGGTATATGTTATTCCTAGATAAATGATTGGTTCCCACTGTTGGAGCGCAGATAAGACATTTTCATTATCAATTATTTATGATTTTATTTGAAACTAGCTGTGCCCGCGGATCTGCTCGCGTGGACTACGGAATGCCGTCGGTCGAGCATACGCGCAAATTGTTCTGCCTCAAAAATGCTTATTGTGGGTGATCCTTAGAAGATAGACATATGTTTTTGACATATGTTGACTTTTTGTAGGTCTTTTTAAGATCTACAATTATGTAGACATATAATTTGATATATATTTTATAGTCTACTCAGCATAAATCATTTAACCACCCCAAAGGCGTTTTTTTCCGAATTGTTTCATCATTATCGTCACTGCTTATTTCGTATGATACTTTATGTAACCAAATATGTCCAATAACCTTGCTAGATAATATATCTATGAATTAAAGCAAAAACCATGTAAATTAGTGGTTTTCGCGTGAAAAAAACATAAACATACAGACAGACAGAGAGACGATGAATTTTATAATTTTTTTTTTTTATATTATAATAATGCACTTTATTATCGTATCAATCTTTATGGTCATTTACAAATTATAATACGATACATAACAGCAATTTACCCAACAGCAGAATAATGACAACAGTTTATAATAATAAAGGAGACGGATACTCTTTAATACAATCATGTAGAAAAAAAAGATGTGTGTGAATAGAAGAAGTGAAGAACACACGATAGAAGTGAAATTTCATTTTAAAATATATTTTATTTAAACAGTGTGCAATATACATACACACCGACATTTGCTCTCTCGCTTTGGCTCACACAAAGAGAAGAGACCGATAATGTGCGTTAAACGTTAATGTTTCATAAGTAGTCGCATAAGAAGTTTCACTTCAATAAACCTACATGAAAAAGGATGAAAATAGTGTCAGCTAATAACTAATAAATTATTAAACCTTCACTGCACATTTTGGCAATCTGAGAATAGAGTTTTAAGTTATTTCGTGAAAGTGATGGAAAAATATGATTATGTATTGAAATCAACAATTGATTATTGGATAGTCATTAAGACTATTAATATTTGATAGTTAATCCATGTTCAACACTACCGTGGTGAATTATTTAGGCTATAAATAACTACATAACTAGAGACTAGTGTTCATAAAACATCGGTTTTTCGGACAATCAATTGTGATCGATTGTAAGTCGATTGAAGAAACACAAGGTAATCGCGTGTTGCGAAGTTTCCCGTACTTTAGTAACTCGACGAGTTAAAAAAGCTCATTCGCATAAATATGCCTTGCAATCACAATAATACTCCGTATGATTTATTGAAAATCATTAATTGTAGTTTTATTTTGACAGTCAATAAACGATAGTGCACAAGACCAGACCTTTTATCCTTAGTTCAATCAATGTTTTAGTATGTGGTTTTATAAAGTAACACTATTAGACTCTAGAGGCGACTATAAAAAAATTGATTACAGTCACAGAGTTGACAGACCCGTTAGGGTTATATTATGTTCTGTGGTTGACAGAGTACGATTACGGTTTACATTTTTTACAATAAAAACATGTTTTAATAATTTCAGAACCTGTTCTATGCTAAGATGTGTTTACTTTTCATAAAATGACATTGGGATTTATTCTAATTCGGATACAAAATATTTTTTATAATAAGCAATAACCATTGCAAGATCCATGGAGACTGCTACTGTAAGTAATACTTGTTTTCTTCAGAGAGCAAGTCGAATGTATTCTAATGTTTCATGACAGAGCCAGTCCAACCTTTGATCGTCTTCTGCTTTGATCTCGCTGGGTTCAAGTTTGAAATGTTTTTATTACCCTTTACCAAAAACAATCATTTGATATATCTCGTATTTGTTGCTAAATTTGATACATATAATATGTATTACATATGTCTTATATTACCTATAATATTGTTGCTGATCTTAATAATATCCAGTAATATGCGTTTCTTTAAAGATTCCTCTACATTTGGAGCCCGTACAACAGCATGAACTATGCGACAAAAGGCTCTGGATTGGAAACTTGGACACTAGAGTCAATGAGTATGGTTATTTTATCTTATTCTACTATACTATATACTGTATGGTCAGATGTTTGTTACTCAATCACACAAAAAAGCTGAACATATTTGGAAGAAATTTGGAATTCAGATAGTTTTAACCTGTATTAACACATAGGATACTTTTTATCCTGGTAAAGACTCAATATTGGAGTCCACTTAGATTTTAACTGTAGCTTATAGCCATTAGCCTGAACATAGTGTTCTATCAGTGAAATAATTTTTAGTATCTTGTTTGTTGTTTTATAAATTACCTTCTACAATCATCCACTACAAAGCTCACAAACTACTTCTTTAATCCGGTACCCTAACTACCTTAATACTACCTATACCATCACTTATCAGAATTACTCAAATAAATTCTTCAAGACAATAAAGTTCCATGAGTTAATTCTTTTACTGAAAAATAATGATTGAACCTTTCACATAATATTACTGTTGATAAAATCATTATAGATATATAGCTATATGCTAGCTGGACCGGCAAACATTGTTTTGCCCTTTCAGTTAATGGCTCGACTACAGTACCACCTAGCGAATCCTAACATATCTATAAACCATTATCTTGATAAAACAAATATATTTTGTAATTATGAGCTCAATTGGTCAAGTCATTCACAAGTTATAGAACCACTAAAAGACGCACACAATATTTTTACATATAAGATATATAATTATGAATTTGTTTATACATGTAAACTAAACACTATGCCCAGTTCACATTATTCCAGTAGCATTCTAGTGCAGTGATCAAATCCAATGCTGGACTGGAATGGTGATTGTCTACATTATTCAGTAATTTGCAAGCTGTTAAAGTGTCAACACTTGGTGAAAATGATTTTAAGCAGAAGAGAAAATGTTTTAAACATGCTGTGTGGATACCTTTTTAATTTCATCTTGTTCAAGGAAGTATGAATAAGGAGAACTTTTTATTTTATTTTTCATGTCCTCCACAGTGAAACCTTCAATTTGCATATTTTTGCAATGTTTCTTCAAAGCAGATAGCTTTGTTTTTATAATATTCTGAATTTATGTCCCATTAGCAACACATGTTCGCTGTATTAAATTATATAACTGTAAAGTATAATCTTCCGTTAACATTTTCACCATTAAAAAAGCAACTGTAAAACATCACCTGTTCACTGTATAATGTATATGCTAATTGACTGGATTGGATCTCAATGCATTCAGTGAGTTTAGAATCAAAACTTTAGATTATTCCAGTTACAATCTGGTGCTGGATTTGATCACAGGATTGGAATGCTACTATATACTATCTGCATTACTAGCCAACATAATTTTAATGGAATATCTTTTGTAAATCATACCTTTTCTTATTACCGGTATCAATTACTGAAACTGGTCCGTGTATATGGAAACATCGAGAAGTTTGATATGCTGTTTCACCGAAGCGGGCCCAACGCTGGCCAACCTCGGGGCTTCGCATTCGTTACCTACAAGATGAGGCAGGATGCAGTGAAAGCAATGAATTCACTCAATGGCCAATTATTGGGATCCAAAAAAATCTGTGTTAAATTCGCTAAGACCAGTTCGGTAAGTTTGTTTGACAACCTAATAAACACCAGCATATATAAGGGATGGATTTGGGGGTCTGGATCTCACTTAGTCTACGCCATATGTTAATGAGGTGCAACATAAGACTTCACCGTTTGTTACTCATACCTCGGTTTTTTTAATAAAAACCTATTCTTAAGGTGTAAACTCCAAAAAATTACTTGTTGTGATAAGGATATGTTGTAATTTAAAATTTATTGATTCTATTGGCACTTACTATTTCCTTTTTCTTATGTTTTTCTTTGTGTGAAGCTTGACCATGTGAAAGTTTAGCCTGCCAATGACTAGTCTTATTTCTCTACTTTATCAATACAATGAATAGGTGACATATAAGTCATCCTAGGTCCATTCCTCCAGTATGGAGCGTTTGAGCCAAGCAGCCGCTCGTGCGATACTGTGACACTGCATTTGTACATACATGCACACCACTCAGATACATAGGTTCTGTAAGGGATCTTTTTTTGGTAGTTAGTGTAGACCAAAATTGATAGATTACTAAATACATATACACTTGTTTCTTCCCTCCTTCCAGAGGAAAGAAACATGTATATATGTATAGTTAGTTTAGAACAAACTACGAATAAGGAATTAGCCAGTTCGCGACTTATTTGCAAATACGGCAACAGACCAACCCGAGGTTCGGCCACTTTGGCACCTTTAGAGCTTGTTGCCTCGCTTTCGCGGCTGAGTGCCTTAGGCGCTCTCCCCCAAGCCCGGTGAAGCTGTAAAAGCCGTCCGAGGCTTCAGGGGCCTTTCCGGTAACAGTGTAGTCATATCGAAAAAATATATATAAGGCATGAACGAAGAGTACTATCGCCTATATTGTCGCATCTCGAAGCTATCATATAGTAGAACAGGTGCCTCTTCTAGTAATGTGAGCCAGAGGTATCATCAGTGGGGGACTAAGCTCAACATCAGAGGATCGGGACTGCAAAATTAAACGAGGCCCACGGCACTGTTTAGATTTATATTTGTACCAGCTTAATGTAATGTTAGCTTGCTGTTGAGTGTTCAGACACTACATTGATTGACATGGGTTCGAATCTCACAATGAGCCTGTCCTTTTGGTGAAGGAAGACATTGTAATAAAAGGATAGAGTTGTCGTAGGATATTTTCTTATGCCAGGCACCTATAAGTATGTTCCGGCAGCAGACTTTGAGAGACAGGCCCTTCTGATTTTAATTTGTTAGCCACCACCTTACAATACTTTCATTTCAAGGCAGCAACAATCACAGCAGAGGGACTTGTCATAGTTGTTTTTAATGCCAACCTACTTGATGGTAAACGGTATCCTTTGCCTATAGACAATTGCAACATCAGGATTAATACAGCCACATTGCCGACTCTAGAAACTGTATTTCAATCCCTTTTTGAAAAGCCCCATGTTAGTGTTGACAACAATCCTTGAAAGTCACGCTGCGACGTCTAGGTTTTCACCGTGTTACGGTATATCCATGTTCCGTTTTTACATTCCCAGGAGGATCAAGAAAAACCTAAACCAGAGCTGGGCATAGCAGCTCTCGCCGGCGCCAAGCCAGAACTCAAGCTAAGCAAGAAGACAGCCATCCAATCAATCGAGGCTAAACTAAAAATGATGGAAAATATGAATGCTGGCGATGACTTCGTCGTTAACAAACTTGCCGCACATGAAACACCAATAATCACTCAATATCAGAACAAACATCATCAACCACCGAATAAATCAATAACTTCATTTCGAAGACGTCACCCTTATCATAAGAAGAGATAATTAATATTAAATTTTACAATTTAATTAGATAATTAGTAAGTTTATTAGTGATATTTTAACATTTATTTATACGTACTGAAGTTGCTTAGAGTGTGCTATTAAACGTCTTAATTAAGTTTGACTGATATTTATCGATTCTTTGACTTATCTATTTAATAATAATAAAAATAACATTTTACCGAAAATCATAATAATTGTATATTATCTATAATTTTTTTACTTATATGTAAGATTTATATGGGGACATCTATTATGTGACAATTTTTTAGATCCTGCTCTCCCCCTTAGTGAGAGAGATTTATCCTATAGTTTTAAATCATTATATTTATTTGATATTTTAATGTATTTTTCTTCATGCAACTAAATAATACCCAAGTTTTAATACTGAATATTGTAGGGGAATTCCGGGCATATACAATAAAATGTTAACTGTATTTCATAATGAACTTTCTCTAAATTATAAGTTGATGTAAATTTTTATTGACCCTTTAAATGAAATTTGAAGAGATTTTGCTGGCCCTCAACCCGTTTTTTGAGCTCAAGAAATTAATGGACGGCCCCTGTCCGCTTTCAAAGTTTGCATTGAAATAGTTAATTCAAATAGCAGAAATCTTGACTATTTTAATATTATTCTGTTCAGTGAGTTTGAAAAAAGGTTTGTACAATCCTTACCTGCCGATTTAAAAAAAAAAACCGTCGGGTGACGCCTGGCAAAGGTGAAACATCGAAATTACTTTGTACAGATAATATGCATATAAGGATAGTTTATGAATGGAAATATCATGGCATAATTGAAAATAAACTCACTTGCACATAGCGATACGTCTGACACCGTATTGCATGTTTCATATGGCGACGCGTCACCACGCTAACAACAGTCGGTCTGACCCGCCGCATTAGATATTTCACATAAAAAAAACATTGATAGGTTATTATTATAGTGAAGCTTGCGATTTAGTGGTGTTAATCAAATAAAAAATACTCATGAAAAAGATAAGATTATTTTATTAAACGCCCATTGTGTAATAAATCGACTTTATTTTAAAATATAATTTAACATACATTTAATGTATATGGAAAATAAATATAAAAACAGTATTGTTACTCAGAATTAAATATTACAAATACAATATTTTCGTATAATTCCAGAGTTGGCAACACTTTTAAAAAGTAAACTAAATTCTTTAATCATATCGGTTTATTGACAAAAAATCTACAAAATATAAATATGGAAAAAATCATTGCTCATTTCTTAATTTTTTTACCCTTGGAAAGATGAGATTTTTTGTCGAGGGGGTCACGTGATATGGAACGCCAATCAGGAAACGTGACGTTATTGTACAACATTATATACACACTCGAGTATTTTTCTTATTAGGTTATCTTGTGACAATAGACTAAAATGATTACTAATTATAGAAATAGTGAAGTTTCAAATTATATAGGTGCTGAAGAAATTTCATAACTTTCAACTGAATTTATAGTAAACTCGACTTTATAAATAATAACCTTTTCAACACATTTCCTCAAAAATGTGTTTACGAAGCCTGTATACATTGTTCGAAAGTTAAAAATTACGTACCATACAACGGAATGTGCGGTAAAATAGGTACTCTCACCTATGTAAGTACTTGTTTCTTCGTCGTGCCGTGCGTATCTTCTTTATTTCGCTCCGCAAAAAGCACTTGCCAGTGTCAATGCGTTTAAGTCTTCGCAGTATTTTTAAAACATTTAAAGTTGGTCTAACAAGATGGTGGCTTCCTTGTTAGAGCTCTCTGGGGAGTTTTTATGATATCTCAAAATGCATGTTTTCAGTTTATATTTCTAATCAACTTCACGAATGCACAATAAACAAACTATATCACGCAAAATGCCACCAATATTACATATTATAAGGTCAAAGAACCTAAGTTAGTGAATTAAAATAAAAACCAAAATATGGCAGTTCAAGATCCCGACAAAAACAACGTCGCGCGTATCTTTTACGTTTTTTAATTTCCATTAAAATAAAATAATTACACATGTACATAAAAATTGCAAATGTTATTAACAAATTAAGATGAAAAAAACGTCATTTAGTTTTTCGTTAATAGTTTGTAAGACCAATAACTTGTTTTGAGGTATACAGGATTTACGTTACTTTAAAAAATATACGAAAATCATATTAAATTAATTATGCCTACATAATGACAAACTCATATAGAGAGGTTAATTGAAGTTGAGTATAAGAATTAATGTTATGTAAACCTCGCTATATATATACTTACTTATATTTTATATATAAAATACTTTAGCATTAAGAAAAGGGAGGCATGAGCTTAATCAACCTATTGGCGATTACAATCGCCGAGAATTGATAACTGATTTCGCTCTTTAGCACTTTTCCATCGTCCCATAGTTCTACTAATTATTTCAAATTATCAAGATAAAAATCTGACAGCAAAAACATTCGTTTTTAATTTCGTTTATTTTCAAGTTTTTGCTTTAAGCAATAATCAAGGTTTACGGTAAAGTAAGAATAATAATACCACTATACATTTTCCCGTTCATTTTTTGTAATTCATTATAGCCATGTCACCCCATAATTAAGATGAATTAATCTCCGAGTGATGAAAAAGTGGGGCAGAGGAACTCCGTTATTTTATACCACTATTTTTGAACAATGAAAACGAGTAAATACAGTTTCTTCGCTTCCTACACATTCTTGGATTCCTAGGGTAATCGGGTAATCGGGTAGACGTATTTTGGAAAAAGATATATACCGATATACATTGCAAATATATTCCAGTCTTATTCGAAAACCACTACGAATATTATATAATTAATATATAATATTCATTATACACACAACAATATGATTACATATCGTACATAACTTTTATAAATATTTAAGCAAATAGATCTGGCATTTCTACAGTTAGTAATATATACGGTGAAGTTTAATTGGTTCTTTTCCAGAAACGCACCTACTTAGTTCATAGTCTGGAATCATATAAAACATTTCATAATAAATTTCTTAAGTAAAAATAATACAATATTTATTATAAAATGGATCGAAGTTGAAATAATTACCGATTTAAATTTAACCAATAGCATCAATGGCATCTGTCTCGAATATCTACGCTTATGGAATGTTGCAGGGAGCGTAATAAATTCAGTAAAATGCCAAACAACCGTACTTTATTATTTTCAAGATTTTCTAATAATTAATATATATTATTTATTTATTACTACGCAATAATAGTACACCCTTGACTTAGTACGTACACTTCGGGAAAAGAACCAATTAAATTGCACGATGTATATTTTAAATCAATATATTTATATATTTAGCAAATCACATAGATACATTGTCGCTAGTAATGAAACCAGGCGATATACAATTGGATAATGAGCTAGCTAACTTCTGGCAAGGGCTCGCTGACATAAGGAAATCGTCATCGTCCCCATCTAATTTCTTCTTCATAATTGAATATTGGGTTTCATCATCACCTTCCTTCAACCAGTCCTTATACTCTATACACAGCGGCCAAATTATTTTCCCAGATCTGTAAAAGAACATGCTTTATAGTATAAACTCAATATAACGAACTTCTTTTTGACGAAAAGTTCCTTAAAACATAGTAATACATTCAAACACTCTATATAGCGTAAAACCACTCTCAATAGCGAAATAATATCTCATTAATTCAAACACAGTAATAAGACACAAAATCGTAAACTATTCGTACGTACGTGTATGTAAAAGTACATGAGATTCTAAGAAATGTGTTCATTTCTTTGTTGCAAGTGTTTGCTACCTATACTTACCTCAAACTATCGTCTTATTACTATGCGTTGTCTTTATCGTAATAATCTCAGTTGTTTTGAAACTTTTGAATTTAGGTAAAATTGAAATCATGTTTTTGTAAAATCCACAATGATGGTTCAGTGGTAGCGTGTAATCAGATATCGTGTCGATGGACGTGAGTTCGAATCCCTGAAATGAGCCTGACCTTTCGGTGAAGGAAAACATGGTGAGGAAAACATAGCATGATGGTAGGGCTTTTTCTAACAACACTAAACCTACAACGATAAAAAAAAAATAGAAGTAAATACGTATTTTGTTATGATATCTTTTACGCTCCATTTAACAAAACTCTTTATAACGTAATTTCGTTATATAGAGTAAATGTAATTGTTCTGAAAATGTATGTAAAAACAAATATTATTAAACTTTTTTCCAGTGTCTGAAAAATGATTGAAATATCTATTCGGAAAAATCGTAATTCCGTATTAGTGATATTCCTTTTAGTACTTGAATTCAATCTTAATCGTATGTTTTTTCTACCATTCAAGTGTATCTCATTCGTTTTTATTTCATTCGTTACTTTCATGTTATACATTTTATTTAAGAATCGTTTCGTTTCCGTTGTATTTATTTAATTCGTTCCAGTAGCGGTCTTATTCGTTTCGATGCAAAATCTTCCCATTATTTTCAATGTGCATTTATTCAGTTCTATACTATACATAAACAAATTTTTTGTTTGTTTGTATACTACATAGGTGGCAAATAGGCATACGGCCCGTCTGATGGTAAGCGGCTACCGTAGCCTATGAACGCCTGCAATACCATAGGTATCACAAGCGCGTTGCCGACCTTGAACCCCCCTGTCCCCAGGAGCGCTGGAAACCCTACTCACCACAGGAACACAACACTAGGTCATTTGGCTGCGACCTTCTGTAGGGTGGAGGTATTCCACCAGTCGGGCTGCTCCAAGTAGAGAGAAATATCGTGCATCGCCTCAACTCATTTATTAATACGGCTTAATACGAAGTTTGTACCAAACAATTTTTAATTAAAACCCGTTTAATTAGTTCAATTAGGTATCAGTTACTAGGTAATTAGTGCAAATGTTTTCTATTAACCATGATTTGAAACAAAACGCAAAAATTCTTGTTTCGCAAATGATTTTCTAGCAGTAGCATTTAGTAATAAACATAATACTTATTTTAATTAGATCTACATAGTTAACTAGCGGTCCGCCCCGGCTTCGCGCGGGTATTTAACAAAAAATTCAAAAATTATAAATTTTCATACGGATCCCTAACTTTTTATCCTATCGCCTATGTCCACCAGGGATAATGTAGGATTCTAATGGTGAAAGAATTTTTCAAATCGGTCGAGTAGTTTCAGAGTCTGTTCAATGCAAACAAACAATTAAATCTTTCCTCTTTATAATATTAGTTTAGATGAGTTACCTTGGTAATGTGTAAGGATCGTAAGGGAACCAGTCGTCATAGTGCAGTGCATCGGGCGAGTGCAGCGTGTGCCGTGCGTTCTTCTCTATAATCGCCTGGCAGTAGACGACTTGGTGCGCGCGCGTCACCCACGAGAAGCCGCGCGTCACCTGCGGCGGGCACGTGCGCAGCGGGTTCAACGCGCACGTCACTAGCCGGGGAAGGTTTAATGATTCCACGAAGTTCACATCTATAATATATAGGTATATATTAAATATTATTCAAAAACATTTTAAAACGTCTAATTACGCATTATTACCGTTTATAATAACTATATCCATACAAAAAAAAATTTTTGAAGTGCCTGATTGTTATGTCAAATAAGAGCTTTTTAATAAATGCATATGAAAGTATAAGTATACGATACTTATAATAAAAACCCTATTTTTTTTTAGTTTTTTCGGTCTGTGTTTGTATCGGCTAATCACCGAAACGGATGCACCAATTTTGACGGAACTTTCACTGTTAGGTAACTGATGTTATAAGGAAACCCAAGGTATCGCTCACTTGGACTACTAAAAAATCTTTCTTTTTTATGCGGTACCATAATTATTATTCTAAAGTTATTCCTTATAACATCAGCTATTTGCCAGTGAAACTTCAGTCAAAATCGGTCCAACCGTTACTGAGATTACCCCGAACAAACAGACAGACAAAAAAATTCCAAATTGATTTTTTGTTATAGGTACTGTGTGTAGGTACTCTCCTCATACGCATTTCATAAAAAGCTGTAAACACATATTTCAATTTATTATATGTCAAATTTATCTGTGCCCTACCTCCTCTTATTTTCACCACCCCCTGTGTTCAAGTATTACGTAACGCAATTTGGGTAGAGGGGGTGTCTTGTAAAGCGTTACGATGCGTTACAAGGGGGTCCGCACAACGCGTTACGTAACATTGCTTTTTAATTTAAATAAAAAACTAGGCAATTAAAATTTCCCAAGTTCACAAACATTTTCGTTTATGTTTTACGGGGAATCTCTCGATTGTATTGTACGTAATTTTTATTTTGTTCTCCCAAGTTGGTAACCCTGTTCGTTTATGTTTATGCGCAACACAATTATGACTTTTAGGTAAAAATGGTCACTTGGGTGTTATGTAACGTTTAACGTTTAATGAAGGGTTACAGAAAAATGTTAGATGGGGAAGGGAGGGTATCAAAAATCTTCAAAAATTGGGTACGTAATAATTGAACACCCCCTTATGTATTATTACTTATTATGACATTCTGTAAAACTAAGGAATGTATTTTATAAATATACTCACTTTCTTTGCTCATGAATAAATGGTGATGTTTAAACGCTACCAAATAGAATATAGCGTGACATATCGCATGAAAAGCTCCGTGCGCTTTTAAATTATCACTTGTAGTGGTCGATTCCTGAGTCGCGGTGATATAAGCGTGACACCACTCCGACATAGTCTTCAGATAATGAATCAGCCTAGTGTTAGGTACACGGACGCATCGGGCCAGCAGCCCGGCGAGGTGGCTGGCAGCCGTGCGCCGGGTCGTAACAGCTCCTGGCCCAAGACCTTGGAGACCAGCCGCAACCACCCATAGGTTATTTAGAATACGGTCAGCGCACTGCTGATTTATCGATATAGTATACAGTACAAGGAATTGGACATGCCTGGAAAAGAATTCATTATTTTCTTGATGTTTTGAAATTCTAAAAGATGAAACAAAATTCTAAAAGTAATAGAAAATATAGGAAATATAACTGTAATTGGAAAGCTATTCCGTAATCTTTGTGTAAATTCCATGCACGAAAAAACAAACATATATGGTTGGTATATTAATCACAGATTTGAGAAAAAGGCAAATGAAGTCAGTCTGACGTAACACGAAAATGTCCCTAATAATTATACTTCAGTATTCAATTGTGTTAATTTTGAAAGGAAACGTCATGCAATGTCAGCACCCGTATGTTTTAATATTACCTATATATAAAATATGCCGTCTTGAGTTTAATTACATAGTAAAAGTTCTTCCTGAAAACAAAAAAGGAAGAGGGAAAATCGTTTCATAGGTAACAAAGATTATATTGATATTATTTTCCGTGTTTATTGTTATTTATTTTTTATAGTTATATATTTATAGTATAGTGTTAGTTATTGCGTGTATTATTAATTATGGCTCGGCACTATTCGTGCATTAGGCCAGTGTCAAGTATTTTACATTTTGTCAACAAAGCGAGGGAAATATTCTGTAATCTTTAAACAAAGCTCCAACAAGATGGCGGCACCCTTGTTAAAACTTTCCAGGGAGCCTTTTTAGCAACTCAAAATGCATGTTCCTAGTTATTTATTGTAATCCACTTCACTTGTGCACAACAACCACACTAAATCACGTAAAATGCTGCTAAAATTACATAATATAGGGCCAAATGACATAGGTTTATGAATTAAAACAAAAACCACCACATGACACTTTAAGTTACCGCCAAAAACTCCTCCGTGTTATTTGTTACTGATTACAAAACTGCAACAGTGTTGCTAGGGTAAAATGAAATATTTTCTTGGAAATTATAGTAAAATATATGTATGTAATGTCGGAAGATCATTTTATTTGGAACCCAACCATCATGAAACTAAAGGTAGGGTAATATTTGTCACGTAATAGTTTGCTTGTTTGACAATGACCTACAAACACTGAAAGAGATAGGCGTTATGGTTCCAAAGTAAAAATTATAGAGAAAACTGGACAATTTAGTGACAAAAATCTAAAATCGAAGTTGTTCAACAAACATTTCAAATGCTTACGACATTAGAACCATTAAGAATAGGTATGGTAAGTTGCAACGAAAAAAAAAATTGATAAGGAAAACATCAAGATGACAAATATATAAGTTTAGTTGAACATTGGTATGTAAAGGTCCTTGGGGCACCTTCATTTCAAGTACAAAATCAGTTATTGATGACGGATGATGGATTAACGACAACATTACTGAAGCATTACATAACATTACCTAGCAACATAATTCACACGGTCGTACGTGTTGTTATCTGGTTGCCAAGGACACACAGCTAAATACATGTCCCACTTTTGTTGTTCGTAAGGCTATATCTGCCTTTTTCTCAAATCTGTGGTATTAATATTATTATTTTATGACGGGAATGTTTATGGGACATTAATGTGGTAATACCACGCCAAGAAAACATATCGCAGAACGCGTAGTGCTTATAAAAATCATAGTTTTTTTAAAGCAATAACTTTTCATTCAATGAAGATATCGAATATATAATATAATAATCACGTGTGTCAGCTAGTATTGTTATATATTAATTTTATTCCCTAATAATTGGAAAAGAATATTATATTTGTGTTGTTAATGGAATTAGTCTCGATTTGGTTATATAAATAAGGATTTACAAGATTTGATTTTCGTCATGCGACTTGTCGCTTACCAAATCGCCTAACAATGCCACACAGCTAACCCACTTACTCAGTTGACTATAACAAGTCATTTTCTTGGAAAAAATTGAGCAGAACAGAACTTTTGCGTGCTTGCATCAAAATTATTAGTGAATCAATTCTTCATGATTTTTTTACAGAACAAAGAAACAGACGAAGGAAACAGTTCAAACACCACTTTATGTGACGTGCGATCGCCTGCGAGTGACCAATTTTACAGACGATTTTACTAACCCGACGCACGCGGCCTGTCGCCTAAATTCGCCCAAAAGTCGAAATCTACTCTGCTTTGACATTTGCGATTCTAGTATCTTGAGGCTTAGTTGATTAAGTGCCTAATAAGGATTAAGGAGATAATTGTTCGATAATTTTGACGTTTTGACAGATAATGTATGGAAAACCTGTCAAAACTTAAAAATTATTCCTCAAATAAAGTTATCTTTTGATTGAAAAATTGGCCCTTATTATTAATTTATCCATTACCGCGGTGCGTCGGAAATCAACTCGTGTAAATTCCACATAACAAACAAATGTTATCATCATTATGTACACTAAAGTCTTTACTATTTACCATTATGAGGAAAAGCTGCTCACCTTATGCCATAAGTGGGCAGTATAAACCTTTCGAAAACAGTACAAAGTATATTTAAAATAGGTTCTCTCTCGTCCTCTAACCATCTTAGTACTTCCAGCATACTATAGTCGAGAGCATCGGAAATCTCGTCTCGATCCTCCAGGTCCATTTCAAACATTGTTTCATTCTGTACTTTGTTTTTATCTCTCTCTACCACGTTAACGTCCATTATGATCATTCTGAAAAAGGAAATGGAATTAGAAAAATAGGCAGGTAATGGAAACCCAACATTTGAAAATTCTTTTTTTGCTAGGTAGGGCATAGATAAAAAAAATTGAGATTTCTCTTTACTTGGGTCATTTCAATTGGTGAAATACCTCCACCCTAAAGAAGACGATCGCAGCCAAAGAATCTTGTGGCGAGTAGGGTTTGCAGAGCACGTTGGGGATGGGGGATTCTAGGTTGACAACGTAGTAGTAATACCTATGGTGTTATAAGCATCTATAGGATACAATAGCCGCTTACCATCAGGCAGGCCGTATTCTTATTTGCCACCTTTGCAACTTCCACAAATTTCATTTAAAATAGCTAGCAATCCACTTGTATACTGAAAGAGCGTCAGCACAGTCTGGATTTGACAATATAGTATGGAAGTCATCCTGATCCCATGGCACATTTTGATCAACTAACCATCACTGATTGGTCATCCTGTATTTTAGACTTAGTTAGACCAAGTTTTTTAGGCAATAATGTTAAGTCCTATAATAAAATCCAGGGAGTTCAAAGATCATATCAAGCAGGTTTTAATATCAAAAGGTGGCTCATTAGGTGAATGATAGTGATGTCTGGAAATGACTGCCTCTATGTACATCCACTAAATATAATTATTAATAGTAAACAATAATTACACAGTTAAAAAAATAATAAGCTCGGTCCAGTTTCATGCTGGCTCATCTCAATGGCTAGGATGTTTTTCTAAACTGATAGTATTGTAGTAACATTTGAAAGTGCCTCCTTAGAGCCTAAGTTGAATAAAGTATTTTTTATTTTGATGGCTTGAATGATGAAGGCTACCAACATTTTCCTGTTTCGTTCAAGACACATTCAATAAATATGTGATACATATCATTAACTTTATCGCATTTTTCACTATTACACTACAAAAGCTTTTTTATTTTAAATACAAATAAATAAGCACAACCTATTCAAGGCCATGTTACCAGAACAAAGCCTAATAAGGTCTTACAAGAATAAAAAAATTGCATGAATTTCGGTTTACATCAAGGCTACCCAGTTAATTTTAGAGGCATAGTTTTCGAATCCATCCATATTAGCTGGCGGACCACCTAGCGAAATAATACTTGTTTACAGACATGGTAAATTATATAAATTGATAGATATATAGTTTTCAGTCAAACATAGCTTAATAATAGTTGACAGGCGACTTGGCGGGCCACGAAAACGTCTGGGCAGCCATGGCTTTTTAGATGGTTTGATTTCCTCTCATAAATTAATATCGGAGGACATTATAGATAAATGCAAGCTTACCTGTTAATAATGGCGGTCATTATTTGTTCTCTAAGTGATGGTATATATTTGCTCATCCATATTAAATTGTGAATGTATGCCCTGTTGGCATAACAACCGGCTTTGTAATAAGGAAACTGGTCTATTACTATCTGTATTAGAAGGTCACTAGACCTGAAAAAAAAAAATTAAATTGCAATAATAGTATTGATTCCCTATTTACTTAGTGGTAAGAAGATTGCTATTTTTTGATAAGTGGAATTTACAATGGACAAATTTGACCCCGACTATACTGTCCAAAAAAGAAAAAGAACTTAGGTTGTTACCTAGTGTCCAGTGTGTGCTGGGATTTATTTTTCTCATAACAGTAATGGGGCACTTGTATCCTGTAAATCCTATTTTGAGCTGAAGAAATATGATAAACCAAATTGTGTTTTAAATACCTTACATTGTATTCAAATACAGTAGCATTCAAATACAATGTACAGGGAGTAGGCATTTTGCAGGTATTGTCCTGTTCAGAATTAAAGCTGTTGTGGCTTATGGGGCTAAATATAAAAAAATAGATGTAGCTTCATATCATTATATAGTACAAATCTTTCAGGCTACCCATTGTAAGAAATAAAAAACCAATGATTAGTCTTCCAATTCACAGGTTTAGACCAAACTGTACCCTATTAAATATTTTTGGAGCACTCCAATAAATACTATTAACACATCTAATCCAGTATTGCCAAACTAACCAAATTAAAAATATTTCTGAAAAAATGCTGATAGTGGTGTAAAATCATAACAAATTATAAATTGACTATATTATGATTACAAATTATATAATTACAGTACTCACTTAAGACATAATTAAATTCAAATTATATACTTACATAGGCATTATGGCCACAATTTGTGCAATAATTGTATGAATGTTAGACCATCGGATTACTTGATCTGGACGTGGACTGTCTTCCCAGTTTTCATCTTCAGCTGAAAGATTATTTATTTTAGTAAATTATAGTTATTTAAAAAAATATTCTCACAGTTTATTTACTTCAAAATTAAAGACATTCTAATGTTTCTTCTAACAGACGTCTAAACATTCTAATGTTCTATTTAAATTTAAATAATGTATAAATGAGATACATAATCTAAAAACAAAAATTGTGATGTATCTCTGTTTTGATGTTAATACCAATATCATATTTTGATTGATTGCATATTCTTCATTGATAACAAAAAAAAATTTAATATCACAAGTTGAATAATTGCCTTAGAATGTAAAATTTAGGATGACTGAACAACCAATTTAATAATATTGTGTAATTCTTAATACAACTTTCTTGATTAGTTCTTTGTTATTGTATTTTAGTTGTTTATTTTTAATTCAGTAAAATATAAGTTAATTAATTGCGCAATATTACCACATACTTGATTAAATGGCTTTTTATATTTAAGGCATAAAAGTAATGGGAAAATCAGTTATTTTTGTTGTAAAAGTGATTTAAAAAAGATACTAGGGATTATAAACCTTCCATTTAGATATAAGAGACACATTTCACTACTTATAAATTCCCTAATAATATAAGAAAGAAATAAAGACATTAAAAATTATTATGAAACACAAAAAACTATATATACCTTTAAATAGTTTAACTAAGCAGGTTATAACTTGAGGGCAATGATAAGTATGGGCCGTTACAAGGTTCATCACAAATTTGCTGTACAATTCCACAAGTTCTTCCTTTCGATTTGCCCAGTCAATGTCACATACCACATCCACAAACTGTTTAAAATCCCGCCCCAACACAACAACACATGACAGACAATCATCAAAAACTATCCTGTAATTATCATCATTCAATGGATACTCTTTTAAAACCTTTACTAATTCACCATACGGTCCAATGCTGCCACCTCTAGCATAACTCATAAGAATTTGCTCTATTTGATTTTTCGAAAATCGCAATTTTAAACGCGCAAGAGCCGCCTGACGGTCTAAAGTTTTTTGCATCAAAGATGCTACAGTCTTCTGAGCCGCCACCGCCATTATTTTTTAAGATCAGATGATATACTTTTCAAATACTCGATTATTTCGGGTTGACGGAGCAATTCCGTCTTCTTGTGATTTAGTACTTCTCGTAAAATATTACTGCTATCGTCGATTGTCGGTACAATAAGCGGACTCTGTTCGTAACTGGTACTGGGCTTGCTGTAACTGACACCCGGCTCTGATACCTCAGTAGTCCTCTTATCTTTTAAATAAGACTGCAATCTCTCCAAAACAACTTTATTATCGCCTTCTTTCTTCTCAGGACTATAACCTTCTCTAGACATTGCTTAGCTGTATTTTTACATGATAAATATCTCGTTTTACAGCCTAAACGAAAAAGTAACTTCTTATAAAACACGTTTCCTAATACCACACTAAAGAAAATCACTTAGATAATAGATATAATAGAAAAACTGCAATATGAACACGTGCACACCGTGCGCGATTATTGTAGTATTTTTGATAGATCATTGACGTTTCTTTTTTTGACAATTCGTGACGTAGGTAGGTATTCCATATGGAATAGTAATGTTTATGATATTAGGATAATAGATATTACAGAATATACATACTGTGATGTTTTGTAAACATAACTTTAGACGATAGGAGTAAGTGATAGCAGTATTCAGTAATAATTCTGGGAAATGTATATAATATTACCTGGAATATTTTGGCGGGATCTCAAACTGTCATGTAGTGGTTTTTGTATTTTATTAATAAATTTATGTTGTTTGACACTATATTGTGTAATATAGGTGGCATTTTGCATATTGTGTAATATAGGTGGCATTTTGCATAACAAAACTTGGTTATTGTGCACAAGTGTTAGCGATTTGGAAATAATAACATGTACGATGAATTCTGAGATTCCACAAAAACTCCCCAGAAAGTTCTAATAAGGGAGTCACCATCTTCATCAGAAATCATCATAAGACAGGAAATTCTATGTTTATTCAATGATGACAGTACCTAATGGTCTTTAATAAAAAGGACTAGTTGCCAAGTTAGGAAGAAGAAGAACATCACACATTCAATTATAATCATACACAAATATAAAATGTACAAATCACACTGCCATTACAAAACACCAAGTGAGGTAAATGTTTGATATAAGAATGTATTACTACATTTCTATAGTATGACATGGTATGGGATTACTATATATTATACCGTTTACGATTATTTATCTAATTATGTTAACTGTTAAGTGATTTATTTAAGTTAGTTACTTTTAATTTATTCGTTATAATTTTAAATCATATAGTGTTCAAGTAAAATTTGAATGAAAAGGCAGAATGACATAATAAAGTATGCAACTAACTATTAACTAATCTACTGTCTGTACTCTGTCGACTCGACTCTAGGATTGCTAACTCGATACCACGGATAGGTATTAAATCTCAAAAAGTGCTAGATTACTAAAGATTTAAAAAAGTAATCTAAAATCTTTGTAGAAAGAAAACTGTAGTAAAATTTGAGGTTTCAGCTCGGTAATTACTTGTTTTGTTTGGTGGATAATACCGTGTGTATTATGACGGTAGTTTACGTTTTAGTTACGATAGTTTTAGTTTTTTTATGTATAGTTAAAAAATATTATATTTATCAGTAATAAAATCACTTTCTTTCGTTTCATGTCGTTTACGTGCTACATTTAGTTTTAGGTGCTGAATGTTAGATTTCATTGCAAAGCTTGTTAAAATAGGGCCAAATGTAGCACTGAAAGTGCTAAACTGGCAACACTGCTCGACAGTCGAGTGTTGTGTTATGGATTATTGTATCTGTGGCTTTTCATTTCTCAATGAGTTTGGGAGGGGTGGAGTGCGTGTGTATTTCTTAATTCCGGATCTAGCTTTTAATTTATTATGTATTATCATTTATCAGTGCTTACATAGTTCGTGTATAGAAGCTTGTTTATAATGAACATTATAAATCTTTCGTAACATTGTTTGCTCAGTTTCTTTCTTTTATATGGGCGTAGATAATCATGCAAAATGGCCAACGATTTGTGGTCATGTACCTGTTGTACGGAGGCTCTGACATGTTGGCTGCGATTGAAGTTGTCTCCAGAAGAAATAGAACAACGATACAGGAGCAAAGAGATAGACAGAATACTGGAGAAGGACAAGCAGACATTGCGGCGGCAGGTGAAGTTGCTCCTACTTGGCGCGGGTGAAAGCGGAAAGTCAACATTCCTCAAACAGATGAGAATCATACACAAAGTGAAGTTCGAGCCGGAATTAGTGCGGGAATACCAGCATGTGATATACCAGAACATTGTGAAGGGTATACAAGTGTTAGTGGACGCAAGAGACAAGCTCGCAATTCCGTGGGAGAACCCTAGAAACTTGGACGTTGGGCAGCAGGCACTGCACTTCAACAGCACAGCGTCGCTGGATAGCCGGTTATTCATGCACTACGCACCGCACATACATTCGCTGTGGTTAGACAGAGCCATAAAAAGGGCATACGACAGGCGAAGAGAATTTCAATTGGTGAGTTGCATACAATGATAATCGGGGCTAACAATGCTTGCTATGACTGTTCAGTATATTACTGGGGGTTTTTACAGGCTCTAAGCTGCATATTGTTATTATAATCAGTATGTTTTGTGCGTAATAATGGTCCTAAATTCCAATTTGGTACAGTAATTATCTTTAATAAACTGTCTATGAATTCAATAGCATTTTGGTTAGAAATTACTACTATATAAATAAACATCAAATAACTCTGAAATAAACAAAATAATAGTAACTGGTCAATTAAAGTAGGTCAAACAATAAAAAAAAGAAAGATTTCTGTAAGAATATTAATATCATATGTAATGTTAATAATGTATACCATATGATTACTTTTAATTCATTATAAAATTTGAATTAGTACTCCATTTTGATTATAATTTTGAACCTGTGTACAGTTGTACATTTTATTTTCCTTTTATTTTTTTACTGTGTTTTATATATTATATTAACTATTAGTTGCTCCTTTGTATACTCAGAGTATAGAATTATTTATATTTATAAAAGTAATATTTTATAGATGATGTTCAGTCTTACTAATATTATTTACACCAACTGCCCCTAACTTCCTATGTGTTAATTACAATTAAAAATTAATAATATAGCATGTCCCAAGCCACTCAGTAGAAACATAGGCTTCTAATAGTGAAATAACTGTTAGAATTCGATCAGTAATTTCGGTGATGACCTCCTACAAATATATAAAATTATTTCTTTGATAGTATTGGTATAAGTTGTATAGATTAGTAACTGTCCATAACTTTGTTTTTTACAATCTAAAATGAAGAAGAAATTGCTTATATCACTTGCCGATAATAGAGCTTTCTATGAATAAAAGAGTTTTTAGAAACAAAATAGTAGTTCCAGAGATAACATCCTATATCCATTTTATTTAAACTCTTTATAATAGTGGTATAATAGACTAGAAATTATTTATTGATTTAATTAATTATTTTACTTCATTTTGTATTTCTATCTAAATTGCTCCCCTTTGTTCTGCACCTGCCACTTGGCACAAAAACCTAAGATCACGAATTTAAATGTAGTTTATGTGTATCTCAAATGATTTCCTTAATCAATTATTATAGATTTTCCAGTATTTGAAATTCAGTAACAGTTCTATAAATCTAGTGATTTATCAGTCGGAATTACTTTTAAGCAAAGTAGATTTGTGAAGATTTAGTTTACATTAATGTTTTGTGAATGAATCTTTTATAAACGCCAAGAATTTGCTGCACATTGCTCTATAAATAATGGAGTAGATCTACATGGTTCTTTAAGAGCCTCACACTTCTCGAAAAATGTGTTCAGCGAAATAAAAGAATTTAATTTTATTAATATTTTCTTAAAAGAATAAAATAGTGTATCCATGTTCCATTATTGTTGTTAATAATTTAGTTGATAATTAAATTCATCTTCTATATAATATATCATAACTAGCTATGCTCCTGGCTCCGCTTGCGTGAACTACAAAAATTGATTTTACCGGGATAAAAAGTATATTATGTGTTAATCCGGGTTATAAACTATCTGTATGCCAAATTTCAAATCCGTTCAGCGGTTTTTCTATGATTGAGTAACAAACAATCAAACGATGGGTGTCTGCATAGATAAGTATATGAGACACAGTTTGACCATATCGCTATGAAAGTTGGTAGATTCAGTTTTTATGCTATTCATTTTAATATTAATGCGAACAAATTCTCAGACAAAGCTATGTCATATATTAAGAAATATGGATAAAACCCATTAGCAAGTTAGTAGAGCATTCTTACCAAGGTGGATTATGATTATCAAAGGCTTGGCATAATCACATCTAGTAATTAATTCTGAGAAGTCATATTTCACCATCAGCTAAAATATATCCAATTATCTAGTGGCTGGTAATTAAGTTTGGAATATGAGGTGACTATCAAAGGATCTACATCCTATATTTCTTGGACTCTTCTTGTTGATCTTGGATTGTGTTATACTTACAATAAAACGCAAAGCACATGCCTTTTACCAATATATTATGTAAATAACTTCTATGAGTAATTAATAAATGAATGGCAGTAAAATTGTATAGATCAAATTCCTGAATTGGATAATGATTAAAAAAAAAACTGTACATACTACAAATAAATAAAATTGGAGTGTCTGTTTGTAATGTCAAAATAATAACATTTTTACTGAATGCATATGAAAGTATATACGGTACTCATAAAGACAAAAATGATTTAAACATTTTTATCTGTCTGTCTGTATGTTCCCGAGACGAATTTGATGGAAATTTCACTGATACCTGATGTTATAAGGAGTAATTTAGGCTACTTTTATTTTAGAAAAAGTTTTTGCGTTCCACGTAAATAATAATAATTCGGAAAAAGACGATTTTGGGGTGCTTAAACGGCTTACGCTGTTCAAATCATAACAGATATATCAAATTAACGTAGTACACAATTTAAGATCTTAAAATTACCTACAAAAAAGTCCTCGTGAGACAATGTCTGTCTTCTAAAGATCAACCACAATAAGCAGTTTTGTTTTTAAAATATCCGAGAGTGGGGAGAATAGCACCATTCGCGCGTGTGCCCGATCGACGGCATTCTGTAGTCTACCCGAGCGCAGTCGCGGGAAAAGCTATGAGTTTCTAATAAACTTCTAGAATGTGCGGTAAATAATAGATTCTTATTAATACCTTCTATTAATCTCCTATGAATACCTTCATATTAATTACTACATAGTGAAATCAATAATATTTATTTACATTATTAGCTCTTATTAGCTCACGATAATTTTCGACAAAACTAATATTTTTAATATGCATTTATATGTTATGTATATGAAATGGTAAATATTATAGTATAATCCTTTGATATAGCTTGATCAAATGTTTTCCTTCTTCAAAACGTATGTGGTTGGCATAAATAAAATTATTGTAATTGCATACGTTATCTCATTTGATTAGTCACAGCTAAGTTGCTTCATGCGTCATGCCGTCATGCGGTAGGCTCTGTAGAAATACGCCTTAGACACTCTTCATATATCGTGTCTAATATGAGCGGATATCACGCATTGAACAATCTGGAATGGAACTCTTTCTTTCAAGTACATTAGTTTTATGTGTTAACTACCTGTGTCCGCAACTCCGCTCGCGTGGACTACAGAACAATAAGATTTGATAAAAAAATTTTTGATAAGGACAAAGTATCTAAGCAGTAAAACAAAAAAAAAATGATCAAAATCTATCCAACCGTTTTTGCGTGATGCGCGCACAACGGTAAACGTCAATCATTTTATTTATATAAATAGAAAATAATAATACTAGCCTGTAAATGTTCCACCATTGGGCAAAGGCCTCTTACTGAATGAAGGTACGGGCGTAATCAACAAGCCAGTCCACCACGTATTAGCGATTTCAAACGCCGAAAAATCTGCGTTATTCCTACGTACAGTGGTACTACAAGAATATTTCTTAAGCGTTCAGGTTTCCTCACGATGTTTTCCTTCACCGTCAGCCAATGGCCACCTAACTTAAATGAGTAAATTTACGCGAATTCCGAAAAATTCGGTGATATATGCCAGGGTCGGGCTGCGGACATTGAATCAATATTCCGCAAGCCCGGTGAAGCTGTAAAAACCGCAAAGGCTCCAGGACCCCTAAGGCTAACAGTATAGTCAGTTCGAAAAAAAAAGGATCAATATTCCGACCGTCAAACCACTCGACTACTACGACATTGTAAGTATGTAGTTAAATATAATTGGCCTTTGGTTGAAAATAATAATTTTAATAAATATTTTCCTAATTATTTGGAACAAGATATTCTACTGAATTCTCTGAAATTATTATACTTATTAGCGGCAATAAAGAACTTTTTCAGTAAAAATGATGAAACGAACATTCTGAAAATGTGGTCTGTCAATTTCGGTTATTATTTAAAACTAGATGGTACCCGCAGCTTGTAATTATGTTGACACAGCTAAAAACTTGCCAAATTTTATTTTAATGTGCCCAGAAGTATGTATACGTATGTTGCGATGGCAGAAATGAAAAATATATTTTTTTACCTTATAATCTTATAAATATCTCATAACACGCGTAAAGCTGGTTACACATATAACTGCATACTGGACCAAGTTTGAATATTCAAACATTGTGCACAAGTAGGTATTCATGAGCGTGTGTTGAATTATACTTGCATAGAATTCGCTCAAAACACGCTTGTGCTTAATTTGTGAAGTGTACGTATACGTGTATATGTGTATGTATACGTGTACTTTACACCTTTGATATATTCTTGAAGCACGTCTTTATAATAAATCTTATAAAACTCAACGTCTCTCTGTCTGTCGGTCCGTTTATGTTATTTTCACGCGAAAAACACTTATCCTTTTTACATGTGTTTTATTTCAATTCATAGCTATGTTATCTGGCCAGGGTATAGGATATATTTTGTAAGATAAACTAACATACGAAATAAGCAGTGACGATAATGGTGAATCAATTCGGAAAAAAGTCGTATTTGGGGCGCTTAAATGGCTTACGCTGAGTAAACTATATGAGATATATCAAATTAATGTTTTACATAATGTAGATCTTAAAAAGCTCTACAAAACAATCTGCAATAGCAAATGTCTTTCTTCTAAGGATCACCTGCAATAAGCTTTTTTGTCTTCCATCTTTTGAGCGGGGGCAGCACGATTCGCGTCTGTGCTCATCCGACGGTATTCTGTAGTTCACGCGAGCTGAGTCGTGGCACAGCTATTTTTAAATATAATGTAACTTATAATGATAATAAATGTTGCACAGCTCGCATCACAAATTTTCACTTTATACGTAAAATAGAAATTGTTTTTTTTTTAAAACCTCCGATACAGATATCTTATGCATTGTGACCATTTTAACTAGCCCAAACACGACACCTAAACTGTAAGTTGGTGACGAGTTGGTCAGATTTCAAATGATGCTGCCGCATCAAATCAAAGTTAAAAAAAGAAGCTAAATGAAAGACGTTTGGGAGCTACGATGCCACAGACAGACACACAGATAGATACACAAGGGAAACTTATAATAGAAGGGCTGTTTAGGTCGGGGGTAAAAAAAATAAGAATAATAAAAAATAGTAAAAAAATAGGTCGAATTGCGGAGCGGTCGAGATTAGCTCTGACGCTCGTGTTGTTTATCACGGATATTGATACCGGCAAAATAGTGATGTACTAAAGCTAACATTGTAATTCCCGCTGTGCGTATACAACATGAAAATTAATGTTAGTGTAGCGTGCATCATGCATGTATGTATGACAGAGTTATATACAATTATATGTTGTAAGGTTATGAAATTCCTTTCGAAAAAGACTGGGTCACACGCTTAAATTGTTACTATTTTATCAAGGAAATGCCTTAAAATCTGATACACACAATTATTTATATGGTTCTAATAGCGTTGTAAACGGTTTTTTTAATTCTTTATAAGCTTAGAGTTATGACCACAATTTCGCATGCTGTTAAGTGACGATGTGGCTCAAGATGGTGACATACTAAACCTAGTGGGGAAATTGGCTCCCAAGTGTAGTTGCCGGAACACACCTATAGGTGCTTGGCGATAAATTTTGACAAACTTGAGGGTTGTAATTAGCCAGGCGGGCTAACAAGGAAAATACCCCATCTTTTTCTTAACCGAAAATTAAAGTTCCTTGTTGAGTTTCGAATTCACGTTTATCGACGCGCTGTCCGTACACGCTACCGCTGAGCCATTATTTCATTTTTATACTACTTGAGTGCTGCATCGTTTTTTTAAATGTATTGTACACCGGTAATTATGGACGTTGTTGAACATTTTAAATTATCTGAAAGTATAAACGGTAGGCTTATTACTAAACGTCGAGTGGTTTAGACTGGCGCAATATCAATTCGATGACCGCATGTTCAAAACCTACGAATTTTTCCGAATTTGCGTATATAAATTGGTAACACACTATCGACTTACGGTGAAAGAAAACATCAAGAGGAAACCTATAAAAGCTTAAGAAACATTATTGTAGTAACATAGTATGTGAGGAAAAATTTAAAACTATTGATTTCTCGGCGTTTGAAATCGCCGGGTTGAAGCGTGAGGCGCTGGCGTGGTGAAAGCCCGGCCTTCCCTCTGGAAGAGGCCTGCAGCAGTAGGACACTTACTTACTGGCTGGTGGTGAAAGTAGCACGCAGATTTTTTATTTTTTAATCATTTTTGACTTATTAAAATTATTCAATTTGTTTATAAAATACGTAATAATTATTAGTACTATTGAATTATCATATCTATACTTAGTAATATAATATAACTGAACAATTTTTTGTTTGATTGTTTGTTTAAACGCGCTGATCTATGGAATGGATGGGAAAAAATATTTTTGTATATGATAGCCAGATTCATGAGGAATAGTATAGGCTATATAATTTCACGCTATGACCCTAAGGAGCGGAGCAGTAACTATCAACGTCAAGCAATCGGGCATGCTGTAGGCAAGTACAGGAAATAGGACAGCAATAAGGCTACAAGAGTGCACTGGCGGCAGCGCCGTGGAAAGTTTGTCCACTAAACTTAACACGGGGAAAACCGTGGGTCACACTAGTATGAACATACATTTAACAGAAACAAATTTGTCTGTAGATTTTAGTAAACGTTACTTCTTTCTGAGTTACTCTCAAGTCGCGTCTAAAGCAGTCTTACTTCGATAAATAAACCTTAGACGTAGACAATATCCGCATTACAGCGTTTCGATGATGATGCAACAATTTATCTATCCACTTTTAATGACAATCGTCGGTCAGTGTTTGCATTCGAATGATGATTTGCGATCATGGGCTTTCCCTGTCATTTACATCATGTGACAGTACACAGTCACGCCGCGCCATGCCAGTCAGGTCAGGCCACATTCCTGCACACTTACCATAAACTGCCTTCGGCGCTGCCGATTGCGAAAACCGACACGCCAAGAACAAGTATCTCTCGGTCTAATTAATGAAGCATCAGCAGATTGTTAGTCTATTGAACATCGATCGTCTATCGATTAAGCGATAGTAGGAAATAAACTAACGATAGTACAAATTTACTGTTATATTTTAAAATGCATGTAGATAATTTGTAAGGATGCAAACAAATCTCGCAAATGACCTTTTTCCGTCTTCATCGCTGTATCGAGTACATATTGAATACGGTACTAACAATTGTTAGTTAACCGATTAATCGATAGTTTTTTTTACAAAACAACTTATATCGAATTTTTAAACTAACGATGTTCAAATGAATACTAGTTTATCGTTTTAATCCGTCAGTCAGCTGTATATTCCTTAATGTCTCATAATATAGTTTTCCCTGAGATAATTTTGATTAATTTAATTTTAGTTAATTTTCATAACTTGACTACAATCTCACCTGATGTTAAGTGTAAATGCGGGCGGCATTTAGTCCATAGAAACGCATTCCTCTTTTTGTCCCTGGATAAAATGGTACTAAAACAAATATTTTCTACCACACAATCTATATGTACTACTGTCATGTTCCAATGTTTTTATTTTTCCATTTTTTATTTTATTTTAACAACTTTTCAGTTATACATTTAGATATTATAACATTTTTGTTAAATAAATAAATAATAATTCAACTCGGTCCAGTTTTGTAGGACGAAATAGTGGAATTCGAAATAATAATTTTGTTGTTTTACAGAGGTATAATCAGTCAGAGCCGCAGTTGTCTCCCCTCTCTCGTTCTATTCAGTCGTTCGGGCATAGCGCGACAGCCATACACTTCTGTTAAAATCTATTCAAATTTTTGCCCATCACGTTTCCTCTTAAGTCATAATAGTCAGGTAGGCTTTAGTAAATTCCCTGCCACCATACTATGGTTTCATCGCGTTTCCTGCACCGAAAGCTTAGGTACATCGTAAGATTCGAACCTACGTCAATCGATGCGGTCTCCGAACACGGTGCCACTGAGCCATTATCGCTTCGCATCAGTTAATTTAATAAAAGCTTAAAGACGTTGAGAATTAATTAGTTTCTCTGTTACCCGTCGCTCACTAATTGAATGTGAAAGCACATATGAAAGCTCAACTACATTCCACAGATTTCTACCTGAGGTTCATACATGTTAAGTTTATCCGTTAAAGGAAATAATTAATATCCACTGTTATATTAGAATCGGTCTCCTAATCATAGACTGTGTAATAATTTAATTTACTTTTCATTTATAACTTCAACATTGGCTTATATAAATACATACATATATATAATATATAAAATTCAACGTCTCTCTGTCTGTCTGTCGGTTTATGTTCTATTCACACGAAAGCCGCTAATCCGATACACATAGTTTTTCATTTAATACATGTATATGTTATCTGGCCAGGTAATAGGATGTATTTTCTTACATAAAGAAACATTCGAAACACTGTACCTGATGGTGAGCACAGTGCAATCCAATAACATCGGCGACTACCGAGGGATTTACAATCGCCGTCGCTGTCATGCTGGCCTGCTCAAATATCTCTTCACCGTTATGTTTAAATGACTCCATGTTGTAGGAAGGAAGAAAAACACTGGCCGGGAGACAGTTCCACGGCCTCAAAATACGGCAAAGATACGACGTAGCAAATTTCTTTGTTCGAGCCGAGATGGAGATTACCGTAAAGCTGCGGCTCCGGAGCCCAACGCGTGTGGTTCTGTTATGAAAGGGAGAAGACGGAGTTAGGTTAAACAGCTCTGCAGCACACTAGCCATGACACAGACGATAGAACACGCTCAGCGAGGCAATGATTATTTTTACCGAATAAGGAAAACCGCAACGCTATGTAGTTTGTTACATCGAGAATCTCATGCCTGTCGTGTAATGCAAACCGGATTAGAATAAGTTTTTCTGTCACTCTTGACCTGAAACAGCACTACAGAATAATTCCATTATTTTTATATATAAAATTTTGTAATGAGCTGAGTGGTGGGATATGACATTTGTTTTTCGACTGGATCGCGACCCCCCATACACCAGGTGTAACACCTTCTAATATACCATTTCTACTAGCTTGCGCACTTTCAGTCGACGGTCATCCAATACGATTTTGTGGACTGCTTCCACCATTTCTGCCGTAGTCACCTCATTTGGCCGTCCATTGCGATGTTCGTCTTGGCAGCTCGTGTGGCCTCGTTTAAACTGTGCCAACCAATATTTTACAGGGAGCAGGCTCCCCTAGAGTAGAATCTACTTCCGCTATGATATTGGTTGGACTGACGCCTTTCAAAGGAAACAATTGTATCACATAACGATAAACAATTTTAACGATGTTGAACCGCAACATACATTTCTGTCCCAGACGCCCCGAAGGCAAAACGCCGACCGCGGAACATTTTTACCGATCCCAATGACGAAAATGGAGGCAGTTAATGCGATCTACTCCACCGTTCTCAGAAATCAAGCGTGCTTGCGCCCACGCCCCGCGAAACCACCGTTTCCTCAGCAAGGGACGGGCGGTTACCGTCGCTCCCGCACACCCGCCACGACCACCCTCTCCTACGGCAACTCCAGCCTAGGTCCGTACCTCCGGCGTGGAGCACTTGAGCCAGTAGACGCTCGCGCGGTACAGTGACACTGCATTCACTAGCTACTTCACACATGCACACCACACAGGTACATAGGTTCTGTAAGGGCCCTTTTTATCTCTTTTTGGCTATTTAGTTTTAGATCAAATTACCAAATTACTAAATGCATTTACGCATGTTTCTCCCTTGATCCCAAAAGGCAGAAACATGTATATATTTATAGTTAGATCTAATTTTCTACGGATAGGAAATTAGTCAGTTTGCGACTTAATTTTAACTAAGGTAATATCCGAGGTTCGGTCACTTTGGGAGCTGTGTGTGTTGAGTGCCTTCAGCGCTCGTACCCAAGCCCGGTGAAGTTGTAAAAGCCTTCTATTTAAAACCATGTTTATTAATTCACTGAGAGCGTTCTCTAATGATGGCGTCAAATGATTATTAAACAACGTAGCGTCGTGATACTTCAAACATAAACTTTATAAGGATGGTACTTCTTACCGCAATTATTCTTCACAAACAACAATCGCCATCTATATGTCAGGGCGGGTACTTTTAGGACTACCCTGGTATCCAGTTGCCGAAAAACTTGCTGGCTGCCATGAAAGTGACGACTGGCCATGGTCTGTCGATATTTGGGTGGTCGCCGTGGTTTTTGGATTGCAGTTTTTCAGACTTAACTACCAGTTACATTTGAAAAATCTCTTTGTATTTTATAGCATATTTATTAAGGAAAGTTATAGGCTGTATAACTTCGCGCTACGACCCAAAGTAGTGGAGCAGTAACCATGCAATCTGGCAAGCTGTAGGCAAGTACGGGAAATGAGAATAACGATACGTAATGGGTGGGTTGGAGGCGGCGCGATGAAGGTTTGGTCTAATAAATTTAAACGGGTGAAACCGTGGGGCGCGGTTAGTATAATAATATAGCGGAAACGTCTGATGATATACAAGTTTAGTCGGCTATGGTTTTCTATTCGTCTGCGCATCGCCTTACTAACAAGACGGCCGTTAGTGTCTAGAAACTTTTTACAACACATGCTCGATTATAAAATCACGAAATAATGTTAAGACTGACACGCGGAGTATAAAACAGACGTCATTCCTTTTTTTTTTACCACCTGTGCATCTCGATATGAATCACCGCGTAAGACGTAGTATTTCAGGTATTCGAATTGTTTACACAAAAGTATTTTCATAATCGTAAGCGATAATATTGATTATAATATTTTATAAAAACCGATGTGTATATATCGTTATCTCGTTCCTGATTTGTAGATAGCGTAGGTACAACGCGTATGTGTCGTAATTCTTTGTTAGCTTCATTATCGACGGCAGGTTCAATGTGAAATAGTAAAAACCTTTGTACCTAGTTGTATGTTTAATTATCACTTATTGATTCATACAATAACCTCGAGTGACCTCAAGTAAACCAGTAAAATTTCATTAATGACAACATTCTTAATATCATTAGGATATTATCGCAATGTATACGGCGATTTTTCTAATGTACATTTAAAGCTTCCTTTTGGTGTTAATACTTCGTTAACGAGTGGGATTATTAAGAAAATATATTTTTAACGGCGATTAAACTATGTAATTTGTTTTCAAATCTCCGTGTATATATTTTTGTAGAATATATTCATATTAAATAATCTGTAATCCTTTATTTTCTAATATAACTTATTATTTTTTTAATTTAATCTCGTATCTGTTACATGTTCAAAGAATTTTTACTTCAAACACGCGTAAAGCTTACAAGAATTTTTTGTCATTGTTTTCTATATTTTATAATTAACACGAATCTAACGACAACTCAAATGTTAAAATCCATCAAGTCGTTTAGGCAGAGCGTGATAATAATATAGACATTCATAAAATAAACATACACTCGAAAAACATTACCCTCCTTCTGGGCAGTCGGTTAACAAATTCGTATTTCCTTTAATCCATTACCTACCTCGCCGCTACCGAGATATAATAATAAATAAACAGCAGTTCTCTCGAGGTACGTACGGGGATTATAGATTTCTTGGAAGTAAAAAAAAATATATCTAAATATTACTTCCATAATATACCTACGTTCATTCATTTCGACTTAATAGTCGAACTAATGAAACGCATAACGCCGGCGGTACCCCTTTTTTATTTGTAATCAGTTTAATACAACAAAAGATGCCTGGTTTATCGCACTAATGTCTAATTAGTTAGCAGAATGTTTTAAACTTTTTATGTATCGGAACATAAAGAAGTCGATAGCGTCCGCTCGCGTTTGTGTGCCTTTGTTCTGTCGTCGCTTATAAAACACTGGGTTTCATTTATGTCCGACATCTTATCGTGTGTAATTTTAATAAGGCTAAATGCTTAGTTCCGTTCGTATGTAATAACTCATCTGGTAGAGTAGTGCCAGTTCATTCATTCGTGGCGGTATCGTGGCTCCGAATTGACGTTCATCGTACATATTAGATACTAGTCGGTGTTCGCACGCTTGACTGATTGTTTTTCTTCTGTGTCATTGATGGAACTGTGTTTTATAGTAAGCCCAGTACAATTAAAAACACTAAGTAATCAACAATATATCCCCAGTTGCCGTTATCATGCTGTACTGCATAAATAGGAATTAAGTAGCGACTCAGTTAGGCTGTACAGCAATACCACCGAAATTGAACATATCATAACTTATTATAGCACACTTCTGGAATGAACATTTAAATAGGAAAAAAATTGTCAAGTGCGTGTCGGGCCACGTGCAGTGTAGGGTTTCGAAGCTGCCCGTCATAATATGGATACTGAGAAGAGGGGTTTTAAATAATTTCCAATGAAATTTGTATGAAATTACTTCTCCAAATACATTTTATAAGTTGGTCGACTATTACTCGTTAACTAAAAATACCTTTTTAAAATGATAAAAAAGAGGTCTTTTTTTAAATAATTCCTTACCGATTAAAACGAAATGCTGTACACGGTAAGTATAGATCATTCCATAATCGATGGATTATAAGAATTGCCAATAATACTTTCAGTAATCGAAAAAAGTTATATTTTTATATACTCTCAAGCGTATTTGATGAAAATTATAAACGGGAAGTACATGCCATACCTCAATTGATGAAAATAATGCAAAAATTTCAAAGTGCGTGTCGGGCCACGCGCAGTGTAGGGTTAGGTTTAGAAATTTTCAATGGAATTTGTATGAAATTACTTGTCCAAGTATATTTTATAAGTTGGTCGAATATTACTCGTTAACTTGTAAAACCTACTTAGCTGTGATAGTTTTCCTTTTAACTTCGTTATATACACTACTGCCGTGAAGTTTTTCACATATACAAAAACAACCATTCAGCTGGCAGGGCCCCACACTTGACTCTAATAAATATTAGCACTTTAAAGTTTATTATTTCCCAAACGGGCATCGAAAAATGGTTTTCACACAATATTTTTGAACGACCTATCAAACGACAGCCCGCACTAAACAGCCCCATTTTATGTGCAATTTTTAAAATATTTTATTTTACCACTTTGTCGGCGTGATTAATTTGTATTACCCATACCAAATTACAGCTATCTAGTACTAAGAATCTGCGAGCTAAGTCGCGGATAGAAATACGGACATGACGAAACTATACGAGTTCCTTATTGACTGTGGAACCCTCCTTATAGATTTTAAGTTAAATTCATTCAAACGTACATACAAGTCCATACATAGTACGACTTTTCATTCAAGTCATATTCAGAAAATGTATTTGTTTTGTCGAGACGATGGACTTATGCTAGGATCTGATAAGGAGTGCTGTAGACCATAATGAGTCCTATTCACAATATAATAATACTAGCAATGCTTCACGGTTTCACTCGTGTTAAATTTGCGCCGCTGCCATCGCACCCGTGTAGCCCCCTATCCTTGTTCGCAATTCTCGTACTTGTGTACAGCATTTCAGATTGCTTGGCACTCCGCTCCTAAGGGTCATAGCGTGATATTAGATAACCTTTCTTAATATATGGGCTACTAGCTGTGCCCACGACTTCGTCTGCGTGGACTTAATTGGGTCTTTACCAGGATAAAAAGTATCCTTTGACGGCTAACCAACCTAACCAACGTTAGGGTGATCTTTATTTTGAAAATGTATAACTATATATAAGGGCCCATAGGTTGAGAAATAAATAAAAAAATATATTTTCTCCAAGTTTGAAGTCTCTGTCTTAATATTAACCTATGCCTATTTACAATATAAGTTTACTATCTGAATAACATTGGGTTTAATAATTAATTACTTTTTTAGTTTCCGGCCAAAGCGATTGTTAAAAAATCTTAGATATTTTTGCAAACTTTTAGTTATTCTAATTTTAGATTTTTCAGCTAGATGAATAATGTATTTAGTAAATGTTTGTCTAAATTCTGTTCAAAAAATATTGATTAATTATAATGACTAATAATCGGTAAAAATACAAAAAAATAGCAATTATTACAAAGTTGAAGCTTATTACGTTTCAAATTTTTGGACAGTTAGTTTGGTTGCATAAAAAAAAAAGAATGCCTGAACGGTTTCCACGTGATGTTTTTCTGCCACCAGACGGTAGTGTTATTAATTAAATTGAAAAATGTAAGTGAATTCGGTTTAAATCTTTGATACACGCTCGCAGGCGGACATCGGATAAATAATCAGCTTGTCTTAACCGTTCGGCCACCACGACGCGACGTAGAGAAGACCCCTTACGTAATTCACATTATTACAAGTTATTTTTATTTATTTATTTTACGTCATAGTCACTACAGACGTTATGTTTTCGATCGGTGTAAAGTTTTTAATAGCAGTTAGGAGATAAAGGAGATAACGTCGTTCCAATCAATCAATGTTTTTTGTTTTCATAACAGTCCGGGAACGGTGGCGCTTGATTTTTTTATAACAGTTTGAGGCATAGAACTTAGTATTCGACATTAATTTTAACTTCATATAGCTGTTTTCCAAAGAAAAATAAAGCTAAATATAATTTAATTTTACACGGGATTATAAATTCATTATTTTCGGATTTATTCCTAACATATGCTAAAAGATCTGCCTTCGTGCCAAATTGAAAAATCATGGGTCTCCGGGAAGTACCTTATAGGTTTTGATGGTTGGTTACTGAGTGTCTGATAGTAAGTAATCCAAAAAGAACGGCGTCTACCGACAGATGAAGATTCCATCCTGCATGCTTCTCGGTAATTGGATGTGCACTGGCTGATCCGGAAATGTGGCGAACCAAAAGAGTCACTGTGACGGGTTATCACCATTATAGCATGGTAGTCGCGATACACTCGGGTTATGATCCTTACCACTGCGCTTGAATCATCATAGTTATTAATTACAGATGAAAAACAAACTACCTATTTTTGTAGGTTTGTCCTTTTTTTTGTTTTATTGTTACTTTAGTGAATGTGATGGGGCTTATCTATATCTATACATATAATAAAATTGAAGTGTCTGTTTGTAATGTCAAAATAACACATTTTAACTAAAAGCATATATGAAAGTGTTTTGTATAAATAGTACCTATAACAAAAACCCATTTTTTTCTGTCTGTCTGTTTGTTCCGGGTAATCTCCGAAACGGTTGGACCGATTTTGACGAGACTTTCACTGGCAGATGGCTGATGTTATACGGAACAACTTAGGCTACTTTTATTTAAAAAAATCATAATTGGGTTTCGCACAAAAAATAAACAGAGGTTTTTTTAGTAGTCCACAGCGAGTACCTAAATAAAATGATTGAGGTTTGTCGTTGTGCTCATCATTGTGCGCATCACGTAAATACTACCGGATAGATATTTTTTTCTGTTTTACGCCTTAGATACTTATAAAAAAAATAACAACATTTCTTCATAACAGTAGTTCTGTCGTGCATACGAGCGGAGCCGCGAACACAGCTAGTTGTAATAATATTGGAAATCTTATAAAGGCCATTTGATTCCGAACTAAGCGTGGCTTGTACTGTGGTAACCAAAAAGCTAATAAAAATATACAGATTATATAATGGATAAACATGTAGATAGAACTAACAATGATATTCAACATTCTCTTCCCAATGCACTATGTGTCTTGACAACTTTTATAAACATATATAACTCGTATATATACACGATAAAAGAATAAAAAAGTGATATGGATAACAAAATTTTATACCTTAAAATGTGGAAGGTTCGAGTAATTTATAACAAAATAATTTCACATTTAAATATTAGATATACAGGTTAATGAGAAATTACATATTATTTTATCTTTATTATTAATATAATCTAAATATTCTCGTGCTGGCCTTTTAAGTTCACGTATGTTTATGTTTTTTTTTCGTTCTGACTACACTAATAGCCATAAGTCCTCTGAAGCCTGAGGCAGCTTTTACAGCTTCACCGGGCTTGGCAATACATGCAATAAATATAAACAGGATACGATAATTGTTTGATCATTGGTTAAGACTTAAAAAAAGTATTTATTTTTAAATAAAAACGGGTTCTACGTAAAATAGAAAGAAAAAAAAACTTGTTTTTATTTTACAAAGTAATTATTATGGCATAATACATTAAATATTAACTACCTACTTCCTTATACTTACAAAGTTTTTATACTACATACATGTAATTCGATGAAGTGGTCGGTCATGATTAGTTTTCCTCAACTAAGATGTGATTAATATTAAAGTTCCTCTAAATTCTGAGAATTTGCGGTTATTTAGGACAGGTTTCAAGCATTGAATTTTCATTATAAAAACATGTTATATGTACTTTTTGTACATTACGTCTTAGATTATTTTAAGACGAGATTCTGCGCCTAATAATTCTATAATTTAAATTGTATTTTGTTTTTGAAATAGCAAATAGCTATTACACCTTTTCTCTTCGTAAAGGGACTGAAATACGCTCTCCAAGTTCAGTAATATATAATAACCCTGGTGTTGCAGTTGTCCATAGGTGACGATAACCATTTACCATCAGGTGGGCCGCCTGCCTGTATGCGGCCCTATTGACATAAAAAAAGAGTTCGCATTATGTTTAACGGTTATCGCTGATTATAGTTATCTTTTAACAAATCTCTAATAGTACTGCGGTTTTACCGTAACTCATAGGCTTAGTATTTGGCGGCAATCTCAACTGATGTTAAGTGACGATGTTGCCCAAGCTGGTAACTCGCTAATACTAAAGGGAAGATTGGCTCCCAAGAGGAGCTGCTGGAACACACCTATAGGTCCTTGGCGACATTTTTTTTCTATTCGAGGGTGGTAGCTAGCCAGGCGGATATTAGAAAATCCCTATCACAATGCTATGGTTTCATCACGACGTTTTCCTTCGAAAGCTCAAGCTCATTGTAAGGATTGGTACTTCCGTTAATCGACGTAGTGTCCGTACACGCTACCACTGAGCCATCATTACTTTGAACACCTCGAAGAACTGAGTATGAACGACTGAGCATTGCTTCTAACTGCTTGTTCACACTAGGCAATGATGACGTGATTTCGAATCCCTGTAGTGAGCCTGAGCTTTCAGTGAAGAAAACTATCGTGAGGAAACCATAGCTTGGTGGTAGGGCTTCTTCTAGTGCCCGTCTGACTAGCTACCACCATCATGTTGAAAATCTGTCGCCTAGCACCAATAGGTGTGTTCCGACAGTTTCACTTAGAGCCACTCTTTCACTAGGCTTAGCGTGTTACCAGCTTGGGCTACATCGTCACTTAAGTTCAGGTGAGAATATGGCCATAACGCTAAACCTATAACGACAACGAATATGTCGGCCCGATAGTTTGTCGGGACGGTTAATGTATCGGTTTATGTATTTCAATGGCACTGTTCACACTATAGCGACTCGATTAAACTGTCGGCAACGACACATTTACCGGACGTTCAGCCACGATTTACTGTCGGGTCGGATATTATTGGCATATGGCTTTATATTGCGCCGTTCACACTTGTCGGGACGAAGTGACGACTTGTTCCCCACCCATCCGCACATACCCGGTTCTCGTCATTGCCGATCAGTGCAGAGTGCAGTCCGAGCTGCCATTTTAGCGCCTTCGGCGCTAGATCAATCCCTTTTTGATGAGCCGAGCACGCGACCAATAATTTTAGTGCCTTGCGGATAATATAGCCTTTTAAAAGTTTTTATATGACAACACAGTTTTACACTCTTCCATAGAAGCAAGATAAGGCGAAATAAAAATAGCATATATACGAGCATCCTTTTGGTCATTGTTGTGTTGGAATACAATTCGTATTATGTACATAATATACATCGTTTGTTTTCAGCTTTAAGTTGTACTGTTTCTCTTGCGTAATTAGTGAATTATGTGTGTATAAGTATTAAATTTTTGAAATGGTAATACAATGAAAGACAACTGAACATTATACACAATTAGAATACTTAAATAATTATAATAAACCATATTTTATTTCTCCAAATGTATCTTGAACAGTAGTTCGCAATTAAAAGTTGGCTTAGCTTAGAAAGAAACGAATGAAAGTATTGATTATCATGAATTCAAGTTATGTATCCATCTAATTTCATGCAGAGAACTACGAAAAAGATTAGCAAACAGCGAGGTAGTTTAGCGCTGAATCTAGTGCTTTTTTAACATGAGAATTTCGTACAATCTAGCGCTTTTTGCACCACTATTAACGTAATCAAGCGAGGTGGTAGGAATTGTGACCACCATACACATAATGATAAATCTATCACTAATTTTCTTTTAGTTTGTCCGGACGGACATGGAGAAACTATAAGGTTTCTTTGTTAACATCGGAAACTGATACAAACAAAAAAAAAACATTTGATTTATAATCCATGCAATGTAGTATAAAGCATATTCAAGTGTGAGAGGTCGCGGGTCCAAGCTAATTGACAATATAATTATAATAATTGGGCTTCACTCGGTTAAAATTGTAGATTACGGCAAGTATATGTACCTACAATATACGGTATGATAAGAACGGCGCCTTTGTTTTTGAAGTTAAATTAAGACCTTTAAGTCTATGGGTATAAGGGTTTTCTAATGTCATCGTTAGATTCACAACCCAGTCTCACAGTCACGTGCTAAACTCTGCTAAAGAATAAATTACGCTAGGGAAGTGATAGACAAATCGATAAAAATTGGACAAATGGCCATGGTGATAAATAAATATAACACATTGAAACGGTTCTGCGCATCGTTTTTCTATAAGATACAGTTATATAATTGCTTTTGATGTTTTTTATAGTGATTGCACTTTGCCTTATGTTAAGCACAGTACAATTCAAAAATAGATGGTTCAGTGGTAGCGTGTACGGACATTGCGTCGATTGGCGTGAGTACGAATCCCTGTAATGAACCTGAGTTTTCGAAGGAAAATATCGTGATGAAACCATATCATGGTGGTATAGCTTTTTCTAATACCCGTCTAGCTAGCTACTACTCTCAAGTTAATAATATGTCGCCAAGCACCAATACGTGAGTTCTGGCAGCTGCACTTAAAAGCCAGTATTCTAGTAGGCTTTGCTTGGTACCATCTAGGCCCTAGATTCTAGGGCCACGTCGTCACTTAAGATCATTTGAGATTGTGGCCACAACGCTAAACCTATAACGATAAAACGCCACTGTGACGGATTTACGGGTCCAGATTCCTATCTTCCTGCTTGATTAATCTATATATACTGGCTGATGCCGGAACGCAAACTGTTCTACTACCCAGCAAATGTAGGTGTTCGCATCTTCGGGAGTTATCTTTGTTTTTATTTTGTACTTATCATTAAATGAAGAGCAAAAAGTTACCCGAAATTAATTTAAAAAAAACAGGATTGCTAACGCATAAAAACGGAATGTTCCCTTTTTTTCTTTATTTTGTTATGGTAGAAGTAATTTTATCTAAATGTATACATATTCAAGGCGCTAAATGATTCGGATCCATTTTTAGTATGTCGATACGAAGCCAGTATCTAAGTAGAGCGCAAGACAGCGTATTCAAATTATATGTTTTTGCACGCTATGGTTAAATTTCGCAAGCGTGTCTTTTGAGTCTTGTATACGTTTATATTTAACGCGAATTGTGGGCGTTATACGTGGTCCTACCTGTTAACAGAGATCACCGTTACTAGAATATAACTCGGTGAGTTTATTGCTATGTTTCAATCATTTTATAAAACTGTTTCGGCGACGTTGATCTTCGATAATTGCCAACGTACGACCGTGCCTGGTCGGTTCAAGATCGAAATAAAGGTCTCTTAGGAAATAAAGAAACAAAGAATACTGTTCGCTTTCACGTGACAGGCATGATTCGTAGATATAAATGGGCGTGTTTCGTATTTGTCGGTTTAGATATGAACTTACTATGCACTTGTTAAGTTTATTTCACCAACTATCTGCGACGACGCCGCCAACGTTTGCGTTGTCCTCAATTACCGTACTTACCTATACAGCTTTCAGATTGCTTGACGTTCATAGTTACTGCTCCGCTTCTTACGGTCATAGCGTGAAGTTATATAAACTATCCCCTTCCTCAATAAATAGGCTATAATATACCAAAGAATTTTACAAATCGGACTGGCAGTTCCAGATACTAGCGCGTTCTAACAAACATTATCTTGTACTTTATCATTACATATTAAAATAATTCATTAATTTTTTTTTTCTAAATTGGCTGAAATATAACGATGATTATTGTTAGTGTTGGAAATATCATGCGGACTGGGAGCTTTGCCAGTAAATCAATAAAGTTATATGTATTACTGTGCTACCCGAGCGAAGCCGGGTTGCTAGTAAAATATATTTGTATAGATGCAAGATTCGAAACCAACAACGGTGAAGTCGTGGAAATGTCATACGACATCTGCTCGGTTGTATCGGAAGTGATTAAACGGTGACCTTGACCTGGAAACTAAAGTCTCGTACGTTGTCCACGTTTCGTGAACACTAACTGCATCTGTGGAAATAAGGGCAAAGATATAACGGGTTCATGTTAAATATGTGGTTCGTGTAAAGTCATGAATTAGTCCTTTTAAAAGTACTGATGCTTTGGTCTCAATATATGGGATCAGGGTACCTTCCATGCTATGTTGTCGAAACCTGACAGTACTGCCGCCCTTTCGGTACACAACTTCATTGTTAGGTACGTCAAATAAAATGCGTGAAAACAATTATTTCTAAGACAGCAGTAAAATATAGTCTAAGAAGTTATAAAATTAAGTTATTTGGAACGGTAAATAATAAAAAAATTCGAAGATTTAATTTTGACTCTTAATTACGGTCTCTTAATCGACCACTTGTTAATGTATAGGTGTAGCATTTATTGGACACTTGTTTAATGTATTATTTAAATCACTATTTTTTTAAAATTATAACTTACGAAGATAACCTATCGTCTGTTTTCTCGACGCATTTACTGTAAGTCGTCTATGTCGATCGTTCTCCTTATATCTAGGCTACATGACACCAGGATAGCAAAACAGAATAAAAACCATGCGCCACGTACAAGTACGGCCTCGTGCCGTTTCTTTAAACATGTGTCGCTTAATCACGTGTCAGAAAGAGACAGGTAACTTTAGTCTCGTTTATATCGTGTGTTGGAAAAAAATGATTATTTTACTAATGATTATTATACTAAAACATTGCAACTGAATATAGAAATTAACTTATATTTGTTGTTAATTACCAAAAACTATATTTTTGAAGTTTGGTTACAAGCAACCAGTGAATATTTTATTTTCATACCATCAATATGAAATCAACCATTACCTGCGGAGACGTAGACATCGGTTCTGTACAGCACGGTTCGAAACGATAATTATCATGATAAATATAGGTTGATAAATATAATTATGTTTGATAAATATAATTCGAAAATATTGAATTTGCAACTCTTCAAATTGTCGTTTTAAACGACTGCGTGTATCGGAACGTGCGCGCCACTTCTCAGCCACTTAGACGTCAGATGTTGTGGTGGAACAATTTATCCTTGGAAAATGAACAGTGGCCTCAAAAAGAAAACATTCATTCGTTTTGTGAGTAACTAATGACAGCAATTGCGAGTACAGCTGCACTAGAACGATGTTTTTAAGCATTCGAACTAGTGCAATCAAAACTTGAAATCGACTGGGAAATGACAAAGCGGCTAAATTGACATTTGTTTTTGAATAACTCTATTAGCAAACTGAAAATCTAAACACAGATTTAAGTTGAATTCTTCAAAGACGGACAATCTTTATCCTGTTAATGCAATTGAGGAAGATGAGGATGATATTTCGCTCATTGATTTAATTAACTAGTACGTATGTAGTTAGTTAAATTTATTTCCAAGTTTTTATATGTCTAATTTATGGACGAAATACCCATAAAAGATAACCTTGATTGTTAAATGCGTATAATTTATTCTTTTATCGTAAATTATGATAGGCAAATAGTTAAATACCCAGTACATACACAAGGATTGATAAGTTTATAATCTTGATGATTTCACCACCCTGGTGCCCAGTTGCTTCCATTTACTACAATTTGTAGTATTAAAAATAGTTGCATAGTTGATAGTTGCACACATTAGTCAGTCACAGACAGGATCGGCATCGATCAAGAACATTGACGACAAAATGTTTCTTCATCGACATCCATCGTGAAACTGACGGAAAACTAGCACCAAACTGAACAGTGTCCAAAAGTAGCCACCGGCCGACTGTCCGTTTGTCGGTACTGGACACAGAAACCACGGTTTCCTGTGCCAGCAACACAAAGTTTAAGTCTACGTTTGCGCAGCTTCCAAGTCATATTTGGGTTAATAGTTTTCATTGAAATTTGTTTCATTTGCTGGAATGGAACAGTAACTGTGTCGAACGCTTTCGTTGATTTCAGTATGTTTTGTTAATCCATGTAGGGCTTGGGAGTTATTGTAGATGCACAATTTTTCTTCTTATTTAATGGCAAAGTGTGCCAGCACCAGTGATTGCCGGATTCTTAAAAAAATACAATTTATTTTGTGCATTTATGTTTTTTTTTGTTACAGCGTTACTGTCTATGTTGCTTAAAACTAGAGTAGACCAAAATAATAAAACCAGTGAAAATTAATCGTTTTAATCGTACGAATTCAAAATTAATCGAATTGATCGAACGCCGATCTTTTTAATTTTGAATAAAAATATATGTTTAATATATGTTTATAATAATATTTGTTGTTGCAATTCCTTCATTTTTACTGTACGCGCAACAAAGAATATTGACTGGAAAAATTAATCTTGTTGTTTGGGATCAGGCATTCATTCAATAATAATTCAAGTTTCCAGATCGCGATTTCAATTGTTGTAATTGTTTATTTTTGTTATTTAATTTCTACATCTTACACATCCCTCAATTGATTTAAAGCATAATCGTATTATCGATTATATTTAGCTCTAAAAAAGAATTGATAATCGCAAAATCAACTTCAAATTTCAATTATGCTACATCTCTAAAATAAACATTTTACATGTGTCTATTTTGATAGAGCGTCGAATCACCCGAACCTGTTAGTAGTATCCGCCGCCCAGTCCTAGACGCCCCGAAGGCAAAATGCAGACCGCCGAACTTTTGTACCGATCCCGATGACGAAAAACGTTCGAAGCTTACAATTTGAACAATGGTTACTTTCCATATTTAATGTTATATTTTAGTGATCATAAATATTATGCACTACTAGCTTTTGCGTTATCTTCGAAATGAAATTCGTGCGCCATCTATTGCAAAATGTTTGTGCTAATTCGGAAACCTTCATCGGCATGCGCTGAACGATTTCACAAAAAATCATCGCAATCGGACGAATTGTTTAGAAACACATAGGGGACAAACAAACAAAGAAACATTCCTTTTTTATTTATATACATAGATACTGTTATATAGCTATATTGATATAGTGTCGTGTGGTTTTAGTTTATGATAATTTCATTATAATTTTAGTTTTATACACATTTTATTAAATATTTGATCATCATCTGATATTTGAATGAAATGAATAAAATATCTAACAAATATGTATTCGTAATTTCATGAGAATAAAACAAGATATTATGTGTTCTAACATCAGGGTTTTGTGTTTTCCAGAGTGACTCAGTAAGTTATTTCTTCGACGATTTGGAGCGTATCGCGCGACCTGACTACATACCGTCACATCAGGACATCCTGCACTGTCGGAAGGCGACAAAGGGTATAACTGAGTGCACGATAAATATCAACAATGTACCTTTTGTGTTCGTTGACGTCGGTGGTCAACGGACGCAGCGGCAGAAGTGGACGCAGTGCTTCGATTCTGTCACTTCAATATTGTTCCTGGTTTCCTCATCGGAGTTCGACCAGGTCTTATCTGAAGACAGGTGAGGTTATTGTCATAGTTTTTTTTACCTTAACGTTGAATATTTTTTATTTACTTTCATAGGTTTAGCGTTTGATGAAAGTCTCAACTGGTGGTATTATTATTTATAATTCAGTTTCTTTATGTACATTAACCGTAATCTATACAAACAAATGAAATTGAAGTGTCTGTTTGTAATGTCAAAATAACAGTTTTTTACTAAATGCTTATCAAAGTATATACGGTACATATAACAAAAAAAAAACTATTTGAAAAATTCTTGTCTGTTTGTTCCGGGTAATCTCCGAAACGGTTGAACCGATTTTGACGGGACTTTCAACTTGCATATAGTTTGATATTGTAAGGCGAAACATGGGCTATTTTTATTTTAGAAATTAATTAAGGATTCGCGCAAGTAAAAGTAAATAAGTAAACGGTTCACGCTTATTAAATCATAAGAGATATATCTAATTAATGTAGTACCTACATAATTGTAGATTTAAAAAAATACCTACATAAAAGTCAGCGAGAGCATACTTCTTATCTTCTAAAGATTAACCACAATAAGGATTTTTGTCTTTAAAATAACCGGGACCGGGGCTAGTAGGGGAGACGCTGAAGGTCGACCTTCACCCATCTGATAACCAGATGAGACATATTTTTTATCAAATTTTATTGGTTTATTAAAACGCCTATGATAGCTTGGTTATCGAAAAGTGCTCATGGTTAATTTTAATTAAAATAATTAATATGGAAATTAGGATGCCATAGGTGTCGCTGTTGTCGAGCAAGTCTATCTATCAATATAAAAACAAATAAAATTGAAGCGTCTGTCTGTGGTATTGTACGAGTAATAAAGACCCTTTTAGAGCCCCTATGGTTATTTGCACGTTACTATAACCTGAAAAGGTGTGTATGTCTGTCTGTTTGTCCGGATTAATCCCCAATACAACTGAACAGATTTAAAGCAACTTTCTTTGGTAAGTAAAATTTTCAAAGAATAATCATGCCTACATATCATTACACTTTTTTACATGGTTTAAGCGGTAATGATAAAAGTACAATTTATTAAAATACATTTAAATTCAAACCAAATCAAAACTATTAAATTCAATTTAGATCCTAAGAAGGCACTTATTAAAGTCAATACACTACCACCGGTTCGGAAAACATCAGAGTCCTCGAGAAGAACCGGCACCCCACTATTAATCCATATAAGATACGCAGGCCGTACGTACCTTGGAACATTATATTCACGGGATGAAATCTCTTGCACCAGGTAGTACGTTTTAATAAAATACGTCAAAATCCCGAGTTTTCAAACTATCAATGCAAAAAAGGCATCCTTTTAGCAAATATTAGCCACTCATGGTGTATTCCACTCTTGAATAAAAAAATGGTATTTAGCAACTGGTATAATATTACTAACCGTTTATTATTATATGACTCATTAGATCATAACTTCTAGTTCGCAATTCGCATTAAATTAATATTTATGTCTACGTCCACTCCAATTTGGTTTTATTTGTGTCATTCCATTAATACTGATTAGTGCCTAAATTTATTATTAACATACAAGTAAGTTTAACAAGTATTAAATACGCAAACTTTGCATAATTTTTTAAAATTGTATCTTTCCCATTTTACGCATAACACTCGTATAAAGCTAAAAGAGGTCAATAGAGCTATTAAATAAATTGAATGACTAAAACGTAGACAAATGTATTAATTACCTTTTGTTTTATATCCACGTAATATTAATAGCTTTTAGAATGTGCTGTCCGAGTTCTCGTATTGTAAAAAAGTTACCACGGATTTTTTTCATATGATTCACCGAAACATTACACAAGTTATTAGCCGTAGAGTTATTTTCCCTATACCAGTTTGTTGTTTTTTTTTCTTTATTTTTATGCTGCTGTCGTATAAACTTGTCTTAGCCTGCTTAGACCCCTATATGTAGTATTCGTACCTTCTATGGCTAGTGTGCTGTTTTTACTATGAGCCAACAAGGACCATAAGGACCTTTTGATTTTCCAAAGTTATTATATAGTTAATTGCGTAATTGAACGAGTAATTGGTATCAATTAAATTGGTTAGTTCGACCGTTGGATCGAATGTCATAAGTCTCTGATTAATGTTTCTACTGATTTCCGTAGTGTACATAAATTTAAAATCAACTTTGATATTAGGACATGAGGCGCCTTGAGATTAATAATATTGGAAATTTCCTTGTGACATAAAACTGTTAATGATGTAATTAGTCGTACGACCTAAGTTATTGAAGTGATTTTATTGATTTGAAAACACGAAGTGATAAGTAGGTTAATCACATCTTCTATACATATTATTAATCTCATCGTCTCTATCTGTCTGTCCGTTGATGATCTTTTCACGGGAAAACCACTAATCAGATTTACATAGTTTTTTTTTTAATTCATAGATATGTTATCTGGCCAGGTTATATAGGATATATTTGGTTACATAAAGTAATATACAGAAGAATTGAGGTTATTTGTGAAAAAAAAGATCCATTTGGGACGCTTAAATGGTTTACGCTGAGTAAACCATAAGAGATATATCAAATTAATGAACGACACAATTAATAATCTTAAAAAAAAAAACTAAAACAAATGCTTTCACCCACAATAAGCATTATTGAGGCAGTACAATTCGTGCGTGCGCTCGATCGACAGCGTTCTGTAGTCCACGCGAGCGGAACCGCGGGCACAGCTAGTTCAATAACAAGCATAAAATATAAGAGACCACGCGGAATTTTGGTTGAATAAATGAAAATACTTTGAAGCGATAAAATAACGTACGTGTTATTATAATATTAAGACCTTACAGGTAACGAAATAAAAAAGTCTAGAATAGATCACGATGATAGTGAAGATAAGATATATAGTTGCGCAATTGTGATGAAATCTTTATTATTTAGTAATCGACTCTATGTGTAAACAGATAAAGCTATACAGAGAAAGTCATCGATTGACATGTTTTACTTAGAATAACACAAAAGTTAAACTTAGTCAAATTAAATTGAATATAATGGTCTCTTACAATTTTTCTGAAGAAATATTGAACCAAAAATATCGTACATTTAAATGCCGTTGACATTGTTAGCATAGAACATAATAGGCCTGTTGTGTATGCAAAGTCTTCATTTTTGTAGTTCCTACAACACATGTCAGATTTTTGTTGAAGTTGTTTAGTTTTGTCGTGTTTTCAAAGATGAATAATTTCAAAACTAAAATGCAATTATAGTTTAATATATATATTTATATATAGTTTTAGTTGTTGATATTATTACCACGGTTATAATCTAGATGACTATAATCGTGACTTTGAAGCAACGATGCCTCAGTGGTAGCATGCACGACTTCGCGTCGATTGACGTGAGTTCGGATCCCTACAATGAGTCTGAGCTTTCGGTGAAGGAAAACATCGTGAGGAAACCATAGCATGGTGGTAGGGCATTTTCTAAGCCCGCCTGGCTAGCTACCACTCTCAAATTGAAAATCTGTCGCCGAGCACCAATAGGTGTGTTCCGGCAGCTGCACTTGAGAGCCATTCTTCCACTAGGTTTACCGTGTTATCATCTTGGGCCACATCGTCACTTAATATCAGGTGAGATTGTGCCCACTACGCCAAAACTACAACGATTAAAAAAAAACTTCATCCAAAATTGCAATGGTTACTAAATTTTTAGTTGAGTTTATTCAATGAATAAAGTCAGAAACCTTAAAGATAAATTGAAAAGAATGCAAAATAACAATAGAAAACGTTCGGTGATTCATTGTTACGTGATGTAAACAGGAAAATGTCATTGTGAGTTGGTAGGCTGGAGTTTAAATTAATCTGAATATATATAAATGTAAAGATTAATAGGTATCTGAGAAGGACTGTACGATTGTGTTGAATGATTACATGTAAATTTTATTTTGTTGTCGAGAAACAGCTTTCTTGAGTAATTAAGGTCTCAGAAGAGAGTCGGTTTATAACTCAATATGCAGTGTGACTGCATAATTTCTGTATTCATTTTGGATATTTTTACAGTTTGTTTAAATGTAAATTTGTAATCACTGGAAGGGCCAACACGACATTATTTACAGGACCAAATAAGGGATGTACACTGTTCTTTGTTGAATTTTAAAAAGCATGAAATATGCATATTATGTTTATTGAGAATTCTATCTTACACATATAATAAAATTGAAGTGTCTGTTTGTAATGTCAAAATAACAGCTTTTTACTAAATGCATATGAAAGTATACACGGTACCTAATACAAAAAAACCTATCTTTAAAATGGTTGTCTGTCAGTTTGTTCCGAGTAATATCCGAAACGGTTGTACTGGTTTTGACGGGACTTTCACTGGCAGATAGCTGATGTTATAAGGAATAACGTAAACTACTTTTATTTTAGAAAAATAATTAGGGATCCGTACAGAAAATAAAAAGGGTTTTATAGCAGTCCACGCGAGCTCAGCCGCGGGCACAGCTAGATGTAAATATGTTATTAACACAATTAAAGTGGTTTCGATTTCATAGAATTTACAACTATCTGGTTTCATATGACCTTTACTAAAAGTGTCTATCTTTGTAATACGTTCATAAATTCATAAAAATGTTCTTAGATGTTTATACATTTTCTATCGTAGATTTTCCAAGTTTGCATTACCATTCATTTCTGGTAAATCGATTCATAGATACTTCACAGTGGGCGGGGTCTGATGCCCGATTTATGGTTTGACGTCATAACCAGATTTCCACTAATTTTTAGCGTTGTTATCAAACGTTTTCACAAGGAACCACTCCAAAATTATAGTTTGTTTTTGCTAGGTTTTTGGCCTTTGACCCTTTCAGGAATCCGTCGCCGCGTCGGCCAGTTGTCTACACCGCTTTTATTTAGAATAGCTAGCAATCAGGTTGTATATCGAAAAGACGTAGAACTATCTGGATCTTATAGAAAGAAGATTAAGGAAAGCACCATGATCCTATATATTGAGACCAAGGCGTCTTACTTTTCTCTCTGATGTTTCCCGGACACATTCCATTAATGCGTGCTGCATTCTCTTCATCTTTACCGCATTTTTTTCAATTAGGCGTACAGTGTTTTTGCATAATATAATAGGCATGATGACTAATTAAAAAAAAAAAACATTTCTAAAATTCTCTTACGTATTTATTATTCACAAAAACACTTTATTTTTTTGCATAAAATACATATACATCTTACGGCGCTCCACTAAGTATAAAAAAAAAGACAAACTGTTAAATTAGCTCATGCGTTTAATATATATATATTGCGTCTTTTGGTACAATATGAATACATACAGTTTGATACAATAATAAGAGAAGTAGGGCACAGATAAATTTCTTAGGAGATTTCGCTCTACTGGGGCCAGTTTGACTGGTGAAATACATCCACCCTACAAAAGATCGCAGCCAAATAACCTTGTGTTCTGTTCCTGCGGAGTAGGGTTTCCAGAGCTCCTTGGGGAAGGGAGGTTCAGGGTCAGTTACACGTTAGTGATAATACCTATGGTCTTAGAAGCGTTTATAGGCTACGATAGCCGCTTACCATAAGGCGGGCCGTAAACTAGTTTGCCACCTTAGCTGTATGAAAAAACATACAGATTTAGATTTCCATAATGATAATAAAATATTAAAATTTCAACATTTTTGTTTATTTTATAGTTACAATAAAATATACAAAAGTAAGTTTACCTTTCTTAACATAATTTGTAGGTCACTTGATTTTGATAAAGCTACCTTGATAAATCCTATCTGGTGATCCTGATATGACTGGGTAGTTTTTTGACAACATTAGAGAATTGTTCTTAATATTTTTAACTAGTTTAATAATACCCTTGAGAAGCAATACATGGTATACTACGGAAATAACTGCTTCTTCTTTTTTATTTAATAGTCATTAATATGACTGCATACTACTTTACATGTACCTCCTAAGGTAGGAGGTAGGAGGAGGATATTTAGGTTAAATTTTATATTTCACTATGCACATTTTTCAATCGCTTTTAAGCTGTACCTAAAATAAATAGAATCAATTAGTAAGCTTGTAGGTTGTGTTTACGACATAACATTTTGTTAATATAACCTTAAACTAATAAATAAATAGTTCCGTTTTTATGAGGTTTTGAGTTCTAAACACAATGTTTTGTTTTTCTTGCGTCAGCCTAATGACGTTTTACTTTAATTAATAATACATAGTTGCAATTTTTTGCTACAAAACAATATATGCATTACGCACATTTTCAACTTACTTGTATACGGAAGTAATAATATGAGTATACGTAATCTTCTATACATATTATAAAACTTAACGTGTCTCTGTCTGTCCGTCCGTTTATTTTCTATTCACGCGAACACTACTTTTCCAATTTACATACTTTTTTATTTTAATTCATAGCTATGTTATCTGGCCAGGTTATAGGATATATTTTGTAAGATAAAGTAACACACGAAATAAGTAGCGATGATAATGGTGAATCAATTCGGAAAAAAGTCGCGCTTCGGGCGCTTGAATGGCTTACGCTGAATAAACCATACGGGATATATAAAATAAATGTTCTACATAATTGTAGATCTTAAAAAGATCTACAAAAAAGTAATCGATAGCATATATCTATCTCCTAAAGATCACCCACAATAAGCATTTTTGTCTTCCGTCTTTTGATCAGGGGCAGCACTATTTTCGTCTGCGCTCGACCGACGGCTTTCTGTAGTCCACGCAGGCAGAGCCGCGGGCACGGCTAGTATATTAAATATTTAACTTTACCTATTGTATATGTTCCAAGACTATCGGTCTTAAAGAGTCGCGTCGGGGCTGAAACATAGTTCAGCGTTGTTAATTTGTTTGACTGTAATAACATTATAATGTTTCATAAATCTTGATGTACGAGCCAATAAACGGTTGTCGTGAATCGTGCGTACGGCAGCCCGGGGGCGAAGGGGAGGGGGCATGTTGCTCGTATGCGGTTTTGCGTGTAACGTGCCTGCGCGTTTATGTTCGAAATTTATTAATGAACGTTTTATTGCGTATAAACATGGAGGATACGCGTCGTAAAAAGTTTCATAGTAGTACCACAAAATACATAATACAGAAAGACTGTACCGGCTGACATGAAAATTTACGCTATCCTCGATTGTAGCGTTTGGACTGATATTTATGATATGATATGATAATTTTTATTTTTAAATTCTCAATAAATAAATATTATTATAATTACTAGCTGTGCCCGCGGCTTTGCCTCCGTGGGCGACAGAAGAACGTGTAGTGCTTATAAAAATCGTAGTTTCTTCAAAATCTAACCACTAGTTTTTGAGTGAAGCGCGCACAACGGCGAACCTCAATCATTTTATTTATATAGAGATTTAAGCGTTAAATGCGCCAGTAAATATAAATCCATAAAATGATTACTTAAAAACGTTTAACTCATTTTGGTTTAATGTAGTATTTCATTAACCAAATATACACCATTTTTGCTAAGATCGTTTATTCATTGCCAATTCAATGGCTCCGAAACCTTTTATTAATTTACGACAATTTAAAAAAAAAAGCATATTTTTTCGATGTTCCATTGTTTTTTTTTTTGGGAATCACTGCTCTCAAGCATGCTCTAACCTTGATACGTTTAATTTGGTTTTAGCTCTTAATTCAAGAGTTTAGCGCTGATCGCTGTGAATGAAATGTATTTGCGGATTTTATAGTTTTTTACTTCTTGCTGAATTTTCTTTGAAGTATTCGTTTTTGTAGAATTTGTATGTAAAGTTTCACATATATAGCAATTGGTCTTTCTTATGTATTGAAATTTTGAAAACAATATTGTGACAAGTTCGTTTTTCACATACCATTAGATGGCATTTTAACTTATTTGTTTTCGTAATACAAATAGCACCAGTACTGATAAAAATATATGAAGCTAGACGTCGCGCTGTTTGTTTAAGATTTTTGAATAAAGTTTCATCAAATGTCTCTATAAAGTGACTTCATTAAAAATATACCTACAGACATGTAATTTGAACAAAAAATTATGATATAATTTATAAATTATACTAGCTGTGCCCGCGGCTCCGCTCGCGTAGATTACAGAATGCCGTCGGATACGCGCGAATCGTGCTGATTTAAAGATTTAAATGCTTATTGTCGGTGATCCTTAGAATATTGACATATGCTATCGCTGACTTTTTGTAGGTCTTATTTAGATTTACAGTTATGTAAATATACATAATTATCAGAAATTTCTTTGCTACTTCCGCTTGCAATAGATGAAAGAAAGAAAATATTTATTCATAATGACAAGACAGCAATACACAATACATACATATATTGTAAAGAAAAACAGAAAACTCTACATAGAAAAAAAAGATGAATAGTCTACAGGTCTACGGTGTAGCTATCTACAACATAAAATGTTTGAATTTAAATAAATGTGTAAATGAATGTCTTAAATATATTAAAATAATAATAATTAAGATGATAATACTCAATATTTTCAATGACTCTACAGCCGATTCGGCAGGCATTGTCCTTTAGAGAAGAATCAGCAAGAAACTCTAATGTTGCTGTTTTTAAAACTATCTCTTTCTCTTTAAATTATCTCTCATATTATCATCTTATCATTTTATAAGATTTTATAATATAATTTATTTAAGACATTCATATACACATTTATTTAAATACAAACATTTTATGTTGTAGGTAGCTGAAACTACTATTCATCTATTTCAAGCGGAAGTAGCAAAGATATTTCGGATAACTAATTTACAATGGATTTCCGAAAAGCAACGCCTTCGTTAATCAAATTATGTCGTACATTTATTTCATATAGCTCATATGGTTTACTCAGCGTAAGCCATTTAAGCGCCCCAAATGCGTATTTTTCCGAATTGATTCACCATTATCCTCACTGCTTCTTATTTCGTATATTACTTTATCTTACAAAATATGTCCTATTACTTGGCCAGAGAACATAGCTTGAATGAAATTAAAAACATGTAAATCGGGTAAGTGGTTTTCGCGTGAAAACAACATAAACGGACAGATAGACAGAGATTCGTTGAGTTTTATAATATGCTTAGATATAGATTACTCATTTAACATTTAAGTAATTTCAGTGACCGAGATTTTTCTCATGAAACGTCAGTGATTTCTGCTTGACGAGTTAGTTAAATTGTCAATAGCACGGGTTAATTCAACATCCGGTCATACAAGGCCGTGATTATTGGTTACATCATTATTATGTTCAATGTTCAGTTAAAATAATAATCTAAGATAAATATTTTGCGATTAACAACTTTGATGAAAGAAGACGGATATTTCTGGGCCTAAGCATAAGTTTAAGTATTATATATACTTATAAACTAGTAGTTTATATTTTTATATTAAAAAAAGTAAAATAACAATACAATAATGCACTCTAGAAAATGAGAATACTGAAAAGTTTATTAAAATGGAATTAAAAGTTATCGGTAATTGATTGATATAAATTAATTCAAGCAATAAAAAAATACGCAATCAAAAGGAATGCACGGATTATAGTTCTACAAAAGTATGATTTTTTTTTTTTTTTTTTTTTTTGAACTGACTATACTGTTAGCCTTAGGGGCCCTGGAGCCTTTACGGCTTTTACAGCTTTACCGGGCTTGGGGGCGAGCGCTTAGGGCACTCAGCCACGAAAGCTAAGCAACAACATCCGAGGGTGCCAAAGTGGCCGAACCTCGGCTCGGACTGTTGCGCGTATGCAATTAAGTCGCGATCTGACTAATTCCCTATCCGTAATTCGATCTAAACTAACTATACATATATACATGTTTCTGCCCCCTGGGAGGAGGGAAGGAACATGTGTATGTGTATTTAGTGGTCTGAAAATTTTTGTCTAATCTAACTAGGCAAAAAAAGAAAAAAAAAGGTCCCTTACAGAACCTATGTACCTATGTGTGTTGTGCATGTGTGTATAATGCAGTGTCATGTATGGCTGTGAAAGCTAGTGATTGTAGAGTCACTTGTATCGCGCGAGCGGCTGCTTGGCTCAAGGGCTCCATGCCGATGGATCGGACCTAGGCTTGAGTTGCCGCAGAGGAGGGCGGTCGTGGCGGGTGTGCGGGAGCGAAGTTAACCGTACGTCCCCTGCGGAGGGAACGGTGGTTTCGCGGGCGTGGGCGCGAGCACGCATATGTTGCGGGAGCGGACGTGTAGAAATTGTTAGCGTTCTCGATGTCGTCATCGGGATCGACAAAGAGATTTCGCGGACGGCGTTTATAACGTTTGGCAACGGGGATCGAGTTGTCTGGGACGTAGTTCACGGTGGATTTTACGAGCGGGTTGGGATGATTCGAAGCGCTATCGAAGTATCTCCTGGTGAGAAATTTCACATAAGCTTCTATCGAGGGAAGCCTCATGTCCCTGTGCAGGTCCATGTTCCTAACGAAGGCTGGAGGGTCAAGCAGGCGACGGAGAAACCGATTTTGGACTCTTTGCATGCGGGCAAAGTTATGTTTGGACATATGTGCGAACGCGGCGCAGCTATATGTCAAGATCGGACGGACGCACATCTTGTACAGTGTGAGCTTATGTCTTAAGGACATTTTGCTTACCGAACTGAGCAAGGGTCGCAAGCGGGAAAGGATCCAGATGGCCCTATTCCTGACTATAGTAACGTGTGCGTTGAAGTTAAGCTTCGAGTCGAGGGTGACACCCAGATATTTAGTCTTGGTGGCCCAAGGGATATTCGTACCGAATAATGAGAGGGGTCCTACCGTGCGTGGTAGTTTGCATGTATGCGGTTCGAACATTATCGCGGCACTCTTTACCGGATTAATAGCTATTCGCCACGTTCGAAACCACTCCCCGAGAGTGGTTACGGCACGTTGGACTGCGCAGGCGAGATTTTTTCTGTGTCTGTTTGACGCGTATATGACTGTGTCGTCAGCGTAGAGCCCTACCTCGACCCCGGGGGGCTTCGGGAGGTCGCTGACGTACAGATTGAAAAGGCAAGGCGCCAGAATGGAACCTTGCGGGACGCCTGAGCGTATAGGGTGGGCGGTAGATAGTACTCCTTCCACTCGGTAGTGGAAGGTGCGGTCGCGTAGAAAATCGTGAACTAGATGAACTAACCTATCCGGGACTTCTAATTGATGTAGCTTGTGGACTAGTCCGGCATGCCAGACCTTATCGAAGGCCTTAGCTACGTCGAAAAAGACCGCAAGCGTACGGGCGGGGAAGTATGATATATTTATATAAATGTTTTCATCGGAACTGTAAATTTAGTTTAAATTTTAGTTTGTGGTGTGATTTTTAAATATATTTACCACTGGTTTGTGGGTTTCATAAAGTTATCCCATTCAACAAATATAATAAACTTAAAAATATCAATTGCACTTCTAAAATACCAGTTTGTTTAAGTGTCGATTATTACATAACCTCATCTTTACACAAATTATCACCTAAGTCTGTTCTCAGATTGCGAAAAGCCGCAGAATTTTCTGTAACGGTTTGGTAATATATTTAGTTATTAATTGACACCATTATCATCTTTTTACATCTTGGCCCAAGATTGTATGAAGGAGTATCCGTAAATCCATTCTTTTACCTGTAAACAAATGTGAAATCTATACTAATATACTCGTAATAAAGCAGATGAGTTTTTTTTGTTTCAATGTTTGTTTAAACGCGCTGGTCTCTGGAACTACAAGTTGGATTCGAAAAATTATTTTTGTATATAATAGCCAGATTCATGAGGAATAATATAGGCTATATAACTTCACGCTACGACCTTAAGGAGCGGAGCAGTAACTATGAAAGTAAAGCAATCTGGTAATCTGTAGGCAACTATGGGAAGTGGAAGAATGGAAGTGATGGTGTTTGTCTAATAAATTTAACACGGGTGAAACCGTGAGGCACAACTAGTACAGTATACATTTCTAATGTATTTTCCGTTTTACATATGTAAATTTTTAAGGAAATATTCGTTTTTTATCTGTACATTCTATAGATAAGGCAACACTCGTAGGTAAAGGTGTGTAATTTACATGTCATGCTGATTGCTAAAAATATCTTGATCTAAATAGCTGTTACAAAGCAGCGGTTCGAACTAGATCTTGTGTAAGATTTTTTGCGCGACCGGAGACGGTATGCGTGTAATTTTGTATTTGATGTATTTAAATTAAGGTTATTTTGTCGTGGTAGTTCTATCACTTTTTTTTCTATCGTAACACGATAAAGTGACGTCACTGTACTTGATAGTGAGCACAGTGAAATCCAACAACGAGCGACGAACCTACCATTTATCGACAGTCTTTGCTGTCAAATAAAAAAATGGATATGCTCTGGTTGATGCCGACATGCGACAGACCAAACGAATATCACTGTGATGGGTTTTTCTTCATCATATAGAAAATCGCAGCCAAATAACCTTGTGTTGTGTTCCTGCAGTGAGTGGGGTTTTCAGAGCTCTTTGGGTTAGGGGGGGTTCAAGGTCGACAACACGCTAGTGATACCTATGGTATAACAAGCATCTACAGGCTACTGTAATTGCTTACCATCAGGCGGGCCGTATGCTTGTTTGCTACCTATGTAGTGTAAAAAAAAGTCGTATACAGACTAATACCACTCCGCGGATTACTGGATCTACATTGGTTCATTTCGGAATGTGACACGCGTGTGCTACTATAGTGAGTATTACACACAGTGTATGGTGGCCGCGATTCAGACATAGTTGTGTTCTACCACCCAGCTATTTCTAATAGAAAACACGTTTCTTTTCAATTCTGTTTTAATTTGGTATATAATTAGATTTTACGTGTGAAACAAGTATAACAAAATATCAGTTAAACATTTGTAATTTGACAAAGTATTCGCGAGTTGACAATACGTTTTGTTGAATAATATGATTTTATACTTATAACACTGATTTAATTAAGTATGTTGTCGAAAAGTGTTTTTGTATTACTGGTAACCCAGAACTTTTTTAGAAAAGATGTCCGACTGTAATGTAATTTTAAAGTTAGGGATTAATAGAATAATAGATAAATATGAACGTTTAATTTAATGAACTTAAGAAAAGTGGTTAATCAAAGTAGTTAAAAGGTTTTCTTCCATTAATTATATTTCACAAAAGTGAAAATTAGTTCATTATATTAGGAACGATTTTTTAGTCGTCAGATAATTTTATACGGGGAATAATTTTGACGTTTTGGCAGATAAAGTATGGACAACCTGTTAAAATTTATCTGTTAATTGAAACATTGGCCTTAAATCATATTTATTGGTTTATTGATGAAAACCTAAAATATAAAAATCTGGAATAAAATAATTGTTCATTAATTATCCTTTGAGAAAATAACATTAATTTTTTTGTCTGAGATTTACGTGATTGGTAACGTCAATCAGAGAACGTGACGTCATCGTACATGTCATATACACAGTAGAGTGTTATTCTTATTAAATTATTTTGTGACAAGTGTCTTAAAAATTATTACTAAGTGTAGAAATAGTGACTTTTAAATTATATAGGTCCTGAAGAAATTTCATAAGTTTTCATCTAGTAAACCCATTTCTGTGCCTAATACTTGTAACCTCTGTTTTATTTATTGAATAATAACGCCACGCGCAGTCGATTCTCATGAACATAATGCCGCGTTTTTGTGAGCATATCTTTTATTTGAATTAGGAAATGTGTAATAATGAATAAATATTCACGGGTATTATTCTATTATAAAGTGTTTCAAACCAACTATTAAATAGTTGTCTACTCTCGGATTGTAACCCATTTCGTGTTATGTAGTGCTTTTAGTTCGGTAGATTTTGATCGCTGGTAAGAAGTCTATATTATCGACAATTGTTTCCTTAGCAATACGCTAGCAATCGCCCGCGACTTCGTACTCGTTATTTACAAGGTGAAAAGCTATAAGCTTAACCTAATTATTATTCTAAAATTAAACTAGCCTGAGTTATTCCTTATAACGTCAGCTATCTGTCAAAATAGGTCCAACCGTTTCGGAGATTACCCGGAACAAACAGACAGACAAAAGTTGGAAAAAAATGTGTTTTGTTATAGGTAACGTGTGTACTTTCATTTGCATTTAGTAAAAACCTGTTATTATGTCATTCCAAACAGGCACTTTTATTTTATTATATATATATATAGATATATATATATATAGATATATATATATAGGTAACTTGTTGAGTTTCCAATGTAATTACTATTGCCTCATAAAGTGGGTAATTTTGTATCCCGGGTGGTTCCCGGCGGACATTAGAAAATGCCCTACCACAATGCAATCTATATAATAATAAAATCGTAGTACAATTACTTAATATAATTACTATCTTTATATTTCAGAAAAACAAACCGCCTTGAAGAGGCTCTCAATATCTTCGATACCATCGTGAACAACGTCAACTTCAAAGGTATCTCAATAATTCTATTCCTGAACAAGTCTGATTTACTAGCGAAGAAGGTGGCCAGTAAAGAGACCGATATACGTTGGTACTATCCGCAGTTCGCGGGCGACCCGCACAGCTTGAAAGACGTCCAGATGTTTCTGCTGAACATGTTCGCGAACGTTCGACGCGAACCGAAAACGACCCTGTACCACCATCACACGACCGCGATCGATACGCACAACATCGAAGTCGTCTTTAACTCGGTAAAGGACACGATATTAAATCGAAATTTAGAATCTCTGATGTTGCAGTGACCAATTGTAATCGAAAGTAGAATGTTATATTGTGATCTATTGCAGGCCCTTATCCTTGTATCTTATTTATTTGCTTCGTGTTGTTCGTATCAGAATGATAATGGAGAGCGGATTTGAAAAGACAAAGTATGTGATGCTTTAGCAATGATGGCCTTCGATAAGTAGGGCTAAGGCTTTTCGTACTCGATGCTCAAGACAGTCAGCGGACAAACTAAATAGAGTAGTTATTGAAAATTACACAAATCACACCTTTAAAGACAAATCGTTACGAAACGAAATTATTCAAGAATTGAGTTGTCAATACCATCTATTAAAATTACGTAAGGTACAAGATGAATTTGACGATTCTTTTAAATTCCGTTTGAAAAGTTGATGGCGTTACAAGTTTCCACTGCCAAACAATTTGATTGGCTTGCTAAATACAATAACTTTATTATAGTCCATTTAATATAATAAAATGGTACAATAATATCACCGTATTTATTAAATATACATATTTTTTTGTTTCATTATATTTTTACACCACAATTTCATAGTAAACACAAATATATTTTATGAATTGAACTCCTGTAAAGCTTGTTATTTTTATTTAGTAACTATGTAACGGTTTGTCTTTAAAGGTACGAAGTAGCCTCTGCTTATTTACTTATAACTAATTATCAATTGACTGAAATTTATATTAAAAAAAATCCAAGTTGCATAATAGTTTTCTTCAATAATGTATTAATATTAAAAGAATTCTATGACTGTAAAATTATGAATATATTCTTTTTATCAATAAATAATATGATAAGCAATATCACAAAAGGAGTTTTTGGCGGGATCTTGAGTCTACAGTATGCAATATTGGCAATGGTGGCATTTTGCGTGATATAATTTGGTTATTGTGCACAAGTAAAGTGGATTACAAGTAATAACTAGAATTATGCATTTCAATTTTCCACTGAAACTCCTTAAACAGTTCTAAATAGAGAGCCACCGACTTGTTAGTGTTGTTTTGAAGATTAGCAAAATTGTTCCAATTTGGGCTTAAAGAACGTGTATCCAGAGGCCTTAACCAAAAAAATAAAATAAAACAAGAAAATGTTTTTGATAACAAAAATATGATTTTAAATATGCTGTCTATCAAAACTGTTTTGAGTATAGCTGTGAAGTACCGAAAGCCAATGTGACATGTAAATATGTAACTCGTAATACCAAATAGTGTGACGTTTGGTAATTTTATCTATATATTAATGGTAAAATTTGTATATCACAGTATATTTATGACCAAAAAAGTTTAGACATGTACACGATAATTTGCGGTTTGAATAAAAAGGAGTGTAAATGTAAGTACCATTTTGCTACTAAACTCTAACGTGTATTTGTTTTGTCACACTTGACATTGGCGAAATTGACTACACAGGTAGACATGAGGTGTTTTTGAGGTGATGCAGCTTATAATAGAACAATCACTCCTTTATCCAAAGGATAAGATAAAAAAAAATGTCGAAACTCAACATTTGTATTAAGTTTTACATTTACACTCATTTTTATTAGAAATGCCAACTAAATGATAATCTTTTGGATAACTTTACGTACCTATCTATATATTATTCATGCAATTTATTGGTATGGCAATACTATATACCTATATGAACAAGAAATGCAATTTTAAATAATTAAATATTAATCTAATCATAACAGAAATGATTGTTTATACTGAATTTATCCAAGACCTTTATGTCCTTACTAATAAACTTCTGTATTTTACATCTTTGTCTATAAAATGTTTTAGTAGGAAACAGAGATATTTATTGTTAAAATATCTCACACCACGTCTATTAGTAGTAAAAGGGCATAAATATAACAAGATTCATTGTATTTATGAAAAATTGTTTATTTGACTTCAGTATTAAATATAGATAATGTATATGGATTACTTTTTCAGCTTGTGTTTACAAAAATATTCTGTGAGTACGTTATTGCCGAAGTAAGCGATAAGAAAATCTCAATATAAACACTGCTTTTTGTGGTGTTTCAACAAAATGGGTACAGTCAATACTCGAACGTATAAAGTGGGCAAATGACGAGTAGATCAGACATATTATACAACTTTTCGCTTCTATTCACAATTTACTGTATACACTAAAAAACGCAACTAACGAGTATAAGCATGTTTTTATTTAATTTAAGGCAAATGCATTAAAAGTGATCCAGGTTTTGGTATAACTTGAAAAAATTAAATTTTACAATAATCTAGTTCAGACTAACTGTGAATTTAAACTGATTTAAACTGTTCATGATTTTAGATGGAAGCGATCAGTTATGAATATAATAAAATCCTAAAGATATGAATTGAAAATTCTTGCAATGACATATAGTTAATAACTAAATAATTTAAATGCAGACCTATGTTGAATGGATAATGCCATAGTTGGTTAATTAGGAAATTACTTCGGCATTACGTACAGTAACGCGAAATACAACTTCACAAATATCGGTTTCGAACTAAATTCGCTAAACGTACAAACACTTTTTTTAGTATGTCAGTCTTTAATCGGACTTCCAAATGGAAAAAATAATGTTTAGTATAACGGTCTTTAATCGGACTTTCAAATGGAAAAAATAATGTTTAGTATAACAGTCTTTAATCGGACTTCCAAATGGAAAAAATAATGTTTAGTATAACAGTCTTTAATCGGACTTCCAAATGGAAAAACTAATGTTTAGTATAACAGTATTTTATCGGACTTTCAAATGGAAAAAATAATGTTTGGTATAACAGTCTTTTATCGGACTTTCAAATGGAAAAAATAATGTTTAGTATAACAGTCTTTTATCGGACTTTCAAATGGAAAAAATAATGTTTAGTATAACAGTCTTTTATCAGACTTTCAAATGGAAAAAATAAGTTTTAGCATATTAGTCTTTTATCGGACTTTCTAATGGAAAAACTAATGTTTAGTATAACAGTCTTTTATCGGACTTTCAAATGGCAAAAATAATGTTTAGTATAACAGTATTTTATCGGACTTTCAAATGGAAAAAAATAATGTTTAGTATAACATTCTTTTATCAGACTTTCAAATGGAAAAAATAAGTTTTAGCATATTAGTCTTTTATCGGACTTTCAAATGGAAAAAATAAGTTTTAGTATATCAGTCTTTTAAAATAAATCCCTGATATTCATAAAAATAGAAGTAATTTAAATAATGAAAAATTAGGCTGTTGCTTCCATTGACTTATGACTTTAAATTGACATAGCTTTTTTCCAAACTAAAAGTCTGGCAGAATACATATACGTGACTGTCTCCTTCCAGGATGCCTTATATACAATACAAAATAAGGAAATTTCTTATTAGACCGTTCATATGCGTTTAGCGATTTAGTTCCTACCGTTATCATACATAATTTGTACGCGATGATTGTATAAGTGGTTTAGATTAAAAATGCCATTGTATTACTAAATTTCTTATGGAAATCGTTCCTTATATCGGTAATTGTAAGTCTGTTTTTGTTTATGAATGGTATATTAATCTGTTCTCGATATAGCAGTGCCAAGACGAACTCGATGCGATAGATGTAGGATAGTATCGTGTAATATCAATTAGGTTTAGTCACAAACGAGCCGTTCGCAGCAGGTACAATGTTAAACCACAAATATATTGATTTCAATGTACGTCTCATTGTTCCAGTTTATTATTTTCATCTTGTAATTGCTCATTGGATTGGCGATGTAAAAAAAAATAGTTCAGGGAAAGGCTGTGCCTTATGAGAGTCTGCGGGTAAATAACATCTGTCAGTATTCATTAATCATTAACGATGAAAACAAAACACCTGTTTTTACAGTTTGTTTTGTTTTTGAGTATTTTTCCAGTTTGTTCTGTTTTAAGTATTTTTCCAGTTTGTTTTGTTTTTGCGTATTTTTCCAGTTTTTTTTTTTATGACTGTCTTTGCAGTTTTTTAGTATTATTATTGTTTACTATTATTTGTGGTTTAACAGTTACACGTTCTCGAAGTGAGATCGCTCTATTAGAGTGCCACACGACCGGAGGACTTTGGGCTAGATTTTTTGATGCTATATTTATCCCGCGTGGGAATAAAATGTACATAAATTAGATGATGCTTAATGTACTGTGATTAAAAAAAAAGAAGAAATTGGCTGTAAACAGCAACGAAAACGTGTTTTTGTATTACAACCTTACTTTTGATACGAGTTTGGTGTTTACACTATTAGAAATTGAGCTCAATGTGCATTTTAATAAAGTTTTTTTTTCAGCAATATATTCTCACAATATATTCCGTCCCTTGGCATAAACGGACACGTAATCTCACTAGCTTCTTCTATCTTTTAATTATATATACACATTTTTTATACTATATACATTTGTTTGTATAAATGGGGGCACAAAATTATGAGATCTTTTATGAATATTCCTTTTTTAATAATGATTCGACATTTTAAATGTGTTTACGTGTATGGTGAGAAATGATTTGATCTGATTTATGAAAAAAACACATTCTAATGAAGATGCATAATTTTTTCATATATCATAATAATAATTATACTCGTTTTAGGATTTTTTAAGTACAATATTTATTTTATAATGTAAAATCTAAATATAATTTTACTAGTTCCAAATTGAACTTATTCACTATTTATTCATTTGTACATTTTAAGCGAATTTTATTGCGGCTATGTTTTTTGTAAATATAATTATTATTATATTAATTTTATTCTATATTTACTTGTCGTTTCGTGGTATTTTTTTTATTTTATTAAGTATATTATTTGTGGCACATGTCCAGGTATGTCCGAGTAGGGTACAACAGTACGGTATCATTTTTGTCTTATGAACAGTGATAACTTGCATTTAATAGTGCCATTGTGTGGCACAGTGTTGCCACTACAAAAAATAATAAAGAATATTACACTGTCAACATATAAATTGTTTTTTTTCCAATAAGTTGATTCACTTATGATTGCTCGTAAATAAAGTTTTGGTGATTTTCTTACATAAGTTTCGATTATTTGCATTCCTTAAATTATGCAATTTATAATGGCTGGTAATGAGATACCTGTGACTGAAATGTACTAAAGTTAACACGATGCGATTTGACCTTCTGAATATACTAACAATTGATACCAAAGTTGAGAGTAAAAGTATTTGAATATGTCTGCCCCAGTGGGGAGTATCGCTCGATACAGAATTCCTCGTTCCATAGTACTCGTGGTACCGGTCCGGTTTGCGAGATGATATTTCAAAATTATTAAATTGTGATCCTACAGGTGTAATACAGGAGGGTGGGATGTGTGTTGATGTTTGGAATGTTGGGTCTCAATGTAGCGACTAAGTCGAGGTGATATGATTCTAGTGTAATGTTGAATCGTTACGTGGAACGTGGTTGGTCGTGTGACATGTTCAACAGTTGGAAAAGTATTCTAAAAACGATGATCCCTTTAGGAGAAATTGCAATTGAAAATCAAATATAAAATTAGTATTAAAAAACATAAAAACAAAATTGTATTTCTTTGTTTTCTTTAGTTATTACGCTCCCCCGGATCTAGTCCTGTATTAATCTGAAATACTACATATAAAATGGTTCAGCAGTTTTCAAGTGACGCGTGTTCTGAAACAGAATTTTTTTTGTACACTATCTTTTTCCCGGGGCTTTGTTCCCGTTGTTTTCAAAATGAACCGAGTCACGCGCCACCTATTGTAAAATGTTTGTACTAATACAGAAATATACGGAAAAACAAATTATTTTTAAAACTTAATCAAAAGTGTCGTAAAAATCTGTCAAATGTTACAAATATAATTAAAACCAGTAGTCGTTCCACGTAACGTCTTCTTAGGGGTAATAATAATATTGGAGGTAAAATTCTTGTATTGCTCGATAAGAATATCTATGATGAAACACAAAGTACATAATATATCATTGTAACGTAGGCCTATTGTATATTTTTATAGTGATAATGGAAACGCACCCGATAAAGCAAGTACGTAACGGTAGTTAGTTGTAAGTTACGAATTATTAATGCATAAAGTTAGGGAATCATTTTTACACTCATTTGATTGTAGAGCGTTGACAATATCTTTTGGAATCCTTCGTATATTTTGTATACAGCCGAACATAGTATATTGTACAGTGTAATAAAACACCATGCATGTATAATGATGACTTTTATTTCAAGCAACTCGTCTATGATTAAATATTACTTTTTGAATTTATAATTCCTTTCGCCCGGTAAGTAAAAAGATGAGAGTGTAATTTCAGCAAGGATCATAATACATTGTATATGAATATGAAATATACTTTATTCATCATTAATTTTAATTAATAATATTATTTATTTGCTTATATATATACATTTTTTTAAATATAAAGTTAAGGATGTTTATGTTTCACCGGGACGGGGCCGGTTCACGGACTGTTGCGACGTTTATTATTGTTCATGAGAGTGAGCGAGATGGAATACTAGATAGTGCGAGTGCGACAGACAGGCAGAGAAGTAATTTACACCTGCAAATATTTAAAAAATATCTTTAGGTTCAGCGTTATGGCCATAATCTCACTTGTTAAGTGACGATGTTGCCCAAGACGTCTAGTGGGGAACTGGCTCTCAAATGGAGCTTCTGGAACACACCTGTAGATGCTCGGCGACAGATTTCCAACTTGAGGTTCGTAGTAAACCAGGCGGCCATTAGAAAATACCCTACACTATTGTATGGTTTCATGAGTATGTTTTCCTTCACCGTAAGTTCAGGCTCATTTCCAAAGATTCGAATTCACATCGATCGATGCGATGTCCGTTGAGCCATCAATGGTAAGTGTTTATTTTGTTTTGATTTTTTGTCAAAAATATCTGAATAACAATTTACTGGCTTATGACTGGCCTCAGGTCTGTGGTCTTCAGAGCTTGATTGTGTGTATCAGTAGACTGCTGTGAGTATTTAAATACAGGTGGATTCTTTAAATTAACAGGCATTTGATAGGTAAGCGCGTCAGCCTCGTCTTTACGTACCATCATGTGAGATCGAGGACAAGCATATACCTATACTACATTAAAAAAAGATCTACATGGGGTTGAGTTCACCATAAAGAAAACTCGAATATGCACCTTTTCTTCAAAAATTCTCCGTTTTCCTCCCTCTCCACTCTTCAGAACTTCTCGCTCGCTATGCGAGATAACCTCGATATCCTTGGTGTGGCCACACGCAGCAATTCCAAGTCCAAGGGACTTTATCTCTCGGAGACTCGGAATCCTGAACTGGGTGGGAAGTTTTTCATTCCCGGTCAACTGTGTTTTTATTACAAGGCACAAGTTCGCCCGTGTATGTAAACTCTTTATATCTCTGGGATGGATTCGCAAAATACCTAAATACCTCTTCGATGCTCTGGATAGGTCGCACTGTCCGAATTGTTAATGATGGAGACGTTACCAAATACATCGACTCTCTTCAGCTGCGCAGGAACATTGCCTCCATTAGCGTGTTTACCGTTTGTACCATGGTGAGTGTTCTGAAGAGTTGTTTAATCTTATTACCTGGTTTCCTTTCCACAGCAGAACCAAACGCGCTTGACTTTGAAGTCACAGTTTCACGATAACCCCCATCTCGGCAAGAACTAAAAAGTTCTCTTATGTCTTATCTTTGTCATACCGTAAAACTGTGTAACTAACTCCCGGCAAATGTGTTCCCTCCTTATATAGCTCTTTACAGTACTGATATAGGTTATAAAACGTTTTTTTTGTCGATAGTATTTGATATACATAACCGCTTTTCTGAGTTCTTTGGCGGGATCTTGAGTTGCCATGTTATGGTCTGTATTTTTATTAATTTAACTTAGGTTCTTTGACCCTATATTATGTAATATTGCTGGCATTTTGTGTAATATAGTTTGGCTGTTGTGCATACGTGATGTGGATTATAAATATAACCTGGAAACATGCATTTTGAGTTGCCACAAAAACTTCTTAGATAGTTCTAACAAGGAGGCCACCATTTTTTAACCTCAATTTGAAGATTAAAAAATACTAAGAATGCTTAAGAAACATTAACACTGGCAGGTGCTTCTGCGGCGCGAAATAAGAAGAAGAACTGCCTTTCTGAGACCCAGCCATTTTTAATAATAGATTATTAGATAAGTCCTAACAATGGTGCATGATAATTGAGTAAAGAAAAGCTTTCTCACAGAATTTAATAAAACGGAGCTTAATTTAATAAAACATTTATATTCAAGTTCCCGAGGGACTAAGGAGCATAGTTAATTCTTTCATTAGTTAATTAGAATTGTAGGAAATTTATAATGAAAACTCAAGTCCCCAGGATCTAAATGTCTCCTATTAATCAAACTGAATTATTCTTAATATATTTCTATTTTATATTTCTAACTAGCTGTGCCCCGCGGTTTCACCCGCGTATAATTTAAAAGAAATTGCTGATTGATTATTGTATAATACTTCAGTATAGATAATATCGAGCGGGGTTATACGTCACAACTCACACGGTTCGTTCGCGCCACTAATCTATAGTCACAGACTCGAGCCGAGTGTTGAATTATTTTAATTTTACATTATCTCCCAAACTATTTGTCCAAATAACATGCTATAAAGGGCAAAGTTTATCTACATAAAATTACAAGTAACTTTCGTTCGTAAGGATTAATTTGCCATGCCTAATAATAATTCTCAAAAATCACTTTTCAATATACAATCACACATATATAGTCACACAACACACACACACAACATACAGTCACAAAAGATAAACTTTGCCTTTTATAGCATGTTATTTGGACAAATAGTTTGGGAAATAATGTAAAAATAAAATAATTCAACACTCGGCTCGGGTCTATGACTATAGGTGTAGTGTAGCGAACGAGCCGTGTGAGTTGTGACGCATAGCCCTGGCCGCCCGGTAAAAATCATGTCTATACTGAAGTATTGTAAATCATCAATTAGCGATTTCTTTTAAATTATATGCGGGTGAAACCGCGGGGCACTGCTATTAAAATAATAATAAAGAAGACGTTTTTTGTTTGTGTGTTTGTTTAAACACGTTAATCTCTGAAAATACCAGTCGAATTCGAAAATTTCTTTTTGTCTATATTAGTCAGATTCATGTGGAATAGTATAGAAAAGTTGCAAAAATGCACAAGAAGCGTAACCATTCTCATCTATAAATATATAATTATTTATATGTTTGTCTTTACGTATACTTAAGTATGTAGTGTTTTATGTAATGTGCGCAAAAGATTAAGCGTAAATCGAATTAACGACTTTTAGTTTTTCTGACATTTTGTAGCCAGTCGTTTTCGCTTTCTTTTTTATGTCACATACATTTGGATTTCTTATAATGGTACTCGTAAAATGTTGTGTTGCTACATACATTCTCAACTAAATCTATTTGGAGTGTTCTTTGTGATTCCAGTGGTTTTTGCAAAAAGTTTGTTCAGCCGAGTACCTACAAATATTATAAACATTACCTCATAGCAAAGCCACTTACCGTACAATTTAACCCCTGAAAGTGGTTACCAGAGGACCACAGAATGTGTTGTTTGTATCGAAAACATTACTTTTGTGAATAATTAGGTATTTAGGTAGTATAAGTTGTTTACATTTATGTTTAGATAAAATGTTTATTCCCTTAATTTGACTATATTTTTCTTTTCTCTTTATTGAAGGCAACAAATAATTATTCTTATATATAAATGTAAGCTTAGATTAATTATTACGAGACCATTCATTTATAATATACGAATCACGGACGTAAGGGAGGCGTTTAGTGCGTCTGGACTCCCCTCTTAATCTACGCGCTACGTTATTTTTTATCGAGTATTTGCCTTTTGGATCCTCGCTTATAATAGTAGATATACGGCAAAAAGAAAATGTTATGATACAGGTAACATGTTGTTGTAATTCTCAATTGATAGTGTCCCCTCGACAACTAGTTTACCTTTGTACAAACCTGGAACCCCCATCTGAAAGTTATACCCGTAATTAATCTTACAATTTATGTTCTTAAATATTGTTCTAAAATTTTTATAATCAGTTCCATTATCCACAGAGTAGAAATATGTATGTATAAACCTATTAGACAAACGTCATTTATATATTTAATAGTACCTACATATAATAAAATTGAAGTGTTTGTTTGTAATGTCAAAATAACCCACTTTGAACTTTAAAGATGAAAAAATACTAAGAATACTTAAAAAGATTGACACTGGCAAGTGCTTCAAAACAAAAACAAGTAGCGGCAAAACAAAAAGAAGGGGCAGATTAAAAACAAACAGTGCTTAAGAATATTACAGAAATTTTTTGTAGAAGAGAAGAGCTATGTAATATAACTACGTAGATGTAATGGAAAATGAATTATACCGGGTAACCCATATTATTATTAGTTATCGCGATGTTGAACCAATGATGGCTCAATGGTAGCGTGTATGGACATCGCATCCATAGACGTGAGTTCGAGTCTCTGAAATAAGGCTAAGCTTTCGAAGAAGGAAAACATCGCGATTAAAGTATAGGATGGTGCTAGGGCTTCTTCTAATACCCGCCTGTTACCACTCAAGTTGAAAATCTCTCGCCAAGCACCAATAGGTGTGTTCCGGCAGTTGCACTTGAGAGCCAGTCTTCTACTAGGACTTAGCGTGCTACCGTCTTGGACCACATCGTTACTTAAGATCAGATGAGATTGTGGCCATAACGTTAAACCTATAACGTAAAAAACAATCATTTTTAAAGAACATAATAATGTTGTCTTTGATGCTGGGTTTTCATACTGTTTCGGAACAAACTTCTATAGGATCAGGATTTACTTATCGGGGCAAATATTTACGACATGAAGTTCCTTAAAATCTTGCACGAACTTCACTCGATTGAAAAAAGGCGTCGAACACGCACGGTCATTATGTATTAGTCAGTTCAAGTTGAAATGAAAATATTTCACGGCATAAAGTTTTCCTATTTTTTTACTTCCGCGAAATAAATCAGTAGCGTGCCATTGCGACCACCACTACATTAGTCATCAGCGTAGATTTGAATTATTTTCTTTAAATATTTAGGAAAACGTACTGAATGAACCCTATGAATTTAGTCCTGAATATTCCTTATTATTTGGTAAGGAAATAAAAGATTTTCTAGTAATTTTGTGCAGTATTAAATAATTTGAAATACTTAAAAAGATACTTTGATATATTTGCTAGGTAGTGGGGGGATATGACAAATGTGTCCGACCCTTACACCTGGTTTAACACTCGTTATAGTGGCACGCTTAGGCGTGTCGTGTTCTGGGATTATCGGGTGGTAGGAATTTATATTCGATTGGGATCGTGTCCACCATTTTTTTTATACTACAAAGGTGGCAAACAGGCATACGGCCCGCCTGATGATAAGCGGCTACCGTAGCCTATGAACGCCTGCAACACTTTTTGTTAAGAGTAGCTCAAATTTTATCTATTAGTTACAAAATTCGGAGGACTACTAAACTGAGGCCTACTAGTAACCAAACTCAGTTTTGTAAAATAATTTTAGTTATTTTTTGATGAATTTATTTTGTTGGCTGGTAATGAACTAGTTTTGTGGTATTAACAAAACTGTTTGTGTACCAATAGCTTAACAACTTTGCAATACTAATCAAACTGCTTTCTTTACATATAACCACAATATTTAGCTGTTTTCAAAATTTAGTTTATTTAACACAGCTTTTAATTTGGTTAAATTAGCTTAACTTTTTGGTTACTTTTAATGAATTGTTTATGTATTAATAACAAAATTTTTATGTTACTCGATCAGATTTATTAAGCTACTGCTTATTTAATTATATAGTTACTTTTAAAGAAAATGTTTTGTTACCAGATTTAATAAATTTGGCTACTGCAACCAAAGTTTATCTACTTTTAAATAAAATGTTTTGTTACCAGATTTAATTAATTTGGCTACTGCAACCAAAGTTTATCTACTTTTAAATAAAATGTTCTGTTACCAGATTTAATTAATTTGGCTACTGCAAACAAAGTTTATTTACTTTTAAATATAATGATTTAGTTATTAATAACTTAACTGTTTATTTATTACTTACTGATATTGCTTTGCTACCTGTCGCTAGTTGATTAGCTGAATTTTTATTTGTTTTATTTAAACTAATTATCACGATTGCCATTAATTTAAATTACATTATAATAACTTACAAGAAACTTCAAAAGTAGAGATCAGGCCTGCGTAGAAATCCTTAGGGGAAGTTCTCTAGTCAACATTTAATTTGTTGTTGTTGTTTTAATATAACAATATTAACCAATTGCAATCGTTTTAATTAGTTAATTTAAATAAAAGAAATAAAGAATCAGCTAACCACCTAGCGACAGGTAGCAAAACAATGTCAATAAATAATAAATATACAGTTAAGGTACTAATAACCAAAACATTATATTTAAAAATAAACTTTGTTTCAGTACAATAAATAAAAGATTATATCAATTTATATTTTGTTTTTATTGATGTAATAACAAAAATTTACAATTAAAAATGGTATGGCCATAAATGTAGCTAAGTCTGCAGCCTCTTCGTTACCCTCTGCAACAAAAATAATTCACTTAAGGATAGAAAAATTTCGCAAAAGGGCAACAAAAATCACCGAATCTAGAGAATAAATCGCTAAGGTGGCAACACTAATAAGCGCAGAAACGCGTACCGCGGGTGGATTGGAGATTCGTGTCGAAACAAGTTCGTTTAGTTGAAAAAATATGTTAATTTATCTACTATTTATTAAACAATTTGAAATAGATAACCAAATTTTAGCTAGGAATGTTTTTAATAACTTAGTTACATATAACTGTAGAAGTTTGTCTTCTAATTGATAATTAATATTTGCTACAATAGGAAAATAAATTAATAAACATTTAATGGATTTGTTGGTCTATTATTTACTTAATACTTGCTTAGATATAACTAAACATTTTGTATAATAATTACTAAAGTGTTTGCCTATCAGTAATCAAATAGTATTTTTTTACTAAACTTTGTTTTGTATAAAGTAGATAAACGAGTTTAGCAAACCCATTTCATTAAATAATAGCCAATTTTTTATTTAATAGCAACAAAAGTACGAATAGCTTAACTAGTTTGGGAAGTGCAGCAAAATCAGTTTAGCTATTTTAACAAAAGTTTGGTTACTAAGAAGTAAATTTAAGCTATTTTCTGATTAGTCAAACTAGTTCAGCTATTCATTTTTTTCAGTGAATACCATAGGTATCACAAGCGCGTTGCCGACCTTGAACCCCCTACCCCAAGGAGCTTTGGAAACCCTACTCACCGCAGAAACACAACACTAGGTAATTTGGCTGCGATCTTCTGTAGGGTGGTACAGTGGTTCTCTTTTAGTTTATCGCGCTTCGGGATAAACCAGTGTATATCCAGCATTCGAGAGGACTGCAGGCTGACATGACAGCGATGACCAGCGAGGGATTGCTGATCTCTCGATGGTCGCCGTTGTTTTTGAACTGTACTAACTGTGCTTACCATCAAGAAAAGTGCTGCCTTGCTAAAAACAAAAAAAAAAATTGTCACGTCTTTTTATTTCGTTTTTAAAAACAGACAATGAACAATTAATTAACATTGAATACAATTTTACGAATGGAAAAGTAGGTATTTAATTAACCACGTAAGATTACAATGATATAGAGAATTGCAATCTGCAATGTCTCCTTTAAAAAATAATTGGGTGTTTTATACAAATTGCAGAAATTCAATTTATTTGTTCCTTTTCAGGAAATTCTTGGTGGAGTTTCGATAATTTATTATTTCCCGTAATATGGCCTCTTACTTAAACATGGTGCGTACGGGTAGAAGGAAGTAGATACATTATTTCGGATTCTACAGGGATTTTTTTACGAAAATAAAAAGATTTCTTACATTCTTCATACAGACGTGTTCATTATTATGGGAATAAGGTTTTTTGAATATAAATTGCTATTTCTCCAAAAAAGATGTCTCACAATAAATTTAGTTTGAGTGTGTTATTTGGTATATTATTATATTGTAAACTCAAATGTTGTTTTGTATGATATTTTTTTTATATCGCATTTTTTATGTCTTCAAGAAAATGTATAGAAATAAAAAAATATAGTATCATTTCTCAGTGTTTTTTGGCAACGCAATATCTCCCTTAATTTTTTATGAAAATTAATCATTCAATCATCATTTTATTCGTTATAAAATTGATTAATAAAATTATCAACAGATGGCGCTCCCAATAAAAATATATTCAATCAACATATAGGGGGTGTCATTTCTTAACCACCTGTTTAACTATGATGAAGTGTTAATATTATTTACATTCTATAATTTGCAAATATTTCGCACGGGTAAGCTAGTATTTTTAATTTCCTAAGCAAAACAACTTGTCCGCTTCTAATACGCCGCTGTGTGTATACAATACTAATTAAAATTTATTATTGTCCGTCTAAACGCAGGCATGATCAAACATAGAAAAGATATGAAATATGAATACTCATAGCAAAGCGATAATAAAATGAATTACGTATTTATCAGGTATAAAATGAACAATTATACGACTAAGTATTTTGCTTCAAAAACAATCTTGGAATATCTCTTAACCGCGTAATATTTTACATTTAACATTAAATAAAATGCTGATTATACACTAGACCTCTTAATTGTTTTTATCACATTAATTCGTTTCAACACGTAAATTACTGTCGTATATCTGTTTTTAACCTGTTTTTCCATTGACGAATAATTTAAATGAAAAAAAAACATGTGGATAAAACTGTGGTTTAATAAATTTTAACAAAAAAAACTAACATTTTAACTTAAAAAAGAACCAGCTACTTACTCATATGACTTTACTTACTGGACACAAATAACACATCTAATATCTGGTCCAAACTACAGCATCTAATGTAACCATATTGTGTTCTGGTAAATTAGTTTCCTACGAACTGGACGTGAATGGGATCCAATTTGGCGGCATCTTTGTCGCAACTTGTCGATTTGCAGCCAATTTACTCGGAAACTTGGTGCATCGGAACGCGGAACGCGAATTTATACAGCTGACCTTCCACAGAGCGAACAGTATATTGGTATTACTAAATATAGTGTACCCTTTGCAATTATGACGTGTTCACCTCTTTAAAAATCCAAACTAAAAATAGTCAATTTAAGCCCTAAGAAGGCAGTTATGAATGTCAAAAGATCAGTTAGGCAATTATCCCAATCATCGAGAAAAACCGGCAATGAATTCGATTTGGTTTATTAATATGTATTTTTAGTGATTTTATTAATATATAAGTATTTGTCACAGTTACATATAATTTTAGTGGTTGTACAGACAGGGAGTCACTTCCAGACCACTATGATTCACGTAATGATCCGTCCATTCCTCAATAAAACCCTACCGGCCACGACTACCCTCTCCAGCGGCAACTCAAGCCTAGGTCCGTTCCTCCGGCATAGAGCCCTTGAGCCAGCAGCCGCTCGCGCGATACAGTGACACTGCATTCACTAGCTATCGACACACACACATAACACTGCACTTCACACATGTACACCACTCAGGTACATAGGTTCTGTAAGGGACCTTTTTTTCTTTCTTTTTTGGCTAGTTAGTTTAGACAAAAATTACCAAATCACTAAATACATATACACATGTTCTTTCCTTCCTCCCAGAAGGCAGGAACATGTATATTTGTACAGTTAGTTAGCTGGAATTTCTATGGATAGGGATTTAGTCAGATCGCGACTTTTTCGCATGATCGGCAACAGCCCAAGCCGAGGTTCGGCCACTTTGGCACCCTTGGAGCTTGTTGCCTTGCTTTCGCGGCTGAGTGCCTTTCGCGCTCGCCCCCAAGCCTGGTGAAGCTGTAAAAGCCGCAAAGGCCCCAGGGCCACTAAGGCTACCAGTATAGTCAGTTCTAAAAAAAAAAACGCACAAAACTTGCTTGACATGATTCTTGAACATTTTCTCCGGCAAATATATGATTTAGAGCATTACTTACGATGATAAAAGTAATGAATTTGATTCAGCTCGAAATAATTTCTATTATGGACTAGTCTCGACTTCGTCTCGGGCTTACATTTGTCTTCACGTTTGTAAAAACAAATTTACCGTATTAGTATCATTATTTATTTTTAATTTGACGGATAGTTCCAGAGTTTAGCGCGTTCAGACAAACAGACAATATCTTGAGCTTTATAATATTAGTATGAATAAGGGTTACAGTAATATATTTTGTACACAATGTACGACAATAATTTTTCGTAACAAATTGTTGAAATTTTAAGGTATTTAATACCCATCAAGATTGACACAAACACCAATATGTAATAATAAAATTTCTTTATAACTCATATGGTTAAATATAAATCAAGTTAATTGAATCGAATGAAATACTGAGAAATAGCTCATTGTCGATTACGAGGGCGAATATTCGTTCCACTGACACATTGATTGCGGATATAAATCATTCCTTGTCCCCGAAATCTCAAATTAAACGTTGAACTAAATAGCTTTTTGCAGCGTTATTTATCAACGAAACGAGAATGTTCGTTTAGTAACTGATTTTTTTATTTTAACTAAGTAGTCAGTTATGTTTTTAGAATTCTGATTAAATATATCCTGATTAAAAACTCGACTTGCGTTGACAAATTTCTAGAAAATCATACATTAATTATAAATTTGAATGTAATCAATAATATAATCCGCTGACTGTACGAAAAAGCCGGGAAGAAAACATTTGAGAAGTGTCTCATGGATGAGTAAAAATCATTTAGTGGGAATACAGCCCTCAGTTTTTTCAACTTTCGAAATGACGTCATAGGCTGGATAGGCGCGAAGATTAAACGCGGTCAGCAAGATATATGAAGAAGGCGTTTTAACAGATATCTCTTGCCGTCATGCTATTCCCGAACGACCAAATAGAGCGCGATAGAGACAACTGTAGCTGGAACTGATTATACCTATGTAAAATACTAAATCATAATTTCGTATTGCTCTGTTTATTCTTGCAAAATTGAACCGATTTTAATAAATTTTTCAAGAATAATAATATAATGGGGACTTTGGCTGTTTTAATTTCACGATAGTTCCGCTTACAGATGAATTAATATTCAACGTCATAAATTAATTTTTACAGCGATTAGTGTGATTTGCGAAAACATTTAGTTAAGATTATATTTTAAACTTATTGTTTGTAAGGAACAATTATTTAGTAATTGCATTGCATTAGCAATTGTAAAAAACTGTTTAAAAAATATATCTTCGTATCGCCTCATATTATGATTTCTAAAACGCAATTAAATTATATTGGCTTGTCATATTCGTGAAAAATGGAGCGAGAAAAAAAAACAAATTACAATTTATAAGCATTGTGTTCGTGTTTTTAGCTTTAATAAGTCCGTTATTAATTTCATAGCGAGTTGTTAGTAAAGTAATAAATCTACTTTTACAGTGTTATAATTTTATAACAGAGATTTTACTTAGTTTAGTAATAAATTCCGGGCTTTGCCGCAGAGCGGATTGGGTACGATGTCATTAACGTAATAAGCTTTTGAATCGGGGTTTATTTTTTAAATTAAATTTCTTATCTTTTTATCTTTATATTTGCTTTTTTTTTAGTTATTAATGTACTAATGCTGTGACCACACAGTCAAAAACTAAGGACATCGCGACTTAATTTAGTGTTACTAATAATCTAAACTAAACTATATATCGCAAAAACTTGCCTATTTGTGTTAATATACTTGGCAATAAAAACTTGCTTGGTAGTAGGACATTATAATTGTATTCAATTGGATCCCGACCACCATACATGAGGTTTAACAAGCGCCACAGTGGCACAGACCTGCCGGTATATCCAGTAATCAAGGGAAGTGGGAAATATCTGTACCCGACTGGCTCACGATCTTCATACACATAGTGATAAACTGGTCAGTGAGTCCTCTTTTAAATTGACGCATTTCGTGATCAGCTCGTGTATTTCCTGGATGACAGCGGATGGATTGCAGATCCCTCGGTGGTCCCTGTTGTTTATAGATTATACTGTGCTTACTTTGCAGTGTTATTATATAAAAAAAAACTTCTTACCAAGTGAAGGCAACCAACTCAGCCTATGATATATTGACTTCCATGTCGAGAAATTTAGTTCTGTATTTTGACGTCACGTGATGACATATGAAAAATTCTAAAGCGTTCTGATCTCCTTATAATGATTTCCTTTACTGTCAACCAAATTTTCAAATATTTGGTGCAAATCGACGAAATTCGAATGAGCGGACATTGGATCAATATTCAAATGGCCTTGGATATTTCGATCACCAAAACTGACGATTCTTTATACTATATAGGGTTAGCGTAGAACACAATCTCATAAGATGTTAAGCGACGATGTGGCCTAAGGAGGTAACACGTTAAGTCTAGAGGGACTGGCTCTCAAGTGCAGTTGCCGGAACACACCTATGGGCGACTGATTTTCATTGAGGGTGGTAGCTGGTTAGGCCGGCACTGGAATATGCCACTATGTTGTGGATTTATCACGATGTTTTCCTTCACCAATACCTCAAGTTTATTGTAGTCTACAAACCTACGTCGATCGACGCGGTGTCCTTATATGCTACCACTGAGCCATCATTGCTTCCAATTCTCTGATTAATGTGCGATTTTCTAGAAATTCCTTAATACAAGTCATGTCTCTAATCACAGGATATTGTTACATGGACTGGCTTCCTTTACCAACATGTCGTGTTAAATAAGCTATTTAATATATGTCCGAGAATCGTGTCTCGTGACTTAGTATCCGTACTATTGACCTGAACTATTATTGACTGGGCGCGATAGCAACAGATGCGCACTTTATGAGCAGACAACAACCGACTTGTAAGGCATTCTCACTTGAGCCGTGGAATAGTAACATCCTCGCTCGAGCTATCAGATAGTGAAAACCTCAGTCAATGAGTCGACTACAATAAACACTGTTCCTGAATGCTATCACGCTGCCCATCCCGGCTGTGCCTATTACAGTATCTAATCAGTATACTAATAACACAACTCACTTATTCAAATGAAAAAAATAATTACTGATCGAACATTCTCGTTTTGTTGATAATAAATCAATTCAAATTAAAAATTGTAATTACTGACCAACCATTCTCGTTTTGTTGATGACAAATCAATTCAAATGAAAAATTGTAATTACTGATCGACCATTCTCGTTTGGTTGATAATAAATCAATTCAAATGAAAAATTGTAATTATTGATCGACCATTCTCATTTCATTGATAATAAAAAATTCAAATGAAAAATTGTAATTATTGATCGACAATTCTCGTTTCATTGATAATAAATCGGTTTTTGAAATTCGCTAATAACCAAATATTAGGTCTTTACCTATGAAATTGCCGTTTTGTATGAAAAAATTTAAACGATGTTTTTTCATGTATTTTTTATTTGTATTAATCGAAGTAATCACCCATGCAATCAATGCATCTTTGCCAGCGCAGTGGCAGTTTATTGATGCCCTTCTTAAAGAAATCAGCTGGACGGGAGGCAAAAAATTCTTCAAAGACATTTTGTAATGCCTCTCGGGTATTGAATTTTTTTCCCGCCAAGGAGTTATCCAAATTCTGGAAAAAGTAAGTAGTCTGTAGGCGCAAGGTCTGGTGAGTAGGGCGGATGACGGAGAACTTCCAACCCCAGTTCTTGCAACTTGGAGACCGTCTGTTGTGCAGTATGAGGTCGCGCGTTGTCGTGCAGGAGCCGCGGAGACGAGCGATTGACCAATGCTGGGTGGAGATGTGCCAGCTTCTCCATCATTGTGTTCAGTTCTTCACAGTAGATACACATCTGCAGTAATGCTCACCCCGTTTGTTAAGAAGCTGTGATGAATCACACCGGCGCTAGACCAACAAACAGTGACCATCACTTTTCTAGGGGTAAGTTTTCGCTTAGGGTATTGTTTAGGTTCTGAACCAGGATCCAACCAACTTGCTGAGTGCTTGCTGTTATTTTTAATGGCAGGTAACAATGCGGTTCAAAATTCCTTCATTTGTGTGTCTGTTGAGCAGTGCAAGGCACGTCTCGACGCGTACTTCGCGCTGGCGATCATTGAGTTCGTGGGGCATCCATTTATCAAGTTTTTTACCTTGCCAATTTGACGCAAATGGACCAATATTGTTTTGACGCTAACGTCGAAAGCTGCGTCTAATTCAGCCGTAGATTGTGTATGATCAGCTTCCACAATCGCCTTTAATTCGTCATTGTCGACCATAGTCTTCGGACGACCGCGAGGCTAATTTTTCAGGTCTAAATTCCCAGAACGGAAGCGATCAAACCAATAACAGGTGGTGCGTTGGTTTGTAGTGTTAGCTCCGTAAACGTCGTTGATGTTGCGTGCCGCTTGTGCCGCGTTACTGCCACGACGGTACTCATATTCCATAATTACTCGAATTTTTAACGTATCCATGATGAGAAAAAAAGATTGAAATGCGATGAAAATGTAACACTAATCAATAAACAAATGACTACTTTTGGAAAAAGATATCCATGTTTTTAAAATTAAAATTAATTTGAAATTAGAATTCTTAGCCAAACAAAAATTATTTTGATTTGAAATGGCCAATACTGCAAAGCTATTATTTCATTTGTACCTTAATTACCAGATAATTATTGAAACCCAGTGTAGTATTTGTCTCGCAAATGAATTCACAACGAAGTTCAAAACGTGAGTCTATTTTAAAGCCAATTCGCGTGCAATTGATCCGTAGTCGGAATAAGTTAAAACGCGATTGGGAGGAAATGAGATTATCCAATCGTTTGTTCGAAGTCCATTTTACATTTATTGTTTCATTATTTAATACTACTATGCTATTTAATATAAACCTATACAAAATTTATAACTAATTTGTAAATAACAAAAAATATTTCATCATCATAATCTCAGCTGAAAGATGTCCACTGCTGGACATAGGCTTCCCTCAAAAATCGCCACAATGAGCGGTTCTGCGCTGTTTTCATCCAGCGGGTTCCTGTAACTTTTACCAGGTCGTCGGTTCACCTACTGGAGTATATAATATCAATACAATATGATTTCCTACGAAATGTATGGGAAAAGTTTATTTCGGTTTATGTCATTTTAGTTCCCTAACCTCAGCAGATCTAATATAGTTTAATTAATCCTTATAAGAGACAGGATATACGAAAAAAGTTTTTGCGTAAATTGCACATTTTCTTGCCGACTGTACACGTTTAAAAAAACTGTAAATGCAGGTCCAAGTTTCACAAAAAGTTAATTATAGTCTCCTAAGAAAGTTTTACTGTACCTACAACGGCCTTATTGCCCCATCTCAAAATCCTCCATGTATACTTACATAAAAATACAATAATTATAGATAAACGTTACATTGATCATATTGACGGTATTTTTCATGATTTTACTAGTATATATATATATCACAAACACAACAGACATAATCAGAAGGCTATATTTCTGATGGAGAAAAACATAACGAACGCATCAATTTATACAATCAATGTGAACATCAACGTAGGTACTTTATAAATTCATGTCCAAAATGAACCCGGCCTTACGCATTTTAAAACTTCATATTTTGCAGTATATCGAAAAACCAGTTGCTGTTTAACCAATAGTGATCGTATAATGACTCTAATCAAAGTATCTGTCGGTGGGTTGTTTCCGGCGCCTGGTCTGACCAAGTTCTGGCAGATATTAATGATCACACGCCTGGCGATAAATGGACGTTTCGTAACCGTTAGGATACTGTTTTCGATTGGCACCTCAATACTAAAAATATATGGAATTCTGTGATTGAATAAGAGTTAAATAATCACTATCAGTTCCCGCGGCTCCACATGTGTTTTATAACTAGTAATTATTACCATCTAGGAATTTCATTTTTAAGCATATTATTGACAATTCTTATTGAGGAATGGCATATATCTTTCCGTGCACAAAATTTCATATAATTAAGTTGGTAAAGTCATTTTTCAGATAAATCCAGACACAAAAAAGTGGTATTTACAATAGATATCAAACAGAAAAATTGAAAAAATATTGAAACACAGGTTTATTAAATAGATTGTGAATAATTACAAAAATATGTTTAATTGGCAAAAAAAAAATTGTATCTAAACCAATGATGTCCTTTGGAAATTTCGTGATAATAAAGAGAACAATTGAAATTATAAAATAAAAATATGACAGCAATATCAAACCTTTATATATAATAAATAGATTGTAAAAAGTCAGCGTTTTATCTGTACATTACTCCAGGAAAACATAAAACGGAGAGGAATACAAAGTAATTTTTATTTTGTAATGCCCGTTTGGAGCCGCCTACTTTAATAAGTTCCATACTTAGTATTCCAGTAAGATATTTAATTATATTTTTCAATCATTTCAACAATTCAGTAATTTGAAGGAAAAAACATTTGTATGAAAATCATTTCAAGCGTAATATGAAGCGATATTTAAGCAGGTCGGCATGACAACGTTGACCGCTGATGGAATTCGATCTCTCGATGGTCGCCGTTGTGTTTGGATTGTACTGTGATTACTATCAGGGACAGTACCGTCAATTTTCCGAGCTACTATGAAAAAAAAAGATAAAATTAGAACGAGATATAAGAAATAGCAATGATTGTTTTAATTAAAAACAAACAAAAAAAAATCAATAACAAAGGGAACATGATCGAGACAAATATGTCCTCACGAAAGAATGACATATCCCCAAAGATTTTTTTTAAATTATTGAATATAGTAAGTACGTAATATAAATATCATCATTTCAGCCGAAAGACGTACACTGCTGGCATCCCTCAAACATAGCCACAACGAACGGTCCTGTGCTGCCCGCATCCAGCGGCTTCCCGCTAGCTTTACCAGGTCGTCGGACCACCTTGTGGCGGGTCTGCCCACGCTGCGTCTTCCGCTACGTGGCCGCCACTCGAGAACTCTTTAACCCCATCGGCCATCTGTTCTACGAGCTACGTGGTCAGCCCACTGCCACTTAAGTGTAGCTATTCTTAGGGCTATTCGATGACTTTGGTTCTCCTGCGGATCTCCTCATTTCTGATTCGATCACGCAGAGAAACCCCGAGCATAGCCCTCTCCATTGCCCTTTGATTGACTTTGAGCTTTCCTCCATATGTAATCACTGGCAACACACACTGATCAAAGACTTTCGTCTTGAGACACTGCGCTATCTTGGACGAGAATATGTTACGTAGCTTCCCAAACGCTGCCCAGCCGAGTTGGATTCGACGATTGACCTCTTTCTCGAAATAAATATAATATGATATTATAATAAAAGCACATAATATTCATCTATTTTTTACCATATTACAGTTTCTTCACATATTAGGTTGTAAATTATTTGACTTATCTACATGCTTAAGATAAATTTTAGTAAAAAAGAAATTATTTTTATTTGGATCAATATAGACTTATCTCTTTTAACCAATTTTAAAAATTTGTAGTCGTTATAGGGTCATTCCATAGGCAATCAACAATTCGAAAAAGTCAGCATATTTTCGATTTTCCTTGAACTTTGTGGTAATGGTTTTATGATTCCAAAGAGGTATATTCACAATTACATTTTTTGGCATGTCCCGACCACACAAAACAAAAGAATTTAATACTCTTATGCTAGGGTTTTAAGGGTATTATGCGTTTATCTATAAAAAAAAATATCTATTCATGTTATTACCCCTTCCGTGGCGGAATTTTAAAGCTGAAGTCTCTGGAAAAAGTTGTTAACATAATATTGTTATACCTGAAAAAAGAAAATCGTTACTGAATATGCGTCTATTTTACAGTCTTTTGTGATTTTCAATTAACTCCTTTGTCTGCACTGTTGAGTGTGAAATACTAATATTTCTTAGATATCAAGTGTAAATATCGAGAGAGAAAAAAAATAAAACGGCATGCTCAATCGTCTTTATAAAAAAAAAATTGCTTGAAGTTTTAAAAATTTCTTAACTTCATGTCATAATTTGGACGTGCTTGGTTTACATTGATTAGTTTTTACATTGAAAATTACCACAAAATTTAAGCAAAGTCTAAAATAGTGCAGCAACAAATTCACATTTTTTTGATGATTTCACTTGTAATAATCTCGTAAGTACATCACTAATAGTTTACAAGAACACACACACACACACAGGTGAGTGAATTACACACAGTGAAATTAGTGATAAAAATGAAATCGCGAATTTTATTAAATTAAATAAAGAAATACGTGTTTTTTTGTTTAGAACGAATTTAGATAAGTAAATCGGATAAAAGTTCCTACCCTTCTACATTAAATTTTGTATCAGCGTCGGCTAACAATGTTCTTTCCCATCGTCACAATAGCAATTTATTGTAGTTGATAGTCTATGGAGTAATAAACCTCTAAGGTGGGTATAGTAGCAAATGATACCTCAATAGTGTACAGTTAGAGATGACCTCATCAATCAGAGTGTAATGAACAATTCGATCGATTGTTAGAGGTCTACCGTGGGTGGTCTTACGTAATGTTCAGATAGAATTGGTTCGTGGCCAACGATTGTAACAAATGTGGATTGGTTCAATACAAGAAACTTATTATTTTGTTCGCATTTCGCTCTTTGAATTAATTTCAACTGTGTATTGTCTATATTTGGCTCTTTTGGATAAAAAGGGTGTCGACCACTGCCGTAAATGTCTGTTATAAGCTCTGAATAAATACAATATAGGACTGGTTATAATTTGTTGAAAGTTATACCCACACAGTTACATTAAATTGTCTATTCATAATCAAGCTAGGTTATGTTAACAAAGGTAAAGGTTTTAAAAGCAAAGTTAATACCAATCCATGATTGTCTCGTCCTTGTGAATTCCGACGAGTTGATGAGAGTGTAAAAGGCATTCTACCGTAAAACCAATACCAAACAAGACAATAATATCTCGCAAAATGATTATGTAATAACTACACAAAGACTGTTCGATTAGGTAAGGTTATCGTATATTAGTATAATTATTTTAAACTGTTGTCTGTCTGTTTCAAAGTATCCTAAGTCGTATTCCACGATATAATCCATTTATTTGTCTAATAAGTCTAATTTTATTAGATCCAGTTCAAGTACTTACATTCAATATTAGAAAAGATTAGGTACCTACCTATTAAAATATTAAACACTCTTTTTGTTCTATTTTATACATTTGTCTAGAGGTCGAACATAAAAAGCATTCTCTACAAACGTGCCGGGTTTCCAAGCCCGGTGAAGCTGTAAAAGCCGCAAAGGCTCCAGGGCCCCTAAGGCTAACAGTACAGTCAGTTCGGAAAAAAAGTGCAAGGTTGCCATGTTTTCTAGATCGATACCCAAACACAAAAAAACTTTTTAGTAAAAAAAATCATAGTTTTATTTATAAATGTTATTATTTAATTTTACCAAAAATATTAAATAAAGAGCGGTCATTCATAATAAAAAAAGGGTTATTTGAATATAGTTTGTTTAGTTTGTAATCAAAACGAAAAAATACAAAAACTAAATACTCCTAGCAACGTAAAAAGTGTATAACATAATCGAACCCAAAAAGGACTTGCAAAAAAGTATAAAAATCTTTCCTAAATGTTTTTAATACCCATTTCGGATTATAAGTGCTCGTAATAATTATTATGTTGTTTGTTTCTAGTTAAATTTTACAGCGGGTATAAGTAGGACTGCCTGAGTAAAATAAAGTATAAACTCCTTTAAATATGAAAAATAATGTATTTGTAAAAAAAATGTTTTTATTCCCTCAAAAACATATATTTTGTGTGCTTTTAGTACACGCTAATAATCTTTTATTGTCACTGAAGGTTTAAAGATAGTTCAACAATTGAAATTTAAATAAATAAATAACTTGTATTTTTATTTTTGTTGTAATTCTATAAGGGAACTTGTTCATATTCTCATTTATAGTTAATATTTTGCTACTACAAACATCGAATATGACAATAAATATTCAAATTTTTCATGCCATAGTACTGACATAAAATAAATTGACACATTTATTCACGGCACTGACATAAAATAAATTTGACAGACATTTTTCAGACATTCTTTTTTAAACTGTTCATTGCGACAAAAATATAACCAATTTGAAGGCAAATTCTAAAGAATGAAATGACACGGTGCTGACACTGTTACTGCTGATTGAAATGATAGCACCAACGATTGACCAGTGATAGCAAACAGTAAGGGACATAAAAAAAAATGGAATCACCCGAATAAAATATAGAGCTATATTTTTTGAAGTGAAACTTCTTATGCGACTTCCAACACGTTAAACGTTTAACGCACATTATCGGTCTCTCCTCTTTGTGTGAGCCAGAGCGAGAGAGCAATATATTATCGGTCACTCCTCTTTGTGTGAGCCAGAGCGAGAGAGCAAATGTCGGTGTGTATGTATATTGCACACTGTTTAAATAAAATATAAAATATCTTTTAAAATGAAGTGTCACTTCTATCGTGTGTGAATCGCACACACACCTTTTTTTTACATTTGGTAAGTTAGCAGATGTGTTTTTAAGTATAGGGTGGACCAAAAATGTTTGCAGTTTTCAAACAAGTAAAGCTACAAATGATCATTTATTCAATATAATAAATATCTAATTCAAATATTATTTTAATGATATCGTTGAAATGTGCTCCGACTCGTCGTTGGCAATCCTGCAATCGACCATTTGTCAATCTTTAATTATATACACGCCTAGGTTCCTAGTCCGGCATGTCAAAGTAGTACTATTTAAACATAAATAGTATTCGAACAGCTGTCAGGACAACAGAAAATAAAAATATTGTCAGTGCCTATTAAGGTATTATAGGATTTCAACACATATAAAATAAATTTCGATATAATCTGATCAAGCTTCTTGTTGGCTCTTTTCGACGACGGAAACGTTTACCGAACCGGTGGTTGTAAGGTTTATAAGTATCTTCATAGGGTCTGAATTTAATAAATTATTTTAGATTTTGAATAGCGGTTTTTAAACTATCTATTGTAGTAGCTGGTTTTTAGTTACAATGTTATTGTCGTTATCGTGTTTTCATAGAAATTTATAGTTAAAGAAGAAATCGTTGACACTATATTGTTATTATTTTTTGTTAGCCAGTTTTAATCCGAATATACACTGGCCGATCCCAAAACGTGACAAACCAAGAAAATTACTGTGGCGGTTTATTGCCATGTGTATGGTAGTCGTGATCCCTACCATCCCACTTGATTACATGAAATTAATCGGCTGATCCCGGAACTCGACATCCAAGGTATATAACCACCTAAGCACGCTACTATGGCATTTTCACTTTCTGTCTGAAAAAATGATTTAAAATCATATTTATGAATCACTACGTGAAAACTAAAGGGGGAGGGGAAGTGTTGGCAAATACTACGGGTGGTCATCGAGGGGGTGAGGGCCATAAAAAATAGTAAAAAGTGAGTCACGTAGTATGGGTACGTTCCTTTATTAACGTCAAAACACTATTACCGATTTGAAACATCCCAGTCATCGAGAAGAACCGACAAGAAACTCGATCGGGTTTAACAACTTTTTATTTTTAACTGTTTTTTATAATGTTTAAATTGTTTACAGTTATTATCATTTCTATTGGATGTACAGACTTCACCCTCTTTCACGTGTATACCTTTGTACGTATATTACCCTACCGATAATAAAACTTGCTGAACATGATTCTTGAACTTATTATCCGGCATTCGGTAATGTATTTAGTAAGTTAATTATAGTAACTAACACAATTACCTAAAAACCTTTTATTTTGTTTTATTAAGTATAATTAATCGATTTATTTCTTGTTTGAAATTGTGTCAGTCATTTACAAGTTCGAAACTATCAAAAATGTTTTCGAACTTACGTTAGATTTTCCAAGATATATTGGGAGGGCAAAGTTAAGATAATAAGCTCTTGAAAATGGTTCCTCAGTGATTCGCGTGGTCCCATAAATCAAAATAAAGTATTTTAGGATACTATATTATAAGGTATGGTTGGCAACACTAGGAAGCATATAATGTATACTACAGGCTTCATAGCACAATAATTAACAAAGAACTAAGTGTTTACATTACAGCTGAAAGTAGTGTTGATAAGATACCGGTGTAGTGTCTTTAAATTGTTTTTTCAGTACGGATAACGGAATACATGTTAGCTGGTCGAGGAACGATAGGGTAAAAAGGTCATCGCGTGTTTCGAAGGTTAAAAATAACGTCATTCGCGAAAATCTTCCTTGTTATCACAAAAATACCCCTTATAATACATTGGAAAAAAAAAGGATAGATTTCAACTATTGATTGATCGATAATGCTATCGATTAATCGGTAATCCAATTGATGTTTTACCAACACTAGCTGAAAGTTAAATTGGTCTAATTCTTTTAAATTTGATACCTTGTAGTGATTCGGGTTTATGTGTGTTCAAATGTACCATAAAATATTAAAGTTTATAATTCCAAATAATATTCATCTCCTAATGGCATTTAAGGACAGGGCTACCTGGTGCCTAATCCTTGTAAAACAGCTCCAAATATGAGGAAAGAAGGCGGCCTTAATGTCGATATACTGGGTGAAAATATTCCGTAATGTCGCTGAGGAAGCCCTTATCCCCAAGGGTCCCTAAGGGCGTGTCCGTGAACTGTAATAAAATTTACGTCCTTGAACTATTCCAAAAATATAACTCATTTACAAAGTAACTTGTTTGTTGTTTTGTAACTATCACTTACCCCGTGTCGTGCATAATCCACAAATAAACCCCACAATATCGGATTCAAGATCATAATTCAATAACGATAATATTATTATATATTTATTTGCACATTACCATGAAACTCATTCCAATGTTCACTATTTCGTAATATCGTAACCTATTTCGCATTACTTTCAATTTTATATACCTAATGTTGGCTATGCGTACGCGAAAAGTTCTGACTCACGCCCTCTGTCGGTGTTAAACAATAAACGTTCATTACAACCTACATATCTTTTTATATTAGCACGGCTATGTGACAGCAACGTGCTTGATGGTAAGCACAGTACAATCCAGAAACAACGGCGAACACTGAAAGATCAGAAATCTATCACTGGTGGTCGCTCTCATGACGGCCTACTGGCCTCTCCGCAGTTGAATATACAGTGAATGATCCCGAAACGCGACAAATCGAAAGTCAGTCACTGTGAAAGGTTTATCACCATGGGTATTAAGGTCGCGCCGTCGCGGCCCATTTGGGTACAGATACCTAAAATCCAACCTGATTACCGGAATATACACCGGCTTATATCGGAATGTGACACTCCTAAGTATACCACTAAGTTGGATATTACTTTTGTATGGTGGTTGCGATCCAATTAATATAATTTTTCGCTTACAACGCAAGCTAATATTATATGTTAGTATATAAAAAAATGACAAGTGCGTGTCGGGCCACGTGCATTATAGGGTTTCGTAGTTGCCCGTAGCAATATGCAGACTTAGACAGTAGGCTTTAAGTAATTTTCAATAGAATTTGTACGAAATTACATCTCCAAGGACACTTTATAAGTCTATTGACTGTTACTCGTTAACTTGTAAGCCTACTTACCTCTGATAGTTTTTTAACTTCATTATATTGTTGGATTCGCTAAGCCGCGGACAGATATACTGACATAGTGGAACTATAAGTGTTCCTTGTTCGACTTTGGAACCTCAAAAACAGGTTAACATAAAAGTATAATATATATATATATATATATGATAAAAAAGGTGCGAGAATCCATTTCATATATTTTTAGTGTCATATAAGTAGGGACGACATGTTTACACAGACGGGATATGAAGAAAAGTGTTTATGGTTCCCCCTTCTTCTATTCCTTAACATATAAATAATATTTTGCACTATTTTATATAAAGTAAGCTTAATATTATAACTTGATATATCTTACAATCGATATGCATACGAGTATATTATTTATATTAATATTATACAGCTTTATAGATTGATTTTTGAAATATATTGTATATTGTATACATATACATATAGAATAGATTCTGTAGATATAGAATAATTGTTCAGTTAATAGTATTAGATAGATATAGCGTACGTTCTCTTTTGTACCTTTTTGGTAATTCAATTATTTATTTATGTAACTTATTTTAGTTTTAATTTTTTTTAAATATTCCATATATCTACTTAAATTCCAAGATTATGTACATAATCGCTTTAAATGATAAATATCAAATACTCATTTTTCGTATACAGTTTTTGGTGTTTAATGTATAAGTAAATTATTTGCAAAATTTAGATTTCCTGAATTAAGAAGTGTTTTTATCTCATTGAAATAGTAAAATTAAAACTCTCTTTAGAGGTAATCTGATAAAAATTAACAACTTTAGTAATTAAAACTTTTGAATCAGTATGCTCGTAATAATTTATTAGACTTGGAGTTAGCGACTTTGGTCTAGATTCAATATCTACAAAAACGGGCCATCTTATATGAATGAACCGTTTTGTTCCAATGTCCTAGTATCGAATTTTATACTGTGTTACAGAGGTAAGATACTTTTAGGTGTCAAGTTTTGAATAAGAAAAGTAGCGATATTCAAGCGATGACTGGCTCGTTTCACATGAATGAGTTCGGGCGTGACCGTTTTATCGAAATATCGGTTCAGCACTAATAAATTGTTCAGTCAAAAACGTATTTAATTATATCTTTTCCATTGCTTGTAAGCTATTGTTATGGAATTACAATAAAATGATAAATGCAGCAATGGTTATGTAATCATGTTTTTCATGTAGTTTTCAAGCTGGGTCTTGAAGTGAAATGGTAAAGAGGATTTTCACTCAGGACAACTGTCAGGTTGTCAGACGATATTGTTTGGGGGGTGTCGACGTGAACTTTTTGTAACTCCCTTTTACACAATAATGTATAAATGTGAAGAGGCTTTTTGTTAAATGAAGTGTTGATATCCTTTTCGAGAATGTATACTTCATCATGCAATAAACTATTATAGGAATCTATTTTTTTTTTCTTAATTTGAAGTCAGGGCAGAGTGTTGTTGACCTGCTTGTGATCATAAATTAAAACAATAATGTAGAGATTTTATACCGTATTGATGCATATCATGGAAAAAAAACATTTCCATAACAAGAAAACAAATTCAAATACCATTTTATTTTCTACAACTGAGTTGATTTATACTAAGAAATATGTATTTTGTTTTAATTTAAAATATAAATCACGCAAATATTTTTTACTCAGACTTAATTTATTTAAACAGTCCAAATTTTTAGATTGATGCCTATAAACTATAATATATTTTTAAGAAACTCACCAACCGTTGCCCATCTGTTACATAAATCAAGCGACTTCAAAGAAATATTTATATACAAGCTGTACCCGCGAACGGACAGCCTGGAATTTCGTATAAAAAAAACAGAATTGTAATTCAACTTTGGAGATTTAATCGTGCCTCCTACTTTGTGAATGTTTCTGATTCCTGAGACGCGTGTAATACATATGGTTAGCAGACAGCCTTTCTTCACACTTTTCTCTGACTTCCGAGACGCAGCGAACGACCAATCTCTTTATTAGTGCCTTCATCTATATCTTTAATATACAGATTTCTACTCTATACTATTAGTGAAATATTTTAAGTACGTAATAAAGAATAAATATAGAGCTAGCTTTTGACCGCGACTTCGATCCTGTTATTGACATATTTATTTTATTCTTTATTGCACATAAGTGAACAATTCGAGGACTTAATGCTAAATAGTATTCTCTACCAGTCTTCCATCGGTGTAAGAGAAAGGTATATAGGTGGTAGGGCTTTTTCTAATGCCCACCTAGCTAGCTCTCCTCTACCCTCAAGTTGAAAATCTGTAGCCCAGCACCAAAAAGTATGTTCCGGCAGCTGCACTTGAGAGCTAGTTTTCCACTAGGTTTAGCGTGTTATCATCTTGGGCCACATCGTCACTTAACATCAATGTGGACACTACGCCAAAAACTATAACGGTAAAAAAAAACTACATTTTAAATCTTTTCATGGGTAAGTACTTTGTAATGTCGTTTTACTGTTCAGTCTGTTTGAATGATCGTGACTCTACATAATACTTTCTTGATGGCGTCAAGCAATTTAAATTCCTTCGACGATTCTAGATCTCCACATACGGCTTTCATGAATGACAAGCAGTTAAGTTTATAATTGTAAGACAGATAAAAAAGTTTGTCGGTAGTAACTTAATCTTCTAATACAATTATGTAGTACCTACATTAGTTTGTAATAACTCGTATGGTTTACTCAGCGTAAGCCATTCTAGCGCCTCAAAAGCGTTTTTTTTTTTCGAATTGATTCACCATTATCGTCACTGCTTATTTCGCGTGTTACTTTATTTAACAAATTATATCCTATAACCTGGCAGGATGACATAACTATAAATTAAAAAAAACAACCATGCAAATCGGATAAGTGGTTTTCGCATGAAAAGAACATAAACGAACATACAGACAGAGAGACGTGGAGTTTTATAATATGTATGTAAAGATATGTATAGATTATGATATATATAAAGAAACATTTTCACTTAACAGTATTAAATATGTGTATCAACATATTGCATATTTCCTAGAAAATCGATGTAATATTTTCATGTAATTTAAAATTTTACTTGAAAAATGAACAACAATTCAACAAATTCCTCAATTCAAGTTCACTCGGTGACGATGTACAGGCCAACATGGACAACATAGGTTATGTAGGTAAGAGGTAGGGCACAAAGAAATTTCTTTGGAGATATCTCTCTACTTGAGGCAGCCCGACTGGTGGAATACCTCAACCCTACAGAAGATCGCACAAAATACCTTTGTTCCTGAAGTGAGTAGGGTTTCCAGAGCTCCTTGAGGGTTCAAAGTCGGCAACGTCGGCAAGTCGTTAGTTGACACTTGTGGTATTATAAAGCCGTCCATATGCTGCAGTAGCCGTTTACCATCAGGCGGACTATATGTTTGCTTGCCACATCAGTAGTATGAAAAAGAAAACGATGAAAGTAAAAAACAGCTATTTTGTTAGTAAAATATTTGTTGGTCTGTGTGTAGTGTACATTTAATCGTGTAGTCGGATAACAGCACGCGGTGTCTTTGTTAATAAAGAGAATATAATGCTCAACGACCGTCGACCGTCGTGACGACGTCCAGTATCCAGTGTCCACTGCATCTAGATCCTAGATATTTAATTAAACTACGTTCTAAACGATGAGTCCATGACTATGTAGATTTAAGGGTGGGATTTAATTGAAACTTTGACGTATTGATATCACACGCTCTGTATTCTATGTTTAAACGTACATCTATACATAAAACTCAACGTCTCTCTGTCTGTCTGTCCGTTCATGTTCTTTTCACGAGAAAACCACTAATCCAATTTACATGGTCTTTCCATTAATTCGTGGATGTGTTATCTGGACAGGTTATAGGATATATTTTATTCCATAAAGAAACATACGAAATAAGCAGTGGCGATAATGGTGTATCTATTCTGGAAAAAGACACTTTGATTTGATTAAATGACTTAGGCTGTGTAAACCATAACAGATAGATCAAATTAATGTACTATATTATTGTAGATTTTAAAAAGACCTACAGAAATGCACCGTCAGTATATATCTTCAAAATTTGGTAGATTTCAGTCAGCTCCTATTGGTAATTAAATTACGGTTTACTTGTAGTTCTTAATCAAACTAAATTAAGTTTTACATATACACGGTAAAGTATAAAAATGCACCTTACGAAACAAGGTATTCAATGTATAAGTATGATTTGTACAAAGTACGAACGAGCGACGCGACGTCAATGTTATACCGTACGCAACATACTCTATGCGATGCTCTACGTTATTAGGTATCAAAACTTTTTTTTTTTTTTTTTTTTTTTTTTTTTTTTTCGAACTGACTACACTGTTAGCCTAAGGGGCCCTGGAGCCTTTACGGCTTTTACAGCTTTACCGGGCTTGGGGGCGAGCGCTTAGGGCACTCAGCCACGAAAGCTAAGCAACAACATCCGAGGGTGCCAAAGTGGCCGGACCTCGGCTCGGACTGTTGCGCGTATGCAATTAAGTCGCGATCTGACTAATTCCCTATCCGTAATTCGATCTAAACTAACTATACATATATACATGTTTCTGCCCCCTGGGAGGAGGGAAGGAACATGTGTATGTGTATTTAGTGGTCTGAAATTTTTGTCTACTCTAACTAGGCAAAAAAAGAAAAAAAAAGGTCCCTTACAGAACCTATGTACCTATGTGTGTTGTGCATGTGTGTATAATGCAGTGTCATGTATGGCTGTGAAAGCTAGTGATTGTACAGTCACTTGTATCGCGCGAGCGGCTGCTTGGCTCAAGGGCTCCATGCCGATGGATCGGACCTAGGCTTGAGTTGCCGCAGAGGAGGGCGGTCGTGGCGGGTGTGCGGGAACGAAGTTAACCGTACGTCCCCTGCGGAGGGAACGGTGGTTTCGCGGGCGTGGGCGCGAGCACGCATATGTTGCGGGAGCGGACGCGTAGTAATTATTAGCTTTCTCGATGTCGTCGTCGGGATCGACAAAGAGATTTCGCGGACGGCGTTTATAACGTTTGGCAACGGGGATCGAGTTGTCTGGGACGTAGTTCGCGGTGGATTTTACGAGCGGGTTGGGGTGATTCGAAGCGCTATCGAAGTATCTCCTGGTGAGATATTTCACATAGGCTTCTATCGAGGGAAGCCTCATGTCCCTGTGGAGGTCCATGTTCCTAACGAAGGCTGGAGGGTCAAGCAGGCGACGGAGAAACCGATTTTGGACTCTTTGCATGCGGACAAAGTTATGTTTGGACATATGTGCGAACGCTGCGCAGCTATATGTCAAGACCGGACGGACGCACATCTTGTATAGTGTAAGCTTATGTCTTAAGGACATTTTGCTTACCGAACTGAGCAGGGGCCGCAAGCGGGAAAGGATCCAGACGGCCCTATTCCGGACTATAGTAACGTGTGCGTTGAAGTTAAGCTTCGAGTCGAGGGTGACACCCAGATATTTAGTCTTGGTGGCCCAAGGGATATTCCTACCGAATAATGAGAGGGGTCCTACCGTGCGTGGTAGTTTACATGTATGCGGTTCGAACATAATCGCGGCGCTCTTTACCGGATTAATAGCTATTCGCCACGTTCGAAACCACTCCCCGAGAGTGGTTACGGCACGTTGGACTGCGCAGGCGAGATTTTTTCTATGTCTGTTTGACGCGTATATGACTGTGTCGTCAGCGTAGAGCCCTACCTCGACCCCGGGGGGCTTCGGGAGGTCGCTGACGTACAGATTGAAAAGGCAAGGCGCCAGAATGGAACCTTGCGGGACGCCTGAGCGTATAGGGTGGGCGGTAGATAGTACTCCTTCCACTCGGTAGTGGAAGGTGCGGTCGCGTAGAAAATCGTGAACTAGATGAACTAACCTATCCGGGACTTCTAATTGATATAGCTTGTGGACCAGTCCGGCGTGCCAGACCTTATCAAAGGCCTTGGCTACGTCGAAAAAGACCGCAAGCGTGCGGGCGGGAGCAATATTGCTCTTGGCGAAGTTACTCGTGATGTGCTCCGTGAGGCGGTGCACTTGATGTGTACACGAGTGACGGGCGCGAAAACCGAATTGTTCGGGCGGGTATAAATTCTTGTCGTCTATAACGACCTTGAGACGGTTCAGAAGGATCCGCTCGTAGAGTTTCCCTAGGGTGTTTAGGAGACTGATCGGGCGATAGCTTTCGGGAAGCGAAGCTTTTTTGCCGGGCTTACGAATACCTATAACTATAGCTTTTTTCCAGACGGCTGGAAAATAGCAGTGGGCTATGGCTGCATTGAAGATGCAGACCAAAAGAGCTATGAGGTGATCAGGAAGAAGTTTGAGTACTTCATTCCTGATACCATCAGGACCGGGAGATTTCCTAGGCTTAAGGCCTTTAATGATAGAACAGACCTCATCTGGCGTGACCGGGGTTAACGTTTCCGCGGGGGGAATCAACGTGAGTTCCTGAACGGCGGTCTCGATAGTTTCGATGTGGGCAGTGTCTACGTTGTCACAGTTTGGGGAGCACTGGCTCTCCAAACTTGCGGCAAGGCATTCTGCCTTATCGTCGCTATCGAACGCGAGTGGGAGATCGGGGCCCCTTTCGAGGGGCGGCATCTGGGCGGAAGCTTCTAACTTCAGAGAGCGGGCGAGGTTCCAGTAAGCCAGATGGGACGGCTTGAGACCCTCTAAGAGGTTATCCCACCGGTGACCTCTGTACTCTCCGATGCGAGTTCTAACCTCTCTCTGAAGTTGTCGTAACCTACGGGTGTTATCCCTCGTCGGATAAGAGTCATGTGCACGTGTCGCGGCGTTCTTTTCCGTGATTAACGCTCGTAAGCCGGGGGGGAGTATAAAACGGCGTTCGTTTGCCGCTTGCTTCTCTCTCGAGGCCTCCCTTACACCGGTTTGGAGGTAGTCGACCAGGGAATCGATGGCTAAATCGGCGTCTGCGGTTGACTCCAATACGTCGGGGATCCTAGCTAGGCTGGACGGGGTCGCGTTATCGGATAAGGTATCAAAACTAACGAGTGACTTAACAAGTACTGATTGTTATAGCAACGAAGAGATACGGGTAAGCTATTTTTCGTTTACACCTCTAATTAATAATAAATATTTTTTTATAAAATTAAAATACATATTATCGTTTTTTCTCACAAAAGCGAGTGTAGCGCTACACTGGTGACTAATTTTGGGAAGTAATCTATCCGCCGTTTTCTGGACGCCTTCACTGAACAGTCATCTATGTCGATGGTTCTTCTCATGTCTAGGCTATGTGCTTACATCTTTTACAGCTTTTGAAGCTGTAAGCTTTTTAATTCTGGTACAGTAATAAAGTAATTCATTTAATATTTTTTAGGGACACTTTTTGTAACACAGAGATAGTCTTGCTTGCAAGTCCATAATTTGACCGTGATATAAATTTATGAATGAAAAAGGGAAGTTATTTTATAATTGTAAGCAATAAAATAGTTTGTTTACAAAAGCAATTAATTAAGTTATCTAACCCAAGCAGTGTACAGTAAATGTATGAAGCGTAAGAACTGATTTACGCAAACGATCGCCGAGCTATCATCCCCTTACTAAATGACGGTATTAGACGGCATCGCGTCGAGTGTATGTGGATGGCACAATTTGTAGTATAATGATAATGGCCGAGACCCTTCAACGAGCTTTACGACACATGACGCGGAAGATATGCGCTTCTCTAGTGTACATACCAGTACCCAGATGGTATGACGCCAAGGGATTTTGCCGACCGTCGTTTATATTAACCTAGTGATAAACGAATTAACACTAAAATTAAATGAATAATATTATGACCATGAGATCAAAACTTAAGCAATTAGTTGCTGTTCCTTTTGACTGAAGAGATATTAAACTTCGAAAGCATTTTCGAACTATGTCATAACTTAAAACTATATAAACTAGAATTGAGCACGGTCGAAACCAATTTATGTAATAGGGGATCGAGCAGTTCATATGTCAGGCGACAGATGTCTCAAGTGATGTCACGCGTGTTCTTAGCGAATGAGTTGCTCCGAAACTTAACCTTGTGTGCCATATTTATTTGACACCTGAAATATTGTTGTTATTTCAGTTAAATTACTCGAAAATGTAATATAATGTTAATAAATCCTACACTGCTCACTAATGGTAAAAAAACATGTATTCCCAAGAGTAGGCAAGAGTTTAAACCCAAAGTTCCCAAACCAATAACCATTAACAACTTTATCTGTACAAATTTAGGCAATCAATCTCATATTTCATACTCGTGTAAAACATTTAATGAAATTTACGATTAAAAAACCAACATCTTTTCTAATTTTTTGACTTCTTTCAAATATTCTATTCATAAAATTTATCAAATTTGTACATACTTCAATATTTATATTTAATAAGTTTTAATAACTAAATAAATCTTTGTTAATTTTGTCTTTCTTAACAAATATATTACGTGTGCTCGTCTTTAATTGTAGTACTACATTATTCTGATCGTCTTATTAAAATATAAACACTTGTATGTATGTACACTGTTGGCGCACCAAATTGTCAATATATAACAATGACTGTTTGTTTGTTTGTCGCCTATGCATTCCTAAACTATTCATCCGATTGCGATGAAAGTTTAGTAAATTATTGTACTTATGTCCGTGAAGGTTCTGTATTAGTAAAATCTGTTTATAATAGATGAGGTGCGAGTGGTTTCATTTCGAAGACAACGGAACAGCTTCGTAAATTGTTGCTTCCAAATAATGCTATTTCTTGTATCAAAAACAATTCTTGGATATGGGAAGGTTAAAATAAGAAGAAATGTGTAACAAAACGCTTCACTTTAATCCTAGATTTGGTCAACTTGATTCAAAGTCGGATTTAGCGTTAAAAAATCGAGGTATGGCCGTTTGCAAGTCGAGTCACGTAGGTCCCATGTGGGCCTCAGTCGCCAGCGTTTTTCGAATATAAATGGACAACGCGTGACCGCTCGTAAATTTTCTGTTGGACTTATTAAACAATTTATAGAAATTATCGTTTTAATTAAAGCGTAACGGATTCGGTATTGGACATCATAAAAAGTAAATTCGTAAGTCATTAATTGTCGATTTGGGGAGGAATAAAGAACTGGAAAAATATGCAGGTGTGTAATATCGGTGTCATTTTACGTTATATAGTTTGATTACTGTGCACAGGTAAATTTGATTATAAATAGCAATTAGGTATTTGCATTTTAAGTTGCCATGAAAACTCGCAGGATAATTTTATTAGAGGAAATTGTTCTATTCACGTGACGCTGGCAAAATTGTCGATGAACAAAGTTACCATTAAACAAAAAGGAGAAGACTAACTCAGCACAACCTGGTGTATCCTTTACGCTTAAAAAATAAAAAAAATAAACCTACATTATTCAAGCAAAACGCCAAATCAAACTTTGTCAAGAAGCGTAAAAAAAGGAAAAATTTTGTACAAGCTCGGTACATTGCGCAAACAACTTTTAATAAATTCTGTCTAAACGATTTTGAACCATATCATAATGTACTTAAACTGAAGATAAAACTTTATATTGAGAATGTAAAATGTGAAGATGGTTTTAGTTTAATCCTTGATTTTACGCCTCAACGACTTCACAAGCCAAGAATGGACAATAGCTTGATTGTTACGGTTAGAGGAACTTTTCCAATATTCATAAACTGTTTAAGGTTTTTTTTTATCAAGGATTTTTTTCTATAGCGATATTTTAATACATTGAAGAGTTACTCAATTAATCTATAATATTTATTCATTATTTTGTTTTCTGTTTAGGTATAGTTTTATACCTTTATACGTTTGTGTATTGTTAGATTCTTGTATCATCAAAGCTTTCGGCAATATTACCATAATATTTATCCGTTTGAGTGGAAGTTTTCGGTGGTCGATGTTTCAAATACCGAACGAATTTTGCATATTTGAATTTTGTTATGAAATAGTTTGTAAAATTACAAACTCACGTAAATGGTATGTTATTAGTTAAAGTATTTTAGTTATTATGTAATCAATATTTATGTCCTTAATGTACTGCCTGCGTAGACACCTACGCAAGAGAACACTCTCTTCTAGGTATTTTACTTATGATAAATCATTATTCATATTACATTTCATGAATATAATTCATATTAGAACAATGTTAGTTATGACCATGTTTAGTCTGTAAATTACAAACCTTTGAATAGTTAATAATTAATTATATATATTTCTAAACTTTATTATTAATTAAATTTAAAAAAAAATGTATGTGATCTAACTAAAAATAATGTTAATATTTTTAAGGTTTACATTCTCGGCTTGTTACCAAAATAGTACACCACGATGAATTTAAACATTTGTATTTCTATTGTTGTAACAGAGATTTGGACGTAAGCCTCATTATTTACATGCCTATGCTTTGCGGTCTCAGTTTTGTTACCATTCTTAAAATAGGGATGAGACACACGCAGTATTACCTTTTTTTTTAACTAACGAAAGTAGTTTAGTTGAATTTAAAATTTTATAGACACTTTTTCATGAGATTATCTTGTTTCAAAATTAGAAGAATTCTGATTAACTTTTCTTGTTTATTCAGACAATTGAGGAGGATTTTTTTTTAAAATATGTTATTGCTGTCTTAAGGTAAGTATGGTGCGGTCCCAGGGCGGGACTTGGCCAGAGGTGGCGCGCCTGGCTGCGGAGGGTGTGGCCCTCGTAGTCGGGCGCATAGAGCTATTGGGCCTCAGAGTGGCGGCCGAGAAAACCGAGGCTCTGCTGCTCCATGGGCCTCGTTGCGGGCCGCCTCTTGGGGCCCATATAATTATTGAAGGGTACAGGGTCCAGGTTGGGACCCAGATGAAGTATCTGGGCCTCACCCTGGACGGGAGATGGCGGTTCGAGTCCCACTTTAAGGGACTCGGACCGCGGATAGTGGGAGCGGCGGCGGCTCTCGGTCGGCTCCTTCCGAATACGGGAGGGCCGGGTGCGAGCTGCCGACGCCTTTATGCGGGGGTCGTGCGGAGCATGGCCGTCTACGGGGCACCGATATGGGTGGACGCCCTTAGCGCCCATAACAAGCGAATGCTGCGTGCAGCGCAGCGTGTTGTGGCGTTAAGGGTGATCCGGGGATACCGAACGGTGTCCGCGGGGGCGGCCTGTGTGCTCGCCGGCTCCCCGCCGTGGGAGCTGGAGGCGGAGGTGCTCGCCGCCGTGTATCAGTTCACGGTGGCGAGGAAGGAAGTAGGAGAGCCACCAGCTCCCACAGAGGTTACAAAAATTAGATGGGAGGGGCAGGCAGAGGTGCTGCGGCGATGGAAGGAGGACCTGGCGGATGCGCGCTATGGCCGTTATACTATAGACGCCGTCCGCCCGGTCCTCGAAAGGTGGTGTGCCAGGGAGCAGGGCTCCCTGACGTTTAGGCTTGTGCAGGTGCTGTCCGGACATGGTTGCTTCGGATGGTACCTGCACCGAATAGCTCGTAGGGAGCCCACAACCGCATGCCATGAGTGCAGTGCTGTGGAGGATAGGGCGCAGCACACTCTCTCTGAGTGTGCTGCGTGGGATGGTCAGCGCCGCGCTTTGGCTGCGGTGGTGGGAGAGGACCTCTCGCTGCCGAGTGTGGTGAAAGCCATGCTCGACAGTGGGGGGTCATGGACTGCGATGGTCGCCTTCTGCGAGAATGTAATCTCGCAGAAGGAGACCGCGGGGAGGGCTCGCGAGGAGGATCCTCTTAGCGGCCCTCTCCGAAACAGACGAGCGGGTGGTAGGAGGAGGCGATTTGCTCGCCTTCTCCCGCCGCCCTAGCCGAATCAGGGAGGACGGGTCGGGGGGCCCGTCCTTCCACTGCACTGGTTCGGCGTACGGGGGAGACAGTTAGGACCGAACTGTTTCCCGTTAATGCCGGGGGCTGGGCAATTTGCTTGGCTTGCCGCCGGGGCGACGCGGTAGTATGCTTCCAGCGGTCCCGCGTCGCCTCGTTAAGGCGGCGGATATAAAAAAAAAAAAAAAAAAAAGTATGGTGCGGTGCTGGTGCCAGATAGAAGGTATGACTTGGGTATATCGTAGTATTTTTGAATATACAACTTTGTGTTGTTGAATTTGAGCCGTAAATTTAATTAGGAAAGTAATTATGTAGTTGGGCATGTGAACAATTTAATATTTTTGGTTTAATGATGAAACATCCAACTTGATCTGATCAGAGAATAGATGTTAAAAAAAGAGTTTATTTTATTTAATGTAGAATGTCTCATAGAATATTAATTGTTCGGAGATGTGTGTTATATTTTAATAAGCCAAGAGTTCAATTCCAGTTTATTTTATTTGATGGAAATAGGCTTAGTAGTATGCGGTATGACCATTGGATGAGTTCATTTTTCGTTGAAAGAAAAAATACTGCATTTGTAGGCCAATATCTAAACAAACTTAGTAATTCAGAGTTCGTAACGGGTTACGGGTTAGATCATGGTGGTAGGACATTTTCTAATGCTCGCCTGCTCAGCTACATAACTCAAAAGCAAAATTTGTCGCCAAGCATCTATAGCCTCTATAAGTGTTATCCATTGCTACATATAGAGCCAATCCTAATAAATAAAAAGTATCATATCCTTTATAGATTTAGCGTTTAGCCACAATCTCACCTGTTGTTAACTGTCGATGTGAGCCAAAGATTAACACGCTTAGCCTAGTAGGAAAAATGGCTCTCAAGTGCAGCTGTCGGAACACTCCTATAGGTGCTTGGCGCTAGATATTCAACTTGAGGGTGGTACCTAGCCAGGCGGGCATTAGAAAATATTTTACCACCATGCGGTTTCATCACGGTGTTTTTCCTACACCGAAAGCTCAAGCTCATTGAAGGGATTCGAACTCATGTCGATCGACACGGTGTCCGTACACGCTACCACTGAGCCACCATTGCATGTCGTCTCATAACATCGGTGGATGTAGTGGTTAATAACCATATTCTAAAATAATTAGTATTATACGGTACACAAGAAAATACGTATAGAATAATCCAATGCGCATCACTGGAAATTAATTTTGTTATCTCTTCGAAAACATACCAAAAGTACCAAGGTTGATATATACTGTAACAACCCTATATTTGGCGAAGCGTTAACGAGCACAACACAATATTAATGTCCAGGATACAGAGTACGGGGTATATAATTGTACGTAACCCGCATTCGGTTCGGCCCGTTGCCGTATTCGGGTATGGTTCAATTGAACGAATAAAATTACATACAAATAATTCTTTCATAAAGCTTAAAACCGATATTTTTCATTTAGTTTCAGGTGCCTTTGAAACTCTCTTTTTCAGTTTAATTAAATGTTAGAAAATTAATTTAAATGTTGTATAAGTTGTACATTGTTTTATTGAAAGTTAATTTTTACAAGGTTAAATTATTTTCACACAATTAAAATAATTAAAAGTTAGTAAAATGAATTTACTTTATTATTACTGATGGCTAATTACATGATGTCATATTTCCGTCATATGAGGCGCACGCAGTGATTAGTCAGATCGCGACTTCATTGCATACGCGGTAACAGTCCAAGCCGAGGTTCGGCCACTTTGGCACCCTTGGAACTTGTAACCATGCTTTCGCGGCTGAGTGCCTTAAGCGCTCGGTCATAAGCCCGGTGAAGCTGTAAAAGTCTAAGGTAACTATATAGTGAGATCGAAAAAAAAGCGCGCAATTTTCAGTTTTATCCTCCACTAAAAGATAAAGATAAGTCACTGTTTATTATTATTCTATGAATGAAGCCAGATTTCAACTTCTTCTGATATATTTTCTGTGTGAAAAATTAGATGACATTAAGTCATACACATAATGAAAGAAGAAACTTTCTATGTTTTAGTGCTTCCCCGTATTTCGTCTAACGACTCGCTGTAACTCCAGATGCCTCTGCCCGGAGACATTGCTCAATGGATGACTTTACTTATGTGTTTATCAAACTTTTCCATCTCGAATATTGTTATGTATGCCTTATACGAAAGCAACAGAATTCATATTAGAACAAAAACATATTTTTGAAATGGTATAAACAAGATTGAAGGAACTTTTATCACGTTTTTACGATGACCGTTTCGGACGTGCCTAAAACTTCGATGTTTTAATGAAAACAAAGGGAAAAGTTTGAATATTTAAAAACATATTTATTGTTTCTATTCCATGAATTTTAAATTATAGCGTTAAAGTACAAAATTTACGTTAAAATCAAGCTAACACACCAATGTTGTTAGATATTCGCCTTGTTCTCAAATAAAGTAAATCATGGAAGATCGTGGGTTTTATTTTTGTTTAGTTTTAGGATTTTAGTATTATCCATCATATTTAACTAAAATTGTAAAACCTATCAAAATATGCAGGTTAGATAAGTTTCTATGTTTATTCTAAAAAGCGAGGTAGGGAATTTGAAGATTTCTATCTATTTGGGGTAGTCCGACTGTTAGAATACCTCCCCACCTTATAGAAGATCGTAGCCAAATAACGTTGTGTTGTGTTCATGCGGTGAGTAGGGTTTCCGGAACTTCTTGAGGTAACCGATTAATATCAGGCGGGTCGTAAGCTTATTTGTCACTATAGTCGCATTCGGTATCAGTCAGTGTATATTGAGTTATAAAACAATAGCGATAGGGATCTGAAATCCATTTTTTTATAATAGCTCGGCACATTGGCTGTACTGTCTCCGATGGTAAGTAAGCACAGTACAATCCAAATACAACGGCTACCACCGAGAGATCAAAATCCATCGGTGGCCGCCGCTGTCATGCCTTCAAATAAAACATAAATATGCAAATAAAAATGCTGTTCAAGGAGATTTATAAAACAGTTTTCACTAATGTTAATAAATTTAAAAGATACTAATTATATCATAATAATATAAATTAAAATAAAACCATTTCTTGAAAAGCAATTTTTACTCCGGAGTATTTTGTAAGCGCCACGATGAAGAAGAAGAAGCCAATAAAATGCATGTTCATTATATTTTTCAATTATCTAAGTATCCGTTCATCGTTATTGAAACCCATAAGTATATATAAAGTATAAATAAAGAATTTGCGAATAAGGTACGTTAATTTATAATGTTATTAGCGTGGGTAGTAAAATGCCGTTAGATTTTAAGTAAAAATTTATGTGTACTCAAAAACACAAACTTCAAACAAACTCACAATACTGCGCTTCGTTATACTGTTGTCGTACTTACAGTTTCTCCCTCTATGGTCCTCTTGTAGATTTCTTCCTTTTTATCGCGTATTTTTTGCCTACACTTTCCAAAATAGAACTGTCCCGTCTTGGAACACGGCTCGCTTATACATTACTCAAATAAAACGTTTACGAAATCACCAGAAGGTTCTTGAACTATACAATATGCGTCATTGTTTTTGAAAAAACTAGATATTTCGAGTACATTCAAGGCACTTCGAGCTTAATGAATTCATTCTATTTTTATTCAGATCGTTTTTATATATTAGTGCGGCACATTGATGGTACTGTCTCTGATGGTAAGTACAGTACAATCCAAATACAACGGCAACCATCAAGAGATCAAAATCCCTTGGTGGTCGCCACTAACGTGCTGGCCTACAAAATTATCCCACCTCTTAGTTATGCTTGTCCCAAGCATTATCTCCGTAGTATCGTGCCAACCGGTTTACGTGAACCACCTTAGGTTCTCCTCTCAGTCCCTTCCCGATGCGGCAGGTTATAGTCGATGCATATTACACAATTACATTCGAACTTTTCGTACAAGGTAAGTTCGTTTGATTATTAATTATATTTTGAAGTTAAAGAAAAGTATATTCTGCATATAATACAAAATATTTCGAATATTTATTTAAGACCTGTGCATCAATTTGATAACACGGAGGTTGTCATCCAGGTGCTCTAAATGGAGAAGGACACATTTTTATTATTAACTCCTTTCGTTCCTATATTGCGTGCTGAGCATCAACATCCCGTCCTCATCGGTCCTCCTAGGATCTTCATGCCGGGCTGAGCAGCAAACGTTTGTCTACGGTAGACTTCTGTTGCGCAATCATCTGACTACGGTGGACTACTGCGTCCTCTTCTTCCGAACAACGGCCTGCCTACCAATACCCGGTCGGAGTTTGTCTAATTTGACTGAACCCTGCTTAGAGCCTGCTCGCTTTTTATTAACTGAAAAACGTTAAATATTTTTAAACCAAATCTCTTAACATCTTTCTTATAAACCAACCAATAAAATCGCTGTCTCACTACCCGCTGGGTTTTCATCATCCCTAGATGCCCACCGGAAACACCATCGTGAACTTCCTTCAATATCCGAATTACCTAGGTTCGTAGTATAATCACTTGATTGAACCACTTTACTATCGCTAGATTACAAGACGTTATTTGCAAGGAACAGGCTATCCCACTTAGCTCAATAATTTTTTGTCACCAGACTCTACGGTAAAATTTCAGTCCACTGAGACCTGGATCCAATGCATTTCCAGTCCAGTATTGGCACTTAGTCATCATCTTCTTCTTGAACTTCCTTCATGCTGTCATCGATTCTTATATCCTCTTGAACTTCATTTCTTTGGTAAATTTCCTATCCAGACAACTTCATTATGCCTCTCGGATGTCCACGATACATTAATATTTCTTTAAGAAATTTAGTTATAATCAATACGTACTGGAAAAATACTCAATCACCAATACTCAATTCTACATCTGTTTCACCGACGATGGCAACTTGCTGACTGGTTACTGTTTGTAGATGGTCCAGCTGAGATGACTTCTTTCACAAAACAGTGAAAGTAGTTCCGACTTAACAATTGTCCGTGAACCTACTGTATCCAAAGTTAAACTACAAGTCTGGTTGTTCAAACTTCTATGATTCTATGATTAATCCGAGTTTTCTAGTTAAAAAAATGAGTTATCGTGATCGACGGCTCCTTACGTTGAACAGTTCGCGAACACATCCTGCGGTCTTGACGAAGTCTGATTTAACAGAAAAGGTTCCATCTGTTTGAATCCTAGATTTGACCATCCTTCTCTTTCTCTTGGGGCAATGCACTCGCAGATGCCATTTTTCTCCACAGCCATATCACTTTGGAGGTGGGATCACAATTTCCCGAACCTTATAGGGTATCATGTTCTGACGTACAGCTTCTACTTCCAGAGCATGTGCCAGCGCACTCTTCAATGTCTGATGATAACCAAGCCGTACGGCAGCTCTAATCTCAACATCTCCTAAACCGTCAACAAACGCCTTCTGTGTATTTATCTCAATCATACCTGAAGGAGCTGACGAGTAAGCTCGACGAACCAAACGTTCGACTTCGTGGGCCCACTAATGGAGGCTTTCGCTTGATTTCTTCGTTCTTTTTCGAAACTGAAAGCACGGTAAATATGTTCCAGATACTAGTCTCCATAACGTGTGCCCAGTGCTTCAGTCAGTGACTCCAGTATCCTTCCATCCGTTTGCAGGTTCTCGAGAATCATGATTGCGTTTCTCTGTAACGCCAGAGTTAGAGCCATGAATGACTGTTCATTGTTATGTATCGAGTTCATTCTAGACGTTTCCAGACACATGGAGAATAGTTTTTTTATTATTCAGATCGTGTTAATATCTTCCTAGCATTACAAATGACATAACCTTTTCTCAGAATTAGTTAGAAAATTTACCTCTCGCTATATGAAAAGTCATTTACTATTACTTGATTGTTAGAATAATAATTAATGTGGATTAATTTTGAAAGTGTAAGGCAAAATTTCCAAGCACTATTCGAGAAGACGATGTATCCTCGAATAAATTTACAAGTAATTTAAGTTCCTAAGTGAAATAGGTAAAGTACATAACTTCAGAATTCTAAACTCCTTAGACGTAAGTAATGTTTGCGATTCATTTACGAACTAAAGTTCTATATGATAGTTAAGCCTCTTTTTATATTAAAATTTTATATGATTATTATAATTGTATACTAGTATTTTAAAACTCAAGAAATTGTTTTATGGACGTACTAATATCTGTAACTATCAGTCCGATTAAAATATTATCTTGAATTTTTATAGCATATTTATTGAAGAACGTTATAAACTATATAAATTCATGCTGTGACTCCTCGAAAGGCAACTTTTAGGCAAGTAAGAGAAATGCGATAAACGATAGGCCACATAAGTGCGTTGCGGCCCGGTGGAGGATTAGTCTAATAAATTTAACACAGTAGAAACCGTGGAGCACAGCTAGTCTATCTATACATGTATCTATACATATTATAAAATTTAACGTCTCTCTGTCTGTCAGTCCGTTTATGATCTTTTCACGCAAAAACCACTTATACGATTTAATTTCTTTTTTTAATTCCTAGCTATGTTATCTGGCCAGATTATAGGATATATTTTACTAGATAAGATAACATACGAAATAGGCAGTGACGATAACGGTGAATCAGTTTGGACAAAAGACGCTTTTCGGGCACTTAAATGGTTTACGCTGAGTAAACCATAACAGATATATCAAATGAATGTGCTACATATTTGTAAATTTTAAAAAGACCTATAAAAATCAGCGATAGATAGCGATAGTTATCTCCACCCACAATAATCATTTTTGTTTTTAAAATAACCCGCGGGCGACCGCCTTAGGTAGCAGGTGGGGGCTTGCGCTCGAACGACGGCATTCTGTAATCCACACGAGCAGAACCGCGCGCACAGCTATTTATATATAATTAATGATCTACATGATTGCGTGCATGATTTAAGGTTCATGGGATTTTGTGACCAGAGTCAAAGGTTTGAATCCCGATAATACATGTGGTTTGTAATGAATAGTTAATGGTAAATAAGTTCTGGTAGAAAAATAAAAAAGGTTTGAGAAAAAAAAACCATTGAATTCAAACTTACCATTTTAAAGCTCATCATAATACGCGATATTGCGATTTATATCAAAAGTTTTTTTCAAAAAATTAATTATTAAATTAATACTTTTTACTAAAAACAAATCAGCCAAAAAATGCCAAGCGACTTCACCCGACATAAACTACGGCGTGCACACACGTTTGTAATGCTATGTTTATCTACACAGTTCGGGGATTTCCCTCTAAACTGATATGTGTTTTTACTGACTTTTAAAAAGAAGATTGGTTTTCTAGAATACGATGTTTTTTTTTAAATTTTATTACTAATAACATTAATAGATATACTAAAATTTGGTTTTTCTTAAAAATAAAATAATACGATTTATTTCATTTAAAAAAGGCATGTTTTTTTTTAAAGCCTGATAAAATGTATGATTTTAGTTCTGTGGTACAGTTGAATTGTGGCGCAGTCTGTGAAACTCGCGCGTTCCCAAATAATCCAACTTAAATGCAATTTGTTTTTCGGCCGCAACATGCCTGTTTTCCCTTTTGTCACGGCCACCGGAGTCTACATTCGCAACTTCGGTTTATTTCGTGACATTATTATACGGTCCCGTGATTTGCTTTCACCACAAAGCTTTTGAGCGATTGTGATATTATGTATTTGACTAATAATTGAAATAAGAAACTGAATGTCAAGAACATTAATAATGATTGATAAATTACAATACAGCTGATAATTTGATTTCTATGATAATATTAATATCTAGACTATCGAGCTTCTCTCCGTGTTTTGCAGAAAAAACGGCTATCTAGGTAAACTTGTAAATAATATCTATCTAAATAAAAATCTCATCAAACTGTTTTCGAGAAACCGTTAGATCTGAAAATTATTGCTCGCTTAATAGTATTAGATTAGATTAGATTAGTTTAGTTTCTTTTTTTATACACACTTCTTATTTAATAAAAAAATATAAAAAATGGTTTCATCCACAGATTTGAGAAAAAACCAGATGGAGCCTAGAGAACAACAAATGTGGAACCTGCCTTTACCTGTGTATCCTTGATAACCAGATAAAAATACGCTACTACAATAATACTAATAAAATACAATAATATTGCTAGGGTAGTTAAAATAAGTTTTATGGTTTTCTACTCCAGCAGTGTAGTAGTTAATCCATCATCCGTCATCCATACCTATCACTAATGGTTCCGATGTCGTAAGCATATGAAATTTTTTGCGGCCATCTTAGATTTGAGATTCCTGACTGAGGTACTAAATTGTCCAGGGCTCCCTATAATTTTTACTTTAGAACCATAACATTATCTCTTAAAATGCTTGTAGACCGTTGTCAAACAAACAAACTATTACGTAACAAATATAACCCTACTATTAGTTTCATCATAGCTAGGTAACTAAAATGATCTATCAAAATTTTCCTTTAAAAATGGACACAATTGAATACTAATATGGGATATGGGATAATATGGGTTCATTTTTGTGTTCTGACATGCTCCATCTGCATTTTTCTTAAATCTGTCGTTTCATCACTATGTTTTCCAAACTACATCGATTGACCCAAAGTCCGATCACTGAGAAATTATCGCTTCAAATTTTAGCCTACCAAGATATAGAGTATTTTAGTAAATATTAAGTTTAATTAGCATTTTATAAATGTGTATAGCAGTTATTTACTGCATATAAACTCGCCAGACTATCCAACCAAACAATTTAGATAAACAAAGTGTCCATTGTGACAGAATGCAATCTACAATTGCGACACCTGCCCGTAACTCTTTGTTATCTATCGGTTAGAATTCTAGATCGACATGCGGCTCCAGATTCTGAACACATAAATTCCTTCTATATTTTGTTATATATTAACGTTTATTTGTTTATATTCACAGCGGCCTTACCCCCGTAAAAGCTTTGCTTATATACTGTTACAAGGACTGGTTTCCTTTACAAACACGTCATATTAAATAAGAGAATATTTAATATATGTCAGAGAATCGTGTCGTAAGATCTTCTCGTCTAATATACCGCAGTGTCTCAAGACGAAAGTCTTTGATCAGGTGTGTTGCCAGTGATGACCTATGGCACTGAACGTGGTTGCTAACTATGGGTTTGATAAGAAAGCTCAAGGTCACTCAAAGGCCAATGGAAAATGCCATGCTCGGAGTTTCGTTACGTGATCAAATTAGAAATACGGAGCCAGAATTTATTAGAAAATAGAATTGAGTGACAGTCAACTTGCTTCTTCTTACTAACATTCTAACCGTAAAGTAACACGCTTTTTTATACCAAAATCAACGAATATCAGTAAGATAAAAAGTGGATACAAAACAAAAAAATATTAATGAGACGCAAGTTGACTCTACTATTGGATCTTACCACAATAACTTCAAGTCTAACGAAGTCACAAAACCTCATTAAGTAAGGCTTGTTTACCAAACGAGTTCATTTCGTATCACGATCATATGGTAATGCTCCATAATGGAAAAACCCTCATTACCAGTGAGTTAGAAGTAAACAAATTCCAATCTACTACCCTGTCAGATATTGTTCTTCAAGAAGAAAAAAGGAATGTTTAAGAACCTAGTGAAGAATGGAAAACCGTACAGACAAAAATACTAAGAATCATTTTTTTTTTTGTAAAAAACATTAAGCAGCCGCTTGGCGGATAAAAAAAATACCACTATTTATTTCTAATGTTTAAAACGGATGCTATGGAGGCAGATATAACTAAATATATTTATGAATAAACAAAACAAGTAATTACGTCAGAAGAAATAACTATGAAACAAGATAAAGGTTATCAAAGCAATAAAATAATGGTTCTGTTTAGACTGTTCACATGTTTCTCGAAAACTAGCTATGACCCGATGGAATATCCTTTCTGAGTTTCATTAATTTTAAATATAGCAAAGTGTTATATATATATATATATATATATTAAGATTTATAATATAATTAATATAAAATTGGGGTGGAGTGAATTGTCAGCGTCTGGCTATGTCGGCCGACCTGTGGTACAGGTGATGTAGCACAGTTAATATCGTCGACAGTTCACAATCTCTCACCAGTGGCTCCAAGAAGCTGTCCTGCATGCAGCGGCCACACCCCGGTAAACCACGTCGGCTCGTGGGCTAAACCTGGTAGAGGGGCTCGGAGTCCATCTTCCGAGTTTCGGTTATCCCCCGCATTAGTGCTCAAAGTCTACCTCGGCTTTTAAGCAGCCCACCTTTGGTGGCGAGGTAGCAGGGCATGAGTGTGAATGCCATAAGGTTGCTATAGGGGTTTCATTATAGCTAACCAGAACACTGCATCCGCTCCTCCTCCAATTGTAGCGGTCTCCGTTCCATTGGGTCAAGGAGGAAACGGACGAGAGGGTGCATCTGTGTTTCTCTGCGCGCCCACTTATGCACCTTAATATATCCTGCGTATATGCCTGCGGTACAAGCACCATGTCTCTGAGGAGTATAACATGTTAGGAACAACAACGGCCATGTACACTTTTATTTTGGTATTAAGTTTTCGGTATTAAGAACACTCGTTTTCGGAGCTTCCCAAAAGCAGCCATAGCAGCGCCAAGTCTGCTATTTATCTCCGAGTCGAGGTCACCTTTGGCTGTTATGCTACTACCCAGATATTTAAACTTATTGACCTTGTTAAGACTCTGCCCGTTAGATAAGACTCTGTTAGATAGGTTCCACCTCAAATGTCTTCGCGACATACTAAATATCAAATGGTCAGATCGAGTCCGCAACACGACTGTACTGCAATGGGCTAATGTATGTGGCATGGAAGCTTATTTGATGAGGCGCCAGTTGCGCTGGTGCGGGCACCTGTCTCGTATGTCAGACGAGAGGAAGGCGAAGAGAATCTTCTTTTCTGAACTCGAACTTGGTAAGCGGAAGCGCGGTGGCCAGTTCCTACGCTTTAAAGATGTTCAGAAAAGACATATGAATAGATGCCACATAGAACCATCCTCTTGGGAGTCATTTGCGGCTAAACGTACAGAATGGAGGAGTCATGTTCAGTCGAAGGTCTACGATTTTGAAAATGAAAGGAGGCGACAACTAGACCTGAAGAGAGACCATCTTAAAAGCAAACCGCCTCCTGACATAACCTATAATTTTGTCAATGGTGTCCTGACGTGCGCGTGTGGCCGCACGTTCTCCCACAAAATAGGTTATGTGAGCCACCTAAGGGCGAAACATCTAGCCCAAAGAACGAGCTAGTCGCCGTAGCCGAAATCGGCTAGGAAAGGATGATGATAATATAAATTATTATAATTAATTATTAAAATATTATAATTACATATAAATCTATATGTAAGAGATGTGAATGTGCCCAAGTTTACGCTAATTACTTCAACTAATATAATTGTTATAAGAGTCGATATATTATATTTAATCCACGCGATAAGACTAATTACTTGCAAGTTTATCTGTAAGTCTTAAAGGTACGCTTTAGGGTTTCGCACTTCAAATATGTCGGGCATTACGTTATGGAAAATGTGAAAGATGACAAAGACAGAGAGAGAGTTAGAGAGTACAGGGTGTTATCGGTGACGGGTAATTTGCTGGTTCTCAGGTTTTCTCGTAGCACACCAAGGATAAAGATAACTAACTCTATTCAATGCTTCTATACCAAGAACCTCTAGATCTCATATAATGGGCTTGCCAAAAAGGCTATGAGTATATAGTGCAATAATGTCTTCAGGGCATTATTGGGGCTGGTTCGGGGATGTTTGGTGAAGCGCATGTTGAGGTTTTTCACAGGATAATTCGTAAAAAAGCATACTCCTTGATGGACCGTCTGTGTGGTAGCTCTAATGGTGTCCTAAAAATATTATCGGATAGACCGGATAGTTTGTTCGTTTACCATTGGACGGAATTAATAAAAAGTTTGTGCTATGCAAGCTACTGATTGTGCTTACATATGTATTTGTAAAAAGTATATTGTGTCCTTACTAACATAGGCTAAGTTTACTAACAATATTGAATGTAAGTCTGAAATAAATAAACATTATTGCCATTAAACAAATTCCGTATAATATTTCGTCAATTACTTTGCTTTTTTAAGAATACTAGTTTAATAGTAAAAATGTGAGTTAAATATTATAGTTTTTATAAAGCTCTTCGTGGTCGCTCAAAATATAGATAAACAATACATTCACAACAAACAACATGTTTCACTATATACGAGTATCTATTATAATAGTGACAGTCAACATGATAAAATGTATCTTTTTTATTCCACTTTTAACGCATTGAACGTGACACGTGGAACCGGCAATCGGAACTCACTTTTTTGTTATCTTTGCGAACATTTGTTGTACGAATTTTGTAGCCTGACAGAGTACACTGCCTGTCATGATGTTATTTCCATTTTTAACCGATTTCAAAAAAAGAAGGCATTCTGTTTCCCTGTTATGTTTGTAGTATATGCGTGATTTTCTTAGAAACTCGACCGATTTTCATGATTCTTTTACTGAGGTAATTTAAGTATATACTTGAGGGAAGGTTTTAGTGTATAAAATAAAATACTAGCTCTGAGTTTAACTTATTTGGCTATAAATCCACCGCGCCACGCCTTCTTTGACGTATCCGTGTAGCTGTAGCCTATCTTGTTCTAATTTCCCGTACTTTCCTACACCTTGCCAGATTGCTTGACATCTATGGTTACTGCTCCGCTCCTTAGAATCGTAGCGTAAAGTTAAACATATAACCTTCCTCAATAAATAGACTATATTATGTAAAATTATTTTTCAAAACAAACAATATCTTGATATTTATAATATTATATTTAAAAACTACATATTTAATCATCATAAGCAGGTTTTTTAAGACATATATTTATAGGTGAAAAACTCAAATAAACCGAATTTAGAGGTCTACCAAAAAGTTACAAATGGCCTAAACATGTCAAGTTTATGGAATAATGCTCACAGGGTTTGGACATTTCAAACTGTTATTTGTGTTTGTGGTCCGATGAATTCAGAAATTTCATTTTAACACAAACTTGGTAATTGACTATTGAATAATTCAATAGGTACGTCAATTTATTCACAATACATCAATAATATTTTTGTTTACGTCTAAACATTATTGATTATATTAATAAAATAAAATTTCTTTTCCTTAGAGTTTATTGACAAATATCAGTGTTTCGTCCGTTCATTTAGACATAACACCGTATTACATATTTCACTGTATAAGCAAACTGTAAAAATGCACACACATAGACAATTAAAATTACTCGTGTAAATTAAATGTTTTTCATAATTGTTTTTGTCATAAATTATATTTCTTTTTATTACTGTGTCCTCTGTGTTTCTATGTATTCTTATTTTAGTATAATTTTACTCATATTTTAGTATACCATTTATAAAAATCTTGTGTTCGTCTGTCAGTGATCGTGTAACTTCTGTAAGACTTGACCAATAGAGGGCATATTTATTTTATATGGTTAACGATGGTTTATAGCTTTATTAGAATTCGATAGGTGACGCTGTGGTTGAGCCATTCATCATCATCATCTTCAGCCTGTACATTTTCACTGCTGAACATAGGCCACCCCCAAGGATCGCCACTGGACTCGATGTTCGGTCCTTCGCATCCAGTCGAATCCAGCCACCCTGCGTAGGTCGTCGCTCTAACTTAGAAGCAATGATCGCTCAGTGGCAGCGTGTACGACTTCGAGTCGATTGACGTGAGTTTGAATCCCTGCAATTAGCCTGAGCTTTCGGTAAGTGATGTGGTTCGGTAAGTAATGGTGGTAGGGCTTTTTCTGATGCCTGCCTGGCTAGCTATCATCCTCAAGTTGAAAATCTGTCGCCAAGCACTAATATTTATGTTCCGGCTGCTGCACTTGAGAGCCAGTCTTCCACTAGATTTAGCGTGTTACCATCTTGGGCCACATCATCACATTCAGGTCACATTCATCATCAGGTGAGATTGTGGCCAATATGCCAAACCTATAACGATAAAAAAAACTTATAGGAGGACGTCCCACACTTCGTTTAATTAAATGCGGTGTCTGCTCCAGAATTCGTCTACCCCATCGGTTATCATTTCTTCGACATATGTGGCTAGCCCACTGCCACTTCAGCGAGCTAATCCTTAGAGCTATGTCGATAACCCTAGTTCTCTGTCTGATTACATCATTTCTGATTATATCCTACAAATAAACTCCGAGTATAACTCTTTCCATAGCTCGCTGAGCGACTTTAAATTTGTGAATCAGTCCAACCTTGAGTGTCCATGCTTCGGCTCCGTACATCATGACCGGTAGAACGCATTGATTGAAGGAAGACTCTTGTCCCTAAGATTGTGGAATGGGCGATGTGAAGACTCGATGTGATTTCCCGAATGCTGCCCAACCTAACCAGATTCTCCTACTGGCCTCCTTGTCAAAGTTGTGCCTACCAAGCTGTATTAAGGTCGAGCTATTAACTACATGAATAGCAGAACAAAGTCTGCCGGGCTTACGATTTAATTTGGAAGAAGTTGACGACTGTGACACAGTCTGTGTAGACTAGTGTTAGTACAAACGTAACACAATTATTAACATAATATTATACTTAGTTGTTAAATGAATAAAATATTGTCATTTTTATAAAAAATACATGGTCTGCTTTTTTGCCAGGAAGTGTATAAACCCGGTTCAGTTTACATGAATATAATGACGGAAGTTTATACATCCCAGAGATGAAACGTTGTGAGTATATATTTCGGATACTCATTATTTTAGACGAATATCTATTTATGTTGCCTATTCATATCCATATTTAAAAAATGGAATATAAATTCATACGGCTGATTTTTTTACTTATTAATTGGCTGGCCCCGTAGACGTTGTTGTTGTTATAATGAGCAAAAAGAAATCACACATATTTACCGATCTATTCGTGAGTTATGTTGTTGAGTTAAAATAACAACAAAAAAAAACTATTTCAGTTTTATCCTAAAATTTTCCAATATTCCAGGTATCTTTCAAATGGATTCAAGTGAAATTAATCTCTGCCCAGAAAGAATACTGTTACTGCACGTGAGCTTGGATGGCTATAAGTTGGACATAGCCGCGCTTAGTGAGATCCAATTAGTTGACCAGGGTGAGCTCGTGGATTACGGCGGTGGTTATAAGTTCTTTTGAAAAGGGACGCCATCTTTAAAACCATGACATCCGGGTGTTGGTTTTGCAATAATAATCCATATTACTAATAAACTCGAAGAGTATTCGAATTAAATCTCGGATCGCGTTATTTCATTGCGCCTATGCCTTTATGATAATAGTAATTTAAACGTAATCAGCGTTTATGCACCTAATTTTGACAGAGATGACTAGACTAAAGGAAGACTTTATGATGACTAACGCAAGCCCTCACAAAGATTCGACCTAGAAAACAAATTTTGTTGCTGGGCAATTTGAACGAGCGAGTTGGTTGCAATTTTGAGGCGTGGCCCAAAGCCCTAGGTAGACATGGGATTAGTAGGAAACATCAATGGTTAGTTGTTAATAAGCTTATATAATCAATTTAGTCTGGTTATCACAAACTGGGCTTTCCGTTTACCAACTAAATTTAAAACTACCTGGATACACCCCAGGTCGAAGCATTGGCATGTGCAAAATTACGCGATTGTTAGACAAAGAGATGTCTCCCAAGTTCAGATCACGTACGTTATCGCCACGTTAAAAAAAAAAAAAAAAAAAAGGCGCATAACATAAATTATTTCTCTAAAATTGTTAATCAGACCATTACTAACTTAAAAAAAAAATGCCAAAGTAGTCCAGTAGTTTTCAAGTGAAGCGTTTATCTAAACAGCGTTTCATTTTTAATTATATAGATTAATTTATTTACAATACTAGATGTATAATTACATTAAAATATATTACAATTACCATTTAAAATATTTTAACAAAACAAAAATAACAAATATCCGTATTTATATTACGCAAGCTCAACGAGATCTCAATTTGTTACAACAAAGTCCCTATTAATCATCGCTGAGAACCGGTTTGAGGGAAAGTGGCATTTATAAATGTTTTTAGTTTTTTTTCTATCATTTTTTTTTGTAAAAAGTATTTTGTTATTGGCCATTAAATGGCCAAATTAATTGCTAGGGGCCGGGTAACACGTGTTTTTACACCTACTATCGAACTTTTGTTTTGTCCTTTATTTATTGTTCCGTATAGATGTATCGGCGGGGTGCCTTAAGATATTCTTCAACACCTTTTACAATCCCAAAAAAATATCCTCATATTGTAACTAACATCTCTAACCAGACACAGTTGACACAATCATGTCGAATATTACGACTAAGCGTTTACACACGTTGAAGCAATTGACGATGGAGACTGATATTTGATAATGTTCAATTTCACCGCAACGAATCGCCGTCATAATAAAGTTAACAATACTTCAAGTTTATCGAATGTTACGCATGCATGTATCACAGAAATGCATTAGAAACACTTGTCAATGTGGAGTGTATTTGTTTATTATTAAACTTAATTTTAGGGTTCCGAAGTCAAAAAGAACCCTTATAGTTTCGATATATCCATCTGTCTGTCCGCGGATTAGAGATTCTTTTTTACTAGAAATCTGTAATTTGGTATTGGTATACATATTACTCACGCCGAAAAAGTATTAAAATAAAACCTTGACAAAAAGAATCCTTTAAGGTACCGCTCCTACACGTAAAGTGGGAATGTTTATTTTTTTCGTGTATCCTTATCGCATGGAAGTCAATGGATATGTCGTTCAATAGTATTGTGGGTCTGTGAAAAACCATTTTTCGATTAAGGGATCCGTTTTCGATATATTAAGCTTGAATATATTAGTGCTAATTTTTGTTAGAGTCAAGTAAGTGACCCCTCTATTATCAGCTAAATAGATGTTTTTAGATATGAGAAAAAATATATGTTAGTAGTATATATAATGAAATTAAGAGGAAAACTATCAGAGGTAATTAGGCTTTACAAGTTAATGAGTAGTAGTCAATTATCTTATAAAATGTTCCTACAAATTCCATTGAAATCCATATTGTGGCGGGCAACTGCAGAACCTTACACTGTACATGGCAAATTTTTTAGTAGTAATACAAGCCCTACCTAATCTAGCACGTCGCTGTTAGGTCTGACAACCAGATTTTTTAGTAGCACGACAAGGTGACGTATCTTTACCTAAATGTAAGAAGAATATAATGCAGAAAAAACGGTGACTGTGAGATTTCAGTAGGTAATCCATCACCAGTAGTCGCTGTCATACCGGCCCTGAACTGGATATATATTAGCTAAGCACGACAAACTAAAAGAGAGTCACTGTTATTTATCACCATGTGTATGGTGGTCGCGACTCAGTCGGTTACGATCCCTGTTACTCTGCTTGTTTACTGGAATATATTTACATGCGCTCACGGCAGATCTCGGAACGCGACACGCCTAAACGTGCCACTAAGGTGAGTCAGCACTCACCATAGTGGATGCAGCTATCATGGCTTTTGATGGTCTAGATCGAGCCGAACACAGTTGTCTGATCCTACCGCCCTTCTTTTGAATTGACCGGAGCTATTTAATCCTATAAAAATGATAGCTTACTTTTTTAATTCATATCTATTTATACTGTCCTCTTGGGTATTACGCTTGATTCAAAATTACAGTATGGTCCGCACATTAAAACTTGTCATGAATATTAAGTTCTACTCCATTCGCAGTACGTAAGATTCGCCAGTTAACAGATATTGCCACTGCTAGGTTAGTCTACTTCGCATACTTCCATAGCTTAATGTCTTACGGTACTTTGTTGTGGGGTTCAGCAGCTGAGGTAGACACCATATTCAATATTACAAAAGCGGGCAATTCGAGCAATATACAACATGAGACCTCGCGAGTCACTAAAGAACAAGTTCCAGGAGTTTAATATCTTGACTTTGCCCCTCCAATACCTTCTTGATAATAGAATGTATATTCGTAAAAACTTTGATAAGTTAGATTTTGTCAAAGACCAGCACAGTTTTAATACTAGAAATAGACATAAATTAGTAGCGACTTATAAAAGCTTGTTGGGTAATAGTGTTAGGTTCTATAATAAGATCCCGAAACACATTAATGATTTGTCGGACAATGAATTCAAGGACCATGTCAAGCCGGTTTTACTGTCAAAATGTTGTTATACAGTGGGTCATTACGTGAATGATAGTGATGTCTGGAAGTGACTCCGTCTGTGTGCGTCCATGAAATTATTAATATGATCATTTACTGTAAACATTGTTTGTACAGTTGCAATTAAAAAAAACATAAGCCCTATATAACATAATACTGGGATGTTTTCCGAATTGGTAGTAGTGTTTGACGTTCATAAGTGCCTACTTTGGGCCTAAATTGAATAAAGTTTTTTTTTTATTTTGATTTTATTACAAGCTTCGGTTTTGACTACTTTATTTGTGTTACAAATGCTCAGTAAATGATTCCACTGGAGATCCATCGTCTGAATATTCTTGAATTTCCATATTTAGAATCAGAGCAGTCAGTCTCAAGTAACAGATCGGTCCGGGAATAATTTATGATTCTCCAGTAACCGGCTCGATCTCAGATAGCATCTAAATTAAGTCCCTCGTAGTTTCCAAGCTAGGAATGTAAGTAAAGCTGGGTTTGATTATATTACTTTCCGGCATGACAGCGGCCACCGTCAATGGATTTTGATCTCTTGGTGGTCGCCGTTGTATTTGGATTGTACTGTGCTTACCATCAGGAACAGTACAGTCAATGTGACGACCAAATATTAATTAATAATTAATTAAATAATAAAAAAATAATTGAAGCGTCTGTCTGTGATTTCGAAATAAAGGCTTTTTCTTAAACTCATATGGTCATATACGTAATAACAAAACCTAATACGTGTTTTAAAAATTTAAGTCTATCTGTTTGTTTGGGCTAGTCTCCGAAACGGCTGAACAGATTTTGACGAGACTTTCATTGCCAGGACGCTTCTGACATAAATCTAGGCCACTTTTCTAGCGACTAATTGATCTAGTGGTATAATTATTCTGTAGCTCGTCTGTAGGACATTCAGTAATAAATAAATAAAATCAAAACATCTCTAATCTCATACTGCAAGCTAATCATTACTGCGACTATAAAAATTGTATCTCTAATTTACGCCTAACAATACACTATCTATGAAATTTTATAACGTGGCTTACAGTATTTTTGAACAAAAATCAAGTATTTTTTTACGCAATGATTTTAACATTTTGTAAGAACAAAAATGTTTTTTTATATAAAAAGGTGGCAAACAAGCATACGGCCCACCTGATGGCAAGTGGCTACCGTAGCCTATGAACGCTTGTAATACCATCGGTATCTGGAGGTATTCCAGCAGTCGGACAGCCCCAAGTAGAGTGAAATCTCCAAAGAAATTTTCTGTGCCCTACCTCTCTTTCAATCCCTTTCCCCAAGGACCTCTGGTAAATTCCACTAAGTAAATGTCAACTGCCTAAGCATGTACATACATCACATATCTAAGGTTGATATATTAATATACCTAATATAACGTGTATACATGTAATTTGATCACATTTTCCTCAAACACCAATTTATTCGTCGTGTATCAATGATTTCTTCTGATTCTCCGAGTAATGAACCAAATTCAACCGCGAGTACACGCCGTGAATGCCAGGCTGTTTCATAATAAATCTCATAAAACGGCATCAAGTGTTATTTTAAAAAGCTCGTTTTATCTTAACATAAATTATCGATCGCCATACATTCCAATAGACCATCACACACGTCGAAGGTAAAATATGTTATTAACTTACAATATCTTAAGATACTTAAGATATCCTGCGATATGGTTATTTCCTCTTAAGTTGTAGCAAAAAAGAAAACCATCTTCAATTAATTGGAGGAGTTCCCTGATGTATCTTTGAAGTCGAAGGTCCAATGCCAATGAAATTAAAATTCGACCACCCTTGAGGTACCACTTTTCTAACGAATAAATAATCAACTAAACCGGTTCATAAACATAAAATAACATCCATAAAAAAAACATATAAATTCGAATTGAACCTCTTCCTTTTTTTGAAGTCGGTTAAAAATTGATAAGACAACTTTGACTGACGCCATGAAGGTGAAAACTTTAATTTGACTAACTAAATAGCCGAAAATGATATAAACATACATTATATTATCTTTTTATTTGAAATGCATAGTACATTTTATAAAACCGATATAAAAAAAGAATGAACATGAATATTTATAACAGATATGACGTCATACTATACTGACTGGTGCATTTAAAACGACGACCCTACTCACTTGAGTAATGACCACAATTTTATAATAAAGGAGCGTAATGTAATTTCGTACGGACTGCCCAAAGTCGCACGTAAGCTTACACCAAATATATAATAACCAATTTTTGTTGACCTTCCTCTTTAATTTACTGTAATTCGTACAGAGTCTTTGATATTTTGGCTGCGTTCACACTGTCGTTCCACGCCGGACAAATGCCCATCGATATACGAAATGGTGATGAAGGATGGATGGACGAGTCTCAAGGACTCGGGATTAAGGTACTGAAGAGGCTTTCAAGTCTATCCTTCCGTCACGCATTATGGATTTATGAAATATTTTTAGATTCTTTTCTATACTAATGTAAGTTAGTGCTCGAGCTAAAAGGTTTCTTTGTATCGAAAATTCGTGAAAGAATTGACTTATTATTAATATTATTCAACCTAATAGTTTATGAAATTGTAATAAAATATCTAAAATGTATATTTACAAACTAGAAGAGTCTCGTACAGTTTCTTTTAACAGGAAGTTTCAAGTGACAGAATGAAACAGATTTTATTAGTTATGTTTACATCATCATGTGACACGAATAGGTTTATTTTAATTAAGATTTTGTTACTTGAAATTCAATGGAATGATCTGGATGATCTGCTGTTAATTATCAAAAAGTTTGTTGATTGAATAAATCCGATCGGATCTGGAACATTATTAAAATTGAATTTTTGTATTTATGTAGTTTGTTATTAGAATATTCCATTTTCATGGTTTAACTTACGAGAACTTTTTCATTGCGATTATAAATAGTAACAGTTCTTAGCATTACGACACTTATAAGGATAACAAGCCTGGATAAAATCATCTACGAAAAGTAACATAAAATTTATTTATTCAAAGGAATAAGATATGTATTTCGTAGATTTTATTTATACATGTTAGATATGATTTAAAATGTCTCACAAACTCTCAAAAGATCTGAGTAAAACCTAACCCTGTTATTTCTTCTGACACAAGCAATATTGTAAAGGGAATAACTCTTTTACAAAATAGTCTGAAATACCCACGAGCAAATACAGTCATGTACATATTGAGAGGAGCGCAATAAAAACGGGGTAAATTAAGTGAAAATAGATTTATTTTTCAATTTAAGCGTTTAAAATTTGTTGATTAGAATCTATTAATTAAGTTAATAATTTTTAATACAAAAAAGTTATAGTAAATGAAAAAAAAAAAACAACAAATTAGAGGCAGTAAATTCAGTATTTTAATTGTAAGGAATTTAGACTTAACATAATGAAAATTAAATTCTGTTCTAAAACTGTTTTTTTTTTTCATAATGGACAACACAATCAATATTTAGTATTCCCTTCTCCCGCTGTCAAAACTGCCTGCATCCTTTTGGGCACACTGTTAATTGAATTATCAATGAAACTTTGTGGCATTAGGTTCGAATGCAGTTTTGAGGTCCCTTAGGTTAGCTAGGATTTCTTCCTTTAATTTATTTTACCAATTTATCCGAAACATGTTCTATCGGATTTAGGTCTGGCGAGTTTGCTAGCCACACCAAAACTTGGATTCCGATCTCAGTTAGGTACTCCGATAATAACGCCGCATCGTGAGGACGAGCATTATCTTGCATTAAAAGAAAATTATCCTGTATGAACGGGCAAAAGGCATCAAAATCTGTTCTAAAATGTCTGTTACGTATTTTGCCGCAGTCAGGGACCCGTTTTATAAGATGTATTTCTAAGATTCCGTATGCATTCCTAAGAAAATACCATACCATTACTGACCTTCCACCATAAGGCTCTTTTGCAATAATGTTACACTCAACGTATCTTTCACCGAGTCATCTCCGTACTTATCCTTCCATCATCTGATTTAAGACATAATCTGTACTTATCAGTAAAGAGTGCTTTCCCCAAGCGTCATCATCCTAATGTCGATGCGAACTAGCAAACTTTGACCGAGCTACTTGATGACCTGCGGTGAGCAAAGGGTTTGTGGCGGGCAAGTACGCCCATATACTAGCTGCTAATCGTTTTGGTGCTGTCACTTGTCGAACTTCCTGCAGCTTGTTTCTTGCCTCGGAAGAAGTCGAACTGCGGTTTTTGAGGACACTGCTTACAATAAATCTGTTGTCCCGCTCTATTGTTACTCTTTTGTGACCTTGTCCTTTACGTCTTGTATACTCTTCAGTCTGCCGGTATCGTTTAACATTGCGAAAAATCACATACTTGGACTTTTGTAATGTTTGAGCCACTTCATTGCAAGTGAAATAATTTTCAATTAAAGTTATAGCTTTAAACACCTGAGCAACACTGAGATCCGGCATTATCACTCTAACTTATTAATTGAAGTTCCCTACACTCAATAATAACTTTTTGTAAAAAAAAACTGATATAATGTTATTTTTTTAAAAACAACAAAAACCGAAGATTTTCATACACTACGTATCAAAGAAAATAACAGATAGATAGATAGACAGATAGAACACATAAAATTCTATTCAAAATCTCCTTTTTTCAAATTACATGGTATTAGTATATATTGCCAGTAAGAATTAATAAAAAAATATATGTTATTCTACCTTTTTTGCGTTCCTATAAATATGTCCATGAGTGTATATAAAAATGAAGTACTCTGTCGGCATTTCGGCAAGGATTTGGTAAAGAATTTCAAAGGTTTCATATAATTAAGTGCTATTTTAATTAACGCAAAATTTGTATTGTTGAAGGATTTTCACAACACTCCTTTTTTACGTTCTGTTTATTTTCAAAGGTTCTTGTTAAAGATTTATTGAGGTATCGTGATTCAAAGAAACGTAGGCCTTACCTGTGTACCTTTGCAGCTCACTAAATCAATCTACGATTAAGATTTGCAACTTTGCCATGCCACTTAGATATAATATGGTAGACTTTGGTAGACTTATGGTAGATCTTTAGACTTAATGCTACATAACTAACTTTTGATTGCAGCTTTTATCATTTTTTAGGTTTACAAGTTCTTTTTTTTTAAACAGTGCTGGTAGCTGTTATATTTCCATAGGTAAGTTTTTATTCTATATATAACTTAATATACCTATATTGTCCTATGTTTGTCCGGCAATCACAATCAAACTTCTGGACGGAATCAAATGAAATTTGGTACAGAAGTCGGTTATGGTGTGGAGCGACACAGCATTCTTTTTCTCTTAACGAATAGGGCAGGTAATAGCTAGTCTAATATAGGAATATTATTTTTCAAAGCTGTTTTTCCTGGCAACGCTATATACCCTTAATGCTTCATCATAATTAATTATTCAAATATAATTTAAAAGCTTATTATGTTCCCCACTACCGACGAAACAAATGATTAAAAATTAAGGTTTCGTTAAAAAAAATATGATTTGTTTAATTGAACTTATTTATTATGAATGCCGTCTGTTGATTTTCATGAAAATATATTTAAGGCGCCATCTATAAACATTATGTTTAACTGACATGACAGCTGTTAGTTAAGATTGTTTACATTTTATAATGTGCGAAAAATTCATAAGGGTTAGCTAGTATAAGAACATTATAGTCGTGAATGTACGTTTGCTTGAATGTTATTCCATCAATTACGCTCAAATGCTGGAATTTGGTATTGAAGTCGATTATGTGATGGATTAGCACCTTTTTTCCACCCAGCGAAGCAAGTAGACAACAGCTGGTATAAAAATATATCTGTACTTTGGAAGCATAAGAGCGTAAATTGAGAAGAAAACTATATTTAGATTCTTTGATGGTACATATATATAAATTTGAATGTACCTATATTAAAATAAAAATTATATGAAATAGCGTTTTATGTGGAAAAGGTAAAACGAAAATAATATTATAAAATTATACATTTAATCATTAAATTAAAGCCTTTCGCTATTTTAAAGGTAGTTCATTGATTCCATTGCTGAAAAAATTGTGGGAGCGAGAGTCATTAAAATCTTTGAAGGCAGTTTGGACAGCCTCATCGGAATTGAATTTTTTTCCTTGAAATAAGTTGTCAAATTTCCAAAAAAAAAGTGTTAGGTAAGCTGTTGGAGCAAGGTCCGAGGAGTACGGTTTGTGTTGGAGATATTCCAACCATAGTTCCTCTAATTTAGCGACCATGTGTCATTAAGTATGAAGTCTAGCGTTATCCTGAAGCAGCAGTGGGCTAGAGAGATTTATCAGTCGCGGTTGTTTAACGGCTTGGTTTTCTATCATGGTTTACAGATCTGCCGTTATAATCTGGCCAGATCTTAAGAAGCTGTAGTGTATGACACCAGCACTGGTCCACCAAACACTCATTTGTACCTTTTTCTGAGTCAACTTTCGCTTTCGCCGGTTCTCCTGCGTTCAACCACACATCATTAATCCTTCGAGCTGTTTCTGCAGCGCTGATGCCACAGTGGAACTCATATTCGTAAATAACGCGATATTTTAAGTTTTCCATTTTGTGAAAATTCCAAAGAAAAATCATGTGGTGCGAAAACAAATGAATAACTAAATTCGAAACATAAATATACAAGCCTAAATTTTGAAGTACATTTTAATTTGGAATAAAAAATCCAGTTCAACAAAACGCCAATTTCATATGTATGGACCTAATATTTGTGTTCAGTGTATCCATATACATGTTACATACACCTCATCTATTATAAACTTCCAGTGAATGAATTACCCATGCTTAGAAATAAAAACCAAAAATTGAAATGAAACCCGACGGAAATTATTTGTTTAATTAATTTTAAACACTTGGTAGGACTTAGTTCTGATTTTTTGTTAAAAATACATTCGAATATGTTCGTAATGTTTCGCTTACGGACTTATAGCCGTTCATTTCAGGGTCACGCACAGCTTTTTAACATAAAGATATCATGTGGTATACGGTGGCTTTAGTTCGAGAGTTGTGTTATTCTTGTGGGTTTATCGTACGAATGGTATAGGAATGGAATATTGAAATTGAACCATCCAGACTCGATACACATTCATGTGATATATTAACATAAAAAATATTTCTTTATATTAGGTTGCAATATGTTACTTATGAATGTCGAATATAGGGAGTTTTTTTGCGTGATCTTGAGGTGTCATGTGGCGATTTTTATTTTGATTCATAAACTTATGTTATTTTTCTCTATATTATGTAATTTTACCGGTATTTTAAGTGATGTAGTTCGGTTATTGTGTTTAAGTAAAGAGGATTGCACATAATATATAGGAACATGCATTTTAATTTGCCACAAAATTTCCTGCCAAGATTACTAGAATTATAAGAAGAATATTCTATTCACGTGAGATTGGCAGAATTGTAGGTGAACACAGTTGCCATTGTTAAAAAAGAAGAGGAATATTGAATATCATAAATTTTCTATCGGTTCGGAAAGTCACTCGGCTGAGAAGAGAAGTATTGAAACTCAGCAAGATTTATAATTAATACTTCGGGTGACTAATGCCTGGTTTTTAAGGTAAGTTAAAAAACTTTAGTTTATCTCTTCCATAGCGCTATTGGGACAGTGACTCATAAATTGCGTTTCTCAAAACACCGTCATATGATTAAAGTCACATAAACTTGGTTTATATTAACTGAGCAAACTGGGCGGTTTATCGATTCGATAAGTGTTGTTTAACGTTTCTTCTATCAAAACCAACCTAAAAAATGTGTTCTACATACACATTGTCGGTAAGCAAATTTATATTTTATTACGCTTTTAAGCTACATCTTCTTTCCATGTAAGAACGTCCTTTAAGAAGCATCGTGTCTCTTTAAGTCAAAATTATATTACACTGTCCATTGTTTCCTTTTTGCAATTTACAAAGTCTTGGAATATGCACAGAGATGATACTAAAAGACTAATGGATATAAATCTTAACCGAAAAATAAAAAATATAGGTACCACATACGAAATACCGAAACAAAAACATCAAATTATCATTTTTTATAACTAAAACACTTACAGGCCAATTATTTACCTTGAAATATTTTTTTATAATAATTTTAGTATCTTGTGAGCATCTAGTGACAATTTAAGGAACTGATTATCGATTTGATAGTTATTGAACGCTTTGTTGGGTGTTCACAAACGTTTATCTTATGCAGAACTTTATTGAACCAATGACTAGTTAGGGTTTAAGTGAGATGTTTAGAAACCGAGCATAATAGCTCTAAATACGGTTTTTAAAATGGGTTCATAAAATAACTCCACTAGTTACAGAAAATATTAAGTAGAATATAATTCAAGTACAAAAATAGTTGGAGAGACGTGGACAATAACAGCCGGTTATTCAAATGCGTCTTTACGTTTCATTTGAAGAACGTGATATATATTTTTATTATTCCGATATAATATCAAATCAGTTAGCCTCCGTCTATAGTCGATAAAAGTTCGACGTTTCACTGCTCCCTGTGTCCCCGGTGACTTGATTATCATGGAGATTTAGCCGAGCTCGTTTGTACTGATAAAACGAATAAGCTATTGTCGATCGTTATTTCGATTCTATATAATTAGTAATATTTATTTTTAATAAAATATGTGATTTATTAAGATTTTATAAAAAAAAAGTTACTTGGTACAAAATTATTAGAAGATATAATTCATATTAAGTCAATTTAATAAAAAAATATGAACAGAAACTATTTTATTTGAATTTCATTTATTCATTTAAATTGTTGTAATATAATATGGTTCGTATTTGGATAATAATTTTATCTGTCATTATACATATATACTAAGCTTGGCTGCAGCTCCGCTCGCGTGGACTACTACAAAGTCTTTTTTGCGCGGAACCCTAATTATTTTTCTATAATAAAAATAGACTAAGTTACTCCTTATAATATCAGCTATCTGCCAGTGAAAGTCCCGTCAAAATCGGTGTAACCGTTCCGAAGGTTAGAGGAAACAAACAGACAAACACACTGAAAAATAAAATAAAAGTTCATAGATAATAAAATATATTTAACAGTTATCCAGTCAAGAACAAAATGAGAGATCAAAGTTAAAACGATAGTAAAGGTCGTGTAAAGAAATACTCAATTTCTCCTTTTCTTCTCCGTAAATTTTTAAGTCATCTTCACCAATCCTTTTTGGGAAACTCATAAGAACGTAAGTATAATTATTAAAAAGAGGTAGTTGATTTAAATTTTGTATTAACAATAATGTATAGATTTTTTGATGAATTATCAAAAAAAATACTATAAAAACTATGGTATATCATTAAGACTTCAAGAAGTGGAGTATTTTTCATAATATATCCTTCTGAAGCCCATTCACCGGCTTATAAATGACGTCTTGATAGTTACTTTGTTATGTGCTTTTCACGTCGTATATGTAGACATGGGTTCTATCAGCCAAGCATAATATACATACATACATACATACATAAATCACGGCTCTTTCCCAACGGGGTAGGCAGAGACCACGTCCTTCCACTTGCTACGATCCTGACTACAACTTTCGTTTCCTCAACATTCATAAATCTTTTCATGCATGCTCGTCAGATTAGAGTACTCTTGACCTGACCTTTTCTCGAAACGTCCCCAATTTGATCATGGAACGTTCGTCTAGGTCTTCCTCTTCCAACGCTCCCAATTACACTCATCTTATACATCTGTCTAGTCATTCTTCTTTCATTCATCCTCTCTACATGCCCAAACCATCTAAGCATCCCTTTCTCAATCCGGGTCACTATATCGTCTTTCACGCCACAACGTTCTCTTACTACACTATTTCTTATCCTGTCACTCAATTTCACTCCTATCATACTTCTTAGCGCTCTAATTTCTACTGCATTTATTCTACTTTCATGTTTTTTCTGCCACACCCAGCTTTCACTTTCGTACATGAGTGTTGGAACTAACACTGCTCTATGCACAGCCAGACGAGCTTTTCTAGAGATTTTCTGGCTGTTCATAAAGGCGTGTAACGCCCCATTCACCAAATTACCAGCATTAACTTCCTTTCAATATCACTTAATATACCAACACTAAATTCCCATTAAACAAGCAGAGAAAAATATTCATTACAAGCGAACCGTGCAATGAAAACATAAATTAAACAAAAAAACAAGCGATATATTTTCCTTTTATGAATAATTTTATGTAAATTTATGTAACGAGCCACGTCAGCCGCGATTATTATTCCGGAGTTTATCCAGCGCTGATTTGATAACGGCCCGTCCCGCGTCCTCCGGGTGCTCTGTGCGTCTGCACGGAATTTACTGTTATGGAAATGTGCTCGAATATTGTTCAGGTTCGAGCTTGTTTATACAGATAATATTCGAAGTCCGGCTTTGATGTTTATCGTTAAAACATTAATGAAATTTCAAAAATAACTTTTTTTTTAATTTAAAATAATGTTTTTAACATGAACACAGAATATTGTAGGATTTTATTTATATAATTATATTTTAATTATAATATTTATAAGACGTAATCTTATAATGAGGTAAATGTATAAATTGAGGGATAATTTTACGAACAGTTAGCTTGTGATCTGCCGGTAGATAGATAGAGAATAAACACTAAAATTTGTAATCTAACGGTTACATTTTCGTAGGCTTATAAACTAACTGGATTGGTTAAGTTGTAACTAATATTATAACAACAGAAATTAGCCTTTGAAAAATTGTCAAGATTGTGTTTATGTAATAGACGTAACCTCGAACATTCAAAATTTTTAGTGTCCGCTCACAATCTACCGACAGTTTACAATCAGTGAGATTGATTATAAACTAACGGTTTATACAATTGTATTATTAAATAAATTGAATAATTAAATAAATTCTTTATTGAGTCACTCATAATACTATATGTATTATCCGCTAACATGATGAAATATAAGCGAGTGATAGACAAGAAGTCCAGAGTGAACGCCTGACGTGCAATGTGTTTCAAGGAGAGGTAGGGCACAGAGAAATATCTTTGGAGATTTCTCTCTACTTGGGGTATTAGCACGACTAGTGGAATACCTGCACCCTACACAAGATCGCAGCCGTATAACTTTGTGTTGTATTCTTGCGGTGAGTAGGGTTTTCCAAGCTACTTGAGGAGGAGGGGGGTTAAAACATAGATAATTTAAAAGTAATGTAATAAGTTAAGAGTATTTTTAATACTTTTATATTATTATACCCGTGGGTAGTGAAAATGTTCTTAGATTTTACGTTAATAATTTATTTGTACTTTGTAACACAAAACCTAAACATACTAACTATAACTTTTAAAATTTTTGTCTGTCTGTTTGTTCTGCGTAATCTTCGAAACGGTTAGGCCGATTTTAACGGGACTTTCACTGGCAGATAGCTGATATTATAAGGAATAACTTAGAACAATCATTAGGGTTCCGCACAACAAATAAAAAGGTTTTTAGCAGTCGTGTCGATGTGATTCGTATGTTGGAATCCGTACTAATGACTTTACTATTAAATCGCACTAATGGTCGTGTGTGATGGCAGCGAGTGTGCTCTGTGACCACATGTACCTTATAAGCAGGTAAGGTATAAGGTATAAGGTAAGCAGGCAACGACCGTCTTGAATACCTTCTTGCTCGAGCTATCAGATTGTAAAGGCCTCAGTTAATAAGTCGACTACAATAATCACTGTTCCTGAGTGACGTCTCGCTGTCCATCTCACTGCGTCACATCTCTAGCTGCATCACTAGCTCAGACCACAGTTCGCCTATATACCTAAACAAAACGTGGGTCGAAATTACTAGTATGGTCTTGAACTTTACGACATCGTTGAAAAGAAGGGGAAGTGTGCTAATTTTAGACATTGTGTGTTTGTGTACGTAATCGGATCGAAAAGCTTTGAATGTGTGTTAGTGTGTGTGTATTGCGATGTCTTTTTGTACCTACAAAAATGATATTTCAAGAATTTCTTCTATTTTTATTGAAGTCGTAAGAATATTTAGTTTGGTGGTGGCGACGTCAGTATGTCTCGACACAAATTTTTTTTTACAGGAAGCGCTTATCGCCTAAGGTAATGTTAAATTCTTCTTTAATCCCACCCTTATCTAATAAACATTTAACCGCCTTGTTCCGCCTTGTGTTCGTCCTCTCATTTTAACCAACTGATATACGATAACCAAATCTTTTTGGCTGGCTTTTTTTGTGCGGTGGCGAAGGAAGTTCGCCTTCGGTGAAATTGTTGATTCATTTTTTTAAGGGTATAAAATCTTTTTTTGTGTTTATGTGATAATTCTTTTTGATGTCGAGTTTGTGGAACAGGAAAAGGTAAGGACTTTTGAAGGTTTTTGTGTTACAGTGACAGCTTTATCACATTTGAATTTCAGTTACATCTGAAACAGGTTGATTATGTGGTGAATTATTTTGGTTTAAAAATGAATATGTATATAGCTATAAGTATCATGTTTATTTTTGGCATGGAATAATCATAAATTGTGTTAAATCGACAGTAAATATTTTTATTATATGTATATCATAAAGCTTTTTATGAGTTATAAAAATAGTATGATAAAACATTTAAAGTCAAGTAATCACGTATCGCGAATCGCGAATAGGGAAAAAATGTGGTGTTACCGATTCTTATGAAATTTTGAACACTGTAAGTAAGTATACGTTAATTCATGTTTGACGTAGCAATATTATTTATTAATAAAATTCTCAACCGATTTTGATGAAATTTTATATACGGAAAACACTTTTTCCCTTAATTGATATTCAAAAGTCTTAAAAAATGATAGTTGGTTTTGTCTTGATGACAACTGAGGCAATATAAATTGCCAATAATATGAGTAAAAATGAAATTATGGAATGAAAATAATTATTGCGTAACAAACACGTGCGGGGCTGCGGGGCACCGCTAGTGCATACATATATTGTTAATATAATTAACAAAATAAGTTTCACATTAAAAAAAGTGTACACAACTGATTCAAAGACGTTATCATAATATCTACAGCTTTATTAAAACCAGTTAACAACTTATAAAATATAATATCAATTCCAACAAAGAAATAAATTTATTAAAATCGTGTTATTATTATTATATAATATATGGTTGTATGTAATACATATTATACATAGTTACATACAGTATATATGTATTAAAGTGAAAACTGCGTAAGCGGACTATAGTTATTATACTTTCGTGACTCTGACGTCACCAGATGTATTTAGTTTATTTCATAGTCGCCTCTAAAGAAATTTCACTTCAAAAACTTTCCACATTGATAAAACAGTCGTTACGCTATCGGAATTCGAATCGAAAACGAGTTGACTTACAAGCAGTTGTATAAAAGACTTAGCAGTGCCCGGCGGCTCCACATGTGTTTATTATGCAGTAATTAGATTCATCTTGGAATTTTATTTTTACTCATTGACAATGAATACAGCCTGTCATCTGTGGAATGACATAATATACTTCCCGTGTACACAATTTTCTCAAAATCGGTTAGGAATTAACAAAACAATTTTGCAATGATTTTTTTACGATTTCTAAAAGTGTTATTGATAATTCTTATAGCCTCTAAATTGAAGAATGACATAAGCTTCTCGTGTACAAAATTTCGTAAAAATCGGTTAAGCTATTTATTAGTTAATGCTGAACATACAAGGATAAAAAAAAAAAATTAAGTGTCATATTCGTAATCACTAATCAGTGTCTTTTATAACGAGTTCTATTAGGAAAATTGGAAAAAATACATTTACAGAATGCAAACTGAATTACATAATAAAAGTTTATTAATATAGGTTAAATAACTTTAAAGCCACAACAACAATTCAGAAGTTCATATTGTGTATTGTGGATTGTGGAAAAGTGTTGTGAGAGTTAGCTCGCCGGCGGGCTTTGGCACAAAACCATTAATTATACTTATCTAAGTACATGTTGCGCCTACTTCACGTTGTATTGGGTATTGTACGTTAAAGCGACATGATTTATTAATGTTTTTAGGCTCGGGGAGGCGCGATTCGACCGGCTTTAATACGAATAATACATTTTTGTCACATCAACGGCTGTGTTTATTTTTTTGACAAAGAGAGATTTACAGTAATTTTCTAGTTTACACTTCTGTTGAAAGGTATACTATGTTTTTTTTTTAATTAGGACTTATTAAGATGGGTAAATATTTTGCATAATAAGAGAACAAAGGTTCAGTGAATTTTAGTACACAGTTAAAAATAACACTTTTTATAAATTACTAACAACTTTTGCTTGTCGATTATCGCATCTGAACCGTTTTCATAAACATAACATTAGGTTGATGTTCATTAGGTTTTAAATAGAGTTCTAGTTTTTATAATAGCCTTGTAATATAAATTTTAATTTTTCGAAAACTTTCATCTGAACACGTGACTACAGTCGACAAAGATTAATTGGTGCTAATATTATATATCCTTCTTGTCAAAAAAAAAAAAACATTTTTTTGTGTGTCGTTTTATGGTATAAGTTCGTACTAAGACTTAAGACAAAGTAGAGATTATCTATACATATTATAAAACTCAATGTCTCTCTGTCTGTCTTTCCGTTTAAGTTCTTTTCACGCGAAAACCACTTATCCGATTTACATATTTTTTATTTTAATACATAGCTACCTTATCTGGCCAGGTTATAAGATATATTGTGTAAGATAAAGTAATATACGATATATGCAGTGACGATAATGGTGAACCAATTCGGAAAAAAGACGCATTTGGGGTGCTTCAATGGCTTAAACTGAGTGAACCATACGAGATATACCAAATTAATGTTCTACGTAATTTTAGATCTTAAAAAGCCCTACAAAAAGCCAGCGATATATATCTATCTTCTAAGGATCACACACAATAAGCAAACATTATTGTTTTCCGTCTTTTGAGTGGGGGCAGCACGTTTCGCGCGTGTGCTCGACTCACGGCATTGTGTGGTCCACGTGAACGGAGCCGCGGGCACAGCTAGTATAAAATAAATTCAGAAAACACGAAGTATTTGTTCAGCAAAGTGTCATTTATCGGTCGGTCGTTCAGTTCTTATCGATGTCACTCCGACGTCCGACCCTCGTTGACTAGGCGTCCGACGTGCTCGATCGTGACGCGGTTAGGGCTTTCAGCAAACACTACAGTACGTCCGTTTTAGTTACTATATGTAGGTCAAAGAGTAAACGTGTAACAATTAAATTATGTTGAAACTTTTCTATTTATTTCCTTATCTGTCTTTATTATATTATTATGCAATACGATGGTAGCTCATGATAGCGAGTTCGGACATTGTCAATCAATGCAGATTCGAATCCTCATTGAGGCTGAGCTTTTGGTGAAGGAAATCATCGTGATAAAACCATGGTATGGTGGTAGGGCATTGTATAATGCCCGTCTATGTAGTTATCATCCTTAAGTTAGGTTAGGTGATTTCCGGTTTCCTCACTTGAGAGGCAGTCCCCTCTAGGCTTATTAAGTTACCATTTTAATTGAGTCTAATTGTGCCTGAGGCGCCGCCCCCGTGGATTACAGAATCGAAAATAAAAGTAGCCTAAGTTACCCCTTATAACATCATCTATCTGTCAGTGAATGCCCCTTCAAAATCGGTCCAACCGCTTAGGAGATAAGCTGGAACAAACAGACAGACAGACAAAAAAAAATTGTTTTTTGTTATATTTTCGTATATTTTTTTATAGGCATTTAGTGAAAAGCTGTTATTTTGAAATTACAAACAGACTCTTCAATTTTATTATTTGTATAGATATCAGTAAAACTCTATAAAGAATATTAACAAGAACAATTAATTAACCAAAAAAGAAAACCAACTTCAATAAATCTATCAATACCTTAATCACTAAACACTTCCTGTTCGATTTTGAGGTGTTCCCTGATGTATCTTCGAAGTCGAAGGCCCAATACCAATTAAATTAAAATGATACCACCCTTGAGGTATCTCTTTCTATCTATCTCTTTTCCAAAGAAAAAATAATCATCTAAATTGGTTTATAAACAAAGAAGTTATGATCTAACATCTATATATATACATATAATGTATACAGTCGAATTGAGAACTTCCATTTTTTTAAGTCGATATAAAAAAACTACGTTAAAAAGAACCGCAGTTCTAAGAATAGTCGGTAATAAGTTGTCATTCCAGAGTAACCTATAAAGTTAGCATAATAAACCAGTGTGAATGTGTGTATACAGAGAGAAGCGTTCAGTATAAATGTTGAGAGCGTTCAGTTGGAAAGAGCCGACCAGATGCGACACTACCCGAATAGCACGTAGCGACGTCCCATCAGAAAATTTTTTACTCCCGTTCAAACGCACCATTAGATATTTCACGGCAAAAATCTGCTGATATATCACTTGCTGATTGACTGCATCGCCTCGCCGTTCAATCCACCGTCTGACCCTTGTCCGGAGCTACGGACATGTTCGTTGGACGCGTGACTACATATGTCGGAGAACGCTCCAACAGACATCCGTTTTACTTACTAATCGTATCTGGCATTACAGACGATGCGTGAAACGATATCGACAGTTCACTAACTAGGTTATTTCAGGTCTTACATATCGGAATAAATATAGGCACTAGAATAAGTAACACAACAGAAACCATACGCTAAGGTTAAGTACGGTTATTCCTGTTTCTATTTAGTGCATTTTTTAAATTCTTTAAATGTTTAGTGTTTAGTCACTATATCACCTGATGTTAAGTTCACCCCATGTATTCCAAGATGGTAAAACGCTAAGCCTAGTGGAGGGGGCTGGCTCTCAAATGCCGCTGCCGAAACCTGTAAGTGTTTGGCGATAGATTTTGATTTTAAGAGTGATAGTTAAAAGGCGGGTAGTAGAAAATGTTCTAGCACCATGCTATGGTTTTATCACGGACGATTTTATATCGCAATGACATTTATATACCGTTGGTACTGTTTGTATTTTGCGTAGAAAAAATATTTTAATAATCTTAAAATATTGCCATTAAATTAAATGAAATGATTGAGGTTTGACGTTGTGCGCGCATCATGCAAAAACTACTGGATAGATTTTTTTGTTTTACTTCTTAAATACTTGGTTTTCATAAAAAAACACGACATTTGTACAACATCTGATGGTAAGCACCGTACAGTCACAAACAATGGAGACTGTCGGCGACAGAGATTTCATCGGCAATTGTCGATGTCATGCCGGGCTGCTGAAATACCTCTTTACAACTCGTTTGAATGATCCAATAACATAGGAAGAAGGGAACACGTTGGCTGGAAGACTATTCCACATCTGCATGGTATTGCAAAGGTAAGAGTTTGCGAACTTCTCTGTTTGTGCTATGATGGACGCTACCGTACACCATTCCGCGTGGTTCTGTAGTAAAAGGGAGAAACGTAGTTTAACGTAATCTAGAACATAGTAAAATTAAGTTGTTTTTATTTTATCACATTTAATATTCTTGATAACAAATTTGCTTAGATAAGTTTACGGCTTGCTGAAGTTTTTAAGTCATAAAACTTGATTATTGAAACTATTGTGTATTAAATTATGTCTCGGTACTATGGGATGTTTTTTATTAATTCATATGATTCTATTAAAAAAGTTTAAATGCTCATTTCAAGCGACTTACTTTAGTGATTTATAAATATATAATGAAAATTATGAAATCTACTAAGTACACAGTTATTAAATTAAAGTTTTCTAAATTATTCTAATCAAAAATTAGTTTGTTAGATAACTAATTTCATGACATAAAGAACCTTTCTTGTCGCGTACGTGCAAGCGACTGTTTAAGTTTTAAAAAACTATCTGTTACTTGCTGTTTACTTATTCAACGCGTTTAGTGTAACATAGAAGTTATTATTTACAATCAAAAACTTGAACAATGTCCCGTAAAACAATCAACGGCATTTCGAGATGACAATAGAAACAAATTAATAGATTATAAACGAAGAGCGAGGCAGCGTGAATTTGATTCACGCCTGCTTTGGTGTTGCCACTCACTGGCTAATGTAAAATACGATGAGAGCGCGCTGAAAGCTATAGGTACTGAATTATGTTTATTTTATACCTTAGTTTTGTGTTATTTTGTGTTATTAATTATTATAATAACTAGAAGCCTTCTAAAACTATTAAAACCTAGCAAACAAATTTGACAAATATAAAAAATAAAAGCATATAGGGCATAGCCAAGGTTCTTCTTATATTATTCTTGAAAAATATGTTTAAATCGGTCCAGTTTTGGAGAAGGCAACAGAGGAATATGAAATTACGATTTTATCTATTTTATAATCAATCTGAGCTGCATTTGTCCCTTTCGCACTTTATTCAGTTATAACGACAATAACGCGACAGCAAAAAAAATCTGTTAAGACCTATTCTAAAATTATATTGCCGACCGCCGAATCTTAACATCAGATGAGTTTGTATTTTAAAATTAAAAAACATATATAAAGCTGTAAAATCACTCTATGTTGCATAAATTTAGTTTATGCTGAATTTGTATCTTATAAAGATAGTATAAGAGAGCTAGTATTAGATTTCGCTGTATTAGAATTCGAGGGTTCTAACCTTCGACCAATACGAAGGTCCTTATAGAAGCTTTTAGTCAATGTTATGACTCAATATCGACTTTCACTCGAGTTACATGTTCAACAGACAATAAATTTTCAAAGAAACTTTATGCTTTATGATATTAATACTTTGTAAGGCTCTGGGTTAATAATGGTGTTCCAGTAAATACTAAATATCTAGCAACCCCACTTTGTTATTGAAATAGTTGTTTACATGAGTTTGTGTTTGAACAGCGTTAAATAATTATTTACGTACAATGACATCGGATTTAATTATCATTGGTGTTAACTTCACAGCTATTTGATAATTAATTACGTGTTGTGTCATGTGTTAAATTGTTACGGTTGCTGTTTATATATATTGTTATATCCGTTGGTAATAAAATACTGTTTATTATCACGGAAATTATTTATTCATCAAGATAGAAGTCGAACAAACTCGCTATTCATGTGTTCTTAGTCGCAGTTCAGAGAAATCGTGTACAGTTGCTCTGTGGTTTACTATACTGTGGTTATATTCACAGTCTCTGTTGTGTAAACAGTATAATCAGTAAACTACTCTGTGGTAATAGTCCTCTTGTAGATTTCTTTCTCTTATCGCTTGTTGTTTTCGCATGTTTTTTTCTAACTGATTATACTGTTAGCCTTATGGGCTTTGAAAGTTTCACCAAGCTTGATTATTCTGCGTTTGAACACGGTTAATTAATATAATTATCTAAATAAAATGGTGGTCGAAATTAATAGAGTGATCTTGAACTATTTTTTAGCATACCGATATCGTTTAAAAGAAGAGGAAGTATGTTATTTTAGTAATTGTTTATTAGTTAACATAATGGGATCAATTGGCATTGAATATATTCATGATCCGCGATGCCTTTTCTTAACTACGAATTTTATTTTTTACGTTATAGGTTTTGCGTAATGGCTACAATCTCACCTGATGTTAAGTGACGACGTGGTTCAAGATTAACACGCTAGACCTAATATCAAACGAGATTGTGGACACTACTAAAATCCTATAACATAAAAAAACAGACTTGATGTTTGTAGTAGATTCTACATTTTTCCAGATATTTCGAGAATAGTGACTTTCTTCTTCAGATTGTAACAAAATCAAACATTTGATTTTTAAGACACTCTTACACAATTATATCGTTATTAATCCGGTTCGAAACAACATTTTTGTATTTTTATTTATGTTTTTCTAAAACGTAAAAATAATTGTGAGTTAAATTAAGAATTTATGTGGAGATAATTGATACATACTTACATACATAAATCATGCCTCTTTCCCAACGAGGTAGGCGAGACCACGTCCTTCCACATGCTACGATCCTGACATACATCTTTTTCAACATTCATCAATGTTTTCAAGCATACTCGTCGGTTTAGAGTACTCTTGAGCTGACCTTTTTTCAGAAAGGGATAATTCATTTGATTGGATAATTGATTACCTAATTGGTTACAGGACACTAATAACAAAATTACACAATTATAACACAGCAATACTAATAAAAAACACAAAAAACAATTCTATTTAATTATTTTTATCACGTGCTATTTTTATTGTGTATAAGGTGTCCACTGTCGCTTATGATTTTCTTAAGACGACTTGGTATTCTCATCATTTTTTCAAATAGATTTACTATTCATATCCATCTTCTCTAAGTAAACTATGAGAAAATAATTAATGTATTGAATAAAACAAGATAAATATATTAAAACTTGCTTCCGTCAGCGATTTTAATCTCGTTGTATTCGTAATGAAACGACAAGCACGCCATCTATTATAAAATGCTTGTAATAATTCAAAAACTCATCGGCGTGTGCACAACAACTGATTAAAGTTTCATACAATCGAATAAGTTGTATCAACGTACCGTAACGTAGACAAACAAAGGTACGGAGGGGTTGATTTAATTCAATATTTGTGTTTAACGGACCACGGTGCAAATTAAAGTCTCCACAATCTCCATTATTCTTTTCATTTGAATGACCCGAAATTCAAGGGAGCGAGACGTGATTAATTCGTCCGAGTGGTGTATTTCTTGTCCCATTCCCATTAGCAAGTCCCTGCGGTACGTGCGTGGGGCGAATCATACCCGTTCGGAACCCGAAGCTGGGCCTAATTGAATGAAGGTGTTACAGCTTATTCCGTGATTAAGATTCTATTGTGAAGTTTGGTTAACAATATTTCAGAGGGCTATGTTTTTTTTTTACTTAATAATATTAAAACCCAGCTAGCTACTTCTCGTTACGTATATTAATATTAATAAATCTGTAGTTCTCTCCATACTCTGTAGAAACTCATATTCTCCAAATTACTCGATCGTTGTCTATTATAAAGGGCATTGATCACGAATTCTTATTTTTTGTCTCTGTCTGTGTGCATGACTAAAATAATTAAAAAATGGCTTGACCGATTTTTGTTAAATTTTGTACAAGGAAAGAATATGTCAATAATTAATTGATGGGTTATATATAAGAATATTCGTTAACGTAAGTACAAAAAAAATGACGATACGAAAATAATTACCGCGTGTTGAATGTGTTCAGATACTTGGAGCATCACTAGATTTATATAATTCTAATTGACACAACGGTTAACCATACCTACAATAAATATGCGATGCACAAACTATGTGAAATACGCAACGAAACTTCACTCAGGAACACCGACTAGGAACAGTGTTTATTGTAGTCGACTTATTAACTGAGATCTTCATTTTTATCCAATAATGTCAGAGTGTCTTTTACTCTCTTCTAGCTGGCATACATGACGCTACACGCCCAGCGAATAGTGCAGGTCTATAGTAAAGTAAATAGTACAAATACTACTTCATTAGTAGGGATTTCATAATCTACGCTTTCTAACGTTAAGAGGCCTATAGTAAATATATCAAATATTTAGTGCCAGAACAAATTAACTTTGGCTAACGTTTATTACATACAGCGCATATTTACGTCCGTATTTTTGAAGTTACTCTTGTTCTGGACTGATCAGTAGAGGATAAAATTGAGAGCTTCTAGCGCGCGTCATGTGACCGAATTACGATTTGAGGAAGTCAGTCATCACTGATAATGTAAATTCATGACTTATTTATATTTCATTGTGTAAAAGTAATTTCACTGTCAATTTAAAATTAATTAGACATTGTAATTAAAATAAAAACGTGCAATAATCTAAATAAAAGTCAGTAAAATTGATTCACATTATAATCATCATAAAAGGGTAAATGAGTGTTAGTGTGATGAGTTTACTAAGTACTATTATTTTTATATGATTTTTATAAAAAAGTATTTTGATCTTGGTCAAATGTACAAAGTAATGTATTAATTATGAAATGATACGTGTAATGGAACGCAACGCCTACTATTGCGCAGAAACAATTACATTACATTTTTATTAAAAAAATATTCCCACCTAGAAAAGTAAATTCCGAAGACAATTAGTAGTAAAAAAATATGTAAAAATTTAATATTATTATATTTTAATATAGAAGCATGACAATATTTGGTACCATCAATGGGCATTCTCCTTTAGGTCATTTGTCATTCCGTATATATAGCAATTCATTCAACCCAATAAAATATCGCTTGTTCTATTTTCGGGTCCCCAAGCACACCGCACACGGCCCAAATCATTACCTATTTCAATTCCAAAGTGTTATTTAATTGAATTCTATATGGGTTTGAGGACCCATGTCCCTGTGAATACTTAACGTTGATTCTATCTGATGGGAATTAGGAAGGTAATTTAGAGTTATGGAATGTATTATAATTAAGTTTAGTTTGCTGTTAGGCTTGCTTATCATATTTTCGTAGTTATTTGTGTATATTTTTTTTGTAGGATCATGTTTAAATCTATATGTGGAAGCGATAAAGGCGTGAAATTGTCTTAATTTTTTTATAACAAAGTTCGTACAAATTTGTCGAAAATTAGTACGATAGTTTTTACAGTTGTGTCGAATATGAGTATAAAAGTTTCAACAATAGTGTCGAAAATAAGTATGTATGTCATTTTTTACAATTGTCCTGCCTCGTTGTTCTTTCTCCATTATTTATAATTTTTCGAAGATAGGACTACGCGCGGCCATTACAGCATTGGGCGCAATGCCGCTGAAAACAGTTAAACACATAAAATATTTTTTATAGTATTAAATATTTTAGCAGCTTTATCTCGAATTAACACCATTTTGAACTTGTTTATATTAGTAATACAATGTAGTAACTTTAAATAATTTGATAGATTCTACCCAATACAAAAATAATACAAATCTTTTTAAGTATATTAAATTAGGATTTAACAAAGTATTTTTAGTAAACATCCGATCACTTTATGTAACAAGCAATTAACTCGATCCAGACTATTTCTTCTAACATAAGTTTAACGAATTAAGTGAATTTTACAACAATAAAAAAGAAAGGTTCGTGGATTGCGGCGCTAGTTAAAACTTAAATCGATTAGCCTGGGGCGTTAACTTTAAAAGAGATTATGAGTAGCAACTGTAAGTGGGCCAAGTATTGCGACGTATTCTACTTAAAAGCTAAGCTAACTAGCTCCATTGGAACTGAAATTGTGTATCTATAAATATCTGGGGAGTTACTCTTAACGTGTTCGAGTTTGGAATCGAATCGAATAAAATGCGACTTGGTGTGATTTGGCACTCTTGAACATAACACTAACGCGTTTTCGTGATGTGTCTCGAATCGGAACTAACTTCGATCGATTTTTGATCTAGCATTTTTATGTAAAAAATGTTAGAATAAAAAGAATCCAAGCAAAAATTAATATTTTTTTACGGTTACGTGTGTGTACTGTGACCGGATACAGATAACGACGTTAATATGATCTGAACGTAACTCGGTCTTGATTTTCGATTCGGTTTGGCTTAAAAGTACGCTTTTAATTACGGTCGAATTCGAATCAAAAGTGAAATTGAATTAGATTTGACTAATGTGTTGCGATGTGTTCAGCAGCTTGGACAGTTTTTAGTATCCACCGTAACATCCGTCGATCGCATATGAGTTTTAAGTTTCCATGCTGAAGTTACTTTCAATTGGGATGACGGACTTAAACAAGTAAACAGGCTGAAACGTCGAGAAATTAAAAATATGTGTACACAAAGAGAGGTAGGGCACAAAGAAATTTCTTTGGAGATCTCTCTCTACTTTGGGCACCCCGACTGGTGGAATACTCTACCCTACAAAAGATCACAGCCAAATAAACTTGTGTTGTGTTCCTGCCGTGAGTAAGGTTTCTAGAACTCTTTAGGGATGGGGGTTTAAGGTCGGCTACGCACTAGTGATACGTACGGTATTGTAAGGTTCCATAGGCTATGGTAGCCGCTTACCATCAGGCGGCTACAAAAACAGAAACGCGTTCTAAACCCGTGTAAAATAAATATGAGCAATATTACCTGTAAAATTTATTTATGAAACGTAATTTTAAATAGTATATTTATTTAGATTATACTTTTTTTGGCGCCTTTAGTAGAGGACAAATTGAGAGCTGCGCGCGCATCATGTGACAGAAGTACAAAACGATGGAATTAGCCATCAATGATAGTATATGTGAATTTATTTCACATGCTTTTATTTTTTTCTTTGTGCAAAGTTAGTTTAAAATGTTGTACTTTAATTTGATTAAAACCATGTCTATTTATACATCGTAAATTATTTGTACACAAAAAAGTCAGTAAATGATTGTACATTATTATCACTGACGGCTAACTTCATCATGTTATTATCACGATGGATAAAATTTGTTATTTTTATTTTCTTACGCCAAAGTAATATAAGCTATTCTGCTATTCACGTGCGTATCTTATCCTTTTTTTAGTCGTGTGATAATACTACAAATAATATAGATTACTACTTTAAGAAACCTCTCAACTAACGTAGTTCTATTTATTTCGTGCCCACTAACAAAGTTTATGATAAATTGTCTACCTTTTCACACGCGGCAATGTATGAGAACAGGCTTCTGCTTCAATCCGGATTAAACTAGTAAATTCCGTTAAACCTGCACTGTTCGACGTCGATAGAGCTCTCAGCCACCGCTTTTGACTTCAAATGTGCACTTTACACTTTTAAGTGCCGCTGTAGTGGAAAAAGATTCCCCTTTTGTGTTATCCTAAAAGTATTAATGCGTTTTAAATTGTATTTCTTTTTAAACATATATTCTTTTAATTCTGTTCGTTTCTTGATCGTATATTTTGTATCAATCGTTATTCATTTACCTTCGGAAGATACCTTCGGTTGATTTGTAAATAGAAACTATTTTGCTACTAGTAGCATTGCAACGTGACGTCACCGTGCCTGATGCTGAGCACAGTACAACAATTTATCATTGGTTGTTGCTATCATGTTCTACAAGTCTCTCGGCAATTAGATATACACCGGCTGGTCCTCTAACGCGACAGACGCTTAGTTGCGTGACTCTATCGTTCTAGAATTAGTCTGTCATCACAATCGGTCATATCGTCACTTAAGATCAAGAGAAGAATCGTCAGACGATAATTAATAAAATAATTAATAAAGACTTCTTTTAAATATTAACATCACCGTAATCATCATCTCATGGACATAGGACTCCCCCAATAATCACCACAATGACCGATCCTACGCTGTTTGCATCCAGTGGGTTCCCACAACCTTAATTAAGTCGTCAGACCACCTTGTTGCGGGTTTGCCCTTAACGGGGTGCGAGTCAGGAACCTCCACGTGGTGGACCGGGGGGGGGGGAAGGCTGCGTTTCTTGGAGTTTCTTTGCGTGATCAAATCAGGAATGAGGAGATCGGCATAAGAATAAAAGTAAAGCAAAGCTCTAAGAATTGCTAAACTTAAATATTATAATCGTGTAATATTATACTTCTGCGATATTATATTAAACAGGACATACGTAGTGTTGTTAAACAGGTTATGTTTTGGACATATTCCATCAGAAAAGTTTGGACATCTGATACAAAATGGTCCTTCCCTGCTTTGTCCAATGTGCGGAAATTACGTCCATAAATTTTGGAATAGAATGTCTTAAGAGTAAAATATAAGGATAAACATTATTAAGATACTTAATTTATATAAACTAGATATGGGTATGTCCCATAGACTTTTAGTAAAATTATCAAATGCGGTTGCTAAAATATTTTGAGAAATGAGTGAAAGATGATTTTATGAAAGTGGATTTTCGAAAGGTATTTAGTATCATTAGGTTATGGGGGGGTCTAGTATGACTATTGCCAGAGCCCCTACACAAAAGAAAGGAAAAAAAAATAAACGTAAATATGATATAAATGGTAATTAAAATCATGCTCAGCCATTTTACACGGAGGTACTCGTATATTGCACGTAGTATATCGTGAGGCTTCCATGCGGATTACGTCAGTATATTGCGTTTAACCGCATCCTGTCCAACGTTGATACAGTTTCGAGTCACGGCTTTTGCATGTTAATATTAAATTTTAGTCTATAAATTTATTACGATTTGATGAAAGCTTCTCTTTATATAAATATGTGTTAAAGAAAGAGGTATTACATTATCTTCTTCTATCTTCTTTATTATTATTGTTATTTGTATACATATTATCAATAAAATAATAAAACATGCAAGTAACAATTCTTATTTGTGATGATATATTTTTTTTAAAAACATGACAATCATATCACAGAGGTATATTGCCCATCCGCTCGAATTACACCTCCCTCTCCTTGCCCCTACACCTCACCTCTCCTCGCGCTCATCGCTTCTTTCCCACTCTCACCTCTGCCCGTCTCACTCTACACTCGCCATACCTCACCGTCCGTAATTTAAAATATTAGTGTTTCTTTAAAATACTTGGTTTTTCAGAAGTTTTATGTAACTAATCTATTCATATTATAAAACTCAACGTCTCTCTGTCTGACTGTTCGTTTATGTTCTTTTCACGCAAAAACCACTTAACCGCTTTACATGTTTTTTATTTAGTTCATAGGTATGTTATCTGGCCAGTTTATAGGATATATTTTGTAAGATAAAGTCACATACGAAATAAGCAGTGACGATAATGGTTAATCAATTCGGAAAAAAGACTCATTTGGGGCGCTTAAATGGTTTACGCTAATTAAAACATATGAGATGTATTAAATTAATGTACTAAATAATTTTACATTTTATAAAGATCTACAAAAAAGTCAGCGATAGCATATATCTATCTTCTAAGGGTTTTCCACAATAAGCTTTTTTGCCTTCTGTCTCTTGAGCGGAGGCAGCACGAAGGGCGCGTGCGCTCGACCGACGGCATTATGTAGTCCACGCGAGCGAAGCCGCGGGTACAATTAGTTAAAAAAGGATCAATTAAAAATCCCGTCTAGTCGGATCGTACTTATGAACTATTCTTTTGAAAAGAAGCGTTTTTATTAATTAAAATAAATAATAACACGCCCATACAATAATAATTTGCATTGGCTATTATTTAACTTAATAATTCGTTAATAAAACGCTGGTGAAATTTCAATTATAAATATTTATTAGATTCTTCGTCGGATGAAGTCTGTGGAAGCGCTTAATTACTGTTCAACGACTTCTGACTCAAATTAAAATTGATACAATTAAGAACTTTCATTACTTCCATGGAGCGTTGTTATAACTTTCAATCTGTGGTATGCTTCCATGACGGCTGTTATAATTATGCAAAGAAATTGAACGATCGTGTTCAATTATCATAGAAGAAACATGTTTTTGTTTTATTAAGGCTCATTATGTAGGCAATATCGTCAATGTCAATCGCGACAAATACACACGTTTTAGTTGTCAATTGTACGGTGTGCAAATAAAAACATTACGAGTAATATGCCGATTTGCATGTAACAAATGGCAAAATAACAAAAATTGACAATTGACAATAAAAAAATTGTCGTGAATTCGAATCCCTGCAATGAGCCTGAGCTTTCGGTGAAGGAAAACATCGTGATGAAACCGGTGAAAATCGTGATGGTGGTAGGGCTCTTTCTAATGCCCACCTGGCTAGCTACAACCCTCAAGTTGCAAATCTATCGCCAAGCACCTTTTCTCGCTTTGTCGGCTTTATCGCTCAGTTTAACTGTCGCTTTCGTGGAAACAGATTTTAAGCAGTGTTTTCGACATTTGAACCCGGACACTGACTATAAACCGATTACGACACAAAAAGTGCTTGTCGTGTAGACGCCATAGAAGCAAATGTCGTCATATTTGTACAGCTTTGATTATATACATGTATATAATAAATGTGTCAAATGTCAGTGTCGTCGTCTATTTTTACATTTAGAGCACAGCTTAGAGTATGTAAGTTCGAAAAGTTCTTAAACTGAGCATATACAAAATTTGTTCTTCGCTATTTATAATAAATTTATACAGTTTTTTTTAAATATTAATCAAATCTATATATAGTTTACACCCATTTAACTCTTAGGGGTTGAATTTCGAGAAATATCTTCTTAAACGATGCCTACAAAATAAAGTTAAAACCTACATCAAATTACAAATTTCATTCCTTAGTACTATGGGATGGGCGATGATGAGTTAGGACATTGCCTTTTATGTGGTGTATAGATTACATACATTGTAATAATAAATGAACTATTATATCCATTGTATTTATTCAAAGGCGTTCAGACCGTACCATTATCGTGAGTGACCAATGGACAGTTACAAAGGAAACGCTCGTTAACGGTATAGTAAGGGAACTAACGGGTTCAGCCTCTAATTTTCTCTTTAGACATGATCGTTCAAGCGTATTCGTTGATATTATTCGGGTATTATCTTTTACAATGTTAATATTATTTAAGATTTTTTTATTAATTAACTTGAAAATAACGCTAATCAGTTTATGATATTGACATAACACCTGTCTTGTTCTTGTTGTTTTGGCGCCGCAGAAGCACTCGCCAGTGTCAATGTTTTTAAGCCTCCGTAGTATTTTCTAATCTTTAAAGTTGGGTCTACCAAGATGGTGGCTCCCTTGTTAGAACTATTTAGGAAGTTTTTGTAATTACATAAAATGCACGTTTCCAGTTTATATTTATAATCAACTTCACATAAGCACAATAACCAAAATGCCACCAATATTACATAATATACCCTAATAATTTACCCTAATACAACGACCCTAATTTTACGAATTAAAATTTAACCTAAACATGGCAACTCAAGATACCGCCCAATAATCCACATAACACCTGTCATCATGGTTATGTAGAAAATATATTTTATTTGACGAAACAATTACTTTGCGGATATCCAACGTAAATAATTAAATCTAATAAAAGATTTAATTATTTACGTCTAAATAAATCTTATAATTATAATCTATATATTTATAATATTAAATCTTATAACGTATAATTAAATCTTTGATTAGATTTAATTATATAATTAAAATTAAATTAAAATAAATTAAAATTAAATTAAATCTTTAAATAGATTTATTTGCTACTTACACCTGGAACAGATTAACAGTTGTATCGTATTACTGCAAAAAAAAAAAAAAACCTTTGTTAGTAATTCTTGATGTGAACGTGAAAAATGTTAAATCTAGAAAAGACATGAAGATAAAGTGAAATATTGGTAATTGAAATTATAAAAGAGACGCGGCTCGATCGTAAACGCGAACGTTATTAATTAACCATTAAGAAATAAATTATAAAAAAATATTTTGTATATTATAAGGAGTGAAACGACCGCAATTGAATTCATTTGAAACAATGATGGCTCATTGGTAGCTTGTACGACTTCGCGTCGATTGATATGAGTTCGTCTCCCTGCAATGAGCCTGAGCTTTCGGTGAAGGAAAACATCGTGAGGAAACCATAGCATGATGGTAGGGCATATTCTAATGAACACCTGGCTAGCTACCACTATCATGTTGAAAATATGTCGCCAAGTGTAGTGTTCCGGTAGCTGCACTTGAGAGCCAGTCTTTCAATGGGTTTAGCATGCTATCATCTTGGATTACATCGTCATTTAACACCAGGTGAGATTGTGGCCACTACGACAAACCTATAACGATAAAAAATGTTAGTTTTACATTTATTACACCCAACAACGAGGCATCCTAAAATCGATGTTGATTCCTCCGAAGCTAGCGATTAAGATCCGAATTAAAATACCCATAATGTTATGGAATGAAAGTATGGACAAAATAGTCATGCAGAAGTAAAAGCAGCAATGTTCACGTGCACTGAAAAGGTGTTGACATTCGTATTCACAATGCACTCAACAATGACCAGTTATAATAAGTTTACAAATATAGATGAATAACAATGATATCCCCACATTCTGTACAGAAATGGGAGTAATTTAAATAATGAAAATATTGGATATTGCTCACTTTTCTTCTATATGACTCAAATATGTGTTTGAAATTCTATTAGAGATATATTGTTTTTGGAAAATACGCAATTTATTTTTCTTTAAAAAGGTAGTATGACATATTAATTTATATTTTTTCTATTAAAACTATTTTTTAAGAAGAAACGCAGGCGGCAAGATATTTGAAAATTACGTTTTATGAGAAAACTATTGCTGACACGCTATGCTTAAACGACCGAATAGAGAGAGATAATTGCAGCTTAGACTGTTTATACTTGTATGTAAAATAGACGAAATCATAATTACGTATTCCCCTGTTTCCTCCTTCAAAACTGGAAGGATTTAATTTTGTTATGTAGTATTTTGGCTATACCTATACGCTTTTCTTTTATTTTTGCTTTCGTCAAATATGATTTCTGAATGTATGATAACTGAGCAATTTTAATAACTTTAGAAGGCCCCTTAATTCTAATAATAATTAGTTTATAAGAAAAATTAAAATATATTAACATATCAGTGATATTAACAATTGTATGGTATAAACGTAGTTGGATTAGTGCCATTATCCGGGGATAAAACGAAGAAATACGTTTGTATTGACTAAACGTCACTCGCATATCCTCTAACATTCCACTATGTACTACGATGTAGCACTAACACTACGCCGTAGCCTTGTAGCAAAAAGCTGTAGTAAGCTCTAGTTTACCAAATTTAGAAAATATTATGTTTTTAAAGAGCATAAGAAACGAATAGAATCTTGTGAATCTATTCCGCGGTTTGGTACAGATGTTTTTTGTAAAAAGTGATGATTTTAAAGAACCACTCACGTAGATTCACAGCCTGTATCGGCGGTATGTTTTAAACTTAGTTGTGAGGCACGTACCCAGGCGGTCGGCGGCGCGGCGCGGCTTACCACACTTTGGGTTGCCTTTATCGATAACCCTGGATAATGTTGTATTTTATGTATTATGTTGTATATACAAAGGTTTAAGAGTTTTTTTGAAGTAAACCTCTTTTAGGTGCAATTTAGAGTAACTCGAGAGCGTTTTTCGGACGAAATGACGATTTCAGTAAAACCTGTAGTCAAAGTTTATATAATTCAATACTAATAATTTTACTAAGTAATATTAGTAGTATATTAATTAAAAAATGTAATGCTTGGTGTAAGTAAGATATATTATTCCTTCCTCCCAGAAGGCAAATTGAATTTTCTACGGATAGGGAATTAGTCAGTTCGCGACTTAATTGCAACTAAGACAATTCGAGTTTCGACCACTTTGGCACCCTTGAGTTTGTTAAACTGCTTTCACGGCTGAGTGCCTTCAGCGCCTTAAAAGCCTTAAGGCTAACAGTATATTTACACCGAAAAGAAAAACACGATCCGAAGCTCGCGCGAGTGTGTCTCCAAACCGGTCGTTACCTGCTTGTAAGTGTGTAAGGTGCGTATGATCACAGAACACACCTGTTGCTATCGTGCTCAGCTAATAGTGCGAGTCAATAGTACGTATACTAAGTCGTTAGTACGGATTCCATAATCACATCGACACGATTCTCCGTTATAATATGTTAAATAGTATTTTATTTAATATGACGTGTTGGCAGAGGATGCCTTTCCTTGTTGAAATGTTTTTAATTACCGACAACTGTAGTGTTTATACATTTATGATTTTTTTTATTATATGCCAAGATTTTAACCGCGTATATGGGATTAACATTTTATTAGTTTAACCACTTTAAAGTCACGATTTTTACGAACGCAATCTAACACTATAATAAAATTGAATAAATAAATTTTATTGTTAAAGCGTGTTTGCGATGAGAATATAATATGAAATAAATATATAATATAACTGGAGATTCTTATATAAGACAACCTATAAATAAAATTTTCTCTAACATTAATTTAATAGGCTATGTTTTGGTCGTTTTTAATTATAATCCCTGACTCATAGATCATTGTGGATGCTGAGTACATCAACTCGTCCGGTATGTTGAGCGACGTATCGTTCACGGTAAAAATAATTACGTAATCAGTCTTCAGGTAATTAATGCATATTGCTTGAATCCGTACAATTAATTGGTGTAGATAAAGGGGTTGGAACCACCATACTCACATCGGGAGGGATATTCTAATTCTGTGGAGTTAGTGGACTGTATATTAACAAAAATAACCGCCAAAGATGTAAAACACTGTAATCGGGATGAAGGTTCACTTACCTTTCGTCGCCGATATTGCCGCCATTGCCGTTTAGTGAGTACTGCCAGGCTACAAAGCACTGTTCTTCATCCGTCACAAGATAAGATATGCATTTATAGTACCGACATTTTTCAAGCAAGCAAGCAAGAGACCGACCATCTCAGATTTGAAAAATTGTAAAGGAATTAAAAAAAATGCTACCCTCGCTACAATTTATAAGCTCGAACCGGTATTGTGGCAGTTGTGGCCTTTGATAAACACTTCCAATGACACAACATTTTATTCATCGATTTTCTCAAACACGATAGGACACGATAGTTCTACTCGATTCCTTCGTGAATACCATCACTCAAAATGGTGACACGCTTAGGCTTAATGCGTTGTGGGATCAGTCGGTGTATATCCAGTAATCAAACGGGGTAGTAGGGTACCTGTGACCGATTAGGACTAGGAGTAGGACTCTCCTTTGGTTTGTTGCATTTCGTGTTCAAGTATAACCAGTTGCCGAGAGACGTGGACGCTTTCGACAATCGTCGATGGATTAACGATCTCTCTGTTGTCTCCGTTGTATCTGGATTATACTATGCTGTGCTTACCATCAGTTACACTATACCGTACTACAAGAAAAATGTAGGACAAATGAAAATTAGTATCTAAATAAAATAATACAATTAGCTGGAATAAATTGCCTTGTGGCACTAAGCTACGCTAAGCTAACTAAGTTTACGACATAAAGTGTTCAATCTTTCATTAATTTGCCCATTCCTTAAAATCTATAGTTAATAAAGCGGAAGAGTTGTTTTGTTAGTTTATTTATTTAAACACGCTAATCTCTGGAAGTACCAGTCGGATATGAAAAATATTCTTGTATATGATAGGCAGATTCAGAAAGAATAGTATAGGTTATCTAACTTTAGGCTAAACTTCTCAGCTAGCCTTAAATATTGATTTTTGTATAAGTAAGTCGGATGAAACAGCGCACCCGAACTGCTTTATCCGCGTGCGCTGTCGTAATGGTTAGTGATACGTAAATAAAATGTTCTACAAAAATATTGCTCCTTAGTACATCTAAAAAAAAGTCCGCAATACTATAAGGCTATCTCTTATATATAAGCCAAAATAAAGTATTTTGTGACAAAGTTTTATTGAAAATTGAGAAGTGATTTGTGAGCATTATTATTATGCATGCCGTAAATATTTACGAACGAAAGTTACTTCATCATCAAGACAATTTTATGTAGATAAAGTTTGCCCTTTATTTGGACGAATACTTTGAAAGATAATGTAAAATTAAAATAATTCAACACTCTGCTCGGGTCTATAATTTATAAGGTGTCGCCGTCGAGCCGTCCGTGTCTAAATGTGAAGCATAACCCTGGCCTACTGATAAAAATATTGTTTATACTGAAGTATTATAAATCATCAATCAGGGATTTCTTTTAATATATACGCGGTTGAAACCGCGGGGCACAGCTAGTAAACTTATAAATTCAGAATTCCGACTACAATTCGTTTGTAATTATTTACCCGTTTATAAACATTTCCATAACACTGTCTTTTCATTGTTTTTAAGCTACACAGTTTCACTGCAGACGGACCATGATTTTATTACAGCGAGACTATAATCTTTTGAACCCCCCGAATACCATTTGGATGGTAATAATTGCAACCCTCAGACAGAAGTACCGACGTTATCGTCTCCTGTCTAGGGATTAACTCTACTGCTATATCAATTTGTGTGGTAATTACTTTAAGTTGTATATATTTTTTAAGTTTTTATATATTTCGAGTACTTAATGAGTAATTGCAATTTAATAAGGAGATAAATTATATATATCGAATTGTTCTGTTAAAACGGCATATTACATTTTTTTCTTCTTTTTTTATCTCCTAAGCTTAAACTAGAATATATATTAGTGTAACGATTATTTGCTGTGTCATAAATTTTATTTGTGTTTTAATTTATGAATTTCCATGCTGTGTTCAATTTTTTGAAGCGCACACACATGTGTTTTTAATTGTTTAATTCGGGTAGTAATTTAATAATTTATATCTGGTTTGTTAATAAAAATATTAAATTAATATATATTTCTTATTTACCTTCAAATTTTACGAGTGTCTGAAATTAATTAAATACTTATATAATTTATTACATATACTTATTTAACATTTTTATGCGTTCCTGTTTTTAATTTCTAAATTGGGATAAATCCCTACAGTAATAGGACATATAATTTATTGGGTCGTGTCAATGTACCGCAGCGGGTTTGCCGCAAAAAACAAGGAGCCGGGGTATACCGGCGGGTTATACTGGACGGAAGCTTCAATTCACTGACGGAATTTCATGTGATAGGGTTGTGCGGTGCATTCAACTGAAATGATGCTTCGCGGCTTGCTGCCGATTTCTAAATCATATGCCGCGGCACATGCTGCACCAGCAAAGGCAGCAACGGTATATGCAGCAGCGGCTTACTTCGCCGCGGCAAAGACCCGCCGGACGTGCCGCGGGCATAGTGTGTAGGAAGGAGCCTTTAGACAATTAGCCTTTTCACCGACGATATTATCTTCTTATAGGTTGCACCGTAAATAATTTGTAATGTGTTCAGACCTAATTTTTTCGATATAAATAGTCTATCAAAATTAATGTTTGATTATGAGGAACATTAAAAAAAAGGCGATAGAAGTGAAACTTCATTTTAAAAGACATTTTCTATTTTATTTAAACAGTGTGCAATATACATACACACCGACATTTACTGTCTCGCTCTGGCTCACACAAAGACGAGAGACCGATAATGTGCGTTAAATGTTTAAAATTTAACATTTAACGCTCGGAAGTCGCGTAAGAAGTTTCATTTCAAAAATATAAATTACTATGTAGAGTGAAATTTATTTTCTTTCCAGTGGAAATAGTAGTATAATAAGACATAAAATCTTGATACTACATTTATAATCCAAATTGAAATACCTTCATCAAAAATACTGTCACGCGGAAAAAAGCTTTTATGTATGACCATGTACCGTGTAACGGCTAGAACTTATAACCTTCTTAACGCTAAGCTCTTGTCGGAAACTCCACGCAGAAAGGTGTTACTACGATAAACTCGAAGTAGCAACTTTCTTGATCGTCAACGTCGCTTGAAAAACAACAGCCCACTTATCACCTCTCTGTCACAGTATAGACAAATTCAGTACTAAAACTTATGCAGTATAAGCTTTCTTTTACCTTATACTTAATTTAGTAGAGAGTAAAATTGAGAACTTTGTGTTTATCATGTGACCGACGTGCGAAATGATGAATTTGGCCATCAATGATAATAATGTGAATTCTTTTTACTGACTTTTTCAATTGTGTCATAGTTATTTATGATAATAGTCCGGAAAATTGGTTTTAACAAACGAGTAGACGAATTACCATATTCACGAATTTGTAAAAACTAATTCCGCACGCGTGTCATATAACGTTTTTCAACATATTTGCGAGAAAACAGTACAAAAGGTAATGAAGCAAACTTTTCCATTCGATTATTTTTAATGGCAAATAAGAAATTATACAGATAGGTCACTACTTTTGGAAATTTTACCTGCAATTTGCGCCTCGTTCAAGATATCAGGTGGATTAGATTCCATATTAATATCGGATTACTCGCTTGAACTCATATTATTATTTTGTTTATAAATGTCAGCCGAAAAGTTCACGTGGTGAAAATTAGAACTACATCTTTCCTCTCATTTTCTCTTTAGTATGAAAGTGAGACAAATGTGCTTTTAAGGTTCGATCATTCAGCTTATTTATTCTCGTAATGTGAAACTCCTTGGTGGAATTCATATAAATTTTTTTTTGGAAATAAAACGCTCCGTTATATGGTGCGTAATATTTAACTTTCGAACAAGGTATAGTACAGGCTTTTTTTTTTTTTTTTTTTTTTTCGAACTGACTATACTGTTAGCCTTAGGGGCCCTGGAGCCTTTACGGCTTTTACAGCTTTACCGGGCTTGGGGGCGAGCGCTTAGGGCACTCAGCCACGAAAGCTAAGCAACAACATCCGAGGGTGCCAAAGTGGCCGAACCTCGGCTCGGACTGTTGCGCGTATGCAATTAAGCCGCGATCTGACTAATTCCCTATCCGTAATTCGATCTAAACTAACTATACATATATACATGTTTCTGCCCCCTGGGAGGAGGGAAGGAACATGTGTATGTGTATTTAGTGGTCTGAAAATTTTTGTCTAATCTAACTAGGCAGAAAAAGAAAAAAAAAGGTCCCTTACAGAACCTATGTACCTATGTGTGTTGTGCATGTGTGTATAATGCAGTGTCATGTATGGCTGTGAAAGCTAGTGATTGTAGAGTCACTTGTATCGCGCGAGCGGCTGCTTGGCTCAAGGGCTCCATGCCGATGGATCGGACCTAGGCTTGAGTTGCCGCAGAGGAGGGCGGTCGTGGCGGGTGTGCGGGAGCGAAGTTAACCGTACGTCCCCTGCGGAGGGAACGGTGGTTTCGCGGGCGTGGGCGCGAGCACGCATATGTTGCGGGAGCGGACGCGTAGAAATTGTTAGCGTTCTCGATGTCGTCATCGGGATCGACAAAGAGATTTCGCGGACGGCGTTTATAACGTTTGGCAACGGGGATCGAGTTGTCTGGGACGTAGTTCACGGTGGATTTTACGAGCGGGTTGGGATGATTCGAAGCGCTATCGAAGTATCTCCTGGTGAGATATTTCACATAGGCTTCTATCGAGGGAAGCCTCATGTCCCTGTGCAGGTCCATGTTCCTAACGAAGGCTGGAGGGTCAAGCAGGCGACGGAGAAACCGATTTTGGACTCTTTGCATGCGGGCAAAGTTATGTTTGGACATATGTGCGAACGCGGCGCAGCTATATGTCAAGATCGGACGGACGCACATCTTGTACAGTGTGAGCTTATGTCTTAAGGACATTTTGCTTACCGAACTGAGCAAGGGTCGCAAGCGGGAAAGGATCCAGATGGCCCTATTCCTGACTATAGTAACGTGTGCGTTGAAGTTAAGCTTCGAGTCGAGGGTGACACCCAGATATTTAGTCTTGGTGGCCCAAGGGATATTCGTACCGAATAATGAGAGGGGTCCTACCGTGCGTGGTAGTTTGCATGTATGCGGTTCGAACATAATCGCGGCGCTCTTTACCGGATTAATAGCTATTCGCCACGTTCGAAACCACTCCCCGAGAGTGGTTACGGCACGTTGGACTGCGCAGGCGAGATTTTTTCTGTGTCTGTTTGACGCATATATGACTGTGTCGTCAGCGTAGAGCCCTACCTCGACCCCGGGGGGCTTCGGGAGGTCGCTGACGTACAGATTGAAAAGGCAAGGCGCCAGAATGGAACCTTGCGGGACGCCTGAGCGTATAGGGTGGGCGGTAGATAGTACTCCTTCCACTCGGTAGTGGAAGGTGCGGTCGCGTAGAAAATCGTGAACTAGATGAACTAACCTATCCGGGACTTCTAATTGATGTAGCTTGTGGACTAGTCCGGCATGCCAGACCTTATCGAAGGCCTTAGCTACGTCGAAAAAGACCGCAAGCGTACGGGCGGGGGCGATACTACTTTTGGCAAAGTTGCTCGTGATGTGCTCCGTGAGGCGGTGCACTTGATGTGTACACGAGTGTCGGGCGCGAAAACCGAACTGTTCGGGAGGGTATAAATTTTTAATATCTATAACGGTTTTGAGACGGTTCAGAAGGAGCCGCTCGTAAAGTTTCCCTAGTGTGTTTAAAAGGCTGATCGGGCGATAGCTATCGGGAAGCGAAGCTTTTTTGCCGGGCTTGTGAATACCTATAACTATAGCTTTTTTCCAGACGGCTGGAAAATAGCAGTGGGCTATGGCTACATTGAAGATGCAGACCAAAAGAGCTATGAGGTGATCGGGAAGAAGTTTAAGTACTTTATTCCTGATACCGTCGGGGCCAGGGGACTTTCTAGGCTTAAGGCCTTTAATAACAGAACAAATCTCGTCATGCGTGACCGGGTTTAACGTTTCCGCGGGGGGAATCGTCGTTAGTTCCTGAACGGCGGTCTCGATGGTTTCGATGTGGGCAGTGTCTACGTTGTCGCAGTTTGGAGAGCACTGGCTCTCCAAGCTTGCGGCAAGGCATTCTGCCTTATCGTCACTATCGAACGCGGGTGGGAGATCGGGGCCCCTTTCGAGGGGCGGCATCAGGGCGGAAGCTTCTAACTTCAGAGAGCGGGCGAGGTTCCAGTAAGCCAGATGGGACGGCTTGAGACCCTCTAGGAGGTTATCCCACCGGTGACCTCTGTACTCGCCGATGCGAGTTCTAACCTCTCTCTGAAGTCGCCGTAACCTACAGGTGTTATCCCTCGTCGGATAAGAATCGTGTGCACGTGTCGCGGCGTTCTTTTCAGTGATTAACGCTCGTAAGCCGGGGGGGAGTATAAAACGGCGTTCGTTTGCCGCTTGCACCTCTCTCGAGGCCTTCCTTACACCGGTTTGGAGGTAGTCGACCAGGGAATCGATCGCTAAGTCGGCGTCTGCTGTTGACTCTAATACGTCGGGGATCCTAGCTAAGCTGGACGGGGTAGCGTTATCGGTTAGGTAACGATTTAATATCGCGTAGTCAACTACTTTGACTTTTGGCGGACTGGGGTCGAACGGTTGCCCGAGTTGTAAGATAACCGGGCGGTGATCGGAGTCCAGTTCGTGTACGACTTCTATAAGTCGTAACCGAAGTGAGACACCTTTGAGGAGGGCTATGTCAAGTACTGTCGGTTGACAGTTATCTTGAAAGTGCGTGGGCTCTAGCGGTGCTATGACGTCAAAGCCGAGCACATCGCATAGTAGGTCGAGAATAACCCCGTTAGGGGTGTTACGCGAGTTGTTGAAATGGGTGTGACCGCTATTGAGGTCGCCTGCTATTATTACGGATTGACCGAGTGAAAGTAGCGCCTCCAGATCGGACTGAAGGAGTCTTTTACTCGGGGAGAGATATGCAGAGACAAGCGTGATTGACGGATGGCCAGTCATGCCTATTCTACAGATGGACACTTCCATATTGGTAAGTGCGGGAGGGTCTATTGGCATGCAATAGAGGGAACGCTTGTAGTAGATGAGCGTGCCGCCTCCTCGGGTGGCACGGTCATTTCTGACTATATTGTAATTTGCTATCTTAGGGTCGCGCCTACTGGGTTTTAGAAGTGTTTCTTGTACTAGAAATACGTCTATCTCCCGTTCCCTAAGAAAGGTGGATACTAGGTCCCGTTGTGGAAGGAGGTTTCGCGCGTTAAAGAAAGAGATGTTGAGACTCCTAGGTTTAATGCGAGCCATTTATAACCGTTATCTATTTCCCGGCACGGGCCAGGCGCATTAGCGTCGCTGTCATCAGGGGAAAACGCCTGATGGATTCGGCGGGGCCGTACTCAGCGACGCACTGGTCGTATGCCAGTACTTCCTGAGGGTCATGCTCGCGGAAGAGCATGACCATGTAGTCAACGCCGCGGCGCGTGCTAACGGGCGGGAAGGCCTGAGCCTTAGGAGGCTGAGGGCGGGGAGTAGAGACCCATGCTGCCTGAGGGGCTCGCATGGCCGGAGGGGGTGCGCGGGGTGCGGGGGTGGCCACCACCGGGGCGCGGGAAGCGCCCGGGAGGCTGGGAAAGGCTTCTGGCGTGAGCAGAGGCATGGGTTGACTATTGGCGGCGGGACGTGCCCTCTGAGGAGGGGTGTGTCGCTCTTGCCTTGGGCGCGTAGGGCGCATAGGGCGCGTGGGACGCGGGGCACGGGGACAGCCGCGATAGTTCGCGGGGTGACCCGCGTTGCCGCATAGCACGCAGCTCGGAGGGGTAGACGACTCGCGAGTGCGCGTGCACTCGCTTGTCGCGTGGTCCCCGAGGCACTTAACGCACCTGGGACGTAAATGGCAGTTACGGGCCGAATGTCCGTACAGCTGGCAGTTGTGGCACTGCGGAGGGCTGCGGTTTTTGTGTGGGGGCTCTACGGCTATTCCGGAGAGCTCGCACACTTTCCTGACATTAAAGATGGCTCTGCCCTCGGGGGTCAGATCCAAGATAACTACGACCATATCTAATGGTCGGTTTTTGGATTGTCCGCCGTGCATTCTATGCACTTCGCGGACAGGGAGGGCCTTCGCTAAGAGGTCAGGCTTAGGTCAGGTACAGGCTTCATAAATGCATGTTTTGAGCAAATGTGTTGAAAAAATAATTTTACGATATATATATATAAATTAATGTAATGTTCGGGCGTTCGGGCACAGCGGCGCAGCAATAGATTTCTGATAAAACATATCCTCCAAATGTCTTGCTGAACGTGTTTACTCTTAAAAGTAAGGTTGCAATTTTCAAAATTATAATGCTTTCACTGCGGCAAGAGACGTCACATTTGTCAATGTAATTATGCCTTTTCTCAGCCAAAATATACTGCGGCAGGGTCTGCTCAACTGAAATATGTCCACATTTATAACAGAGACTTTATTTTACAACGATGTTTAGGAGTGAGGCCGTTTAAGTACGGATATTGTGTATCAGAACTTTATATTGAATGTGAACTGACTGGACGATAGTCCGGGAGTAGGCAACTGTTTGAAAAGTAGTTTTAACCACTTTATATGTTGAAATTAATACTCGTGAATGATTATTTATTCATTATTACAAATTTAAAAGTAATACACTATTTGTTTTTATCAGAAAAAAAAACTTGCCGTATATTTGCGACGTGAATGCAATAAATAAAACTAAGGTTAAAGGTATTATGTACAAAGCTGACTTTACTAGAATATCAATTATGAATTTTTTTCAGCCCATATTTTCAACCATATAAAAACCACTATTTCAACGCTTAGTAATAATCTAGTCACTTTCACAAGATGACACTTAATTGTGTATATTCATTGAAAGATGGCGTCAAATTTTCTGTATAGCGTTTCCAATCTTGTAACTCATATTACTTGTACTAAATATTTTCGGAAGGAAATATTAAATAAATGAACAATTTTTTTTCAGGTTGTATTGTTGTATGCTTATGGTCAAAATAGCCAACCAAAATATTTGAGGAAAACCTCAAATCTGTGAATAAGCCAATATGATTATATAATTAACTTTGATTTCTGAACATGCTGTCAACTCGCGGATTAAGGTTATATCGTCTCTTGCCTTATTTGTTAAAATTTAAGACATGAAATATTCTTAACTCGACACGGACGAAAGATTAACCGTTTAACTGTTCAAAGTGTCCCAATTAAAGCTAATACTACTAATGATCGGAAACGGGCACCGTCCTGATGGATTTACGGTGTATCATCGCTTGAGAAATACCGTGGCCGGTAGTGTATTTGATTGTTTTTTTTTATAATAGTTCGACTCAGAAGGAACTGTGCTTCATATAAGCATAGTACAATTTAAACATAACAACCATCGACAGAAGGTCGTCGTTATCATGCCGGTACAAGTTTTTTTTTTTCGAACTTACTATACTGTTAGACTGGGGCCCTGGAGCCTTTGCGGCTTCTACAGCTATACCGGGCTTGGGGACCGGCGTACAAGCTAGTCGGCAATTCTATATACACAAGCTGACCTGCATGTGTATGGTGGTCACTACGCAGTCGGGTACATATATCTACCACCCCGCTTGATTATTGACCTAAGCTCCTAAGCGTGCCACTAAGGTGGGCGTTACACCTAGTGTACGGTGCTTCCGATCCAGTCGGACACAAATGTTATGCCTTACCACCCAGCTTCAAGCTCTTTTTGGAAATACAAAGAGTAAATAATTTTAACACTTTTAACTAACTGTGCATGGTATAAATTCTACAACCTTGCACAAATCTTAAGAAGCTATATCGTGTAATGAAGTCGTATACTTGCATCACGTGTTTATGTACACATCAAATTGAACTGTAGAATTTCATTACGCGAGAAGCGAGCTACGTTTGCTCTGTTCAGAAAGGAACCTTGGCGCGCTACCTTGTATACCATTTGATTCCGAAAACAAACATCTTTTGTTTTCTTTAGAAAGTGTGAGCTGTACGTACGAGTATATTTGTATTTCATTTTGTTAAGCGTCGGAACTGAACGTACATTGAAAATAATTGAATATACTGGTGTTCGACGTACGAGAGATTAAAACCAAAGTTTTAAAACTAACTGTTAAATAGGTATTCCTTTTAGTTTGCGATAAAGTATAGTGACCAATCATAAGTAAAAGTAAATACGGAAGATTCTAATTCAAAATAAACATTTTTTGCCATTTATTAATCTGGAGAAAGAACGCCTTATTCTCTCTAATTTTGTATAGAGCTTTCTACCACCGAACTGAAAACCTCCAGCGCAAATAAGGGAATGTTATCGCCTACTTCGAGATAGCAATAGATAAAAAGTACAACAATACAATACATTTATTATACTAATTTCCGTTAAGTGTATATAATAAAATACTGTTTCTCTCAAACGTATTCGAACATGAGTTGTAGTTTACGACTCGTCCAGCTTTTGATGTCTGTCGTAAACGAGCGACCACATGGTGACGGGAAATTGTGCCCGTTTCTCAAACGGACAGGTACTGCTTACATTTTATAACCGTGCTATTCCCATTTATATATGCGATATTTTATTCCATAAAATATAATATTATCACATTGTGGGTAGGATTGGGTCGTTAGCTACGTATTTTAGTTAGAAATTGATTTTGGACATGAGTGTTACAATTTTCATACATCCACGAAGACACTATATAAGCTTACATATATACTTTGTGTAATTAGTTACATAATTATTTATATAAGACGTCACCAACGATGAAATATTTATATAAAAACATCATTTTTTCTTAAATGAAATCGTATCGTGTCCCCGCTATCAACAATGCCATGAATTAAAACGTATAATAATATTATACATTATACAGGGCAAAATATGTTTGGTAAGAAGTTCCATAATAAATTACAGTGTCAAGAACAATCTTGTGTGGAAAAGTATAAACAATTTATAGGCAATTATTGAGCACTTGCATAGACTATGAGAAATCTTGAAAACTGTAGAGGGTTTAATGCGATTTTTGGCAAAGCGAAAGTATTTGTTCAATCACACTGTTTTAACCGCGACTTTTAGATAAAGCGTGCACATGATGGCTCAGTGGTAGCGTCTACGGAAATCGTGTCGATGGACGTGACTTCAAATCACTGCAATGAACCTGAGATTTCGGTGAAGGAAAACATCGTGATGAAACCATAGCATGGTGGTAGGGCTTTTTTTAATGCCCGCCTGGCTAGCTACCACCCTTAAGTTAAAAATCTGTCGCCAAGCACCAATAGGTGTGTTTCGGCATGCACTTGAAAGCCAGCTCTTCCACTAGGCTTAGCGTGTTATTATCTTGGGCCACATCGTCACTTAAGATCTGGTGAGATTGTGGCCACGATGCTAAAACTATAACGATAAAAACAAAAAGACTTAATCAAATTTAAATTATGTTTATATATACAACATTAAATAATTATTGCAATTTAAAAGTCAGTGAAATGAATTCACATTATTATTATTGATAGCTAACTTCGTCATGTGACACTTCTCGACATGATGCGCGTGCAGCTCTGAGTTTTACCCTCTACTAAGCGCGCCAAATGAAGGACCTTCAAAAACTATTTTATCATGTTACGGGCAGAAATATAAATAACAGCAAATTCCTTAACATATATTTTTAGAAATAATGCGTTTATTATATGGGTCAACAATCTATCGCTAAGCTGGCGTCCTTGCAAACAATGAAGAATGAGATCACGTTTGGGGTCGGAATATGAAACTTACGTCGTCAATCATGTCCAACAGGAACCTCAAACTTCTAATTGTGTTCCCGACTGTCGGCAGATTACCGCTTTGTTATTATTTCGCCTCTTTTAAATACTTTGATGGTTTTCATTTGTTTTCAATGAAAAGTAAATGCTTGTTTTGTTTCACTTTTTAATTGTCGTTAAATGAGATAAAGTCTTAATGGTTATGTTTTGATTTGTTTCGTTGTATATTCACCAGGAAACCTTCAGAGAAAAATAACAAATATGTACTTTAAAAACTCTCTTTAAATATCCTAAATCAGCGAGATTCGAACTATCGACCGCTCGTGCGTACTGCGTATGAAGTCTGGTCGTCTCACGCCACTAGGCCAATCCGACGACGATCACAACCGTCAAAATCAGGACTTGCATTAACCGTGCGTAATGTAAATGTATTCTATCTCATTCTCTCGTAGACTAAATCCTATAGTTGTATGTGTTTGTGTCTTTTTAAAGTCGCTTTTTCGTTTCAACGCGTTTCAAATAACAACGGTACTAAAGAAGTTTTCACTTCAAAAAAAATATATTTCGAGAGTAATTAATTTAACATGCACATGGTGATAACCCGTCATAGTGACTCTGTTTTTGATTATGGCGTTTCGTGGATTAGTCAGTGTATATTCAGGTGCGAAGAGGCTTGCAGGCCGGCATGACAGCGGCGGCCGACGATAGATAGCTGATCTCTCGATGGTCCCTGTTGTTTTTAGATTGCACTGTGCTTACCATCAGGTAGGTGAGTAGGGTTTCCAGAGCTTCTTGGGGAAGGGTGGGTTCAAAGAGTGGTAGGGCACAGAGAAATGTATTTGCTGATTTCTCTCTACTTGGGGCAGCCTGATCTGTGGAATACCTCCACCCTAAAGAAATTCGCAGCCAAATGACTTACTGTTGGTTTTCTGCGGTGAGTAGGGTTTCCAGATCTTCTTGGAGTTGGGGGGTACAGGGTCGGCGACGCGCTTGTCATACCTATGGTATTGCAGGCGTTCATAGGCTACGGTAGCCGCTTACCATCAGGCGGGTCGTATGCCTGTTTGCCACCTTTTTAGTATGAAAAAGGTACAATGCAATAATTATTCCGTGCTACTATAAAAAAACGTATTTTTATTTAAAATAATTGTCTAATGTAGTGTAAATTAAATTAAATCAATAAATCTTATGAACGATTAACACCAATCAAATGTATTACTAGCCGCGGTATGTTTCAGGCAACGATACATTGAAAATACATCAGGACTTTGCCTGTTTTCGAACATTCATAGTACTGCGTTTAATTGGGCCACTTTAAACAGTTAAATGGTTAATCTTTCCTTCGTGTCGACTTAACAAGATTTAAAGTTCGATAGAACCCTCGTAATTTCCTTTATGTTACTACTAAATTGATATTATATGTAAGTATCAAGCGATATAGCAAGATATCTTGTTGTTACAGTGTGGGCCTTAATCTAATTTCCCCTGCTTGGAATATGTAGATGGAATTTAGTGAAGTTTTCGTCCCTAATCAAGAGACATCGTTTTGCTCGAAAATGTTTGTAAACATTGTCTCTTTACTAGTTAAATTAAGTGAAATATTTTCTCGTGTAATTTATTAGGAGCGATAATGTAATTTAAAGTATATGTTACATTTAAGTTGTCTTGTAAACTCTTGCTTAAATTTCTTTGAAGTAGAAAGCTTTAGTTTAAGAAAGTATTCATAAAGTTACTTATACTTGTAACAATGGTAAAATTTACATTTTAAGGATCCGTACATTTTTCTGTTTCTCTGTCTGTCTGTGTGTCAAGGAGCTTTTTTTCCAAAACCGCTTGAGGCTTAAAGTTAAATTTAACGCAAGTAGTTAAAGTAGGTAAAGTTAAAGTTAACGCAATATAGAGTTCCGCTCATTGATCGATAATCAAAATCTATAGGGTACTTCCCGGGGACCGACGGACTTGAAATTTGCCTCGAAGGAAGGTCACATGTGTTAAAATAATAGAAACGTTCATTTTTATAATTTAATAGCGACCCGCCCCGGCTTCGCACGGGTGCAATGCTGATACTAAATATACCTACCTACTACAGAATGTCTTTAAACAACGTTTACAGCTTTTTTGCCATTAGACAATACAAACATGTTTTGTTTAGAGGTTACTCTCGAAAGAGCGACATATAATTGACCATGGTATATAGGGCCGATACCGCCGCACCGCTATGTATTGCTGCATGTATCCTGCATTTTAAATCTGTAATATCTTCGGAAATATTCATTTAAATTACATGCTTTAAAGGGCTGTATTGATCTATATTAAATGGACAATGTATTTAAGGTACTTAATTGGGTAAGGATTAATGCTGTATTGCTTAAAATCACTTCGTAAATAAGCCATTTTTTCCCGTAAAATGTAAAGGATAAAAAATGGTTATTGTGGGTTATCCTTAAGAGATAGACATATACCATCGCGGACTTTTTTGTTGAACTTTTTAAGGTGTACAATATTGAAGTACATTATTTTGATTTATCTCGTGGGGTTCAGCCAGCGATTGCAATGTAAGCACAAAAAATGTGTTTATTTACGACATCACATTAGAAACCCCAAAATTTATCAGTGTTTCTCTACAATATTATGCATGTATTATACATATAAACCTTCCTCTTGAATCACTCTATCTATTAAAAAAAACCGCTTCAAAATCCGTTGCGTAGTTTTAAAGATTTAAGCATACATAGGGACGGACAGAGCGACGCGACTTTGTTTTATACAAATGTAATGATTATTGTACCATATTTTTCTTTAAGCTGCGTCTTGACGATTCTCATAAAGTTGGTGTCGTTGTTTTTATGACGTCATCCCGTCATCCTCATCGAGTGTGTGGTGAGCCGTGAAATCCCCTGCTTTCGATACGTCATCGAAGGTTCCGCTCAATGTTAACTTAGTAATATAAGCGATGAGTTCCGGTCATCTTTATTTTTCGATATGTTTCGTTCAAAGCCAATCTGTTTTTATTATGACCAAAATTATGAAATTTGTTTATTTATTTTTTAAAAATCGCGTTCTTGTATTATTATTTTTATGGACAGTTCTTCGGATTTAATAAAAAGTTAATCTAGTTACAATTTAAGCTTATACGAATTGGTTATTTCAAATATTTTAGTTTAACCCATTGACTCCCGGACGTCACAAAAATGTACGTAAAATTGGCATATATGCAATCCCCGGCAGCCAAGTCATTAAATATTTGAGTAATTTTTTATATTTTTAGTGATGTATTTTATTATATATTGACGTTATTGTTTAATAAAAATTACACCTAAACAACAACCTATATTTTTTTAACTTTTATTGGTTTTACTCACTCTAATCATACTTGTGTTTCTTTTTAGTATTATTATACCGGTCATTTACATAAATTGGTTTATGTAAGTCTTTGCAAACATTAATTAAATTATTCATTATTCAGTGGACTAAGTTAAGATATAAAATTCCTGAAACTTGTTATTTAATTATTCACGAGATCCTATGTGCTATGTGCTCGAATTGCCCGTTTTTGTAATATAAATATGGTATCTAACTTAGCTGCTATATATAGTATGCAAGTTGAAGAAGCTATGGAAATAAGCGAAGTAACCTAGAGTTTGACCGCTATAAGCGCGATCTTCCCTAATGTTGGCGGGACGCGGGGCGGTGGGTGTGTATGGATATACACGGTAATAGATTAAGTTCTATATCTTCAGATAATTTTACGTATATTATCGCGAGTGTGAATAAATAAAATACTTTAATATAAATTATATTGTTGTCTTGTTTAAATGGTAAGTAAAATATTACTACATCAATCTTGGTAATGCGTTTTCTCTTTTTCAATGGCGATTTTATGACAATTGTAATATCATCCGAATGATTTTGAGACAATAGCTTTTTGATTATTCTTAACGACATGCTAGTAGGCTTTGCAATACAAGACTTATTTACATTAAAATCTTAATCTACAACATCATAAATACCAATATAATGTAAACTTTTTTGTAACGACGCTCCTTATCACGGGTAGGGAGCTATACGGGAAAAGTATCCAATCGACACTGAAAAGAGACAAACACATATATCTATAAGATTTTGCCTGCGAGAGAATGAGATAGAATATACGCTGGTAAACCAAGTCCTGATTTTCATGACTGTGATTGCTGTTGATTTGGCCTAGCGGTGTGACGGCCAGACTTGTACGCACTGCTGTATGCACAGTACGAGTGGTTCATTCGAGTTCCGATGATTGAGGATCTTTTATATTATAAACTTACTATTTATATATATAGTATTTATTATTAAATAAAATTTTATTGCTTGATTTAACCTTAGAAAATGTTTATTTTCATAACTTTATGAACAAAAACTTAATTATTAAATACAATTTTAGTACCATTCCTTAATTGTGCTTGTTATTTAATAATACATAATAATTATATACTTAGGGAAAGGAACTTCATTTCTACCGGGTGTTCCACGACACCTCTCGAGTTTTTATCCTTAAATAGAACATGTCAATTCAATGTACAATTAAAATTTACCCAACGCTAATTCCGTCTTTCTTTGTTTGAAATAGTTTGCTACAATTAAGGAGCATTTGATTGATTATTTAAATGCATTGTCGGTAATTCCATCTTGGTAAAATTATCTCATGTGTAGCAGTCACAAAGACAAAATCGCGCACGCCCTAACGTCAAACGTCTATTGCTGCCGGCGGCCAGCAACATTCTTTTTTTTTTTTTTTTTTTTTTTTTTTTTTTTTTTTTTTTTTTTTTTTTTTTTTTTTTTTCGAACTGACTATGCTGTTGGCCCGGGGGCCTTAACAGTTTCACCGGACTTGTTGGCGAGCGCTTAAGGCACTCAGCCGAGAAATTTTGGGCAACATGCGCAAGGGTGCCAAAGTGGCCGAACCTCGGCTTGAGCTGTTGCCGTATTTGCAACATACGCGACCTAGCTAAATTCCTACGCGAATTCGAGCTAACTAACTATACATGTATGCATGTCTCTTGCCTCCTGGGAGGGAGGAAGAGACACAAGTACATGTATTTAGTGATCTGAAAAATTTTCTAAGGCTAACTAACCACAAAAAAGAAAAAAAAAAAGGTCCCTTACAAGACCTATGTACCTGAGTGTAGTGCATGTGTGTTCATACAGTGTAATGAATGTATGTCGGTAGCTAGTGATTGCAGTGTCACTGTATCGCGCGAGCAGCTGGCTTGAGGGCTCCCTAGCGGGGGAACGGACCTAGGCTTAAGTCGCTGCAGGAGAAGGCGGTCGAGATATGTGTGCGGGAGCGAAGTTTGCCGCCCGCCCCCTGCGGAGCGAGCGGTGATTACGCGGGCGTGGGCGCAAACACGCTTGGTTATTAGATACGGGCGGGAAAATCGCGTTCGCTTCCGTGATTTTATCATCGGGGTCAGATAAAATGTCGCGCGGGCGTCTATATTTGTTAGACATTCGGATGTCTGGATTCGGGTTCTGAGATGCGGCTGCCACTACTAGCTGGTTAGAATGGTTCGACGCTTTTTCAAAATAATTATTTGCTAGGGACTTTATAAATGATTCGATCGAAGGTATTTCCATATCTTTATGGAGATCTACGTTCCGAGCGAACCAAGGGGCACCGACCGCCCTTCTCAAAAAGCGGTTCTGAACTATTTGTAACTTATTGAGGGTGAATTTACTTATGTGAGCAAAGACTGGGGAACTATAAGTTAGGATCGGTCTGATACAAGTCTTGTAGAGCGTGAGCTTATGTCTGAGGGACATTTTGCTCTTCGAGCACACGAGAGGGTGCAGGCGGCTTGAGACCATACCGGCTTTCCTTCGCACTCTATCGATATGTGCCTTGAAATTTAGGCGTTTATCCAGTGTGACACCCAGATATTTGATCTGGTTGGCCCACGGGATAGCCACATTAAATAGTTTGATAGCGGGAATTTTAACTAATCTTTGAGTGGGATGAAAGAGGATAGCGCTACTCTTATCGGGGTTAATTCCTATGCGCCATCTACGGAACCATTCGCCTAGCTTATCTACGGCTTTTTGGACTCGTAGCCTGAGGGTTTGTCTGTTCCACGAGGAACTAAACAGGACTGTGTCATCAGCGTAGGAACCTACCTCTACCTCGGGGAGGCGAGGGAGGTCACTGATATATAAGTTGAATAGAGAGGGCGCCAGAATGGAACCCTGGGGAACACCTGAGCGTATGGGATGAGGCTCAGAGAGAGCACCCTCTACTCGGTAGCAGAAGGTCCGGTCAGAGAGGTACGCGTGTATGATTTTAACTAATCTATCCGGGATTTGAAGTTCCAAAAGCTTGTGGACTAAACCTGCGTGCCAGACCTTATCGAAGGCCTTGGCGACGTCGAAGAAGACCGCAAGTGTAGGGCGAGGTTTTGGGTCGCGGTTGAAGTTTTGAAGAATGTGCTCCGTGAGGCGGTGCACTTGGTGGGTACAAGAGTGTTTGGCACGAAAACCAAACTGCTCAGGTGGTAAAAGATTTTTATCTGTGACTATTGACTGGAGCCGGTTCAGAAGGAGCCGCTCATAGACTTTTCCTAACGTGTTAAGGAGACTGATAGGGCGATAGCTGTCGGGAAGCGACGCTTTTTTGCCGGGCTTGTGAATACCTATTACTATGGCCTTTTTCCAGACGGCTGGAAAATGGCAGTGGGCTATGGCTACATTGAAGATGCAGACCAAAAGAGCTATGAGGTGATCAGGAAGAAGTTTGAGTACTTCGTTCCTGATACCGTCGGGACCAGGTGATTTTCTAGGCTTAAGGCCTTTAATGGTTGACATAACTTCCTCAGGCGTGACCGAGTCCAAATCATCTGTCGGGGGGACCGCGAGAGAATTTGTTACCGCCGATTCTATCGAGCTTACGAACTCGGAATCGATGTTAACGCAGTTCGGAGAGCATTGATTTTCAAGGCTCTCGGCAAGGCATTCTGCTTTTTCAGCGCTATCGAAAGCGGGAGGTTTGCCGGGGCCTTGATCTAAGGGGGGCATGGGGACTATATCGTCACATTTAAATGTGCGTGCTAATTTCCAGAAAGCCAGATGGGATGGTTGGATACCCTCGAGTAGGGCCCCCCATCTGGCATTACGGATTTCGGAAATGCGGCTTTTTACCGTTTTCCGAAGTGAGTTTAACCGCCTACGATTGTCCGCAGTCGGGTATGAATCGTGTGCTCGAGTTGCGGCGTTCTTTTCCGTGATCAGCGCTCTCACGTCGGCAGGAAGTATAAAGCGGCGTTCGTTCGCCGCTTGCACCTCTTTCGAGGCCTTACTGACGGCGTTTTGGAGATGGCTGACCAGGGAATCGATCGCCACATCGGCATCGGCTGTCGATTTCAACTCGTCTGGGACCCTATCCAAACTGGAGGATGAGGGATTGTGCAAGAGGTATCTGTTTAGCTCGGCATAGTCCACCACCTTGACGGAGGAGGGATGCTGGTTAGAAGGCTGACCTAGGTGGAGAACTACGGGTCGGTGGTCGGAGTCTAACTCATGTACGACTTGTACGAGTCTTATATTGAGAGAGACATTTTTTAAAAGTGCTATATCTAAAACAGATGGACGACAATCGTCCTGAAAGTGAGTGGGCTCTGAAGGAGCGATGACATCAAAGTCGAGAATGGCAGATAGATCCTCCAGAATCCTCCCGTTCGGGGAGGTAGTCGGGTTGTTCCAGATGACATTCCCGCAATTGAGGTCACCCGCTATAATAACTGAATTACCTAGTGCAAAAAGAGCCTCCAGATCTGACCTGAGAAGCCTTTTGTTCGGGGTGTGATAGGCAGAGACGATTATGATTGACGAGTGGCCAGTCATACCGAGTCTGCAAACAGATACCTCTATACTGGAGAGTTCGGGAGGTTCTATTGATATGCAGTATAGAGAGCGTTTATAGTATATGAGGGTGCCTCCGCCGTTAGCGTGGACCCGGTCGTTCCTAATAATGTTGTAGTTCGCGATTCGGGGATTGCGAGCGCTGGGTTTTAGGAATGTTTCTTGGACTAGAAACACGTCTATTTGGTGCTCTCGGAGGAAGGCGGCAACTAGATCACGCTGAGGTCTAATTGATCGCGCATTAAAAAAGGAAAGGCACAAACTCTTAGGTTTGATCCGATCCATTTTAATTTTGACTATGTGAGGCGCGGACAAGCCGTTGAATAGTGGCGGCTATGCCCGGGAATTGGGTTATTGCGTTGAGCAATCCTAAGTCCTTATTGGAGTTAATCACCGCGTTGAATGCGATGATTTCTTGCACTTCATGCACAAGAAGAAGCTGGGTGAACCACTCCTTGCCAGCCAACGAGAAACCAAGGGCTGAGGTGGCGGGGGCTGCCGGGGCCGGGACGGCCTTGACAGGCTTGGGTTTGATTAATGAGGCCGGAGGGGCCAGTACGGGTGGGAGGGGTGCGAAAGGCGCGGAAGCTGGTGCCACTGGGGCTCGTGAGGTGCCTGGAAGGCTGGGGAAAGCCTCTAGAGACATTAGAGGCTGGATATGAGGCCGAGCGACAGGTACCTTGGGAAAGGTGGCCTGTCTGACTGGCTGGGGGCGTTTCGTGCGCGGGGCGCGGGGACAACCGCGATAATTTGCGGTATGTCCCGTTTGCTGGCAGAGAACGCAGCTGGGCGGGGTGGGAGTGCCAGGAGTGCGAGGGCACTCCTTCGTGGCGTGGTCGTCTAGGCACTTGACGCACCTAGCGCGGAAACAGCAGTTACGGGAAGAGTGTCCGTAGAGCTGGCAGTTGTGACACTGCGACGGGATTCTATTTTTGTGTGGCGGCTCAACGGTTATTCCGGTGAGACCGCACACCTCGGAGAGGTTAAAAATCGACTTGCCCTCCTGGGACTTGTCTAGAAAGACAAGCACCATATTGTATGGTGCCCTGGTGGTGTGTTTGTACATCCTGTGTACCTCACGAATTGGGAAGTTCTGCTCCTTAAGGGAGACTGAGATTTGGTCGGGAGTGATCTCGACCGGGATCTGACGGATAACCACTCGCAGGAGGCGCTCCTCCTCGAGGGCATAGGTGAAGTAACCTAGTCTGTTCGACCGCAGGAGGGAAGTGAGCCTCCTGTGGTCATCGGAGGTGGACACCTGGACCTGGATCCCTGAAGGGGTGTTCCGGGCCCCGGTGTAGTGGAGCTTGAGCTCCTTGCACTTGTCCGAGATTTTCGTCCAAGACGCTTTGTCTTGGATAGTGATTGGAGGCGGGCGGCGGGGTTTTTTCCCTTCAGTGGGTGTGGGGGCCGCAGTGGGCGCGGAGGAGGGGTCGGAGCGAGTGTTCTCGCTCGTTCGGCGTGCTTTTCCTGCGGCAGCAACATTCTAACTTATTGGTCGGTTTTGTTCCCCTCTCACGTCCCGCAATCATTAGGAAGGGTCGCGCTTACAGCGGTCCAGCTATAGCAATGGCAATAATTTAAATTTTTTTTTAATTGTGTGCTTCGAGTTGAAGTTGATCGACAAAGTATTCGAGACTGCTACAACTCAGCTATTATCGTTTAAATTTTACAGAACTCTTCTAAATTTAATAGAAGAAATAGGATCTTAAAAGATAATGACAAGGTTTAGAATCAAATGCTTCTAGTAATTTATTTGTGAATCTGTCAAACTTATATTTGAAATGTGAATGTTACACTTTGGCAAAAATTTCCAATTCAAATCGTATCCGACGTTTATGAGCTCTTAATAGTTTCATAAATTTATAAAATAATAAAGAGAATCCCAGATTTTCTAGAAATCTTAAAGGCAAAGTCCAGACAGTACACCGAGTAATAAAGGATTACGATTAGATTTAGTTTTGCTAACTTTGGGGACCGAATTACGTGTATTTTCGTGATCGGAATATTTCAGAAGTCTTTCTAGTGTATAATTGTATATGTACTTGCCATTCGTTTGTTGAGTTGGGAATTGTAACAAACGATTTAAATGTAGGTTATTATATATCAAGTTGTGCCTGCGATTTCGTTCGTGTGAAACAACGTATATGAGAAACAGCAAAAAAAAAAAACAGATTACACATCTGTTTTTTTACACCTACACGATGTACTGAAATTGAACATCAGAAGAGATTTAAGCGTGTTTCATGCTTTGTTTAGCGTGGTCTCACGGTTAGCAGTCAGCCTTACCTCACGTTCTTCATTACTTGCCATACGTCTATGCTTTTTCTTGGTATCTCGTTCAGCAGCAAATCTCATCTGACGGTATTCCCCAGTTTCCGAGTAACGAATGGTTCTCACTCTTTTTTAGGGCAATGGAATAATAAGAAAATCTTGTCCACTTTCTATCAGACATTTTACCCAAACGCAAATTGCAATGTTATATAAATTAAAAGTGATTCAATATAAACATTTAAGGGTTTGCAATTCTTTAGGGAAAGCTACGTTTGTTTAATATTTTTATATTTATTAACTGTTATAATCCAGTGAATAATGGCGCATTATATTATGTCTGTTTTAGTATAATTTAATAAAAGTATTGACAGCGCAAAAAACACCAAACAACGACATCTATCGCAGAAATTGAGAACAAAATAGACCTACAGTATTATTTAGTCAACACGAGCGGAGCTGCGAGCACAGCCAGTAATATATAAAAATCTTGTGTGCATCTGTTAGTGTTCGTGTAACTTCTGAACAACTTATCTGATTGATTTAGCTCATATTATTCATATTTGTTATATCGAGACAATGGTTTATAGTTATGGTATCCGATAGTTGGTGCTGTCGTCGTGCCATAAACTGCAGGATAGGGTAGAACAAAGTCTACGGGGCCAGCTAGTATGTATAAAAAAGGAATGTTTCTTTGTTTGTCCCTTACACGTATCTATACTATTTATCCGATCACGATGAAAGTGTTGTGCGCACACCCGCGATGGTTCTGTTTTAGTTCAATCAGTTGACGATAGGTGGCGCGCAAGTCGTTTTATTTTGAAGACAACTGGAATAAAGTCACGAGCAATAGCTAGTAGCTTTATTAAGAAAATTTTGTATACACTTAAATCCTTCGTTCTTTCGTGTAGGTAACTTAATTTCAAAGATGCATTGAAACCAGTAACCAAATGCGGCGTTTGCGGGTTGGTAGGGATCTGTACCCGACTGGGTCGAAACCATCATAGTGATAAACCCGTCACATTGCCTCTCACTCAGGATTAGCAACTGTATATTCAGCTGCCGAGAGGTTTATAAGCTAGCATGAAAGCGTTGACGTTGATGGATTACCTTTCTCCCGGTGGTTATTTTTCTTTTTGGATTGTATCTTACCATGATCAGGTATAGTGCCGTAACTTTGCCGTTGTACTATAAAAATAAATTACATCATTGCCAACTTTTCCACGAACAAATAACACTGACCCCTCCGAGGTTTATAAATCTGAGGTATTATATAATTTGAAGGCAGGTCCCGAGGTCGTTGATGAGCGGATAATGATATCCCGGGACAATGGGTCGGTGACTCGGTGTGCCTTTCTCCCATTCAACAGTGGCGACACGTTTCTGTTTCATTGTTCGTTAATACCAACCCTAACTTCTTGATTAACGCGGGCGACGTATACACCGTTATAGCGCCATCTGATTACAACATTGTACCTATTAAGACATTTTCTCCTATTTTGACGATACGACATTAATCATTCATTGAAAAAATTGAAATAAATTCTTCATGGGGTAATGAAATAGTTGAATGATAATTTGTTGAAGCTAAGGCTGCGTATCCACCGGAGGTGTACGAGGTAGCTAGGCGGTGAAAGGATGTGTGGCGGGGCGGTGCTGTGAAACAGAGAGATGATTTCCACTAAAGTTGTGCGAGGGTCTTACGCGGTTCGAGGATGAGTAGCGAAGCTGTGAAACGGTGTGTAACTGAGTGATGCCCTTAACTGAAAAGAGATAAGAATATAAAATAAATGGATGTAATTATTGATAACTGTCTAATAGACTGGCCAGCATACATATAGAATTTACCGTGTAGAATGTCTAGATTAAGGAAAATTAGTACCAATATTTATGTAGCTCAAAATTTCTGCTGACATTAAAACATTACTCTGCCACTCTGTGTCTATTATGCTCTAGCACAAAGCTTATTACAGTACTGCAATGTTCCATATTTTTTAATTTTAATTCATTTTTCCCCAACTTTGTCGTATTTAGTGATAATGCTATTACTGTCTTCAACATAATGATTAACTATTAGTATATCACTAATGTAATTTGTTCTATTTTTTTAGTATACGAAGTGTGTTTGGGTTAACCATATATTTTTGTGCATCTTAGACCCAAATATTTGTTTGAAATGTACTCAAAAAGCGAAGTTACTTTTACGAAAATAAAATATTTATTAAATGAATATAATCTATATTAATAAAAAATGAATGATAGTATCTGTAAGTAATTTTGCTATCTATTGATGTTGAATTTTGATGTAATTAATTGCCACCAAAATTCGTTACTGAAGCAGTTTTTCCCAATTAGTAAAAAACGCCCGTTTATCCGATCACCTTTTTATAATTGCTCGGCACATTGATTGTAGTGTTCCTGATGGTAAGCATAGTACAATCCAGAGACAACGGCGACCACCAAGAGATTGAAATCCATCGGCGGTCGCCGCTTTCATGGCGTCGCGCCTGCATAAATATCTCTTCACGTTACGCTTGAAGGACCCGATGTCATAAGAAGGAGGAAATATATTTGCCGGGAGACGGTTTCACAGTTTCACGGTACGACAAAATAAGACTTATGTAACTTTTTACTACTTACTTTATTAAACTGTTACTCCGAAGCCTAGCATGTGTGGTTCTGTTGTAGAATGGAGATGAGGGGAGTCACTTACCGACTTACCTATATAACTATATTTTCAAATAGTAAAAAAAAATGAATCTGAAATAATGAACACTCGCGTTTAATGTAAGTCTTTTCTTCAATGAAATTAATTTCTAAATTGACATCGTACAAATACATAAGAACGTTAAGCGTGATAAACCAAGTATTCTTAGATCAGCACTTTCTAATTTCACGGTTGTGCGGGCAACAGTGTAATGTTCTGTGTAACAGGTGGTCATATTACTTGAATAATAACCGTTCGTAGTTCTCGCTCATTGTGTTTTCGAACAAAACAATTATATTTTTTATTACTTCATTTTAATACTTATAACGATAATTTATACTTTTGTTTGCAATTTTTTACATAATTTCATTTACAAATGAATTGGTATGTATATTTCAATAAATTCCTGAGGCAGTTACAGTAATATTGTACAGTCAAATCAGCTTGAAGACGTTTTTGCGTTTTGTAGTAGTGTATGATCGGCAGATAAAGAAATAAACAATACTTTTAATTTTTTTGAAGTGAAAACTTTTTTAGCCGCGTTGAGCACTTTTTGGTAGGGGAAAATCTTATAGGTTCGCCTCACCGACATGCTAATGTTAATTGTATATCTATATGTATTAGTATATATATCTTTAGCACGTACTGCTTTGATATAAGACTGGCATATGCGCAGCGGCCTGTGTACACGAATACATATATATACGTATACACGTATAACACATCGTATATACTATTCAATTTAATAATCTATTACTATTCAATTAAATTTAATTTTACTTGCGACAATGTAATGTAATGCAACATGTGATAGGTAAACGACAATTTTAAGGGCGATAGAATAAAAGTTTCACTTTAAAATACTATGACTGCTCAAAAATAATTTTATTTTTTATCAAAGTTTTATTTAGCTTCAATTCACTTTTTCATACGAATAAAACAATTTTGAAAACATTCATGCCACTCCTCAGTGGTGACTACGGAAACATGCTTTTGTTGCTGGTGTTGAAAATCGTTGAAAGATAATTCTTGATTTTTGAAAACAGACAGAAGTACGAGTATCATGGTGCCAAGTTGGGTTTGAATGTAGGATGAATCATAATATCTACGTCTTTCCCGTTCAAACTCGTTTGCCTGTTTGGCCGTGTGAGAGCTGGCATTCTCATGGTGCAAGATGATATGGAGTTTTTGGTTATTTTTACGGAGTATGTCAATAACTTCCGGCAAACACAAGTTCGTGTACTAATCGCTATTGACTGTACGGCGATCCTCCAAAGCGACAGTAGCCACGTGTCAAGTCTTATTTTAAAAAGAAGTAATCATCCACTTAGCATCAGACCGCAAACTCGCCACTTTGGTTGGTTTCGGATCACCTGGAAAGATCCAAATAGTCGATGACTGCTTTATATTGAGATCGTAGCTGTAAATCCATGTTTCGTCATCTGTCAACATGTCCCACACCTAATTTGGCGTCCCATGAATCTGGTAAGCATGGCATTTCACCTAGTAAAGCGGTCTGGTTGAGCCTCGGTTTTAAAATGTGAGGGATCCATTGGGATTACAGTTATATCACACCCAAATGTGTTTGTGGGATCGATTATATCTGATTCATGCCTATACCTAAGGTTGCCCGAATCTCATGGTAGGTCACATGCCCGTCTGTTTTGATCATACGAGGTACCGAATCTTTTCGTTGATCACGGCAGTAGACGGACGACCATCACGAAACTTGTCACTGAGATTAACACGATCGCATTAATTCTGCAAACTACCTATAAACAGTCAACTTGAATAGTTCTTCATTGCCAAAAGCAGTTTGAAGGCGAGCGATACTCTGCTGAGGCGTCAAACTACACTTAAATTCCTAGTCAATCATACTACGAAAATCTTTACAAGTTAACTCCTTGGTAACGTAGACACGAAATAATTAAAATGGCGCCAAAATTGTAAAAACAAGTACCAAATAGATGAAACAAGTTGCATATTAAAACAAAAGGGTTCCATTTTCAAATGTGGTTAAATATTCTTAATATAAGTGGCCAGTATCGGAAATATATAGAAAAAAGCAAATAGCGCGCGCTAATTGAAGACGTCCTAATTGTGCCTATGATAGCTATCTTTTTCACTTACGCTCTTTTTGTATGCTTGGCACTGCTTATTAGTTCACCTTGTACAATAGACCGCGGGTCCAGATTTTCGACGTTAAATATAAGGGCATATAATATCTGTGGAGGTAACATATCTGTGTATATAATATCTTGGTTATAATTCAAAGACATTTCAAATTATCGTCAAGAATATGCAAGAGGAAGTCAGAATAACCTGAAGTGAACGACGATACAAGCATAACGCGCACTCGATACGAACAACCATCCCAAATTATCTCCAACCTTCTTCATTTCTTTTCTGTAATACCGTGCTATACTACTGCTTTCAGGGCTTACGTTTTGTACAGCCGTCGTCCTGCCAGTGTAACACAGCTAGTATCTGCCGGCATCTGTGATCCTATTTCGGACGTAAGTACATAAGATAAGTAAAGCTTAGGCACTTTACAATAAAGTCATCAATATGTCATTAAACACGAATAGTGATAAATCCAGAACTAAATCTCCCAGCAGCTATGCTAGTGATTATAAATTTGAACAAATTGTCCGCGAACTTATTCGAAAACGCGATTTAATTAAAGGCATGCTCACAAAGTTAACTAATTACCTAAATACTTTCGTTAAAGACGAGATTTTACCGACGCAAAAGTTAATCGATTTAAAATTACGCGTACAAGATACCCATAGCTTATTTGCCCAATTTAACGATCTTCAAACTAAACTAAAAATAAACGTTCCTGGTTCGGGAATTGTTTGAAGATTATTTTTACAGCACATAAGCTAGGCCAAATAAACGCTAAACAGTGGGAAAGTCGTTCATAGTTCTGATCAATTTTTAGGTAATTGATTGGTAATTTGGCAATACAAATACAGGTACACTTAAATCTGTTCAATTGCCTACTATTGTATAGCACACCTTTAACGACTAATTTAAACAATGGTTACAGTTCAAAGACATGTTTCTATGTTACATAATTCTATAGACATTAGTAATATTCAGAAATTCCACTATTTGAAATCATAACTAAAAGAAATTAATTAGTTATTGAATTACTTATAGGGGCATTAGAATTCACTTCTGATAATTACACGGTTGCCTGGAAACTCACTAAACAGATATAATAACAACAGATTCAGCACGTTAAAACTTTATTTACATTACTGTCTCTAAGTAAAAAGTTATATGTTCACATAGGCAAATGCCTTAATTAAAAAAAAAATTAAAATTATTTTGAAAAATTTACGTTCATTAAAGATCCTCAGTGAATCCAGGGAGCACTGGGATATAATTTTTTTGGGTTTTTTATTTCTATTGAATATATCAGTCCCATTGTACCCCATCCTTTATAACATATATGTATGATAAATTTCACACTGCAATATTTCCATTGAAAATCCGCATGATAGCCGTCTCACTCGAACTAAACGTTCTTTAATGTGTATTGCAAGTCATGATCACGTAGATTGTCATTACACGTTTATGATTACTGTTTCGCTTCTTAGGGTCGTAGCGTGAAGTTACATAAATATACTATACAATGTAAAAATATTTTTTCAAATCTAAGTCGCAGTTCCAGTATAGATGGAAAAGTAAATGTCGATACATACTTGCAATGTATAGCCTCCCTTTCTTTTCCTTTAAATAGTGTCACCTGGAGTCATCCATCACCGCTCCAATCAGGTCGGGAGATCGTACCTTCCGATGTCTGTGAACAGCGAATAATACCTTCTTTCTCTCCGGACGTGACCTGTAAAGCGATTCTTTCTACTTCGTTAAGGTTCGTGTAGTTTAAGAAAATTTATTGGGTTTTTAATGAACGGTATTTAACGTTATTTTCTTTTGTTATATAAATTATGCTTATTTAATATGTACCTTTATAGTATTTATCTGTGTTTTTTTAATGATTATATTGGTATTCTATTATTATGTCTATAGATTTTATTGGTGTAATTTTTTCTCGGTTGTTGTCTATAATATGTTGCAATATTAGATAGATCTTTTGCCTTTGTGTTCTGATTTTGTTGAATTAACATTAATGTTAAGTTTGTTGCCATGAACGGGTAGACCCTAATGGGTTAATACCCATTAACAACCCTTATTAACAATAATAGTCTAATAACAAAGTTGGCAAAGTCCACGAAACATATTTTTTTATATACTAAGCTAAAAATAGCAACAACTTACTATGATCTATCTATAGATCTATCCTTCTGTGTAAAATTGTTATTGATATTGTCAAATTTTATATTCACGCTTTATATTATGAATTCATGCTGTCATGTTTTAAGTGTGATTTAATCATATTTAAAGTGGAAATGAAATATGACCACACTAGATGTTCCACTTTGGAGGTAAGTAGCTTAAGTTAATCGAGTCTGTCATTTTTCCTTAAGTTCGGATGAATCGCGATCGGTCCACCAGTCACAGTGACTCGTCTTGACGCGGAACGTTTCGATATTAATTAAGATTTTATTTTTTAAATCGGTGATTTCATTTTTGTTGTTTGCCGCATAATTTATGATGAATGACAAGCGTATAAGCTATACTTACTGACTCTGGAATCCAAGGGTCGTTTGGGAGATTAATTTATGTATCATTAATATTACTTTGCTTATTAAAATGCTTAGGAGTGTAATACGGTAGTTGCGTCTTAACAAAACCATCCGATTTGTATATTACATATTGGTAGGTTGATAAGTCGAATGCTAAGAACACGTTAAATAAATTCACCCAAAATATGTGTAGATGTTATTTGTTTAATTTGTTATCGAGTTGCTTCATTTGAATTACGTCCCCGAGGAAATAAAGGAACCGAGCTCGTATCATTTTGTATAACTAAAATTTTGTCATATGAATTTATTCGTGCTCCGGCGAATCTCGTAACTCACGTGTACAGTTTGGCAATATGACTGCTTTATTATTATTTTTAGTTATAAAATGAAATGCATGTGTAATGTCGCCTGTATCATGCCGTGTGTGAATTTGTGTTCCCATATTTAATACATACATACATAAATCACGCCTCTTTCCCAACGGGGTAGGCAGAGGCCACGTCTTTCTACTTACTACGATCCTGACATACAACTTTCGCTTCCTCAACATTCATCAATTTTTTCATGCATGCTCGTCGGTTTAGAGTACTCTTGACCTGAGCTTTCTTCAAAACGTTCCCGATTTGATCATGGAACGTTCGTCTAGGCCTTCCTCTTCCAACGTTCCCAATTACACTCTTCTTATAAATCTGTCTAGTTAATCTTCTTTCATTCATCCTCTCTACATGCCTAAACTATATAATATAATATTTATTATCTTTAAATGATTAAAAACATTCACTAAAACGAAGTTGTGGGCATATCAGTAAGTTAAACATAATTTATGTTGTTAGAAGCTTGTGTTTATTTTGTAAGGCCTTGTTTTCGTTAGGCACATGTAGGTATGTCAATGTGGGCTCCATTCTTCAAGTGACCGGGAAGGCAGAGGAGGGGGTGTACTCAGCTGGAACACTCCGATAATGTACTCGTGTATTGTTACTTATATATGTGACATTTCCCGCTGTCCTCTGGTACATAAACATGAGTAAAGGTGACTATTATGCGTCACATAAAATTAATGAAACGTTAAAATAATGAGTTAGGTAAATTAAAATTATATTTAATTCTTCGACAATAACGGAGAATTGATTTGGCGAGAAACATCATATGCATCATATTTGTTTCATAAAAAACTTACAAAACTTACTACTTCTTTTATTAGAAAACTCTGTACGCGCTGTTGAGTGGCAATGCTGAACAAAATATACTTCTCGGTTAGGAACCAGATTCAATAAAAAATAAAAATAGATATATCATTACTATAAATGTATCCAGTGTGTAGTAGAACAAGGTAGACAATCTAACTAGAAACCCTGTAAATTTATTTATAAAAAAGGCCGCTACAGAGAACAAACGGGACTTATATACTAATAAAATGTTAATATAAATTAATATAACATAATACAATTTGCACTTCGATTAAAGCAACGCATAATATTTCCTTAATAAATTGGTATCAATCAGTAACACAATAATAATTTACACTTTACTTAAACATATCTTAAGGTAACTATTACGCTAAAATATATTTAAGTCCTTACTGTGTGCGCTCTAAACAACCGCTAAAATGGGTAATTATAAGCCACTTATTGGAACAGTACTGTGTAGTTGGTAATACTATATGTTAATGAAACTTGTTCACCGAAATGAGCCGTCATGATTGGTTTTTCACAATATATGTGATAGTTTGCAAAAAATAAAACATTGATTGTGTCCTCAACTTCGTTCCCGTAGTCTTCGAAATGAAAGCAATATGTTCATGGGTCCGCGCGTGACGTCGTCATTCAATAAATAAAATTAAGGTTAAAGTAGAGTTTACTAAAATTCAATGGAAACGTGAAATTTCTCCAGCACCTATATAATTTTAAATGCGCTATTTCTACACGCACTAATAATGTTAAAGTCACTTTTCATTCAATCAACTGTATATATATGAATATTGTACGAGGACGTCACGTTTTTTAATTGACTTATCCAAAAATGTGATTTCCAGACAAAAAATCTCATTTCTAATATTAAATAAATACACATTTTTTTAATCAACTATTAATAAAAAAGGAATGAGAAAAGTTGCAAAAAAAAAAATTGTAAGAAAACCTGCTGTAGGCGATTAGCAAATATGTATGCATAATCATTAAACTTCAACGAGTGTCGCTCTTCAAGTAACGATGGCGGGTTAGCGCGTGGAAACTGAAGATAATGTCCTCTTCAAATCTAAATAAACGCTTCCTTACACCCATCTACGTAAATGTAAGTAACGTTAGTGCTAATGATGATCTCAATTTTTAAAGTAAAAATACAATTTTGATATTTTTGATACAATTTTTGAAGTAAAACTTCTTTCGGTGCGACTAGGAGGTAACTGGACGACAATGCAACGAAAGTCCTTTGCGGCATTGAATTAACCGTCGGGATGGTGGTGACCATTTAAGTTTTACTTCAACCGAGTGCGAATGTTACACGCTTTTAAAATTTTTTGCTGTTGTTGTATTTCACATTATTTTTCACATAGTTTCTGTAAAATCAATTGAAGGGTTCCAATTGCAGAAGTCTAGCCATTTACAGGCTTCTTGATCAAATAGTATTCACGTGCAGATTATATCTCTATTATGTCCATAGAGTTTTATCTTTATTAATATTATAAAACTCAAGAGATTATTTGTTTGTCTGTTTGAACGCGCTAATCTCTAGAACTACCAGTCAGATTTGATAAATTATTTGTGCATGTTGTAGCCAGTTTAGTGAAGAAGGCTATAGGACATAGTTTCACGCCACGATCTTAAGAAGTTGAGCAGTATCCATGAACATCAGACAAGCTGGCAAGCGTCTGGCAAGCTGTAGGCAAGTACAGGAAGAGAGAAGAAGAACTATAGACTTCACGGGTGCGTTAGCTACGCGCCGTGCGTTGGAGAATCAGTCGAATAATTTTAACAAGGATGAAACCGTAGGGCACATCTATTTAAAAATAGAAGATTCTCTGTTCTATATACAGAAAATTCATTATCATCTTGACTATATTTCTTGTAAGCTTAAATTAACAACCAATACAAAAAAATCCTCCAATGCACAAATAAACACACAAATCTCAGTGTAATTTTATTTACAAAAATATTAAACATATTGACGCGCAGGTCTGTGCTAAGAATAGTAGGAAATCTCAAAGGTATGAAAACAGATATGGAGCTCCAAATAAATTACATTAACAAAATAAATATTCGAAGAGCCACGAGACGGGTTTCGCGTTTCTGTAATTCCTGATATCAGTCTTTGTTTATCTTTGATTCGGCAACGCAGGTCGCCTACAATATATTAAACAAATATCTTCAAGTTTCGTTAACGTTATTTGTTACAGAGATAACGTTATTAATATTCTTCGGTCAACGTGTGAACGGTATACTCGTGTGTGTATTAATTGGTTTGCTACAATACTTGTTAGTTGTAATATCGTACATATTAGATTAAACCATTTTTAACTTGTCGGTTTGAGACCTGTGAATACTTTAGCTTCTTAAGAGAAAAAGCTATCTGCAATAAATTTCAAGAATATGTTTTAACATAAATCTATTGCTATCGCGCTATCCTCGAATGTCTGAATTGATCATAAAAGAGATAATTGCGGCTCGAACTGATTATACCCGCGTAAAATAGACGAAATCATAATTTCGTATTCCTCTGTTTCCTCCTTCAACTTCTTCCAAACGGAACGGAACAGATCTTAATATTTTTTTAAGAGTAACATAAGAAGGAATTTGTCTAGTATGCGGCAAACGATCAGAGAATAAAGTTTGAAATGCAATACGTTAGTCACTAAAATATATTTATGATCCATTAACAGAGTTCATGGTAGGTGTGAGCAATACACATATTTATCTATCAGAGTAATATTATTACTGTTTCATTAATAAAATATTGTAAAAAGAGGACGCCGTCGTCGACAGTAATGTATGACAAGCCATCATATGTTTTTGTTAACTTCTTGGGACATTTTTGTCACATAGGTGATTATTTCGCAAGAGATTTATTATGATCATCTCGTTTGTATAGTAAGAACCATTTCCATGTAAACCTTTTTTAGTCGGGGAATTTTAGCTCCTTATTATTAATTATCTAAGTAATCAAAATATTATAGACAGATGTAGTAATTTGTTGTCCATCTTACTAAAATTTTCCTTGGAATATATAGAGGCAAGTCAAAATTCATTCTCTATGTTATTAATTCGAATTCAGGTTACTTGTTTATAATAACCAAAGCATGTTACGTGAATTGTACAGAACTAATGCAGAATTAAAGTTTATGTATGGCCAATCATGCTCCCAATAAAAACATTTTTAATGCCACATCGTAATTGAGCTCAAGTGAAATGAATTCGAAGTAACAAAGAACTTGTATTTTGAGTTACTTCAAAATATCCCTAGAGAGTTTCAGTTGGGTAAAGTGGTGGACTTTACTATTACGTGACCTGACTATGTTAAATATACACAGTACCTTATGTAGACATACTAACGAATTTATAAGAGATAGATAGTTTTAAGGTAGCGCCCATTACTAAAAAGCTTTCCGAGTCCGAGATGGTACGGACACGTAATACGAAATGTACTATCACGTAGGCATACTACAGACCACTTGGACGATAAATGTCCAGAAGAAAAAGAAATGTCTCCTCAGCCTATCCAATGAAGATCTTGCACAAATAAAAAAATGGCGCCAATAGATTAAACCCTTTGCCTCCCAGACGTTACAAAAATCTCAAAAATGTACGTAAAATAGCCATATATGCCAAGGTATTAAGAGAGCCGACTCGTGTAACAGGAAGAGGTGAAGACAAAGAAATACACTTAGACACTGAAGTAAACAATGGTATCGAATTGGACGTAAATGACTGCTTTAATTGAAATAAAATCTTGACACCGGCAAATGCAGCAACGATGCGTATTGGATAAAAAAATACTACAACTCATTGTATAAAAAATTATGCATGTGTGATTTCCGAGTTTAAAAACCCGTTGCCAAGAGCTAATCTGTGTTTCCTTAGCTGCGTTTCAGACGTTTCTCTTTGTTGGGCATATCGCGTAATCAGCATACATTTCTAATCATATGCTAGCCTAATAACACAAGAAATAACTAGATTAATACAAAAATTAAAATCCCCTACAAAAATAACCTATTCATTGAGTCCATTCTAATGAGATCAAACATATGACACTTCTGTTGTAAGTTGGTGAGGGGTTGGGAGATTTTCCAGATGATGCTGCTGTATCAGATTAAGGTTACCATGTTCTTGCTATATCATTAAAGTAAGAGGATATTAAATTTCGAACCGATAAGACATGTGGAGTCATTCAAAACCCTTCCACAACTAGAAAAGAGCTTATGATCTGCAAACAGCTGAATAGATTTTTTGAATTGTAGCTCGAATACTCTCGCTCAAGAAACCTTTCAAGCTAAACAACTGAAACAAAATTGAATCACCCGTTTCGAAGCTGCGATGCCACAGACAGATCAATATGTTAGTTTTAAAGGAACCCTATATTTGCGTCGGGAGTTAAAAGTAAATTATAACAAACGACAAGGTTTTATTGTATTGGTTAATTACTAGACAAAGGGCCAAGATAATGATGCCACTAAATAAAATTCAACGTAGAAAAATATTGAAAAATAATCTCTCAAGATTTTATTGACAAACCAAAACAACATCAGAAGTCAATTAGGAACCGGCAAATTCAATTTGCGAATTCTACTTTTTGCTTTACTCAAAGTGAGACTTCTAACACAAATAAGGGAGATCAGCTTATTTACTTTTAAATTATTCAGAAATATCACTGCAACTAACTATTTGAAATTGATGTTCAGTTTTCTTTAACTCTCAATTATAATGAAATGATACTTGTGGCTTATTGTCAATTTTTGTATTTGTAATGGCGAAACTACAGTAGAACCTCTGTAAGTCGAACTTGAAGAAAGACACCAAAAAATTTTTTTATTTTTTATCGAGACTTCGACTTAAGCGAATTTTGTCAGGAAATGTTCGACTTGTAGATGTTAAGATTTATTCCAACTAATTTTGAGTTAGAGATGTGAAATAAATAATAATTTAGTTATACAGGTATTAAAAATGGAAGTTAAATGATACGTAACACTATGTATTGTCTATAAAAAAACAACATGTCCATTTATTTAAAAATGTATTTAAAATAGTCAGTTTTTTTTCTATAGAACAATTCGTAAGTTCTCTATCTACAGCATTATCTAAGATATAAAGTGCAGCAAATTCTTTCTTCTGAGTTGCTGCTTTGTTCTGTTAAATTTCTTTAAGTGTTCAAAGATATTCTCGCCTCTTTGAAGGAAACCCAAGGTGCGCCTGTTGTGTTCGTGTTTTTTATGTCATCTAAATTATTAGTTTCAAGGTCAAATTTATTTAAAATATGTACTGTATTTACTTTTAGGGACTCACTAATTATTTCAACTTATAGATGAGTCAGATTTCGAGCAATTGAGTTTTGGGGCTTGAAGGGAAGAGGACACAAAATTTTTTAGAGTTTGGGAGGTTTTCAACTTATCGAGGTTCGACTTAAAGAGGTTCTACTGTATAAAAATTACTTGTTGACTACGGAACACTGAAAAGATCCCAGTGAATAACACTGACGCGCGTATTATTGAAGTGAACAATCTACTCCTACTTTTCTGCGCTCTGGACGGAGCTTTGTTTTTAATCCCTCGATTCGCCAAAGGACAAATTCGCCACTCGATTATACTCTGTTTATGTTTGACCCGCCGACACGTTGTTGTTTCTACACGATGTATATTGATTTTACCGTAACCAAAGAATGTTTGGGTTATTTTAGGACCTTGTATGTTGTTTGTGATGGATTCAACGATTTTAAATACTTTTATGTTTTATCGGTCTTTTTTTGTATATTCAGTATTTGCCCATCATTACACTGCCTCGCTACCTCATTCAGCAGGTTTAAACGCACACTCGCGGTGCTCGCTCGCCACTCGACATTTTATTCACTGTTGGGTATTTGTTTACGATCCATTATCCCGCTAGTTCTTGTAATGCATCGAAACCTAAACTGTCTACTGGCTTAGTGCAAAATTATAAAATACGTATAAATATTCAACCACCCGTATCACTTCTCGCCCTTGTGATATTTTGCTAATTCGTCCTTGTACTCGATACGCTATAATACGCGATATCGATACGCGATAAACTAGAATCGCTTGCATGTTATTACCACAAAATAGATAGAAAGCCGTCTTCATACACCGAGCGATAACGGTGTACGCACACATAAACACGTACGTACGAGGATCTCGGATCAAGTCAGTCGAACATCAGTCGGGAGTATCCGTGTTCATCTGATATTCTACGTAATTATTTATGTTTTGTGTGTGACATCTCTGGCTGGGAATATAAACCAATTAGAGAGAGACAAAATGTCATCATTCGAACTGTACTAAACGGAACTTTACTGTGTATATAGTGCATAAGTTCTTGGATTAGAGTTATACAACGATTACTTTCTGTAAAATTTGACAGTTCGTATTTTTTGAAGTGAAACTACTTTGGGAACGGTAGGGGAAAATTATAACGTGATGTTAAAATTCAATGAAGTTTCACTTCAACCGCATGTAAAGGTTACACGCACTTTAGAGTTTATTTCTTATTTATTCCCAACTTACAGAGTAAATTGACAATCACTAATGTCAAAATTGAAAATAATGTTTCCGCATTCCTTTTGTAGTATTCTGCTACCGTATTTATTATTATACGGTACGTTATTTGAATCGTAACATTTGAAATACCAAATTAAGAGTTTTATTTGTTAATTGAAATATTTGGTATCATTCAACATACCAAATAATTTACTATTATCATTATAGGATTCAGGAAACTATAAAATGTAGGTACATATGTCAAGATATTTACAAAAAACCTACAAAAAAGAATGCCTCGGTTGGCCCACATCAGACGCTATTTTGTCTACAGGGTACAATGTTTTTTTTTCAGATAAATTTAACAATAGGAATAATATTTGGTAAGGTTTTAGGATTAATTAGGATTGGATATTTTTAAAATCCAATTAACTAGCAACACATGAAAAGTGGTTTTACTCAATGGGATTAAAAAACGCATTTTATGTGAACATAAAAAAATTATCCTACCACCGTGTTATGATTAACTAATGAAGTTAATGATGTTAAAAGACGTTCTTTTAATTAAGGTGATTTTAAGATACGCGTCCCTTATTTTTTTAAACTATCTATCACAGTTCAGTACATAAGGATAGCGTAGATTTAGTAATAGAGATCGGAATCTACATCCTTCGACGCATTGTCTCATGTAGTAATTGCATGTGTAAAAATTACAAGGGTAACTTTTAGGATTCTGTTATTCAAGCCTCGAGAATCGGGAAATATCACACATACTGATTATGTATAGGATAGAATCATCCAGCATCTCATAATGAGGTGTCGACGAAATTTAGCGCGCTCCAGAATTTCGAGTACCTCATTAATTCAAAGATTCTTTCAAAAGTTTTTCGGAAGGCCTCGTCTGGGCGGCATTTAATTAAATTAACTTTCAGCTACGGTGTTGGCTTTTATGTTAACTATTTCTTGAGACGGTGTTTTATTCATTAAATTATTATGATAATTTGAGATTTTTTAACGTCACTAATAAGTAAACATATAAAGTACACTTTATGAACACCATCTATAAGTACTAATATTATTAAGCTCAAGAGATAGCTAAGTGTAGGCGGCGGCGCCGAGGGTTTTTAAAAATGAAATACAAGTGATTCTTAAGAAGGTTTACTGTAGAATAAATAAATGATCTTACAATCCTCTTATATTGTAAACACAAGGTGGCTGTTCATAACTCAATAACAGAAAAGGTGTGTGTGTGTGATTCACACACGATAGAAGTGAAACTTCATTTTAAAAGATATTTTATATTTTATTTAAACAGTGTGCAATATATATAAACACCGACATTTGCTCTCACGCTCTGGCTCACATCAAGAGGAGAGACCGATAATGTGCGTTAAACGTTTAACGTGTTGGAAGTCGCATAAGAAGTTTCACTTCAAAAATTAATTCGCTGTTTGTCTAGTCTAAACAACAGATGTTTGTCGCCAATCGTAACATTACATTATAGTATCAAAACATAAGAGTAAATATGCATCGTCGGCATTTTCTACTTATGTACAGATTAATACGTCGTTATAATAGAGGGTACAGACTGTATATCTACATTGTTTGTTTGTTTGAGTGCGCTAATCTCTGGAACTACCAGACAAATTTGAAAATGACATTTTGCGGTTATGGTCTATTTATTGAGGATTGTTATATGAGATGTGATGGTTATATGAGACGGTTATGGTTATAACTTTATGCTATGACGATAAGGAGCGGAACAGTAACCATGCATGTCAAGGAATTTAACAAGTTGTAAGCTCTATCAAAGAGAGGTAGGGCATAGATACATTTCTTTGGTGTTTTCTCTCTACTTGAGACATCCCGACTGGTGGAATATCTCCACCCTACAGAAGATCGCAGCCAAATAACCTAGTGTTGTGTTTCTGCGGTGAGTAGGGGGTTTCCAGAACTCCTTGGGGTAGTGGGGTTCAAGGTCGGCAATGCGCTTTTGATACCTATGGTATTGGAGGCCTTCATAGGCTACGGTAGCCGCTTATCATCAGATGGCCCGTATGCCTGTTTACCACTTTTGTAGTATAAAAAAAAACGGGCAATGAGAACAACGATTGGTTACACTGGTGCGTTGTCAGCAGCCCGGTGGAGAGTTGATCGAATAAATTTAACACGGTTGAAACAGTAGGGCACAGCTATATTAAAATTATAATTCGATTCTCTGTTCTATATACCAAAGTTTCATTTTCATTCATTATATATCCTCTATCTTCTTTTCGGTATAAAGAGAAATATATTATTGGAATATTTTTCTGTTTAGCATTTGGCAAATAGTACGAGATCCGGCTGCAAAATTCCTACGTTCATCCAGTATATAATCAAAATTAATCTTTTTAATTCACTTATGAAAGAGACAATATGTTTTGGATGGGTTGCCTATATGCTATTGATTGAGCAGTGTCCTGTTACAATATCGATTATTTGTCGGAGTTTGGTTGAGTAGTTTTCGAGAGTATCTCGGGTTTAAAAACGTGAAAGCATCCTTCGACTGCCTATAGTCCTGTAACACTGACTTATTTTATATTAATACTATTTTTACTATTAATTAATGGACATGCTTAATTGGCGATACTACGAGAATAGTTTCGGTGACTGAAGTTTTTAAGACGTCAGTTATGCGGTGGTTTTTATTGTAAATGATAAACTATGTTTGTACTACACTATGATATAGTATGTTTATTAAGCACTAGTGAAGAGGATTAAATATAATAACTAGAAAAAATCATTTTGAGTTGCCACAAAAACATTTTAAAGGGATCTAACGGAGCCATCTTGTTATAGTGATGTTTGAAGATTAGGAAAATAGTACATAGTCAGGCTAAAAGGACATATATACAGTACCCTTTATTCGTTAATAAAAAGTTTCGGTGATTTGGGTGATTTGATTTGTGCACAATAACATAAATCAGGTTATTATGCCAAATAACATAAGTTAATGAATTATGACAGATAAAGATCAAGAAAGCTTCGATTTGATTCGATTCTAACATTGTAACTAATAAAGTTTTCTCTTTTTTCTTCTTGTTCTGGTGCCGCAGAAGCACTTGCCAGTGTCAATGTTTTTAAGCTTTCTTAGTATTTTCTAATCTTCAAACTGAGTTCTAACAAAATGGTGGCTCCTTTGTTAGAACTATCTACGGTATTTTTGAGGTAATTAAAAATGCGTGTTTCCCGTTTGTATTTATAATTCACTTCAAGTATGCGCAGCAACCAAACTGCCAGAAATATTACATAAGATAGGGTCAAAGGACCCATTTTAATGAATTCAAACAAGAACCACAACGTGGCAGATTAAGATCCCGCCAAAAAATCCCAATTATTTTTTTCATTTACACAATTACTTTAAAATAATGATCGATTATATACCGTGCGTGTTCACGACGAGACACCGCGTTCTCATTTATTACCGGGCGATGGCATATATTAATTCGACTTAAATTGCTTACACGTTGATGTGCTTCGATCCGGTTTGCTTCATATGAAGTTAACTCAATTTCACGGTGGCGACGCGATGTTTGTTAAATACAGCATCATGCGAGATGTTGATGAATTTTACTTATCTGTTTATAGTTTTACTTCGTAAATTAATTACAAATTGTAGTGAATAATAATTAGGATCGATTAAATTAATTCAATAAAGCAATGTTATACTCAAAAATATTGTTTTATTTTTTTAATAATAATATTTTACTCATAATGAAATTATGTTCAACTAAATATACAAATTTAAAATAAGACAATATATCTGTGTCTTAATAATAACTAATTTAACGTATCAAATAAATTAAGGCATATTACAATAAAATACATGAATTAATAATTAAAACACAAATACATACTTAGATTGCTGTTTTAAGTTCGAACTTAACTTACACTTCAGATACAGTACTTTAAAGTGTTACATTTACAATGCCTCATTCATTATTTCGTATTTTACTTGTCTACACATATTAAAAAACTTAATATCTCTGTGTCTGTCTGCCAGTTTATGTTCTTTTCACGCGAAAACAACTTATCCCATTTACATGTTTTTTATTTTAATTCATAGCTATGTTATCTGGTCAGTTTTAAGGTAAAACCACCAGTAATTGACACTGCACCAATATTTGACACTCTGACGAAGAAAATTAAATAATTGATACTAAATTGATTTGAAGTCTTGAGTTTGTTAACCGACTTTTATAACTGACTGTACCTATATGTATTTATAACATTAAAAATATATCAGTAATCAGTGATTTTGGCCATCTCGATCTTTGGCTTCCTTTTTTTTATAATATTTAATTTTCTTCGTCAGAGTGTCAACTATTGGTGCAGTGTCAATTACTGGTGATTTTACCTTATAGGATATATTTTGTAAGATAAAATAACATACAAAATAAGCAAAGAAGATAATGATGAATCAATTCAGAAAAAAGTCGCTTTTGGGGCGCTTAAATGGCTTACGCTGATTAAACCATACGAGATATATCAGATTAATATTCTACATAATTGTAGATCTTAAGAAGATCTACAAGAAGTCAGCAATAGCACATATCTATCTTTTAAGGATCACCCACAGTAATAATTTTTGTCTTCCGTCTTTTGAGTAGGGGGGGGCAGCATGATTCGCTTGTGCGCTCAACCGACGACATTCTGTAGTCCACGCGAATGGAGCCCCGGGCACAGCTAGTTCAAAATAATCTAAGGTTTTAATTATTAAACAAAGCAGACTATTTCTGTTAAATCCTAATAATTACTCAAAAATCTGAGTATGTAAATGTGTGTTTGTCTCTTAAGCGTTCCTAAGCCTATTATCCAATTGAGATGAAATTCTTACTTGTTGTTGTATACACATCCGCGAAGGTTAATAATACAACCAGTTTACAATAGGTGGCGATCTAGTGGTTACATTTCAAAGACAAGGGGAATGAAGTCGGAGCCAAAAAGCTTTAGAGTCGTGTGCGTTTGAAAAATTTCAATCGTTTTTAAACTTTGAAAATTTAGTTTATTGTATTGCAAAATTTGCTATCGAATAGAAACATAAACAAACAGACTGACAAGAAAGCAAGTTAATAAAAACATATTAAAAATATGTGTTCATGTTTGTTATGTATTAAAATTTTACCGCCGCATATGTACATCAATCGACTAGCTAAAAGTTAACAAACTATCATTAATCGTTTAAACAGGGCTTCATTTAACTTTACGGGGTTTGAAAAGGTCAGAGCAGTCATTATATTGCGTGTTACAACGACAAGGGTAAGCTTACAGGGGTTTAAGTTGACTTAGGTCAATTTCTAAAACATTATCGCAAATTCACTTATAAACAGAAACGATCCCAGGTTCTATATAAATTTAAAATATTATTAAGCTTTAAACAAATATAGTTTATTGAAATTTCGTACTTTTAAATAATTGTTTTTGTTTTTCAAAGTTAAAAAAACTGAGGTATTTATCCACTCGGGTGTCCCAAAACTTATAGTCAAGCTAGTACCGAACAAGATACCAGCTTGTTAAAAAAATAAAAAAGATATTACTTCTCCAAGTACATTTTATTAGTAACTTCGATAGATAGGTATATTACTGCTGTGACTTGTTTCACCTATCCATAAAAATCATTTAGCTTTAAGGGGGGGGGGAGTGCATTTGATCGTACACCGGTTGATCCCGGAACGCAACACATAACATAATTGTCGCGATCTACCACCATCCACCATCACCATCCTACATGCTTAAATGTTATTTCATACAGTACTAGCTGTTCACCACGGTGACATCCATGTTCAATTTACACGACAAACTCTCCAAGGCGCGGCGCGGCCGCTAGTGCGCACGTGCAGCTATATCGTTGTTATCGTGTTATCGTTGTATCGTCGTTCCCGCACTTGCCACATTCATTGATGTTCATATTACTGCTGCTTAAGATCGTAGCGTAAAATTATATAGCCTATATTATTTCTCGTACATCTGGTTATCATATACAAAAAGAATGTATTCGACTGATAAATCCAGAGATTAATGCGTTTAAACAAACCAAACAAAGAAACTCTTCGGCTTTATACAATACAATTTTTTGTGAGAATAATATAATTATAAAAACACTAGCTGTTTCCTCGGCTTCGCTCGCGTGGACAAGCTTTTTGATTTTTTTGTATATTATAAAATTGCTGCCTCCGCTCAAAAAAACGGACAACAGCAATGCTGATTGTGAGTAATCCTTAGAAGATTGATATATATTATCGGTGACTTTTTTGTAGGTCTTTTTAAGATCTGCTATTATGTAGAACATTAATTTGACATATCGCGTATGGTTTACTCAGCGTACGCCATTTAATCACCCGTATTTTTTCCGAATTGATTCACCATTATCGTCACTGCTTATTTTATATATTACCTTATCTTATAAAATATATCCTATAACCTGGCCGGATAACATAGCTATTAATTAAAATAAAAATATTTATATCCAATAAGAGATTTTTGCGTGAAAAGAACATAAATGGACAGACAGACAGAGAGACGTTGAGATTTATAATATGTATAGAGAAGAGAAAATCATCAATTACTTCTAAATAAACCTTCTATTTATATTTATCTAAATTATAATCAGGTTGTCGGTAGCGTCTAAAGATTCATCTTAAGAACTGGACAATACAAAGCCGTAATGGATCCATACATTCATTTCGCTAATCGAGCGATGAAAAATCCCTAATAACGAATTGGGCGGACTCGGCAAGCCGGCCTTATTGATGGTAGCCATTATTATTTGGTTAGGCGCGTCTTTACGGATAAATTATTACTTACGAATGTCGCAATAAAGAATTTAATCTACGGCCAGTGTTCACCTCATAGAATTATTGCCGGATCAGTTATAAATTGGTCATTTCGATTGTTCCGTTGAACGAGTAACGCGTTTGCATTTTTGCGAGCTATCGCGATTGTGCATATTTTGTTGGTTTTGCTTCCGAACGCTGGTTTTTGATTAAATTTACGGCTCTGGAGGTTCAACCCATGGAAAAATTGCCGAATTAATACGGATCTGACGATTTTTGCGCTGAATCGAGATTGCGTTGACATTTTTGTTTCATTGTGTGAACATGATTTGCGAGTTCCATTGACTGAGGATGTAAAAATTAATTTAATCGGTCTCGTTACACTTTTCTACAATAGGGAATCTCGGCAACAGAATATACACAAGTTAAACGAAAAGAGAGTCGCTGAACGGGTTTATCACTATGTATATGGCGGTCGGTATCCAGTTGGATACAGATCCCTACCACCCCCTCTTTATTAATGGAAAACAACGACTGATCACGGAATACCATCCGCCTAAGCTTGCCACTACTAATGGTGTTATAATACTTGGTGTATAATTATCGCGACCCAGTATGACTTACTTGTCATTCTCTACCACATTGCCGGCAACATAGGCCTTGTTGCATATATTTACAGATAAATAGGTATTATTATATGATAGCTGTGCCCGCGGCTTCACTCGCGTGAACTATTAAAAAACCTTTTTGAATTTTTTGTGCGGAATCTTAATTATTTTTCTAAAATAATAGTAAAGCCTAAGTTATTCCTTACAAATTTGTGGAAGTCCCGCCAAACGAACGGACGGAATGATTCCAACTTTTTCGGAGATTACCCGGAATAAACAGACGGACAAAGAAAATTTAAAATGTTTTTTTATTTATTATTATTTTAGGTACAGTGTATACTTTCGTATACGTTTAGTAAAAAGCTGTTATTTGGACATTACAAGCAGACACTTCAATTTTATTATATCTATAGATGTAATCTCTATATTTTTTTAAAACATGAATATAATTTTCAGAAAATGATTCTTTTGTGATGTCATATTGAGATCAGATTGAGTTTTGTAACCATCTAGTTCTACAAATAGGAGATTAGAAGCCGTTGCTTGGACAACCGTAACATGTAAGCTTAGAGACGTAGAAGACTTTAAATTATAATTATTAATATTCAATCATAATATTATTACACAGTATTAAAATTTCATAAATTTCGAAAGGATTTTAAGATGTAATAAATCGTGAAAGATAATTTGTTCAAAACAATTCAAAGGTGATTCAAACTTCACATGGAGATTATCGTTAATACCCAATGAGATATGGATTGTCCCGACAGGGATAAATTCTGGCCCTCCCTGGATTCATTGGTTTGAAAAGAAAATTTAGGGCCCGGCTAGATTTAATTGGGTTTCGAACTTCATCGTCTTGAAGTTTAGTTTATTTAACAAATTGTAATCTTAAATTTGTGTCTAATTAATTAGTTGGTAAGTCGTTTCGTGCATAATTAGAAAAATATTCAGTAGATGTTCTCAGCTTAGTATTAGAAGCTACATTAGGATGAAATCGTAGGAGTGACACCCACTACCACAAAGATAACGTTGATATCTCTTTATATATATAAATGGTATTTATAATTTCCCTGTCTCCTAAGATATTGAGTGTTTGAAACGAGACGTGAAAAGGTTTTTAAGGAGGTCGACGTGACATCGATGTCTGCCGATGAAATCTGTGTCACCGATGGTCGCCGTAGTTAGCAGACTATACTGTATTTACCTGCTGTGCTAATTACTGGAGCTGTGTATTCATTTTGCGTAGAAAGTATAAAAAAGCATGCCAAGTGCGAATTGGACTTGCGCGCCGAAGGTTCCGTACAAACTTGTAGGTATGTAAAACTAGATTTAGGGGTAAACTTAACTTTGCCGTTGGAAAACTGTTGTCCTAATACATAGACATGAGTCGCGGTCAGTTTTACAACTGCAAATAAGTTTATAATCATAAAAAAATGTGCTTTAATTACAAATTTACGGTTTTCGGACGGTTGTGCTATAAGACATTGCTTTTTGCCATATTTCATGATTCTAGGTAAACGGGAAGTACCTTATAGGTTTTGATTCCTTTGCGAGAGTCAAAATATGCGGCATAAACGGCCATACCTTTTAATTGCCTTGATTGAAGTAGGATTTTTTCACTTTTCCAAGGGATTGCAGACTCAGGTCTGGGAGATTCTTTTCTTTTCTCAAAGGAATCATCGCATTTAACAATAATTTCAACTTAATACCTCCACGCGTTACTGAGAAAAAGAGTCTTGACAGACTGACAAACAATTAAGGAATCCTATAAGGGTTTCTTTTTCCTTTTGAGGTACGGAATCCTAAAAATGGAGAGTTACAGGTAATTATCAAATATTGAGAAAAGGGATCTCAAACATTCAGCCAAATGGTTTCATCGCACATGATAGTTATTCATAGACGGGTCTGCAAATACCATAGCTACAGCTACTAAGTATTGGCTTGGGTGCCTCTGGTGTTTTTACACTTTACATGTAAGATGAACTCAAAATCGATTATTCAGAAACATGATTTTTGATCCTTCTTTTTTATTTGCAATTGTGTTCATTCATAATTCTGCCAACGTCAAGTGAATAGAATATTGCGGCTTCCTTACAAAAACTGCTCAGGGATTTTTTGAGGCAACTTAAAATGCAGGTCCCTAGTATTATTTGTAATCCACTTTAGTACACAATAACCAAACTATATCACATAAAATGCCTTCAAAATTACTTAGTATAGGGCCAAATAACATAAGTTTATGAATTAAAAACTCACCACACTATTTTTTCCATTTTATTACGCGGTACATTTTAATCTATGTGAAAAAGTGAATTGACTGAGGAATATTTACTATGAGACCCACAAAATCATCTGAGGAATTGTTAGTAATGGGCTACCAATTAACAAAGAGAATCAAAAATCCCTTTCATACACATAAATATTTGTACCCTTAAATTGTAAGTGAACAGTTTTATTGATAAACAAATTCGAGCTCATGTTTGATCGAAGGTTTAATGGAGCGATTGTAGTTTTACGACTTTCGAAAATAAGAGAAAGATCCCTGTACATAACGACAACTTCTCGATCGGATCGTAAAGTTTCATTGCTTGTTTGTATATGCTCAATGAACTGATCGGATATATTTGAACGAGCAATTGTTTTTTGATACGGTTACTATTGCGTTTTGTTTCGGATTTACTCCGATAAATGCTTCGGAATAGCGTCCGTTTAATTCTATTATATAAATTGTTTTTTTTTATGTCAGGATTTAACTTTTTGAAAATCTACTCTCCGTAAAGAAGCGAATGTGATTTATTATATGACGGTTTTTTTTTATTGTAGCACGACCAAGTGTACACCGCTGTATGAGAGGTCTATTACGGCCTACTCAAATGTCTCTTTGCATTATGTTTGAAGCATGCGATATTGTAGGAAGAAGAGAAGATATTTGCTGAGTAGTGGTTCCACAGCTTCATAATACGACAAAGATTGGTATACCAAAAAATTCTGTTTGTGCAGAGATGGAGCTTAATATAAAGCTGTGACTTTGGGGCCTAGCGCTTGTGGTTTTATTATGTAAGGGAGAAGATTAAAAATGGGTTCAATAGCTCGTCAATAAACTCGCAATAGTACAGATGGTAAAACCAGCTCAGCGAGGCAATATGTTTTTCTTTATGGTAAGAAGTAGCTAATAGGCAAAAATTTGTCTAACGTTAAATATTCACTGCAGCCTATAGCTATTTTAAACCAAAGTCAAAAAAAGATAATCAATAATAGGTAGCTACTCAGTCCGAGTTGGAACGCTTCATGGGGCGTGTTGCCTATAATTTGTATAAACGATTTGAATAAAAAACACTGTTTTCAAAATATCTGGGGAAGTCAAGAATGCACTATAAACATCAAATATAAATTCGTAGTTAGGAAAACGCATCACGGAACACGCGCAAATTGGAATCTTATCGGTACCAATTACGTAAACCAACAAACAATTTTAAAAGAAGCACACTTCTTTCTTCATTTAAAGTTTAAACGATGTTAGTATTCTAAAAATAGATAAAAGGGAATTTTCTACAAATTTTAGCTTATTGTTTTTTTTACGGATTAAGCGAGCTGTATTCTGACGGAGAACAGTTTTGTTTTGAATAAGCAAGGGAATACACAAAGCGACAAAAGGAAGAAATCTGCAATAGAACTACAACCACAGTGTAGTACACCATAGAGTATTGTAAAGACGAATTTTATGAACGATGACTGCGACTATAAAGAACTGAATAGTGAGCTTGTTTCACTTTTGTGTTGTTGAGAAATTCGTGAAAATAATCGGCTTGTATTCCTCACGGGTATAACAATACTGTTGAATCTGTACTTACAAACTAAAAAACGTAAGGATAGTGTACCATAATAATAATTCATGCAAATGTATGTTTTTTAATTATAGATAACCAAATAGCCTGACAAAGAAAATCTGGATACTGTGACCTATAAACTATTCGGACTTCGAACTATAGTTGTTGTCATATTACTGCTGACCTTGAAATTGATGATAATGAAATTATATACATATTGTATACATACTATATGCATACACCATCTCTATATTATACATCAAAAAGTTTAGCAGACTAGTCACACCTAATTTAAAAAAAAACTAGTCCAAGCCCTTTTTCAATTTCTATTTTGTACTAATGGGTTTTCTTTTAACCCTACAAAAATATCCGATTTGAATAGAACATAATACATGAATATTTTAAAGTACTAGTACAATAAAAGGGACCTTTTCATTTAACATTTAGATAAGGGTGTCACACAAACCAATATAATCGGTTGTATAATAATTATATTTATCTGTTGCGTTTGCGTATCGGTTTATATGTAAATCTTTCGAATTTACGTTTATATCATATCTGGATGGGATTTATAAAATCTATGGTTTTACATAAATCAAATATCTATTGAATAAAGAAGATATTATTGAATTTATGAAAAACCGTCGTAATTTATTCGAATAACACCTCAAGCGAAATGTTCATAAAAAAAAAAATCTCTCTCATATATTCTTTATGTTTATATAAAAGGCAGATTGTTCTCAAATAAAAATATATAGTCAATAATAACACTTCCTCAATGTCCTACTAGTTCTTACCATATGCGTATGATTACAATCACCCTAGAAGTTTTGTGAACATGATGACATTTTAAACAGTCAATACCTTCGTTATTATAACAAGACTTGCTGACTCTTGCGAATACATATTTCTCACCTTATAGAATGTAATTAATAGCTATCATGTTCGTTAAACAGAATGTTTACAGACGAAACTATTAATTTTAAGCTATTTCTCTATTTTTCGCCTAAAACATAACCTTTAAAATTATGTATGAATCTTTAAATTTGATGAATGGTTGCCACAAAAACACTTTTGACTAATAATATATAATAGAGATAAGTGATTACGAGGTTCTTTAATATTGACATCAAAATAAAGGATATATTAGATACTAAAGTCTCTAAAGGAAAATACTCTAAAAGGAAGGTTCACTTCAGGCAGACGGCGGGTCATAAAACACTAAGCCGATTCCCAGTTCACAATATGACCCTACTTAGATGGGACAAGAGCAACAACAAGAAGATGACATTTTAAATCTAGAAAGCTTTTAATATTTTCAATTTGAACGTGATAGCTTACCAAAAAACTACTATGTCCTCAAGATGTTTTTTAACAGCAAACGCTCAGGCTTATTGCAGATTCAAAGACATGTCCTTCGACGTGCCGTTCGAGAACGATGCAGTTCCGCTAATATTGCTTTAAAAATGCTAGTTTTTTGTGTTTGAGTGACACGAATACTGTAGTAAAATAAAGTTCGTAATAAAACGTTTTACGTAGGTAAAACTGAGATCGAAACCAGTTAATCTGGGACAGCGCTACCGCTTAGTACCGACACGAGTATTTGATAGCAAGCTCGACCGCATCGCATCGGCACAAAATAGTTAGGTACAGAAGGACGGCTCGGGCTAAACTTGAATTTAGTTATTTACATGTAGCGCTAGGGCTGTCATCTACAATATTTTATGAAAATATTCATTCGAAAATTTCAATAAAAATCTTTTGTTATAAATTATTTAAGCGCTTATATGTCTAATAAATAAAAATCCATATATTGGTTACTGAAAAATTTTAAAAACATGAGTTAATGTAGCATTTATATAAGCAAATACATAACAATTTCAATAAGTTCGTTTATTCATCGTTAATTTGGAACCTGGTGTCAGATATAAAACAATAATTACTTATATTGGTAAAGCGCAGACTCAATACCAACTGGCGTTAGACCGACTTGATCCAAGATACGTACGTACGCGTTTTTGTGCGTGCGTCGTTATCATTTGTTGTATGGGACTGGCTTTCTGTACCTAACTATTTTGTGGCATCGGAGTGCACATGTGTAGAGATACCTATATTCCCAGTTCCCAGACGGTTTCCTGTACCGGCTTCATTCGGTATTGTTGCGTTCTTTTTGCGGAAATTTACGAGTGTACGTGACACGGGAAGGCTCGTTTCATAAATAACCTAAAACGTCTAAAAATAAAGACATTAAAAAATTAATAGACAGTTTTATTTTATTTGCGTTGATTTTCAAATGTATTTAATAGTGTTATTGACTAAAAATGAGTATTTTATAAGTGTTTCTCAAAATGACTATACTCAGGAAGTAATTTAATAAATTAGGTTGAGGTTATACGTACATTATCATTATTATTAAGTACATTTGTAGCCTTCGCACTGAACCAAAATAGCGAGTGACTATAGGGAACATACTCTGATTAATAGAAACGATATGATCAAACTATATTCAATAACTCGTTAGGGCCGTAACAAATACAATGCACTACTGAGGATCCACTGACGCAAATTAACTTAATGAGGTAGCACTGCGATCTGAATTCCAATACTTGACAAGAATGTATTGCATGACAGCTATCAGCGTTTTGCTAGCCCAATAAGTATTGAATCAGTGTATTAAACATAAATAATTTATGAATAATCTATGGATGTTGATATAGGACAATAATTCTTACATTGATAAGTTAACTTAACAATTAAAGTTTAATGTTTAAACCGTGACGTCGTGACGACATGATAACCGCTTTGTACTTACACAAACCGTACCGTTTTCAGATAGTGTCCAATGTATTCTTTGTATAAGTATTCTTTGGTCTGAGGTATAAGAACGTTGCTTGCTCTTATGAAAACAAATCTAACATTACGTAAGCATTACGCCTTGAAGCAATCAATCGTGTTTGAACAAGCTACTGGACGTCGATTTCTATCATGTCTTCCAAGAAAGAAATAAGAAACATATTTTCTATGATGTCTTCTATGTCTTGACTTTGAATGTTAATTATGCTTAGTAAATACTTTCGGTTTTAATAGAGTGATTTTAGTTATACAATTATAAATAAAACAATTATGTTAAAATTTTGTAAAAATCGCGCAATCGCGGCCACTTGTGGTTGACACATTGTACAGCCAATGGTTTTTTTTATAACGATAGGTTTAGTGTTGTGGCTACAATCTCACCTGATCTTAAATGACGATGTAGCCCAAGATGATAACATGCTAACGCTAGTAGAAGACTGGCTCTCAAGTGCAGCTGTCGGTACACACCTCCTTCGAATCCCTGCAATGAGCTTGAGCTTTCGGTGAAGGTAAATATCGTGAGGGAACCATAGTATAATGGTAGGGCATTTTCTAGCCCGCCTGGCTGGCTACCACCCTCAAGTTGAAAATCTGTCGCTAAGCACCAATTGTGAAGTGTGGTAGTATTGGTACGTATTAATAGGATTGATAGTAATTCGTTCGAAAACAAACTATTTATCAAATTAATTATAAAACATTAAGTGTTACTATGGAATAGTATGGAATAAATTGTTACTAAAGTATTTATCAATACTACATATGTACGGTTTGTTGATTGCATTTTCCATCAAAATTTAACGAAAGATAATAGAAGTATATACCAACCGAAATTCTAGAAAAAAATATAGGAAATGATAGGACATTTACTGGAACGGAACACAAATTAAGTCCTTATTAAATATATTAACGGAAAATATTTATAATTTTAATTTTTAATTTATTTATTATTTTCGTTTTCGTTTCTCTAGACATAGATATGTTTTGAAAGCAAAAGACAATATATATAAAGTCAATCTAAAATAAGGAATTCTAACAAATCATAATAAATATATTTTGGAATTGATTGTTTTTTATTGTATTTTTTTACGTCTGAACTAATTAATAAAAGAGTTCTTTCTATTATACACACCTCTGTGCACCGGCTGAAATATGGCCGCGTAGACGAAGTTTATTACGATAAAAATTTTTGATGAACGAGAGTTCTACGACAGTGAAGTAATGTTCTCTCTCTCTCTAGGTAACCAAGAGCTCAAGAAATTTTATATAATTTATTTTAAATATGCGGAAATTTTCTTCTCATGGCAATACTCTAAATACTCCACATAATTAGAGTTTTTGTTTGCTGTCCTTCACTTTTGTCTTACCAGTACTACGTTCGCCCTTTTTTATACGATCAAATTGATTTAGTACAATTTAAAAACAAAGGTATCCGTCAAGAAACGTAATTCAAAGTTTCAACATCAACAATTTCAAGTCAAATAATGTACATTCTAAACATAAAGTAGTTATAGATTTCGGTATTAAATTCAGAACAGCTATTTTATGATGTCTCGTCGAAATTCCAGAGTTCAATATTTCCGTTTGTCTTCAGATATTGTTATTAATATTCGGTTTCAAGATTTGCTTTGAAGATTTATTGTTATATTCGTATTTAAATATACTGATGATAATACAACACGCTTAGTACCGATTTGTCAGACAAGAGTTCAAGGACCATGTAAATTAGGTTTGACTTTCAAATGGATATTTTATAGCGTGGAACATTATGTGAATGATAATGATGTCTGGAAGTGACTACCTCTCTGTGCATCTACTAAATTATATGATTAATAACTGTGAATATTATTTATACAGAAGGAAATATTTAAAAAAAGGCAAGCTCTTCTTCTCTTCGCTCTTCTTGATGACTGGGTTTCCGAACCGGTAGCAGTGTTTTGATGATCATACCTGAACATCAAACAATCTGTGTTTGAAGTACCTTCTTGGTGTCAAAATTGAATAAAGTACTTTTGATTTCGATAACTAAAATTAAATTTGTCAATTAAAAGTATCATATATTTCACTTTTTATTATTTTTACTTCTTCACTTATAATTATCGTAGCTAACATTTATACACTTATGTAACTTGGTATTGAATTTAATAATCTATCTAGAATTAATGTACTATTGTTATTTTATTAATTATCTTACTTGTTTTAGTGCCTTTTGAAATCAAATAAAATTTTACAATAAAATAATTAAATTTTGAAGTGAAAATCTCTACATAATTATATCAAACGTCGGCTTAAATATTACTCGTATACAATTAAACAGGAAGTCGATTATTCGTTTCTGTTTTTGAACCTAAACGACACAAACTTTTTGGATAGGTCAACTTAGGATTCCGTTTTCATTATTCTAAACTGTTGTCTCTTTTCCTTATGGAAAATCCCTTGGACATTAAGTACCAGCAACAGCGCTGGTAGATCAAGATACAATCCAGTTATAACAGCATGATACTCAACGATAAAACGTTAAAATATTTAGCCAAAGAAACTACATAGATTGTAGTAGGTAATAGAAACAAAACATTCTTATATAAAACTCTCTAAGCTATAGAAAGCAACATTCCGCCGATGTAAATTTAAATATTTAAATATTATATGCATTTGTGTATTTAAAAACAAAACAAATTTCAAGCTTGGGGATGGGCGATGTGCGGTATATAAATCAGGTGTGGGACCGCCTGCGAATTCCATATTGAAAATAAATGTGCACAAGCCGTGAGAGTTCCAAGTGCAGAATTTGTGTGTATCATTGTTTATCACATTGAAATACTAAAAAAAATGCATTCTTTTCAACTTTAGACTTTTTCGTGGATGACTTTAGAGACGTAGTTTCGAATCCTATAATGAATCAAAGCTTTCGGTTAAGGAAAAATATCGTTACGAAACCATAGCATGGTGTTAGGGCTTTTTCTAATGCCCGCCTGGCTAGCTACCACCCTCAAGTTGAAAATCTGTCCCCAAGCACCAATAGGTGTGTTCAGGCAACTGCACTTGAGAGCCAGTCTTGTACAAGGCTTAGCGTGTTATCATCTTGACATGGTTCTTTCCTCCTCCCAGGGGAAAGAAACATGTGTATATTTATCTTATAGTTAATTTAGATCGAATTTACGGATAGGGAATAGTCAGATAGCGACTTCATGCATACGCGGCAACAGTCCAAGGTTTGGCCACTTTGGGCACCCTTGGAACTTGTTGTCTTGCTTTCGAAGCTGAGTGCTTTAAGCGCTCGCCCCCAAGCCAGGTGAATGACCGGACCACTAAGGCTAACAGCATTGTCTGTTCGAAAAAAAAAAATATATCGCCGGCACTCACTCGCCCGCTAGCTTCGGAGGAGTCAACATCGATCTGAGGATGCCTCGTCGAACACGTGTCATTGTTGTCATTGTCGTTGTCGATTGTGGTCGTTTCACGTCTCATCTGCAACATAATTCCTTTAAATTAATTATTTTTTTAAATATTATTCGTATATATATATTTAATTTATTTAATATTCGTTAATGTAGATTATTATTGTAAAGAGATGTAAAAACAGCAACCTTAGAGTTTGACAATATCATTATTTTGAACTAATCTGTAACTTATTTTTAGTGAGAACGTTTTGTTTATTTTCTATCAATCAATCATTGAACTATATCTGTAGTCGGAAAGGTAGAAAGAATGGAGCACTACTTTTCTCAACCCTTTCACTTGTTTTAGATTTGCTTATTCTTTGATGTATCATAACAACTTCATAGTTCTTATTTAAAAGATAAACATGTCCCGCGGAATTGTAGGGAATTGAAACACTGTTACTATTATGACTCAATAATTAAAGATATTTTGTTAAATCCGAAAAAAAGATAATTAGAGATAAATATTCACATTTTTAAGCTTAATAGGTATGCTAATTCTATTGACTTGTATAGTAAATTTAAATCCTTAAACCCTTTTTAAATCAATGGCTACTTCACTACTTTTATATTATAAGAAAATAAGTCTATTTATGGAAATGCGCCATAATACTACATTAGTACATTAAAATAATACTATAATTTTTTAATAAAGTGTTTTTTGGTTGGTTTTATGTCATTTAATCTTACGTTTACATTTACAGAATCGGTACATCATTTTCTATACATATTATAAAACTCAACGCCTCTCTTTCTATCCGTTTATGTTCTTTTCGCGCGAAAACCACAAATCAAGTTAACATTATTTTTATTTTTATTCATGGATATATTTTTTGCCAAGTTATAGGAAATATTTTGTAAAATAAATTAGCATACGAAATAAGCAGTGACGATAATGGTGAATCAATTCGTAAAAAGAGTCCTTTGGGGCCCTTAAATAGTTTACGCTGAGCAAACTATACAAAATATATCAAATTCAAATTCTCTTAATAAGACCTACAAAAAAGTCACCGATAGCTTATATTTGTCTTCTAAGATTCATTCACAATAAGCATTTTTGTCTTCCGTCTCTTGAGCGGCGTCAGTACGATTCACGTGTGCGCTCGACCGACGGCATACCGTAGTCCACGCGAGCGGAGCCGCGGGCACAGCTAGTTTTTAATATAAATAGTTTAACGAATAATGTATTTTTTATATTGTTGCTCGGCAAATTGATGGTAGACACACTGCAATCCATAACCAACGAAAACCACCGATAGATCTACAAGCCATCAACCATCTCTCGGCAGCTGAATATACACTGGCTGATCCCGAAACGCGGCAAACCTAAAAAGAGTCACTGTGACGGTTTTATCATTTATCACCATGTGCATGGTAGTCGCGACCCAATTCCCTACCACCCCGCTTCATTATTGTATATACAACGGCTGATTCCGGAATGCTACACGCCTTAGCGTGCCCGTATGGCAGGATTTACACCTGGCGTATGTATAGAGGTCGCGATTTCGCGCTCAAATCGGACATAATTAGGTATATATATACCTAGTCTTGCCATAAATATTGAAACAAAGAAAAAAAATTCTATTGCAACGTTGAGGCCAGTTATCAATAGAAGCACGCATTCTTTCCATGGGAAAATTCTTCACTACCAATCGTACGGATTGTTTTAGGGACTCCAAATTATTACAGCGTTTAGAGCAAGCCGTACTATCTAAATCTACTGACCATAAATCATAATCCAGCGGATTAAGATCGGGACTAGACGACGGCTTCAGCTTCAGCTCTGATGAAGTCCGAAGCGTTCGTTTCCAACCAAGACTGCCCAGACCGAGCTTTATGACACGGCGCCGAATCTTGCTGGAAGGACCATTCTTTGTTATTGAACATGGTGTTGTTAAGAGGATTCATTACCTTCTCAAGAATGGTATCTTGATACACTTGTGCCGATGTTTTGATACCTTTTTCACAAAAGTATGGCTCAGTCACTCCTTCAAAGCTGAAAGAGTGAATGAAGCCCACCAAATCATCACTGAAGTCGGATAGTGCTCACGTTGCACTCTGTCGACTAATTGGGAAGCTTCCTTAGAGCTTTAAACATAAATACGGTCATTTTGTTTGTTAAAATGTTGCTCAATTGTAAAAAATTCTCATCCGTAAACAAATTTTTCTGTGACCTCCCTTTGCGTACCATTTCAGTAGTTGTTTCGATTTTACTACCACGCTCTTTTTTAAATTATCTGTACGTAACCAGTACGTCTCTTATAGTCTGCAAGTCCTAAGTCATCATTTAAAATACGCGACATGGTTCTAGGTGCTATCTTCATCTCCCGAGATAAAATCTTTTGCTTTCGGACTGGATTTCTTCGAATTCTTTCCCTTATTGCTTTGAACACCTTTTTCGTACGAACACTACGTGGACGGCCAGATCTTTTTCTGTCACAAACAGACATTCTGTCAGACAGTCTGTCTTATTGTACCTATAGCCCGGTACACAAACATTTTACTAATAACAAGCATATGGAGAGTTTTAAAAATTGCATTGGGTCCATACCTACTTTGTGTAATGCAATCACAGCGATTCGGTTCTCTTTATCACCCCACTCCATTTTAATATCGCAAAATATTGTACAATGTTTTGGAGCCAAAATGAGAAAACACAATGAACAATAATATAAAAATGACAGATTCCAAATTCAAATGTAATGTTTTGTTTTTTTTTTTAATTGTATCAGTATTTATGGCCAGACTAAGTATCTACAACATACACATTAATTGTGTAAGTTGTATGTGCCTTCCGAATCGGCGGTAGAGTCATTGAAAATATTGAATATAAACATAATATCATTTTAATTATTATTATAACATTTATTTAAATTCAAATGTTTTGTATTCTAGGTAGCTGAACCAACTATTCATCTATTGCAAACGGAAGTAGCAAAGAAATTTCGGATAATAATTTACGATGGATTTCCGCAATTTCCTTCGTCAATCAAATATCTAAAGAAATGTTCACTTAAGAGTCCCATTTTTGTAAATCTAAATAGTGCCGTTAAAAGCTGAAGAGCCTAGGATAATATTACAATCAGGCTGTTGATATGTTTTAAAAATTGATTGAACTAATAAAATAATACCCCATTTTTTTTACAAAAAATTATAAAGTTTGTGTTTTATAATTTGTACATATTTTAACTTGTAAGACCTAACATATTTAGACTATAATCCTGCCGTAAATAAACAGGACTAAAAATAAGCAGGTACTCAATTCGTGTTATCTAATAAGCTAAAATAGTCTATTCTCATCATAAAATATCACCGGCTGTTGCGGCGCGCGGGACTCGAGAGGAATGTGTTTTAGCTTACACATTGCAACTAATCAGATGCGATATGTTATACTTTTTTCGATATATGCCTGTCATTTAAGATTCATAGCCAAATAACAGTTTAATCCCTCAAATAAACAAGTTTGTGTGTTATCTACGAAAATCCTCATTTGTTATAGCACTTAAGTTGCAGGGCACTCTTTTGAAGATCTTTAACAATATCGGGATCCTTGGCGTCGATATATCCAGTGAAGTACAATTCCGGAGTCATTTGAAGAGCAAGGCTAAGTTGGCAGCTAAAAAGATGGGTATTCTTAATCGGTCCAAGCAGTACTTCACTTCAAGGCAACGGCTTGTACTATATAAAGTGCAAGTACGACCTCACATGGAGTACTGCTCACACTTATGGGCCGGTGCTCCTGCCTACCAGCTTTCTCCTCTTGACTCCGTGCAAAGGCTCGCTGTTCGCATTGTCGACGATCCTGAGCTAACATGCGGTCTAAACACCTTACAACTTCGCAGAGACTTCGGGTCTCTTTGTGTATTTTACCGCATGTACAATGGAGAATACTCTGAGGAACTTTTTGATAAGGTACCCTCATCACCGTTCCAAACTCGCACCTTCCGCCGTTGGCTGGCAGCTCATCCTCACTCTCTAAAATCTAGCCGAAACATGACAACAGTAAGGTTCTCTAGAACCTTCCTGTCGCGTACGCTAGGGTTGTGGAATAGGTTGCCCAGCTCGGTTTTCCCCCAGGGCTATGACATGGGGCTCTTCAAAAAGGGATTGAAATACAGTCTCCAAGGTCAGCAAGATGGCTGTAATGCCCCTGGTGTTGCAGTTGTCCATAGGCGACGGTAACCATTTACCATCAGATGGGCCGTCTGAATGTTTGTGCCCTTTGGCATAAAAAAATAAAATAACATAAACTAAGGCATGAAGTCATCTCTATTTTACATATTACTTCATTGATCAAGATAACTATTATCTATAATAATATTTATTTTCAATTTCTTTATTTGACATCAGATTGATGAGTAGAAGTAATAAAATTAATGGTTTAATAGTTTCACCCTAGTTACCCGTTGTGTAACGTAAGCAACAGTCGTTTTTATAAAAATGATGATAATAATAATTAAATTATTAATTTTCTTTGAAAATATTTTCTGTGTATACAGAAATTTTTCGAGTCTGAAGAAAAAATGGAAGCGAATAACAATTGCCCGTGTTACTTTTGAACTTTTAATTCGTATATTCATGATTATTAATAACGTTCCCTTAATAAATGAAATTATTACAAATAGTAATATTTTTTTGTTTGGTATTTGTGTTCAAATATTAACATTTTATAGTGACTTTTTTACAATTTTATACGCGATCCGCCGTTCTAACTCGTATGAAATATTAATCAAAAATTTAACAAATCTTCACCGCTATTTTAAAGATGATTTAACGTACAAGAAAACTACTAAGCAGCTTCGTTTAATAACGTTGGTACTCTTAGGATTTTTCGTAACATTTCGTATACCATTTACATTATATAGATTGGTAGATAACATTGAAAATGACGCCAACTCGACATCTATATGCAAAAAACTGAGGTACATCGTGTTATTTTTAACACTAATATTGTATGAATGTCGCCATTTATCGACTAGTATTTTTTTCTTCTGTCTATTAATAACAGTGGCTAGATTACTCAAATGTTTGAATAAGAGTATAAGTTTGACAAAGAATAAAATGAAGGCTGAATATCATCACGCGTTGAAGAAAAATGAGATAAAACAATGGGTGGAGTTGTATAAATATTTTGTTACAGTCAGTACCATGTTATCTTCATGTTTTGGTGATCAGGTGAGCTCAAGATTATGTTAAGAGAAAAAAATCATTAATTATAATAAGTTCGATGCCAGTGAAGACAAAACCATAGTTTAAAATTGATTAATCCCGTACTTTCCTTCGGGAAAAGAGCTTTTATTACTTGTTAAATATTTATTGGCTTTAATATTACTAAGGAAACTTATAGGAACTATAGCCCAAAACTAAGAAAATTATTTAAGTGAAAGCATAGACAAACGATGACTTACATTTTACACCAGACTATCCTAAAAGATTTTTTGACGCCGCGGGCACACAGCTACTTTGTCATATATTAATATTGTTTTGTTTTTTTTTTTTTCAGTTTTTTAATTCTTTGATAATAGCTTCGTGCTATTACATGAGATCTTTGTACCATATTATCGTTGTCATAGTAAATCACGTAAGTTCCATTTATTTTTCATACTAAATCGATGCAAATCTCATCAAATAATGAGAAAAAAGTGAATGTATGTATTTATGCGACGAATAACATCGTGGGCGACTATCTTCACCGCAGTAAAATAAGAGGTTTAGCAAGCAACTTCATGGTGTAGACTACTTACTTATTTATTTTGCACGCGCATCGCAAAGATTCACTCTAATTTTTTTTTGATAAAGCGCCTACAGAAATAGGTATAACTTAAAAAAAAACACTACAGCAAATTTATTAATGTACCTCATATTTTAATTATTCAAATTTTAATTTATTTTAACAATTACAGGAACATTACAACAACTTTAATATGAGGAATTCGGTGTATGTACTTGTTTACCACAGCATTATTGCAACTGTCACCATCATCGCTTGCCAGAAACTACTTGATGAAGCAAAAACTCTGGAAAGATCTCTAGCACAGATTTATAATATATTAACTATAGGTAATATATTCTTATAACTATTTTTGAACCTCCAGTTTTCGTCTAAGAATTAAACTATCATTTTATAACTCTGATAACTTAGATTGTAATAACTTATTATTATTATATAGGTACTTATTTTTATCAAATGGCCATAATTTGCAAGGAGGTAGGGATCTGTACCCGAATGGGCCGTGACCACCATACACATGCCGATAAGAGTGTTGGAGTGACTCGCTTTTGGTTTGCAGTTTGTTGTAATTATCCAGCTTACACTCAGCTACCTCAAGATTTTCAGGATGGCATGTCGTCGTTGTGTTTAAATTTTACTATGCCATAAAAAAACTCGACAAACCTTGAATAAGGATAATACATAATAGAGAAAAGTTATTTCATATTGAAGCCGTATGCATACTAAGCCGGACATCCGATCTGATGGCAAACCTTGTGGGTGAGGAATATGTACAGCGGTAAACTGCTAAAGGCTGATGAGGCATACAAAAGTTATGAGTCAAAATTATACTAAAATTTGAGAATTGAGATAAAGTTTAACTAAAGCTGAAATACTGAATGATAACTTAAAATTTACCAACTTACATTTATTTCAGAACACGACTCAGATGAAATAAAGTTGTTGAAAGATTTTCTGCGCTTCGTGAAAAACAATCCTTTAAAAATAAAGATGTGTTTCTCCTCGACAACGGTGGGAGCGTATTTGTTCCCTACAATATTCTCCTTGATCGCTAGCTACATTGTAGTCGTATTGCAGTTCAACAGCACCGCATAATATTTTAATACACAAGCAACAGTCCGTAACTTCATTCGCGGTAATTAGAATATAAAATAAGAATAATATAGCTTATAGTACTCATGAATGAACTAGCTTCCTATTAGTGAAACATTTAGTACCATTAGATGAGTAGTTCCAGAGATTACCTCTCTAACCCTAATCACGAACTTCACCCATTTATAATATTATTAATATGGATTAATGTAGTAAGCACATAAAAACACATGAGATGAAAATACTAATAAATTATTAACTGTTAACATAATTTGTCTTTTATTATAATATGCATATTTGTGGAAATGTACCTAATCTTCTACTCAACAAGCTATTTATTATTTGACAAACCAACAGATTTGCTATATTTTATACTTATATAAACCACTAGCGGTGTCCCGCGGCTCAGCACAGATCTCAATTTTTTTACTTTCGGTCGCAATCAGATCTAATCGTCCCGATGCTATTTTTAGTACCTAAGTCATATAATTAAAGAGATGAATATAAAACTATATTTATCCTTGTTTTACTCCTAATAATGTAAGGTCCCGCGCACCAACGATTGGACCTTGATTTTTCATACCGCATCGCAGGACAGTCGTGGATTCGACCTATTATAGCAGCGAACGTGTTACGATTTGTAGAAGTAATATAGACAAAAATTTCAAAAAGTAGGTCCCTTTCACAATCCCTTTTGTTTCAAATCCATAAATACAACCAGACAATTTTTTTGTCATATTCGTGATCAGTATCCTCTATTACTAGACGTCTAGTTTCGAAATGAAGAAAAAATTACATGTACAGAAATAACTACAGATTTATTAATATATATAAAATATCATACAGTGATCCCTAATTATAAATCCGAATATCCCTATTTAGATAGGTATATTATGCCTTTAAGTTATGATCGATGAAGAGATAATATATTTATTATATAACGAAGGCGTGACGTCAACTCTATTTTACCTATTTACTTAAATGTTCAAAATAATGTAACCATAACAACGTTTATTTTAGTATTCCATTTGACATCAGATAGAAGGTCATTACAAATAATTGGATTAATGGTTTAACATTTTCACTCCAGTTAGCCGTTGTGTAATATTAGAAAAGCACGTTTTCATAAAAATGATAATAATTATTAAATTATTAATTTTCGTTGAAAATATTTTGTGTGTATACAGAAATTTTTCGACTCTGAACAAAAAATGGAAACGAATAACAATTGGCCGTGTTACTTTTGAACTTTTCATTTATATCTCGGTGTATATTAGTAGCATCCTCTTAATATATGAAGATATTTCGAACAAGGAAAAACTTCTTATTGCAATTTTTGGGCAAATATTATCTATTTACAGTGACTTTATAATAATTTTGTACGTGATCAGACGATCTGACTCGTGTGAAATATTAATCAAAAATTTAACAACCCTTCACCGCTTTTATAAAGATGATTTAAAGTACAAGAAAACTATTAAGAAGCTTCGTTTAATTACGTTAGTACTTTTAGGGTTTGTCGTAACAATTCGTATACCATTTTTAATATTTAAAATAGTACGTAATTTTCAACATAACACCATCTTAAGCAAACAACTGAGGTTCGTCGTGTTAGTTTTATCACAGTTATTGTATGAAAGTCGCTTTTTATTGGATAGTATTTTGTTCTTCTGTCTGTTAATAATAGTGGCTAGATTACTGAAATGCTTGAATAAGAGTATAAGTTTGACAAAAAATAAGCTGAAGGCTGAATATCATCACGCATTGAAGAAAAATGAGATAAAACAATGGGTGCAGTTGTATAAATATTTTGTTACAGTCAGTACCATGTTATCTTCATGTTTTGGTGATCAGGTGAGCACAAGATTATGTTAATAGAAAAATTTGTTAATTATCCTTAGTTAGACTCCAATGAAGAAAAAGCAGAGTTTTAAATCGATTAATCCCGCTCTTTCTTTCGTGAAAAGAGGTTTTTTCTAGTGAAATATTTATTAGCTATATTAATATTAGTATAAAAAAATTATAGGAACACCTAAATTATTTATGTAATACGATAGACAAACGATAACCTAAATTTTACTCCTGACTATTGTGAAACATTTTCGATAGTCTTTTATCGTATTATTATATATATGTATTTTTTTCAGTTCTTTAATTCTTTGATAGTAGCTTCGGGCTATTACATGGGGTCTTTGTACCGAATTATCGTATTCGTAGCAAATCACGTAAGTTCATTTATTTTTTAAACTATAATCTTATCAAATAATAAGAAAAATGTGGATGCGTGTAATTATGCGACGCACAACATCGAATGTGACTATCTTCACCACAATAAAACAAAGATTAGGCAAGCAACTTTATAGTTGCTTAATAAAGTACCATGCGTACTTTTGGTATATATTGCACGCGCATCACAGAGATTCACTCGCATATCTTTTTTATAACGCACTTAAAGAAGTAGGTATAACTGAAAAAAAAAACACTGCAGCGAATTGATTAATATGCCAAATATTTAAATTATTCCACTTATAATGTATTCTTAAAATTATAGGTACATTACAGCAACTTTATTGTGAGCAATTCCGTCTATTTACTTGTCTACCACAGTATTATAGCAACTGTAATCATCATCGCTTGCGAGAAACTACACAATGAAGCAAACACTCTGGAAAGGTCTCTAGCACAGATCAATAATATGTTAACCATAGGTAATATATTCTTATTAATTTTTTTTCTCCTAAAAATTATCTGCCATTTTATTATCATAAAAGTCTATTCTAATAACTTAGTCTGATTGTAATAACTTATTACAATATATAGATACTTCTTTTTATCAAGGGCCTAAAAATGTCCATAATTCGCGGGGAGGTAGCGATCTGTACCCGGCTGGGCCGCAACCACCATACACATGGTGATAAGCGCGTCATAGTGACTCTCTTTTGGTTTGTAGTATATATTCAGCTGTCGAAAGGATTGCAGGATGGCATGACAGCCACAACCAATCGATGGCATGACTACAATGGTGGATTACTGATGTCTCTCGGTGGTCACCGTTTCAGATTGTACTAAACTTAATATCAGGCATAATGCCGTTACTTTTTACTGTACATGACTAATGTAAAAGAGCCGATTAAACTTCATTAACAATGACACTAAATAGAGAAAATCTATGTTATATGGAAGCCGTATGCCCTGTAGTAGGCACATCAAGCCGGAGATCTAATTTGACGGCTAACCTTGGGAGAGGCCTATGTACCTACAGCGGTGAACTTCTAAAGGCTGATGATCATGACGACGTGTACAAAAGTTGTGAGTCATAAAAAGTTTTGAATAAACTTTAACTAAGACTGAAATACTGATTATAAATAAAAATGTAAAGTTAAAATATAAGCTTAAAATGTAAGCTAAAATTTAAATTTAAAACTTATTTTTTCAGAACACGACTCAGATGAAATAAAGTTGATGAAAGATTTTCTGCGTTTCATGAAGAACAATCCTTTAAAAATAAAAATGTGTTTCTCCTCGACAACGGTGGGAGCGTATTTGTTCCCTGCAATATTCTCCTTGATCGCTAGCTACATTGTAGTCGTATTGCAGTTCAACAGCACCGCATAATATTTAAATACACAAGCAACAATTCGCAATTTCATTCGCGTTCATGAGAATATAAAATATGAATTAAAATAGTCTATAGTACTCATGGATTATGTAGCTTCCTATTAGTAAAGTATTGTATACCATTAGATGTGTAGTTCCTGAGGTTCTTTCACAGGAAACTGGGAAATACCGTCAAGTGAGACTTTCTGCTGAGCGAGATACCAAGAAAAAGTTTACACGCTCCAGAAACCTGTAGAGAACCTGTTGCGTGGACAATTGTATAGATATGAATTCCGAAAAATATATATTAAGCGGTATATGAAATGAAATTCAATAGTGGTTTGTATATGTATTCCAAAGGCATTTCACATTAAAGTTAGATATAAAATACAGAGTTCCTTAGCCTATTAATTTTATTAAACCTCCACTAGTAAAATAGTCCACGTTTATCTATGCGAACCAGAGCTGCTTGTAAAAATCCGTCTTGAGAAGCTTGTGTTATATGAGTTTGGCAAACAAGAATTAGATATTCATTCTGTTCCCATTTCTATAAATGCATCGCCAAGCAGCATGAATGAAAGCGTCCGCCATATCTTCCATTAGTTTAATAATCATTCTTGGCTCTTGACAATTTTGAGTGAATAGTTTCAAATTTTTCGAATACACTCCAAATAATAAAGTAGAATCAGAAATATAAATAAACTTATAATAATCTTGTATAAAAGACTGCACATGTTTAGCGATAGTCGTCTGATCGGTAAGTCAGAATGAATGATATCCCATTTCAATTATTTTCTAGTATCGTTCTATATTTTAATTCAAAAGGTTCGTCTAGCCATTAAATACAATATTTGTTTAACGTCTTCTTATTTTATCTATAATGCAACCCAAAAGAAGTTTGTCATAGGTATGTAAATATAATAAAAGACCTAAAGAGAAGATGCCTTTCGAAAGCGACCGTAAACACAATAAATGAAGTAATAAGGACACAACTAAGGTTAAATAAATATATATAATATAATATATATTAAAAGGTAAAAATGATTGATAAACAATCATTACAAAAACATATGAGGGTAATTTCACAGCGAACACGTATGTTAGAATATCGATCGATCGAAAGTAGTGAATATAAGGCAAGGCAAGTGAATATAAGGATTTTTAACCGTGAGAACCACGCTGCGTCTTAGGAATCCGAGACATTCACAAAGTACCGATGTTGAATTATTTCAGATCACCTACATACCTGTCTTTTTATCGAAATTTTTCGTACACGAAATTCCACGCGTACGAAATCACAGTCGTCGCACACATCTAGTACTTATAGAAAGTACTAGGCGTTGCTCCTCGGCTCAGCCGCCTTTGTTACGCAGTAATTATTTTCATCCCGGAATTTTATTTTTATACATATTATCGATAATTTATATATCTTATCATTTATAAAATTACGTATGACTCCGTCGACGAATTTTCAACAAAATCGGTTGAGAATTAATATAAATTATTGTCTTGAATTTTTTTTTACGACTTATGACTAATTATTATTGCCTATCAATTACATGTAATGGCTTAAATTTCTTAGTTGGGTGCGTGGATAATTATGGCAAGTAATAAAATGCTGACACTTTTGCCACTTACAATTTTTGTGGTTAACTATTAAACCGCGCGCAGTACCCTAGGAGTGGTATAAGTTATACCGCTGCTGCTAGCCGCCTATATATGATGGCAAAATATAGTGTTGCATGCAGCACGGAGCGGTCACGTGAACTAAGTTGTAATCACTAACCAGACGCTCTAAGTGTCAGCCCCGCCGAACATCATTTAGCTGCCTTTGGCCTTGGTGAATACACATTATTTTGCGTTTTATTAATTTCTAGAATAGTTAAGTAGACCAGCACCGCCCGCCTTTGTGTATTTATCATACAATAGCTGCTCCCTTTAAACGTCCACTCGTGCACAGACTAACTCTCCTATTTATCCACAACATACTATAAAGTTTGATCCTTCGATCCGAATTATTATTTTAATGGCATATTCATAATCAGTTTTCATGATGTAAGATGACTATCAGAATATTTGAAAAATACATGTACAAAAGAACTACAGATTTATCAATATATACAATATATACTATACATACAAAATTGAAGTGTCGGTTTATAATGTCATAATAACAGGTTTTTTCTAAATACATATGAAAGTATAATAATAATAAATAATAATAATAAAGCTTTATTTAATTCCATGCATAGGTACATATTGAAAAAAAAACATACATTTGATAAACTAAGATGAATTTGGTTTCTAATTATAAATTATATTTTGTTTAATTAATTGCTTTGATTACCAACTACCTAATTATTTAATGCATGGACCCCGTTCGGGTAAAAGCCTCCCCCAAGGAATGCCATTCTTCTCTGTCATTAGCTTTGTTTAGCGAACATCCGCCCGCGCACGCTACAATTTCGTCTGCCCATCTGGCTCTTGGTCGACCTCTTGATCTGGTGCCTTTTGGCCCAGACCACTTTACCGACCGTATAGTCCATCTATCGTCCTTATAACGGGCTACGTGACCCGCCCATTTCCATTTAGCCTTCATTGCGAAAGATAAGGCATCGCATACTTTTGTCCTCTTTCGAATGTCAACGGTCTTTACCTTATCCTTCAGTTTTATACCTAGGCAACTTCTTTCCATTCTTCTCTGGGTAGTCTGAAGTTTGTTCCTGGTTTTGAGATCGAAGGTCCAAGTTTGGCATCCATAGGTGAGGCACGGTAGAAGTCCTGTATCCATAACTATTTTCTTGGTCGGTAGCGGAAGTTGCCATTTAAGTATTTCCTTATGGTGCCAGAACTTGTTCCAGGTAATCGCCACTGTTCGGTTAAGTTCTTCAGTGTTTCTTTCCTTACTAAAAGAGATTTGCTTTCCTAAGTAAATGTAGTGGTTGACAAACTCGAGAGGTGTGTTATTTGTTAATATGGGCGTTGCACTGCGGTTAGACATAATTTTAGTTTTTTCTAGATTCATTTTCAAACCAGTTTTTATAGTAGTCAGGTTTAATTCACTTACCATTTTGTTTAATTGGTGAGGGGTTTCCGAAAATAAAATTATGTCATCGGCAAATCTGAGATGGCTTAAAAAATTCCCATTTATATTAATACCTTTATTGGACCATGGCAGCTCTCCCATTACGTGTTGTAAGACGGCTATGAATAATTTTGGATTGAGATTCGTAATAGAACCAAAGTCATCGTAATATCCCTCAGAATTGGTAGAATTAGTGGCATTAGGTGGGACACATTGCTCGTAGAACGGATGGATGATCGTGACGGATGAGTCTGAAGAGTTCGTGAGGTGCCAAGGTTCAACAATCTGTTGAAGATTGCAGGAACCCACTAAATACGGGCAGTACAGGACCGGTCATTATAGCGAACTTTGTGAAGGTCTATGTCAGCAGGAACAAAAAGTTCTCTTCGTCATTTCTTTGCCGTACTGTGAAGCTGTGGAACTGTCTACCGGCTAGTGTTTTCCCTCCTTCCTGCATCATGCGAGTTCTTCAAACATAAAGTGAAGAGATATTTGAGCACGCTGGCATGACAGCGAAGACTGTCGATGGATTTTAGAGCCCGTGGTGGCTACCGATGTTGTTGGACTGCAGTGCTTACCATCAGGTAAAGTGCCGACACTTCGCCGTGCTACGATATAAAAAAGCTATGGACGTCGTTTGGCTGAATAGATGGATGACATTTAAATTGCATACATAACAAATTTATGTGTGCAATTATTATATAATGCCCCTGTGCCGTCACATGAAACTGGATACTTGTAGTCTCAGTGACTACGATTATAGCGAATTTCGTACTGACCCTCGAGAAAATATTTGAATGAAAGAATAAAAAGAAAACAATCTTACGCTTACTGAGTTAACGCCCAGCAAGCGACCGATCCGGGCCAGTCCGTTCCGTTCCGAGTTGTGTAGTTTACACTCAGGTATCAGAGACGGATTTCAAAGAGGGTAAGAAGAAGAATAATATTCTATAAACGGTATAACTTTGATTTCTGAAAATTAAATTAAATTATTCATGTATGTTTATAGCAACTGAAAGGCAAAAGATTATTTACCTACTTATTGAATATATTAGAGCACCACTCAAACGAGTAATAAAGCACTTATAAATTGAAAGCACTCAATATTATTATGTAACTTGACTAATGGTATTACCTCGTTCATTAATAACACATAGATCACGACAAAGATATACTTGTAAAGAAGTAGGTATATGGAAGATGTTTTTTATTATTATTTCATTTGTTTACAAGTTTCAATAAAAGGTAAAAAAGCAAGACCTAAGAAGAGGTGTTGGTGCTGGGAATGAACTATAACTAGAATATCGAAAACAAAGGATGTGTGGAGAAATTTAGAGGAGGCCTACGACGAGTGCTACAACATATGTGAAATAATAAATTTTAAAAATAATAATAAATTAAATAAAAAAGTATATTGTTTATAGAACAGTATTAAGATGTAATGGCGACATTAGTTTATTAGTAATTGTGTGTGTTGAGTGACGCAGTGGGGAATCTATATTCATAATAAAACAGTAAAAAGTCGAAAACTGTATATTTAAGATATTTGAGTAAAAAATTTAAGGGGGCGTTTAGAATCTCATGGACAGAAAACATTACGAAAGATTTTGAATTTTTTTCTTTCTGTCTGTTAGTTAATCCAATCGCGCAGAAGCTACTGGACCGAATTTGATGAAATTTAGGATTTTTTTCATATGTACTTTGTATAGTGTATAAATTACGTGTGCTCTAATATCTTTTGGATAATATCGGTTAATATCTAATATGATTTTATTCGGTAATGAGATGCTAAGAAACAATTACGAGCCCCAAAAACATGTAGAGAACGATTTGTTAGGTTAAATTCACAGCGTAGTCGTAAGGCAGAATGTCAATCGATCAATCGAAAGCAGTGAAGAATTACAGGTCACAAGGAAAAATAACCTTAAAAATACACCAGCGGTGTCGCGCGACTCCGCCGGCGTTTGTTAAACAGTATTTATTTTCGTCTCGTAACTTTATTTTTACTCATCTTTATATATGTATATAATTCTTCCGTAAATGTGTATGTGACTGTAAATGTGACTTCTAAACGGCTAGAACGATTTGAAAAAAAATTTTTTTTTTGGTACTGACTATACTGTTAGCCTTAGCGGCCCTGGAGCCTTTACGGCTTTTACAGCGTTACTGGGAGATTTTGATGAAGTTTTTTGTGTTTGGTTGAGTAGGTCCCTGGGTGGTTTAGATACACAATTGGACCCGGTAGGTGGCGTTGCGGTCAATTTCTAGGATTTTTTTTTCATTTACGGACAAGCCAACGTTCGAGTAGGGCAACGTCTGCCAGGTCTAATAATATTATATACATTTCATGTAGTCTATCAATTGATGAATGACATATACTTCTCTCGTACAACTTTTTTTTAACTTTTCTAAAATTATTATTGACAATGATTGTTAAAGCTTATCAATTGAACAATGACATAAGATTCCCGTGTAAAATATTTAATAAAAAAATTATAGTACCTACAAATACCACCTATCGAATAGTACCTACTACCCCGCTCAAAACACGGAAGACAAAATGACAATAAGACAAAATATCGCTGACATTTTTTAGATTTTTTTAAGATCTACAATTATGAAGAACATCAATTTGATATATATCGTATGCTTTACCCAGCGTAAGCCATTTAAGCGCCTTAAATAGTCTTTTTTCCGAATTGATTAAACATTATCGTCACTGCTTATTTCGTATGTTATTTTATCTTACAATAAAATATATCCTATAAACTGGCCAGATAACATAGCTATGAATTAAAACATGTACATTGGATAAGTGGCTGTAGCGTGAAAAGAACATAAACGGACAGACAGACAAAGAAACGTTTTGTTTTATAATATGTATACATATTTTTATTTGACATCAAATTGAAGGGCATTACAAATAATTGAATCAAACATGTTCACTCCAGTTAGTTGTGGAGTAATATTTGGAAAGCACGTTTTAATAAAAATGATAATAATCATTAAACTATTAATTTTCGTTGAAAATATTTTCTGTGTATACAGAAATTTTTCGACTCTGAACCTAAAATGGAAGCGAATAACAATTGGCCGTGTTACTGTTGAACTTTTAATTCGTATCTTGATGATTAGTAATAACGTTCTTTTAATATATGAAGATATTTCAGACAGGAAAGAATTTCTTATTGCAATTTCTGGGCAAATATTATCGATTTACAGTGATTTTATAATAATTTTGTACGTGATACGACGATCTGACTCGTGTGAAATATTAATCAAAAATTTAACAACCCTTCACCGCTTTTATAAAGATGATTTAAAGTACAAGAAAACTATTAAGAAGCTTCGTTTAATTACGTTAGTACTTTTAGGGTTTTTCGTAACAATTCGTATACCACTTTTAATATCTAGAATAGTACGTAATATTGAAAATAACACCAACTTGACATCTATTAGCAAAAAACTGAGATTCATCGTGTTAGTTTTAACACAGTTATTGTATGAAAGTCGCTTATTGGCTAATGGTCGTAATAGTGGCTAGATTAATGAAATGTTTGAATAAGAGTATAAGTTTGACAAAGAATAATCTGAAGGCTGAAAATGATCACGCGTTGAAGAAAAATGAGATAAAACAATGGATGCAGTGGTATAAATATTTTGTTACAGTCAGTACCATGTTATCTTCATGTTTTGGTGATCAGGTGAGCACAAGATTATTTTAATAGAAAAATTCGTTAATTATAATAAGTTCGATCCTAATAAAGAAAAATCATAATTTAAAATCGATTAATCCCGTACTTTCCTTCGTGAAAAGAGCTTTTTTCTAGTGATTTATTTAATGGCTATATTAATATTAGTATAAAAAATTATACGAACATCTAAATTATTTCTGTAAAGGCGATAGATAAACGATGACATAAATTTTACACCAGACTATTGTAAAACATGTTCGATAGTCTTTTGTCACATTATATTAAAGAGTGTTTTTCTTTTTCAGTTCTTTAATTCTTTGATAGTAGCTTCAGGGTATTACATGGGGTCTTTGTACAAAATTATCGTTGTCATAGCAAATCACGTAAGTCCATTTATTGTTTACACTAAATAGATTCGAATCTTATCAAATAATAAGAAAGCGTGTACTAATGCGACGCATAACATCGAATGTGACTATCTTCACCACAATAAAACAAAGATTAAGCAAGCAACTTTATAAGTTATTTAGCGAAGTACCATGCGCACTTTTTGTTATATATTGCACGCGCATCACAGAGATTCACTCTCATATTTTTTTAACGCACCTAAATTAGTAGTTATAACTAAAAAAACGCTACAGCGAATTTATTAATGTGTCAGATATTTAAATTATACCACTTATAATTTATTCTAAAAATTATAGGAACATTACAGCAACTTTGTTATGAGCAATTCCGTCTATTTTCTTGTCTACCACAGTATTGTTGCAACTGTAATCATCATCGCTTGCGAGAAACTACATAACGAAGCAAACACTCTGGAAAGGTCTCTAGCACAGATCTATAATATGCTAACTATAGGTAATATATTCTTATTACTTTTTTTCTATCTCCTAAGAGTTAAACTGCCATTTTATTATGATAAAAGTGAATTCTAATAATTTAGTCTGACTGTAATAACTTATTACAATGCTAGCGGACCTTCCCGGCTTCGTACGGGTATTTAACAAAAAAATCAAAAATTATAAATTTTCATACGGATCCCTTATTTTTTATTCTATCGCCTATCTTCACCAGGGGTAATGTAGGATTCTAATGGTGAAAGAATTTTTCAAATCGGTCCAGTAGTGTCAGAGCCTATTCAATGCAAACAAACAATCAAATCTTTCCTCTTTATAATATTAGTTTAGATATAGGTGCTTCTTTCAATCAAGGGCCGAAAATGTCCATAATTCGCGGGGAGGTAGGGATCTGTACCCGGCTGGGCCGCGACCACCATACACATGGTGATAAGCGCCTCGGAGTGACTCGCTTTTGGTTTGTAGTATATACTCAGCTGTCGAAAGGATTGCAGGTTGGCATGACAGCGACAACTAATCGATGGCATGACTACTATGGTGGATATCTGATCTCTCTCGGTGGTCACCGTTTTAGATTGTACTCTATTTAATATCAGGCATAATACCGTTACTTTTCACTAAGGCTGAAACACTGATTGATAACTTAACATGTAAGCTAAAATTTAAATTTAAAACCTATTTTTTCAGAACACGACTCCGATGAAGTAAAGTTGATGAAAGATTTTCTGCGTTTCGTGAGAAACAATCCTTTAAAAATAAAGATGTGTTTCTCCTCGACAACGGTGGGAGCGTATTTGTTCCCTACAATATTCTCCTTGGTCGCTAGCTACATTGTAGTCGTATTGCAGTTCAATAGCACCGCATAATGTTTTAATACACAAGCAACAATACGTAATTTTATTCCCTTTAATGAGAATATAAAATATGAATAAAAATAGCCTACAGTACTCATGGATAATGTAGCTTCCTATTAGTAAAATATTGTATACCATTAGATGAGTAGTTCCTGAGGTTCTTCACAGGAAACTGGGGAATACCGTCAAGTGAAACTTTCTGCTTAGCGAGATACCAAGAAAAAATTTACACACCCCAGAAACCTGTAGAGAACATGTCCCGTGTGCAATTGTATAGATATGAATTCCGAAAAATATATATTAAACGGTATATGAAATGAAATTTAACAGTGTTTTGTATATGTATTCCGAAGGTATTTCACATTAAAGTAAGATATAAAATACAGAGTTCCTTAATTTTATAGCCTATTTAATTTTGCTTGTAAAAATCCGCCTTGAGAAGCTTGTGTGTATATGAATTTGGCAAACAAGCAATAATGAATGAATGAAAATCTCATTCCGTTCCCATTTCTATAAATGCATCGCCAAGCCAGCATGAATAAAAGCGTCCGCCATGTCTTCCATGACTTTAATAATCATTCTTGGCTCTTGGCAATTTTGGGTGAATAGTTTCAAATCTTTCGAATACCGATTACAATGCAAAGGGTCTCTTGCAGTAACGAAATAACTTTCTGTACAGATTGCAGATCGGTAAATGTAACTCCAATTAATAAAGTAGAATCAGAAATATAAATAAACTTACAAAAGTCTTGTATAAAAGACTGCACGTGTTTAGCCATAGTCGGCTGATCGGTAAGTCAGAATGAATGATATCCCCTTTCAATTATTTTCTAGTATCGTTCTATATTTTAAATTTAAATGGTTCTTCCAGCCATTAAATGCTATCTTTGTATACCGCCTTCTTATTCTATATATAATGCAACACAAAAGAAGTTTGTGATACAATATGTAAATAGAATAAATGACATAAAGATACGATGTCTTTGGAAAGCGACTTAAAACACAATAAATGAATTGATGAGGAAACAACTAAGGTAAAATAAATACATATAATTAAAATATAAAAGTGATTGATAAATAATAATTACAAACAACATATGAGGGTATTTTCACAGCGAACGCGTATGTTAGAATATCGATCGATCGAAAGTGAATATGAGGCCTACATACCTGTCTTTTCATCGCTATTTTTCGTACACAAAATTTCACGCGTGCGAAATCACAGCCGACTCAGACACAGCTAGTACTTATAGAAAGTACTAGCAGTGCCTGTCAGCTCAGCCGCCTTTGTTTGGCAGTAATTATTTTCATCACGGAATTTTACTTTCATACATATTATTTATAATTCATATAGCTTATCAATTATAAAATTACGTATGCCTCCGACGACGAAATTTCATCAAAATCGGTTGAGAATTAATATAAATTATTATCTAGAACTTTTTTAGGACTTTTGACTAATTCTTATAGCCCATCGTGTAATGGCTTAAACTTCTTAGTTGGGTGCGTGGGTAATTATGGCAAGTAATAAAATGCTGAGACTTTTGCCACTTAGAATTTTTGTCGTTAACTATTGAACCGTGCGCAGTACCCTAGGCGTGGTTCAATTTAAACTATTCGAGCTATTTGAAACCGCTACTGCCAGCCGCCTATACATGGCGGCAAAATATGTTGTTGCATGCAGCACGGAGTAGCTACGTGAACTAAGTTGCAATAACTAACCAAACCCTTTAAGTGCCAGCCCCTCCGAAAATCATTTAGCTGCCTTTGGCCTTGATGAAAACACGTTATTTTGCATTTTATTCATTTCCAGAATAGTTAAGTTAACGAGCCCCGTTACCTTTGTGTATTCATCATACAATAGCTGCTCCCTTTAAATGTCCACTCGTGGACAGACTTACCCACTCATTTATCCACAATACACTGTAAAGTTTGTCCCTTCTATCCGAATTATTATTTTAATGGCATATTTGTAATCACTTTTCATGATATAATTATGATGTCTATCAGAATATTAGAAAAAAAAACATTTAGAAACAGAACTACTCATATATGAATATCTATACATATAATAAAATTTAACTGAATGTTTGTAATGTCATAATAACAGGTTTTTACTAAATGCATATGAAAGTATACATGGTACATGTAACAAAACACCCATTTTTTTATTTTTGTCTGTCTTTTTTGTTTTTGGTAATCTCTGAAACGGTTCAACAATTTGATGGGACTTTCACTGGTAGATAGCTGATGTTAAAAGGAATAACTTAGGCTACTTTTATTTTAAAAAAATAATTAGGGTTCCGCAAATAAAAACGCGAGCGAAGGCACGGGCACAGCTAGTCTATATTTATAAATCAATAGTTCTGTCTGTACACGTATTTTTTTCCAAATTTCCTGATATACATCCTTTAGGACACTGATCAAGAATATGCTATTAAATATTTTTGTCTGTGTGTTTTATGTCCGGATTTAACTGACAAACTAATTGATAGGTTATAAAAATCTTCAATAATACTTTTGACATAGTAAAAAATAAACTTCAAGCGATTTTGATGAAAACAATAAAATTACGGAATGACAATAATTACCGCGTAACACACGCGTGCGGAGCCACGGGGCACAAGTACTGTATATTAATCAACATGTACCTCTGTCTGTACATCTATTATTTCCAATTGCACTATACACATCCTATATATAGGTCACGAGTATAAAGTTTGTTTTGTCTGTATGTCCGGGATTAACTCAAAAACGACTTATCCGATTATTATGAATTTTTTGTGCACGGGAAGCGTATGCCATTCTTCAAATGATAGGATATACGAATTTTTAATATTTTTATAAATATTAAAAAAATACGAGATGTTAATAATTAATAAATAATAGCTAGGTAATAAACGTGTGCGGAGCCGCGGTTCACAGCTAGTTATATAATAGACTTATTATAGTAACGTAGTCACAGTGGTCTCACTTCCGTGTTCCTGTCTAAAACGTTTTGTTGCAGCATACTGTATGCTACACGAAGGGTTACAATCTCAGACCAGGTTAAAAAAGTTAATATTTAAAAAAAAAACATATTTTAGTAGCACGCAGGTTGCTAAACTGCCAAACTCAAAACTTCGTTACAAAAAAAAATATATAGAGATGACACCGTAAATTAATATTAGGTATATTAACCATATTTAATTGCGTACTGAAGTTTTTAAATGTATTTAAAAAGTTTTTATACTTAGTGATAACTGACGGAGATGGTAATTAAACTCATTTACCTAATTACACATTATACAATTTATACATACCTATTTATAATTCAATCTTACCTCAGACACATTAAAAATGGTGGTCCTAAGATGTATCTGCGAGTATAACTTTCGTATCTAGATGTACGTATAGAAGTCTAGTTACGTCTGTAACTAAGACAAAATCAAATAAAATTTATGTTGTGAGGCTCACCTTATGTAACTAAAGCTTTACCTACATACTTTCACTAATTTTGATAAATTTGATATTTCTTGACTTTATTGAAACTTCAAATAAACTCTTTATACTGTCAAAAATAGTAAATGATCACAATAATTAAAATCCCATTTTAGTTTGAAATTATGACCAAAAATTTTACATTTTGCTATACTATTAAGGCAAATGACTTCAAACTATTAATTGTAAACCCAAAAATAGTAAATGACCATTAAAATTTTAAACACTTGATTTGTTTTGTACATTCTTCTTCAGTATTATTAGTATTTGGTGCTCGTTCCTCGCCTCCCGCTGTTTCTCATCACAAGTCAGACCTAACCTAACGCAGCCACATTTTACTAGCACATTAATTTATTCGCTAATATTTGACGATTATCTATAATATACATAATAATATAATATAATAAAAATCAACGTCTCTACTTTTCACGTGAAAATCACTTACCCGATTTACATGTTTTTGATTTTATTTTATAGCTATATAAACCTGGTTAGAACCAGGTTATAAGATATATTTTGTAAGATAAAGTAACATACGAAATAAGCAGTGACGATAATGGTGCATCAACTCCGAAAAAAAAAACGTATTTGAGGCGCTTAAATGGATTAAGCTGAGTAAACCATACGAGATATATCAAATTAATGTGCTACATAATTGTAGATCTTAAAAAGACCTACTAAAAGTTGTAGATAACAAACATCTATCTTTTAAGGATCACCCACAATAAGCATTTTTGTCTGTCGTCTTTTGAGCGCCAACATCACGATTCGTGCGTGCGCTCGACCCACGGCATTCTATAGTACACGCAAGCGGAGCCGCGGGCACAGCTAGTTTACTATATTTGGTATTTTAATACAATTTAAAGTGTAGTCTTTACTAAAACAAGTAAACTAGTTGTAAATCAGCTAGAAACTCTTAGGATTCAATGAATTATTTGGTGGTCATTACGAGTATATTTACTTCTAATTATTTTTCTTCTTACCCTGATCTTACCTAAGTAGGTAAGACATGTTATCCTCTTCCACTCTCCTGTATTAGATATCATCTCTGTATTCACACATTTAATACAAAATAATTTCTCACATAATTCTACTTTATTATTTGGAGTCACACTTACCGTTCTGGAATCTGTATAGAAAGAGACCCCTCACATTGTAATCGGTATTCGAAGGATTTGTAACTACTCACCCAAAATTTTCAAGAATCAAGAATGAACTAACTAATGGAAGACCTCACGGATGCATTCATTCATGCTGGCTTGGCGATGCAGCTGTAGAAATGGAACAGAATGGATATCTAATGCTTGGAATATGTTTACTAGAGAAGGTTTAGAAAAATTAATAGGCTTAAAATTAAGGTACTCTGCATTTTATATCTTACTTTAATGTTTAATGCCTTCGGAATACATATTTAAATTAATTTTGCATTTCATTTCATATACCCTTTAATATATCATATATGGAACTTATAACTATACAATTGTCCACGCGACAGAGCCAACATCGATCTGAGGATGCCTTGTTTAGAGGCGAAATTCGTGTCATTGATTATGGTCGTTTCACGTCTCATCTGCAATATAATTATTTTATATTAATATATTTTTAAATATATACATATATACAAATTTAGAAATTAGATATATTTTTTTATATTTAATAATATAGATTATTATTGTAAAGAGATAGGTTTAAAAACAGCAACGTGTTAGAAGCAAGAAAATGTATTTTAACCGTTAGAATCGTCCCGCAGTCCGGCCTCTACATATCGTGGGCATCCCGCAGTCTGCCTCTTTTCATGCGATTGTCACTATCATACAGCGATATGTAGGGCAAGCATCCCGCAGTCTGTTGCCGATAGGATCATCCTACAGTCCGTCCTCTACATATCGTAGGCATCCTGCAGTCTTCATCTTTTCATACGATCGTCACTATCATACAGCGATATGTAGGGAAGCACCCCGCAGTCCGCTGCCGGTAGGATCGTCCCGCAGTCCGTCCACAACATGTCATGTGGGCACCATGTATTGGACTGCGGCTTGAGTAACCTTCCCATAAGAGGAACTTAGCAGTCGCAGCTCGTATCGTTCACTGGGTAGCGTACATATGACCCTGTAGGGTCGCATGCCTAAATCATACTGCACACTCTGGGTCCGCACCTTTTTTAGATAGGTGCTTTTATATGATGAGAGTTGAAAATTGCTACACAATTGCTGATGCTGATCCCGGAACGCTACACGTCTTAGCGGGTCCTGTCCTGTTACACCTGTCGTATGTATAGAGTTCGCGATTTCGCGATCAAATCGGACATAATTAGATATATATCTACATGCAACTGTGTAAGTTGTATGTGCCTTCCGCATCGGCGGCAGAGTCATTGAAAATATTGAATATAAACATAATATCATCTTAATTATCATTATTTTAATTTATTGAAAATATTCATTTACACTTTTATTTAAATTCAAATATATTATGTTGTAGGTAGCTGAACCTACTATTCATCTATTATTGCAGACGGAAGTAGCAAAGAAATTTAGGATAATTATTTACGATGGATTTTCGCAAAGTAACGACTTCGTCAATCAAAACTTAGTCTTCCATTTCTGTTAATCTAAATAGTGCTGTTAAAAGCTGAAAAGTCTAGGATAATATTGTAATATTATCAAATAAAATAATAAAGTTTAACCCTGTATTTATAATTTGTATATATTTAAACTTGTAAGACCTAACATACTTAGACTATAATCCTGCCGTGAATAAACAGGACTAAAAATAATCAGGTGCTCAAGTCGTGTAATCTAATAATCCAAACTAGTCTATCGTCATCAATAAATGTCACCGGCTGTTGCGGCGCGCGAGACTCGAGAGGAATGTGCTTTAGTTTACACATAGCAACTAATCAGATGCGATATATCATACTTTTTCCGATATAAGTGTTTCAGTTAAAATCCATAGCCAAATAAATAAACTAAGGCATGATGTCATCTCTATTTTACATATTACTTCATTGATCAAGATAACAATAACTACATTAATATTTATTTTTAATTTCTTTATTTCACATCAGATTGATGAGTAGAAGTAATAAAATTAATGGTTTAATAGTTTCGCCCTAGTTACCCGTTCTGTAACGTAAGCAACAGTCGTTTTTATAAAAATGATGTTAATAATAATTAAATTATTAATTTTCTTTGAAAATATTTTCTGTGTATACAGAAATTTTTCGACGCTGAAGAAAAAATGGAAGCGAATAACAATTGCCCGTGTTGCTTTTGAACTTTTAATTCGTATATTCATGATTTTTAATAATGTTCTCTTAATATATGAAATTATCTCAAATAGTAATATATTTTTGTTTGCTATTTGTGTTCAAATATTATCAATTTACAGTGACTTTTTAACAATTTTATACGCGATCAGCCGTTCTAACTCGTATGAAATATTAATCAAAAATTTAACAATTCTTCACCGCTACTTGAAAGACGATTTAACGTACAAGAAAACTACTAAGCAGCTTCGTTTAATAACGTTGGTACTCTTAGGATTTTTCGTAACATTTCGTATACCATTTACATTATATAGATTGGTAGATAATATTGAAAATGACGCCAACTCGACATCTATATGCAAAAAACTGAGGTACACCGTGTTATTTTTAACACAATTATTGTATGAATGTCGCCATTTATCGACTAGTATTTTTTTCTTATGTCTATTAATAATAGTGGCTAGATTACTGAAATGTTTGAATAAGACTGTAAGTTTGACAAAGAATAAACTGAAGGCTGAACATGTTCACGCGTTGAAGAAAAATGAGATAAAACAATGGATGCAGTTGTATAAATATTTTGTTACAGTCAGTACCATGTTATCTTCATGTTTTGGTGATCAGGTGAGCACAAAATTATGTTAAGAGAAAAAAATCGTTAATTATAATAAGTTCGATCCCAGCGAAGAAAAAATCATAGTTTAGAATCTATTAATCCTGTTCCTTCGTTCGTGAAAAGAGGATTTTTCTAGTGAAATATTTAATGGCTATATTAATTATAGTATAAAAAAATTATAGGAACATCTAAATTATTTCTGTAAAAGCGATAGACTAACGATAACCTACATTTTACTCCTGACTATTGTGAAACATTTTCGATAGTCTTTTATCATATTATTATATATATGTTTTTTTTTTCAGTTCTTTAATTCTTTGATAGTAGCTTCGGGCTATTTTATGGGGTCTTTGTACCGAATTATCGTATTCGTAGCAAATCACGTAAGTCCATTTATTTTTTACACTAAATAGATTTTAATCTTATCAAATAATAAGAAAAATGTGGATTCTTGTACTTATGCGACGCACAACATCGAATGTGACTATCTTCACCACAATAAAACAAAGATTTAGCAAGCAACTTTATAGGTTGCTTAATAAAGTACCATGCGTACTTTTGGTATATATTGCACGCGCATCACAGAGGTTCACTCGCATATCTTTTTTATAACGCACTTAAAGAAGTAGGTATAACTGAAAAAAAACACTGCAGCGAATTGATTAATATGCCAAATATTTAAATTATTCCACTTATAATGTATTCTTAAAATTATAGGTACATTACAGCAACTTTATTGTGAGCAATTCCGTCTATTTACTTGTCTACCACAGTATATTGCCCAAGCCCGGTAAAGCTGTAAAAGCCGTAAAGGCTCCAGGGCCCCTCAGGCTAACAGTGTAGTCAGTTCGAAAAAAAAAAAAAAAAAAAAAACAGTATTATTGCAACTGTAATCATCATCGCTTGCGAGAAACTACACAATGAAGCAAACACTCTGGAAATATCTCTAGCACAGATATATAATATGTTAACCATAGGTAATATATTCTTATTACTTTTTTTCTATCTCCTAAAAATTAAACTGCCATTTTATTATTATAAAAGTCGATTCTAAAAACATAGTCTGATTATAATAACTTATTATAATATATAGGTACTTCTTTTTATCAAGGGCCTAAAAATGTTCATAATTCGCGGGGAGGTAGGGATCTGTACTCGGCTGGGCCGCGACTACCATACACATGGTGATAAGCGCGTCGGAGTGACTCGCTTTTGGTTTGTGGTATACATTCAGCTATCGAAATGATTGCAGGTTGACATGACAGCGACAACCAATAGATGGCATGACTACATTGGTGGATTGCTGATCTCTCTCGGTGGTCACCGTTTTAGATTGTATTATACATAATATCAGGCATAATACCGATACTTTTTACTGTACGTGGCTACTCTAAAAGAGCCGATTAAACTTCATTAACATCATCATCATCATCAACCTATATTAGTCCACTGCTGGACATAGGCCTCCCCTAATGAGCGCCAAAGCGCCCTGTCTTCAGCTGTCCGCATCCAGCATCTACCTGCAGTCTTTCGCAGATCGTCATCCCATCTTCATATCCCAGGCTGGAGGGCGTCCTACACTACGTTTGCCGAGTCGCGGTCTCCACTCAAGAACCCGTTTACCCCAGCGGTTGTCGGTTCTTCGCGAGATATGGCCGGCCCACTGCCACTTCAGCTTGCTAATTCTTTGAGCTATGTCGATAACTTTGGTTCTCTGTCGGATGTATTCGTTACGAATCCTATCCTTCAGAGAAACTCCGAGCATAGCTCTTTCCATAGCACGCTGAGCGACTTTGAACTGGTGGACCAACCCTACCGTGAGTGTCCACGTCTCAGCTCCATAGGTCATTACGGGTAGGACGCACTGATTGAAAACTTTCCTTTTCAAACATTGCGGTATGGATGACGAGAAGACTCTACGTAGTTTCCCAAACGCTGCCCAACCCAGCTGGATCCTTCTCTTGGCCTCCTTCTCAAAATTGTTTTTACCCAACTGCACAATCTGCCCGAGGTAAGTGTACCCAGAAACAATTTCAAGAAGATGACCATCCACGACGACCGGTCCTGGATCAATGTGGCCATTGATCATGACTTTGGTTTTATCCAAATTCATGCCAAGACCGATACGTCGCGAGGCTGAAGCTAGGCCGTCCAGCATCCGGGTTAGCTCCTCTAGCGACTCCGCCATTAAGACTATGTCGTCAGCGAATCGCAGGTGCGAGATGTAGTCGCCGTTTATGTTTATGCCCTTACCTTTCCAGTCCAGCGTTTTAAACATATCTTCTAATGCGCTCGTGAACAGTTTCGGGGATATGACATCCCCTTGCCTCACTCCTCTGCGCAATTGGATGGGTTTAGACTGCTGGCCCTGTACTTGGACACTCATAGTGGCGGCTTCGTAAAGATATCTCAGCACCTCGATATAACGATAGCCCACTTGGCATCGCTGTAAGGATTCCAGAACAGCCCAAGTTTCGACAGAGTCAAAGGCCTTCTCATAGTCCACAAAAGCAAGACAACTTCATTAACAATGACACTAAATAGAGAAAATCTATCTTATATAAAAGCAGTATGCCCTGTAGTAGGAACATCAAGCCGGAGATCTAATTTGACGGCTAACCTTGGGAGAGGCCTATGTACCTACAGCGGTGAACTTCTAAGGACTGGTGATCATGATGAGGCATACAAAAGTTGTGAGTCATAACTGTGATAGGTTTTGAATAAACTTTAACTTGGACTGAAATACTCATTGATAACTTAAGATGTAAGCTAAAATTTAAATTTTAACTTATTTTTTCAGAACACGACTCAGATGAAATAAAGTTGATGAAAGATTTTCTGCGTTTCATGAAAAACAATCCTTTAAAAATAAAAATGTGTTTCTCCTCGACAACGGTGGGAGCGTATTTGTTCCCTACAATACTCTCCTTGATCGCTAGCTACATTGTAGTCGTATTGCAGTTCAACAGCACCGCATAATATTTTAATACACAAGCAACAATTCGCAATTTCATTCGCGTTAATAAGAACATAAAATATGAATAAAAATAGCCTATAGTATTCATGGTTTATGTAGCTTCCTATTAGTAAAATATTGTATACCATTAGATGAGTAGTTCCTAAGGTTCTTTCACAGGAAACTGGGGAATACTGTCAAGTGAGACTTTCTGCTGAGCGAGATACCAAGAAAAAGTTTACACGCCCCAGAAACCTGTAGAGAATCTGTTGCGTGGACAATTGTATAGATATGAATTCCGAAAAATATATTGTCGGATCCCTGGAGACCCTTCACTGGTAGATAGGTTCTTTTAGCTGCCACCAGGTGTTCTTTTTAAACAGAAGAGACCAGAAACTGTTGGTTGACGATTATTCTGACTGGTACAAGTGCTGATCCTTATATTGTTGACGACGAGATATCTTAAGGATGTTGACTTGTGGTGTAGCACGGATCCTTATATTGTTAACGACGAGATGTCCTAAGGATGTAGGCTACTGCTGTCAGTGTTGTCGTCTGGTTCTTATGTGATTAAGTTGTATCACAAGTGCTTATCCTTATATTGTTGACGACGAAATGTCCTAAGGATGTTGACTTGCAGTGTAGCACGGATCCTTATATTGTTGACGACGAGATGTCCTAAGGAATTCTTAAAGATGTTATGAAGTCAAAGAAAAAGAATCTTCTATTTCTTTATTCAACTTAATTCACAATTACACTTGTCCACAAGTAACGTAATACAAGAATAAGAACTAAGAAATAAGAACTAAGAACGTCGAAGCTACGGCGGCTTCGTTTATATAGGGTTATGGTATTGCGCAGTATTAATGTGAATCTTTCTAGAGTATTTCACAATAAGTTGTTTTTATTGCATAACATTATGTTTTTATTGCGTCAGCCTAATGACGTCTTGTTTTGATTAAAAATGCATAGTTGCATTTTTAGCTACGCAACAATATATTAAACGGTATATGAAATGAAATTCAATAGTGGTTTGTATATGTATTCCAAAGGCATTTCACATTAAAGTAAGATATAAAATACAGAGTTCCTTAATTTTATAGCCTATTAATTTTATCAACCTCACAGTCAACCTCAAAATAGTCCACGTTTATCTATGCGAACCAGAGCTGCTTGTAAAAATCCGTCTTGAGAAGTTTGTGTTATATGAGTTGGGCAAACAAGCATTAGATATTCATTCTGTTCCCCTTTCTATAAATGCATCGCCAAGCAGCATGAATGAAAGCGTCCGCCATGTCTTCCATTAGTTTAATAATCATTCTTGGCTCTTGACAATTTTGGGTGAATCGTTTCAAATTTTTCGAATACACTCCAAATAATAAAGTAGAATCAGAAATATAAATAAACATATAAAAATCTTGTATAATAGACTGCACGTGTTTAGCGATAGTCGTCTGATCGGTAAGTCAGAATGAATGATATCCCATTTCAATTGTTTTCTAGTATCGTTCTATATTTTAATTCAAAAGGTTCGTCTAGCCATTAAATACAATATTTGTTTAACGTCTTCTTATTTTATATAATAGAAGTTTGTTATATGTAAATATAATAAAAGACCTAAAGAGAAGATGCCTTTCGAAAGCGACCGTAAACACAATAAATGAAGTAATAAGGAAGTAACTAAGGTAAAATGAATATATATATAATTAAAAGGTAAAAATGATTGATAAACAATCATTACAAAAAACATATGTGGGTAATTTCACAGCGAACACGTATGTTAGAATATCGATCGATCAAAAGTAGTGAATATAAGGCAAGACAAGTGAATATGAGGATTTTTAACCGTGAGAACCACGCTGCGTCTTAGGAATCCGAGACATTCACAAAGTACCGATGTTGAATTTCAGATCACCTACATACCTGTCTTTTTATCGAAACGCGTACGAAATCACAGTCGTCGCACACATCTAGTACTTATAGAAAATACTAGGCGTTGCTCCTCGGCTCAGCCGCCTTTGTTACGCAGTAATTATTTATTTTCATCCCGGAATTTTATTTTTATACATATTATCGATAATTTATATAGCTTATCAAATATAAAATTACGTATGACTCCGTTGACGAATTTTCAACAAAATCGGTTGAGAATTATTAAAAATTATTGTCTTGAATTTTTTTACGACTTACGAAAATTACATGTAATGGCTTAAATTTCTTAGTTGGGTGCGTGGATAATTATGGCAAGTAATAAAATTATGACACTTTTGCCACTTACAATTTTTGTGGTTAACTATTAAACCGCGCGCAGTACCCTAGGCGTGGTTTAAGTTATACCGCTACTGCTAGCCGCCTAGGTATACATGATGGCAAAATATAGTGTTGCATGCAGCACGGAGCAGCCACGTGATCTAAGTTGTAATAACTAACCAGACGCTCTAAGTGTCAGCCCCGCCGAACATAATTTAGCTGCCTTTGGCCTTGGTGAATACACATTATTTTGCATTTTATTAATTTCTAGAATAGTTAGGTAGACCAGCACCGCCCGCTTTTGTGTATTCATCATACAATAGCGGCTCCCTTTAAACTTCCACTCGTGCACAGACTAACTCACCTATTTATCCACAACATACTATAAAGTTTGACCCTTCGATCCGAATTATTACTTTAATGGCATATTCCTAATCAGTTTTCATGATATAAGAGGACTATCAGAATATTAGAAAAATACATGTACAAAAGAACTACAGATTTATCAATATCTATACATACAATAAAATTGAAGTGTCTGTTTTTAATGTCATAATAACAGGTTTTTTCTAAATACATATGAAAGTATAAAGGGTACATATAATAAAACAGCCATTTTTTAAATTTTTGTCTAATAGGAAGCAACATTATCCGCCTTTACCATTGCTAAAGGTCATATTTTATTGATATGACATTTTATAGATATTGTCATTAACGATTATTAAGTTTCGGGTGGTAGCTAGTTGAGAGATAGAGAGGTATGGCACAGACAAATTTCTTTTGAGATTTATTTCTACTTGGGGTAGTCTGACTGGTGGAATATCTCCACCCTATAGAAAATCTCAGGGGGGTCAAGGTTGGCAACGCGCTATTGGTACTTACAGTAATACAAGCGTTCATAGGCTACGATAACCTTTTACTCTCAGGCGGGCCGTAGGCTTGTTTGTCACCGTTGATGTATATATTTTCTTTATATTCTCAGTTATTCTTCTTGTTCTTCTTCTTGAACCTGCTTATTTTTTTTAAATCTTATCACAGCAATGAACCTGAAGGTATACATTGTACAACCCAAAAATAAAGGCGATGACTGAGGGATCGGCAGTCCATACCGAAAATTGAAATCCAGATTGAAAATACCTTAGCACCGTGTTATGGTTTCATCACGATATTTTCCTTCGCCGAAAGCTGTGGCCGATTGTAGGGAATTGAACTTACGTCGATCGACGCGGTGTCTGTAAACGTTACCACTAAGCCCTCATTGTTCATCGTCGCAGTTACCCTAAAATCAAAAATAACTTTATTCAATTTAGGCCCTAAGAAATCACTTATGAACGCCAAACACTACCACCGGTTCGGAAAACATCCCAGTCATCGAGAAGAACCGGCAAGACACTAGATCAGGCTTATCTTTTTTAAATATTTTTTTTCAACTGTGTAAATAATATTACAGTCGATAGTCATATTAATAATTTAGTGGATGCACAGAGAGGGAGTTGCTTCCAGACAACACTATCATTCACATAATGATTCACTCTATAATAACCTTTTGACAGTAAAACCTGCTTGACATGGTCTTGAACTCATTGTCCGGCAAATCAGTAATGTGCGTCGGGATCTTATTATAGAACCTAGCACTATTATCTAAAAAACTTTTATTAGTCTTACTAAGTCTAAAACACGGTACGACCAATTTATGTCTATTTCTAGTAATAAAACTGTGCTGGTCTTTGACAAAATGAAGCTTGTCAAAGTTTTTACGATACCATAATTAAATTTAATTTTCTTAGTCTTTTTTGCACTTCATTTATTATAAAATCTTACAAAACTAATCTTCAACTTTAGTATCACTGTTTAAAATTACATACTACAGTTAAAAATAATTCTTCTTCTCACCCTCATCCTACCTAAGTCTTTCACTCTATTTTATCAGCTGTAATCTCAGTATTCACACATTTTGTACACAAATAGTTCGTCAAACAATTCATCCATACCTTTTTAGGGCTTCTTCGACTCGTATATACATCCACCTTTACAGTTAACACTGTTCTAGTTACGTTACTTCCATGGCATGCCTATACCACGCATAAAGTTATATCCACACAAGTGCACACGCGGCCATGCGCACGCGTACACGCGCACTCTCGTACACGCACTCACTCGCCCCCACGTACTCTCGGACATACGTACACTTGCACAAATCCACACGCAAATGCACGTGCGTGCGCACACAATTTTTAAACCCACTTCCTAGAAATCTTAAATAATCCATCCGCCTATATTACAAGTGAAAAAGCCTTAGGATATTATGGCACTATAGTTATAAATTAAAAATTGATTTAGGCAATATAAGGAAACCCCAATAAAAAAATTATTAAAATAATTATATTAATAATAATAAATAAAATTTTACCCAATAGGAAAAACAATATATGTCACTAATCAATTAACCTTTAGAGAAAAAAAACGATTAAATCCATCGCAATCCAATTGAGGATCGCCTGACTGTTACAAGCAATTACAAATTAAAAAAATATATATAATTTAACCTAATAGGAAAAACAATATATGTCACTAGGCAATGAACCTTTAGAGCAAAAAAAAAAATTAATTAAATCCATCGCAATCCAATTGACGATTGCATGTCTGTTACAAAAAGCCTAAACGGAAATAACTTACGGAACTTATTTCCTTCGAAAGGATTTAAAACACCTACCAATATTGGGTATAAGTTGTTTCGTTTGAAACGAACACAGTACGTTGGTCAGATTATAATATGTTGGGTAATAAGACTCATGCTACACATTAAACTTGGTTGTTTATATGCTTGTATATAGAACTCCACACTTACTGCTTTTTAATATGTTATAGGCTGCCATTAAAACTAAGTGTCACCTGCTATTATGTGATGTTGGGGATCGAAGATGATATCATACAAATTAAGGATGATACCTGGTGAGAATATAAAAAAAAAATTACAAAAACATTACACGTGTATAAGAAAACGAAACAAAGTGACACAATAAATGAAGTGTTGCAAACTGCAAGCCTACAAGCGTATCCACTGCAGCGCTGATAATCTGACAGGGCTTGCAGGTATGTACAACCTTATTAACACTAAATGTACATACGTGCTATTATAAAATACCACACATAAACTGCGAATGTATTTGACAAGTGTGTGTTGCCAATGATGACCTATAGTATTGAGTCATGGTAGCTAACGTTGGGCCTCATAAGAAAGCTGAGGGTCACTGAAAGAGCAATGGAGATAGCTATACTTGTCTGCGTGATGGAATCAGAAATGAGGGGTTTTGTAATAGAACCAAAGTCACCGTAATATCCCTCAGAATTGGTAGAATTAGTGGCATTAGTTGGAACACATTACTCGTAGAACGGATGGCCGATGAGTCTGAAGAGTTCGTGAGAGGCCAAGGTGGATCGACAAACTGTTAAAGATTGCATGAACCCACTGAATACGGGCAGCACAGGACCGGTCATTATAGCGAACTTTGTGAAGGCCTATGTCAGCAGGAAAAAAAAGTTCACTTTTTCATATCTTTGCCGTACTGTGAAGCTGTGGAACTGTCTACCGGCTAGTGTTTTCCCTCCTTCCTGCAACATGCGAGTTCTTCAAACATAAAGTGAAGAGATATTTGAGCACGCTGGCATGACAGCGAAGACTGTCGATGGATTTTAGATCCCGTGGTGGCTACCGATGTTGTTGGACTGCAGTGCTTACCATCAGGTAAAGTGCCGACACTTCGCCGTGCTACGATATAAAAAAGCTATGGACGTCGTTTGGCTGAATGGATGGATGACATTTAAATTGCATACATAACAAATTTACGTGTGCAATTATTACATAATGCCCCTGTGCCGTCACATGAAACTGGATACTTGTAGTCTCAGTGACTACGATTATAGCGAATTTCGTACTGACCCTCGAGAAATATATTTCCTTTCATGAAAGAATAAAAAGAAAACAATTTTACGCTTACTTGACTTATCGCCCAGCAAGCGACCGTTCCAGGCCAGTCCGTTCCGCAATGAGTTGTATAGTTTACACTCAGGTATCAGAGACGGATTTCAAAGAGGGTAAGAAGAGGAATAATATTCTATAAATGGTATAACTTGGACTTCTGAAAATTAAATTAAATTATTCATGTATGTTTATAGCAACTGAAAGGCATCACATTATTTACCTACTTATTGAATATATTAGAGCGCCAGTCAAACGAGTAATAAAGCACTTATAAATTGAAAGCACAACTAAAGACACTATATGGAAGATGTTTTTTATTATTATTTCATTTATTTACAAGTTTCAATAAAAGGTAATAAAGCAAGACCTAAGAAGAGGTGGCGTGATATTTAAAGGAAGGTGTTGGTACTGGGAATGAACTAGAATAGCGAAAACAAAGGAAGAATGGAGAAATTTAGGGGAAGCCTACGCCACGGAGACGAGTGCTACAACATATGTGAAATAATAATTATGTTATTTAGAAAAAGAAGTATATTGTCTATAGAATAGTAGTAAGATGTAATGGCGATATTAGTTTATTAGTACAAAATAGTTATTGTGTAAGTGGTGAGTGACGCAGTGGGCAATCTATATTTATAATAAAACAGTAAAAAGTCCAACACTGTACATTTAAGATATTTGAGTAAAAAATTTAAGGGCGCGTTTAGAATCATGGACAGAACGCATTACGAAAGTTTTTGAATTTTTTTCTTTCTGTCTGTTAGTTACTCCAATTACGCAGAAACTACTGGACCGAATTTGATGAAATTTGGTATGCTTGTAGTTTATAGTTAGTAATAACATTTAGGATTTAGGTTTTTTTGTACATAAATGTACATTTGTACGGTGTATAAAATTACGTGTGCTCTTATATCTTATGGATAATATCGGTTAATAATACAATATTACTCGGTTATTGTCATATAGCCCTTGATTCCATTGCGTTATGATTTGGATTTAAATTCAATTTTGCGATTGAACAACTGACTTTAATGTATTACTTTATAATTTGCATTTAAGTAAAATGCCTGATAAATAGTGGACGAGCTCTTCTCCGTATTTCATTGCTCTAACAAAGAGCTCAAGTCGTCAGTTTGTAGGAAACTGGGGAATACTGTTAGGTAAGATATGATGTTGAAAAGGATGCTAAGAAAAATACGAGTTCCAGAAACCTGTGGAGAACGATTTATTAGGTTAAATTCACAGCGTAGACGTAAGGTAAAATAACAATCGATCAATCGAAAGCAGTGAAGAGCGTGAGGGACGGCTGACAGCTAACCGTGATTACTACGATGTGTTTTAGGAATCTGAGACATTCACAAAGCACGAAACATGGTTAAATCGCTGATATTAATTGTCAGTACACCTATATATGTTTTTTGTCGCAGTTTTTCATGTACCAAATTTCAAGTTGACGAAGCTAGTATATAAATAAGATTCTACAAGAAAAAAATATGTTAATTAAGAATGTTACCTACCGATTTAATACGATATATTTGATTCTTAAAAGAAAATACAGATGACAAGTCACAAGGAAAAATAGCCTTAAAAATACACTATCGGTGTCGAGCTACTTCGCTGGCGTTTGTTAAATAGTATTTATTTTCGTCTCGTAATTCTATTTTTACTCATCTTTATAAATGTATATATAAGTCTTCTGTAAGTGTGTATGTGACTGTACTCCTCCTAAACGGCTAGACAAATTTGATGAAATTTTTTGTGTGTGGTTGAGTAGGTCCCTGGGTGGTTTAAATTCACAATTGGACCCGGTAGGTGATGCCGCGATCGAGTCTAGGTTTTTCTTTTTTACAGACATGCCAACGTCGAGTAGGACAAAGTCTGCCAGGTCCATTAATATTATATACATTTCTTATAGTCTATCAATAGATGAATGACAGGTACTTTTCTCAAGCAACTGTTTTTTTACTGTTTGTAAAAGTATTATTGACAATTATTGTTAAAGCCTATCATGAACAATGACATAAGCTTCGCGAGTAAAAAATTTAATACAAAAAATTTATAGTACCTTCAAATATTACCTATCGAATGGTATCTACTATCCCAGCTCAAAACACGGAAGACAAAATGACAATAAGACTATATATCCCTGACATTTTTTAGGTCTTTTTGAAGAAGAACAAATAACATTTATATATATATATATATATATATATATATATATATCGTATGGTTACTCAGCGTAAGCAATTTAAGTGCCTTAAATGCGTCTTTTATTCCGAATTGATTCACCTTATCGTCACTGCTTATTTCTTATGTTACTTAATCTTACTAATAATATACCCTATATCCTGGCCACATAATATAGCTATGAATTAATACATGTAAATCGGATAAGTGGTTTTAGCGTGAAAATAACATACACAGACAGACAGACAGAAAGACGTTTGGTTTTAAAATATGTATAGATATTTTTATTTGACATCAAATTGAAGGGCACTACGAATAATTGAATCGAACATGTTCACTCCAGTCAGTTGTGGAGTAATATTTGGCAAGCACGTTTTAATAAAAATGTTAATAATCATTCAATCATTAATTTTCGTTGAAAATATTTTCTGTGTATACAGAAATTTTTCTACTATGAACCTAAAATGGAAGCGAATAACAGTTGGCCGTGTTACTTTTGAACTTTTAATTCGTATTTTGATGATTATTAATAACGTTCTTTTAATATATGAAGATATTTTGGACAGGAAAGAACTTCTTATTGCAATTTCTTGGCATATATTATCGATTTACAGTGACTTTACAGTAATTTTATTCGTGATCAGACGATCTGACTCGTTCGAAATAATAATCGAAAATTTAACAACACTTCACCGCTTTTATAAAGATGATTTAAAGTACAAGAAAACTATTAAGAAGCTTCGTTTTATAACTATAGTACTTTTAGGGTTTTTCGTAACAATTCGTACACCATTTTTAATATCTAGAATAGTACGTAATATTGAAAATAACACCAACTTGACATCTATTAGCAAAAAACTGAAATTCACCGTGTTAGTTTTAACACAGTTATTGTATGAAAGTCGCTTTTTATTGGATAGTATTTTTTTTTTCTGTCTATTAATAACAGTGACTAGATTACTGAAATGTTTGAATAAGAGTATAAGTTTGACAAAGAATAATCTGAAGGCTGAAAATGATCACGCGTTGGAGAAAAATGAGATAAAACAATGGGTGCAGTTGTATAAATATTTTGTTACAGTCAGTACCATGTTATCTTCATGTTTTGGTGATCAGGTGAGCACAAGATTATGTTAAGAGAAAAATTCGTTAATTATAATAAGTTCGATCCCAATAAAGAAAAGTCATAATATAAAATCGATTAATCCTGTTCTTTCCTTCGTGAAAAGAGCTTTTTTTAAATGAAATATTTAATGACTATATTAATATAAGTATAAAAAAATATAGGAATATCTAAATTATTTCTGTAAAAGCGACAGACAAACGATGACTTAAATTTTACACCAGAATATTTTTTACCATTTACGATAGTCTTATATTATATTAAAGAGTGTTTTTCTTTTTCAGTTCTTTAATTCTTTGATAGTAGCTTCAGGCTATTACATGGGGTCCTTGTACAAAATTATCATTGTCATAGCAAATCACGTAAGTCCATTTATTTTTTACACTAAATAGATTCGAATCTTATCAAATAATAAGAAAAATGTGGATGCGTGTACTAATGCGACGCATAACATCGAATGTGACTATCTTCACCACAATAAAACAAAGATTAAGCAAGCAACTTTATAAGTTACTTAATAAAGTACCATGCGTACTATTTGTTATATTTTGCAGGCGCATCACCGAGATTCACTCTTATTTTTTTTATCGCACATAAAGTAGTAGGTATAACTAAAGAAACACTACAGCGAATTATTAATATGTCAGATATTTAAATTATACCACTTATAATGTGTTCTAAAAATTATAGGAACATTACAGCAACCTTGTTATGAGCAATTCCGTCTATTTACTTGTCTACCACAGTATTGTTGCAACTGTAATCATCATCGCTTGCGAAAAACTACATAATGAAGCAATAACCATGGAAAGGTCTCTAGCACAGATCTATAATATGTTAACTATAGGTAATGTATTTTTATTACTTTTTTCTACCTCCTAAGAATTAAACTGTCATTTTATTATCATCATCATCATCATCAACCTATATTAGTCCACTTCTGGACATAGGCCACCCCTAATGAGCGCCATAGCGCCCTGTCTTCAGCTGTCCGTATCCAGCATCTGCCTGCACTCTTTCGCAGATCGTCATCCCCATCTGGCCGGTGGGCGTCCCACACTACGTTTGCCGAGTCGCGGTCTCCACTCAAGAACTCGTTTACCCCAGCGGTTGTCGGTTCTTCGTGAGATATGGCCGCCCACTGCCACTTCAGCTTGCTAATTCTTTGAGCTATGTCGATAACTTTGCTTCTCTTTCGGATGTATTCGTTACGAATCTTATCCGACGATCTTATCTTACTTATGTGGGCCTATTCTGGATTCGTTGCCAGTCTGGGTTCCCACCTTGCCGTGAAAGTCCCCCATAACAACGTTGAAGTGAGCCTTAGTGGTGTTGTGCAAGGCTTTGGATATGTCCTCATACACATCCTCCACTTCATCATCCGAGTGTGCCGAGGTCGGTGCGTAAACCTGAATTACCTTCATGCTATACCGCTTGGATAGCCGAAGGATCAGATACGCTACCCTAGTCGACACGCTCGAGATTTCCTGAACGTTGTTAGAGAGGGCCTTATTGACGAGGAAACCTACGCCACCCTGGGATGTTCTATCAGCCTCGCGAAAGTAGAGAAGATGGCCCGAGTCAAAGGTTAAGGTGTCCTCGCCCTCTCTACGGACTTCACATAACCCGAGAACATGCCATTTAATGTTCTCTAACTCCATTTCCAACTGCGCCAGATGATGGTCAAGCCTCAGAGTACGTCCGTTAAACGTAGCCAGGGTCAGTTTATGAAGCATGTGGTAGCCTAATGTAGCCCGGGGATTCTTAGCACCCCTGCCCCGCTGTTACCATGGCCGTTACCATGGCCAGGGATAGCGAAGCGACCGGGAACTGAGGGCCATTTTCTTTTCGCTTTAATTTCCATAAGCGGGTAATGCCCATAATCCCAACGCTGGGCAGGCGGGATGGGGATCGCAGTTTGGTGGTGGGATTGTTCTACGGGGGCGCAGCTGCCCGTCCCCCGATATGTCCCTTAGTCGCCTCTTACGATACCCACGGCAAGAGTTGGGGAGGTATAATTCTAGGCCGGCACCACACCGCACAACATTTTATTATAATAAAGTCAAATCTAATAACTTAGTCTGAATGTAATAACTTATTATAATATATAGTTATTTATTTTTATCAATAGTTATTTATTATTGATATCAATATTTATTATCAATAGTTATTTATTTTTATCAATAGTTATTTATTTTTACCTAAAAATGTCCATAATTCGCGGGTAGGTAGCGATCTGTACCCGACTGGGCGGCGACCACTATACATATGGTGATAAGCGCGTCGGTGTGACTCGCTTTTGGTTTGTAGTATAAATTCAGCTATCGAAAGGATTGCAGGCTGGCATGACAGAGACAACCAATCGATGGCATGACTACAATAGTGGTTTGCTGATCTCTCTGATCTGATTGTACTATACTTAATATCAGTTATAATAAAACCGTTTTTTTTCTGTACGTGGCTACTGTAAGAGAGCCGATTAAACTTTATTTAGAATGACACTAAATAGAGAAAATCTATGTTATATGGAAGCCGTATGCACTGAAGAAGGCATATCAAGCCGGACATCTAATCTGACGGCGAACCTTGGGAGAGGCCTATGTACCTACAGCGATGAACTTCTAAAGGCTGACGATGATGATGAGGCATACAAAAGTTGTGAATCTTAATTGTGATAGGTTTTAAATAAAATTTAACTAAGGCTGAAATACTGATTTATAACTTAAGATGTAAGCAAAAATTTACCAACTTACTTTTTTTCAGAACACGACTCAGATGAAATAAAGTTGATGAAAGATTTCCTGCGTTTCGTGAGAAACAATCCTTTAAAAATAAAAATGTGTTTCTCCTCGACAACGGTGGGGGCGTATTTGTTCCCTACAATATTCTCCTTAATCGCTAGCTACATTGTAGTCGTATTGCAGTTCAACAGCACCGCATAATATTTTAATACTCAAGCAACAATCCGTAATTTCATTCGCGTTCATGAGAATATAAATATGAATTAAAATAGCCCATAGTACTCATGAATTATGTAGCTGCCTATTATTAAAATATTTTGTACCATTAGATGATTAGTTCCTGAGATTACCTCCCACAAACATAATCACGAACTTTACCTATTTATATACTTACTATAGATTACTGTAGTGAGCACATAAAACATATGAGAAGAAAATATTAATAAATTATTAGATATCTGTTAACATATTTTGTCTTACTGCTATATAACTATATGTTAATAATATAACTGCTAATTAATAAGTTATTTATTATTTTACACATCAGCAGATTCACAATTTTTTAATCTATACTTTTAATATGAGAGCAAAATGTCGAAATCTGTACATTAAAGATATCTGAGAAAAAATTACTAGGAGTAGTTTAGAATCAAGAACAGAAAACATTTCTACAGATTTAGAAATTTTAGTCTGTTTGTTTGTCTGTTAGCTTGTACCTCACCCACACAGTCAGTAATGGATCGAATTTGATGAAATTATGGTATGATTGTAATTTATAGTCTTTAGGTACATTTAGAATGTATTTTGACACGTAGATATGGAAATTTTTATGGTGTATCAATTGCGTTTAAGTTATACATATAAAATAAATGTATGTAGGTATATATAATACTGTAATGTATTTGTAAAGTGAAATTATGCAAAATTAATCCAAATTATTTGATGTTCACGTAATTTTAAATATTAAAAATAAAGGTGTTTGAATATTTCATTATTATTCATAAATGACACTGTACGCATTAGCTTTATAGAATTAAATGTTTTGAGACATTTCAAGGACGAACGTTGATAATTATAACGCACATTAAACGGTTTATCCCGCATTAAATCTATCGCAAATATGGCATTATTTTATTGTCACACTTAAGAATATTTTCTGTTACTGCGTGTATTAATAATTTAAGGCTGCTCTTATTCTTTTAGATTAGATTTTAATGTATTTTATTGTATAATGCTTCATGATTTACTGGATATGAACGGTTAATTAAAATAACATTATTATATAAACTTAGCTTATCCTAAAGGAAAACCTTTATTTATACTAAACTACTCAGTTCTTATGTCTTCTCAATAATATAGGTTAATATACCGACGGACACATAAACTGAATCAAAGTTCAGGATTACTTTAAAATGAATATTTTTAATAAGTATACGAACTTTTTAGGTTTACATAAATGAAAAAGTGAAAACTGGCCATTACCTATAACAAAAATACAAAGGAGAAGGATACTCTTATATATAATCTTGGGCCAGGATAAAAAGAAATATGTAATAATATGAAAATGGTGTTCTTAAACAATCACTAAAAATTCTGCGGATTTTCGCAATCTGAGAGCAAAGTTCTAAGATATTTTGTAAAAGAAAGGTCTTGTAATAAACTACAATTAAATGAGTGATCCACATCGACACAGGAATATTGAAGTTTGGAGACTGTCATATGTCAGCACTGAGTACAGCCTAAAATTCAGTTCCAATCAATAGATAACTATTGAATCGATTTGTTAACATGTACCGATTCTAAAATTTATTTTTATATTACGTATGAATATATTCTAATTTATAGAAGTTTAATCTAATAGTTCTAAATGTTTAATTCTTTTCATTGAATTGATTATCTGGTAATTGGCGTTGTACAATATATTTTTTTGTTTGAATTAATTTACATCAAACGATTATCGATAATTTTACTTACTCCTTAACTTACATATTAGTTTTCTCATTTTCTAGATTGTAACTTGTGATGATATTTTACATTTATAAGTACAAAAATACAATTGGTTTTATAAACCGTAGTTCAAGTAATTACAATCTGGGTCCAGAAATACCCGTCTTCATTAAAAATGGAAATGCACCAAAACAAATGATTATAGCCGGTAAAAGAAAATTTAGGGGTTGATTCATATTGGCGTATTTTTAGGGTAAATTTTAAATGGATTTTTTTTTTCATTTGCCAATTGAATTATTGTTACCAGTAGAATTGTTAGTTAGTCTTTTTAACTCAACAAGAGTTTCGGTACAATAATATAGATACTTCGTCCGAACAAGCTGCACAAATAGTGGCATTGGTGCGGGCACCAGGCGGTGCATGGGTCAACGAACGATTGCTAGAAATTTAAATTTAAACCAGTCTATGATTTCTACAGTATAGAGAATGTTTGTAGAGACATTTTTTATAATAGGACACGTGGTACCGGCAGAACTCGGGTAATTACCCGTAGAGATGACCGATTTATTGTGTCAACTTCCTATCGACATCGTTTCTTCACGTCAGTTAACATCAAAACAAAGCTGAATGAAGTACGTGGAGTAAATGTGAGTGCACGAACAATAAGAACGAGGGTAAAGGAACTCTCACCCTTTTTAGACCAGCAAATGGTCCAAAGTTATCTGCAGGCTTACAGATAAGCTCGCTTAAGAATTGCGCCTGAACACCTAAATTGGTCTGAAGAGCAATGGGCCTCCGTATTAGTCACCAATGAGTGTAGGAAATGTCTATATGATGCATATGGTCGCAGAAGAGTTTATCGTGGACGTGGGGAGAGATGTGCTCAAAATTGCTCTGAGGGGCGTGTTCCTTTTTGAGGCGATTCCTGTATGGTCAGGGGTGGCATATCGATGAACGGGCGAACGGAACTTGTATTCATCGATACGGTTCCTCAAAACGGTAATAGTGGGGGTTTGACGGCATAACGCTATATAACAGAGTTTTAAGAAGCTCACGTGGGGTTCCTTACATGGGATTCATAGGCGAAAATTTTATACTAATGCAAGATAATGCATGACCGCACGCCGCTGCATAAGTTTGACAATATTGCGAAGAGGTTAGGATGCGTACCATGAATTGGCCAGCACGCAGCTCAGATCTTAATCCTATTGAGCACGTTTGGGACAATTTAATTAAGAGCTGCATATGCGAGAAATCATGTTCCCACATCAGTGGCAGCACTAAGAATAGCAATTTCAATAGAATGGGATAATAATTCGCAAGACTATTTAATAACACTATATAAAAAAAACTTAGCTTAAAGATTTTTTCAATTCTTAAAATTATTTTTACAAAGAAATCATTTCTCGTTTTTGTTAAAAAAATTAACGGTCGTTTCCAGTCAACAAACTTAAACTTAAGAATATGATACTACGCTGTTTTAAAGTTAAAGAACCAATATCAATTTAAATATAACTTAATAGTTTGCATACTTGGTTAAAAAAATTATTTGAAAGTCGTCTTGTACTTTGATGCAGTTTATGTGTCCGCCAGTTTGGTTATACTTGAATTTTCTCAAAGGGCTTTTGATTAACTGCGTTATGATTTGAATTTATTAAATTAAAATACCTGATAAAATGTGGATGGGATTTTCTTATTTTTCTATTGCTAAAAAGAGTGAGATCCGTTCGTTCACAGGAAACTGGAGAATACCGTCAAGTGAGGCTTTCTGCTGAGCCAGCTACCAAGAAAAAGTTTACACGCCCCAGAAACCTGTATAGAACAATATACGAGGTTAATTTCACAACCTACACATATGGCAGAATATCGATCGATTGAAAGTAGTGAATATGAGGCAAGGCTGATTGTGAACCGCGAGAACCACGCTTCCTTTTTCGGAATCTGAGACATTCATCAAGTACCGATGTTGAATTTCAGAACACCTACATACCTATATTTTTATCGCTATTTTTTAGTTATAGAAACTACTAGCGGTGCCCGTCGGCTCTGCCGCCTTTTTTACGCAGTAATTATTTTCATCCTAGAATTTTATTTTTTTACATATTATTGATAACTCATATTGCTTATCAATTATAAAATTACGTATGCCTCCCTCGACGAAATTTCATCAAAATCGGTTGAGAATTAATATAAATTATTATTTTGAATATTTCTTTATGACTTTTGGCTAATATTATAGCCCATCAATTACTTATACTGGTTCAATCTTCTTAGTTAGGTGAATGGATAATTATGGCAAGTAATAAAATGCTGAAACTTTTGCCACAGCATTTTGTGGTTAACTATTTAACCGCGCTCAGTACTCTAGGTGTGGTTCAAGTTATACCGCGTAACTATTTGAAATCGCTACTGGCAGCCGCCTATACATGGCGGCAAAATATAGTGTTACATGCAGCACGGAGCAGCCACGAGAACTAAGTTGCAATAACTAACCACACGCTCTAAGTGCCAGCCCCGCCGAACATCATTTAGTTGCCTTTGGCCTTGGATTATTTTACACATTATTTTGCATTTTATTCATTTCTAGAATGGTTAAGTTAACGAATATCCGAATTATTATGTTAATGGCATATTCGTAATAATTTTTAATGATATATGATGTCTCATAATATTAGAAAAAAAACATGAACAAACAGAACTGCAGATTTATCAATATCTATACATATAATAAAATTTAACTGTCTGTTTGTGATGGCATAATATGAGGTTTTTATTAGATATTAGATTTCTCTCTACTTGGGGCAGCCTGACTGGTGAAATACCTCCACCCTACAGAAGATCGCAGCCAAATAACATAGTGTTGTGTTCCTGCGGTGAGTAGGGGGTTTCCAGAGCTCCTTGGGGTAGGGTAGTTCAAAGTCGGCAACGCGCTTGTGATACCTATGGTATTGCTGGCGTTCATAGGCTACGGGCTACCGTCGTGGCTTACCATCAGGAGGGCCGTACGCCCGTTTGCCACCTTTGTAATATTCTTCAATTGCTGGGCTATATGAATTGTCAATATTATGAGTAAAATCAAAATTACGAGATGATAATAATTAATAAATAATAAGTAGGTAATAAACGTGTGCGGAGCCGCGGTTCACAACTAGTTATATAATAGACTTATCGTAACGTAGTCACAGTGGTCTCACTTCCCTGTTCCTGTCTAAAACGTTTTGTTGCAGCATACTGTATGCTACACGAAGAGTTCCAATCGCAGACAAAGTAAAAAAAAAACGATATTGAAGTAACACGCAGGTTGCTAAACTGCCAAAGTAAAAACTTCGTTATAAATGCCGCAATTTTTTTTTATAGAGAATTTATAGTTTTTTCTTTATGAATTAATCTGATTTAATTGCCTACTGAAGTTTTTTAATGTATTTACAGTTTTTATACTCAGTGATAACTGAAGGAGATGGTAATTAAACTCTTTTACCAAATTATACATATTACCATTCATACATATAATACAATATTACTTCAGACACTTTAAAAATGGTGTTCTGTCCTAAGATGTATCTGCGAGTATAACTACGTATATGACGTATACTAGTGTAGTTACGTCTGCAACTAAGACAAAATCAAATAAAATTTATGTTGTGAGGCTATCCTTATGTAACTAAAGCTTTACCTACATACTTTCACTAATGATTTGATAATATTTTTTGACTTTATTTAAACTTCAAATAAACTGTTTATACTGCCAATAATAGTAAATGATCACAATAATGAAAATTATATTTTAGTGTGAAATTATAACCAAAAATTTTACATTTTGCTATACTATTAAGGCAAATAACTCCAAACTATTCATATTTAACCTAAAAATAGTAATTGACCATTAAATTTTTTAGCATGTGATTTGTTTTGTATCATACATCTTCTATATTATTAGTATTTAGCGCTCGTTCCTACTCAACGTCTCTGTCTGTCTGCCTGTTTATGTCCTTTTCACGTGAAAATCATATTTCATATTCATATTATTATTTAGTTTTTATTTTAATTTATAGCTATGTTAACCTATTCAGAATGAGTAAGATAAAAATAACCTAGTAAGATAAAGTAACATAATTAATAAGCAGTGACGATAATGGTGCATCAATTCCGAAAAAAGGCCTTTTTTGGGGCGCTTAAATGGCTCACGCTGAGTAACCCATACGAGATATATCAAATTAGTGTGCTATATAATTGTAGATCTTAAAAACACCTAAAAAAAGTCATAGATAACATATATCTATCTTAGCTTATCTTATCCCACAATAAGTTTTTTTATCTGCCATCTTTAGAGTGCGGACAACACGCTTCGCGCGTGCGCTCGACCCACGACATTCTGTAGTACACGCGAGCGGAGCCGCGGGCACAGCTTGTTTACTATATTTGGTATTTTAATACAATTTAAAGTGTAGTCTTTACTAAAAAAAGTAAATCAGTTGTAAAACAGCTAGAAACTCTTAGGTTCCAATGAATTATTTGGTGGTCATTACGAGTATATTTACTTCCAATAATTTTTCTTCTTACCCTTATTTCAGCTAAGCAGGCAAGACATCATTTCTTCTTCCACTCTTCTTTAGCAGATGTCATCTCTGTATTCACACCTTTTATACAAATTAATTTCTCACATAATTCACTCACTCGCCCGCTAGCTTCGGATGATTCAACATCGATCTGAGGTTGCCTTGTTTAGAGAAGAAACTCGTGTCATTGATTATGGTCGTTTCACGTCTCATCTGCAACAAAATTCGTTTAAATGAATATATTTTTAAATGTTTTTCATATATATATGTACACATTAGAAATGTTTTTATATTCATTAATGTAGAATATTATTGTAAAGAGATTGGTATAAAAACAGCAACGTGTTAGAAGCAAGAAAACGAATTTTAACTGGTAGAATCGTCCCGCAGTCCATCCTCTACCTATAGTAGGCTTCCCGCAGTCTGTCTCTTTTCATGCGATAGTCACTATCAAACAGCGATATGTAGGGCAAGCATCCCCCAGTCTGTTGCCAGTAGGATCGTCCTGCAGTCCGTCCTCTACATACCTGCCTCTATCGAGGTGTAATCTAATAATCTAAACTAGTCTATCGTCATCAGAAAATGTCACCGGCTGTTGCGGCGCGCGGGACTCGAGAGGAATGTGCTTTAGTTTACACATAGCAACTAATCAGATGCGATATATCATACTTTTTTCGATATATGTGTTTCAGTTATGATCCATAGCCAAATAACATAAACTAAGGCATGACGTCATCTCTATTTTACATATTACTTCATTGATCAAGATAACAATAACTACATTAATATTTATTTTTAATTTTTTTATTTCACATTAGATTGATGAGTAGAAGTAATAAAATTAATGGTTTAATAGTTTCACCCTAGTTACCCGTTCTGTAACGTAAGCAAAAGACGTTTTAATAAAAATTATGATAATAATAATTAAATTATTAATTTTCCTCGAAAATATTTTCTGTATATACAGAAATTTTTCGACTCTGAAGAAAAAATGGAAGCGAATAACAATTGGCCGTGTTACTGTTGAACTTTTAATTCGTATCTTGATGATTATTAATAACGTTCTTTTAATATATGAAATTATTTCAAATAGTAATTTTTTTTTGTTTGGTATTTGTGTTCAAATATTATCATTTTATAGTGACTTTAATACAATTTTATACGCGATCAGCCGTTCCAACTCGTATGAAAAATTAATCAAAAATTTGACAAAACTTCACCGCTATTTTAAAGATGATTTAACGTACAAGAAAACTACTAAACAGCTTCGTATAATAACGTTCGTACTCTTAGGATTTTTCATAACATTTCGTATACCATTTACATTATATAGATTGGTAGATAATATTGAAAATGACGCCAACTCGACATCTATATGCAAAAAACTGAGGTACACCGTGTTATTTTTAACACAATTTTTGTATGAATGTCGCCATTTATCGACTAGTATTTTTTTCTTCTGTCTATTAATAATAGTGGCTAGATTACTGAAATGTTTGAATAAGAGTATAAGTTTGACAAAAAATAAACTGAAGGCTGAAAATGATCACGCGTTGAAGAAAAATGAGATAAAACAATGGATACAGTTGTATAAATATTTTGTTACAGTCAGTACCATGTTATCTTCATGTTTTGGTGATCAGGTGAGCACAAGATAATTTTAAGAGAAAAAATCGTTAATTATAATAAGTTCGATGCCAGTGAAGACAAAATCATACTTTAAAATCGATTAATCCCGTACTTTCCTTCGGGAAAAGAGCTTTTATTTCTTGTTAAATATTTATTGGCTTTAATATTACTAAGAAAACTTATAGAAATTATAGCCCAAAACTAAGAAAATTATTTAAGTGAAAGCATAGAAAAACGATGGCTTCAATTTTACACCAGACTATCCTAAAACATTTTTGGACGCCGCGGGCACACAGCTACTTTGTCATATATTAAAGAGTGTATTTTTTTTCAGTTTTTCAATTCCTTGGTAGTAGCTTCGGGCTATTACATGAGATCTTTGTACCAAATTATCGTCGTCATAGCAAATTACGTAAGTTCCATTTATTTTTCATACGAAATCGATGCAAATCTCATCAAATAATGAGAAAAAAGTGAATGCGTGTATTTATACGACGAATAACATCGTGTGCGACTATCTTCACCGCAGTAAAATAAGAGGTTTAGCAAGCAACTTCATGGTGTAGACTACTTATTATAATTTGCGCGCGCATCGCAAAGATTCACTCTCATTTTTTTTTCATAAAGCGCTTACAGAAAGATATATAACTAAAAACACTACAGCAAATTTATTAATGTACCTCACATTTGAATTATTCTAATTTTATTTTATTTCAACAATTATAGGAACATTACTACAACTTTAATATGAAGAATCCGGTGTATTTACTTGTTTACCACAGCATTATTGCAACAGTCACCATCATCGCTTGCCAGAAACTACTTGATGAAGCAAAAACTCTGGAAAGATCTCTAGTACAGATCTATAATATATCAACTTTAGGTAATGTATTTTTAATACTATTTTTTGTACCTCCAGTTTTCGTCTAAGAATTAAACTATGATTTTATAACTCTGATAACTTAGATTGTAATAACATATTATTATTATATAGGGACTTATTTTTATCAAATGTCCATAATTTGCGAGGTGGTAGGGATCTGTACCCGAATGGGCCGTGAGCACCATACACATGCTGATAAGCGTGTCGGAATGACCCGCTTTTGGTTTGCAATTTGTCGTGAACATCCAGCGTACACTCAGCTGCCTAAAAAATTTCCTATGTCGTCATTGTGTTTAAATTCTACCGTGCCATAAAAAAGTCGATAAAACTTGAATAAGGATAATACAAAATAGAGAAAAGATATGTCATATTGATGCCGTATGCATATTAAGCCGGACATCCGAAGCGAAACTTGGGAGAGGCATATGGACAGCGGTGAACTGCTAAAGGCTGATGTTGATGATGAGACATACAAAAGTTATGTCATAATTATGCTAAAGCTTGAGAATTGAGATAAATTTTGACTAAGGTTGAAATACTGATTGATAACTTAAAATGTAAGCTAAAATTTTTCAACTTATATTTTTTTCAGAACACGACTCAGATGAAATAAAGTTGTTGAAAGATTTTCTGCGCTTCGTGAAAACAAATCCTTTAATAATAAATATGTGTTTCTCCTCGACAACGGTGGGGGCGTATTTGTTCCCTACAATATTCTCCTTGATCGCTAGCTACATTGTAGTCGTATTGCAGTTCAACAGCACCGCATAATATTTTAGTACACAAGCAACAGTCCGTAACTTCATTCGCGTTAATTAGAATATAAGAATGAAAATAGCCTAAAGTACTGATGGATAAACTAGCTTCCAATTAGTGAAACATTTAATACCATTAGATGAGTAGTTCCAGAGATTACCTCTACAACCATAAGTACGAAGTTTACCTATTTATAATATTATTACTATGGATTAATGTAGTAAGCACATAAAAACACACGAGAAGAAAATACTAATAAATTATTAACGGTTAACATATTCTGTATTTTGTTATAATATGTTTATTTGTGGAAATGTACCTAACCTCCTACTTACCAAAGCTATTTATTATTTAACAAACCAACAGATTCGCTATTTTTTATACTTATATAAATCACTAACGGTGTCCCGCGGCTCCGCACACGTTTGTACGTAGTAATTATTTTTATCTCGTATTTTTTTCAAATTGACAATTCATCAACTGAGGAATGACATGTACTTTCCGTGTATAATTTTCATCAAAATCGGTCAAGTTGTTTTTGAGTTAAATCCAGACATACAGACAGACAGTTGGTACAGATAAAACTAGAGCTTTATTAATATAGATTGATAAACATGTCAAGATAAATTAATTATACTCATTTATATTAATTGACCGGTGATATGTATTTTATTGTCAATAATATTAGTAAAAATATAATTACGTGATAAAAATAATTACTGCTTAACAAACGCGTACGAAGCCGCGGAGCATCACCAGTCTATATAAATAAATCTATAGTTCTGTCTGTACATATAACCTTTATTTTTTAATAACCCGATAGACATCCTTTGTAAAGAACACTCTGATCACGCATAAGACGTAATTTTTTTTTGTCTGTTGGCTATCTGTTTATCGTTACAAGGACCGGCTTCTTCTACCAACGTCATATTTAATAAAATACTATTTTACAGACATATTTAATAAATGAATGTGTCGTTGTGATTATGGTATCGGTACTAATGACTTAGTATTCGTAATATTAATCCGCACTATTAACTAACCGTGATAGTAACAGGTATGTTCAGTAAGCGCGTGAACTTTACAAGCAGGCAACAACCGACGAGTACTACAATATACGTGAAATAATATGTTGTTTAGAAGATACTTAATTGTTTATATAATATTAGTAAGATATAATGGCAATATTAGAGTATTAGTAGGAAATGGTTATTGTGATTGGATTTATATTAAATTTTGCGATTGAACTACTAACTTCAATTTTCGGAATGTATTGCTTTGTGATTTGCATTTGGGTAAAATGCCTGGTGGAAAGTGGACGAGATTTTTTGAGTGTTGTTCCATTGCATAGAAAAAGAAAAAGTCGTTGGTTTGCAGGAAACTGAAGAATACTGTTTGGTGTCTTGCTGCTGAACGAGATGCTAAGGGAAAAAACGAGCTTCTTTTTCTCACTGACTATACTGTTAGCCTAAAGGGCCCTGGAGCCATTAGAGGCTTTTACAGCTTTACTGGGCTTGGGAGCGAGCGCGGTGGGCAGTAAGCCGCGAAAGCGAGGCAAAAAGCTCAAGGGTGCCAAAGTGGTCGAACCTCGGCTTGTGCTGTTGCCGTACATGCATATAAGTCGCGATTTGACTAATGAATTCTCTATCCGTAAAATTAGATCTGACCACACATATAATACATGTTTCTGCCTTCTGGGAGGAAGGAAGAAACATGCGTATATGCATTTAGTAATATGGTAATTTTGGTCTAACTCTTAACTGATTTAAAGCAATAATGGCTCAGTGGTAGCGTGTACGACTTCGCTTTGATTGACGTGAGATCAAATCCCTGCAATTACTCTGAGCTTTCGGTGAAGGAAACATCTTAAGGAAACCATAACATGTTGGTAGGGCATTTCCTAATGCCCACCTGGCTAGCTACTACCCTCAAGTTGAAAATCTGTCCCCAAGCACCAATAGGTGTGTTCCGGCAGCTGCACTTGAGAGCCAATCTTCCTCTAGGCTTAGCGTGTTATCATGTTAGGCCACATCGTCACTTAACATCAGGTGACATTATGGCCACAACGCCAAATCTATAACTTTAAAAAAAAGGTCACCGAGTCACGGAGCACATCGCCTTTAACTTCAACGAATTCTACAAAGCATGTCGTACACTTGCGGTCTTTCTGGCGCCTTGTCTATTTAATATGTTCTTCAGCGAACTCCCACGTATCCCTGAGATCAAGGTAGGTTTATACTCTGATGACGCAGTTATTTACAGTTCACTCGGGCACAGAACTCACCTTTGCCGCCGGGGCGACGCGGTTAATGCTATCGCAAACCCGTTTCGCCCCATTTTGGCGGTTGATGGTACACCGTGGAGGTTTAGTGAGTAGGAGTCTCACATAACCACTCGTCCCCCCGGGCGGGTGTGTACCCATGAAGGGTTCCTCCACATTACAAAAAAAAAAGGCACAGAACTCACCTCAGATCACGCTTCCAACGTGCCGTAACCTAAGTCAGCAGATGTTGCTCGTAAGTGGCACATAGCATTCAAACCCCTTCTGTATACTGGGTGGATTGTGGAGTGTTTTTGTGCAAATCAAAGGTTTTTTGTATCTGAATTATTATCAATATTTATATTTTATGATTGTGATAAGCCTGCTACTGCTGGTTGTCGATATTTTTTGATGTTAGGGCAGTTTTCAGTGTCGTAGTCATCAGATTTGGTAAAAGTCATACACCTGTTATCTGTTGAGGTTTTTCAATGATGTATTGTCCCATGGAATTATTAGTAGTTTCAAATCGTTGTATTTCAATAGTATTAGTGTAAATTTTCTGCTGAGGAGTGAAAGGAAAGAAAAAAGCTGTTCTTCATAAAAAGATGAATTAAGTGATACCATATTAGATGCTGAAATACTGCTAAAAGATCCACGTCTACTCGTGACTTGTAATGATTGTTTTATCAATCATTTTTTAATTCTTAATTATATATATTTATTTCACTTTATTTGATTTCTCATTTATTCATTTATTGTGTTTATGCTCCTTTCCGAAGGCATCTCATCTATAGGTAATTTATTATTTTAAATATTGTATTACAAACTTCTTTTACATTCGTATATATATATAATAAGTAGGTCGTATACTAATATTGTATTTTTGGCTGAGAATCATTTAAATTTTAAATATAGAAAACGGTAAAATAATTGAAACATGACATATGGATTCTGTTTTTACGAGATGACATGGACGTCTATGAAAATCACGTACAGTCTTTTACAAGATTTTTATAAGTTTATTTATAATTCTGATCTATTTTATTATTTGGAGTTACACTACGTATCTGGAGACTATAAAAAACTTATTTTGTTACAACAAGAGACCTCTCGAATTACCACCGGTATTCGAAGGAGTTGGAACCTTTACTCGAAATTATAAAACGAATGAAAAACCTGGCGGATGCATTCATTCATGCTGGCTTGAGGAAGCAGATATAAAAATGGAACAGAATGGAGTTCTAATTAAACACAAACTTCTCACGACGAAATTTTACTAGCAGATCATTTACGGATATATTCAAAACTTGGACATTTCTTACTAGTGAAGGTGTTACTATCATTAATAGACTTTAATAAGGTACTCTGTTTTTATATCTCATTTAATGTTAATGCCTTCGGAATACACTTATTTATCTATTTTGCATTTTCATTCCATAACCATTAAATATTTATTTTCTGGAATATTATACTTATTTAATTGTCCACGTGACAGACTGAAGTATAATTATGTTTCTTCTGTTTCTTCCCAAAATTTATAATGTTTTGGACCAACTTAGGTTTCTTAGACGTGGAGAAACTATGCAACCCATCATTATTATCTATCTAATTTTCTTAGTGTCACTGCAGCTGGGTTTAATTACGAAGTTTTGTAATATTTATATTCCTTTGTTAGAACTACATGGAGATGAGGAGGATGTATCTTTAGATAAAACTGCATTTTAAAGCACTTGAATAGCGTGATCAGTAACTAGTAACTATGTACTAGACTATCTACTGTACTGTCTACTTCTAGTCTAGTCTATGTATATCTTCTCTGTATATTCTTTGTTTTTATTACTTTTAATATCAATACATAACATGGACAAGATGTTTCTGCTCCTTGACATCTTCATTTTCTTCAATTTACACTTTTATTACACTTTTGTAACAGTATAACTATGTAATGATAAGAAGACTTGCGTAGGCGACGTTAACTTATGCGCAACGCTAGTGTGAATGACATGAAATCTGGTGCTGACATCGGGTCATCTGGTATCAGGTCCTATAAATCTAATCCATCAAATCAATCCGATCTAATCGACCCGATGCTATTTTTTTGTACCTAAGTCATATAATTAAAGTTATAAATATATAAATATATTTATCCTTATTTTACTCCTTATTATGCAAGATATATTTATCCCGCACCAACGATTGGACCTTGATTTTTCAAACCGCACCGCAGGACAGTCGCTGATTCGACCAATTATAGCAGCGAACGTGTTAATATAAGTAAGATTTCTAGAAGTAGTATTGACAAAAAATTCATAAAGTAGGTCGGTCCGTCCATCCCTTTCTGTTCAATCCATAAACAAAACCAGACAATTTTTTTATCATATTCGTGATAAGTATCCTCTATTACTAGACGTCTAGTATAAAAATAAAGAAAAAATTACATGTACAGAGAGAACTACAGATTTATTAAGATATATATATATATACAGAAAATATCATACAGTGATATACATATATCCTTATTTGGATAGGTATATATGCCTTTATGTTATGTTTAATATGGTGTCATGTTGTTTGATGATGATGATGACCGTCGTGGTGGCTGTGACCATTTAAGTTTTACTTCAATCGCGTGTGACGGTTACACGCTGTTAAATTTTTTCATAATGGCCCGGTGCCGTCACATGCAACTGGATACCTGTAGTTTCAGTGACTGCGATTATAGGGAATTTCGTATTGACCCTCAAGAAAATATTTCCTTTCATGAAAGAATAAAGAGAAAACAATTTTACGCTTACTTGAGTTATCGCCCAGCAAACCTTTCCGGGCCAATCCGTTCCGCAGTGAGTTGTATAGTTTACACTCAGGTATCAGAGACGGATTTCAGAAAAACTAAAAAGGGGAATAAATTTCTATAAACGGTATAACTTTGACTTCTGAAAATTAAATTAAATTATGCATGTATGTTTATAGCAACTGAAAGGCCAAACATTATAATTGCTTACTTATTGAATATATTAGAGCACCACTCAAACGAGTATAAAGCACTTATAAATTGAAAGCACTCAATATAATTATGTAACTTGACTAATGGTATTACCTCGTTCATTAATAACAAGTTAAAACACATAGGTCACGACGAAAATGTACTTGTAAAGAACTAGGTATATGGATTTTTTTAAATTATTATTTCATTTATTTATAAGTTTCAATAAAAGGCAAAAAAGCAAGACCTAAGAAGAAATGGCGTGATATTTAAAGGAAAGGTGTGGCTGGGAATGAACTAGAATAGCGAAAAGAAATGAAGAATGGAGAAATTTGGGGGAAGCCTACTATTATTACAAGGACAGGATTCCTCTACCAACACGTTATATTAAATAAGACTATTAAATCTATGTCGGAGAATCGTGACGATGTTATTATGAAATTCATACTAACGACTTAGTATTCGTACTATTGACCGGCACTATTGGCTGGACGCGATAGAAACAGATGTGCTCAGTGAGCGTGCGCACTGTATAAGCAGGCAGCTAAGTCTTGGTCGAGATATGGAAACGTGAAGACCTCACTTAATAAGTCGACTACAATAAACACTGTTCCTGAGTGTTGTCTCGCCACGAAGAGATGGCGTGATATTTAAAGGGAAGGTGTTGTTGGTAATACACTGGAATAGCGAAAAGAAAGAATGTGTGGAGAAATTTGGGGGAAGTCTACGCCGCGGAGACGAGTGCTACAACATATGTAAAATAATAATTCTGTTTAGAAAAAAAAGAATCTTGTCTATAGAATAGTAGTAAGATGTATTGGCGATATTAGTTTCTTAGTAGAAAATAGTTATTGTGTAAGCGGTGAGTGGCGCAGTGGGCAAACTATATTTATAATAAAACAGTAAAAAGTCCAACACTGTACATTAAAGGTATTTGATTAAAAAAATTAAGGGGGCGTTTATAATCATGGACGGAACACATTATGAAAGTATTTTTTTTTCTTTCTGTCTGTTAGTTACTCCAATTACGCAGAAACTACTGGACCGAATTTGATGAAATTTGGTGTGTTTGTAGTTTATAGTTAGTTTCATATGAACGTTTTTCATATGAACATTTGTATGGTGTATAAATTACGTGTGCTCTTGTATCTTTTGGATAATATCGGTTAATATCTAATACAATTTTACTCGGTAATTGTCAAATAGCCCTTGATTCCATTGCGTTATAATTTGGATTTAAATTCAATTTTGCGATAATTTACATTTAGGTAAAATGCCAGGTAAATAGTGGACGAGCTCTTCTCCTTATTCCATTGCTCTAACAAAGAGCTCGAGTCGTCGGTTTGTAGGAAACTGGGGAATACTGTTAGGTGAAATTTGATGCTGAATGAGGTGCTAATAAACTATTACGAGCCCAAGAAACCTGTAAAGAATTATTTAATTGGTTAAATTCATAGCGTAGACGTAATGACATTTCCAGAATGTCAATCGATCAAACGAAAGCAGTGAAGAGCGTGAGGCACGGCTGACAGCTAACCGTGATTACTATGATGTGTTTTAGGAATCTGAGACATTCACAAAGCACGAAACACGGTTAAATCGCTGATATTAACTGTCAGTACACCTATATTTGCTTTTTGTCGCAGTTTTTCATGTACCAAATTTCAAGTTGACGAAACTTGTATATATAAGATTATACAAGAAAAAAATATGTTAATTAAGAATGTTACCTACCGATTTAATACGATATATTTGATTCTTAAAAGAAAATATAGATGATAGGTCACAAGGAAAAATAGCCTTAAAAATACTTTAGCGATGTCGAGCTACTTCGCTGGCGTTTGTTAAACATTATTTATTTTCGTCTCGTAATTCTATTTTTACTCATCTTTATAAATGTATATAAGTTTTCTGTAAGTGTGTATGTGACTGTACTCCTCCTAAACGGCTAGACAGATTTTGATGAAATTTTTGTGTGTGGTTGAGTAGGTCCCTGGGTGGTTTAAATTCACAATTGGACCCGGTAGATGACGCTGCGGTCATGTTCTAGTTTTTTTTTTTTCATTTACAGACAAGCCAGCGGTCGAGTAGGACATCTGCCAGGCCCATTAATATTATATACATTTCATATAGTCTATCAATTGATGAATGACATATACTTCTCTCGTACAACTTTTTTTTTACTTTTCTACAAGTATTATTGACACTGAGTGTTAAAGCCTATGTATTGAACAATGACATAAGTTTCCCGTGCAAAATATTTAATGGAAAATTTATAGTACCTACAAATATCACCTATCGAATACTACCTACTACCCCCGCTCAAAACACGGAAGACAAAATGACAATAAGACTATATATCCGTGACATTTTTTTAGGTCTTTTTGAAGAAGAACAAAGAACATTTATATATATATATATATATATATATATATATATATATATATATATATATATATATATATATATGTATATCTCGTATGGTTACTCAGCGTAAGCAATTTAAGTGCCTTAAATGCGTCTTTTATTCCGAATTGATTTACCTTATCGACACTGCTTATTTCTTATGTTACTTAATCTTACAAAATAATATACCCTATATCCTGGCCACATAATATAGCTATGAATTAAAACATGTAAATCGGATAAGTGGTTTTAGCGTGAAAAGAACATTCACGGACAGACAGACAGAAAGACGTTTGGTTTTAAAATATGTATAGTAATTTTTATTTGACATCAAATTGAAGGGCATTACGAATAATTGAATCGAACATGTTGACTCCAGTTAGTGGTGGAGTAATATTTGGGAAGCACGTTTTAATAAAAATGATAATAATATTTCAATTATTAACTTCGTTGAAAATATTTTCTGTGTATACAGAAATTTTTCCACTCTGAACAAAAAATGGAAGCGAATAACAGTTGGCCGTGTTACTATTGAACTATTAATTCGTATCTTGATGATTATTAATAACGTTCTTTTAATACATAAAGATATTTCAGACAGGACAGAGATTGTTATCGCAATTTTTCGCCAAATATTATCGATTTACAGTGACTTTACAATAATTTTATACGTGATCAGACGATCTGACTCGTGTGAAATATTAATCGAAAATTTAACAACACTTCACCGCTTTTATGAAGATGATTTAAAGTACAAGAAAACTATTAAGAAGCTTCGTTTAATTACGTTAGTACTTTTAGGGTTTGTCGTAACAGTTCGTATACCATTTCTAATATCTAAAATGGTACGTAATTTTGAAAATAACACCAACTCGATATCTATTAGCAAACAACTGAGGTTCATCGTGTTAGTTTTAACACAGTTATTGTATGAAAGTCGCTTTTTATTGGATAATATAGTTTTCTTCTGTCTATTAATAACAGTGACTAGATTACTGAAATGCTTGAATAAGAGTATAAGTTTGACAAAGAATAAACTGAAGGCTGAACATGATCACGCGTTGAAGAAAAATGAGATAAAACAATGGATGCAGTTGTATAAATATTTTGTTACAGTCAGTACCATGTTATCTTCATGTTTTGGTGATCAGGTGAGCACAAGATTATGATAAAAGAAAAATTCGTTAATTATAATAAGTTCGATGCCAGTGAAGACAAAATCATAATTTAAAATGGATTAATCCCGTTCTTTCCTTCCTGAAAAAAACTTTTTTCTAGTGAAATATTTAATGGATATATTAATATTAGTATAAAAAATACATAGGAACATCTAAATTATTTCTGTGAAAGCGATGATTTAAATTTTGCACCATACTATTGTGTGACATTTTCGATAGTCTTTTGTCACATTATATTATAGAGTGTTTTTCTTTTTCAGTTCTTTAATTCTTTGATAGTAGCTTCAGGTTATTACATGGGGTCTTTGTACCGAATTATCGTTGTCATTGCAAATTACGTAAGTCCATTTATTTTTTAAACAAAATAGATTCGAATATTATCAAAAAAAAGAAAACTGTGGATCATTGTACTTATGCGACGCATAACATCGAATTTGACTATCTTCACCATAATAAAACAAAGATTAAGCAAGCAACTTTATAAGTTGCTTAATAAAGTACTATGTACACTTTTTGCTATATATTGCACGCGCATCACAGATATTCACTCTCATATCTTTTCCATAACGCACATAACTAAAAAACATTACAGAGAATGTATTAATATGTCAGATATTTAAGTTATACCACTGATATTTTTTTCTTAAAATTATAGGAACATTACAGCAACCATGTTATGAGCAATTCCGTCTATTTACTTGTCTACCACAGTATTGTTGCAACTGTAATCATCATCGCTTGCGAGAAACTACATAATGAAGCAAACATTCTGGAAAGGTCTCTAGCACAGATCTATAATATGTTAACTATAGGTAATGTATTTTGACTACTTTTTCTACCTCCTAAGAATTAAGCTGTCATATTATTATAATAAAGTCAAATCTAATAACTTAGAATGATTTTAATAACTTATTATAATATATAGGTACTTCTTTTTATCAAGGGCCTAAAAATGTCCATAATTCGTGGGGAGGTAGGGATCTATACCCGGCTGGGCCGCGACCATCATACACATGGTGATAAGCGCATCGGAGTGACTCGATTTTGGTTTGTAGTATAAATTCAGCTGTCGAAAGGATTGCAGGCTGGCATGACAGCGACAACCAATCGATGGCATGACTACAATAGTGAATTGCTGATCTCTCTCGGTGTTTACCGTTTTAAATTGTACTATACTTAATGTCAGGCATAATGTCGTTACTTTGTACTGTACGTGGCTACTGTAAAAGAGCCGATTAAACTTCATTAACAATGACACTAAATAGAGAAAATCTATGTTATATGGAAGCCGTATGCCCTGAAGAAGGCATATCAAACCCGGAGATCTAATCTGACGGCGAACCTTGGGAGAGGCCCATGTACCTACAGCGGTGAACTTCTAAAGGCTGATGATGATGATGAGGCATACAAAAGTTGTGAATCATAATTGTGATAGGTTTTGAAATAAACTTTAACTAAGGCTGAAATACTGATTGATAACTTAAGATGTAAGCAAAAATTTACCAACTTACGTTTTATTTCAGAACACGACTCAGTTGAAATAAAGTCGTTGAAAGATTTTCTGCGCTTCGTGAAAAACAATCCTTTAAAAATAAAGATGTGTTTCTCCTCGACAACGGTGGGAGCGTATTTGTTCCCTACAATATTCTCCTTGATCGCTAGCTACATTGTAGTCGTATTGCAGTTCCACAGCACCGCATAATATTTTAGTACACAAGCAACAGTCTGTAATGTCATTCGCGTTAATTAGAATAAAACAGCCTTATAGTACTCATGAATAAACTAGCTTCCCATTAGTGAAACATGTAGTACCATTAGATGAGTAGTTCCAAAGATTTCCTTTACAACCTTAATCACGAACTTCACCTATTTATAATATTATTACTATGGATTAATGTAGTAAGCACATAAAAACAAATGAGAAGAAAATTATATTAAATTATTAACGGTTCACATATTTTGTCTTTTATTATAATATGTTTATTTGTGGAAACGTACCTAACCTCCTACTTAACAAGCTATTTATTATTTCACAAACCAACAGAATCGCTATTTTTTATACTTATATAAATCACTAGCCGAGTCCCGCGGCTCCGCACGCGTTTGTATGTAGTAATTATTTTTATTTCGATTTTTTTTCATATTTTTGACAATTCATATAACCTATCAACTGAGGAGTGACAGGTACTTCCCGTGTATAATTTTCATCAAAATCGGTCAAGCTGTTTTTGAATTAAATCCAGACAGACAGATTGTACAGATAGAACTACAGCTTTATTAATATAGATTGATAAACATGTCTAGATAAATTAATTATACTCATTTATATTAATTGACAGGTGATATGAATTTTATTGTCAATAATATTAGTAAAAATATAATTAAGTTATAAAAATAATTACTGCTTAACAAACGGGTACGAAGCCGCGGAGCATCACCAGTTTATATAAATAAATCTATAGTCTGTCTGTACATATAACCTATATTTTTAAATAACCCGATAGACATCCTTTGTAAAGAACACTCTGATCACGAATAAGACGTAATTTTTTTTTTGTCTGTTTGTTGTCTGTTTACCGTTACAAGTACCGGCTTCCTCTACCGGCAACACGTCATATTAAAGAAAATACAATTTTACAGACATTACATAGTATAAAACAAAGTCGCGTCACTCTGTCCGTCCCTATGTATGCTTAAATTTTTAAAACTACGTAACGGGTTTTCACGGAATCAAGAGGAAGGTTTTTATGTATAATACATGCATAATATTGTAGAGAAACACTGATAAATTTAGAGGTTTCTGATGTGATGTCGTAAATAAACACATTTTTTGCGCTTACATTGCAAACGCTGGCTGAACCCTACGATATAAATCAAAATAATGTACTACTACAGTATTGTACACCTTAAAAAGTTCAATAAAAAATGGCTTATTTACGAAGTGATTTTAAGCAATACAGCGTTAATCCTTATCCAATTAAGTACCTTAAATACATTTTCCATTTAATATAGATCAATACAGCCCTTTACAGCATGTAATTTAAATGAATATTTCAGAAGATATTACAGATTTAAAATGTAGGGAAGTGCGGCGGTAGCGGCCCTATATACAGAATGTATTGTTTTGTAATTTGCATTTGGGTAAAATGTCTGGTAGAAAGTGGATGAGATATTCTCAGTGTTGTTCCATTACTCTAAAAAAAAAGTCGTTGGTTCGCAAGAAACTGAGGAATACTGTTAGGTGAGTCTTGCTACTGAACGAGATGCTAAGAAAAAATGACGAGCCCTTTTTACTCGCTGACTATACTGTTAGCCTTAAGGGCCCTGGAGCGATTAGATGCTTTGACAGCTTTACCGGGCGGGGGCGAGCGCGGAAGGTACTAAGCCGCGAAAGCGAGGCAAAAAGCTCAAGGGTGCCAAAGTGGTCGAACCTCGGCTTCGGCCGTACATGCAAATAAGTCGCGATCTGACTAATGAATTCTCTATCCGTAAAATTAGATCTAACTGGCTATACATATAATACATGTTTCTGCCTTCTGCGAGGAAGGAAGGAACATGCGTATATGCATTTAGTAATATAGCAATTTTAGTCTCTAAGTGTCTCTAACTCTAACTGATTTGAAGCAATGATGGTGGTAGCGTGTACGACTTCGCGTCGATTGACGTGAGTTCGAATCCCTGCAAAGAGTCTGAGCTTTCGGTGAAGGAAAACATCGTGAGGAAACCATAGCATGGTGGTAGGGCATTGCCAATGCCCATGGGCAATGCCCACCTGGCTAGCTTCTACTCTCACGTTGAAAATCTGTCGCCAAGAACCAACAGGTGTGTTCCGGCAGCTGCACTTGAGAGCCAGTCTTCCACTAGGTTTAGCGTGTTATCATCTTGGATCACATCGTCACTTAACATCAGATGAGATTGTGGCCACTACGCCAAAACATATAACGAGAAAAAAAAAACATCAGTATATCTCTTGTCGTCATTTTTCAAACTGTGAACTTCTGTATCCTGAGTGGACTGTGGATTGTTTGTTGTGCAAATCAACGGTTGTTTGTATCTAAGTTATTATCAAAATGAACACAATTCAATCCATAAATAAAATCAGACAATTTTTTTATCATATTCGTGATCAGTACCATCTATTACTAGACGTATAGTTTAGAAATCAAATGACATGTACAGACAGATTTATTACAAATTTATTAATACATAAAATATATCACACAGTGATATACATACATATCCTTATTTGGATAGGTATATGCCTTTAAGTTATGTTTAATATGGCGTCATGCTGTTTGATGATGATAATGATGACGGTCGGGGTGGTGGTTACCGTCGGGGTGTTGGTGACCGTCGGGGTGGTGGTGACCGTCGGGGTGGTGGTGATCGTCGGGGTGGTGATAATCGTCGGGATGGTGGTGACTGTCGGGATAGTAGTGACCATTTAAGTTTTACTTCAATCGCGTGTGACGGTTACACGCTTTTATATTTTTTACATAATGCCCCTGTACCGTCACATGAAACTGGATACCTGTAGTCTCAGTGACTACCATTATATGAAATTTTGTATTGACCCTAAAATATAAAAAATATTTCCTTTTATGAAAGAATAAAAAGAAATCAATTTTACGTTTACTTGAGTTATCGCCCAGCAAGCGACCGTTCCGGGCCAATCCGTTCCGCAGTGAGTTGTATAGTTTACACTCAGGTATCTCAGTTCGAAACTACTCCCTCAGTTCGAAACTCAGGTATCAGAGACGGATTCCAGAAAAGCTAAATATTCTATAACCGGTATAACTTTGACTTCTTCTGAAAATTAAATTAAATTATTCATGTATGTTTATAGCAACTGAAAGACCAAACGTTATAAATTTACTTATTTATTTAATATATTAGAGCGCCACTAAAACGAGTAATAAAGCACTTATCAATTGAAAGCACTCAATATTATTATGGAACTCGACTAATGGTATTACGTCGTTCATTAATAACATGTTAAAACACATAGGTCACGACGAAGATGTTTTTTTTTTTTGAACTGACTATACTGTTAGCCTTAGGGCCCCTGGAGTCTTTACGGCTTTTACAGCTTTACCGGGCTTGGGGGCGAGCCCTTAAGGCACTCAGCCGCGAAAGTTTTGCGACAACATCCGAGGGTGCCAAAGTGGCCGAACCTCGGCTCGGACTGTTGCTCGTATGCAAATAAGTTGCGATCTGACTAATTCCCTATCATTTGATCTAAAATAACTAGCCAACGTTTCAACCTTCTTCCGTGTCGGCTGCCTAAACCTTCTTTTAATCTAAAGTGTACCTAAAGTGTAAGTGTACCTTAAAATAATCTCATAATCAAAGTGTACATTAAAATAATATATTAAACAGTTTTTTTAAAACCCTAATTTCGAGGCTCAGTATAACAGAAAGCAAACCGCGCTTTTAAGCGCGTTCGTTTCTAATTGACGAAATCCACGCTTTAGTATAGCTTTACTCGGTTATTGTCAAATAGCCCTTGAGTCCATTGCGTTATGATTTGGATTTAAATTCTATTTTGCGATTGAACTACTGACTTTAACTTTCGGAATATATTACTTTATAATTTGCATTTAGGTAAAATGCCTGGTAAATAGTGGATGAGCTCTTCTCCGTATTCCATTGCTCTAACAAAGATCTCGAGTCGTCGGTTTGTAGGAAACTGGGGAATACTGTTAGGTGAGATTTGATGCTGAATGAGATGCTAAGAAACAATTACGAGTTCAAGAAACCTGTAGAGAACGATTTATCTACATATTAATACGTGAAGCAAAATCTTTGTACCTACCCCTTTTTACGAAAATTGCCCGGACGGAGGAGTATGAAATTTTCCACACTTATAGTTTATATAGAGAAGGAGTGCAGAATGCCAATATTTTCTTAAATTATTCATAAAAATATATATTAAATCAATAAAAAGAACAATACACACACTACCATGTATTTGACACATTCACACGTATTATTTGTACTCTTTTATTTATTGTTAAAGTCTGTGGTCAAATTAAGAATAGATTAACGAGCATATTGTTTGTCTTTAATATTATTTGTCTATAGTCTTACTGAATGTCAAACATAACGATAATAAATTCATTTATTATTACAATATATATTAGTTATTAGTGAAATACTGCTCGCTCAAAATACAAATATAAATCTAATATAAAATATCAATATAAAAAGAGAGTTGTGTAGCAATATCATATAGCTAAGTAAATAAATATATTTGTTACAGCTGGGTCAAAAAACTTTTTGTATTTTAAATAACTACTACTTTCTACTTTTATTATGCCTCGACATAGAACATTAACGGGTCGGAGTGAGAGACAAAGAAGAATAAATCTATATTCCCGGACAAATAATAATATTAATGAAAATTCAAATAATGTTAATATTTTACAGAATGAAGAAGTGAATTTGAGATATACATTTAAATGTGTGCGAAATGTAATTCCAAAAGTTTTTTATATAAATTTCTTTAATTTGTTGTTTGAAAAAATAGGCAAAATAACAGTGTAGCCGTCGCGAAATCTGTGATTATAGAAGTATAATTTTTGACAATAGAACATTAATAATGTTTTGAAGCGATGATGGCGCAGTGGTAGCGTGTACGACTTCGCGTCGATTGACGTGAGTTCGAATCCCTATAATGAGCCTGAGCTTTCGGTGAAGGAAAACATCGTGAGGAAACCATAGCATGGTTGTAGGGCATTTTCTAATGCCCGCCTGGCTAGCTACCACCCTCAAGTTGAAAATCTGCCGCCAAGCACCAATAGGTGTGTTCCGGCAGCTGCACTTGAGAGCCAGTCTTCCACTAGCGTGTTACCATCTTGGGCCGCATCGTCACTTAACATCAGGTGAGATTGTGGCCACTACGCCAAACCTACAACGATAAAAAAAACTTATAATTTAAATTAATTATGGTCAAATTGCGACCACTAGTTAGGTTAAATTCACAGCGTAGAAGTATGGAAGAATACTAATCGATCAATCGAAAGAAGTGAAGATGACAGGTCACGCGGCAAAATAGCCTAAAACATACTCTAGCGGTGTCGCGCGACTCCGCAGGCTTTTGTTAAACAGTATTTATTTTCGTCTCGTAATTTTATTTTTACTCATCTTTATCTAATATATAAAATTCTCATGTCACGGTGTGCGTGATTGAACTCTTCCGAAACGGCTCGTCCGATTTTCGTGAATCTAAGCGTGCATATCGGCCAGGGTGGAGAATCGGACAACATCTATTTTTCATCCCCCTAAATGTTAAGGGTCCACCCTTTTTATTTAATTTTTTAGACAATTTTTTTTTTTTTTTTTTATGCTACAACATACAAAAATAAATATAACCCTTAATTTTCACCCCTCTACGATCAACCCTTAGATGAAATAACATACATGGCAAAACAACGTTTGCCGGGACAGCTAGTATATGTATATAATTCTTCTGTGTGTTATGTGACTGTACTCCTCCTAAACAGCTGTACCGATTTTGATGAATATTTTTGTGTTTGGTTGAGTAGGTCCCTGGGTGGTTTAGATTCACAATTGGACCCGGTAGGTGACGCTGCGGTTCGCGCGGACGCTGCGGAAGTTCTAGTTTTTTTTTCATTTACAGACAAGCCAACGGTCGAGCAGGACAACATCTGCCAGGCCCATAAATATTATATACATTTCATATAGTCTATCAATTGATGAATGAAATATACTTCTCTCGTACAACTTTTTTTTAACTTTTCTAAAAGTATTATTGACAATGAGTGTTAAATCCTATCAATTGAACAATGACATAAGCTTCCCGTGCAAAATATTTAATGAAAAATTTATAGTACCTGCAAATATCACCTATCGAATAGTACCTACTACCCCCGCACAAAACACGGAAGACAAAATGACATATAAAACAATATATCGCTGACATTTATTAGGTTTTTTTTAAGATCTACTATTATAAAGGACATCAATTTGATATTTATTGTATAGTTTGCGTAAGCCATTTAAGCGCCTTAAATGCATCCTTTTCCCGAATTGATTAAACATTATCGTCACTGCTTATTTCGTACGTACTTTATCTTACAATATAATATATCCTATAACCTGGCCAGATAACATAGCTATGAATTAAATCATGTAAATTGGATAAGTAGTTGTAGCGTGAAAAGATCGTAAATGGACAGACAGACAAAGAGACGTTAGGTTTTATAATATGTATAGATATTTTTATTTGACATCAAATTTAAGGGCATTAGAAATAATTGAATCAAACATGTTCACTCCAGTTAGTTGTGGAGTAATATTTGGAAAGCACGTTTTAATAAAAATGAAAATAATAATTCAATTATTAATTTTCGTTGAAAATATTTTTTGTGTATACAGAAATTTTTCGACTCTGAACAAAAAATGGAAGCGAATAACAATTGGCCGTGTTACTTTTGAACTTTTAATTCGTATCTTGATGATTATTAATAACGTTCTTCTAATATATGAAGATATTTCGGACGGGAATGAACTTCTTACTGGAATTTTAGTGCAAATGTTATCGATTTACAGTGACTTTACAGTAATTTTATTCGTGATCAGACGATCTGACTCGTTTGAAATATTAATCGAAAATTTAACAACACTTCACCGCTTTTATAAAGATGATTTAAAGTACAAGAAAACCATTAAGAAGCTTCGTTTAATTACGTTAATATTTTTAGGGTTTTTCGTAACAATTCGTATACCATTTTTAATATCTGAAATAGTATATAATATTGAAAATAACATCAACATGACATCTATTACCAAAAAACTGAGATTCATCATGTTAGTTTTAACTTACTTATTGTATGAAAGTCGCTTGACATTGGATAGTATTTTGTTCTTCTGTCTATTAATAACAGTGGCTAGATTACTGAAATGTTTGAATAAGAGTATAAGTTTGACAAAGAATAATCTGAAGGCTGAAAATGATCACGCGTTGGAGAAAAATGAGATAAAACAATGGATGCAGTTGTATAAATATTTTGTTACAGTCAGTACCATGTTATCTTCATGTTTTGGTGATCAGGTGAGCACAAGATTATGTTACGAGAAAAATTCGTTAATTATAATAAGCTCGATCCAAATGAAAAAAAATCATAATTTAAAATCGATTAATCCTGTTCTTTCCTTCGTGAAACGAGCTTTTTTCTTGTGAAATATTTAATGACTGTATTAATATTAGTATAAAAAAATTATAGGAACAACTACATTATTTCTGTAAAAGCGATAGACAAACGATGACTTAAAGTTTACACCAGACTATTGTAAAAAAAAATCGATAGTATTTTGTCATATTATATTAAAAAGTGCTTTTCTTTTTCAGTTCTTTAATTATTTGATAGCAGCTTCAGGCTATTACATGGAGTCTTTGTACAAAATTATCGTTTTCGTAGCAAATCACGTAAGTCCGTTTATTTTTTACTCTAAATAGATTCGAATCTTATCAAATAATAAGAAAAATGTGGATGCGTCTACTTATGCGAGGCATAACATCGAATGTGACTATCTTCACCACAATAAAACAAATATTTAACAAGCAACTTTATAAGTTACTTAATAAGGTACCATGCGCACTTTTTGTTATATATTGCACGCGCATCACAGAGATTCACCTTCATATTTTTTTCATAACGCACATAAAGTAGTAGGTATAACTAGATAAACACTACAGCGAATTTATTAATATGTCAGGTATTTAAATTATACAACTTATAATTTATTCTAAAATTATAGGAACATTACAGCAACTTTGTTATGAGCAATACCGTCTATTTAGTTGTCTACCACAGTATTGTTGCAACTGTAATCATCATCGCTTGCGAGAAACTACATAATGAAGCAAACACTCTGGAAAGGTCTCTAGCACAGATCTATAATATGTTAACTATAGGTAATATAAAATTATTACTAATTTTTTTAGTCCTAAAAAGTAAACTGCCATTTTATTAAAATAAAAGTCAATTGTAATTGTAATAACTTATTATATATATATATATATATATATATATATATATAGGTATATATAGGTACTTCTTTTTATCAAGAGTCTAAAAAGTCCATAATTCTCGAGGAGGTACCTGTACCCGGCTGGGCCGCGACCACAATACACATGGTTATAAGCGCTAAGGAGTGACTCACTTTTGGTATGTAGTGTCGAAAGGATTGCAGGCTGGCATGACAGCGACAACCAATCGATTGTATGACTACAGTGGTGGATTGCTGATCTCTCTCGGTGGTCACCGTTTTAGATTGTACTGTACTTAATATCAGGCATAATGCCGTTATTTTTACTGTACGTGGCTATTGTAAAAAAGCAGACTAAACTTCATTAACGATGACACTAAATAGAGAAAATCTATGTTATATGGAAGACGTATGCTCTGTAGTAGTATATCAAGCCGGAGATCTAATTTGACGGCGAACCTTGGGAGAGGCCTATGTACCTATAGCAGTGAACTTCTAAAGGCTGATTATGATGAGGCATACAAAAGTTGTGAATCATAATTGTGATAGGATTTGAAATAAACTTTAACTAAGACTGAAATACATACTGATTGATAACTTAAGATGTAGTTTTGAAATAAACTTTAACTAAGACTGAAATACATACTGATTGATGTAAGATTATGATGCAAGATTAAGATGTAAGCAAAAATTCAACAACTTACTTTTTTTCAGAACACGACTCTGATGAAATAAAGTTGATAAAAGATTTCCTGCGTTTCGTGAGAAACAATCCTTTAAAAATAAAAATCTGTTTCTCCTCGACAACGGTGGGAGCGTATTTGTTCCCTACAATATTCTCCTTGATCGCTAGCTACATTGTAGTCGTATTGCAGTTCAACAGCACCGCATAATATTTTAATACACAAGCAACAATCCGTAATTTCATTCGCGTTCGTGAGAATATAAATATGAATTAAAATAGCCTATAGTACCTACTTATGGATTATGTAGCTTTCTATTGGTAACAAATTTTGTACTATTAGATGATTATTTCCTGAGATTACCTTCCACAATCATAATCACGAACTTTACCTATTTATAATCTTACTATAGATTACTGTAGTGAGCACATAAAACATATGAGAAGAAAATATTAATAAATTATTGGATAACTGTTAACATATTTTGTCTTTTTGTGGAATTATAACTGCTTATTAATAAGTTGTTTTTGAAATTTTTGTCTGTTTGTCTATCTGTTAGTTTGTACGTCAACCACACAGAAACTACTGGATGGAATTTGATGAAATTTTGGTATGATTGTAATTTATAGTCTGTAGGTACATTTAGAATGCATTTTACACATAGATATGGACATTTGTATGGTGTATATATTGCGTTTAAGTTACATATAAAAAAGAAATGTATGTAGGTATATATAATACTGTAATATATTTGTAAAGTGAAATTATGCAAAATTAATTCAAATTCTTTTATGTTCACGTAAATTTAAATAATAACATAAAAGTGTTTGAATATTTCATTGTTATTCATAAATGGCACTATACGCATTAGTTTTATAGATTTAAATGTTCTGAGTCATTAAAAGGAAGAACGTTGGTAATTATAACACTACACAATTACGAAATAATTTTTATGTTAGGTTTATCCCGCACTAAAACTATCGCGAATTGTTTTATTGTCACACTTAAGAATATTTTCTGTAAGTGCGTGTATTAATAATATAGGAATGCTCCTATTCTTTTTGAGTAGATATTATTATTGTTTTTAAATTCGTAAAATTATTAAGAATTTCTCTGATTAGTTTTACAGTTCAGTTTATTTGGTTCTAAATTTCTACAATAGATGTCACTTTTTGTTGTTTTTTTTACGCTGTCGAGATTCTTATTAAATAAACTAAATAGACAAAATATAATGCTTAATTATTTACTGGATATGGACGGTTATTTAAAATAACATTATTATATAAACTTAGATTATCCTAAAGGATTGCAAAACCTTGTATTTATATTGAACTACTCAGTTCTTATGTTTTCTGAAATTTAATATTTTGACAGACACAAATTGCATCAAAGTTCAGGATTTACATTCATATTAATATTTTTAATAACTATACAAACTTTTTTGATTTACATAAATGAAAAAGATAAAACTGTCCATTACCTATAACAAAAAAACAAAGGAGAAGGATACTCTTTCATATAATCTAGGGCCAGGATAAAATGAGATATGCAATTATATGAAGATGGTGTCAATTAATAGCTAATAAATTATTAAACAATCACCAAAAAATCTGCGGATTTTCGCAATCTGAGAGCAGAGTTCTAAGATATTTTGTAAAAGTGAGGTCTTGTCATAAACTACAATTAAATAAACGATTTTTGAAGTCCTGTTGATATTTTTATGTGTAGAGACTTATATTCATTGTATTTTTAAAGTAGGATATTTTTAAGAAACTCACAAATCCTATGAATACGTTTACATATTATAAATTACATAAAGAAATGAGTGATCCACATCTACGCAGGAATATTGAAGTTTGGAGACTGTCATATGTAAGCACTGAGTACAGACTAAAAATACAGGTCCAATCAAAAGATATAACTATTGAATCGATTTGTTAACATGAACCGATTTTAAAATTTATTTTTATATTACGTATGAATATATTCTAGTTTATAGAAGTTTAATCTGATAGTTCTAAATGTTTTTTTTTTATTGAATTAATTATCTGGTAATTGGCGTTGTTCTATTTTTTTTATTGTTTGAAATCTAACTTAGGATATTGAGGCTGTCACGCATTGCTAGTGAGACGTTCTGAAGAGTGGGGAGGGAAGAAAACGGGGACTTTTTAAAGGAAAACGCGCACACATGAATTTTCTTGGCATTGAACTCAACCAAGTTACTTGCTCCCCATGTAGATACACGTTGCAAGTATTGGTTAAGTTCAATGACAAGTTCCTCCCGTCTCTTTTCTGTTTCTTCCCGACCACATGAAGGACTGCTATAATCGCACCCATGAATGGTGCTGTCATCTGCATAGCAATGAGTATGACCTAAAGGTAACATATCATTGATATGCAGAAGGAACAGAGTGGGCGAAAGCACAGAGCCTTGAGGAACTCCAGCGTTTATCGACATGAACTGCGAATCACATCCTTCCACAAGGACACGAATTCTGCGTTCATGTAGAAAGCCGGAGATCCAGTTGCAGAGATTGTCGGGAAGTCCATACGCAGGAAGTTTAGAGAGAAGACCACGGTGCCAGACCCTATCAAAAGCCTTAGCTATGTCAAGACTGATCGCTAGAGCCTCGCCATGCTTATCAATTGCCTCCCCCCAGCAGTGCAGTACAAACGCCAGAAGATCACCCGTTGATCGATTCTGGCGAAATCCATATTGACGATCATCAATCAAAGAGTGATCCTCTAGGTAACGGACAAAGGACAATTCATTTACATCAAACGATTATCGATAATTTTTACTTACTCCTTGAACTTACTTATTAGTTTTCTCATTAGCTACATTATAAATTGTGATGAAATTTAACATTTATATTCAATTCAATAGTATTCAGTTCTTAAATTCAACTTTTCAATTAAACCAATTTTCGTACCAATTATCGTTTTTGTTAAAATAAATTAACAGTCGTTTCCAGTAAATAAACTTAAGAATATGATACTACGCTGTATTAAAGTTAAAGAACAAATATCAATTTAAATATATATTAAAAGTTTGCATACTCCACATTCACTAGCTATTAACAATACAGTCACTAACTACACTGCGTTGTACACAGATGCACGGCACTCAGGTACATAGGTTCTGTAAGACCTTTTTCTTTTTTGGCTAGTTAGTTTAAATAAAAATTGACAGATTACTAAAAACATATACACATTTTGGGCCACATCGTCACTTAACATCAGGTGAGATTGTGTCCACTACGCCAAACATATAAAGATTAAAAAAGACTGTATTTTACGCTATAACCTCAGCATTTTGCTTTCTGTCGACAGTTTTCTCCAGTCTTTTATCGGCGTAAATAATGCCGAGCTGGCTTGCTCGGTTTTGTTATCTTTAAGAATCTTTATAACTATGAAACCGAACAAAACCCTTTAAATAATAAAAAAAAATATATCAAAAAGAGCAAAAGACGTCTGGAATTATTTTCCAATATGTGAAGTATAATATCATTGATGAAATATGTACAGCCGGTAAGCTATATCAAAGGATTTGAGCATATTACCGTACTACGAGGGTCGGACCACCGTAAACTATACCGGGGTCGAGCATAAGGAAGTGAAATCTGTCGATATTAGAAATTACGGGTTGCATATCCCACATTTTCTTATTTACAAGGTTTTCATTTTTTATATTGGCTTTGGCCACGAACTCATCTGATGTTACGTGGCGATATGGTCCAAGATGGTAACACGTTAAAACTAGGTTGATTGGCTTTCAAATGAAGCTTCCGGAACACCTACAGGTTCCTGGCGACAGACTTTCAGCTTGAGACCTGCCGTACTCAGTAATAAGTTCTAGTACCTGTATTAGATAATGCCCTATCACCATGCTATGATTTCATCACGATGTTTTTTTTTACCGAAAGCTCGGGCTCATTATAAGGTTCGAATCCACGTCCATATTTCACAAAAACACCAAAACACTTTACCCCTGAGTCATAAGTTACGTAGTTGATCAAAATAATTACTGCATTGTTTTTAAATAGTGGACTGTTTATTCCATCTTTAGTTCAGCTCGACCGGTGATCACATTTTTTATTATAATTTTATTTGTGTCAACCTTTTTTATTATTATTTAAATTTTTTCAGATCAACGATAACCCATACTGTTCATATTTTTATGGCGGGGTCGCATAATAAACACTTGGATTAAACTGTGGTTCTTTTCGCTATCAACCTAGTGAGATATCAACAAGCCAAGTACTAACTTGAATTAAAATGACATGTTATTGTCCAACTTTTTTTCATTCATAAAGTATTTAAAAAAAATGTTAACAGCTGAAAATGCGGACTTTCAAAACAACAATAACCAATTCGTGGATTTCGCGAGTTGACAAAATATTTAAAAATTAAAGTTGATTATTGTATAGTATCGGTCTATTGATAAAGTCTTTTTTTTCATTTTATTTTTCCTTCCAAATATATATTTTTTGTCTATGAGTCACGTGATTGGTAACGGCATTCAGAAAATGAGAGCATCGTTCAATGATTATACGGTATAATTATGTGACTATGATGTGAGGTATCTTGCGATAAGTGATTTTAAAATTATTGCTAAGCGTTGAAATAGTGTTAAAGGAAATTCATAACTCAAATTCTAGTAAAGTCAATTTTGCACATAATACTTTTAATCTTAGTTTTATTTATTGCACGATGACGTCACGCCGGCATGTTTATTATTTAGATTAGTTTATGTATTTCTATTACTTTTAAAAATGTAATAATTAATATTATTAATTCACGGGTATAATTTTCCAAAAGTTAAGTATCTACTCCCGGACTAGACGATGCATAAAAGACGGAGAAATCATTATACATACATAACGAATCTATGTAGTAAGTAAATACGAGTATATTTTGAGTACATTTAGACGACATGAGCTAGTTATGATCTTATAAAGGTTATCTAACAAAAAGGAGCTTTGCGTTCAACGATGAGAACCTCTTTATGATGTTACAAGTAAGATTTCGGTACTTAAGCGAAATTCTGTTATGGCAAGACCTTAAAAATTTAGCTTTTACTAGTCAGTTGTTTGCTAAACTATACATTAAATTTGCTAAATTAAGGTTATTAGCCATATCTGTCTGGACTAAGGTAAAGTCTAAAAAGGCATGAAACATTTCACGTATCACTAGTTAATTTAATGATAAAATATTTCACGTGCTATATAAGTAATATTGTACGCGGGCCACCGTACAAGTCAAATCTTAGAATTCCATAGTGCGATGGCAAAGATACACATAGAAAGAGATAAAACGTTAATATTGCAGCGACCGCGACCCAGATATGCGACGTATGTCAAATGAAATTGAATCTTATTTTCGTGACTGTTAGACTTTGATTTTCTTAAAGTTTTTTATGACCCTAAACTAACTAACTATATATGAAAAATTATTTCACTTGCAGACTATATTTCGAAGCTGTACCACACCGCGGTGCACTGTTATTGTTAATCACCAAATATAAAATATCACCAGTGATATTGAATAATGAAATAAATAATGAAAAAAAAAAACATCACGACGTTACAATCCTGCAATACATTCTACAATTTCCATATATTCCTCAAAATCTCGCCAATCTATTCAATAGCCGGGTCCCTTCACTTTTAGCACACTTTGGTTGTTACTTCATCTAGCTGGAGAGCGTCTTCCATCACGTTTACCAGGACCCAATCTCCACTTAACAACTATTCTTTTCTGACAGATTCCGATTTAAATAAGTTACTCATATTAAACATTGCGGATTTAATAGATTCTATTGTAAAATCAATAGATACTGTAGTAGCGTTAAATCATTCATTTTGAACTCTGTTGATTTTTATAACAACATGAGCTTTCTATGAAGAATTACATCATGATATAATTATAGCACGACGGAAAGGGTATTTTCTACAAAATAAAGCAAGTTGAAAATTTATCGTTTCTCACTAAACTTATAGTATTCTTGGCGTGTTATTTTCAAGTACATTTAATATCAGGGTAAATTGTGATGTGTGTGTATGTGTGTGACAGAAGAGTTATTAAAAGTGATGTAGTCATTTAAGTACCACATAAAAGCAATGTAAACTCGATGCCATATTTGATACTAATGTATTAAATGTTTAAAGTAATGTATTAAATAATTAATATTTGCTAGTCCTGGGAGTTTTAAACTAGAGAAGCGTAGTCGATTACTGCAGATTATGCGAAGCGGTTCGGTAAACAATGTCTATTGTCTACTAGATATTGTTCGTAGAAACATTGGCTGATTGTTGTCATACGAATTATCAATTGTTTTGTGGAATATTCAGGATACCCGATAATTTTAGGCTTATTGGGTTTCACAGAATTTGCAATATTCACTTCAATTATTAAATTATCATAAGAAAATAAAAACACTCAATTAACAAATTATTTATCTGTTTAATGTCTAGAAGTCGTGTGTTCTTAATAGGAATGAATTCTTAATAGGAGAAATTTTGACGTTTGAATTTAAATAAAAAAAGGTTTTCGTAAGTATATTAATAAAAATAATAGCCTCCAGGTAGATGCTGGTTGAAAGGACCCTTAAATGGTGACGTGATTTAAGTGAACTGTATTTATAGGTATCATGTCATTGAATTTTTTACCAATATTAGTTTGGCGGAAGCGTGTTGCACCATAAGGCACTGCGACATCTTTATAAGTAAGACAACACCATTCATTTGTGACTTGGAAAATTTGGTCATATGTATTGCCTACTTTTAGCCTCTAAATACAAAATGAAAAACAGCTTCGAATAATATAAAGGTAAAGAGTAGATAATCAAGGACTACGGCAGCGCTAAACAGAGTGGAATTGGAATAAATGAATGAGGCCTTTGCAAATGTTCAGCAAACAGGCCAAGTTCTTGTGGTTAATTCCGTTTTAAAATAAACATACGATCTTGAAATAATAACGAAAAACGAGCCTTACAGTAGTCGAATATAATGTGTAACATCTGACATGTTATCCTACAATGAAATTGAGATGAAATATATGTAAAGTCAAATTATTCGTCATATTATTGGTTGAATATATTGTGAACATACAAATAAATGTAATTCTATATTAAGGCCCACGCTTAATCGCGCAAGTTTAATTCTAGTCGTGGTAAATACGCAATAGTAAATTAAATCCTGAAAAAAATATCCGCACTAAAATATTTATTCGAATATTCCATATTACTTGATGATTGATAAACTTTGTCAGACGCTTAATAGTAAAGATAATTATTAATATAGTTTAAATATAATCTTAGATTTTATACACAACACTGTATAACTATAGATGAGTGCACAGCTGATGCGTTCTCCTTCTCTATTTCCCTGTCTCTTTCTCGCTACACACACGCATACACTATGTTGGCTGACACTACGTCGTGGTACCAACCTCACGCAAAATGGATTGGCACCAATCTCACAGCGATCTCAAACCACCGCGGGCGCTCATTGGTCAAATCAAATAGCGCGAGCGTCCCCTGTTTACTGTAACACATTTCCGTCCCTTTTCCAAAATCACTCCCACAGAAAATATCCAGCAACCGAAGGGAAAGATGTTACACATCAAAAACAATAGGGCAAAAATTTTAAAAATAAATACTTATCTTTATTGAAAGGTATTTTTTGTAGGGTAGCGTTTGACCATAATCTCGATGATGACGTTAAACATAAGGACTGGCTTTCAACTGCAGTCTCTGGAGCACACTCTCATGTATTTGGCAGAGATTTCCAACTCGATAATAATAACTAGTCAGGCGAGCATTGGAAAAAGTTCTACCACCATTTTCCTTCACAGAAAAATCAGGGTCATTGTAAGAGGTGCCCGAAGATGTTACCACTGAGCTATCATTTATTTCTAACTTAAAAAGTTAATAAAAATAATTTTCGCGTAGTGTCGTAATGTTCAAATGCTGTAAGTCTTCAATTACAATTGTTGGTTTAATGGCTAATACCTACTGGTGGTAATTGCGCAATTAGATTAAACTTTCCAGTTAATTTGAAAGCGACGCGATGTGGAGCAGTCAAGTTCTGACAGGGTTTCAGATCGAAGTGATATTAAAGCTAATTAAAGAGAAATAAATCTTCCGTATTACGAGAAAATGTAATATGTTTAACGTCAACGTATAAGCTAAGAATAAAATAAAAAGAAAAAAATAATTGAACAAGATGTGCTCGAAGTAAAAGTGTGTGGTTGCACGCTCGGCTTAGAAACCGCGTCGACCGGTGTGAGTTAGAATCCCATAACTAGCCTTAGCTCTAAAAAATAATCTAGACACACGGCAGTGTATCAGACAAGCTTGGAAATCAATGGGGACAATTAAAACTTACCAGTTAGAAATCCCATATCCAAGAAAGTAGCAAATTCTTTATCTAAATGAATAAAGCAACGTACATTTCTACAGCTATAGTTAAAATAACTGTTATGCAATTTGGCACCCGTTAGATCTCAGCTCTTTTATCGGTGATATCAACTATCCCGAACGTTGTGTCTACCGAACTTAGCACATTCGTCAGATTTATTTGATGTTAAGATTATATATGTTATCACACAACTTATAAACACAGACACCCCCTTCCCCACCCACCCAAACACAGACACACACACCACCACTTACACATCATAATTTTTAATCCTCGACGTGTATCTGTCTGTCTGTAGTCTTGTAGCTCCCAAAAATGTGAACAATTTTTTTAAAATATATAAATACTAGCTATACTCGTTGCTCCGCTCACGGAGATTAATAAAAAAAGGTTTATTTTTATTTTTTATGCGGAACTCTATCTATTTTTATTGAATGAAAATAGTCCAAGTTATTCCCTATAACATCAGCTATCTGACAGTGAAAGTCACATCAAAAATCGGTTTAACCGTTTACCAGATTACCCGGATCAGACAGATAGACGGATAAAAAAAAGAGTTCTTGTTATAGGTATCGTGTATACTTTCATATGCATTTAAAAAAACTGTTATTTTAACATTACAAAACAGACACTTCAATTTTGTTAAATGTATAGATTTAATATATTTATCAATAGTAAACTATAAATATTATACACTGTGACATCGAACTCTTAGCCAATATTATTCTGACGGTAGTTGTAACAATTACTAACCATAAGCGAGTCACTGTAACAGGTTCATCCCTATGTGCATAGAGATTGTGTCCAAGTTCCTAACGCTCCGTTTAATTACTGGTTCCGGTACTGGTTAAATCTTAGGTCCGTTACTCAGGCATGGAGCCCTTGAGCAAGCAGCCGCTCGCGCGATACAGTGACACTGCATTCACTAGCTATCGACACACAAACATGACACTGCTCTTCACACATGTACACCACTCAGGTACATAGGTTCTGTAAAGAACCTTTTTTTTTGGCTAGTTAGCTTAGACAAAAATTGCCAAATCACTAAATTATACACATGTTCCTTCCTTCCTCCCAGAAGGCATGAACAAGTATATTTGTATATATGTATAGTTAGTTAGCTTGAATTTCTATGGATAGGGATTTAGTCAGATCTCGACTTATTTGTAATCGCTGCAACAGTCCGAGCCGAGGGTCGGCCACTCTGGCACCCTCGGATGTTGTTGCAAAGCTTTCGCGGCTGAGTGCCTTAAGCGCTCGCCCACAAGCCCGGTGAAGCTGAAAAGGCCGTAAAATTTTAATGAAATAAAATTTTTATTTATAAAAATAAATTTTTTATTAAAGCCATTATTTTTCGAAAAAAAAAACTGTATATATCGCATTTATAATATTAGTAAAGATTATAACAATTAAATTACTTTAAAATTGACGAGCCACAAACAGTCCTAATTATTTGCAAAATTAAGCAAAAAAAATATAACGTGCGTCATACTGTAATTAATAATAAATAGTTTATTAATAAAACTATTAACATAATATTATATAAAGAATCTCGAGTCCGCTGGCTATTCTACAGACTTGTAATCTATTTTCTATTCATTAAAACGTAATTAAATGAAGACGCCCAGCGCGAAATTAATATATTAATATTGGTTCTGGGCAAGCACCATCAGTCAACGTCGTTCATTCAGACTACATTATTGTCTTGGAGCTATTAAACATTGAAAAATCTTACTATATATCTTGCGTTTATAATCGCTTTTTTTCTCTCATACTGTAGGTGTCTTAGCGTCACACTTAGAAGTAAGCCGTTTATTTATAATTAGCTTAGCTTAGCTTTAATGAGTGTTGTTATTTCGTGCTCTGTGAGATTAACGATGATTTAACGATTAACAATCGTTTTTTTATAGTAACATATTAAAATCGAACTAAGCTTGATGGTAAACACAGTACACTTTAAAAGCACTGGTGACTACCGAGAGGTCTGCAATTGATCGCCAATCGCCGCTATCATGGCGTCTAAGCGTTAAAGTCCGACTGAAATTGAAATGCGACCAACATAAATGAATCACTACGATAGTCTTTTCATTATATATGCATGGTGATCGCAAGCCAGCCGGGCTATACAACCCTACCATCCCGCTATCGCCATTTCCTCTTTCGCTACTAAACTGGGTACACCATGAGAAAGTGAGGTTAACATGATTGTCTCTATTCTTAAGATGGTATTTGAGCACCGTTACTTGAACGCGCTAGTTTTTTTGTGTAGAATTTGTTGTTATTTAATAATTATTTTTGATACTTAATTATTTTTCCTACATGCTTAATTTGTGCACAGCACCATTGGAAAGTACAGTTAAAGCTGCAGCAGTTCACCCAATGCTGCGCTCGCATAGTGTAGGAAGTCTCCTCTTCTGCCACGGTACACAATGCACACAATGATTCAGAACATCTTAATAATTATGGCATAGACAATATAACAATATGTATTTATTGCAGGAATCAACGTCGTCGGTGGTCCACTCGTTGACTCACGTAATGATATACTGGATAATAGGGAAAGAGAAAGGCAAGAATAATAAGTGTCAAGGACAGGGTGCCTCTGTTCACGATTCTAGCCTAAATATCCCTACACCTTAAAATGACATATAATTATCATAGTAACTGTTTGTGGTACAAAATGAAGTGAAAATTAACATATTTTAGTTGTTATATTGCCATGACTTTTTAAAGGTCAAAATAAAAAAAAAGGTCAAAAACAAGAATTCTTTATTAATATTATGAAGGTTAAGGTTACCTGTATTAGCAGTTTAGAAAATCATCTCCTTGAAATGAAATTGCAAATCTTCGCATGTTGTGAATTTAATCCATGTCAGGAAGAATGGTCATCTAAACAACAAGTCCATGCTCGTTGGTGTTAAGATATCAGAAAATTCTTATCAGAATAAATAACGGACCATGAATTAATAAATCTTAATAATAAGTTAATATTTATATAAAAATTAAATTCACATCACGTAAAGGAAAACGTTATGAACTCTTAAAATTCAAGTTTACTGAGAGATTGATGCTGCCTCTGCTTTGTCTGTCTCATTGTTATGTGCTTCGGACGCTGATATTAAAAAAAAACATTTACACTACAAACCATAAACGACTTCAACCTAACCCACTCGAGCTAAGGTTTAAAATGTCGTAGCAAGATCTCTTTAATGGCTTGTAAAGAGCTCAAGTCCAGTTTTTTCTTCTATACTATACAAAAGATGAGGATATTGAAAGGTCACGGGTCTTTGTGACTGTCGACTCATGTTGGATTAAAAGGATATTTCACGCTTCATTGCAAGTGTTACTCTTTTATTTTAATGGAATCTAATGCTTTCATATTTATTTCTCTTTCTCATTTGATCACAATTTTATTTTATTCACAATATTGGCAGAAAGTCTAATGTACTGAAACCTGTCACCGCTCAATGCTTACATAAAAATGTCATTAACTAATGAAGGTTTAAATTTTGACTCTAGGAGCAATCTGCCATTAAGATATTGAATGGTACTCGTAGTTAATTCATTGTTCATTAGATTTAAATTAACGAACATTTCTGAGTGCGGCAGTAAGTAAGTTAAATAATACAGTGAACATAAGCCAACTTGCCGATTTATTTACCTCAGCAAATGGTGGATCTGGCCTAGTATACCACGGCCTATGATCACCAGACAGTTTGTAGTTAGTTTTCGTTGCTTGTCTAATGTAATTTATTGAATGAATATGTCGTCAAAATAATGTCAACATTATTATTAATTTACATAACGTAATTTCACAATGCAGGAAGAGTCTCGTCGATTAAAGCGAACGTAAATTTGAATGGTAGCCATTAGTGCTTAAATAATAAAACAACAGAGAATAGAACTCGGTTAATTGCGTTGGACTATAATTCGTTTCGCCTTCATCGTAAACATTTCCTTTTGTCTAACGTAATTACAATTTACTTTGACAAGAATGATAATTTTACGCGAAACAAACAATGTCATAACAAAAAGTTACATCTAACACTTTTCTTACAGAAACGTTTGGTTTCTTGATATTTGTTTTTCTCCTATGTTAATAACGTATTCAGTATATGAAACCATATTTCATTATTTCGGCCCGCCTCTGTATGGACGTGGTGTGTTGATAACTGAAAAAATATTATTTATTTATTTGCAAGGGATATCTTCTTTTATCACTTAATTTATTTATATACTTTAGTAAAATTTATTATATTCCACGGTAATATTATAAATGGAAAAGTAACTCTGTCAATCTATTTGTTAATTTTCCACGACAAAACAGACCCTAAAAAAATTTAATAGCCTGAGACATGTAGAAGAATATAGTATGAAAAAACATGCAGACGACGTTGCGAGAAAAAGTAGTAATTAATAAATATATTTCATATCTACAACATGTATAATAATTACATTGGAAGGTTAGGCCATAGCCAAATAAAGGTTGCGATTCTAGCTAACTTACCTAATTTTATAATAATATTTATATTAAAGCTTATAAAATTCGCTTCATGCTGTAATGTATTTATCATCAGTTAATGCGGTAAGATCATTCCAAATCTGAAGTCATAAATATTCTCAAAAACCTGACACAAAGAGCAAAGCCGACCCGTCCCACAGTCTCGGTTGATACATTAGTAGGGGGACATCGGGAGAAGTTATTATGTCACGGCAAGCGGTCAAGCACGTGACTTGTTTTCTTGAAACTAGTAAACAATTTCATATGTTATTCCGAATGAGGTAATAACAAGAAAGTCTTAGTACTAAGTGTAATATTATCACGCAATGGGGCTTGTAAATAGTAAGTTCTTACTTTATATTACTATTTAAAAACAATAAACAAGTTAGTTTAATACATTCTAAAGGTGCCTACATATATCTTTAGGTTTTAAATGAACTGTATTAGGCATTGAATGAATAAATGAATACTTTAATGCACTTCTTCGAACACTAGTGAGTTTAATGCCACAAGGAATTTTCTTCTAGCTAACCCGCGGTATTGCGGAAAAAAGGCATCCTACATTACAAGTTATTTTCTTCTTATCCAAATACTATTTTTTATTGTCTTTGTCAAGACGCTATTTGTGCATGTGCCAGTGTCAACGATTTATTAATGTCGTTAAAATAATTTTATTCTAAAACTTATTCATCATCAATCATTTATTCTTATGGTTACAAAATTCATTTTATACCGTTCTCTCAGTTATGATCTATAACAGGAGAAATAATAAAACCTTTTCCACTTATTCCTGTTCTAGAGAAATAACACATCCAAAAACCGCTTTCAATACGTATCCACCGTAACAGAAAATTATCTATTATTGTGACAACACTAGACATAATCTTTTTTGTTTGTAACATCGAATGACATGTGGTTGGCGGCCTTGCCGCGCTGTGATTGGTTCCCGCTCTCGCGTGGACGCCACGCTTCGATAGGCGCGAAGACGGCGGCTTCACGGGCTCCGAGTAGTCCGAGTTATGTTGAACAATTAATTAAATGTGCGGTGTAAGCCCAGTCCAAATAAGTGCCTCCATAGTGATAACAAGACTTAAGCCAACCAGCACCTGTGGAAGATCCCGTACCGAGGTTTCGAACTGACGCATTCAATACCTCACCAAACGGTGGAGCGCTCCGTCACCAAAGAAGCGCCGCGTGGGCTGCAGGTACGTCGCCACATATTCCTCGATACACTCACGGTTTATATTACTATAATTGAAAAATAATAATAGAAAGCTTGTTCCAAGTCCATTTTTCTGTATCTCTCTCTAACAAAATTAGACCACACACCAGTATGAAAAACAAGTACGTAGGAACTCTTTTTCCAGTTTACAGTCACCAGTTCCAACCTGTTCCTGTACCTTTTAAACTTTATTCGTCGGTCGCCGCTGTCATGCCGGCCTGCATAAATATCTTTTCACATTACACATGAAAGACCCGATTTCGTAAGATAAGAGGGAACGCACTGGGCGGGAGACGTTTCCACAGTTTCACGGTACGAAAAAGATAAGACAAAGAACTTTTTAGTTCGTGCCTATATGGAGGTTACCGTAATGTAATTCTGAAGCCCAGCGCGTGTGTTTCTTCGTGGCACTTCAAACTGTTCCGGTGTATACACCTCACTCTTATTCTCTTATAATGACAAATCAGCAAGTATATTTAACTATAGTCATGTTTGTTATAGTTAAAATAAAGGGAACACGTTAATGTATACCAGCTTTGTATATGTAAATAAAATTTATCCATCCACCCAAAAGCAGGGTGGGTGAAAGGGAAAGATTCCACGAGACGGTAACCAATAGGATGTTATAACCCGATAGATCTTGCGCCTCTCGGGACGAAGATTTCCGTAATAGTGTTCGCACAACTTCCATAACATTTGAATATCTCATCATATTATATATTTTTTGAATTTTATATATTGAAGGCAAGAAAATCGGTGAGTTGATACCGTTTAGTTTTATCTGTTTACGGATTATGTATTTACTTATTGATATACGTTTATTCGTTCATTCGACAAAGTTCCATGTTAGCTTAAAAAGGGAATGATCGATATGATGAATGATATTGGTCGAATAGTTGAATCTTTTTAAAGTAGGTCTTAAATTATAAATTATTGTCCGATTAGAAAAAAAAAATACCATATTTTTAAGACCTAGAAAACCGCAAAACTTTATTTTAAAAGTTTACTCTTCGTAAACAGACGAAAACACTGCCAGCCATATTAGTCTATATATTATCTTTGCTGTGACGTCATAAGGGTCGAAAACAAACATTTGACGTGGGAAAATAAAGAATTACCAATCCTGACGGATAATAATGATGTTACTGGAGATAACACGTCAAAACTACATAGAGGTTGAGCGACTGCCGAAGTACATCAATAACAGATACTCTAATCACCCTGATTCGTTATAGAGCGGGATATATACCGGCTCATCCCGAAAAGCGACAAAGCGGTGTATGGTTGTCGCGATCCAATAAGACACATGAAGCTCAGGTTTCTAAAATTTGGAATAAAACCGAAAACTAAAATTTTAATTCTTAATGAATACCCACTTCATACCATGGAGTATATAGATTAAATAGCTGTGCCCACGACTAAACTCGCGTGGACTATAGAATACCGTCGGTCAAGCGTACGCGTGAATTGTGCTGCTCCCGCTCAAAAGACGAAAGGCAAAAATGCTTATTGTGGGTGATCCTGACTTTTTATAGTGTAACGATATAGGTATAACGTGGCCGAAACGGGCAGCGTGACGTCACTCGGGAACTATGTTTATTTATGTTGACTTAGCAACTGCAGGTTTTCACTATCCGAGAACTCGTACTAGAATTATACTATTCCACGGTAGAAGTAACAATGTTTTTTTTTTCGAACTGACTATACTGTTAGCCTTTGGGGCCCTGGAGCCTTTGCAGCTTCTACAGCTTCACCGGGCTTGGGTGCCCTTAACTCGGTCGTAGATTGCTTATATAGCGCATGCGGTCACTGAGCACAACTGTTGCCATCGTACTCAGCCAATAGTAATAAAGTCAATAGTACGGATACTAAGTCATCAGTACTGTTTCCATAATTTCATCGACGATTCTCCGACATAAATAGTATGTTATCAATATGACGTGTAGGTATAGGAAACCAGTCCTTGTAACAATAGGTATTTTTAAGATCTATAATCATGTAGAACATTAATTTGATATATTTCGTATGGTTTACTCATGCGTCTTTTTTCCGAATTGATTCACCATTATTGTCACTGGTTATTTCGTATGTCACTTTATTTTGGAAAATATATCCTATAACCTCCCAGATAAAATAGAGATGAATTAAAATAAAAAACATGTAAATCAGTTAAGAGGTTTTCGCGCCAAAAGAACATAAACGGACAGACGGACAGAGAGACGTTGATTTTATAAAATGTATAGATGAATTAAAACAAAGATCTATAAAGGTTTTAAATGTTTAATTAATTAATAACTTATTTCAATCGATCATTTAAACTTCGATATAAAGTTATCTTTTAATATGCAACCATTCATTTTAACATAAGAGGAATCATTTAATCGTACTTTTTTATTTCCTTTACATAGATAGTCCTTTCGGAAAAGGCAAGTAGTTGCGGCTAATATAATCGTAAGGCGATATTTCCAATCCGAATTAAAGAATATGGAAAATTCTCGGGACGGGACCAACGCTTTAATTTTTGCTATAAAGTACCCTTTGGTGACTGAATATCGTAAATTATTGAATTTTTATCCTTTACTCAATTTTATGTAATTATCAATTATTAGTAATAATTTGAAGTGATCGGTAGTAGTGTGCTCAGAAATCGCGTCGATCGACGTGGATTCGGATTTTGCACTGATCGATTCGATCAAGGCACACATCGTGGTGATACCATAGTTGATAGTGTCGCATTTTCTAAAGCACATCTGACTAGCTAAATTAAAATCGATAATCTATCGCCAAATTCGATTTTTTAATAATTTTTTTTTTCATTAATACCAATAATATTTTGTTACGTATAAAATGACAAATAAAGGCAACGCCATTAAAAAAATCAACAAGTGTTGAATTTTTTATGTAATAGTAGCTTTTTTATTTTAAAACAAATACCACAATCATCTTTTTTTTAATCAGCCACTTTTTTATATTATTTGTTAATATAATTCATAATTAAAACAATATGTACATTATATATATTGACGTCATATTGCCGAGCTACTATAAAAAAAGGTAATACAAAAAATGGGTGGATATTCTTGTTCATCAAATTGTCAATGTGTTGTAGTTTGTATGGTTATTTAGCCCATTCTTTCATTTAGGAAAATACAGTATGATAAAAAGTTATTCGTCATTCTAGTAACTTCTATTCATCAAAATGTAGTCAACAAGATCTTTTATAGGTCATGTAGTATAGTGATTGAAATCAACAATTATTTACCGGCGCAAATAGTAATAATTCCTACACCAGTCATTTCAATTGTATTGTGTAAGAAATAATTGGTTTATACTACAATAGAATTTTCACAGGTAAGTATTTAGATTTAATCCAAGCTTCGCCTAAATCTTTGAGTTGTTAAATTCATTTAGATTATATTATCCTCTTTACGTTTTATAGGTTAAGTGCTTGGCCACGATTTCAGCTGATGTTAAGAGACTATGTGGCTCAAGACGGGCACGCTAAATTTAATGGAGGGATTGGAAATCAAGTGTAGCTGTCAGAACTTTTAAACAAAGATTTTATTGCTTATAACTAATTCACATAATTATAAATCACACTGACAGAGTAACGTTCCTATACGAATACAGAACTAGAATGATCCTATCCGTCAGTAGGTGTCTTATTAGGAGTACCCCAACCGCCGTATAACGAGAAACTATGCGATGTCACATGACATTCTAACCATCATCGAAGAGTATCAATTGAGTGTCTTTTAATGTGCAGTTACAATCAAATCCTTGTGCATGAATAAACCACACGCTCTCATATAGAAAAAAATATATGTTTAGTGCACTAAAAACGGCGATTTGTTGCGCTTCATTTTGGGCAAGAATTCATATGATGAAGTCCATCTTTCTGGTTTGTTGGTTAATTTTGCTAAGATCTCTTGTCTTTCAAGATACATACACATATAACCAGCCTAGATTTATATTTAAAAACTAACTTTTTTCTATAATATTTGATCAAAAAGAAGAAATAGAATATTTATGTGGCCAGCAGATATATATATATATATTATAAAAATTGTTTGTATTACTTAATTTACAGATAAGGGATTCTACCTTTTCTTTATTTTGTAAAATCGCTGACATTGATCTATTGGTTTATTGCCTAAAATGGAAACAGTATACCGCTAAAAGAAATGTTTGTATTTTTTTTATTTTTTCGCCCCTTAAAATACCAAATACATGTCTGATAGTGTGTAATTACTACCGCTTACAAAGGTTCGAGGTACCAGTCACACCGCCGCCCGGAGTCGCTCTTCAATGGTTTATGGTTTACTTGTATGTATTCGTGCTACCTGTGTTCACTTTTCTAATTGCTTATTATTGTAAATCTGAACTTTTGTTTTGACAGATGTTGTGGCCTAGCATGTTATATCTGATTTAGGTCTGGTTGATTACGAGCTCGTATCCAATTAAAAGGAATCTTCATGATCTGACATTAGAGACTAAGCAGCACAACTATACTGTTTTTTTTGTGGGTACAAATAACCTAAAACTGCATTGCGTGCGTATTCTTAATATTGTTTATTAGTGGTCAAACCTTAAACGTATAATATTTATATATATACTAATAATAAATTTTGATTACCTTGACCCTGTTATCGTTTGCAGCAGCTTGGTGATCACTTTATTTTCATCCATAACTGCAGTATGGCTAAGTAAAAATGTATTTTCTGATGAATCCCTTAGGTACTGTTCAAATTTGATGCGTCGCACATTTGAACGGGGGCGTCAAGATAATAATATAGAGTTTTCTAAGCACCGCATGGTATTGCGCGTCATAGCGCGCTAGCCCGCTGTAATGATTGTTTATCAATCAATATCTTTTAATTATATATATTAATTTCACCTTAGTTCTTTCCTCATTACTTCATTTATTGTGTTTTCGGTTGCTTTCCGAATGCATCTTTTCTTTAGGCCATTTACTATTTAAATATTGTATGACAAACTTCTTTTACGTTGATATATATATTAAATAAGTAGGCTGTATACAATGATAGTATTGAATGGCTGGAAGAACCTTTTAAATTTAAAATATAGAAGGATAAGCCTGGCAGACGCATTCATTTATGCTGGCTTGGCGATGCAGCTATAGAAATGGGAGCAGAATGGATATCTGATGCTTGTTTGCCAAATTCTTATACACACAAGCATCTCAAGACGGATTTTTACTAACAGCTCTGGTTCGTATAGATGCATAACTTGGACTAACTTTACTTGTGAAGTTTTAGTAATATGCTATAAGACTAAGGTACCCTGTATTTATATTTATATTTTAATATTTATTTCGGTATTTACATCTATACAATTGTCTACGCGACACCGCATTCTTGGGAGCGGTTTGTGTTGTATACAAAGTCTAGGCACGCGTTGTCAAAACGCGCGGTAACGCGCATCATCTGAATAAAACCTTAAATGCCTTAGAGTATTACAGAATGCTGTACCGCTTTCAAAGCAAAGACAATATATAAAGGAAAGTGACACATTAAAAAATCCAGAACCTAGAACTGGAATGGTCCTCATAGGGTCTTCATCCTCAGGATCCTCAAGGTCATCATATCGGTATCCGTTATCGACGGTGAGTTCGGGTAATGATTTTCATATAAAAAAAATATAAATTATAAAAGCAACCAGTTCCAGAATCCAGAATCCAGAACCAATACCAACAAGTCTTTAGAGGAGGCCTTTGTCGAAGGATACGCTGTACTAGGAAAATCGGTTGCCGATTACTACTCAAATAGTAAAATAAAAATAACAATATATACATCTAGTTTCGTTTTTATATAATTAGTCCAAATACCTGTTGTAAGTATAACAATAAAGGCTGGTTTAATTTATTTGCAACCATATTAACTTAAGAAAAAGCTTTTATTTTGAAATTACAGACAGACACTTCAGTTAATTTTTTGTACAAATATAGATAATTAATTATAATTTATGCTAGTGGTCATGTCCCCATGTCTCCGCACGCGTTTATTAGGCAGTAATTATTTTCATCTCGTAATTTTGTGTTTTCTCATATTATTCACAGTTTATCAATATAAAGCCTATCAATTGAGAAATGACAAGATATCTGTGTACAAAATTTCATAAGAATCGGTCTGGCCGTTTTTGAAATAAATCCATACATACAAACGGACAGACGGACAGAAATGTTTTTATTGTCATATTCATGAGCAGTATCCTTTATATAGACGTCTGTAAGATGGATTTATATCTATACATAATTTAAATCAAATATTAAATTTGTATTTTTAACTTATGTACATTGGGATAATTTAGACTTTTATTGTTCATTACTATATTCCACATATACCACCTACACGCTATAAAAATTCCAACACTTATCGTGATTGTCGCTACATTTTTAACATCATTCGACTTCTTTTTTGCTACACACTTCGACAAATTATCTGGTTGAGTTTCGCGTGAACGAGCATCTGCCAGACGATTTATGTGAGCGTAGAAACGGGAGAATCATTAGGGAAGACGCATTGACCTTTTTAGATTATTTTATTGTCGGTATTACACTATTTCGTAGATGAAGGAAATATACCTAGGTATATTATATTATGTCTACATGAATCATTACTGCTAGAGGTAGTGGTTTTGAAAAGATTTATAATTTTTTATAGTACCACGGGAAAGTGATGGCATTGTGCCTGATGAAAATAACACTAAAATCGAAAAACAACGGAGACCATCGAGAGATCTAAAATCCATTGCTAGTCGCTGCTGTCATGCCGGTCTGCGTAAATAAAAACTGAAGGGGCTTTCGTTCAGTCTAGTCTAATCGAGCTGTACAGCGTTACCACCTTGTTATCGCTCGTTCGTTATTCAGTGCATCGCGTGGAGGTGAGGGTTGCTCGGCTGTCTTAAGATGTTATTTGACACCCCCCAAACACTTCACAATGGAGATTATATTTCTCGAAACAGGTGTTCGCTAGTGAATTGTCAAAACTGTGAAGTTTGCGTAGTTCCACTTCTAGTGAGTCGAGAACGAAGATCGTTCGAAACATGTATGTAGTCAAAGTAATATTAATAGAAAATCGAATTAGCAATAGACTAAAATGGCCAAAACAGAAGTGGTTGCAAGTTTTTTATAGCTTCTAGCTTTCGATGTTGGACCAGTTGGACGAGAAATATTATTGGCATGATTTGCAAAAAACTGGTTAAATTTTTTATATCAGAACCAGGTAAATTTAAATTTTAAGACATTGAGACTATTCCAATAAGCCTAAATACGATATCTTCTGTAAGTTGGCGAGGAGTTAGGTATCCTGCAGATTCTAGATTATACTGTAGCATCTGGTCAAGGTTGCCATATGCTTCTGATACAATTGAAATAACAGAATACGAAATTTCGACTCGATCAGACCCGTGGAAGTCGATCAAGTCACCTTTTAAACAAACCTAGATCAAAATCAGTCCCGCCGTTTGGGAGCTACAATGCTACAGACAGACAAGTTAAACTTATAACATCCGTAACTTTGCCGACGTAACATAGGTAAAATATATTACAATTAAATTTCCCAAGATTCTTGAATTGACATTAACCCAATAACATGATTTCTACCTGAGCACGACATTGATAAAACGATTTTTAGGAAATTAATAAAGTTTCGAGTTAACTTTGCTTAGGTTGGAACGGAAAGAAGACAGATTACCCTTCGGAAATTACTTAAATATCACTTTAAAGTAACAATTATATTATGAGAGAAAAGGTCAAATTCGAAATCAATGTTATATGGTATCATCTAATATCGCAAAGATTCAATGGAAAATTCAAAGTCTCGAAAAGAAATGTCGCTAATGTAAAAACGTTTAACGAAAATCATAAAGGACATTCATTACGTGAAATATTTTTAAATTTAGTACTCTTCCCATCCCCGTCGTGAGATTTATCAATACTTCGTATATAGTTAAACTGATATTATGTTCATCTTATGTGGAAATTCCGGGCATATGCAACATTACAATATATATATATATATATATATAATCTGAATCTCGGAAACGGCTGCAACGATTTTCACGAAATTTAGTATACAAGGGGTTTCGGGGGCGATAAATCGATCTAGCTAGAATTCATTATCAGAAAATGTCGTTTTATTTGTGTTTTCAATAATCAACTAACCAGTTCATATTTTTTTATTATTCTGTCGGTAAGGTCGAAAAATATTATTCATATTTCATCCTTTCATTAGTATGTAATTCGTATTTAAATATAACTAAAAAACACAATTTACCAAAAAAACCAGGCCAAGCTCGGTCATTCACTTGTATACATTAAATAAACAATTCTTGCCTATATTACTCGTATAATATGTAACTGGTTTGTCGGAAACAGCTCTAACGATTTGAATAACCTTTTGTATTTACATGGTTTACTTATTATTATTAACTTTTATTTTTTTGCAAGACACCAGTCGTATTTTAGTCGCCTAGATTTTAAATACGTAGGAAAATGGCACTTAGAAACAGTGTTTATTGTCGTCGATTTATTAACTGAGGTTTTCACTGTACCACAGCTCAAGCGGGAATGTCTTCAAGGTGGTCGTAGCCTAGGTTATAAAGTGCGTGCGGTTATAGATCACACTTGTTAATATCGCGCCCAGTCAATAGTAAAGTCAATAGTACGAATACTTAGTCATTAATACGGATTCCATAATCACGTCGACACGATTCTCAAAGTTATATTAAATAGTATCTTACTTAATATGATGTGCACTTGTAACAATATACAATTAAAGAAAAAATGAATTTAACTTTAATTGAAAATTATTTATTTACTTGGTATCAAAGAATTAATAGGCACCGAAAAACGGTGTTCACTATTACATGTATTTAAACTACGATTTGAATTTTCATACAATTCGATTGAGAATTAATCATTTTTTACTACTTCTAAATGTATTAATGACAATTATTGTAGCTTATTAAATTATTAATGGCATAAGCTTTCCGTCTACAATATTAAATAAAAATATAAATTATAATAATAATATTTATAGAACTATGAAATAAAGTTAGAAAGTTTTCTCGAATAAATGTTTTTCATTATTTTACTACATAACAATAACATTTTTTCTAGCATTTAATTTGAATAATGAAATAGAATAAATATTAGATAAATTAATATTATAGAGGAGAAAACATCTTAAGTAAAAATCGGCTAAGATATAATAACGTTCATGTGCCAAATACCCGCTTCGTCTCGCTCCGGGTCAAAGCTATCGAATATAGTAACGGCTCGGGTAATTGCCTACTTAACCTCACTCCCGGCGATACTGCTTATTGCCTCAGAATCGTAAAATGACACCTTCGAAATTTCTTGCCTTTTAAAAGTAAATGTCTTTATGATACTGCCGATTCAGACTGAATTCTTGAATCAATCTGGATTAAGATTTTTTTTTCATTATACTTGTTTTTGTGATTATATATATCGTAATAACGATATTCTGTTAGTACTAATGACTTTACTATTGCCTCGCACTATTTATTGGATGGCTTAATAGGCAGCATGTGCATTTTCACTTGGATTGTCGGACAGTTCACATACATGTCTACAGATATTCCACAACTATATTCAGAGTTATATTTCTACACCTACGGTGTAAAGTAATTGATTGTTTTTAGTCGGCCCAAACATTAATCATAAAGATGACGTCAACATGGTTTAAAACTGACCCGTTTAAATTGCTCCGACATACTACTCGTATGTATTCTAAATAACGGACGGTTCATTACTTTATTGACGGATATCTTCCATAAATTCTTTTTTTTAAATATTACAAAAATAATGTAATAATATATCAACTGTCAACAATCTAATGGTCGACGTTCGAGTTTAGTTTAGTAAGAGGCCTAAGTGCTTTACACCATCGTAGGCCGGATATTATATACATGATAAAGCATAATAAAATGTCCACTTATTGCTCATTTGCTTCTACGTTTGCCAACGAACTTGGCAGTAGATGTTCCCTTTTTGGTGTAATGTTACTTTTATAGCGCTGTTTTTTATTAAAAGGTTTTTGAAGTTATAGCTCTTTTGGCGCGCTTAGTAGCAAATAAAATTCAGAGTTGCGCTCACATCATGTGACGTAAGCACGACACGAGGAAGTTAGCCATCATAAGAAAGCGAATTCATTTAATTATGTAAAAATCCTCTCTCAAATCCTTTCAAATGAATTTACATTGTTGTCTTTGATGGCTAACTTCGTAATGTTGTTGGCACGTGAAATAAAAATTGTAGAGATACTTTTGTTTTTTTAAGCCTTAGTTAAGGCTGGTCTATGGAGCAGCAGCTATTCAGTAGCATCCGTTTCGGTACGAAGAAAGAAGTTCGTCAACTCCTTCCTTTGCTTTACCGTGGAAACGGCGACTGCTACCGTTGGGAAATGTCAGTGGCGGTTACTGTTGTTTTTGAAATGTCGAGTTTTTATCATCAGTGACCATTAAATATATATATATAATACAAAATTTATAATCATTATATACCTATATTATTTTTCAAAGGTGTTGTTCCTGGCAACCTCATGTCTCCGTTAACTTTTCATCAAAATTAATGATTCAAACATCTTTTTAAAGCTTGTGTTTTCCGCTATAAACATAGACAAATAGTTATACATTTTTTATAAAATCATATTTGCGTAATATTTAATTACTTATAAAAAATGATACTTTATAAAAAAATTGATTTTGATGTGATTATTTTCTACTAATACATTATTTAAATAAGATACCTACTTTTTTAATATTTGTTTGTTGACGATAATAGTTATTAATTCATATTTAAATAATATTCTAATAATAATAATTCAATAAATAATAATTCAATTGATATTTTATAAAATGAGTATATATTTTGTTTTAAGTTGTCATTTGATCATGTTGGCAATATGGATAATCCTCTTCTAATCCTAATTATAATATTATAAAGTCGAAAGTAAGTTTGTTTGTTACTCAATCACGGAAAAACGACTGAACGGATTTGGATGAAATATGACACACAGATAGTTTATAACCTTGATTGACACATAGGATACTTTTTATCCCGATAACAACAATTTTTGTAGTTCAGGTGAGCGGAGCCGCGGGCAGAAGCTAGTTGTAAATAAGGAAGTGTAACGCTGATATAGTTTCAGTTTTGTATTGAGTTTGCAACAATAAGCCTTGTTCTGAAGTGCCTACAAGTTTTCGTTACCATAATTTTACCGAATCGCTGCTCATTACAATATGCGTATGGCGTCCCTCCCCCGCGTCTCGCCGCGCAGCTACCTAAGACGCGGTAGAGCATTTGCGGTATCAACTTAAGTAGTTGTTTTTTTTTTCATAGTAGAATTTAAAAAAAAAACTGGCCATCCATAGCTGGCCGTTGCTGACATGCCGGCCTGTAAGCCTATCGGTAGCTGAATATAGAATAGCTGTCTCTGGTACTTACAGTAACTGGTTTATAACGATGTGTATAATGGTGGCGACCCAGTTGGGTACAGATATCAACTGGCTTCATTACTGGTTACATCGGGTGTTCTCAGAAGGCGACATGCCTAAGCATACCACAATGGCGTCTGTTAACAGCTAGTATAAGCTATCCAGTCGAACACTCAATACATATACATATCATACAGAAAATTATTATGAGACCATAAGCTAGTTGGCTTTAAAGCACTTTGAAATTTTTGGCAAAAATCATCACATGATGGGAGTGTAATAATTGAAATTAGCTTTTGAATTTTTGCCATTTGTGCTAGTATCACATGAAAACTAGGATTCCACCATGATCAAATTTTTTAAATATATTACTTCGTCTTGGAGTAACACTTCAGGTGCGAGTTGTTACGTGAGAAATATAGGGCGGGAGGGGGACGAGCCGAATCTCACCCAATCTCACGTGGGAGGGAGGGGTAGAAATATTTCCAAAATCGCCTCACGCAAATAACGGACGTCTACTTAAAACGGATAATCATTAATATAATGTAGCATATTTTATTTCTAAAAGAACGTAACTGTATTGATTGTTGTATACTCCGATATACGACTTGGCATAAAAACTTTATTTCTATTGAAACTACCACTATTATTGTATATTCGGATAATCTAGTAATTTCAAATATCGATAACAAAGTCTGGTTTATTCCCTCCCCTCATACTATGTTCAAATAAATCCAACAAATGTAAAGAAAATCCTGTAATCTGAGGATTGTATGAGTAATGACAATTTTTCTTTCGAGTACTACATCAAAGGATTTAGAAGGGAGAAGAATTGTAGCCTACAAATTATTTATAGTCCTATACGTCAAATTTACCAAGCTCTCTGTTTACTATAACTGGTGATACTACTTGGGGATCATTTAAAATTTGTTACTTTATAATGTATGAATATGAAATCCAAGGAAACCCTTTGAACAGGTTTATTAGAGGAAGCTACTCTTGATGCATGAAACCATTTGTTATGTGAATGCGGTAGAAATACACTATGTGGTTTCAATACAATACAAACATATTGCAACTTTGAATTTACGTGGATTCACTTAAGAAGACAAAAATTCAGACTATAATAAGTTGAATGCATGTGTTTATTTATTTTAGTTACTATGACCCATTAACATAGCATTGCTGTTCGTTGGTAGGCGTATCACTTGAGAACGGCTGGATCTATTTGGCTAATCTTTTTAAAATGCTCGTAATGTTACATTTTGTAGGTTAACCGACTATTAATCGTTAACTTGTACAGCCCATTTAGCTGTATCCTTTTAACTTCGTTATATGTACGACTACTGTGAATTTTTCATATAACCAAAAACAATCATTTAGCTAGCAGAGGGCAGGTACTTGACTCTAATATAAATTAAGTACTTCAAAGATTAATATTTCGCAAACGGATCCCTGAAACGAATAATTGTTTTCACACACCGGTTTTGAACGACCTAACCAACGATACCCTACACCATGGGAAAGACGAGAGCAAAAAATTCGTGCCCACTTTAAGTGTAGGGTCGCTTTAGTTATGAGGTAACAGAAAAGATTGTTTTTTGAAAATATAATTTAACACTTTGTCGTCGAGACTAATATGTGTACCCATGCCAAATTACAGCTTCTAGTACTAAGAATCTCTGAGCTAAGCTGCAGACAGACAGACGAACATGGCGAAACTATAAGGGTTGCTTGTTTTTTTTTTTTGAGGATTAGCCTTAGCGATAGCACGCTAATTGGGCCACATCGTCACTTAAGATCAGGTGAAATTGTGTATAAATATTTTTTGTCATTAATGTTATATTAGATGTTAACCTACACACGTGCGATCAAATGTTTCTTATATCAGTGTAGTAAATGTCAGAGGTGGCAGATACGTAAACCCTTAATGCCTTAATTTGAAGCGAAGTCTGTGTAACGTGTAGCAAGCGAATTACATTTATGTACCTTATACGTCGTTACGTATCTCTATTACAATTATTTTCGTTAAGTATTATATGGATCGTGAAGACAAGTAAAACTCGTTTGTAGCCAGTCTTAACTCATGACTTACTGAATCATTCGGTTCATCGCTTAATAACGTTAAACTTTTAGCCTCGTCCGCCGATGTTTGAGCATAGAATTCGTTTTGTAAACTATTTTTTGTAAATAATTGATATTATATTTTTTTTAAATAATTAATAAAAAATAAAAACACATATTTTGTTGCAGGAATACATAAACACTGCTATTCGGTTTCAGGCGGAAAAGTAGCAAATAAATTTTTCAATAACTTATTTACAATGGATTTCCGCAACATCTCGCATTCATCAATCAAATAATAAAGAAAAAAAAAATTCTTAATAAAAGGGCTTTGACGATTTTATATGGATGTTTTTTTTCGAAGTCGTTTCTATTTATTTTCTTCTTAATGTATGTACAGTGTGAGATAACCAGAATGAATGAAAATATGTAGATTATGGAAATATAGATAAGACATTTTTTACGTATTGTCTTAAATGACTTTAAGGCGCACCTAAGGCAGTGAGGTATTTAATTTCCTAAAACACTGTGATGTCGCTACTTAGTATTTATGAAATTTACGGATAGGTTATTGGCGCCCACTCTAGAATATTGGGTTATAAATCCGCCCGAGATGATGAGGTAATAAAAAAATAATTTTGACTCCAATTTCGGCATATTATGCCCAATGAGATCGCGAACGGGTTAAGCGAAAATTGGAAATTTGGAAAATAATCCTAGATTCGCCAGTGGGATAAGTTCGCGGTTACAGTATGTATATTATATAAATAAGTGACATTGAAGATTTTTTGATGGGATCTTGATCTGTCATGTTGTGTTTTTTTTATATACTACAAAGGAGGCAAAAAAGTATACAGCCTGTCTTATGGTAAGTAGCTACCGTAACCTATGGACGCTTGTAAAACAACAGGTATCACTAACGCGTTACTGACCATTAACCCCCTACCCAAAGGAGCTACCCCGCAGGAATACAACACAAGCTTATTTGGCTGCGATCTTCTGTAGGGTCTTATTATTGGTCGGTCTGGTTCTTATTGTAATTCTTCTAATAAATAGATATAATAAATACAATAATAAAACTGAAAATGAAATGAATATATTTTATTTATATATAAAAAATAGAATAATAAAACTTCTGTTGTGTAGTCCCATAATATTATGTAATTTTAATGGCATATCACGTGATATAGTTTAGTTATTTTGTAAAAATGTGTACGAATTCACTTGAATAAAAAAAATAGTAGCGGTAATTTAAATTTTTCCCTGGACATTTTTAATAAGATAGCCATAATTTTCTAAAGGCGTTGCTTGGACTCTGAAGATTAGAAAAATATTATCTACGTGACATTGGCATTATTGTATATGCCACACGTTCACATTAAAAAAGAACAAGTGCCATCGACTTCGATAAAAATTTGAAATATAAAGCGAATAATGACAAATATCTTCGACTACTTATGTCGGTATAACCCTCGAGCTACGTCAACCCTAAACACTATTACTATATCAGTGAGACACTTTACTCAATACCTTACGCGATGAAAAGGTTCTTTGAATTTTGATTCAGGCGTGGAAAATTCGGAACACGCTCGCCGTTTCCATAGGAATGTATGAACTACAATATATAAGACGACTTCCGCCTCGCAAACGATTGTTCATAGTCTCTCTTTTTTTTTTGTTTCGATTGAGAGGTAACGAAATTTGTTTTTCATTTATACATATCCAAATAAAATGATTAAGGTTAGCCGTTGTGCGCGCGAAATATCTACTGGGTATATTTTAATCACCTTTTTTTACTCCTTTGATACTTTGTATTAATTTTTTCAGAAACAATAATTCTATAGTTAACACGTACGGAGCCGCTGACACAGCTAGTCTACAATAATACAAATTCGCCTGATTATTACCCAATTTCAGGTACATGAAGAAGTCTTGGTTATTTGTTATTTGGATGTATTGAAATAGAACGTACAAGCTGTATGCATAGTGGATTAATTAATTAAAAATATATCAAAAATAGTAAAAATCAGAATAACCTTTAATCAGGCCAACCTTTAAAGATTTATGAATGTTGAAGAAGCGAAAGACGTATATCAGGATGCTAGCAAGTGGAAGGACGTGGTCTCTGCCTACCCCGTTTGGAAAAAGGCGTAATTTATGTATATATATACGTACATATTATTTTATTAATTCACCTCTGCAACTATTATCAGTGTGTAATTTTCAAAAACCTCCCAACTCTTTGTTTATAGCTGATTTAGTCCAAGTACTATTTGCTACCTAATTTAATCCCAACTATCCCTCTCCTAAACGGCCTTCCTCTTTACGTTTAATGTCTCTTGAATACCATTGTAAGATGGATCTGCTGCATTTACTACCCTTCCTGCCTACCCCTAATAATTTCTGCGCAAAATAGCCAACGAGTATTTTCTGAGGAAAGGCATGAGCGTGATTGTCGGACAAATATTCAAACAAACGTACTTTTAGAATAATATTATATATATATATATATATATATATATATATATATATTATATTCGATTGGATATATGTAAACTACATATATCTAATTTAATAACAACAACGTTATTGTTGTTAACAACAAAAGTGTTGTCATTTGCATAATAGGTATGGCTTCAGGAAAACAATAGCATAATGAATTATTTTCTTTGAATTATTATTGTATATCAAAAATGTCTTCTAAGAGAAATATTTGTTAGACATTAAATTTAACATGAGTTATACATTACAGAAGATTATAAATAACTACTTGAAGAATGATGTGTATTGCTTGATACATTACTATTCAGAGTTCGTTCTGCGCATCCACTGAGCACCATAAAGATATATTTAGAAACAATGTACGAAATAATAACATTCAAAGCTTTATTAATGTGTATTCATAAAATTTATTGTTTTATAACAATAAATCTTCGATTCCAAATATTTAACACGTAGATGTCAACCTCCTTTTATAGCTGTATTATAAACAATACTTTTTGAAGTTACTCGAGAAATTATATTTTATGTATATTTCTCGACTTCTACTATTTGATTCTAACAAGAAACTTCAATATACAAAATATGGATGTTATTTTTATAAGATACTAGCTTTTGCTAGGGATCTTAGCTTCTGTTGTCTTAAAAATGAAACAACAACATATATCAATTTATAATATTCCTACAGATCCCATAACAAACTATTATTTATACACTTGTGACTGTTTTGTGTTGTGTCTCATTACACTGCATCTCTACACACGCCACTCTGGTACATAGGTTCTGTAAGGGACCTTTTTTTCTTTTTTTGGCTAGTTAGTTTATACCAAAATTGATAAACTACTATATACATGTATTCATGAAAAAAACATTTATATATATATACGAGTATAGTATAGTTTAGATCGAATTACGGATAGGGAATTAGCCAGTTCACGACTTATTTGCAACTACAGCAGCAATCCAAGCCGAGGCTCAGCTACTTTTGCACCCTTGGAGCTTGTTGCCATGCTTTTGCGGCTGAGTGCCTTAAGCGCTCGTCCCCAGAACGGGGTGAAGCTGTAAAAGCCGTCTGAGGCTCCAGGGCCCTTAAAGGCCCTTAAAGCAAGACCGAAAAAAAAGTCTGTTTGCCTGGATGACAATGGATTTTCTTATTAAGCGTGACTTGATTCCGAACCCAGGATTGGCTCCAGACGAAATATCTCCTTAATGGTCGACAGCTTGGACACAAAATTTGGTATACACATTTAATTTTGATTGTTCTTTAAATTGAATTATAACCTGGCTGCTGCACCCAGTGTTGACTTTCCAAGAGGGAACTCCTCAACGGTCCGCAGCACAGACACGAAACTTTGAATGCGTATTTAATTATGATAGCCTGCTTTAACGATGAAAGCTTGTTTTGAAAAATCCTTTTTTCATATTAAGGCTTGATTAGTCTTTTCTACAGTATACCGAACATTTGGTTACTGATATCCAAAACTTGAATTTATCACACTTGACATTAACGAAATAGCCTACATAGCCAGATGACATAAATAAATAAAAAATAGAATTACTCACGCACCACCTATTGAAAAATGTTTGTACTAATATAGAAACAATCACGGGTGTGCGCTCGACAACTCCCCAAAAATTCATCGCGATCGGATGAATGATTGAAGAACGCATAAAAATAATATATTTGTTTATAAGGCAACAAGGGTCCATAACATAGGGCGTAAACTATAAACTAATGAATAAATGGTTACATTGAATGAAAATAAAATAAATGAAAATTAGATTAAAATAAATTACACAAATCGATAGTTGTTTAATGATGACATCACATTATCGTACAACTACCGATATCCAGTGCTTCATGAATGAACTGTCATAATGACATCATTATTGAGTCCTCATTATTGAGTTGGGACTATTATGAAGTCTACTAAACAAATAAACATTCATTCATAAAAGTATATAATATACTCGTACGTTTCTATACAAAGATAATATTTATTTGGAATTGTTAAATTATTTTTAATTGTTATAAAGCATAATAATTAAAGATTGTATATAAAAGTAAATAGTTAGATTTATCTTAACATTCATATATGTGTCTGACTTTGGTGCTAGCACGCACGGGTGACTTTTGTTCCTATAGCTGTTTCGTCACCCCTCTCAAGTCTATGGACATGTACGGAGGTGTGCGACAATGTGTTACAATGTGACAGCGACACGACATTTTTTCCGTCGACTTGTGAAAGAACCCGCGACAAAACAGTAACTGCGGCGCTTGTTTTTAATAGCCGTGCGGGCAATGGTAACATTATTGTCGCTATTCGTTTTTTCCAGCATTGCCAGATGTTTAATTTAAGTTGTATTCATACGATTTTTTACACGTCATGTACTACCTAAACATGAAAAGCGTACGTAGCTTTTTTTTATCGTTGTAGATTTGGCGTAGTGCCCACAATCTCACCTGATGTTAAGTGACGATGCGGCCCATGATGGTAATACGCTAAACCTAGTGGAAGACTGGCTCTCAAGTGCAGCTGCCGGAACACACCTATTGGTGCTTGGCGGCAGATTTTCAACTTGAGGGTGGTAGTAGCCCGGCGGGCATTAGAAAATGCCCTACCACCATGCTATGGTTTCCTCACGATGTTTTCCTTCACCGAAAGCTCAGGCTCATTGTAGGGATTCGAACTCAAGTCAATCGACGCGAAGTTGTACACGTTACCACTGTGCCATCATCGCTTCAAAACGCTTATACGACCTTTTAAAATTTTATAAAGCCCGAAATGACTAATTGCTAACCTAATCTAACCAACAAATATTTTTTTATCGTTCATAATAGTAACTAACCAACATTACACATCACTAACGGGGAACTCCCGTTTATCATAAAATAATATCCCACCAATTTATGTATCATTTTTAAATATTTAAATATAAGTTTCTCCAGGGTTACACTAAACATAGTAGTGTTATACTACAGCCTACAGATAGTGTATTTCTTGAGTTAGTTAAATTGAAGTGAAATTATCTTGAGCCATAGTGTGTATAAAATTCTATTCTACGTGTAAGGATACATTTTAAGGATGAAGACTCATAATCCAGGCCCGAGTAACTTCCGCCCAATAACTTATTGATAATTAAATTTTGTGCTTATCTATACATATTATAAAACTCAACGTCTCTCTGTCTGTCTGTACGTTTATGTTCTTGCGAAAACCACTTATCCGATCTACATATTTTTATTTTATGTTATCTGGCCAGCTTATAGGATATATTTTATAAAGTTATATACGAAATAATTGTGAGTCGATTCGGAAAAAAGAAGTATTTGGAGACATTAATTGGCTTACGTTGAATAAACCATACGAGATGTATCAAATTCATGTTCTTCGTAAATATAAATCTTAAAAAGACCTACAAAAAAGTCAGCAATAGCATTTTTGTCTTCCGACTTTTGAGCGTGGCCAGCACAAATCGCGCGTGAGGTCGACCGACGGTATTCTGTAGTCTACACGAGCGGAGCCGCGGGCACAGCTATTCTAATATATATTATAAATGCGAAAGTAAGTTTGTTTTGTGGACCATCAATCACGCGCTACAGGCTCGACGGATTTTAATGTTTGACCTAGAAGTAGTAGGTATATGGTGCGGAATAGGACATGATATACTTTTTATTACTATGTAAAAAGGTATGACAAGCGAAACGGGTAGGCATCAGTTAGTAAACACTAAATACGTTCATTTGTAAAAAAAAATGAAAAGGTTGAACTGATGATTTTATTATTAGGAAACGTACTATTTTATTAACATTAGCACTAAAACATTATTGTCGCTAAGATTGATTAAAAAAAATCTAAATTGCAAAATATTAACGTAATTTTAGTTGATATAAAATCTGCGCTTTAATAATATCATTACACTACCACGTGCACATTACGACTTTTTTTGGATAATGTACTATGACATGGGAATCTCCTTTGAACGAAAGTTAAAAAGCGCTTTAATCTTGTGCTAATACATAAAAGTAACATTCATTTTTGTGTCAATGGATAGATTTTCGGCTTGATCAAAATACAGTGTTCTCCATATAGTAGATCTACCGTAATTACAGTGCGCTCAGTGTTAGCAGACGTTATATTTTTTGTCAGGGCGATAAAAATCAACCGTGCGCGCTAGTGATTGTCAAGTTTCGTGTGCGATAAGATAAGACGTGACGTGATAGTGACAGAAACCTTTTCGTCGCGGTGACAAAAGTCACCCATGCACGCTAGCACTTAGGTTAATGGTTGGTTTCGACTGCAGTGGAGGCTAATCATTAACCTAAGTTTCTTATGTTCTAAATCATTACCCTCTCAACAGCCGTAGGTATAATTGATAATAGACGCGATAATATACTTAATTAAATAAAAAAACATACAGAAAAACATGTAGCTTAACCATAGACAAATCTTACGAATCATAATTATTTTTTTATAATTATCTTTCATTAGTAATGTAATCTAACTTCTCTATGTAATATAATAATTATAATAAGCAAAATCGCACATTTACAAACCTATTTTGTACATCAATTCGTGATTTCCAATCCAAGCAATTCAAAAGAACAAAAATCTCCGTACTTTACAAAATTTACAGCCCATTAGCTTGTTGCCGTGTATTTCTAAAGTTCAAGAGAAAGTAGTATTTAAGCAGCTAATAAAATATCTCGAAGACAACCTCCTACTTCCACGGGCCCAATCAGGTATAAGAAACAGCCATAGTACATCAACAGTTCTTTTGGACGTTGTTGACAATCTTCTTGCACATGTCTCGGATGTGGTATCAGTTAACTTCTCCCGTGTTTTGATTGCATAAATGTTCTGCTGCTTTTATCAAAATTTTTTCTTTATATATCAAAATTCTTTTTACGGGTTTGATAATAATGCAATCAGCTAGCTGGTTTCACAGTTATCTCAATAATAAGCAGCATTATGTAGAAGTGGTGAATCTTGGTGATACAAAACTGTGTTCCTCATTAAGGCACGTACTCCGTGGAGTTCCTCAAGGTTCAATTCTTGGTCCTATTTTGTTTATTTTATATACTGCAGATATTATTAATAATATAATTCATTGTCATTACAAACTTTATGCTGATGATCTTCAGTTTTAAATAAAATAAATTAGATCAAATATACACTTGGTCTACATTAAATTGCCTGAACCTAAACGAAGAAGTCAAATTTATCGAATAAATATTTTTCTTTATTTCAAAAATTTTCAAAATTAACTTAATTGTTTCTCAACTAATTTAATAAAGAAGAATCAATAAGAATCATATTTTATTACAAAAATATTTCTATCGTGAAAACGTCAAAAAAGGCACGTCATTAATTAAAATTGTACATTTCGTAAACGTATGACAGACATTGCGAAATGTATGAGATATAGCAATAAACTCGACTATAAATTGAGTGTCAAGAGCATGGCGTTAAACTTTGATGTCTCGAAGGAAACGAAACGAATAGGTACTTACTATTTTATAGAGCTCATTTGTGTTGAAATATGAAGAAATAATATGAAAAATTATTGTTTATTTATTGTGCAAATACCACAGCTAAAGTTATAAAGATGGTAGATACTATTTTTATGAGAACTATGCCAAATAAAAAGTCGAATAAGAGAAGTTTAAATATTTATCATGTTTGTATGAAAAATCTTATGGATTGTGCCAGCGTTTGTTATTGTTATATTGTAAAATTAGCTGTACCCGCGGCTCCGATCGCTGGGACTACTGAATGACGTCGATCGAGCTTAACGCGTGGATCTTGCTTTCCCCGCTCAAGAGTTGGAAGCCAAAAATGCTTATTGTGGGGATCCTTAGAAGATAGATATATGCTATCCTAGACTTTTTTGTAAGTCTTTTTAAGATCTACAATTATATTTATACGTATAAGTATATCTCGTATGGTTTCCTCAGCGTAAGCCATTAAGCGCCCCAAATGCGCCTTTCATCAGAACTGATTCATCATTTACGTCGGACCTTTGTAATATAACAAAACTTATTTTTATATAACAAAATATATTCTAAATCTGGACAGATAACATAGCTATGAATTAAAATGTAAAACATGTAAATTGGATAAGTGAGTTTCGCGTGACAAGTATATACACGGGCAGAGAGACGTTGAGTTTTATAATATGTATGGATATAGATAGATTAAGGTTCCCTTTATCGTATGTTTGCTGGTCGCTCCTCCGATATAGAATCGGAGACTTTTGCATTAAAATCCGTTGTTACCAACGTGTATTGTTCTGAATTACTTGTGCGTTTAGAGTGAAAAGATGGTGCGTTTACCTTTTTTTTAATAATTTGTTCTTGTATGCTGTTTGCAAATCTATCAGAGAGAAGTAGAGAACTCTGACTACTGTGACTTTGAAGTACTATATAAGTCTAATCTATAGAGGTATTTATAGTAATATAATACAGCTGAAGATTTTTTTCTTTGTTTAAACGCGCTTTGAATCTACCAGGCGCATTCGAAAATTCTTTTTGTATAAGATAACCAGATTCATAAGGAATAGTAGAGGCTATATAGCCTTAAATATTTATTTTTGTAAAGTAAGTCATAAAAACCAGCATTCCCGAAATGCTTTATCCGAGTGCGCGGCGTAATGTATAGTGATAAGTCTAAACAATGTTCTAAAAAAATATACTTAGTATATCTAAAAAAAAGTCCGAGATAATATATGCCTATACATAAGCCGCAAAAAGATATTTTGTGACAAAGTTTTATTGAATATTGAAAAGTGATTTTTGAACATTATTATTAGGCATGGCATATTAATCTTTACGTACGAGAGTTACTTTATCATCAAGAAATTTTTATGAAGATAAGCTTTGTCCTATATAACATGTTTTTTGGACGCATAGTTTCGAAGATAATGGAAAATTGAAATAATTTAGAACTCGGCTCGAGTCTATTGACGTAGAGGAGTATATAGGAGGGTATATAACCCTGGCCACCCGATCAAAATATTTTTTTATTGAATTATTATAAATAAATTACGTAATCAGTTATTTATTTTAAATTATACGCGGATGAAACAGCGGGTCACAGCTAGTATACAATAATAATTTATGCTTTATACAAAAAGGTTCATATAATAAAAAAACGGTGTTTATATTTATTATTTTTTATAAACATTTTCTTCTCATATGCTTTTTGTGTGCTTACTACGTTAATGTGTACTAATATGATAAAATTCATGATTACGTTTGTAAGAGTTAAATCTCCGGAACTACAGATCCGATGCTATTTTTTTCTTTCATTAATAAGAAGCTACATTATCCCTGAGTGCTATGGGCTATTTTTATTGTTATAATTGTTTTTTATTGTAATTAACAACAACAAAGTCTCAGATGGTTGCTAGTGAAAATATAAATATTGTAGGGAACAGAAACATCCCCACCGTTATAGAGGAGAAACACATGTTTATTTTTAAAGCGTCCTTTATCACTAAGCGTAGGAAATCTTTCAACAACTTTGTTACATCCGACTGGTGTTTTGAAAAATGTGAAAATTGTTAAATTTTAGCTTTCACGTTAAGTAAGAATGTTATCTATTGTTGAGTGTATTTATTTTGTTTCAGATTTAGTCACTGTTAAACTTCAAAACTCGTCATCATTATGACTCACAATTTTTATATGCTTACTTCAAAGCATAATATAGCCTTTTCATAACCTAACTTTTCTCTATTTTGTGCCATCCTTATTCAAGTTTTATCGACTGATATTATTATCAAACCTTCTCACTAAGTGATTATTAACAAAATACGAATTAAAAGTTCAAAAGAAGTAACACGGGAAATCGTTAATCGTTTTCATTTTTTGTTTTGTTCAGAGTCGAAAAGTTTCCGTATACACAGCAAATACTTTCAAGGAAAATTAATAATTTCATTAGAATGATCATTTATATTAAAATTTCTATTATATCACACAACGGGTAACTGAGGTAAAAATGTTAAACCATTCGTTCAATTGCTTCTACTCATCAATCAGATGTCAAATAAAGATAAGAATAATAAATATTATTATGGTAATTGTTATCTTGATCAATGAAGTAATATGTAAAATAGAGATGACGTCATGCCTTAGTTTATGTTAGGTATTTGGCTATGGATCTTAACCGAAAAGCATAATATATCGAGAAAAGTATAATAAACTGATTAGTTTCTCTGTGGAAGCTAAAAAACTCCCGTCTCGTCTCTCACGCGCTGCGACGGCAACGCAGTGGTATTTTCTGATGACAATAGATTAATTTGGATTATTGGATTGAACAAATTGGATATCTGCTTATTTTTAATTCGCGGCAGGATTATAGTCTAAGTATGTTAGAACTAGCTAAAATATTATATTCAAATTATAAATACTTACAGGGTTAAGCTTTATTAATTTTTGTAACGAAAAAATAGTTTTATTTTATTACCTAAATATTTTTTTAAAACATATCAACAGTTTTATTCAGTTTTACTTTTCAGATTTTAACAGCAGTTTAGATTTATAAAAATGGATTATTCTTAAGTGAACAATTCTCTATAAAATTATGTGATAAAGTTCATTATCCCAGTTTACCTGCGAGTAGGTTTTTGTTTTGTTTTCACTTTTTACGTTTATTGTAAGTCACCGATTGAAGTTTGGTCGCCCGTATATTACTAATTTATAACTTTACAATTCTACACACATTTATTGTATACCAGCTGTGCTCCACGGTTTCATACGTGTCCAAATTTAATTAACAAACTCTAAAAAATTCTTTCGAATTTTTATATTAAAATAGATATGTATAGATTAATTATTGTTATCATTATTTATACATAATTGTCGTCTCGTAAATTTATTTTTACTCATATTAATGACAATTCCTAGCCTGTGTCAATTGAGTAATGATATATACTTCCCGTCTACACAACTTCATCAAATTAGATTGAGAATTAATAAAAAAAAATTTAGGATTTCTTTTATAATTTCTAAAAATTCTTATTCTTATGGAGAATGATATAAGCTTCCCGCGCACAAATGTTATTATGTTAATAAGAACTGCAATTTTTCAAGGGCTAATAAATACTCGAGATACCTTTCTCTAGACGTCATTTCGAATCGAATGAGCTATCGCACATATTTTTAGGACTGGGAATTGAATTAACTCGTTATATAACTTATTTCCTGGACAATAGGTAAATGTAATTCCTCAGTTGATAGACTATATGAATTGTCAATAATATGAATTAAAATAAAATTACCGGATGAAAATAATTATTACGTAACAAAAGCGTGCACCGCTAATCCCCATGCAGGCCGGCGCATAACAGCGTGCAACCGCCGATGGATTTCGATCTCTCGGTGGTCGCCTGTGTATTTGGATTGTACTGTGCTCACCATCAGGGACAGTACAGTCAATGTGCCGAGCTAATATAAAAAAGTGCTTTATAAAAGTATTAAAAAAACTAATTTGTTGATGTGTAAAATAATAAATAGCTGGTTAGGTAGAAGTTACATTTCCACAAAAAAGTTAATATAATAAAATACAAAATATGTTAACAGTTATCTAATAATTTATTAATATTTTCTTGTCATATGTTTTGACGTGCTCACTAAATTAATCTATAGTAATATTATAAATAAGTAATATTTTAAATAGGTAAAGTTCGTGATAATTTTGTTGTAGGTAATCTCTGGAAATATATACTTAATCATCTAATGGTATAGAATGTTTTATTAATAGGAAACTACTTTGTCCATGAGTACTAGTTAGCTATATTTATTAGTTCAATCGCAAAATGTAATTTAAATCCAATCACAACAACCATTTTCTACTAGTACGCTAATATTGCCATTACATCTTACTAATATTATCTAAACAATTAACTATTTTCTAAATAACATACTATTTCACATATATTGTAGTACTCGCCGGTTCTTGCCTGCTTTTAAAGTTGACGCGCTTACTGAGCCTACCTGTTACTATCGCGGTTAGCTAATAATGCCGATCAATATTACGAATACTAAGTCATTAGAACTGATTCCATAATCACAACGACACATTGATTTATTACATATTTCAGTAAAATGTAAAAATAAGGGATAAAAATAATTACTACGTACAAACGCGTGTGGAGCCGCGGAACACCACTAGTGATTTATATAAGTATAAAAAATAGCGAATCTGTTGGTTTGTTAAATAATAAATAGCTTGTTAAGTAAGAGGTTAGGTACATTTCCACAAATAAACATATTATAATAAAAGACAAAATATGTTAACCGTTAATAATTTATTAGTATTTTCTTCTCATGTTTTTTTATGTGCTTTCTACGAGTACATTAATTGATAGTAATTAATATTATAAATAGGTGAAGTTCGTGCTTATGGTTGGAGGGTAATCTCAGGAACTACTCATCTAATGGTACTAAATGTTTCACTAATTGGAAGCTAGTTTATACATCAGTACTTTAGGCTATTTTTAAACTTATTTTATATTCTAATTAACGCGAATGAAGTTACGGACTGTTGCTTGTGTATACTAAAATATTATGGGGTGCTATTGAACTGCAATACGACTACAATGTAGCTAGCGATCAAGGAGAATATTGTAGGGAACAAATACGCTCCCACCGTTGTCGAGGAGAAACACATCTTTATTTTTAAAGGATTGTTTCTCACGAAACGCAGGAAATCTTTTATCAACTTTATTTCATTTGAGTCGTGTTCTGAAAAAAGTAAGTTGTTAAAGTTTAGCTTACATATTAAGTTATCAATTAATAATAGGTCTTTACCTATGAAATTGCCGTTCTGCAGTACTGGCCATTTCAAATCAAAATAATTTTTGTTTGGCTAAGAATTCTAATTTCAAATTAATTTAATTTAAAAACATGTTTTTTTTTTTCAAAAGTAGTCATTTGTTTATTGATTAGTGTTACATTTTCATCGCATTAAAATCTTTTTTGTCATCATGGATACGTTAAAAATCGAGTAATTATGGAATATGAGTACCGTCGTGGCAGTAACGCGGCACAAGCGGCACGCAACATCAACAACGTTTACGGAGCTAACACTACAAACCAACGCACCACCTGTTATTGGTTTGCTCGCTTCCGTTCTGGGAATTTCGACCTGAAAAATGAACCTCGCGGTCGTCCGAAGACTTTCGTCGACAATGACGAATTAAAGGCGATCGTGGAAGCTGATGATACACAATCTACGGCTGAATTAGCAGCAGCTTTCGACGTTAGCGTCAAAACAATATTGGTCCATTTGCGTCAAATTGGCAAGGTAAAAAAGCTTGACAAATGGGTGCCCCACGAACTCAATGATCGCCAGCGCGAAGTACGCGTCGAGACGTGCCTTGCACTGCTCAACAAACACACAAATGAAGGAATTTTGAACCGCATTGTTACCTGCGATGAAAAATGGATTCTGTTTGATAACCGCAAGCGCTCAGCAAGTTGGTTGGATCCTGGTTCAGCACCTAAACAATGCCCTAAACGAAAACTTACCCCTAGAAAAGTGATGGTCACTGTTTGGTGGTCTAGCGCCGGTGTGATTCATCACAGCTTCTTAACAAACGGGGAGAGCATTACTGCAGATGTGTACTGTGAAGAACTGAACACAATGATGGAGAAGCTGGCACATCTCCAACCAGCATTGGTCAATCGCTCGTCTCCGCTGCTCCTGCACGACAACGCGCGACCTCATACTGCACAACAGACGGTCTCCAAGTTGCAAGAACTGGGGTTGGAAGTTCTCCGTCATCCACCCTACTCACCAAACCTTGCGCCTACAGACCTACTTCTTTTTTCAGAATTTGGATAACTCCTTGGCGGGAAAAAAAATCAATACCCGAGAGGCAGTACAAAATGCCTTTGAAGAATTTGTTGCCTACCGTCCAGCTGATTTCTTTAAGAAGGGCATCAATAAACTGCCACTGCGCTGGCAAAGATGCATTGATTGCATGGGTGATTACTTCTATTAATACAAATAAAAAATACATGAAAAAACATAGTTTAAATTTTTTCATACAAAACGGCAAATTCATAGGTAATGACTAATATTTCAGCCTTAGTTACAGTTTATCTCAATTCTCAAGCCTTAGTATAATTATGATATAACTTTTGTATGTATCATCATTAAAATCAGCCTTTAGGAGTTTACATATGCCTCTCCCAAGCTTCGCCATCAGATCGGATGTCTGGCTTAATATGCATACGGCTTCAATATGACATAGCTTTTCTCTATTTTGTATTATCCTTATTCAAGTTTTATCAACTTTTTTATGGCATGGTAGAATTTAAACACAACGACATGGCAGTCGAGGCATAGGCAGCTGAGTGTACGCTGGATGTTCACGACAAACTGCAAACCAAAAGCGAGTCATTCCGACACGCTTATCAGCATGTGTATGGTCACGGCCCATTCGAGTACAGATCCCTACCTCCTCGTAAATTATGTACATTTTCAAACCCTTGATAAAAATAAGTACCTGTATAATAATAAGTTAATACAATCTAAGTTATTAGAGTTTTAAAATGATAGTTTAATACTTAGACGAAAACTGGAGGTACAAAAAATAGTTCTAAGAATATATTACCTATAGCTAATATATTATAGATCTGTGCTAGAGACCTTTCCAGAGTTTTTGCTTCATCAAGTAGTTTCTGGCAAGCGATGATGGTGACAGTTGCAATAATGCTGTGGTAAACAAGTATGTACACCGAATTCTTCATATTAAAGTTGTAGTAATGTTCCTGTAATTGTTAAAATAAATTAAAATTAGAATAATTCAAATGTGAGGTACATTAATAAATTTGCTGTAGTGTTTTATTTAGTTATTCCTGATTCTGTAGGCGCTTTATGAAAAAAAAAATGAGAGTGAATCTTTGTGATGCGCGCTCAAAATATAATAAGTAACACCATGAAGTTGCTTGCTAAACCGCTTATTTTACTGCGGTGAAGATAGTCGCACACGATGTTATTCGTGGCATAAATACACGCATTCTCTTTTGTCTCATTATTTGACGAGATTTGCATTGATTTAGTATGAAAAATAAATGGAACTTACGTAATTTGCTATGACAACGACAATTTCGTACAAAGACCTCATGTAATAGCCCGAAGCTACTATCAAAGAATTAAAAAACTGAAAAAAAAAATACACAATTTAATATATGACAAAGTAGCTGTGTGCCCGCGGCGTCCAAAAATGTTTTAGGATAGTCTGGTGTAAAATTGAAGTCATCGTTTGTCTATGTTTCACTTAAATAATTTTCTTAGTTTTGGGCTATAATTTCTAGAAATATTAAAACCAATAAATATTTATTAAGAAATAAACCTCTTTTGATGAAAGTACGGGATTAATAGATTTTAAACTATGATTTTGTCTTCACTGGCATCGAACGTATTATAATTAACGATTTTTTTCTCTTAACATAATTTTGTGCTCACCTGATCACCAAAACATGAAGATAACATGGTACTGACTGTAACAAAATATTTATACAACTGCATCCATTGTTTTATCTCATTTTTCTTCAATGCGTGAACATTTTCAGCCTTCAGTTTATTTTTTGTCAAACGTATACTCTTATTCAAACATTTCAGTAATCTAGCCACTATTATTAATAGAGAGAAGAAAAAAATACTAGTCGATAAATGGCGACATTCATACAAAAATTGTGTTAACAATAACACGGTGTACCTCAGTTTTTTGCATATAGATGTCGAGTTGGCGTCATTTTCAATATGATTTACCAATCTATATATTGTAAATGGTATACGAAATGTTACGAAAAATCCTAAGAGTACGAACGTTGTTATACGAAGCTGCTTAGTAGTTTTCTTGTACGTTAAATCATATTTAAAATAGCGGTGAAGATTTGTTAAATTTTTGATTAATATTTCATACGAGTTAGAACGGCGGATCGCGTATAAAATTATAAAAAAGTCACTGTAAAATGATAATATTTGAACACAAATACCAAACAAAAATATTTTACTATTTAAAATAATTTCATATAATAAGGGAACGTTATTAATAATCATGAATATACGAATTAAAAGTTCAACAGTAACACGGGCAATTGTTATTCGCTTCCATTTTTTCTTCAGAGTCGAAAAATTTCTGTATACACAGAAAATATTTTCAAAGAAAATTAATAATTTAATTATTATTATCATCATTTTTATTAACACGTCTTTTGCTTACGTTACACAACGAGTAACTAGGGTGAAACTATTAAACCATTAATTTTATTACTTCTGCTCATCAATCTTCTGTCAAATAAAGAAATTACAAATAAATTTTATTATATTTATTGTTATCTTGATTAATGAAGTAATATGTAAAATAGAGATGACGTCATACCTTAGTTTATGTTATTTGGCTATGGATTTTAACTGAAAGGCATATATCGAAAAAAGTATGATATTATATCGCATCTGATTAGTTGCTATGTGTAAACTAAAGCACATTCCTCTCGAGTCTCGCGCGCCGCAACAGCCGGTGACATTTACTGATGACGATAGACTAGTTTGGATTATTAGATTACACGACTTGAGTACCTGATTATTTTTAGTCCTGTTTATTCACGGCAGTATTATAGTCTAAGTATGTTAGGTCTTACAAGTTACAAGTTACTTACAAGTTAGGTCTACAAATTATAATTACAGGGTTATTTTTTTTTTTTTTGTTTCGATAATATGGGGTGTTATTTTATTACTTCATTCAATTTTTAAAACATATCAACAGCCTGATTGCTGTAATATACTAGGCTTTTTTTTAACAGCACTATTTAGATTTACAAAAATGGAAAACTCTTAAGTGTACACTTCTTTAGATATTTGATTGACAAAGACGTTACTTTGCTTAAATCCAACGTAAATAATTATCCGAAATTTCTTTGCTACTTCCGTTTGCAATAGATGAATAGTTGGTTCAGCTACCTAGAACACAAAACGTTTGATTTTAAATAAATGTTACAATAATAATAAAAATGATATTATGTTTATATTCAATATTATATATTGTAAATGGTATACGAAATGTTACGAAAAATCCTAAGAGTACGAACGTTGTTATACGAAGCTGCTTAGTAGTTTTCTTGTACGTTAAATCATATTTAAAATAGCGGTGAAGATTTGTTAAATTTTTGATTAATATTTCATACGAGTTAGAACGGCGGATATGATATTATGTTTATATTCAATATTTTCAATGACTCTGTCCCCGAGTCGGAAGGCACATACAACTTACACAGTTAATGTGTATGTTGTAGATATATACCTAATTATGTCCGATTTGATCGCGAAATCGCGATCTCTATACGTACGCCAGGTGTAAATCCTACCATAGGGACCCGATAAGGCGTGTAGCGTTCCGGAATCAGCCGGTGTATATACAATAATGAAGCGGGGTGGGAGGGAACTGGGTCGCGACTACCATGCACATGGTGATAAATGATAAAACCGTCACGGTGACTCTGGTTTGTTTTGCCGCGTTTCGGGATCAGCCAGTGTATATTCATGTGCCGAGAGATGATTGTTTTTTTTTTTTCGAACTGACTATACTGTTAGCCTTAGGGGCCCTGGAGCTTTTGCGGATTTTATAGCTTTACCGGGCTTGGGGGCGAGCGCTTAGGGCACTCAGCCACGAAAGCTAAGCAACAACATCCGAGGGTGCCAAAGTGGCCGAACCTAGGCTCGGACTTTTGCGCGTATGCAATTAAGTCGCGATCTGACTAAATCCCTATCATTCGATCTAAACTAACTATACATATATACATGTTTCTGCCCCCTGGGAGGAGGGAAGGAACATGTGTATGTGTATTTAGTGGACTGAAATTTTTTGTCTAATCTAACTAGGCAAAAAAAGAAAAAAAGGGTTCCTTACAGAACCTATGTACCTGTGTGTTGTGCATGTGTGTATAATGCAGTGTCATGTATGGCTGTGAAAGCTAGTGAATGTAGAGTCACTGTATCGCGCGAGCGGCTGCTTGACTCAAGGGCTCCATGCCGATGGATCGGACCTAGAGAGATGATTGAAGGCTTGTAGATCTATCGGTGGTTGTCGTTGGTTATAGAAAAAATACATTATTCGTTAAATTACTTATATTAAAACCTAGCTGTGCCCGCGGCTCCGCTCGCGTGGACTACAGAATGCCGTCAGTCGAGCCCACGCGTGAATCGTACGGAGGCCGCTCAAAAGACGGAAGACAAATATGATTATTGTTGATGATCCTTAGAAGATAAATATAAGCTATCTGTTACTTTTTTGTAGGTCTTTTTAAGATAATTTTAATTTAATATATCTCGTATGGTTTACTCAGGCGTAAGCCATTTAAGCGCCCCAAATATGTAATATTTTTCCGAATCGATGCACCATTATTTTTATGCCTTATTTTGTATGTTACTTTATCATACAAAATGTATCCTATAACCTGGTCAGATAATATAGCTATGAATTAAAATAAAGAACATGTAAACCGGGTAAGTGATTTTCCCGTGAAAAGAACATAAACGGGCAGACAGACAGAGACGCTGAGTTTTATAATATGTAGAGGATGATCATCAAATCTCAGCAAATAAATTAATGATATGAATATAATGAATACATGAAAATATGAATGAAATAAGATATGGCTGCGTTAGGTTAGGTCTGAAATATGATAAGAAACAGCGGGAGGCGAGGAACGAGCACCAAATACTAACAATATTGAAGAAGTATGATACAAAACATATCATGCGATTATTTTTTTAATGGTCATTTTCTATTTTTGGGTTAACAATGAATAGTTTGGAGTCATATTTGCTTTAATAGTATAGCAAAATGTACAATTTTTGGTTATAATTTCACACTAAAATGGGATTTTAATTATTCTTATCACTTACTGATTATTATCAGATATAATATCAGATACTGATTATTGGCAGCAAAGAGCCTTTTTAAGTTTAAATAAAGTAAAAAATATTTATAAGTATTTATATTTTAAAGCCTTAGTTACATAAGGTGAGCCTCACAACATACATTTTATTTGTTTTTTTCTTAGTTACAGACGTAACTATACTAGTATACGTATATGTATATACGTAGTTATACTCGCAGATACATTTTAGGACAGAACACCATTGTTAATGTGTCAGAGGTAATATTGTATTATAAATAGGTATCTATGAATTGTAATATGTGTAATTTGGTAAAAGAGTTTAATTACGAGTACCATCTCCGTCAGTTATCACTAAGGATAAAAACCGTAAATACATTAAAACCCTGTTCAGTACGCAATTAAATATGGTTAATATAAGATTACTTCACGGTGTCATCTCTATTAATATATTCTTTTCATCATTTGTAACGAAGTATTGAGAATAGGGTTTGGCAACCTGCATGTTACTAAAATGTTTTTTTTTTTTTAAATAAACTTAACTGGTTATCTTGTCCCTTATATATAGTATTGGAACACTTCGTGTAGCATATAGTATGCTGCTAAAAAGTTTTAGGACTACTAAAAACGCTATTTTTATGTTTTTATGCGTAACCCTAATATTTTTCTAAAATTAAAGTAACCAAAGTTATTCCTTATAAAATTCGCTATCTGCCAGTGAAAGTCTCATCAAAATCGGTTCAACCTTTTCGGAGATTATCCGGAACAAAAAGGCAGACAGACGACAATTTTAAAAATGGGTGTTTGGTCATAGGTACCGTGTATACTTTAATATGCATTTAATAAAAACCTGTTATTATGACATTACTAACAGACACTTCAATTTTATTATACGTATAGATATTGATAAATTTTTATTTCTGCTTGTACATGTATTTTTTTATTCTAATATTCTGATAGACATCATATATCATGAAAACTGATTACGAATATGCCACTAAAATAGTTTTGTCTGTCTCTGTGTTGTATAACCGGATTTAATTAAACTCAAAAACAGCTTCACCGATTGTTATGAAATTTTTTCTACGTGAATGCTATGTCATTGTTCCATTTATAAGCATAAAATTATTAAATAATCCCTTTAGAAACCGTACAAAAATAATTTTCATATATTTTAAATTTCATTAACTTTTAACCATTTTTAATGGAACTTTGTATACAGAAAGTGGATTGGGTACAACGTGTAAACAGTTGTCCTAGTGTGAAGAGAGGTAAGTGGGCCAATTATTAATGTCATTCGAGGCGGTGGAAACTAATTCGGATCAAAAGGACCAGCTTTATAGTGTGATGTCGATAAACGGGTAGGTTAGTCTGTCCACGAGCGGACGTTTAAAGGGAGCAGCTATTGTATGATGAATACACAAAGGTGGGCGCGGCTGGTTAACTTAGCTAATTTTATAAATTAATAAAATGTAAAATAATGTGTATTCTCCAAGGCCAAAGGCAGCTAAATGATGTTCGGCTTTAGAGCTTATGGTTAGTTAGTTCAACTTAGGTCACGTGGCTGCTCCGTGCTACATGCAACACTATATTTTGACACCAGGTATAGGCGGCTGGCAGTAGCGGTTTCGAAAAGTTAAGCAGTATAACTTGAATCACGTCTAGGGTACTGCGTGCGGTTTGAAAGTTAACCACAAAAATTCTAAGTTTCAGCATTTTATTACTGGGCATAATTATCCACACACCCAACAAACAATTGTAAGCCATTACATAATTTGACGGGCTACAAGAATTATCAAAAGTCGTAAAAAAAATTCAAGACAATAATTTATAATAATTCTCAACCGATTTTGATGAAATTTCGTCGACGGAGGCATTCGTAATTTTTTAATTGATAAGCTATAAGAATCGTCAATAATTTATAAATCATAAAAAATATACATATTTATTTTCCAACGATTTTGATAAAAATTGTACACGGCAAGTACATGTCATTCCTCAGTTGGCAGACTATAAATGTATATATATATATATATATATATATATATGAACTATCAATAATATATGTGTAACATAAAATTACGGGATGAAAATAATTACTGCGTAACAAAGTCGGCGGAGCCGAGGGGCACCGCTAGTACTTTCTATAAGTACTGCCTGTGCCTGTGACGGCTGTGATTTCGTTTGCGTGGAATTTCGTTTACGAAAAATGGCGATAAAAAGTTAGGTATGTAGGTGTTCTGAAATTCAACATTGGCGATTTAACCGTGTTTCGTACTTTGTGAATGTCTCGGATTCCTAAGACGCAGAGTGATGTGATACTCATGGTTAAGAATCAGCCTTGCCTCATATTCACTACTTTCTATCGAACGATATTCTGCCATACGTCTACGCTGTGAAATTACCCTCATACGTTGGTCCGTACAGGTTTCTGGGGCGTGTAAACTTTTCTTGATATCTCGCTCAGCAGAATGCCTCACTTGCCGGTATTTCCCAGTTGCCTGTGAACGAACCCTGTGATTTCATTCATTTTCTCCAATGGATAAATAAGAAAATACCGTTCTCTTTTTATCAGGCATTTAAATTTAATTAATTCAAATCATAACGAAATCTATCAAAAGCCTTTTGATAATATTCAAGTATAACCAGTTTAAATATTAAGCTATATTATTCAGAAGACATAAGAGCTGAGTAGTTCAGTATAAAAAAAAGGTTTTGCAATCCTTTACGATAAGATAAGTGTATATAATAATATTATTTTAATTAACCATTCATATCCAGTGAATAATTAAGCATTATAGTTTGTCTGTTCGATATAATTTAATACGAATCTCGACAAAGTAAAAAAAGAAAACAAATAATGACATCTATCGTAGTAATTTAGAACCAAATAGAATGAACTGTAAAACTAATCAGAGAAATTCTTAATAATTTTACGAATTTAAAATAATATTAATATATACTCAAAAGGAATAAGAACATCCCTAATTTATTAATACACGCACTTACAGAAAATATTCTTAAGTTTGACAATAAAAATCATATCAAATTCACAATAATTTTAATGCGGTATAAACCTAACATAAAAACTATTTCGTAATTGTACAGTGTTATCAACGTCCTTCCTTGTAACGTCTCAGAACATTTAAATCTATAAAACTAATCCGTATAGTAAAATACATCCTAAATGTACATACAGACTATTTATTAATTACAATCATAACATCTTTCATCAAATCGATCCATTACTTTATGTGTGATTGACGTACAAACTAACAAACAGACAAAAATTTCAAAAACTGTAGAAATGTTTATCTGTGCTTGATTCTAAACTACCCGTAGTATTTTTTTTCTCAAATATCTTTAATGAACAGATTTCGACACGTCGCTCTATTGTTACAAATATAGATTTAAAAAAAATCTCGTATCTGTGATGTGTAAAATCACTTATTAATTAGAAGTTACATTTCTAGGAAAAAACAAAATATGTTAACTCTTATCTAATAATTTATTAATATTTTATTTTTATATGTTTTATGTACTTACTACGTTAATTTATAGTATCTATTATTATGTATTGCGAATAAAAGGTCGTTCACAATATTGAATCGTACTAATGTGTAAACATTAGCACTTGTTTATTTTTCTTTCTTTACAATGTTACAGTGGTTCGTCGTAGTAACGTTCTTGATTTCGTATTTGCTGTTGACTTGTTGTTTCTTGAAGTGATACTGAAGTAATACTGAAGTTGATCGTGTTGTTGCTGTTCTCGTACTGAAGTAATACTGCCGCCCTCTCCGCTATATTTAACCTCGCCCGTTGCCTCGCAGCCGGTCGTGCGATGGAGTCGGTGCGGGGCGTCGCTCAGCCAATGAGCGCGCTTGCCCTGTGCGCGCGCTCTCCGCAGAGCGAGGTTAACCGTGCGAGAGGGACGGCAGTACCATGAGTCACCGTGCCAGATGTTCGCTGAGTCTGACACGGTTTCTCCTTACAACTAACAAAATTACATTTTTATACTTACAACTAGCAATTCATTCTTATTCTAATAATATTAAACTAACTAGCTATGACGTTTATTATCCTAACAGTTTAAAATACACATATTCACACATATTCATATTATAACATTTATATCTTATTCCTATACCTATATTACAAAACGTGTTATTTTAATTTTCGGGCTCGCTGTCCGCAACAGCTCTCCCCCCGGCGTAGCACGCGCAGCCTCACTCTCCTCTCAGGACGGCGAGCTTCGTTGTCGGGCGCCGGAATACACCGCTCCTCGTCTTCACGTCGGCGCTCCGCACTCCTCCATCTGGTCCGGTATACGTTTTCGTAACGACTCCGCGTGGCCAGGTATTGCGTGGCAAGGCAGAGTCGACAACCACGACCAAGTCTCCGACGTTCAGAGGGCGCGAGCTGTCTGCTGAGTTCCCGCGTGGCACCAGTGTAGGGAGGTATTCCTTAACCCAGCGCCGCCAGAAATGATCGGCGAGCGCCTGGGTTGCCCGCCAGGTACGCCGGTCCGCCGTGTCGCAGGTCCCCGTCGTAGGCATACCCGTCGAACTCCCAAGCAGGAAATGGTTGGGAGTGATTGCCTCCGGGTCCCGCGGATCGACGCTCACGTGCGTTAGAGGCCGCGCGTTAATCGAATGCTCGGCCTCCGCGAGCACGGTTTGGAGCACCTCTTCTTTAGGCGCACGCTCGTTCAGTGTGGCGGCAAGCGCTGTTTTCACCGACCGCACTAGCCGTTCCCATGCACCTCCCTGGTTAGGCGCGCCGGGCGGGATATAGCGCCACTCGACGCTATTTCGTAGCCCCTCCCCCCGTAGCGCAGGTGCCCATTCGGCGTAGGCTCGGTGTCCGCCCCTCGGAAGTTGGCCGCGTTATCGCTGTACATTAGTGCGGGCCAACCTCTTCTCGCTGCCATCCGTCGTAGCGCCATTATCGCCGAGTCAGTAGAGAGCGATCCCACGATCTCTAGGTGAATCGCCCGTGTCGTTAGACAAGTGAACAAAGCGATCCACCTCTTTTCCCTCCGCCGTCCTATAGTTACATTTTCTAACTGTTGCAGCCAGTCGTCGAATGAACTTGCGTCCTCTTCGGGTATCTCGTCGTCCCAGCCGATCTGTAAGCGCCACAGGTTTTGCAGAAATATTTTTGCGCGTATCGTGTAGTGGCTGAGTAAGCCGAGCGGGTCATAGATTGACATAACCGCGCTCAGAGCTTCTCGTTTCGTAGGCGCACGCTTGCGTGCGCGTACGTCGGCTGGTACTCGATGCATGGACGTGTTAAATCCTAGTTCATCCGTAGCTGCATTCCAGTATAGGCCCAGGATCTTTTCTTGTTCATGCCCGCCAAGCTGTGCGGGCGATCGTGCGCGTAGCTCGTCCCGTATTCCACTGAGTACGCTCGCTCTGTTGCTGCTCCAACCACGTAACGTAAAGCCGGCGACTGCGTGGACTTCTTCTATTTCCTTTATAGTGTGGATAGCTGTTTCTTCGTCATCGTAGCTATCCACCAGGTCGTCCATGTAGTGGCTCTGCGTTATCGCCTTGAACGCGTTCGGATGCGTTCGTGCGTGTTTTTCAGCGTTGCGATCGCGTACACTGTGCGCTATGAACGGCGAGCTTGCTGCGCCGAATATTAACGATCTCATTTTGTATTTCTGTGGCGGCTTGTTCCGGTCGTTGCCTCGCCACAGAAATTGTTGTGCCGGCTGGTCCGCTTCGCGTATTCGTATCCTTAAAAACATCTCCTCTATGTCAGCAGTGACGGCAACGGGCTTCTCTCTGAACCGGAATAAGATCCCCTGCAGCGATCGTAGCAGGTCCGGTCCCTCTAGTAGCTCGTCGTTCAAGCTCGTAGTTCCACTGCGTGCCGCTGCGTCGAATACTACTCGTAGCTTGCCGGGTTTGTTCGGGTTAAATACGGCGAAGTGCGGTAAAAACCAGCTGATGTTGCTAGTCTGTTCGTGTCCCTCGCAGCGCACGGCGTAGCCCTTCTTAAACAAGTTACCGATCTGACTTGTATACGCCGCCGCAAACTCTGTCGAACGATCCATCTTTTTCTCTATCGAGTATAGTCGTCGTAGCGCCATATTGTAGCTGTTAGATAGTGCTACGTCGTCGCGGCGCCACGGTAGACCTACTTCGTAGCCTTCACTGCGTTGCTGGATCGTTCCGTCGAGTATTCGTATCGCTCGCTTGTCGGCGTCGCTAACTCTCGGTTCGCGGGCCACGCCGAGCGCGTCTATTTTGAAGTGCCGTTCTACGAGCTCGTGTAGATTTTCGTTCCGGATCTCGCCGCCAGTGTTGCGTTCAGGCGCGTATATATGTAGCAGGGCTTCGCTGTGGCCGATGATCACGTGTGGTGCGGTTCCGTGCACCACCCAGCCCAGTTGAGTTTTCGACGCCGCCGGCTGGTTCGGTTTGCCGACGCGTAGCTCTCTGGATACGATCATCTCCCAGTGGTCCGTACCTATCAATATACGCGGCCTCGCCTTCTCATAGCACACCTGCTTCACCTTCAAATTACGCAAGTGAGCGTGTTGGAGTGTGCTTAGAGACACTGTTTGTTCGCGCAGTCGGAGTCCTTTTATTGTTCGAGCTCGGAACTCGTGCTTCTTATTGCTGCCTGGTTCGTATAACTTCGCCTGTACAACTTGACTGTTAGTGTACTCTTTGCCCATATTGACGCCTTGTAGTTGCAGTGGATGTGACGGTCCGTGCGCTCCGATGTCCTTGGCCAAGTCCTCGTCGATAAGCGATATAGTCGAGCCCTCGTCCAACAGAGCGTATGTGTTCAATGCTCCCTTGGGGCCCGATATAGTAACCGGACAGATTTTTAGTATAATCTGTCTCGGCTCTATTGTTGTTGCGACAGCCATTACCGTCTCGCTCGTTGACGGTGTGCTGTTGTTCGTGGCTTGATCTTCGCTATCGCTTGGCCTATCGTTGTGAAGCGACGAGTGATGCGGACGACGACAGGAGTTAATACCGCACGGCTTTCCTTTGCAGAACACACGGCGATGGCGTTTGTCAATACATTTGAAACAGACGCCTTTGCTTTTCACTAGCTCCCACCGTTGCTCGACGTTCAGTGCCTTGTATTGCGGGCACCGAGACAACAGATGGGGCTTATCGCAGCTAGGACACAGATGTTCGGTTTCTGTGTCCACCGTAGCAAAGACGTTCTGTTTCTTTCTTGCGACGACTTGCGGTGCGGCAGGCTTCAATATTTCGCGTCTAGAGGTCGCTGTCGAAGCGGTGGCGGGCGCGTACGTGTGTTTTAACGCACGGCTCGCTTCACGCATTAAGAAGCGTGATAATACAACGACCTCTGGATCCGTTGTTCCCTCGTTTTCTTCCGCATAGTCGCACCACCGGGACTTCAAGTGTGGGCTCAGTTTCTCCAATACTTCTCGGGCCAGCATCGGGTTGTACAGGTAGCTCCGCTTGTCTAAATTTAGTAAAACACAGACGATGTTCTGTAATTTTACTGCGAACGCGTTCAGTTCGCTCGCGATAGCACCCGGTCGTGGTAATTTCCGCATATCATCCAGCGCCTTGTCGATAATTACTTCCGGCCTGCCAAAACATTGTTCCAGTGTCCGCATGATTTCATCTGGATTGTTTGCAGTATGTAGTAGCGCTGCCACTGCGTCGCGGGCGTCCCCACGCAGACTGTTGCTTAGGCGCGCTATGTTCTCTACTGGCGAGAAACGATACAGCTGCGTGGAGTCCCTCATGGCTGCTTTGAATGGCAGCCACTCGTTGATCGCTCCAGTGAATACAGGTAAGTCGGCGGCTTGGCGTGGCGGTGGATGTGTATGCGTCATCTTTTCTAATATCGCGGCGAGCTGTTTGATTTCACTGCTCGATTGCGACGGTGATTGTGAACGGGCGCGTCGTTCAGGCCTGCGTTCGTTTTGTTGCCGCGCGTCGACACGGTTACACGGTAATTGCTCCCCCCGTGTAGCTTCGGGCTGCGAGCGGAGCCAGTCATCCACTCGGTGAATACGTTCATCTGGCTCCTCGTTCGTTTGCTCACGTGTGTCCTCTGCTTCATCCCGTATCGACGTTAACTCCACGGCGAGGCGTTTCTTTATTAATTCCGCCTCCATACGGAGTTCTTCACGGCGAATTGCGGCTAGTTTCTCTTCCGCTTGTAGCTCGGCGAGGCGTGATCGCATAGTCGCACTCGTCGTCGATCTGTGTGAGCGTGGCGGTGAAACGTGGCCTGTTCTGACTTCAGTGCGAGTAACAGGCACAGAGGGTGCTCCCTCCGGTCGGGGTGTGCCCTCAGCCCTCTGTGTGTCTTCTGGCGATAGCGGCGATTCTTCAAATACTCGGACGGTGTTATTTCTATTCTGTGACTCCATTGCGTCTCCCTGGCTTCTCGTAACAACCATTATTCTGGGTACGCCGTTCGTGGATACAGATTTCTTGAATAACACGTCGTTTCTTCTTCTAGCGTTGTTTGTAGATCGGCGAAATGTTCGGTTCTTTTTTCTTCCGATCCGGCTTCCGAAGGACCAAATAATATTGCGAATAAAAGGTCGTTCACAATATTGAATCGTACTAATGTGTAAACATTAGCACTTGTTTATTTTTCTTTCTTTACAATGTTACAGTGGTTCGTCGTAGTAACGTTCTTGATTTCGTATTTGCTGTTGACTTGTTGTTTCTTGAAGTGATACTGAAGTAATACTGAAGTTGATCGTGTTGTTGCTGGTGCCAAAGTGGCCGAACCTCGGCTTGAGCTGTTGCCGTTTTTGCAACATTCGCGACCTAGCTAAATTCCTACGCGAATTTGAGCTAACTAACTATACATGTATGCATGTCTCTTGCCTCCTGGGAGGGAGGAAGAGACACGCGTACATGTATTTAGTGATCTGAAAAATTTTCTAAGGCTAACTAACCACAAAAAAAGAAAAAAAACAGGTCCCTTACAAGACCTATGTACCTGAGTGTAGTGCATGTGTGTTCATACAGTGTAATGAATGTATGTCGGTAGCTAGTGATTGCAGTGTCACTGTATCGCGCGAGCAGCTGGCCTGCTTCCCTAGCGAGGGAACGGACCTAGGCTCAAGTCGCTGCAGGAGAAGGCGGTCGAGATATGTGTGCGGGAGCGAAGTTTGCCGCCCGCCCCCTGCGGAGCGAGCGGTGATTACGCGGGCGTGGGCGCAAACACGCTTGGTTATTAGATACGGGCGGGAAAATCGCGTTCGCTTCCGTGATTTTATCATCGGGGTCAGATAAAATGTCGCGCGGGCGTCTATATTTGTTAGACATTCGGATGTCTGGATTCGGGTTCTGAGATGCGGCTGCCACTACTAGCTGGTTCGAATGGTTCGACGCTTTTTCAAAATAATTATTTGATAGGGACTTTATAAATGATTCGATCGAAGGTATTTCCATATCTTTATGGAGATCTACGTTCCGCGCGAACCAAGGGGCACCGACCGCCCTTCTGAGAAAGCGGTTCTGAACTATTTGTAACTTATTGAGGGTGAATTTACTTATGTGAGCAAAGACTGGGGAACTATAAGTTAGGATCGGTCTGATACAAGTCTTGTAGAGCGTGAGCTTATGTCTGAGGGACATTTTGCTCTTCGAGCACACGAGAGGGTGCAGGCGGCTTGAGACCATACCGGCTTTCCTTCGCACTCTATCGATATGTGCCTTGAAATTTAGGTGTTTATCCAGTGTGACACCCAGATATTTGATCTGGTTGGCCCACGGGATAGCCACATTAAATAGTTTGATAGCGGGAATTTTAACTAATCTTTGAGTGGGATGAAAGAGGATAGCGCTACTCTTATCGGGGTTAATTCCTATGCGCCATCTACGGAACCATTCGCCTAGCTTATCTACGGCTTTTTGGACTCGTAGCCTGAGGGTTTGTCTGTTCCACGAGGAACTAAACAGGACTGTGTCATCAGCGTAGGAACCTACCTCTACCTCGAGGAGGCGAGGGAGGTCACTGATATATAAGTTGAATAGAGAGGGCGCCAGAATGGAACCCTGGGGAACACCTGAGCGTATGGGATGAGGCTCAGAGAGAGCACCCTCTACTCGGTAGCAGAAGGTCCGGTCAGAGAGGTACGCGTGTATGATTTTAACTAATCTATCCGGGATTTGAAGTTCCAAAAGCTTGTGGACTAAACCGGCGTGCCAGACCTTATCGAAGGCCTTGGCGACGTCGAAGAAGACCGCAAGTGTAGGGCGAGGTTTTTGGTCGCGGTTGAAGTTTTGAAGAATGTGCTCCGTGAGGCGGTGCACTTGGTGGGTACAAGAGTGTTTGGCACGAAAACCAAACTGCTCAGGTGGTAAAAGATTTTTATCTGTGACTATTGACTGGAGCCGGTTCAGAAGGAGCCGCTCATAGACTTTTCCTAACGTGTTAAGGAGACTGATAGGGCGATAGCTGTCGGGAAGCGACGCTTTTTTGCCGGGCTTGTGAATACCTATTACTATGGCCTTTTTCCAGACGGCTGGAAAATGGCAGTGGGCTATGGCTACATTGAAGATGCAGACCAAAAGAGCTATGAGGTGATCAGGAAGAAGTTTAAGTACTTCGTTCCTGATACCGTCGGGACCAGGTGATTTTCTAGGCTTAAGGCCTTTAATGGTTGACATAACTTCCTCAGGCGTGACCGAGTCCAAATCATCTGTCGGGGGGACCGCGAGAGAATTTGTTACCGCCGATTCTATCGAGCTTACGAACTCGGAATCGATGTTAACGCAGTTCGGAGAGCATTGATTTTCAAGGCTCTCGGCAAGGCATTTTGCTTTTTCAGCGCTATCGAAAGCGGGAGGTTTGCCGGGGCCTTGATCTAAGGGGGGCATGGGGACTGTATCGTCACATTTAAATGTGCGTGCTAATTTCCAGAAAGCCAGATGGGATGGTTGGATACCCTCGAGTAGGGCCCCCCATCTGGCATTACGGATTTCGGAAATGCGGCTTTTTACCGTTTTCCGAAGTGAGTTTAACCGCCTACGATTGTCCGCAGTCGGGTATGAATCGTGTGCTCGAGTCGCGGCGTTCTTTTCCGTGATCAGCGCTCTCACGTCGGCAGGAAGTATAAAGCGGCGTTCGTTCGCCGCTTGCACCTCTTTCGAGGCCTTACTGACGGCGTTTTGGAGATGGCTGACCAGGGCATCGATCGCCACATCGGCATCGGCTGTCGATTTCAACTCGTCTGGGACCCTATCCAAACTGGAGGATGAGGGATTGTGCAAGAGGTATCTGTTTAGCTCCGCATAGTCCACCACCTTGACGGAGGAGGGATGCTGGTCAGAAGGCTGACCTAGGTGGAGAACTACGGGTCGGTGGTCGGAGTCTAACTCATGTACGACTTGTACGAGTCTTATATTGAGAGAGACATTTTTTAAAAGTGCTATATCTAAAACAGATGGACGACAATCGTCCTGAAAGTGAGTGGGCTCTGAAGGAGCGATGACATCAAAGTCGAGAATGGCAGATAGATCCTCCAGAATCCTCCCGTTCGGGGAGGTAGTCGGGTTGTTCCAGATGACATTCCCGCAATTCAGGTCACCCGCTATAATAACTGAATTACCTAGTGCAAAAAGAGCCTCCAGATCTGACCTGAGAAGCCTTTTGTTCGGGGTGTGATAGGCAGAGACGATTATGATTGACGAGTGGCCAGTCATACCGAGTCTGCAAACAGATACCTCTATACTGGAGAGTTCGGGAGGTTCTATTGCTATGCAGTATAGAGAGCGTTTATAGTATATGAGGGTGCCTCCGCCGTTAGCGTGGACCCGGTCGTTCCTAATAATGTTGTAGTTCGCGATTCGGGGATTGCGAGCGCTGGGTTTTAGGAATGTTTCTTGGACTAGAAACACGTCTATTTGGTGCTCTCGGAGGAAGGCGGCAACTAGATCACGCTGAGGTCTAATTGATCGCGCATTAAAAAAGGAAAGGCACAAACTCTTAGGTTTGATCCGATCCATTTTAATTTTGACTATGTGAGGCACGGACAAGCCGTTGAATAGTGGCGGCTATGCCCGGGAATTGGGTTATTGCGTTGAGCAATCCTAAGTCCTTATTGGAGTTAATCACCGCGTTGAATGCGATGATTTCTTGCACTTCATGCACAAGAAGAAGCTGGGTGAACCACTCCTTGCCAGCCAACGAGAAACCGAGGGCTGAGGTGGCGGGGGCTGCCGGGGCCGGGACGGCCTTGACAGGCTTGGGTTTGATTAATGAGGCCGGAGGGGCCAGTACGGGTGGGAGGGGTGCGAAAGGCGCGGAAGCTGGTGCCACTGGGGCTCGTGAGGTGCCTGGAAGGCTGGGGAAAGCCTCTAGAGACATTAGAGGCTGCATATGGGGCCGAGCGACAGGTACCTTGGGAAAGGTGGCCTGTCTGACTGGCTGGGGGCGTTTCGTGCGTGGGGCGCGGGGACAACCGCGATAATTTGCGGTATGTCCCGTTTGCTGGCAGAGAACGCAGCTGGGCGGGGTGGGAGTGCCAGGAGTGCGAGGGCACTCCTTCGTGGCGTGGTCGTCTAGGCACTTGACGCACCTAGCGCGGAAACAGCAGTTACGGGAAGAGTGTCCGTAGAGCTGGCAGTTGTGACACTGCGACGGGATTCTATTTTTGTGTGGCGGCTCAACGGTTATTCCGGTGAGACCGCACACCTCGGAGAGGTTAAAAATCGACTTGCCCTCCTGGGACTTGTCTAGAAAAACAAGCAACATATTGTATGGTGCCCTGGTGGTGTGTTTGTACATCCTGTGTACCTCACGAATTGGGAAGTTCTGCTCCTTAAGGGAGACTGAGATTTGGTCGGGAGTGATCTCGACCGGGATCTGACGGATAACCACACGAAGGAGGCGCTCCTCCTCGAGGGCATAGGTGAAGTAACCTAGTCTGTTCGACCGCAGGAGGGAAGTGAGCCTCCTGTGGTCATCGGAGGTGGACACCTGGACCTGGATCCCTGAAGGGGTGTTCCGGGCCCCGGTGTAGTGGAGCTTGAGCTCCTTGCACTTGTCCGAGATTTTCGTCCAAGACGCTTTGTCTTGGATAGTGATTGGAGGCGGGCGGCGGGGTTTTTTCCCTTCAGTGGGTGCGGGGGCCGCAGTGGGCGCGGAGGAGGGGTCGGAGCGAGTGTTCTCGCTCGTTCGGCGTGCTTTTCCTGCGGCCTGGGGTGTAGGGGAAGAGGGCGGAGAGCCCCTCCCCTTCCTTTTGGTGGACTTGACGGTTATGAAACCGTCGTTTAGTATGGTCTCGTTGGGGACCGCGGTGTCCATCGCGGGGACATTTACCATTTTCCGCGCGAAAGGCGGCATTAACGACTGGATCTCCGGATCCGGAGATAAAGGCGAGAAAGAATTCGCCGTATTAATGAAAGTTCGCACTACGGGCGAACGTGACCGGGGACGCGGGAGAGAAGAGCTCTTAGAGCTCGAACGCGCCCGTGAGATAGACGAGCGCGAGCGCGGGGCACGCGTGTCAGGATGCGGGGGGCGCGGGGAGCGCGGCGAGCGCGGCGCGGCGGGTACTCTGTTTGACGCGGCGGTGAGGGGTACGAAGTGTGCGGTGGGACGGCATTTCTCCGCGGGGGTCTGTGCCGGCGCGGGACGGACGCGTGGGTACTTCCTATTAAAGGAAACCAAGGCATCGGGTATGTTCTCCTTGAGAAAGGTACGGAGCCTCCTTAGCTCTAGAGCTTCTGCAGAATCGGCCATTCCGGTGGCGTGTGGAGGACTTGGGAAAAATTTGAAATTCGAATTCCGAATTCGAAACAAAATATAAACCTCCCCGCCGGAGGGGCAGGGGGGCGCGCCAAATAAAATTTAACGGACTATCCCGAGTCCGGCAAAGTGACCTGCGAGTCGAGGTGCAATGACACGCAGGAATGAGGACCTACCGGGCCTACGTGGAGTCCCTAGCAAGCCCGAGGCAGAGAACGCAGCCGGTATAAATACCTAGCTACGCCCAAACAGACACTCGGGGATGGATGTGTAGCAGGATCGGAAGGGTGGGAAGGAGACACTCAGGGCTTGACTATGACTCTATCAAGGGCCAAGGTTCCTGAGCCCGACCAAGTACTATCGTTTGCCTCTGAAGGAGGCAACCGAGGGGCGCTTGGGTCACGCACCCACTTGCCTTCTGTTGACACCGAGAGGTTTCCGGCAAGCGACCACTAAAGTGTGGATTTCGTCGAATAGAAACAATTGCACTTAAAAGTGCAGTTTGTTATTGTGTAGCGTACTGAATGTACGCGACACAATGGGTGCGAGCGAGACGGCGATATGCAGGTGCGGCGCAGGTGCGATGCAGGTGCGAAGCAGGTGTGCAGCAAAGCCGGTCGGTCGTAAAACTTCACAAAGGCGGCAGAGAGCGGTCGTAAACACGTCCGTTCCCGACGGCGGTCGTGATCGGAATCTCAAGTAATACTGCCGTTTTTTTTTTTTTTTTTTTTTTTTTTTTTTTTTTTTTTTTTTTTTTTTTTTTCGATCTGACTACACTGTTAGCCTGAGGGGCCCTGAAGCCTTTACGGCTTTTACAGCTTTACCGGGCTTGGGGGCGAGCGCTTAGGGCACTCAGCCACGAAAGCTAAGCAACAACATCCGAGGGTGCCAAAGTGGCCGGACCTCGGCTCGGACTGTTGCGCGTATGCAATTAAGTCGCGATCTGACTAATTCCCTATCCGTAATTCGATCTAAACTAACTATACAGATATACATGTTTCTGCCCCCTGGGAGGAGGGAAGGAACATGTGTATGTGTATTTAGTGGTCTGAAATTTTTGATCTAGACTAACTAGCCTCAAAAAAAGAAAAAAAAAGGTCCCTTACAGAACCTATGTACCTATGTGTGTTGTGCATGTGTGTATAATGCAGTGTCATGTATGGCTGTGAAAGCTAGTGATTGTACAGTCACTTGTATCGCGCGAGCGGCTGCTTGGCTCAAGGGCTCCATGCCGATGGATCGGACCTAGGCTTGAGTTGCCGCAGAGGAGGGTGGTCGTGGCGGGTGTGCGGGCGCGAAGTTAACCGTTCGTCCCCTTCGGAGGGAACGGTGGTTTCGCGGGCGTGGGCGCGAGCACGCATATGTTGCGGGAGCGGACGCGTAGAATTTGTTTGCTTTCTCTATGTCGTCGTCGGGATCGACAAAGAGATTTCGCGGACGGCGTTTGTAACGTTGGACAACGGGTATCGCGTGGTTAGGCTTGTAGTTCACAAAGGACTTTACAAGCGGGTTTGGATGGTTCGAAGCGCTATCGAAGTATCTCCTAGCGAGATACTTCACATAGGCTTCTAACGAGGGGAGCCTCATGTCCCTGTGTAGGTCCATGTTCCTAACGAAGGCTGGAGGGTCCAGCAGGCGACGGAGGAATCGATTTTGTACTCTTTGCAAGCGGGCAAAGTTGTGTTTGGACATATGTGCGAACGCGGCGCAACTATATGTCAAGATCGGACGGACGCACATCTTGTACAGTGTAAGCTTATGTCTTATGGACATTTTGCTTACCGAACTGAGCAAGGGTCGTAGACGGGAAAGGACCCAAATGGCCCTATTCCGGACTCTAGTGACGTGTGGGTTGAAGTTAAGCTTCGAGTCAAGGATGACACCCAGATATTTTGTCTTGGTGGCCCAAGGGATATTTCTACCGAATAATGTTAGAGGTCCTACCGTGCGTGGTAATCTGCATGTAGTCGGTTCGAACATAATCGCGGCGCTCTTAACCGGATTAATAGCTATACGCCACGTTCGAAACCACTCTCCGAGAGTGGTTACGGCGCGTTGTATTTTGTGAGCGAGAAAAGATCTGTTCCTATTGGACGCGTATATGACTGTGTCGTCAGCGTAGAGCCCTACCTCGACCCCGGGGGGTTTCGGGAGGTCGCTGACGTACAAATTGAATAAGCAAGGTGCCAGAATGGAGCCTTGCGGGACGCCTGAACGAATGGGACGTGCAGTGGAGAGTACTCCTTCCACTCGGTAGTGGAAGGTGCGGTCGCTAAGGTAATCGCGGACTAAATGTACTAACCTATCCGGGACTTCTAATTGGTGAAGCTTGTGGACCAGTCCGGCGTGCCAGACCTTATCGAAGGCCTTGGCTACGTCGAAAAAGACCGCAAGCGTGCGGGCGGGAGCGATATTGTTCTTGGCGAAGTTACTCGTGATGTGCTCCGTGAGGCGGTGCACTTGATGTGTACACGAGTGACGGGCGCGAAAACCGAATTGTTCGGGCGGGTATAAATTCTTGTCGTCTATAACGACCTTGAGACGGTTCAGAAGGATCCGCTCATAGAGTTTCCCTAGAGTGTTAAGGAGACTGATCGGGCGATAGCTATCGGGAAGCGAAGCTTTTTTGCCGGGCTTGCGAATACCTATAACTATAGCTTTTTTCCAGACGGCTGGAAAATAGCAGTGGGCTATGGCTGCATTGAAGATGCAGACCAAAAGAGCTATGAGGTGATCAGGAAGAAGTTTGAGTACTTCATTCCTGATACCATCAGGACCGGGAGATTTCCTAGGCTTAAGGCCTTTAATGATAGAACAGACCTCATCTGGCGTGACCGGGGTTAACGTTTCCGCGGGGGGAATCAACGTGAGTTCCTGAACGGCGGTCTCGATAGTTTCGATGTGGGCAGTGTCTACGTTGTCGCAGTTTGGGGAGCACTGGCTCTCCAAGCTTGCGGCAAGGCATTCTGCCTTATCGTCGCTATCGAACGCGAGTGGGAGATCGGGGCCCCTTTCGAGGGGCGGCATCTGGGCGGAAGCTTCTAACTTCAGAGAGCGGGCGAGGTTCCAGTAAGCCAGATGGGACGGCTTGAGACCCTCTAAGAGGTTATCCCACCGGTGACCTCTGTACTCTCCGATGCGAGTTCTAACCTCTCTCTGAAGTTGTCGTAACCTACGGGTGTTATCCCTCGTCGGATAAGAGTCATGTGCACGTGTCGCGGCGTTCTTTTCCGTGATTAACGCTCGTAAGCCGGGGGGGAGTATAAAACGGCGTTCGTTTGCCGCTTGCACCTCTCTCGAGGCCTCCCTTACACCGGTTTGGAGGTAGTCGACCAGGGAATCGATGGCTAAATCGGCGTCTGCGGTTGACTCCAATACGTCGGGGATCCTAGCTAGGCTGGACGGGGTCGCGTTATCGGATAAGTAGCGATTTAAGATCGCGTAGTCAACTATTTTGACTTTTGGCGGACTGGGGTCGAACGGTTGCCCGAGTTGTAAGATAACCGGGCGGTGGTCGGAGTCTAGTTCGTGTACGACTTCTATAAGTCGTAACCGAAGTGAGACACCTTTGAGGAGGGCTATGTCAAGTACTGTCGGTTGACAGTTGTCTTGAAAGTGCGTGGGCTCTAGCGGTGCTATGACGTCAAAGCCGAGCACGTCGCAAAGTAGTTCTAGTATAACCCCGTTACGGGTGTTGCGCGGGTTGTTGAAAAGGGTGTGACCGCTATTGAGGTCGCCTGCTATTATGACTGATTGGTCGAGTGAAAAAAGCGCCTCCAGATCGGACTGAAGGAGTCTTTTATTCGGAGAGAGATATGCAGAGACAAGCGTGATTGACGGATGGCCAGTCATGCCTATTCTACAGACGGACACTTCCATATTGGTAAGTGCGGGAGGGTCTATTGGCATGCAATAGAGGGAACGCTTGTAGTAGATGAGCGTGCCGCCTCCTAGGGTGGCACGGTCATTTCTGACTATATTGTAGTTTGCTATCTTAGGGTCGCGCCTACTGGGTTTTAGAAGTGTTTCTTGTACTAGAAACACGTCTATCTCCCGTTCCCTAAGAAAGGTGGATACTAAGTCCCGTTGTGGAAAGAGGTTTCGCGCGTTAAAAAAAGATATATTGAGGCTTCTAGGCTTAATGCGTGCCATTGATAACCGTTATCTATTTCCCGGCACGGGCCAGGCGCATTAGCGTCGCTGTCATCAGGGGGAAACGCCTGATGGATTCGCCGGGACCGTACTCAGCGACGCACTGTTCGTACGCCAGTACTTCCTGAGGGTCATGCTCACGGAAGAGCATGACCATGTAGTCAACGCCGCGGCGCGTGTTGACGGGCGGGGGGGCCTGAGCCTTAGGAGGCTGAGGGCGGGGAGTGGAGACCCATGCTGCTTGAGGAGCTCGCATGGCCGGAGGGGGTGCGCGGGGCGCGGGGGCGGCTGCCACCGGGGCGCTGGAGGCGCCCGGGAGGCTGGGGAAAGCCTCTGGCGTGAGCAGGGGCTTTGCCTGTCCTACGGCGGGACGTGTCCTCTGAGGAGGGGTGTGTCGCGTAGGGCGCATGGGTCGCATAGGGCGCGTGGGGCGCGGGGCACGGGGACAGCCGCGATAGTTCGCGGGGTGACCTTCGTTGCCGCATAGCACGCAGCTCGGAGGGGTAGCAGACTCACGAGTGCGCGAGCACTCGCTTGTCGCGTGGTCCCCGAGGCACTTAACGCACCTGGGACGGAGATGGCAGTTGCGTGCCGAGTGACCGTACAGCTGGCAGTTGTGACACTGCGGAGGACTGCGGTTCTTGTGTGGGGGCTCTACGGCTATTCCGGAGAGCTCACACACTTTCCTAACGTTAAAAATGGCTCTGCCCTCGGGGGTCAGTTCCAAAATGACTAAGACCATGTCGAGAGGTCTGTTTTTCGATTGTCCGCCGTGCATTCTGTGCACTTCGCGGACAGGGAAGGCCTTGGCTAAGAGGTCAGTTTTGACCTCCTCGGGTGTGATTTCCACCGGGATGCGGCGGATTACAACCCGGAGTTGTCGTTCTTCCTCCAGGGAGTATGTGAAATATTCGAGGTTGCTGTCCCGGAGCAACCTGGTAAATTGGCGGTGTTCGTCCGAGGTGGAAACCTGGACGCGGATACCGTTGGCCGTGTTACTGGCCTGGGTGTAGTGGATGCGAAGTTCTCTCAGTTTCTCTGAGAGTTTTGTCCAGACCGATTTGTTCTGGACCGTGACGGGGGGCGGGCGACGCGCCTTTCTGCCGGCAAAGGTACCGGCAGGCGCTGAGGGCGCTGCGGAGCGGGGGGCGTGGCTGTTGAGCCCGGTTTTTTGCGCCTTTTGTGGGCGGGACTGAGTCTCCGGAGACTCGGGACGCGAACGCGGTGCCCGTTTGGCAGGCTTATTTTTTTGAACGAGGGTGAAGCCCTCGTTGTCTGTTCGGATTGCCGTGTCCATTTCGATGGACTCGGGTTCGGGTTCGGGGTCCGGACTGGCGGGTGAGTAGCTAACGTTTGTAGCTACTAGCGTCGGCGTGTCCGCTTCGGGAACTAGCGACGCAAATGAGTTGTTGGTTGGTAGCGCAGAGGGCGCTGGGGTCGGGGCTTGAGTGCCCGGGGAACGCGAGCGCGACGATGGCCGTTTGTACGGCGTCTGACGGTGAGCGCGGGGTGCCGTCGAGCGGGAGCGCGGGACGGGCTTCTTGATTATCGCGTGTGGCGCGGCGGGGTCGCTGGCGGGCTCGGTGCCCTGAGCGATGGCAATGGCAACGGCGGGTTGCTCGGCCGCGATGGCCCTATTAAAGTCCGTCCAGAGCGACGGATGCAGGGTCGTTGCGAACGCTTTGAAGCGTTCGAGCTGAGATTGTTGTGCCATTCCGGCGGTGGCGTTTGGGCGGGCGGGGGTGAAGTTAAACCTCCCTGCCGGAGAGGCAGGGGGGTGCGCCGAGTGAATTTAAACGGCTATCCCGAGCCGTGTAAAGGGACCTGCGGGTCACGGTGTAATGACTCGCAGGAAAAGAACCTACCGGGCCCTACGTGGAGGTCCCTATCAAGCCCGAGGCAGAGAACGCAGCCGGTATAAATACCTAGCTACGCCCAAACAGACACTCGGGGATGGATTTGTAGCAGGATCGGAAGGGTGGGAAGGAGACACTCAGGGCTTGACTATGACTCTATCAAGGGCCAAGATTCCTGAGCCCGGCCAAGTACTATCGTTTGCCTCTGAAGGAGGCAACCGAGGGGCGCTTGGGTCACGCACCCACTTGCTTTCGTTGGCACCGTCAGGTATCAGGCAAGTGACCACTAAAGTGTGGATTTCGTCGTAATAGAAACAATTTGCTCTTAAAAGAGCAGTTTTATGGCTGTGTAGCGCTACACAATGGGTGCGAGCGAGACGGCGATACGCAGGTGCGGCGCAGGTGCGATGCAGGTGTGCAGCAAGGCCGGTCGGTCGTAAAACTTCACAAAGGCGGCAGAGAACAGTCGTAAACACGTCCGTTCCCGCCGGCGGTCGTGATCGGTCTTCTTCTAATACTGCCTTTTTTTTTTTTTTTTTTTTTTTTTTTTTTTTTTTTTTTTTTTTCGAACTGACTATGCTGTTGGCCCGGGGGCCTTAACAGTTTCACCGGACTTGTTGGCGAGCGCTTAAGGCACTCAGCCGAGAAATTTCGGGCAACATGCGCAAGGGTGCCAAAGTGGCCGAACCTCGGCTTGAGCTGTTGCCGTATTTGCAACATACGCGACCTAGCTAAATTCCTACGCGAATTCGAGCTAACTAACTATACATGTATGCATGTCTCTTGCCTCCTGGGAGGGAGGAAGAGACACGCGTACATGTATTTAGTGATCTGAAAAATTTTCTAAGGCTAACTATCCACAAAAAAGAAAAAAAAAAAGGTCCCTTACAAGACCTATGTACCTGAGTGTAGTGCATGTGTGTTCATACAGTGTAATGAATGTATGTCGGTAGCTAGTGATTGCAGTGTCACTGTATCGCGCGAGCAGCTGGCTTGAGGGCTCCCTAGCGAGGGAACGGACCTAGGCTCAAGTCGCTGCAGGAGAAGGCGGTCGAGATATGTGTGCGGGAGCGAAGTTTGCCGCCCGCCCCCTGCGGAGCGAGCGGTGATTACGCGGGCGTGGGCGCAAACACGCTTGGTTATTAGATACGGGCGGGAAAATCGCGTTCGCTTCCGTGATTTTATCATCGGGGTCAGATAAAATGTCGCGCGGGCGTCTATATTTGTTAGACATTCGGATGTCTGGATTCGGGTTCTGATATGCGGCTGCCACTACTAGCTGGTTCGAATGGTTCGACGCTTTTTCAAAATAATTATTTGATAGGGACTTTATAAATGATTCGATCGAAGGTATTTCCATATCTTTATGGAGATCTACGTTCCGAGCGAACCAAGGGGCGCCGACCGCCCTTCTGAGAAAGCGGTTCTGAACTATTTGTAACTTATTGAGGGTGAATTTACTTATGTGAGCAAAGACTGGGGAACTATAAGTTAGGATCGGTCTGATACAAGTCTTGTAGAGCGTGAGCTTATGTCTGAGGGACATTTTGCTCTTCGAGCACACGAGAGGGTGCAAGCGGCTTGAGACCATACCGGCTTTCCTTCGCACTCTATCGATATGTGCCTTGAAATTTAGGTGTTTATCCAGTGTGACACCCAGATATTTGATCTGGTTGGCCCACGGGATAGCCACATTAAATAGTTTGATAGGGGGAATTTTAACTAATCTTTGAGTGGGATGAAAGAGGATAGCGCTACTCTTATCGGGGTTAATTCCTATGCGCCATCTACGGAACCATTCGCCTAGCTTATCTACGGCTTTTTGGACTCGTAGCCTGAGGGTTTGTCTGTTCCACGAGGAACTAAACAGGACTGTGTCATCAGCGTAGGAACCTACCTCTACCTCGGGGAGGCGAGGGAGGTCACTGATATATAAGTTGAATAGAGAGGGCGCCAGAATGGAACCCTGGGGAACACCTGAGCGTATGGGATGAGGCTCAGAGAGAGCACCCTCTACTCGGTAGCAGAAGGTCCGGTCAGAGAGGTACGCGTGTATGATTTTAACTAATCTATCCGGGATTTGAAGTTCCAAAAGCTTGTGGACTAAACCGGCGTGCCAGACCTTATCGAAGGCCTTGGCGACGTCGAAGAAGACCGCAAGTGTAGGGCGAGGTTTTGGGTCGCGGTTGAAGTTTTGAAGAATGTGCTCCGTGAGGCGGTGCACTTGGTGGGTACAAGAGTGTTTGGCACGAAAACCAAACTGCTCAGGTGGTAAAAGATTTTTATCTGTGACTATTGACTGGAGCCGGTTCAGAAGGAGCCGCTCATAGACTTTTCCTAACGTGTTAAGGAGACTGATAGGGCGATAGCTGTCGGGAAGCGACGCTTTTTTGCCGGGCTTGTGAATACCTATTACTATGGCCTTTTTCCAGACGGCTGGAAAATGGCAGTGGGCTATGGCTACATTGAAGATGCAGACCAAAAGAGCTATGAGGTGATCAGGAAGAAGTTTGAGTACTTCGTTCCTGATACCGTCGGGACCAGGTGATTTTCTAGGCTTAAGGCCTTTAATGGTTGACATAACTTCCTCAGGCGTGACCGAGTCCAAATCATCTGTCGGGGGGACCGCGAGAGAATTTGTTACCGCCGATTCTATCGAGCTTACGAACTCGGAATCGATGTTAACGCAGTTCGGAGAGCATTGATTTTCAAGGCTCTCGGCAAGGCATTCTGCTTTTTCAGCGCTATCGAAAGCGGGAGGTTTGCCGGGGCCTTGATCTAAAGGGGGCATGGGGACTGTATCGTCACATTTAAATGTGCGTGCTAATTTCCAGAAAGCCAGATGGGATGGTTGGATACCCTCGAGTAGGGCCCCCCATCTGGCATTACGGATTTCGGAAATTCGGCTTTTTACCGTTTTCCGAAGTGAGTTTAACCGCCTACGATTGTCCGCAGTCGGGTATGAATCGTGTGCTCGAGTCGCGGCGTTCTTTTCCGTGATCAGCGCTCTCACGTCGGCAGGAAGTATAAAGCGGCGTTCGTTCACCGCTTGCACCTCTTTCGAGGCCTTACTGACGGCGTTTTGGAGATGGCTGACCAGGGCATCGATCGCTACATCGGCATCGGCTGTCGATTTCAACTCGTCTGGGACTCTATCCAAACTGGAGGATGAGGGATTGTGCAAGAGATATCTGTTTAGCTCCGCATAGTCCACCACCTTGACGGAGGAGGGATGCTGGTCAGAAGGCTGACCTAGGTGGAGAACTACGGGTCGGTGGTCGGAGTCTAACTCATGTACGACTTGTACGAGTCTTATATTGAGAGAGACATTTTTTAAAAGTGCTATATCTAAAACAGATGGACGACAATCGTCCTGAAAGTGAGTGGGCTCTGAAGGAGCGATGACATCAAAGTCGAGAATGGCAGATAGATCCTCCAGAATCCTCCCGTTCGGGGAGGTAGTCGGGTTGTTCCAGATGACATTCCCGCAATTGAGGTCACCCGCTATAATAACTGAATTACCTAGTGCAAAAAGAGCCTCCAGATCTGACCTGAGAAGCCTTTTGTTCGGGGTGTGATAGGCAGAGACGATTATGATTGACGAGTGGCCAGTCATACCGAGTCTGCAAACAGATACCTCTATACTGGAGAGTTCGGGAGGTTCTATTGCTATGCAGTATAGAGAGCGTTTATAGTATATGAGGGTGCCTCCGCCGTTAGCGTGGACCCGGTCGTTCCTAATAATGTTGTAGTTCGCGATTCGGGGATTGCGAGCGCTGGGTTTTAGGAATGTTTCTTGGACTAGAAACACGTCTATTTGGTGCTCTCGGAGGAAGGCGGCAACTAGATCACGCTGAGGTCTAATTGATCGCGCATTAAAGAAGGAAAGGCACAAACTCTTAGGTTTGATCCGATCCATTTTAATTTTGACTATGTGAGGCGCGGACAAGCCGTTGAATAGTGGCGGCTATGCCCGGGAATTGGGTTATTGCGTTGAGCAATCCTAAGTCCTTATTGGAGTTAATCACCGCGTTGAATGCGATGATTTCTTGCACTTCATGCACAAGAAGAAGCTGGGTGAACCACTCCTTGCCAGCCAACGAGAAACCGAGGGCTGAGGTGGCGGGGGCTGCCGGGGCCGGGACGGCCTTGACAGGCTTGGGTTTGATTAATGAGGCCGGAGGGGCCAGTACGGGTGGGAGGGGTGCGAAAGGCGCGGGAGCTGGTGCCACTGGGGCTCGTGAGGTGCCTGGAAGGCTGGGGAAAGCCTCTAGAGACATTAGAGGCTGGATATGAGGCCGAGCGACAGGTACCTTGGGAAAGGTGGCCTGTCTGACTGGCTGGGGGCGTTTCGTGCGTGGGGCGCGGGGACAACCGCGATAATTTGCGGTATGTCCCGTTTGCTGGCAGAGAACGCAGCTGGGCGGGGTTGGAGTGCCAGGAGTGCGAGGGCACTCCTTCGTGGCGTGGTCGTCTAGGCACTTGACGCACCTAGCGCGGAAACAGCAGTTACGGGAAGAGTGTCCGTAGAGCTGGCAGTTGTGACACTGCGACGGGATTCTATTTTTGTGTGGCGGCTCAACGGTTATTCCGGTGAGACCGCACACCTCGGAGAGGTTAAAAATCGACTTGCCCTCCTGGGACTTGTCTAGAAAGACAAGCACCATATTGTATGGTGCCCTGGTGGTGTGTTTGTACATCCTGTGTACCTCACGAATTGGGAAGTTCTGCTCCTTAAGGGAGACTGAGATTTGGTCGGGAGTGATCTCGACCGGGATCTGACGGATAACCACTCGCAGGAGGCGCTCCTCCTCGAGGGCATAGGTGAAGTAACCTAGTCTGTTCGACCGCAGGAGGGAAGTGAGCCTCCTGTGGTCATCGGAGGTGGACACCTGGACCTGGATCCCTGAAGGGGTGTTCCGGGCCCCGGTGTAGTGGAGCTTGAGCTCCTTGCACTTGTCCGAGATTTTCGTCCAAGACGCTTTGTCTTGGATAGTGATTGGAGGCGGGCGGCGGGGTTTTTTCCCTTCAGTGGGTGCGGGGGCCGCAGTGGGCGCGGAGGAGGGGTCGGAGCGAGTGTTCTCGCTCGTTCGGCGTGCTTTTCCTGCGGCCTGGGGTGTAGGGGAAGAGGGCGGAGAGCCCCTCCCCTTCCTTTTGGTGGACTTGACGGTTATGAAACCGTCGTTTAGTATGGTCTCGTTGGGGACCGCGGTGTCCATCGCGGGGACATTTACGATTTTCCGCGCGAAAGGCGGCATTAACGATTGGATCTCCGGATCCGGAGATAAAGGCGAGAAAGAATTCGCCGTATTAATGAAAGTTCGCACTACGGGCGAACGTGACCGGGGACGCGGGAGAGAAGAGCTCTTAGAGCTCGAACGCGCCCGTGAGATAGACGAGCGCGAGCGCGGGGCACGCGTGTCAGGATGCGGGGGGCGCGGGGAGCGCGGCGAGCGCGGGCGCGGCGCGGCGGGTACTCTGTTTGACGCGGCGGTGAGGGGTACGAAGTGTGCGGCGGGGCGGCATTTCTCCGCGGGGGTCTGTGCCGGCGCGGGACGGACGCGTGGGTACTTCCTATTAAAGGAAACCAAGGCGTCGGGTATGTTCTCCTTGAGAAAGGTACGGAGCCTCCTTAGCTCTAGAGCTTCTGCAGAATCGGCCATTCCGGTGGCGTATGGAGGACTGGGAAAAATTTGAAATTCGAATTCCGAATTCGAAACAAAATATAAACCTCCCCGCCGGAGGGGCAGGGGGGCGCGCCAAATAAAATTTAACGGACTATCCCGAGTCCGGCAAAGTGACCTGCGAGTCGAGGTGCAATGACACGCAGGAATGAGAACCTACCGGGCCTACGTGGAGTCCCTAGCAAGCCCGAGGCAGAGAACGCAGCCGGTATAAATACCTAGCTACGCCCAAACAGACACTCGGGGATGGATGTGTAGCAGGATCGGAAGGGTGGGAAGGAGACACTCAGGGCTTGACTATGACTCTATCAAGGGCCAAGGTTCCTGAGCCCGACCAAGTACTATCGTTTGCCTCTGAAGGAGGCAACCGAGGGGCGCTTGGGTCACGCACCCACTTGCCTTCTGTTGACACCGAGAGGTTTCCGGCAAGCGACCACTAAAGTGTGGATTTCGTCGAATAGAAACAATTGCACTTAAAAGTGCAGTTTGTTATTGTGTAGCGTACTGAAAGTACGCGACACAATGGGTGCGAGCGAGACGGCGATATGCAGGTGCGGCGCAGGTGCGATGCAGGTGTGCAGCAAAGCCGGTCGGTCGTAAAACTTCACAAAGGCGGCAGAGAGCGATCGTAAACACGTCCGTTCCCGACGGCGGTCGTGATCGGAATCCTTCTAATACTGCCTTTTTTTTTTTTTTTTTTTTTTTTTTTTTTTCGAACTGACTACACTGTTAGCCTGAGGGGCCCTGAAGCCTTTACGGCTTTTACAGCTTTACCGGGCTTGGGGGCGAGCGCTTAGGGCACTCAGCCACGAAAGCTAAGCAACAACATCCGAGGGTGCCAAAGTGGCCGGACCTCGGCTCGGACTGTTGCGCGTATGCAATTAAGTCGCGATCTGACTAATTCCCTATCCGTAATTCGATCTAAACTAACTATACAGATATACATGTTTCTGCCCCCTGGGAGGAGGGAAGGAACATGTGTATGTGTATTTAGTGGTCTGAAATTTTTGATCTAGACTAACTAGCCTCAAAAAAAGAAAAAAAAAAGGTCCCTTACAGAACCTATGTACCTATGTGTGTTGTGCATGTGTGTATAATGCAGTGTCATGTATGGCTGTGAAAGCTAGTGATTGTACAGTCACTTGTATCGCGCGAGCGGCTGCTTGGCTCAAGGGCTCCATGCCGATGGATCGGACCTAGGCTTGAGTTGCCGCAGAGGAGGGTGGTCGTGGCGGGTGTGCGGGCGCGAAGTTAACCGTTCGTCCCCTTCGGAGGGAACGGTGGTTTCGCGGGCGTGGGCGCGAGCACGCATATGTTGCGGGAGCGGACGCGTAGAATTTGTTTGCTTTCTCTATGTCGTCGTCGGGATCGACAAAGAGATTTCGCGGACGGCGTTTGTAACGTTGGACAACGGGTATCGCGTGGTTAGGCTTGTAGTTCACAAAGGACTTTACAAGCGGGTTTGGATGGTTCGAAGCGCTATCGAAGTATCTCCTAGCGAGATACTTCACATAGGCTTCTAACGAGGGGAGCCTCATGTCCCTGTGTAGGTCCATGTTCCTAACGAAGGCTGGAGGGTCCAGCAGGCGACGGAGGAATCGATTTTGTACTCTTTGCAAGCGGGCAAAGTTGTGTTTGGACATATGTGCGAACGCGGCGCAACTATATGTCAAGATCGGACGGACGCACATCTTGTACAGTGTAAGCTTATGTCTTATGGACATTTTGCTTACCGAACTGAGCAAGGGTCGTAGACGGGAAAGGACCCAAATGGCCCTATTCCGGACTCTAGTGACGTGTGGGTTGAAGTTAAGCTTCGAGTCAAGGATGACACCCAGATATTTTGTCTTGGTGGCCCAAGGGATATTTCTACCGAATAATGTTAGAGGTCCTACCGTGCGTGGTAATCTGCATGTAGTCGGTTCGAACATAATCGCGGCGCTCTTAACCGGATTAATAGCTATACGCCACGTTCGAAACCACTCTCCGAGAGTGGTTACGGCGCGTTGTATTTTGTGAGCGAGAAAAGATCTGTTCCTATTGGACGCGTATATGACTGTGTCGTCAGCGTAGAGCCCTACCTCGACCCCGGGGGGTTTCGGGAGGTCGCTGACGTACAAATTGAATAAGCAAGGTGCCAGAATGGAGCCTTGCGGGACGCCTGAACGAATGGGACGTGCAGTGGAGAGTACTCCTTCCACTCGGTAGTGGAAGGTGCGGTCGCTAAGGTAATCGCGGACTAAATGTACTAACCTATCCGGGACTTCTAATTGGTGAAGCTTGTGGACCAGTCCGGCGTGCCAGACCTTATCGAAGGCCTTGGCTACGTCGAAAAAGACCGCAAGCGTGCGGGCGGGAGCGATATTGTTCTTGGCGAAGTTACTCGTGATGTGCTCCGTGAGGCGGTGCACTTGATGTGTACACGAGTGACGGGCGCGAAAACCGAATTGTTCGGGCGGGTATAAATTCTTGTCGTCTATAACGACCTTGAGACGGTTCAGAAGGATCCGCTCATAGAGTTTCCCTAGAGTGTTAAGGAGACTGATCGGGCGATAGCTATCGGGAAGCGAAGCTTTTTTGCCGGGCTTGCGAATACCTATAACTATAGCTTTTTTCCAGACGGCTGGAAAATAGCAGTGGGCTATGGCTGCATTGAAGATGCAGACCAAAAGAGCTATGAGGTGATCAGGAAGAAGTTTGAGTACTTCATTCCTGATACCATCAGGACCGGGAGATTTCCTAGGCTTAAGGCCTTTAATGATAGAACAGACCTCATCTGGCGTGACCGGGGTTAACGTTTCCGCGGGGGGAATCAACGTGAGTTCCTGAACGGCGGTCTCGATAGTTTCGATGTGGGCAGTGTCTACGTTGTCGCAGTTTGGGGAGCACTGGCTCTCCAAGCTTGCGGCAAGGCATTCTGCCTTATCGTCGCTATCGAACGCGAGTGGGAGATCGGGGCCCCTTTCGAGGGGCGGCATCTGGGCGGAAGCTTCTAACTTCAGAGAGCGGGCGAGGTTCCAGTAAGCCAGATGGGACGGCTTGAGACCCTCTAAGAGGTTATCCCACCGGTGACCTCTGTACTCTCCGATGCGAGTTCTAACCTCTCTCTGAAGTTGTCGTAACCTACGGGTGTTATCCCTCGTCGGATAAGAGTCATGTGCACGTGTCGCGGCGTTCTTTTCCGTGATTAACGCTCGTAAGCCGGGGGGGAGTATAAAACGGCGTTCGTTTGCCGCTTGCACCTCTCTCGAGGCCTCCCTTACACCGGTTTGGAGGTAGTCGACCAGGGAATCGATGGCTAAATCGGCGTCTGCGGTTGACTCCAATACGTCGGGGATCCTAGCTAGGCTGGACGGGGTCGCGTTATCGGATAAGTAGCGATTTAAGATCGCGTAGTCAACTATTTTGACTTTTGGCGGACTGGGGTCGAACGGTTGCCCGAGTTGTAAGATAACCGGGCGGTGGTCGGAGTCTAGTTCGTGTACGACTTCTATAAGTCGTAACCGAAGTGAGACACCTTTGAGGAGGGCTATGTCAAGTACTGTCGGTTGACAGTTGTCTTGAAAGTGCGTGGGCTCTAGCGGTGCTATGACGTCAAAGCCGAGCACGTCGCAAAGTAGTTCTAGTATAACCCCGTTACGGGTGTTGCGCGGGTTGTTGAAAAGGGTGTGACCGCTATTGAGGTCGCCTGCTATTATGACTGATTGGTCGAGTGAAAAAAGCGCCTCCAGATCGGACTGAAGGAGTCTTTTATTCGGAGAGAGATATGCAGAGACAAGCGTGATTGACGGATGGCCAGTCATGCCTATTCTACAGACGGACACTTCCATATTGGTAAGTGCGGGAGGGTCTATTGGCATGCAATAGAGGGAACGCTTGTAGTAGATGAGCGTGCCGCCTCCTAGGGTGGCACGGTCATTTCTGACTATATTGTAGTTTGCTATCTTAGGGTCGCGCCTACTGGGTTTTAGAAGTGTTTCTTGTACTAGAAACACGTCTATCTCCCGTTCCCTAAGAAAGGTGGATACTAAGTCCCGTTGTGGAAAGAGGTTTCGCGCGTTAAAAAAAGATATATTGAGGCTTCTAGGCTTAATGCGTGCCATTGATAACCGTTATCTATTTCCCGGCACGGGCCAGGCGCATTAGCGTCGCTGTCATCAGGGGGAAACGCCTGATGGATTCGCCGGGACCGTACTCAGCGACGCACTGTTCGTACGCCAGTACTTCCTGAGGGTCATGCTCACGGAAGAGCATGACCATGTAGTCAACGCCGCGGCGCGTGTTGACGGGCGGGGGGGCCTGAGCCTTAGGAGGCTGAGGGCGGGGAGTGGAGACCCATGCTGCTTGAGGAGCTCGCATGGCCGGAGGGGGTGCGCGGGGCGCGGGGGCGGCTGCCACCGGGGCGCTGGAGGCGCCCGGGAGGCTGGGGAAAGCCTCTGGCGTGAGCAGGGGCTTTGCCTGTCCTACGGCGGGACGTGTCCTCTGAGGAGGGGTGTGTCGCGTAGGGCGCATGGGTCGCATAGGGCGCGTGGGGCGCGGGGCACGGGGACAGCCGCGATAGTTCGCGGGGTGACCTTCGTTGCCGCATAGCACGCAGCTCGGAGGGGTAGCAGACTCACGAGTGCGCGAGCACTCGCTTGTCGCGTGGTCCCCGAGGCACTTAACGCACCTGGGACGGAGATGGCAGTTGCGTGCCGAATGACCGTACAGCTGGCAGTTGTGACACTGCGGAGGACTGCGGTTCTTGTGTGGGGGCTCTACGGCTATTCCGGAGAGCTCACACACTTTCCTAACGTTAAAAATGGCTCTGCCCTCGGGGGTCAGTTCCAAAATGACTAAGACCATGTCGAGAGGTCTGTTTTTCGATTGTCCGCCGTGCATTCTGTGCACTTCGCGGACAGGGAAGGCCTTGGCTAAGAGGTCAGTTTTGACCTCCTCGGGTGTGATTTCCACCGGGATGCGGCGGATTACAACCCGGAGTTGTCGTTCTTCCTCCAGGGAGTATGTGAAATATTCGAGGTTGCTGTCCCGGAGCAACCTGGTAAATTGGCGGTGTTCGTCCGAGGTGGAAACCTGGACGCGGATACCGTTGGCCGTGTTACTGGCCTGGGTGTAGTGGATGCGAAGTTCTCTCAGTTTCTCTGAGAGTTTTGTCCAGACCGATTTGTTCTGGACCGTGACGGGGGGCGGGCGACGCGCCTTTCTGCCGGCAAAGGTACCGGCAGGCGCTGAGGGCGCTGCGGAGCGGGGGGCGTGGCTGTTGAGCCCGGTTTTTTGCGCCTTTTGTGGGCGGGACTGAGTCTCCGGAGACTCGGGACGCGAACGCGGTGCCCGTTTGGCAGGCTTATTTTTTTGAACGAGGGTGAAGCCCTCGTTGTCTGTTCGGATTGCCGTGTCCATTTCGATGGACTCGGGTTCGGGTTCGGGGTCCGGACTGGCGGGTGAGTAGCTAACGTTTGTAGCTACTAGCGTCGGCGTGTCCGCTTCGGGAACTAGCGACGCAAATGAGTTGTTGGTTGGTAGCGCAGAGGGCGCTGGGGTCGGGGCTTGAATGCCCGGGGAACGCGAGCGCGACGATGGCCGTTTGTACGGCGTCTGACGGTGAGCGCGGGGTGCCGTCGAGCGGGAGCGCGGGACGGGCTTCTTGATTATCGCGTGTGGCGCGGCGGGGTCGCTGGCGGGCTCGGTGCCCTGAGCGATGGCAATGGCAACGGCGGGTTGCTCGGCCGCGATGGCCCTATTAAAGTCCGTCCAGAGCGACGGATGCAGGGTCGTTGCGAACGCTTTGAAGCGTTCGAGCTGAGATTGTTGTGCCATTCCGGCGGTGGCGTTTGGGCGGGCGGGGGTGAAGTTAAACCTCCCTGCCGGAGAGGCAGGGGGGTGCGCCGAGTGAATTTAAACGGCTATCCCGAGCCGTGTAAAGGGACCTGCGGGTCACGGTGTAATGACTCGCAGGAAAAGAACCTACCGGGCCCTACGTGGAGGTCCCTATCAAGCCCGAGGCAGAGAACGCAGCCGGTATAAATACCTAGCTACGCCCAAACAGACACTCGGGGATGGATTTGTAGCAGGATCGGAAGGGTGGGAAGGAGACACTCAGGGCTTGACTATGACTCTATCAAGGGCCAAGATTCCTGAGCCCGGCCAAGTACTATCGTTTGCCTCTGAAGGAGGCAACCGAGGGGCGCTTGGGTCACGCACCCACTTGCTTTCGTTGGCACCGTCAGGTATCAGGCAAGTGACCACTAAAGTGTGGATTTCGTCGTAATAGAAACAATTTGCTCTTAAAAGAGCAGTTTTATGGCTGTGTAGCGCTACACAATGGGTGCGAGCGAGACGGCGATACGCAGGTGCGGCGCAGGTGCGATGCAGGTGTGCAGCAAGGCCGGTCGGTCGTAAAACTTCACAAAGGCGGCAGAGAACAGTCGTAAACACGTCCGTTCCCGCCGGCGGTCGTGATCGGTCTCCCCTCTAATACTGCCGCCCTCTCCGCTATATTTAACCTCGCCCGTTGCCTCGCAGCCGGTCGTGCGATGGAGTCGGTGCGGGGCGTCGCTCAGCCAATGAGCGCGCTTGCCCTGTGCGCGCGCTCTCCGCAGAGCGAGGTTAACCGTGCGAGAGGGACGGCAGTACCATGAGTCACCGTGCCAGATGTTCGCTGAGTCTGACACGGTTTCTCCTTACAACTAACAAAATTACATTTTTATACTTACAACTAGCAATTCATTCTTATTCTAATAATATTAAACTAACTAGCTATGACGTTTATTATCCTAACAGTTTAAAATACACATATTCATATTATAACATTTATATCTTATTCCTATACCTATATTACAAAACGTGTTATTTTAATTTTCGGGCTCGCTGTCCGCAACATTATGAATAGGTAAAGTTCCTGATTATGATTATGATTCTGGGAGGTAATGTCTGGAACTACTCGTCTAAAGGTACAAAATATTTTAGTAATAGAGAGCTACATAATCCATGAATACTATAGGCTATTTTAATTCATATTTATATTCTCATGAACGCGAATGAAATTACGGATTGTTGCTTGAGTATTAAAATATTATGCGGTGCTGTTGAACTGCAATACGACTACAATGTAGCTAGCGATCAAGGAGAATATTGTAGGGAACAAATACGCTCCCACCGTTGTCGAGGAGAAACACATCTTAATTTGTAAAGGATTGTTTCTCACGAAACGCAGAAAATCTTTCATCAACTTTATTTCACCTGAGTCGTGTTCTGAAAAACAGTAAGTTGGTAAATTTTAGCTTACATGTTAAGTTATCAACCAGTATTTCTGTCGTAGTTAAAGTTGATTTCAAACCCTATCTATCACAAATATGATTCACAACTTTAGTATGCCTCATCATGATCATCAAGCCTTTAGAAGTTCACCGCTGTAGGTACATAGACCTCTCTCAAGGTTCGCCGTCAGATTAGATCTCCGGCTTGATGTTCCTACTAGAGTGCTTACGGCTTCCATATAACATAGATTTTCTCTATTGAGTGTCATTCTAAATAAAGTTTAATCGGTTTAAAAGAGTAAAGTACGGTAAAAGCCACGTTCAGTAAAAAGTAACGGCATTATGCCTGATATTAAGTACAGTACAATCTAAAATGGTGACCACCGAGAGAAATCAGCAATTCTCCATTGTAGTCATGCCATCGATTGGTCCAATCCTTTCGACAGCTGAATATACACTACAAACCAAAAGCGAGTCACACTGAAGAGCTTATCACCATGTGTATGGTGGTCGCCGCCCAGCCAGGTACCTCCCCGCAAACTATGGATTTTTTAGGCCTTTGATAAAAAGAAGTACTGATTTATTATAATAAGTTATTTCAATCATACTATGTTATTAGAATTGACTTTTATCATAATAAAATGGCAGTTTAATTCTTAGGAGGTAGAAAAAAGTAATAAAAATACATTACCTATAGTTAACATATTATAAATCTGTGCTAGAGACCTTTCCAGAGTTTTTGCTTCATTATGTAGTTTCTCGCAATCGACGATGATTACAATTGCAACAATACTGTGGTAGACAAGTAAATAGACGGAATTGCTAATAACAAAGTTGCTGTAATGTTCCTATAATTTTTAGAATAAATTATAAGTGGAATAATTTAAATATCTGGCATATTAATAAATTCGCTGTAGTGTTTTTTAGTTATACCTACTTCTTTATGTGCGTTATGCAAAAAATATGAGAGTGAAATGCGCGTGCAATATATGACAAAAAGTACATATGGTACTTTATTAAGTGACTTATAAAGTTAATCTTTGTTTTATTCGGTTAAGATAGTCACATTCGAAGTTATGCGTCGCATAAGTACAAGAATCCACATTTTTCTCGTTATTTGATAATATTCGAATCTATTTAGTGTAAAAAATAAATGGACTTACGTGATTTGCTATGACAATGATAATTAGGTACAAAGACCCCATATAATAGCCTGAAGCTACTATCAAAGAATTAAAGAACTGAAAAAGAAAAACACTCTTTAATATAAAATGACAAAAATTATCGATTTTTTTTTAGAATAGTCTGGTGTAAAATTTTTAGGTCATCGTTTATCTATCACTTTCACAGAAATAATATAGATGTTCCTATGTTTATTTTATACTAATATTAATATAGCCATTAAATATTTCATTAGAATAAAGTTTTTTTCAGGAAGGAAAGAACCGGATTAATCCATTTTAAACTATGATTTTGTCTTCACTGGCATCGAACTTATTATTATTAACGAATTTTTCTCTTAAAATAATCTTGTGCTCACCTGATCACCAAAACATGAAGATAACATGGTACTGACTGTAATAAAATATTTATACAACTGCATCCATTGTTTTATCTCATTTTTCTTCAACGCGTGAACATGTTCAGCCTTCAGTTTATTCTTTGTCAAACTTATACTCTTATTCAAACATCTCAGTAATCTAGCTACTGTTATTAATATAAAGAAGAAAACTATACTGTCCAATAATAAACGACTTTCATACAATAAGCATGTTAAAATTAACACGATGAATCTCAGTTTTTTTCGAAGAGATGTCAAGTTGGTGTTATTTTCAATATTAAGTACTATTTTAGACATTAAAAATGGTATACGAATTGTTACGAAAAACCCTAAAAGTACTAACGCAATTAAACGAAGCTTCTTAATAGTTTTCTTGTACTTTAAATCATCTTTATAAAAGCGGTGAAGTGTTGTTAAATTTTCGATTAATATTTCATACGAGTCAGATCGTCTGATCACGTATAAAATTATTATAAAGTCACTGTAAATCGATAATATTTGCCCTAAAATGTCGATAACAAGTTCTTTCCTCTCCGAAATATCTTCATATATTAAAATAACGTTATTAATAAAAATTAAGATACGAATTAGTAGTTCAATAGTAACACGGCCAATTATTATTCTCTTCCATCTTTTCTTCAGAGTCGAAAAATTTCTGTATACACAGAAAATATTTTCAACGAAAATTAATAATTTAATTATTATCATCATTTTCATTAAAACGTTCTTTCCAAATATTACTCCACAACTAACTGGAGTGAAAATATTAAAACAGTAATCCAATTATTTGTAATGCCCTTCTATTTGATGTCAAATGGAATACTAAAATAGTTGTTACTATAGTAACATTATTTTCAACATTAAAGTAATAGATAAAATAGAGATGACGTCATGCCTTCGTTTCATATAATACATTTATTCATCGTCGATCATAACTTAAATGCATATACTTATCCAAAAAATGATATTATATAACTGTATGATATTTTATCACGATCTGATCAAGAATATGACAAAAAAAATTGTATGGTTGTATTACGGAGTGAATTCAAAAGGGGTGGACCAACTTTTTTGAAATATTGTCAATTTTACTTCTAGTAATCGTAACAATATTAACACGTTCGCTGCTATAATAGGTCGAATCCGCGACTGTCCTGCGGTGGGGTTTGAAAAAACATGGGTCAATCGTTGGTGCGGGATAGATATATTATCTTACATTATAAGAAGTAAAACAAGGATAAATATAGTTTTATATTCATCTCTTTAATTATGAGACTTAGGTACAAAAAAATTGCATTGGGGCGATTTGATCGGATTTTGACCGAAAGGCAAAAAATTTAGATCTGTGCCGATATAGGGTTCATAGGATCCAATGTCAGCACCAGATATCGTGTCATTCACATTAGCGTTTTGCATGAGTTAACGTTATTCTTCTTATCATTAATTAGTTTTAATGTTACAAAAGTGCAATAAAAGTATAAACCGAAGAAAGTGAAGTGGTCAAGGAGCAAAAATATCCTGTCCATGTTATATATTAATATTGAATGTAATAAAAACAAAGAAGGTTAACGAAAATATATTATTACCAAAAACATTACTTAAATGACAAAGTGAAACTGTAGTCTTGCCATATTTACTAGTCCAATCACTGATCACGCTATTCAAGTGTTTTAAAATGCAGTTTTATCTAAAGATAAACCCCCTCATCTCCATGTAATTGGGTATTTGTTTTTTTTTTTTTGTGATAAATAGAAAGATCATATATAAGTTTTATAACAAACTATTTTTTTTCGTAGGATATCAAAATAAAAATTAATGATTGAATTCAGTACCAAAACGCGCCAATTGTTCCCGAATAAATCCAAGCGCGTGTGACGTCACAATGTTAATTTCTACTCATTGTAGCACACAGCTGTTACAGTGCTTTGACACTTAATCGATGAAATTCCCATAACATTATGACGTCACAAACCTGACGATCAATCGTAGCGCGTTCGTAGTCATGTGACTCTTTTTAAAATATTTCAATTTTCAATTGTTCATTATTAATAAAAAAAAAGTTTTAAGAGTTTTACCAATTTACTATTATCATAATTATGATGAAACTTTAAAATACATTAAAAAATCGATATTCTTTTTTTTTTAAATACCCAATTCTAAGAAAGGCAAAGATATATTACAAAGCATCGTCATTAAAACCAGCTGAAGTGACACTAAAGAAAATTCGTTGGATAATAATGTTGGGTTACATATTTTCTCCACACCTAAGTGACCGAAAACAATATAAATTCAAGTTGATCCAAAACAATATAAATTTTGGGAAAGAAATAGAAGATACATATACATCAGTCACCCGTAGACGTAGATCTTTTAGCAGTATTTCAGCATCTAATATGGTATCACTTAGTTCATCTTTTTATGAAGAACAGTATTTTCTTTGCTTTCAACTCTTCAGCAGAAAATTTACACAAATACTATTGAAATACAACCATTTGAAACAACTAATAATTCTTTGGGACAAAACATCATTGAAGATTCTCAACAGACAACGGGTATATCACTTTTACCAAATCTGATGACTCCGACACTGAAAACGGCCCTAACATCAAAAAATCTCGACAACCGGTACTAGCATGCTTATCACAGTCATAAAAGGTAAATGTTGATAATAACTCAGATACCAAAACCCGTTCATTTGCACAACAAACAATCCACAATCCACCCAATATACAGAAGTTCACAGTTTGAAAAATAGCGACAAGAAACGAAATTGTTCTGGGTGCCACAATAAACTATATCAAATTATAAGCAGCAAGGAAGCCGCATAAAAAGTCAAATAGGTCAAAATATATTATGTACTATGCCTTGTGCTGTCAATGCTTCAATGAAAAACATGTTTCGAACATTTTGTCAACTAACTGTTAAATAAAGCTTCATTATATATTTTAACGATATTTTACTCGCACATCCCTTAATGTTTAATGGTATAATTAACAAACAGGGCATCGGGTCGAAAAGTTCCGAAACATTTGACAAGTAGTTGCGATTACCCAATTAAGCTACGAACTTATATATGTATTAAATAATTCATTAAAAATATGTTGCATAAGTAAAATTTGCAATAAAAATCAGGTTTAGATACCTGCACATAGAACAGATGATTACGACCCGATAACGCACGCCAAGACAAATATTCTTCAGACCTCAGGCACCCTATATAGCACTGACTGAGAGTCATAAAAAAAAACGTTCCTCAGTAAACGTGTTAATTGATCCAACTAACTTCTGTAGTGCTATTCTGTAAGAACGTTTAAGATTAGAATTTAATGACGAGACTGATTAATAAGAATTACTTATAATAATAATAATAAACTTTTTTTGTATTTGTAATTATTTCTATTTCTATGTAAATTTAAGTTGTCAAACAAAAATAAAGAGACATATTTTGTTATTTTATTTTAGTTGATAATTTGAATTACGTTTTTATTTTTATTTTACGTAATTTATTATTTCCTAAAATACTGAATTTCCTAAATACTTTCCTGTACTTAAATAAAAACTAATCAGCAAAATTTAAGAGAAAAATCAAGAAAATCTACATAAAATTGAGATAGATTTTTTTTTGCAAATTGTATCGTTTCTACATTAGCCGAAGGAACTTCGTTCCTACCTCGTGTCCCACGACACCACATCTATCGTTTTTTATCAATTAGTTTTTTTTGCTTAGTTTATATATACTAAACGCGGAATTGATGTAGTCGATCAAATGAAGGAGGAATATTTCGTTGGTATGACGCGCAAGAGGCCGAAGACTTTATTTCCCAATTACAAATATTGCCGGCATAAATAGTCAAGAATATACAAAGAAAATAATAATTATTTATTATTACGACAAATTTTTTTATAGAAATTTCTCTGGTCATCAGAAGATCCAAAGTAAACACACTCAGCAGAAACAGCTGAGAAACTATATTTCCCGATTTGTGCCATCAAAATATTCCCTCAGGTAGAGAAGGTATATGCGCAGTAAGTCCGTCCAAGAAAAATAGAAAGACAAAAAATTTTTGACCCATAGTTTTGGTTGTCTTTTTTAAGTAAGTTTAAGAAAAGATTATGTCAAAATAAAAAAAAAACATCGAATATTATTTTTTTCTAATATTAAGTGTAAATCCATAATAAATGTTACTTTTTCTAATACTTTTCGATTTATTTTATCTTATAATAATAAAAGCAATTTCTTTATACATTTATTTTTATAAAAAGTCATTTTAAGTATGAGCGGCAAAATGCTAACCATAATGCTCGCGTTTCACGGAAATGCGCGACTACTCTAGGGTTCAGAATAGTTAGCCGTGCCTCACGCTGTTTTCTACTTTCCATCGATCGATATTCCGCTATACGTCTACGCTGTGAATACATATAGTCGTTCGTTCGTATAATACATTGTTCCTTACAAGTTCCTTACAAGAGACATTGTTGCAACCGAATAAGAGCAATCCCTCGTTTGCGAACTACCAAATAGTTATTAAATGAACGTGCTCACGCTAGAGAGGGCGGTACCCTCATTTACTATAAGCGTTCCCTCTACTGCATGCCAGTAGACCCTCCCGATCTTATCAATATGGAAGTTTCAAACTGTAGACTAGGCATGACTGGCCATCCATCTATCACGCTCGTATCTGCATACCTCTCGCTGAACAAAGTACTCCCCCGGTCTCATCTGGAGGCTCTCTTTTCCCTCGGCGAGCCGGTTCTCGAAGCAGGCAACCTCAATTGTGGATACACTATCTTCAACAATTCGTTTAATACTCTTTGAGGTCATAGCTCCTCTCGAACCTACACAATATTAAGATAACTGTCGTCCGACAGTGCTTTATATAGCAAAGGTCCTCAAAGGTGTCTCTCTCCGAATACGACTCATTCGAGTCGTACACGAGTTAGAATACGATCATCGCCCGGTTTTACTCCAACTCGGTCAACAATTTGACCCCAGTCCTCCCACCGTCACAGTGGTTGACTACGCGAATCTAATACATTATCCAAAAAATAACCCTTCTTCACCTAGCCTTTATAGGATTTCAGTCGAATTTGTGTCGAAAGCTGATGCCGATTTGGCGATCGATTCCCTAGTTAGCTCCCTAGTTAGACCTCTAAACAGCCATCAGGGATGCCTGAAGAAAGGTCCAAGCACGAACGAACGCCGTTTTGTACTCCCTGAGGACGTGCGAGCGTTGATCAGGAAAAATAATGCTGCGACACGTGTTCACGACTCCTATTCGTCTAGGGATAACTGCACACGGTTATGCTCACTTCAGAGAGCGGTTAGAACCCGTACAACCGAGATCCGGGATGTTAGATGGGATAACCTGCTACAAGGTATCTATCCGTCACTTCTCGCTTACTGGAAACTCGCTCGAACTCTTAAATCCGATCTCTCGACAGCATCGATAAAGCGGAATGCCTTGCCGCGAGTCTGGAGAGCCAGTGCTTCCCTAACTGCGACAATGTAGACACCGTATATATCGACAATATAGAATTCTCGGTACAGAATTTAATCGCGGTGCCCCCGGCATGAACCCTGTCATATTCGTGATCAGTGACCTTTACAAAGGATGTTTATCAGGTAATTAAAAAAAAGTTATATCTACAGACAGAACTAAAGATTTATTAATATAGACTGGTGATGCTCCGCGACTTCGTACTCGTTTGTTAAGCAGTAATTATTTTCATCACGTAATTATATTTTTACTAATATTATTGACAATAAAATTCATATGACCAGTTAAATAAAATAAATGAGTATAATTAATGTATCTTGACATGTTTATCAATCTATATTAATAAATCTGTATTTCTATCTGTTTGTCTTTATGTCTGGATTAACTCAAAAACAGCTTGACCGATTTTGATGAAAATTATACACGGGAAGTAAATGTCATTCCTCAGTTGATAGGTTATCGGAATTGTCAATAATATTGAAAATATACGGAATAAAAATAATTACTACGTACAAACGCGAGCGGAGCCGCGGGACCCCACTAGTGATTTATATAAGTATAAAAAATAGCGAATATGTTGGTTTAATAAAAAATGATAAACATATTATAATAAAAGACAAAATATGTTAATCGTTAATAATTTATTAGTATTTTCTGCTCATGTGTTTTTATGTGCTTACTACATTAATCCATAGTAATAATATTATAAATAGGTGAAAGTTCGTGATTAAGGTTGTAAAGGAAATCTCTGAAACTACTCATCTAATGGTACTACATGTTTCACACTAATGGGAAGATACTTTATCCATGAGTACTGTAAGGCTATTTCTATTCTTATTTTATATTCTAATGAACGCGAATGAAGTTACGGACATTTGCTTGTGTACTAAAATATTATGCGGTGCTGTTGAACTGCAATATGACTACAATGTAGCTAGCGATTAAGGAGAATATTGTAGGGAACAAATGCGCTCCCACCGTTGTCGATGAGAAACACATCTTTATTTTTATAGGATTGTTTTTCATGCAGCGCAGAAAATCTTTCACCAACTTTATTTCGTCAGAGTCGTGTTCTGAAAAAAATATAAGTTGGTAAATTTTAGCTTACATTTAAAGTTATCAATTAGTATTTCAGCCTTAATTAAAGTTTATCTCAATTCTCAAGCTTTACCATCAACATCAGTCTTTAGCAGTTCGGAGAAAGGATGTCCTTCTTAATATGCATATGGCATCAATAAGACTTAGCTTTTCTCTATTTTGTGTCATCCGTATTCAAGTTTTATTAAGACTTTTTTAAAGCATGGTAGAATTTAAACACAATGACGACACGGTAGTCGTTGTCACGCCAGCCCGAAAATCTTTAGGCAGGTGAGTGTACGCTGGATGTTCACGACAAACTGCAAACCAAAAGAGAGTCACTCCGATACGCTTATCAGCATGTGTATGGTGGTCACGGCCCATTTGAGTACAGATCCCTACCTCCTCGCAAATTATGGACATATTCAAGCCCTTGGTAAAAAGAAGTACCTATATAATAATAAGTTATTACAATCTAAGTTATTAGAGTTATAAAATATTAGTTAATTCTTAGACGTAAACTGGAGGTACAAAAAATGGTATTAAAAATACATTACCTATAGTTAATATATTATAGATCTGTGCTAGAGACCTTTCCAGAGTTTTTGCTTCATCAAGTAGTTTCTGGCAAGCGATGATGGTTACAGTTGCGATAATACTGTGGTAAACAAGTACATACACCGAATTCCTCATAGTAAGGCTGTTATATTGTTCCTATAATTGTTATTAAAATTAAAATTACAATAATTCAAATGTGAGGTATATTAATAAGTTTGCTGTAGGTTTTTTTAGTTATACCTGTATCTTCTATAGGCGCTTTATGAAAAAAAAAAATGAGAGTGAATCTTTGCAATGCGCACGCAAAATATAATAAGTACTGTACACCGTGAAGTTGTTTGCTAAACCGCTTATTTTACTGTGGGTGAAAATAGTCGCAATCGATGTTATGTGTCGCATAAATACACGCATTCTCTTTTGTCTCATTATTTGATGAGATTTGAATCGATTTAGTATGAAAAATAAACGGAACTTTCGTAATTTGCTATGACAACGACAATTTGGTACAGAGATCCCATATAATAGCCCGAAGCTACTATCAAAGAATTAAAAAACTGAAAAAAAAATACCCTCTTTAATATATGACGAACTAGCTGTGTGGCCGCGGCGTCTGAAAATGTTTTAGGATAGTCTGATATAAAATTTAAGTCATCGTTTGTCCATACTTTCACTGAAATGATTTTCTTAGTTTTGGGCTATAAATGTTTTTATAAGTTTTTTTAGTAATATTAATAAAGCCAATAAATATATAACAAGAAATAAAAGCTCTTTTCCCCAAAGGAAAGTACGGGATTAATCAATTTTAAACTATGATTTTGTCTTCAATGGCATCGAACTTATTATAATTAACGATTTTATTCTCTTAACATAATCTTGTGCTCACCTGATCACCAAAACATGAAGATAACGTGGTACTGACTGTAACAAAATATTTATACAACTGCATCCATTGTTTTATCTCATTTTTCTTCAACGCGTGAACATTTTCAGCCTTCATTTTATTTTTTGTCAAACTTATACTCTTATTCAAACATTTCAGTAATCTAGCCACTATTATTAATAGACAGAAGAAAAATATACTAGTCGATAAATGGCGACATTCATACAAAAATTGTGTTGAAAATAACATGATAAGTCTCAGTTTTTTGCATATAGATGTCGAGTAAGTGTAATTTTCAATATAATGTAGCAATATAGATAACGTAAGTGGTATACGAAATGTTAAGAAAAATCCTAAGAGTACCAACGTTATTAAACGAAGCTGTTTAGTAGTTTTCTTGTACGTTATATCATCTTTAAAATAGCGGTGAAGATTTGTCAAATTTTTGATTAATATTTCATACGAGTTAGAACGGCTGATCGCGTATAAAATTTTAAAAAAGTCACTGTAAATTGATAATATTTGAACACAAATAGCAAACAAAAATAAATAACTAGTTGAATTATGTTCATATATTAAGAGAAGATTATTAATAATCAAGAATATACGAATTAAAAGTTCAACAGTAACACGCCCAATTGTTATTCGCTTCCATTTTTTCTTCAGAGTCGAAAAATTTCTGTATACACAGAAAATATTTTCAAAGAAAATTAATAATTTAATTAATATTAACATTTTTTTTTTCAAAACGTCTTTTGCTTACGTTACACAATGGGTAACTAGGGTGAAACTATTAAACCATTAATTTTATTACTTCTACTCATCAATCTGCTGTCAAATAAAGAAATTAAAAATAATTATTATTATAGTTCTTGTTATCTTGATCAATGAAGTAATATGTAAAATAGAGATGACTTCATGCCTTAGTTTATGTTATTTTATTTTTTTATGCCAAAGGGCGCAAACATTCAGACGGCCTACCTGATGGTAAATGGTTACCGTCGCCTATGGACAACTGCAACACCATGTTGCTGACCTTGGAGACTGTATTTAAATCCCTTTTTGAAGAGCCCCATGTTATGACATGGCTGGGTTGGCACGCACTTGGCATTTTTTTTTATTAAATAGCACAACACAATACAAAAACAACAGCAATCACCGAGAGATGCCAACCCATCGCAGGTCATCGCTGTTATGCTCGCTTGCTAGACTTTCAGCAGTTTGATTGACACTGACTGAACCCTAAACGCGACAATCTAATAGTCACTGCGACGGGATTATCACCATGTGCATGGTGGTCGCGACCCAGCCGCGACAAACAACCAAATACCACCCCGCGTGATATTAATCGATATACACAGTCTGATCCCGGAACATGACACGAAACTATAACGAAAGTTCCATCTGGTCTATGGTAGTAGCGATCCAGTCGAACACCATTGTCCTATTTTACCACCCAGCAATGCCATGGGCTGGGTTGGGTGGCCCCCATAGCCCTGGGGGAAAACCGAGCTGGGCAACCCATTCCAAAACCCTAGCGTACGCGATAGGAAGGTTCTCGAGAACCTTACTGTTGTCGTGTTTCGGCTAGGTTTTAGAGAGTGAGGATGAGCATCCAGCCAACGGCGGAATTTGCCAGTTTGGAACGCTGATGAGGGCACCATATCAAAAAGTCCCTCAGAGCATTCTCCATTGTAAATGCAGTAAAAGACACAAAGAGACCAGAAGTCTCTGCGAAGTTGTAAAGTGTCTAGACCGCATGTTAGCTCAGGATCGTCGACAATGCGAATAGCGCGCCTTTGCACGTAGTCAAGAGGAGAAAGCTGGTAGGCAGGAGCACCGGCCCATAAGTGTGAGCAGTACTCCATGTTAGGTCATACTTGCGCTTTATATAGTACAAGCTGTTGCCTTGAAGTGAAGTACTGCTTGGACCGATTAAGAATACCCATCTTTTTAGCTGCCAACTTAGCCTTGCTCTCCAAATGACTACGGAATTGCACTTCACTGGTTATATCGACACCAAGGATCACGATATTGTATCTTGAAAAGAGTGCCCTGGAACTTAGGTGCTATAACAAATGGGGTTTCTTTTTCGTGGAAAACACACAAACTTGTGTATTTGAGGGATTAAACTGTTATTTGGCTATGAATCTTAAATAACAGGCATATATCGCAAAAAGTATAATATATCGCATCTGATTAGTTGCTATGTGTAAACTAAAACACATTCCTCTCGACTCCCGCGCGCCGCAACAGCCGGTGACATTTTCTGATGACGATAGACTAGTTTAGATTATTAGATTTCACGAATTGGGTACCTGCTTATTTTTAGTCCTGTTTATTCACGGCATAATTATAGGTAGTCTAAATATGTTAGGTCTTACAAGTTAAAATATATACAAATTATAAATACAGGTTTAAACTTTATTATTTTTTGTTAAGAAAAAATTGGGTGTTATTTTATTACTTTAATCAATTTTTAAAACATATCAACAGCCTGATTGTAATTTTATCCTAGGCTTTTCAGCTTTTAACAGCACTATTTAGATTTACCAAAATGGAAGACTTAAGCTTACTCTTTAGATATTTGATTGACGAAGGCGTTACTTTGAGAAAATTCATCGTAAATAATTATCCGAAATATGTTTGCTACTTCCGTTTGCAATAGATGAATAGTAGGTTCAGCTACCTACAACATAAAATGTTTGAATTTAAATAAATGATGTTATGTTTATATTCAATATTTTCAAAGACTCTGTCGCAGATTCGGAAGGCACATACAACTTACACAGTTAATGTGTATGTTGTAGATATATACCTAATTATGTCCGATTTGATCGCGAAATCGCGACCTCTATACATACGCCAGGTGTAAATCCTGCCATAGGGACACGCTAAGGCGTGTAGCATTCCGGAATCAGCCGGTGTATATACAGTAATGAAGCGGAGTGGTAGGGAACTGGGTCGCGACTATCATGCACATGCTGATAAATGATAAAACCGTCACAGTGACTCTGTTTTGGTTTGCCGCGTTTCGGAATCAGCCAGTGTATATTCAACTGCCGAGAGATGATTTATGGCTTGTAGATCTGTCGGCAGTTGTCGTTGGTTATGGATTTCACTGTGACTACAATCAAATAGCCGAGCAACAATTTAAAAAAATACATTATTTGTTAAACTACTTATATTAAAAATTAACTGTGCCCGCAGCTCCGCTCATGTGGTCTACAAAATGCCGTGGGTCGAGCGCACGAGCTAATCGTATTGATCCTTCAAAGATAGATATATGTACGACTTTTTTGTAGGTATTTTTAAGATCTACAATTATGTAGAACATTAATTTGATATATGTCGTATGGTTTACTCAGCGTAAGCCATTCAAGCTCCTCAAATACGTCATCTTTTCCGAATTGATGCAACATTATCGTCATTGCTCATTTTGTATGTTACTTTATCTTACAAAATATAACATATAACCTGGTCAGATAACATAGCTATGAATTGAAATAAGAAACATGTAAATCGGGTACGTGATTTTTACGTGAAAAGAACATAAACGGGCAGACAGACAGAGACGTTGAGTTTTATAATATGTATGATCATCGAATCTCAGCGAGTAAATTTATGCGCTCTTAAGACGTGTCTGCGTTAGGTTAGGTCTGAAATATGTTAAGAAACAGCGGGAGGCGAGGAATGAGCGCCAAATACTAACAATATTGTAGAAGTATGATACATAACATATCATGTGATTAATTTTTTAATGGTCATTTACTATTTTTGGGTTAACAATGAATAGTTTGGAGTCATATTTGCTTTAATAGTATAGAAAAATGTAAAATTTTTGGTTATAATTTCACACTAAAATGGGATTTTAATTATTCTGATCATTTACTATTATTGACGGTATAAAGAGCTTATTTAAGTTTAAATAAAGTCAAAAAATATTTTTTTATATTAGTGAAAGTATGTAGGTAAAGCTTTAGTTACATAAGGTAAGCCACACAACATAAATTTTATTTGATTTTGTCTTAGTTACAGACGTAACTATACTAGTATACGTATATGTGTATACGTAGTTATGCTCGTAGATACATCTGAGGACAGAACACCATTTTTAATGTGTCAGAGGTAATATTGTATTATAAGTAGGTATGTATGAATTGTAATATGTGTCATTTGGTAAAAGCGTTTAATTACCATCTCCATCAGTTATCACTGATTATAAATACATAAAAAAAAACTGTTCAGTAAGCAATTAAACATGGTTAATATAAGATTACTTCACGGTGTCATCCCTATTAATACTTTTTTGCACCATGAAGTATTGAGTATAGGGTTTGGCAACCTGCATGTTAATAAAATGTTGTTTTTTTTTAAATAAACTTTTTTTACCTGGTCTGCGATTGGAACCCTGCGTGTAGCATACAGTATGATGTAACAAAACAGGAATTAGACAGGAACAAAGAAGTGTGACAATTTAGATGTTCACGCGCAAATCTTAAGCGAGCTTGTCTGTAAGCATGCAGATTTGTAAGCATTTGCTTGTTTAAAAGGGGTGAGAGCCAATTCCTCTAGCTTCCTTCTTATTGTTCGTGCACTCACGCTTACTCCACGTACTTCATTCAACTCTGTTTTGCTGTTAACTGACGTGAGGAAACGATTTCGCAAGGAAGTTGACACAATAACTCGGTCATCACTACGGGTGGTTACCCGAGTTCTGCCGGTACCACGTGTCCTTTTGTAAAAACCTGTCTCTACAAACATTCTGTATACTCTAGAAACCATAGACTGGTTTAAAATTAAATTTCTAGCAATCGTTCGTTGACCCATGCACCGCCTGGTGCCCGCACCAATGCCACTATTTGTGCAGCTTGTTCGGACGAAGTATCTATATTATTGTACCGAAACTCTTGTTGAGTTAAAAAGACTAACTAACAATTCTACTGGTAACAATAATTCAATTGGCAAATGAAAAAAAAAACAATAATAATCCATTTAAAATTTACCCTAAAAATACGCCAATATGAATCAACCCCTAAATTTTATTTTACCGGCTATAATCATTTGTTTTGGTGCATTTCCATTTTTAATGAAGACGGGTATTTATGGACCCAGATTGTAATTACTTGAACTACGGTTTATAAAACCAATTGTATTTTTGTACTTATAAATGTAAAATATCATCACAAGTTACAATCTAGAAAATGAGTAAACTAATAAGTAAGTTAAGGAGTGAGTAAAAATTATCGATAATTGTTTGATGTAAATGAATTCAAACAAAAACAAATTAGAACTAAGGCAATTACCAGATAATTATTTCAATCAAAAGAATTAAACACTTAGAACTATCAGATTAAATTTCATTGAAATAGAATATCTCCATACGTAATATAAAAATATATCTTAAAACCGGTTCATGTTAACAAATCGATTCAATAGTTATCTTTTGATCGAAACTGTATCTTTAGTCTATACTCAATGCTGACATATGACAGCCTCCCGAACTTCAATATTCCTGTGCAGATATGGATCACTATGTTAACGTATTCATAAGATTTAAGTTTTTTAAAAATCTCCCACTTCAAAAATATAATAAACATAACTCTATATATAAAAATATCAACCGAACTTCAAAAATCGTTTATTTAATTGTAGTATATTACAAGACCTCACTTTTACAAAATATCTTAGAACTCTCAGATTGCGAAAATCCGCAGAATTATTAGTGATTGTTTAATAATTTATTAGCTATTAATTGACAGCATTTTCATATTATTACATATTTCTTTTTATCCTGGCCCAAGATTATATATAAGAGTATCCTTCTCCTTTGTATTTTTGTTATATGTAATGGCCAGATTTCACTTTTTCATTTATGTGAATCTAAATAGATTGTATACTAAATAAAAATATTAATTTGAAAGTAATCCTGAACTTTGATGCAGTTTATGTGTCAGTCAAAATATTAATCTATATTATTCAGAAAACATAAGAACTGAGCAGTTCAGTATAAAAACAAGGTTTTGTAATTCTTTAGGATAAGCTAAGTTTATAAAACAATGTTATTTTAATTAACCGTCCATATCCAGTAAATAATGAAGCATTATATTTTGTCTGTTTAGTATAATTTAATAAGAATGTCGGCAGCGTAAAAATATCACCAAAAAATCACATCTATTGTAGAAACTTAGAACCAAATAGACTGAACTGTAAAACTAATCAGATAAATTATTAATAATTTTACGAATTTTACGAAAACAATAATAAAATGTACTCAAAAATAATAAGAGCACCCCTAAATTATTAATACACGCACTTACAGAAAATATTTTTAAGTGTTAGAATAAAATAATGCCAAATTCACGATAGTTTTAATGCGGGATAAACCTAAAATAAAACTATTTCGTCAATATATAGTGTTAAAATTATCAACGTTCTTCCTTTTAATGTCTCAGAACATTTAAATCTATAAAACTAATCCGTATAGTAAAATGCATCCTAAATATATCTACATACTATTTATAAATTACAATCAAATCAAATCTAATCTAATCAAATTACAAATTTCATCATATCGATCCATTACTTTATGTGTGATTGATGTACACACAGACAAAAATTTAAAAAAATGTAGAAATGTTTTCTGTGCTTAATTCTAAACCACCCGTAGTATTTTTTCTCAGATATACTTAATGTACTAATTACAAAAATTTGCTCTATTATTAAAAGCATAGATTAAAAAATTGAGAATCTGTTGATGCATAAAATAATAAATACAACTTATTAATTAGCAGTTATATTTCTACGAAAAAGACAAAATATGTTAACAGTTATCTAATAATTTATTAATATTTTCTTCTCATATGTTTTATGTGCACAGTACTCTATAGTAAGATTATAAATAGGTAAATTTCGTGATTATGATTGTGGGAGGTAATCTCAGAAACTACTCATCTAATGTTACAAAATATTTTACTAATAGAAAGCTACATAATCCATGAGCACTATATACTATTTTTATTCATATTTTATATTCTCATTAACGCGAATGAAATTACGGATTGTGGCTTGTGTATTAAAATATTATGCGGTGCTGTTGAACTGCAATACGACTACAATGTAGCTAGCGATCAAGGAGAATATTGTAGGGAACAAATACGCCCCCACCGTTGTCGAGGAGAAACACATCTTTATTTTTAAAGGATTGTTCTTCATAAAACGCAGAAAATCTTTCATCAACTTTATTTCATCTGAGTCGTATTCTGAAAAAAAATGTAAGTTGGTATATTTTTGCTTACATCTTAAGTTATCAATCAGTATTTCAGCCTAAGTTAAAGTTTATTTCAAAACCTATCACAATAATGATTCACAACTTTTGTATGCCTCATCATCATCATCAGCCTTTAGAAGTTCACCGCTGTAGGTACATAGGCCTCTCCCAAGGTTCGCCGTCAGATTAGATCTCCTGGTTTGATATGCCTACTACAGGGCTTACGGCTTCCATATAACATAGATTTTCTCTATTTAGTGTCATCGTTAATGAAGTTTAATCGGTTTTTTACAGTAGCCACGCACAGTAAAAAGTAACGGTATTATGCCTGATATTAAGTACAGTACAATCTAAAACGGTGACCACCGAGGGAGATCAGCAACCCACCATTGTAGTCATGCCATCGATTGGTCGTCGCTGTCATGCCAGCCTGCAATCCTTTCGACAGTTGAATATACACTACAAACCTAAAGCGAGTCACTCTGAAACGCTTTTCACCATGTGTATGGTGGTCGCGGCCCAGCCGGGTACAGGTACCTCCCCGCAAATTATGGACTTAATAAAACGAAGTACCTATATATTACAATAATTTATTACAATCAATGTTATTAGAATTGACATTTTTTTATAATAAAATGGCAGTTTAATTTTTTGCAGATAGAAAAAAGTAATAAAAATATATTACCTATAGTTAACATATTATAGATCTGTGCTAGAGACCTTTCCAGAGTTTTTGCTTCATTATGTAGTTTCTCGCAAGCGATGATGATTACAGTTGTAACAATACTGTGGTAGACAACTAAATAGACGGTATTGCTCATGACAATGTTGCTGTCATTTTCCTATAAATTTAAGAAAAAAATATAAGTGGTATAACTTAAATATCTGGCATATTAATAAATTCGCTGTAGTGTTTTTTTAGTTATACATACTATTTTAGTGTGCCTTATGAAAAAAAAAAGCGAGTGAATCTCTGTGATGCGCGTGCAAGATATAACAAAAAGTACGATCGTACTTTATTAAATAACTTATAAAGTTGCTTGTTAAATCTTTGTTTTATTGTGGTGAAGATAGTCATATTCGATGTTATGCCTCGCATAAGTAGACGCATCCACATTTTTCTTATTATTTGATAAGATTCAAATTTATTTAGTGTAAAAAATAAATGGACTTACGTGATTTGCTATGACAACGATAATTTTGTACAAACACCCAATGTAATAGCCTGAAGCTACTATCAAAGAATTAAAGAACTGAAAAAAAAAACACTCTTTAATATAATGTGACAAACGACTAACATTAATGCTTTATAATTGTCTGGTTTAAACTTTAAGTCATCGTTTGTTTATTGCTTTTACAGAAATAATTTAGATTTTCCTATAATTTTTTATACACATATTAATGTAGCCATTAAGAATTTCACTAGATTTTTTTTTTCACGAATTAAAGAACCGGATTAATCCATTTTAAACTATGATTTTGTCTTCAGTGGCATCGAACTTATTATTATTAGCCAATTTTTCTCTTAACATAATTTTGAGCTTACCTGATCACCAAAACATGAAGATAACATGGTACTGACTGTAATAAAATATTTATACAACTGCATCCATTGTTTTATCTCATTTTTCTTCAACGCGTGATCATGTTCAGCCTTCAGTTTATTCTTTGTCAAACTTATACTCTTATTCAAGCATTTCAGTAATCTAGCCACTGTTATTAATAGAGAGAAGAAAAAAATACTATCCAAAAATAAGCGACTTTCATATAATAAGTATGTTAAAATAAACACGATGAATCTCAGTTTTTTGCTGATAGATGTCAAGTTGGTGTTATTTTCAATATTAAGTACTAATTTATATATTAAATATGGTATACGAATTGTTACGAAAGACCCTAAAAGTACTAACGTTATTAAACGAAGCTTCTTAATAGTTTTCTTGTACTTTAAATCATCTTTATAAAAGCGGTGAAGTGTTGTTAAATTTTCCATTAATATTTCACACGAGTCAGATCGTCTGATCACGTATAAAATTATTATAAAGTCACAGTAAATCGATAATATTTGCCCAGAAATTCCGATAACAATCTCTTTCCAGTCTGAAATATTTTCATATATTAAAAGAACGTTATTAATAATCATCAAGATACGAACTAAAAGTTCAAAAGTAACACGGGAAATTGTTATTCGCTTCCATTTTTTGTTCAGAGTCGAAAAATTTCTGTATACACAAAAAATATTTTCAAAGAAAATTAATAATTGAATTATTATTATCATTTTTATTAAAACGTGCTTTCCAAATATTAATCCACAACTAACTGGAGTGAACATGTTTGATTCAATTATTTGTAATGCCCTTCAATTTGATGTCAAATAAAAATATCTATACATATTATAAAACCAAACGACTATTCGTCTGTCTGTCCGTTTATGTTCTTTTCACGCTAAAACCACTTATCCAATTCACATGTTTTAATTCATAGCTATGTTATCTGGCCAGGTTATAGGATATATTATTTTGTAAGATGATGTAACATACGAAATAAGCAGTGACGATAATGGTTAATCAATTCGGAAAAAAGACGCATTTAATGCGCTTAAATGGCTTACGCTGAGTAAACCATACGAGATATTTCAAATTAACGTTCTTCATAATTGTAGATTTTAAAAAGACCTAAATAAGTCGGTGATATATTGTCTTCCGTGTTTTGAGCGGGGTTAGTACGTACTATTCCAAAGGTGTTATTTGTAGGTACTATATAATTTTTATAAAAAAAAAATACTCGGGAAGCCTATGACATTATTCAATTGATAAGCTTTAACAGTGATTGTCAATAATACTTTTAGAAAAGTTAAAAAAAAGTTGTACGAGAGAAGTATAAGTCATTCATCAATTGATAGACTATATGAAAAGTATATAATATTAGTGGACCTGGCAGACGTTGTCCTACTCGAACGTTGGTTTGTCTGTAAATAATAAAAAAAATATCTAGAACTCGATCGCAGTTTCACCTACCGGGTCCAATTGTGAATCAAAAAATTTCATCAAAATCGGTCTAGCCGTTTCAGAGGAGTACAGTCACATACACACTTACAGAAGAATTATATAAATAAACATAAGTAAAAATAAAATTACGAGAAGAGAATAAATACTGTTTAACAAATGCCTGCGGAGTCGCGCGACATCGCTAGTGTATTTTTAAAGCTATTTTTCCTTGTGACCTATATTTTTCCTTATCTATATTTTCTTTTAAGAACCAAATATATGTTATTAAATCGTTTTGAAAATTTCTTAATTATCATATTTTTTTCCTTGTTGAATCTTATTTATATACTAATTTCGTACATGAAAAAGAGAGACAGAAAACCATATGTAGCTGGACTTATATCGGCAATTTAACCGTGTTTCGTGCTTTGTGAATGCCTCAGATTCCTAAGACACAGCGTTAGTACTCACGGATAGCAATCAGCCGTGCCTCACGCTTTTCACTGCTTTAGATTGATCGATTGATATTCTACCATACGTCTACGCTGTAAATTTAACCCAATAAATCGTTCTCTATAAGTTTCTGGGGCTCGTAATTTTTTCTTAGCACTCATTCAGCATCAAATCTCGCCTAACAGTATTCCCCAGTTTCCTGCAAACCGACGACTCTCTCTCTTTGTTAGAGCAATGGAATAATGAGTAGAACTCGTCCACTATTTACCAGGCATTTTACCTAAATGCAAATTACAAAGTAATACATTCCAAAGTTAAAGTCAGTTGTTCAATCGCAAAATTGAATTTAAATCCAAATCATAACGCAATGGAATCAAGAGCTATTTGACAATAACCGAGTAAAATCATATTAGATATTAACCGATATTATTTAAAAGAGCACACGTAATTTATACACCATACATTACAATTATACATTATGAAAAAAATCCTAAACGTTATAACTAACTATAAACTACAAGCATACCAAATTTGATCAAATTCGGTCCAGTAGTTTCTGCTCGATTGGCGTAACTAATAGACAGAAAGATAAAAAAAGAAAAAAAAAAACAAAAACTGTCTAAATGTTTTCTGTCCGTGATCCCAACCGCCCCCGTTATATGTTTCCTCAAATATCTTTAATGTACACATTTCGACTTTTTACTGTTTTATTATAAATATAGATTACCCACTGCGACACTCACCACTTACACAATAACTATTTTCAACTAATAAACTAATATTGCCATTACATCTTACTACTATTCTATACACAATATATTTAACTATTTTCTAAACAACATATTATTTAATATATATGTTGTAGCACTAGTCTCCGCGGCGTATGCTTCCCCCAAATTTCCCCACACGTCCTTTCTTTTCGCTATTCTAGTGTATTTCCAACAACACCTTTCCTTGAAATATCGCGCCATTTCTTCGTGTAATACGCAGCGAGACAACACTCAGAAACAGTTTTATTGTAGTCGACTTATTAACTGAGGTCTTCATGTTTCCATAGCTCGACCAAGACTTAGTTGTCCGCTTATACAGTGCGCATGCTCACTGAGCACACCTGTTGCTTCGTGGCCAGCTAATAGTGCGAGTCAATAGTACGAATACTAAGTCATTAGTATAATTTTATAATAACATCGACACGATTCTTCTACATAGAGTTAATAGTCTTATTTATAACGTGCTGGTAGAGGAATCTGGTCCTTGTAATAGTGGGCCTCTCCCAAATTTCTCCATTCGTCCTTTCTTTTCGCTATTCTAGTTCATTCCCAGCCACACCTTTCCTTTAAAACCACGCAATCTCTTCTTTGGTCTTGCTTTTCCCTTTTATTGAAACTTTTAAATAAAAAAAAACTTCCATATTGTTCTTTACAAGTACATTTTCGTCGTGACATATTTGTTTTAACAAGTTATTAATGAACGAGGTAATACCATTAGTCGATTTACATAATAATATTGAGTGCTTTCGATTTATAAGTGCTTTATTATTCGTTTGAATGGCGCTCTAGTATATTCAATAAGTAAATAATTATAATGTTTGGCTTTTCAGTTGCTATAAACATCCATGAATAATTTAATTTAATTTTCAGAAGTCAAAGTTATATACTTTATGTAATATTTTTTAAGAAGCTCGTCTGATACCTGAGTGTAAACTATACAACTCACTTCGGTACGGATCGGCCCGGAACGGTCGCTTACTGGGCGATAGCTGAGATAAGCGTAAAACTGTTTTTTTTAATTCTTCAACTTCTCTTATGGTCATACAAAACATTCGCAGTTTAAGTGTGGTATTTTTTTAAATATAATATTTTATAATACGCATGTACATTTATTAAATTTCGATTATTTTGTTTAATTAAAATATTCTATGTGTTAATCCGCCCATGAGGTTGTACTCGTATATACCTACAAGCCCTGTCAGATTATAAGCGCTGCAGTGCATACGCTTGTAGGCTTGCAGTTTTATACAACACGTCCCCATGCAACACGTCATTTATTGTGTCACTTTATATTGTTTTTTTTTTATACATGTGTTAATGTGCTTGTCACATAAAAGTTTTCTTTGATCTTTGTATTCTCACCAGTTATCATCATTAATTTGCATGATACCGTCTTCGACACCCAACATCACTTAATAGCAGGTGACACTTAGTTTAACGGCAGCCTAGAACATTATTAAAAAGCAGTGTGGAGTTCTGTAAACAAGATTATAATCAACCAAGTTTGACGTGTAACATGACTCTTATTATCCGACATATTATAAATCTGACCCACGTACTGTGTCCGTTTCAAACGAAACAACTTATCCCCAATATTGGTAGGTGGTTTAAATCCCTTCAAAGGAAATAAGTTCTGAAAGTTATTTCCGTTTAGGCTTTTTGTAACAGACACGCGATCCTCAATTGGATTGCGACGGATTTAATCGATTTTTTTTTTTCTAAAGGTTCATTGCTTAGTGACAAATATTGTTTTGCCTACTGTGTTAAATTTTATATATTATTATTAATAATATTATATTACGTTACGTTTGTGCGAGTGTACATGTATGCGGGTGTACGTGTGGGTGAGTAAGCGCGTGTGCGAGTTTGCGTGTGTGCGCATGTGTGAATTTACGCGCGTGTGTTTATGCGCATGCAAAAAATGCAAATGCAAAATTTCTCTATACCCTACCACTCTATCACTCAACTAGCTACCACCCGAAACTTAGTAATCGTTAATGACACTATCTATAAAACTTAATAATCATAAAATATGACATTTAGCAATGATAATGGGGGATAATGTCTTCCTATTAGTGTAAGAATTTTCGGAATCGGATCAGTACTTCCGGAGATTACCTCCTACAAACATATTTACGAACTTTTCCTTTTTATAATATTGGTGTAAATAGATTTTCTAAAAAGTATACCGATGAACATAAATCAACCAATAGCGTGTCTGTCGGAAAGTTTTTTTATGTTCATAAATAATATCTTTTCAAAGAAAAGTAATTCAAATCTGAACCTTTGAAGTCTTAAAAGTGTTGAAACGTAATAAAGTAAATGGAAAATGCTGAGCCGCGAAAGCTTTTCATCAGTTTTTGTAGGTTTGTTAAAATTTATGTAATATACGTGCGTATATAACACGAGATGTTCTAAACCGGTTCTTAAGAGTAGCAATCTAAACTTTTTTTTTAATATGCTCAGATGAGGACTAAAAGTAGTAACAATATTTTTGATTGATGAGCTACAATGTTTATTCGATAGATTTTATTATCATAGACCATATCGATTGGCACAATAATATTGTGAATGTCCTATTTGGCATTTCTAGTTCGTTCTAATCAATAAAATTGTAGTTCTATCTGCATTTTTTTTATAATTTCTTGATAGTCACACTGTACAAAGGGCACACTGATAACGAATATGCCAAAAAAATCTGCCTCTGTTTGTAAGTCTGGTTGTAAATCATTGAAAAAATTCTTACCTCCTATCGTTTGGGGGAGGAGTTCAAAATTTACTTATTTTAACATATACGGAGGGGTCTAAATAATTGGAATTTTACTTACATAATCCTTAAACGCCCCTAAGCGTGTATGTACAAATGTACGTCCTAAACAAAGATAAAGCGTGTTGTCCATTAGTCACATCTCACAACTTACTGTGTACTTTTTTATGTTTTTGTATATAGACACTTTGTGTACATCGTTAAACCACATAAATAGTGTCCGCTTGTAAAGTTGATGATACACTCAACGTCAGAGGTTAAGAAATTATACTTTTATAATACATAATTTCCAACAGTTTAATATTTCTATTTCATTCGAGTAATTATTTAATCACAAAAAGTGTACCAATTTTTTGTATTTATTTTTTGTATTAGTACCGGATAACAAGTAGGCATATAATTTCATTACATAGTATAAAACAAAGTCGCGTCGCTCTATCCGTCCCTATGTATGCTTAAATCTTTAAAACTACGCAACGGATTTTGAAGCGGTTAATAGATAGAGTGATTCAAGAGGAAGGTTTATATGTATAATACATGCATAATATTGTAGAGAAACACTGATAAATTTAGAAGTTTCTAATGTGATGTCGTAAATAAACACATTTTTTTGCGCTTACATTGCAAACGCTGGCTGATACTCACGAAATAAATCAAAATAATGTACTACAATATTGTACACATTAAAAAGGTCAACAAAAAGGTCCGCAATGGTATATGTCTATCTCGTAAGGATAACCCACAATAACCATTTCTTATCCTTTACATTTTACGGGAAAAAATGGATTATTTACGAAGTGATTTTAAGCAATACAGCATTAATCCTTATCCAATTAAGTACCTTAAATACATTGTGCATTTAATATACATCAATATGTCCCTTTACAGTATGTAATTTAAATGAATATTTCCAAGATATTACAGATTTAAAATACAGGGACATAGCGGTGCGGCGGTACGACCCTATATACCATGGTCAATTATATGTCGCTCTTTCAAGAGTATCCTCTAAACAAAACATGTTGACAAAAAAGCTGTAAACGTTGTTTAAGGACATTCTGTAGTAGGTAGGTATATTTAGTATCAGCATTGCACCCGTGCGAAGCCGGGGCGGGTCGCTAGTTTTTAATAAACCAAAAACTACGGCGATCACTGAGAGATCTAATGTTTATTTCTTATTATTTATTTTCACGAATAATATTTTTACAATTACTTTAGTTAAAGGTATGGTATTAAACCTCTTGGATTTGTTTTAACATGCCATGGCATGAGATTTTATTCAAGCGCTGTTTGTAATATAGTTATAGAATATGAATCGTTCAGTTATTAGTTCATTATTATTTTATGTACTTATATTATTATCGGTTGACGTAGTACTCTTTAAGTTTGTATTTGAAGTTTTTTAGAATTTATTGAATCTTTAACGCACATTGGTATTATATATAATGTTAGGTATTGTGATAGATACGGTACGCCTGCTATAAAAGTTATTTAACGTGGTATTTTTAATGATTTGGTTAATGCCTGTCGTGTATTAACTTCGTATTTTACTGGTACTTGTATATTGGTATTGGCAAATTTAACGGGAGGTAGATGGTGTCATGTCGGCTTGTAAGCACGTCAGAAATTGGATATACACCGAGTGATTTCAGAATGCGAAACACCTTTTTGTGTCACTAAGACGGGTTTATCTGGTCTATCGTAGTCACGATCTATACGACACAACTGAATATCTATATGAAACATACCACCCAGCAAATATTATTAATGTAATTTGATTTAACATTATGCATTGGTGTTACGCATTAAACTCAAATTAGTAGCACAACGATATTGCCCTGGTCTAGCCATGACTTTTAATTTATTGTTAGAAGGTATGGCTTATCCCAAAAGAGGATATGCAGGCTTATGCAGTCCTCTATCACTGTGAACAAGAAGATCTATTGTGCTTATCCCATTCTACTAAAGCTCTCCATCAAATGTCTATAAGATTAAAGTAATGCAGGATCTTAGAATGATTCAACCTCTTCCGTTAGCAGCACGTGCTTGCCCAGATTCCGATTGCGTTTGGGTCTCAGTGGATCACTCTCACGTAAAAGGTGCTTTGGATTTTTATCCGCACTTTTAGAAAATCTGCAATCTTCTGTGTTCTGAATAGTAATGTTCAACGTACTTTTATTCAAACAATAGTGTCCAGTAAGTGCTCTTACTAAGACCCGTTAAGTGTGTTTACAACTTTAACAGAGCTTTTTGCGTAATGGAAGATGCACGCCGTTCTTCGCTCGCGGATGAGTGTGTGTTAGATTAAAATATAATTATAATAATGTATCTAAAAAATCTAGACTACATACTATTCTCATTAATATTTAAAATTTCTTCATAGGCAAAAAAATAATGTCATGTGTGGAAACGTTAAAATATATGGAGTTACGTAAAAAATTGTTTGTTGCAATAACTCATAAGTTTAGTTTATGGAGAACATTATTCACTAAATCACTGTTACAGTCGACAGCTGCGATATTATATACTACATGGGATGCCCCACGGCTCGGCACACCTTGTTTCGTCTAGTAATTTTATTTTGGCTCATATTACTGACAATTCCTATAAATTATTAATTGGGAAATAACATACACTTCTTGTGTGTAAAAATTCCATAAAGGTCGGTTGAGAATGAATAAAAATATTTTTATATTTTACGATTTCTATAAGTGTTATTGATGATTTTCATAACCTATCAATTGAAGAATGACTATGCTTTTTTGTACGCGTACTAAATTTCGTAAGTCAGACAAACCTTTACAATTTTCGGTTTCACCCGTGATAAATTTATTCAACAAAGTCTTCACGGCGTCGTCACCAACGTGCCCTATGTAGCCCATCATTGTTCCACTTTACGTACTTACCTACAACTTACAAGATAGTTACTGCTTCACTCCTGTCAAGAAGGTAACCTTCCATTTTATTTTTACCGATAAAACATGTCTCATGCTTGATAAATAACTGAACTCAAAAATATCCGGCTCGAAGGACCAATGTTGAGTGTGGTACTTCGATAGCGTGAACTGTTGAACTAGTTTGAACTATTTGTGGGATAAACCATGCCATAGTACTCGCTGCTTCCATTGTTTATCCCACAAATAGTTCAAACTAGTTCAACAGTTCACGCTATCGAAGTACCACACTCAACAACTCCTTAGAGTTGTAGCATGAAGTTATATAGTATATACTATTTCTCATAAATCTGGCTGTCATATACAAAAATATTTTTTCCAATCCGACTCGTAGTTCCAAAGTTTGAGCGTTTAAACAGAAAACTCTTAAGCTTTATTATATTAGTACTAGCTTCTGCCCACGGCTCCGCTAGCGTGACCTACAAAAATTGTTATTACCGGAATAAAAAGTACCCTATATGTCAACCCAGATTATAAGCTATCTGTGTGCAAATTTCATCCAAATCCGTTCAGCCATTTTTCCATGCTTGAGTAACAAACTTACTTTCGCCTTTATAATATTATTAGGATAGATATAGATAACATAAGCCAGAAGATATAAGTATAAATAATAGATAATAGAAGCAACTAATCAGAAAATTTAGAAAAAAAAAATGTACAGACAAAACAACATTAATATATATATATATCAAATATAAAAAATTACATCCAACTCATACACATACTCCGCATCGTATGTCTGTCTGCACGTAAATGATATTTATGCGACGAACGTAATTTTAGGAGGCGCGATACATCGGCGCGAAATGACACTTTGCTGGGAATGACAGACAGGTCTTCTAAAGGTCGTGACATCGTGGGGAACCTTTCTTCGTAGACGTTTGGTAACATCAAGCGTATTATAAAATAATACATTTGATACTCACAAAAAGATATGTAAATAACGTCAATTTGAAAAAAAAAAACTCTAAATAAGCAATATGTAATGATAAAGAATATCATCATTACATCGAAACCACTCAACATTTTTTTATATTTTTGGCGTGTTGCCACAATCTTTTGAAGCAATGATGGCTCAGTACGACTTCACGTTGATTGATGTAGGTTCGAATCCCTGCAATGAGCCTGAGCTTTCGCTGAAGGAAAACATCGCGAGGAAACCATAGAATGGTGGTAGGGCTTTTCCTAGTGCCCGCCTGGCTAGCTACCACCCTCAAGTTGAAAATCTGTCGCCAAACACCAATAGTTGTGTTTCGGCAGCTGCACTTGAGAGCCAGTCTTCCACTAGGTTTAGCGTGGGCCATATCTTCAATTAACATCAGGTGAGATTGTGGCCACTACGCTAAAACTATAACAATAATATAAGCAAATTAAGCCTAGTGGGGGGACTGGTTCTCAAGCACGGGAATACACCACGCAAATTAACGACACTGTACCGGAAGGTAAGCGCACCGAGGGATCTAAAACCCATCGTCAGTCGTCGTTGTCATGGCGATTGCCATGTTGACAGGACGCCATGTTTACAGCGAGATAGTTCCACAGCTTTACAGTACGGCAAAGATATGACGTAGAGAACTTTCTTGTTCTTGCCGCGATGAAGATTACCGTCAAGCTGTCGCTTCGGAGGCCAGCGCGTATAGTTCTGATAGGAAAAGGAGAAAAAGGAATTAAGTTGAATTTCATTTAAACTAAATTTCGCATAAGATTTGAATGTAAACGCACAAGTTTCCAATATAAATGGTAAATAAAACTAATATAAATCGTGCGGATTCAGTATTAATGCAGTGTGGTCTTTCTCTAAACCTTCACAATTTATTAAACTTTTATAAGATGGAAGTCCCATAAAAATTAATAAGAAATTTAAATGAGTACTAGCGGAATACGCATTAAGAATTTCATATTTCTTGGAGACAGTCCTTGAATAAGTACGGAAGAGCCTTATTCTAAATCAATCGAAGTGAAATCGAAATTTTGTAGACTAAATACAAATTTAACTTATTATTGAGGAGACTGTATTACTGAGGGGTATTACTATTCGAATTAAAAGTATTAAAGGTTTGTTTGATTTTAGTTTGCGAATAAATCTAAGCTTTGCCATATTTTTTTAAGGTTACGAAGTAGAAAACAAATGCCTCTACCTGATCTTATGTCGTCACTGCAGTCTAGTTATTTAAGACTATCATTTTAAAAAGGGCTACAATCTTAACTGAGGCGAATGATAATAGGTCGCTGCTTCTGAGGATTGAGTTGGAACCAAATCCGTCGACTCAGAACAGGAGCGCGAGTACTGCTGATTTGAGGTAGGAATAGATGAATAGAATCTACTGGACTCAGTAATAACAACTAAATTATATTGTTTTTGAAAACTAATTTTATTACTTTTATTGTTGTGAATTTTAAAATATAAGTAATTTAAAACTTGTAATCAGTTAAAAAGATTTCTTGTAATCGATAAATGTTAATGTTTTTTATTGTATTTTTAAAACAAGTTGACACTATCACTCCAAGGAGTGCCTTTCACGGAGCTAGTGTGGTGCGGGAGTCTGGTGCATTCGACAGGGTGAGACAGCTCCTCGAGGCGGGCGGCTGTCACGGGAAGCGACTCATAGACTGCTTCTACTGGATTGTACCTAAGACTTGACAATTGTGTCATACTGAATCGCGACCACAATATAACAGGTGTAACAACCGCCATTTTGGTACGATTAGATGTATCAAACTCCTGAATCAAAAGGTGTAAATCCTCAGTAATCAAGATGGTTGCTAGGGATATGTACCTTCTCAGTGACTCTTATTTAACTTGCTTCGAGATAAGTCAGTGTATAACAAGCTACCGACATGCTAAGAATGAAAAAAAAAAGTTAGAAAATTTCATAATATTGATCAGAATAAGTCTACAGTGAATCTCTTTTGTATTCCAGCTCAATATTGTCTACCGATCCATTATTTACCACACATATATCTTCATCCATGTCCATACATTCAATGCTAAGCTAAAGCGCCTTTGTGTCGGATGTTATCTTCGAGGGCGTTATGAAAGAATACTTGGTTTCGGCCGTCTAGACATTTGAAGTAAATTGATAAAGTAAGCATATTGTTAGCTCACTGTAATAATAATATCTAGTCAATATTTTATAAACTTTATCAATACCTATTTTATGAATCTAAAAAAAGAACAGAATATTTGTTCCCGAGATTATTTTTTTTGTAATCTATACCTTTAATAAACAACGGTAAAGATTCGAAAACTGTATATTGAGGCAATGATTGCTCAGTGGTAGCGTGTAAGACTTCGCGTCGATTGACGTGAGTTCGAATCCCTGCAATGAGCCTGAGTTTTCGGTGAAGGAAAACATCGTGAGGAAACCATAGCTTGGTGGTAGGGCTTTTTCTAATGCCCGTCTGGCTAGCTACCACCCTCAAGTTGAAAATCTGTCGCCAAGCACACGTATAGGTGTGTTCTGGCAGCTGCACTTGAGAGTCACTCTTCCACTAGGTTTAGCGTGTTATCATCTTGGGCCACATCGTCACTTAACATCAGTGAGATAGTGGCCACCACTACGCCAAACCTATAATCATAAAAATAAAAAATATGAAATATATTTTAGAAAAAATGCTATGGTGGGGTTTAGAATCATGGAATGAAAGCATTTCGACAGTTTTTGAAATTTGTGTTTGTCTGTTTGTTAATTTATATGCCAATCACGAAAAAACTACTGGACTGAATTTGATTAAATTTGGTATGATTCTAGTTTATAATCTGTAGTAACATGTAGTGACATTTTTTCAGATATGGACATTTGTATGGTTTATAAATGGCATTTAAGTTTTGTATATATAAAATGTTTTTTTTTTATATAATAGCTCGGCTTTTTCGTTTATTTTTTTTAGTAAACTGGTTGATTTTGTTTTTATTTGTTGCTAAATCAAAAGTTGATTTTATATTCTAGTAATTGGTTCGTCTAGTGATTTAAAAAACTTAAGAATCCTAAAATGTTTAATTGTCTGTAAACTTTCCGGAAAGATGCAAATGTTTCTGGATCGCATCCACGACGTGGATTGTGGTAAGTGACACATACGATGCACGGGAAGTGCGTCCACTCTGCTTTCAACCCGCTGTAATATATCGGAAAGATTTATACGATAATTTACTATGTATTCGTTTTTGGCATACCGTTTGGAGACTCATGTAAATATGCAGATATTCGTTCATTTTTTCGATACCTAACGTACTTTACATTTAAAAAAGATGATTTATGAAAAAGACGCAAAAACCTAACTTTGAGGCATATGATATTTTACGTAGGAGGGGTCGTATTGTTTATTAGGATATCGTTTTTTTTTGTAAGAGCCAAGTACGTTTATTTTTAAAACAAAAAAAAATGATCAAAATCTTTCCAGTAGATTTTACGTGATGCACGCACAACTGCAAACCTCAATCTTTTATTTACATAGATTTTATGAATTAAAATTATCAAAAAATCTTTAATATCTTCTAATAAAAGTATGACTTAAAAACTAATAAAGTCTTGCTTACTTTGCACACGCTGCTTAATTTTTATCATTTTCCTTGGTTAGGAAACTATTGTTTAATGTTAGTGCTATCTAGTGCTATGTTTAATGCTAGTCGAAAGATATTCTAGTAAAATTAATAATACTAGGAGGGATCAAAAAGTAGTGAGAATGACATACTCCTTGGTTAGAAAAAAAATAGATACTGGCAGGCATAGCTCAGTTACATATATGTAATATTAATAAAGACAAATTTTTCGATTCTCTTTTGTTCTTTTCTGAATGTAGTCATTTGTTTGCTTCGTGTCGGAAGGTGTTCTCGAAAATGGAGAAAAACGAAGTTCGAGCCGTTATTAAATACCTCTGTTTAAAAAAGTTAACGACGCAAGAGATTCATTGCGATTTGGAGGCAACATTAGGAGAGTCTGCTCCGCCGTATTCCACTGTCGTAAGGTGGGCTTCTCAATTTTGAGTAGGGAGAATGAGCACGGAAGACGAACATCGTTGCGGCCGTCAATTGATGTCAGTCACCCAAGAAAATGTTGCGAAAGTCGAGAAAATTGTATTGAGCGATCGAAGAGTTACCATCCGATACTTAATTCAAGAAACGGTCATTTCATATGGAAGTTTTCAATCCATATTGAAACAATCTTTGAATATAAGAAAGTCTCCGCAAGATGGATGCCGAGAATGTTAACCGACATTCAGAAACAAAACCGACTTGATATTTCGAGGATACTGTTGGACAAGTTTCAAGAAGATTCTGAAAACTTTTTGTCTCGTTTCGTAACAATGGACGAAATATGGGTCCATCATTTTGATCCCGAGACAAAACAGCAATCTTCGCAATGGAAACGGCCATCATCACCGACCCCGAAGAAGTTTCGTGTCGTGGCATCGGCTGGCAAGGTTATGGCCTCAATATTTTGGGACTCAGAAGGGATATTGTTGATTGATTACCTGGAGCGTGGAACCACTATTAAAGGCCAATATTATGCAGCTTTAATTCCCAAGTTGAGGAATGCCATCAAAGAGAAAAGGAGAGGGAAACTTCGAAGGGGCGTGCTGTTTCATCACGACAATGCACCCGCGCACAGTTCGGCAGTTGCGATGACTGCCATTCAGCAAGCTGGCTTCGAATTGGTTGACCACCCCCCTTATTCACCTGATCTGGCGGCTAGCGATTTTTATTGTTCCCCAAATTGAAAAAATACTTAAGGGGAAACAGGTACGAAGACGATAACGAGGTAATGGATGCCGTGGAGAGCTTTTTGCAGGACCAAGGCAAAACTTTTTTTGTGAAAGGGATTGAAGCCTTGGAAAAGCGCTGGACTCGGTGTGTAGAGTGACTAGGAAACTACGTAGAAAAATAAATTATTAAGTTATCTATAGTCATTATATTCTATCTCATTCTCACTACTTTTTGATCCCTCCTCGTACACCTATAATTAATATGAAATCGTGAGCTCTTGTGAGTAAATTAATATTATGGGATTAAGGCTTTACTAAGCACATGCTTGATAGATGATTTTAAGTTATAAACAATGTCTTAATACTCCTCATATACGTGCCTGTATGTGTTGAACGGAAATGTAGTGCCTTGTTAAAAATACTGTAAACAGAATTTTGTCAGATAAAAGTACCTACTCATTCAGTGACTGCATTCTGTGTAAAATGACTGTGTTTACTTTATATGTTGAAAACAAAAGGCAATATTTTATTGGTAACTAGCTGTTCCTGCGACTTCGCTCGAGTGAACTACAAAAATATTGTTAATTAAAGACCTTTTTAATCACTACGCGATTTATTTTACTCCTCAAAATATTTATTGCAGTGCCTATTTGTACAATATACTAATTTCGTGAACAATTAGTCCTACTTTTCTTACCTAACCTCAATTTTAGGGATGTAAAATCCATCATCCATCCATCATTTGTGTTTGAAATACTCCACGTTGTGGGAAGGAGGGAACATATTACCTGGCAGACAGTTCCACAGCTTCAAAGTACAGCAAAGATATGAAATAGCGAACTTGTTTTTTCTCTTGTGCATAGGTTAAACTCTAAATCTTAAGTTCGAATTGAACATTCGTCTAGCGGTAGCAAAATTCTTTTATACAATGCCGTATATATTCGAATCGAAAGGTTCAGCTAATAAGGCACGCGAAACTGGTTGCAAGCTAACGAATATAACGTCGTGTTTGTGTTAGGATCCGTAACTCAATTCGCAGCCGGGACGACGTTAAGGCTTTCTCTAAGAAATTGTATTTATTTTGCCTTTTTTTGGGACGAATTCGTGTAGTCTTTGACCGAGATGAGAAAAATAGAATATTATATGCGCTGTTTACTTATGTTATGCGACAAAACTGTTCTGTTTCTATTAAATGTGTAAACTACATTATTTTTTCTTTGCTTGGTTTTTTTATCGAAGCATATGATATTACTTTATACTGGAAATAGAGTAATTTTTAGATTATATCTTACATTTAAAAAGTAGATATTTTTCAGATAAATTAAATTAATTAAAGATAGGTTATTTAGTGTATTTTTCTAGTGCTTTCTTTAATAATTTGAAGCGTTTTTTCTAAACGTTATTTAAATAAAACACGAATACTGCGGATTTTCATAAAAAAGAGACACTTCAATTTATGTTTAGTTTTTTTGCAATGTATACAAAATATGTTACTAACCGCATTACGTGTCATGTGTTTTTTTTTTGTTTTTAGTGCGTAAAGTGCAGTGAGAAAGTCCACACTTTAAAAGTAGTAATTCTTCTTTTTATAAAGTACACACTAGATTTCGAAGACATATGTAAGTTTATATAATAATGTTAAAAAATCATAATCGAAAGTGAGGCTTTCACGAAAACATACTTTTTTTGTTGTTTTATTATTGTCTTCTGAGGCAATAACTGATGACTATTGTGAGTTTTTAAATTGTATAACAACATAAGTTTTAAGCCTGCTGTCATATATTTGTGGAGCTATAGTTGTGTTACGTACATTTATATTAATTAATTAAATTTGGAACAAGAGCCCATTGTTCCTTTTCGATATACAACAAATAGAATTAACCGAAGTGAGGTGCGAGTCGTAAACAATAGTGTTTCGATGTATACGCCGACCTTTTGGTTAAACGAAGTTATATCGTAATGAATTTCACTGATTAGTTAAGGTTGAGATTGAGTTATTATTTATTAAATATATATATATATATATATCATGTTTTTAATTGAATTTACCTTCAGAATATTTCTACATATTATTGAACAAAGGTGTCTTTTGTCAAATCAAATCAAAATCAAAATTGATGATTAAAACATAATTTTAAAGCTAGTTCTCTGCTACTAACAAAAATTAGTTTAAAATTAATGATCTCGTAAAAACTTTCGAGTTTTTCAACATGTATCGGGAGAGTTGGGTAATCGCGGACACCTAAGGAAAAAAGTAAATATTAAAAATACTAAATAAAAACTCTGTTAATTTATTGATTAATAACAAAGATAAAGGTTTTATTTATTACTTTTAATCATAATATTTGATTAAATTTGAAAAATAAGTAATTTTTTTCTCAAAAAAAGAATAGTGTTATTTTCGTGATCCTCTAAAATCCGTGGGGTAATCCCGGACAGCGGTGGGGTAATTACGGACAGTACATATTAAGTAGTAACGAGTAGAATAATTTAAGATAAATAAATAGTTTCAACTTATTTTCAACATAAGAAATTAAAATTTTGAAATAAAATCATCTTGAACAGTACGTATATAAGTCATTTGTTAATAGATAAGTTAAAAATAAATAATTAATAAAGAATAAATTTGAATTAATCTCTACATAAATCACAGAGGAACCCTTTGCTTGTGCTTTCACCATCACTGCATTCTTCATGTGCCCATAAATTGCATCCATAGCACATTATCCATTCTTTAGTGGATGGTTCTTCATATTTTCCCGCACAAAAAATACAATAATACTCATTTTGAGTTTGTTTATTTTCTTTTTATATTTTTTATATTTCAATTTTTTTTTATATTTTCGAGCCATCTGGAAAAAAGCAAAATTAAAATTAAAAATTGTACAGTATGATTATCGATGTGGGGCAATTGCGAACGTCTGAGATTACCCCACTCAAGTCGTCCGACATTGCCCCACAACGTTAAAAAATAAAAACTTAATATTTTTTTGAGGTTAGAAATAAATAAAAATAAGTATTTGTGTCAGAATTTTTTTCTTAAATTCTACTTAACACATCGTAAATTAATTATAATTATATCATTTATGCGTAGCGAGAATTTAACGAATATATACATGACAAAAATTACATGCAAAAGGATGAAAATATTAAATAATATTTACCTTGAATAAAATGCAGAACCTGAGCAGCTGACTTATTGCCTGACACTACGTATACATTAACCTACAATTCCAAGTAAAAAAAGACAGTTTTTTTCCTAAGGTACTGAAATCGTGGTGTCCGGGATTACCCCGCGTCCGCGATTACCCCACTCTCCCCTATATTCAATTAATAAGTTTTTTTTATCCTAACAGGGCAAAGTTACAGCATTGTACCTGATGGTGAGTACAGTGAGTGCAGTACCATGGGATCTACAATTCATTGTCAGTCAGAGCTGTCATGCCGGCTTGCTCAAATGTCCCTTCACGTTATGTTTGAATGAGTCCATGTTGTAGGTAACGCTGCCTATAAAAATCTAACTAACATAATAGCTGTTAGAGTGTTAAAATCCTACATTATCACTGGTGAACATAGGCGATAGAGTAAAAAGATAGGGATCCGTATGAAAATTTTTAATTTTTGAATTTTTTGTTCAATATTTACCCGTGCGTAGCAGGGGCGGTCCGCTAGTTTGTAATATTGAAATTTAATATCCAGCAATATTAATTAAATATTTTCTACTACGATTTTTAGGGATCCGAAGTCAAAAAGAACCCTTATAGTTTCGCTATGTCCATCTGTCTGCCCGCGGCTTAGTTCAGATATTCTTAGTACTAGAAAGCTGTAATTTAGTGTACCTATTAATCACGCCGACATAGTGGTAAAATAATATCTAATAAAAAAGTTTTGGGTACCTCCCCTACACGTAAAGTGGGAATGAATTTCTTTTTTCTCGTCTATGCCATCGTTTGGGATACAAGTTTGATAACTTGTATCCAAAGATTACAATTGCTTGAGTTGATACCCAAATAATTTTGAAAAGCTTGTTTTGGCTTATCATTACTTATTACTTCATTATTATTACTGTTATTAGCAATTGATAAAGTGCAGAAACTGTATGTGGATCAAATTCATTATCAATGACATTTCGAATATCTTAACTACATCCCTTGAATCATATAATAATTGATAAGCATTTGGTTGAAGACGCATTATTCTGTGATTAAATGTATGCCTACATATTCAAAATTTACAGTTAACGTGTTTTAACCCCCGAAAGAATCGAAAAAATTTTGTAATTTAAAAGGCCACGTTTCAGTTCCCATTACGTTCTTTCGGTCTAAAAAATATTTCGCATTCGTGGCTTTAATGAATTTCACAGACCACTTAACATGGTGGGCACGCACGCAGAGATTATGCCGCGATGCCAATATATTTTATTGTTGGGAAAAATTTACTGTCCATATATCAAAGCCACAATGGTTCCTGAATACCACAAAGTCGTTCGCTTCTATAAGAACTTTTACTTTCTTTTATGTATTTCTTTTCTGTGTTAATTGAATAAAAGTATTATCTCCAGTGCGGATTGAATGGTTTTAATTAATTAATTAAGTTTGTACTTATGTTATACTAGCATTTCCCGCGGCTTTACATACGTTTATTAAGCAATCATTATTTTGATGTCGTAATTTTATATTTTTTCCAAAAATTTTTATTCACAGGCCTATAGATCCCGCATATAATATTTCATCGAAATTGGTTGAGAATTAATATTTATTTAACGGATTTTAAAAATACTATTTAAATTCTATGGTGCATCGAGAATTAACATAAAAGGAGAATGCTCATAGATATATGCAATCCCGTCTCATATTGCATCTCAGTCAATCTTTGTTTATAATATTCTAGATTTATTGTAAAAACACCCACAAATGTTATTTTTTAAACTAAAACCGGGTTTCGAAGATATTTTATAAAATCCAACATAACCTAAAAACTAGGGATGTGTCGATACGCAGTTTTACCAATACGATTATCGATTTAAAAGAGATAAAGAAAATTAATTATCAGTTTGATTGTGTAGGTTTAATAATTCTAAATGGTGTTTGTATGTAGAAATGTGATTATCACGTTCAAATGAGTTTAAATAACGTATTTTTTATCGTAATAGGTTTGGCGTAGTGGCCACAATCTCACCTCATGTTAAGTGACTATGTGTCCCAAGATGGTAACACGCTGAACCTAGTGAAAGACTGGCTCTCAAGTGCAGCTGTCGGAACACATCTAATGGTGTTTGGCGACAGATTTTCAAATTGAGGGTGGTAGCTAGCCAGGCGGGCATTAGAAAAAGCCCTACCACCATGCTATGGTTTCCTCACGATGTTTCCTTCACCGAAAGCTCAGGCTCATTGCAGGGATTCTAACTCACGTCACTCGACGCAAAGTCGTACACGCTACCACTGAACCATCATCGCTTCAGATTACATTTACACACATTACATTAATATAAGCACAAATACAATACAAAACAAGAGCCTAGAAGTTACAAAAATAATGTTAATTGACTAATCGAAGTGTCACATCGAATAAAATAACAAAGATAAGTAGGTCAGTACATTACGGTTACCGTTTTCACATCGATATTAGTTCCCCTAAAATATCTATTCATAGAGGTTATGAAGAAAAACATCGAACATGTTTTGTATCAATAGAATTTGCAATCAATGTTGCCTTTATCTTAAGTTTGTTAGAATCTAATTAAAAGCGTAGGAAACATCAATGTCTGTCATCAATTTTAAGATTTGAAGATCATCAATTCATCCATGTTTTCTGATTTTTCAACTAGCTCAATTTATATTTTCGTGCAATGATAGGCTACGACTTTTTAATGAATGGATCAATAATTAGCAGAAACAAAGGAACAAAAATTAGGTCCTAGTACTCCTATTTGACATAAGTAGCACTTCAAATGCACACAAAAATCTATGGTAATGGCTTAATATTGAGCGTAACGTATCCGATTCCGTTGACTTCCCATTCTATCTTATATAGATATGTCTTTCGCACCATTTACAGTGCATTACTGTGGTACTCGTAGTATACTGCGGCTATTTTTTTAGCCATTGGCGTGATGTTTTCGGTTCGAACAACTTGTGTTCTTAATATTGTGCCTTGAAAAGGCATAATGTATTTTTTAAATTTTAGTGTTCTTGGTTAAACCAGAAACACTTAAGTCGCCCACAATTATAATTAAATTTCATAAGAGCTTTGAATAGCCTCTTTTGTTACTTTAAAATTACGTGTTCAAACACCAAATAAGAAAGTTGTATAAGTACATACATCTATAAATTTCTTTATTTTTAACGGGTTTACCTTTCTATTTATTTTAAATATTAAGTGGTCATCTTACATTCTACATTTTACTTTTAAATAATAATACTACATATTACCATTTTTTCTCTTTTATATTTATCGGGCATGTCATAGAAAAGGTCGCATTTTCGAATATAATGATTTGGTAGAATTCTTAGAACTGAACGTAGTTAATTATTTACATATTTGAAAAAGGTTTTTTGCTAAAACAATCTTTTACAAATAAATATTTTTTGGCCAAAGAGCTAAAGCTATTGTTTTAAAGTGGGCTTTCTAAATAAGTGATATGAAATAAAATATTTGATAAAATCTTTTCATACTTGTAATGTATAGTCATAGGCAGTCATAGTTTCGTTTTATATGTACCATACGAAATCTAAATATATCAGTTTCGCAATATGTCCTTGTTTCTTTATATTACGTTAAACATTTCAATTCTAATATCTAATACGAAACTAGATTATGACCACCACACAGAGGATGAAAACAACCTAAATGTTATTTACTACTGTGCGTTGCGTTCTGGAATCAACCTGTTCACTTGGAGGTTTTGTCTTAATAATTTTGAGCCAGTACTTATTGATAGAGACTCGTCAGTAATCATCATTATTATCGTTTTGTGAAGTACCTACTGCTACTAATATTGTTAAACCACTATCTTATATAAAACTCGTACAGTTAGAGAAAGGCAGTTGATAAGACCTTTTGGGAATATTTGACGAGATTCAATACATGTAAAAAAATATTAGTACTTTTTTCTAATATTCCCTTAACGTCCCCCGTCTTACCCCCTCCTTCGATACATGTTTTTTTTTTCTTTATAGCTATGTTATCTGGCCAGGTAATTCGATATATTTTATAAGATAAAGTAACATAATTATAAAATAAGCAGTTACGATAATGGTGAATGAATTCTGAAAAAAAGACTCATTTGAGGAGCTTAAACAGCTTACGCTGAGTAAACCGTACGAGATATCTACATAATTGTATATCCTAAAAAGACCTACAAAAACGTCATCGATAGCACATATCGTCTTCTGAGCGGGGGCAACGCGTGCGCTCAACCGACGGTATTATATAGTCCACGCGAGTGGAGTCGCGGTCACAGCTAGTATATTGTGTATAACAAACTTTTCCTCATAAAATTATAGGTATTAAGCAAGCAATAATTTCAGTGTTAATTTTGAGGACAATAACATTGTTATCTAACTTTGTTTATGTTAAGTACATGTTAAGTACTAACAAACGGATGTATAACACATTTATAAGTTGTTTAGAAATGTCTTGCTTTGTTTAATTTTGCCAAACATAACATATTCAAGACTTCTAGATGAATTTCAATTTATTACATTTATTAACAAAGCAGTTGTTGGCTCAAGTTTAGGAATATATTAGATTAATTTAACTAAACAGAACTTGAGGCGCATTGGTAGTAAGTCCTACTATTGAGCAGAGTCGCGGGTTCGATCCTTGCATATGACTGGCATTTATGTCGTAAGCATTACAGAATTGTCAATTGTGTCTGTGTTAAATGTCTATAGGTATATGTATAGTATCAGCAGTTTAGTTCCATAATACAAGTTTTGCTTAGTTTTGAATTAAATGGCCATGCGTGAGATTGTATCTTCATATTTATGTTTAATATTTATACTTACTTTAATATTATAAAGAGGTAGAGTTCATGAGTATATTTGTAGAAGAAAATCGTTTTGGTCTACTGATTCTATTCTGAAAATTCTTCCTCTAATAGCAAACTACATTATCTTAAAGTACTACACAGGCTATATTTTATTCTTAGTAAATTGTACTGTTGTTAAATTTTATACTGCAATTGACCCAACAAAGTTGCAGTCGCGGGCAGTTGCTAGTCCTATATAGAAGGAGGGGAAATTGAGTTTTTCTTTACAGAAATTAAATATATCCTCTTTTTCTTTACATAGTATATAATGAAGTCGCTTCCGCTGTCTGTTCGCTTATATATTTTATAATACTCAACGGATTTGAATGCAGTTTTCAGCAATAGATAGAGTGATTCAAGACGAAGGTTTATATGTAAACCCTGACTAAACCTAACGAGATAGATCAAGTTAATGTTCTACGGAATTGTATATCTTCGATCGATAAAAAAGTCCGCGATGGTATATATTTACCTCACCCTGCCCCATATTAGTATCTACATTGCACTCGGGTCGCTAGTAATGCATAACATAAAAACTTTAAATATGCATTATAGAATAAAAATAAACATAAGATGCTTTGTAAAGAACATTATCGAACTCATTTCTTGTTTTGTCTTACCTAATATAACATACATAAATATAAAGAGTGTAATACAATCTCGTGTTTGTCGGAGTGTTTTTCAATTACGACACAATCTCAAACATAAATCAGTCGTGTCAGACCTCATAACTGTGTCGTGAGGAATGAAATTATGTTACCCGTACATACCTATACAGGAAAAATGCTATTATCATAGTTTTTTTTTGTAATTATACAGTTGTAATTTGTTTATTATTTAATACACGATTTGTCAACGAATAGTTGATATTGAAGTTTTTTTTACGCTTTTAGTGGAGGGTAAAATTGAGAGCTACGTGTGACGGGAGTTAGTTTTAATGAAGTTAGAGCCATTAATGATAGTAACGTGAATTCATTTTACTGATTTTTTTTTTGTCAATTGTGAAATATAATATTTATACACCGTTAAATTATTTTTTCACAAGATAAATAAATTATTATAATAATGAATTCACATCATTATCATTGGTAGGTAACTTCATCATGTTGTTGGCATATGCGATAAAAATGTGTATTTATTTTTGTTTTTAACTCTTCTCATGTGCGTAAATATGGAAACATAATTACTTTTTTACTATCCGTAATAATACAATAAAAATAAGACCGTGCATTGTTACTTATGAAAGGAATGCAGTTACTTGGAAGGTTGAAAAGCTGTTATTCTAATGCGCTTTTTGTTTTTGAAGTAAAACTTCTTTAGGCGCGACTAGGAGGTAACTGGACGACAATGCAACGGATGTCCGTTACGGCAATATATGCAACGGAAGTCTGTTACGGTAATGTGTGTAACAAAAGTCCGTTACGGCATTGAAGTAAAACTTCTTTAGATGCGACTATTATTAACGTATTATATCTTATCACGGTTGGTGTTGACCGTCAGGAGGGTGGTGACCGTCAGGATGGTGGTGACCGTCGGGGTGGTGGTTACCTTCGGGGTGGTGGTGACCGTCGGGATGGCGATGGCCGTCGGGGTGGTGGTGACCGTCGGGATGGTGGTGACCATTTAAGTTTTACTTCAATTACGTGTGACGGTTACGCGCTTTAATTATTTTTTTTTTGTTTAAGTACTTTATGGGGGTCTAATAAGAGAGCTTAATAAAGTAAATAAGTGTAGCCACACAAACAAAGTATAAAACCATTTAAATAATTAAGAGCCCTTCGAATTTTATTTAAAACGAGTATATAAATAAAAGGCAGATCGGCAAATGAAAGTTCAGCGCAGTCAACTCGGTCTGAACAAAGAGTGACAACTGGAAAACGAAATTACTCGGACCGACAGTACTGTACTTCGGCAGTATTGTAATGATACAAGTTGTATGCGTTACAAGGAGAAAATGCGTTACGTGACGTTACGTAGTTAATGGTTTAAAATGCTCCAAATGTGTGCTTTTTAATAATATGGTAAAGTGACAAAAACAAAGATAAACACCGAAAAATCAACACTCCATAGCCGGTTAGCGCTGTCAACCCCGTCCTGCAAGTCCAAAAGAGTCTCTGTGAAGTGTTTATTTTATTATAAATTGAATAAAGAATTTTCAAGAACATGTTGGTGAGTTTACAGCTACGTTAATGCGATACGACATTAATTTCCTTTTATATTATCGTAAAACAGTATGTACTTACTTCAAAATTACGAAACGACCTATTTCGTTTTTTCAATAACACAACACCTGGAGGCGGTCGGGTGAATTCGTTCGATAACAAAAACATTATCCAATTTTTTACTACGTAGATAAAAGGGGAAGCAAATGTAATAAAAACAATACACCAGTTTCCTCAATGCTTATCTTAAACATGTGTGACGTTTAGTTATTGTTTTATCTCAATATTTTTTACAGGTCGATTGTACGGCGCGCTCACATTAGAACAAATGTTGTTTAGATAAAACGATTATGATTCTTGTTCTATTGGAATTAAGTTCATAATCGTATGGACTACGTATAGGGTAGACACCAGGAGTTGACGGCTCGCAAACGCCAGAGGACTGTATGGTTAGGATCAGGAGGGCTCTCACCTCACATTACCTCTTGTTACGCAAACAACATTCCCGTAATTTAATTTTTTCGGGCTCTACTAATGCGTTTTTGTCATGTCTTTCGCTCACATAAAACCACTACCATCAGTTACTTACCCCATTTACTCACTTACTTATTTAAAATTTTATGACATTAGATTTATTAGGTACTTTAGTTGACACCGATAGAAGCTTTAGCCAATGTCTATATTTCGATTTTATTGGTTATGTCCAACTATATTATTAAAATCTTACAGTAATTTATAAGTATGATTTTTAGAAATCAGAATTAATTTAGTTATACAGGTATATTAATTTTTGAAATTTTTAAGAGAACAAAAAATGCAGTTGTATACACGTTACAGATATTTTAATGTCCATGTTCAGGAAAATTTTAAACGACTATGGAAAATGTAGTTCACGCATACGATACGCAATTTAAAAACATCGAAAAGAAATAAATCATAAGAAAAGTATACAAAAAAAAAAAAAAAAAGAGATTCGTTGTTTACGTTCGCGACTAAGTATACCTGTGTTACGACAAAATTTCCTGTTTTTTCTTGTATATATGACGGAGAGTTTATTTAATAATATTCTGTACACTTATATCACGGAAATGACGACAACGGCGTTGTACTCACATACATATACATTTTTATATATATTAGAATTATGCTTCAATAGCATTAGCTACGCTATTTATATGGTTAATCACTGTTAGAGTGGCTTCAGAGGATCCGCGGTCAACTAAACATTTGACGAATCCGTTTTAACATAAATCTATTTCTGTCTCGCTGTGCCCAAATAGCTGAACAGAGCACGAGAGTGACAGCTGTAGCTCGGACTAATTTTATCCATGTAAAATAGTCGATATCATAACCTCGTATTCCTTTGTTTTTTTTCTCTAAAACTGGACCGACTTCAATATATTTTACATGAATAGTTATGGCTATTGTAATGATGGATTATCAATCATTTTTTATCGTTTAATTATAAAGATGTTTCGTCATTTCTTCATTTATTGTGTTTCGGTCGCTTTTCGAAGACATCTTTAGATCTTTAGACATTTAATATTTTGATATTGTAAGGCAAGCTTCTTTTGCGCTGAAATATATATAAAAAAAGAAGGCCGTATATAAAGATAGTATTAAACGACTGGAAGAACCTATTGAATTTAAAATTTAGAACGTGAATAGAAAAGAATTGAAAAGAGATATCGTTCATGCTCTCCGCTAGGAGTAGTAGTGTTCTGTTATTCATGCTGACTTACCGATCACACGTCTATTGCTAAAAACGTGCAGTCTTTTACAAGATTTTTATAAGTTTATTTATATTTCTGATTCTATTTTATTAATTGGAGTCGCTCACTTACCGATCTGGAGTCTGTACAGAAAGTTATTTTGTTACTGCAAGAGACCCCTCGCATTGTAATCGGTATTCGAAGGTTCATCCATAATTGTCAAGAGCCAAGAGTATAACTGAAGGCAGACCTGGCAGACGCTTTCATTCATGCTGGCTTGGCTGGCTTGCTCACACAAGTTTCTCAAGACAGATTTTTACAAGTAGCTCTGGTTCGGATAGATTCATAAACGTAGACTATTGTTACTAGTGAAGGTCAAGTTTAATTATTAGACTATAGTTATTAAGGTACTCTGCAATTTATATCTTACTTTAATGTTAAATGCTTTCGGAATACATATATAAATCAATAATGAATTTCATTTCATAAAACTTTTAATATATAATTTTCGGAATTTATATCTTTTTCATTGGTCCTACGACACTATGCCCATGATTTTCTTTATTATTATTATTATATACTAACAACCCGTCCCAGCTTCACAAGGGTAGTAGAGTAATACATGTAACTTGTTGAAGCGGCGCACGCTAGTAAAGCTCCCATTCGGCATGATTTTTTCCAACATTTTAAACAATCATCGTCATATGTCAGCCAATTTACAGAAAACTTTTATGAATTTTATACACTTAAATAATAATAATAATTTGAAATTCGCATATTTACCCATTGAAAATAGGGCGGATTATTGGAAGACGTTTAAGGAAAACATCGTGAGGAAACCTAAATGGTTGAGATATATATTTGGGAAGAATATAGAACTGTTGATTCTCGGCGTATGCAATCACCAATACGCCGTGGGCTAGTGTTGTGATTAAGCAAGTGCCTTCTTCTTGCCGCGTACTCTTGGATTTATTCACAGTATCATTCATATATACGCCGTCATTTCGATCGAACCTCACAACGTGGCCCTATTTCCCGCGCAACTTTAGAATGTTCGTAATTGTTATTAAATAAAATTATACACATGTTCCACTCCATAGATATTCTATGGCTAACACATACCGTGTATCAGTTAGTATATATATTTTATACGTTATTAACCTTTTTTCTAACTTTACTACTCTGTCACCGCAACAGATATATTTCTTGATCAGCGAAGCTTTTGTTTTCTCGCTTAAGGTTACACTATTTGCGTTATATATGTATGTACATGGATGTAGGTAATCGTGGAGAGAGAAACCGCATCCTACATTAACATATACTCTAGCGATAGACAAGAACGTTAAGTTAAACAATTTGTTCAAATACTGATAAACAACATGGCGGTCGTTCCTATAGATTTTATATTGCAGAAGAGACATAGCTTTTGTACCTACAATGCTTCATTAGTATTCATATTTCATTACATAATCTATTCATAGTTAAATAAATAAATAAAAATAGAAAATAAAATTAATTGTAAAACGTTTATTTAAGCTCAAATACGCATATCGTCATATTTTCTGAGCTTTGACAAATTTTACTTGATAATAAAAGATAGAACATAAACATTTAAACAACTTAAAACTCTCTAAAAACACCACTTCAAGCGTATTAGTCTCTGATCTTTAAGTAGGTTGGGGCAAGAAGGACGTTCAACGTTATCTTCGTCTTATCCCCGGTCACTATAAGACGAACTCGTTCACAGGCTTTACTAAGGTCATTGAGCATTGCACTATTTATTCACTTGAACAACAAATATTTTTAATTAAGTTTGTATTCAAAACTTTTAAAAAAATATTATTCACCAATTAAAAATAAATATCAATGTGAATAGATCATTTTATAAAAAGTCACTCTTAACATATTTTAAAATATATACTTTGTAGTAAAAATTACGATTCCAATAAAAAACCCTCTGGCTAAACTTAAAAATAAACGTTATGAATTTTAATGAAAACTGAAAAATTACCTAGCGGAGAAGTCTCCTTTACAACTTTCAAAGTATTAATTATGATAATATGTTATATTTAAAAAGTTGAATATAATAGTTTCATTAAATGTAATAATACTACATGTATTACCCTTACCTCGAGAAGCGCGCGCGATCAGTCGGCTTTGGGTGCCGTAGCTAGAAACACGTAGTAGCGTAGCAACGTAGGCGCGTAACGTCGTGTAGGTATTTCTCGTGCTACGTTGTTAGTGCGGCTTGAGACCGTTAGTGTTTAAGTGCTTGTGTTTATAATAAAGTGATTCTTATTATTACAGGTAAGTTTTTTACTTTGTCTCAGAATTAATTATTTTTTACTTCTTTTTTTAATATACGACCATCGAAATGTTTCTAGATATGTTATCTGTATTACTACAATTTCCTTAAATTATTAATATTTGTCTAAAGATTAATAAGATAAAGACGAGTAATTTAAATTATATTAGTTTATAAAATAAAGTAATAAATAAAGCTGATTTTTTTACAACTGAACAAAAGCTCTATCGGAATGTTGACTGTTAATAATTATTAAATTAAAAAAATAGAATTAAAAAATATAAATACTGATAAATGACACCTGTTTCATTCCATTTAATTAATTTCCTTAATATTAAAAAAAAAAAACAATACGGTGCTTATAAGAAAGCTTATTATTATTTATCGTGAAAATAAAATTGAAATATTAAGCTGAGTTTTTGAGGAGTCTTAAAAAATATGAAAATACACTTTTTACTACTATTAAAGTATATAGAAAATTAAATTTTCATATAAATTCTCTAGACGTGTGACATTTATTAATATAATATAGGCATATAAGCAAGGCGAATATTTGCTTTAATCAATCATCTTGTCATCCGTTAATCTTCTGATGTGCTTCGGATACGTACGACTTGCGTCATACTTACATACACTTTGCCTTAAGGAAACTATTTTTCTTTTTATTTTTAAATCTGAGTACAGAATGATCCAGAAAGAAGATACTAAGTACTAGATAGTCTTATTTTGTAGATACTCATACATTTATAAGAACAAATAAATTTTAAATAAGACGAAATCAAAATATTATATTTTTCTAAATTGTTTCACGGATAATTGACAGCATTTGGCTGATGGTAAGCAAAGTACAATTCAAAAACTACAGTGACTACTGATGAATCTGCAATCCTTCACGGATGTTGCTATCATGCCGACCCGCAAGCCTCTCTGCAGCTGGATATACACTGACTGATCACGAAATGCAACAAACCAAAAGAGTCACTGACGGGCTTATGACCAAATGTATGGTAATCGCTCGATTACTGGATATACATCGACTGATCCCGGAACGTGACATACCTAACTATGGCGCATGTTACACTTGTGATCACCACCAGTCAAACACAATTAAATTATCATATCCTACCACCCGCAACGTTTCTATTCTGGGGATTATCTGAACCAGTCGAATATGAACCAAATTGTTTAACAATGTTTCTGTACGCCCATCACAATATGACCCTATTTGAATATAACGCACAATTTAAAGCAATGATGGCTCAGTGGTAGAGTGTATGACTTCGTGTCGATTGACGTGAGTTCGAATCCCTGCAATGAGCCTGAGCTTTCGGTGAAGGAAAACATCGTGAGGAAACCATAACATGGTGGTAGAGCTATTTCTAATTACCTGGCTAGCTACCACCCTCAAGTTGAAAATCTGTCGTAAAGCACCAATAGTTGTATTCCGGCAGCTGCACTTGAGAGCCAGTCTTCCACTTCGTTTAGCGTGTTATCATCTTGGGCCACATCGTCAGTTAACATCAGGTGAGGTTGTAGCCACTACGCCAAACCTATAACGATAAAAAAGCGGGCTTAGAGAGGAGGCTTTAAGTAATATTCAATGGAATTTCTATTAAAATTCGCTAAGTACATTTTATAAGTTGATTGACTATTACTCGTTAACTTGTAAAGCCTATTTACTTGTGATAGTTTTCCTTTTAACTTTAACTTTCACATATCCAGAAACAACCTAATTAGCTGGCGAGAGGGGAGGACACTTGACTCTAACAAAAATTAGCACTTTAAACGCTAAGGGATCCCAGAACTGAAAAGTGGTTTTCACGCAATATTTTTGAACAAACTATCGAACAAAACCAACACCATAAGATAGACGAGAAAAAACATTAATCTCTTTAAGCGTAGGGTATTTCATACCAAAAACAATTTGTTGGCGTGGTTAAGTGGACACGGCGAAACTATAAGGGTTCCCTGTCGACTTGGGAACCCTAACAAGCACTTTAATTTATCAAATTTTATTTGAACAATATAAAATGCATCGTAAATCCGGGAGTAAACCGACTTTGGAAAAAATGTTTTAATTGACAATAATGCTCGTGAATTATTATTTATTCATTATCAAACCTTTAAAGTACTATAAAAATATTTTTTAATCTAAATAAAAAACATGCCGCAAAGGCGTGGGCGTGACGTCATCATTCAATAAATGTAAAACGAAAGTAGTAGTTATTATTGTGTGTATAGTTTTGACTTTACTAGGATTTTATTTTCATTACATATGATTTAGAAGCCGCTACTTCCACAGTTAGTAATAATTTTAGTCACTTACCACAACTGTTTTTGACGTCACATTTTATGTATGGTATTTTCAATTACATGACAGATAAACAATTTTTTTTTTCAGATTTATATTTAGGATTTTTATTAAAAGAACAAAATTATAAAATAATTAACTTTCATTTTTAAACATACTATTAACTCGCGGCTATTTTTTTTTTTAATATCACCACAAGCAAATTATACAATCATTGCAGGCGGGGGATAAAGAAAAATTATAAAACATATTTGTTGAAAAATATTAAATCAATTTTCATTTAAAGACCACAGCCAAACAGAAGATTGTTGGCTGCCTGAAATACCTTATAACATTTAAAATTGTTTATATTTTATTATTATATCATTTGCTTGCGTAGATACCAAGGAAATTAATAATTCATGGAGCAATAAATATTGTTCAATTTTTTTTTTATTATAGTTTTTTCTTTCTTGCCAAGTGACTTTACAGTCGGTTTTTTTTGTTTTTAATAATTTAGTTTATTGATCAGATTTAACTAGATATTTGTTTGGCAACACCGTAAACTACGAATGAATAACTTAATTTATTATTTTAGTTTGTATTCATGCTTTTGTTATAAAGACTGCTTCCTGTACCTACACGTCATATTAATTAACATACTATTTAATATAATATGTCGGAGAATGTTCGATGAAATTATGGAAACGGTACTAATGACTTAGTATCCGTACTATTGGCTTTATCATTATTGGCTGATTGCGATGGCAACAGGTGTGCTCTGTGACCGCACGTACTTTATAAGCAAGCTACGACCGACTTAAGGGCATATATCCCCTCGATAGAGTCCTATATGAAATACCTCGTGAAGAGATATTTCGATAGCGCCGCGAATCATCCCAACCCGTTAGTACATACACGCCAGACCCAAACGCTTTTTAGGTAAAACGTAGGCTGTGTAACATACTCACCGACCCCGACGATAAATTCGCGGAAGCTAACTCTTCATACCCGTCCATATCTGCAAACCAAGCGTGCTCGCACCCACGCCCGCGGAACCACCGCTCCATCTTCAGGGGGCGGGCGGTGAAATTCGCTCCCGCACACCCGCCAAGACCTTCCTCTTCTGCCGTCCGATCCATCGGTATTGAGTCCTTGAGCAGCGACACTGCATTCACTAGCTACCACCATACAGTCATTACACTGAGCTCGAATTTCTATGATTAGGGATTTAGTCAAATCGCGACTTTTTCGCATGATCAGCAACAGCCCAAATCGAGGTTCGGCCACTTCGGTACCCTTGGAGCTTGTTGCCTAGCTTTCGCGGCTGAGTGCCTTCAGCGCTCGCCCCCAAGCTCGGTGAAACTATAAAAGCCATCTGAGGCTCAGGGCTCTTATAACTAACAAAGTAGTCAGTTAGAAAAAATAAATAAACTTAAGGGCATTCTTTACTTCAGCCGTGGAATAGTAATATTTCGAGTACGAGTTGTTGGCCACTAATTACATATACAGTCTCACCTTAGCAATGTACTGTTTTTGAAGATCAGCCTTACTATACTATGTTATGAGGAAACCTGAAGATTTCTCGGCGTTTTATTATTATACTTAGTGGCTTTCACTATATTCCTCGCTAGTTACCATAACAACTATCTTCAAAAGATTCTCTACACTCAGTAAATTCAGTTCTTAAACTGTAATCTATCTATTTTGTTCAATCGGTGTAAAAAAGTCAATATAACAAATCTTAGTTACAATGAAAAGGTAATTTGCTTTGGAGAGTAAACTATACCAAAACTCTAACCTATTTCATTAACTACGTGGGAAGTGCGTAGTCACTGATCAATACAGAATACAGCTAGCTACCTGTTTCCGAAATATAATAGTTATATTTTAGGACCGTTAAATATAAAGAAATAAAAGTCCATTATAATATTTTACGCCGATAGAATTACCCGCCTATCCAATTTGGGCGCGTAATAAGTGAGGCTTTGATGAATTCGTTTAAAAGAAGAAACGTTATATTCGTGCATAATAAGTCTTCCTTAATGGTTTACTTTTTTATTATTATTTACAAATGTTTTATTAATCGAATTTACAAATTTCTTAAAGCAAAGAACTTAATCTAGGCATCAGAATCTTAATCGTATTGTTTATTAGGTTAACAACGCCCTTTTCAAAGTTATAAAATATTTTTTTTAATTTTTTATGACAATAACAATTGGATCAATTTATCAATGTAAAAAAGTAATATTTGCGCATCTCGTTAGTACTAGAAGATACATGTTTTAGCAGCTAAATAATAAATATAACGTTAACCGAGGTTAATTAGTCGAAAAATATAAAGTAAGTAGAATAAAATAATGGTAGACAATATCAATTAGACATCTTGACCAATGTGTTTTTTTTTTGAACTGACTATACTGTTAGCCATAAGGGCCCTGAAGCCTCAAACGGCTTTTACAGCTTCACCTGGGCTTGAGGGCGAGCGCTTAAGGCACTCAGCCACGGAAGCAATGCAACTAGTTCCGAGGGTGCCAAAGTGGCAGCGGCTCGGACTGTTGCAGTGATTGAAATCAAATCGCGATCTGTCAAATGCCTTAGCACTCGAACTAAACTAACTATACATATATACTTGTCGCTATACTCTGGGAGGAGGGTAAGAGACAAGTGTATATTGTATTTAGTAATCTGTAATTTTTGATGTAGACTAACTAGCCTCAAAAAAGAAAAATGAAAAAAGGTCCCTTACAGAACCACCAATGTGGGTAAACATCGCGCGACTTTGTTGCAACATGTAACGGTAGGCTAGGCGGTGCATGATTTTTATCGACATCAATATAATGTTATATATGAGGAAAGAGACAAACTTTAGACAATGTCTCAAATATTTAGAGATGAGATTTCAACGTTACTGTTATTGATTGATTTCAGTTTAAAGTTTTGTGTTAACATGTAAATGTAGTTTCTGTGCGATGGAAATTTAATCGATTCATGTAGTTTAGTTAGATTAGTGTGTTAAAAACTGTTTTTAGAGCTTTATTCTGGACGACTTGGTATACTGGTGAATTTTAATAGGCGCTAATATTAATATTCTTAATTATTTACCTTATTTTGAATCTTGCCATTTCACTGTGTATATACATTTTTAATTATAGCTGCTACTTAATTTGTTCTAAGACAAGTTGAATGGCTTGTTTGTGATTAAGAACAGCGTCATGGATCTTGTCGGATATAAATATATTTTTCCATCAATTTCTCACCGGCAAACAAGACTTATTAGATGTTATAACGCTGTATCTAAAAGTAATACAGATAAGGCTAATATCTTCTTTAACACCGTTATCACTATTAAAAAACATATTCTTTTTTAGGGTAAAATAAATTAGTATATATTTTCAATAATGTATTTTCAATATTGACTTTTCATCAATCAATAAGTTACTAAAACACTATTTACTAAAGAAAAAAAGAAACTAAACATAAAATAACGATTTCCAATATGTATATTACCTAGACATATAACTTTGAAATAAATTTGTCAAATTAAAACCCGTTAGCTGAGTGTTTATTTTTAACACGTTTTTTTACAAAGTAATAAAACCTTTAAATTCAATTTTAACCTACTTCTAATTGTCCTATTAAATTGAAACTTTGTACGTATATGTAGTTCGAATGACAAAACTATAATTTGGTGTCTTAGAGCTAATCATGGAGCCAGGAGGTGAATAGTGGAATACATCAGTGGCTACTAGTAGTTAAACCCATCGAGCTGGGGCTCATATGATTAATTGAACAAGTCCAATAGATTGGGCTTGGTAACGAGGGTCTAGTGATGGAGCCAGGAGATGGATAGTGGGACCCTTCAGTGGTTACTAGCAAACCCGTCGAGTTTAGGCTCATATGATTCGCTTTGACAAGTCGAATACATTGGGCTTGGTAACGAGATGACGAGAAGACTAAAAAGTTTTATAAATTTTTGTGCGTAATTAAAGGTGATTTAGTTTTTTTTTAATTATTTGACCTTATTTAGGTTATCTGTACTGTATAAAACTCAAGAGATTTTTTTTGTTTGAACGTGCTATTCTTCAGATTTGAAAAAATATGATCACATTTTTTAGCCTATTTATCGAGGAAATTAATAGGCTATATAACATAACATTACGGCCTTAAGAAGCGAAAACATTGAACGTCAAGCAATCTGGGAAGTAGTAGCAAAGTACGGGAAGTGAGACAACGATAGGTACGTGGCGGCGACACGGTCGTGAATAGCTCTAATACCTAACTCTTGTGAAACCATGAGGCACAACTATTAACTAATAAATAATTAATTTAATAATGAGCATTAAACATCTTTCCTAATATATATATATATATATATTTATTTAAATATAGTTGTATTAAATGTACCTATAAATTATCCATAAATAACAGTTTAATGTTTGAAGTCCTCATAACTCCGAAAAGAATCGTGTGTAATAAGTTTCTATAGAAAAAAAATATCTCAGTATGTTTGGAACCACTTAATTGTACGAGTATTTTGCAGATGTCATTTGAGACACCAGGTAAGCCTAGTTCTGGTAACAGGGTTTAACCACAATGGATGTAAACTATAATATTAATATTCAAAATAAATTATTATTTCTATTATTTATTTGTCATTTTGTAATACATTTATTATACGTACATTTTCAATATAATACCGAAACTGTAATAACGTTTACGTCATGTCCTATCACACTTAACTAAACGTAAGTATTATTATACGAACTCGCAAGTGACAGAACCTTAGCGCGAGCGAGATTCCGACGCAGCGGGAGTGTTACTTGTGAGTATAATAACAGTGTCACATAAAATTATTTCAAGTAGGTGAGTGAAATATCATCTAAACTGTATCTATTACAAATTTTCTCAGTACAAGAGTGTAGAAAGACTATTTTGTCAGTGCAAGAGTGTAAAAATACTATTTTCTCAGTACAAGAGTGTAAAAAGACTATTTTGTCAGTACAAAAGTGTAGAAAGACTATTTTCTCAGTACAAGAGTGTAAAAAGACTATTTTGTCAGTGCAAGAGTGTAAAAATACTATTTTCTCAGTACAAGAGTGTAAAAAGTCTATTTTGTCAGTACAAAAGTGTAGAAAGACTATTTTGTCAGTACAAGAGTGTAGAAAGACTGTTTTGTCAGTACAAGAGTGTGGAAAGACTATTTTGCCAGTACAAGATTTTTTGTACAAGATTGATTGTAGAATGACTATTTTTTATACAGTATAATATACAATATTTGTATTACAAACAATCTGTGCTTGCAGCTCCGCTCGCGTGTATTATAGAATTACTGTTTATGGAGATATCGTGATAATACATTTTTTTTGTAAGTAATAAATAACTACGGAGTAAAAGAAAAAAATATATATGTAGTATTTTTTGGGTGATGGACGCAGAACCTCAATTATTTTATTTATGTATCATTTCTTTATTTATTTTCTTATATTTATCACCAAACTAACTTTTATGAATGTTTTTGTTATACACGGTACATAGAGGACAAAGACTTAATCCAAACGCAGTTGTGTATTGCTATATATATATATACATATATATAGTATATGTAAAAGAGAGAGAGTGACATCAGAATATACTATCGAAGACACCAGGGTTTTCCTTGATATCATTCTTCATTACGGAATAATAAATCTTGTGGGCGTAATCTGGGTTAAGTGCAAGCATTGTAGAGATGCACATGGTCCGACAATCCAAAAGAGCATGATGTCTGTTTTATTTGGGGTTGCCCCCAGTGGCCTCCAACCTCCCCTATAGCCACCCCATGCCTCGCATATCTGTGTTATCGCTGCCCGTAGGTGACCTAGTAATTCATCTTGAACGTCCTCACGATCCGACAAGCTCCACCCAGAATAATCTTCTCTTCGGGTTCCGACTTAGTAGGTGGTCTCGAACAATCTTAGGGTCCAATATTAATGGAGATCTGCACGTTACGAGGGCTCGTGCTAGAATCATCCTTCAAGCCCGTCGTTGTCTGCTTATGTGATTGCGTGGATCACAGAGCACACCTGTTGCAAGCGCGTGGCGTCATCTCCACTTATTTTCATTTATTTTATGTACGCCGTATTTTTGAATACCTGACAGGGTCTGTTATCGTGTTACTATGAAACATCATTTCTTTTTAAATAGTGACATAGACACGATTCTCTGACATGTATATATACTACGATTTTTATGAGCACTACGCTTTTTTCTGTCGTCTACGCGAACGAAGTCGCAGACACAGCTAGTAGTATATACAAATACATAATCAACAGATTGCACCAAGGCAGTTACTTGTCTTTACCAACTAAAATATAATAAGAAATCGATTTAACTGCCACATAATTTATCTCCTTAAGAATGTTTTTTTTTTGTATTGACTAACGCTCTTGAAGTTAAAACGGGCTCTTAGTCGAAATGGCAACAGACGCAAGGGTACGAAAATGAACGAACCTCGAACATCGACTTGGTCTGTTGTCGTGTATGCAATTCTGTCTACGAATGAGATAAATATATTTTTTTATATTTCCTCTTTATACTTTACTCTGTCAACGATCTCGGTATTATGCAGTCAACGTTGTTCTTAGTTCTAATCTCCATCCAAATTGAATCATCAGACGCACTTCTGACATTTTGCTGAAGATGATAATAAGTGAGTAACGGAATATTTTTGGAATTATTTTACCTTAGACAAGTTTTGAAAAAATGAGTAACACTTTACGATGCGCGCGCACATTATAAGAAAATTCTACACCATGAAGTTGCTTGGTAAATAAATCTCTTGTTTTATTGAAGTGAAGATAATCACACTCGATGTTAATTTTTAAAACGATGTATCAGTGCCATCTAGAAATAAATTACGACTGTAGAAATGAATTATATTGATTCTATGATCAATAATAATGATTGCTCTTTGTTTGTCTATGTAGTTCATAATTATAACGCTAGATGTCAATATAATAGTTAGAGATTTGTGTGCATTTAATTATTTTTTTTAATTTTTAAACATCTTGGCAATTTACTATTGTGTTTATTAAAACTAAAACCATTCATGTTCGAAGGACCGGCTCCCTCTATTAATAAGTCATATTCAATAAGATACTATATAATATATTATGGAGAATGGTGTCGATGCGATTATGGAATTCATACTAATAAGTTAGTATACGTACTATTGACTTTCCTATTGACCCACACTATTGTCTGGGCGCTATAGCAACGGGTGTGCTCTGTGACCGCACGCACCTTATAAGCAGGTAACGACTGACTTGAGGACATTAGGCCCGATACAACACTATGGAGCCCTTGAGCCAAGCAGCCGCTAGCGCGATACAGTGATGCATTCACTAGCTACCAACATACACTCATTACATTGCATCCCTACATATAGATGCACACCACTCAGGTACATAGGATCTTTAAGGGATTTTTTTTCTTTATTTGGCTAGTTAGATTAGACATAAATTTCCAAATCACTAAATGCTTATTCACATGTTCCTTCCTTCCTTCCAGAAGGCAGGAACATGTATATATGTACAGTTAGTTAGCTCGGATTTTTATGGATAGGGATTTACTCAGATCCCAACTTTTTCACATAATCGGGTTCGGGTTCGGCCACTTTGGCACCCTTGGAGCTTGTTGCCTAGCTTTCACGGCTGAGTGCCTTCAGCGCTCGCCCCCAAGCCCGGTGAAACATAAAACCGTCTGAGGCTCAGGGCTCTTATAGCTAACAGTGTACTCAGTTTAAAAAAAAGCTATCGGAAGTGTGAAGACCTTAGTTAATAAGTCGACTACAATAAACACTATTCTTCCTGCCTCGCCGCCCATCTCGCTGCCTATACCTAATTCTAATTTATTATTAAATTCAGAAATGTAGGTGTTAACCATAAACAAGTGTTGATCGACCTCTCAACAGAAGAGCGAGGTCGCTTAATTCAAAGCCAACTCTTGTCAATTTGAATATTTATCGTTTCCAGTTCAAGTACGTAGTCGTTAATTTGGCCGGCATTCACATCGTTCAAACGTCAAAATGAAATTTGTATTAGTTGTTCGTTGATTAATGAGATTATGGTAATTTATAGATCGCTCTATAAGTCTTAACTATCTTCTATACATATTATAAAATTGAAGTGTCTGTAATGTCAAAATAACAAATTTTTACTAAATGCATATGAAAGTGTAAACGAAACGTATAAAAAAGAACCCATTTTTAAAATTTTTGTCTCTCTGTTTGTTCCGGGTAATCTCCGAAACGGCTGGACCTATTTTGACGGGACTTTCACTTGCACTTGACTATAACCTGATGTTATAGGGCATAACTTAGGCTACTTTGATTTTAGAAAAATATTTAGGGTTCCGCACAAAAAATAAAAATCCTTTTTAGTAGTCCACGTGAGCGGAGCCGCGGGCACAGCTAGTAATAATATAAAGCTTTAGATACTGTTTTTGTATGATTATATGATTGATTTGATTATATGTTTTTGAACGCGCTAATCTCTGGAAGTACCAGACAGATTTGAAAAATTCTTGTTGCATTATATAGGACATATATTGAGGAAGGTTATTTATAAGCTCACATAGATTGTAAACGTTACGTTTCGGGATTAAAAGGTGTATACCCAGTAATCAAGCAAGGTGATAGGGACCTGTATCTGACTGGATCGCGTCCACCATGCGGATGGTGACGCCAAACACGTCACAGTGACCGAATTTTGATTTGTCATGTTACGAAATCATCCAGTGTCCAAATGGTTGCTGGCCGGCATGACTGAGACGATCGTTAACGATTTCACGGTGTTCCCCGTTTTGATTGTACGAAAATAAATTTCACTGTTTAAAAAATAAAATGGGATACGTAGTCCTTGAATTATGACTTTAGAGGTGACTTGTAATAAGCAGTAGACGCGTTTCTGCTGAAATTATGATTATTATGACGGATAAATAAATAAAACGACGTTGCGTTTTACAATATACCGTGGATTTGGGCTATAATAACGATTAAGGGACACCACTCGTATATCCAGAAAAAAAAAATGCCAGAAAATGCAGCCGCGCGATGCGTACCGCCTAAATTCTTAGATTTAATTTTACCTACCTAAACATATTTATAAAACTAGTCGCTATAGTCGGCGTTACATTCGAAGTCGTTATAGCCTGTGGCGTACTCTTGATTTTATACATTCTCAGAAAAATAGACATTTCATAATATAATAATATTGTATTAACTAATTGCACACTATACTTTTTTATTTAGTAAAAAAAACATTTCTTTTTACCATATAAAACACCTACAAGCCAAAGTCTAAAGTAAAGTCGCTATATTGAAAGCATACTTTAAATTCAAGGGACTTAAAAGTCCGCGCCGCTATCGTTGTCCTCACTTGTATTTCACTACAGCTTACCAGTTTGACGTTCATTGTTACTGCTTCGCTCCTTACATTAAATAACCACACAGAAAAAAACGCAATGGTACATGAGCCCACGAGAAATAACCGCACGTGAAAAATTGCGCACAAAGATTTAATCAGTAATCATATGTATAGCACACATAGAAAAAAACGCAATCTTATAAATTAACCTGAAAGGTACTTGCTTTATATTTTGGGTATTAGTTGTCTTATCTATACTAAATGACTGCAACCAAATAGGTAACGAGGAGCGACGAGGTTGTTAGGTTTCTTGCGATCAGAGTTGAAGCGTGGAGTTATTTATAACCTTTTTCAATAAATAAGCTATATATAAAAAAAACATAATTTGAATGATAGTTTCAAAGGTTTTCAGAGGTTAGAACGTTCGAACAACGATCTTTTTAAAAATTGAATATAAGTGGTATATTTTGAACGGCTTTCTCTTAAGTAATCAATAAGAATTCGCAGATTATAATATTAGACTAGCATAACTTAGATTGCAGTTGAGAACAAAATAACTATAAAAATAATGTACAAGAAAACCAATTAATAACTACAAAATAGTAATTAAAATTACAAAACAGTAATTATTACTAAAATCAATTCGTATATATGCAGTTAATGCAATAAACACCTAACCAGGCAATAAACATAAACACATAAAACGGCGCAAGTGCTTATATTATGCCAATTTCAGATAACGGCAACAGAGATAACGTATGATTGTGTTATAATTAGTTAATTAACCCCGTGGGTACATAAATACATGCACACAATACACACAACACGTAATAACACACGGCAAATGTTTTATGGCAGTGTTTGAAAAATAAATAATATTGTTAGAAGAAGACTGTCCTGGTTACGACTCACTTACTACGAATCTTGGACTAGGAACCACAGACTAAGAATCTCGGACTACTAATCTGTGACTAAGCTATTTGAATGGTCCGATAGCTCGTGTGAGACTGTGTCTTCAAGTCCGTCTAATAGACAAATATCTATCTAATTTTATCATTTTTGTTGAAAAAGAGAGCGGCGGCAACATTATAAATCTTACGTAAGATGAAAATTGTAAAATTAAGAAAAAGTTCCCAAATAGAAATATCAAAAGAAATTCGGTATACAATAATTAAAATTAATAATACATACTATTTTTTTAGTATCGTATACCGAATTTATTTTCATATTTATTACTAGAGATATGGGAGTTTCGAAAAACGGCTAAGTATAGAGTTTTTTAAAAGGTACCGATGTTCAATTCAGCGATTTTTTTTTACATCAAAGGTGGCAGACAAGCGTACGGCCCGTCTAATGGTAAGCGGCTACCGTAGCCTATAGACGCTTGTAATAGCATAGGTATCACTAGCGCATTGCCGATCTTGAACCCCCCGTCCCCCAAGGAGATCTGGAAACTCAACTCACCGCAGGAACACGACACTAACTTATTTGGTTGCGGTCTTCTGTAGGGTGAAGGTATTCCACCGGTTGGGCTGCCCCAAGTAGTGTGAAATCTCCGAAGAAATTTCTCTGTGTCCTACCACTCTAGGTTTTTTTTTTGTTTTATCTTTGTGGGTTTGGCGTAGTGGCCACAATCTCACCTGTTGTTAAGTGATGATATGGCCCAAGATGATAACACGCTAAACCTAGTGGAAGACTGGCTCTCAAGTTCAGAACCAAAAATATAGAATTGTGTATTTTGCGGCGTTTGAAATCGCCAAGACCTGGTGAGATGGCTTGGTGATTAAGCTCTTGCTTTGCCTCTGGAAGACGTCTCTTTGCCCAGCAATAGAACACATACAGGCTGGTATTTTTATTATGTAGTGGCGTGCGTTTAATGTAACTTACACAACGTTGTGAACCAGTGAAGCAAGCGGACTCCCGAGACCCGCAGTGTTTACACTCAGAACCGCTGTTTACGTTAAGTGTAGACATAACTTACAAGTTGTTGCTAAAACACAAGCTGACATTCTGTTATGTAAATTAGTTCGTATGCTCGACGTGTTCGATGTGATATGTATGTAAGGGTTTTGAAATAATTGCGTTTAATCATGTTCAATTTAATAATAAAATACTACAACCGATTAATATCAATTGTGCTACACAACGTGGCTAAGTAGGCAGTGAGGCAACGTTCTTCATAAATAAATTCATTTTTTTTTTAATTGTTCGGAATCGAAGACAGCATTTTTCCATTATCAAACACATGTTTTAATTTGATATAAATTAAATTTTTATTTAAAACAATCTTGTACTATACTTGAATCTAGATATTTTTTTATGAGTTTAAATTAAATTTAATTACATGATTTATAGACGAATATTTATTGTATACTGACAATCGTTTTCTCATTTAATTTTAAATTGGTAATTTCGATATAGCTTGTTTATTATTTTGCCACTAGTTTTGTTAAATATGCTAGTATATTTATGAATCTATCCATATTTTGAATTGAAAGTCGGTGTCTAGTTTGTAGTTTTTTAACCGACTTCAAAAAAATTCGACTGTACGTTTATTACGCGATTATTCCGCCAATTATGAATTGATTTTGATGTTTTTTGTTTTGTAGTTCATATTTCAGAGTAAGTGCCATATACAATATATCGAAGCTGATTGAACGCTTTAAAAGAACACAAATATATATATATATATATACGAGGAGCATTCAATGTATTCTCGGTATCGGAATAATTAAGTAATGAAGTGAACAATTTAACATCATTAAATAATTATACTAACTGAAGATATAAATAGAAAATTTTACATTTATTAATCACTAGTTCACTAATAATCCTCAGCGAAATACGATCGTAATGACTGACACGACAACGTTAAAGAAAATCAAACACCGCGCTGTGATTAAATTCCTAACGGAACAAGGAAAAAATCATAAAATCATTCAAGAAGATGATGGAATGAAGATAGAAGATTCATGACTGTTCACCAAGATTCTTCACCTTCATTATGTACATAAAAGTATACAGAAAGTATACAGAACTGGTTTTAAATGAAATAAAAAAAATGAAAATGTGTAACAAAAATAATTCTTTATTTTTAACAGACTTCAAATGAAGGAGGTGGTTCTCAATTCTATTGTATATTTTTTATGGATGTTGTCAGCCATAACTTCTTTGTTTATAAATAAAGAGGATACATCAAAAGTGGTATCATTTTAATTTCATTGGCATTGGACCTTCGGCTCCGAAGATACACCAGACTACTACAAAAATCCTTTGTTTTCTGTTAAAAATTGTCTTGTTTTAATTGAATCTGTCAACTGACCCTATATAAAAATATTTTAAGCAGAAAATTTGTTGTTTATTATTTTTTCATTGCTAGTATCAAATATTAATTTTTATATCAAACCACTTAATTTATTTATTATTAATTTTTTATTAATTAATTATATTTATTATATTATATTATATTATATTATATTATATTATATTATATTATATTATATTATATTATATTATATTATATTATATTATATTATATTATATTATATTATATTATATTATATTATATTATATTATATTATATTATATTATATTATATTATATTATATTATATTATATTATATTATATTATATTATATTATATTATATTATATTATATTATATTATATTATACTATATTATATTATAATTTTTATTAAATAATTATTAATTTATTAATTTATTTTATATTAAACCACAAAAAAAATAATAATAACAGTATTTCAAATTTCTTTTTCTGAACCCTACTTCAGTCTACAAAATTTGGTAACTATATGATGAACATTATTTTTCGAAATACAATAAGGTTAAATACACTTTCTAAAACATCCTTCTATTCTCTACACATGGGCATTCATTTTTATGGAATGTCTGTATATATAAGACATACTTTTGGAGTTAAAATAAAAATCTCTCACAATCATTTGACATTAAAATACAATAAGTGCGTATAACGTAAAAAACATACATAACCAAGCTACTAAATTATGAATGTGTGAGCTTAAAACTTTAAGATTCAGTCAAAATTAAACGATATTATAATAGAAGTAGGTACATAATATAGCTAGCAAAAAGGAATATGTAATGTACGTGAATAATGTCGACGCCATTAACATTTTAAGTTATTACAAGTATCTTGATGTGTCTAATTACAACTTACTACAATTATATGAAACCTTTCATAAACTTTGGCCAATTATCGCTTGGTCTGCTGTAATTAATAGTCACAGTTGTTGATGAATAGTACTGTGCTCGACTACATTCAATTAAAAATTTTGAAGTGAAGAAATACAAACTTTAACTTTTTCTCATCCATTTTAAAATATTACTTAATCTTTACATAATTTTAACACTATATAATTAGTATTTAAAATGATGAGAAACGAAATTTATTTAATAAGTATTAATAAATCAGTAAAATTTTGACAGTAGGTACGTGTTTTTTGTTTTTTAATTTAATGATAATCATGATCTTGCTAGTATAACGGTATTAAGTGAATATTGGAATTAATAAACTTATTAATAACAAAATGATTTAACATTTAAACATATTTCTAAACAATTGACACACCCATAAGTTAAAGCTTATTAAAACAAATTCTAGACAATATTTTTTTCCAGCGGCCTGAATGTTGAATTATTCCAATTTTACATTATCTCCCAAACTATTCGTCCAAATAACATGCTATAAATAGCAAATGTTATCACACTAGGTACTACGGTTTTTTTAGATATACTTAAGATCAATATTTTTGTAGAACATTGTGTTTACGTATCACTAACCATTACTCCAGCGTACGCGGATAAAGCAATTAAGGTGTGCTATTTCTTCCGACTTAATATTCTATATAGTATTCCTCGTGAATTATGCTATTATATACAAAAACATTTTTTCTAATCTGAGTGGTAGTTTCAGATTTTAGCGTGTTTAAACAAGCAATCAAACAAAAACAACTCGTCTGCTTTATTAAATTATTAGTATAGATTTCAACCATACTATTTATAAAATGTATGATATAGAAAACATTTTTTGAAATAGTTCTAAAAGATATACTAAAATAATAATAGTTTTTATGTTAACATTTTTATATTTCCTAACATATTTTTTAAATTACATTAATTCGATTATAACTCAAATAATTTTGTTAAATGGGACATTAATTTTTGTACCTGGATAAGTATACCTCATAAGCTGGATAAGTAGGATAGTAGTTGAGAAGAAGTTTCTTATCAATAAAGATACCACTTATCCTGATTTCAATGTAAGTATCTATTACATTATTGTTCGTATTCCTTCTTTAACTGAGTTACTATTACAACATATAAAATCGAATAATACAAAACTAGCAGATTGCGACCCCTCGTCCATAGTCGATACAAATAAATAAAATTATTTATCAACAACACGCAAGCAGAAGTCACTATCGTCTTCCGATTTGTGACATTTACCAAAGCAACAAGAATATTATTACCTCTTTGTGAACAACTGTCGTTACGGATATACAATAGATAGATGGGTACAGAAAGACGGCTCCAGTCGACATTGAATTTAGTTACGAAGTTTTCGACGTAGCATCAGAGCTGACATAATATACAATATTCTAAAAACATATCTCTTTCATATTTAAAACATTTATCACAAAATATTTGAACTTTCTAATAAATAGAAATCTATAAATTGGTTTCTGAAAAACGTTAAAAGGTTGGTTAAAAACACGAATACATTACGGTTTAGTGTAGTATTTTTACAAGCAAACACACGACAATTAAAATAAAATCATTTAACGATTAAAAAAAATAATAATTGTCAAATCAGAACCTAGTGTAACAAAACAAAAATTACGCTTATTACGACTGACGTTCGACCAACTTGATAGAATGCCCTTATTGCTAGTTGTATGGAACTGACTTTCTGTACCTACCTTTTTTGTGTTACGTAATCGTGAAACATGACTCTCACATCTATTTTGTCGTAAATCTGGCTGGGAACAAAGAGACAATTTGCCAAGTGCTAGCAATGTGTTGATGTAAAGTGTTACATATGTTGTGACTATTGTGAGTGATTGCATTTTGATATACGTAGTATAGGTTTGATATATTTACCGAGACATTGTGTTATTGTTCAAATATGAATGTTTCACTTTTGAATTTTGTTAGTTTTCTTTTTCTGATATTGTTTTTTATAGCTAACATTACTAGTTATTATAATATAAACTTTCACATAAAGAAAGATGATCGTTAGTTACATTATAATACTAATTATGGTCATAGTGTCTACGCCAAGCGCCTGTTCTATTCGTAACAACCTAAATTCAAGATTCAAGTGTTTTATGAAGATTACGAGGCTTTTCATTACAAAAAACTTCCAAATGTCCACTATTAGGCACATAGTGATTTTCGCAAACACATATTTTATATTTTTGTACAGCAAAATCCACTGAGGCACTGCAGGCGGAACTAGCGAAGAAATTTCGGATAATTATTTAGACTTTCCAAGTTAACGAGTAATAGTCGACCAACTTATAAAATGTAATTGAAGAAGTAATTTCGTAGAAATTCCATTGAAAACCTCTCATTGTGACGGGCTTAAATTGGTATCATATTATTGTACAAATTTAATATATTGAAATTTTGAGACGATATTTTTTTATTTCTTCTAACAATTACTTATTGACGATTTTAAACTTAGCTATTTGTCATCTTCTGAATGAAAGGCCCTAAGAAACACTCAAGTTGCTTGTTAAAACTTTGCCTGAGATAATTTGTGATAGAGTGACTCGGTCTGTACATCCATTAAAATAATGTAATTGTTACATAACTGTAAACATTTTATTTATAATAAAAATATTGATAAACCGGATTGAGTTTTTTGCCGGCTCTTCTAGATGACTGGGATGTTTTAAGCACCGGTGGTAGTGTTTTGAAGTTTATAAGCGCCTTCTTAGAGTCTAAGTTGAATATTAAAGATTTTTTTATTTTCATTTTGAACCCCTTGTTCTCTATGAAGAAGATAATACAAACATCTTAAGGAAAATGACAATTTCTTCATAGAAGTGTGACCCTAAATACCATTTGCCATTCAAGTAGGTGAAATTCTACCATCCGCTTTGAAAACTACCCCACGGAGAGCATGCTCGGCTCTAAGGAGGGGATCATAAGAAACATGAACATTTTATTTATTTTTATAATGAGTTTGATGTAGAATCTTTAAGAAAAGTCAATCTATTACCTCCTCCAAACTTAACTCTAGACTGTATGAAATTGGGAAGCTTTGAAAGTTGTTATATAATACCCAAATCCACCTCATCTGCGTATCGCATAAACCTGCTTAGCAACAAAGGAGGACATGAGATGCTGAGACCGGAGGAGTAGACCCACTAGGTCTACCACCGTACCTATGGTAAAAAAATTATATATTCTTATCTCTCAGCAGATTTTGTAGAACACTCTATATAGCTTATTCTCTATATCCGCTACGGTACGAAAAGTCTTTTCTCAAGAGAGAGAACGAGTTCAATCACTGCGCTAACAAACACTCACACATACAACGTATTGAATATTTCAAGCGCTGTGAAATCTATAAATTTTCTATTTTCCTTCTCGGTGATTGTACCACGAGAATACTTCTCGATCTTCTAAATTTAAATTGGTGAATGTATATGAACTAAAAAAAAACTTAACAGTATGGTCAGGCATAATTTGAAAAGAAATAACTAAAAGAAAATAAAATAAATAATTGGTAATGAAAAGAAAATCCAAGGTTATGTAATACTAGCAAACGTGTTGCTATGGCTGGAAAAAAAAAGTTTTTGGATCCGATCGCTACCAAACTTTACAGGATCACCCGCTAGGCTAATATGAAGATTGTCTAAAAACTTCATTAAAATCGCTCCAGTATTTATGGAGTCCATAGGAAACGTATATACAAACATCCATTTTTATAGATATAGATTACAGAAGATGTAATCCTCATTTATTTAACGAGAACTCTTTAAATTGTTCTACAATTTTAGCCTTCCTAACATTATTACATACATACTTTGATATGAGAGGTTCATACTTCATACTTCGGAGGCTTCAGGGTCCTTAAAGATAACAGTGTAGTAAGTTCTAAAAAAAGTATTGAGTTGGAGAGTGAACGGACGTTATGTCTAATCCCTTATGAATTTATTACTTGCTTTATTATTGTGAAACACATAAATGTTTAATACTTTACTACCTCGAGCTCGTCATTTCTTCGTATATAGTTCCTTCGGATGTATATACTAAGTAAAGATGAAAATGGCTTGGTTTTCCTGATTTTTTACACTGATAGTTCGACGGTAGCGTCTTCGAACACTGCACCGATCGAGTTCGAATACTAAAATGATGCCATCATGATAAACCCATAGCATGCTTGTAGGGCATTCTCTTATGCTGGCCTGGCTAGATACCACCCTCAAATTGAAAATCTGTCGCTAAACACATATAGGCATGTTCCAGCAGCTGTAACAGTAACACGCGACATCTGGTAAGAGTTTGGTCAAATGCTAAAACCTGTAAATTAACCTAAAGTTAGGATATAAAGTATAGAATATATAATTTTTTTAGCATAATTGTAATATTTGTAACTTTAACTACTTCAGATAGGCTGCGTCATTCAAAGGAAGCACTCCGTTCAATTAGATTCGCGAAAAAATCTGCCCGTCGTATCGAGTTCCGAGTACCAACGTGATAAGGCTTCCTTTTATATGAATTATTTATATACGTCTAAAAAACTGCGCTTATGTATTTTTTTATATATAGTAAATACATTTTGTGTTTTAAAATGTTGACAACAACGAACGACGACTTGAATTATTGATAAAGATAACGTCTCGTTCTCAGTGAACTAAATGTCATAGAATACAATACAATTAAAATATATCATAGTAGAAAATTTAAAAAAGAGACTGGCTGTGGTAATAAAGTCTGTATGCACTATAAGTGCTGTTTTGCATTGAAAAATTAAACATCAAGTAAGTGAATTGGATAAATCACAATCACTCACTAGTTCCACAGTTTTGGAATTTTCTTGTTTATTTTATTCTGGCGACTATGCATTTGAATTATATCACTTTAAATCTAAAAAAGCTTATCTTTTACTGCTATCGTTGTTATTTGAATTTTATTATTTGCTTGTTAAATTGGGTTGTTGAAAAGCAACAAAAACATTATCGTTTCTGCAAACTGATTTTGTAAGTTTTAAAAACATTTTATTGTGTAGTTTTATTTTAAGCTCGCTTATTTATTTTAGAACTTGAGCTGTTTGACAAATCCGTTTATATAAATTCTTATATAATCCGATGTCTGATTGTTTGGATCCTTTCACCGGATTAGTCCCGAAATAGTTTGTCGCGAAATGTTTTAGTGTTTGAAGCATTTGTACACCGTCGAGTGTCACAGCAATTAGAGTTCCGAAGTCAAAAGGAACGCTATGTCCGTCTATCTGTCCGCGGCTTAGCTCAGAGATTCTTAATACTAGAAAACTGTAATTTGGTATGGGTTTACATATTAACCATGCCGACAAATTGATTTAATAAAATCTGGAAAAAAAATTGTTTAGGGTACCTCCCCTACACGTAAAGTGGGAATGATTTTTTTTCTCTTCTATCCCATCGTGTTGGGTGTCGATGGATAGGTCGTTCAAAGATATTCCGGGTCTGTGAAAACCACTTTTCGATTCAGGTATCCGTTTACGAAATATTAAGCTTTAAATTGCTAATTTTTGTTAGAGTTAATTGTCCCCTCCCTGAAAGCTAAATATTTGTTATGTAAAAAGTTCATGGTAGTAGTATATATAAGGAAGGTAAAAGAAAAACTATCAGAGGTAAGTAGGCTTACAAGATGCACAGAGAGGGAGTTCCCTTTCAGAGATCATTTTCACATAACGATCCACCCTACAACCTTTTGACAGTAAAACCTGCTTGACATGGTCCTTGAACTCATTGTCTTGCGAATCATTAATGTACGTCGGAATCTTATTATATAACCTAACACTAAGATCTAAAAAACTTTTATTATTCTTACTAAGTCTAAAAGCCGGTACTACTAATTTGTGTTTATTACTAGTATTAAAACTGTGCTGGTCTTTAACAAAATCGTTCGCTGAGAAGAATACGAAAATAAAATTAGTACAACTGAAACATTTAATAAAAGCTTGTTTAGTATTTATTTGTAGTATCTAAGCAGTAAACTTCAGTAAAAGGCAGTTGGAGCCGTCAATATAACGAATGTTAGACCTGCACTTAGCTATGTGTCCTTGACAACTAGATAACAACACGTACCTACGTCCGTGTTAATAATGTTGCCAGTGTAGTTTAAATAGGTTGTATTTGGATACCAGGACTTATAATGTAGTAATGTAAAACAAACAGATATATATACGAAATTTCATTACAACATGAAAGACTTCATATTATATAATGTTCTCGTATATGGCCTGAGGTCACCGACCGCAATTTTAATCTAATCCTGCCAGTAGCCTTATACGGCTGTTAATATCCTACTGACATCTGATTTGGGAACCTAATTGCGTACCTAATATTTCCTAAGTATCTCTTAGCTTGAATATACTGTTTGCTTTTTTAGGGTTGTCTGTAAAATTCAATTTAGCTACAATTTTTTATTGTATATCAATGCCAGGTGATATTGTATATCAATTCTATATTATATGACGGGACCCAAGGATACGATAAATATAGAATGCGGATCCTCACTCAACTAAAACAGACGGAAGGCATTTATAAGTGTTTGGCGTTAAATTTTGAACTTGACGGTGGTAGTGTGCCAGGCGAACAATAGAAAACGTTTTTCCATTTTTTTTACTAAGGTGTCAACACAAGATTACTTATTTGCGATCTCCTGTAGGGTGGAGGTATTTCATATGTCGAGCTTTCCCAAGTAGAGGGAGATTTCTTAAGACATTTCTCTGTGCCCACCTCTCTTTCCGTATTATACTTGAATAATATCATGGTAATAAATCATGAAGTGATTTTATATGCAGATGATTATACTAAAAAGAATTGTAACAACACACAGACGAAAGTAAAGAAATTGTATTACCATTCATAGGCCGCTAGAATACTAGCATTTGTCGAGCGTGCAAGTTGCTCCAACGTTTAACCAGCGCTGACGCTTCGCGTACGTGGCGTCCGCGTCACGCGCTTTCTGAACGCAGCAGTCGTGCTGCATCGTCGCTACATTCGCGTCGCTTTATTTTTCCCTACAAGAAGGCACAAGCGCTGCATTACATGCAGGCGTGTGCGCTAGGTTAGCGCTGATCAAGCGTTGGACGAACGTGTACGCTCGACAAACGATAGTCTGATAGAGACCATACGGTCGCTTATCTCCTCGCCGAAGAGCGTAATCGTAGAAAAGTCGGTTTGCATTGTGAAGTCAAGTTATTTCGTACTCGGAAAGCAGATACGATTTAGCAGATTTAGGACATTTGGATGTCAATACCACTACGGAGAATTAAAATATTCTTTTAATTAACTCTCAACCGATTTTGATGAGATTATGTACATAGAAAGTATATGCAATTCCATAATTGATAGGCCATAAGATTCGTCAATAATACTTTTAGAAGTCGTAAAAAAATGTATAACCGATTTCGATGAAAATCATACACAGGAAGTGCATGCAATACATGTAAATTGTCAATAATATGAGTAAAAATAAAATAATGGAAAGAAAATAATTACTGAGTAACAAAAGCTTTCGGAGCCGCGAGATGTTAGTTGTTTATAAATTTATTTTACCACAATTACAAAATCACAGTTTCATGTACTGTTTGACTAGTCTCACTAAGACCCGCCGGCTGACATGGAATCCCAATAATAGCTAACTTCCAAAATCGGGCAGCCTTGCCATAGATAAAAAATACTTTATTTTCAAATCATAAAAAAAATAAAAAAAAAGGTTTTACTCTGTAAAATTGGATACTATCTATTCACATTAATTCTATTTATCTTCTCACTTAGTCTGTCATCTGAGATCTATCAAAATCATTCGAAAACTGAAACTATCATGTATGTAAAACATCTTAAAATAAATTTAATAGGGAACAGTCTAGATATAAAAAGAATGACTTATATGAATCATCAGAAAAACTGATGAAAAGGATTTAAAAAAGTAGATACCGACTACATGTTTATATTATAGAAAATCATTCAGAACTTAGTGGTTGGTTTCATTTAGAGATTATTCGAAAATATTTAATCACTTCTTATAGCGGAAAAATCAATATTAAACAAAATTAAGTTCTTCAATCAAGTAATAAGTAGTAGTGTTTTAACATTCATAAGTGTCTTCTTAAGGTCTAAATTGAATAAAGAATTTTTTTATTTTGATTATTGAAGACTAAAATGTTTATCTCAAAGCTAACTTACAAATTCTATATAGAAAAAAACGATATTTCAAATCGTAGACTAATCGATACAGTGGCTCCAATACTCTAATTTTAAAATAAATATATATCGTAATAATACATTATAACCATGATTTAGACCCCTGTTTAATAATACATGTAAAATACAATCCTGGAATCAAATAATCTACTTACAAACTCATACGTGCGACGTCCGAGATAGCGCGCAGTAATATCATTAGTGGCCCACATCGTAGATTCTCAAAGTCGTCGGCGAAAGTCCTAAGATTAGCCGAATATGCTACATTTAGAACTAACTTGCTGTTGTTAATTGTTTATTATTTCTGTTTTAGTATTGCTAATCCCTTTATGCTTAGACGTTAAGAGTGTCGCGTTCCGGGATCAGCTAGTGTATAGCCAGTAATCAAGGAGGATGGTAGGGATCTATACGCAACTAGTTTTTTTTTTTTTGTAAACTTATTTAGCGACACCCCTAACTCAGATCAGGGACCTTGTGTCTTCTAGTAATAATTTTAACACAGTGCCCGGCTGGTTTGCAAGCACCATGCATTGTATTGTGTTTAACATTAGGCATAGTACCGTCACTTTGACGTAATACTATAAAAATCAACTTATGTATATGTTATATAGGGAATTAATCTAAATAAGTTTCAATGTCATTGGTAACGCCATCTATCTATCACCTACCATTTACCACCCCCTCCCCATCGTGTACGATTTGTAAGATTGAGTTTTTATTCTTCCTACGCACCCCGCGCTCCCACTAAGTATCGCACGCACAAATTACGCGAACCACCATTGAAGGTTCATTGGACAGCTGTACGAGAGACCCTGGAGTACCAGCTGTTCACAGAAGAAAGGGCACTATGACCTGGTTCCTAACTTTCCTTATTATCGCATGCCCGCGCCATTGCGGATTATACTTTAGCCACTTCGCGTGTCCAATCATATTAAGATTATATATTTGTCTCAACCTAGCAATTAACATTATTTTATTAATCGAAAATATAAACTAAAAATATTTAAATATTTGATATACTTGTATAATGAAAATCCAATTTGCTAAGTCCTAACCAGACTAGACCAATTAGATGTGTACGTTGCCGGGGACCTATTTGACCCCAGGCAATACTTATTTATTGCGACTTAAAAGAGACGCAAAGAAATAATATAAATAATTTTTTTCTTTTTAAAATGCGTTTTATGTTAAATGAATATTCTTTCTTTCATTCCAAAGATCTCTAGTTAAGTATTTTTTCAATTTTTTTAATAGGTTTAGTTAGCATTATAGCTACAATCTATCCTGATGTTAAGTGACTATATGCCACAAGATAGTGATATGCTAAACCTAGTTGGGAAAAGTCTCTCAAGTTTAGCTACCGGAACACACTTATAGGTGTTTAGCGACAGATTGTCAACTTGGTTGTAACTAGCCAGGCGGGCATTAGAAAATATTCTACCACCATGCTATGGTCTCATCAGGACACTTAAATTTTAGACCGGTCTCGTCGTTTGGTACATATATGAGATGTAATTACTCTATTTCAGACCGGTTAAACTGATATACAACAACAGGAACTCACCTCGACAAGTGTTTAAATTTTCCTTGATAATAAAACTAAACGTAATTCCTCAGTAATAACAACTCCCATTCGAAACACTATCGACAAGTATGTTGCAAACTCTACGCAAACGTTACAAGAATATCAATGGGCAATATGTGCGTAATTATTACTTCTCAAACACGTAACCCACGTCGATATCAGCCTGAACGAATTTATACGTGATAGGAAGTTATAACATGTTGTCAGCATATTGGAGCGGTGCCAGGCATTTAGTTTGATAAGCGATTGTGTTTTTAATGTTTTTGTTGAATTACAATGTAAATAATATGCACGACAGCTATTCGTACATCATATTTATACTGTAATACCCATGTTTAATAATATGACGCTTATAGAAAGGGAATTTATCCGTACAGAAGGTAGAACAAACTCAGTATTCTCATATGTTCTCAGTTGCAGTCATACTTTAGAGAAAACGTCTAGCTTATATATGCGATAAAAACTAGAGCTCGAAATATCGAGAATGAATTCGATTGATTTATGACATACATTAGGAAATAATTATTTTTTTCGTATTCGGACCGATAAGGTTTCAATGTGTGCATATTCCTCGTGATTGTGACGTCTTATGTTGGTAGACAATTTCAGACTTATCCAGATATTTGTTTAGTGTTCGGTAATAGTATAGTTATAGTAGCGGCGAGGCTTCCGCATTGAAAGGAAGGAAGTTAATAGGAAGATATTATTATGCGGTAATATTAAAATTATTCAGTTGACTTAATGATATATAAAGGCAATGGCGTAACTAAGGAGAATGGCATGGGTGGCCCACTCCGGAAGCCACCCAACCCGGAAAAAAATATAAACATAAACCATCAAAATAATTTTCAGATGTACAAAATGTGTGGAAACCTGTGATGTCCCAGGTTTTTGTGGACGATAACACGCTAAAAAAGGTCATCATTATTTCAACTTTTATTGCTGCAATATTTTATTTACATAGTTTGCTGCCCAGGGTTGCCACTCATGCTAGTTAAGTAATTAACAAAGGACGTTTCTTCTTAAATATCTTATACGTCTTCTACTTTTTACATAAAAAATAAAATAACAATACTATTAAACTATTACGTAAATATTAACTTATAAGCTTAAATATTTTACGTCTAAGGAAAGACTTTTCCTCCTTGTTTTTGTTTTAACGTTATGGGTTTAGCGTTCTGGCCACACTTTCACCTGATCTTAAGCGACGATGTGGCACAAGATGGTAGCATGCTAAGCCTATTAGAAGACTAGCTCTCAAGTGCAGTGCCGGAACACACCTATTGGTGCTTGGCAACAGATTTTCAACTTGAGGGTGGTAGCTAACCAGGCGGATATTAGAAAAAGGCCTACCATCGTGTTGTGGTTGCATCACAATGTTTTCCTTCACCCTAAGCTCAAGCTCAAAGCAGGGATTCGAACTCACGTCGATCGACGCGATGTCCGTACACGCTACAACTGAGCCATCATTGCATCATTTTGTATTACGGTATAGACACTTGTGTTCTAAGGAATTGTTTCTCATGATGCTTACAGCTGCTTTCCACCATCGCACCGCTTGCCACTGGTAAGAAGCTCCTCTTCACCTTGGAACCTAAATGGTCGCTGGAGAAGTTCCTTTCGCGACCGCTTTGGACGTAGAATAAGCTACCTGCAGAGGTTTTCCCAGGAGACTCACAGTATAGGGTTCTTCAAGAGGAGAGTGAACAGGTTTTAGAAGGCTTGGCAATGCGCATGTGCTGCTAGCGTTGCAAGTATCCTAGTCTTACCATTAAACAGACCGAATGCTTGTTTGCCTCCATCGTGGAAAAAACATTCATTTATTCATCCTTCCTTTATCCCTTTATTCATTCGCTCCTCCATTCATTTAAATAATCGTTCAATATGTCATTAATTCATCCATCCATTCGTTTGTTCGTTCGTCCACTGATTAATAAATTTGTATGTCTATTAAAACATTCTATCACAGGTAAAAACAATAGCTATAACCGAATTTGGAGCAACAAATTGATGGCGAATATATCTTCTAGGTGCCGAACCATTATACGCAGGTAATTAACGCCGTTGTAACCGGGGATAATCACCGTCCTCAATCCATTGTGTTTTTGCGTTGTCCATTTGGTAACGGCGTCTCAGAGAACACATTATGACCTATATTTGACATCACACATATATCATATTTATATACATTTTACATATATATATAATATATAGGTGATGTCAAATGAGCACCTTTATCCGGGAGGAAACATGCGTGTATGCGTTATAAATTGTTCGAACTACCCGTTTTATAAGGTATCTTCCTCAACTGCTGTCCCCAACAGTAAAATGCTGTAAAGTTTTTTTTTTTTTTTTCGAACTGACTATACTGTTAGCCTTGGAGCCTGGAGCCCTGGAGCCTTTACGGCTTTTACAGCTTTACCGGGCTTGGGGGCGACCGCTTAGGGCACTCAGCCACGAAAGCTAAGCAACAACATCCGAGGGTGCCAAAGTGGCCGAACCTCGGCTCGGACTGTTGCGCGTATGCAATTAAGTCGCAATCTGACTAAATCCCTATCATTCGATCTAAACTAACTATACATATATACATGTTTCTGCCCCTGGGAGGAGGGAAGGAACATGTGTATGTGTATTTAGTGGTCTGAAATTTTTTGTCTAATCTAAGTAGGCAAAAAAAAAAAAATAATGTCCCTTACAGAACCTATGTACCTGTGTGTTTGTATAATGCAGTGTCATGTATGGCTGTGAAAGCTAGTGAATGTAGAGTCACTGTATCGCGCGAACGGCTGCTTGACTCAAGGGCTCCATGCCGATGGATCGGACCTAGGCTTGAGCTGCCGCAGAGAAGGGCGGTCGTGGCGGGTATGCTGTAAAGTAAAAACCAGTCTAACCTCACACGACGCGAAAGTTTCACATGATATCAGCCCTCTTAATTCTATTGAATGTTATGATAAGCTGTTGATACGTTTTAATAAGCGTAAGTGTTCACCGTCATTTCTTTTCTGTATTGGATACGTTTATATCTCTACGACGATATTGTAGTAAATAATGGAAATACCAGCTTGAAATCATTAAAAACAACGGTAAAGTTAGATAGGTAAATCTAATATAAAATTGATAACTCACATACCTATATATATATAGGTATATATATAGGTATATATATACCTATATATATACATGGGCACATTAAAATAAGTATGGTATGCTTCACTTAAAATTAACATTTTAAGTTTATACAATTACATAATAAATAGTTAATACATTTTAATTATTATTATTTTTTACCTTTTTCAATTTTATCATCAGAAAAAACGTCTCATTGCGACGGTTTTCCACACCCGGATCTTTAAAAGTTCGGTCGTGTGTTCACAAAATACCTCCTCGATGCTCTGGACTGGTTGCAGATACGAGCTGTCCGAATTGTTAATGATGCAGACGTTACCCAATATTTCGAAGCGCTTTAGATTCTCAGGAACATCGCCTCGCTGAGCGTGTTCTACAGTCACGTGTTGTATCTATATATAACTATAATTTATATATATAATATAAATACCATTTATATATATATATATACACACACATATATATGTATATATAATATAAATATCATTTATATATGACTATAATATAACTATCATTTATTCATAATAACAAGACACTGCGACACATAATTTATACCGACCGCAGATATTACCCTGCAGAAGAACGCTGCCAAATAACCTTGTGGTGTGTACCTGCGGTGAGTAGAGTTTTCAGAGCTCCTTGGGGAAGGGGGGGGGGTTCAAGTTCAGCAATATGAACCACTTACCATCAGGCTGGCCGTATGCTTTTTTGTTATCTTATTTATATAAAAAAAGATCAAGCACGAATATACACAGGTGATTGTGTAAATAAAGAACAACAATATACATTATCCAACTGGGCATCACGTCATTACGAAAAGATGTCCCTTCAGCTCAGCATAATTGACGTACCACGTTGCACTCAGCTATTTCCAGCTGGAACTCGGAGGAAGTCACGATACAGATCTATCAATAATTTAACATAGGTTAATTTGTTTTCAAACGTTGTTTCTTTTTAATTTAATTTGTATTTAAAGGCGAATATATAAAGGTCAGTGTTATGGAAATAATAATAAAGTACCATTCCACAAGTAGCACTGTCTCAAGTAGAGAAAAATCTCCAAAGATTTATCTTTGTTCTACTACAGACCATTGACAAACATTAACATTTTTTTTTCTAAATCAACTTATTTACGAAAATTAACTTTAATAAACTTAGTCTTAAATCTAACAAACTATATTCTCTCGAAACAAACAAAAATATATTCTAAGCCGGCTCAATCGCCGTCGGCTATAAAATAACAAACGCTCCGGCTACGATATCTAAAGGTGAAATAAAAAATGTCTGCAATATACACTACCACAAAGAGATTTCGCTCCGCCTTCCTAAGATATTAAGTTCTCACAAAAATCGTTTTTTTCAAATAAATCTCAAAGAGGTTTTCGGCACGCATTGATGATAGCGAAGACCTTCGTTCTGCGGCGTTCTGAATTTTCAGACTAAGTTTTTTGTTTAATGTTTTTGTATTACGTAGTCATATTATCTATTTACTAGCTGTGTACTGTGGTTTCACCCGCGTATTCTTTAAAAAAAATCGCCGACTGGTGATTTATAATACTTCAGTAAAGACAATATTTTTTATCCGGCGGCCAGGGTTATGCGTCACAACTCACACGGCTCGATCGCGCCATATACTAAAGTCAATAGACCCGAGCCGAGTGTTAAATTACTTTAATTTCACATTATCTCCCAAGCTATTCGTCCAAATAACATGCTACAAAAGGCAAAGTGTATCTACATAAAATTGTCTTGATGATGAAGTAACATTCGTTCGTAAGGATTAATATCCCATGCCTAATAATAGTGCTCATAAATCACTTTTCAATTTTCAATAGAACTTTTTCACACAATACCTTATTATGGCTTATATATAAGATATAGGCATATGGTATCGCAGACTTTTTTAGATGTACTAAGGAGTAATATTTTTGTAGAACATTGTATTTATTACTAACCATTACGCCAGCGCACGCGGATCAAGCAGTTTGGGTGTCCGACTTACTTTACAAAAATTAATATTTAAGGCTAGCTGCGAGGTGAAGCATAATGCTAGATAGCCTATACTATTTCTCGTGAATCTGACTATCACATATAAAAAGGACTTTTCGAATCCTACTAATAGTTTAAAAGATTAGCGTGCTTAAACAAACAAACAAAAAAAACTATTTCGTTTATTATATTAGTATAGATTTTGCACCGGTTACAGTGGTCAAGCTCCATCCAACAAGATCGCTGTAATATTCTGCATAACAACACAATGGTGTTTAAATATGGAATTTTGAAATAATGCGAACATTCTTAATTACAAAACAAACTAAAAGTTGTGGATACAATCCAACTCGCCGCCAGGAGGGAAGTAATGCGGCTAGCATTGCCACTTTGTATGAGAAAGCCTATTCGCTGACCACGGTATTGGACAACCCTCTGGTTGCCAGATGCTACTACCCGTCGAATCGCGAGTTTTTTAAAAAGGTTGCGGGCACTCTGACCCCACGGTCACAAGGTTTCGACTACAAACTGCACAAAGTATCGACGTAAGTGGCATCCTATACTAAGAGTCGACCCATCTTTTAGGGGATAAGCGTCATACCGTCGTCATATAATTTTTTTAGGGATAATGTACGTGATGGATATGTAATACAATACAAAAATAACGGCGACCATTGATATACACTGGCTGATCTTAAAACGCGATAAACTAAAAGATAGTCTCTATGGTGAGTTAACGCCATTTGCATGATGGTGGCGATCCAATCAGGTACAAAACCCTACCCTGCTTGATTACTTGATTCTCACTGACCGTACCTTCTAGAATCGGATGGAACTTGTACTCTCCACAGCCCACCCTCGCATTTCCGCAAGGCTCGATTTTGGCGCCTTGTCTGTTCAATCTGTACTACAGCGATATCCCGCGTCCTCCCTACGTCCAGATAGGTTTATACGCTGAAGATACAGTCGTCTACACCGCACGCAGGAACAGAGTTCAAATCAGAGCCCGTATTCAACGCACCATATAGTTATGGTGATCGAGAGATGGTTTCGTAAATGGCGCATAGCTCTCAAACACCGATAAGAGTACCCCGATTCTCTTTAAACCTGCATATCTAAGAAAGACACTCGAAACTTATTGTTATCCCAATCCCCTGGGCTGCCCAGACTAAATATCTGGGTGTTACCCTCAACAATATACATACTTCAATGCACATTTCCGTATAGTCGGGAACATGGTCCTCGGTAAGCAAAATATACCAGAGACATAAGCTTACACTATATAAGACAAGTGTCCACCGTCCAGAACGTAGACCTTCATAGAGATATGGAACTTCCTACGATCAAATCCTATGTTATATTCCTCATGAGATCCTATTTCGGCACAGCGTCCAATCACCAAAACCCATTAGTGGTAGCCGTCGCGAATCACACCCCAGTCCTAGATGACCCAAAGGCAAAACGCCGACCGCAGAATATCTTTGCCGACCCCGACCGAGAGAAAATAAACATGTATAATATGTGTAGTTCATTTAGATCAAATTACAGATAGGGAATTAGCCAGCCCGGTGAAGTTGTAAAAGCCCTCTGAGGCTTCAGAGCTCCTTAGGCTAACAGTGTAGTCAGATCTAAAAAAAAAAAATTTTTTTTAAATTTCAAAAAGTAATATTAATTTAAGTACGAAAACTCGGCAATAGAATTCATTTTCTAAACTTGAACGTAAATACTTTTCACATCACCGTAAAGCTAAAGTTTATTATCGGCCAGTGACGTTTACGAGACACGAACGAAAATTGGATGATTGCTCCCAAAATCGAGAATGTATTTAGTTGAGTGGAGGTACGTCTAGCAAAAAAACTCGGGGTATAAAATTATATCGGTACATTTCCTTCGATACGGAATAAGCCTACCATTTTCGATCCGTTCGTAAATAATACTGTGACCGTTTGTTTTATTTGGAAACGTTGGCCATGTATTTTCGGTGTATAACCAAACTGGGAGTGCAACTGTTAGTTATTACATAAGAATCACCGAATTGCGAACAGATTTTTATAAGCTAAATTGCAGAATAAGCTAATGTGTGTTGCTGTAACCATAGGAGAAATTAGATTTAAATCACATTTTTCATGAATAATGATAATTAAAAACATCTTTACTACTTTTGCTATTTTTGGCTTAAACGAGGAAATGAATCAATTGCAACATTATAGTGAGGGTACAATGACGTTTAAAAATCGATGTGTGCCTTGAGATTAATGATAAGTGGCGCTTCAGCTGTCATGAGGGATAAAACAAAAGATCTAATAAATTAATGGAATACACATACGAGTAAGTCAGCTAAGCTCGAAATGATTGTGGTATGTTTAGTTATGTTTATAGTGTTCCTCTTTAAAAACAAAGAAGGAGAACTCTGGTTCGGTTATTCAATATAAAAAATACTTACTTTGGAAAAAAATAAACAGATTTTCTAATTAGTCTACAAAAAGCATCTTCATTAATAGCTAATGTTATTCAATTCGAACATAAAATTACAATGCTGGATTGTTGAATGCAGGATATTTTAAACTGTGAATTGATTGTTATTACTTGTACATAAGGTTCAATTTTCAAGTAAGAGACTTGTATTGAATGTAGTTAGACGACTTAGAAGCGGAAGCAACGGAAAGTTTTATGTGCTTATCCAGTACCTTGTTCAAATATCCTTAGCAAGACATGCAATAAACTTGCGCTATAATATCTAAATCAATAACACAAGATTATTAAAGGCTTATTTGTTTTATAGAGACATTGTCGTATAGAAAAAGGGTTGAAAAAAGATCTTTAGTGAATTCCAAGTTAATTATTTTATCTGAGCTTGATGGTATAAAGTTTGCAAATTTATTTGTATTTATTTATTTTGTGTAAATGAATTAGCGGAATGGAACTTCTTGACAACCACGACTAGACGCGACACTGCTTAAATGACACGTCGTGACGTCCTATCTGGACGCTTTTACTCCCGTCTAATTTACCATTGGATATTTCTAAAAGGGCACGTCGTGACGTAACCTTGGTCAGACGTAACACTGTCCGAAGCTACATCGTCGCGACGTCCTACGATCAGACGCAACTCTGTCTAAATGACATGTCGCGATGTCCTATAACCAGACGCGCCACCGGCCGAATACAACTTCACGACGTCCCGCTTACGTCACGCTTAGGCGTATCATGTTCCAGAATCAGCCGATGTATATCCAGTAATTCAGCAGGGTTATAGAAATCTCTACAGGCATTCTCTTTTAATTTGCCGCATTTCGGAATCACCAAGTGTTTAATCCAGCTGCTAAAAAGGCTCTCAGGCATGTCAGCGGCGATCGCCAACCGTCGATAGATAGCCAATCTCATGGTGGTCGCCATTGTTTTTGGAATGTTTACCATCGAGCACAATGTCATCAATTTGCCGTGTTACTATATAAAAAAGTTGGTAAATTAAAACTTACTCTATTCTCAATTTAGAAGAAGAAGGTTATTGGGCAAATGAGTATTGCGATTGAAGAATCTCAAGAATTTGACTAAAATAATATAACTGGGATTTCAAACGTGTAACTGTCAATATAAGTTTTATTTTCATTTTTCTTTATAGAATATCTCACCTAATGTGGGTCCTAAGATGGTCCGCTAAACTTAGTGGGGGACTCATTTTCAAGTGCAGCTGCCGAAACATACATATAGGTGCTTGGTTATAAAATGCTTTATAAAATTCCTTATGGTTTCATCATGATGTTTGTCTTCACTAAAAGCTCAGGCTCACTGTAGAGATTCAAACCCACGTCGACGCTGTGATTGTTAAGGTAGGTTAATATTATTATAACAAATATTTTAAATGGAAATGCTAACTATATTTACCTTGAAAACAAAACGCTGGAGGTAAAGAAGAAAGTTTTCCAGCTCCGTATTGGGCTTCGGATCACGATCCTAATCTACACCGCGAATGGTACAAAACAAAATTTAAATTCGTAACTACATTAAAACTTTGCACGAATGTTGACTTTAAATCGATTACTTAACCTTTGTTCAGACTGTGTTAATTTATCAGAACCGGATTTTGTAATGTCCGCGGGGTTGCGGTCTACCAGTCTGTGTTTTTAGTATAATCAGCCGTTTGTAAATCTTCTTACTTAAGTAGGGCCGGCATAACATGTTTTCCTCTTTGACTCTCATCTATCAGCTGTCCTCAGTATTTACACCTTTTATATACATATGCTCACACTTATGGGCCGGTGCTCTTGCCTACCAGCTTTCTCCTCTTGACTCCGTGCAAAGGCGTGGTATTCGCATTGTCAACGATATTGAGTTAACATGTTGTCTAGACGTCTTACAAATTCGCAGAAAATTATCTTTGTGTCTTCTACCGTATGTACAATGGAGAATGCTCTGATGACCTTTTCGGTATGGTGCCCTCATCATTGTTTCAACTATACTTTCCGCCGTTGGCTGGCTGCTCATCCTCACACTATAAAATCTAGTCGAAAGGCGACAACAGTAACGTTTTCTAGAATCGAACTCACGTAGATCAACGCGATGTCCGTATACGCTACCACTGAGCCATCATTACTTCGATTATAGTAGTTGGTATCTACCACTATAAATACATATATATTTGCATATCTATCTACCTTCTTCTATATCTATTACACATATTATAAAATACAACGACACTCTGTCTGTCTGTCCGTTTATGTTCTTTTCACACGAAAAGCACTTATCCGATTTTAATTTTTACATTAACATTAATTTTTAACATTTTTTATGTTTTGTGTATTTTTTCCAAAATAAAAGTAGCCGATATTATTCCTTATAACACCAGGTATCTGCCAGTAGTCTCGTCAAAATCGGTCCAACCCTTTTGGAGATTACCCGGAACAAACAGTCAGAGAGACAAAAATTACAATTTTTTTTTGTTATAGGTAAAGTGTATACTTTCATATACATTTAGTAAAAACCTGTTGTATACACATTACAGACATACACTTAAATTTTATTATATGTATATGTTTATAGACAATAATGAAATGCCGGTATTCTATAGAATGTCTAATAGCACCCGGCAATGTATGAAATAAAGAGAATTATTACATACTTTGCCTAGACATTCTATTGAATGCCAAATGCTATTTGGACATAGTATGAAACACATCTCCAGGTCATTTAGAATATCACGTGGGAATTTTTGACTGGATTTCAAAGTGTCATGTGATTGACACAAACGCATACAGCTATAGGATTTAGCCTACGATAGAAGGAGATAGAATATACACAGTTAATGCAAGTCCTTATTTATACGACTACATTCGTTATCGAATTGTCCTAGCAGTTTTACAACCATACTTGTACGAACTGTTGTATTAAATAAAGTATGCACGTCATTTATAACATTTCCTACGCATTATATTGAGACCGTGACACTCTCCGACCGCTGCCGCGGCTGGCTCGCTAGTACTTGTTCGCAAGTCTAATCTAACCTAACCGTCATTATCTCGTAACGCTTGTAGCGCTTGTAATGACTTGTGCCAACAAGATAGAAGAAGAGCCAATAAGCAAATGGAGAAAATGGAAACGATTCTTTTCGATCTACAACGACCACTACTTCAAAAATTAGGTTTTCATCTCATACAACGAAACATCTTGTGATGGGAAAAAGTATAGGTAGGTACCTATAAATTCTATTCACTAAAAAATTCAACATTTTCGTACTGTTAAACTGCTAGTTGACCCGTACGAATCTTAAGCACATTATAGAATGTTAACAATCTAACAGCTGTCATATTAGTTAAACAAACTGTTAATAGACGGCGCCTCCTATATGTTAGTTGAATACAGTATTTCCTAATGCAAAAGTGCTTTTAAATGATTTCAACGAAAATGTTAACTTTATTTTAAAGTTCTCTATTGTTCATCAATAGGGACATACAATTTAAAATCATCTATAAATCATTAATTTTGATTAACAATTAAGGGAGATAAGATGTTGTGATTGGCGTATTTCATAATCTAATATTGGGCCCTTTAATTAAATCAAAAATGTCATGAGAAGCCACATATTGATCACTAACGATATTATCTTCCCGGTTGATGTCAGTTTTTAGGTTTTTTTAAAACTCAAATTATATACAGCATATTAATTTTGCTAAACGGAATAATAATAAAATACAACACTACTTGGCAATATAATTGATGTTTTATAATTATTTTCAACAGTGATTTTAATAATAATCCAAAGGGTATACGATTGAACAATTAAAATAATGTATTCAAACGATTTATCAACGTAAGTCGTCACGTACTACATCAAGTAACAGCCACATGTAATCCTCCAAAATATCTTTGAACAACGAAACTCCATTATTCTTGTCTCCATTTCAAATTAAATTTACTCGTTTCCAAAAACCACAAATCTGAAAACCCACTATACGAGGTAATAGGTAAGTATCAGATACGTATATATATTTCAACTCATCTTTGCGGGCGGCCCTATGTGTGTGTGAGCTTGTAAACATGCGATCAGCTTACGATCGAAACGTGTTTTTGTCACTTTGTTCTACTGGTACAGCCGGTAATAAAAATGTCTGATTCGTGACGGAAATAATGTTTCACTTAACCAGTAGTTGTGCTTGATAATACGTCGTACCACAAAGATCACAATATCAAAGCGCTAAATTCTAATTTTAAACAGAATTAAAAGAAAACTATTCAGCGACGAATATACGATATTAATACACAAATAATAAAGAAATTAATTATACAATAATTTAACGGTGTTGGTGGAAAAAACAATCTGCGGGCTGGTCATCCTCCAGATCTCCTACTTCCCCGGGGGTGTATGATACAGACACTGAATCGCTGAGAATGAAACTATCAGAGCTCCACTTACCGAGCAATTCCTCCTCATTGTCCAGCTTTCCGGGTATCCTAGAACTTGCGTGGTACGTATTAGCGGTTATAAGCTTAAAGAACTTGCGTAAGTCACGGCGGTAAAACAATTAAAGCGGAGAGACCGATCACGACCGCCGGCGGGAACGGACGTGTTTACGACCGCTCTCTGCCGCCTTTGTGAAGTTTTACGACCGACCGGCTTTGCTGCACACCTGCATCGCACCTGCGCCGCACCTGCGTATCGCCGTCTCGCTCGCACCCATTGTGTCGCGCTGCACAACCATAAAACTGCTCTTTTAAGAGCAAATTGTTTCTATTCGACGAAATCCACACTTTAGTGGTCACTTGCCTGATACCTGACGGTGCCAACTAAAGCAAGTGGGTGCGTGACCCAAGCGCCCCTCGGTTGCCTCCTTCAGAGGCAAACGATAGTACTTGGTCGGGCTCAGGAATCTTGGCCCTTGATAGAGTCATAGTCAAGCCCTGAGTGTCTCCTTCCCACCCTTCCGATCCTGCTACACATCCATCCCCGAGTGTCTGTTTGGGCGTAGCTAGGTATTTATACCGGCTGCGTTCTCTGCCTCGGGCTTGATAGGGACCTCCACGTAGGGCCCGGTAGGTTCTTTCCTGCGAGTCATTACACCGTGACCCGCAGGTCCCTTTACACGGCTCGGGATAGCCGTTTAAATTCACTCGGCGCACCCCCCTGCCTCTCCGGCAGGGAGGTTTAACTTCACCCCCGCCCGCCCAACCGCCGCCGCCGGAATGGCAGACTTGGAAAGCTTCGTTGCGTTCGCAACAAGCCTACACCCGTCGATATGGACGGATTTCAATAGGGCCATCGCGGCCGCGCAACCCGCCATTGCTGTCGCACAGGCCACCGAGGCCACCAGCGACCCCGCCGCGCCCCACGCGACGGACAAGAAGCCCGTCTCGCGCTCCCGCTCAACGGCACCCCGCGCTCACCGTCAGACGCCGTACAAACGGCCGTCATCGCGCTCGCGTTCCCCGGGCAATCAAGTCACGATCCCAGCGCCCTCTGCGCTGCCGATCAAGAACTCTTTCGCGTCGTTAGTTCCCGAAGCGGACACGCCGACGCTAGTAGCTACGAACAATAGCTACTCGCCCACTAATCCGGATCCCGAACCCGAGTCCAACGAAATGGACACGGCGATAGTCACAGATAACGAGGGCTTCACCCTCGTTCAAAAAAACAAGCCCGCCAAACGGGCATCGCGTTCGCGTCCCGAGTCTCCGGAGACTCAGTCCCGCCCACAAAAGGCGCAGAAAACTGGGCTAAACAGCCACGCCCCCCGCTCCGCAGCGCCCTCAGCGCCTGCCGGTACTTTTGCCGGCAGAAAGGCGCGTCGCCCACCGCCGGTAGTAGTCCAAAACAAGGCGGTCTGGACTAAGCTCGCGGACAAGCTTAGAGACTTAAAAATTAATTATACCTCGGCCAGTAACACGGCCAACGGTATCCGCGTACAAGTAACCACTTCTGACGAACACCGTCAGTTCACAAAGTTGCTCCGAGCAAGCAACCTACACTACTACTCATACACCCTAGACGATGAGCGTCACCTCCGGGTTGTAATCCGCCGCATCCCGGTGGAAATCACGCCCGAGGAGGTCAAAACTGACCTCTTAGCGAAGGCCCTCCCTGTCCGCGAAGTGCATAGAATGCACGGCGGACAATCCAAAAACCGACCATTAGATATGGTCGTAGTTATCTTGGATCTGACCCCCGAGGGCAGAGCCATCTTTAATGTCAGGAAAGTGTGCGAGCTCTCCGGAATAGCCGTAGAGCCCCCACACAAAAACCGCAGCCCTCCGCAGTGCCACAACTGCCAGCTGTACGGACATTCGGCCCGTAACTGCCATTTACGTCCCAGGTGCGTTAAGTGCCTCGGGGACCACGCGACAAGCGAGTGCACGCGCACTCGCGAGTCGTCTACCCCTCCGAGCTGCGTGCTATGCGGCAACGCGGGTCACCCCGCGAACTATCGCGGCTGTCCCCGTGCCCCGCGTCCCACGCGCCCTATGCGCCCTACGCGCCCAAGGCAAGAGCGACACACCCCTCCTCAGAGGGCACGTCCCGCCGCCAATAGTCAACCCATGCCTCTGCTCACGCCAGAAGCCTTTCCCAGCCTCCCGGGCGCTTCCCGCGCCCCGGTGGCGGCCACCCCCGCACCCAGCGCACCCCCTCCGGCCATGCGAGCCCCTCAGGCAGCATGGGTCTCTACTCCCCGCCCTCAGCCTCCTAAGGCTCAGGCCTCCCCGCCCGTTAGCACGCGCCGCGGCGTTGACTACATGGTCATGCTCTTCCGCGAGCATGACCCTCAGGAAGTACTGGCATACGACCAGTGCGTCGCTGAGTACGGCCCCGCCGAATCCATCAGGCGTTTTCCCCTGATGACAGCGACGCTAATGCGCCTGGCCCGTGCCGGGAAATAGATAACGGTTATAAATGGCTCGCATTAAACCTAGGAGTCTCAACATCTCTTTCTTTAACGCGCGAAACCTCCTTCCACAACGGGACCTAGTATCCACCTTTCTTAGGGAACGGGAGATAGACGTATTTCTAGTACAAGAAACACTTCTAAAACCCAGTAGGCGCGACCCTAAGATAGCAAATTACAATATAGTCAGAAATGACCGTGCCACCCGAGGAGGCGGCACGCTCATCTACTACAAGCGTTCCCTCTATTGCATGCCAATAGACCCTCCCGCACTTACCAATATGGAAGTGTCCATCTGTAGAATAGGCATGACTGGCCATCCGTCAATCACGCTTGTCTCTGCATATCTCTCCCCGAGTAAAAGACTCCTTCAGTCCGATCTGGAGGCGCTACTTTCACTCGGTCAATCCGTAATAATAGCAGGCGACCTCAATAGCGGTCACACCCATTTCAACAACTCGCGTAACACCCCTAACGGGGTTATTCTCGACCTACTATGCGATGTGCTCGGCTTTGACGTCATAGCACCGCTAGAGCCCACGCACTTTCAAGATAACTGTCAACCGACAGTACTTGACACATAGCCCTCCTCAAAGGTGTCTCACTTCGGTTACGACTTATAGAAGTCGTACACGAACTGGACTCCGATCACCGCCCGGTTATCTTACAACTCGGGCAACCGTTCGACCCCAGTCCGCCAAAAGTCAAAGTAGTTGACTACGCGATATTAAATCGTTACCTAACCGATAACGCTACCCCGTCCAGCTTAGCTAGGATCCCCGACGTATTAGAGTCAACAGCAGACGCCGACTTAGCGATCGATTCCCTGGTCGACTACCTCCAAACCGGTGTAAGGGAGGCCTCGAGAGAGGTGCAAGCGGCAAACGAACGCCGTTTTATACTCCCCCCCGGCTTACGAGCGTTAATCACTGAAAAGAACGCCGCGACACGTGCACACGATTCTTATCCGACGAGGGATAACACCTGTAGGTTACGGCGACTTCAGAGAGAGGTTAGAACTCGCATCGGCGAGTACAGAGGTCACCGGTGGGATAACCTCCTAGAGGGTCTCAAGCCGTCCCATCTGGCTTACTGGAACCTCGCCCGCTCTCTGAAGTTAGAAGCTTCCGCCCTGATGCCGCCCCTCGAAAGGGGCCCCGATCTCCCACCCGCGTTCGATAGTGACGATAAGGCAGAATGCCTTGCCGCAAGCTTGGAGAGCCAGTGCTCTCCAAACTGCGACAACGTAGACACTGCCCACATCGAAACCATCGAGACCGCCGTTCAGGAACTAACGACGATTCCCCCCGCGGAAACGTTAAACCCGGTCGCGCATGACGAGATTTGTTCTGTTATTAAAGGCCTTAAGCCTAGAAAGTCCCCCGGCCCCGACGGTATCAGGAATGAAGTACTTAAACTTCTTCCCGATCACCTCATAGCTCTTTTGGTCTGCATCTTTAATGTAGCCATAGCCCACTGCTATTTTCCAGCCGTCTGGAAAAAAGCTATAGTTATAGGTATTCACAAGCCCGGCAAAAAAGCTTCGCTTCCCGATAGCTATCGCCCGATCAGCCTTTTAAACACACTAGGGAAACTTTACGAGCGGCTCCTTCTGAACCGTCTCAAAACCGTTATAGATATTAAAAATCTATACCCTCCCGAACAGTTCGGTTTTCGCGCCCGACACTCGTGTACACATCAAGTGCACCGCCTCACGGAGCACATCACGAGCAACTTTGCCAAAAGTAGTATCGCCCCCGCCCGTACGCTTGCGGTCTTTTTCGACGTAGCTAAGGCCTTCGATAAGGTCTGGCATGCCGGACTAGTCCACAAGCTACATCAATTAGAAGTCCCGGATAGGTTAGTTCATCTAGTTCACGATTTTCTACGCGACCGCACCTTCCACTACCGAGTGGAAGGAGTACTATCTACCGCCCACCCTATACGCTCAGGCGTCCCGCAAGGTTCCATTCTGGCGCCTTGCCTTTTCAATCTGTACGTCAGCGACCTCCCGAAGCCCCCCGGGGTCGAGGTAGGGCTCTACGCTGACGACACAGTCATATATGCGTCAAACAGACACAGAAAAAATCTCGCCTGCGCAGTCCAACGTGCCGTAACCACTCTCGGGGAGTGGTTTCGAACGTGGCGAATAGCTATTAATCCGGTAAAGAGCGCCGCGATTATGTTCGAACCGCATACATGCAAACTACCACGCACGGTAGGACCCCTCTCATTATTCGGTACGAATATCCCTTGGGCCACCAAGACTAAATATCTGGGTGTCACCCTCGACTCGAAGCTTAACTTCAACGCACACGTTACTATAGTCAGGAATAGGGCCATCTGGATCCTTTCCCGCTTGCGACCCTTGCTCAGTTCGGTAAGCAAAATGTCCTTAAGACATAAGCTCACACTGTACAAGATGTGCGTCCGTCCGATCTTGACATATAGCTGCGCCGCGTTCGCACATATGTCCAAACATAACTTTGCCCGCATGCAAAGAGTCCAAAATCGGTTTCTCCGTCGCCTGCTTGACCCTCCAGCCTTCGTTAGGAACATGGACCTGCACAGGGACATGAGGCTTCCCTCGATAGAAGCCTATGTGAAATATCTCACCAGGAGATACTTCGATAGCGCTTCGAATCATCCCAACCCGCTCGTAAAATCCACCGTGAACTACGTCCCAGACAACTCGATCCCCGTTGCCAAACGTTATAAACGCCGTCCGCGAAATCTCTTTGTCGATCCCGATGACGACATCGAGAACGCTAACAATTTCTACGCGTCCGCTCCCGCAACATATGCGTGCTCGCGCCCACGCCCGCGAAACCACCGTTCCCTCCGCAGGGGACGTACGGTTAACTTCGCTCCCGCACACCCGCCACGACCGCCCTCCTCTGCGGCAACTCAAGCCTAGGTCCGATCCATCGGCATGGAGCCCTTGAGCCAAGCAGCCGCTCGCGCGATACAAGTGACTCTACAATCACTAGCTTTCACAGCCATACATGACACTGCATTATACACACATGCACAACACACATAGGTACATAGGTTCTGTAAGGGACCTTTTTTTTTCTTTTTTTGCCTAGTTAGATTAGACAAAAATTTTCAGACCACTAAATACACATACACATGTTCCTTCCCTCCTCCCAGGGGGCAGAAACATGTATATATGTATAGTTAGTTTAGATCGAATTACGGATAGGGAATTAGTCAGATCGCGACTTAATTGCATACGCGCAACAGTCCGAGCCGAGGTTCGGCCACTTTGGCACCCTCGGATGTTGTTGCTTAGCTTTCGTGGCTGAGTGCCCTAAGCGCTCGCCCCCAAGCCCGGTAAAGCTGTAAAAGCCGTAAAGGCTCCAGGGCCCCTAAGGCTAACAGTATAGTCAGTTCGAAAAAAAAAAAAAAAAAAAAAAAAAAAAAAAAAAAAAAAAAAATAAATTAAAGCGAAGCGTGTAAGTAAATGCGTGTAATAAAAACTCTCGAAGCTAACTGGTTTTGAAGTGAAAACTTCTTTAGCACCGTTTCAAATAAACCCGATGTAACGACAACACGACAGTAAAAAGAGACAACCATATACATCTATAGGATTTAGTCTACGAGAGAATGAGATAGAATACATTTAAATTATGTACTGTTAATGCAAGTCCTGATATTCATGATTGTGATCGTCGTCGGATTGGCCTAGTGGTGTGAGACGACCAGACTTCATACGCAGTACGTACGTGGGGTCGATAGGATTTAGGCTGATTTTACTCACCTGATATTATTATTACACTTATTAGGTGCTTTTCGAAAGATTTTCAACTTGAGGGTGGTAGCTTGCCAGGCGGACATTAGAAAATGCCCCAGCTTCATGATTTGGTTATACCACAATGTTTTCCTTCACCGAAAGCTGACACTCATTGCAGGGATTGGAACTCGAGTCGATCGACGCTATGTCCGTACACGCTACCACTGAGCCATTATTGTTTCAAAATAATATAATACAGCGTTAACATATTTCAACCGCAATGCGGATGTAACGAAACAGTCTAAGTTTTTCTCCGCACACCTGACAGCTAATTTACAAGTCACTTAATTGTTTTCTTGCGGTGGAATAAACTTAAGTTTAACAGTAGTAAAGTACCGACGAACGAAGAAACTCGGATAATTTTGTCACGAACAAATATTGTTAAATAAAGTTTTGCATATTTTGGATTATAATCAAATTACAGTAAATATACGAGTATATATTTACTAGGATTTAAAGAATTGAATTTGTCTTTGCTGTGTGGGTAACACGGCATATTTTTCCGAAAGGTTCGCCACCACCTTATACTAGGTGTAACACCCATCATAGTGGCATATGGCGCACATGTCGCGTTTTGGGATCAGCCAGTGTATACCCCAGCTACCAAAATTACTGATCCTCTCGGTGGTCGCCTTTATTTTTGGATCGTATTGTTCATCATACATCAACGCAGTAATTGAAACCCGTTCTAGTTATACAGAACGTTTAAATAAATGTAACATTATATGATGAAATTTAGACATATATAAGCTAATTGTATAAAAGAATAAGGTTATTTAGTCTTTATTATTGTATCGTTATTGTGTCCTCGCCTTCGTTCTTCGAGATTATTGTTTAGTACTGCCAAATTATGCGGGGAAAAAGATAACAAGTAACCTTAAAAACAACTTTAAATGGTAATTTCATACTTTCATGGCAACACTGCGAAGTGCTCGTTTCCTACGAAAGAAATATTGGGTAATGTTTAAAAGTTTAAAACTGTCCGTTACTAGGGCACATGGTAAATAAGACCTCTTTATGCAAGAAAAGGTAATGTGATTAGGGAAAGTATAATGCGACTTCAGAGTTCTTTAAAGCGGTAACCTCAAAATGTACTGTTTTATCGTCCGGATTTATGTTTACAATGAATTATTTATGTATTTTGTTTGTACTATGCATTTTGGTTTGAAATTTCTTGGCTTACCTTCAAAGTTTATGTTGTCCACGTTATATTAGCCTTTATTCGTTTGCTAAAATAAGTGTACATAAGTATAATGTTATGGTTTCGTTTCACGTCAAGCAGACAACGACAAAAAAGTGAGGTTCTGAATTCCGTTCATATTCGGCCTAATTGTAGGTACTTCTAGTAGGTATGATTGTGGATACACATTACTTTTGTATAATCTTTGTTTGTCAAAGTATGGTTTTATAAATAACTCTTAATTGGAACAGTTTTTCGACTGAACAAATTCAATAACATATCAAACGTAGCTATTTATATAGCAATTTTCCTGTTCTTTTTAGAAATAAAATCTAACTTGAAAAAAAAAATCTACAAAATAGGACGTTAACATTCAAAACAATATTTTAATAACATCAACAGATTTTTTTATATTTCAGAACATAATTTAAATTACTTTTATAATATACACTAGAAGTTATAGAATGGGATTTGTGTTACTTAACAAATTAGAATAATATGGAAAAAGTGAAAATTGAGAAACAAAATAAGTATATTATATACGATATGTTTCAGTGTCAGTGAGGATGTAGAAATGTGTAAGTCGGCCGCAACAGCGCTTTTTCTCGCCGTGCTAGCTGCACTGCCTTCTAAAGGTATACCTAATTTATATTTATTGAATTAAATCCTATGCCTTCATAAATATGAAACAAGAAACGTATTTGTAAATTTAAAATGAAATGCTCAATTATTATTTATGATACTTTAGGAATGTTTCCGAAATTGGTTCCTTATTTTGTGACTGTTTAAATTTCAATATTGTCTATACAAAATATGCAATAACATTAATAAAGACATTATTGATTTTTGTGTCGAGGGAAAACTTAATAATAAATACTCTATTCTTAGAGATACTTATTTCAAAACCGTAAAGAAAGGCATTATATTATATAACACAAAAGCACTGGATAGAAACTTTATAAGAACCGTTTTAGACGATGAATAATTTTATTAGTAACTAACAAAGTTGTTTTCTTTTAGAATAGCTTTGAAAATTGTTAATATTGTGTTTGGACCTTTTAAGAATCGTCTTTTAGTGAAGGATCGTTTAAAGGTCAAACTATTTCAAAATATTTTACTAAACGCTCTCCACACAAATTAGATTACACATATTGAAGGAGTCGTCTTAACTTGTATTCTAAAAGTACGTATTTTACTTTCATTTGCGGGTTTAACTAAGATGTACCGGGATCTACCTAAAATACTGAATAATGATTGCTTATTAACTAGTATGTTACGAATTCGATATATGATCTATGTGTTGTCACTGGCATGCATTTTACATTGGCATATTTATTGTATTAAAGTAAAGTGCAAGCGTAATTAATATTTGAAATTAAAAAAAAATAGGTGTGTGTGGCGGTTTTTTTAATAAAACTGTGTATGAAACAGAATTATTAACCACAACTAAATCAGCAACAATGTTTTCATACTAATGATACTAAATCGTTGACTTCATTAATTAAAAAGGTTATTTCTCAAACAGACGTTTTCAATGAATCTTAGAAATAGGATAATATTTTTGAAAGAAAACTAATTGATTTATAGTTAGTACATTCTCATACTACAGTAGAAAAGAGATTCATAAAGTAAGGGATTTTTATGAAATCACAAATCTACCTCACAAGTTTAAAAATACAAAAGTGTATAATTGGTTCTCTATAAACATTTACCTCCAGACATTTTAACCTAAATGAACTATCATCGATTATTGAGTTTCTCATTTACGTTTCAATTTCCAGGCACCGATGCCGATGCGACCTCAAGTATATTGAATGAGACGACTGACACTCATAAAACTAAGACCTTACCAACGATAAACATACTGTACCAAATGCTACATTCAACCCCAGAACATTATCAAACTAAAATTGTCGAAAACTTTAATTACACTAATTTTAGTCCAATACCTAGTTTAAATTCTTACAAAAGTTTTGTACCCAATCTTGATGATCAAGGTGAAGAATGTTGCCCGAATGTTAATGATATAGGTCTCAAACTCAATAAGAACGCTAGTTTGATTGCGGAACCTAACGTAATTGTTGAAACTATGGACAAGAAGAATAGAAAGAGAAGGGTTGTGAAAGTGATAAGGACTGATGAAGTAACTACAGGAGATATAAGTATAGAAATAACGACTGCTCCTGCTTTGTCAAACATATCCCCTGTTGTAATGGAAAGAAAAAAGAAACCGGGAGAAACAGGATCCAGTGCACCGCTTTTGAATTATATATTTGATACGTATTCAAATGCACATCAGCATAGAAATGAGAAGTAAGTATATACATGCGTACATATATGTGAATTAAGCAGACTAGTATTTAGAATAAATTTACAGAAGATAGCTAAAAAAATATTTAAATTGGTTGATACATTTTCTGAATGTACACCACTTGTTTTAATAGTACTCTGCTAAACGAATGCATTACAGTATATAGAAGTGTTTAGTTGTTGTTCACATACAAGAAAAGGGTTCAAAATTATGTCATGTGACGAAAACATTTAAAATATTGGTTAATGTGTGTACCATAAACACGATTAAAAAATGATAATCTTATTTACAATTCAATTGCAAATTGCAATTACAAATTGATTTTTCAAATTCTACTTTAAAGTACTGCTTAAGTTCATTTAAAAAAAATGAAACTTTTCCCATGTATTTCGGTTTACATTACAAATTTGAGTTAACCATTTAAAAGATCTAGATAGCTCAGATTATAATATGATAAATGTTAATCAACATCAAATTACTAATTATTATTATATGACAGCATACGAGTATTGAAAATAAATTAATGAACGTTAAAACCGACACGCAAACCGATACTTTATTGAAACAAATTGCAGTTTGTACAATGTTTATTTCAATTTAAATTTTCAAACCATTTATATTCAATTCATAGGATTTGTGTTTTGGTAAATAAATATTTTGTATAAATGTTTAAATTTAACGACCAATGAAGAATTCGGTTACTTTGATTACAAAGTTTGTTGTAAAAGCAGAAATGTTTTGATCGGAGTGAAATTTATCTTTGTTAAGGGGAAATTTTTATACCGCATTGAAAATTATTTGTGGAATGGATTGCACGGTTGAAAGTAAACGAAGTGGAACAAAAAAGTTTTGACAATTTCTTAGAGCTTTGAAAGACTTCAGTAGATAAGTATTTTGCTTTCAATAAAAGTTACCCAGAGTATTTGATATAGCCTTTTCTGTGAATAAGTCTATAAAAGTTGTTTGTCTGCGTTTAAGGTGTATTTTAAAATAGCAGAAATATTAATTTACTAACTCTCCGCTCGCGCCTACGCTATAACTATAAGGTTAATACAGTTTGTTAATTTTTTGGGGAAATATGGGGATACAATTTCACACACGACCATTTAATTCCAAACTAAGCAAAATTGTATCATGGTAACTAAACAGCTGATATACATACATATATAAATATTGAACATTCAGAAGCACAACTGGCAATTATGCTCATCACACAAGTCAGTCATGTACGGGAATCGAAACCACGACCTCTCGGCTTAATAGTAGGGCTAGTACCACTGCGCCACGAGGCTTGTCCTTTTAATATATCCTGTCTGCTTAATAAATTTTATTTCTTTTTTATTTCTGTTGTTCATATATCTTAATGCATTGATTCATCAATATTGTCACTACTTAGACATACGCTATCGGTGACTTTTTATAGATATTTATAAGATTACAATTATGTAATACATTAATTTGATATATCTCTTAGGGTTTACTCAGTGTAAGCAATTTAAGAGACCGAAAAGTGTCTTTTTCGGAATTGATTCATTTTATCCTATATAAAATGGCTAGATGAAATAGATATTAATAAAATAAAAAGCTGTCAATCAGATGAGTGGTTTTCGCGTGAAAAGAACATAAACGGACAGACAGAGGGACGTTGAATTTTATATTATGTATCTAACCTATTTCTATATAGATGTATAGATTTCCTAAAATTAAGCATCATCCAAGTTTCTACAATTTGCTATCAATGAATTTATGTTATTTAGTAAGATCTTTGTAGTTTAACAAATTTCATTGAATTTGTTTTTTGTTTTCGTTCATAATTTAGGATTGGAAATGGTAATAGCATCTACGCTGCTGCAGCATCCGACGTGGAAGCTCTAGTAGGATCAACAGCTCACCTTGACTGCAAAGTTGACGCACTTCATGATAAGCTGGTAAATCAATATTTATCATTGTGATCGGACTACCAGTGTTTATTTAACATTTCCTATATAATTTTTATTGTTCTACTGTGTATTTTGGTATTTATCATAGAACAAATATTTTAACCGGCGAATAAGTTGTTGGGGCATGCATCTTCGGAACACACTGAACCCATGTACCTTGGATTAAAAGTGGGTTGCTTTTTATTTTTAAATTGTAATTTTATCCTTCTTCATCCTCTATCAGCCTTAAAAGTCTCGTCAAAATCGGGTCAGCCGTTTCTGGCATAAATGATAAAAGCGAATGTTAAAATTTTGCGTGACTTGCATAAATATTGATAAGCTTAAGAAAAAATCTTTGTTTATAAGTTAAAGAGGGACACTTCAATTTTATTTACTTGTGTTGTTTTTTTTATCGTTATAGGTTTGGCGTAGTGGCCACAATCTCACCTGATGTTATGTGACAATGTGGCCCAAGATGTGATAACACGCTAAACCTAGTGGAAGACTGGCTCTCAAGTGCAGCTGCCGGAATACACCTATTGGTGCTTGGTGACAGATTTTCAACTTGAGTGTGGTAGCTAGCCAGGCAGGCATTAGAAAAAGCCCTACCACCATGCTATGGTTTTCTCACGATGTTTTCCTTCACCGAAAGCGCAGGCTCATTACAGGGATTCAAGCTCACGTCAATCGACGCGAAGGCGTACACACTATCACTGAGCCATCATTGCTTCAATATATAGAATAGCGAAATAAATGTTTTTCTTTAATAGGGAAATTCTGTTAATACTTTGTTTTCCATTGATGATCATAAGCTTGCTTCATTCTAGTTATAAGTTTTGTAAGTTATGCAAATTTCATAAATATTATTCAAGTAAATTGGCTGATCATAACATAATTTAAATCTAGGTATCATGGGTGCGCCGGAAAAACGATGAAGAACCCATGGAACTACTTACAACAGGCACTCAACAATACACGGCTGATGACAGGTAATCTATACGTCAATTTTAAATTAATCTATATATATTATATAAATATTAAATATATTACAAGCTTTCTTTCCTATTTCCATTATGTTCGCAGAACACGACAATAAAACTGATTATGTTAACACAGAATACGATATCTCATTGTTCCATTTTTTTTTAATAGTAGAGTTTAGGCAAGTTTCTATCTCGGAAGTACTACAGCCAAAACTTATTTCTGTCGCAAATTACGTTTAGAAAAGTGAGGTTAGCAGCACATACCGACAACTTCCAACTAAGTTCTCAAGACTGATAGCAACCTATTTCATAACCAGTGCAGAAGAACTAAGCTTATTTGCTTCTTCATAACACAAAAAAGATTTACCAATTTCAATTGATGAACTTGAATTGAAACCTTTGAATTAATAAAACGTGACGTCGATTCTAATAATACCGCGTTTTACCGCCATAAATGTTTAATGAAGCTATTAAACCTGTGATGAATTTATTATTACATAATATATAAGACGTGTATTATTTGTCTTTTAAACTCTATCGTTTTTCTCGTCTGTTACTCTCCAGAATTAACTAAAACTAAATATAAGACAAACTGATAAAATTATACTTAATATAGATAAGTAGGTTTTCAAGAATATTTTTATTATGGGCTTAAATTTAATTGGTGACTTTAGTTGTATCTACTAAGCACTTATCTAAGTAAAATCATGTGGTATTTTCTCTTAATTCCGAATCTTGGCACCAGGTGAAAAGGAATCCTTTTTTTCTACATAAAAAGTGTGAGGGAAAATGGCGAGCTTAGATTAAACACCTTAATCGCACGGGCAACTTTTTTATCTTGGATAAACGCTTACTGTTTTGTTGTTTTTTTTTACCTGTTTCGTCTTCTGGTTATAAAACAACTTAAACCTACGGGTATAAATATTTTATTAGTATGTATGTATGTATGTAGTATGTATGTATGTATATGATCATTTTGCTGTCCATCTTTCAGGCTGTATGTCCGTGTGTCAAAACACTTTTTCTCGAAAACCACTATAGATATAAAGTTGAAATTAATATCATATACTAAGGCCTCATGCTGCTGTAAAAAATGTTTTCTATATTAACGCATTAAAGAGATACGGTACTTTACGGTAATTAAAATAACGCTCGCGGAGCGATTATCAAAGCATATAGGGAACTTCCCGTAGGCCTATAGTCATGAAATTTGGTACGAAATAAATCCAAAAATAAGGAATGTCTAATCTCGTGTGAAAAAATTGTATTATATAGAGTTGAAATTAATAACGAATACTAAGATCTATGACCTCAAACTTTTGTAAAAAAAAAACAAGTTTCTAGGTTAACATTATACTAATATACAGCCCTTCATAAAAAAAATCTATAAATCGCATTCAATTACCAATTATCAAAACCTGTAGGGTACTTACTTCCCGCAAGCATACTTGCCTTCTTAAAATTTGGCTCGAAGGGAGGTCTTTTAATAAAAGTAAAGGGAAAATCCGAAAATAAGGAATTTCTAATCAAATGTTATATTATAATGCAACAAAATTATATTGTTTTATTTATTTTCTTTCGATAATAATTTAAGGTATAAAAATGTACAAAAATGAAGATTCTAAGTTAACGTTGTTTTTTTTTTTACCATAATATAAATATTTTTTATTCCTTCTGTGACATTAATTTACTTATTGTAATTTACATATTAAAGTTAGTTATAGTGTATAAGGTTTTAGATCTTTCTATTGTATATTATACAATATTTATACATCGCCTATTTTTATTGTGTTTCTTTTGTGCTATGTTTAACGCTTTTAGCAGCGTATTCCAAGAAAGCGTGCTAGTTGTGATTTTTTCCGAACTGATTTTATATTGTTATTCCTTTTTTTCCTTATCTTTTGTTACATATATTAAGTTTCAAACTACGTTTCAAAATATAGCCTAAAAACATCTATAAAATAATAAAAAACATTCGCCGAAATCTGTTAAATGGTTCTTGAGTTATAGGCGCACTAAAAGACAGACAAACGGAGAGGTCGCGATACATTAAATAATATAAGGATTTGACAATATTTTGTGTATGTAAAAGGCGGTATAATAATGTACAGTAAGTATCACGTAACCTGAGGGTTACGATCTGACTCCCTGAAGGGCGCGCGTTCTACTCGCTATTTGTCCTATTTTTCAATAGTAGTACGCCTAAGTGAGAGCACTTTACCTAAGGAAATCACAATACAATCCAAAAATAATGGTAACCACCAAGAGATCGGCAATCCATCGTCTGTCGGCGGCTCATCCTGAAACGGGGAAAACCAAAAAAGTTTCTATCACGGGTTTATAAGCATAGTAATATTACAAGGTAAAAAAAAGTATTTACGTATTTAATTACAAATACATTTCAACAATAGGGAAAGGTGCATCATCAAAAAACATACTGTCAACAATACGCGAAAATGTGAAACACACATACATGACTGAAATAATTAAAAAAAATTATACCATCTAATACAGAAAGAGATATAACTAAGATTTTTAGTTAGAAGATACATCGTACAATAACATCAAAAATCGATACAGGTATTCAGCACGCTTCATACCACCAGACATATGGAGGTTAGAGGTAAAAGAAGTTCGTCCCTCAGATGCCGCTCACTACGACTGCCAACTGTCAGCACATCCACCACGAACTGCTCGTGTCACACTTAGAGTACCTGGTGAGTATTTGGTAAATTTGCTTGCGTTTAAAGTTAATTAAAAATCAAACTTCTGCTTAATTTTTTCGAATGTAGTTGTTGCAAAAAGTTGTCTTCATCAAACCATTCTCATGCTGCTATCTTTATATTAAGAAAACAAACTAGTCCTTAAAGTGATCCTACAGGATAAACAGAATCCATAATATGCGATTCTGATTCGCAATATTTTGGAGTATAAGTTGATAGTGGAGACTAAAGAATTGGTAGTTGCTCATTAAGGTTAAACAATTGTATCCAATTTAGTAATTTATTTTATCGATATGTCGTGTTTCACTCAAATCTCATGTTAAACGTAGTTTGCTTTGTAAGGTATATTTAATGCAATGATTATATACGAAAAATAATGTACTATCGTACAAAAATCTGTCGTAGTGCTTTCAAAGGCACAGTTTTCTTACACGATCAACTATGAAACTATGTTATATTGCTATGTCATATAACTATGTATTACAGATTATTTCAATGTTTGCTAAGTTCTTCCAATTTAAGTTGCTAGTTTTCAACAGCTAACCTACCATAATATGTAGCTTATTATTACTTAGTATAAATAAAGCGTTACGCTTAGTTATTCATTATGCGAACGGTTAAGTAGTGGAGTTCACTCCTGGGATCTGTCTTCCCGCTCACTTACAACTTGGGAGTCATCGAGCAAAGAGTGAATAGGCATCTGATAGGTAAACGAGATCCATCGTCAACCTCATTTTTACTTACCATCAGTTGAGATCGAGGATCGCATACCAATACTCCATAAAATAGAACACTTATTCTTTTATACTTGCTTTGCAGAAGTGTCAATTGCAATCGTCGATGGTGCCGGAGCAGCAGTTTCCGAACAAGTGTGTGAGCTGGGTAGTACAGTCGCATTACGATGTGAAGTCAAAGGTCTGCGCATGGAGGGAGGCCCTTCCCTACTGTGGTACCGCAAGGAAGACCTACTCAATGACGACACTACTAGAGGCGGAATCAGGTGTATAAATATTTTTTTTAATAATTTACATATGTTGCTGGCTGGACAATTGTATTCGATCAGCCGGTGTATATCTTGTAGTCAAGGTAGGGATCTGTATGCGGCTTAGTCAAGACCACAGTGGACGTGATTATAAAAAAGCCACAGTGACACTTTTGTGGATAATGGATTTATCGCGTTTCGGGATCAGCCAGTGTATATCCAGCTGCCGTCAGAAATGGTAACCGACATGACAGCGACGACCGTCGATGTATTACCGAGCTTTTAGTGATCGCTGCTGTTTTTTCATTGTACTGTATTTGCCATCAAGCAGGTTACTTTGCGGTACTGCTTTAAATAAAAAATACTAAATAACTGTCCGATGTTTCAAAACTAATATTCTAAATGATTACAATTATATATAAATATATGGAACTATTTACATCTTTCATGACTGTTCCATTCGAATTTCTTTTCCATATTTTATTACCGAATTCTTTGTTCTCTCCTCTTCTTCTCCTCCTCATCTTTTCCATCCTCCTCATCTCCTCACTTTTCATCCTCGTACTCTTTGTTCAACCCTTTTGTTTATTGTGTTAATTTGATTGATTCTATCTCACACTGTTTACAGTAAGGTACACATATAATAAAAAAAAACTCTTTGGTTATGTAGCGTCCGAACGGAATTTGGTCAAAATGGCGCGAGTTCTGTATTGCGGGTGGCAAGGGTGCGGGGGGAAGACGCTGGTCGGTACACGTGCACTGTGGCTCGCGCCCCGCGTCCCGCTCCCTCTGCAGCATATGTCATTTTACACGTTATCAAAGGTAATTATTAAACGCATCAATTTCGAGGTCATTACTACCTAGGATGCAACAGTTGTGATACACTCGGATGTCAGGTTCTAAGGAGGCGCTGTAAGGCTTACAGGACGATCGGCATTCGCCCAGAAGCAAATTAAGCCAGCGGGGGACTGGGAAACGTTAAGTGTTTTATTATAATAAAATTAAGTAAGCAAATTTATTTAGTAACGTATGTTACTACTGGTTTACGGTTACGACCCGGAATATGGCATTACCAACAATGATGATAGGCACCAGTGTAATTAATGCTTCCAACCCGGCCCCTACGACTGCGTAATACGACTATATTATATATCGTTACGATTTATCGAAATTATCATCGAATATATCTCAAAATCCTCTGAAATTAATATACGAAATTCATACTATGCGAACACTCGCAAAATAAAAGATTATCATTTAAGCCTATGTTGTTGCGCATCGGAAATGCTGAACAATGTTAGGAAAATACATAAATACAAACCATAGAAAGAAATTTAGTAAAAAATAGTATGATACAAGTAATATTTATCCGATTTTATTTAGACGTACTTGAGGACGTGTTATAAAGTTTGCCGTCTACGACAGTACAACTCGCATTATAGCCAAATGCCAAATTAATCCAGTTTGAACTGCATTCCAGTTTACTATAAAAAATTGAACTATAATAGATATTAGGAAAAAAAATTATTAAGCCTCTCGACAGATTTTTTGCTTTCAATGTCTATTTCCGACTAACAAAAAATTGTCAAGTTCAAGTACCAATTCACTTCACTTGTACACAGTAACCAAACTTTATTATGCATAACGTCACCTGTATTACACAGTGTAGGGTCAAATAATACAAGTTTATGAATAAAAAATAAAAACCACTACATGACAGTTTGAGATCCCGCCAAAAACTCGACCAGTAGAGTTATACGAATTACTCTGATACCCGTGGGAAGCCGGGGCGGGTTGCTAGTACTAATACATAATTATAATAGATAATGAAGTATTTTTTTCATATAACAGGAGAAAGCCTAGCAGAGCTACATCAAGGAAGCCAGTCGAAATTGGCGACGTCGTACACCTGGATAATAATCTTGGCTCTGTACGCTCTTTCACGATTAATATCATAATAATTTATTAATAAATTGTTCATATTTTAAACATTATTTTTATTTAAGCATTATCCGTTTTTCATAGTTAGTTCTAAGCGCAGTGGTAGTGTAAGCCCTAGTACTGAGCTGAGAGGTAGCGGGTTCGATCCCCGCACATGACTGGTTGGCTTTTACCTAGCTGTTAAGTTACCATAATACAAACGCTTTACTTAGTTTGGAGTTAAATGGCAGTGAGAAATTGTGTTTTTCTATTCAGATTTTTAAACAAACATGCAGACCACCTGATGCTAAGTGCGAACTACAGCTATAGCTATTTATAACCAATCTTTATATCAATTAATTAATGTAGTTAAGTGTTTTAAATCAAATATTAAAGGTAAATATAACTGGTAAATATAAAAATATCTCTCTCAGCTTGCATTGTCAGTATCAAGCTCATATTTTAAAAGGTTGATAACTAAGTTCAGCCACATTTATATAATGGAAAGTTCATCAATTTTTGTTATTAGCTCGACAGAATTACTGCACTGCAGCTAATGGTGACTAAAGTATAATCCAAAATCAACAACAATTCTGAGAAATGAGCATTCATTAACAGTCATTGTTATGTCACTACATAATTGGATATACACTAGCCAATCCCACAACGTGATGTACCAAGGCTAATAACAATGACGGGTTTTCTCGAAGTAGAATGGCCCAGTGGGATTTTAGTACCAATATTGATAAAGGCCACCAAACTTTACCTTCTTTTTAAGGTTGTATCAGAATCAGTATTTGCCTCCTTTGGAAATAATGGTCAAAGAAGCGTGAAGAGTTATTTATTTGTACGAACCAATCTAATAAATCCCAGTAAATTAGGTAGATTATTGTCTTTTGGCAATCGACACAGCTTACAGTAGCATTCATTTTAAGCATGTTTGCTCTATTAGTTCAGAAATGAGAATTATAAAACTATAACAATATCGTAAAATCTAATAATGACAAAATTCTTTACTACAAATTAAAAAAATTAAAGATTGAAAAATTGGCACGTTTTCTTTAAAAGGTGATATACTTTTAGCTAAATTATCTTTTTCTACATGTTAAAACAATAGAAGACATACACAAGAGGGTACTCCATACTGTCACAGACAGAAGCCATCTGCTGCCAAACAAAGATTTATACGGCCAAAGTTACAAATAGAGTGCTCCTTGAAAAGAAAGCTAATATTTCCTTATAGATTATGGATATTTATTACTTTAGAATTATCCCTGAAAAAAGAATCGGTAGTTATGTTTTTTTTATTTATTCTTTACAGCATTTAGCATTAGGCCACAATCTCGCCGGATGTTGTGAGATGTAACCCAAGATGGTAACATACTAAACTTAGTAGGGGCACTGGCTTTCAATTGCAGCTGCCGGAACACACCTATAGGTGCTTGATGAAAGATTTTCAACTTGAGGATGCTAGCTAGCCAGGCAGGCATTAGAAAATAGTCTGTTAGCATGCTATGGTTTCATCACGATGTTTTCCTTCACCGAAAACTCAGGCTCTTCTAATACAAATCGCTATCAGTGGTGGCTGTACTTCAAAAAGTTCTACTGAATGAAATTAAGAAACATTTAGACTAATAAACTGGAATCAAATCCCACAAAGATAAACTACTCATACGAGTACAGTGAAGACTTGGGCGTACATATGAGAAGTTTGGGTAGAGTAGAATATTGTCGAGAAGAGTATTACAACCTGTGCAAGAGCAGGAACAAGTATCGTAAGGGACCTGTTTTATAAAAATCGTTTTCACATGCACTAAATGTATACATGCATATTCCTAAACATGTATATAGGATTGTTTTTTTATTTGTATATACTCTCAGGGTTTGAAATAAATTAAATATAATAAACGTTTCCAGTATCTATCTACCTTAATATTAATCCGCGCCTCTTTGCAATTTACGTGTCCTGCATAAATAACAATGGTTTTAGGTTCAATTACTTCTTTCAAGCCAAAGTACTTTTTCAAAAAATTTGAAACTCTCCATACTTAAATCTTGAAATAGTAGCTACTTCTTCGAATTCTTAGAGTTTTTTGCTGTTATATAATGTAATTTATCTGATATATAACTATATAAAAAAAGGTTATTTTCATGTCTAATTTTAATGTATTTAATACGTCATTATTCACATAAGTTTGGAGCAAAAAACTCAGTAAATTATTCCATTATAAATATAATAAAATAGACATGTTTTAAAAGGTTCTTACCAAATAAAACATTTCATCCTTGAATGGAGCTTTGCGGTTGCTGCTTTAGATTTCTTTATATATATGTACAGAAAGCTTTCTTCTCTCTAAGCCACAATGATCCAATCTCAAAAATTCACCTGGCTCGACCGAATTCTGGTTATGTTATCTTTTTAACAATCAAATGTAAACCAATTTTATTGAAGGTCTAATTAAATGTTCCGTTGAAAAGTAAATTTGTTTTTGTTAGTTTGTTAAATATTGCCTCTTGATTTATTTTTGTTTCTTTTGTATAAGTGTTGTGGCGTACTACAAAAAACGCATTTATTAGTAATAAATTAATAATTAATCCTAAAGCCCAGAGGTAGAAAACGACAACTGGGTAAACCGCCAGCTCGATGGTCCGACTATATAGCGAGGGTGGCTAGTAAATGCTCATGATGAGAGCCGCGCAATATCCTGAGGGTTGGTTGAGGGAGAAGAGGCCTTTAGCCAGCAGTGAGTAAATAGGCTAAATAAATGGGGGTGGGGGATTGAAAAGACTCCTAAAAACATATGTATATGTAACGGATGTAATTACTAATGTATTTTTATTATTAATTTAACAATATTTATTTTGATAATAAAGGTTTATATACTCAAGATTATTAATGTATTCTTTATTTTAACATAAATTCATATATTTTTTTTTATTTTATATTCAGATTCAGCCACGTGAACTAGTTAAATTGTATTCATCCTACAGGTGAACACAAAAATAAACATTTTCAATAAAATATTGAACATAAACAGACGTAGGTATTTTGAAAGTTGTGAGATATAAAAATAAGTTTTAATGCTTTATAATAAATAACATATATTAGTATCCAAATATGTATTATACTTAACAAGCTCCTTTATTAATCTTATCCATTTATCCTTCAATTGTTACGAATTCGTGTATTTGAATTAGCGGCGGAAGAGCAAATGATTTTGTATCTAGAATAGTTTTTATCAAATCATTAATTTATATAATCATATGACTACTATATGATTTTGGCTAGTAAACACACTGGTCGAAATTCATTACCGACGTTTATTAGGTACTGGCTATTTGGCAGCTTTGTGTAGCGGCAAGGCGTATTCCATTGTATTTATGTGACATCGTTGTGCTCATATCACGTTACAGATTATTAGTATGAATGCCTCATAAATACGTTGATATTACACAATTATAGTTCACCAAGCAAATTATTTGATTTTTAGATGGTTTTCTTTCTCGTCGGAAGTTTTTACCTGGCTATATAAATTGTAGATTGTAGGGTCTATACAGTTAGGAATTCTTTACAATTATGCCAATTTTTCTCTTTGAAACAATTCTATTACCAGCAGTTAGTGGTGTAGAATTTAGGCACGGGCTTAGCCACCACTCCACCCCACGACGTATTGGTACAGGAAAATGCTCATGTATATATGCAATCCTGTCGGTTATTGCATCTGAGTCAATCTTTGATTTTAATATTCTAGATTCTTTAACACCCGCAAATGTTTTATTTTTTTAATAAAACCGAGTTCCGAAGATATTTTATAGAATCTTATACAACCTAACAACTGGGATGTGTCATATGCAGTTCTAACCAATACGGTTATCGATTTAAAAGAGATAAAAAGCAAATGAATATTAAGCTTGATTGTGTAGGTTTAATAATTCAAAATGGTGTTTGTATGTGGAAATGTGATAACCTAGTTCAAAGGAGTTTAAATTACGTATGTATTCATTAATTTATTACACATAATATAGTAATATACACACAAAAACGATACAAAACAATATTATAGAGCCTAGAAGTTACAACAATAATGTTCATAGAATAATCGAAGTGTCACATCGAATAAAACAACAAAGATAAGTACAATAGCTCAGTACATATATATAGATGATATATGCCATAGATTTTTGTGTCCATTTAAAGTGCTACTTATGTCAAAGAGGAGTACTAGGCCTAATTGTTTTCATTTGTATCTGCTAAATATTCATCCTATATACAATTAAAAAGAAGAACGCGCTCAAGACTCGCTTTAAATGTAAATTATAAGGTTAAAATAAAACTTATAACCTGATAAACAAATGTCGCTTTGTAAAAGACATACGTAACTCACAGTATTAGCACACAGTAGTATTTATTATAATGTAAAGTGGGCACGGAAGCGATTCAATTTAAAATCGATCGAGTCATAAATAAATTATACAGATACTAGTACATTATTCAACTCCCAAAAACACAAATTTCCTTCATAATAATTAATATACTATAATATAATAAAGCTGAAGAGTTTTGTTTGTTTGGTTGTTTATTTAAACATGCTAATCTCTGGATACCAGTCGGATTTCAAAAATTATTTTTCGTATATGATAGCAGGATTGACGAGTATATGAGCAGATTGACGAGGCAATGTGACTTCACGCTACGATCCTAAGGAGCGGAGCAGTAACTATGAACGTCAAGCAAGCTGCTAAGCCGGAGGTAAGTACGGAAAGTGAAAAAACGATACTACACCGTAGTCACGGTAGTCAATACAATATTACAGCAATATACAATTCATCAAATACACATTTATATATTTTTCTTAACAAAAATTAAAAGAAGATGACACCACGTAACCGAAGTCATGACAAAGTAATAAAAGAAAGAAGCTGTTTTTTTTTTGCTATATCCTCTCCGGAGAAAAGTATTTTCCGGTTCAATGGCATCCTGCTTGAAAATTATTATTCCGGCTGCAAAACTTCGGAACCATTAATCTATTCGTTTTAGTCGAGAGGGAAATTTTGAGAAATATCACACTAGTATATTTACATTGCATGAATAATTGATGGGTTCTCTCGAACTTTTAATATTTATGCGACAATAACAAGAATTAAAAACGACTGAAGAATTTATGTTTTCTTTATCCTAGACCAATGCAGTCCGTATTGACAGCGATAGTTACAAATGCTTAATATACAATAATAAATAACAATAATAATGATTACTGATCTGTACGAATATTTCGCAAGTTATAGAATAAATATACTCTAACAGCTGTCATTTCGGCCACTATGGCACCCTCGGAACTTCTTTCATGCGTTCGTGGCAGAGTGCTTTAAGCGCACGCCCCAAGCCCGGGTGAAGCTGTAAAAGCCGTTCGAGGCTCCAGAGCCCTTATGGCTAACAGTATAGTCAGTTAGAAAAAAAAAACAACTGTCATTTTAGTTACACAGATTGATATTAGATAGCGCCTTGAATCTATTTTAATCAGCTTCAACAGATAGTATTCCTAATGAAAATATATTTTTATCATTTTTGAAAGAAAACTTTTTATGAATAGCAGGAAAATAAACTTTAAAATGTTGTTTGAATCATTAATTTTGATGAAGAATTAACGGAGACATGGTATTGCCAAGATACAAGACTATTGAGCAATAATACATACAAAGAGTTTGAGTAATTTTGAATATTTTTTGCAATGCTTTTCTCTCCCCTAGAAACTCCCAATAGAATAATAATTACTGAAGCTTATTTTCTATATAAATAAAATGATTGAGGTTTGCAGTTATGCGCGCATCACGCAAAAACTACTGGGTAGATTTTAATCATTTTTGTTTTGGTTTACTCCTTAGCTACTTTGTCCTTATAAGAAAAAAACAAGAATTATTCTTTAGTCCACGCAAGCGGAGCCGCGGGCACAGCTTAATAAAAGTGTTCTTAGAACAGCAAATTTACTAGGACAACATCGAAATAACCCCTAAACGTTCACAAAAAGTCACAATTTTTTTAATGGATTTTGGGTATAATATATTTATATTCTTTTTTTAATAAATAATCTGTCAAAATTACTACATGAAGGAAACGGCGGATAAAATTTCAAAACGAAATGAACTGGACAATCTTTTTTCTTCTATTTGAAAGTTAGACAGTTGATGTTCCGATATACGCATTTTCATCATTCGTGCAATTACATATGACGTATACTAAATTAATGAAAAAATTACCCATATTTATTCAAAGTTAGAACATCATTGAATGTTACCTAAAATGACTGTTTTAATAGAAATATAAAACTTGGCGTATAAATATTCGAACATCAGTCTTATGCCTGATGGAGTAATCGCAACATATCAGGAATCATCCTATTTCTAATCCCCTTAGGACGTGAATTTCCAAAAATCCTTTCTTAGTGTTATACAATGAAGTGTTATACAATGAACTCTTGTGCAAAAGTTCATGATTATAAACCCACCGGTTTATGATGTACGTTATCCCAGTAATCAGTCTTCAAGAATTTGATTAAGTAGATAAATATGTATGTACCCTTTATGCCGTGAGAATTTAACACGTATGGAAAATTAAAATTTTCACACGAAGCACGGATACTTACTTTTCTAAGTACGAACACAACAAAACATATTGTTCTCAAAATTTGAATAGTAGTCTTCGTTCAATATCTGGCTATAAATTGAAAGAAAGTTTACACTCCGTAAGGTAAGTATGAAAATTTAATAAAGATTAAAATAATCAATCGTATCCTCTTTGTAATGTTACATGGTTGTCAAATTAATTATTATGCTATAGTCTATCGAAGCATTGAATGGAAAATGGTGTGCAAACATTGTCTCTACGAATTACATAAGCGCTTCAAATTTACATGAATTAACATACCTTCAACTAAGCTTCGATAATGGGTAAAATAATAGCATTCGGTTATTAGCAACTAAAACAGTAATTCTCTGTCACAGGGAAATTATGGTACTAAGGATTACATGAAGTCCTTAATTCATAAAAAAAGTCTTACAACAAATTATACATTTCAATATCGAACATAATAGGATTAACATGTTTTTGTCCTCCAATCGGAAACAAATTTTATTTTATTAAACGACTTAACAGATTCTTTTCAATAGATTAATCAATCTCGGGTTGTACGTATAATTGATTTTGTTTTATAAAACAGAGGCGCAACTCTGCGGTAGCTACCTTGCGAAAGTTAAATTAGTTCACATAGCGAACTCCGACCTAAGCCCGGGATGTACTATTTGCTGGTTACTTTAACAGCTTCCAAATCTATGGTTTTGGAAAAAAAAACTTTACCAACACATTAGCTCAAAAAATGCATTTTTTACGAAGCCTGAATACATTGTTCGAAGGAAAAAAATTAGGCACCATACATAGAGCGTGCGGTAAAAAATTTACCACACGCTCCGTTGCATATCGCCGTGCGGTAAAATTTTTACCACACGCTCCGTTCTATAGCACCATATGGTTAAATTTTTACGGCACGCTCTCTGCATAGCGCCATAAAAATATATAAGAATTCCAACCAAGGAGTTTCACATTAAGAGAATAAATAAGCTGAATGATCGAACCTTTAAAGCACTTTTTATCAATACATTTACCTCACTTTAATACTAAAGAGTAGAGATGTAGAAGATGTAGTTCTAATTTTCACCACGCGAACGTGACGTCATTTGCAAATTTGCGCCATTTTCATATTAGAAACGTCAATGATTGTTGCGACTGTTATTTATAAACAAACTAATAATATGAGTTCAAGGGAGGAATCCGATATGAATATGGAATCTACTTCACCTAACTAATATGTTGAATGAGGTGCAAATTGCAGGTAAAATTTCGAAGAGTAGTGACCTACTTGTATAATTTCTTATTTGCTATTAAAAATAATCTAATGAAAAAGTTTGCTTCACTAACTATTGTACTATTTTCTCGCAAAAACGTTGAAAAACGTTGTATGACAAGTGTGCGGAAATTGGTTTTACAAACTCGTAACTATGGTGACATTCGTCTACACATTTGTAAAAACCAAATTACCGCACTAGTATGTTACGCCTGGTGTATGTATGTTTATCGCGATTAAGTCGGACACAGTTGTCCTGTTCTACAACTTAGCAATTTTGTACAATAATATTAAAAAATATGCTATGAAACGGATACCTAGACGTCCTAAATGTCATAACCCAGTATGTTGGATTAACTTATTTTTTTGCTGAAAAATTACAGTTTAACTTAGTAGCTTCAAACGAAATCCAACCAAATACAAACTTTCGTCGGACCTGTTCAGGTAATTACAAAAATGTTACGTCCGTTATTTAAGTCACAACCGAAAGTGGTTGGGTTTATTTTATATTTAGTGACAAATAAAGTTTTAATTAAATTCACTCATACTTACAGAGTTTATCACAATAATTTATTGTATGACCAAATAGTTGCTTGACTGTAAGCTATAAAATGTTTATTAGCTCAGTTTAATCTTCATAATACCGGACTCCAATAGTTTATAGGTTATAATCAGGGTTGGATTTGACGAGCGAATAATAAACATTCGTTTTAAAGTACAATCAACTCAGTTTCATGTATTGTTACGATCTGTATAAAAAAGCACTATCTTTGAATACTAAAGAACTAAGTAAAATTCTCTACAAACATCGAGAATATAAAAATAAAAATGTGTGGTTTTATGAAACCACTATGCAAGTAAAAGTTTTTTTTGGGTTGTAGGCATTAAACTATATTTGATTTAGTGTATTAAAATTGCGTTTTTAATTTTAACTTAATTATTGAAAAATGGGAATGATAATGGGAAATCAATAGTAGACAAAATATTCATTATAAAATTTAATTTCAATTTGCGTATTAGAATACATAACAAATACAATCATTTAGATAATAGACGCATATTAAAAAATAAGAGCAAGATTTATTTAAATCATTGAATAGTTGTCAACTTCAATTATTCTATCAATAACTTCATCTTCGACTCGAGTCTCACAGTTCCCTACTACACGGACAGCTGTAATGCAACATACGATAGATGAACGAAAATTTTTGGGACGATAGAATAAAAGTTTCACTTTAAAAATCGAAATAAGAGCTAAGATATCGTGCCGAGTATTGTAAACTAAAAACAGCATGTCTCGATATTCTCTTCTTCTTTTAAACGTTACCTTTAATATAAGTACCTAATAAGTGAGGCACGTTCCAACAGAGGATGGTTCTGTTCAGGGCACTTAAGCAAATAGAAGTAAGTAGTATCAAACGAAAAAAATTACAATGAACTACGACTGCGAACACCTTTAATAGTGAGCTTGTTTTACTTTTGTATTTTTGTACGAACACATTGTTTTATTTTACTGGAATTTTATTACCCACGCGTGTAGTCTAATATAATCATTGCCGTTTATTAAATTTTGTTATAGGCTTAACTTAAAAACATTAATCTAAGCTTGATTAACGATTTAACAGAATTCAAATAACTGTTGAACAAAAACAAATAAATCAGTAAAATGGTCCCTCTTGTCCAACTGGATCGTGGTTGCTATACAGATAGTAAAAAATCAGTAACTAATTTCAGGAAATCAACTTTCTGAATAAGCTGGTGTATTTCATTTACCTAGAGGCTTTTGTCCAAGAATCGGCAATATTCTCAAAAGACTACCGTTTATTTCTCTGAATCAAGTTACCTTTGTTCCTGAACTACGCTAATATTGACCGTATTCCTCAAGTTCAGTGGTTCATTATTAATTATGACGTGAAAGTTTGCACCTTTTCAAAGAGTTGGTACCGTGTACCACGACGCAATATATTTTTCTAGTGTATTATACAGTAAATTAGGGTTTGTAACTCATACTAGACTGGTTTTTGTTATTCTATTATGTTCACTATAAACATATATTATTCACAGTTATTACAATTTTCACCATATAGCAAACAAAAAAATGCAAGTTCACATTTCTTGGTTGGAGGTCTTTTTTTACATACCACGATGGTGGCAAACAAGCGTGCGGCCCGCCTGATGGTATTCGGTTACCGTAGCCAATGGAGCTTGCAACGCCAGAAGCATCACATGCGCCTTGCTGACCCTTTTAAAACCTATTCACTGTTGGAATAAAGACTTCTTTGATACTGATTTATTTACTGTGAAAAACGTGCATTTATATACATATTATTGACATTGATTAAAATAAAAACAACAGATCGTATTTTTATGAATCTCCGAACGCGTAGTCGAAATTTCAATTACACGTGCCAGGAATTTTATCATCATCATCATCAACCTATAGTAGTCCATTGCTGGACATAGGCCTCCCCTAATCAAAGCCATATCACCCTGTCTTCAGCTTGCTGCTTCCAGCATCTGCCTGCAGTCTTTCGCAGATCGTCATCCCATCTGGCCGGAGGGCGTCCTACACTACGTTTGCCGAGTCGCAGTCTCCACTCACGAATCAGGAATTTTATAACCAACCTAAATTTTCCAACATTTACTCTCCTTTTGAAGTACTCCATACTGTAATTCAATGGAAAATCCTCAGCAGGGAGCTCATTCCATATCCGGAGCATTCGCGGAAGAAAACTCCTCTGAAACTTTTGAAGCGATGATGGCGCAGTGGTAGCGTGTACGACTTCGCGTCGATTGACGTGAGTTCGAATCCCTACAATGAACCTGAGCTTTTGGTGAAGGAAAACATCGTGAGGAAACCATAGCATGGTGGTAGGGCATTTTCTAATGCCCGCCTGGCTAGCTACCACCCTCAAGTTGAAAATCTGCCGCCAAGAAGCACCAAAAGGTGTGTTCCGGCAGCTGCACTTGAGAGCCAGTCTTCCACTAGGTTTAGCGTAGTACCATCTTGGGCCACATCGTCACTTAACATCAGGTGAGATTGTGGCCACAACGCCAAACCTAAAACGATAAAAAAATCCGGATGGTCTGCGACCATTTAGTTTTCAAGGTGTAAGGATGAACTCCCTGCCGATAGCGACCGGTACGATGTTAGAAGGTAGCCGTTCGCATCATATCAAACAATTCCTCAGAATACAACCCATTATACAAATGGTAGAACACGCACCAGTGGGCAAAGTCGTCTTATTACTTTACCTTTTAGTATTTTGATTGTAACACATATTTTGTAAAAATTTCAACCGGTTATCTATTACTGATACAATCTGTTTAAATCTATTACAGTAGTAACTGAACTCTGTAAATGTAAGACAGACAGTAGACTTAGCAATAAGGTTCCGTTTCAAGGGTATCGAAACCCTATAACGAAAAAAAAAACCCTTCGCCGAATGATAGGTACACGCAGAAACTATTCAAATCCTACAACGAAAAAAAACTCTTCTCCAAATAATACACGTAGAAACACTTTTATACATAAGTATACGAACTTTTTTGTAAGACTTATGTTCTAAATACGATGATGAAAAATTAAAAAGAAAAGGCAATACCGCGTATTTTCTTTAACAGCAATAAAACACTAGAACGTTTTTCATGTAATGCATAATAATTGATGTAATATGTCTCATAAATTCGAAGGTCCAATACTCTTTCATCAATTTGAAAGTTAATACTCTGGAACTAATCCTGTCCGAAAACAAATGGACAATCACCAAACAACCTAACAGGCTTAGTAAAAGCACTAATCCAACTTTTATAGTCGCCTTCCCAATTTTATTAGCGTTATACGGAACAAAGTTATACAGGTTTCATCAAACCAGTTTTCAACTGCGACATATCATGTACCTACTTTAAATAAGGAATACATTTTATGGTTCTTTATATTTGTTAATTTTGATGTTTGTATTGTATACAGATGCAAAAGAATATTGATTGAAACACCATGAAAATAGGTTTTTATTTTTTGATATTATTCCACAATAAACAATTAGATTTATCGATTAATAATACAAAGACAGATCAGACAATCATTATTATCATTTTTTATATTAGTACGGCAAAGTGACTCCCTTCCATCATGCTTAATTAATGAATATACACCGGGATGAACTCGGAACGCGCGCCTAAGCCCATCACCATAGAATACTTTTTGTGGTGCCAACATGGCGGGTGTAAAGTGGTCGCAATCGAGTCGGACACATTTTTTTTTAATTGTTATTATGTTATAAAAACATTTTTTTAGTCTAATATAATTATTACACTATGCCACGTGATGGACATGGCTAAATTAATATAGTAGTTAAATGATAAAAATAAACTTTTATTACACTGTTGTTTTAAAAATACAATATAGAAATATCACTTTTGATGGTTCTAAGCCCTGGAGCATTATACCTTTGTAATTTTCTTTCTTGTCTTTATTTTTAAACAGTATTAACGGACAATAAAGGTCGAAATTTATATTGACTTAATAGAAAACAATGAAAAAATAAGGTCGTTCGTTTTAAACTCCAATTAACCCGTGACTAGCAGGTGTGGGTTGATCGGTATACCGAAAAATACACAAGTGATGTATCCGAGTATGTGATAAATTACATCAATCTAAATCCTCAAAGCGGCGGCTGTCCTTATTTTGGGCGGAATAAATTTGATACAATTAGGCTTGCGATTAATAGTTATTTTACTGTAGTAATATAACAGTGAAATTATTGTTTTCGTCACTGCTATTATGCATTATCACATGCATTAGCAAAATCTACTATATTTTGAGATTACTGTTCACAATATAGCAGCATTAATTACTGGCTACTATGTAATTATCCCAACTTCGGTACAAGTACCAAATGTTTCGGCGAATAACTATATTTTTAGGCTGAGGCCTAAAAAGTAACACATGTATGAATTCTACGAGTTACAGTTTACAAGCATTTTGGATTTATAACATATTATAAAACATAGGAAACTTACAGATTCATTACTTCATATGACAAATAATTGTTATGCCATATGAATAATAGCAGTGATTCAAATAAAAATTATTATATAACAAATTATTTTTCATTTTATATGAAAAAATAACAGTGATGTATGAAATGTTCCATGTATAAGATACAACACAAATTGTGTGTCATCTTTAGTCTTTAACGTTTGGCTTTTGATTAATTATTTCTCGTCTCTCTTAAATTTAAATACCTTAGTACTTATTCTCACTACATTAACTCTAGAATGAATGTATTTATTCTCAAAAAGTATCATCAATTATGACTGATATTATTCAAACAAGCATGAATATTTTTTAAATTAACATTGGCTTAAATTTAACATTTTTCGTGAAAACTTATCTTAATTGCAGTGTGAATTATGATTTAGATTGCTTAAAAAATAATATATAATTTTCAGTGGTTAGAATTACGTGCATCTGCTAATATCAAAGGAATGATGATGGTAAATGATTTATTAAATTATTCCAGTAGGTAATGAATTAATATGATAGGTATCACTAGAAGTACTTATTCCTATTTTATATATATTTTTGTCATTACACTGACTTGATGAAGGATGCCTCTTTCTTCTTACTTACTTTTCTTGAGTAACACTTTATGTGACTTAAATAACATGTTATGTAATCGTTCGTACTTTGAGACTATCATGGGAAAAATATCAAAACCTATTATTATGTCTAAAGCGCCCTCTACATGTTTGCTTGTATTCGCCGAATGCTCATTCATAGGTATTATTTGCTTCTATTCGTCCAGCCCATCCACACGTTCGTTTGTGTTCATTTACGAATTTGTGATTGGTTGCAATAGACGTCTAGACGATTACATGATATTCATCATTTAAATGTACATTGCAAGAAACCTTGAAAGAAATATATATTGGGAACCTTTGATATAATTGTGATTTTTCTCCAAATAACGTACTTCCTGGCCTCTGCATAGACAGAAAATAAAAGATGACGTAATAGTAATTAGCGGTTTCAAAATATGTTAAATGAAAACTCTTATTATTTATACAAACATGTTTTTAGGTTTTCAAAGCATTTAAAAAATAATTTACATTTTGTATTAAAAATACCAACGCAACATCCATCTGTATTTGAAATGAGAAAAAATTAAAGTAAAAAAAAAAGTAAATATAAAACTATTTTACAATAAGTTCAATTATTATTCAATAAACCAAGCTATATTTGGCCTATTTCTGTTCGCGTAATTCCAAATTGTAAAATTCCAATAAAAGTACAACCACACGGTACTTATTACTTTGTTTCATGGTAATACGATTGAACGCAGAGTGGCCTGATTTCGAAGTGTAGAGAGCAGGGTTCGCATAATATATCTCGTGATATATATTAGTCGTATAGTTTTTTTTATTTACTTGAAACTATCTATGTTATCTCACATATATTAAAATTGAAGTGTCTGTTTGTAATTTCAAAATAACAGGTTTTTACTAAATGCATATGAAAGTATACACGGCACACCTATAACAAAAAACTAAATTTTAAAAATTTTGTTCTTTCTGTCTGTTCATCTGTCTATCTGTTTGTTCCGGGTAATCTCCGAAACGGTTGGACCGACTTTGACGGGACTTTCACTGGCAGATAGCTGATTTTATGAGGAATAACTTAGGGTTCCGCATAAAGAATAAAAAAGGTTTTTAGTATTCCACGCGAGCGAAGCCGCGGGCACAGCTAGTAAGTAATAAAATATTGTTTACCCATTTTTTTTGGAATTGTTTGGTATTCATGTACAATGTAAATTCACTAAATACAACTAGTAGTACTCAGGTACAACCTGAGAAAACCTGTACACTGTAGAAACGTTCCACTGTACCTATGCAGATAAACTATAGAACTAACGATTTCTCGGTGTTTTAAATTACTAATACGTCGTAGACTAGTATTGTGGAAGAGGTTTCATTGCCCAACAACTTGATAATTACAGGTTAGCGTTATACACGTTCTATTTCAATAAGCGTATTTTTTTCAGATTAGCAATTATTCAAACTGCTAATATTATTATACAACGTACTAATCGAAAACAATAATTAATATTCCTTGTATTCAATTACGGAACAAACTAATCATGTAACTCGGGCGTACCTTCCTTGTGCTACTGTATGTATATGCTAATTAATGTGGTATATGGTAAAATAGTACATACATGGATGTGTTTGAGATTAATCAATAATAGAGGCCACACACATTTACCATTGTGCACTATCTTATATTAGAAAGTAACTACAAGGTTGTTTTTTTTTTTAGCCTTATGGGCTCTGAAGCCTCACCTTTTACAGCTTCACCGGACTTGGAGGCACCTACTTGGTAACTCTGTGATTTCATTTAGTTACGTGACCAAAGACAAGAATTAAAAAAGTGCGTTAACCTTTACACGCGGTTGTACTGAATTTTCTTTGAATTTGAATAATACATATTTGCAACCTTTATGTATTGTCGGTAACGTAACGTCACGTTACACATTTTTTTCCTTGATGTGCACATAGAAATTTCACCTAAAAACTAATTAATAAGAAATTCATCATTCTAAGCCTGTGACATTGCTAAAAATGTTGCCAGAAGAAGAATGTGTCCTCTAAAGTTGTTCAGATTAATTAACCCGCGACGATAACAGAGCGGTGTAATAAGTTTAAGGTGTGTATCTGTGTGTCCGTCTGTGGCATCATAACTCCCAAACGGCTGCACAAATCTTATTTTTTTTACTTTTTTTTGTTCAATGCTGGCTTAATCGAGGGTTTTCTTTACTCAAAGTTCAAGAGAATCTGTACAGAGGTTTGAAGATTTTTTCAGTTTTTTTGTAGTTGATGCAATGGATGGAATGGTGGAATGTGAGCATCTTGCACATGTGTGATCGAGTCGAAATTTGGTATTCTGATACTTATATTAAAAGAACAGGGCAACCTTAATGCTACAGTATCATATAGAACATGCAGGATACTTAATTCCTCACTAATTTACAGCAGAGATATCGTGTTTGGGCTCATTCGAATGGTCTCACAGAATGAGTTATTTGAGTCAGGGGGTTTTAGTCATTTCCACTTCATCAGAATGTAGGATCCCGCTTTGAAATATTATGTTTCATAATGACTATGTTGAATAATAAATATCTATGGATACTTGCCCAAAATGGTAATACTCAGTTAGTAGAATGGACAGGGCAGGGAATTAATAGTGTATTAACCAAAGTAGAGATAGTGTGGTAGTCGAACTGAATTGACATTAGACAGATCGTCTATCAGGGATAATGGCGTTGATTAATACATACGGAACACTGTGTGGACATGTAGTATATTAAATTAGAATACTATAATAAAGTGTGAACCACTGTTTCTTAAATTTAGGAACGGTATTTTTATGAAGTGCATGAAGTATGCCTACTTCTTGAGGTCCGTTATGAAAAAAATATGAGGGTGAATTTTTATATTATTATTTAATACGCGCGCACTTTGTAATTATCTACACTGTAAAATTGAGTGCTAAGCATCTAAGTTTGCTTGTGTTCAAGATATTTATACTCGATAATATGTGTACCGGCCAAAACTAACCGGTACAAAGGGGGTTGTATAGACCCTAGGTAAAGTATTCCCAATTCAGACACCTGGGGTTATGAGTGTACTATTATTTATTATACGTGGTTGCCGATTCACCTATCCTAGCAAAAATTAAGCTTCAAAGCCCACTCACCTGGATATTTCTTAGAGCTGCACCTTGTAGCCGGCCGGCGAATCTCACAGGTCTCACAATCCTTTGAAATCCACACTCAAAAACATTGATCCAGATGCTCACTAGTATATAAGTTCTTTACACCTTTTTTAAAGTATAATCAACACTACTTCAACATTAAAAGTAAAGTTCTTCGTATATTATATGTATACGAACAATGGCAGCGGAGAACTCTCAACTAAGACAATAATAAAATTGACAATGCGGCGCGAGCGGCCGGGGTTCTCAACGGATTGCGCTCGTCACCGCAATCGCGCGCGTAATTTGAGCGAGCTCATAGCCAACTTTTACTATGATAAGAAACCCAGACTACCACGTACCTTTTTGCCCAAATAATATGCGTCAGATAAATAACATTCACTTTTTTAATCCCTGTGTTTCTTCTACAAAGATCGCAATTATTAATATTAATAAAAACACTTTACAATATTGACGTGTTTTAAGTTCTGGACTGGTTAGTTTTATATATAAAAAATGAGGTCGAGAAAATGCAAGTTAGACAAAAAAAAAAACAGAACAACCTTATGTCACTCCCTGAATATTAAGTTTTAAGTTTAAGTAACTGAAATTGCTGTTCAGTGCGTATTGTATGTCTACAAGTGCAGAGAAGAAACAATATAATGATGAGATTAGGGAGGGTAGTTTTATAACAGTTTCATGGCGATAATTAAAATATCTTATAAGAAGAGATACTTAAAATCATCAAGAAAGTATGACAGAAAAGATAATAAAACAGAAATTTCAATTTACAATAACCTCTTTGAAAGAATTACCGAAAAAAAGCGGTTGCAAAATTATTATTAACTTGGGAATCACAACATAATTATATACCTAAAAAAAATATATTTATTATACCCTTCATTACAATCTACTGTCTATTTCAGACCACACCTATTGGTACTCACGTCAAATCAGACCTGTATGAGAGGCTCTCCGTCGTGCCAAACACAACCGTTCGTTTCAACATTCCATTATATTTAACAATGGATCTGTGAAAACGTGAAAATTGTCTTCTATTTACCATCACCTAGTCGAATAGATGAATCCAAGCTATGTAAATATAATATGCACGTATTACTATGTAATGTCTCCCAGCATATGCCCTTTTATAACAAAAGAATTTCCTTTACAGATATCTATCTATACTGATATAATAAAGCTAAAGATTTTTTGTTTGATTGTTTGTTTGTTTAAACGCGCTAATCTCTGAAACTACAAGCGGATTCTAAAAATTATTTTTGTGTATGATAGACAGAATCATGAGGAATAGTATAGGCTATATACCTTAACGCTATGGCCCTAAGAAGGGGAGCAGTAACTATGAAAGTCAAGCAATCCTGCAAGCTATAGGGTACTACTGGAAGTGGAACAACGATAGGGCTATATGGGCTCGTTTGTCGTATAAATTTAACACGAGTGAAACTCGTATAATATGTAAATAATATATATATATATATATATATCGATGATAAATACACATAACAATATATTCTTAGAATAAGATACTGCAATTTTACTTAATAATTAAATAAATAAATTATTATGCAGTGTGATTATGATACTTTAGAATTTAACGAAAGCATTTTTTTTTCTACTCATAACGAAAATGGAAATACCAAAGGAATTAACGTAAGTATTAATTACGCTTAATTCCGTTCATTATACGTCAAAACAAAGGCTCGAAAAGGGTGTTATTAACAAAAGTATAATTAATACCGAAACAAAGGTATTGGAAAAGAATATTTGTTCGTTATTTATTCCTTTTTTGGTGCATTAATGGAGTGTAATTATGATTCAAATGGAGGGGTGCAGCGTCGACGGAGTAATTACACCAAGCCCGTAATTTAAACCAATACGATAATTATCAGAGAGCGTATTTTTCCGGTCCTGTTATTATCCAATTATAACATTTGTTGTAAACTGGAACATCAACTGGAGTTTTTATATCATTGAGGTATTTATATATAGAGACGACGTCTCAACCAGATTGTTTGAAACACGCGTTCTGGTGTACACATTTGTTTTCTAGTCTAGTAGTAGTAGTCTGCGGGGAAGTGGTGCAATGTTTTTGTTTTTAATAACTGGTGTAGTACGTAGTAAATATCTCAATGGTTTTTATCCACAAGTGATTCAATTTTAAGATATTATATTCTTCTTTTAATAATCAAGTTTCTTCTGCTGATATATTTTTCTAAGACGACTTTTTTATTAGTAACACAGGAAAGCAAACATTCTGTGTCTGTTGGTAAGCACAGTACAACGGCGGTCACCTTGAGAACTGCAATTCACCGCTGGTCGTCACTTTTATTGTGACTCAGTTGGGTACAGGTCGCTACTAGAAGCGAATTACTTGAAGTAATCAGCTCAGTGGTAGCGTGTATGACTTCGCGTCGATTGACGTAAGTTCGAATCCCTACAATGAACCCAAGCTTTCGGTGAAGGAAAACATCATGAGGAAACCATAGCATGGTGGTAGGGCTTTTTCTAATACCCCCTGGCCAGCTACCACTCTCAAGTTGAAAATCTATCGCCAAGCACCAATAGGTCAGTGGTCAGTTGAGGGTCAGTCTTCTACTAGGTTTAGTGTGTTATTATCTTGGGTCATATCGTCAGTTAACATCAAGTGAGATTGTGGCCACTACGCCAGATCTCCCGAAAAAGCACCCCGCTTGTTTACCGGAAATATATACGTGGGGAATTGAAGGTATTCTGAAGATATTATAAAAGACATTCATAAAATACACAAAAAGGAAATTTTTTGTAGGGGGCACCCGGGTTTGAACCGGGGGTCTCTCGATCTGCAGTCGAATGCTCTATTATATAGTCGATGATCCCAGAACGCGACACGCCTAAGCGTGCCAATATGATGTGTACTTCATCTGATGTATAGTGGTCACGATCCAATTAAATATAGTTACGGTGACATACCATTCAGTAATATATATGTTATTGGTAATGCATATACTGCATATAATGCAATACATCTCCAATTCGTTTCGAATATCACGTGGCAGTTACCCTGCGAGAGAATGAGATAGAATATACACGGTTAATGTAAGTCCTGATTTTTACGACTATATTCGTCATCGAAATGGCCTAGCGGTGTGTCGACCAGCCTTGTATGAACTGTTGTATAGAGGTATGCACGTCATTTATAACATTTCCTACGCATTCTATTGAGACCGTGACGCTCGCCGACCGCTCCCGCGTCCGGCTCGCTATTACTTGTTCGTATGTTCAACCTAACCTAACCGAGTATCGTCGGTATTTTGTAACATTATAAATCTTTACTTTATACTTCTAACATCTATACTCTACACATTTAACACCCAAAAAGAGCTAAAGAGTATGTTCATGCGTGAAACTCCAATGAACAAAATACGCGATCTCTTGGCTTAGCCGTAGTTCTCTGCGGTGTGGTATTCAATCAAGTGTACTACACACTGGTGATACTTCTGCCAAAGAAAGATCTCCTGGTTTTTGGAAAAATATTACTAATCACATCTACATCTGATCTACAGATCAGAGTCTAGCGGTGAAAGCACCGCTGATTTGCGGTAAATAAAGGTGAAGCGATAGAAGTACAACAGCCGAACACTGTACAGATTCCATCACCTTCCAGCATCAGAACTTATATACCTACTTTTATGATATAAATTCATCACGAAACAATTGAGTGAAACCTTTTTAACTTACATATTAATTAAACAAAAACCGTTACACTCGAAATTTCAAGCTTCGATTATTTTGCAGAAATATGTCAAAACTCGATCTTGAATTCCGACCCTAACCTTGCCTGCCAAGCCAACGAACAAAATTTATTTTGTACAAAGCCTCAACTCAATTATTAAGTACTTTGAAACTAAATAATTATTACTTATAAACTAACTGTACAAACCATAAACAAACTTTATACTATGTTTATGAAAATTATAGGTTAATAACTTAGTAGAAATGAAAGCTACGAATTATCTAGGTAAGTTGTACTACATATAACCGTGTACCATACGGATTGCAGGTTCAATTTTCATTAATCCAGGTCAAATTTCAATTGGGCAAAGTTCAAAAAGTGCTGTTTTGAATATCAAATAGTGACGCTTATGAGGCCTTAATTCTTACCAGATTACCTTTGGCAAAGAAGCTCATACTCTTCCATTGGCAGGTAGCCAGTATTTGACTCATTGCAAAATGGAGCAATACGCGCGACTTCTGCACGCGGCCAGCTTCTGCCTCCTAGAGCGATGCCCTATTAAGCCTCATATTTCGTTGTTAATATTATATTTTAGACAACATTAGACTAAGGTGTCAGTCACGTCATGTTATGAAAGATTTTGTTTGTTTACATTCAGTAACTAGTACCTAAACAATGACACTGGCAAATACTTCTGCGGTGCTTAAACAAAAATGAGAAGAACTAGTAACAACCTGTGGTTTGACCGCTATAGAATATATAGTAACATTTTTGTTTCACGGAGAGCGCTCAGTTTTTGTAAAGATTAAGGTGTGAAAGGGGGGGTTTGAAGAATCTTGATCTACCATGTTGTGGTTTTTATTTTAATTGATAAATTTATGTTATTTGGCACTTAATTATGTAAGTAATATTGATGGCATTTTGGTTATTGTGCATACGAGAAGTGGATTATAAATATAAACTGGAAACATGCATTTCGAATTGCCACAAAAACTCCCTGGAGCGATTTAACAAAAGTGCCACATTGTTTAATTGTTGCTTGATCTCTGACGATTAGAAAAATATTATATGCACGTAACATTATTGTGTACATAATTATGTATAAAAAACAGACGTTAAATAATAAGAAAAGGTGTGAAAAAATTTACAGAGTGCTGTGTTTATTCAATTTTATATAATAAAGTAAACAACAATAGTTACGAGAATAGTTTGATATTATAATTATTGAAGTTTTTATGAAAGCTTATCAAATGTCTCCTCATCTTAAGTTTAACTAAGATTGGTCGGCTATAGAGAGACCGAATTGTTACATAAAATCAGTAAACTTCAATGAAATGAGTGTATAATAGTGTTTTATTTGATTGGGTTGCCTTGTTACAGAGTCTCCTTAACCACGGCTGCCTATCCCCACGCTCGTATTAATGAAAAAATAACATGACACACAGTCCAAAAAAAAACTAAACTGAAATATTTTCAATATTTTTATTATAGTAATATGTAAATAACAATTGTATTTTTAATACTAAACTGTGTTAGCAATGTCACATACACAATTCAAAGTCTCAATTTCTGCAAATGAAACTTTTAGGAGTTTTTGGCGCGACCTTTCTTTGTCGAATAGAGGTTTTTACATTTATTCATAAGCTTGCGTAATTTACCCTATATTGTGTAATATTACTATCGTTTTACGTAGTATAGCTTAGTTATTGCGCACAAGTGAAATTGATTAGAATGAATATCACAGATAATAAATTCAGAGATGAAACAGAAACTCTTTGGAAAGTTCTAATAAGGGCTCTACATGTTGTTTAAATACTGAATCCACCAAAGAACAATCGCTTTATAATACTGAATTGTTGCCCAATTGATAATAACAATAATGATCTTTAATAGCGAGGACTGGTTATCAATATATAGAAGACAAGGAATGAGAGACTTTTGTGTCCGATTTGTTAACTAGAAAGAAATGGAAAGTGGATACGTGTACGTAAGTACGCGCGATAGAAATTATACTTCTTTTTTACCGTTATAGGTTTGTCGTAGTGGCTACAAGCTCATATGATGTTAAGTGACCATGTGACCCAAGATGATAACACACTAAGCCTAGTGGAAGACTGGCTCTCAAGTGCAGCTACCGGAACACACACTGGAACAATGTGTGTACATTGGTGTTTGGCGACAAATATTTAACTTGAGGGTGTTAGGTATCCAGGCGGGTATTAGAAAAAGCCCTACCATCATGCTATGGTTTCTTCACGATGTTTTCCTTCACCGAAAGTTCAGGCTCATTGCAAGGATTCGAACTCACGTCAATCAACTCGATGTCCATACACGCTACCACTGAGCCATCGTTTGTTTTTATACTTTTTTGAATTGTCACACTCGATGTTATAAAGTCTTGATGTTGTAAAATTGTAAAACCCAATATTTTTTTAATAACATATAGGCATCTAGCGTTTCTATTGTGAACTACACGGTCAACCAAAGTACATTTGACATAGGTAATTGATTTCAACTTTTCTAATTTATTAGCTGATTGCATTGGGTACAACATTTTAGAAATCCATTTAAAATAACATCCAATGTTACTTTTCATTATTCTTTTTTTGAAGTGAAACTTCTTATGCGACTTCCAAGCGTTAAACGTCAAATGTTAAACGTTTAACGCACATTATCGGTGTCTCCTCTTTGTGTGAGCCAGAGCGAGAGAGTAAATGTCGGTGTGTATGTATATTTCACACGGTTTAAATAAAATATAACATATATTTTAAAATAAAGTTTCACTTCTATCGTGTGTGAATCGCACACACAACTTTTTTTTTACATAAATCGCCTAACGATGTATAGCTTCCAAAATGTTCCACTATTTAGTGAGATCACTAAAACACTAATCTATTTTCTTTGTTTACGTAGATATATCTTAAACTTATTTCGCTATATAATTTTCAAGAATATTATACCCAGCTTGCATAGGTATTTGGAAATAATTTAATTCGTAGTCAACTCACGCACGGTAACAAATTACAGAGCACGCCGTAAGGTGTGAATGAACAAGCTAAGTACTCCAAATTCGAAAAAGACTCATTTTTATCTGAAACATTTTACCTGCAAATTTTTCTTTGTTCCAAAAAATACGATAACAATATGCAAATACAGTGACATTTGAGCGATGGAGGTGAGTTTAGCAATTTTCCTTAACGTGAAATATTCGTAAACGAGTAGAATCGCGCGGCGGCCATGTTCGGGAATTTGACAATATTGCTCGCGCCTTGTCTTGAATGCATTTGCACGAGAAAATATATATACAGAATTCAAATTAATATTTATTGACATATTTATAATTATAATGTAAGTTAAAATATCGCTACGACCTCATTATTAGTTGACTTATTATCAGGTATCAGTGTATTTAGTATCGGTCTTGTGAACGATAGTGTATTTTTTTTTTACGTGTAGCTTTACTATGCCACAATTTTGAAACGTTTGTCCGGTTGAGATTGTATTACCCCTTATAATTTTGTCAAATCGCTCGCGCTTATGTGAAGAGACCGTCGATTGGACTGTCACGATGCCGCGCCGGTCCCATCATGCACCTATCCATCAGTTGAGCGTGCCTGCATCTTCTACCCGCAAACAGATCTTACTACGGAGGACAAGTTATCACTGCGCATTTATTTTATTTTATTTCAATAGTACTGCCACATCACAAACATTTAACATCGAAAATAACTTAAACTATTTAATTTATGCATATGACAATAATGGCGTACATAACATTGGTTGACAATAAAAGCGTAATTTAAATAATTACTAGACCCGAACCTCGCAAGAGTAGAAAAATATTTTAAAGACGGATTTTCATACAAACTTTTTATCCCCTTTTTCTTTTAATTTTTCTTTTAATTTTCCTTTTTCTTTTTCTTTTCGTTTAACACCTTAGGGGTTAAACTTTTTAAAATCCTTCCTTAGTGCTGACCAACAGTGTAAAAAGAACCCGTATGCGTTTTTCACGGTTCTAGCTCCAGTAGTTTGGGTTGTGCAGTAATATGTCAATCAGTCTGTTAGTTATCCTTTTATATATATATATATAGATACTCATTTGCTCATCATATCATTGGTTATTTTCATTAGTGCTTATTTCATACTTCACCTTATTAACTTCACTATCATTCATCTTTTTTATTCTTGTGTACCTAAATTCTATTACTTAATAGCTATGTCCGCGGCTCCGCTCGCGTGGACTATAGAATGTCGTCGGTCGAACGCTTGCCCGGCAATAGCCCACCGATTAATTTAAAGACAAAAATGCTTATTGTGAGTGATCCTTAGAAGATAAACATATACTATTCCAGACTTTTTTGTAGGTATTTTTAAGATCTACAGTTATGTAGAATATTGATTTGATGTATCTCTTATGATTTACTCAGCGTAAGCCATTTAAGCGCCCCAAAAGCATATTTTTTCCAAATTATTTCACCATTATTGTCACTGCTTATTTCGTATGTTACCTTATGTAACAAAATATATCTTATAACCTGGCCAGATAGCATAGATATGAATAAAAATAAAATAAAACTATGTAAATCGGATAAGTAGTTTTTGTGTGAAAAGTAAATAAATAGACAGACAAACGTTATTTATGACCGAAGAAGCTTATGACATATTTGGCAAATAGAGTCTACATACTCTAGTTGTAAGCTCTATGCAATCAGAGTAGCCTCTTAAAGTCATATATCAAGAGGTTTTGTTATGTCCTCATAACTACGCCTACACAAAATTGAGTTAAAACCTAACATGTCCGTCAAAAATTGGTTGGGTATAAAAACGGGTAGTAACCATACTTTTTCTTATAAAGAAACCGTAAAAAGACCTTCTGTAGTTTATTAAGAAGGAGGCAGTACAGCTTTTCATGCGGAATTTACTACGAACGAGAGCGGTATACAACAAACGCAAAGTTTCCGGCTTCTCAAAATCTTTTGCATTACGAAGTAAGAAACCAAGTCTGCGATAAAATTCCACTATAAAAGCTTTAATGTGATCCTTAAAAGTAAGTCTGGAATCAAACAAAACTTCAAAATCTTTAATTATAGTAAGTACCAAAAAATACGCATTGTATAGTGGCTGCAAGGAACGTGTAAATGTTATAAACGAACATTTACGGGTATTAAGTTGGAGCTTGTTTTTTAGATGTCCAGTCATATACGGCATTGATGTCTTTTTGCAGTAAATTACAATTCCTTGCCTTTCGTATAACATGGAAAATCTTCAGATCGTCTGCATATAAAAGACATGTGGAACGATTTATATCATTTTGTAAATCATTAATCATGTGTAAAAGTAATAATGGACATTGAACGGCTATCACCAGTAGCTGGACTGCTTTTTAAAACTGCATTATATAGTACAAAACAAAATAGTCAAAGTAACTCGCTACTCCGATACATGTTTCCGGAACAGGAACAGGAATACAAATATGAAACTAGGAATATAGAAGCTACCAAGATTGAAATATTTAAAAAGCAATGAAAAATCTTTTACCAACATGTTATAAGAACGAAATATGTTTGTATATCAGTAGATAACTTCAACCAATTCGCATCACACAGAAAGGTGAGCCCTAATTAAGCTTCAGTATGAACACGCCACGACGCTACGTGCAGAAGATTGAAGCCGTATGAAATGTAAGTAATTTTAATTTGATGAATGCTGCACGTGACTTATGTATATTTTCATCTTTATTTCAGCCGTAGACTTTATGTGATCGTTTTTATGTACAAAAGCACTATACACCGATCAGATATTGGATAATAAGCGGTAAGCGGTTACCGCAACCTATGTACGCTTACAACACCAACAGCATCATATGCGCGTTGCTGACCCTTTAAAATTCTGTTCACTTCCCTAGTACTACCTGGCTCCGTAGATTTTGTTCTGCCCTTTCCAGTAGGCAATGACTCGACCACGGCGCCACTTACTGCGTTCAGGGATAGCATAAAAACTTTCTTGATAAATAAACACTCAGATCTACCAACTTTCCTATTTTTAACGTATTTTTATAATTCATGGGACACATAAAAATGATACTTCGCATCTAATTGATTATTTTAAGAGAACTAAAACCCTCCTTGCACATTGCCTCATTTCCATCTGTAATACAAAGTTCTGTTTGAAATAGTTATACTACTTCAAAGGATTTATATTCGTTTTCCTTTTTGGCTTATTTAAATTGTTTTATTATATATATAAAAGTATGTTTAGATTACTTTTCAAATGAAAGATCGAATTCATGCTATGATAACCATGATATTTCTAAATTGGCCGCCCGCTTCTCTGAACACTTTTTTATACATCTTTATAAAATTATCTTGTGTCCTATTCCACTACTTAATCAACTTATCTTAACTTAACTCGAACAGCCGTTCGAGCGTGATTTATAGACAAATATTGTATTTATATAAATACTTAAATATAGTACTTTTATATTAATCATTAATATATATTTTGATTGGTGGTGAAGATGTCGAAACATCATCAAAATTAATGATTCGAATGTCATTTTAAAGCTTGTTCCACGCTTTTGACAAAACATATTGACATTGAACATATTAACAAAAACTAACAGGTTTTTTTTAATTATACTTTGTTAACGCCATTTTTCAGCAACAAATTACTACATATTAGCCAATTAGATATCTATTAATTTCAAAATTTCGGGAGTTTCCATGCTGCCTTTATATGAAGTTAGCAGTAATCGCGATTTTCGGCGACCGGCTGGAGCAACAAAATTGTAATTTTTGTAACTAATAAGCAAGAGAAATTAGCTACAAACTTTCATAATTTTTTTATTGAATTCTGTAAATTTTTCCCTGCTACCTTTATAGACTTTATTGAAAATGAAACAATAACTTTGAAATAATATAAAACGAGGCATCATTACTCTGCAGTTGAATAACAATATACTAAATTAAATAGGGCGGAAGTCTAGTTTATGTCACTTTTTTTTTAAGGCCTTGAACCCTTGGGGTTATGTCGGCCTAGTTGAATAAACTAGTTTTAATTAAAATAACAAACAATGAAGTTTTATACCGAAAAGGCATCAGAACTACCAGGTTTAGATAATATAGCATGAAAGGCACCCTGATCCCACATATTGAGACCAAGGAGCCCTACCAGACTTTCTCTCTCTGTTTTGTTCCGGACACATTCCATCAAAACGTGGTGCATATCTTGAATTTTATCGCAATTTTCACAATTAGGTGAAGTACGTTTCTTCATCAGATAATAGAATTTATTCAGGGCCATGTGCCCGGAACGCAAACCTATGGGCGATAACTATTTGGTTCCTGGACATTCTCACGATAGTGGACCACGGTATATGAGGAAGCTCACTTTGCAGAGTTCGGTACCAAATTCCTTTTTCCTTCGATCTAAGGTCGAAATGCTCTTTCCAGTTATTAAAGGATACATGTTTATATTTGGCTAAAACTTCGTTATAATTAGGAGTAGTACTAAATATAGTTCCATTTATTAACGCTAACTTAGCTAAACGATCAGCCTCCTTATTACCGTTTATACCAACGTGTGAAGGGATCCATTGCAACTTCAAATCCAAACCTATATGCTCTATATCATGAACTTTTTGTAATATTTCATAAGCTGTCGGGCTGCCTCTTTGTCTAGAGGAAGAGAGCTATATGCTGTAAAGCTGTCAGTAAAAACAAAAAGACAATCTGATCGTAAATATAACTTTAGCTATACAATGTAACTTTTTTTTTCAATCATTCCTTTAAATCTGTAATATGAATAAGTAACTGCACCGGTGTTTTGATTTATTTTATGCCATTGATGTATTAAAAATCTATACTAATGTTATAAATTGTTATTATAATTGTTTATTTGAATGAGCTAATCTACCAGTTAGTTTTGAAAAAATAGTTTTATGTGTTATACCATAATCATTGGCTAAGGTTATAGGTTGTATAACCTAAAAAGCTGAACAGTTACCATGAATGTCAAGCAATCTGGTAAGTTGTAGCCAAGTACGAGAAGTAAGGACAACGAATAAATTTAACATGGGTGAAACCGTGGAGCACAGTTAGTTATAACCTTCTTATTTCTTCTTCTTTTTCCTAAATTATCAACCGTTCTTCTTTATTGAGGACCATTACTGTCATTATCGAGAGTAATGTGTTCCAATGTTATGACGATTTCAGGATCCTAATAAGATGTGAATTAGAACTCTCTAGGGAGGTTTTGTGGCATCTCAGAATTCATGATCTATGTTATTATTTCTAATTCACTTCACTTATGAATAATAACCAAGATTTATTATGCAAAACGCCATATAGTGTTACACAATATAGGGTCTAATAATACAAATTTGTCAATAAAAAATAAAAGCTACACACATGACAGTTTGAGATCCCACCAAAAACTCTAAATAACATTATTCTGTTTAAATATTTCAATTATCAAATATATGTACATAATTCTTAGTGACGTTATCTTATTTCGCAACTGCTACCAAACGTTGAATTGTCTGGTAAAACGTAATAAAAAACGTATTACACCAAAATGTAGCGGGAGATAAATTACTTTTCTTAAAAGCAGCATATTTTAGCATAATTTTTCGGTGGCATACAGAAAGCGTAACGTTATTTAAGAACGTGGTATGTTAATTCGTGAAAAAAGTTACTCGGCTTTTTTGTAGCTTAACCCTCGACAAAAGAGTCAAGATTAAATTAATACTGACAAATATACCTGCTTTTTTTTGGAGCGTTTAGTAGATGGTAAAATTGAGAGCTTCTAGAGCATCATTTAAAAGAAATATGACATGATGAAGATAGTCAATCAATGATAATCATGTGAATTCATTTTACTAACTTTATTATTGTGTAGAAATAAACATTATTTAAATTTGATTAAAATAAAACAAATCTTGAACTATTTTCCGAGTAACGTTACACTTTGGTATTCAAAACATCCCTGAAAGTTGAAACAACAAAAAGCTTTACTAGAAATTAAAGTTGTTACTTTTTTCTACGTCTTTATAAAGAAATGTTTTTGTCTCTTAATAAGTTTTCCACTTTGCAAAAGTATTTAAAAGTCCATTATGCGTTAATGGGCAACTTAGTTTTACGTTAAAACGTAGTTGAATTCGATTTAAAATGTTTTGACGTTTAGTTTACGCTAATTCGGATGTGTTTATATATATGTAATGTGTTGTGTGGTTGAGGTAAATTATCTTTATCAAAACATTAAGCTTAATCTGTAGTTGCTCTGTAAAAAGAGAATTTCTTATATTAAAAAACAAAGTTAAACCAAAATATATACACAAAATTACATCTTCTTAACAACAAACTTATTATTTACATATTACATTTTACGCACCTGTAAAAAAAGAGAAACAACATTTAAAGCTATTGCTTGATTTTATTACTTATTTATATATTTCTTTATTTCTTCTTAAGTTTTTAATGCAATGACATCTCGTAAGTCAGTTTTTAAATATACATTGTTTCATAACAATATAGGGTTTAAAAAGAAAATAGATAATTCAAGTAAAAGGAGTTTATAAGCGGGGTAATTGAAATGAAGGTGTAAATGACCTTCATTTACATATATATATATATATATATATATATATATATCATTGAACTATTACGCTACAATATACCTGAATAGTAACAAAAGTCGACATGCAGATGACGCAAGAAACTATAATAATTAGATGCTTAGGTAGGTATTAATTAATATTATTCTTGAGTTCTTGTCAGGAACTTGATTTGTCATGTTGTGGTTTTATTGTTATTCATAAACTTATGTTACATGGCCCTGTAACTTCTATATAAATAAACTGATTGAGGTCTGCCGTCGTGAGCGCATCACGCAAAAACTACTAGATATATTTTTGACTTTTTAAAATGAAACTTTTATACTATCGCCCCAAAATTTTTCGTTCATCTATCGCATGTCGCATTACTGCTGGCCGTAGAGTAGGGAACTGTGAGACTCGAGGCGAACATGAAGTAATTTTTTTTTTTAAGTTTCATTTGCGTTTTATAAAACCACACAATATTTTTTTTTATTCCTTAGATACTTGGTCTTCATCAAAAATTATCACGATATCTTCATTCAATAAAAAGTTATTACAGTTTTAATAAACTACGATTTTTATAAGCAGTACGCGTTCTTCTGTCGTCAACGCGAGCGGAGCCGCGGGCACAACTAGTTATGTAACATTGGTGGTATTTTGCCTAATATAGTTTGTTTACTGTGCACAAGTGAAGTGAGTTAAAAATAATGAAAAAACAAGAAATTAACTTAAATATGGATGGTGGTATATTACAGTAGGTGGATGATGTTAAATGCCTAGGAATGTAGCTTGACAAGTCATTCATATGGAATACACATATAAATGAACTTAGCCAAAAATATTAAAATTTACTAAGAGTATTGGTAGGGCAGGGCCTGTTTTGGGGAATGAATCAAAATTATATACGTCGATTATATATAGCTTTAATACGAAGCAGACTTGATTATGGTAGTTTTCTATGCGGAAATTGTGAAAAGGTACATATTTATAAACTTAAAAAGATTCAAAATATGGCTCTAAGAAATATAGGATGTTTCATTAAAACGACTCCCATTCACGTTATGGAAAGTGAGCTAGCTATTGTACAATTAATGTTAAGAATACAATTTTTAGCAACAAAATATTGTTTAAAGGCCCTTTCGTTGTCGAATAATGTAAGTGTAAATTTAATAAAAGAACTTGAATCTCTTAACCAATTAAGATATTGGCAAAGAATTTTAAGTATCCACGTAAGTTGCACTTTACGTTTTAAGGATTCTTCATACAACCTTTCTTATGATGAAAATAATATAATTTCATCTAATAAAACTATATGTAGGAATAATAGATATTTTTTATTACACTTCAAAGCTTTCTAAATTAATTTTAATTATAATTGCTTTATAGTTAATAACGGTTTATCGTGGTACTTGATCGTCGCTCCTTAAATTCAATGACTTCTTTTAATGAATATATTAAAAATTCATTACTTACTCTTGTCAAAAAGCGTTTGAATTTATTAATTAATCTTTAATGAAAATCTTTGTAAAAAATCCTTGAGCCTCGATTAATAGGATCGGAAGCATCTTTGTTAATCCGAGTAGGGTTGTAATGAAGTAAATAGATCCGACTAAATAAACTTTTTGTCGAGATAACGAGAAAAACAGTAATTTGTCATCTGGTTTAATTAATTGTTATTAATCAATTCAAGTGGTCAAAATTGAAATGTTGATGCTGAACCAATAAAGAAATAATACCAAACGTAATAAAAAAATCGTCACGTAAACGAGTTGATGGTAATTGTATCCAAGAAAATGGCTGTTATTATAAACATTTAAAAGAAAAAAATTGAATACCAAAATATTCATATACAGGGTTTACCATAGCAACATTACGCCTTATAATAAATCTTATAGGTAACCTAAACTATACATTTTCTTACTAATACTTTTTTAAGGTTCCGCAGTCAAAAGGAACCCTTATAGTTTTGGTGTGTCCGTCTATCTGTCCGCGGCATAGCTCAGATATTTTTAGTACTAGAAAGCTGTAATTTGTTATGGTTATACTTAAATCACGACGACAAAGTGGAAAATAAAATCTTTAAAAAATATTGTTTAGGGTGCCGCCCCTACACGTAAAGTGGAAATGTTTTTTTTCGTCTATGCCATCCTGTGGCGTGTCATTGGATAGGTCGTTTAAAAATATTGCGAGTCTGTCAAAACCATTTCAGGTCGTTTCGATTCAGGAGTCCGTTTGCGAAATATTAAGCTTTAAAGGGCTAATTTTTGTTACAGTCAAGTGTCTTACCCCCTGCCAGCTAAATTGTGTTTTTGGATATGTCAAAAATTCATGGTAGTAGTATATATAATGAAGTTAACAGGATAACTAATAGAGGTAAGTAGGCTTTACAAGTTAAGGAATAATAATCAATAAACTTATAAAATTTAACTTATTTATTTGGAGAAGTAATTTCGTACAAATTCCATTGAAAACAACTTAAACATCCTTCTAAAGGATGATTCACGTTACACCAGGCCGAGCGCCGGCTGGGACGCGGTCAATTATCTATAGTATAATTTGGTTTGAAGTAATTCGTGCTACACCGGGCCATGGCCGGGCCGGAAGCCAGCCGGGACACGGTCAAACATCTACAGTATACTTTTGTATGAAGTAACTCATGCTACACCGGGCCGGACGGCAGCCACGACACGGTAAAACATCTATAGTATACGTTTAAATGATGTAATACATGCCACACCGGGCCGATGCTGGGCCGGACGATAGCCGAGATACGGTCAAACATCTATCGTATACTTTTGTATGAAGTAAGTCATGATACACCGGGCTGGAACCGGGCCGGACGCCAGCCGGGAAACAGTCAAACATCTATAGTATACCTTTTGTATGAAGGAATTCATGCTACATCGGGCCGAGCGCCGTCCGAGACACAGTCAAACATCTATAGTATACTTTTGTATTAAGTAATTCATGCTACACCGGGCCGAGGCCGGGCCGGGCGCATGCCCAGCTCTGGCCCTGTGTAACATAAGCATCCTTATGTCTGCATATTGTGACGAGCAACTACGGAACCCTACACTGCGCGTGGCCCCATACGCGCTTGACAATTTTTTAATGATTAGATTCGATTCCAGAATTTATGTTTATTTAGTCTATGAAAGCAGATTTTCTTATCTTTAAAATCGACGACTTGGTTCGCTGGAACATAATCTCTATCTCTTGTAATTTCAGAGTTCCCCATACTGAGCGTTCTCAATGTTACACTCTGTATAAAATTTTCCTTTAAATGGGTATACGTTTATATGTATCATACATTAATATGACTTAATACATATAACCGATAATACATGTATAATTATTTTTATCCATTCAATAAAATTAGCTTAAACAAAAATCATGAAACGATAAATTTTCATCAAAGGTCTCGTACATTGAAGCTGTGGAACATTCTCCAGGCCAGTGTCTCCTTCCTACAACATGAGGTCCCTCAAACACAACGTGAAGAGATATTTGAACAGGCTAGCATGTCAGTGGCGACTGAGGATGGACTGTACATCCAAGGGTAGTCACCAATGTTGTTAGATTGCTCTGTTTACCATCAAATACGGAGCCGTCACTTCTCCGAAGTACGATAAAAAAAATGGGTAATAAAAATCCAATTTTACTTTGTATAAGAAGATATAATCTGTCTTAAAGTTCAAAGTTAAATATTTATTTCACGCGACTGCGAAACAAGTAAAGTGCCCGGCGTCCCTCGGCGACTTACGGAGCCGTAAAACTTCATCTACTAAGAAATTGTGTCAAGAATAATACATGAAAATAAATTCATGGAAAACGATATCCATTATTAAACTATCAAACAATTAGTAATATATCTTAAATGGTATAAGAAGATGTCTACGTCATTTATAGTCGCTGCAAAGGAACCTTTACGCATAGTTGACTTTTTGAGAATATTTCTCAATTTTCATCATCTTTTTACTCTTATACCACACCTAGGTATGATCAGCATAATATAATATCTATCACTTCAACTTTCCTTTTTCAATTACCATCTCAGTATTCACACCTTTTCACCAGTCGCGGCTGCTTTTTTTTGCACTATCATTGTTCTTAGTTCTATACTACAGATATTGGCTGTCACTGATGTACCAGTTCTGAGGAAGCTATATTGGATTACACCATAACGCGACCACCTAATATTCACAATCACCTTTTTGTGGATGATATTCTTTTTAAAATATTATTTCGTTTCTTTTTGGTTATAATCATTGAGTTTTTCGAATGCGGTTATTGTAAACAATTTATTTTGCGACAGGCATTACAATTTGGTCAAAAATACCTTCATTTATGTGTGGATTAATCCACACAAGGTAAAACCCAATGAGTGTGCTTCTCTCATGCGACACCCATTTCTCAGGTATCTTTGTTTTGCCGATTAGACACAATTATGTCATTATTTTAGATATGCTTACCTCAAATCATGCTACTAATTCTGCAATAGACTGATAAGGATCGGCTTCCAATATGGCTTGTAATTTATCATTATTGGCATTGGTGACTGTTCTTCACCTTGATTCATTTTGTAAGTCAAAATTTCACTATGAAAGTTAGTATGTATACCAAAAACGCATATCATTCGTTTCTCGTGGTTTCTCCGAACACAGCATTAATGTTACAAACTGATTCAGCTGCGTCATTGCCACATATCCATCTTTGTTTTCAGAATGAATGTACAACTATCTATATCAAAATGTAATTATGAAGTAGCGGTTTCATTTTTATTCGTTGTAAAAATTTTGACTACAGAAACATATAAGCTTATTGTCTGTGACTTTCCGACAGCTGTGAATTTTTATTCAAGTATATGTACATAGTAAAGTAGTATTATATCATATCATATCATATTATATTATATTACATAACTGTCTCGCTCAGCAGGCGTGGTTTTGTCCTCTCCTGTATTTAATAATTCAGCCACACCTATAGTATCCTAACATAGCTATGATCCATCGTCTCGACTAAAAAAAATGTCAATCGGTCAAGTCGTTCGGAAATATTTCGATCTGACTATACTGTTAGCCATAAGGGCCCTGAAGCCTCAGATGGCTTTTACAGCTTCACCGGGCTTGAGTCGTTTGCAAATTACACACTCACTAACAGACACACACAAGATTATATATAAGACTAACTGGCCCGGCAGACGTTTTTCTTCACTTTCCGTTGGCTAATCACACGACCACAGCGCGACATATCAGATCCTAACATATCGATAAACTATCATCTCGATAAAGCAAATATATTTTGTTAATATGAGCTCAATCGGTCAAGTTGCTCAGAAGTTATACAATCACTAACAGATGCACACAAGATTTTCATTTATAAGAATATTACGAGTTTACAAGGAAAGTACATAATTCCTCATAGAGTTTTATTTGTCATCTAACCTCATTGTCGCAATAATGTTAACATTCTGAAACCTCTTTTATATACTTGCAAAGCGAGACAGAAAGCGGCGTACGTTCATCGTCCATTATATTTAGAGCGGTATTGGCGTACAAGCGTTTTTGGAAAATATGGGATTTAAAACTTTTTCAAATAATAATCTAATGTTTTGTCAGCCTCTAGAGTTTATGATTTGAAGTTTTATGGCAGGTATAATTTTCATATGAATTGAAATTATTGGTGAGTTAAAAACTCGTTTAAAATTTTAAAAAGGGGTTATTTTGCAATTTTTTGTATGCAGTAAAATATTCCTAATTGTGTGCCGTGTGTGTGCCGGCCTAGAATTGTACCACCCCAACTCTTCCCGTGGGTGTCGTAAGAGGCGACTAAGGGACATATCAGGGGGCGGGCAGCAGCGCCCCCGCAGAACAACCCCACCACCAAACTGCGATCCCCAACCCGCCTGCCCAGCGTGGGGATTATGGGCATTTCCCCCTCATGAAGATTACAGCCAATAGAAAATGGCCCCCAGTTCCCGGCCGCCTCGCTAACCCTGGCCATGGTAGCGGCCATGGTAACGGCGGGGCAGGGGGTGCTAAGAATCCCGGGGCTACATTAGGCTACCACATGCTTCATAAACTGACCCTGGCTACGTTTAACGGACGCACTCTGAGGCTTGACCATCATCTAGCGCAGTTGGAAGTGGAGTTAGAGAACATTAAATGGCATGTTCTCGGGTTATGTGAAGTCCGTAGAGAGGGCGAGGACACCGTAACCCTTGACTCTGGCCATCTTCTCTACTTTCGCGAGGGTGATAGAACATCCCAGGGTGGCATAGGTTTCCTCGTCAATAAGGCCCTCTCTAACAACGTTCAGGAAATCTCGAGCGTGTCGACTAGGGTAGCGTACCTGATCCTTCGGATATCCAAGCGGTATAGCATGAAGGTAATTCAGGTTTACGCACCGACCTCGGCACACTCGGATGATGAAGTGTAGGATATGTATGAGGACATATCCAAAGCCTTGCACAACACCACTAAGGCTCACTTCAACGTTGTTATGGGGGACTTTAACGGCAAGGTGGGAACCCAGACTGGCAATGAATCCCGAATAGGCCCACATGGTTATGGAGTTAGGAACCACAGGGGGCAAATGCTTGTCAACTTCCTCGAGAAAGAGGGGCTGTTCTTAATGAACTCCTTCTTTAAGAAACAGCCTCAAAGGAAGTGGACATGGCAAAGCCCCGACGCTGTGACTAAAAATGAGATCAACTTCATCATGACGGATAGCAAGCACATATTCAGAGATGTCTCAGTGATCAACAGGTTCAATACCGAATCTGATCACCGACTGCTCAGAGGCTTTCTGAATATCAACCTGAAGCTAGAAAGAAACCGTCTGATGATGTCCACGCTCCGGCCTAACCCAATCCAAATCATGGCGGGCACCGAGAAGTTCCAGCAACTTCTTGGGGATAGATTTGTTGCCTTGGAACCCACTGATGACGCTGACGAGACCCTACACAATCTGGTCGAAACGCTCAGGGACGAGGGCATCAAGTTTTGCAAAAAACAGCGTACTGGCAGGAAGTCCAAACTCTCGGATGAGACTCTGGGGCTGATGACAAGAAGACGGGAAACCACCCAAGCGACTTCGTCAGACAGGTCAAACCTGAACAAGAAAATTGCGAAGATGGTACGGCGCGACCTTCGGAGCTCCAATACACGCCTCATTGAAGAGGCGATAGAGCGAAACCGAGGGTCCAAAGTATTCACTCAGCAGCTTGCCAGGAGCCATCTGTCGAAACTTAAAACCCACGACGGGAGGACCGTATTGTCGAAGCCGGAGATCTTCGCCGAGATAGAGGATTTCTATGGCCGTCTGTACACTGTACATGCCCCCTATTCCCGACCAGACGACCATGATTCCAGAGCCACCCTGTCACGCCACTATACCGACGAACTGCCTGATATCAGTCAAGACGAGATAGTGTTAGCTCTGAGGCAGCTTAAAAATGGAAAAGCCCCCGGTGAGGACGGAATTACTTCGGAACTTCTGAAGGCTGGAGGAGCTCCTGTTATACAGGAACTACAGAAACTCTTCAGTGCCGTCCTTCATAGTGGGAGAACTCCTAAGGCGTGGAGCAGGAGTATGGTGGTGCTCTTTTTTAAGAAGGGTGATAAAGCTCTCCTTAAAAACTACAGACCCATCACTCCCCTGAGCCACGTCTATAAGCTGTTTTCACGAGTGATCACGAATCGTCTCGCCAGGAGACTCGACGAGTTCCAGCCACCAGAACAGGCCGGGTTCCGCGGAGGATATAGCACCATAGACCACATTCACACAGTGAGGCAGATTATACAGAAGTCCGAAGAGTATAATCAGCCCCTGTGTCTTGCTTTTGTGGACTATGAGAAGGCCTTTGACTCTGTCGAAACTTGGGCTGTTCTGGAATCCTTACAGCGTTGCCAAGTAGACTATCGTTATATCGAGGTGCTGAGATGTCTCTACGAAGCCGCCACTATGAGTGTCTAAGTACAGGGCCAGCAGTCTAAACCCATCCAATTGCGCAGAGGAGTGAGGCAAGGGGATGTCATATCCCCGAAACTGTTCACGAGCGCATTGGAAGATATGTTTAAAACGCTGGACTGGAAAGGTAAGGGCATAAACATAAACGGCGACTACATCTCGCACCTGCGATTCGCTGATGACATAGTCTTAATGGCGGAGTCGCTAGAGGAGCTAACCCGGATGCTGGACGGCCTAGCTTCAGCCTCGCGACGTATCGGTCTTGGCATGAATATGGATAAAACCAAAGTCATGATCAATGGCCACATTGATCCAGGATCGGTCGTCGTGGATGGTCATCTTCTTGAAATTGTTTCTGAGTACACTTACCTCGGGCAGATTGTGCAGTTGACAATTTTGAGAAGGAGGCCAAGAGAAGGATCCAGCTGGGTTGGGCAGCGTTTGGGAAACTACGTAGAGTCTTCTCGTCATCCATACCGCAATGTTTGAAAACGAAAGTTTTCAATCAGTGCGTCCTACCCGTAATGACCTACGGAGCTGAGACGTGGACACTCAGGGTGGGGTTGGTCCACCAGTTCAAAGTCGCTCAGCGTGCTATGGAAAGAGCTATGCTCGGAGTTTCTCTGAAGGATAGGATTCGTAACGAATACATCCGACAGAGAACCAAAGTTATCGACATAGCTCAAAGAATTAGCAAGCTGAAGTGGCAGTGGGCCGGCCATATCTCGCGAAGAACCGACAACCGCTGGGGTAAACGGGTTCTTGAGTGGAGACCGCGACTCGGAAAACGTAGTGTAGGACGCCCTCCAGCCAGATGGGATGACGATCTGCGAAAAGATTGCAGGCAGATGCTGGATGCGGACAGCTGAAGACAGGGCGCTTTGGCGCTCATTAGGGGAGGCCTATGTCCAGCAGTGGACTAATATAGGTTGATGATGATGATGATGTGTTTGTAAGTCCGTCAAGCCCTGCTTATAAAAATCAAAAATGACATATATTTTCCCAGAGCTTAAACATTCAAAGTTAGTTAAATAAGCTATTATAAATGGAGCAATGATGGCTCAGTGGTAGTGTGTACGACTTAGCGTCGATTGACGTGAGCTCGAATCCCTGCAATGAGCTTTCAGTGAAGGAAAACATTGTGAGGAAGCCATAGCATGGTGGTAGGCCTTTTCCTGATGCCCGCCTCTCTAGCTACCACACTCAAGTTGAAAATATGTCGCCAAGCACCACTAGGTGTATTCCGGCAGCTGCACTTGAGAGCCAGTCTTCCACTAGGTTTAGCGTGATACCATCTTGGGCCACATCGTCACTTAACATCAGGTGAGATTGTGGGCATTACGCCAAAGCTATAACGACAAAAATCGCTCATTTGAAAATGTTGATTCCTGACCTAACAGTGTCTTAAGTTTCAGGGGCACATTGATTGTGTGATCCCCGAGAACTGTCGCAATTTCGTCCACCCTGCATTTATCTTATTCTTCATGCCCCGATCAATAAAAACATAATTATTATAACTATAAAATATATCGTGTTGAAAATGTACAAAACCCTATAAAAAGGAAACATTACGAAGAAATATATATTATTTTAAGAAAACGTGTAATAAACCAGGATCAGTACGGATTGGTCACAATTTTCCTTCTTAGTCGGAAAAAAGTCGTAACATTTGTAAAATATTAGAAGTGACAAAGTAAAGTCTTATTTTTATATTTTACTAAGTTATACCATAGGTTTCGTCTTTACCACTGAGTAAAGTAATACATAGGTCTGTACACAATTAAGATATATTCTGTGGTCAATAAGAATAATAAGCTATCAAATACTTTTATTTTGTCAATGTCTTATATGTATTTATAGAGAACTTTATAAATGTAATCAAATCCTTTTTAACTTAACGGTGGTTAAGTATAAGTAAAATGTAAGTTTACGTCGTTTTAATGGTCATTTACTAACTTCATAAGTCTTCAAAAATTCTAATATATTTTTTTAATATAAAATTGTTTTTAAACTGTGATTAGTACTTTAGTAAAAGTCATAGATGTATTAAATGTTTCTTGGCGATTATGACGTCACGACTATCTGGTCGTGACACCGTTTGTATAAAACAAGTTGAGAAAAATCTTTGAATAGATTGGAAGTTATTTTTATGTTCATTTAAACAGAGGCAAATTAACCCAGAGTGAGGACAATAGCAATGTTATTAGTCGATCTGAGGTTTTCTATGATAATAATAGAAGTGAAAAATATTAGAGAAAACAATGAAACAAGGTCGCCTCCTGAGAGGCTCACAGATATTTAACTTTTTTTGCTAGGTTTTTTATTTATATTAGCTCAGCACATTAACTATACTGTACCTGATGGTAAGCACAGTACCAAATGCAACGGCGACCACCGAGAGATCATAATCTGTCAGCGGTCGCCGGTGTCATACCGACATACTCCACGTTGCGCTTGAAGGACCCGATGTCATAAGAAGGTGGGAAAACATTGGCCGGGAGATTGTTCAACAGTTTGAAGGTACGACAAAGATAAGACATTGAGAAATTTTTAGTTCGTGCCGAGATAGAGGTTATCGTAGAATCGGGGTCCCTCTAGAAAAACTGGGGTCCGTAGCATTTACTTACTTAAAACACTAAAAAAAGGTTGCCCATCTGGAGGACCTCTATATTTTTTACTTTTTTATGTTCAGATCAATAAACTGGCTTGTTATATACTCATTTCAAGTCTCAGGGTGAAATCTATAGAGCGTACTTAGCTTATTACTATAAGTACGCTCTATAGATTACGCTTAAACTTCGCTAAGTATTTTTTTTTATCAGCGCATTCTTAGATTTCGTGTTTATAGTCAATATTGTTTTATTCTGTTGAAGATAGTCACGCTCGATGTTATTCGCTAGTGCAGCTTGCGGTGGAAATTTCAGATACTCCTAGTGAGAGAGAATAGTGCTGCTGACTGCCCAGTCTCATATCAATGACAGTCGAAATGGTGACAGTCATTGCTTGCTAAACATGTTTTTTTAATCATATAATAGATACACAAGACTTCCGTTTGTCATCGAATTCGATGACATAAACTTCACTCAGATAAAGCTAAGCAAATACTAATCTTACTACTATCAATTTGAATTTTGACTTAAGGCAGAGGCATAAGTTCGTTCTATACATTTCACCCTTAGTGTGTTATCGTCTTCGTCAGACCGTACGAGAAAGTAGTCTAACATAATAAAAGGATACGTGTACTTATGTCATATGACACATAACATCGACCTATTTTCATCACAATAAAACAATACATTTAGCAAGCAACTTCATAGTGTAGATGGACTTTTAGGTTATTTTATTTCATTAAAACAAACCATTTTCAAGTTAAACGTACAAACACGTACAATCTTATACTTCCCGTATACGAAATTTCATCTAAATCAGTAAAGAATTAATACACATTTAATTTTTTGGATATGATTATGTTTACGATTTCTTAAAGTACCTATTATTGAAAATTTTAATAACCTATCAATTGTGGAATTACATATTTATACTTCCAGTGTACATTTCATTAAAATATCGGTCAAGCCATTTCTGAGTTAAATGCGGAGTTAAAACAGACAGATAGACAGAAATAAAATTTTAATGTCATATTCGCGATCAGTCTCCTTTATAATAAGCGTAGACCACGAAGTTTTAGGACAAAAAAACATCAGACAAACATTCAGATAGAACTTTAGATTTATTCATATACTCGTAGATAAGTAGGTATGTAGTTACTCGTATTACCAGTCCATGCCATACATCTACATAGATTAATGATTGGTCTCCACTGCGGTTGAAGCGCAGCTAATCATTATAATCTATGATGTAGACATTACAATCTTGACATATCAAAAAGCCTTTCGTATCATTACGTAAAGCATACCTATAAAGGTGACACTCTTAAAGAGGTGTCAATAAAAGACACAAATATTTTTTTCAAATATCAACATAATATAAATATTTTCAAGGCAGTCACAAATATTAGCTGATTATACGAGATTTAAAAAACAACGTTTATAATAATTTAACAAGTTTGTCACAAAACGATCCAACTAAAAGAATAAAAAAAAATTGTACTGTAAAATTTGTCCCAAAGCAATTTTGCGCGACTCTGTTCGTACATCCCTAGCGTGACATAAAACGGTTACAAAATGTTTTCCTGTGGAAAAGAAACGCAGTATTCACAACGAGTATTTCAACAGGGGAGTGGCCCGTATAAACAGGTCATTACTGACGCTTAAAGCCTCACTATTAGCAGTTGCTGAGGCCTCTTAGGGAATTATGTACTATATCGTACACCATAATATTTAGTAATTTTCAAACACCGATGTATTATAACAATCTGTATGAAAAAGTTCACTTTTCTTGAAATATCTGGACAAGTCTAGAATCTACTCCAAACATCGAGTATGTTTTCGTAGGTAAGAAAAGGCAGCACGGAACACGCACACATTCAGATTTTATCGGTCCGATTACTTTAGCAAACAGTTTCTATTAAGACCACACTTTCTCTTTTCTTTAAACGATGTTGGTATATCAAAAATAGATCAAGGTCACTGTCGAAATTTCAAACCCTATTATTTTTTAGATATATAAACGAGTTATGTTTCTACGAAGGACAGTTCTGTTTAGTAAAACCAAGAGAATGCAAGAAGCGATAAAATGAAGAAATCTGTAAGAGGACTACAAACATAGAATAGTTTTAACAACAGAGACTGTAAGTACAACCACAGTGTAGTAAACTGCAGACTGCGATATAACAATATCTACTTATGTATTCATATTTTGTCTCGTGTTAAATCGCCGTCAATAAGTAATGCTACTAGTTTTAAGGGTGTAAGGTGTAAGAGGTGTCGAAAAACGTCTTGGAAACTAAGACAGCCAAACCGGTTAACCTTACCTACACGTGGTGCACCTTGCTGAGTAACGAACGAAGACATGTCAATAGTGGGGGGGTAAAGCGTAACTAGATCGTGAACCGAATAGCCCGAAAAGCGCGTAATAGTGTACGAAGATGTAATTTGTATTAAAGTTCAAAGTAAAATATTTATTTCAGGCGACTGCGAAACAAGTAAAGTTCCCGGCGTCCCTCGGGTAGCATTCGATTCTCGCGAATTATGCAAAAAGTTAGTAAATTCAGGTGTACGCGACGACCTACGGAGCCGTAAAACTTCATCTACTAAGAAATTGTGAAGGTATTGTTCAAAAACAATACATGAAAATAAATTCACGGGAAAACGAGTTTTAGATTTTGCCATGTACTAAAATAAGTTTACTCTAATTAATAAATATACTTAAAATACGAGATTACGGAAAAAATGATAACTCATACAAATTATGATGAAACCTGAGGACATCAAACAGACATTATATTGGTCTTTAATTTCGAACGTCTGATAAAGAGTAACAAGTTAATCAATCTCGCTTGTTAAAGCCAATAAAGTTTTCTAAAGCCAAATTATTTGCTAGTAGTTGTTTTTATATGTAGACATTGAAAAACTAAAAAAAAATGATCGTGAGTAGATGTAGCGAATTTTATCTATTTATGTTACCGATTCAATGTCATTAAAGCAAGGTGGCTCAGTGGTACGGACACTGCATTAATCGATGTAAGTTCGAAAACCTACAATGAGCCCAAACTTACGGTGAAGGAAAACATCATGACGATAATAAGCCATAGCATGTTGATAGGGCAATTTTTAATACTCGCCTACCTTTCTATCACTCTTAAGTAGAAAATCTTGGGCCACATCGTCACTTAAGAACTGGTCAGATTGGGGCCAAACCCTAAAACCTCAAAATAATAATTAAAATAAAAACGAATATTGGATACTAATAATTTGAAGTGAAACTTCTTATGCGACTTCCAACACGTTAAACGTTTAACGCACATTATCGGTCTCTCCTCTTTGTGTGAGCCAGAGCGAGAGAGCAATATACTATCGGTCTCTCCTCTTTGTGTAAGCCAGAGCGAGAGAGCAAATGTCGGTGTATATGAATATTGCACACTGTTTAAATAAAATATCTTTTAAAATGAAGTATCACTTCTGTCGTGTGTGAATCGCACACACAACTTTTTTTTTAAAATGTTACTACAGGTTTGCCAGTAACATTTTAATCTGACCTTTAATAGTCTGGTGAAAGATGATAACTGCCACAGAAAATCGGCTGACTCTCGTGTACCACTACCAGAATACACTAACACTGTGAGTTGGTAGGTGATAAGTAGTTTTTCACCTTGAGAATTACTACTGGCCAAGCGAAACCAGAAAACTGTTTGTATGCAATTGCTTTTGAATATTCAACGCTGATAATTTTTGTATTAAAATCCTATGAATCTAGATAATATACTTTCGATACATACATGTATAGGTAATGTATATTTTAAAGTAGTTGTGCCCCGCGGTTTCACCCGTATTCAATTTATTCGATCGCGATTAGCGCGTTCAAATAAAAAAAAAGCAATTACATATATTGTTATAAGAATAATGTTCCTAAAATATCATAAACATAAAATTTCTTTAAAATTTTTTTTCAGCATTTAACATTGTCCACTGGTTAGAGGAAAAACGTTGAAACGACCTCCATACGACCTCCTTTGAAGGAGCGTGGGCGATTATGGTTGAAAACAACTTTTGAAACGAAGCGTTAAAAGTATATTTTATCGATAGCTATAAACAGAATATTATTAGAAAATTTTAGTAGCAATTATTCTCGAATGGCATTTGTACCTTTTTGAAGAGACGGCGGCTTCTGTTACTGAAGAGCTTTTACGAACTTTCATGAATTGTTAAAGGGAGTCGTGACTTTGAATACAAATGGTTTTTGTGGTAAACCGAATGATTACCTCACCTCACCTCCGTAATTCGTCGTCTGCGATTCACTTCATATTTTTTCATTCATTTATTCATGTTTTCGCATTAGGCTTCTTACGATGTAAGAAAAATGGTGTTACATCATTTACTTTTCATAAACATTGTACTAACTTATTCTACACACTCATATAGTATATGTATATGACATGTTTCGTAGCGCAGTGGTGGTAAGCTATTGAGCCGACAGGTCGCGGGTTTGATCTCGCACATGACCGTCTTTTGTATGCGGTTTAGTTACCAAAATACAAGCTTTGTTTTAATTAAAACTAGCTGGGCCCGCGGTTTTACCCGCGTTTAATATTTTAACAATATTTTTGGGCAGCCACAGTTATTCGTCACACTCAGACGTGGACGGCTCATTTTCGTCACTACACCTGAGCGGAGTATAAAATTATTTTAATTTTAAATTATCTGGCAAAGTATTCGTTCAAATAACATGCAAAGTTTATCTACATAAAAATGTCTTGATGATGAAGTAACTTTTATTTGTAAGGATTAATATGCCTAATTTTATTATAATACTCATTAATCAGATTTAAATTTTCAATAAAACTTTGTCACAAAATACCTTATTGTTGCTTATGTATAAGAGATAGGCATATTGTATTACAAACTTTATTTAGATGTACTAAGGAGCAATATTTTTGTAAAACATTGTATTTACGTATCACTAACCATTACGCCAGCGGACGCGGATTAAGCTGTTCGGGTGCGCTGTTTCTTCCAACTTAATCAATATTTAAGGCTAGCTGAGAGATGTAGCCTAATGCTAGGTAGTTCTAGGGATTAGCGTGTTTAAACAAACAAACAAAAAACTCTTCTGCTTTATTATATTAGTATAGATTAAATGGTCATGTGTAGAATTGTGTACTCAGTTATTTATTTACTAGCTGCGCCTGCGACTTCATCTGCATGGAATTTCGTGTGCGTTTCGTTTGCGTGTTTCGTGCATGTCACATTTAGTGAAATCACAGTTAGCATTCAGCCTTATCACACATTAACTACTTTCGATCGATCGATATTCTGCAAAACGCCTACGCTGTGTAACCTAATACGTAGTTCTCTACACGTTTCTGGGGCACGTAAAATTTTTCTTAGTATCTCGTTCAGCCTCTTTTGATATTTATTACGTGATATATATATATATATATACAGATACTAGCTGGTGACCGCTCGGTTCACTGGGTGTAATTTTGTTTTTTAATTAAATATATATAACTTTAGGAAACATAACGCCCATTAAAATACAAACTTTCATCCCCTCTTTTAACACTAAAATATTAAATTAAAAAAAATACTATGCAACTTTTTTTTTTACCTGCGAACTGAATGTCTAAATATTAATTTTCATAGATATATCTTCAAAAATGACGGATTTTCAAACAAACTTTCATCCCCTTTTTCTGCACCTTAGGGGTTGAATTTCTAAAAATCATTATTCCTACTACTAATAGTATATGTACACTATGTATACTACCAATAGTAATAATGTTTACTATTATTATTATTATTAGTAATCATTATCACCTACAGAGTAAAAGAAATCCGCATCTAAATTTTCTCAGTTATAGCCCAAGTAGTTTGAGCTGTGTGTTGATATTCAGTCATTCAGTCATTCAGTTATCCTTTATCTGATATTTAAAACCCTTTGTTATACAAATAATTCCAAGCTCAATTTAATTAAAATCGCGTACAATAGTACAATAGTAAGTGGCATAAAATGTAATATACGTATTGATTTAAATTAAACATTTTCATTTAAAGCAAATTGTCGCAGAATTTAAATAAATTATCGATGACAACTCAGTACACTCACAACTCTTTAAAATCTCAAAGTATTAACAAGAAACAATAAATTTTGTATCAGATACGTGCTTGAATACTCATGACGCCTTTTCATTAATGGAGATATCTTAAACTTCGACCGAAATCGAATATAAATTAATTTAAACAATTCCAAACAGATTATTATCAGAACTTTACATATTGAAAGCGCGAATTTATACATTCTTCATTGCATACATAATTTTATGGAAAAGTTTATCTACATAAGGTTTGTTTATTTTAAACTAACTGTTTAAATTTTCTACAAGAAAAAATACATGTCAATCTATAATTGTTAGACTAAAAGAATTGACAATAATACTTTTAGAAATCGTAATAAAAAATTCTGCCTATTTTGGTGCACAATTTTATACACGAGACGTAAGTATATGCCATTCTTCAATTGGCTATAAGAATTTGGAATAAAGAGACGAAAGCTAGTAGATTAGAGCTTGCGGAACTGTTGGCACGGCTAGTACATGCTTAAACAAGAATGACATTACATAATATGAAAATATAGATTAAACAAACATATTGTATCTAGTTCTATATATTTCCACATTACCTATGTTTGATAAGCATTTTTAGAGTACCATGAATATCTTTAGAAAATAATATTATTTACTCGTTTGCATACAGATCGGTCACACAGTTTCCGTGTTCGCGAAAATGTTATATTTTATTTTACTTTTTATCACCGGTTGTAATGGAGCAAATAACCATGAGTTTAAAACATATAAAAATTATAAAGTGGTTGAAATAAATGACGATGACGATAACATAACTGAATTAGTAAAAGTTATGTCAGAGAAATACATGTGTTGTTGCATATATTTAATTTTTTATCTCCTTGAACTGGAATGTAAAGGATTCACGGATATTTATTAAGGGAACTGAGTTTTTTATACGTAGGGAAAAAAGTGCATATAACCTTTATGTACGCTCGTTACAAGTTATATTATTCTAACGTGATCAAAATGATTTTTAATTTAAACGTAATTAATTTATTGTAATAAAAGTATTCGAGAGTGGCACAAGAATATATTTTTTCACCATATTGACTGTTACTATCTCGATAGTGATATCTGTGTGGTCATGGTCAGCAGCACTATTCTTACTAGTATTATGGTATCCAAAATGTGTTTCGTAAGGTTCACTGGTAAATAACATCGAGCTCTATGTAGCTTATATATAGTTTATTTTATTCGTGAATATAATTGAGTTTAAGTGTTGTTTTTATTCATATTACAATATAAAATTATGATTAAAATTTAAATGCTTGTACACTTTATAATTTCATAGTTAAATAAAGTCTTTATCGTGTTGTATATTCCAATAAAAATTGCTTCCAACATTTAATGATTCATATACATTATCAGAGCTCTGTTTTATTTAATAATATTATTAGTTACACTAAGAAATTTGCTATGCAATTTATAAATAACAACTTCCTCGTTTTACAATTCTTTATACATTGTTATTAACTCTAATTATATGCTTGTCTTTTATTGTATAATCCGTTTATATTATAAATATAATAATTTATATCAATAACAAACATGAATCGATAATTTAACGGTTATTGTTGTTACAGATTTATATTTTCCTAGCTATGACGAACAAAGCGTATTCAAAATGGACGCTGATTATCGTAATCGGTGAAAGTTCTGAAGGCAGAAAATAACAGGGGTTAAGGATCAACACTCCAATAAATGCGAAAAAATAAATTATTTTTGTCGAATCAGGTTTATAATAGTTTCGTGGTTTAGTTGTATTTTTTATTTCAGATTTTTTTTTTTGCCGTTATTCCTGACGTTTACGCATTTTATTTAAAGGAAATAGCAATCAAGTTGTGTACCGAAAGGGCATCAGTGCTGAAATGACGTTGAATTGTTACGAGACACATATTATTCTTAAATAATATATACAAACATCCCGTTAGGTCAGTGAAAGCAAGAAAGCTTCACTATAGAACCATTTGGAATTATCTCTTCCCTCGTTTATCTCAAATCTTATTATTTCTCCCTTGTTCAATTAAGCAAAATATTCTATAATATCGTTAAAAGACAATAAGAGCCAATTTAAAAAAATGCAAGTAACCTCAATTTTTTATTGTACCACGACAGAACAGCGACCACCGAAAGATCTGCAATTCTTCGCCGGTCACAGCTATCATGCCGGCCTGCAAACGCCTTGGCAGTTGGACGTAATTGGCTGATCCCAAAACGCGACAATCTAAAAAAGAGTCAATGTGACGAGTTTATTACCATGTGTATGGTGGTCGTGGTCGAGTCGGTAGCAGATCCCTAACAACCCGCTCGATTATTGGCTACACAGCGGTTGATTCCAGAACCCAATACGCCGATAGGATACTCAGCAAAGCAGTAAGTGATTTAACAAAACATTTTGCTAAGTTACACAACCTGCGGTAGGTGTTAAAATATTTATTAAAACAATACCTACTTCAGACAAACGAAATTACCAGGTATTCACGCTAGAGAATGGATCACTCCAGCCACGACCACATACTTAATCAACCAATTATTAACGAGCGAAAACCCTGATGAAAACGCGTTGAGGGATCAATTCGATTGGCATATTTTCCCGGTAGTAAATCCTGATGGATACCATTATAGTTTCACCGTAGTGAGTATTTTAAATATTTGTAATTTTTTAACTTTTAAAGAAAACAAAACTGTATTATAAAAAAATAAAAACTCGAATCAAAACATCTTAAAAATTATGAGGGAATCCTAGTAATGTTAGAAAACAAATCTTTCTAAGAAAGTCGATTGAATTTCGTGCTTATGAATAATAGACTATTTATACTTTGATAAAATTTAGTTAGTTATTCTGGAATTTAACAAACAGCTTAGTCATAAAATGAAGACAATTTTTTTATAGATTAATTTTTCTTTAATCAATTATTCAGACGGAATAATTGAAAGATACAGAAAAATAGATAGATTTAAATTCTAAACTTGTATAAGTTAAAAAAGAGAAAATATTTCTTATAATGTTATTTACATTTTACATTTAACATTTTTATTTTATTATTAGCCATGCCCCACGTATTTAATTTATTCGCTCCTAAACGTCGTAACGTAATGTCATGTAGTAACATTCAAAAATTGCAAATTGATATATAATTCGAAAATAATTTTACACGTCTGACTCGTAGTTCCAGATATTAGCGCGTTCAAACGAACAAAAAAATAAATAAATAATCTCTTTAGGCTTTAAATTACTAGACATAGTGTTCAGCTCAAAGGAAACATCCGCAAAATTTATTTCAAGTGAACACCTTATATTTTCAATCAAAGGAACGTGTGTGGAGGAAGACACGATCTAAGTATTCTGCTACGAGTACATGCTACGGTGCAGACGGTAACCGAAACTGGGACTACAATTGGTTGATTAAGTATTTCTATCAATCACATAGTAGATATTAATTTCTAGTCTGAGTTCTACTCCATTTCGAATTTAAGCACAAAATAGATGGTATAGAAAGCCAGCTCCATACAATGAGCGTTAACGGTGCACTCACACAAACGAGTACATACGAGCTTCTCGGATCCGCGCTGACCGGATATACATAGTTATTATTTACCCGCCACGACCTCCTTGCTCCGTTGCTCCTCTGCAGCAACTGAATAAATCAGGGATAAATCAATCCCAATTCGTAATAGTTTTAATTCGGGATAAGTCTAACATAAAAATATTTCACAATAATATAGAATTATTATTATCAATATTCTTCCATGTAATGTCGCAGAACATTTAGAACTTCTAAATGCCATCTATGATCACCCATGAAAAATACGTTTGTGTTCATTAATGTTAAAAATTACGTGAAGATTAAATAATTTGGATTAATTTCGTATAAATTAAAATATATTACGGTATTACATATACATAAATTCCTTTTTTATATATAAATAGCTTAAACGTAATTTATAGAACATACAAAAGTCTATACGTGTAAAAATGCATCTTAAATATACCTACAGACTATAAAATACAATCATATTAAATTTCATCAATTTCGGTCCAGTAGTTTCTGCGTGATTGGCGTACAAACTAACAGATAGACAGACAACAATTTTAAAAACCATCACTGTGTTTTCTGTCCATGATTCTAAATCCGCAATAGTATTTTTTCTCAAATGTCCTTAATGTACAGATTTCGACTCTACTGAGATATATAATAAATCTTTAGTTCTAACTATATACATTTGTTATTGTTATTAAGTCTTACATTCTAAATAACACATACCAATTCGTGTGCGATTGAAAGTATGTAATAAATAATAAGATTACCGATAAACTTCTTTTGTACTTGTCACTACTTTGTTTTGAGGAGAAGTGCATGTTCCTATCGATTTCTCGAAAATAATTACGCCCATTCTCTTACACACTCTTCAAACAAAGATTAAAATTCCTGACTATCGAACAATTTTAAACCGATAATTGACCTCATAGTAACAGCCGTCGATATGATTAATAGATAAGTAATATTGATACAAACATATAACTTTTTTTTAAATTGTTGTGTAAATAATTACGATCACATATTACGCAAGATTAATAAAGTGTACCCGCAGATAATTGTAATCGTAAACACATACTTCAGATTTCTAGTGATGCGAACGACCTAGACATAATGATATGGGTATTTAGGCAAACACATTCTTTAAATAATTGACGTCGATTTATGCATACAAATATTTCACTTTGGCGATGTCTGTGTTTTACTTCGTTTTTACTTTTATATGAAATATCACTCTACATCACTCATCAAATTAACTAATAGTTTTATAAAGTTACTTTCATTTATCGATAGAATCATTTCATAATCAGTATAATTTACGTCATTTACCTGTCATAGATGTGTTGCGGTCCGGGGCAGGAATAGTAAACGTACCAGGTTTATGGTACACGTGTAACCTTGTAACGTGTAACGTGTACCTGGTAAAAGTTGCGGGAAGCCGCTGAATGCGGGCAGCACAGGACCAGTCATTGTGGCGATCTTCGGAGGAGGCCTATGTCTTTTGGCTAAAATGATGATGATGAAGCTCATAAAAAGTTCTTCCGTAGCGGCACAGACTAGTTTTACCAATTTTCAGAGAAAGTTGTACCAGGATTATTGTGTCATTGCCTACCATCCCTGGACCGGGATCAGTCAATGGGTCGCGACTGCAGATGGTAATAAGACCCCGAGGTTTGTAGGCCGGCTAACAGCGACGCCTAGCGATGGATTGCCGATCTCTTGGTTTTCTCCGTTATTTTTATATTATATTGTGCTTACCATAAGGCATATATATGGCAGTCACTTTTGACGTGCTACGATAAAAAAATCTAGCGCATAATGAATATACCAACGTAGCTCAGCAAACAAACATAAACTTGTTCTGTGAATAAATATATCTGTTAATGCCTAGTTACATAGTACCATGCTTATGTTATCTCTAGAATATTATAAATACAGGATACATGTCGATTTACACAAAGCTCTTATTTTCTCGATGATGGAAACAGAAATGTTTTGTTTAATTTTTATTTTTATTACCGGTTATTACGGTGCTGTTATCGACGAGTATAAAACATATAAGAATTATAAGGTCATTGAAATAGATGGTAATGTGGATAATCTTAATGATTTAGTTAAATCTATGACGGAGCAATACGTAAGTATTTTATTTTTACTGGTTTGATCGCTTTTGTAAACTAGATAGATTTTTTTATATGCAACTAAGCGTACGGCCCGGCTGATGGTAAACAATTACTGTAGCCTATAGATGCTTGTAACACCAGAGGTGTCACTAATACGTGGCCGATCTTAATTAGCCTTTCTCCAAGGAGCTCTGGAAGCTCTACTCATCACAGCAAAAAAAACACAAGGTTATATGGCTCTTCTGTAGAGTAGAGGTATTTCACCAGCCGAGTTACAGCCAGCCGAATGAAGACAACATTCTAAACAGATTTCTCTGTACCCTACCTCTCGTGTTGAATCCTACCTTTTCTAAGGAGCTCTGGTAGCGTTACTAACCGAAGGAACACAACACAAGGTTAATTGGCTATAATATTTTCTGTGCGTTGGGTGTATTTCACCAGTCGGGCTGCAGAATACAGTTTTATCCCTCTCCCGGAATACAGAATTTGCAGTTTATATCATTTAACACCGGTTTTGTGTCCTGCTTACTTGAAAAAAAAGATTACACATTTACGCGCTGTCTGTCAACATGATTTCATTCTCTTTAGCTTGATAATCTATACATATTATAAAATTCAACGTCTCTCTGTCACGTGGGAACCACTATTTTAATTTATAGCTACGCTATCTAGCCAGGTTATAGGATATATTTTGTTACATAAAGTAACGTATGAAATAATCACTGACGATAATGGTGAAGCAATTCGGAAAAAAAAAACACTTTTGGGGCGCTTAAATGTAAAAACGTTGAGTAAACCATAAAAGATATATCAAATAAATATACTACATAATTGTAGATCTTAAATAGAACTACAAAAAGTCAGCGATAGCAATGTCTATCTTCTAAGAATCACCCACAATAAGCAATTTTATTTTAAAACTACTGGCGGGTGACCGCCGTGGCTGGTGGGCGGAAGCAAGGGCAGCACGGTTTGCGCGTGTGCTCAATCGCCAGCATTCTGTAGTCCAAGCGAACGGAGCCGCGGGCACATCTAGTATTATATAAAAAGCATTTTTTATGTTATTTTATCCTATATTGTTATGAGTATCAACCATTTCAAGTTATTCGTTTTTTTGTTGGACATCTTGGATAAATACAGAAACAACAATGACCACTAAAAGAAGTGACATGCAAAAGTAGTGGGAGACATTGTTTAATCTGTGAAAAGAGACGTCCGTAATTTACCACTATAATGGGGGTTTGTTTTTAGCTGGTAACCGTGTATTACAATACCGCTGCAAATTTCCGATTTCTACTCTATGATTTTGTAGGTAACTCTGATCATGAACAATAAAAAAAACTATATCTTTTCAGGATATCCCGATGATTGCCAATTTTGATTCAAAAGTTAAAATGCTAGTCGCACCAGAGTGGATCGAAACTCTTGATAAAATTACCTATAAAATGAAACTTAATCAAAAGATTGTCGTAGAAGATTTTGCAAAGTAAGGCTATTTACATTTTTAATGAATGCCTTATAAATTTAAGTTAATTGACACCAAGAACACAGCAATGAAGCAATGATGGCTCAGTGATAGCGTGTACGGCTTCGCGTCGATTGACGTGAGTTCGAATCCCTGCAATGAGCCTGAGCTTTCGGTGAAGAAAAACATCGTGAGGAAACCATAGCATGGTAGTAAGGCTTTTTCTAAAGCCCGCCTGTCTAGCTACCATCCTCAAGTTGAAAATCTGCCGCCAAGCACCAACAGGTGGATTCCGGCAGCTGCACTTGAGAGCCAGTCTTCCACTAGGTTTAGCGTATTATTATCTTGGGCCACATCGTCACTTAAAATTAGGTCAGACTGTGGCTACTACGCTAAACCTATAACGATAATAAAAAGATAAAAATTTAGAAGTGAAGCGTCATAAAATGTTAGATCATTTTTTATGTATTTTTCGCAAATTATCATGTAAGAATCGATTATATACAATATAAATTAACGTACATTTTAAACATATTTAAACTCGTTGACTCGTTCTAATAATTCTCATTTTATATAATATAAACAATCTAACAAAGAACTGTCATTTTCGTTAAACAGATTGTTAATAAACGACGCTCTTACAAGTTAGTTGAAATTATTTTCGTTAGGAATTACATCTCTTTTTTAAACAAACCATTTGTCTTCAATATCAGGGAATATAAACTTTGAAATTATATTTCAATCATTTTCATTAAAAATTATGGAGGTATGGCGTTCCACAAAAACACCTTCGAGGAATAATTTAGAGATATGTTGTATTTTCAGTGTACTGAGTAAAGAAACAAAAATAAGACGAGCTAATAATGACTTTAGTTGGACTGCTTACTATGATGTTGATGACGTGAGTGTGAAAATTTATTTCATATAAAATTTTAAAATAATATACTATTGTCCCAATACATATGTGCCGTTGTTCCTAATAACAATTAACGTGTAAGCCTTCATTTTGTATATTGGGATAGTCCTTTCTAATTCACCAATTTTCTTACATACAATTATTGTATGTTATAGTTATTTAAAATTGTTACTATAATCTTAAAGAATTATATATTATAACACTTTGGAATATCGTATATTTATATCATTAAAATTTGTTGTTCCAACAGAAGATGTAAGTCAAAAAATACAAGGTAATTTTTTTTCAGATCTACATGTTTTTAGATACTATGAACAAAGCTTATCTAAATTGGACACAGGTAGTTGTCGGCGGTGAAAGTTATGAAGGCAGAAAAATACAGGGTTTGAGAATCAATACACCAATTAACGCAAATAAGCCTGTTGTTTTTATTGAATCAGGTAATCATTATAAGGAATTCAGGAATTATAATAAGCCATTTATTTTTGATCACTTTAATAACAATAATAATATATTATAAATACTTTTAGTATAATGTATATTATCGTTTGTAGAATACATTAAAGTCCAATTTATAAGGAACTTTTTTTAAATACATAAAAACATTCATTTAATTACTTATTCATTGTAAACAAATTCGTAATGTAATTCAAATGTAAACTGAATGATTCGTATTTTTCAAGCTCTTTCGTGTTTGTATATTGTAACTAATGAATTAACTATAATATTATACATGAATAATTAATTTGTTTTTAAAGTTACATTGATTATTTTAGTCAAGTAAAAATGAATCAATTATGTAAGGCTGGAAAACTCAAATACAGAGATTTTTACTGTATTTGCTGACCGTATAGCTGCTGTATTTTATTGTAATAAAAGTTAAAATGTTATTAATTTTGGACGTTGATTTAATTCATTTATTTACGCTAGAAATAACAACAATAGCCACATTTTATTTTTTGATATTACTTTAAGAATATTGATAGATGTAGAAAACAGACCCATTTTAATATCAATCATTTAGTCATCGGTAATCAAATAAGTGTTGTCATATCATCAGGTATTCACGCCAGAGAATGGATCACACCAGCGACAATCACATACTTTATCAACCAGTTATTAACGAGCGATAACCCTGATATAACCGAGTTGAGGGATCAATTCGATTGGCATATTTTCCCGACAGTAAACCCTGACGGATACCATTACAGTTTCACCGTAGTGAGTACCTTAAAAATATTAAATCTAACCTTTTGCAGAATAAAGGCCTATCTGGCACATTGACGTTTTGTTGAACTGGCCAACTTGATCTCAAATATCTGGCGTTTAATTAGGAATTCCAAATTCAAATTTATTTCAAATTTAGGCTTATGTATTTGTGTTCCGAATTCAGTTATTCATTTGTTTTTCACCATTCGATTTATCTTTGACAATGTTTCTTTTCACAAAATGGAAAATTTAAAATATCGCGTTATTTACGAATATGAGTTCCACCGAGGTATCAGCGCTGCAGAAACAGCTTGAAGGATTAATGATGTGTAAGAGAAGCTACTGTAAAAGAAAGCACAGTACGATTTTGGTTCAAACGTTTTCGTTCTGGAAATTTTGAGCTACGAAACAAACCTCGTGGACGGCAGGAGACTCTAGTTGATAATGAAAAATTAAAGGTGATCGTGAAAGCGGATCAATCGCAAACCACGTCAGAGTTAGCGGCTTCTGTGTAAGTGATAAAACAATTTTAATTTACTCGAAACAAATTGGAAAAGAGAAAAAGCTCTAAGTGGGTAACGCATGAATTGATTGAAGCACACTAACAAACACGCATTGAGTGCTGCGTTATATTACTCAACCGTCACAATAACAAGGGAAATTTGAATCGTATTGTTACTTGCGACTAAAAATGAATCCTTTACGACAATCAGAAATGCTCATCACAGTGGTTGAACCCAGGAGAACCGACCAAATCCTGTCCCAAGAGAATGTTGACTCAGAAAAATGTACTTATGAGCGTTTGTTGGACCAGTACTGGTGTCATACATTACAGGTTGAAATGTCTCCGATACCCACCATACTTCGTGGACTTTGCTCCAATAAATTAACTCTTTTTTCGGAATTTGGAAAATTTCTTGCAAGGAAAAACATTCAATTCCGATGAGGCTGTCCAAACCGCCTCCAATGATTTTATTGATTCTAATGGCTTAATGCATAAAATGGCTTATATGCATAAATAACACTGGTACATACTTCGATTGATTAAATATACAATTTAATTTAAAAAAAAAACCTTTTACTTTTTACATGTAAAACGCTAATTTCATATGTAAGGACCTATTAAATAAGAAATACATATTTATGACAATTCAAGGTTTTATTATTAAATTATATTAATTATAGTCTACCACAGTATGCATCAAATTAATTAAATTAAGGGTAGTAGTTAGAATATACTATTATATATAAAAATACATTGAACACACAAATTCAAACAGTTGAAAAACATATAAAAACCAAAAGAATACCAAAAACAAGTTGATAAAAATCATAAAGCCAATACTTTTTAATGCTATATAAAATTAGTGAAAGATGATTTTATATAAGTGGATGTCCGAAAGGTTTTCATTTTATTTAGTATCATTAAGTTATGATGTGGCTGGTATGCCTATTGTCAAAAGCCCGTAAATAAAATAAAGGGAACAAAGAAATGTAAAACTAAATGAAAATAGTCTTATATTATTATGTTTATGTCATCAGGACCGTATGTGGAGAAAGACACGATCTAAAACTTCTGCTACATGCTACGGCGCAGACCCTAACCGAAATTGGGACTATGACTGGCTGCGTGAGTCTTTAAATTTAATCTAGATAAAAACGACAAATTCTACTCAATTTAAAATTACGTAATAGTATTTTCTTCCTTCTCTCTTTCAGTAGGTTTCTTTTGATTAAATTATTTTTTCCATCTTTATTGATTAAAAATAATATAATATAAACTGAAGCAATTAATTATTTTTAGCAATTTTCCTATACTCCTTTAATTTATGCGGAAGCATTAAATTTTAGGCAAGTCGTTGACGGTATGTCAACGTCCACGTGCGAGCGTTATAGGTGAAATGATTCACTATTAAACATGACTCGAAAAATTTCACTATTGACCTGGCGTTTTAATCATATACAATTTACTTACAGAATACGGTGCGTCCAACAATCCCTGTGATTATCAAACGTATGCTGGATCCAAGCCGTTTTCAGAAATTGAGACTAGAACACTCTCCAACTATATTGGTAGTCTACAGAACCTCTTGGCATATGTCGCCTTTCATTCTGATGCACAAATGTTGCTTCTGCCATATTCAGATTCCACTACACATGTTGATAATTACGATGATTTGGTATGACATTCATTATTTTATAAATTACTACCTGTACCCCACGGTTTCACTCGTCTTAAATTTATTCGTTTCATGGGTACTGCTCTGTTTCTTGGAAACGCAGCTTGAAGTTAAATATTTTGTTGCTTATAATATTAGTACATATACAAAAAGGGTAGAAAGAAAAGTAGGATCTAAAATTCACAGGATTCAACAGAAAATATTGATGTATGAAATGCCGGTATTCTTTAGAATGCCTACATGATTCACATTTCATACATTGCCGGGTAGCTTCAAGATTTCTATACATTGCCTATAACAGAAACAAAAAGAAATAAGGAAAATAAAATTAGAGAAAAAGCTAATTAAACACTGGTAGAAGTTTTCTATAACTTTTCCGACTTCTCAAGATATCAAGTAATGAACAACTGTAATTGTTCAACGCGACTGGATAGTACGCATACATGATCATCTAATTCACATTAATTTTCCAGAAAACCATTGGTCAAACATCTCTTCGCCGCGGATTCCAAGTCAATGGCGCAAGTTATCGTGGTCCGGCTACAGCCGCTGAAATATTATGTAAGACCTCGTTGTTTCTTTTAAGTATTATAGCAGTATTGGATTCAGCGCAAGATGTGATGGTTGGCGTGAGCGAGAGAAGCCCTATACTCAACCATGGGTAAATGAAGATCGAATAGATGGATAGTCAATCACTCAGAGGCCGTACCTTTTGAGATCGCGTTGATCGACGTGTGTTCGAATTCCTGCAATGGGCCTGAAATTTCGGTGAAGGAAAACATCGTTATGTGTTACCATAGCATTGTGATAGGGCATTTTCTAATACCCGCCTGACTAGTTACCACCCTCTAGTTGAAAATCTGTTGCCGAGCAAATATATGTTAGTGTTCCGTCAGATGTACTTGAGAGCCATTGACACGTCAAGGGCAACTTCGTCACACAATATTAGGTAAAAAAAAACTCTAGTCAAATGCTAAACCAATAAAGTATTTAAAAAGTTCCCCGGTTTATTTTATCGCAAAAAAAATAAACAGGAATATTTTAATATTTCATCTCCACCAGGTAACTTAGCAAAAGTTGGTAGGTGTAATAACAAAACTTTACAAATTTCAGACAAAGCGTCAGGCGGCAGCATGGACTGGGTGCGTTCCGTACTTGGGACTCCTCTAGTGTATACATACGAACTCAGGGGAACTTCTTTTACGTGGCCTGCTGATAGGATCCACGAGCAAGGGGACGAGGTCACACAAATGTTATTGGGACTCGCTAATGAAGCGAGGAATTTAGGGTATTATTAGATCTTTAAGTAATGTTCATCTATGAAGGTATTGAATTTAATTGTTGTTTGTTTTCTTTATATTATTTTGATCATCACTGAATACTAAATAAATATCGTATACCTACTTTAAAAATGTCGTTTTGTTGAAAATTATCTTTACAGTTTTTGCTCATCTACTTACATTTTTCATTTTTATCTTTACTAACTAGACACATAATTAGATTCTAATTCTAAAAAATCTACATTATTGGTGGAATTTTAAGTTGTGTGTCATAATACGCAGATTGGAATTTAAAAAAATACATCGAACCAAAATTGTTGTATTTTGTATTATTAGTGTGGTTCTTGAAATAAAAATGGCATACAAGTATAAAAGTTTATAAATATCTAGAGGGCCAAACTTACCGCAGTGATTTACAAAAACCTTTCTAGGTACCTAACTTTGAAAGTAAAATATTATCTATATGAAAAATGTAGGCTAAATCGTTAGATCTATTTCCGAGAAACTATTTACGAAGATATATACAGATACTATCTAGCGCTTTGCCTGCGGCTTCGCTCGCATCATAGTTGAGTTATGGCCCATTATTAACTGAATTGCTAATTACCAATTTTCATAGATCTATCTTCAAAAATTACAGATTTTTATTCAAACTTTCATCTCGTTTTTCACCATCTTAATTGAATGGGTTGAATTTCCAAAAATCCTTCCTTAGTGCTCAGAAATTTTCACGGTCCTAGCTCCAGTAGTTTGGGCTGTGTGTTATAGTCTAATCAACAAGTTCAAAAACGGTGTTAATCCAAGATAAAGCTCCTAAAACTATGAGCGATAGCTCATTCGATTCCAAATTACATTTAGAAAAATTTATCTCGAAGATTTATTAGCACATAAAAAAATTCAATTGTTATTAACAAAATAAGATGAGAAAAAAACGTAATTTCATTTTCGTTAATAACTCAAAAACTATTAATATTTAAGAATATTGAAAAAATAGCCTTAAAGAGGAGGAAGTTTCCAATGAACTCCCGGAACTCTATTTGCATTGTTTATAATTTTTACTTAATGCCGAAAATGGGGCTACGCGCGGCCAATAAGGCATTGGGCGCACTGCCGCTGAAAATAGTTTAAGACATCAAATATTTTTTTATAATATTAAATATCAATTTAAAAATATTGAAAAAATATACTATTATCTTAAAACTTCAAAGAATAAAGTCCCGATAGAAAACGTATTTTATATCAACTTTTCAATTAGTTTTTTCAATGCCCGTTTTCGCAAACGATGACATAAAAGTTTAAATATTTGACCAATTTTTTTTTTTGCTTCTTAAATATTAATACTTTTTGAGTTATTAGCTAAAAACTAAATTCTTGACTAGACTATTAATATGTCAATCAATTAGATATAGTAACAAAAAACCAGACAGCAACACCGCGGACGATTCCGCAACCGTAACTTAACAGGTTCTATCTTATAAAATACTTGTTAATATATTATTTCTTAATTATAATAAAGTAAAGTTAAAATAATGTATCATTTTTTTTTTTGATAATTTTCGCGCACCTTTGACAGATTGTCCGAATCCTAAGTAGAAAGAACAAATATTTTTGTTCTATATAAAACGTTTGCTCCAACTTAGTTCCAAGTGATAACTTACTTTTCTTTTAACGACAAGTGTTGCCTTATAAGTGTCATTCCATTTTCTTCGTAATTCAATACTGAAAAGAGCTTAACAGTCCCTCCACATGTGAAAAAATATACTTGTCTGAGTGTATCGAGTCCATATTTTTTTTTTTTATAATTGCTCGGCAATTGACTGTACTATCCCTGATGGTAAGCACAGTACAATCCAAATAAACGGCGATCACCGAGAGATCGAAATCCATCGGCGGTCACCATTGTCATGCTGGCCTGCGTAAATATCTCTTCACGTTACGCTTGAAGGACCCGATGTCATAAGAAAACCGGGAGATGGTTCCACAGTTTCACGGTACGACAAAGACATAGATAACTTTTTAATTCTTGCCGAGATGGAGGTTACCGTAAAACTGTGATTCCGAAGCGCAGCGCGTATATTAAAAATGTACTTGATGACTCGTGCGAATAATTCGCACATTTTAGAATGAAAACAATCTAAATAATACAGATTATTAATAGATGATACCTCCTACATATTAGTTGAACATATTTCTGTTAGGAATGTCATCAATTTATGGAATTAATATTTTCATATCAATTTTTTTAACGAAAACAAATTTTTCCTCAATAGCGAGAACATAAGCTTTAAAAGTATGATTGAATTAATAATTGTGATGAAGAATTAAGGGAGATAAGGCGTTACCACAATAAAAAAACCCATGAGAAATAATTTAATAAGATAGTTATGTTTTTCGGGCTGTTTGCACCAATACAATAAGGCAAATGAAATCCTTCGAATTTCTTACAATAAGTTGAATTACCACTAATTTGTAGTGGCTTTTAAAATGTGACTATTCTATATTAGTATTATACTATGTATTAAATAATAATAAAATATAATCTATTAAAGTATTTTTCCACAGACAAATTACTAATATCCATATTATAGAACCCTAGTAATAGTTTGCGCGTTCCTGGGAAAAGACAAATGGACTTATGAAAACTATTTAAGCAAAGAAAAATTAAAGCCACGGTTACTCACACGTGTAGCAGTCCATATATATATCTATATCAAAGATATAACTTCAAACCCATTACTATGCTATAATATATATTCAAACCCATTATCATAAATATTAATGGCAAGATATTTCATACCGGTATATTGTCGTTTAATTACATACACGTGTTTCCAAGTTAGAATAGTCGATTATTACTGAGTAGTTTTATATGAAATGTGTGATAACTTATTCTGTATAAATTGCTGTTGATAAATTAAAACAGAAAGGTTACCGCCTGATGGTAAGCGGCTACCGTAGCCTATGGAGGCTTGTAATACCATAGATATCACTAGCGCGTTGCCGACCTTGAACCCCTCTCACCCAAGGAGCTCTGAAAACCCTACTCTCCGCAGGAACACAAGACAAATTTATTTGGCTTCGATCTTCTGTAGGGTGGCGGTATTTCACCAGTCCAGCTGCCCCAAGTAGAGAGAAATCCCCAAACAGTGTCTACAACCTCTTTTGAGTAGTTGTTATAGTATTGTTCAAAAAGATATTTAAAGGGGTACAGCGCGATAAGAATTACTATATGGCGGGTATATATTTGCGGATATATGAGTTTACTAATTTTCTTGAACTGTTATTGTGAAAGCCGGTATAAGTGAAAACTAAACGAAACATAATACTAGAAATTATAAAGGTTCTGCATATTCAATGTTATTTCTTACTTAGTATAATTAAATGCTTCGACTGGATCGCTTAAGAAAAAATAAATGATTTAGACAATTCAAGTATGTTGATTTATTTTTAATTTATGTCACACTGAAAAATACATATAACTATGAACATAACGTATGTATAATTTTTTTAATTTAATTTCCAATAGAGGAACAAAAACAACAAATGATACTTCCAATAATAAGAAAACGTAGGAATACATTTTATTTCAATTTTGATAATATATCTCACATAAACCAAACAGAACTGTACAGTTTTCAATTTTCATAGTTAGAAATGTTCTCTGTGGAATATGTACACCCAAAGATATCCGCAAAAACTGAAGCCACTTTATTGATTTCTAGGATCTCATAATAATAACAAATCTAATATAAGAGCTAAGAATGCACTTGTGCCTTAGTTTCTATTAAAACTACGTCATCATCACAATGCGCTGGCGTTGGGTTTTCTTCAAAAGGAGAGTCTTCTAATACTTCTAATTCTATGCATTCCTGAAAGTATAAATTAGGTTAACTGTTGCATTTTAATTACAAAATTAAAATATTATAATATACTTTTATCTCTGCCTCTCACGCAGACGTAAAAATACAAATAAATGTATCTGAATTACAAATCATATTAAATTTCTTACAACTCCATCTGATACTTTTGCACTATCATTGTCAGCCGTCGATTCGTTTCTTTTCTGAAAGAAAACATTTAATATCAAATAGCCAGTAAATGTTTCTTTAACTTATTTAGCTCTTTCAAATATATAAAAAATTCTGTAAGTGATTTCAAGAGCTATTAATTAATGATTTTATCTGAATTATTTCTTACAATGCTTTTTCGCCTCACACTTTCTCTGAGCACCTCCAATTTATGCTTCTGTTTTCTCTTAAAGAAATTAACCTGAAAATTTTTACATCATATATTAGATTGAACAACTTTGTGTCACACCGAAATTATTTCTAATTCATAACTTCCACAACATAACAATAAATAAACATTCATAAATCCACGATTTTTGTTAATAGAATGTGGTAACATACCATGAAATTAAATGCACTGTCTTAAACGTAAAAGATTAGTTTTTTATCATTAATAATTATTATTCTTTCGACCAATGTAATAAATATATTAAGAATTCTAAAATCATTTACTTGTAATTCTGAGTCAGTAACAATATTATTATAAATTACTGTTCACTTTTATGCCTCAATTATGGATACTCTCGATTAGGTTACATTTAAATCAAAACAATAACGCCAGGGATTCCCCGTTGTACCTTGATAATATTAAGTACTTACCCGATATAATATAAATATAACTAGAGCAAGTATAATTATTGCTACAATCGTTGCTACCAGTATTATAAGACTTTTATTGTTATCGAACGAGAACTCTTGTACGAAGGTGATTATTGTTGTTATGCTAAAACAGAAAAAAGTACTACATAATCATGTCTTAAAGTAAGTATTATTTTAATCTGCATTTTAACAGCTACAGTGTTCTGCTATTTAACTATACAAGTCCAAGAAGTCCGATGCCTTTATTTCAGGCTTTTATTGTGTATTTATTATTACTGGTTTCTGCATTTGTGATAATTTTACGACAAGTGCAGACAATTCGACAAACGCCTTTTTTCTATAATCGCGTTTATTTCTAGTACTGCATAAAGAAAAGAGGTTAAATGATACGGTTTCTAGAAAGTACCTTTCTGATTTTACTTCATAATTAGGCTTTAAATGTAGCGAAACACTCGATGTAGTATTAAACTTTCCATTTACCAAATTATTACCTGAAAACAAAATTTTATGGTTACAATTTATTAAAATCATCTAAACATACGGCTGAAGAAATACCGTCTTTAACTTAATTTTATAAAATAAGCTTAAATTAAGCTGTTGCAAGCTAAAAGTTTCTGCTCTACGATACCTTAAATTTACAGGATCGACTACTGATAATAACGTATTATTTTCTGCGTCATAATTGAACAATTCTTTTTTGAAATTATACTTGCTTTGGAGCGTTTAATAGAGGTTAAAAATGAGGGATGCGCCTGCCTCAAGTGACAGTAGTGCGGCATGATAAAGTTAACGATTAATGATAATAATGTGAATTTAATTTATGTACTGACTTTTAATGTGCAGAAATAATTTAACTGTGTATAGGGTAAACATTAGTTTTATCTTTTTTATTATGTAAAAATAATGTAACGTTGTATAAATAAGTCAGTAGAATGATTTTGCATTGTTACTATCATGTTACCGGCACGCGGGATAAATTTTTTAGAGTTATTGTTGTTAAAACTATATATTCTTACATTCACACAATTTTAGTATTTGTTATACCTTTAGTTATTACAACATTTTTGTTATATATATTTATACCTACAATACATTGTTTATTTTAAATTAATAATAATAATAAAACTTACTTATTTTGTCTTTTGCAATTTTCATGGTTGCTATGAGTGTCTTGACACTATTTGGCATTAAATTTAGATGACACGTGAACGAAATAGCATCATCTTTATCTTCTTCAATACAATTAGCGCTTTCCGTTGATGAACCCTTAAATTAATTAATGGAAATTTTAACTTAAATTATAAATACTTCTGTTAACTTAGATTATTTTATTATTTAAATGATGTTGATATAGTTATATGTCTCCGAATAATTGTACTAAGGGTCAGTTTATAAAATAATCTACTGAGATTGTAAATTGTCTGCAGATTTTGAACGGAAACTATAATTTGTAATCTAACTGTTACATTCACGTAGCTTTATAAAGCTAACTGGGTTGGTTAGATTAGGTTGAATGTGTGATCAATGCAAAGAAATTAGCCTTTGATAATTCACATTTTTTCAATAGACATAACCTCAAAAAATAAAAATTATTAGTGTCCGTTTACAATGTACTGATAGTTGTCAATCTCACTAATTAGTTTATACGGTTCGTACAATTATCTTTTCACATATACATATTTTGTATGAAGCTTCAGTCTATAAATACATTATTACTAATAATATAATAAAAAATTCAATCTCACACTATAGGAATGTATAAATTCTTTCTTCTCCATAGTCATAACGACTATCACGTCTTTCCATAAAACAGAACCGTTATTGATTATCTGAAACCGTAAAATACAGCTTTATTATTATTTTAATTATTTTTAATACTGTATTTGTGATCTGTGACGTCATGTGGTCAAAGGTTTCCTTCGATTGTTATTCTATTAAGCTTTAAGACGTATTTTGAATCTAACATAATACATTCTTACCAAATATTCATGTCCATCATTAATTGTTGGATTTTTTGTCTCCATTATTTCCGTATCAGTAACATTCCGGTCCTCTGATGAACTAAAATTAATTTGTTTTAATTAATACTGACATAACTCGAAAAGTTGGTTTTAGAGATGTTTCTATCAATAATATGCTATATTAAAAAATATTGCACTAAATTTGTGCTAAACGAAAGGGTTTGAGCAAAGTTAAGTAATGTATCCTATTGATTAATCTCTTTAAATATAGATTTGCTTCGAGGTCACAACATTAAAAACAATAGCAGTGGTAAGAATAATGTAAGAAAGGAGTCAAACTCAAAAGCTTAAATATCGAAATAAATTAAGGAATAAATTGATGCCTTCTGTTTTGTTATCATCATCATCAACTTATAGTAGTTCACTGCTGGACATAGGCCTCCCCTAATGAGCGCCATAGCGCCCTGTCTTCAACTTGCCGCATCCAGCATCTGCCTGCAGTCTTTCGCAGATCGTCATCCCATCTGGCCAGAGGGCGTCCTACACTACGTTTGCCGAGTAGGGTCCACTCAAGAACCCGTTTACCGCAGCGGTTGTCGGTTCTTCGCGAGATATGGCCATACCACTGCCCACTGCCACTTCAGCTTTTTTTCTTTTGTTATATATTTTAGATTTTATACAAATTTCTTTGGAGATATTTGAGGCAGCCCGACTGTTGGAATACCTCTACCCTACAGAAGATCGCAGCCAAATGACCTAGTATTGTGTTCCTACGGTGAGTAGTGTTTCCAGAGTGTGACATAAATTAAAAATAAATCAACATACTTGAATTGTCTAAATCATTTATTTTTTCTTAAGCGATCCAGTCGAAGCATTTAATTATACTAAGTAAGAAATAACATTGAATATGCAGAACCTTTATGATTTCTAGTATTATGTTTCGTTTAGTTTTCACTTATACCGGCTTTCACAATAACAGTTCAAGAAAATTAGTAAATATCCGCAAATATTTACCCACCACATAATAAATCATATCGCGCTGTGCCCCTTTAAATATCTTTTTGAACAATACTATAACAACTACTCAAAAGAGGTTGTAGACACTGTTTGGGGATTTCTCTCTACTTGGGGCAGCTCGACTGGTGAAATACCGCCACCCTACAGAAGATCGCAGCCAAATGACCTAGTGTTGTGTTCCTACAGTGAGTAGTGTTTCCAGAGCTCCTTGGAAAAGAGGGGTTCAAGGTCGGCAACGCGCTAGTAATATCTAAGGTATTACAAGCGTCCATAGGCTACGGTGGCCGCTTACCATCAGGTGGGCCGTATGCTTGTTTTCCAAATCCGTAGTATAAATATATATATATATATATATATATTTAATTAATGTAACTATATTATATCATTACCCGGTCTGCACGTGCACTTTTCTACCTACTAGCATTTAGGAAGTCGGTAGTGCCTGTAATACAGGCTAGGTCTAGTACAGGTACTAACCCAACAATTTTTATAAGATAATATAATTTCAATGCATACATTACTCACGCACATATACATACGCATGTGATTCACAGTTACAAGCATGTATAAATTCTCTTAATATTTACTGTATTATTATAAAACTCTAATATGTATTATTCTCTTTGCTTGAGCTTAATAAATAGTTATTAAATTAAAATTTTAAATACATAAATTCAATATTTACCCTTTAATGTAGATTTGTGACGGGTCCAACTTATAGTTTATTATTAGTTCTTGTTCAATGGCGTCCGGTTTGTAGCAGATTTCATGGAGCTGTACAGCGATTGTTAATTTTTCATCGACACTTGTTGGTTGACTCATATTTAATACAATATCTAGTGTATGCTGAAAAAATTAAACTTTATTTTTACACTAGTTACTATCGTCACGTCCATCTACTTTTAAACTATTGTCATCATTAATTAGCCTTTACGTCTATGACAGGTATAGTTTCAGCGATAAACGATACGAATTATGTTCAGTAAAAAAGCTCGTTTTATGCAGTATTCATGGTCAAGGTCACTCAAAGAACAATGGAGAGGACTATGCTCGAAGTTTGTTTGCATGATCGATCATAAATGAGGAGATCTTTAGGGGAACCAAAGTCACCGAGATAGCCTTAAGAATAGCTAAACTTAAGTGGCAGTGGGCTAGGCACGCAGATCGTAGAACGGATGGCCAATGAGGTCAAAAAGTTTTTGAGTGGCAACCGCGTACCGGAAGACGCAGCATGGGCAGACCCGCCATAAGGTGGACCGATAACCTGGTAAAGGTTGCGTGAAGCCGCTGGATGCGGGCAGCACGGGACCGGTTGTTGTGGTGATCTTTGCCCTATGTCCAGCAGTGGACATCTTTCGGCTGAAATAATGATGCAGAATTATAATCCCCGTCCTTCCAATTTAACAATTTTCCTACTATCAATGCGCCTCTAAGCCTGCCTCATTGCTTGAGAGAGAGATGATCATTCCCTATATATTGATTGTTAATAAATAGTTTTTATATGCAATAAATCTAAAATTACTTCAATTAATCCCCATAGAGCAGCACTCGCTTGGCCCGTCATTACACTGCACTGCACTACATTAAGCTGCACTTGACAGCTAGTTCCTCCACTTACACACATCGTCACTTAACATAACATCAGGTGAGATTGAGGTCATAGAAAATGACTTTTGAACGACTCTTTCTGAATTTAAATGAAAAAAAAACAAACCTCACTATTCATTCTTAGTGGTTTTGGTAAATAGCATTTATATCCAACGTCATCGTTTGAACATCCTATGGTATCAACCTGCGCTCCGCTTACGGAAATCCACATGCACGCTTCGTAAGCATTACGTCCGTCGTTCCGGACTCGGACGGTGACCGTTTCAGTCTCGCTTGAACCGAGTAAATAATCTATATTCCTGTAAATATTAATGGAAAATCATTTCAATCAATCAATCAGTCTAGCATTTAGACATAGTTACACTGTATATGATAATGTAGGCGAAGAACCTAGAAAAGGAACATGTGCCTTCAACACACCGATATGTGTTTAGTAGTCTATATTAATAAGTCAATAGTTTTATCAGTACATTTTTTTTTCCTGATAGATATCCTGTATATATGAATGCTGATATCGGACATGACGTAAAAAAAATTGACTCTTATCTGTAATATTTTTTTATAGTAGTTCGGCACATTAATTGTACTGTCTCTGATGGTAAGCACAATACAATGGCGACTATGGAAATATCGAAATCCATCGGCGGTCGCCGCTGTCATAAATTTCTCCTCACGTTAAGCTTGAAGGACCCGATGTTATAACAAGGAAGGAATACATTGACCGGGAGGTGGGTACACACAGTTTCACGGTACAGCAAAAATAGAGAACTTTTTAGTTCATGCCGAGATTTAGGTTAACGTAAAACTGTGACTCCGAAGCCCAGTGCGTGTGGTTCTGTTGTGGAAAAGAGAAGAAGGAATTAGATTGAACAGCTCTTCAGAAAACTCATCATGATACGGACGGTAGAACACGCTCAGCGAAGCGATGTTCCTACGCAGCTGAAGTGGCTCGATACATTTGGTAACGGCTGCATCATTAACAATGCGAATAGCCCGTTTCTGCAACTTGTCCAGAGCATCGAGAAGGAAAAAGGGGGGGGATCCATCCCGGAGGTGCGAACAGTATTCCATAGACGACCGAACTTGTAAAGAACATACAGTTGACCGGGCGTGAAAAACCGTCGCACCCTGTTCAGGATTCCCGTTCAGGATAATAGAGATGATACTCCCGATGTAATCCCTGGAGCTGAGTTCGCTGCAAATATGCACACCTTGGATATTGAAGCTGTCACGTATTGCTATGGAGACGTTCTGAAGAGTGGGGAGGGGAGAAAGCGAAGATTTTCTGTTTGTATGTCGGGATTTAACTAAAAAATGGCTAGACCGATTCTAATGAAATTTCGTACATGAGAAGCTATGGGACCGGTCAAATGATAGGTTACATGAATTTCCAATAGTACCTTTAGAAATAAATAAAATATATATATATATATATATATATATTATTTCTCCTTAAGTACTTACCCAGACCACGTTACATTCATAGACAGCTTGCTTTTACAATCTTCATCCTGACAATGACGTGGAATATCCATACTTTTCTTCGTTTTACTATAAGGACTAAGAGTAACCCAAGAGCTATTGAACTCTGAAAAATGATTACCATCTAATGTTTACACATTGAAACTTAAATGTATATTGTATATGGGTCAAATAAGTTACTTGTACTCTATATTCAATCCAAAATAGCTCTGAATCAATAATCAATGTTAAGTTCTTACTTTTTGAATTTTGTATCTCGCTATAATTCAAATTCACTGTAGATGTAAAGATGTAGTCTGCCGGATCATTATTATTCTGAAAGTAAGAAAAAAAATTAAAGGGCCTTAAAATAATTTATTAAATTACGGTACAGTATTCTCGGTACAGTATATTCGTATAGTATATTATAATCCCCGACGTAAACATAGGGGCGTTATAAGTTTAAGGTCTGTGGCATTTTAGCTCCCAAACAGCAAAACCAATTTTGATTTAGGTTTTTTTTTTAAAGGAGAATTGATCGAGAGTTTTCATAGGTATGATTCAAGAAAATCTGTTCAGCCGTTTAAAGATTAACAGCTATTTTCTAGTTGATAAATGGATGTGAGCATCTTCCACAATCGAAATTTGGTATTCTGTTATTTTAATGGTTTTAAAAGAACGTGGCAGCTTTGACCTCATGTTGCATCATCATCTGGAATGTACTATAATTTTGTGACAAATACATATATACATATTTAATCATTTCATTTCTAAATATTTTCATAAAAGTGTGAACCAAAGCATTTTCGGCACTGCTAGGTCTAACTAACCTTCTTAAATCAATACTGCGTTCAGTATAAAATAACCTTAATACACTAATTTATACATAACATACCTAAACAGTACTAGAAGTGACCCCCTCTCTGCATATATGATAATATAATTATTAACTGTAAATATTATTTGAACAGTTGTAAAAAATATTTAAATAAAAAGATAAGTGCGATCGAGTTTCTTGCCGGTTCTTCTCGATGACTGGGGTATTTTCCGAACTGTTAGTAGTGTTTGATAAACATAAGTGATTTCTTAGGGTCTAAATTGAATAAAGTTTTTTTTTTTTTGTCATTTAAACATATAGCTGTTTTTTTTTCAATTAAAATACAATATAAAACCAAAATATAGCAACATCTCATTTACTTACAAGTACAACGGTGATATTCTCACAGTATGATAATTGCATATCCGCTAAGGGTATTTTAAATTCCGGCACTGGTATAGTAGCACCTTCCCCTACTATAGTGCTGATGACAGTCAAATCTGAAAAGATAATTTTGATTAAATTACGGAAACTATTCTTAACATAATCAAATATTATCAACAAACAATATTATCTTTATACAAAAATCATTGTCAAATACATTATATCAATTTTAATTCAAATTTAATTCGGAGATACAAAAGTCATAGATTAAATAACACCTTGGGAAAAAAAAACAAACAAGAAATATCGCAGTCGACGCGACGCTTCTAAACAACCAAAAAAAAAGTTTAAAAATTTCAATAATAATAACAATACATGTAATACTAAGAATAATAACAATATTAAAAAAGAGAAGTCACCTTTTAGTTTTAGTTGCATATCATTTATTACGAAATTGTTTTTTTTTTTGAAAGACAAAGCCTTCTACTTAAAAGATGCGGACTCAGAGTCCAGAGTCCTTTCTTTATAAGTGGATACGTGTACCCTATATGTTTACGTTAGAGGATTTACTTCTATGAATAGTCACACTCGATTTTATGCGAAGGAGACCATCGAGAGTAATTATCTTCACCACAATAACATAAGACGTCACAATAACTTCATAGTGTAACAGTTAAAAGCACAAAGAAAAACAAAAATCATTAATCTATAAGTCTAAACTTTCTTTTTAAACTGAGAAAATGACAGCAAATATATCTATGTTTATAAAGACATAATTAATTTAATTCCTAAATCCTACCTTTTGTACCATCCTGTTTTTGTATTATCTAAGGTTTCCTAAGATGACATACAGATATCAAGTAAAAAAAATTTGGGGTCGATAGACGTTGAGAGGCGTTGGGCGAATTAAGTTTGAAAGTCTATGGTTTAAACACTTACTTGCAGTTACTTCTGACACCGAAGGATATCCTACGTTGGCGCAAACAGCAACTGTAAAATTATTGTCTTGCTCTCTAACAAACTGAAATGTAAATGATTTCTCAATAAAATTACAGAAACAATCAAATGATGAAAACGATGGTTTTCTACGCTGTGGAGCATTATGCCAAGTATCAAACTACTTCAAAAATTCGTGTGTACCTAAACAGAGAAATATAAATTATCGTTCGTTTGGCAAAAGAAAATCTTTTTATAGGGTCTATTGAGCTGAGAAAAAAATATTTTGGTAAAAACAACCCTTCAGCAATCCCCGCACGCACAATTCGAAGGTGTTTAGTAGATGAAAAGTTGCAAGGAAGGATAGCAAGGAAGGTGCCCATGCTGAAACGGGGCCATAGGCAAGCCCGGCTTGCATTTGCAAGCCGGTATGAAAACTGGACAATTAGACAGTGGAAAAATGTTATTTTTTTCTTACGAGACAAAAATAAACAGTGTATGTTCTGATGGAAAACTATGTATACGACAATTAAAGCATTCTAACATAAGTACACAAAAGTGACAATAAAGCGTGGTGGGGAAAATGTGAAAATTTGGGGGTGTTTTTCTGGACATGGTTTTGGACCTGTTAATCTGATAGAAGAGAACATGGATCAATTCCAATACAAAAATATACTGGAAGAAACAATGTTACTTTATGGTGAAGACGTGCTGCCGGTTATTTGGACATTTCAGCACGACAATGGTTCCAAAGCATACTGCACGCACCGTTAAGGAATTTCTCACATCGCAATCAGTTTCTATCTTAGATTGGCCAGCTAACAGCCCAGATCTAAACCCAATAGAGCATCTTTGGTGCGAAGTCAAGAAAAAGGTTTCAAATCGACAGTGTGGCAATTTACGAGAGCTATAAAACGTTTTTTTATAAGAATGAATCTGTATCTCTCTTGCGAAAAGTAAAAAATAAATAAATTCAATGCCGTGATAATTAAATGCCGTGGACATTCTACTAACTATTAATTTTAGATTAAAATGTATTAAATTGCTTTTTTCTTTACGCACTTCACATTAATGTGATTTATTTAAAAGTTTTATATAAAAGAACTCTCGAGCAGTTTAATAAATCGTTCTTAATTATTTCTCCAGCTTCATTAGTATTTGAATTTGTTACTATAGAGAATAAATCGAATTTAAATAAAAATTAGCGATTTTATTCTGTATATTCCTAATCCCGTTTGCTCTATTCATATGGCTGTTTCATGACACATATCACATGACATGATTTACATTAAAAATAATCTGAAATTTCAAATCGTTCTTAATTCTATGATCACAATATCTAAGGATCATCCAAAATAAGAATTGTTGTCATCCGTCTTTTCAGCGGGGGCAGCATGAATCGCCTGTGCGCTAAACTAACGCGAGCAAAGCTAATGTTGTTTTTACTCCAAATATATTATACTGCAAAGTTTTTCCCACCTGTCCTCCGACTAGTTCTGTAGTAATAGTGACGTTGATAGTTGGTAGACAACGGTAAAACAGAACTGTATTGGTTCCTGGCGATCCTACTGCTAATTCTGTATAAACAAAACATAATATTATTTTAATATATTTTGCATCATCCAAATACGAATATATAATGACATTTACAACATTTGAATCTACTGAATGTGGTTAAACACCGTTTTTTTCTTTTTCTTATTACCCTTAAGTACAGTACAACATTCTTTTCTCTTCCACTCTCTTCTAGCAACTGTCATATTATCATTCATACCTTTTATACGCAAATTATTCTTCACATAATCCGTCCATACCTTCTTCAGTCTTCCTCTACTTGTTTATCCGTCCACCTTAATAGTTAACACTCTTCTAGTTATATGCCTTTCATTCCTGCTCATAGCATGCTCATGCCACACTAACCTATTACTCCTCAACTTCTCTGTGACTTTTTTATACTTCCTCTGATATACTTATTGCTGATCTCTCCATTCTAGTTACACCAGACAATATTAGACAGCCATCTTAACATTCGCATCTCTTCCACATTTGATCATCATTCATCTGTGTCTTTCATTGCCCAGCACTCAAATTCATACATCAAGACAGTTCCTATAATAGTTAAACCTAATAAATAAAATAAAAAAACAACCTACCGTTGCAACCATTATCATCAACATCGCGTATTATCTGAATACTGAATCCAAAATTTCTTTGTCCTTCGTCCTGAATTCTCTGAGTTAATTTCAAGTCAGAAACTTTAAGTTGCCTAAACATTGCATAACCTAATAGAGCTTTGTTGACCTCGTATCCAGAAAGTACATACAAGGCACCTAATCCTGAATCTTCATAGGGTGCACTGATGAATATCTCTGCAAAGATCAATAGGCCAATTTTATTTATTTATTTTTAGAAAGACCAACAGTTTTTTAAATGTATAGTTAATTTAGTACTATATTTTTAACATAAATCCAGTTATTCAACAATAGCGTAATGAACCCAAAAATATATTTTTTTATGTGACCTAAGAGATCTTGGAAACAACGGATCTTGTTTTTATTAAATGGTTCCCACCCGATATCAATTCAAAAGTTACTGTAACTTACATTTTTTGCTATAATATATAATTAATATAATAAATGTACCTGGGATGCTGTCTCCGTCTATATCTTGTGTAACTATTGTTGAACCGAACCTCGCTTCTCTCTTTGTGCCTATTATTGTTCGCATTTTACTCTTATCATTAATAAGATCCTAAAACAGATTATTATTTTATCACAATAAGCTTTCGCAACCTCTGCTAAGTCTGATCTGGATTATACTCGTATTATTCTCTCTAGCTGACAATATCGAGCCTCGTGATATTAGCAATGCTTTTGTTAGTGAGTCTTTCTCTCTAAATTAAGCTACCGTAGAATAAAACTGAGGTAAATAACCACACACGCTACGTTCTATCGGAGAGGAGTGCCTGCGCAGGTCAACTGCATGTCGTTGCATGTATGGGGTATGTACACACACACATGTTCACCGGTCGCACAAATCGCCTGCGCTGATTTAAAAAACTGTACAGTTCTATTCCAATACACGCTCCGGTGCAGGCACACCCGTGCAGATAGACCTCTCCCATAGGCCGTATCGTGTATGGTCAGTGTAAGTTACATTCAATTCTTAGAACATACTTTAATTGACTTTTAAGATAAGTGAAAGCTTAAAAATGTACCTTAAATGTAAAAATGATTCCTTATTTTGAAAATGGAGCTGACATTGTACATAATATACTAAAGAAAATCTTACCAAACTCCCTCCTACATAAATATGAACCGCGCCGTACTCAAATTTCTCATCATCGTAGAATGCCGGAGCTCCAACCAACAACTCAGAATAACCATCTAAATTGATATCCGTCGCATCCATAGCAAACCCAAATATAGATCCAATTTTTTCATTCGTTAATAATTGCGGTTTGTCTTTGATCATTAAAAGAGTTAAAGTTCTTGATTTAGGAACAAACTCAAGGAACGCTATCTGTAAGAGTTGTGTGAATGTGAATGCAACCAAATTTGATGAACAGGCCACTAATGTGTTACATACTTATTTCTTTGTCTAAGCCATTATCTAACAGGATAATTTAATAGCAGGATTGCTTAAATTTTGATATAATTAAAGGATAATAATAAAAATAATTGTTATATATAGGTATAAATAAGCTAATTTTTTAAGCCCTGAGAATAATGACTACTTGATAGAAGTTATAGTTCCTTTTTAGAGTTCCGAATTCAACAAGGAACTCTCATAGTTTTGCCATGTCCGTCTATCTATTCGCTGCTTAGTTCAGATATTCTTAATACTAGAAAACTGTAATTTGGTATGAGTATACATATTAATGCATACATAGTACATATTAATCACGCCGACAAAGTGGTAAAATAAAATCTTGAAACAAATTTGTTTAGGGTACACCTAAACGTAAAGTGGGAATTAATTATTTTTTCTCGGCTATCCCATCGTGTTAACGAGTAATAGTCGACCAACTTATAAAATGTATTTAGAGAAGCATTTCATACGAATTCCATTGAAAATTACTTAAAGCCTCCTTCTAAGTCTGCACATTGTGACGGGTAACTATGAAACCCTACACTGCCGTAGCCCGACACGCACTTTTATATACTTAAACTTTCTTCGAGAAGATGTTACTCAATATATAATATTAATATATTACCGAATAAGCTAAGTAATTACTTACCATTCCAGTCATGCTCTCTGTCGTCATACTAAAGGCATATACAGTTGATGTTGAAAAAAAATTACCTGCAGCAAGGCCGTATCCTAAAATATATAAACGGTTTTATCAATAAACATTGTGGATCGCCACAATTTTTACTTGTAGGAAACTGGGAGTAATATATATTGGCATGTTAGAAAATGGATGAAATAGTGTGACGTCTAGACGTACCGTCCACAGTAAGATTTTTCCCAAATCTAAATCAAAAATAGGTTTGTTCTTGTCTATCAGTCAGACAGACTTCCTATATAGGAAGGCGGGATTATGGCGGGATTTCAATCCTCAAAATATTATAGGGTAACCGCGTAAATATCCCACTGAGTCTCCATACTCTGCGTGTCAGATGTTAACCCTAAGGAAACAATATACATATCCTCCGAACAGTCATACGACGCCATTGTATGTTACCTTACGAGGTATGCAGATCCCGACTACGAAGGAACATGCCATGCCTTCTATTTCTTGTAATATCTACTACATTTTCCTATCGCCAGTTTAAATCTCCTAGTACTCGGTTGTACAATAAAATAACCAAACCTCAATCATTCGAATCCCTACAATGAGCCTAAACTTTCGGTGAATAAAAACATCATGATGAAACCATAGTATGGTGGTAGGACTTTTTCAAATGCCCGCCTAGTTAGCTACCACCATCAAGTTGAAAATCTGTCGCCAAGCACCAATAGGTGTGTTCCGGCAGCTATACTTGAGAACCAGTCCTCCCACTAGGCTTAACGTGTTACCATCTTGGATCACATCATCACTTAGGATCAGCTGAGATTGTGGCCACAAGGCTAAACCTATAACGATAAATAAATACTCTAACATCGACTAACTCGACTGATAATCACCAATAACATAAGGTTCGTATACCAAGATTCTCGGTAGCGTATTTCCGTCAACCACTAATAACGGAAATCACTGACTGATTACAAAAGCAAATGGTCTTAACAAACCCACTAGCGTCAGTATCTATAATATTACATTAAGCACACATACCCATATTTGTACTGAATTTTGCTTTACGTTTCAACCAAATTTTTGCTTTACTATTTGGCATTTCATTGATCATTGATTTAGAGTTAATCGTTTCCTTTGATAACGACGTATACACTATATCCCCGCTCAATGAATTCTTGCCGATGAGCGTCAGATTATTTTGCTTATCAATTAAAATACTCCAACCAATTCCACCCTGAAACAATGCTGTGCATACCGTGCATTATTCAAACAGCCTTTTTGTACTGCTTGATTTTTTTTAGATTCATTAGTTGCATGATAAATGAATGCGACTAAATTCATAAAAATAAAATATAAGGACAACGTTGAATCTAGAATTCTAGAGCCAGGAATCACAGAGCTTAAACTTGCATTCTTCACTGCTTCACTGCTTTTTTTTCGAGCTAACTATGCTGTTAGCCTTATGGTACCTGAAGCGTCAGAAGGCTTTTAAAGCTTCACCGGTTCACATCGTACCAACACATTCACTTTGACATGCTACTATAAAAAATCATTCAAAACTAACTTCATCTGGATTCAGCTTAAATAAAAATGTGTAGTATGTAAAAAAATCCTTAATACTGTATAATAATTTTAACTCACATAAACTCTTGATTCCTTTGCGTTTGATAAAGCGTTCTAAACTTAATTGTGATCTGTAGGCGATGTCATTGTATACAAAACAAGTACCGAATGCATCAGTCACTTTTTCACCCAAGTTAGTGACCACCGACGTAGTCAACAAAGGAGCGCATGTCTGAAAATATAGCAAACAACTGTTAGCCGAAATCGTTTCGGTTCATCATCATCATTTCAGCCGAAAGACGTCCACTGCTGGACATAGGCCTCTCCCAAAGATCGCCACAACGACCGGTCTTGTGCTGCCCGCATCCAGCGGCTTCCCGCAAGCCGAAATCGTTTCGGTTGTGTAAATGTAACTATGCCGTCGAATATAATAACACACTATCTCTGGAAATGGAATTGAGCGTAGATACAAGCTCTGGAATACACCATTGCGTATATTTTATGTACTGTCCAAGGACCTTTAACCATTTCTCTAACGTCAGTCATACTCCATCCAATCAATTCAATCCATGATCATAATATTCTAGTACTTTCAATAAAAACTTAAAATAATTTGGAACCTATATTATCATTTTTATTTATTTATGGGTCACTCCATGTCAAATCGACCGATAGTTGGAATCAGTCCCTTTTCTTTCATCCTGTTATTATTCACAACAGTCATTATTCAAAAATGCCCACGTTTCAATAGGTATGGTTTTTTTTGTGGAAATAAGCCTCTATATTTATTTTTCTCGTTCTCAGAAATATATCAGTTATGATACCTATGGTACCTCGATGGAGAGTATATAAACGTTTTTTTATAGTATAATATTGTTCTGTTTAAAAAAAAAATGACTATTCCGACTATAGTTATAGTATACCAATGACAAGTACAGTTAAACTTTGCTACAATTTAGTTCGACACTTAATTCAAGTACCTACGAAAAAAAAAATTACCAAAAAGTAATCGGGAGTGGCTGCTATAGTAGATCCAAGATAAAAATTTTGATTTGGACTCCTCTCTGAAAATAAAGTCAAAATATATTTCACGAATATTTTTAACCTAATGAAAAAAAAAGTGAGCGCTTCATATTTCTTGACTGAGTAACAATTACAGCAGGTATCACTTTTTAAACACTGGCAACTGTAATAATAGGCGGTAAAGTCCATTTACTTCCGCTAAAAACCATCGGTGTACGTGAAGATAAAATGCACAGGAGGGTTTCAAACTTTAACACTCACAAAAAAACTTTTACTGGTTAGAGAATATTCTCAACTCGGTTAAAAATGAGTTTTTGGCAGGTTCTTAATATGTCATGTGGTGATTTTTATTTTTATTCAGAAACTTATTATATAATATGCCACCAGCATTTAGCGTAATGTTGTTATTGTGCAGAGAAATTTCTTTGGAGATTTCTCTCTACTTGGGACAGCTCGACTGGTGGAATACCTCCACCCTACAGGAGATAGCAGATAAATCACCTAGTATTGTGTTCCTGCGGTAAGTTGCGTTGTCGGAGCTCTTTGGGGAAGGGTGGGTTCTAAGAGAGGTAGGGAACAGAGTTATTTCTTTGGAGATTTCTCTCTACTTGGGGCAGCCTGACTGGTGGAATATCTCCACCCTATAGAAGATAGCAGCCAGATAACCTTGAGTTGTATTCCTGCGGTGAGTAGTGTCTCCAGAGCTCCTTGGGGTAGGGGAGTTCAAGGTCGGCAACGCGCTAGTGATACATAGTGTACATATTACACGTGTCCATAGGCTCGGTAGTTCTTAGATGGAGTTGATTATATTGAATATGGATTGCTGTGGTCCATAACAGCAAGTTACATCACAAAAAAAAAACTGAATTAATTTACTATTCAATTTTCTTTACTACTATATAACTTTCGTGACATTCATATTTCAGGATTAACTTATGAAACAGGTCAACTAAATTGATAGACGTACGTATTCAGCATGGGCTGCTTACTCTGAGCTTCAGGTTGCAGTAATAATAAATATCACAACAAAACACAAAGCGGAATAATTATGCATTTTACCAATTCTAACCCCTAGACAGCCAAATCCTGGTATCAAGAGGCCATTACCAAACTACGAGAGGCCCAAAGATCAATTGATAGGAAACTTTTGGGAGTAACATTGTGCGACTGTAAGACAAAAATGGCTTAGACATCAATTTAAAGTTATCGATGTTGTCAAAAGTATTGCAAAACTGAATTGGGAGTGAGATGGACTCGTAGTCCTTAAACACTATTATTAGTGTATTATTGGTGGTTGAGGAGACCTTGAGAGAATAAAAGACCACTGCATCCACAGGAAGACCACAAATGCCTTGGCGTGACCACATTGTAAGCGACATGAGATTGAAGGTTACAGAGAATGGAGAGGAATAGCGTATAGAATATGAGAATTAAAGGAGGCGTACATCGAATTGGTAGAGACGGACTAAATTGAAAAAATATCAAGACTTTAGTCCTTGGAACTCAAGTGATTTTTTTTAACAATATAAGTATTGTTTTCTTACTACAATATAGATCACAGTTGACTAATATTCGTACCTCTTGTAGTATTGACCATTGAATCAACGTCGATATAAACTTCATTGCATACAATATTATCCTCATCGACAATCGCTTGCACTAGGCAAGTATACACCATACCGATTGAATTGTAGCGCGGTGCACCGACAACTGTAAATTTAATGTTAGTAGACACATCAGTTTTACTCCTATAATTTGGTATTCGATTTTCCACGGGAATAATCTGTAAATACGAACTATTATAGGACTGTAAATCCTAAACACTAATTATCTTGAATAATATTAATAAAAAACCAGAATTTACCCAGATTTTTTTATCCATAAATCGTCTTCACTGGAGATGTTTTAGTATAAGTATATTTAATACGTTTAGTGACGCAAGGATTAAGCTATGACGATGTTTAAGGAATCGTCGGAAAAATGGTTGCAATCCAACATATTTATAATACATATTATATCAACACATAAGATAGTTGATTTGCTTATAATACGTAATTTAGTGGATGGAAAGATATGTAGACGAGTTAAAAATATGTAGCTAATGCACACATTTAAAATTCTAACTATTATGGACTATTAATAAGTATGTATATGAGAGAATTTTGATACTTTATGATTGTAAATCGTTAGATTTCACAGGAATTTACTTTCTTTTTTTACTGGTTATAATCACTATTAATCATTTCAGTATGTAAGCTCACTGAACATTGATTATGTCGAGCATATAATAAATCAAATTACGAAATATGAACTAAATCAAGCTAAGTGAAGAATTTTTTGAGCCTCGTTGCCACAAACTCGTTTTCTATAGCCAGATAACAAATACAATTGTTCTAATCAAATACAAGGATTTAAATTTTGTATTATTCTATTTTATAACCAAAAGTGAATGCCGAAATACTTCATCTCGATCTCCTACGTGTTGGTGAATGATCTTGTTTGTTGGCAAACTTGCAAATTTGCGGACATAACACAAAATTTGGCCTTTAGTAGCAAACTTACCCAGCGTAGAATATGCGTCGTCTTTATAGGCTAAAGAAAATCCAAAATCGGATTTAGGAGCTGGCTGCATTGGTGTCGCCAAAACTCGTGACGATTCATGATAAAAAATACACATGACAATGTGTAAAGTATAAAAAATAGATACTATAAGCAGCACTGTTTTACCTGAAAAACAAATTAATAGAGATTGTTCAATCATTTTATTACAAAATATTATTATGATATATACTGTATCAATGTAATATTATACAGATAGTCAACGTAACTGTGGCCTCTGAACTTCAGATTTCAGCAGTACCACTTCAGCAGAAAATTTTGCAAATTACTTTTTTGATACCTGCTCAAAAATACCCTTTTTATATCACGATGTTGGCAAACAAGCATGCGGTCCGCTTGATGGTAAGCGGTCACCGCAGCCTATGCATTAATAGTATTTTTATATATTAATATGCTTAACATTTTCACATATATTAATATCCATTCATAGCATATGCAGTAATAGTATTAAGTAACTGCATTAATAGGACTATTTCACAGAATGGAATATAGCTAAAAACTTATTACTTAAAAGGCTTTAGTGTAAGTAAGCCTAGTAAAGAGGTTAGATCTTTAATGTAATTGCTAGAATACACCGAAGAAGGACTTTCGACTTGTAATGAGAAATTATTGAAAATTCACGCTTAAGCTTTATTATAAAAAGTAAAATAGAAATTTGTACATGCAATTACTCATAATAATTCTATCTATATAGTAACGATGGTGTAAAATTAAAATTAAACCATTACGTACCATTCATTATTTTAATTTAATATATAACTTAATACATATTTATTTATCACTCACAATGTACATACATATGTACAAACCGTTTCAAAGAAGGAAACGATTTACAAAAATCATTCACTACGTAAACAGGTAAACCATGTTTAAATACATTTCAAAGAGTAGTTATTGAATATAGGTATTTACAACTAATAGTAAAGTATTTTCAATCTTATTCATCAAAACATTAAATACGGATTTCTGTAAATTTCTATTTACGGTTAATTACGTTTAACGTTATTTCAATAAATAAATACTAATTAAGAGGTAAACCCGCTAAACTGTAACGTTACCTATTTCTACTAGGTATTGTATTTCGATTTCTATCAATAAAATAAGTATTGAGGATCTTGAAAAAATTGTCAGAGTTGAGAAACAACCTTCAAAGGCATTGCATAACGGTGATTTTATGATACTACAATGAGTACAATGTAACATGTCATGATTATTTTTAGATGTTAATAAATGTAAGAGGTCAAATTATTAACTTATATAGAAAAATCTTGTGTACGTTTGTTATGATTCTATAGCTTCTGAACGACTTGACCGATGGAGCCAATACAGTTCACTGTACCCCAAATTTAACATGGTTACCAAGGTTAACATGACATTTGTTTTATATATAGAGGGTCAAAAGTATAGGTCCCCAAAGTGGTCTATATATTCCCCTGGGTGTCGATTTCGAACTTCTAGGTGTCCACGTTAGCAAAAAAACAAAATTTGGGGGTCCGCAAGTTGCTAATGGGGTCGACAATAGTGTATTCCAAGTCTTCACAAAAAATATATAATTTGAAGAATTGGATATCATATTACAAGAATAACTGGTCGCAATTAGCACTAATGAAGAACTTAAGGTAGAGTTCACAGAGGGATACAAGGGGAATAGAAGAAAAATTATTTATTTATTTTTGAGTAACTGTAAAATCTAATACATTCTGTACTGAATCTATAAAAAATATAAAGGCTCGAACGCCTAGCTCTGAACAAGTAAACATACGAATTAAAACTCTTGCGAAGATTTCTAAAACGACCGGTCCTGCGTTGCTTGCATCATTGGATTCCCACAACCTTTAACAAGTCGTCGGTCCACCTTGTGGCTATCCCACATTACGTCTTCCGAGTGCGTGGTCGCTAGTGGAGAACTCTTTGGCTCCTTGGCTGAGACCATGGAGGTCCTCAGTGCAATGCTCGATAAACTCAGTAGTCTCTAAGCGAATTGGTTTTGAAATAAGCTTGGATAAGACGAAGGTCATATCGAAAGTCTATGTAATACCAACTCTCGTAAAGATCTTATATATATATTACGCTCGAGATTTTTGACACACCTGATTTAAGCTGTGGTATAGATGTACGTAAGTTATACTTAAAACAATTATTTTTAAAATATTTACACTACACGAGCGATGCGATCGGCTATAGCTAGTTTATTAAGCATTATTCATTTATCCCTACTAATATTATAAATGTGAATGTAAGTTTGTTTGTTACGCTTTCGCGCGAAAACTACTTAACCGATCATAATGAAACTTTGTACAATATTCTTGGAGGTATTAGAAGTGACATAGGATAATTTTTATTAATGCGAGCGAAGCCGCGGGTAAAAGCTAGTCGTATATAAAAATATTATACATTATATTTGAATACGTACGAATGAGCTCATGATAGCAACAAGGAAAACAGAAATTCTAGATTAAAATACGTATTTAATGTCATTTGTCACTTGAAATTGAGACCGTACTATAGTTTTTCTGTAGTTCGTGACAGTGGAATCATGATTAATTGTAAGTAATAGTAAAATAATAAGTTTGACTTATAGATTATAAGTGTCCCACTGTTGGACTGTTTATGCATTACTGTTTTAACTTTAAACATGACGATGCTAAGCCAACTATTTAATTTAATTATATCTTTATGTATGTCATATTTAGCAAAACTCTAAATTAATTTGTTCTAGTTACTGTTGTCATTCGATCCGATTACATAAATGTGTTTTCCCCTTTATGTTTTATAAAATGATATTAATTCTTAAAAGCTAAGAAATATGTAATATATACAATACTACCTGTGCCCGTGGATCCACTCGTGTGGACTACAGAAAGCCCGTCATAGTGACATGCTTTTGCGTGTCGCGTTTCGGGATCAGTCTATTCATATCCAGTTAACGAGTGACTTTTGGCTTGGCTCGGGTGCTGGTGGGATTCTCCAATGACTCATTGCCTGTCAGAACTGCATTGACCCGGCGGCCAGGGAGAGACGTAGAAACGGTTGTCTCGCTGGCCGCTCGCGGGTACAGGGTTCCAATCATGTAAAAACACCATGAGAGGCTGCCTCACCGTGCCGCTAATAACCTCGGGTAGATTCGTCCCGGCGACCTATTCCGGGAGGGTAATGGGGCCCTTCCGCCCGCCGGATCAATGTATTTCTCTCATAGTGAGTCGGCGATTCACGCTGGTTAACTCAAAGCTCGGATGAATGTCACTAGCTCTTCACGTTTTCTTCCTTATTCTCAAAAACTATGGTAGCTCAAAAAAAGAAAGCAGATTCAACGGTGGTGTATAAACCCCACGTCGCTTTTACGGTGGATTTCGCTCCGATCCGTGGACTCCACTCTAACTTAAATGCCGTCCACCAACACCTTGCCTGCTGTGCTCTTCTTGACGGAGACTCAGTTTCGCCGTTCGGCAGATACGTCCTACTTACACTACCCCGTCTATCTGCTTGAGGAGAACTTACAAGCAAAAGCCGGAGTATCTGTGTATGTACGGTCAGACGTGTGTTGTCGTCGTCTGCGCTGCAAGGAGGACCCTTCCTTCTCTGTCCTCTGGGTACACGTAGACCTGGGCACTTAAAGCTGAATCTACGTGTGCCTCTACACATATTCATTACATAGATACATATATGAATGTTATAACATGTACCCAACAACAGTAAAACAAACTTATGATAAACCGTCGACAACGCCCAAGGACAACCGCAAAGCATAAACAATAATTTCCTTAATAAATGATTTAAATATAATGTAAATTTATTTACAATGAATATTAAGCTGTTGGTTAAAATAAATACATTTAGAAAGTCGTTAGAGTATATATAAAAAATGGTGTAAATTTTAGCATTTAGTAGCACCTAACTGCAAATATAATTTGCCAGCCGATTCAAGACTGGACTAAATGTTTGTCGTATAAATGCATTAGTATGACGCTATAGTTATTCATATATCTTCTATATAAATAAACATGAAATGATGTTCATTGGTAAACGCATCCCTAAAGAACGGATAGTCCGAACTGACAATTTTTTGGTTATAAAATTATGATAATAATCTTTAGTAATAGGTTTTATGGAAAGAAATATGTGAATATATCCACGAAAATTTTAAATTCGTTAAAAACTGAACGTCTTGTTGTTCTATCGGATTTTTGTATGAAAAAAAACAGGTGTGTGTGCGATACACGATAGAAGTGAAACTTCATTTTAAAAGATATTTTATATTTTATTTAAACAGTGTGCAATATACATACACACCGACATTTACTCTCTCGCTCTGGCTCACACAAAGAGGAGAGACCGATAATGTGCGTTAAACGTTTAACGTGTTGGAAGTCGCATAAGAAGTTTCACTTCAATAACTCACGATTCAAATAATAGATATGCATATGTTGGATTCATACAAAAATACTAGCGACTTCCGTTTTCAGTCAGTGTATCTCGTTGAATTATAATAATTGTAAAGCGGAAGTTGCTTCGGGACGCCATCTGTGCATAGTTTTCATAAACAGGAATTGCAATATAAGACATTGTTGAATGATTCGAAAAAGAGTAAATTAATTTTTTGTTTTATTCACTGGACCTGAAAACGTTTAGGCAAAAAATAATAGGATAAGTGATGCTGTGGTCATGTTATAGATTATTGGAAAGAGCAAAACAAGTATAATGATATACCTATATATTCCAACCAAGTACCGCAAGACGCAGCGTGGGCAGACCCGCCACAAGGTAAAGGTAAAGGTAAAGGTTGCGAAAAGCCGCTGGATGCGGGTAGCACAGGATCGATCGTTGTGGCAATCTTTGGGGGAAACCTATGTCCAGCAGTGGACGTCTTTCGGCTGAAATGATGATGATGATGATATTATCCCTTTTCTATCTACCCAGACGAGCATTAAAAATACCCTATCACTGCCATGGTTTTATCGTGTTTTATGTTCTCCTTCACCGAAAGCTCGGGTTCCTTCGGGTTCCTTGCGTCACTCGAAGCGGTTTCCGTACATGCTACCACTGAACCATCATTGTTTCATTGTGTTTGATGTTGATTGAAGTAATTTTTTTTTGTTTCAGTATTATGGATCTACCTACTTACTCAAGCTGCATGGATAAAGGGCTGTTGGGCGATGTATTACGATGTATCAATGCAATATATCAAGCCTCCAGAAATGTTACACAATGATTCCTATTTCGGTTACAGTATCGCATACCGACAGGCGACTAAAAGGTGTTTATTGTGATTTATGTTATTGTAAAATGGTTCTACTAAATTAAACACATTCGTGGGCGTACGTACATTTCGCTTAAGTTTTATCACAATCGAACGAATAGTGTAGTGATCTATATTTATAATTATAATAAAATACTAAAGAACCGAATTCTACTTTTCCGAATACTATGGGCGGGGTTAGAATCATGGACAGAAAATATTACGTCAGTCTTTCGGTTAATTTGTACGCTTTTTTTTTTCAAACTGACTGTACTATTACCCTTAAGATCCTTGGAGCCATTAGAGGCTTTAACAACTTCATCGCATCACACAGAAACTACTGCACTGAATTTGGTATGATTGTAGTCTGTAGTTACATTGAGCGTATAAATCGAAAGAGAATCGAAAGAAAAAAAAAGATAGAAAACAGTTATTCACAGTGACAAGACACGGCAATACAAAATACATACAGATAAACGTAAAGATAAACAGGAAACTGTGCATAGAAAATCGCTCATATTTTTAAGCTTTATCTCGAATTAACACCATTTTGAACTTGTTGCCTAGACTATAAGATCCATATCTTGCAAACGAATAGTAATATAAAACAAATATATTATAGAACTTGATAATTGTAACCGAAACTATCAGATATCTGAAATAAACTAAAAAATCTGAAAGCACAATCGATATAATTGTTTCGAATAGGTACGCAGTCGAATGAGATTCGTTCATATATAAAAAACACTATCTAAAACTAAAGTTAACAAATACATTTTAGTGCCTACAATTGTTCAAATAATATCTATTTTACTTGTATACAACACAATTCTTTGAAAAATGTAATTTTCATAACTGGAATTACTCTAAACGATTGCATATTTGAATTAAATACATTTCGGTATTCGTAACCGAAACCGTTTAAATACTCTTACGATATCCTTATCCAAATCCGAAATATCATATTCGTAACATCCCAAACAACAAGCAAAATAGGAAATTATTTTCATATGACGTTAGAGTTTGTTCTAAAAACAAAACAAAGTGTGTGAGAAGAGTCAGACGAATCGGAAGTGAAACCTCCAAAAAAAAGGTCTTTAAATAATACTTTTCAATATTCTAAATGAGTGGGTTTCGAACTATCGACCACTTGTGCGTACTGCGTATGTAGTCTGGACGTTTCACACCACTAGACCAATCCGACGACGGTCACAATTATGAAAATCAGGACTTGCATTAACCGTGCATAATGTAAATGTATTCTATCTCATTACCTCGTAGGCTAAATCCTATAGATGTATATTTTTGTCTCTTTTTATTGTCGCTTTTTCGTTTCATCGAGTTTCAAAGCACAACAGTGCTAAAGTTTTCATTTAAAAAAAAGATAAAAGGTAATAAAAAAAACGTTGATCTAAATTTTAAAAAAAGGTGTGTGTGTGAACAATAGGAGTAAAACTTCATTTTAAAAGACATTATCTATTTTATTTAAACAGTGTGCAATATACCGTTTAACGTTTAACATTTAACGTTTAACGCTTGCAAGTCGCATAAGAAGTTTCACTTCAAAAAACAAATCAAGCTTTGATGACTACCGTTTATTACTTAAGGCACACTATTCACTCTCGGTATTTTTGTAATTAGTGTTGTGTAGTGAATTTAACTGAAATGATGCTTCGCGGTTTACTGCCGCTTTCTTCAGCATACCCGCGCCAAAAAGCGCGGCATAATGAGTAGGATTCTTCAGGAATTATATTTTTATTTATTTTTTCAGTTTAATAGTTAGCGCTCCGAGGGCAGACGACATTGGTAGATTATATTCCTGTGACATTAATACAAACGCATGCAGTCAAATCACGGTCAATATTCCACGAGGTAAACTGTAATAATAAATTCAATATTAGACATTTTACAAATATATCAAACGATCCCAAACAAAACCCGAACAAGTATTCCTTTATATTTTTAAGTTATTGTAAATTAATTGGACCATTTCAATCTATTTATTATAAAATAGTGTCAAATATAATTTTATTATTTAATATTTTTTGATTTAGTATACAACTACAGTCACGACTACTGGCTTGGAGCATCTGTGAAAGCCGGCGATTCTTTTGTTGTGGTAAGTAAGCCAACAATATTTATTTGTATCTGGTTTATGAATTAGAATTATAAATTTCAAGGATTCTGTGTTACCCATAGTCTATGAATTGTTCCGTAAGCTAAAAAAATTTTATGCAATAATGGCTAGCGAATACGAGGGTACTAGGGTAGCGAATACGAACACCATGTCGATCGACATGAGTTGGAATCCCTGTAATAAGCCTCAGCTTTCGATGAAGAAAACCAAAGTGACGAAACACAGCATGGTGGTATAGTATTTTCTAATGCCCGTCTGGCTAGCTACCACCCCCCATATTGAAAATCTCTCGCCAACCACCTGTAGGTGTGTTCCGGCTGCTGCCTTGCTTACCTTGCCTTCATTTTTTAATAATATTTTTCTGACAGTTTGTGTTAATATTTAAATCTCTTAACGCTCGATTCATAAATGGAATAAAAAAATACATACATATTATATATAATGAATATGACTTGCTAATTCAAATAGATATGAAGACTCTTATATGGAAGTAACGTCTAAAAATTTGACAAAAAAAAAATACGAAAGGCGTAGTCAAGGTCCGCGCCGTAGATTTTCCGTGAGACCGTAGTTTTTATTTCCTTTTGGATGCTGTCGTAGCTCTCGTATTGCTCGGAACGGACTTTTTTATTCCTATAGGTGCGAGCTTTTTTCTGATTAGCGTTTTCTATCGAACTTGATTTTTTTGAAATTTTCAATTTATACCAATTGTTACATATATTTTGATGAATATTTTTGTTTTCTTTTCAGTTCTAGTAGTGCTTCTCAAGCTCTTTACAATGACAGCTGAATCAACATCCTAGCTAAACGCATTCTCACGTTACAATAATTTTTAATTTTACACAACGTTAATTCACATCAATCACGCGCAGGCTCTTACACAAATACGTAAACCAAACGCTGCAGGACAAACACGTTCAGACATGCTCTATTCATTGTGACCTCAACCATTGTTATCGCATTATTAGTCGTGTAGTTATTAGCTACTGAAATCTTACGATATTTTCTAACACTAGACAGTTTGACCAGCTATCACTATACTTACTATACTTAACGAGCGAATAAACATTTTCACGTAAATAAAAAGAAACAAAAGTGAACTTATGTTATTTTTTTTTCAGACTTGCGCTCCACTTCAAATGCAAAAGAGTTATAGTAAGTTATAAGTACATATAACCTCACTTTTCAGTTTACTAATACATCTTATTACATTTGAAAAAATAAAATAGAAGGACAATATTTATAAGCAAATATTTTATGGACTAACCGCAATAAGTGATTATACATACATAATACATATATATTTAACAATTATACATCGAGAACAGAAAATCATGCTCATTTCAAAAAACCAGTCTCGTTCAGTAATCGAACCCGTTACCTCTCGGCTCATTAGTGCAGCTTAATACCACGGCGCCATGCAGCCTGTTAAATTTATATCAGCCGAGATAAAATATTATCTTTGTGTGGGATAGGTAGTAAAAAGACATAGCTATGCGATTCCAATATTATTATACTGCTTATTTATTTTTCAATTTTATTATTATACTAGCAGTTCCCCGTGGCTCCGCACGCGTTTGTCACCCAGTAATTATGTTCGTCTTGTTGTACTCTTTTTATTGACAATTCACATAGGCTATATGACATATGAGGAGTGACATGTACCTACTACCCGTGTACAAGTTTCATAAACCTCGATTGAATATTAATAATAAAATATTTTTTGTATTATTAAAAATTCTTACAGCCTATTAATTATGGAATGAACTATGCTCCCCGTCGCCCGATTTTCATCAAAGTCGGCTGAAGAATACTTTTTTTTTAATTATTCCTTTTTTTCTTAATGTAACATGGACAATATATTTGATAAATCTGTCAAGCCATTTTTGAGTTAAATTCGGACAAAAGGCAGACAGAAAAATTAAGATTAGAAAAATTAAAGATATTCGTGATCAGTGTCGGAGCCTTTACGGCTTTTACAGCTTCACCGGGCTTGGGAGCGAGCGCTTAAGGCACTCGGCCGTGAAAGCAATGCAACAAGTTCCGAGGGTGTCAAAGTGGCCGGACCTCGTATTTACCTTGCACGTATGCAAAGAAGTCGCAATCTGGCTAATTCCCTATCCGTAAATTCGATCTAAACTAACTATACATATATAAATGTTTCTTCATCCTGCGAGGAGGGAAGGAACATGTGTATATGTATTTATTAATCTGTAAATTTTTGTGTTAACTAACTAGGCAAAAAAATAATTTAAAAAATCCCTTACAGAACCTATTTACCTGAGTGGCTTGCATGTGTGTATGAGATAGCTAGTGAATGTAGAGTCACTGTATCGCGCGAACGGCTGCTTGGCTCAAGGGCTCCATACCGATGGATCGGAACTAGGCTTGAATTGCCGCAGGAGAAGACGGTCGAGGCGGGTGTGCGGGAGCGACGTTAACCATTCGACCCCTACGGAGGGAACGGTAGTATCGCGGTCTTGGGCGCGAGCACTCTTGAATTGCGGGAGCGGACGCGTAAAATTAGTTTGCTTTCTCGATGTCGTCATCGGGATCGACAAAGAGATTTCGCGGACGGCATTTATACAATTTGTCAACGGGTATTGTATCATCTGGGGTATAGTTCGCGGCGGATTTAACCAGCGGATTAGGGTGATATTCGAAGCGCTATTGAAATGTCTCCTAGTAAGATATTTCACATAGGACTCTATCGAGGGAAGCCCCATATCTCGGTGGAGTCATTGTTCCTAATGAATGCTGGAGGATCGAGAAGTTGTCAGAGAAACCGATTTTGGACTCTTTGCATACGGGCAAAGTTGTTTTTAAACATGTGCGAACGCGGTGCAACTATATGTCAAGATCGGGCGGACAACTGTACGCCCAACGACTTTGCTTTATTTATACACCTAAACATCTTTATAAGAATTATTATTATGAACATTTTGAAACTGATTTCTTTTAACATGCATCATTTGGCTACGGCACAGAAAGAGACAGGTAGCTTTAGCTTTGTTCATATTATATGAAGAGATAACTTACAAAAAAAAGTATAGAAATGTATTAAAATAATTAATAATATCTGTTGTTATTTATCAATACAAAATTTTACTATTCAAGTTAGAAATCACTCTCGTATTGCGTAATTCAGTTTCCTATAATTTTCACTAGTGTAATGATATACGTACATACATGGTCGAGACGAGCAGTGTGACGTCATTCGGGAACTTTAACTTAATAACTGTAGTACTTCACTATCGAACAACTCGTACTAACTAAAATGTTACTATTCCACGGCTGAAGCTTATGAAATACCCTACTTCTCACTTCACTTCCAATAGTATATTATGACATATTAGTACAGGAAGCCAGTCCTTGTAACACTAGGAATTCTGTGTGATCCCGGAACCACATTCGAATGGAAGAGGTTTACTATTCCAGGACTGTTCAATCTAAAAAGTAGTGTATTAACATCGTTGTCGTAATTTCAATGACAGGCTATAAAGAACCGGTTGGAAGTGGTTTATGTTTCATAATACCGAATGATTCAGACGTCGTGCAAACTCTACCTCAAATAAGAGTAATTGATAGAACACTCGACAAGCTTAATTTAGGTAAGTCTATATTTCTTCATTTTTCATCAATAATAATTACTTTATGACCTGTCACTCCGGTGCTGTGTGATACACAATTGACAGAAGAGTTAAGGAGTAATAGATTAGCGTGGTTTGTCATGGGCATGTCATAAGAAGGGGTAAATCCTAAAAATCATAATTATATAACAAGTGGAGTATTAAGTATGAAGGTAGACAATTATACAGGCAGTGCACGTATTTACGGCATGTTAGGTTCTCCTAAATACACGACGTAAATCGAAACAACGTAAGTCGAGTCTCCTTTTATTATATATTTCCATACAAATTCCAGGGGTTAGGTTTCACACAATACACGGCAGTTAAGTTTTATTTAGATTTATTCGTAAAAGCATGTTTTTCTTATTAATCTAATTAGTGATTATATTTTGGTATTTATTGGCTTAATGTTCTGGATTTGGTTTACAAAGGTAAAAATATGAGAAACGTAATAAATTAAACTTTTGGTGCCTTTCCAGATAATGCAGTTGGCAATTAAATTTTCGTATTGTCTTTTTCATGATAAGAAATAGATAATTTAGTTAGTAAAACTATATCTGAATAATAAATATACAACAAATAAATTTGGTAATTTTCAGAAGACACAATAGATTCGTTCGGATGGGCCATTGATGTCGCACCTGATAATTCAATCATTGTCGGTGGTCCGGCTATGTTTACAGGTGAGAGAGAATTATTATTATTATATTGGATATATTCATACTACATGTTTAAAACTAAAGTTATTAAACGAATTTTTAAATATTTTATTATTACCGTATACCGTACTTTTGCGAGTGAAAATGCTTGATATTCCCCAGGAAGTAAGCGTTCCATTTGGGCTGTTTTTGGAATTTAGTTTTAAGTTGTAACTTTATCATTACTATTTCCTTAGCCTCTATGAAAAATTGTAATGATACATGGAAAATGTATATTATGTAAACATAGAACATTTGGAAAACCGACCTTAGCAGCTCAATGTCTTGCAAAAAAACACCTACTTTGAAGTAAGCACTCATAATACCAAATTTTATTCAAATCGTTACAGCCGTTTCTCAAAAATTACGTGATCATGAAAACCGAACTCTTCTACGAAAGCGTGAAACAAATAAAATCTTTAAAAATAGATATTCATTTTTAATTACGTACAATTAATAAATTAATGTATTTAATTATTGTTTAATAACGATTCAAAATTATTTATGTTTAGGTCGAGTAATGAGATATCGTGGAAACATCAAAAATACTCCGGTGGCACAGAATGGTCTTAGATTAAACGTAGACTATAATTTTGGTAAGTAGTTAATTATACTTACAAGTACAATATATATTATTTAATCTATTTATAAGTTATTATAGGGTGTGCCTTCGTCTTATATGTTTTTCTTCTCATAGAGTTTTTCCTAGCCGATGCGCAAGTGCTTACTAATTTTCTGCAATTAACTAAATTAAACTTTATTTTAGCGTAGATTATAATATCTGGTAGGATGGTAGCATTCGAAAAAATATTGTATATCATATATTTAATATCTATTAGTGTTTAAAATACGACTTGCATGTTATTATTATCGATAATGAAATTCAATCTATCTTTTAACAGGAACTCGTTGTCTTTTATCATACAATTGTTTTCCTTTTTTTTTTAACTTAGGGTCTATTTTTCTATCAACAGATAACTTTTCTTGAGGAATAATTTTGACAGTTTTTGCATACTTTGTCCGTCAAAACCCTAAAATTATTCGATTGAAAAATCAGCCCTTAAACAAATAACTAATCGCGTCAACAAAACTTTAAATTTAGCAATGAACCAACTACTTATAATATTTAGTATACATTAACATTGATTATATAAATGATTATGAAATAATTATTTAAATAATAGTTCAGCTGTAATGGGGAGACAAGAAATCCAATGAATTTAGTGATAATACGACGTGTAGGACGAAATATAAAACCACTATGGTTTTAGGTTACAGCGTGGCATCTGGATACTTTCTATCAAATAGAAAATTAATTTATGCTGTCGGTGCACCTTTTGGTTCGCATGGACTTGGAAAGGTGAGCAAATTATACGACACATTATTCAATGTTATCTAAGAGCATCTACTAATCTTTTTTTTTTTCGATCTGACTATACTGTTAGCCATAAGGGCTCAGGAGCCTCGAACGGCTTTTACAGCTTCACCGGACTTGGGGGCGAGCGCTTAAGGCACTCGGCCACGAAAGTTTTGCAACAACATCCTAGGGTGCCAAAGTGGCCGAACCTCGGCTCGGACTGATGCGCGTTATGCAAATAAGTCGCGAACTGACTAATGTCCTAGCACACTATCTAACTAACTATACATATATACATGTCGCTATCCTCTGGGAGGATCCTTTGATCTAGACTAACTAGCCTCAAAAAAAGAAAAAAAAGGTCCCTTACAGAACCTATGTACCTAAGTGTAGTGCATGTCTGTAAAAAGTGTAATGCATGTATGCATTGTATGTATTGTATGTATTGTAAAAAGTGTATGCATGTAGCTAATGAATGCGGTGTCACTGTATCGCGCGAGCGGCAGCTAGACTCAAGGGCTCCATGCCGGGGGATCGTACCTAGGATTGAGTGGCCGCAGGAGAGGGTGGACGTGGCGGGTGCATCTACTAATCTTCAAGTCTAAAAAGTTGTATAATAACTCAGCGGTAGTGCGGTCAGGGACCGCGTCGAAAGAGTGTGAGTTCGAACCGATCCGAACAACATGTGCTTCCGATGAAGCAAGAGATTGTAATTAAAGTATATATGGGGGTTGGAAATTAGTGCTAACTAGTGAAGAACTAGTGCTCGATTAGTTACCCCTAACCTGAGGGTTAACTGAAGACTCAAGTATAAAAGTTAATACAAGTTACAGTTTTCCAACTGAAACACATCACCAGCGCTCACAGAGCGCTGTAGATTTGCAGCAGAGATAATTATGACTATTCATAATCCAGGCTTGTATAAACAAAATAAGTGTTTATTGCTGTACTTGAAATAAGTATTTAAACTAATTATATGGACAATATATTAGATCTATATATTTTATTTATAATTTGTTCAGCGGAAACCGGTTTTTTTAGTACAGTTTGTCTTTCGACAAAGGCCGACTTTTCCTGACTCTTGCTATATATGGGTCAATATTAGGCCAGGTATGTACCTACTTCTTTATTTAGCCAGCGGCTTTAAGTGCGCTATGCACTAATAATCTCCTTTAATCTGATCTTTGTAACTGATGGGTTCAACTAAACCTCTCGGGAACAATAAAATAAGATTACAATGTCTTTTTTTATTTGATCAGGTAATATTTTTGGATCAAGATCTAAAGTTTTTGAAAGGTTTGAAGAAGGGCGAGGATGAATTTAAAGTCGGGACAATGTTTGGAGCGGTCTTGTGCTCAGCACGGTTCAAAGGAAAATCAGACCTGCTTGTTGGAGCACCAACGTACGCTGGTCAGCGTGAACAAAATGTCGGGGCTGTATACGTTTATGTATCACATTTTGGGGTATGTTACATCGATTCTAAATTTTATTATCTCGAATAGGCTATTTGCGGAATTAGCCTGAAGTAAGAAATGGAAAATTGATCTCTTTTACTAAAGTCATCCTCGTTTTCCGTGTACAAAATTTCATAAAAATCGCTCAACACTTTTTTCAGCTAAATCCTGGCTTTCAGACAGATTTTTTTAAATCATATTCGTAATGAGTGTCTTTTATAATAGTTAGATGTCTATGAAGAAATTTGTAAAAAAGTTGCATGCGTCCTTCAAGCGTAACGTGAAGAGATATTTATGCAGGACGGCATGACCGAGCCGACCGTCTATGGATTTCGATCTCTCGGTGGTCGCCGTTGTATTTGGATTGTACTGTGCTTATCATCAGGGACAGTACAATCAACGTGCCGAGCTACTATAAAAAAATGTACAGACAGAACTACAGATTTATTAATATACTAGCTGTGGCCGCGACTCCGCTCGCGTGGACTACTAAAAAAGGTTTTTTATTTTTTGTGCGGAATCCTTATTCTTTTTCTAAAGTCAAATTAGACTAAGTTATGTCCTATAACATCAGCTATCTACCAGTGAAAGTCCCGTAAAAATCCCGTAAAGAAAAATAAAAAATAATAATAAATTGTTGTAGGTATCGTGTATACTTTCATATGCATTTAGTAAAAATCTGTTATTTGGACATTACAAACAGACAAATCAATTTTATTATATGTATAGATATACATATTAAATCCTATGCGTTGTTCGGTTGTTAAAGCTTAACGCAATGAAATATTCATGTCTCCATTAAACAAATATTCATAAGGAATAACTGTGGTATTTTCAGTCCCAGAAATTTGAAAATAAGATAGTTGGTTTTAAAGATGGCTCATATTTTGGCAGCGCTATTCTAAGTGTCGGTGACTTGGATGGAGACAACAACGATGGTAGGTAATTGATTATTTATTTAATTTTTTATAGAACCCACCTCTGGGACCAATACTTTTTTTTATCGTTTGGCGGTTTCACGGTTTGGCGTAGTGGCCACTATCTCACCTGATGTTAAGTGACGATGTTTTCCATCACCGAAAGCTCAAGCTCATTGCAGGGATTCGAACTCACGTCAATCGACGCGAAGTCGTACACGCTACCACGGAGCTAGGTATAGTTAGTATAAAACAATCAATAGAGGATTTAATAATTCTCACCCGTAGGCAATTTAATTATAACCGCCTTTACTATACTTTAGTACTGACGATAAAGGTCTAAGCAATGTGAACGAGATTCTTTGGCCTGCTCTCCATGTGATCTGTCACTTTGGTGAACCATATGTAGTAGCGACCTTGTGGTCCTTGCTATGAACAAGGAAATCAAAGTGATTCCTGTTCCAAAAAGATTTGGAATCACTGTTATCTAGGCATTTGTTTATTTTACATTATAAGTTAATTTATCATGGATAAGTTAATTAAATAAATAATAATAATACGAACAGCTTAAAACGAATTCCGATCAAAATTACACTTAAATTTTTATTTATGTCACGACCATAGTTCCTAACATAATTAGGAATCACTTGGCCTACTTAATATATTACTAGCGGGACCCCGCGGCGCGGCACGCGTTTGTTACTATGGAGTAGTTATTTATATCCCGTAATTTTATATTTAATCAAATTATTGACATTTCCATGCCTGATGGGCTATACGAATCGTCAATCTTTTTGGAAATGCTAAATAAGTGGTAAGTGGTTTTTAATTAACAACCAATTTTATGAAAATTGTACACGAGTAATACATGTTATTCCACAATTGATAGTCTATATGAATTGTCAATAATATGAGTAAAGAGAAAATTACGAAATGAAATTAACGAGGTACTGTATAACAAACACGCAGAGCCGCGTGAAACTGCTAGTTTTTAATATATTTCTGTCCTGATATTTTTGGTATGTATTAACCGAATTAGGGAAACATATTATTTATGTATTACCAAAATTTATTTTTTAATTATGCTTTTGGTATTGTATATTAAATATTTTAATTCATTTTTATAACAGAAATAGTAATTGCTGCCCCATATGAAAATGAAGGACGAGGAGCTGTGTATCTGTATAGTGGTGCGGACTTAGTCGGCGGCAAAACACCATTGCATTTACAAAGATTCTATTCGTACAACAACCAAGCTTTTGGCTTGAGTCTCACATCTATTCAAGACTATGACGACAATGGATGCAATGGTAAACACATAACTTAATCATCTGTAAAAACCAGTTCAACATCAGGCTTATTATAAAATTTGTATAATTTTTCTCCTTCTTTTCATTTAAATGCAAATGTGTTCATGCAAAATTTAGTCGAAATAACGTGAATAGAATGAATTCTAATTATACTTATATTTTCAAAAAAAAAAACAATCTTGTGGCTCCTTTGTTGGAACAGTCCAAGGAATGCTTGTGGAAACTTAAAATACGTGTTCCTAAATACTATTTATAATCTAATTCACTTATGCAAACTTACCAAAATGCTGCCAAAATAACATAATATAGTGCCAAATAAATTTATGCTTTAAAATAAAAACCACAACATGGCAGGCCTAGATCCCAAGATCCCACCAAAAACTCCTTGTATTAGGGATGAGCTAGGTAAAATAAGAAGCCCGTTCCACTTGTTCCTGAGAAACACTTCCAAAAACCTGTTCCAAAATAACAGCCTGTTACATGATGCTATATCTTTCTATAACTATCATTGAAAAGTAAAGAGCTTATTCCAAGTCATATTTGTTTGTATCTCTCTCCAACAAAGTAAATATCCTTAAGCTTGAAAAGAAGAGCATGGTCAATCTGAAACAGTTTACTTTTGTATCACACCCCAGTATAGAGCAGGTATTTGTTATTTAGTAACAGCTTTTTCAGTTTACAGATAACAGTTCCAAACTTTATTTGTAATATACCTGTTAACTATTCCAATAAACTCCTTGTACTAAATCACACTTCTACCTTATAATAATATAAGGATGATTATTTAATTTACTTTAACTTTACACTTTCAGAGCTGGCTATTGGTTCACCTGTAACTAATACAGTCACCGTGCTCAAATGCATTGCTTCAGTCACTGCTAAAATATATGCTGAATTCCCTGACCTACAGGTAATAACCCTTTTGTAATAAATAGATCACAGTGGCTCTCTTGACTGACTTGAATGACTATTTTCATTCAAACTAAATCCAACCGGATTTCAAATTGATCTGACCTAGTTTGGGTACGATAAATTTTATTACCTGCTGCACGATTATATTGTATTGTACAAAGAAATATACTTATCATCGATCCGATATCTCTGTCCTGTTACTTGCCCGTGGTGTCAGAGGCCAGCTAAAAGAGCAGCAGGCAGACCAGCAGTAAGATGCATCGACGATCAGACGTACAGGAGATACCAGGCTGCGACCAGCAAGAATAGAATGAACGCATTGAAAATAGGCTTATGTCTAGTAATTGGTTAATGGGCTTCTCTTCATATCTTAGATTTTTAGTAATTACCAGTTATCGTAATCTAAAATTATGCAAATATCATAGAGAAAGCATTTAGGTAATTGATGTTATTTATCACGAAATGTGATCCAGTGAAGATTTATAAATTTATCATGTTTCGTGATGTATTCAGAAACAATTATCTATCAAATCGGCTATCGTAATTTCTTCTTTTATTAATTAGCAAATAGTGACGGTAAAATCAAACGAATGTAAATACTATGGCGAAAGCATATTATGAGAATTGATATTATTTATCTCGAAATGTGACCCAGTGAAGTTTGACAAATTTACTATGGTTTTTCGAAACAAATTTCCACAAATCTGCTATAGTTATTTCCGCGTTTGCTATTTAGAAAAGAGTGACGCGATACGTGTAGCTCACTTAGATGTCTGATTTTTTTATAATAACCCCACCCCTCACACGCAAACACATATGCATTTTATCAAATTTTCAATTAAATAAAGTGTCAATTATTTTCAGAATCGTAATGCTCTTGCAGGGAAAGGTCACACGAGTATAAATGAAACTTACTTTACATTTGAGTGTTGCGTGAAGGTCACTTATCCGCCGAAGCCAAATGAAATAGTGGCAAGTGAGTTCAATTTTTTTTGGATTTAAACCTAACTGTTGTATTTAATACAACAATTACTACACTACCGTTTTAATTTTTGAAACATATTCTAGCATTGTTTTCTCTCATAACTATGGTTTCTTTTCATTCTTATCATTTTTCATTTTGTGCTCTAATTTCATATACGAAAATTAGTTAAATGGATTGAGTATTTAGAAAATTATAATTTCGCAATTACATCCTGATGTTGAAAAAAATTATCTGATCTTATTGTAATTAAACCCACGTCTGGATTAATAAACAATTCTGATAACAGCTATTAAAAACTATTAAAAAAGTGCGTGTCAGCTCTGATGCGCGACAGGTGTTTACTCTTAAAGAATGATTAATAACGATAACGATATTATTATTTAGAATAGGCAAAGTTATGCATATACACGCGTTCAGTATAGATGCGCGAATATGTTGCACGAAGTAGCAACATAACGACTTCAATTTATGTTAAAACTCGATTTTGCTCCCTATCTAGTTAGTTTAGTGGCTGTCTTTCACTAATCAATGCAACGTTCAAGTCCAATAGGATTGGAGAATCTAAAATATTGTTTTACTTGGACCCAAAAGTAGTATATTTTAACGCCAGTGTGGGTGAGATATATGGTCCATCAGATAGTTCACTAGAGCCATTCGAGTTAACACACGAGTTAACAGTTAATGTTACAGACAGGTACACTGTAGTACTTAAATCTAATTTTAATAAATCTTTTTTTTTTTTCATTTTAGCATTATCAGTAAAAGTAGAAATTTCACATCAGAACGCTGCTCTGGCTAACCCGAGTAAAGATGCAGAATATAACATATCGTTACATAGAGATGAAGATTTGTATTGTAGGGATATAGACGTATCCTTGCCTTTGGTGAGTTTTTTGCATGTATTTAAAGTCGCTAGGCTTACTTAACCTTGAATTAAAAAATGAAATGTTCATAATGATGTCAGTCATCTCACCGGAAATGTTTACATTAAATGTTCGAAAAAAAATATTTTTGACACTGACCTTGTAATAATAACCCTAATATAAAAAAAAAAAAAAAAAACAGTATAAGAAAGACGCCTGTGGCCATGTAATGTAACTATGCGTGTATTAGAATATGATCAGTCATCATGATATGGTTTCATCTCGATGATTTTCTTGTACAAAAGTTCGGGCTTATTCTTTTTCTCATTTTAATCGTCGCGGTGTTCCAGAATATTACCACTGACCAGTATAAACACACATACGACAAGACGTAAGAAGTAACAGAATTTTTACAAGTGCTACAGGTAGATAATAAAAAAAAGGTTTCACCAACTGTCATGATCTTAACTGTCATTAATGTGATACTGACGATAGTCAGTAGCACTAATATAAGTATTAGTAACCGAAATGTTTACCGCAAGCTTCACTAGGGAATAACATCAAGTGTGACTTTCTTCATCACAATACAAAAAGAGATTTAGCAAGCGTCTTCACGGTGTAGACTCTTCGTTACTACGTGTAAAAGTTCGCTCTCACCATTTTTTCTCAACGCGCTTAATAAATTATAACTTCAATAAACTACGAGACTGATTTAACAACGATTTTTATGGTTTTTAGAATGGTAATTACGATCTTGAAATAGGCTACAATCTCACAGCCGTCCTCCTAGACGACCCGCTCGATCGGGCCGTTTTTGAAAAATCCCGCGTTCTGCTAAGCAAGCAGAGCGTACTCTCTGTCCACGATTCCATATGGGCCGCAGAATGTAAAGGTATCAAATCTTGTGAACCTGAGTTGAACGCGGAAATTTTATCAAGCATTAAGTAAGTTACCAAAGAACACTCGATACTTTTATTAAGCATTTCTTCATTATTATTTTTATTTTATAGTACAAGCAAGTGGCGGAACTATGCTTGATGGTAAGCTTAGTACAATCCAATACCAGCGGCGACTCTCAAGAGATCAATAATTCATCAACAATTGCCGCTGTCATGCCGGCCTGCATAAACAGAAACTAGATAGTGCATATCTATCTATCCGCGTATACAACTGATCCCAAAACGCTTGTCCCATATGCGGCGGGTTTTTCACCATATGTATGGTGTCACGACCCAATCGGACTGTACATGCCTACCAACCCGTTATCGCCACTTCAGCAGGAGAGATTGGCTTTGTCAATAAAAATAAAGATTTTGTGCTCAATATGTAGTGTTCTGTTTTAAGGGGCGTAATTGGGAACACGTGCGGGTACATTCCGTTCCAAAATAATCTACCTTTGATAGCCTAGAATAGGTGTTTTTTTTTTCGATCTGACTATAATGTTAGCCTTAGGGGCCGTCGGTACTCGGTAAAATAACAATTTCTCACATTTTAAATCAAAGTACCCCAATAATTAACACTTTCGGGTACACTTTATAAGTGCGCGATAACATAAATACTAATCATACTTAAAATAATTTAAAATTACAGTGATACCTACGTGTCAGGTTCAACGGAATCGGAGACTGTATCTATAATAATAAAGAACACGGGAGACACTGCTTACTCTGCGTGCATGACCGTGAATATCACCGGAGCACTGGTGGTAAAAATTAATTCGAATACTTGCTCACAAGACTCCAGCGACATTATTAAATGTGTACCGTTGCAACCACTGCGCACTAATGAAACTTGGGTAAGTTTTTACGAACTCATATTGTTAAAGACTCATGGTGTTAAAGACTGCTTTAAGTGGAACAATTATTAGAGAAATTATTATTATTATTACGGCGGACTGGTTTACGGAGCTTCAACTAAATGATAGCGCCCATCATGGTATGAACAAAGAAGTTCGCAAATTTACCTTTGCTTTTTACTTAAATTATGTATAATGTATTTAAATTACAGACTGCAGGGGTAATGTCGATAGAAACATCACAACTAACAAATAAGGATGAGCAAATCTCTATACGTGTAAACTTATATAGCAAATGCCAAAAACTCAGTGATTCAAAAGAGTTTTACAGAGAAATCAAACTTGTGAGTGATTACAGCGGAATTAATATGAAAGGGTAATCAACCACATAATATTTTTGAATAGCAAAGTTAATTAATGATCCGCCAACTTATTTTTAAAGATTGGTAGAATCTATGCAAGGTTTGACAGCGAAAGCACCACCACCGATAAACCTATTTTTACCATTGATACTAGGCGTTCCAACTCAGTTCCTCAATAAATAGGCTACAGATTAAAAGGAATTTTCAAATCTGTCCAGTAGTTTCAAATATTAGCCCGTTCAAACAAAAACAAACCATCTGTTGAATTTTATAGTAGTCGTATAGATAGCGTAATTTGTTCTGCTTACTCCAGTAATATAAAGGCGCAATAATATTGATCTTATTTGTCTTACTTCATTTCCAGGAATACGGATGTCGGTGATGTTGTTAGTCTAACCATAAGCGATGTTAAATATGATGGAAAGAAATTTGAACATATTTACACGGTGAGAACCTTATTCATATCAACTATTTGTTAATTACTCTCTATATGTTCTTTGAACCTTGATTTTTGAAGTGCAACTTCTTTAGCACCGTTTTGATTTCCAATCAATCTCTATGAAACGAAAAAGTGATAGTAAAAAGAGACAACCAAAAGAGACAATGTATATACATTTATAGGATTTAGCCCACGAGCGAATGAGAAAGAAATACATTATCTTTATGCACGGTTAATGCAAGTCCTGATTTTTATGATTGTGATCGTCCTCGGATTGGTCTAGTGGTGTGAGACGACCAGACTTCATACGCAGTACGCACAAGTGGTCGATAGTTCGAATCCCGCTGATTTAGGATATATAAAAAGATTTTTTTTACATATATTTTAATTTTTTACTGAAGGTTTCACTTCTGATACGTGTGAACTGCTGCACACATGTTTTTTTTTATACTTGACTATAATCTCACTTGATGTTAAGTGACGATATGGCCGAAGATGGTAGGCACCACATAGGTGCTTGGCGACAGATTTAAGCTTGACTTGAATATGACCTATCTGGCTTGCTTGCTTCATCTGGCATGCTTTGGTTTCATGACGTTTTCCGTCTCCGAAATCTCAAGCTCATTGAAAAATTCTAAACTACGTCAATCGACACGATGTCCGAACACGCTACCAGTGCTTCGATTGATGCACTACAAGCCTTGTTTAAGATCGTAAATCTTATTTTAACTCTCGCATATGCTTCTTTTTTTTTTATCGTTGTAGGTTTGGCGTAGTGGTCACAATCTCACCTGATGTTAAGTGACGATGCGGCCCTAGATCGTAACACGCTAAACCTAGTGGAAGACTGGCTCTCAAGTGCAGCTGCCGGAACACACCTATTGGTGCTTGGCAGCAGATTTTCAACTTGAGGGCAGCTAGCCAGGTGGGCATTACCACCATGCTATGGTTTCCTCACGATGTTTTCCTTCACCGAAAGCTCAGGCTCATTGTAGGGATTCGAACTCACGTCATTCGACGCGAAGTCGTACACGCTACCACTGCGCCATCATCGCTTCTATCAGTATAGAAACTCTGTAGATATTTTTCTTTTCTCGTGAAGGTGAGAGATCATTTTCATAATCGACCCTCTAAATTTGTACACTCTTAGCTGCGAACGGAAGCCATTTGACCAGTTTAAATATACAAATAATCATACTAATATGTTCTGGTAGAAATCATTTAAATAATTTAAACTTTTGTGTTTTAATTTACATTTTCTATTGTTTTTTTTTTGGTTTCAGATAACTAATAACGGTCTCACAAATTTAATAGTTTCATATTATAATATTACATTGCCGAATTATAATTATATGAAATATTTAGGTGTTTCTGTAAGTATATACTTTATTTTAATTATTATATAATAATTGTTTTATGCAGATAATATAGTTGACTATATCGTGCTGAGACTTCAACACCAGAGTTTTTAAGTTTTAATAATAATACTGGTGTTCAGATATACTACTACTGGGTAAAAACTACCTTCCAAACTTCAAAACACCCAGTAATCTACTATTCTTTTCATACATATTCTATATAAATTTAACACACCGAGGCTGGAATAAATGGACGTCGGAGTCAATATTCCGCTTGTCTTAAAAATTCGAACACCACCGCTTTTTTCTCATTATAGGTTTAACGTTGTGTCCACAATCTCATCTGATCTTAAGTGGTAGTGTGGTCCAATATGGTAGCAGGCTAAGCCTAGTGGAAGTCCGGGTCTCAAGTACAGCTGCCAGAACACAACTATTGGTGCTTGGCGACAGATTTTAATTCAATAATTTTTGCATTACAGCTTTACGTAGAAAACTCAAACAATGTCGCTTGCACAATCGTATCGGATAACGAGAGTGAATTCAATATAGCGCAGTGTGATTACTACAAACTGGAGAAAAGAACGAAAATTAGTGTAATCGTGTCACTAGAGATAATACCTGGGACGTTAGGTAAGAATTCTTATAGAATATTTCTACGTTTTAATGCGCGACCATTTCTGAATATACACGTATAGGTAGTTTATAACTGGATAAAATAGATGAGCCGTGTGAATATTTCTCACATTATAGAATTTAAATAATCTAACAGCCTTCTGTTAGTTAAACAGATTGTTAATAGATGGCGCCTTGAATATATATTTTCATTAGTCTCAACAGATGGCATTCATAATAAAAATTATTATTTTTTTTACTAAAACATCAATTTTAAACTATTCGTCTAGGTTTCGTCAGTAGCGAGAAACATAGGCTTTAAAATACTATAAATACAGCGACTTTTAGATTTACTCCTAAAGTAAATAACTCACTGGATGAAAATGTTCACAATTTGTGATTTATGTGGGTGATTAATTGATTACACATTCCCTCACACTGTTTTCATATTTCATGTTCAAAAATTTCTTGTTTCATATTCATCAACTTTGTAAATGTCATTTTACAGAGAATATCATAGATAAAGCAAATGTTACAATCTACACAAATATGACTATGGTTATCGGTTCTAAAATGTTCAAACACAAGTAAGTAAAGGATTATTAAACTTTTCTCATAGCAGGTAAGAGACGTAGGGCCAACTTACCACACTGCTATTTTAGTATAAGCAAGCAGTATAAGCGGCTTTGACTATGTCAATACTAAGAGAGAGACCAAGCAAACAAGTGGCAGTATGTATGTCAGGGGATAGTTCTGACTGATGTATTGAAAGATACTTGGCATAGATGGAGTGAAGATCGCCAAAAGGCAACTGATTGATTGCATACGGCCGTACCTATACTGTGACGAGTATCGGGACACAGGTTATGTTCAGCAATTAACTACCTCGAGTTATTACCAATGATAATGTTTAATGAGTCATCAAAGTCATTCAATGATCACTATCCGGTACTAAAGAAAAGGGTTCAAGTCTGATCTATGTTTTAGCAGATGAAAAATAACGATAGAACGAAAAATGTATGTAAATATTGGTTAAAAAAAGTAAATAATTCCACGCTATATCTTGCTGAGAAAACAGACATAAATAACTGATTTCATTCTTTGACTAATCACATAATATAACAAATAAAAATTATGTCTGTAAGTAAACCATTAACACTATTTTTTTATTTCTTTAGCATTGAATCTTTGGTGACATTGCTGGATGCGACTGTACCCTTGTGGATCATTATTTTAGCAATACTAATTGGGTTAATGATTTTAATTATCATAGCACTTATACTACGCGAGGTATTTATTACTATTTTTTCAGTATCTTTTAATTTATAATTCATTTTCTCATTATCCTTTCCAAACGGCAGAACCGTTATTAAGATTGAATAAACTGTTGCGGGGAAAACTTGTGGAAACTGTTAAGGTTTTTTATTGAAATTCTGGTTTGTAATATTAAAAGCTGTGAGTGAAATCGTCATAAGCATATCATAATTAAAAAAATATTGACCCTATAAAGTGCTTTGACAACGCCCGTTAATCAATGTGGCTCATAATCTTCGCTAATGTATATAACTGGATGGTAGGATACGGACTGCATTGCGACCACCATACACCAGGTATAATTCCTGTCTTAGTGGACACTTAGGCACCATTCACTTTGTGATAAACCAGTCACAATGACTCTCTTTTAGTTTGTCGCGTTCTGGGATCAGCTAGTGTACATCTCGGTAGTTGCTGTTATTATTGGATTGTACCGTGCTTGTCACTTTGCCTTGCAATTATTTAAATTAATCGTATATTTTTGAATATATATAAAAAACTAATATATTTTTATTATAATTGATTTATTTTTGTTTGAAAGCTGGGATTCCTGAGGAGGAAGAATAAGGAGAAGTTGAATGATCTCCGTAGGAGCGTCAGGCGACAAACAATTGTGAGTGAATTATTATTATTGTCGTACCGTGAAACTGAGGAACCATCTCCCGGCCAATGTGTTCTCTCCTTCTTATGACATCGGGTCCTCCAAGCGTAACGTGAAGAGATATTTATGCATGACAGCGGCGATTTCGATCTCTCGGTGGTACCGTGATTACCATCAAGGGCAGTACAGTCAATGTGCCGAGCTATTATGCTATGAATTTATTTCATTTTTTTTTTTATTTAACTAATTCGTTACCGACCTTAAACCTCCCTTCCCCAGGAAACTTTACTCACAGCAGGTACACAACACGAGGTTAATTACCTACGATCTTGTAGGGTGGAGTTATTTTACCAGTCGGATTGCTCCAAGTAGATAGAAATCTCCAAACATTTTTTTCTGTGCCTACCTTTTTTTATGGTTCCGTACCTCATAATGACAAAATGGAACCATTTTTGGAACTATTTGTTATTAAAATCATATACTAAAGGACCCATACTTCTGTAAAAAATAAAGTTTCTAGGTAACATCTTAAAAAAATGCGGCACTTCATAATTAAATTATCAAAACCTATAGGGTACTACTAACCGAATATCTACAGTCGTGAAATTAGGCAGGAAGGGAGGTCATTTAACAAAAGTTAATGAATAAATCCGAACACATTGTATTTCTAATCACTTGTGAATTAATTATATTACAAGAAAATTATGTTGTTTCAATTATTTTTTATCGAAAAAGGCGTGTGGTATTAAGTTAAATTTAATATCTGTTACTAAGATCTACGATCTCATAGTACTATAAAAAAATCAAGTTTCTAGGTTAATACAATAAAGAATAAACAGCACTTTGTAAAAAAAGTCACGTTAACCATAAAGTTGCGTTAATTATCAAAACCCGGGTACTTCCCGGATACATATAGTCTTGAAATTTAGGAGGAAGAGATAATTTTTCCTTAAATTAAGTAATAAATACGAAAAAAAACTTATCGTATGAAAAATTATTTAGCGACTAATTTGAAACTAATTTCACTTTGTTTTCACCAGAGACGATCAATGATGGCTCAAAGGCCACAAGAAGAAGGTCAAAGGTTCCTAGAAGAACAGGAGGACGTTGTGCACGTCGACGTTGATGAAAAACAAGCCACATGTCTAATCAAGAAGGCCGACCGAGAATGATAAGAATATTTAATATTTTATGATTCATTAACCTTTTATAAAATTTAATGCTTAAATTGTCTTGAACTTAATAAACCGTGTAATAAAATTAAAATTTAAGTTAAAGTTAAAGGTAAAATAGTAAGTTTTATAAGTGACCCCTTCATTTTTTAAAAAATATTTTTAATATTATAATGTATTTAATTTATTAAAAGAGAAAAGTGTTATACTTAATTATTAAACAATATAACCAATTTTACTAAGGATGATTGATAATTTAATCGGAACAAGCATGAAAACCTGAGATCATTGTCGATCAATATACGTCCTACAGAAATTTAAAACTGCGTGACAATTAAACGGACACTTATATGGTAAATATTACATTAACACAATATCTAAGTAAATAAGTTTAATCTTAACTAATATTATAAGAGTTCATGAGTTGGTTCGAATCAACTTCACACGAAAGAAACTGTGAAGCACAGCTCGTATATTATAAAGGTAACAAGAAACTTCATATATGCACATGCAAATAATGTAATACACAACGATATGCAAGTGCATCATGTTTCTTCTTTCTTTTCCTCCCCTTTCCCTTTCCCTCTCATTGCTGTGACAGTTCACTTCGTGTTTTGAACCTGAACGGCGACTACGAAATTAATAAAATATAGTTAATAAGTGAGTCATTCTCGAATTTCACAAGTGAAAATCGTATGGTGCTTACTGATATTACTGCAAAAGAAGAATTCCCGTATTCCATAATCTCTTCAGAATAATGCATAAATTGTAATATAAATGGGAAAGTGCCCATAATAATAAGCAGGCTAATTTTGTAAACTAAACAAACCAATGCTACCACCACCTATGCAGCAACTAAGTGGCGAATAATACCTTCTAAGAGAATATAATTAGTTTTCGGATTATTAACAAATTACTTGTGTGGTCCCTTTTGTAGCTTATAATATTGCGTTATTGTTGTCATTTTCGAAAACCGGTTGATACCGGGAATATCGGTTGTCGTTTTATTCGAGGAGAATATATGTTACAAAATTATATAGATATTTCCTTGAGTGTTACCGTCCATTAAAAGTCAATGGCCTAAATAAATTTTAAGCAAAGGAGACCGATGTGTCGCCTCGAAAAGCGAAAAACGCCTTATTAATAAAAACAACAATAAAAAAATCATTTGTTTATCTCTTTTTCACATATAAAGGCATATGTGTGCGAACAGTCGACATCATTCAGTTTTCCATCATTCTTGAACACGGTGCCACAATCTTCATTTGAATTCGCATTGTTTGGTTCGTTGGGCGACCACACACTGTAGCCAGCTTCCTCTAGAGTTTGATCTGTTAACAATTTTTTTTATGTTTCGGAGAAATATCAACACGTTACCTGGTTGCTATAACTACATTAAATTCAAAGAATAAACAAGTAAATCCCGAGAATCTAATTAAATGTGTACCTTTTTTCTTGATGACTGTATTAATTTATTGTACCTAAGGTTTACTTTACCACCCTCACACTTGACCCACCCCCTATTTGAGTATTTCACAAAAGCAAATCGATATCAGAAGTCATTATATATCAATTTCGAAATGGCTTGACTTCGTAATGTTGTACCAAACATAATAGGAATTCGCGTTTTTGAAGTGAATATTTAGCGATTTCTGCTATCGATTTGGTTTTGCAAAATACGTAATTAGGGAACCGTACTCTTCTGTATATGAAAACCCCCGAGAAGCGAGATGCTAAAATAGGTGAACAACAAAATATAGTATAAAATATTATCCATTAAAAATATACCCAAAATTATTAATAACTATAACATATTAGAATATAATATATTAGATTTACAAACTTACTGAATATTGTTTTAAAAAGTTTCGTGCTATTTCCAACAGGTTTATCGGCTCGAAAGCCAGCATAGAAAAACCACGAAGTTTTTGCTCCTTCAACGCGGGCCTCAGTGTTTGTTAGATTCTTAACAGCCAACATTTCTGCCTCTGAATTCAAAACCACTAAATGAGCGTTCTCCGCTTGACATTCAGCATAAGCCTGGTTCCACGAATACACAATGCGCGGAAGCTTATAACAGCTTCCAACGTTAGGAAAGTATTTATAACCTGTAAAAGGAATTGTTAATTAATATACTTATCTAGTAGCAGCTTTTGATAAATAATGTAACGCCGGTGGGTAGTAAAATGCCGTAGTGTTTCACGAAAACAATTTATTCGTACTCAAAGGAATACAAATTTAAATAAAACAAAACAAACTCATAAATCGCTCATCGAATGTACTCGCAGAACCAAAACTATTATCTCATCTATTTCATTTGATCAGTAAACCATTTATCTGAATTGCTAATAATATAAAGTTATACGTGCATACATTTTGAAAATATTTCAAATTACTTATTGACGCTTACCTGTCCCATAAACGTGACAATGCTCATCATAAGGAGCATCTTTAGCCTCCACTTTGCAGATAAATGGTAGTTGCCGATAGCATGGGAATGACTCGATTTCTCCCTTACGCGTTACCACGTCACAGTCTCGTGACATTGAAATATATCTTGAATCTTCTCTTCTTGTAGGCGATACTATAAAAATAATATATCTAAAATCACTTTAGATGATAACTTTCGCAAATTGTGTCCCAGAGACGAGCACAAACAGAAATCAGAACAGTAAAGTTATTGATTACATACAAAATTCGGTTTAGTCTAAGAAGCAATCGAATCCTCTACGAAGAAATTTTTTTATATAACTTTGTCTTGTAACCTAGATATTTGTACTCAAAAGGCCGGCACGGCGGTTCACTTAATAAAAGTGAGGAATACAAAAAATGTGGCAAAGACAACTTCGCGAGTAGTATCAACCTCCGAAAGAACTATGTAGTTCTTAGTATTTTGTTTCCATAATGGAATTGAAATTTCTAACGAAACGGATGATTGTATTAATAATAGTTTGCAAAAACCCAGGAGTACAAATCATATAAATGTTGGCTGGGTAAAATATAAATTACGAACAACGGACGTACATACATACCTACGTACAGATAATAATCGTATTAAATGCCATTGTAGAACTCAGAAAATGATATTGCATTTAATATGACTGTGTTATCAATAAGACTTATTAAGCAATATGGTGGCTTATATTCATGTGCTTTATATTGTTACGTTCTGAGTAAGAGAAAAAAAGGAAAAAATCACCATTCTCGAAATCTCTAGAATCGCCCCGAATGTGCCCAAAATATAGTGTAGTCTTGTGTCGTGTAGTCATAGGTTCGACGACGCACACATATAAAGCCTTATCGCTTCAACTGTCAACAAACATTGGGCTATAAATCAAACGTTCCCCTCCTTTTTAATAGCGATGACGTAACTTGTTTACAACATGATAAGAGTTCAGGGACCTTCTAGAGATTTCGTGATCGTCTCATTTGGGTATAAAAGCGAGCCGTAACGCAAGTTAGGACATTTCTAATTTTGAAAGCGAAGTGGAAACCTCAAGCGGAATAAAAGAAGAACTACAAGAGCAACATACAGCCTGTGGTAATATCTCTACAAACCGAAGAATAGCAGAGCGAGTACAATAATTTTTCATCAGAAACAAGTACGGTGTTAGTGCTGCCACATTTAAAGTTTATTTAATAATTATTAGGTAAATCATGTAATAATGTAAGAGAAATAGTAAATTCAATAATGGTCGATAAAAATGTCTATTATGGTATTGAAGTTATATTAAAAAAATACATATGAATAAATTCTTCTTCTTATTTAATGGTAAATTTTACCCCATGTTACGTGTATAGATTTCTTTCTATTTATTTTTGTAATCTTCACATATAGCTGTAACAGGCGGTAGCTCTTTTGTTAAAACTGTTCGAGAAGTTTTCTTGGCTACTTAAGATGCATGTACATAGTTATCTATAGTAATATAATAAAGCGGAAGAGTTTTTTTTTTGTTTGTTTGTTTAAACACGATAATCTCTGGAACTAGCAGTCGAATTCAAAAAAAATTTCTGTATATAATAGCCAGTTTTACGAGGAATAGGCTAACCAAACTAAAATGCCGTCAAAATTACTAAAGTATTAAAACAAAAACCACAACAAGGCAACTCAAGATCTCACCAAAAATCTACAAATATCTCATATGTTTTAGAAGTTAATACATATTATGTGGTTGAATCTACGAAGTATATATTTTCGATGTTTAGCTATTTTATATTAAGAAAAAACCAGACGTTAGCATGTCTTATCATTATTTCAATTGCCTATATTATTGAGAAACGGCGAAGCGGATAAACCTTAACATGTCAGTTACCACGTATGCAGGAGGTCAATCACACCGTATGACTCAATAATAATTGATATTGCTCAACATACGATTATTATACTAGAGAAAGCAAACGGCAATCTAAACTGATAATATAATCTCAGAGCTTCAGAGATCAAGAGATTGTGATGAACGTTATATGGCATATGACTTTACACTACGAACATAAAGAGCTGACTATAAACGTTAAGTTATCACATACACATGTCCTTTCCCTCCTCCCAGGGGGAAGAAATATGTACATATGTATAGTTAGTTTAGATCGAATGATAGGGATTAGACAGATCGCGACTTCATTGCATACGCAGTAACAGTCCGAGCCGAAGTCCGGCCACTTTGGCACCCTCAGAACTTGTTGCAACGCTTTCGCGGCTGTGTCTTAAGCACCCCCCCCCCCGCCAAAGCCCGGTGAGGCTGTAAAAGCCGCAAAGGCTCCAGGGACCCTAAGGCTAACAGTATAGTCAGTTCGAGAAAAAAAACGTTAAGCATGCTGTGTAGGAGCAGCTGTAGGCTGACAGGGGAAGTAAGGACAACGATAAAATAAAAAAATATGTGTGCAGCAGTTCACACGTGTCAGAAATAAAACCTAAAGACAAAATAAAAAAATATGTTCTTTAAAAATTCTTTTTATATCCTAAATCAGCGGGATTCGAACTACATTCGTACGTACTGCGTATGAATTCTGGTCGTCTCACACCACTAGGCCGTTCCAACTACGATCACAATCATGAAAATCAGGATTTGCATTAACTGCGCATTATGTAAATTCTATCTCATTCTCTCCAAGGCTAAATCTTATACATGTATATGGTTGTCTCTTTTTACTGTCGCTTTTTCCTTTCATCGAGTTTCAAATCGCAACGGTGCTAAAGACGTTTTCACTTCAAAACTTCATTAATTTAGGCCCTAAAATAACACTTAATAATGTCAAAACATTACTAAATACTACTACCGTATCGGAAACATTCCAGTCATTGAGGAGCGCCCGCAAGAAACTCAAACGGGTTTATCTTTTTTTATAGGCTACACGGGCGATTGGTGGTAGCATAGTGGAGAGTTTGTCGAATAAATCTACCTCAGGTGAAAACGTAGGAACCGTGGGAGGTTGAACTTTTAGATGCAAATAGATTCACGAAACTTCTCTTTTTTGGGGCAGTCCGAATGGTGAAATACCTCCAACATACAAGATCGCAGCCAAATAAAATTGTGCTACAGGAGTCGCTTACCAACAGGTGGGCGCTTGTTTAAATAATGTTATATTTAATTTCATATACTTACAGTCAATAATAGGAGTTTCTTCAGCAGATTCATGTTGTTTCCCATCGGAAGCGACCCATACGTAATCTCCTAAGTCTGGAAAGCGTTTTAACATTCCGTGCAGTTGTATAACGTCGCGTTGCTTTGGGACCATCAGCTGTGCACTTTCCGTGGCACAAACTTCGTTTGCGGCCACCTGCCGTCTCGTTTCTATATGCAATTTATAGAATGCATCTGTTTTTTTATTATAGACATAATCGTTACGGTAAATTTTTGTTCTCGCCGGAGCTGGCGCTGATACATAGGCTGAAATCATTTAAAATTATTGTGTTAACATTTATTAAATGCGTGTAGCACCACGCGCATTGTAGAGTTCCGTAGTTGCCCGTCACAATAAGCAGACTTAAGGATCGTTCATGTTATACCGGGCCGGGACACGGCCAAACATTTATAGTATAGTTTTGTATGAAATAATTCATGATACACCGGCCCCAACCCGATGCCAGAGACGTAATCCCAATATTTTGTGTGGAAATTTGTATTGCACACGAAAATTATAAAATTAATAATATTTCTAATCGACTTTAGAAAGAAGATTTTGTCACTAAAAGCAATATACTTGTTATGAAGTTTGTAACGTTAAGAAAGTCCGTCTATATTATAATTCCTATAAAAATATGGTATGCCTACTGAATAGGCAGATATGAAAGAATTTCAGGTTTCAGAAATAATAACATTAAAATAAATATGAAAGTGCCATTTTATTATTGAAGTGCCTATTATTGAATTTATCGACTTTCAAAATTTAGTAAATTAAATTAATGCATCCTTAATTCCTACAATTATTTTTCTTAGCAAGATTAACTTAATTAAAAATGAAAATCCAGTAATTTTTACAATAATTTAGATTTCATAGATATTATTACATCCCGAATCAAATCTGACTAGATTACACTAAAAAAATGGCATATGCGTTTCGGGCCACGCCCAGTGTAGGGTTCTGTAGTTGCCCGTGACAATATGCAGACGTAAAAGAAGACGAAGTAATATAAAGTACATTCTATAAGTTGGTCGACTAACTTGCAAAGCTTAGATACATAACTGTGATAGTTTTTCTTTTAATTTTGTTATATATACTACTGCCGTCATATTTTCACAAACACAATTGTTTAGCTGGCCGCGGGGAAACACTTGACTCTAACAAAAATTTGCAGTAAAGTTTAATATTTTGCAAACGGATCTTTGTATCGAAAAATGGTTTTACAAACCCGCAATATTTTTGAACGACCAATCCAACAGCATTCCACACCATGTATTAGGGGAGAAAAAAAATCACCCCACTTTAAGTGTAGGAAAGGAACCAAACAAAAAATTTATAATTTTATATGTACCCTTGCCAAATTACAGCTTTCTATTAGAAACGATCTCCAAGCTAAACTTCGGAGAAACAAACGGACATGGCGAAACTATAATGGTTCCTTGTTGACTTTGGAACCCTAAAAACACATGTCAACACCTTATTCAAAGATTTCAACAATAAAAAAAATGCAATACAAACAAGTGATGTCTTAAAATCAAAAATATTTTATTCTAATTAAAACCTAATTAAAATGCTCGCAACATTCACATTCTATCACAACAAAGAACTTTGTTTTACCCAAAAGAATACGCAAAAGTACCGACTATGGAAATCACGCTTTTATTTGAATTTAACAGCTAAGATTTAAGACGTCGTAAGGGTACTGATATAAATATTTTGGAAATATATTAACAAAAAGAAGAAATACTTACACAACGTTAATAGTAATAAATAGACAATGTAATTCCCCATTGCTGTCGGTATAATATCAAGATATTTACTCTTGGCAAATACGTCCACTTATTACACTACTTCGTACACACTGACAATTTATAATTAATTATTATTGTAATAAACTAGACCATGACCAATTATAATGTTCTCTTTATTACTCATACAAAGATTATTAAAATAGACCAGATAATTTAATCCATACAAACAGAGAGGGCAAGAGTTCTCATGGGAACGAAAAGCTTTTCCGAGCTAGAAATTAAATTGAAGCGATCATAGCTGTCTGCGGTTGTGCGATGGAACGCAACGTTGAATTGCCAGCTTGGCCTTGGGTTCTGAATCTTCACAATTAGTTCAGGTTTCAGTTGTATAAAAACCTTCAACTGCATCTTCTTTTTTTCTTCTACAGTCTCTCATATATTTCAGTGTCCATTTATTTTTGGTAAGTCTTAATGTGTCATCCTTGGCGTAATAGTGTCAAATTAATTTCTAATTAAAGAAGTAAATATTTTTTCTGGTAATTTATTGACAATTAGGTAATACTTGCTAAGTTAGAAATTCCATATCAAAGAAACTAACAAATTGTTTTGAAAATGAATAGAAGAACGTAAATTTATTCAGCTATAAATAAAGGAACTGCTATGAAACTTGGTATCTGTTAAATCTCAGCTCTTTTTATCGGTGACGTTATCCCTAACGTTGTTTATACCGAACATAGGCCCAATTTCAACACCGTTTTTGTTGGGATATCATTAATTTTTCAAAAGATGCACATCGCCATCTATTGGTGAATGAATGCAAAAGCCGTTGTAGTTGATGTTCATTATGAGTATTATTTCGTTTAAAATTGTTTTTTTTATTATTATTTTGTTTTTATTCCTTTGTGTACGCTTAATGACCTATCTACCTTTCTGCCAAATTTCAAGTTTTTGAGTCACCTAGAAGTGGTCTAGGTTTTTGAGGAACGAGACAGTCAGTGATAAAAATACTACTATTCAGACTCAGGGGTTCAAGGTGTTCAAGGGAGGTTTATTAAACATACAAAATATTTCGAATGTTTCGAATAGTTTTGGACTTATAGAGGGGTTGAAAGAAACTCGAAATGGTTCACAGTGATACACACTGGCCGGTGTGTCACCCTTTTCTTTTCCGAACTTGGATGATACACTGCCGTGTGTCTAGATCTAAATGTCTTTATTTCCTTCCCAAATTAGTGTTTACATTACAGACATACTCCGACTAGGGTACTGTGACAATACTAAATTTATAAATGCGCTGTGAATTGAAAGACTATGAGAGCCCCTGGTGTAGGTACACCATAAAAAAAATTACACGGATGTCATTCTATTGAAAGTCACTGAGACAACCCAACTTTCCAGGCTCCCAAGTTTTTTTTTTATCGAGTGTACTGTATAGTTTTGCTTTTTTTAATATACGTATTATCTCTACATACTCGTACACTGTGAATAGTCTCGTAAACATCTTTATCGGACGAATTCTTATAATTGTTTATACGTTAGTTATCGCTACACAGTATTTTCCCAATTAATTAATAAACATCTATGTAGGTATAATATACGTTTTATTGACTATACCTAGTTTATAATATAGGCGTAACGCCATATATGTAGATCTTAGATAGGTAAATTATACCGAATACTCGTGTTTTTCTTTCGTCTACCTTATTCTTATGTTTTTACTTCTGGTACGTCAAACCATTAGATTAAGTCAACAGCCCTCGTATATTACCGTGAAAATGATTAGAGAGCGGTCCAATGGTTGATCCGAACGATCCTCGTAAGCTTGTAAATCTAAATATACAGCGGTGTAAGTTTTTTTTACAGTAGCAAGCCAAAGTAACAGCACTGTAGATTCCTAATGGTAAACACAGTGCAATACAAAAACAATGTCGTCCACCGAGAGATCGGTAGTCTAACCCATATAATGTTTTGCTCCGAAGCATCTTAGAGTATGCAACATCAGTTTGGAATGTCAATATAGTCAACTCTATATTGTCAATATAGAGTTCATTCACATCACGCGTATGAACGAGTTCAACGCACAGTTAGCGCAGCCCAAATTTACCAACGATTACTCCGATTTACTCAGAGTTCCCAATGCAGTGATCTTTCGCATTAACTAACATGAAAACAAAGTTACGCTTTCCCTTAAATAGGATTAAAGAAAATTACAATATAGTAGATAATGACAAATTTCAGGGCTGTTTTAACAATTTTAAAAGTGCTGTTCATAAGTCTTTTATCGTGTAATATTTTTGTGGTATTTTTCAAATGTTAAGTAGTATTTTATGTCTTATTAGCTTGTTTCCTCATAAAATTGTTCAGTAATAAATTTACAAATAAGGTTGAACATACCTGTAAATATAATGCACTCTGTATTAGAAATTAAGTTCTCATTAATTGTAATGTTTACTGTATTTGTCATAAATAAATAAATAAAATAAATGTGTCTAATAAATAAATAAATGAGCGCCGTTATAATGTTGGCCTGAAAGTCTCTCGTAGTTGGGCATACATTGCCTGATCCCGGATACGACATCCCTAAGCGTACCCGTATGTCATATGTCACTCAATTGTTGTCCGACCACGTAGACTGACCGACGGACTTAATTTAAATACATAATGCATTATCCTATTGTTGAATTGTCCCTAAACTTTCATGAAAAATTCATAGATATTTCGTTGTTTATGAAAAAAGTAGTGATTTTTGGCTTTACGCTGATTATCTTTGTACGAACATTTTGGCCATTATTATTTTTTTCGAACCGACTATACTGTTAGCGTTGAGGCTTTGACAGCTTCACCGGGCTTGAGGGCGAGCGCGGAAGGCACTCAGCCGCGAAAGCGAGGCAACAAGCTAAAGGGTGCCAAAGTGGTCGAACCTCAGGCTGTTGCCGTACATGCAAATAAGTCGCGATCTGACAAATTCCCTATTCATAAAATTAGATCTAATACATCATTCTGTCTTCTGGTAGGAAGGAAGCGTATATGCATTTAGTAATCTGGCAAATTTGGTCAAATTCTAACTAGCCAAAAAAAAGTCCTTTACAGAACCTATATCTTTATAGACATTTAGTAAAAACCTTTATTTTGACACTACAAACAGACACTTCAATTTTATTATATGTATAGAATATATTGTCATTTTTTATATCTTAAATGTTTAATGTGTAATGAATTATTATTATTAAAAGAGAACTAGACGCGCTGGGCGGTGGGTCACAGCTTTACGGTCCTCCACCTCGACACGAACAAACAAGTTTACTATGTCATATCATTAACGTATTTGAAGCTGTGGAACTGTCTCCCAGTCAGTGTGTTTCCTCCTCCCTACAGCATGCGACCCCTTCAAAAATAAAGTGAAAACATATTTGAGCAGACCGTCATGACGGCGACAACAGGTGATGAATTTGTAGTCGTCGATATTGTTGGATTGCAACCGTGCTTATCATATGGTACAGTGGAAACACTTTGCTGCATTAAAATTAAATAAAAAACTCTTACGAGTAATAAAGGGTAATGTATGGTATATACAATAAAACACATTTAGTTGTAATTATGCAGTAGTTTATTGTTACACAATACCACGGTCTCGGGTTCTAGGCCCGACCCGCTCCTCTACGTGTACCCGACTCACCACGCGGACTCGGCCGCGTCTTTACAAACTATCTTTGACAGTAGCAATGTTGCATTTAATAAGCAACCCAATCGTATTCACTTCAGGTGAGTGATAAGTAATGTATTTTTATTACATTTTAACGTACATACAAACCAATGCATACGGCATTCTATTATAAGCTACACTAGTACTTCTATGGGAGTGTTTTCGGTAAATTGCTTTTTACTTATACATTCGACATTCGACAACTTATGTTTTATAGTTCAAATTAAGTTATTATCTATGATTTTAGTTCAGAAAGAAATCATTTCCATTGTCGAATGTTGCCTGTAATATAAAAAGGTCGTATGCATTGTATGTCTGTGTCCAAAAGCCGTCTCAAAAGAGACTACAAAATTGGTTACAACGCCATCTAGCAATGTGTGTAGGCAAATAAACATAGATAAGGTAGACGGTATAGAAACCAATTTAGCATATGTCACCTGAATTTTTTTGCATATTATGTTAGCTTATTATCGAATTGGTAACACTGATAATTGTAATTGCAAAATAAAATATTTATAAATGAAAATTAGTTAAGAGTCCGGTCCACGCGGTCGCGCCGAGTACAACGCTACAAAATTATTACAATAGTTTTGGCAGTTCGCAACAATGGTAAGATGCTAACTAACTGCACACCGTAACACGACAGAAACACTTACCTACATTATATTTACATTCAATTGTTGTTTCGTAAAAGTCGCGCCACATTTACATCAACTAACTGACTACTGCGTGTGTCGAGAAAATAACCAACAGAAACGCAATTAAATTTAGACATATCGGGGAGGGTTCACGAAGCAATCGTTTCTAATAAGTCTTATAAGTAAACGTCGTATTCGGCGTAAAGTAATCTATACAGCCATTTTACATTTTAACCTAAATTTTAAGAGAAACTTAAAAACTTCTATCAGTGCACAAAGTATCTAGTATATACATTCCATTACGACACGGTAATGTTAAAAATAATTGTCATAGTAAACACCGAGTACTTATATTTTTTTTTACTTTTTGCATTATATTTAATTATTATACGAAATTGAGGGATTAATGAAAAACAAAACTAAGAACAGGAGATAGCTGACGTGTCAACACGAAACTAAAGTGTCTTGTACGAAAATTGACTAATATTTACAAGAAAAAAAAACTAATCAATACTTTCCGTTTCCGCGTGAATGAGAAAAAACTGCATTCGCCTGACTGGCCGTAAAGTGAAATGAGAAATACGTACCTTAAATAACTATTAACTAAAGATCACTTGTGTGTTAAACAAACAGTAGTGTACATAATTATTTAAACTTAAACATAATACGAGATCTCTGAAAGTCTGGAAATACGATACGTATATATTTTTTTACATAAAATAAGAAGCATGTTCTATTAGGCGCTGCTATAGATACTGTGTGCATACCACATCGCGATATCGATACTAACTTTAGAGAAATGGCGACAGTTGCAGCGGAGATGCAGCTTTTTTTTAATTACTTCAAAAATTATTCACACCCAACTTATAAAATCGAAATCTTTAGGACACATTATAATATTGACAATATTTTAGTAGCCAAGAATTTTACATTACGTCATTACATCTGATTGTTTTGTTACTATTTTTATATGTTGTTTATGACCAACGGTGTGAAGAAACAAGGCTATATCTCGTAAAGCCAGTAATTAAATCCGTTAAGTAATTTACACCCGCTGCAACCGAGCCTCTATATTTTCCATATCTATACCAATCGAGTATAAATATGCATCTACTTATTTACATACATCCAATCGATTCGTCTTTTCGTATTATTTAAAGTCAAGAGCAAGCGCCCTTGTACAATGTTTACATTTAAAAAGCGAATATTTGAAAACTAAGCCTAGATCATCTGAGATATAGCACAGTAACGATCGCGGATAAATTTATATAAATCGAGTTACTGTGTTAATTAATTGTGAAATTAGATTTAAACAATGTATAATAATCACTTAATTAAGAAATACGTTCTAATCAGTGTTAAAAATAACTGGGAAAAAGCGTCCCGAAGTCATAACTGTGAATCTAGACTTAGTCTAAAACGAAAACTATTATAAAGTTGTGTATGTACAGTGAGTGACACACGTGGCGACTGGCTGGGAAATTGTGTTTAGTTTAATTACGCCTAACGAATCACAGTGATAGTTATTATATGAGATACGGCAAGGTGGGTCTGTCGCGGCCCGTGTTAATACTGTTTAAATACAAGTTTATTCCTTTACCAGGCAATAAACATTCACCAAAGTAAGCATGATTTCAGATAACCGTTATGAGAGTGCGTAAGCACGCACTGAGAAAAAAAATATCGAAAACCAATCAACGATATTTAAAATACCTATTATGCGATATTGTAGTATTATTTGGTGTCCAGAATTGGCAGCGTTGTGCGCGCGTGTGCTTCTAACACAGACTACAAAATTGGTTACAGCGCCATCTAGCAATGTGTGTAGGCGAATATACCTGGAAGAGGTAGGCGGTGTATAAACCGATTTGTAAGTTTAATTCAACTTTACAAGATGCGTATCTGATTCTGTTAAAATGATAAACAAGTAGTCGAATGTGAATTAAACAAATTAACACGGGTTCGCACTCTGTACCATCGAAGCCCTATTTGTGACCTTTGCGTGACTAAGGAGCTGCAAATTTTGAAAAAAAAACTGACCAAAAATGTTAAGCTGTTATCGTGTCATTTAATTTTAGTATTTGAATATCTGATTAGTTCCGTTTTATATTCTCGATAGAGCGGCCAAGGTGAAAATAACATAATAATATCTATACAGATAATAAATTTAAGTGTCTGTTTGTAATGTCAAAATAACTGCTTTTTACTAAATGCTTATGAAAGTATGAACGGAACCTATAGAAAAAAAAAACATTTTTAAAATTTTGTGTCTGTCCGTCTGTTAATCGGGTAATCTCCGAAACGGTTCGACCGATTTTGATGGGACTTTCACTGGCAGATAGCCGATATTATAAGGAATAAGGGTAGAAAGGGAAGAAAAATAATTAGGGTTCCGCACAAAAAATAAAAAAGTTTTTTTAGTAATCCACACGAGCGAAGTCGCGGGCACAGCTTGTATATGAATAATCTGAAGACAGTGCAAATTCTACGAAATTTTCGTTCATAAAAATATATCTAAATGTTGACGTTTTGAACGAATGTCAAATATTCGGTGATACCCGTGTATGTGACACAGAAACAGCAACATTATACTTATAAACAAGTTAACATTAATCACAAATTATGATGAGATGCATAAATAACTACTAATATTAGCTCCCAACCGTGGATCGAACCCCGGACTTTCGTAAAAACCCCGTCAAAGTGACTCGCACATTTCAATGTTAATGTCCATCCTAAATTCAAATCCTACAAGAGCGGCCGATATCCGAATGTTTGTTTTTATACTTATATATTACGTAAGCAAACAGACACGCAGTCCACCTGATTTTAAGTGGTAATTACGGCCTATAACTATTTATAAACAAGGTCAAAAATGGACACAATCTACGAGCTCATTTAGTCAAGCAAAGGTTTATATGATATAAGACGTACCGTAGATAATTCTAGCAGTGGACTTGATATATCGGCTTAAGTTAAATTCCATATCTCTCTAAAGCCTAATATTAATACTATGCATTTTATTTTATTTACATGTATTTTTTTATTTAATATTTTATATAGTTTTGAACTAGTTTTAAGGCTACGTCTCTTGACACTCACACGAAGTTCCCGTATTCTAGATTATTTATTTCTTTATAATAAACTTTATTATATTACGTCAGGAGCGCAATACGAAATACGAAATTAAATCTAATAATAAAAATGGAGATATTAATTTTGAAAAATATAAATTGTATGGAGGTTAATCACAATGCCAATATAATTGCCAATATATTGACAATTTAATAAAGAACCACGCACACTAACACGTTTATTATGAATTATGCCGTGAACGTGAACGTTACGTCAATATCAAACGTCTAATTAAACTATTAAATGCTTCAAATACACAACATGTAACCGTTACAGTACAAACACGTCGCTATACATTACTATTACCTCATCACTTCACTACCACAATCACTAACTAATAACTCAAAATTACTCTTACATTTTTATTCAATATTTATAACTTCGAGTTTTGTATATGTTTTTTTTTCATATTTTCTAATACTATCTACTATGCTAAATACGTAGAAATGTTCAGTCGATGTTACATACAATGGTGTTTAGGATTAAGCTTAATATATTACATGTTACATAATGCCGTGCGCATACGCACTCTCGGGAGATTCACAAGTTGTGTTAACTACGATCCTCTATTAATTAAGTACGAAATATTATGTTTGCGCACGGCCTTATGTGGAAATTAAAAAAAAAACGGAACACAATACAAACTAATTACATATTTCGTCTAAACGAAATAAATTGTTAATATACATTTTTATTAATGCAATAATATATTTTTATTGCTTAAAGTAACACAACGAGGCACACATTGAAACTACACCACAAAGATATACGATAAACATGGAATCGTAAATATAAATGAATAATAAGCTATACGCGGATAAAGCAGAATCTATTCACCCCAATAACCATATCCCGTGTTTACGTACATTTGTTATATTTCCGTCTCATAATCATCCTCCGTCTCATTTTTTTACCGACGTGTCTCAAGAATTTTTTGTATAAAGCTGGTCTGTTGCTATGGCAACACTTAGTCATTTTTACGCGTCTCAAATCATAGTATATTCAAATACTATAAGCCCTTCGTAACAAGTTAACTACACCTTTACCTTATTTGTAAATCAGTTAAACTTTATAGTCTTTGAAGTCAAAAAAGAGGCATGTTTTGGAAAATAAATGCAATTCGAAAATGAGATATTAACTGAAGAGTGACGTCACAAAAAAATCAAATAACCAGACCACCATTTGTAATGGTAAGTTTGTTTTCCTACACATTATCTATAATTATTATTTATCACATATTTCTATATATGAGTGAGGTATGATGCGGTATTTTTTTACAATCCCAATCCACTTTTTAAAATTTGTCATTCACGAAGCCATCTTTTTTATTTGAATTGATAAAAAGCTATTAAAAAGTTGTATGAAAATTAGGCGGCGTATTTAACCGTATTCTGTAATTTGGAATTTCATCACCTCGGGTATTTCGAATACTAAAAAAATATTTTCATAAAAATGAAATGACGAGTATCGCATCGTGCCCCTTTGGAAGTATGCCCTTCCGATGTCGTGTCCCGGCGGGGCCGCGTTCGATGAGAAGAGTGGCCTATTAGGTATCTGCGTAGACGGCGCGCCTCTTGTCCAAGCCGCGCTTGGTCTCGCGTCATTCCCACTGGTGCGGCGAGGGCGGCAGCTCGGAGGGATGCGCGACCGTCGAGCTGCAACGTTCCCGAGTGTCGGACGAGGTTAGTTCAGCGGTCGACTACTACGTGTGCGTTACCCACACCCACGCCACGTTTTCCATGTTGGATACATTTCAAAAGCAACCTTCAATCATTTCACTTCGAATTGTAAATTCAACAATTGAAATCTGATAATATATGGATCCAACAGAGAAACTGATCATGCAATTTTGAAAAATTTTGGTTTTTTTTTTTTTAATATTTTTTGAATAAAAGAGAACTGGAAAAGCAAAACTGCATCACAAATCAAACTCTACGCGTCATCTACTAATCTGTATGTAATTATTTAAAAAAATCACCACAACCAAGTGCGCGGCACTCTGCTAACCGTGTCTACGCATGCACTACGAAGCCATCTCCAGTAAATACAGACATTAAACCAGAACGTTCATAAATAGCTCTCACTTTGCAAGAAAATGCAAAGTTAATATAAATTCCGACACTGAAAGCAATTAGACCAGTTAAAATACTTGCAAAATGTTAGCTATTCTTTGTAACAACTTGGAACAAAAATTCCTGGACAACATAGTTAAAAAGTGACCCAGCCATAAAGGACATTCAAAAATTACTATACCACTTAACAAAAAAAAAAAAAAAAACTTATTTTCGTTTCGTAACCAGAACCTAACATATACCGTTTTATATCCCCAACAAATTAGGTTATTTAAATATTTTTTTGAATAAAAATATATTTCTAAATCGAAAGATAAACTGCAAACCTATAGTCGACATTGGCATGCATTACAATCGATTCCCGAATGAAAACGGTAAGTGCAAAGAAACATTCTAACAATCAACCCTTTTGAAATAACGAAACGGCGATCGACCGGTTAATAAAAATAAATAGTAAACTTGTCGAACGACGTCCGAGCATTACATCAACACTTTTACTTGTAAACGTTGCTGGGATATATTATAGTACACGTTAGAAATCATTTCACAGCTTCTGTTATATTATAACCGTTATATCATATCATATGTTATATCATAACCGTTATATTATTATTATAGCATTGTTGTTTTCAACGTTAGAAGAAATGCAAATAATTAATACTTATTTACATTTTTAAATTAACAATCTCTCCAAATTTCATTTTACACAGAAAATGATTTATAGCCAAATAAAATACAATCATAATACTGTATACGATATAGTATTTGTCAACGTAGAAATCTCATTAAATGTTCATAAAATGCTAAATGATTTAGTAAAAATATTTTTGTATTTCGAATTCACGAATCCGCGTGAAGGATTTCGTGAATTTAGATAACATAATAGATGTAATGATGCAACGTTTAGAAGTGAAGTATTTACGGAACGACATGAGAGTGTAATAGCGTGCGGTTTGTACTCTTACTGGGACAGACTCGGGAGCTCTACGCAGCGCACAGAAATATCACGGGCGATAGCAGAAGTATTTTTGCTGCCGTCTTGAAAGGGGAACAAACTTTTGCTTTCGAACCCGCTCTAGAGCTGTCGCAGAAACACACAAAAAGCTAAATATTATTACTAGAGTCAGACAGATTAATCTATATAAAATAAATTGATACGAAACGAAATAATATTGACATTCACACGAGACGAAGAAATCATCATTCATTTTTAATTAAATTTCCGGATGTTAGATTCATTGTTAGGCTATATAAGCAAACGTTAAAATATCATAAAAAGACATCCAATACAAAAAAAAAACGTTTTAAAAAACCATTGAACAGTTTTATATTATAAAATTTTTAAATATTCTAGTAATCATAAACTTCTTACTAAAACAATGTAAGAAGAGCACTATGTGCAGCTCCGGAATATTATCACATAATAATGAATTATATAGTCGGTCAGACTCTGGTCAAAACAAACTACTTATCAATAGCGGTGCGGATACAAGAAAGCTCTTAGGACACCACCATTTCAAGAGGGTTGATTTTGCTCGAAAACTCGCTGCCTTTTTTTATATAAACAGGGGAAATAAACGTTTCGAAAGCGTCGGAAATAAGAAAAAACACCATGCACAATTTGGTATCTCGCAAAATCGACCCGCATTTTACTATACATAGGCGAATAGCCTGCAACGACGCGACGCTACAAACGGCGGGAAGGATACGGGGAGGATGAGGGGATGGCGACATAGGCTCATTTCTGCGACTCATATCATATTGCATTGTAACGATGACATTTGAAACATATACCGACATTTGAATAATATTTATATGTACATACGGTGATGACACGACGTGCATACACTAAGAGATCGCACCGTGCCACACCTACTTGTGATGACCGTTTGCTTTTTCATTTAACTTTAAGCCATGGAGACAACACTAAAGGGGAAGTTCGACCCGCGCATAAAAATGAAACAAAAGCTTCCAAGTGGGCGGTCGTCGCGTTTACCAAACAAAAGCATTCAACAAAGTCTTGTGCAAAGAAATACTGTTTGTTGTTAGAAGTACCCTTTAACTACAGTGAGGTTAAAATGTTGCTTAAAAACGAATCTGCGATTCGTGATAGCAACATTTTAGATGTTCATATATATATATATATATATATATAGAAGTAGTGTTGTCTGCACGTCTGGGGGAGAGAGAGTAAAACGGCGTGGCCCAACTTATGGGTGCGGGTGGGCGCTTTGCAGCGGAGCGTGTTAGCTTGTTAACGTCTCGCTGTAGACTGCCGACTGGATCACGTATTGCACCATAAACAATCATACCATACATATCTCAAGTTCAATGTTGCATTCGATGTTATCATTCATAATATAATTATAATATATAAAAAAAACATACACTATGATTAACTAATAAACAAAACAAATTTTAAAAACTGTAATATTTATTGAAATAATTATATACGAGAATTACACCCCACATCGAGATATAGATAAATATTTCAAAATTACATCATGAATTATGTAAAACCAATGTGCATAATGAACACGTGATAAGAAACGGTATGAGAGTGTACAAGTGCAAGACATAGTCCGACGTGCAGCAGAAAGCGCGACGGTAACGTTAGGTTACGTATCGCAAAGAAATCACCTAGTGTCGTTTGGTTGCGGTTGGTGTCGTTTGGTTGCGGTTGGTTGCGGTTGGTTGGTTGTCGGCGCCTTACCTTGCGAAGCTCTTGAACGCAGCCGACTGCGGGTTGATGCACAAGGGAACTCGCGACGTTTGCAGTTGCTCCGCTATGAACTTGTGGATCTCCTCTGGGGATGTCACGTCACGATGTAATTATACTCTCGTATTATTTTTATTAACCCTTTGATGCCATATTTAATGAGGTGAGACATTTGGTGAAAACAATCCTAGCAAAGACCATCTTATGCCATATCGTCATTTAACATCAGGTGACTTTGTGGCCAAAAAGCTAAAACCTATGAAGAGAAGAAAATAAAATTATCTATGTCTTATCTTAGTCGTATAGTGAAAATGTTAAACCATCTCCCGGCCAATATGTCCCTCCTTCTTATGACATCGGGTCCTTCAAGTGTAACGTGAAGAGATATTTATGCAGGCCGGCATGACAGCGGCGACCGCCGATGGAATGCCTATCTCTCGGTGGTCGCCGTTGTGTTTGGATTGTACTGTGCATAATATTAAATTTGACAAGATACTATAATTTTTTTTTATCATAGACTAATTTATTTATTTTTCAAAACGTTAAACTCAAATCAACTAGTTCGAAAATTACTGAAAATTACAAACAAAGTTGTGATCAGACTATGGGTACATTAACTTAAATTCTTAAACAGTACATACAAACACAAATAATTATTAATACTATTAATAATTAATTTCTTACCTCGTACAATAATAATTCATTCGAATAATTACAGAATTGGTACTACCGTTATAATTATCGTTAGAATTAGTACTATCGTTAGGTATGTATTAAAGTTAGAATTGGTACTACCGTTATAATTAACGTTAGAATTGGTAATACCGTTATAATCAACACTAGAATTTGTACTATCGTTATGTATTAACGTTAAATGAATAAACCAAGACGACTGGAGAGTACTTTAAGGGCTGTTACCTTTAACCTGGTGAACAGAGGTGAGTTTCCTCTCCCATGCGTCGTGGAAGGAGTGAGGCGCGACTGGCTCCAGGTCCGGCGAGTAGTGACGTGCCGCTGGCGGCGCGCTGTAGCAACACTTGCACATACACGAGTGGTAACGGAGCCGACCTTCCTCCAAATAAGGGTGAGCGAGCGCGTCCACCACCGATATACGTTTCGCCGGGTCAAATACTAGCATCTGGAATCATTGCATTTATATATTTACTAGCTGAATTGTGTGAATATTTCGCACTTTATAGAATCTGACAGCATTTAGGTTAGTTAAACAGATTGTTAACAGATGGCATTGCTAATGTAAAAGCTATTAAATCATGTTTTATATACAACATTAATTTTTACTACAACAACGGGAAACAAGAGCTTTAAAATACTTAATTTATACGAAGTAGTAAGGGAACCATACCACACCTTTGAGAAACAAAAACATAGAGGTTAATATCACCTACTCTTAGTCACATACACGACATCGCTTAGACCTTAGTTTTCTGTATTATTTTTTTTGAACAATTATTTCATCGACCATATAATATGATAAATTATAAACGGTGTTGTTCTATTTACCATTTTGATTAAATAGTTTTATCATTTCACCATAAACTCATTTGATGACGATTTATGGTCTAAGAGACGCTAAGCCTAGAAGTACTAAATCAGTTGCAGCTGCCGGAACTTGGCGAGCGATTTTTAACTTCAACATCAGGGTGATAAGTCATGAGGGCATTAGAGAATGCCCTACCACAACCATGCGCGAAAATTATATATATCACACAAATAACTGCATTATTATTTTTATTTTCTATCACTCTGGGTTTGAAATGCCTTAAAGCTTCACCAAACTATGGCAACCGCAGAAAGAACTCAGAAATTATACCAAGCGCAAGGGTACCAAAGTGGTAGAATCTCGGCTTTAGCTGTTGTGGTACATGCAATTCCACGAAGGAATCTAACTATCCATTCGATCTAACTATTTACTTATATGTACCTACATATTTAAGAACAAACGTGTATGCATTGTTTGTTACACTTGAGGTTTACACTTTTTTTTTACTTTACTTTTTTTGTTTACTTTACACTTGATTGAGGTTACACTAACCCATACGTATACCTTCATTTCATTACACACTATAACACACACACACACTCACAACTCAGTTTTTATTTAGTTTTATATTACAATATAATTGTTGTATTATCTTGTAAACCAGCTTGAAAAATATTCTGAAGGTGGGCGATAGCAACTACAACACAGTTTTAACTAAAGTAAGGTAAAACCACCTGTAATTGACACTGCACCAATAGTTGACACTCTGACGAAGAAAATTAAATATTAAGAAAAAAAAGGAAGCCAAAGATCGAGGTGGCCAAAATCACTGATTACTAATATATTTTTAATGTTATAAATACATATAGGTACAGTCAGTTATAAAAGTCGGTTAACAAACTCATGACTCCAAATCAATTTAGTATCAAATATTTAATTTTCTTCGGCAGAGTGTCAACTATTGGTGCAGTGTCAATTACTGGTGGTTTTACCTTAGTTGCTAACGTTTAATTTTGTTGTGTTGTTTGATATATGTAAATGTTAAAGAAAATAAATAAATCTAACTACTTACGAAATAGGAAAAGGTCCCTTTTACAGAACGTATATTCCTAGAATTATGTGGGTGGGGAAAGCATTATAATGTATGTTGAACTAGTGAATCACTGTGAAGTCACTGTATCGCGCAAGCAGCGGTCTCGAGGACTCCTTTTAGGAAGATCGAACTTTAGCTTAAGTCGCTGCGGCGGGTAGCAACAATTGCGATAAGCATCACCATCATCATATATTAGTCTCACCTGTGCGAGTAGATGCACGGCCTCGTGCGTGGCCTGCACCGACAGAGTGTACAACGCTGCGAGCGCCGGAGGTCGTGGCGCGCGTCGCAGCATATGCGCACGTGCGCCGGCGCATGCATGCCTCATATCTTCTAGAGATGGCGTACCTAGTAGCTCCGTGATCAGCTCCAGCTGTTAATAATGTCATTTACTAATCACTTCATATTTATTGTTCCTTCTTGATTCATAGTTAACAAAATAACAAATTAAAAGCACAATCTAGAATCAGGTCCGTCTAAAAAATATTATCACATCGTTATTGCTTCATTTGACCAGAATTTTGTGCAATATCGAAAGATTTTGCTTGTTGTTAGTTGTTGAGAAATCGCAGTTAGCCATGAAATGAAATGTATGAAATAAAAACCATAGTGAAAAAATTAGCCTAAAATGTAATAACTCTGTTAGTTTGATTGGTCTTTGAAGCACTATTTACATTTATCGCTTACTATGTATAAGCTGTAAAGTAAGTAGATTTTAAGTTTTAATTTTCTATGAAACCAGACAAATGATGCACTACTTTTAAAATTATTCCCTCGTCTTCTACGTCTTTACTGAGGTTTTAGAGGTCTTCTTCTCCGAACAATTTGTTCAGAAACATCTTTTTGGCGATTTATTATTAATACAGAACCACAGAGAATAATCTGTAAAGTTACCTGTTGCACTGGACTCTGCGCTTGGAACAGAATCCGTCTTCCGAGTAATTCCCCGAATATACAGCCAACAGACCATACGTCCACTGCAGCCGTGTAATGGTTAGCTCCCATTAGAATCTCTGGTGCTCTGTAAATGATAAGTGCCCATATTTAACTAGGATACCAAATAAACGCACGTTCAATAAACTAATAATAAAAAAATGTGATAATGACTAAACGTTAAAAAACATTTGGATGACAAAATTCTAAATAACTTCCTCTATACAGTGATTGTTATAAATTGTTTTTTTGTTTACTACGTGCAACGTTTCTTTCTATGTTACTTACAACTAGAACTAAAATAATAAAATCAATGAATCGAAAATAAACGAAGCCATTGTACATTAAATTTATTAGTTTCTTTTTTTATTGTCGAATAAAAATATATATTTTCATAATTCCTACACTTTTACTGCAGCACGCAACGAAGAATATTCACTGATAGAATTAGTCTTGTTGTTTGGCGTCAGGTGTTCCAGATTACGATCTCAACAATTGTTGTTATAGTTTATTTTTGTTATTTCATTTACAGAGCTTACGCAACCCTCAATTGGTTTAAAGCAAATAATATAATCAACTTCCAAATTAAATTATGCTAAATCTCTAAAATAAACGTTTGAAAAGCCTTCTTTCTTATCATGAACAAGGTATAATTAGTATGTTTTGTCCCTAAAATTATAGACGTGTCGGCAGAATCGAATCAACAAACAATATCAAAACGCTTTTCGAAAACTTCTTCAATATTATTAGTATCTGGCGCTCATTCTTATCACAAGTCAAACCTAACCTAATTTACCATCTAGTATAACTATGCTATAATATACAAGAGCCACATTATTCTTCCAACTCTGTTAACAAGAGATTCCTACTATAGGATGGCAAAGATAGAAGCGACTTTGTTGACATCAAAACAATTGGCTTAAACAACATTATCGAGATAGTAATAAGTGATTTTTTAAGATAATTCTATACCACTTTAGAATTCATTCACCAAATGGTTAATGAAATAAAACATGGACAGAAAATGAAGATAAGCACAACATTACATAACGATTGCATTTTTGAGCTGCGTTGGAACTGAACAATTCAGTGTTAATGAAATAAATTAAAAATGTATATTAATACTTTATAAAATCAGTACGAGTGACAGAGAAGTTTAAAGGGTAATAGTTAGTAGGAACATGTCATGAGGTGGGATGAAAATCATATACATAAAATAATATTAGGTAAGAAGGTGGACGGATATAATAGAGGAAAATCGAAGAACGTGTGGATAGATTCTCAGAGGAATTATATATATATAAAAGGTGTAACTAATGACATGACAGTTGACAGAGGAGAGTGGAATAGGATAATATGTTGTGCAGACCCTACTTAGAGGACATAGTGGCAAGAAGAAGATCTACTCTAAGTATTTAATTTTTATTAACAATCATTTCGTTTGGTATTTAAATAAAGCAAGTAATATCCTAATCAAAAACAAACAGCCCACACTGCAGTCGACTCTTGACAACTTTATTAGTATTCATGTAAACCAATGTTCACATATAAAATCGAGCAAAATGTATCGCAATTTTAATACGGTATTTGATAACAGTGTCGACAATTGGTGGTATTAAATCATAACATAATAATAATACATTAATATATACATATTTATGGAAAATAATGTTATCATCAAAACTTACGTAAAAATTAACCAAAAACAATATGCTTGTTAGGAAGCACGTAAATAACGACAAATTTATTAGCAAAATCACTTTTGTAACAGAATAAGATTCATTAATTTGCGGTTGCCATGCGTCGCGTCGCCTAGAAGGCTATAAGTGATTCAACAAGGTTACGTTGCTTTATTCGGAATAAGGAACCTTTTGTACGAATATCGAAATAATATTGCTGTCCTTTAAACATACTTGAATATTTGTCCTCACAATTACTACCTACTTAAAATATTTACTAGTACCTATTTAAAATAAAACAGCATAACCATTTTAAAATGCATTAAAACTTTATACTTAACTTATAAGGATATGTAAATATTTAACATCGCGAAACTATTCGAAGGCAGTCAAAAAACTTAACGGACTATAGAAATAACAAACCAGCATTATTTTAAAAAAAGTTGTAAATTAAGAGAATTAACTAGGAAATTTATTTGCAAATGCTATTTTATAAGACAACGGTAATGAATAATAAACCGGTTATGAACACTGCACTGAAGTCTGTAAAGTATATTGGTAGTCAAATAAACGACGCGATTCAGTTTTATGGCTTGAAGATACATAAGCATAAGATACAAAATAGAAGGGTGGGAATGTGGGATGAAGATATTTTTAATGTTTAATAAACAAAACACTCACGGAATAAAATCCGATCCTGGTGTTTTAAGTTGTAAAATGAAATTCTTAGGGAGGCGTAATGGAAGGTAAAAAATCTAGTTTGGTAAATAAAGAGACTGTATGTAAAGTATTTAAGAATGCTATTCATCACCAATAGGAATGGAAAATTAGTAACGTCTATCAAAACTATGTGGGTTGAACGCGATGTTTTTGCGGGTTCTTAGCAAAACGTTGCATTCGAGGGCAATGTTTTGAGCGCAAACTGTGAAGAACTCATCATGGCCCACTTTCAAAACTGCAGACAACGATACAAAGGTTATTTTTCCTTTTCTTATTAAGAATCAAATAACATATCATTTATACAACCGCATAATTTTCTTAATAAGTATAAGAACTCTCTTTTACAGTTATTTCGCATCAATAACATTCATACAATATCTTGTGAAAGTTATTAAGTATGATAAAAAACATACATTAGCACGGCAAATACGGTACTTGGTCTGATGGTAAGAACAATACAATTCAAAAACAACGATGACCTCCGAGAGATCTTTCGCCAGTCATCGTTGTCATGCCGACATGCAAGCCTCACGCCGGTTGGCTTTGCATTGATCGATCACGAAACTCGACAAATCAAAAGAGAGTCATTGTGACAGAATCAAGTCACCGACATAGCTCTCAGAATTGCTAAATTTAAGTGGCAGTGGGTAGGGCAGGGCACATCGCTCGTAGCGATGAGGCCGTAGAGTTCTCAAGTGGCGAACACGTACCGGATGACACAGCATGGGCAGACCCGCTACAAGGTAGACTGACGATCTACTGAAGGTTGTGGGAACCCGCTGGAGGCGAGCAGCGCAGGACCGATCGCTATGGCGACCTTTGGGGGAGGCCTATGTCCAGTAGTGGACGACTTTTATCCAAATGGATGGTAATAGATTTATCTCCATATGCATGGTGGTCACAACCCAAACGGATAGAGATAACCTACTACACTGTAAAATTGCAAAATTTTAATAATAGCAGTTCATAAGTGTTCTTATTATTTCCATTATTGTACTCAAAATATTACATTGACATTTTATTAATTTCAAATATAATATAAATCCATACACACATCCACTTATAGATATACCTATTCTTGTGTTTTAGTTTTTATAAATTTAAACTGTTCTACATGAGCCATAGAAATTAACTCTTTTTGTGGTTTAAAAGAAAATCTTATTGATTGGTTATCATAAGCAATGAATCTTCAACGATAATGTGTGTACATATGAATATTATTATGTCATTTTGATTAACATATTATGATCTTACATTAATCATTTGACAACAACTATTTGTATATGAAAGGCACTAACTACTATAGAAACAAGCTGGACTTTACTAGTAAAATGTGTATATAAATGTGAATTTACATTCCGTATAAACAAACTCACAAACGTACTTAACCAGAGATCCTAACTGTGTTAATTTGTGAGCTCTACATATTCGTAAAACTAGGTTATTCATTATAATGTGCTATAATAATAATAGTATTTATTTTACACGAGTTCTTCAATCAGTAAAACGTAATACAAAATGTAAATTGTTTCTCATTCTACATGAGCAACGAATGTCGATTATATATTGAAAGTGAGTAAGAGTTAGCCATTCCATATCTATCACGTCATAAAAGTGTTCAGTTCCTATCTGTACTAGCAAAGTATAAAGTCTGTACTAGCATTGTCGGAACTCTGGCAATAAAATACAATTATAGTCCAAATATATTAATTTGTCAACTTGTTGGCACAGTTGATATAACATAGCTTTCTTTGTACGTTAATTTTTCTTATATAGTCTGTGTACTGATGGAAATTATATTTTGATGCAAGAAGAATGACGACCGTTTAGTGATGTATGTATATCAACAATATCGTTGGTATCCTGCCGGCCTGCATAACCAACCATAGTAAAAGGTTTGATACTAGATAGATATGTAATGTGAAACAACGATTGCTCATTGGTGCATGAAACCATAGCATAGTGGTAGGGCATTTTCTAATACCCGCCTGGCTAGCTATCACCACCAAGTTCAACATCCAACGCCAAAAGCTTATAGGTTTTTTTCGGAAGCTGCACTTCGGTGCCAGTTCCTTCACTAGGCTTAGCATGTTATCATCTTAAGCCAAATCGTTACTTAAAAGCCATATGCTAAATCTATACATACATACATAAATCACGCCTCTACCCAACGGGGTAGGCAGAAACTTTCTTCGTTTCTTCAACATTCATCAATCTTTTCATGTATGCTCGTCGGTTTAGAGTACTCTTGACCTGACCTTTCTTCAGAAAGTCCCCGATTTGATTGTGGAACGTTCGTTTAGGCATTCCTCTTCCAACGTTCCCATTCACACTCATCTTATAAATCTGTCTAGTGATTCTTACGCATTTATTCTACTTTCATGTTTTTTCTGCCACATCTAGCTTTCACTTCCGTACATGAGTGTTGGAACTAACACTGCTCTATGCACAGCCAGACGAGCTATCCTAGAGATTTTTTGGCTGTTCATAAAGGTGTGTAACACCCCATTCACCAAGTTACCAGCATTAACTCTCCTTTCAATATCACTTTATAAGCCTATAAAGAGTTAGATAAACTTTTATCCTGAATCACAAGGTGCTATGAAAAGTACCTACGATAAAAAATAATTTAACCGAAATAACGTAAGTTAATGCAAAAGCGAGACATATTTTAATAATATCAGTAACATTGTAAGCGTCCTCGTTACAGACAGTACAGGGTCGAGGTCGAACACTAAGAATTATTTGTTCAAAACTAAATTTCGTAGCTTTTGTTGTTCTGCAAACTATTGGAGGTCTTCACTCCTACACAATTGTATAAATAGCTATACAGTATACGCAATCTTATTTTAAGGTGGCAACTAAATTGTACTTTTATTACAAAATATATTAACTAGTTAACCTAAGGTTATAACGTCAATTAATATGAATATCATATTTTAAAACCTTTTACTTTAGGAGCGAACGTGTCATTAGCAACTCGTAACTTTAACAGGTTGAAATCTAGTTAACCTAAGGTTATGACGTCAAATGGCATGTCAGTTACTGCGTAAATGTAGAGCCGAGATGGAGGAGGTTCGCTAGTGTTTGCGCGCCTTCCAAAGTTCGTTGGAGGTTCCAATTGCCTCCGACCGCGGTCAGATCGCCTCCGGAGTAGGGCCATACCTGCCGTGGTTACGGATGTATACACAAACGATTTCGTAAAGGACACCGTAGGGTAAGAGTCCAACACAACCATCCCATAAGCAGCCCGGCTCGGGAAGGTATCCAATGCAGTTTCCCCACGTAAAAAAAGGTTATAACGACAACTACTTTAGCTTTAGCAGGCTGTGGCCATAGTTCAAATCTAATCTAGCGTATTGGGTGGTGCGACTAATATAACTAATAAATCTTTAACATGTGTGAAACGAGTTCCAAATGGCACCATTTGAGAAAATACAAATGAAATTTCTTCGTATAAACATTTTACACATTGTAGTTCGGTCCAAGCTTTACCTCTTATCAAAAAATTGCGAACTATAAAACTTTATTTATACCTGTGGCTTTTACATAGTAAGATGTCGTTTTTTGCAACCATAGAAATCACTTAAAACGGCCTGGTCAATAAAAAAATTTAAATAGTGAAAGGAGGAAATTAATTTAATAGGAAAGGATTTAGGAGTAATCTAAGCATCTTTATTAATTTTTTCCATAACAGAATTAGTAAACGGGCGTAGATTACATATAAGTAATATAGCAATAATATACAAACGAAATGGTCCATGGCCATACTGAATAGGACAGTATTTCAAACCAAGGTCAATCCTAGTGCTGAGGGCTAACTTGAAATCCTCTTGTACACATCACCAATCAATCAGGATTCAAAATATAGCACTAAGAAATGTTACTGCTTTGTGGTAAAAACATGAAAAAAACCACCTTGAAATAATAATCATGAATAAAAATGACTCACCTGTAATACTGCGTGACAACCTCCTGGGTCATATTCTTGCTCGCGTCAGGTTCCTCGACTCTCGCCAAACCGAAGTCACAAATCTTAAGCACACAGTTGCTGTTAACCAGAAGGTTGCCAGGCTTTATGTCACGATGAAGAATGCGCGCTGAATGCAGATACTTTAGACCTGGAAAATCAAGAATTTCAACATGTATTCTTCCTGTGAATTAAAATCGAGAATATTATTATTTTTTTCTCTACATTCTACACCTAGTATCTCCTCACTACAGATCGATTGTTATTTGACGCAGCCTTACTACAGTAGTTCAGTTACCGAGTTCAAACCAAGCCTGGTTGTATTTAACAAAACAAAGATTACACATGTACAAACATGTTTTAGTTGTTAGAAGAGGTTATATTTATATTGTTTACTAGCTGTGCTCGCGGCTTCGCTCGTGTAGACTACAAAACAGCATTTTTTTTTGTTTGAAACCCTAATTATTTTTCTAAAAAAGTAGCCTAAGTTATTCCTTATAACATCAGATATCTGCCAATGAAAGTCCCGTCAAAATCGGTCCAACCGTTTCGGAGATTACTCGGAATGGGTTTTTTGTTACAGCTACCGTGTATACTTTCATATGCATTTACTAAAAACCTGTTATTTTGTCATTACGAACAGACACTTCAATTTTATTATATGTATAGATTGTACTTTCTTGTTGTAAAATGATGATGTTATATCCAATCTTTAGACGACTGTAGTAATGTATTTATTGGGACAATGTTCAAAGCTATGACGTTATGGAATCTAAGCGAAACCACGTATAGGCCGGTTTAAATCGGTTGTTATAATTTTGTCAAATGGAAATCCGGTGTGTTCCTCTACGGCTAGGTTTTCACTGGATTTCAGTAATATCTTTTTTTAATTTGTGACTTACTCATTGTTTTATTTGATTCACAAATATCCATAAATCGATTTCAAGTCGTGACTAGATATGTTGTAAAAATGAATTGATTACACAATACTTAATTTTAATGTGACGTTAAAAATAGCTTTCGAATCAGATATTTATAACACAAGACAGATCAAATAAAATATAAGTACACTATATCCAACATTCACCTAAACTGTTAGTAGAAAATATTACTATTACTACGAAAAAATATTAATTAATGTTATATTTAACACACAGAGCAAAATCTCACGCTGAAAGAACATATTAGAATCACAGATTTATTTTTGATTAACGGTCTTATAAATAGCTTTACGAAGAAGTAATAATTATAAAAACAAGTTCATTTACGAAGACATATGGCGAAATAGGTATACAAAATTGCTAAATGCTTGTAGGACCACGCGGAGTGTAAGGTTACGTAGTTGCCTGTCACAATATGCAGATTTTTAAGGGCTTTAAGTCATTTTATAAGTTGATGGACTTTGTAAAGCCTACTTTTAACTGTAATAGTTTCCCTTTTACCTTCGTTATATATACTACTGCTGTCAATTTTTTATATATCCAAAAACAATCAATTAACTGGTAGAGTTGGGACACTTCACTCTTACAAGAATTCGATTAAAGCTTAATATTTCGCAAACAGATTCCGGCATTGAAAAATTGTTTTTACACAACCGACATCCCATGCCATGAAATATATTTTTTCATAGTAAATTACAGCTTTGTAGTACTAAGCCACCAACAGACAGTCGGACATGGCGAAACTATAAGAGTTCCTCGTTGACTTCGGAACCCTAAAAAAAGGTACTTTACAATGAAACCATTTTTTAAGATTAAGCCATTATTTTAAACAAACCACTTTTGTTTATAATACATTTAAGTATATAGGTATAATTTTAACTATCACCAAATAAATGCACGTTCAATGAACTAACTCTGATCTTTTGGCTCCCGGACGTCATAAAAATGTACTTAAATAAAACGGCTGTCTCCCACTGTTTCTTATGACAAGTCCAACATAACCTAACCTAACCCCAGCCACATCTTCCGTGAATTGATCATGTTAGCTTAGGGATTTCATCAAATCTCCGTTCTTATCATCTCCCTTTGAAAACCGTTTTCATCAATAAGATGACAAAAATATTCGTTTAGAATAAATATTATAATTAGGGGATACATATTGGTTACGAATATAAACTTTGGTGACAGAAAAAAATGTTACCCATTTATATAACTTTATAAGCAATTTTACGAGCACGGAGCGCAGGTTTGTACACTGTAATTTTTATATTTTCAGCACGTGTTAAAATCTTAACCGGAATCGCTTAGCTGTTCTCGGAAGGTCGCTAATAATTGTGTACTTATAAATAAATAGCGTTATAAAATTGACTACATCATCACAGTTATGTCGCTGCTTTACTTTTCACCTTTGTGACGTTAAACTGAAACTGGCGGATTTTTTGACGGCATCTTAACCTACTTACATTACGAGTAAAGCTTGATTGTTTGTTTGAAAGCGCTAATCTCTGGAACTAACAGTTAGATTTAAAAAAACTTCTTATGCATTATATAGCCTATTTATTGAGAATGTTATAGGTTATATAACTTCATGCCATGACCCTTATGTGCGGAGCAGGCACCATGAACGTCAAGCAATCTGGCAAGCTGTAAACAAGTACAGGATGTGAGAAAAACGATAGAGGTTACACGGGTGCATTGGAGGCGACGCCACGCGGTGAAGAGTCAGTCGAATAGATAAACACAGGTGAAACCGTGGGGTATAGTGTTGTAATATTAATCTAAAATAATTTATTATCGGAATAATGCCTAATTTGAATTTCGAACATTAAAAAAAATAATCTCTAGCAAAATAGTAGATACATTTTGGCGATAAAACATGTCTACTCTCATACCAATTGAAGCAATGATGGCTCAGTGGTAGCGTGAACGACTTCGCATCGTTTGACGTGAGTTCGAATCCCGGCAATGAGCCAGAGTTTTCGGTGAAGGAAAACATCGTTAGGAAACCATAGCATGGTGGTAGGGCTTTTTCTAATGGCCGCCTGGCTAGCTACCACCTTCAAGTTGAAAATCAGTCGCCAAGGACTTATAGGTGTGTTCCGACAGCTGCACTTGAGAACCAGTTTCCCCCCAGGTTTAGCGTGTTATCATCTTGGGCCACATCGTCACTTAACATCAGGTGAGATTGTAGCCACTACGCCAAACCTATAACGATAAAAAATATATATCATCCCTCAAGGCCTTTAAATGTTTGATACTCTGTAATAAATAAATAAAATAATGAAAGGACATTTTATAAAGTTGAGGCCGTTTTGCGTTTCACCTTCAGCCGGGGTCGACATTACAGTGTTTTATCATAAAACTAAGGGCCGATTGAGTGCGGGTGAGAACTGCGGTACACCCGTTGGGAAATTAAACTCTGCGATTCCCAGGCATGTTAATTTGTTCTGGCGTCACCGGCAGCGGGCCCGCCTGACGCCTGTTCTGCCACTAACATTCAACTGTCCTCTAAATTTCCAACGTCGCTTTTGAATGGAAGACAAGATGCCCTAATCAGCCAGCAAATGTTTGCTTTTACTAAGGGCTTAAATTATACTGTATTTTGAAGATATTTTCTATCTGAAAAAAGGCCACATTTTTTAGAAAACATATCGTTATATGTCTAGCCATATATTTCCATATTTTTTTTTACTTTTAAGGGTTTATTGATTTCAAATTTGATTTTCTGTTTTTTTTATTACAAGACTTTACATAGCAAAACATACTTGATAAAAATCTCAGAAATACTCATTACGTAAAATAATTTGGTAAAATCTTATCACAACTACAAAGAACTACAGATATTTGTTCTAATGTTGTTAAATCATAATTTTTACTACAATATGGAAAATACGTATTTATTTTCGTATATACTTTTTTATCGTTATAGGTTTGGCGTAGTGGCCAAAATCTCACCTGACGTAAGTGACGATGAGGCCCAATATGATAACACGCTAAACATAGTGGAAGACTGGCTGGCAAGTGCAGCTGCCGGAACACACCTATTGGTGCATGGCGACAGATTATCAACTTGAGGGTGGTTGCTAGCTAGGCGAGCATTAGAAAAAGCCCTATCACCATGCTATGGTTTCCTCACGATGTTTTCCTTCACCGAAAGCTCAGGCTCCTTGCAGGGATTTGAACTCACGTCAATCAACGCCAAATCGTACACGTAAAGTCGTATAATCTTCAGACCTACTAAGCCTACCTTTACTGATAGAAAGCTACGTTTAAACTGATGGTTATAGACTTCTTATTAAATTCGATAACGTAATTAACGCGTACGCAGTCGCTTACGACTCCTAGTACCTACTTGATTTCTTAAATTGTAACTATATACACATATTTACTATTCCAAAACTGTATAACAAAATCAATCTTTCAGTTAAAATCATAGAATCAAAACCTCAAACAACTGTACTTACATAAAAAATTCCGTAACTCATAATATGTATAGTAACAATACACAGCTTCACACCGTAATGTTTGCTCACGTACATACATCAACGTTGGACAAACAAAAGCTGTGTAGCGCCTGCGACCCGATCTCACGCGTAAAAATATTTCCATAGTTCGATGCTGCTATATTGGTTGACACAAGTCAATACATTGAGAATCCACGACTAGATAACACCCAAAATCAAAATAAGTAAACTAAAAGTAATAATAATATTAACTTTATTGATGTAAAAATACTGCAACAACATCATTTACACAAAATTTACATTTCTATATGCCACCAGATGCAGACAACACCATTACTAAAACAGAAAATGCAACGAGGAACATAAACAGTTTTACAAGCAACTGTAACTTTTATCCACGCGGCTCATGATTGGTCGAACAGAACTCGTTATAAGCACGCGTTGCGAGCGTTGCGAAAATTCAAAAAGGAGTTCTTATCGTATAATAATATAGGTCCGATCCATCGGCATGGAGCCCTTGAGCCAAGCAGCCGCTCGCGCGATACAAGTGACTGTACAATCACTAGCTTTCACAGCCATACATGACACTGCATTATACACACATGCACAACACACATAGGTACATAGGTTCTGTAAGGGACCTTTTTTTTCTTTTTTTGAGGCTAGTTAGTCTAGATCAAAAATTTCAGACCACTAAATACACATACACATGTTCCTTCCCTCCTCCCAGGGGGCAGAAACATGTATATCTGTATAGTTAGTTTAGATCGAATTACGGATAGGGAATTAGTCAGATCGCGACTTAATTGCATACGCGCAACAGTCCGAGCCGAGGTTCGGCCACTTTGGCACCCTCGGATGTTGTTGCTTAGCTTTCGTGGCTGAGTGCCCTAAGCGCTCGCCCCCAAGCCCGGTAAAGCTGTAAAAGCCGTAAAGGCTTCAGGGCCCCTCAGGCTAACAGTGTAGTCAGTTCGAAAAAAAAAAAAAAAGTATAATAATACTCCAAGCCCGGTTAAAAGTTAAAATTCCCGCTATCAAACTATTTAAAGTGGCTATCCCGTGGGCCAACCAGATCAAATATCTGGGTGTCACACTGGATAAACACCTAAATTTCAAGGCACATATCGATAGAGTGCGAAGGAAAGCCGGTATGGTCTCAAGCCGCCTGCACCCTCTCGTGTGCTCGAAGAGCAAAATGTCCCTCAGACATAAGCTCACGCTCTACAAGACTTGTATCAGACCGATCCTAACTTATAGATCCCCAGTCTTTGCTCACATAAGTAAATTCACCTTCAATAAGTTACAAATAGTTCAGAACCGCTTTCTCAGAAGGGCGGTCGGTGCCCCTTGGTTCGCTCGGAACGTAGATCTCCATAAAGATATGGAAATACCTTCGATCGAATCATTTATAAAGTCCCTATCAAATAATTATTTTGAAAAAGCGTCGAACCATTCGAATCAGCTAGTAGTGGCAGCCGCATCTCATAACCCGAATCCAGACATCCGAATGTCTAACAAATATAGACGCCCGCGCGACATTTTATCTGACCCCGATGATAAAATCACGGAAGCGAACGCGATTTTCCCGCCCGTATCTAATAACCAAGCGTGTTTGCGCCCACGCCCGCGTAATCACCGCTCGCTCCGCAGGGGGCGGGCGGCAAACTTCGCTCCCGCACACATATCTCGACCGCCTTCTCCTGCAGCGACTTGAGCCTAGGTCCGTTCCCCCGCTAGGGAGCCCTCAAGCCAGCTGCTCGCGCGACACAGTGACACTGCAATCACTAGCTACCGACATACATTCACTACACTGCATGAACACACATGCACCACACTCAGGTACATAGGTCTTGTAAGGGACCTTTTTTTTTTCTTTTTTTTTGTGGTTAGTTAGCCTCAGAAAATTTTTCAGATCACTAAATACATGTACGCGTGTCTCTTCCTCCCTCCCAGAAGCCAAGAGACATGCATACATGTATAGTTAGTTAGCTCGAATTCGCGCAGGAATTTAGCTAGGTCGCGTATGTTGCAAATACGGCAACAGCTCAAGCCGAGGTTCGGCCACTTTGGCACCCTTGCGCATGTTGCCCAAAATTTCTCCCAAAAAGTGCCTTAAGCGCTCGCCAACAAGTCCGGTGAAACTGTTAAGGCCCCCGGGCCAACGGCATAGTCAGTTCGAAAAAAAAAAAAAAAAACTCCAAGCCCGGTGAAGCTGTAAAAGCCGTTCGAGGCTCCTGAGCCCTTATGACTAACAGTACCTATTTCAGTTCGAAAAAAAAAGTACAATAATACTAATTGGCACCCTTTCACACTGTAATGCCTGTAATACTTGTTCCAATAAACTTGATTGAGACAAATAGTGGGACAATCTTATGGACTACTAACGTATCAAAGGCTTATAGTGTAGTAAAGTTGTTAAAGTCCAACTTTAAAACAAACTATGCTTTTAGATAAAATATTCCTTCATACAGCGAAACGTTTTATTTGGATTTTTATCTGAATAAATTAATGACGGCAAGAGTTAATGATTATAGAGTAAGTAAGGTAAAATTATTCTGTCATAGTGGCTTGCTTCGGTAAGTCGCGTAAGTTTATAAGCCAGTAAGGCGACGGCGATAATTAATGCAAAACAGTTACCACTGTTTTGGGTTGTATTTAACTCGCAGTCCGGTAAAGTGAAGCAATTTGTCCGAGCTTAGTAGATAGCAATCAACTGAGCTCCTTACATTTGTATGAGTTTTACACAAAACAAGGTTGCTTTTCCGAAAAATAAATCTTTACTGAATTATTATTGTAATAAGTATTATTGTAAAAATATATCGAGTTCTACTTGAAGTTTGGTGGTTGTTCAATCGACGTTAAGTATAGTAGCTATGGAAAATTATTTTGCTTCCATCAGGCAACAGTCAAAATTCAAGTGTAAATGTTAGGGCTTGAACGAAACATGGTTGATTATGCCAGTTTTTTTTTTCGGTTTATCGTTTGAACCATCTCACTTGAAGTAAACCAACGATGTAAGCCGAAGACACGCTCCACCTAGTAAGGAAGCTGGTTTTCAAGAGCGGCTCGCGGATAGCACGGTAGATGCTCGGCAACAGACCTTGACAGTCAAGCTTAGCCTATAAGGCATTAAGAAAACGCCCTACCAAAACACTATCGTTTCATCACGATATTTTTCATAAACGAAAGCTCCACCCAATTACACAAATCCACATGACCAATCGATTATAATAACGTATGCTGATGAAAAATGTTGCAAATAAGTATTAACTAATCACGATAGTGAACACAATGTAACTTCATCAGAAAGAGATAACCGATATGTTGTAACCGAGAACAAGGAATACAGTGAGGGGTTCTCAAGCGTAAAAACGCGCATTTACTGTTCAATAAATCAAGTAGATATACAACTTTGAATTCATAATTATAATACCTTACATATATTCGAGGCTACTTTAATGAGCAACTGGGAGCACCGGAGCAAATATAATTAAGGTTTTATATTTACCTAGTTATTATAATTGTCAATAAAATTATAGCATTTATATATACTTATTCGAGGACTGCGTAAACCACGACTAAAGATTTTTAACATGAAAATCTTGATGTGTGGAGATAATTCCTCACTGTATGCACTATTATTGTGTCAAACGAAAACGTGTCAGCATAAAGTTTGCTATTCTATAATAACACGTCCATTTAATAAAAATACTAATAACATTACTACTTATCGAATTTCCTTGTGAATTTTCTCTATAACAAAGATGCGTATGAACCAGTGGTAGATTTGTCATTTTCAAATGCTTTCTAACGATGTAGTGATTACATTTGATTATAAATATTAACTCAGTTCGAAAGTTAAAAAAAATGCCTCGTCCCTCTAGTAATTTTTAACGAGATTGTCCTCCATGGTAATTATTAAGGTGGTTTTCTTCCACCGTCCATCCTTGAATTATAATAATAGTGAGGTCATCGAGCGTCACTATGAGTTCCTTCATGGTTTATGCCAAGATTAAGAAGTCATCGGCAAATCGAAGGTGATCGACAAGATATTAGGTACTATATTTGAAAGTCAGCTCCATAATGAAGCGTGTTCGCTGCCTATTGCTTTATAAAAAAAAATACCGTGGCGAATCCCTGCATTGGTACACGGTACACATGCTCTCGCTCGGAGGAGCGGGTGGTTATGTGAGACACCGTTCATTCGTCTACGCGAGAGGGCCGCTCAGGGGATGCTCCTAGCGAGGACGTGATGTCGCAGAAGGAAACCATAGCTGTCCACGTCCCCTTACTTTTGAGCATGGTGCTAACCATACTCGGCAGTAAGAGGTCCCTTCTACCATCATGGTCAGAACACGGCGCTGCCTCTTCCACACAGCACACTCCGCGATAGTGTGATGCGCAATGTCCTCGGCCGCACCACACTCGTAACATACAATGATCGGGTCCCTGACAGCACCTGCACCAGTCGGAACGTCAAGAAGTCATACTCCCTGCTACTCCACCGTCTGAGGACCAGACGAATGACGCCTATGATGTAACCATAATAGCGCGGATCCGCCAGGTCCTTCGTCCACCGTCGCCGAACTTCATACGTAGCCTACCGCCTCAGTTGTTCAACTTTTTTGGGAGCCAGAGGTTTCCCTAACTCCTCCCTAGCCGCTTTAAGCACTCCCGCCTCCAACTCCCATGGCGAGGAGCAAGCGATGCTACTCTAACATTTATCAACCTTATAATTAATGAAAATTTTATCTGACACTGAACACAAAACTATGGGCTATAAAATTCAACCAGTGGTTGGCCAATCACATGCTGTTTCAAGTAGTTATTGTGTAAAATCCTGCTTCAAAGTACTCAAACAACAATGTTTGAACAACACAAAAACAACAGTAAAACAACTGCGTTGTGATATATTAAAAGGATCAAATGTTGTGACATTGTAGGATCAGGAGCACACCCCTAGCTCTGTTTCATAACGTTATATGTATATGCCAAACGTAGGATGGGTATAACCCAAAACAAAGGACGAACGTGACGTCGTATAAAAATGGTGTTTTACATTCAGTCAAAAAAGTATCGGGAATGGATGATTTGTTTATGGTTCCAAATTCAATTTTTTCTTGTTGTTAGATTGATGAATAACTAACATTTTGTGTATAATTGATCGTTTCCCGGTACTTTTTTGACAGAGTAGTATAAATATATGATATAATAGACAATAATTTATTTCCTCGACTATTTAAAATGAACATTAAATTTACCATTTAAAATGAACGTAAATGGAAAAATAAGGTGTCTTTCGCATGGCACAAAAAGAAAATTTATATATTATTTTATTTTAGATTCACAATAGTCAACCCGGTTTAAAAATATAATAATACAAGTAGTTAGCAATACAGTGCGACAAATAAAGGTTATATGTTTATAGTAAGCATATTCTTTGATTTATGTCGACGGCATGTATCACCGATTTTTTATTCTCATATCTACGTTTAATATTTAAAATGTTGTTGATAGCACCCAATGATGCACTCAGTAATTTTGTATGTTCATGTCTATTCGGTTACGTAATTTATTTAAATTTACTGAGCTATTTTTAAAATATTTGAAAGTTTCTTTACGAACCTCATTAAAAATAACAGTCGAAAGGTATTTTTATGGATTACTAAATTATTTATATAACAGTAAAATAGATGAGAGAAAAGGTGTCCATTATTTGAGCAAATTTTCGGATCGGTGACGAGGTGATGTCGTGTAGGTAAGTGCTTCCGCGTAAAGAATATTACCCGCACAGTCTGCGAGCTGGCAGACGCGCTGAATTTCCATAATTCTGCTCGTTACCGCCACGAAGCTCGCGCTTCGTGTATAAGCCACACTATACGAAGTCGACGCTCATAAATAAACGAAATTAATTAAAACTAACTGGCTAACTAACTAACTGGCTAACGTTTATGGTGAAACGGTATTTATTCTGTATCGATGAACAGCGGCGACTCAACTCAACAAGCGTGAAATGAAGTGTCAGTTTCTTAACCTTTTAACGGTCAAAACTGGATCGCTTGTTTAAAGTGCCGTTTACCATAGTCCCGAGATAAAATAAAAGAGTAGACGCTTCTATTGGATGACCTTAAATTGTGTATAATTTTAAGCGGACACTTTGACAAATCGAGTAGCAGTCAGTTTCTTAACTTTTTATTTGTCATACAGTCCATGGTCCACCGAGCTTTTTTAGTGTCTTCCAAAAAAAAGCTAAAACCCATGTTTTACATATATATATATATATATATATATATATATATATATGCATTTGGTGATAATCGATATTGAACAACTTTTTTTATTAACGTCAGTATCTAATCAAAACAAAGGATTCGCAATTTTTAATTTTATATCATCTGTGTTTATACATCCTTACATTATGTCATCAATATTTATTTAATTATTTATTATGTTCACTCATTAATACGGATGGTAGTATGTAAAGTATTGGTTTAAATTCATTCGTTCACCCTGCGTGCTTGGTAGCATTATCACATATAACTGTCAGAGCGCAAAGAAATGACTCAGCAAATGCAAGTAATACATTACTGGTACGTTAGAATTAAAAGTACGTATACTTGTTATTGCAATGCGGTATCATCGAAATGCGGTTGCGGTGCGCAACGTATATGTTATTGATACCAACCGAGCTGACGGACGTGAACAAGCAGCAGTATTATTAGCATACCTCACGTGCTTCACTAGCTTACATGACACACGGTCATCCCCGTTCAATATACATCAACAAAGACAAACATGGTATGCTATGGCTGTCGGCATTCTGCATAATCCATTTCTTTTTCGTTGCTCACTTGTTAATATTTCCTTCTCAATGTATCCACCATTTTATATTATCATTATTCCCTAATCGTAGTTACATTTTAATTAAGAATAAGATTTCAATAATTATTTGATATGTATCACATTAAAATTATTTATTATTTTATTTCCAGTCCTTTAACTTTGGATAATGCAAAAATATCATTTTTCAAGCCAATAAGGTTAAAGTTAAATCATCATCATCTCGTGGAAATGTATAGAACCTTGACAGTTGTTTATGTGATTACTAAGAAGTCTGCCCGCGTAGATGATGCTTGGATTGACATTCGAGATTCAAGTTTTCGAGTTGTTTCTTTGTATCCCACCTTGAATACCTACTACAAAAATCATATCTTTGTTAGTGGTCATAAGTGTTCATTTTCTATGTCAACTTTTGTCGAGTATTTCCTAAAAAGAATAAGCCAACATTATGTTTACAAATTTTATGCAAAGGTAACTTATAGCTTGAAATAAGTGTTACGTAGGTAATGAGACTTTTATTGAAACCCTTTCGTGGTTCAGCGGATCTGAAATTATTATTGGCTCTACGGTTAGATTCATATTTTAAAAAATACTCAAACCGTCGTCAATTTTAATCAAATATTATCCATTGTTAGGAGTATTTTTTTACATCCTATAACACAAATGTTACGTTACAAGACAACTTATTAATCTTTTCTAGATAGCTCAAGAAATAAAACCTAAAGTGGCACGACAGAAACCTTCAAAACTCGCAAAGAAACTACCATCCGATCAAAAACTGTCGTGACCTATTTAGAAAACGCTAAACCGCCTTCTTGTCCAGAATCGTTTGAAGTTGGTACAATTTGAACAAACGGTGCTTCACAGAACACAGTGTATCTTTACGTAAATGGGTCGAAACTCAAACTGTATCTTCTCTCGTGCTTCCTATGTTCCTAGTTCCCTACACCTTAGTTGATTAAAACCGTTACTCTCTCTGATTACAAAGAAACTGAAGACTGATCGAGAGATAACTGGTTAAATCATCAGAACGAAAGAAGAATAAAGTAAAATCTATAATAAACTGAACGCTATTCTTAACATAATATATAATGTAGGTACGTAGGTAAATTATAAATAATTGAGCCATAATGGCTTAAATATTTTAAAGCTTAGTGACTAGTTCGCCTAATATTTCTCGCCTAACTTGTAAAGTAAGTAAGTAACTAGATGACCCGTGCGCATATTTCGCACATAATGCCTTTTTTTTCGAACTGACCATACTGTTAGCCTTATGGGGCCTGGAGACTACGGATTTTACAGCTTCACCGGGCTTAGGGGTGAGCGCTTAAGGCACTCAGCCACGAAAGCTATGCAACAACATCCGAGGGTGCCAAAGTGGCCGAACCTCGGCTCGGACTGTTGCAGCGATTGTAAATAAGTCGCGATCTGGCTAATTCCCTATCATTCGATCTAAACTAACTATACATATATACATGTTTCTTCTTCTGGGAGGAAATTTTTGTTTAACTAACTAGGCAAAAAAAGAAAAAAAACTAGGCAGCATTATGGAATAAAAACAATCTAACTAACGACTGTTATGTTAGTTAAACAGATTGCACCTATTTATTATTAATAGACGGCGCCTTGAATATATTTTCATAATTATCAAAAGCTGATGTTTCGTATCTATCGATGTCGGACAACAATAGTTTGGTTGACTAGGTTGTCTGTAGCAATCTTTTCTAACCTGCCACTTCTGTTCAACTGCCGCGTTTTTCGTTGTACCGGAGTAATTGAGGTTATTTGTTCGTGAAAATAAGTTTAAAGATAAAATTAAGTGTTGTTGTCAGCTAAATACGTTAAGAGAAGAAAGTTCTCCATATTGTGGCCTTGTGAACTTAAATATTCTTTCTTGGTATTTTGGTTGTATTGTCAACAACCGTGTTGAAGTGTAATTCGCGAAGTAACTAGTGGTAATCGAGGAGCTGGAGCTGATTGGACTTGACGAGACGTTTCCCGTCCTAACCCTGACTAATGACTTGTGGGGCTTCAGACGTACCACGCGGAAGCACATTTAGATAAGTGAGAAATCTTGCAAAAAATTGTATCACAATGCGCATTTGGTTAGCCCTGTGAAATCGCATGGTAACAAATAGTTCTCTCTTGTACCTCCATCAGATGAAAGTCTTCTACTGCGCACCACGTTTATCCCCGAGCCTTGGTGGGAGATAGAACAGATGGTATTCCTAATGCAATAGTTTTTTAGGTAAATTTTAACGAAATGTTTATTTTAAAATGTAATTTTAAACGAATTATCTATGTTTCTTCAGTAGAGAGAAACATAAGCTTTAAAATGATATCTGAATAATTAACGGAAATTCAGCATAACCAGGAAAAACACGTCTGAGAATTAATATACAACATGAGTCAAGTAGGATGTCACGCAAAAGTTATAAAAATGACATTATTTCGAATTCCATTTAATCTACTATTATTCCACTTGAAAAATAGTTTTCAGCTGCTCCAATATTCTTTTTTTAATAATAAAAAGTAGAAAAAGCACTTTAAAAATGCGATAATGACAATTCCTCAAAATATTGTCTTAAAACGTTCAACCTACTTTAATTTAGAAGTTATCTGTGTGATTTCAGCGAAGACTCGAGAGCCATCAAAGCGGTGAAACTATAAAGTTTTTAATTAAACGCAGCAAAAGAAGCGATGAGAGCTTAACGAGCGCATTTTTCTACGCTCCCATCACGGTTCCCCCTCCCTTAATCTCCCTGAGGAAATCTCCTCGCACAGCACGAAATAATTGCTGAAATTAATAACATGAAACAGGAAGACGACGCCGCAGCCTGGAGGACATTACTCACTTCTATCATCCCAGTATAGTGAAGCCCTAACGAAAGGTCCGCTTGAATTGGTTAATATATCACTTTATTTCCTATCATAGTTTAGCATGAATCAGAATGTACTGTCGCTTGTTAAAGTTTAGAAACAGTTTACAAACGCATAAACCGTTGAAGCTACCTATTCGACACATAGTACAGTTTAAAACTTTACCTCTTATACCTCATTCCCTTTACGTATTAATTTTAAAATATAATAGACATGTAAATATTTTAATAACAAATGCAATTGTAAGGTATTTTACAGTACAAATTGTAACTACACCAGGATTCAAATAAGTACCGGTGTCTTATTCATAAGGTCTAATAATATATGTTATCGAGTAATCGAGTTAATCATAATTACGCTTCGTCTGATGATAGATGAGCACCTACCGACAGCATTTTTGTGATAATGTCTAAAGTTATTACAGAGAATGCTACTTATAGCTCAAGAGCCAGTGAACGGCTACCTGTATGTATTTGACCAGACCTGGGTTTTTGTACATCGAGGCCCCTATACTTACCGTACATGAAATGGGGACTCACTAAGCCCAAAGTGGTGGACGGGGCGGGCGCTCAGGTAAGACAGGTATCGATTTTTGGCTATTTTTAAATGCATTTGACCACGTCTGCCGTTTTGATATTTGAAAATATATTATTATTATTACCGGAAAATAATAATGGCAGACCATTATCACGCGTTTAACATTGTGGCAGACAATTTTAAAAATATAAAAAAAAAAATTTTTGAAAGTGCTTGACCAGATCTGCCATCAATATATTTTATCTATTATAGTCTTAAAAACTTATATTGATTACGGCAGACGTATTCATTGTGTACAAACATCAGCAGATAACAAAATCTGAGATACTACCCGCTCAGATGTCTATATATTACGATAGCAGTTTTACATCAATATAATTTACTTATGATTTACTTAATCACTGTATTTATTGAAAAAAATATTTTTCATGTAGTCTATATACTAAACTTTAAAAGTTTGACGATAAAAAAGAAGATACATTATGAAAAAATCTTAAATATTAAGGTATACTGCTGAGAACAAATAATAATTTAAATTTGTATTTTATTTTTTATATTTATTTATTTAATACAAAATTTAAAAGGTTAGATAAATAAAAAACCATCATGCATGCATTACAATATATATATATTGATTTTGATCTTCATTCATCATCATCATCCAAGTCATGGTTTTCATCGTTAAACTCGTCTTCATCATCCATTGAAACGGATTCTGTAAAAATTAAACGTAAATTTTAAAATATAAGTAATATGTAATTTGATTCGAACATATTGGATAAAGAATTGATTTTATCAGCTTACCAGGAACATCGGTGATTAAGTCACTCACAAAAGATGGAAGTTGATCTCCTTCGAACCATTTAAAGACAAATTTGTTGTCCTGCTCAATCCAACCATACTCCAATGGGTTTAAAGCAGTAGGTTGCTTTTTGTAAGCATTTTTCCAAATCGTAGAAATATAATGGGCTCTCAGAAATTGTTGGTAAAGTTCACTCTAACACGGTGGGATTGAGGTTGCGTCAAAATTTTGCACTTTCTTGTTGAAATTTTCATTGACGTCTGAAGCTTTATAGTTGCTGACGAATAATTGGAATCTTCCATCATCTACGTCCTGAGATTTTTGGCATTGTAGAGTTGGCAAATAAATTGTTGAATAATATTAAATAGGTCTTGTAATTGGCTCTTTGTTAAATTTTCTTCACCAAGAGTAGCAAATGCTTCTTGATATACAGTATTTTTTTTAGAAATGAAAAAGGTCTTTTCTTCCCTTTATTAAAAAAAGCGGGATTAAAATCACATCCGGAGAACGCATGGAAGCCGATTAAACTTTTAGCTAACAATTCACCAAGCTCCGCATAAATTTTTGTGATGTCAATATATCTTTCATTGTTTCCTGTTCCATTGAGCATCCAAATATAAGAGATAGAGTTAAGTCTTGTTCTAAACCGGGATGAGTTGTGGAAACTTTCTTTGAATTGTAATGGTACTGGACAGTCCACTTCGCATAATTTTGGTGTTGAATGTGAAAAATAAATTTGTGATTTTTGGTAAGATGTCAAGATATAATTGGAAATCACCTGCACGAATGCTCCTGCTTAGCTGTAGGTTCACAAATATACTAAAACATCTGGCAAAAACCGTTAGGGTTGGGATTATAACAGAGCCCTCTCAGTTATAAATTCTACATTTCTCGAATGTTAGTTGCTATGAGAAAAAATACTATAGGCTAGAACGAGTACAATAGTAATACATTGGAGAAAGAAGAAAGAGCTATATGCATACATCTGAGCGGGTAGTATCTCAGATTTTGTTATCTGCTGATGTTTGTACACAATGAATACGTCTGCCGTAATCAATATAAGTTTTTAAGACTATAATAGATAAAATATATTGATGGCAGATCTGGTCAAGCACTTTCAAAAATTTTTTTTTTTATATTTTCAAAATTGTCTGCCACAATGTTAAACGCGTGATAATGGTCTGCCATTATTATTTTCCGGTAATAATAATAATATATTTTCAAATATCAAAACGGCCGACGTGGTCAAATGCATTTAAAAATAGCCAAAAATCGATACCTGTCTTACCTGAGCGCTCACCGCGTCCACCACTTTGGGCTTAGTGAGTCCCCATTTCATGTACGGTAAGTATAGGGGCCTCAATGTACAAAAACCCAGGTCTGGTCAAATACATACAGGTAGCCGTTCACTGGCTCTTGAGCTATTACTATTGTTATGACATTGAATTACCTGAGTATTTATTGAAGTACCTACAACACATTTATAATTATGCCCAACTACCCACTACATCACATTTACACTCACAACAACTATATAGCTGGATAGACACAGGCTAAATCTAAATCGCGAAGCACTAATGCGAGATAGAAAGCACGATCTTCCAACAATGCTTATGGTGTTGGCGATCGAGGCAAGTGTAAGAGTCCCTATCATTACACTTTCAACACAATACAATAGTATTTAAGCCAGATCATCGAAACACTCTTATAATAAAATAAAGTTAATATTACATTTAAGTACTTGTAATTACATATCTACGCCAGTAATTTCAAAATAGACAGTGAATTAAAAATTACAGATAAGTATAATTCTACAAAAGTGACATAAGAAGAAATTGATTGACACGATATAAGTACATCTGTTTTGAAAAATAAAACCACCACTTAGGCGAACTAATACCAATTATTAGATAGGATAGTACTACTATAGAAAAATAACACATAATAAAACACTTTTCTCTTAAGCTGATTCAACGAGTGTGTTAAGAGAGGTAATACAATAGTTTTCTAGTTTAAAACTAGCAACTTTGAAGCACTTGGGAGTTTTAATTAATCTACGGACTATAGAAGCCGTAGTACGATGTGCTGCTTTACTGGGACAATGAATCTAGCAAAGGGCTTAACTTGTTTAAATCTTAAACTCATCTGTGACGCAAATTTCCTTGTTCATAAAACTGAATAGGTAATTGCGCCTCTATAGAAAGTTAACGGGAAATTATTATTATTATTACATTTACCTTTTTTTTAATTGTAGTATGACAATGTGACACCAATGTACCTGGTGGTAAGCACAATGGAATCCAAAAACATCGGCAACAACCAAGAGCCGATTGAAGAATCCGATGTTGTAGGAAGGAAGAAATACACTGGCCAGGAAACAGTTCCACAGGGTCACGATACGACAATTCAGCTCTTCAGAATACTCGCTATGATACAGACGAACGCTTTCAAAAAGGGAATTTCTCTACGCAGCTGACCCAGTGCAATAGTCTTGGTAATAAATCTACATTCTATACTCACCATCAAAAATACACAAGAAAATTATTTATTTACTTTTTCACCTTTAATATCGATACTGCATTATTACCCTTTACAGGGAAATAGCTCGCGATGTGGCAAAATATTATCCAAAGAGTTAAATAGTAATGACGTTAAATTTAAAAACTTTTAGCTAAAGAAAAATATATTTTACTGAATATATCGAAACCAGAGAAATAAACGTTTTATATCGATACGGTAAAAGCAAAAATATTGCTGTCAGTGAAACAAATTTTATATAATTACTGGTTACATATAAAAATTAAGCATTACCCCTTATAATATCAGTTTGTAAGTCGTAAAACAAACTTTGTTACAGCTAATGTTCGTATTAATATAAATAACGGTGAGTAGATATAACACGCTTACATGTACTAGTTCTACCCCCACCGGGGAAGGATAATGGTACAATATTCAGTGAGCTGAAATTTCGGTTCATAGGTATTTTAGGTAAAATAAATTCAACATTTTTAACACAAAATATACTAAGTACTATAAGTAGTGCTTAGTACATAACAATACTTTATCTACAGATTATATTGTGATAAAGTGGACCTAATTAGTTGAGTATAAATGTGTTTTTTTATATACTACAAACAAGCTTACGGTCCGCCTGATGGTAAGCGTCTACCGCAGCCTATGTACGCTTGTAATACTATAGGTATCACCAGCGCGTTGCTGACCTTGAACAACAACAACACAGTTAATTTTGCTGCGATCTTCTGTAGGGTGGAGGTATTCCACCAGTCGCATTAGGGTAGTCCTTAAGTAGAGAGAAATCTCCAAAGAAATCTCTCTGTACTCTACCTCTCATTAATGATTCTTATTTGATAAAAAAATAAAAGATATCAGTAACGTGGTAAAGAAAGTACATCTCCTACATTACAGCTAGTACATAATCTATATTTGTAATTATTAGTCAAAATTTTTTGATTTCTTCTACCACTTTGTTCTTGCGATATACGTTAATAGGGAACCGGTATGTATGCTGGAGATAGACGTCGTTGTTTAAAGATATAAACTTCAAATCAAATTCAAGACGGGTTCGGTTGCGTTTTAATCCAGAAAATATAATTAAATGATCCCTTTTACGTACAAAGACAACACAAAAGTTTAATGTAGTCACATCAAAACCTTATAACTACATCGGGTTATTATTAGGAACTGTGGTAATTTTATCGCTACTGTACAGTATAAAATTCATTAATTAATCACATCAATTGTGTAGGACCCAAACATTTCTTAACACTGTATTGATAATTCATTGTGTAAAGGATTACTTAATAAATATTTTTCTTTGTGGTTTATATAGAAAACTATATTTAATTCAAAATGATATTGAAACCAGGAGTAACGTTATAGAGTAATTTGGTATTTCAGTCACGAATTAAATAAGGTACTGATTCAAAGGATTCGGTCCCATTTAATATTCCTTTAAGACTTTACTAGTGACGACGCGACTTAATGAGCGAAAAACATCCCAGCAACAGCCCTTAAACCTGTTCAATATTCAGGGTATTAGTAATTGATTAGTAACGTGGTATATTCTATTTATTTTATTTACTTCTCTGAAATCTACTTAAATCTTAAAGGTAATATGAAAAAAAGAGGGTTAGTTCAACTGGTCCCAATTAGGCCAATATAATAATGTCAAAAAAATTTGCATACGTTCTTACGCATTAGAACGCATCTATGTTAGCGTATTAGAAAGAAGAAAAGGAAAGTATTATAGGAGAAAGTAGTATTAGTATTGATCATCGTCGTAAATGGAAGAAAATTCCAGAAAAACACAGAAGCATTTTTAAAATGTTCAAATTGTTTTATTAAGGACAATTTGTTTATACCAAAGAAAACTTTATTGTTTGGTTTTATGAAACCACAATACAAGTAAAACTTTTCCAAAATATTTTTTTTTTAATTTAAAATATGAATCTTTTATTTTTATTTTTATTAAATTGTTTTCAACTTCAATTATTCTATCAATAAAATAATATATACATATATCAATTTATCCCTGCTCCACGGCCAGCTGTAATGCGACATGCGATAGATGAACGAAAATTTTTGGGCGATAGAATAAAAGTTTCACTTTAAAAACGATGTACTATATCTATACTAAAAATCTGGAGTTCTATCTGTACATGTAATTCTTGTTCCAACTTTCCCGATAGACATCTATTATAAATGACACTGGTTACGAAAATACCTAACTGCAACGTATGTCTCGAATTCAAATGGTAAAATGCTTGATGGATTTTAATTAAATTTTGTAGACGGGAAGTGTATATTATTCTACAATTGATAGACTAAAGGAAATATTAATATTATCTTTAGAAGTATTAAAATTTTGTAATAAAAATCCTATCAATTCTCAGGAAATCATAACATATAAGTAAAGAGAAAAATACAAGACGAAGCAATTACTGCGTAACAAAAGCGTACGGAGCCGCGTGCGCAACTGGTTATCTAATCATACTTTGCTAATATTTCTAGAAAAGAAGCGAAAAAGCTTGAATGAACATCAAAAATATCATCTACTTATCAAGGTTTTAAAAGTGTTTTAAGTATATAACGAATGACCTGTAAGGTGATAAGGTGATAGCTGTTTTAGATTTTGATTAAATTAGATTGAAACTTCGGTATAAGATTTAAATTAGAATTAAATGAAACGAATATAAACAGACAGGAGTATCAACAATAGTCATGTAAATTACATGGAGCATTTTTGTTTTTTCCAACTGGAGAATGTATCACGTGCGCCGTGATAGAAGGTAACGTGAGGTAAGCCGCTCGTTTCGCCCGGGTCACGTGACGCACTGAGAATAGTAAAGATTTTCTCTTCATGGTCACGTGATACGTATCAGATACCGTATGTACTATCACTACTCCGGAGTATTCCAAATATAACCGTAGATTTAAGTAGTTTATATAAAAAAGGTAATAAATCTCTGGCTCTATGTACAAGTTGGATTATATTCTTACATTAGCTGTACCCCATGGTTTCACCCGTGATATTTTTTTTTTGTAAATAGGTTTAGTGTTGTGGCCACAATCTAACCTGATCTTAAGTGATGATGTGGCCCAAGATGGTAGCACGCTAAGTCTACTAGAAGGACTACCTCTAAACTGCAGCTGCCGGAACACACCTATTGGTGCTTGGCGACAAATTTTCAACTTGAAGCTGGTAGCTAGCTAGACGGACATTAAAAAAGCCCTACCATCATGCTATGGTTTCCTCACGATGTTTTCTTTCTCCGAAAGAACAGACTCATCGTCACTTAAGATCAGATGAGTATGGCCACAACGCTAAACAATTATAACGATAAAAAAAACGTTATATATACGAATATTTCGAACATTGGGTGGAATATTAGAACGTGATTATAACGTTGGGGTAACTCTTCACAGAAGGATGGGCGTTCTAGCTTATCCCGCGTACCAACAACATTATGAAGTTATCCATCATTCTAATTTGAATAAAATAATGTTTATTTATATACCATTAAATTATTTTTACACAATAAAAACTTAATCTATGTAAACGTAAACTGAATCCTCATTTATTTAATAGTAAAACACTGACTTACTGTTCCTCGTGGTAAGCACATACAAATACCCAGAGATCGAAATCCATCGGCGGTCACCGCTGTCATGGCGGCCTGCATAAATATCTCTTCACGTTACCCTTGAAGGACCCGATGTCATAAGAAAGAGGGAACACATTGGCCGGCTTTTTACATTAGTCATTATCCTTGGTGGCTTACTTCATCATGTCACACTTCCTTTAAATTATGCTCGTGAAGCTCTTAAATTTACCCTCTACTTAACGCGCCAAAAGAATCATTACTCAAAAAAAGAAAAAATAGCACAAAACAGGACTCACCTCTAAGTATCTGGTAAAGGAAGACTTTGATGTGGTCCGCGGAGAGATGTTGCGGTGATACGATTATCTTGTGGAGGTCGCTCTGTAGCAGTTCAGTGATCACGTAACTGTTTTAAGATCTGGTTCAGGAAATTACACACACCATCCTCTGTTCATAACATTTTAAACTTATTGTGGCGCACTTTAGCAATAACAAATAATACTAATTGTTGACACATGATTTTACTACAACGACGTAAAACAACTACTTAAATACTTTAAGTAAACATAATAAAATTACAAACAAACGAAAAGTTTTCAACTGTTGATCATATTTTACCGTGCTAAGTATAGTTAAATCACGCCAAACTGATACAACAAAAATTATGAGTATGGATTCTTGAATTTTGATTTGAATACATGAATTTTCAATTATAGACATATAGAATACGTGCAAACGTTATAATAACACCTATTATTGTACTACACTTACAAACTTCAAAAAACAATTAGCATTTCGTCACATTCTGAGGGAGTAGAACTCTAAAAATGATTTTGTCATTAACTAAAGCAATCTCGTAAAGCGTATACTAAGTATAGATTATCAAAAGTTTATTCATAATGTACAGAAAGTACGTATTACTCTGTGTGTATGAATACAAAACTTCCCAAACATCCCATTGAATCCAACGAGAATGTGGCAGTCACATAGCGTAATTCAACCTCCACGCACGAGTAGGGTGACATCAGTTAAGACCTCCTTCCCCCTCCTACCGAGAGAGACCAATGGTTAAAGGGTCCGCATGCCGGGACGTCTCAGCTGTTATCTCGCTTATCTACAGCTCGCTCTAGCACGCCCCCTGATGGCCATTATCAAAATTACAAGATGCCAAGTGGTGTTTTCCCACACTTGTTCATAGCATTTATATTACTACAAGTCCTACGTAATGAGTGGAATTTCAGGGAAATGTAGTTTTCAACTGCCTCACCGCTGTCCCGTGAACAAATGTAAATTACAAAATTAAAACACATACACACGGTCCTTCGTATAAAAGGATCCTACATGGTCTTTCGCAATGGCTTTTAATATTCGAGATACGTATTTTACCAATGACGTCGACGTGGATATTGTAACTATCACAAAAAAATTATTGTCGACTAAAGTTTTTAGCTCATACGATGGTTTATTTCTTTTAATTATTTATTATGATAATATTATTGAAGATGACATATAATAACTTCTTTTAGTTTGAGCTCTGATATTAATATTAAGAACCGACTCGCCCCAATTTCAAATACAAATAGTACTTATGTGATTTTGTTTTGTTAAACTTTGAAATTTTATAAATACTCGTAGTTTGCGTTAATTACAATAGAGAATGTAATAAGAACAATTTATTATATCCTCTGACATTAAGGTGAACGTAGCAGCCTAAGGAGCTGGTGACGAATTTGTTGAAGGTATTTTAGGCAATTTGAAATTATAAAAACAGCATATTATCGATGTTGGCGAATCTGGAATTAAAAGTCTGGAAGAGGGTTTGCGGTTATTTAGCTATTACGCAGTATAAGACGGATGCAAAAAAATGATTTAAATAATATCCTCCAGGAAACTTGAAATCATTTGAGTCAATAATTTTAATATTTATAAAAACTAGAAATAAAAATCTCAGATCATTTTGACGGTTTTAAAATATGACCATGATATTTTGCATGGTGGTAGGGCTTTTTGTAATGCCCCCCGGGCTAGCTACCACCTTCAAGTTGAAAAGTTGTCGCCAAGTTATCTATTTATAAATATACGCAAAAAATATTCTTTGCACTCTGAAATTTTCAAAGCATATGTACTAATTAATAATTTAAATGTTTACAAAAAAGTCAAAATAATACAGCGGTTTTAAATAATTACTTGACACGCAGAAATGTTTTGAATGAGTGCTATAAAAAAGTTTTATGCGTGGACATACATATGTACGAGAGAGAAAGTATATCGTAACCTATCATATAAATAACATATAGAAAATGAATAAGAATTATAATTGAAGGGGGAATATTTCTCAATACTTTTGTCGGTTAATGGCGACCTCGAGCATGTCACAAGAAGAAACTTGTCTTGTGGTTCGTCAATTCGTTAAACAGTTATTGTGCCGATAACAATTCGTTGTGTGGTATGTCCAAACACGTGATCGCAAGCGTATCGCGTAATCTCAATAGTTTAGAATTGCTAAACTATTTACAAAAACCTTTATCTATACTGTTAAAAAAGATGTCACCATTGACGTATTGGTTAATTCACCTTCACAGTTTAAACTTAAAATTGACACTCTGTTTACCTTCATGATTTTTTATTTTTTATAATTTTGTTGTGAGTTTTGTATTTTTTTCTTTTGTAATTCAATAACAATCCTAATTTAACGTTATGTACATATATATTTTATGTATTAACTTAAATTTATTTTCATTTTCATTAATTTAAAATAATTATTTAACCATGTATATATTGCTTCTTTAATATTACGCTTCGAATGAAGTTTGTGTTTTATCTTTAATTTTAAATCATGTGTTTTCAATGTTTTTCCTATACATAATAATATTCTACATATATTTCAATTATAACCATTGATTTATTTGTTTTTACGCATGCTGTGATTGGCTATAATTAGTTTTTCAATATTATTGTTAACTGTATTTGTTATTCTATTATTGTATTAATCTAGGCTTTTTTGTTTTGAATTACTGTTGTCAATACTTATAAATAAATATAATAAAGCCGAAGAGTTTGTTTTTTTAAACACGCTAATCTCTGGAATTACCAGTCGGATTCGAAAAATTCTTTCTGTATATAATAGCCAGTCTCACGAGCAATAGGTTACCTAGCATTAGCCTACACCTCTCGGCTAGCCTTAAATATTGATTTTGTTAAGGAAATCGAAGAAATAGCGCACCATAACTGCTTTATCCGCGTGCCCTGGCGTAATGGTTAGTGATACGTAAATACAATATTCCACAAAGATATTGCTCCTTAGTACATCTAAAAAAAGTCCGCGATACCATATGCCTATCTCTTATACATACGCTACAATAAGGTATTTTGTAACAAAGTTTAATCGAAAACTGAAAAGTGATTTATGAGCATTATTTTTGGGCATGGTATATTAATTATTACGAACGAAAGTCACTTCGTCATTAAGACAATTTTGCAACTTTGCCCTTTATAGCATGTTATTTCGACAAATAGTTTGGGAGATAATGTAAAATTAAAATAATTCAACAGACGGCTCGGGTCTAGGACTATAGGGTAGACACGGGAACGAGTCGTGTGAGTTGTGACAATATCCCTGGCCGGATGGCCGCCCGATAAAAATATTGTCTATACTGAAGTATTATAAATCATCAATCAGCGATTAATATCAATAGCGATTGATAATTGATTTCAACATACTTGTTATTTATTTCTAAATGACATTTATCAAAATTTTAAAAAATACCGTCGAGTATGGCTATCTCCAATCTTCAACACAAAAAAAAGAAGAAAAACGGAACCCTTCTAGGAACACTTTTTTATGTTTTCTTTCCGTGTAGGTCCTTTTTCGCGAAGAGTTATAAAGTTGAAATTAATAACATATAAATACTAAGGTCTATATCCCCGTATTGCTGTAAAAAAATAAGTTTCTAGGTTTTACCTATAAAAGAGATACGGCTATTTATAGTTAAAAAAAAAGTTCACTGGCCCATTATCAAAACCTATAGGATACTTCCTGGAGAGCTAGAATATTGAAAACTGGCACGAAGTGAGGTCTTTTAAAATAGTTTACGGAATAAAACCGAAAATAATGAATTTTGTCAATCCCGTGAAGAATTATTGAGCCACAAACTTATATATAGTTTTATTATTTTATTCTCGAAATAGGCTTTAAAGGCTATGTTTTGTTTTGTTTTTATTTATATAAAAAAGGTTTTTTTTTGTGCGGAATAATATTTCTACAATAATAGTAGACTAAGTTATACCTTATAACATCAGCTATCTGCCAATGAGATTCCCGTCAAAATCGGTCTAACCCTTTCGGAGATTACTGGGAACACACAGACAGACAATTTTAAAAATGGGTTTTTTGTTATAGGTACCGTGTATACTTTCATATGCATTTAGAAAAAAGCTTATAGACACTTCAATTGTATTATATTTATAGATATTATGAGTAACGTGCGCTTATATTTGATGCATGATAGGCTATTTATAATTGAAATAGTATTCTTTTTAATTATAACTTGGTCTGAATACACAAAAAGTGCTGAACATTTTTTTTGCTAAATAAGTTAAGTAATAATTAGTTAGTACACCCGATAAACTAAACTAAAATGTAGCTGACCAAACGTTTTTAACGAACATGACATAATTACAGGATTTTAATTAATGGGTATCGCTATTTTACACTTATTATTCAGAGTCAATTAGATAAAACTGTTATATATAATAATCTCTGATATTAAACATAGGTAGTTATTGAAATTGTTATCGTTTTCTGTTTTACTAAAGGCGAATGGCAAAAATATTATTTTCTACTACCAGCTTGTATTCGCGAATTTGTTTCTGTTGTTTTCGTAATGAAATGACTCGAGCGCCAGCTATTGTAAAAATGATTGCACTAATTTAGAAACTTTTATGGGGGTACACACAACACCTCACAAAAGCCTCATCGCAATCCCATAAATACTATAGAAAAAAAATATACCAAAGGCACTTCCTAATTTAACAAAACAATGTGACACTCCGGTAAAATATTTTATAGGAACTTTGTATTAAATATCCAAATATATAAATGTAAGCCCTAACATTCTTACAAGATCTGATAACGAGATTATGGGTGTTCGAGTTCAGTTACGTGAACAAAAAGAATCGGCAATATTCGAGTAATGGTCGTAGCAAGGACTGGGATCGGTTTTGGGGTTGAAACCCCACTGTCAAGGCGGTAATTATTTACTGAGGGGCTGAGATTCAGTCCCCTGGGCGAAGCGAGGCCCACCCCGTTTGACGCCGAGCCGGCAAACGTATCATAAAACTGCGTATATATGATTTCATCTCATGACATATGGAATGGAAGAGCAAATATAGCATCTTTATGGACTTGTATTAATACATAAAACTAGCGATAGTTTTATATGATCATATTTTACATCATAAAATTCAGGAGTACGCTTTCAGCAAGATGTAGCGTCTGTAGCAGTTATTTCCAGTTATTTTTTGCCAAAATAAGAGTCAATTGTGTACAATTTACTATTTTACCCTGATCGGACATATCGCAAATAGAAAAGAAATAGTGTTACTACTAGGATAATAAAAGAAAATGCTGTGTTGGTGTTGCAAACACCTAACTAAAGTTAACTAGTCTAAGTAAAATTAGTACAGATTTGTTATAGTGTTACTCATGTGAAAGTATGTTTGGTTGGATGTTTGTCCCTCAATCACGCTCAAACCGCTGGGGACGCATTCAATTAATTTGACACAGAAGCCGATTACGTCGTCGTAGTGTATTTATAATACTTTTTATCAAGCAATACTAAAGTTCAAGTTACGCACAGAGAAGCACGCGGGTAACAAACTCAAAAGATATAAAACATGAGTTTAATGCATAAGCAGAATACAATTGCTATTATTTAATATCATCATTAAAACTTCTTACTAACACCTACTTACATAAAAATCCGACGTTCATGCGTAGTTAAGTAAACAATAATTATTTGTTGTGTTTGTACCTTTAATAAATACGGTCTTACAATAACCGGAAACAACGTTATCGGGTAAATATATGAGTAGGGAGTCATAAAAACTATTTCAATATACTAGTTTGATTCAGTGATATTTCGTTAACAAATAAATATGATATAATTACTCAATACCTCAGGTTCGAGTTTCGGTCGGTATCCTGCAGGAAATAAATAAAAACCTATCTGGATAAACTTGAAAAGATAAACATTATCTATCTAAATATAAAATTTCATCCAAAACATTAAAACCGTATCCAAAAAGCCATTTATATATTTACACAAGAATCGCTTACTTAATATGACATATATACTTGTGTGTCAACATTTTTTACACTAAATTTTACACTACTATGTATTTAAACATATTAATTATTAATCAAAAAAGTGAATGAAATCTCTACCAATAAAATAAACTTTAAATTATATTCATTCAAATCATTATAATAGGTTGAGGGTGGATTGAATTTCAAAAATTAAAAAAATCATTTGAGAACCTTGTTAGTGTTTCTATAACTTCTGAACGACTTGACCGATTGTTCGGTTTTATTGAAGGATCCGATAAGTGCCTCTATGGTCAACGATTAATTAATATCGAAAAGGGCAGAAAAACATCTGCCAGCCTGCCTAGTTTCCTATATAGGTACATTCGATTCATAGCTGATATTTAAAAAATATACGTTAAAAATAATCAATAAATTCTTCTTACTTTATCATTCGTAATTCGATTAACACGAAACAGCGGCAACGTGACGCGGTCGGGCCGGATGTTATGCAGCTGTGCGCACCTAAAACCGACCCGTCACGCCACACCAATGGTTTGTTTAATAAAAAAAACCTTACTGCCCGTAAAGTCGCTACCAATTTAGAAACAATGTAGGGCAACATCCAAGTTATCTAAACGTCGATTAGTTGAACGTTATCAAGTTTTTTATTCACTACCGATAAACTTTTTGTTTGTCGAGATTGTTGACAACCCTTTTTATGTATGGTACTATAACAAAAATATTCTTACTTTTTTCTTTTTTTTGTAAGTTGGCAACCGATCCTCTTTATTGAAGACCATTACTGCTATTATCGAGTGAATATAGTTTCCAGTCTTATGACGATTTTTGGATCCTAACAAGATGGTGGCTCCCTTATTAGAACTTTCTAGGGAGTTTTTTTGGTATCTCAGAATTCATTATCGATGTTATTATTTCCAATCCACTTCACTTGTGCACAATAATCAAACTTTATTATGCAAAACGTCACCTGTATTACACAACAATATAGGGTCGAAAACACAAATTTATGAATAAAAAAACAAAAACCACTCCCGTAAAAAACTCCAAGAAAAATATTATGAACAACTTTATATAAAGTATCAAATACGTTGTACATAGTAGGTACATACATAAACGTGATTTTGTTTTGTTAGGTAGGTAAGAACAAAACTTATTTATTTTCTTCGCAGTACTCTTTTATTTTATTTTTCCAACAAGTTAAACTTTTTTATGTGTAAAAAATTCATGATTCATTCTTAGGCTATTTGTTAGTAAATATTTAGTGTAATTATGTGAATTGTATTATCTGCAGTATTTGTATACATACCGTGGACAAACATGGTTTACTGAAACATTCATATTACACTTTTCAAACAACAATGGTTTAAATGAAAAATAACTTAAAACATTACAATCGTAAATCAACAACAGAATTTAGAAGTAACCTTAGAATTTCCTTGAGCTCAAAAAACAGTCGAAATGGGCAAGTTTAAAGCGCATCAAGTCCACGCTGTAGGTACATTAGCATTGTTACCCATTGTTTCGCGACCGACTGACTGGAGGCGGGCTACAGGAGCTCTAAACAATACAATAGGGCCACGTCATCGCACTTGCCGCTTGCTTACTCATAATCACCATTCACTAGTTTTACATATGAATATTCAAAGAAATTACCTACCAAAGGATTACTTCCAAAACGTTAACTGACTCGTTAACGTATCAGTTATCGTCTGTTTCAGACTTCATCCAAAATTTATTAGAAACTCGCTTCTACCGATGACTTTTCCGTATAAATTACTATCGTATATACACTAACCTATAGTATTTAATTGGGGTCTACACATGGGCGTAGTTAGGATTTTGGCCGGATTGGGCAGGCGAGGGAAAACTAATATTACGTTTTTTTTAACAAGCAATACACAGCATTTGACGGTAAGTCACCGTCACACTGGGCTGTTGAAATGCCTCTCAACGCCTCGTTTGAGACTCAACATCTCAAGAAGGAGCGAAAATATTGAATAACTGGAAGACTGTTCCACATTTGCATGGTTACTACGTGCTTATCAACACCTTGAGGTGGGAGAGGGGGCAGCTCCTCTGCCTCTACCTGGCTACGCCAATTGGTCTACATGCTTAAAATTCGTCAACTTAATATAACTTGACAGAGATAGAGGAAATAAATAATCGAAATACGATTTTGCAAGTTACGAAAGCTAGATTTATTTTCGTAACATGTTTTAACTTCGAACATTGTTTTCTAAACATTTTGTGTTCTCATATTTCTGTAATGTTACGGTCTACAGTTCTGTTATTATTTAATTTGCAGTTCCCAAAAGTGATCTATAGGTTCATGCTTTCTTTTAATCTATACATATAATAAAATTGAAGTGTCTGTTTGTAATGTGAAAATAAATGCATTTTTTTTAACTGGCTGTTTGGTCCGGGTAATATTCGAAACGGTTGGGGCGATTTGGACGGGACTTTCACAGGCAGATAACTGATGTTATAAGGAATAACTTAGGCTACTTTTATTTTAGAAAAAATAAAAAATGTTTTTCAGTAGTCCATGCAGGCGGAGGATTATAGGAATGCGCTTGGCCTCGATCTCACATAATAGTAAGCAAAGATGAGGCCGACGATGGATCGCGCATACATATCAAATGCATGTTCACTCTTCCTTGAAGACTTCCAAGTTATAGGTGGGCGGGAAGATAGACAGACACTCCTTAGCCGACCGCATAATGAAAGACGAAGCAAAACGCTTCGTTGCGAATTAGGGGAATGTCCACCACATAAGGGTGGAAACCCTCGTGGCGCCTAATTGTTCGACAGTGAAACGGGTTGGGCGGAATTATGTCGTGCAATTCCTGTGCACACTCGCCAAAGTGTAACCTGTAAAACACTGAGAGGCAAGCTACCTTACGCCGATGCTCAAAACTGAACGTTCTTGCTCTCATCAGTGCTTGATCGCCAACAAGCCTGCGAGCTCGGCGCTCAATTGAGTCCAAAGCTAAGCACAGATACATCCCAAAGGTACTAGTGATTGTATATCCAATTAACGGAAACTTATTACGTTTCACAATATCTCGATGTATAGAACATAAACGAAAGCAATATAGAAAGATACAAACTAAACAAAACACACAACTGACGCAAATACAACGGCAGCTAAAATGTTAAAAGCTACAAGAAATATTTTATTACCGAGCTAATATAAACGTTGCGTTGCATATTTTGCTACGGAGTTCGTTAAACCCTTTCACACTCCCTTCCCTACCAAGTCATTATTTTCTTTTCAGCGTTCTGTCTATTCAATAACGAGGACAGGAAGATGACATTGATATATCATCGACATAGGTTCATTGAGTATGCTTACCTACCTGGTTACCCACCCGCCATCATATTTACATAGTACGCACATGAAATATGGAAAGAGGGCACGTGACTTGGTTTCCAAAAAATGGCGTGCACACGTAACAGTATTAATAGTTTAATTAAACGGCAATGTTGTTTTATTTTCAACGTGAATTCATGAATGCTATGTTTTTTAATTCTTCTATTCGTTACATATTACAGGGAAAGAAAAACCGTGTAGAAACCCAAACCATTATAATTATAACAAACTAGGGTATTGATTGTATTAATACAGAAACATTCGCAATCGGATGAATGATTAAGGAAGGCAAACAAAAAACAACATTAAGTAGTATAGATTATACATATATATATTGTTTCCGTACTTTATAGTTCTAAACTTTAACATAACTGGAAATATTAGAATTATTTTTTGCCTAATTACCGATTCTATTTTGTGTGTTATGTGAGCTACGACACTACTCATTATATATTAATGAATTCTAGTATTTCCACTTATGTTAAAGTTTAGGACTATAAAGTACAGAAACAATTTATATGGATATATGGAAGTAGTCAAAGAGTCCGATGAATCTCTCTTGCGGTAAATCAGGGATATTTATCAGGCGATAAAAGACATTCTACGAAGGCAGTACAAATGAGCACTTTGAAGAGAAAGGTACGCGGAAGGGTGACGTTGATATATTGTCCACTATCCTGGCCGACAAACAGGGAAATAGGAATAATTCCGTGATAATATAATATGAATATGATATGCCAACGGGAAAATTATGTTATACCTATTTTAATACAACGTTTAGAAAGACAAATAAGAGGAAATTGCTGTGGCCCATATCCTATGTATGATAGGACATGTATATGTATATGGACACATTAACACAGAACCTAATAAAATATTGAAATGATTAGTTGAAATACCACACAATAAATGGTTTTAAACTATAAAAATTTTCCTTCTCTTAAACCAATCCAATATTCAAATCATACGTTTAATAAAATATAAAATATCATCTACAAAATGCAAATATGATAAACATAAAATTTACTATCCAAACAACCAATTTTTTTTGTCTAGGTTACGCGCATTCCATTTCTGTATTATATTTACCAATCATCTTATATTCTCTGTCTTCAAACTCTTTAAAGAATTACAATCTTCGATCTATATTATACAAATAACGTAGAGTTGAACCATACCCATTCACGTAATCTATCGATGAACATTGACTGTGTCCTGATTGTAGTCTGTGCATGATCAATAAATTTCTGTCGGTTAACCTCAGGACCCAGTAGTTCACACAGCAGTTATTTAGAAAATCACATACATTTGCAGAAGTTATATGACCTGTTTCTTTTTCGAACAAAAGCCCGATAAATGTAAAGTAAGTTGCGTGTCGGTTTTAATAAAAACGGAAAAGGTGACCTATAGAGGTTTTTAATAAATAAATAACTTTGTGGTATTATTTACGAATTGAAATTTCAAAAATATGTCAAAAGGTTGACGTACGCAAAATCAGAAGCTAGGGACTACAAAAGATATATATAGGTAAGAAAAAACATACTAAACGGGTAATCAAAGTAAGCGGCTCAAAGTCACTATATGACATACAATTACTGCTGGCATTACCAGAGTGAGATTGACGTTAGATATTTCTTAATTCGCTTCAGCTTATAATAACATGAATAAAGGAGATGTAGCAATGATGGCTCAGTGGTAGCGTGTACGACTTCGCGTCGATTGACGATAATTCGAATCCCTGCAATGAGCCTAAGCTTTCGGTGAAGTAACACATCGTGAGGAAATCATAGCATGGCTTTTTCTAATGCCCGCCTGGCTAGCTACCATCTTCATGTTGAAAATCTGTCGCCAAGCACCAATAGGTGTGTTCCGGCAGCTGCACTTGAGAGCCAGTCTTCCACTAGGCTTAGGGTGTTTTATCATCTTGGGCCACTTCGTCACTTAACTTAAGGTGAGATTGTGGTGACTACGCCAAACCTATAACGATAAAAAAATTACCAAAAATGTAGACCTATTTTTTTTTCTTAGACTAAAGCCCTGCCAAATAGTAATTTTCTAAGTGAATTAGACCGCAAAATACTTTTGAAACGTGGTAATAAGTTCGGCGTTAACATGGCAGGTAAACGCAGGAGCGTGCAAAGCCCGGACATTGATGAATGGCAGCTCAGATTGAGTGGGAACCGATATCCCGTCCCACCGCGTCCCGCCGTGCTAGAGACCAAACGATGAAAAACGATCATGTCGTTTAAAACATAGAAAGAAATATTATCCAAACAGTCATCATAAAGAATTTATTGATATGCTTACCTTAAACCAATTAGAGACATAAATAAAGCTTGTAAAAACTAAAGCTGTTTATGAAATTAATTAAATACTTTATTTTATTCATAGAATTTACTATATAATTTCAGCCTTTTCTTAACATTTTAGTAGATAAACTCCACAAGAAAAAATTGCCTAAATCTCGATTAAAATGTTAAGAAAAACAGCATGAGGCCATCACAAGTTCATTAGCAGGTAAAAATATAAATATATCTTTTTAGGGTTCCGAATTCAACAAGGAATCTTTATGTCCGTCTGTCTGCCCGTGGCTTAGCTTGCAGATTCTTAGTACTAGAATGCTGTAGTTTGGTATGGATATACATATTAATCACGCCAACAAAGTGGCAAAATAAAATCTTAGGAAAGAAAATATTTTTGGAACGTCCCCTATATTTAAAGTGAAGATGATTTTTTTTTTCGTCTATCCTATGGTAATGGGTCTATCGTTGAATAGGTCATTTTAAAATATTGTGGTGTGTTAAAACTGTTTTTGGATTCAGGAATCTGTTTGCGAACTATCAAGTTTTAAAGTGCCAATTTTTGTTACGAGTCAAGTGTCCACGCTCATGCCAGCTAAATGATTATTTTTGGATGTATGAAAAAAAACACAGCAGTAGTAAAAGGAAGTTAAAAGGAAAATTATCACAGCTATGTAGGCTTTACAAGTTAACGAGTAACAGTCGACCAACTTGGAGAAATAATTTCGCACAAAATACCCATTGCTCCCATTGCTTATACCCATTTGCATACTCAAAGCTCCCTTCTAAGTCTGCATATAGTGACGGGCAACTACGGAACCCTACTATGGGCGTGACCCGATACGTACTTGGCAATTTTTATCTAATTAGGTACGTGTGTAAATAAGTAATCATGACCATAATATATTAATAGGAATATATTTTTTACTAACGACAGTTCATATATATATGCTTTTGCTTTTTAAACAGCATAATAAAAAAGGTATCTTTATATAAAAGCATGATTAGGTCGACCAAAGAATTATACGTAACGATATACATTTACTGGTAATAAGCAAAGTTTCTAATAGAATTCCCAATGAAGCACCGCCATTAGCCAACGGGAGGCGGCGCCGATCGTCCTATCCGGCAAATTTCCGCTTGTCTTTCTTTATTCCTCTCCCTACAGGATTTTCCGAACGATGTTAATCTACACAATGGAAATTAGCTGCAAAAGAAAAGCCTTTCACAATTTACGATACCATTTTTATTTACAAATACTGCAAAACTTTTATAATGTCATGAGAAATCTTGGAAGAAACTTGACCTTAAAAGCTTTCAATGCTTTAAGAAAGATTGCGTTTGCTTCAACATGGCAAACCGGTCTAGAAATTTTCGTCACGGCCGGTACCGAAAAAGACATAAATTTGTAACTGCGTAAGTAAATACGTTCAAGCAAATAACTATTCTAATTACGTTAACATTATTATTATTACACGGCCACGGTGAAACCAAAAGGAGAGTTAAGATTTTTGCAGGCTGTATGTATGTGCGTCTTTCCCCCCGGTAGTCATCTAAAATACCTATCATAATTTGACATATGAGGTATCGTTAGAAGCATCTTGATTGTCTGCCGGTTATATATAGGATTTGTGACGTCATATACTGAATTCAACACGGCGGCCATAAAGGACATAGACCTGTATTAAAAAAATTTGTAATGTTCCGTGTTGGATATCAAACGAAAGGGCTTAATCAGCAAATTTCAAATAATATAGATTACACTTTTCAGAGCGCGATGTTTTCCGTCATTGAATTTTAGTTTTAAACTTATCTATTTATTGAAATGCTTGTCAAAGAACACCTGATTGCAAATCAGTGTAATTTTCTTGGTTGAATATGAAAAATATTCCAATTTCACGATATTGATTCGAAATTCATTTTGCGTTTAAATTATACATTCGCTAGCTATGCCTCACGGTTTCACCCGTGTTAAATTTATTCGGAAAACTCTCCAAGGCGCCGACGCCAACGCGCACTTGTCCTATTGTTCCACTTTCCGTAGTTGCCTACAGCTTGCCAGATTGCTTGACGTTCTTAGTTACTGCTACGCTTCTTAGGATCGTAGCGTGAAGTGATATAGCCTATACTATTCCTCATGAATCTTGGCTATCATATACAACAATAATTTTTGGAATCCCACAGGTAGTTACAGAGATTAACGCCTTTAAACAAACAAACAAAAAACTCCTTAGATTTATTATATTAGTACCTATAGATTAATATAATACAAAAGGGAGCACTAAACATTTCCAGAACCGGCCACTTACATTAAGAATATTAAAAAACTAATTACGACATTTGAAAATAGAACTCTTCAGCTTTAAAATGCAGATTGTTTCATATACATATTTGTTAATTGGTTTTTCATTTTGGCGCCATTTTAAATATAGCTATTTCGTTAATACGCATACTACGTCAATACGGATTTAACTCGTGAGAATTTTCGTAGTATCATTTACTACGAGATTTTAAGTGTAGTTTGGACGCCTCAGCAGTGTGTCGGTTGCATACAATCTGATTTTGACAATGAATCACCATGCAAGTCGACTCTTATAGCTGGTTTGCAGAATTCCAACGCGGTCGTCTTAATCTCAGTGACGAATTTAGTGATGGTCGTCCGTCTACCGCTGTGAACAACGAAAACACCTAGGCTGTACGCCGTAAAATCGAAACAGACGGGCATCCTTAGGCATAGGCATGAATCAGATACAATTAATCCTACAAAAACATATGGGTGTGAAAAAACTGTTCCCAATGGATCCTTCACAATTTAACCCAAGTTCAAAAACAGACCGCATCACTTGGTGCAATTTCATGCTTACCAGGTTTAACGAAGGGATGTCTAATTTGGCGTGGGACATAATGACAGCTGTTGAAACATGAATTTACAACTACGATCCCAAAACAAAGCAACATTCCAAACATCCAAAGTGGCAAGTGTGCATTCTGCCGATAAGCGGATGATTGCTACTTTTTTAAATAAAACTGGACACGTGGTTACTGTCGCTTTGGAGGATCGTCGTACAGTGAGTAGCGATTGGTATACGACCATTTGTTTGCCGGAAGTTATTGACAAACTACATAAAAATAACCAAAAATGCCGTATCATCTTACACCATGAAAATTCCCGATATCACACGGCCAGACAAACAAACGAATTTTTGAAAGGGAAAAACGTAGATTATATATATGGGTCACCCTGCATACAGTCCCGATATGGCACCAAGCGACTTCATCCTGTTTTCAAAAATCAAGAATTATTTACGCAGTCAACTACATCAACAAATAAAGATGCTGTTGAAGAGTATAAAAAGCATGTTTCCGAAGTCACCACGAAGGAGCGGAATAAATGTTTTCAGAATTGGTTTATTCGTATGAAAAAATGCATTGAAGTTAAGAGATTCTCCCTATATAGCGTCATATTGCTTTTTTCATTCCAGAAATTTTCAGTGCATCCCTAGTATAGCCTATGCACATTAAAAATGATATAATACAAAAACATTGAGATATTTTATGTTTGAAGATAGAAAATTATGTTTAATATAAATTCCTCGTTCGGTAGAGATGATAGAAAACTTTATAGTTTATGATCGAATCCTTAATAATAATAAATAGTTCATTGTACGAAGTAAAATATTCATTTCAGCATTTCAAATTAACCTTAAGCAGAAACTTTTTTAACGAATATCGGCAGATGAAGATTCAACATGGCAGGGTGTTCAAAACTGCGATAACACGAATAATATTTGAATTTGAAATGAGATACTGGTTTTTCACTTGACTGTACTAAAACAATATATACGAAAAGAAGACATCTTCAAATTGTAACTCGAACTTGATGGGTGTTGATGATACGCGTAATAAAGAAAAACTTTTTCTATGCAAAAGGCCCCATCTGGTAGCCGCAATACGTTAACGTTTATCTAAAGTATTTCGGGCAAGCTTCCAAGAAGTCATCCAGACTGTTAGAGTTGAGGAAGAGAGGATATGCCGGCGCCCGACAAGGAACTCCCTGGCCAAGCCCTTTAGAAAGCAGACCGTGCCAAATGCATCTGAATCCGGGGGTTCCGTTTGAAATTATTTCGTAATATGCAAAACAATCTTAGTAACATGTACGAATATGGTAAAGTTGGCAACGTTTAGAAGGAAAATAGCCAGTTCCAGCAGAAGTACAATATAATTTATAGCATATATATAGTAGTCATTTACAGATATTTTGGTAATAAAAGTAACTATACTTGGTTCATCATAAGAAGGCTTGCATGAAACGTGTCAAATGTTTATTTTAGAGAACTGCATAACTTAAACTGCAAGTTGATTTTAAGATTATTGATTCTTATTTAGAACTAAATATAATCGATATTACGATTAACTATGCTTTAAATTAGTAACAATGAGTGAAATAAACAATTGAGGGGTATGGGAGCTGTATAAATGAAATAATAAAAATAAACTATAACAACAATTGAGATCGCAATCTGGTACACTTGAATTGTTGAATGCTTGACGCCAAACAACAAGATTAATTCTTCTAGTCAATGAAAGCTGTGTAAGATGTTGCTGCAGTAAAAATAAGAATTAAGAATTACAAAGAAAGAATTACGAAAGAATTAAAGTAATGCTGCATGTAGGAAGAAAAATAATACGAAATTTCAAAAAAAAAATTTACAGATAAAGTTACTTAGTATTTACGTTCTAGGGAACCTTCTAGGTAAATGATTTACAAATGCACTAGAACTTTCCATCTTTTTATTCAGTAATTAATTAGTATGCAAGAGAACATACAACAAGAAATCTTCACTCTATTATTCGAATAATCGAAGATTAGATGATTATATACGACGCTATTAAAGAACTGTAAAATATACTTAAAATGTATTTAGTTATTACTTAAATATATGTTCAATTAATTTAATTACATTTGTTGCATACAATATTGTCGAGAACCTTGAATCATAATTATTAGATTTTTAAAGGTTAGTTACTTTTAAGAGTTAACAACAGTTATTTATATGATGTATGCAATGATGCGGACGGGTAGCGGTAGTAAGCTAATAAGAGAAACCACAGATTTCGACAGATACACAGAACGAAATATCAAATCCGGAATATTTTACTATCGCAACTCATCTTTAATCCTATACTAATATAATAAATGTGAAAGTTTGTATGTTTATTACTCAATCACGAGAAAACGGTTGAACGGATTTGAATGAAATTTGGCACACAGTTTATAATCTGGATTAACACATTGGATTATTTTTATCCAGATGAATGACAAATTATTCAGTTCTCCGGGCAAAAGCTAGTAATCAATAAATGAACAACATGTGTACATTTAGGATTGATGTTATTTCTTATAGGTATGACAACGATTATATTACCTAACATTATAAGATGTTTGTAAATGTACAATACCAATGCCACCCAGACAATACCTACTGTTTCTCTTTCACAAGAAATTCAAGGAAAGTAGCCACCAGTTAGTTTTGTTACCTGTATTTTTTACGAAGATTAAGTAAATTTCAAGGTTTTATGATAAGTGGAACCGGAAAGGGGACTTTGCAAATCGAACTATGATTACCTAACGGTTGGGTCGACAAGATAAGTAACAAAAAGTAATGACAAGCGGAAGGGTACAAATTTAATCTAGAGCCTAGTCAGGGCTCAAGACTCCCGGAGCCTTACCGAAATTGCGAGAATACATTAACGGGAATTCAGGAAGGGTAGTCCCTCACCCTATCAAAACTACCCGTTCAGTAAGCTACGGCACACAACCCCTCTTTGAATCGCTAACTTATGTTACATTACATTTATCTATACGTTTAATAAAATTGAAGTGTCTGTTTGTAATATCATAATAACAGATTTTTACTAAATGCATATGAAAGTATACACGATACGTATAACAAAAAACCCATTTTACATTTTTGTCTGTCTGTCTGTTTGTTCCGGATAATCTCCGAAACGGATGCACCAATTTCGACGGGATTTTCACTGGCAGATAGTTGATGTTATAAAGAAAAACTTAGGCTACTTTTATTTTAGAAAAATTATTACGCTTCCACACAAAAAATAAAAAATATTTTTAGTAGTTCAAACGAGCGGAGCCGCGGGCGCAGCTAGTTATAACTAAAATTGTTCAGTTTCAACACTACATTGTTTAAAGCATTCTTAGGTTCTACCTATATAATTTCATCACATAAACTTCGCGTATTACGTGGAAATTTATGTGTAAAGCCATACAAGCTTTCTAATGTAATTTATTTGTTATATTTATGTGTACTTCTTACATCTAGGCGATATTGTTGCAGGTCGTAATCCTTAGAAATATTGAAATATTTAATGAAGTCGTAGAAATATCATAAAACGCTTATTTACGATGAGATTCATCTGCTTTAAGCGGACGGGTAGTAAATAAGCGCCGAGGTTTAATGTTTTACGCAGGCTTTAAATTTACATAACAGTTAAAGATTAATTTTGAAATATCATAGTTGCAAAATTGTATTTCTTTTTAATATTAAATACTAATGTTTACAATGAAATTGCAGGTTTAATGTTTACTTTTGTAAAAAGGAATCGGTATTCCATGTGTAAGTAAATAAATCGAGATGTGGAATCGCTTTCTGGCCAGCGTGTCCCTCCCTCCTACGATATCGTGTCCTTCAAACTCTATACCATTGTTTATGTACTGTACCATAATATTCATCAAGTCAAAGTCGAGCGACTAAAAAAAAAACAGGAAATTTCTTTGGAGATTTCTACTTAGGGCAGCCCGACTGGTGGAATACCTCCACCCTACAGAAGATCGCAGCCAAATAATCTTGTTTGTATTCCTGCGGTGCGTGGAATTTCCAGAGCTCCTTGGAGCTCATATGGTATTACAAGCGTCCATAGGCTACGGTAGCCGCTTACCATCATGCAGGCCGTATGCTAGTTTGCCACCTTTGTAGTATAAAAAAGAAAACAAGAGTTTAGTATATAACTTAACTTTTTTTAATATGTTGAAGAAATGTGATTTTTTACCTTTGAATAAAAGATGCTTATGTGTTGCATTTATTTTTCGTTTTCCTACCAGCGACTGCTAAGGGATTTACTGCGCAAGTTTTATAACCATTCTTATATTGCTACGTCAAATATTTTACGATATTTGTACCGAGTGTCTAGGCTTCCGACTCGGTGTCCAACCACGATCATTCTTCGCTTTACAACACCGTCATATTATGCTACTTTCGTTTGTACATAATAATATATAGATACAGATGCTAGTATCATGTATACACGTAACTGGGATCATAAACGTAAAACGTGCTACACGGTTCCCTTGGTATCCGACATGTAGGTATCCGATGTACCTACCCAACATCGACTCGAACTACAAATACGATTTTCGAGGAACTAAACTTTCCTTTTATATTGGTAGTGTAGAAATGTAAACATTCCGGGAGCATTTATTTGATTAGGTGTTTGGTCGTTTTATCAAGAAGCTTTTTACATTTTAGATAAATTGTACTGAAAATTCTAGTTCACATTCTGACGAAGATGTTTAGAAAGTTTTCCATTTTGAACTTGGATTAATTCAAAAGTTTATTACTTTCAGGTAGGCACAATAATTGTAATAATATTCATAATTATTACAGTTAGAAATCTTACTAAATAAATTTTAATATCTGAATTGTCTTATGAACATATAATTTTCAGAGATTGACCCTACAAAGGATCCGTTCTACGGACGAACATAATGAATGTCCTTTAGAGAAAGACAAAGTTTTCCTTGAAGTAAAGAAATTAAATAATGTTTTAACAGTCAGAGAAGTGGATATTTTATTACTATACCCATATACTATACACATATGTCCTATAGTTAAGTATCACTAGTGAGGTATTATTTAAAATTAAATTTAACAGTTTAATCTTCATAATTCAACAGCGGAGCTGAATTTGATTAGCACACCGGTAAAAAAGATTTGGGAGAAAAGTAGTACAATGTATTTTGTATTTGTAATTTAGTTTATATTCGTGTCTCATAAAATAAAATACCCGCCTCCATAAATGTTTGTACTATGTACAAATACACAGAATAGGCCTATAGAAGAAAAAAGTTTGCCTCGTATAAATTAAGCGATACACAAATACTCACACATCGGTGATTTATTTTTAACGATCATTGCTAATTCTACTACAATAAGTAACATAGAGGGGCGAGTATCGATCGGTGGTAATTAAAGCGGACTGACCGAACATAACGGCGGCAGGGCAGACACCATAAGCAGTTATCTCGTGAGCGCGATATATTCTTTAATATACAGACATGCATAAAATCATACATTAGATTGTGTTATTTAGGGGTATGGAACTAAAGCAACTTTGTTCTATCGAAGTAGAAAACAAGTTATCCTAATGGAGACATTGTAAAGTTATTATTTGTAATATAATGGTTGTTAAGTAAAAGATGCAAGAAAAAATGAAATCTACAATACGCACAAGCAACGACTTCATTCTACGGACTTTTAGGTTGGAGCAAAATTTTTGTCATAATTTCAAAAGCTTAGCTTTGTAATGTATATTACAGTTTATAATTATTATAAAAATAATTATATATAATTTGAGTAAATTTTTTATTGCGGCGTTGACATTATCAAAACAAAGATAGATAACATTTCTTGTCGCGTATGTTCCGGAGACTGGTTGAAGTTAAGTCAATGCCATTTACTTTGTGGCCGCTTCCTCGGCACAGAAATGTTTCTTCGAGAAAATATATACGTCACTGTATACAATAGATATTTTTACATGTACTTAGCAAATGTATGAGCAATTATCTTGAAATTTTCTTTGTCCAAAGTACCATGGATTTGTTGAAATAGAAAAACTAGGAATTGCATTACGCAATTCAGAAATTTCATACGTGTGTAAAATGTGAAAGCATGTTGGTAAGAAAAACTAAAAAATATACATATCTGTAAAGGCCAAGGAAGGGGCATAAAAGCTGTATGTCCATATTTCAAAGACCCTTCTTGTGAACGTTAACTGTTTACGCCTACACTCGTGACCAACGATGTACCGACTACCGACGCAAGCTACGCAGCACCGGAGCCATTGCCAACTTTCAAGACTTCATATAAATTGTACAGATCCTAATATAATATTATAAAGGCGAAAGTTTGTTTCTTACTTAATAACGGAAAAAGGGCCGAACGGATTTGTATAAAATTTGGCACACAGATAGTTTAGAGCCTGGATTGACACATAGGATACTTTTATCCCGGTAACAACAGTTTTTGTAGTGCACGCGGGCGGAGCCGCGGGCAGAAGCTAGTAATGTTATAATCCTACGTGTTGACACATTTTATGCTAAGAGTACATTATCAACGTACGTATATCAAAATATTAGATTTAAAGATAACTGGAAATTGACAAATAATTCAAACAATACATTTTTATTAAATGACAAAATGGTTCGAAATTTAAATAAAAAAATGCTTTATTCAATTTAGGCCCTAAGAAAGCATTAAGAATTTCAAAACACTACTATCGGATCGGAAGCCATCCCAGTCATCGAGAAGTACCAAAAAGAAACTCGATCGGATTTATCAATATAATTTGTTTAAGAATTAACATTGAAAATCCTGTTACGATAAAGCTTAAACGATAACCTTGCTTTTGTAACTGTTACCTACTCGTTGTAAAACTAGCATGCGCTATATACCTACCTACCTAGGAGAATTAAAAAAATAAACTATCCAAATCAAAACTAATTAATATTAACAAAGTCTAAATTAGGTTGCGAATCTAAATACTCAAATCTTTTCACATTGAGATTTTATTCAGGCTAGAGAGAACAGCCTGCTAAATAATTATCTCTTCACGTTACGCTTAAAAGGACCCGATGTCGTAAGAAGGAGGGAACACATAATTCGGGAGTTGGTTCCACAGCTTCACGGTACGACAATATATACGGTATATTTCCATAGATTCATACTTAAGAGTATAACCTAACTGTTCAATTCCTCACAATCATATTTTATCTTCACCTTTCCTTGTATTTTTTGGTTTAAATGTTGTTGTATTTATGACAATATTATATCGAAATGAACATTTTTTTGATTTCCTTTTAAACTAAATGAGTCACACTACTTCATTCCCCATTATGAGTCACCAGCGGGATTTCACAAGTTCTCAAATTAAAGCTCTTTCAAATATTTTATTGTGACGTTAGTATGTAGTATGTTAGTGTGAGTATTAATTTTTAACAACTTTAGAGGATAATAAGAGTTTATCTACTCCCGCATAAAGCTATATTTATTGATTTATTTTTTATATGTATCGAAACATATACTGGCTACAATTAACGTCACAGTAAAAGCCCCAAATTCCATCAGGAATAATAATATCGTATGATCAAATCAGTAAGAAAATGTGTAGCGAATTCTGGTAAAACCTAATTACAGAAACCCAATCTATTTATAACCCAACGTTCAATACTCTATACTTTCACAAAACCTACATTTATTTTTCATATAAATTGACGATATTAAATTTTATCTGAAATATTCTCACTCTATTTCTAGATTTTACTCTATTTTATATGTGTATACAAAACTAGACGTCCTTCTGACAACTGTAAGTTACCTCTATATAATCCACTTTTTAGTTTCTCGTATCGATTTAGGAATATTTACCGCGAAAATATTTACTTGTAAACTGTAATAAAGAGGCGGTCAACAGCTTGACAAAGGTGAAATATCTTCGCTGACATATAATCACCTGTAGACTAGATTGTGACATTAGTAATCAGGAGTTTACGGAATATTAACACGCATGGTTCATTTGACTGAGAATTAATGCTGGAAAATGTTTGAATGCCGTATAAAAAGAAAGTTTTAGTCCCCACTGAGACGGTGGCTTGCAATATTATTACAATATCCTTTATACATTACTATATCTATATTATAAAGTAGGTATATAATAATATGTATGTATATGACACAGAATAATTGTACGAACGTTAGTTAATAAACAATATTATTATGGACGGACATTAAAATTAGTAATCTAACGGTTACGTTTTCATAGGTTTCAAAACAAACTGAATTGGTCAGGTTAGGCTGAAAATATGATAATAATGGAACCAGAAACAAATTAACCTTTAGAAAACTCGCATTTTTTAAGTTCTAGTATCATGATTTTTAACTACTATTTATTTAATAGCTCAAATAATGAAAATTAATAATATCCATTCATAATAAATCTACCCAGCGTTTACAATCATACTAGATTATTTATAAACTAAAACTTCGTACAATTATCCGGTAACATGTAAATAAATAAAAGTTGTTTTTGAATGGCACACATAGCAAATTGATTATTTAAAAATATGTCAAAAGCTTTTTCAGGCGTGTGAATAGTACTGCTACATTAAGTTACAAGCTGCACTGTAAATATATAACTTATTTTTATATTACTTCAACTTAAAGAGTTTAATTAATAATACACAACAAAAATAATCACCACAAGTATACATAACAAAGACACTTACAGTCGGATGATTTAATTAACATAATTCATAACACGCCATCAGTAAATTAAATGTGTTTCACTTGGGAGGTTTTGTGGGCGTGTTGGCGTGACGTGTGACTCGACCTATTGACTTTCAATCAATTCCTCGCCCACGCACCGTATTGCGTCCACGAGGTCCCTTAATATGTTTTATTTTCATATACTTCGTAGAATTCAATGAGACATTCACATATCAAGGATTCTATACGACTCCAATATAATTAAAATCTTCCTAGTATCGTACCCAAACCGATATATAAATAACTCTTTTCGGTTATTTTCTAAACTAGTTAAAAACTAAAAAAACGGAGATTTCACAAAGTTCTCGACTGTAAAAACAGCTGAAGTCATCGTAAAGCATTGGTAATATTTATATACAGAAACTGTATTTATTTGGCTATTACAATCTCTAAAAAGTAGTAAGAAAAATATAACTTATAGATATAATTTCTAAACTAGGCTTAATATGTTACTTTATATAAGACATTTTTTAACAAAAAAACTTCAATTATTTTAGGGAGTTCCCTCGTGTATCTTCGAAGTCGAAGGTCCAATGCCAATGAAATTAAAATGGAACCACCCTTGAGGTATCCTCTTTCCAATGAAAAAAAGAACCATCTAAATCGGTCCATAACCAAAGAAGTTATGGCTGAAAATACATAAATATATATATATACATATATATACACTCTAAAAGAGATCCTTTTTGAAATCGGTTAAAAACTAATGACCATCTCGTACAATCGGCTAACCTTTTTTTTTATTCTAGCTCAGCAAAATGAGTACCAGGTAAAATGACACAGATGGTAAGTACGGTACAGTGGATAAACAACGGCGACCGTCGGTGACACGGAATTCATCGACAGTCGTCGATATTATGCCGGGGTTGATGAAATGCCTCTTCTTGCCTCGTTAAAAGGACCCAATATTTACTAAGAATTTACGAACTTCTATGTTCGTACTATGATGGACGTTACCGTGCAGCTGTGGTTCCGTAGACCAGTATGCATGGTTATATTCTCTAGGTTCGACCTATAGTCGAAAGGAGATGATGCAATAAGGTCAATCAATTCTTCAGATTAATGATTCTATTACTCCATAGCTTATAGTACTAACGTATCCACATTAATTAAGGAAAAAATCTGCAGTGGTTTCAAATAATTATTTTTCATATTATCAGTGCATCCGAGCTTAAGAAATAGAGGTCGAAGTCCTTGCAAGAGTGAGATCAATAGGAACGTAGGACCAGTATGACGTGGCGAGGTTAAAGTCTTTGCAACCGGCCCACGTGAACTCGCTAATTGGAAAGAGCATCCGGCAAGGGCGTCGCACCGTGCACTGTGCGCACCAAATTCACACACTTAACCCACTCGCATAATCTATACATATAGATGCTATATAAAACTGATTATTAGAACACTAAGTTAGCTGTCTAAGTGCTAAGTTTAGGATACCATGAGACTGGCATGTTCTTCTTTGAGCTAATTCACTAAATTAAAAAAGAAAAATATATAAAAAATGGATGTTGGTATGTATATGAGATTGATAAACTCCAAATCACTGAACAATAGACCGATCACCATTCATTAAGAGAGGTAGGGCACAGAGAAATTTCTTTGGAGATACCTTTCTACTTGGAGCAGCCCGACTGGTGAAATACCTTCAGCCTACAGAAGATCGCAACCAAATAACCTAGTGTTGTGTTCCTGCGGTGAGGTAGTGTTTCCAGAGGCTCTTTGGGGTAAGGGGGTTCAAGGTCGGCGGCAACGCGCTTGTGATACCTAGGGTATTTATTAGAAGCGTCCATAGGCTACGGTAGCCGCTTAGTATGGCTAGGTGGGCCATATGCTTGTTTGCCACCTTTGTAGTATATTTTTTTATTATAGTTTGTAAATCTTGTTTTTTTTTCATGTAGGTTTTTATGCTATCCCTAAACGTGATAGTTGGCACAGTAGTTATTTACTATTGGAAAGGGTAGGATAACGTCTACGGGGCCGCGTGGCCAGCTAGTATACCTACATTATAAATATGAAGGCACGTTCGTTTGAACCTTTATCCGTCAATTACACTCAAAAACGGCTGGAGGGATTTTATTGAAAGGCATAGTTGTCGATTATGTTATGGAATAGGACATAAGTTTTTTTAGTCCCTGCGATATGTTGGACAATAACTTGTATCCTATAAATTATTTCAATGTAAGATTATCCGCGAAGAATATATAGAAGAATAAATAACACTGTGCTATAAAAGAACCTAAAGGTGGACTTGAAAAAAGTCCTTGCGAACCACAAAAGAGGTTATCGTAAATACCACAAGAGTGGTAATGATGACATTCTAATTTCGAATATTCGCATAAAGGATGCGAGAAACTCGATAAAGCTGTTCCAACAACAAACAAACAAAGAGTTGGAACAAAAGAAATGGGCAGGGTAACAAAAAATATTGTTATATAGGCACAAAGGGTGTTGTGCGTATTACTGTTTTGTTGTTTCCGTGACGTGTACGGACACCGCGAGGAGTGCCAAGGATTCTCTTTGTTCGTTATACATTTCTGCTTCACGTAATAAAGCCATTACTCCTTATTAAATATCTTTTGAAGATATAACAAGTAATATTCAAGACTCACTGTCTTTGACTATGACAACAATTGTACTGCTGTATCCAATCATTCAAAGACAGAATGATAACATACATACAAATTTGAGAAATATTACATATACCAGCTGATGTATAAGATTTAATTACAAAAATTGAACCCACATAAAATCAAATTTTCCTATCAAATTCAAAGGCATCAATAAAAATAATTTTACATTTACTAAATAGAATACATATTAGGGGGGGCCAAAAAAAACTTTTAATTTTTTTTTTCTTAGCCACTACGAAATTACCGTTCAAGGTGACGAAAAAAAAATTCTGGTAAAGTTTCAGCCCTTAATATTAATATTAAGAGGTGACTTGTTGTGATTTTTGATTTCCCATTGAAATAACATAAGAATTTTTTTTTTGTTTGGATTTTTGGTGCACTCGAACGAATGAATGTCTAGTAAAAATAAATAGATATTCTTGTAGGAAATTTGACGATCTACAAAAAATGTCTGAAATGATTTTTCGCTAAGTTGACTCGTTTAAAAGTTATTCGAGGTTAAAGTCCAACCTCAAATAGTTGATGATAACTTTTACAATTTTTTATTCTCTATCACAAAATAATGACTCTAAAATATAAAATATCTTAGTTTTCGTAAATCTTATCGATCTTCGATCATCGATTCATCTTAGCGATGCGTACAAGGAAACGTAGAGAAGCATGTCATCGTTGATTGAAAATTAACAAAACGATTAGATGAGGGTTAACAGTATTAAATATTTGTAAAATTGTCATAACCTTTTCACATGACAATTTGAAAAAGTGGTTTTATAACAATGCGAATTTTATAATGAGTTACATAGCAGGATATTTTTACTCGTATATACGCTAGCTTCTTATTGGTTTTTGTCTTAACTGTCATTTATATATACGATATTCTTTACTTACACTTACTAATATTATTTCTAAATAAGAATCACTAAGTCAACGTCGCTTTGTTATTTACAGTTAAAAAACACGATTAATCAAAGACCAAACAGAAGACTCTTAGTAGAGCGAATATAAGTGTATTTAAAAAGTTTTTTTTTAATATTTAATAAAGTAAAATAAGGATCAGTAAATATAATGTAATTTATATTAATAAAATGATTATGGTTTGTCTTTATGCGCGCATCACGCAAAAACTAATGCTTACATTTTAATCATATTTTTTGTTTTACTCATTATATTCTTGGCCTTATAAAAAACTACGATATATTTATTCAATATAAAGTTACACGTAAAAAGCGAGCGGAGCCGCGGGCACGGCTAGTAAACAATAAAATTATTAATACTTTTCTAAGTTCTTAGTTTAAACAAAAATAATGATGAATTGTAGACACATTGTGCCAAATTCCTTTCCTTCCAAATAAAATAGTGATCACTGGGGCACAAACAAACATGACGTAAAACGTCACAAAGAAACGTGAGTACAAAGAGTGACAGATCATTTTATTTGGCGGAAGCACTTAGTTCTATTTCGGTTGTTCTCACGATAGAAAGCTCGGAACAACGTTAGCAGAGTTTAAATAACTCATCGATGCATTTCGACTACCGCTTATTTATTACCCAATAGTTTTAGCCGAGGTTTCGTTCGCGTGATTGGCAACTATACATTTATTAACATTCGCCTCTCGGCTTTTAACATTACATTTTCAACAGTCTCCGGCAATTTAGATTTTAATTTAAAATCGACTTCATATAATATTATTTAATCATCGCAATTACATTAAATTTCTTTAATTTTATTTTTTAAATATTTTTAAAAAAAAGCTTATGTATAACGCGCAGTGTAAAAAATAACGTAATATTATTTTATAAATAATTACCTACGAAGTCTACCAGTAAACTACTTTAGTATTATAATAACAGGACAGTTTAGCAGTTCATAATTTGAAATTTTGAAGAAAGAAAAAAGTTTCAGTATGAAATTAGCACAATCGTTAAGACATTGATAGATTACCGTTAGGCAAGAAAACAAGCAGAAGTTTAATTACATCTAAAACATGGTACAGTAAGGTGAAAAGCGGTAATGTATACCACATTACAAAATGTATGTACCTATAATCATGAATTTATGATACAATAATTTGAGGCAATGATGGCTCAGTGGTAGCGTGTAGGTACGGATATCGTGTCGATGGAAGTAGTTCGAATTCCTGTAATGAGCCTGAGCTTTCGGTGAAGGCAAACATCGTGATGAAACCATAGCAAGGTGTTAGAGATATTTCTAATACCACCTTCAAGTTGAAAATCTGTCGCCAAGCACCAATAGGTGTGTTCCGGCAGCTGCACTTTAGAGCTAGTTCAGTAGGCTTAGCGTGTTACGATCATGGGCCACATCGACACTTAAGATCAGGTGAGAGTGTGGCCACTACGCTAAAGCTTATAAAGATAAAAAAAACGTTATATATATTAATATTACGAACTAGTGTTTGCCCACGACTTCGTTCCCGTTGTCTTCAAAATGAAACAACTCACGCCCCAACTATTGTAAAATGTTTGTACTGATTTAGAAAAAGGTATACTCACAACTACTTATAAAAGTTTCATTGCAATCGGATGAATAATATAGGAACGTATACAAGATAAAACAATAAACCTTTCTTTTTATATAGATTACGAAGAATCTTCAGCAACTAGTGATAGTGATAATAATGAATAGAAATTAATAATGAGTTCAACCATTATTAAACACTGATTCAAAAATATATATTCCGTTGCATGTTGTACGTATAAAAATTGGGTTTTGAAACTGACATCCTTACACTATGACATAATTATTCATTACAACATGAATACTGTTTCAAAATATCAAACTCTCAGTAAACTAAAGGAAGAAATACATAAATTCAACTAGTGAGTTGGACAATAAATTGCTACGCATCAAAACCAGGTTAGTTTTTATGCGTACGCACGAACCCTTACTGATGTTATCCGATACTAGGACCTCTTTACGACGCGACATGACGGCATGACAATTTGCGTTTACAATGTAGCTGTAAAATTGTGTTTTTAAGGTCTGTATTTAATATACTTATTTTTTTTTAATAACTTTTATGAAGGATTGGAGAAAACAGTAAAAATTCCTTATTATACTTCTTATATGAAAAGAAATAGGGTGTTATAATTTTTATTATTTACAATAACTTTGCATAAAGAAAATGCATAAAAGAAGTATCTATACAATATTATATACATACCAAATTATAGATTATATTATATTTTATCAAATTACGTAAAATATTCTTAAAGTAAAGCGACTTTCGATCGTATATAATAACATAATGATTATATTCTCAATACAAAAAAAAAGTCATGAGGTAAAGTTTGTATATTTGTACGGGAATGTTTTTGGAACTAGATACTGATCCGATTCTAAAAATTCATTCGATAATATTAGGTAATATTGTCCCTAATATTAGTATTTTATTAAAATGTTTGTTGTTAATTGCGAGTACTGAATCCTTAAAAATAAAAATGTTTTATTTTTTTCTTCCGCGAGATTCACAAGTCAATTTTATCCATTCCCTTTCAAGATACCTAATATTTTAAATTAAAATGTATTTATTTTAAGATTCGAATTTCTTTACGTTGGAGACAAGGGTCAGAGAGCTCTCGGAGCGACTGGTTTTTTTTCTCGTTTTAGTACGCAAAGCGAGTAGCGGTCGCGACCGAGAGCCATTTGGATTTCAATAAAACTCTAAGGGGAATAAATCGCCGGTAGGGGTATATTGTGTTCCTACCAGATGACGCTGCGCCACTACTCATGATTATGCGACGCTACTACACACACAATCCGAGACGATATATTCGTATTAAACTTATTTATATTTTTTGTTAATAAATTATTAAATATTAACCCGCCATAACGTCACGTGAAGGTTATGTAACTGCTTTTTTAGAATTCTAAAAAATTAAAAATATATTATGTACCAAACACAATTTGAAGCCGATAATAAGCGATATCTGCTATCGATATTTGTTCTTTTGCAAAATTTGTAATTAAATGCGGGTATCGTATTTATTGTAAAAATTAAAAAAATATTACTCCGATTTGCCACGTATAAAATTGATATCGTACAGTGAGGTAAAAACCGCACATACGTCACGACTATTGAAAAAGAACAAAGAGCGTTATTGATGTACAATCGAAATTGATGTACACACAATATGTGCCACTCATAAATTGCCTATTAAAATCAATCGGTACATCTATTATTAATATAATTGTCGGTCATTATTCTATGACATACGAAATTGTAAACTCGTTTTCAACAATCTGATAATATATTAAATAATTTATCCAACACAGAAGTACGGTACAAAGAATTGATTTATAACAAAATCTTGCGAAATATTGCTAACATCCAACTTCATATGTTTAGCTAACAAATATCTAAGGTACAATTTACACAGATCCTTATAGAACCAATAAAAAAATATTTTCTTACTGCAAATAACAAATAGAATACAAGACATCATAGATAAGAAATGACCGCGATTTCTCTAAGTGTTTATTGTTGTTTTTCTGGCATATGTAATAAATTACATTACCTTGTCATGACGTCCATGTAATTTACATAATATTATTATACTTCATGAATGTAAAAAACATTCTTGAAAGTAATCAGAAGAAACAAATGCACGTCTGAATAAAAGAGAACAAAGTACATTTTACAAAGGAACAGAACACATAAAAGAAGAAAGAAGAAAAGACCCTGTAGCTAGTCATTTGTTGGAAAAAAAACTGTCTACGAAACCCGCGGGGACGCTGATAATAAGTTCGTAAGTTTCGCTAACTATATTCTAACAGTTCTCGAGTATCTAGTACGAGTTTTGATAGTTTTATATAGGTTTCCGTTTCTTTACCGCTAATTTTAGTTTTTCCACGTTTCTGATAGCGGCGAGTAGATATTTTATTTCTTATAGGTTTAAACATTATACCTAACAAAATCTCACCTAATGTGACCTGCTAAAGTGCAGCTACCGGAACACACCTATAGGTGCTTAGCGACAAATTTTCAACTTGGTAGTAGCTAGCCAGGCGGGCATAAGAAAATTCCCTACCACCATGCTACGGTTTATTCACGATGTTTTCTTCACTAAAAGCTCAGGCTCATTGTAAGGATTCGAACTCACGTCGATCGACGCGGTGTCCATACATTCTAACACTAAGCCGTCATTCCTTCATACATGATAATACGAAAGAATAACTATGATGTTCATGACTAAATTACTTAAATGTTATGAAATTTCGTTCGCTTGTTGATAAAGTTAATTTATTCGGAATAACAGGCCCGTCCGAGTAAACGTAAATAAAAAACACAACTGAAAAGCAAATTTTAAATTACGGAAGTTCTTTGGAGACCGATCACGACCGCCGGCGGGAACGGACGTGTTTACGACCGCTCTCTCTGCCGCCTTTGTGTGAACTTTTACGACCGACCGGCTTTGCTGCACACCTGCTTCGCACCTGCATCGCACCTGCGCCGCACCTGCGTATCGCCGTCTCGCTCGCACCCATTGTGTCGCGCTACACAAACAAAAACTGCACTTTTAAGTGCATCTGTTTCTATTCGACGAAATCCACACTTTAGTGGTCGCTTGCCGGAAACCTCTCGGTGTCAACAGAAGGCAAGTGGGTGCGTGACCCAAGCGCCCCTCGGTTGCCTCCTTCAGAGGCAAACGATAGTACTTGGTCGGGCTCAGGAACCTTGGCCCTTGATAGAGTCATAGTCAAGCCCTGAGTGTCTCCTTCCCACCCTTCCGATCCTGCTACACATCCATCCCCGAGTGTCTGTTTGGGCGTAGCTAGGTATTTATACCGGCTGCGTTCTCTGCCTCGGGCTTGATAGGGACCTCCACGTAGGGCCCGGTAGGTTCTTTTCCTGCGAGTCATTACACCGTGACCCGCAGGTCCCTTTGCACGGCTCGGGATAGCCGTTTAAATTCACTCGGCGCACCCCCCTGCCTCTCCGGCAGGGAGGTTTAACTTCACCCCCGCCCGCCCAACCGCCACCGCCGGAATGGCAAACCCTTCTGAATTGGAACGCTTCAAAGCGTTCGCAATGAGCCTCCACCCGTCGCTCTGGACGGAATACAATAGGGCCATCGCGGCCGAGCAACCCGCCGTCGTCATCGCGCAGGGCACCGAGCCCACCAGCGACCCCGCCGCGACGAACAAGAAGTCCATCCCGCGCTCCCGCTCAACGGCACCCCGCGCTCACCGTCAAACGCCGTACAAACGGCCATCGTCGCGCTCACGTTCCCCGGGCATTCAAGCCCCGACCCCAGCGCCCTCTGCGCTGCCAATAAATAATTCATTCGCGTCGCTAGTTCCCGAAGCGGACACGCCGACGCTAGTAGCTACAAACATTAGCTACTCGCCCGCCAGTCAGGATCCCGAACCCGAGTCCGACGAAATGGACACGGCGACAGTCAATGATAACGAGGGCTTCACCCTCGTTCAAAAAAACAAGCCCGCCAAACGTGCATCGCGTTCGCGTCCCGAGTCTCCGGAGACTCAGTCCCGCCCTCAAAAGGCACAAAAGACCGGGCTTAATAACCACGCCCCCCGCTCCGCAGCGCCCTCAGCGCCTGCCGGTACCTTTGCCGGCAGAAAGGCGCGTCGCCCGCCCCCCGTCACGGTCCAGAACAAGTCGGTCTGGACGAAACTCTCGGAAAAACTGAGAGATATGCGTATTCACTACACCCAGGCCAGTAGCACGGCCAACGGTATCCGCGTCCAAGTGTCCACCTCGGACGAACACCGTAAATTCACCAGGTTGCTCCGAGACAGCAACCTAGAATATTTCACATACTCCCTGGAGGAAGAACGTCACCTCCGGGTTGTAATCCGCCGCATCCCGGTGGAAATCACACCCGAGGAGGTCAAAACTGACCTCTTAGCCAAGGCCCTCCCTGTCCGCGAAGTGCACAGAATGCACGGCGGACAATCAAAAAACAGACCTCTCGACATGGTTCTAGTCATCCTGGAACTGACCCCCGAGGGCAGAGCCATTTTTAATGTTAGGAAAGTGTGTGAGCTCTCCGGAATAGCCGTAGAGCCCCCACACAAGAACCGCAGTCCTCCGCAGTGTCACAACTGCCAGCTGTACGGTCATTCGGCACGCAACTGCCATCTCCGTCCCAGGTGCGTTAAGTGCCTCGGGGACCACGCAACGAGCGAGTGCACGCGCACTCGGGAGTCGCCTACCCCTCCGAGCTGCGTGCTATGCGGCAACGAGGGTCACCCCGCGAACTATCGCGGCTGTCCCCGCGCCCCGCGCCCTATGCACACTACGCGACACACCCCTCCTCAGAGGGTACGTCCCGCCGCAGGACAGCCAAAGCCTCTGCTCACGCCAGAGGCTTTCCCCAGCCTCCCGGGCGCCTCCAGCGCCCCGGTGGCAGCCGCCCCCGCGCCCCGCGCACCTCCTCCGCCCATGCGAGCCCCTCAGGCAGCATGGGGCCCCAGGCCCCGCCCGCAACCTCCCAAGGCTCAGGCCTCCCCGCTATGTAGTCAACGCTTCGGCCTCGACTATATGGCCATGCTTCTTCTCGAGCACGACTACCAAGAAGTGCTAGCGTACGATCAGTGCGGCACTGAGTACGGCATGATTGAAGCGATCAAACGCTTTCCCCAGCTGACAGCCACGCTCCAGCGTGTGTCCCGTGCTGCAGCTTTAAACACACCAACTAGAAATGGCTCGCATTAGACCTAGGAGCCTCAACATATCTTTTTTCAACGCGCGAAACCTCCTTCCACAACGGGACTTAGTATCCACCTTTCTTAGGGAACGGGAGATAGACGTGTTTCTAGTACAAGAAACACTTCTAAAACCCAGTAGGCGCGACCCTAAGATAGCAAATTACAATATAGTCAGAAATGACCGTGCCACCCGAGGAGGCGGCACGCTCATCTACTACAAGCGTTCCCTCTATTGCATGCCAATAGACCCTCCCGCACTTACCAATATGGAAGTGTCCGTCTGTAGAATAGGCATGACTGACCATCCGTCAATCACGCTTGTCTCTGCATATCTCTCCCCGGGTAAAAGACTCCTTCAGTCCGATCTGGAGGCGCTACTTTCACTCGGTCAATCCGTCATAATAGCAGGCGACCTCAATAGCGGTCACACCCTTTTCAACAACCCGCGCAACACCCGTAACGGGGTTATACTCGAACTACTATGCGACGTGCTCGGCTTTGACGTCATAGCACCGCTAGAGCCCACGCACTTTCAAGACAATTGTCAACCGACAGTACTTGACATAGCCCTCCTCAAAGGTGTCTCACTTCGGTTACGACTTATAGAAGTCGTACACGAACTAGACTCCGACCACCGCCCGGTTATCTTACAACTCGGGCAACCGTTCGACCCCAGTCCGCCAAAAGTCAAAGTAGTTGACTACGCGATCTTAAATCGCTACTTATCCGATAACGCGACCCCGTCCAGCCTAGCTAGGATCCCCGACGTATTAGAGTCAACAGCAGACGCCGACTTAGCCATCGATTCCCTGGTCGACTACCTCCAAACCGGTGTAAGGGAGGCCTCGAGAGAGGTGCAAGCGGCGAACGAACGCCGTTTTATACTCCCCCCCGGCTTACGAGCGTTAATCACGGAAAAGAACGCCGCGACACGTGCACATGACTCTTATCCGACGAGGGATAACACCCGTAGATTACGACAACTTCAGAGAGAGGTTAGAACTCGCATCGGAGAGTACAGAGGTCACCGGTGGGATAACCTCTTAGAGGGTCTCAAGCCGTCCCATCTGGCTTACTGGAACCTCGCCCGCTCTCTGAAGTTAGAAGTTTCCGCCCAGATGCCGCCCCTCGAAAGGGGCCCCGATCTCCCACTCGCGTTCGATAGCGACGATAAGGCAGAATGCCTTGCCGCAAGCTTGGAGAGCCAGTGCTCCCCAAACTGCGACAACGTAGACACTGCCCACATCGAAACTATCGAGACCGCCGTTCAGGAACTCACGTTGATTCCCCCCGCGGAAACGTTAACCCCGGTCACGCCAGATGAGGTCTGTTCTATCATTAAAGGCCTTAAGCCTAGAAAATCTCCCGGTCCTGATGGTATCAGGAATGAAGTACTCAAACTTCTTCCTGATCACCTTATAGCTCTTTTGGTCTGCATCTTCAATGCAGCCATAGCCCACTGCTATTTTCCAGCCGTCTGGAAAAAAGCTATAGTTATAGGTATTCGCAAGCCCGGAAAAAAAGCTTCGCTTCCCGATAGCTATCGCCCGATCAGTCTCCTAAACACTCTAGGGAAACTCTATGAGCGGATCCTTCTGAACCGTCTCAAGGTCGTTATAGACGACAAGAATTTATACCCGCCCGAACAATTCGGTTTTCGCGCCCGTCACTCGTGTACACATCAAGTGCTCCGCCTCACGGAGCACATCACGAGTAACTTCGCCAAGAGCAATATCGCTCCCACCCGCACGCTTGCGGTCTTTTTCGACGTAGCCAAGGCCTTCGATAAGGTCTGGCACGCCGGACTGGTCCACAAGCTTCACCATTTAGAAGTCCCGGATAGGTTAGTACATTTAGTCCGCGATTACCTAAGCGACCGCACCTTCCACTACCGAGTGGAAGGAGTACTCTCCACCGCACGTCCCATTCGTTCAGGCGTCCCGCAAGGCTCCATTCTGGCACCTTGCTTATTCAATTTGTACGTCAGCGACCTCCCGAAGCCCCCCGGGGTCGAGGTAGGGCTTTACGCTGACGACACAGTCATATACGCGTCAAACAGACACAGAAAGAATCTCGCCTGCGCAGTCCAACGTGCCGTAACCACTCTCGGGGAGTGGTTTCGAACGTGGCGAATAGCTATTAATCCGGTAAAGAGCGCCGCGATTATGTTCGAACCGCATACATGTAAACTACCACGCACGGTAGGACCCCTCTCATTATTCGGTAGGAATATCCCTTGGGCCACCAAGACTAAATATCTGGGTGTCACCCTTGACTCGAAGCTTAACTTCAACGCACACGTTACTATAGTCCGGAATAGGGCCATCTGGATCCTTTCCCGCTTGCGACCCTTGCTCAGTTCGGTAAGCAAAATGTCCTTAAGACATAAGCTTACACTATACAAGATGTGTGTCCGTCCGATCTTGACATATAGCTGCGCAGCGTTCGCACATATGTCCAAACATAACTTTGTCCGCATGCAAAGAGTCCAAAATCGGTTTCTCCGTCGCCTGCTTGACCCTCCAGCCTTCGTTAGGAACATGGACCTCCATAGGGACATGAGGCTTCCCTCGATAGAAGCCTATGTGAAATATCTCACCAGGAGATACTTCGATAGCGCTTCGAATCACCCCAACCCGCTCGTAAAATCCACCGTGAACTACGTCCCAGACAACTCGATCCCCGTTGCCAAACGTTATAAACGCCGTCCTCGAAATCTCTTTGTCGATCCCGACGACGACATTGAGAAAGCTAATAATTACTACGCGTCCGCTCCCGCAACATATGCGTGCTCGCGCCCACGCCCGCGAAACCACCGTTCCCTCCGCAGGGGACGAACGGTTAACTTCGCGCCCGCACACCCGCCACGACCACCCTCCTCTGCGGCAACTCAAGCCTAGGTCCGATCCATCGGCATGGAGCCCTTGAGCCAAGCATCCGCTCGCGCGATACAAGTGACTGTACAATCACTAGCTTTCACAGCCATACATGACACTGCATTATACACACATGCACAACATACATAGGTACATAGGTTCTGTAAGGGACCTTTTTTTTTCTTTTTTTGCCTAGTAGAATAGACAAAAATTTCAGACCACTAAATACACATACACATGTTCCTTCCCTCCTCCCAGGGGGCAGAAACATGTATATATGTATAGTTAGTTTAGATCGAATTACGGATAGGGAATTAGTCAGATCGCGACTTAATTGCATACGCGCAACAGTCCGAGCCGAGGTCCGGCCACTTTGGCACCCTCGGATGTTGTTGCTTAGCTTTCGTGGCTGAGTGCCCTAAGCGCTCGCCCCCAAGCCCGGTAAAGCTGTAAAAGCCGTAAAGGCTCCAGGGCCCCTCAGGCTAACAGTGTAGTCAGTTCGAAAAAAAAAAAAAAAAAAAAAAAAAAAAAAAAAAAAAAAAAAAAAAAAAAAAAAAAAAAAAAAGGAAGTTCTTTGATACCGATATAACGGGAATATTTGCATATGTTCATGGTGAGTGTATTGCTCTGTTATTATAACAACAGTAATTAGAGATCAGCAATTTTAATAGTCTGTTGAAATGGGGAAGTATTTAACTGATTAATCTTAACAAATGAAATCACTATTCAGTGGACAGTGACCCTTAAAATATAGGACACAGTTTACCTATGGTATTTTTTTACAGTAGGTTGGCAAAATGATGCTGCAGTGGCACTGTGCCTGATGGTAATAGTTCAAACCGAAAACGACCGCGACACTGATAAAACGCTAATCTACCGTCGGTCGTCGCTATGACGTCCTACTAGCCTTTCGGCAGATAGATATTCACAGACGGATTCCGAAACGTATAAAATAAATGTTTACATGCTAAAAAAGGTCCACTTCAAGAAAGTAAAAAAATAAAATAAACGAATGTAGACATGCGCCTTAAAATACAAAGTCGTAAACATCATAAATATAAGACCGTGTAGAATCCACAATACGAACAGATTCCACGGCATAAAATTTGAAACATAAAGTTGTTATTCCGAAAGGTTATTTATAAGATGGTCGTATAAAGTTCGACCAATAGGTACCCAGTGTGATGAAATTGGGATCGACCCAAGAACCGATGAATATTGACCAACTCCGACCTTCAGCGTCATTTGAACTGACAGCGTGAAATTGAAGGACTATATTATCATAAATAGGTTTATTTATATATTTTCTTTGAATATAGTAACTTTGATTAGGTTTCAGTAAAGCCTAATAACATATAACCTTAAATATGTACATATAATACTTTGTAGGATCAATCTTATAGGTTGCACCATATAGTTGCACCATGCATAATAAATCTAGTTAATTTTCATAAATTTAAATTTATTGTAGATTTTTGTAACACAACACAAAATGCTGGTTTATTTCGCTCAAAAATAATATATAGTAAATTATTTGAGATGAATCGTAGTGCTTGAAATCAAACTTTAATTATAATAGGGTTTTCTCAGTGAAGGTGTCAAAGAAATAAATTAGTTATTGCCTATCAAAACTTTTATGACTATAATAACTCTATAATGCTATTTTATTTGTGCGTTCACCTAACAACTAACTATTATCTGGTATTTACTGAGATGAATAAAACAATAAACCTTACCTTATAAAAATAACAATTAATTCACAAAGCACGAGTCAAACAACGTAGCCTACATTGATTTAAATAAATCTTAGAAAGATTTAAATCCAGCGTAGATAAAGTTCCAAGACAAATTTCTAGAAAGCTGACAGTTAAACGAGCAAATCTTTATAATATTGTATAATAGATAAAACAAAACATACGTTGAGTCCATAAACAAATTACGTAGATTCTAAGTTGAAATACAATGTTAAAGTCATGTGTAAGGTCAATGGTCCCCACTCTGCGCACCGTTAAGACAACTCAACCGTACGGGCCCTATTTACTGAATACATATTATAGTGGTGTTCAAAGATAAAAAGGATACATTTCCTGGAAGAAGTCGAGGCTGGGCGGCTGCAGGATGTCTAACGCCGATAGTACCTACAAAAATAAAACATACCATATAGCGGTCGGGCGCTCGTCCACCAATAAGCGCTAAGCTCTCGGAACGTCAGTTTGACACGTGATTATCATCACCACAATGACCGCGGGTCCAATTTTCTCGTTTCAATGCAAATTTACTTGAATACGGAGCGACAAATGCGCACAAACCGCAAACTGCACTAGTTAATCGATATGATACAGTGAAAATGAATAATTTATGTACAAAGGTGCAAGCTGCATTTTAATTATTTCGTGATAATGTCAAAACCAAAGCTCATTTTCACAATAAAGAGGTTTCAGGTAAATTTATACGTCTATTCTCAACGTTATTGTTTTAAACGAAATTACGAACACTAATTGTTTGTTACTTGTAAACTGTACGTTTTCTCACAATTAAGATTTAAAAGTAATCAATACATCTATCTCAAAGTTTAATCAAAGTTTAGATAAACAAAAAAAAACAACCCCTAGTCCAGGCATGGTGGTAACAATGGCTCAGTTTATTGAAAGCATTTTAAGGAAGCGCCGAGAACGAAGTTCTGAAAAAAGCTTCCAAATATGTTAAAAGTGATAAATCAGCACGTCCAAATCATCGGATAAGGTTGATATTATCATACTTACGTTTTCGTGTTTGAAGAAGCAGAGCATTTTGAGCTCACGGAAGACACGCTTGGAGGAAACGAGTGACTGAAACACATTGGGCAGTTTCTTGAGCGCCACACGCCGGCCATCGCGCGGGTCAGTGACGGCCCTGTTGGCAAAAAAAAAAAAACGTAAAAATTTATATTCACTAAAGCATGATAGTCATTTTATGGGCGTCTTTCTAAACTTGAATTATTTATTCGAATGTTTTGCATATCCATATATTGGAATAGTTTTCGAGGAGAAATAACATCATAATAAGTTAAATATCGGCTAAGTGAGGTAACAAAACCGACGAACATTCATTCATTTTTATACATTCATAAATTTTGCATAAAATTCATGAAATAAAAAAGTGGGACATTTATGACAGGATTATCGAAATGAGCCGTTAAACTTCTTAACGACTACGTCATTGACGTAATCAATTGATGACCATTGAAGTGAATATCAATTATGAATTTAATCGAATATAGTCATTTTAGTCACAATGTGAAACATGTCAGAGTTGTCAAGTAGAAAAAAATTAAACTACATTAAAGCCAATTTTTAAAGATCTGTTCTTCTTACTTGATCTTGTTAAATAAATATGAAACTACATTTAAAAAGAAAACATATAATCTATAAAATAAACGCCTAGATAGGTATCATCGGTATAAATAAATATAACTAAAGTGGAATCATTGCGATGGCAACTGAAGTGTGGATTCAAGCATTATAAATCACAGTCAATCACCAACGGTTGTTAATACTTCAAAGTATATTTAAGTTCATGAATACAACTGATCGTTTTGGAAATTTGTGAATATGTAATGCGTACCCATCCTTCAGTATCATTCAGTATGTTTTATCAGTATAAAATGGTCGAATTCGTTAATATTCTGAAGTTGAATTATTCTTTCTATTGTCATTTATTTTCCAACAATGCCCCATTACCATTACAATGGTTTGGGGATACGCACTGCAATATAAGATTACACAGTGGTTCAAATGATGGTACTATGTGAATCCAAAGTTCAAAATTACCATGACAACATTATCGTCGTTTAAAAAAGTATTCGTTTTCGTGACCTCTGAACTAGTAGATAAATATGATTAACTTCAACAATAATGCTAACTGAAAGAACACAGCATACGTATTATTTCAAGGCAGAATTTCCTTATTTCAGACGTAACAAAACTCTCATTTTAGATTGTATGGAAGGTACATATAGTGTGCTTAAAGGTAAGAGAAAATATACGAGTTGACAATACGTTTAAAAATTGAAGTTAATAATTTTATAATATTGGCCTATTGATAAAAATGAAAGTAAATAAAAATTTGAAAAAAAGATATATGTTTTTTGTCTGTGAGTTACATGATTGGAACCGCCACACAGTGGGCTGAAATCGGAGCTTCCCTTTCATAGGATTTTAGAAAAATGAAATGTGTTATTTGATTGTTTTACCACAGTTTAGCGCCACACAGAAAATGTGACGGCATCGTACAATCACTTGTACACATACACACACCCAATCGTACATCGTACACCGTTGAATGTTATCTTGTGGTAAATTACTGTAAAATTATTACTAAGCGTTGAAATAGTTACTTTAAGATTGTACACATATATGCTGAAGAAATTACATAACTACATAATCTACTAAAGTCAACTTCGCACATAAAATACCTTTAGCCTTTTTTATTTGAAGAATGATGTCCTCACGCCGCGTTATTGCAGCATGTTTTTTATTTAGATTAAAAAAAAAACTTTTACAGGTGTAAATAACGAATAAATATAAATTCACGGGAATAAAACAAAACACAATTACAAACTACGGAATTATTAATATGGATAGATGAGAGTTTTTAGCAAAATAATAATTTATAGCCACCTTACAATTAAATATATACCTATAACAATATTTTTTCTGGTTATAGGCCACTGCAAGTTGGTAAAATGCTGGCAGTGTTTTTTTTTATTCATTCTCTGGTAATATTTTCAACAACAATTTTCAAAAAGGTGTCACGAGCAAATTCTTTTTTTTTTTTTTTGAAACATTTCTTCAAACTAATTCAATTCTAACGTTCGCCGTAACAAAATAAGTTTTATAGCTTTTCCAAGTACAAAATGAATTATTAGCAGAAAAAATAAACATATTTAACATTAACCTCGGATACCTACAATAGTATAAATCGAAAGAAACCATGTGCAAGCTATTTAGCACTTACGTATTCAAAACAGAGAGAATTGTTATTATAATTAATTATTCGATACGCATAAACATATAATTTTTAGCGCGATTGTTAGCTTCCAAAATAAATGTTAACGCAGGGCAGACTTCGATTAATAAACGAAAAAAAATATTGCTCCTTAGTGCATCTAACAAAGACCACGATACCATACACGTATCTCTTATACATAAACAACAATAAGGTATTTTGTGACAAAGTTTTATTATAAATTGTAAAGTGACTTATGAGCATTATTATTAGGCATGGCATATTAATCTTTACGAACGAAAGTTACTTCTTCAGCAAGACAATTTTATTTAGATAAACTTTACACTTTATAATATTTTATTTGAGCGAATAGTTTGGGAGATAATGTAAAATTAAAATAATTTAACACTCGGCTCGAGTCTATGTAGGCGTAGTGGTGCGAACGAGCCGTGTGAGTTGCGAGGCATAATCCTGGCCGCCCGATAAAAAATATTGTCTATACTGAAGTATTATATATATTACCAATCAGCGATTTCTTTTAAATTATACGCGGGTGAAACCGGGGGATGATTTGTCTGTACGCGCTTATCTCTGGAACTAACAGTAAGATTGAAAAAATATATCTTTCTATTCTATAGCCTATTTATTGAGAAAGGTATAGGCAATATACTTTCACGATACGACTCTAAGAAGTGGAGCAGTACCCATGACCGTCAAGCAATCTGGCAAGCTGTAGGAAAGTATGGGAAGTGAGAACAAACAGTAGGTAGGCTATACAAGGTTGCGATGAAGGCAGCGCGGTGGAGAATTGGTCCAATAAATTGAACACGGGTGAAACCGTTGGGGCACAGTTATCTTTATATATATATAGATATATATATATACAAAGCTTTGCTCGCGTGGACTACAAAAATGCTTATTGTGGGTGATATTTAGATGATAGATATATGCTATCGCAGACTTATTTGTCTTACTTATCGCAGACTTTCTTACTAATCTACAATTGTGTAGATCATTATTTTGATATATTTCTATTGTTTTTTTTTATTCGAACTGACTATACTGTTAGCCTTAGGGGCCCTGAAGCCTTTGCGGGTTTTACAGCTTCACAGGGCTTGGACTTGGTTTACTTACTATGGTTTACTCAGCGTAAGTCCCAAAAACGTCTTTTTTCCGAATTGCTTCATCATTATCGTTTTTCGTATATTACTCTATCTTCCATTACATATCCTATAACCTGGCCAGATAACATAGCTATGAATTAAAGGAAAACTATGTTATATTACTATAAGTGGTAAACAACATAAATGGACGGACAGACAGAGACACTTTGAGCTTTATAATATGTATAGATATAATTCTTCTGTAAGTGTAAACGGCAGGACCGATTATTATGATTTTTTTTGTGTGTGTTTGCGTGGGTCTCTGGATGGTTTAGATTTACAATTGGACCCGGTAGATGGCGCTGTGGTCGAGTTCTGGGTTTTTTATTTTTATACAAGCCAACATTTGGGCAGGACGTCTGTCGGGTTATTTATAAATTTAAAATAAAAACAACAAAATCTTTATACTTAATGTGAAAGCATCAGTTTTGTAAATGCAATTTGTATTGTGAGCTAGTTGTACCATGTGCACCCTCCGTATTAAAGGGACCGTTAAGTCTGCCCTTGCGATTATTATCGCTCGAAGAGCGTAGGGCTGTGATAATATCCGTGACAAAAGGAAATAGGGATGCCGACTGGGGCTCGAGAGCTAGAGAGTATCGACCAAAGCAGCCAGTGTAACCTCGTCGAATCGTTAGCCGAACAAACAACTTTGGCAGATATAAAACAAGCACATTTATAGTTTTAAATTTTAATATATTGATTACATATGGAGTCGTCATAATCAGCGTCATGGACAATTAGGGCGAGAGGTTTAACAGCATATATTAGAGAATAAAAATAATTGATAGGAAATTTACTTAACGTTATAATTATATATTAAATTATTTCCCATTTTGTCATATCGTACTGCATGTTATTATATAGGTATATACGTCGGATGCATAGCCCTCTTTGCTTTGGTATTTGAAATGCAACTAGTTTTCTAATTTTATCAAGAAATTAAATTAAATTAATTATTGCAATGCTTCAAATACTTATAATCTAGTAAACTGTTCGCGAAAGTTTATCTATATTAATAAATCTGTAGATCTATCTGTGCATTATTTTTTACAAAATAAGTGATAGACATCAATCATAAAAACCACATATCACGAATATGACTAAAATATCTGAACTCACAAACGGTTGGACCGATTTATGTAAATATTTATTAATTCATTCATCCATTATTTTTGTAAATATTATAGATTATTAGCTATAATAACAATTATCGATAATACTTACAGAAATTATAAAATATGCGTAAATTTAATACGTAACCTGTAATTCGAATGGAATAAATAATTGCGTAACAAACGTGTGCGGAGCCGCGGGCACACCTAATCAAATTATAGGAACATACTATCACTATTAACTACTAGGACTAAAGATCGATATTACTAAAACTAAAACCCTAACAACATCACAGTTTCCATCAGTGAATATTCCAATCTAGCTTGATAACATCAAAATTGAACACGTCAACTGTTTTAAATACTTGGTAGCCAAATAACGCACGATTCTAGATGTACATCTGATATAATAGGAAGAATTGCAATGACTAAGCAAGCATTTACCGAAAGTAAACACCTATTCAAATCTAAAATTAAAATCAATATTAGAAAACGGCTTATTAAGACATACATCTGGAGTATAGCATTGTATGGCTGTGAAACATGGACCATGAACCAAGGTAACAGAGAAAGGTTGGTTGCGTTTGAGATGTGGTGATGGAGGAAGATGGACGGAAAGGATTACAACAAATGAGGGAATGTTAAGAATGGTTGACGAGGAAAGGCAGTTGTTGAGGAACATAGAGAACAGAAGAGGAAAGATGATTGGACACATGATACGGCAAGACAGCAAGCTCTTTAAAACAATTTTGGAAGAAAAAATTGAAGAAAAGCGAGGAAGAGGAAGACCTAGATGAAGCTTTTTCCAACAAGTAAAGGACAAAGTGGGAGTCGTGTCATATCAGCAGCTCCAAAGAAAGGCAGTGGATAGGGAACATTGGCAACTGCTCCACCGAAAGGGTTGAGCACTTAAATTAATTAGGAAGAGTACAAAATTTCATGACGGCAACTTTTTATTTCTTGTTAATGAACCCATAAAAAGGAACTGCATAATGTTAAAGTGTTAACAATGCTGTCCTCAATTTAGCAAGCTGTATAAGCATTGGAAACAATAGTAGGAAGCATCCTTGAATTTAAAATGCAGTTGGCCATTAAAATGTAAATAAACTCTTTATATAACCGACATTCCTGTAAGTTGACAAAGCCACGGTTGAGTTTGTGATAACCGATTATCAACGGTTCTAAAGTTATCGAAAGTTTTTACTTTTATAATTACTTTGGTGTATATATTAATTACTATATTATAAAAAAAACCGTGTGGTGTCGAGAGACACCAGATAGGAACGAAGTTCCTTATTATAAAATATTAACTTCAAGTTCTATTCGAGGTATAAAGAAAATAAGTATTAAAAATTATAAGCGAACCCTGCGTTAAATCAATTAAAATCTGTATACAATTCGCAAAGGTAATCTATTAAAATCAGTAATATTTATATCGTTTGTATAAGTAATCATAATCGTTCAAGGAGACAATTCGTACGATCTTTGACACGTAAAGTGAATACGGCGGGTGTTTGTTATATTAGACGTTCCTCACAACTGGATGATTCACTAATTAACAAGGCGAAGCTTTTTGTGTGCAACGATTATACGACACAAATAGCCATTAAATTAATATAATTCGACGTGACACTCGTAAGTTTACATGTATCATTACAGTGACAGCTGTTTTTACGAGCTCACCTTTGGCACCGTTTTCAAGCACTCTGTCAACATGTAATTTGTACCAAGTGATGAAAAGAAAAGAAATATTAATGCAATTTTCAATGTCTTAGGCACTGCGCAAACGTAGACACTTTTTTTTGCCGGGACAGAGCCGCCGGTTGGTACTTTTGGTGGTAACAGTAGGACACTGGTGTTTGTTGCTCGTTTTTCGTTTTATTTCGTTCGTCCTTTTTTCCTTTTAAGTTTTGCTTTTTGTGTTATACGTAGACACAGACGTCGACACCGTCAATATTTACAGACAAATAGAACACATTAATGTACACCATAGGCAACTAAAGTGTGTAAGTAGTAGAATAGTATGAAAAATTATTAATGGTGCTTGTGTCTTCAACTGACAACATTCAGCTTCTAGTTGTTTAAACCGAACACTTTTTGATTGGTAATCAATCCGTGTGTGTTAAGTGGAAGCAACTGGAGACAAACTGTATCTACATTTACGGAGGTAATAGTTAATGTCATATAGACTGCATGCAAATAAAACATTCATTGGTAAATTTGTATCAGACACAAAAGTGTCTACGTTCACACGGCGTCTTACGTCCTTTTAGGAAGTATCAAATCATGTTGAAAATCTTCAGTAAACATAATTATACAAGAAAGAGTTTTCAAAGTGGTGGTGTAACATTACGAATTACCATTACCCATTGTAACAAAAGCACGCGATTATTCTTAAAATGATTAACCATATTTTCCTTCCTGCATAAATAATTATAGTAATTATTACTAGGACATAATTTACTATTCAATTTTGAATACAGATAATAACAAACGATTAAAACACAAAAGGCTACAACATTCGGCCTCTTTGGAATTATCCGAATAATAATACGCTCAACTGTGCTTTTTCATTATACCCCATTGTGTTTCATTGCAATTTATACAATTATGTACAATTGTTATTCAATTAGAACGAGGTCACGTTGGATCACTTTATAAACACCATTTTCATGTTGTCAAAGTTTACCTTAAGACTGTGGTGAAGAATAATATTTTTATTAAATTCTCACGTACTTCCTACTCTGAATTCGTTTGGTTATGAATACTATGATATAATTATGTAAGTTCAATGAAGTAAAACAGCGGCTACTTGCAAAGGATGAGAATATTTCCATATCAAGCAAGCGCAGTCGTAAGATTTCACGAACCACCAATGGAAAGTTTATATCACGATATAAACTGGCTGATCTCAAAACGCGATGCATGAAAAACGAGTCATTATGACGAATTTCGTTACTTAGAGTATGACGGTCTCGCTAAAGTTTAGCGCGAGTACTTGACCATCGCGTTTTCGCTATTTCATAGTGTGTTATTCAGCAGTAACCTCGAAAATACTGTAGAATCAATAACACGAAGATGAGTATATAAGCCAATAAAGCGTACATGTCTTCAAAGAAGCCATTAAATTCGAATACTTAATTTTTTTACAAAACAAATTATTATTTTTATAAAGCATGCTAGTTCGTCTCTAAAAATCCATCTTCCATAAAAAATCCACTTTTCATTATTATTAAGACATTTCTCCGAAGTGAACTACAGTTGTGGTTTTGAATAGGTATTATCGTTTCACCAACGACGATGACGACAACACATTTCGCTAATCCGTGAAATGTCACTTTATGTCACAGTAAAAACTTTCCAACTTTTCATTTCCTTGATTTTTTGAATAACAAGCCTATTAATAATGAAAACTTTTACAGAAGACATTGAGTATCTGATTATTTTTAATTTCAAAGTTGATTTTTATCTGTATTCAATTCCGCGACATAAATAATTATTAGATTACATAGAAACGTAATTTTTAATATACTCTATCAAAAATGATAAGAAGGCACTTAGGATAATTTTCAAAAGGAATTACCTTCATTTACAGTATAAAACATTAAACTTCGATGTTTAAATTATTTCAACTTATTAACTGGTCCATCTTGTAGATTGATACTCGTCGACAAAGGAATTCTTTTAGAACTCTAAATTGGTTTCTAAGATAATATTTCAACACAGCAAAGATGTAATATTGCCAGTGTACATGATATATACAATACACCGTAAAGGTCAACCATGATGAATTACTCAAAAAATATTAGTATTTAGTACTCACTTCACACACTCACATTGTTAGATTACTTACAATTAAGTCTAAAGCTTTTATAATTCTTATAATAAAATTAGCTAATAAATACATTAAATATATTTATGTTATATCAATGAATCAGAGAATATGAGATAACAGCAACCGAAATCTCGAATAAAATCTCATTGTTTACCATTTCAAAAAAAAAAATGACACAATTAAACACGGACAATTATGCTACACAAAAACAACTAAAAGTTCAGAATAACTGAGTAAGATGTAACAAGTATGAGCAAAATAAAGCACAATTTTCTTGAAGTGTTACAAAAGTTGACAATCATTTAGTTCTTCTAACTTTGAAATGAGTTAACACAATTATAAAATGTATGAATAATTTAAACCAAAAGTTACGAAATGAAACAAATAACCTGGCATAAGCCATGATGACATTATACATTGCAAAGAAAGCGCATAAAACAAAAAGTAAACGAAGCCTTCATATTTTCAAAAGCGGGCAACACCTGCGACTAAAAAAAAACACAATAAGAATGCCCTATAACTGATAACGCAGCGTACACACGCGGGGGAAACGAAATCCACGGTACAATGAGAATAAATTAGCAGTATCAAGCGAGGTCGTGTTTTAACTTTTAACCCGCTCCGCTGCGCGCTGCCAGCGAACATTATCGCAGCGTTGCGTATTTTAGCTATGGCTGTCTATATACGAGTACCGTGAGGAAGAATCAGTTGATATTATGAAACAAAAATATACACTGAATTTTCGGTCCATTTTAGTTACATTTCAAGCTGGTTAATAATCATTCACGATTCAATCAAATGTCACAGTAAAGTTCTATGATTAATTGAGCTCTATTGTCTTGACTCTATCAATCGAGGTTCAGATCTTTTATTTTTAAAGGATTGACCACCGCATACAATAAGATATTATTATTGACAATATGAGGTAACAGTAGTATTACAGTCAAGCACAATTGGGGCCAAGTTCGGTAAAATGGACGTTCGGGGTATTCGTTGTCACCGATAAAAGGGCTGAGGTCTAACAGGTGCCAAATAGCTGTTCCTTTAATTACAGTTATAGGAATATACGCTCTTCCATTTATTTACAAAACAATTTGTTACTTTCTTTGGAATGGGATTTCTAACTTGGCGAGTTTAAATTGTCAATAAAATTTTACGTTAATTTTTAATTAAAGGAGTCATATTTTTATCGTAATTTATGATGATGATTTTATTGTCTCTAAAAAGGTTCGAATTTAAATTACAATCGAAAAAAAATAAATAAAAAAAATACTCGTTTCTTATTACATTTATGGTCGATATAATTCTCTCTTCTCTTTACTTCAGATTCATTATTATAAAGTATGGTTGACAACCCTAGTGGTGTCCGTTATCGCTACTGCTGAAATACCATCACTTTTAGTTCTAACTTAAAAATGTATCTAACAATACAATTCTGGCATATTACATGCGTGTTTAAAGCGGAAGTCAGATAAAATAATACATAACTTCTCGGAGATATTTGAGTAAAAGTTTTATCTTACCTCGAGTATTTCCCAGGAAAGTTTAATTTAAAACAAGCTGAACGAACAAGTATGTACTACTTAGTGAACACCAGAGCATGGCGACGCTAGACTCGACCGATGAATGTATTCATTCATTTTTACCCGTGAAGGAAGTACCTTACGGTGATACAACAAGCGTACGTGTTCTCGCTGTTACTACACTAGGACCTCGGAATTACATTATTATTATTATCTACAATATTCCGCTGTTGGAAGAAGGTCAATAATACTTGGAAACCTGACACTTAATTCATACTAAACGGTGTCGCGTACTAATTAACTATTTTTATTTTTCTCAGATTCACCAGTTATTATCAAAGTTAATTACTGCTATCATTAAATTATTACTTTATAAATTACTATTGACTATAACTCATCTCTTAATGTTTCTTATATAAAAGTCATCAGATTAATGAGTTAATATTATATCGCAACAAAAACATTCTGTAAAAAATATGCTAAGTCTCAATTGAGATGATTTGTCTATAAAATTAGTGAAAACTTATGAAAAGCCAAGTCTGGGAGGTGGATATAAGAAAATGAGTAATTTTGACTTAAACCTGGCCTATCTGTTACTCGTTAAATTCCATTCTATATAATCTACTGTGCTAATTATATGAAACTATATTTTTTTTTATTAATGGCAAAACATTAAAGTTAATATATTCTTATTACATGTTTTAGAATTTTATACAGCCTTCTACTATAACCCAGTGCTGCTAGACAAACGCTGGAATTCATCCTGTAAAGATGGTAGTTAAGTCTAAAAAAGTAATGGATAACGCTCCTATACACCTGGAATAGAGTTAAATTTTATATGTATAGCTTTTAAGTTATATTTTAAAATATGTATACTTAGATCGAATGAACAGTTAGTTAGATTCAATTCGTGATTTCATGCACGGCAACAGCTCAAGCCGAGATTCGGCAACTTTGGCACCCTTGAGCTTGTCGCCATTTCGGCTGAGTGCCTTCTGCGCTCGCTGCAAAGTTCGGTGAAGCTGTAATGGTCCTTCAGGATAACAGCGCTAGTAAGTTAGAAAAAAAGAAGATGTCTTTAAGTGTAAAATAAATAAATAAACTTCACTGTTTATTATAGTTATTCGCTCCAGACTATTTCTGACAACAAGAAAACAATTACAACAGCACGCCTAAATTACATTTTATCATAGGAATCGATAACAATTTGACAAAAGCTCTGTTACAAAATATATATCAACTCCCCAATTACTAACAAAGACTTTGTTGAAAATATAGCAACTATCAATCACTTCTAGAAGCCAAATAGCAAAAAGAAACTTAAACCTTTGTCAAAGACTCAACACACTAAATCTACGATGTATTTTCGCAACATACTTAACGCATACATCAATCAAGTAAACCAACCAAATCGACCCTCAATCGATACACACCACGGCTAGTTCAACCGTGAACTAATAGCGGTGATATTGTAAATGCATATAATAAATAAACCCTCTAATGAAACTGAGTAAGTATACGTCAAATGAGTAACCGAGTTTTCCTGATAAATTCCTTGCTTGCTTGTATTATTATATCGCTGAGTCTTTAATTGATGAACTTAAAAATGTGGAACAAACAAAGATTTTCGTATTATTTGGAGATGTAATAAGATACTATGCTCGTACAGGAAAGACTATATATCATAGTGATACTTCTGTATTTTCCTCTGTGAAATTATTCAGATAATTTAATTATACACACTAGTTTCACTACTTCACATTTAAGCCTAGTGTCCAGACAGCCGTCTTATTTTCTTTTAAACACATTCCATTTTATCAATTTTTATTGAACCTTGATTATACTTAACGCAAAAATAGTTTGCTAGAATTTAATAAATATAATTATTACAATATAAAATAATTGTGGATAATATGTCTATCCACGTACCTATGTTTCTCGTCTATCAACCTCAATCTGCACTCGTCTGTATCACTTAGAAATCACGCATTGGAAAATTTTTTTTTTATATAATCATAACTATTATGTATAATTTTAGTATTTTTCTAGGAAACCTACAAAACCGTTTTTATAATTTTAGACTCAATTTCCTTATTAATACATTTTTGAATAAAACGTTTAATATATTATTCAAGACGTAAAGATTTATTGATGTATTGTTTGTTATATTTCAAAAAGCATAAAAAGTAACGTATATGCATTAGGTAAGTGCTTCCAAGAGCGTTGAAGAGGGTTGAAACGTCGCGACAGGTCACGGCGCCGAAATTTTTCCTCCCGCCCTATGTTACTCATCGCCACAAGGTATATACCCTCTACGAACTAAACGATACTATTACAAGATATGACCATAAAGTACATATGAGTAAAATTTCCTTTATACCTAATTCCAAAATAATTAGAATTTGAGTAATAAATATTTATATACTTGCGTAAATATATATATATATATTATAGTATATCAGCTGTATAGATACCATAATTACAAGTTATAGGCTTAATTTGGATTAGAATGGCCGTGTGTGAAAAAATGATCTAATATTTAAAAAAAAACTCATGTTTATATATAATATGTATACTATGAAATATTTTTTCTCTCAGCTATTAAACTTGCAAAGTGGCAAATATTTCGTAACTACATTATGGCTAGCATATAATACGAATTTGCCATTTTGAAGCTGATATTTAGACATTTCTGCTATTGCGTTGCTCTGCCAAAAAACGTAATTAAGGGATTGATATGATATATTGTTCATAAACCAAACGTTAATTAAAAGAACGTTGGTGACATATCACGGTGTTTAAGGAAAGTTTGTTATCAATAATTATTCCACACAAAAAACCCCTTGTGACCTTTTCTCGCAACAAAGGTTACGTGCACTTGTACAATTTTTAATATTGAATTTTTTATAAATACGTACAAGTCATATTCCACGTATGAAATGCGTCATAAGCTACAATAACTAGTTATATCCTTATTTTCAATTATAATTTATTACATATCCATTGTCAGTTTTTGGAATATTCTGGAAGGAGCAATGCGAATTGTATATAATAAATTGGAAGCCAATGAATAGAAAGTCAGAATTATATTAGATATAGGGAGAATGCGATTTCCCGTGAGGGGTGTGACGATCAAGGTACACTATTTATGGTATCGACTGCGACCGCCATAAAACTACATATTACGCAGAACAATGGTATTACACACACGCGAGCTCGTAGCCTTACCTCACGAACGTTTTTCGTACCAAAAGCCCAAGTTTAATCGAGCCCGAGATTATCTCGAAACTTATTTATTTTGTTAATCTTACGAGTTAATAAACAAACGCTACTTTCGCCGGCTTCGAAAGTGTCCTTTTATATTTAAAAAAAACCTAAAATTTTAAACTATGCTTATTTATGTCATTCCGTGAAGCTGTGGAACCATCTCCCGGATAATGTGTTCTCTCCAACTTATGACATTGGGTCCTTCAAGCGTAACGTGAAGCGATATTTATAAAGGACGACATGAGAGAGCCGACCATCTATGGATTTCGATCTCTTGGCGGTGGTCGCCGTTGTATTTGGATAGTACTGTGCTTACTTCGTCTCCGGTTGACCACGGATCAAAATTTCCAGAACGGAAGCGATCAAATCAAAAATGTACCACCATGCGTCGACTTGCGATACCTGATCCCAAATCCGCCGTTGATATAGCGTGCCGTGTGTGCTGCGTTTGTGCCACGACGGAAATTTTGAATTGATATTAAATTAACAAGCAATTTCGACTTTTCCATGGTCACAGAAACAGTGATATCAAAGAAAAATCGAACTGCGCGGCGGGAAATCAAATCAACGACAGATTTTTTAAAAGAAATGTCATAGCTATATTATTAAATTAATTTGAATTTGAAATTCTAAGTAGAATGAAAGATATCACAACAACTAGTATTGAAAATCGGCAACTTCATAGACTATAATAGGCAGATTTTCTTCTCACGTTGACCGTCGGCGCTAATAAGTTAATAATATGTATGTGTTTCTGAATAACGCTGACTAAGCGTATTCACAACGGCTACAAACACAAAATGGGTTAAGTTATGATATAATATTTAATGCGCAGAATATTTTGTATCCTGTAATATATACAGCATTACAATTTACATCGTTTAATGATAATCTGTTAGAACTCGCAGCCCGCGTTCCTTGTTTGTCCAAAACGCTCAGAAATATAATATTATGAATACGATATCTTTCGAACATGCTTTTGCGAAAATATTTTCGTTTCAAATGGTTTTAGGGTTCCGAAGTCAACAAGAAAACCCCTATAATTTCGCGATGTCCGTCTGTCCGCAGCTTTGCTCAGAGATTCTTAGTACCAGAAAACTGCCGTAGAATGTTAAATTAAATCCTTGATAAAAAAAAAAAATTTTGGGTATCTCCCCTACATTTTGGGATTGTTTTTTTTTCTTCTCATCTATCCCATGTCGTGGAGTGTTGTTGGATAGTTCGTTCTAAAATATTCCTGGTATGTAAAAACCATTTTACGTATCAGGTATCCGTTTTGCGAAATATCAAGCTTAAAGTGATAATTTTTGTTAGTGTCAAGTGCCCAAGACCAACTAAATGGTTGATATCGATTATGTGAATAAATTTAAGGCAGTAGTATATATATATATCGAAGTTATAGGTAAGGAAAACTATCCCAGCTAAGTAGGCTTTACAAGTAAACGAATACAGTCGACCAACTTATAAAATGTACTTGGGAAGTAATTTCCTACAAATACCATTGAAAATTACTTAAAGCCCCCTTCGAACTCTGCATACTGTGACGGGCAACTACGGACACTACGCGTGGACCGACACGCTGTAGAAATATATTTTTTTAAGTTTGTTATTGTACGAAAGGGTTTTGCTGTTTGCTGTAATTGGAGTCCGCTTTCTTGTCATTTGTAATCTGCTATAATAAAATGGTCCCACATTTGTCCACTCCGAGGCATTTTTTAATATTTACAAATTTTATTATGTACATCATTAACAGTCAAACTAAATTAATGTTTACAAGTTTTATCTGACATTACAAATTAAAGAAAAACAAAAATTCCGCGCATAAAGCACCTACTAGCTCTTTGAAAATAGCAGACAACGAAAAGCGGTTCGTTATTTTTCTGCACTTTTTCGATCCGTTATATTTCTGCTAGCTTGTTAAAAACATCGCTGAAATATTGGGCGTAACTCTAAATCGCGTGTACTGTACATTTGACTTTTACCGTTATTTCAATAACATAAAGTTGATTTTATTTATGTACTATTTGACGTGTACAGATTTAGATTACATCTCTTGACTGTCTGAGGAACAAAATATACCTAAATTTTCTGACTACTACAATAGATGGCATTACAATAACAAGCTCAAACTGCAACGGTAATTACAAAAATTGCTAAAACGCAGATCTTCGATGATAGTATATAGCGGTAAAAATAAATAATAGGACGCATATTATGCTATATTTTTCAAACGATGTATGTTTCTGCTATGTGATAATTATAACGAGCATGTTTAACGCTGACCGGTCGGCGCTGAGGAGGTCAGCGCTAAACCGTATGCGGGGCGTACCTACACGACACGCATCGGCGCTGCGCAATCAGCGCCACATCCAGTGATCGCTTTCGTTTCGCGCTGAACACACGCATCATAGTGCAATAGACAAGTAAATAATGAGTCGTCGCAAGATTAACACCGGACTTGTGATCGACGAAGTACGTAAAAAGAAATGTTTGTGGGACGTTTCCGATTTACTGTATAAGAACAGAGAAGCGCGCAACAAAGCCTGGAATGAGATCGTCGACACACTTTTCGAAAATGTTTCAAAAGTAGAAAAGCAACATTTAGGTTAGTGTGTTAGTTTATTCGTATGATATATTACTTATAGGTTCAGAAAGACATTAGAAAAAAAGTTCGGAATATAAAACCGTCTGAGTTTATATAGGTAAAACAATAGTTAAGCACATAGTTAAGCCTTTGAAGGACTTCTATAGCGATTTCTTGTCACATATCAGAAGTTTTTATTGGTACGCATTCATCGTACAGTATTTTCGAAATTGCAACACTTCATTCACGATGCGACTGATGTTTGTTCTTTTTCTCTGTCGTTTCGCTCTTGGCAGAGCGGTCGTGGTCACATAAAGGCGTCCACGTCGGTGGCAGAGGCGGACACAGCTCTCCGCACGATCTCCCGCCATCTCTCTCTGTTTGTAGACTGTCGGGCGCAGTCAGATACACAGCCTCCCACTGCGGATTTTACCTGGTCAGTCCAGCGCATAGATGACCTACCGCGCGATCTAGTTCCCTCCACTCTTCCCTGTACGACCAGCCGTTCTATGGAGTCGTTATTCGATGTTTGTTATTCCAATCTAAATAAATATTATCCATCTGTATATATCCAGCACGTAGCTGTAAATCTGAAATAAAAATATTTTTATTGTTACAGAAAAACATATCCAACAAAGATGGAAAACAGCCAGGGATGCTTTCTTTAGGTCAAAGACAGCTATGAAAAATACACGTTCTGGAAGCTCAGTAAAGAAAATTAAAAAATATGTTTTCTATGATGAACTATGCTTTCTAAATCCTTTGGAAGTAAATAAAGTTGATGAAAGAAACTCAACATCATCTCCTCCAAAAAATGCGGCAAATGCCGAGTTTTCTCTTTCTGATATAACCGTTAACGAAACTAACACACAGCCAGCCTTATCAAACGCGTTAGAAGAAGACCAACAATCCTATCCTACGAATTCAGCGTCATCGCAAAAACAATGGACCCCAAAAAGAAAAAAGGAATCTCGCCAAACGACTCAGGAAAATACACAATTTCAAAGGGAATTATTAACTTTACTCGGTAATCAAACACCAGATGTTGCCAATGATGATCTAGCCTTTTTCTTTTCTTTAGGACCAATTTTAAAAACCTTTGATCTTGAACAAAAGATGGAGTTTCGTTCAAGAGTGATGCGTGATGCAATGGATGTTAAAAATATGCATAAAAAACTATGTAGCTCAGGATCCACGACAAATAAAACCTCATCTCCATAACGTGAGCCAGAAAATGTCCGTCATATACTTTCAACATACAATCATGACCATGAGACACCGACTGCTTATCCAGGATATCAACCAGCTCACAATTAGTTATATATTGAGAATAAAAATATAAAACTTTCAATATATATATCTTTTACTTTAAAGTAATCATGATGCATTCAACAGATTGTATAGGTACACGACGTAAGCTGCAATGGATTAGATTATTTTGTAACTCGCCCAGTAATTCGTCGAAACTTTTTGACGACATACGAAAGTAGTTGAAAAACTTATTTTCGTCATCTCTGAACTAGCCGTATAATGTGACAAATTCTCCCTCCATAAGTCCTTTGCCCGATCATTAGATTAACATGTAGTCTTTTTTGTTTACATCTTATCATTTTTTATCGTTATAGGTTTACCGTTGTGGCCACAATCTCACCTGTGCCAAGTGACGATGTGGCCTAAGATGATAACACGCTAAGCCGAGTGGAATACTGGCTCTTAAGTGCAGCTGCCGGAACACACCTATTGGTGCTTAGCGAACGATATTTAATTTGAAGGTGGTATCTAGCCAGGCGGGTTTTAGACAAATCCCTACCACCATGCTATGGTTTCTTCAGGATGTTTTCCTTCACCGAAAGCTCAGGCTCATTTCAGGGATTCGAACTCACGAGTACGAGGCAATGGTTATTATTAACATTGCGTTAGGTATTGTTTGCGTCTGTACATCGTAGCGATCACTACGAATTTCTTAGTAGCCTACGAACCTAAAACGACTCGAGCTGACTGGTCGGCGCCGAATAGCTATGTGCCGATGGTCAGCGTGAGAAGAAAATCAGCCCTAATATAAAATGATTAAATGTGATTTATTTTATATTCCAGCACATCGAAATATGTGTACATATTTTCTAATTCATTAATAAAACTAAATTTTATTTATCTTTCTAATTATATTTATTTTCTTTTTATTTGATGTTTACTATCTTATCTTTTCTTCATAACTTCCTATGAGGTAACTCTTGAATTATAATTAGTTTCAAAAAATATCTCAGACACCAAACCACACCAGTTTTAGGTAATAAATTAAATTTATTTATTATTGTGCTTTCACGATCAAGTAAATGCTATAACTTTATGAAAATATATGTAGTATATTTTTTTTGTGCAAATTAGTGCATTTATTATTTAAGAATCAAAGAACTGGAGTCCGTCAAGTTTTCTAAGAACATATCTCCTTTAATTTAAAATGCATTATGATCGAACCCTTACTATGTGTAATCACAGCATGCATGAAATACGGAAAATATATATTAAAAAGGTTATAATTAAAATGTAATACCCACTCTGTGTATAAAGATATAAAGAAGAAAAAAATTAAATATTTAAATACAATTTATTCCTAGTTACCAGAGAACCACATATAAATAAATAAATTTTAAAATGTATAACTATATTATAGGTTCTAAACATAACACTTATTCAGTTCCTTTAGTGTACCTAATATATAAAACTGTGACGGAGTGTCCATAGTATTAAAAAGACTTTAAACAGAAAACCGATTTAATAAAAAGTGTTCCCGTAAAAAGAACTAACATTTACCAGCGTTAACTGTAAAGCAAATAAAAAAGAGCTTTTAAACTGCATCTATTCAAATATGTCGGCAGATCGGGGTACACACTCGCCAACGAAATACAAATCGAATATACCACAAAATGCTATTGATAAGCGAATAGGGCACCGTTGTGTGCCGGGAAAGACACAAAAAAACTAAATGGAGTTTTGAGTGGAAACGTGGAGTAAACCGACGCAGCATGTGTGTCAATGTCAGCCATATCGGTATTTTTTTAGTATCGGTGAATCATTATCGTCGCCCTGAAAATGTCAGGTACGAAGTACTACAGATATGTATGTAAGAAAACCGGCTACTCTCACACACAACAAGTGACCTTAATGAAAACAAATACTCAGCCAAGTTCCAATATACCTAGAAGAAGTTATAACACGAAACTATGTGTTTCACAATGACATAATAACCCGTTTTTTTTGTCAACAAATTTACTGTTTGTAATTGTTTAATGACGTAAGCTGTCTAACTTTCGCAACATCGTAGCTCAAAATACGTCAAAATCAATACTTAGGGGGTCTGCAATGATCCACTTCGAAATAATTGATTATTAAATTTTGATAATTTGATTGTACAATAGAAAAGTTAAAACACTCATTTGTAAGAGTGTTTGAACCTTGCAAAATCGACTGTGGAAGTAATTAGCACCGCCACACCAATTTCTGACGTAAAAAACAGTGCTCGTGCTGCTGTGTTCTGGTCCAAAGGGTGAACCTAATTGGCAAATCGCACTGGTACACGAGCCGTTTAAACTGCGTCTTCAGGAATTGCAAACTTAGGCCTCAGGGCTGCGATCTTTTTAAGATTGATTGTATATAGGTATAGGCTGCAGTGACCACTTAACAACAGGTGGACGGTATCTCAGTTTGCTACTACATCAAATAAAATAAAAATATTTGCGAATGGATGCGTATATAATACAAATATAATTTATTGAAAAATAATAATAATATATGGAATTCATAATATTTACACGGCAATTTATCATTTCTATATAATTCAACGCTGACAAATGTTTTATGACGAATATTTAAAAGAAACTGTTATCTACAAGTTTTGAATTTATTATAATAAAATTATCGATCTATCTTGTATCGAAAAAATGTGTCAATTAATTTACTGCTTCATTGCACATTATTGAGCTCAATGCTAATAATAATTCTCTACTAGTTTTCACGGGATGCACGAGAAAGTTTGGGTGAAAGTTTTTGAAAGGGTGCACAATGTGTGCATTTTATAGAGTCAATTTTATGAAATATTCAGTCGCTGAAAAATATACAATTATTTTTTTATTTATAACAAATCGTTTTATACATGACAATATTTTTTTATTTATTTCGAAGTTTTATAACGATTTACTGCAATTTGATTTTTAATTTATTAAGTACATAATATACTAGAAGATTTGCAGTCATATTTTTTATCAATAGTGAATAAATACCGTTTGAAATTTTCCAGAACCATATTTAAATATCTTTGGATTTTTCCTAACGTTGTGAAATGTGAAGAAGGAATTATATTACAAAATAAATTAAACAGCTAATAACAAATTCAATTAGGATGAACGAGAAAAATACAGAAGCCGTTGATTATAAAGAGACGGAGTTCTCACATAGCAAAACGTTATTATTCCCTAATAAAAATTTATGAAACGTCAGAGTAAATAAGGAAATGTAAGAAGAATTTATGGTAAAACTGCCTTAATCAAAAGAAGAGAGTCATAAAATGAAATCTATTTTAGGAAAAGTTGTCTACCTTATTTCAAAAGGTATCTTGATAATATTTTGAAGGTAAATTCGATTTAATGAAAATAAGAATGACTTAATTTACTCAATTATGTATAGGATAGACCACGGGTCTCTAAACTTTTTAGCCTAAGAACCAGATTGATTGCCCAACAAAGCCCCAAGAGCCAAAATCTGGCTATCTGCCTCTGACTAGTCGGCGAGTATATGACGTCGTAGATGTATTAGAGCTGAGTGAGCCGGTTACCAGGCACGTAAGGCTTGCCGTCGCGGGCCGTATTGGTGGTGTTCGCGGGTCGGTGTTTGGAGACCCCTGGGATACACAAAGAGATATTATATTTTTCCCCACATATTAATATAATTAAGGTAGATTTAGTGACAGTGATATTGACCTGTTGTTATGTTTGTCAGTGAGTTAGAATATGTGCTATAAAGATAGAAGGACCTGCAATGCGACATACGATAAATTAATGTAGATATTTTTATTTATTATATTTTTATTATTAATAATAATAATTTTTATATTGTTGTGATGCTAGGTTAAGCTCATATAATATTTTTGTGAATGTAGTAAGCGCCTAATGATGAAGATTTTAAAATAAATGTGTTGATTATCGTGATGTTGGTTCTGCCTTTATTGTAAATAAACCCTTTTGGGGCATCCCTCTGATGTAAACATTCATTTTAATATAGGAAAGAGAAATATACTAATTCCATACTTATGTCCTGCACTATACATACAATTTATAAAATAATAATTCAAAATGTCACTTACTAACTGAATCACTAAGCAACTACCGCGCTGTTAATTAAAATAGAATCACCTTACATAATTTATATTGTCTAACACTACCAACCGTTATATTTAACCAGGCGAATAGACGCGGCGCGGCGCGGCGTGGCACTCGAACCTGGTACCGCCCGGAAGTCGTTACATCGACGGTGCTTGACCTATTATTCTGTAATTAATCGTTTCAAAACAATAGACCGACCAATAAAATAAAATAACCCAACACTGAGTAAATACATAGCTTTATATTTTTATTATTTATGTTATGTTTATATCAGGAATTACGTTTAGAAGTTGGCAATATAAAACCGGTATGATAAACACGATATTTTTAAATTGTCAAAGTGACCAAAATATCAACAGTGGCAATAAATTAAGGAAATACAAGTTGACCTACGTTGGTAGTCAATAAGTACGTTATATAAAATATAATACAATATAAAACATATTGGTTTCAAAGAATGCTAAAATTTCACGCGATCAAAAAATACTGTTCCTTAAAAAAAAAAAATAGTTCTTTGATTTTAGCAAAAGTTACTTGGTCGTTTTAGCACTAGTTTGGCAACGCTTAAACGCTGAGAATGCAAACAGCTACGCTAAGTTCGGAAGAAACTTGAACGGACGATAAATTGTCTTTTTTCTTTGGACGTCAAATTATCACTTTGCTATTATTTATATTAACTTTATTTTTATCAATATTTTTTTTTATTATTATTATTATATATTTTTAGAGATATTCAATAGCACTAGACTATTCATATATCTTCATCTGATTAATATTTAACGTTAGATAACAAAATAAGGAAAATGACATACTATTTTAAAAGTAACACATGAGCAGTATAACCTTTCTTAAACCTTAGTTTTCTTCAATTTTTTTTGTCTATTTATGTCGGAAAAAATCCTTTATGTAATTTGTTAGACTGGTCTGCACTCGACGTCCCGTCAGTATAACTACATAAACGTAACTATTGTAACTAAGCATGTATAGGTAGACCTAACACGTGAAGGATAATTCATTTGAGCCACGAAACCCTACACTGAGCTTAAACGAAACCGTCTCCCCCAGTCAAACCTATATATGTTTTGCCTGAATCTAAAACTTGATGGATTTGACGCTCGCAATTTCAAATGAATAAGCTTGTATTCGCGAATTATTGTTATAGCTACAGATTTATAACGTTGATATTGGTATTTCAGGAAAAAATATATAATATATATTGTATATAGATTAGGTAATACAGGATTTAAGTATCTTATCTGAATAACAACATCCATTATCTATCACCAGTCCAAAAAATGTACACAAAAATAATACAAACAATACATTACTTTTTAAACTATAGCATTTTGTATACAAACACACACGCATACATTGTCTTCAAATTGAGCAATATTTGACAAGAAAACATTTCTTTAATAATATCGAAATAATAATAAAAACTAAAAACTAAAACTAAAACTTAAAACATCACATAATTTTACTAATCGGTACAACCGAGTAAAAATTAAAAATGCTTATCAAAATAAGTCACCAAAATGGAATATAGTATATTTCTACATCTATAATGATTCGTATTTTCAAATCATTATAACAAGAATATTGTCTCAACGGTCCAATGATTCCTCAAGGTTCACGAGCCGACCGGGATCATGATAGCCGATGTGCGGTCACAGCTGCCTCCATAACTCCATAGCTAACACTAATGCAATTATTATAACCACGTTTACTCTTAAGAAACAGAATATAATAAAACAATGTGATAACATTTCAAATCTTGTTTTCTTACACATTATTAACGTAAGATTGCCTGATTAGTAATTTCGACGGCTCCCACGCATAAGGTCGTAAGGCAAAAAACGATATTTTTCAGGAGAGCTATTTTTGTAAACGTTACTGATATAGCTCATTTGTGTAATTCAAAAACTCATAATTTATAGAAGATATTAGTATTCAGGAATTCAGTAATTCAGTAATTAGGGTTCAGGAATGTTTAATACGGTATATTATGGTTCTAATGACACAAAAATACAATTTACTCAAAAAATGTGTTTCGACTTTATGCGTGGGAGCCGTCGATTTTGTATACAGATTCTGTATTATTTAGAAAATAAGTTTTTAAACTATTTCAAACAAAGAATTTTGTCGAACCCTCTGTCGAACAATATAATCATAGACATCCATTCGAACTAGCCTGACGTACACCGTAGTACCTATACGCAGGAGATCTGCCAAACAACAAATGCGAATATTAGTGATAGCAGTGCTCCACGTTTCACCTGCGTATAATTTTAAAGGAAATCGCTCATTGATGATTTATAATACTTCAGTATAGACATTTTTTTATCGGGCGGTTAGGGTTATGCGTCACACTCAGACGGCTCGTTCGCGCCATTATCCTATAGTCATAGATCCAAGCCAAGTGAATTGAATTATTGAGTTGAATTATTTTAATTTTCCATTATTTCTAAAACTATGCGTCTAAATAAAGTTCTATAAAGGGTAAAGTTAATCTTTATAAAATTATCTTAATTATGAAGTAACTTTCGGTCGTAAGAATTAATATGCCAGGCCTAAAAATAATACTCATAAATCACTTTTTTATTTTCATAATTTTTTTGTCAAAAAATACCTTATTGAGGCTTATGTATAAGAGATAGGCATATGGTATAGGTATTCTTAAGATGTACAAAGGAGCAATATTTTCGCAGAACATTGTATTTACGTATCACTAACCATTACACCAGCGCATGCGGATAAAGCAGTTTGAAAGCGCTGTTTCTTCAGACTTAAAATAAGACAATATTTAAGGCTAGTTGAGAGATGTAGTCTAATGCTAGATAGCTTATACTATCCCTCATGAATTTGGATATTATATACAAAAAATTTTTTTCAAATTCAACTGGTAGTAAACAAACAAATAAAAAAAATCGGCTTTATTATATCTATTAGTGATAAGTATTTTTTGTAAAGCATTCGCTTCAAAGCATGTTAGTCGCGTTTCCAGATCTGCCAGTGTATAGTCAACTGCAGAGAGGTCTGCAGACCGGAATGACAACAGCAACCAGCGATGGATTGCTGGTCTCTCGGTTGTCGCCAATGTTTTAATTGTACTGTACTTACAACTGCAGAGAAGCCTGCAGACCGAAACGACAACAGTGATCAGCGATGGATTGCCGGTCTCTCGGTTGTCGTCAATGTTTTTAATTGTACTGTACTTATAACTGCAGAGAAGCCTGCAGACCGGAATGACAACAGTGACCAGCGATAGTGATACTTATGGTATATTACAAGCGTCCATAGGCTACGGTAGCCGCTTACCATCAGGCGGGCTGTAAGCTTGTAGTAAAAACTAAACTAGACCGATTTTATTGGTATTCGGTACATTGAAAGGTTCATGTAATCTCTCAATTGTAACATCGATTAATATAAAAATTATCAATAATACGTTTAGAAATCGTTAAAATATTATTCAATTTTTAATCGAATTCGATCAAATTTTATATAGGTACAGGTCATTCCGAAATTACGAAATTGATAAACTGAATAAAATATCAATAATACTTACAAAATCATAAATGAACGTGTGCAGATCCGCGGGCAATACAAATACCTACTATAATAAATCTGTGAAGCAATTATCCATAGCATCAGATTGTCACACGATATCGTTTCCCCGTGTATATTTAAGAGACTTCTAAAAGTCCTAACTACATTGTTATATAATACGACAAAATATTTCAATGTCACACAGACCTAAAGGTCACAGACATACATATACTACTTACATGACGTATAACTTGACTTGAAGTATCATTCAGAAGTAATATCATGTTCAATGTATTCAAGGTGCGTGTCTCAATTACGTTAAGCGATACAGGATATAATATACTATAATCAATAAAAAAAAAACAAGAATAAACAAACTGCAGCAATACGCATCAAGTATGTGTTTCCAAACGAAATAAACAAGTAACCGTTATAGTAACAGGAGTTACAATAATAAACAAGTAATATCATCGGCACAAATATATATAAATACCTTGAATTATGTGTGTGCAATCAAATGTTTTTACTACCCCTAGTTGTAAGCACATTTCAATCTAAATACAATGGCGACCACCAAGAGAACGAAATCCATAATCTAAATGTTTATTATTTTAAGACAGATAGGGCACAAGGAAATTACATTGGAAATTTCTCTCTACTTGGGGCAGCCCGACTGATGGAATACCTCCACCCTATAGAGGATCGCAGCCAAATGACCTAGTGTTGTGTTCCTGTGATGAATAGGGTTTCCAGACCTCCTTGGGGTAGAGGGGTTCAAGGTCGGCAACGCGCTATTGATATCTATGGTATTACAAGCATCCGTAGGCTACAGTAGCCGCTTACCATCAGGCGGGCCATATGCTTGTTTGCCATCTTTGTAGTATTATAAACTATTATAATAATTGCACTACGGTAAAGTAACAGGAACTATGAATGAAACCCGTGAGCTTTTTTATGTATTAGTAAACAGTAAACAAATCTGTTTATCATAATATTATAAAATATATTGTTACAACCCGATTAAACATAAAATTTTTCTTTTTCTCCTATTTTTCTCTTCTTCATCAATAAGTATTTGAAATAAAAACATTTCTTCATCTGAGCTGTCCATCACGCAAAAACCACCTCTTCGACGAAGAGTCGCGATTAATGAACGATGCGATTCGATTCTTCTAAGATGGACGCACATGAATAAATGCTATTCGGCTCGACTCGATTCGATTAGACGCGATTCGTTTGTAGTCGACGCAAGGCTTTACAGAGAACTCAGTTACCATATTAGCTATCGTTAAATTTTACCATATTAACACTCAACAATGTATAAATACCCCAATGGGCATTTGAAATGTGTTTTTCTGAAGACAAGCAGGTTGAAGAGCCACATACCACGGTAGTCCACAGTGTACCTAGAGGCAATTTCTAATGCAACAATAGCATTATACTACAAAGGTTGAAGGCTAACCCTATTTAAAATTAAAGAACAAATATAAGAAAAGGATCCATCTATTTGATTTGAGACACAGATATTAAGCACATATTTCAAAATGATCTTGTCATCTTTTGCATCTTTATTTTTATAATCCCATGATACCGTTTGCCTTATTCAACATTCATATAATTATCAAGGTTTACCCTCTTAATTGTAAATATGATAGCCGAATGTTATGGTAATTACTAATTACCTAATTACAAAAATATTTTGAAATTAATAGACGACTCAGTTTAAAAATCTAAAATATTTTTAAAAACTGCCAACATAAAAGGAACGGAATTGTTAAACGAGGAAAATACAAAAACCACTTTTGTTCTTCTCACCGCACTCAAGTATGTATATATTATAATGCAAATATCCTCAATTCAATGTCACCCGACATCAACTCAGCATAACGCCGCGCCGCGCCGGCAGAGAACATTCAGCATCCTTTTAGAAACGCAAATTAAGATTGACAACCGCAATAGCGACTGCGGTAGAAGTGGTGATGCCCGATGATACATAATTGAAAGTGACCGATTTTTGTTGTATTCAACCGAAAGTGACAGGCCAATTTCCATTTAATACGGACGTCATTATTTCATACAAATTAGGCACTCATAGAAGAAAGTTTTCAATGTTTCATCTATATAAACAAGTCTTAATTTCAAAAGTGAAAAAATGTGGAATATTAAATGACACAGCCTTGATGAAAAATTGCATAGTAAGGGATTTGAGTGTTTAATTTTGATTCAAAGCTAACATTTTTGCCCCAAATGGATGCGACTATTGCTAAAGCATCAAAAACGTTAGAATTTGTCATAAGAAATTGTAAGGTGTTAAAAGACCACGCAACCAAAATTACGATGTATAATATGCTTGTATTAGGAGTATTCTTGAATACTGTAGTGTAGTCTGGTCCCCTACATATAAAGTTCACCAACTTCGCATTGAAAAAATACAAAAAAGATTTGTGGGAAACTTAGATTACTATCTAATGGACTCCTTGGGATTCCGTAGGCAGGTTCTGGATTTGGCCTTCCTGCACAAAGTTCTCAATGGTAATATCGATAGCCCTCAGTTAGATATCCTAGACACCCGGAACAGGTGAAAATAAATAAAAGCTTCTAAAAAGAATAATATTTTCTGACTTAATTAATTGACATATGTTTTTTAGTGCATGCGTCTATGTGGAGTATGTGTTTTTATAGTACAAGACATATATTATTTTAAAAAATGTTTAAAAATCGAATTTGATAAGAGTTTTAAGCCAATGTAACTGAAAACTACAGTCATTTTTATATCGTAAATCTCTAGAATCGAAGGTGGGGTCGGTGCGCCACGGCACGTCACGCGTGACGCGCAAAGCGCGTTGTGCCCTCCCCTTCCCGCTTCGTGTCGTTGCGAGCACGTCATGCGCACAGCTGATCGCGCGCACCGCTCAAACGGTGTGTAAACAAATCATAGTAACGCTCCTACGCTAACACATCACACCGCTCGGCTTGACTATGACACCATTATTACTTGTCTACTGTACCGTACGATGTTGTAAATTATTCCGATTGTCGATTTGATTTTGAATTCATATAAATTTTATTTGTATATCAGGTAAGATTGATGGTTTAAAGTTCAAAGAAAAAGAACCGGTTAAACTTTTAACGTTTTTATAAAAACACTAAACTAGTACCTATATCCTTCAATATTTGTTTTTTTATCACCGAAGAGAAACAAACAACTTTTCGATAAAGAAATAGGTAGTTTCATAACTTTTTATATATTACTGTTTTAACTATGAAACTTGATTGAAATTACATAATTAAATGGGTGAAATTACATACAGTAATTATCGCAAACAGACAAATATGTGTGTGATGTGGGTTTAACTGGTTATGATCTCTGCTTAAAATTATTCTGAGTATAATAGTATATATACGTATACGTATTTAAATAAACATAAAATTATTTTTCAGAGCGTCGATGTATCCATCGACACATTCATTATATTAGTGATAACAAAGTGATAGGTGGTAACCACAAAACCGGTCACGGACGCCTTAATTACCGGTTCTTCACAAAAATGGCGACATTACAGCCATTAAAAACGGGGTCAAGCGCGGTCGGTCGCTCAGCTACCGGCTCAAATATTAAAACATCACCAAAATCAACCCTATATCGTTGATATAAATTTAGATTCGGCAGCTGCAATGCATATGGCAACTAATAGCAACACAAAACAACTAGTACTAAATGGTAATGTTGCGAAGCACAATTTAATGGCACAATTAATTTACAAAAAAAAAAATGGGTTGTGATATATGTAAGTATTTATTATTAATAAAACTAACTCACATATTTAATATGTAATAATTTACTACCTAACCTGATAAGAACATGGTGTATTAATTAGATATAATCCTAAAAAAAATAACATCGCTTATGAACGCGAACTGACTATACTGTTAGCCTTAGGGGCTTTAGAGCATTACGGCTTTTACAGTTTCATCGGACTTGGACTTATGAACACACGAGTATTTTTTGTAGGTACTCGTCGATCGTGTATACAATCTGTATAGTGAAAATAATCATTCGAAGTGGCATAACAATAGTCACTCAAAAGAGTCCGTAAAAGAAAAATATTTATATAAATTACAAGCTTTTCAAATTATTTGAAGCAACAGAATATTAGCTATAAATAGGAATATTTATTTTTTCAGTGATTATCCTAACATCGTTCCTGTATAAGTAGATACTTTTATACAAGATCCCGATCGATACCTTTTAATATATTCACCTAAATAAATACCATTCAGCAGAGCCCTTACATAAAATTATTTGTATTTTAGTACAACTGAAATATTTTATAAAAGCTTGTTTTTAAAAAGAATTTTTTATATTATTATTTATAATTTTTGTCGTAATCTCATCATCAAACCCTTTCATTAAATTTGATACCCATGTCATGGGGGTGTATAAAAAATAAATGGGCCGCACTCTTTAGGAGTCCGCCATATTTATTTTTGAATAACATCACTTAGCTATCCGTGCATTATCATTCAAACTAAACGTGTATGCGAAATTTCAGCTCAATCTGTTGGGATAACTCTTTTAAAATTCAGTTGCAAGATTGGACTCATACTAACTAACAAGGCAAGTTAATAAAAAAATATAAGCATACTTTGTCTGTCATATTAAATCTAGATACAAGGTTACTCTGAGGTAAACGAAATTTTTTGAAAATATTGAACACTTTTTTTTGCATAAAATAAGAATTATTACTTCATAATAACGGGAACAGTAAAATTTTTTTTTTTTTTTCGAACTGACTATACTGTTAGCCTGAGGGGCCCTGGAGCCTTTACGGCTTTTACAACTTTACCGGGCTTGGGATCAGTAAAGTGTGTTGCTATGAAAGTAGAACGACATTTAGAACACTTAGAATGAAACTTGAAAATAGTCACCCTTTGTAGTTTAATTCATTAAAACACTATTCGATTACGGATTCGTAGTTTACGTCCAAACTATCCGAAAAGTATCAACATCACATCAATATTTATTTTAATAAATATCCGCATTTAAGCAGCAACTTTCCGAAGTTTTAATAACAAAATATTTTAAACAGTGAAGAAAATCGAGGCATTATTATTAAACAACAACTACTTTGCTGTAATTGTCCTTAAATAACAAAATAAAGCAATAAACATCGAATATAAAGTCCATCAGAATAACTTTGATTGGTTTGAACAGACTAGCCGTTGGAATGTATAATAAATAATATGTAGGCTATACGTATATTATGAGACAGCTAATCTGTTCAAATCAATTGCAAATTTTATTAAACAGATATAAACATTATTTTTATATATATACTAGGATTATGCTACGATGAGGCTGGCATGTGCGAATTGTATAAAACCCCCCTTAAATATAATAATAAAAATAATTACAATAATTTTGACTCGATCGTCATTAAAATTTATATGTAAAATTTCAGATTAAATTTAAAGACAGCTCGTAAAACGTCGTAAGATGTTTATCAGTTTTGAACAAAACCGAAATCATAACGTCGCGATAAATCATAAGATATTAGGAATAAAGAGAACATACATCCCCATTCAGATATTCGTTTATGCCTAAAGGTGGAATTTGTATCGTCCAGACGTCCACTCACTTGAATAAGTGTGTAACCAAAGAAAACATAGATAGACGAGAAATATAATACAAAACAGATATCTTAATGGATCTAATGAACGCAGCTAACATTCTTCGAAACGATAAACAAGATAATAAGTAGACGAAATAGATTATTGGAAGCACGGCACTGGTTAATGAGCACGATAAGCTGTATAACAACACAGCTATGAAAATGAAAATTACCTTTGATCAAAAGGTAAAAATTGAAAATAAACAGAATGGTCGTGGACCAAGTAGGTCGGGTCACACCTGCCATATTCTAGTTTCTTTAAAAGCACACCTGCATTAACATCGACCGTCTTATAAAAAAACTAAATTAAGAATGTGATCATTTTAACAGAAGATAATAAATACAACGCTAAGTGAAGATAAATTTATCAAATTACCTACATACTACAAATGTGAAGTAAATAAAAAGATATACGAACCGGGTGAATATTTTGGTAGAAGACTTATCCTAGGAATATCACTGTTATATTTCATAATCAAAACCATATTTCAATGTAAGGGTGTGTTAGTGGCGTCCGGGGAAAGCGAGTCGACATGGTCGCAAGAAATATTGCCAGTTTGGCGGTAAGACGGTAGAACTACGTAACCAAGATATCTGCCATCTTCAGGCCCGGCTAGAGCCTTGTGCGGGTTATCTTTCCGCTCGGCGCCGCTCTTTACGAAATTGCGTACACAGCAAACAAAGAAATTGCACGTCTAGATAAGGAACCGGAGCGTATCACGTTTATGAACGCCCCTCGGCGTCATTCGCCCGTTCCATTGCATTAACCTCACAAACATCGTATCGTTAGACCCCATTTTAGTATCGAACGCGACGCGTCTATAAACAAACAGTACAAACTATACGATTCTTGAAATTCTATATAATTTAAGTTACGTTTAGATAAGCCCTGATAAAATAATAAGTAAGCAGATAATTAAATGAACACCCAACTGTTGCAACCTTCAAAAATACTGTATTATAAATTGCTATCTACACAATATCTTACTATATTATAAAACAAAGTCCCCCCGCCGCGTCTGACTGTCTGATTTTCATACGGCTTTGATCAATGGATGGAGTGATTCATGGGGAAAGTTTAGATGCATAATTAATAAATTCGGTTTTGTGTAATATGGCTGAAATGTGACGATGATTGTCATCATGTCACAAAAATCATGCCGACTGGGAGCTTTACTGGTGTACGCCGCATAAAGCAATAGAGTTATATGTGTTACTCTGCTACCCGTGCGAAGCCGGGGCGGGTTACTAGTATATTAATAAAACTGTATTTCTGTCTGTATTTGTATGTATATATATTTTCATATTTTCTGGTACACATTTATTATTATAAAGAACACTGATTACGAATATGACAAATAAATTGTCATATTCGTCGATCTGTTTGTAAACGGCTTGACCGATTTTGATGAAATTTTGTACGCAGGAAGTAAATATAATAATTGTATAATTTATCAAGTGAGAGGCTATATGAATTGTCAATAATAAGAGTTAAAAGTAATAACCGCGTGCGGAATCGCGGGGCACCGTAGTAATCTATATGACTATATTTTAATAAAATATAAGTATATAAAGTAAAAATAAGGAAATTGATATTATGTACATTTAATAAGTGTTATTTATATGGTACAATGCCAGTTTCAATAGTTAACTTCTTAATACCAACCCTTAACTTAACCTCAAAAACTATGTTAAGCTGCATAAGACTTAGATATTACGTTTTTAGTAACTCTCCTTGACTTAGGTGAAAACTCGATTGAAGTTTGATAATCCGCAAGCCGCTGCCCGTCAGAGATACGGTAGTTTTCGACGACGAGGGTCGGCCTCCCCGGACGGATATTCTTTGCGATTCAACGGCTCAAAGGGAGCTTAGGCCTAGCGGCTAAAGAATGGCAATGACCGCCTCGATGATCGAAATAAAATTAAAAACAGACTCGTTCGTTAAACCTCGCCAAACTGGCCCGATAAGTATTTACCTAACTAATATTTTAAAATGTACACAGGCGAACGTGCTCACGCCGACGCCATTGTGTGTAAATTCATGCGAGCTCGTCGACCTAAACAGATTAATATAAAACGTACTTACTATAAAATGGAAGTTAATACTCATTTCACACACAATTATTAGTTGCTATCAACGCAAGTTGTGTACTTATGTTATAGGGTATGTATTAGATTAAAAAAGCAATCTAGAGTTAAGTTTTTATTGTTTTTATTATTATTTTATACAAATACAGATTTGTGCCTTTTGAACTAAAATAAAATGTAAATAATTTAAAAAAGTTTTCATTCGCGAAATTAATAACAAAAAGGCGTAGATACCTCCTACACATCACGGGGCCAGTCAACTGTATTCCCCAAGGGCGTGAATTCCGGCTAAAATTATCCGTCACAAAATACGATGCCTTTCAAGGCGAACCCTCCTTCCGAAATATAAGAGAGAACGAGGAATTTTGGGCTTTGAGTGACGTGACTGCTTCCCTTGACGGCTTTTACGAAATACACGTAGATATTTTATCTATATAACGTTAATACTTAGACATTTTAGTTCAGTAATATTTGTAACTTATTAAATCAAATAAGAATTTCTAGCTGAATTATATGCGATTAGCATAGATTATGGAATATAATATATCTACTTTTTTATATTATTTTATGAGTTTAGTGTATTTTTTTATATTACAAAGGTGGCAAACAAGCATACGGCCCGCCTGATGGTAAACGTCTAACGTAACCTATGGGCGCTTGTAATACCATAGGTATCACTAGCGCGTTGCCGACCTTGAACCCCCCAAAGAGCCCTGGAAACCCCTCAACGCAGGAACACAACACAAGTTTATTTGGCTGCGATCTTTTGTAGGATGGAGGTATTCTACCAGTCGGGCTGCCCCAAGTAGAGAGAAATCTACCTACCTCTCTCTCTTTTAGCCACAATCTAACCTGATTTTAAATGCTTCTCAAATGCAGCCCCGGGAACACACCTAAAGGTGTTTGGCGGCAGATTTTCAACTTGTGGTGGTAGCTAACTAGGCTAAACGCTACCAATGAATAATCATTGCTTCATTACATTATGTTTTAATTATAATATGATAACGTTAATCAGTCAGATTTAGCAAATTACGTTTACCGTGATTGACGTACTTATATTAATATTCGAAATTAAATTACTGTAATCACAAAAATGACGGGGCGCTGTTAATAGATTCAACACAACAATAAACGTTATAAGAAGGCTCTTTAATCGTATTATTATTATCAATAGTGTAATATAAAAGACCATAGGGGAGACAAGACCCATAAAGATACTGTTATCGAGTTGACTGAACACTAGCAGAGAACTAAAATTCGTGAGGAATTTCTAGGACACGTACTCTCAACCGCGTCTCGACTCGCAAAGTAGTGTCGAGGTACTTGCCCACTCTCTTCGTAACATTTTCGCAAACGACACGACTGTGGCGCCGTGAAATTTGCAACATCGGCGCCAAACCAAGCGAGTTTAAGCCCAGCGACAACTAATCGGAGAAATGGATGAACGAATTCAATTATCTAAATTTTGACGATTTCATTTAGAAGTCTACGCGCTTACAATAATTCCTAACAATTGGAATGAATTATTGAAGCGTATACGAGTCTGTCTGTAGTTTTCAAATTTTATTATTACATTTTAGTACGTTCAAACATACAAAAATTTATAATATTGAATATATAAGTATAGATTACGTGGCATTTTGTAGGTGTAGGTATATAGGTGTAGTGACGCGAACGAACCGTGTGAGTTGTGACGTATAACCCCTGTTCGCCCGATAAAAATGTTGTCTATACTGAAGTATTATAAATCATCAAACAGCACTTCTTTTAAATTATACGTGGGTGAAACCGCGGGCACAGTTAGTCAATCGATTTCCAAATTGTAAATCGCGATGATCTGGGGCGCAGTGTCGCGTTGGGGCCCTAATTTAAGGGACGCGCGAGGCGAAACACACAGGTTTCCTGCAAGCGAGATAATGACAACAATTATGTATTTGCAATAATCAGATCTAATTACGGATCAATAATAAATGAAAGTAGCAGTTTAAAAACTTAAGCGCTGATTTGTAAAGTTGTTTTCACAAGAGCAAGTTTATCGTTTTCATTAATTGTAATGTTTGTAGTTTTTTTATGTCTTCTAACAAATAAAATATTATATATTTCTTGGAATTCTAAAAATAAAAAAACTTATTTCTTGCTAAAGCTAACATAAAGGTGTCTGTCTAAGAAGGGCGTCGCAAAAAACTACAACCGGGAAGGAGTTGCAGTAAAACATATTAAGATTATTCTACAGTAAACTGTTAACGTAGTCTTATGAATTGTAAGTTATCATGTTTACTCGTTAAAATATGATTATTTTAAAGAGAAAACTACACAGACCCCAAGGGTCTGATATTAAACGGTAAAGAAAAATAATTATCATAATGAAACTTACATATATTTTTCCATGTAATTTATCATCCTAAAAATTCGATAAAGTTTTTTTCCTCTCATTCGGTTTGCTGTATACGCAATTAAATTCTGTGTTCAAACATTTTGTTGAATTTGGAACAAGCACAGTTTATACAAAAAATAAATAAAACGTGATCAACGTACCTACTGGCTGGCTGAATGGAGTTATTCCATTGAGCTACCCAATTTAAATTTATTAAATTAATATTCGTCCAATTTATACTAGACTAGAAAGCCGGCTTTGTATATTATATATTAGTATAATATATATAACTCTATTGGTTTACGCGGCGCTTGCCATTATAGCTCCAGTCGGCATAATTTTTGCCGACATTTTCAACAATCATCGTCATATTTCAGCTAATTTACACCTAAACCTTCCTCATAAATCATTCCACCCATTGATGAAAACCGTATGAAAATCCGTTCGTCGTAGTTTTTGAGTTTATCGTATTTAGACAAACAGACAGACGCGGCAGAGGACTATATTTTATAATATGTATACTATACTACTATTTAATTTCTCGCAAACAATGGTAAAAAATTGAGCACATAACTCTTAAAAAAAAATGTCACCTCGGTCCTTGTGTCCCAAGAATTAAATTCCCTGATTTTTTTCACTTTTGTATAATCCACTATTTCATCACAACTCTCACCGTTATGTCTCTATCATAGTTCGTACCGACAATATAGAAGAAAAAACGCAATATTTAAATTCATTATTAATTCAAGCAAGTATAAAGGCGGTTCTACGTTTTTACCTACTATTTAAATTGGAATAGGCGTTAAGCTATTTTTAATATCAGAACGGATGAGTGAGTTTGGTACTACTACAATACCGTGAGAATGTTTTGTAAATCACAAAATATTTCGTCACATTGAAAATAAAATCAAAAGAAGCGACTGCTTTATATTGACATGCTCTTGGATGTCGCTGTAGCGTACAATTTCTATTAATATTTATACGAAATACGTAATTATAAGCAGTTCTGTTATCTACTTACTTGCATACATGTATTTTTTTTTTCTGAAGAACAACAAGTAGATTAATGTTATCGTAGTTTAGTGTGTAGTTTATCATGTCCTACGAATGAGAAAACTGAATTGCTTAAAATTACTCCATTTAATAATAATTTATGGTTTTACATCTATTTAATTAAACTGAAAATTTAATATAGACATCTTGAAAACATTTCTTAATCACTATTGTCAATTACACTTGTATGATTTATCATACAAAATCCGTTTAAATTACTTAAAGCCCCCTTATATGACTGCATATTGTGATACTGCGCGTGGCCGCGTGTCGGGCCTTGGCAATTTATATTATTTACTTCTCCCAGTACATTTTATAAGTAAGTCGACTATTACTCGTTTACTTTAAAGACTAATTAGCTGGGATAGTTGTAACTTCATTAAAATTATAAACTACTGCCGTGAACAGACAGACAGATGGCGAAACTAAAAATATTTTATGTATAATGTCATCGTTAATTAAATAGAATTCACAACTATCGAGTCGAAAGAATATTTGAAATAAAAATCATGAAGTTGATATAAAAATACATTTTATACTCGGCAAAATGGCTGCTCTTCTTAAAACCATGGCTAAATGAGTTTCGATGTTATTTTTATTGGGTATCAATATATTATGACTATAAATTTAAATTAAGAACTGACCTCATTCTCATTATTATAGATCAGAAAGATATCGGTTATTTTCCACCTGACACATAGGTTAAAACGAGACCTTTTGTGAATATGGTTATTGCAGGTAAGTTTTGTCAATTACATTAACAAGTGTTACTTTACGAAGCAATTACGTACCGTTTTTCTGTAAGGCCAGGCCAATGGCGATAAGATGTCGAAAAAACAACAACAAAACCTTGTGTCGCCGTCCGCACGTCTCTGGAGGTAAAATCAATCAATTCTTTGACTGACTGATATTTTTAATAATAAATAGACTATTTTTTAATAACTACTTATATAAAAATTTAATTTGTAAAAGGAAAGTAACACATGGTATTATTTATATATAATTTTTCTATTTTATTTTACAGTGTACACTGTACTTTACAGTGTACACATAGTTTTACCATGGCTGCAGCCACTTTAGCAACTGTTTAGTTAGATAAAAAAATGAATTAATACTTGTTTGCACTTTTGGTTCGTGCCCTGGCGAGCTTAATGCAACAAGGCATTTTATGCCAACTACTCAGGGGTATTGTGGAAAAATATATCATTATAGGTAGTGCAAAAAGAAGTGTTTAAAAAAATGCGAGCATACAGTAAAGTTTGTGTATTTTGTTGGTTAAAACATAGATACATAAATATTGTTCATTTGCAGTGCAGTCTGTGTGTAGATAGATCATTAGAATGCAGTAGAAACACGATCTATTCTGTCTGTCATATGGAATTACATTACCAGACCGCATTAGGAATTAAGGATACGTTGAATAGCTGATTTGTGTAACAAACATACTAATGTTTCTTCATTGGTTTGGACACGTGAAACCTATGAATGGTTAAGATTGACCAAAAACGTATACAATTCATTTTTTGTTTATTCAAAACATGGTTCGAACGTGACTTAAGCGGATAAGCATATGGGGTTACCGTAGCTTATGAATGTTTGTAACATCAGATGTATCATCACTAGAACCAACATTGTACCCCCCCTTTCCCAATGAGCTCTGGAAACCTCACTGACCATAGAAACACAAACAACACAATGTTACTCGGCTACGATCTTCTGTAGGGTAGAGGTATTTAGCAGTCGGGCCGCTTCAAGAAGCGCGAAATTTCCAAAAATATTTCTCTGTGCCTTAGCTCTCCAACTCCAACAAAAGAAAGAGATTATTAATTGTAACGAAAGTTAAACAGCTTTTTAAAGACAAATAAATGGCACTGTATTATTTCTTCTTATTCCAATCGTAGTATATATTGATCCTACTAATATTATAAATATAGAGTAAAGTTTATGTCTGTTACTCAATCAATCAAAAATGGATGAACGAATTTAGATGAAATTTGGCACACAAATAGATTATAATAACCTAGATACACCACATAAGATACTTTTATACCGGTAAAGACCCTGAAGTCTACGCAGACGAAGTCACGTACAGAAACTTGTAAATAGAATAAAAATAAAAAGCTACATATTTGAGGAAAAAGATATAACAAAAGCAATTTCCTTAAATTAACCTATTTGTACGTAAAACATTCGTGTAAATCGAACCACGAACCCAAGGCATCAAATAAAACGAACCGTGAAATCATTAAGCACAGTAACATATCATTTCTACATAACCCATATTCAATGTTGGTATCGAAATATCAAGTAATGTGGAAAATCGAAACTCCTCCGTCTGGAAAATGGAAACACTCTCAAATACTGTGGTTAAACTGAACAAGCATCAAAATCATACAACTTTTGAATCGAACACTATTATATGGTTTCGAGAACGTTCGACATTATTTTAATACTAGCCTCAAGTTACACAATGTTAAGGATACCTGACATATGTGGCCGTACGTACGAGTACATAAGCGGATGAAACAGCTTTACGTAACGGGATTGTTACGTGCGCCGAGGGATTTGGCATGCCAATGACATAAAGGCACGGTAGCTTCAAACAAATAAACCTCTATCGACATTTTTAGTAAACATTATATATAAAAATCCCTTTGTTTTCAACGATATTAATGTACCTACTATGCACTACTGGTCCGAACGTTCGGAACTACCATTCTGTTCCATTCAAATGTACCATAAATAAGTAATTAAAAAACTACTGCATTTGAACCTTTGATAATCGAATATTAGACAGCAATATTTTGAGACATATTTAATTAACCATGTTTTTATCCACACCGAGGTACACAAAGACTAAGGTTACCTTTCTCGTTCTATGACCTGACCAAAAGATAAATGTCAAAAAGACAGCAATAGACGTGCTACTTCGGTGCCTAAATTATATTCAATTCTTTATTTAATGAAAACAGATAGTTTTATTGTAAGAACCAGTCCTATGACGTCGGGACTCGTGAGTCATCATGGCTCTAGTGTATAAATAATAATACCTTGTAAACCTTTAAAAAGGTGCATAAATTTGTTGTAACTATAAGAAGTATGTTTTAAATTATCAGATTCCTAACTAATTTTTTTTTTGAGTTACTTACCTAATCCTTAAGAAGTTTAAAATATAATATTTTCGGTGGAAAGGTTAATTGACTAATGTGAAAAGTTGTCATATGCGCGTTAGTCAATTAGCCTTTCACCGTTGTTATTCTTATACTGTTGTATAAATTTGTATCAGAAAAAATCATTATATCTTAATAAAATGCTTCTGTCATATAATGATGAGAATATTTGAAAATAAATACGACTAAACAAAAACATTAAATGGTGGTTGGTATACCGCGCTGAGTCGAATTAAATGCGTGTTAGATTTAATCCGTTTATACCACTGTAGACCTTGTGTAAGTTTGACTAATTAATTTTCTAACCTTAGAACTTGTATTGCATTTTAAAATTTACCACGTATGAGAAATATCTTTGATCAAAACAACACACAAATATATAATTTAAAATATACGTTTATGCTTTCAGACTTTCATATCATAAATATGTTATAACTTAAAGATATATATTTCGTGACGTACAAAACATAACTTAGTTTCCGGGTATAAAATCTGAATAATAAAATTGGCATAAAATTTGTGGTATCGTTTGAGAGCCAAGAAAGGCTTCCTGAGAGTCAACTTAACGGACATTATACATAGTTTTGGCAGCAATGACTCATCGAAGTTAAATTTGTTGTTTGTGCTTCCAGCGGCATGGCACCGAATGAATTGCATTTACGTTCGTAAACTTATCGTGAATAAAACGATATAGGCTCGACTGTAAATAATAGCCACAAAGATAGCAATGTCAATATTTTTACTATATGACTTTTCTCACGCATTTGGTAACATACATATACAACAAAGAAATGATATTCGATACCGCTATAAAGTTTTTTTTGTATTGTGCAAAACCCTATGTGGTAGGTGTAACTCTATTCAAATGACGATAAGTCGCAGATTGCAATGAAAATAAATGTGATGGCTCAGGCAAGACGTATCGCAAGCGATGTAGGCAAATTCGCAAATCCCGATAGCTGTGGGTGGGCATAAACAGCCGTGAGAACCGCAAGTGAGGCGTATCCCGCTGACTTTAGATACCGTAGCCGAAGACCGTAACGAAATGACCGTTTCTAAATATTCAGAAGGACCGGTCGCTAGATACCGTGAGTGATATTAAGACAGATTCTTAACTTTGATATTGAATTTTGAAGATAGCTTATTTGGTAATATGGCTCTCAAAATCCGATGCATAAGGAAACTTTAAAAACTTCGTAAAGAATCTAATAATCATAGCTATTAGTTCTACGGGGTAGCGGAGTTTGCGACTTCGATTTCGGCTACGACCATTTCTTATCCATTAGATTTGATTAGAGTAAATCGATCAAACCCAGTCCGATCACCAATTTTGCTAAAGGCGAACATTGCATACATGGCGAACTATTACCCGTACGGTTCTATGAAACTTCCATGAGGAAATTTGTTACGTAATTTAGATTCATACTCTTTTATGGAAATACATAACAACAAAACAGTTAATTAATATAATAATCAAGGAATGTTTGTATTAAAAAGTATATACGATAAAATAATTGGAAATATTATGCCATACTAGCTGGCTCCGCAGACGTTGCCTGATCTTTCCAGTAGTCAATAACTGGACCTCAGCGCCACCTATCCCGTTCAAGTATAACATAAAAACCGTGTCTATGAAAATAAAACACTTAGATTTAGCACATAGTGATGGATTAAACAATTTTGAAGTTTATCAAACAACCTTTTTATATAGGTTTTAGGTAGGATTTTAAGAACATTTCTTAAAAAAACAATTCTTCTACATGTGCCTAATTTAACATGACGACGTGAAAATAACCGATTAAATTAAATAGCCGTAAAACATCGGTAACCACTTTATTTGAATTATATGGGTATATTAAAAAAACTGCGAATGGCGACTAAACATTTGCGAGAGTGCAAAAGAATGTAAAACTCTTAGGAGTGCTGTTTTGTTTGAAAACAGCTATTTTTATGAGCTAAAAAGTAACCTGGAAGGAAACTTCTCAGCTTACCTTTAAGGTATCTTGTGCTATACTCGAAGGTAATGGTCCATGCATTTTGCATATTTAAGAGACCGGCCAGAAGCTGCTAATTGCTTTTATTATAGTATGAACCACCTATATTTCTATTTAAACAAGTGTAACCCTTATTATTTTGTAAACAAAAAAGAACTGTATAGTAAAAACTGTAACGGTCTAGCTTGAAATTGTTAGGATAAGAAACTAATTGCTGTAAAAATATACAACTATTTATTTACGGGTTAAATTCATGAAAATATATATTATAGCATACACTTTTAACTTTTCAATAGGTTTTTGAGGTACAAAGAAAACAAATAAGTTTGACAATATACTTAGGGTTACCAGATTTAATATATACTGGGATATCAAAGTGTGCGTGATGTGTGTTTCTTATTTCATACTTATATTTTCCTCTTTCAATTTCAAAAAATCCTTATATTAATTACAGTTACTTCACCGGTTCTCTGACTGGGGGCCAAATATTAGGCCATCTCAGGAAAGTTATTTTCTTTGATAAACATAACCTATGTTTATAGTTATAAACATAAAAGAAAACATATAAGATCCTGAAGCACATTACCGATTTGCCGGACAATAAGTTCAAGGACCATGTCAAGACGGTTTTACTGTCCAAAGATTATTTATATGGTGGATCATTGCGTGCAAAATAGTGATGTCTAGAAGTGACTCCCTCTATGTGTACCCACTAAATTAATATGATTATTAGCTGTAAATATAATTTGTACAGTAAAAAAAAACAATTGAGTTTCTTGTCGGTTTTTCTTGATGACTGAGATGTTTTCCGAACCAGTAGTACTGTTTTGACGTTCATAAGTACTTTCTTATGGTCTAAATTAAATAAATTATTTATTATTTAATTCATACTATACCTACATCAAAGTGAACACAGTTTTGACAATACGGATGTTTTTTTTTTAAATCCTTTTACGTTTAGAGTTTGTCCACAATCTCATGTGGTGTTAAGTGACGATGTGGCTTCCGATGGTAACACGCTATATTTAAGTGGGGGAAGTGACTCTCAAATACAGCTGCCGGTACACACCTATAGGTGCTTGGCGACAGATTTTCAACTTGAGGGTAGAAAATGCCCAACCACCACCAAGCTATGATTTTATCACGATGCTTTCCTTGACAGACAGCTCAGGTTCATTTCAGGAATTCGAACTCACTTCGATCGACGCGGTATCCTGTTAAATGCAGAAAAAGGATTAACTAAATCGAGATCGGCGTGCGAGTGCTATATAAAAAAATAAGCCGATAGAGGGTACATTAAAATATGAACGGTACCGGGCGAGGTTGCAGGTGTGCCTCACCGCACGGCGCACACCATCTGCTGTCACTGACGCTCCTCCTATTTTACCACCATGTGGTGTAACACACACGTGTGTTCTTCTACAATAATTACTACTTTCATTTTATCCATGTTTACCGGATGCTTTATATCGAATGGAATGGTGTTTAATCTAAAACTATATATTTCAATAATAGGTAGATATAATTAATAATACAAGAAGCTTAGCAAGCAATTTCGTTGTGAAGACTTTTTGTTACAATGTATGTATGTCTGTTTGTCTGTTTCTAGTACCTAATTTCTGAAACGGTTGGACCGATTTTGACGGGACTCCCACTAGGAGATAGCTGATATTATAAGGAGTAACTTAGGCTACTTTTATTGTAGAAAAAAGGATTTTGAGTTCCGCGCAAATAAAAATAATTCAGAAAAACGAGCACGATTCGCGCGTGTGGCCGATCAACGACATCCTGTAGTCCACTCGAGCGCAGCCGCGGGCACAGGTATAAGTTTTGTATAAAAATAATATCAAACAATAGTGTGCCCGATCAACGACATCCTGTAGTCCACTCGAGCGCAGCCGCGGGCACAGGTATAAGTTTTGAATAAAAATAATGTCAAACCATTGATTAATTGTTTGTTTCCGCGCCGCTTAAACTAGATACCTTCGGCGTACTATAAAAAAACTCAATCAAAACTATACCGAATGAGTATCACACCGACAATGTCACGTAGTTGACAAGCTTCATTTCAACTAGTCACTACACACTACGATATTAAGTTGCCGTATTCTAGGAGCTATATATTGTTTGTGGGTAGCGCGGTATCTAGTTGAAGCACAGCTGACACCAAGCATTAATATAGATATATTACACTTTTTTCAGTAAAAGTTAATATTGCTGCTTTTTCTTCTATATGACTTATATTATGTTACAATACTGTTAGTTCTTAAATTACAAATAAATAATGTTACAGATATAATTAATAGCTCTATTCATCTATGTTTTTATGAAATCTATAATTAAACACATGTTTCATAACTTAATTATGTTGGAGCTAATGAGCGACTGATGTTAACAAGCACTATTGCGGGAGCTACCACTTTACGTTAAACGGTTTCACATTCAAGTGTTTAATTATTTATTAATAGCAACGGACAACTTTATAAGATACTATTCAGCCGGAGTGACGTACATACCACGTACCGTACGGTGACGTCATAAAATACCCGTAATATAAAACGGAAATAATAATTCAGGACCAGTGGTAGCGTGTATGTGCACAGCATCGATCGAAGTGCGTTCGAATCCCGGCAGTGAGCGTGAGCTTTCGGTGAATGACAAGATCGTTATGAAATCATAGTATGACGTTAGGATATTTTCTAATGCCGTGACGGTTACCTAAAACTTCAAGTTGTATATCTGTCACCGAGCACTTATAGTAGACTTAGTTCCACCAACTGCACTTGAGAGCCAGTCGCTCTGTAGGCTAACATCAGGTGAATTTAAGGTCAAACGCTAAACTTATACATAATACAAAAAAATAAATAAAAAAGTAGACCTATTCACTATAGTTATTATGCAATATGTATAACCAGTTGATGTTGAGTTAATGAGTTGAAGTGTTATGCGTAAGTAATATAAATGTGTTATAAACCTGCGGGTAATCATCAGCAACCTTCAAAACTGATTGATTGATTAGTAACCGTGTTATTACTGGATAATAATATAATACGTGTTACATACTGCAATGTAGAAACAGTGTACGTACCTGTAACAAAAATACTAATTATATTAATTTAAATTATAACATAACACAATTTTTAATATTAATATACGGTTACCATACTTCCAAGTATACCCGATTATGATATTATTTGAAGCGTCATTTAAGGTATCTTAAATTATGAATTGTTTATTATTGTAGAATTAAATAATAGAAAATTTAATAATATTATATTTATAAATATATGCAACTAAATGCTTAAAATACTTAATAAGATTACATATCTAATATTCAAAAATAATGTTTGGGTTAATTTTTAATTGCTCTATTGGGTGAAGATAATTTCTGATATATAAATTAATTCCTATTAATTAAAATGCCAATAAAATGCCGTGAGTTATTGGTTAAAATAGATAACTAAACGGTCATTCAAATCCAGACGAATGTGAAGACTGGTTGGTTAAATTTAATTTGAATTTAAAATGACACTTATGACTGGAATATTCACGAATATGCAATACAGTGTCTATACAGATGTTTTTACAATAGTCTTGCTTGCTACTAGTCTTTTTTTTTATTCTTAATTTTTTTAGAGGCTTTTATGCAATTCACATTTGCCAGCCTCATCGTAGCATAACCCTAGTTTCCGAACATCATAACATAAATAATGTTTATTAATAAGGTACAAATTGATTTGAACAGACTAGCCGTCTAATCAGTGGCTTGCTACTAGTCTTAAAGCAGAAAATCTATATTCGGAGACCGTGGTTTATCAACTTTTTGATACACAGTACAAGCATAGTCATGTGGTCATAGCAAAAACAAAGTACAAATTTCAAAACTATTATCTATCAATAGTTGTCTGAACGCGCCAATCTCTGGAATTAAGAGTTACTTTTGCAAAAATCCTTCTGATGGAGCAATTAACATACGAAGTGTAGGTTTAAATTAAAAAATTAAGCGCGGGTGATACCGCGGGCACTACTAGTATATTATAAAGATATTTTATCAATACTCTTATTTATTACGTCAGTTAAATAGGTAAACGGTTAAGAGTGGTGGTAGAATGGTTGCGCGAATGCGACGAGGGTCCACGGGGTTCATCGCACCCGGGTCGGTCCCGCGCGACGGAAACGCGCTGGGGGCGAACGACACGGGGTCCGGGGAGTGGTTCATGTACATTGTATTCCATTCCACATCGAACAAACACGACTCCCTTTAAAATTATAGACACATTGTCAAACGAACGAGCCCTATTATTTAATATTGATTTAGTTTTCCAAATGTTTCAAAATTATTTGTATGTAGTAGTATAGTAACAATAGTCCGCAGTTTTACTCGCAATACTTATCTTCTATCTATACATATAACAAAATTAAAGTGTCTGATTGTAATGTCAAAGTAACACCTTTTTACTCAATGCATGTGATAGTATACACGATACCTATAACATTTTTTTTTTATTTTTGTCCGTCTGTATGTTTGTTCCAGGTAATCTCCGAAACGGTTAGACAGATTTTGACCAAACTTTAACTGGCAGATAGCTGATGTTATAAGGTATAATTAACTTTTATTTTAGCAAAATAATTAAGTTCCGCACAAAAAAAAAGTTTTTTAGTAGTCTACGTGAGCGAAGCAGCGGGCACATCTAGTATACCAATATAAATCAAAGATATTATTTGTTTGAACACAGTAATGTCTGGAACTACCAGTCAGATGGAAAAAAAACATTTTTGCTATTTATAGAGGAAACTTATAGACTATGTAACAGTATAATACAGTAATAATGAACGTTAAGAATATATATATATAATAGGCAAGTATGGGAAGTGAGAAAAACGATAAATTGGGAGCAGAGAGTTTGGTTGAAAAAATTAAACACCAATGAAACCGTGGGACATGGTTAGTACTTAATACATACTTAATTTTATTTAGACACGAACAAAGAAGTTCGGTACGTCATATCTTTGCCGTATTGTGAAGCTGTGGAACTGTCTCCCGGCCAGCGTGTTTCTTCCTTTCTGCAATATGGAGTCCTTCAAATATAGCGTGAAAGAAATTTGAGCAGGCCGGCATTCCGGGTTGTTGGATTGCACTGTGCTTATTATCAGGCACAATGAAGTCACTTCGCCGTGTTACGACGATAAAACCTATTTTCTTGAATTTTACGGTTTCATTGAAGGTGCGTTATTGTTCGCCCATGTACGCGGTTTACGACTTGCCAATAAATCTCAATATAGGTCGATAGCCTTATCGTATGAAACAATATTTCATACAGCAAGACCTTTCATATTTGACCAAGATGCGAAATGTACATGTTAGTTCATTATTTGATAAAACACAAAAAAATACATATTATACAATACCTCACGTAAGGATCAATGTAAACCGAATATTATTAAGTGAACAACTCTTGTATACATAGGTAACACATTTATATATAAAAGGAATTGTTTTCTCTACTACCCCAACAATTTGGATGATAATGAAATTTTGTATTTATTAATGTTTTATTTTGCAAGTATACCTACCTGGGTGTTTTTTTTTCATAACACAGCAAACCGACCTAGATATCTAAACTAGAAAAAAATAATATTCAAAAATGCTAGAGCTATTACTATCCAAATTTTTCTATAACCGGTAAAGGAACTACAGAACAAACTGGGTCAAAGTAAAGTGTAAATCAAGGCAATATCTATGTTAACACTTGAAATTGCACAGATAAACCAGAATCGTTGAAGTTGATCGTAAAACATGTTGCTTACTACTACGACTTTGCTGCAAGTCTCGGTGTTTATTTGTTATGCAACCCTGGTACAATACACAACGTAAAGCCCAAGTTAGTTTTTAGCATTAAACTAATTTCGGAATTTTATATCTCTAATCAGTAATCGTAAAAGCTGAGGTTTTATTATTCAACGTCATAAAATGCGAAATTGACAAAAACTAATATGTACATAATTTAATGACTTCATACATGGAATATTGATTTTATAAAGTCATTTTAACAAGTTTACCAATATTAAAATTTCATGAAAATTAATGTTCATATAACCTGCATTGAAAGTGTGAGTTTCAATGCCTGTTGACCCGAAACTAGTCAATTGCAGACGAATGCGACTGTTGTCGGGCAGAAAATTATCGTTTGTCCGAGGGAAGAAAACGATTTAGATATTGTCAGAGTATCTTTTTTTTATGTCAAAACTTTATAATTGTTATTTTAACCATCAACTAAACTGATATATATTATATTTCTGCAACTACAATAAATAAGAAATACAATTTGAATATGGATACAATAATTACAAGTACACCAAAAAATCTCATTAACAAAGCAACAACTGCAACTTTGAATTTATTACCTAAATAATTAAAAATAAGGTATTTGAGTGCTTACGACAAATCTTTTGTAATCACTATTAGTCTGAAATTCTTCTGGTTGGCTCCAGACATTAAAACTAGCACTTTTAATGCAAGTTATATAAAAAATATAGTGTGTGACGCGGGATTAAACACGATTTCACCCTCGTCTGAAATCGTCTTGTTTCAGCCTTAGTCACACAATGTACCCAATAAATACATGCAATGATGGCTCAGTGGTAGCGTGTACGACTTCGCGTCGATTGACGTCAGTTCGAATCCTTATAATAAGCCTGAACTTTCGGTGAAGGAAAACATCGTGAGGAAACCATAGCATAGTGGTAGGGCGTTTTCTAATGCCCGCCTGGCTAGCTACTACCCTCATGTTGAAAATCTGTCGCCAAACACCAATAGGTGCGTTCCGACAGCAGCACTTAAAAGCCAGTCTTCCACTAGGTTTAGCGTGTAATCATCTTGGGCCACATCTCACTTAAAATCAGGTGAGATTGTGGCCACTAAGCCAAACCTATAACGATAAAAAAAAAACTTAAAATATTAACGGTATACTCAAGACAGGATATTTATTATTAGAATAATTGAAATTTACCATAGTCGCATTAGCTACGTTTCCCTTTATGGTTCACCCACTTAAATTTATATTTATAGTATTGTTTTACAAATCTGATGAGATCATATTTCCTACATGCCTGTAAAAAATCTACTAATCCATAACGACGCTGTAAATGAATCTTGAACCATACTATTTTCAGTTTTAGCCGATATTCATTCGGAATAGTAAAATACTAATGACAATTTTAAATGTCAAATTCATATGATTCACAAACAATTTATTAACGGAAATTGCCAATACGTTTTTATTAAAGAGAATCACTCCCAACAAGTAAGTGGTACTCGTTTATATGGGCAGATGACGGGCGTTGTCCGAACACGGCATTCATGATCTAAGTAGGCGATAAAATATTAACAGATATTTACGCACAAATATCACTGTGCAATTAGTTTCACACACATTCATTAATCTTCACTGTAACCATTAAATGTAATTTCACCGTTCATGAATCAACGAAGAAATTCATTGGAATTATTCAGATTTTTTAAGTGCAAACTTCTTTAGCACCGTTGCGATTTGAAACTCGATGAAACGAAAAAGCGTCAGTAAAAAGAGACAACCAAATAAATCTATAGGATTTACCCTACGAGAGAATGAGATAAAATATATTTACATTATGCACGATTAATACAAGTCCTGATTTTCATGATTGTGATCGTCGTCGGATTGACCTAGTAGTGTAAGACGACCAGACTTCATACGCAGTACGCACAAGTAGTCGATAGTTAGAATCCCGCTGATTTAGGATATTTAAAAAGGATTTTCAAAGAACTTTTTTTCCACGTTTCACTTCTGATACGAGTGAACTGCTGCACACATAATTTGTTTTAAATATAATGGCACAGTAAAGTGGCAAAAGTATGCCTGATGGTAAGTACAATACCTACAATCCAAAAGAAGCGCTGACCATTGAGAGTTCAACAATCCATCGCAAGTCGCCGCTGTCATGGCGGCCTGCGTAAATAGAAATTGGATGTGTACCGGCTAATCCCGAAACGAGACGCGCATAAGCGAATTAATTACTGTAACGGGCTTTTCAACACAATATATAGGTAATATGGTTGTCACTGAATGGGGCTGTACAGCCCTACACTACCCGGCTATCGGCTTTTCCCCTTACACCCCATACATACCTACGGTTTAACGGAGAAATAAGTTGCATAATTCGATTAAATATTACACAAAATTTCACATAACTCTGGAACACAGAGCAAAGTAAGATATACAATAGATCCGCAAGTAGCGTACTGGTGTTTATCTACGGTCGCGGCCGGGTACTATCAATCATGGTGCCCCACACTCCGGGCTTCTCTCCGGGCGATCCCTGGATATTCAAAATCCCTCTACGAGTCCCTGTCGCGTCCGGTTATGCGCTAAACCCTCGCAGATGTTACCTACTTTACTACGGATGTTGAATTGTCGAGATAACTCAACTGCTTTACTGGACAGTAAGTAATTGGTTCAGTGTCGTTTTTTTTTCTGTCTATATTAAATACGTGAAAGTATACGGTCAAGGTTTTGAACTTTTGTGAAGTAAATATATTTAATAGTATTAAGTTTAATTATAATAACATTGTGTGTGAGTTGATAGAAATCTCACGTCATTTATTATATAAGAATCAATAAGTTCAATTACTACCGTTTATATTCTTTGATATACACTTTCTAATTGATATAAACTTTACTGACTGTGTACGTAAGTTACAACGAATATGCGTAGTTTCGCCAACATTTCGGGTAAGGCGCGCGTGTTCGTCTACACTTTCTCTGGCGAAACTGAGTGACGTTTGAAATGTTGGTAACGATTAACGTGTCCCATTACATCGTATCATTTGTTTTAAAATATTGTAAAATAATAAATTATACATACTTGTGCTAATAGGCGCTTTTTTATGTACACTTACATTTTCCTTTCGTTTCTTAAATTACTGTGAATAATTAATAGTCTATTTTTGGTATTTATGTAATTGACATAACAGATTTCTGTTCCTTGCGTGTCAGCGTCCATAAAGTATTATTCAAAATTACAAGTAATTCATAATTATATACAATCCTTAATATGTCTAGTATTATTTAAGGATAAAAGATATATAATAACCATGTTCTATGTAATTGTAACAATAAGCCTGTAAATAGTAAAACCAGTATGATACGTCAATTCCTTGCTATGAAGACCGCAACAGCCGGAATACGCGACAGAATAAACAAGTGTTTTAGCTTTTAACGCATTTAGAACATGAAGACATCAACACACGCCGGAGTTATACTTTATTTGTATAGTGTAATATCAATATCTGTATATCATTTTATTTATGAAGCAACCATAGGAAACAAACACCATTTCAATTTTCATTACTTGATACAACTAAATGTAATGCTCGTGTAATTCTTATAGACGATTACCAGTGTTATAAGAAAGTACGCCAAAAACAAATAAAAGGATGTAAGGAGGATCAAATAACATCTTAAGACTTGAGACACCCATCATCATCAACATCACCTGCACGTGTTGCACTCTACTGAGTAGAGAATGATGAAATAGTGATAGCGGAGTGGCAGGACCGTACCACCCAACTAGGTCGCGACCATCATGCATATGATGAAAAGCCTGTCATAGTGATACGATTACACGCGTCGCGTTTCGAGATGACCCGGTGGATACCCAGTTTCTAATTGTACCAAGCCTGGTGAAGCTGTAAAAGCCGTGTGAGGCTTCAGGGCCCTTATGGCCAACAGAGTAGTCAGATCGAAAAAAAAGCAGTTTCCATTTACGCAGGCCAGCGTGTCGGTGGCCGCAATGGTGCTATTATAAAAAAAAAGTTTTCTAACTGGGATTGTTAAATTTATCATCGCCTACAGATTCCTAAAAATCCCAGGTAAAGATTTAATGAGACACGTATATGTTTATTGTGCGGGTATATAATAAAGTACATAATTCGCCATTAACCCAGAGACCTTTATGTTCCGCACCGCAGCGATCAGCTGAGAGCGGACGCTTTTGGCGGCCGCAACTTGCCTACTTGGCACCGCTGCCGGCTGCGCTCGACACGACCTACTTCATGATCAAAACTGCAATGCCTACAGGGGGCCCTGTGTGTTAAAATGTGATATACCTACTAATAAAACTAAAGAGTCGAGAACAAAAGTTGTTTATTCATATAAACCAATACCCGTCCCCGCAGACGTTGTTATGCCCGTTCCGCCAATAACTCAACTACAGCACCACCTATCGCATTCAAGGATAGCATAAGAACCTCCACAATGAAACACTTATTTTCCTGTTCATCGATCAAACGATGTTGCAGTCTATCAAACAAATGTTTTTTTTTATCGTTATAGTTTTTGCGTAGTGTCCACAATCTCACCTGATGTTAAGTAAGTGACGATGTGGCCCAAGGTGATAACACGCTAAACCTAGTGGAAGACTAGCTCTCAAGTGCTGCTGCCGGAACACTCCTATTGGTGCTTGGCGACAGCTTTTCAACTTGAGGGTGGTAGCTAGCCAGACGGGCATTGGAAAATGCCCTACCATTATGCTATTGTTTCCTCTCGATGTTTTCCTTCACCGAAAGCTCAGACTCATTGCAGTGAGTTGAACTCAAGTCAATCGACGCGAAGTCGTACACGCTACCACTGAGCCAGCATTGACATTTTTGTAAGTATTTTTAAAGTCTACAATTATGCAGCACATTTATGTTACATATATTTTATGGTTTACTCAGAGTAAGCCATTTAAGCGCCCCAGATGCGTCTTTTTTGCTAATTGATTCATCATTATCGTCACAAAATATATCCTGGTCAGATAACATAGTTATGTATTAAAATATTAAAAATGGTTTCAGCGCGAAAAGAACATAAACGGACAAATAGACAGAGAGACGTTGAGTGTAAAAATCAACATAACTCACCAACAAAAAAACTTAACTTAACATACAATGTACATAGAGAAGATGGTTGTTGTTTTATACGATACAATGATATTAACTACAAACAAAGTGATCTCTTATAGGGGTTTGGTTTTTTCATTAAGAGGGACGGAACCCTCAAAACGAACGAAATGTATACCGTGAGAAAATTAAGAACGAATATCTTTACTATTAATATCTTATGAACATTTACGGTTTATCATTATATATTATTATGTATTATATATATTATTACATATTCATTTCTTACAACCTGCTTGAACTTACACATTGTTTAAAAAACTACTGAATTAAACATAGGGAAGTCCATCGACGTCATTGATTGTTAAGAATTATTTCATTTACAACTTATGGACCTTTACAGTATTGATATTTTTTCCATTCTTTTAATTACTTCTACATATAACGAAAGATAAACATTTGAAAACGTTAAAAAAAATTAATGGAAAATTTCATTTCAAATTCTTACGGAACACCGCTTTAAGATGAAGACGTAATATACAGCCAAAAGCGCAGGTATGTGTAAATGACGAATCATAAGAGAGCATCTGCGATCCGTGTACGCCCGCCCTCTCCAAGTTATTGAAAGTTTTTGCCACGATAATCCAAAATTCCGCTACCTGTCAGAGCTCACGAGGGTTTGGACATGGAAATAATTTTCTACACAAGATAATATTGAGGATGCCATTTGACTCACAGTTCGTGTGTCGAATTTTATAAAACCTTTCGTATACCAAATCCGGTTTATGTTGAATAAAACAATTTACGCTCATAGCGTAATTTTATAAAGCCAAGACCTAAATTAAGCTAGTTAAGCTATCCAACTAATATAAATAACTTAAGGTAATGTATAATATCCTACAAGATCAAATAACTTTTAGTTAAAACGTGAATTAAAGGTATAGACACCATGTTTATATTTGTCGTACACCATAAAGAAGGCTATACGCAAACGTGTTAGACCAAAACACTATACAGAACGCTATTTTCTGTACCGGTATTGATATTGATTGGTATTGGTTTGTATTAATTTAATGTTAAATAGAATATTAAAAATACAATTGAACAATTAAAAGTATGTTACAGGATAACCGGCTGGTCAAACTTGCATCCAGCTAACGTAGGTCATTAGGTAGGAGGGGGGACGGGTCGGGGGGCCCGTCTTCCCATTGCACAGGTCCGGCGGATGGGGGGAAGACAGTTAGGGTGTACCGAACTGTCTCCCATTGATGCCGGGGGCTCAGCAAGCTGCTGGGCCTGCCGCTGGGACGACGCGGCAACGAATGCCAAGTGCGAAGCCCCCGCGTCACCCCTTTAAGGCGGCGGATGGTACACCGTGGAGGTTTAGTGAGTAGGAGTCTCACATAACCACCCATTCCCCCCGGGACGGGTGTGTACCCATGAAGGGAGCCTCCACGTTAAAAAAAAAAAAGGTCATTAGGTAGGCCATTATATATCCAACTGCTGAAAGGTTTGCAAGCTGGCATGACAACGACGACCGTGGTAGGATTACCGATCTCGAGGTGGTCACCGTTCTATATGCTATGCTTACAATCAGACACAATGCCGTCACATTTTGGTTCTACTATAAAAAATATGAATAATGCTCCAGAGTCGTAACTTAAAACAATTTTAATGCCTTTCGAAAGCTAAAGATGTAAACTTTGATACTCATTATACCCCTCATTCCATGAACACTGTGATTCATCGTGCGTACAATTTAATTGATCTAAAACCGGCCCCGTGTACATGTTAAATAAACTTTAAGCTATATTTGGAATTAGATCACATGCCTTTGTATGTTTATGTGTACTTCTGGGGAACCGTATTTTTATTTGGTAATGATAAATGCGGCCAATGTAAACTAAAAAATTTGGGCCGAGACGCATCTTCGTTTAAAATTCGGCCATCCTAAAATATAGCCTACATACGCAGACGTCTGTTGTCTAAGCTACTTTCTAATCTGATATATAATATACTTTAAGTTTAACATAACAAGAAAGTACTACTAAACTAGACAATTTCCATAATGCATTATTTATTTATTAGAAAACTAACATCTTTTTACAACGAAAAATTACAGTTGGATAATTACAGAAAGCCAATTACAAGTTCTCACGAATAGATACCTAATAAGTAAGAAGCAAAATAAACATGTGGACACTGACTACAATGAGGTGGAACAATTCGTTACTGAGATAGTATATGATAGACAAGTAAATATAAGCATGAACAAAAAAATAAAACAAAGGAAAATTTAACTTGTCATTCCACGCTACGGTCGCTAACCGTCTGAAAGAATTCACTGCTCAGCCGACACTTTGCAGAGGATGCGCTGGTACAGAAGAGATCCAACTTCGTACGCTTGCTTAGTTTGTTAAAGTAGCTAGCAGCACGCCACAAGTAAGATTTCTGTCTATAATTAACTGAAACTGCTGGAATGTGCAATGGTGCATTTAGTCTGGTAAATTTAGAGGGAGCATTAAGCTGGATCTTATTTATGAGATTTGGGTTATCAGTGGTATTATGGTTATGTTTATATTTTTCATAGTTGTTAATCGTAATTTTTTACTCACATATAATTTAACCACCTGCGACTTTGTATGCGTTAACTGTAATCTAAAATGTAATAAGAATATAAAATATGGCCTACTTCACTCAGAGTAAACGCAGTTTTCTATTAGTTAAAGGATTTTCCGAATTTGATCATTAGTTCCAGAGACTACCACCTCCTACAAACAGACAAACTTTACTTTTTTATAATAACACAGAATATAGTACAGATTATTTTCACATATTACTACACTTAGTATTACTAAGCCTAAACAAAAACAAATAAAATAAAGTAAAAATTCATTAAAGCTCCAAAGATATGCTTAAAAAAAATCTTTAATAAAGTACTACTTATATAAAAATTAAAAGACCTCGACTGTAAATATACTTAGCAAAAGATAACACAAGGCCAATTTGTTGATAATAAATAAATACACATACTAAAGTCCACAGAAATTCATTATTTAAGTTATTTCATAATACTAGATAAGAATTAATTCACAAAATTGTTATTACTACATCGATAAAAACGCATATTATTATTAAAAAAAAATATCTTCATTTTAAATCACAAAAACTGAAGAAGTAAACCATACTATTAAAAATTAAAAGTCGTAGGTATACAAAAAATTTACAATCGACATAAGTAATCGCGTTTCACTAACTCGACGCATTCAATTACAAAAAACATATGCACGTACAACATATAACATCTCTGGATAACTTGTATGCACTTCTCTTTAATAATAGTAATGCTAGATGTAAGCATGTATTGAATTACATAAAATTAATGGACATATATTTGACAGTCATAGAAAATACTGAACGTTATACCTATCCGATCAAAAAATAGTTTTGAGTTACTTTCTTGTCGCGTACGAGTATAAAGAATTGGCATTTGCCTTTATAGAGTAAAAATGCTCTAGTAATAATGCACGATAATATTTTGTAGGTAACCGCCAATCATTATAAAACAGATTAAATTATTAACCTCTCAGAATATAAACAACTTATTTAGTTTTTATTGAAGCTCTATAGCCATTTAACCGTTACTAAAAAACAACTTCGGTATGTAATGTTAAAGCAATCAAGTGTTGTTTACATATTTACACTGAGTGATACAATATGAACGTTTCGGTCTTACGCTAAACCTAGCGTACAATCAGTTTTATCCCCGTTTTTAGTTAAAGGCAGCGAACTGAAGGGCACAGATAGCTATGAATGAGATGGTGCCCGGGCGGGGGCGGCAGAGGAGCGCGAGGGAGGGGCGTACACTGACACCCCACTTTGCAGATCAACAACCCCGAAACCTTAATCAAGATAAGCTGAGCGGACGCCGAACGAGATTTGCAAGAGAACAAATTTTAATTAGCAAATGTTCGCTCAGAGAAAGAGAACCATGTTAAATGGTGAAGCGCTGTCAGTATCCGAAATCAAAAAGAATATTCAATCTATCTATAATGGAAATTGCTTGACTCACTTAGCCAATTGTAATTGTTCCAGCTTTGTAACTTACGACTAGCTGTGCCTCACGGATTCACCCGTGTTAAAACTGTTCGACCAACTCAAAACCTCGCCGCAGCCAACACACACGTGTAGCCTATGGTACTTGCCTACAGCTTGTTAGATTGCTATTTGTTCATGGTAACTGCTCTGCTCCTTTGGGTCGTAACGTGCAGTTATATAGCCCTATAACTTTTATTAATAAATCTATGTATATTATAAAACATCTTGTTTATGTTCATTTTACGCGAAAACCACTAATCCGATGCAAAACATGGTTGTCCTTTAATTCATAGAAATGTTATCTGCCCAGGTTATAGGATATATTTTGTTACATAAATGAACATACGAAATAAGCAGTGAAAAAAGACGTATTTGGGGCGATTAAATGGCTTACGCTGAGTAAACTCTAAGAGAAAAATCAAATTAATGTAGTATATAATTGTAACTCATAAAAATACCTAAAAAAAGTCTGCGGTAGCATATGTCTATTATCTAAGGATCACATACAATAAGCATTTTTGGGGTAGCACAAATCACGCGTGCGCTATACCGACAGCACTCTGTAGTCCACGCGAGCGGAGTCGCGGCCACAGCTGGTATACTATAAAATGGAGAAATATGTTTTCTAATCGGAATGATGAGACACTCTAACCCGACTATATCGCAATAGAACCGTCAGGATAAACAGAAACCATGCAATATTTACCACGTGACCATATGGAAGAAATAAATTACCGTTAGATTTCGGATCATTCTTCACAGATCGTAACAATTGACTGAACTTCCGATAATTCTAGACGGCCCTCGACAGTTTTCCGTATTGTTCCGACAGTTTAAATGACAAAAACTTTCCCAAATTGTCGTCGCGAATAAGGTCATCAGGACCGTGACGGTGAATCTCATTTCCGTTGTTGAAACATAGAAGTTTATTTCGCGACCGGACGCGTTTTAGTTTTTGTCGTAGCACCCTACGGTATGGCACCGTACCAGATGGTACATAAGTCAATCTTAAAATGACGGCTACCGCGGATTGGCGACTATCACTGGACAGTTGTATGTATAATCGAATCAACAGCTAATATGACTAATATCGTACAAAAAAAAACACTCTATATACGAGTTTTACGGCCTTTCTACGTCATGTAGCTCCTTTTTTACTTGAATACTTGATATTAATCACTTGCATTTTAAAAGTATTGTTCCGAATGAGCTTTAAAAACAGGTGTCATATAATTTACATTTGAACCATTATCATACCTAAACAAAGTCATGAAGATATGGCTCTTAAGAAAACCATTGCTAAATAAGTTACGATTTTACAGTGTTATTCATATTGAGTATATATATACTTATTTTGAATAGAAATTGTTCTTTTCTAATATAAAGATTAAAGTACATAGAATAACCATGAACAAGACTTTCGTATATTGAAATTTCATATTACTTCAGTGCCGAATATTTCACTCGAATTTATTTCTTACAAAACTAGAAAACAAATGGTCTAAGTATAAAGTTAAATAATTTCGCTTACAGTAATCTATCAGCTTGACTCAATCAATAAACTCTACTATCAAAACTGGAAGTAAATTACTAGTGTTTGTTTTCGAAGTACGTTTTTATACGATGCCTTATGACTCAAACTTTATAGGAGTGTATTCGAGTCGTGTGTTCGCTTACCTGAAGCGGTTTCCGGCGGGCATACCGACCGCTCCCCGCGTTTACTAGTCCTCGAAATAAGATCGTAACCAAAATATACTTATACCAAAAAATAATTTTGGGCAACTAAACCAGTTTCAATCTGTCGCTGATCCGAATATTGCGGCTATTTACCTAACTCGATGTAGAATTGCCAGCTTAATAGCATGTGATAATGTCAAGATATATATATATATATATTAAAAATTTAATGTTGGAATAATAAACATATTTGTATTTAAAGTGGCCAACAAATCTTTCTATTAATTTCATATAGTTAAAACTGATAATTACGACGGTGTGATTTTTTTCTATTCACGTATTGCCTTACTCTCCTAACTCAAAAAATATAATCTTTAAATCACTACGTAAACAGTTATGGGTTTCACACCCTAATGAGCCGACAGGTTCAATGTCTTATGCAAGATATGTTTTAGGCACGCGTAGTTCACCAAGGAAATGGCCGTAAAATCGACAGACCGGGCCACGAGAAGCAATTTACGAGCGAGCATGAAAGAAAGTTATTAAACAAACCTAGCCTTTTAGAGGATGGATGAGTTTATAGTATCAGCTATAAGACGCTATTAGGAAACTAGAAAATATCTTTCATAAACACACTCGGTAAAGCGAGATTATATCGCGTGCGAGAGAAGACTTTGTCTGCGGGACAAGTTTTTTACTTTAAAGTACTTAAGTTTTATCTTGCTTTTGTAAAGTTAATGCCTTCTTACCGTTACTCCGCACAATTTAAATATTATTCCATTACGTTAGTCTGTCATGAAATAATAATAAAATAAAATAAAAATTAGATGATATAAACTATATTATATAATTAAAAATGACAATACAAAAACAACAACAGTGCCTCGCAGTTCATAACATATTTTGACACAGAATGAATGAACAAAATAAATACAATTTTTATCTCAGGTATTGGATATAGAATGATATAAACGAAAAAAGGTCGCAAAATCCGTAAAAGAAAGCCAGTTCATTCATCCCGTAAATATATCACATAGTAAGTAAGCTGTGAATATTTCGCACAAAGCCCACAGTTGACGTTATTATTACCCCGCAACACTCCAAGTTTCAATAGGTGGTCTTTGTTATAGCGACTTAGGATCGGAATGCGCCTTTGTCGAAGGACTATACTGCGGTGTCGAAATTTCATTTCGGGTTTTGTCTACGTATAATTTTTAATCGGGTACCTGTACCAAACCTGTTTAAGGTAGTCCTTTCATAGAAACATTGAGTTCGGTAGTCACTCTTTTATCTTGTATTTTAAGACAATGATTTTTATCCACACTACGTATTGAAGACTATAGAGATTAACTAATTGCATCAAATTAAAACGCATGCTAACGTTTACACGTCCGTTTTTCGACGGTCCGGAACCGGTCGATTGATGAATAAGCAATTTTGAGAATCATTAAATCATGTTGCACGCGAGAAGTGTTGAAAAGGAAATTTAGTTAGTAACTGAATGTGGCGTGTCGGAACGCACTTAGAACGTTAGACACTAGAAACCGAAACCACAAGTTGATCGAGAATAATGGTGATGCTGTGTAACGTGTACCGAGTGTGGGAAACTACGAGTGGAAACGGTTTCACAGCGATCACTTAACCAGGGCGGAAATATAAATTTATTTACGGTGATTACTACGTTCGCGTTATCGACGCCGAAATGGTTAATAGTTTCCCATAATGTACGAGTTATAGTGAGTACATTGTGAATGAGCACTCGCGTTTCACAGCAGCCCCTAAGCTTGGAACGATTCAAATGAAAACAGCTTGGTCGGTGGGTCTTTGCACTCGTTTGGCCTGGGGCCTGGCATCGATCGCACGGCTGCGGTGAACGCACCCCAAACTCCGGGCAACGCGGCACCCGGCGACAGACATTGGGGCATGTACCCCGCAAAAAAACCTCTCCACGAAATGATAAAGTGTATCTCTTTCGGAAACAGATAACGCTGGCATTAAAAGTTTTACAGTGTGCTGTGTATATTTCAGACGCTCTGGGACGTCACAATCATAAACTTTTCGAGTCAGGAGTGCGTGTACGGCTAATGGGTGTGCGACAGACAAAGTCCATATCCCTGTGGAACTAATGACTACTCAAAACGAGAAAATTACAGCGCGCAGTCGTCACAGGCCGACTGAGTCACGAACTAAACCGTACGGCCTATGTAGGAAACATTTTTAACATTTTTAATTCGTGACGCGTGACGTTGCTTCAAATCTAAATGGCTTACTTACACAAAGGTGACCATACTAGCGGACTTTATTACTCTATGTGAACAAGAATTAGAAACGCAAAATATTGCTATTATTCTCAGTACAAATTAAATTGAATAGATTTACGTATCATGGAGGTTTTTATATCTATTTATCAATAATGTGTCCACATCATATGTATAATAATATTATATCAGTTTTAGAAATATACAACAGCTGTGTCATAAAAATATTATTGTTATTTGTTTACATTGCGACATAACAAATAATCTTAAATGTAGAAATCACGTTTAAATTTATCCACTGCTATGTAGTACTTACTAGGTGTTTCTAATTATATGCCCATAACTATACTATATAGGTTATTAAAATTATTTTCGTAGGAAATATTCGGATGTAAAATATTGTAAAATCCACAACATAGTATGTAGAGTGGATCAGGGGTAATACAAAAAGCGAGTGTCGTTCTCAAAGGCCAGCTGCGTTGGTCCCGAGTCCCGAGTGCGGTGACCTCGGCAGCATCTGCCGTGCCGCCGTACCACCGCCGCGCTGCCTGCCGCTCGGCTTCACTTCACACGTAACAACCACAAATCTACTAGCGAAGTATCTTTGTTTTAAGCATTAACGTGATTACATTTTCTACTGCAAACGTGGAATTGTATGCCGCAAAGAATTCTTCAATACTGCATAAAAAACATAACAAATATATATCAATGTATTACTGTGTACTTAATATATTATGATGCGATTGTGGCCAAAAGCTAAAATCTATATATAAAGTAAAATTAAAAATACTGTTGATAATATTAGGCACGAAATGAAAGTTAACAAGAACACAACAGTTAATTAACATTTATTTAATCCTAATTGTCCTAATTGTACACCTGTATGTCGCATAAATATAAATGATTAAAAACTGTGTGATTTTGAAATGTTCGCCGGTTAATAATGTTCTTTTTAAAATCGATACGGAAATCATCTGAACCCATTCATTTAAATGGTTATGGGTACGCGTCTATCAATCATAAACAGGCGGACAGCATTTAATTTTCTATTATATGTGTCCGCTTAACACATAACGGCTAACCTAATCCAAATAGATATGCTGTCATAAATATATAAACAGAAAATATTTTCTAAATGTCCAGACTTAGCAATTTTGTAAATATTATATTCCCCACAATGGAGTCGTACGGTGTTGCCATAGTCAAATTTCCAGGAAAAAATAAAGTTATGATTTATATTTTTAACAAAAAGAATATATTTAGATAATTTTCTTTATAATATTAATTTGTAATGTTGATCTCATTAAAGTTTTTAACAAAATGATTTCCTATAAAATTTTCAGAGGCTATATTTTGTGGTCTTTTCACGATATTACTTGCGACTTAACTTTTTACCTGGTGGTTTTCTAATACGTAAGGTAGATTACTGAACCTTCTTCACTGTATAATATTTAAAATAAAGACATTACAATATGTTACAGAACCGTACACTTATAAATGTGGAAAAAATCAGGGATGCATTTAACTTATTGTTTTTCTATCTAAAGTGAACTTATATGCTTTTCTTTATCAAATTTTCAAAGGTAACCGACATTACGAAATAAATGGGTAGACGCAATACGTAAGAGCAAAGAAGACAAGTCTTGAGATCCTTCGACATATTTACTAGTCAAGGTTTTATGTTATAATAAATAGGTTTTAATATTTAGTGGATTTTTTTATTAAATAAACATATTTATATCATATTTAAAAAAAGTTTTGTCGGAATTTTATACATTCAGGTAACACTACGCACACAATCACAAACTTATACACATTCTGCTGCTATGCACACTGATAGCTAAACTTGGCTTCACTTGTTTGTTATAGACACGGTGTCTCTATCTTATTCTTTTAGTCCTAGGCTGTAGGCAAGTACGTGATGTGAGAACAACGATAGGCTATACCGGAGCGCTGGCGGCGAAGCTTTTTTTTTTTTTCGAACTGACTATACTGTTAGCCTCGGGCTTGATAGGCGGCGACGCGGTTTCCAAGCCCGGTGAAGCTGTAAAAGCCGTTCGAGGCTCCTGAGCCCTTATGCCTAACGGTAAAGACTGACCGAAAAAAAAAGCGACGCGGTTTAGTTGGTTGAATAAATGTTACACGGGTGAAACCGTGAGTACAGCTAGTTTAATGTAGAAATGTTACTTGTTATTATAATTATTAAAATTTTATTAATATTCTATTTTGAGTTTCAATTTTTTTTTATTACAATTGCGTTATGTTTTTTACAAAATTGTTTATTTTACATTAGTAGAACTTTTTCCTAATTAAAGTTTTGTAAATGAATATCTCGAAAATCAACCATGTCCAGGGAACGATTGGATCGTCGGTTTCCATTAGCGCACGCAATGGCGGCGCAGCATTATACGTGATAAAATCCACAGATCTCCTTCCCATAACAGACATTAATTTAAAAATTATTAATTTATAAACATATATTATATGCGAGAGACTAATATTGAAAACATTCCTCAGAATACATTATATGTATTTATATAATTTAGTGATCGCCCCGTGGTCAAATTCGACAGTAATTCATTAAATATTTAAATTGGAACGTTATTGACATTTTGCTGTCAAAGAGTATACCAATATTAAAATCACACGAAATTCACAGCTTGAAACTCATTTAGTCAAACTGTCAGTACATAATTATTTGTTGAATGTTGGCAACATTTTAAAACTCTTTGGCGACACTCTCTACTCTGTGCGACTGTTTGACCACAGACTATATTATGTGTTTGTCATTTCCAGTATGAACGTATACAAACGACACGTTATTGTGTATGACAGTGGCAGTATTAATGTAATCAACGAATGTTTTATGTTATGTATTTGTAACACATATTATAAATCAATTTTAGTTTTCTGCACTCCTTATATTTATACATTTTAACTATGCCAAATGCGCAATATGCTTAAAAAGTGAAACAAATTTTTCTCTTCTCATATTAATATTATATAAACAGATACTTGCAAGTGATAATCCCAGTAATTTTGAAAATATTCCACCGACTGACTACATTACTTTATTTATATAATTCATCTTATATCAGTTTGCCGTACTAAATGACATGACAATCTTAATGACGTAAATTCTTAAGGTATGTCACAAACATGTCCAAAAACAGATGGCGACTTTGAATGGAAAAAATGTAATATGAACGATAACATTGACGGAGATCTGCTTAAACGGCTTACGTATATCATTATCAGCAGCAGTTGAAGATGAGTTTTGTCTATCATCTTATCAGTAATGGATAGACTGAAAAACGTTAGAAATATGTAATATTTAACTCACCAACTGGGCTATCGTTACCTATCAACAGTCGCGACTCTTAAATATTTTTAATGAAAACTCACTTCATTCACTATTTCTTGAATTTATTACTTAAAGAAGCACTTATGCCACATCTGAACTTGCCGCAAAATAGAAATGTTAACAAATCTCATAATGCTATGTTTGATTGACGAAGGCGTTACTTTGCGGAAATCCATCGTAAATAACTGTCCGAAATTTCTTATCTACTTCCGCCTGCAATAGATGAATAGTAGTTTCAACTACCTTCAACTTAAAATGTTTGAATTTAAATAAATGTGTAAATGAATGTCTTAAATAAATTAAAATAATAATAATTAAGATAATAATATGTTGCTGTTAAAGATGATGATAATGCTGTGTTTCGATGCGAAGGGTTATTTCGATCTCTCGGTGGTCGCCTGTGTATTTGGATTGTACTGTGCTTACCGTCAGGGACAGTACAGTCAGTGTGCCGAGCTACTATAAACAAAAGTACTGGCATAGAAGGCGTTCTAACAGTCCTCAGATCTTACGACCTATATCTGAAAAATCTCAGACGGGACTGTTGCCTAGTTTGAAGTTTGTTTATACACAATAGGCTGCATGCAGGCAACGCCACAGAAAAAATAGTGTTATAGCTACGTAAAGTCGACACTTATTGAAATTTTTCTTTAAAAATAATAAAACTATGTACTTATATATTAATTATATACATAAAGAGGTAAAATTTGTGAATATGTTTGTAGAAAGGTGGTAATCTCCGGAACTATTGATCCGATTCTAAATATTACTTTACTAATAGAAAACTAAATGATCTCTAAACGCTATAATTATTCTATTAACACGTACGAATTCGCAGGCGATTGCTAGTATCTATATATTTTGAGATCGTAGCACCAAAACATGTAACATCTGAAAGAAGAGTTCCTTTGTGTATTACAAAAGTATGTGGTGAAATAATTAATGCTTAAATGAAATATATTAACCAGAGAGATAATAAGGTTTCACCATATTCAAGGTTTCGAGTTAATTTCCCAAGAGTTTCCCAATATTATACCTAGTTAATATTGAAAAATATCATTGCCATCGTTAAAAGCGTTTTTTTGCATATCTTTCCTAAAAGGTTTTTAAAACAGAAACCTCCCATACATTGCCTGATGGCATTGGATTTCACCGGTTACAACGGAAACAACCTCGACAAGTAATTCGGAGTAATGTGTCCTAAGAAATTCTACATTGTAAAAACAAAACCATGAATAACAAAAGGGTTTTTGGCGGGAATTTAATCTATTATATGGCAGTTTTTATTTTAATTTATAAATTTATGTTATTTGTCTTTATATTTTGTAATTTTAGCGGCATTTTACGTTATAAACTTTGGTTATTGTGCACAAGTTAAATTAATTATAAATAATAACTAGGAACATGCATTGTAGGTTGCCACAAATACTCCCTGGACAGTTTTAACAAGGGGCCCGCCATATTGTTACATCTACGTTTGAAGATAACTAGAATAATTAAAAAAAAATCTATTCGTGTGACGCTGGCAGAATTATCGATGAACAGAGTTGTAATTTAATGAAAAGATGAAGAATAACAAAAAGGAAAAGTTCTTTCTTCTCGAAAGTTTTTGTTTACCAATACACAATACAGATAAAACGGTACGTAGCCCTTTGTTAGGTAAATGCGTTGTTAAGCCTCAATCCGAACTGCACAATCGAGTATACATTACAAGTGGTACGACCAGTCGCCATTGTGCTAGCTTCAGACTCCGTAACATTACACCGCATAACCACACTGTTAGGTGCCTGGCACAGAGATCCGGAATTGAAATAGCTGGGTACCAAGTGTTACAGGAACCCGTCAAACCTGATCCTGAACTGTAGCCAATTAATCTAACAATCTAATTCTACCCTAGTATTATAAAGAAGGCTTGTTTGCAGATACGTATATTAATAGGAATAATATCTGAAACTACTGATCCGATTGTGAAGTTTATTTCACCACTAGGAAGCTACTAATATGTTTTTATATTATATTTTATTGTTATTAAGTTCTATATTAAACAATGAAATGACTTCTACTTCCCCCGTACAAAATTTTACGTTATCTAAAAGTATTATTGAAAATTCTTATGGCCTATGAATTGAGTTAAGCATAACAATAGGTCAATCCATTTTTTAGTTATATCCGAAAATACTAGCAGACAGACGAAAAGAAATTAAATGGCATATTCGTGATCAGTGTCCTTCATATAGTATGTATATCGGGAAAGGAGACGAGTATTTCTTGGCCAATTTTTTTATGAATAGATTAAGTTGATATTACATGGCTCATAAAAATATGTAATTTTTTTGTATTCAAAAATGTAAGATACTAACACAATGCACAATGAAGAAAAGGAATAAAGCTGAAAAGTAAGTGAAGGTAATTCATTGATAATCGATTAATGTGAATTAGTTTAACATAAAAAATAGAGCAAAGTACCGGCTGATTAATTGAACCGAAAGATTTAAATTAATTAGAATGCATAGATTGAAGTTCTAAAAATCAAACATCTTTATTTATATAATAAAACATAAAACTCATGTTTACATTTCAATTCATTAGTTAATTTTTAATCGGAACTTTATTTTAAGCCTGTGCTGATATTGACAACTACGTTTTGTGCATTGGCGTTTTGAGTTTGTTTATATTCCTCATTTACCACGTCATTGTTTTTACGGACTTTCGATCTTGCGTAACTTGTACGACTCTAGTTTTCATACTGGACACCGAGATCCTTGCTTAAACGATTAACTTGGACTTGTTATTTTGGATTTTACTACCAGCTTCTTGATCAAAACATGGATCGCTGTGTGAATTGGCATAGCCACTAGTCACTGTAATACATTAAGCCGACAATATTTCAATAATGAAATGACATTTCAGTAATTCAGCTGTAGTGTGCACCAGAACCTGTAAGTACCTACTCATTTCTAGTTTGTTTTCAAAACGTTCATTCATTTTATTTTACATAAGTGTAGTAACTGTGAACCAATTAAGTTAATTATTAAACAATTAAACAAATATCGTAATTTTTTTAAATTTACACAAAGTCTCTCTAGAAAATTTTAGTAAGGCTGCATGACTTCAATGTGTGACTTGACTATGTAGAATATACTTGAAGATAAGGGTTTAGTACTAAAGAACAAAATAACTATTTACAATTGAACTTAATTCTTATATCCATGTAAATTAAACATTAACGATGGCAAATGAATCTGCGGCACGTAGTAAAAAAATAAATACATTTGATTAAAGCATAGTAAAACATCACTGCTTATTTTTTCTATACATCACATGAACACGTGTTTGAAAGTAGTCAAAACTAGATAACTATTAAATTTAAGTGGAGTTAAGCAAAAGGGGTTCAACTGTTACAAGCGAGGATAATAAAAACGCGGAGCTTCTAATCAGGGTTCCGTGCGCGTGACGATTTAATAGGATTAAATGAAATTAATTAATGTTTTACGCTTCATGTCGGGAAACGTGACGCGTGACGCCATTAAACCTTTTCGTTTAATTACACGTATTTAAAATACTTTTGTCAGTATGTACACGTTATTGCTTATATAAAGACCTCACAGATCAACTAAAAGTTTATCTTAGTTTAAAAAAGCAAATAGTTCATTCCACGATGTCCAATACGAGTTTACGCTATAACATTCTAAGCCTCTAGGGCGTTTGATTATGCCTCAGTGTAACTCTTTACAATACACGGTAAATTATTTTTCTAAAAACGGTGTATCAAAATCGCTATTTGTAAGAATACATTCATAAGTATAGTTGTATTTACTACAGATTTTTTTAAATTAAAACTGATTCATTTTTTACGATTGTGTATCGTCTTTTATCTTTGATCATTTCTCTTCACTACAGAACCGCGCGGGCTGGTATTCGAAGGAAGTTTACGCATTCTTATGTTTGCCGTACTATGAAGATATGCAAACGCTTCCCGGCCAGCGTACTCCCTTCTTCCTACGATACTATATCTTTCAAACGAGATGTAAAGAGACACTTCTGCGGCCAGCATAAGGGCGACAATTGCCGGAGGAATTTGTTACCGGCGATCGTCGTTGTTTCCGAACTACACCGTCCTCCTTTCAATCAGATACTGTGCAGTCATTTTGGAAAGCTACTATTTAAAAAAACTAATATACAATAGCGTACAGGTTTAATTAAAACATCTGTTTCACTTACAACTATCGCCGCCATTTGTAGCCGATTGAAACTTACCTGAAAAAAAAAAAGAAGTTATTCACAAATCAACTACATATGTACAAAACTATTATTAGTTTTTTGTTAAGTTAGAAGTTATACTTCTTTCAATAGTCACACTCGATGTTATATGACGTATAACATCGAGTTTGACTATCTACACCTCAATAAAACAAAAGGTTTTAGCAACAAAGCAACTTCACAATGTGTAACTTCTTGCATGGGCGTGCATCGTTAAAATTCACTGTCATATTTGTTACATAACGCGCTTAAACAAGTGTAGACTGGAAAACAGGAGTTCAAAGAAAAATCAAACAAAAAAACAATTTATATATGTATTTCAAATTATTGATCAAGCTGGAGCTGTCACAATAAATAGCAGTATTGTAGATAGTTTAAACCACTCAATGGACTCGTAAAACGTTCGAAACTTATTAAGCATTTTCATTTATCAACCGAACATAATAATTATTTTGTAATAATAAAGTCAGAGTGTATACGTTCGGAAAAGATTGAAAGAGACATAAAACAGAGTAGTAACATTTATTTTATGTTAACGCTTGCAAATCTTTTATGAGTACATAAAATGTACATAGAACATGGGACATTAATTGAGAGACACGGCATGTAATCACCGACGGGAAACTGTTTCTGACTGCATCGCCGATAGAGGACATCAGGACCAGTTAAATTAAAGATCCCGTAATAACGAGGACGCGACTGCACGTGCCTGAACGCCCATGTGCTGAGTATTTACTTTAAATCAGTCTGTTTGCTGAGCATTTACTTCACCAAATAGAGTTTTAAGAAAATCTTACAAGTTACTCGCTAAATGGGAAACTTTGAAAGTTACTCTTATAATTATTTTATTTTCAAAATTATTACTAGAAATTTTACCTAGTATAAATACTTAAGTTAAAGTTAAAGAGAAATTATTGTACTTTCGTATATCTTCCGTGAGCATTATAACTACTCCAAGACTTACTTTAGATTTAAACAAGCTTATTTTTCTATTTATATTAATAAATGTATGCCTCTGTATTTTAATGATATTGAGCATTAAAAAAATCTCTATAGTCAGTATCTGTTTTATTTCCGAACACAAAAACGACTTCGCCGTTTTTTTTTTTAATTCTGTATACAGGGAGCATATTATTGTCATTTCTCTAATTATAGGCTACAAAACTTCAGTAAAAGTTAAATTATGAGATGAAAATAATAAATCCCTATTAAGCACTGGGCACCGCTACTTCTATATAAATAAGTTTTTTTTTCCTAAACCTTGTGCACATTTGTGCAAACATATTTCTTCGGAGATTTCTCTCTGTACCTAGGGCAGCCCGACGGGTGGAATATTTTCACTCTACAGAAGATGGCAGCCAAATATCCTTATGTTGTGTTCCTGTGGTGAGTATAGTTTCCAGAGTTCCTTGGAGTATGGGAGTTCATAGTCGGCAATGTGCGGATTGATGATATCTATGGTATTCAAGCGTCCATAGGCTTAGGCTGGTCATACGCTCGTCTGCCAACTAAGTTGTAAAAAAACAGTCTCTACAAATTATATTTAACCTTAACAACAAAAATGAAGTCTCGTTAAAAAAATATATTTGATCGAAAAAAAATTATCTGTGACTTTGCTTAAGTGTTCATCGAAATCCTATATAGCGAATTAATGTATGAGTAATGCAAAAGTAAGACGGGACATTAATTCATAGCTGAGGCCCGAGGAGCGAGTGCGATGCGATGCAATGCAATGCTGATTGCGGCGGGAAGCCCATTCCGACTGCATCTCCGGGAACGCCGCACCACGCCGCACATCGGGGCCGGTTAAATTAAGGATTCCGTACGCGTCATACTATGCTTGGTAACGTACTGATATACTTCGTCGAAAATTGAAGAGACTTCGATATCTTTTACCTACGATCCAAAATTGTACTCACTTTAACATAAGGGGTATTAGCATCAAGATGAGAACAAGGTTTAGATTTCAGAACTATGTCAACAAAATGAGTAAATATGACAGAATATCCCTTGTTAACCACATATACAAAACTTACACTAACATTATGTCCACAAAATAAAATCAACAAATCGTAATGATATTTTTCCGAATAGCTGATGCAAAACGCTAATAGTTTTATAAACAAAAGAGAAATTATTATAAATATGTCGATTATAATAGTAAAAAATTTATATAAGACTATTTAAATTGCTTTACTATAAAAAGAAATTACAAAACATAATTATAACTAAATATTACCAATAAGTCGTCTAAGGTAATTAATTGTTTAAAACCAGTTATTTCTATACACTAAACCTACAAGTTTTTATGATAAGATTAAATAAATAAAACGTCAAAGAAATTTCTCTAAAAAAGTATATTTAATAAAACGTAATAACAGAGCGCATAATATTATGAGATTAAGACGGCATGAATTATATTAATTACAGTAAGTAATGGAACATACAAACGGGTCCATAAGAAGCGGATAAAGTCACTTTTATAGCAGCCTCAGAGAAAAGGGAGCGGTGTCGCTCGCTGAATATTCAATAGACTACAAAGCTTGCCCTCCCAGATTTAAAATCTTTACGATATCCGCTCATGCACGTATACAAATCCATGAAACGAGGTTACGGTAATTAAAAGTAAAAGTTTCGAGAAAACCCGTGAGAAAATTAAACCTTTAAATTAAATCAATAACTTGATAACAATTTGGAAGAATCATATTTTTTTAAATAATTTATTATTTTTAATTAATTGGTATAATTTTCAAATAATTATGTATTTTATTTCGGCAATTCAAGTAAATATGAATATAAATAATAGTTTGGAATTCAATGGCCATGTGTAAATTGTGTTCCATATTTATAAAAAAAATCACACCAAATTTGACGCTTGTATACGAGTATATTATAATTTTTTACTTTTTTTTGCTGTAATGTAAAAAAATGCGCGGGTGGTCTTTTTACATTAGAGTAAAAAAAGTTAGCAAAACGCATGTTTGTTGTAAGGAGACCTGTTTTAATATTTTACCTTCAGATTTTTTTATTATTATTTGTTAATATATTCGCCATAGTGTTGTAATTGAATATAATGTATATTCTGTGAAAATTTGATCTGGCTACCTATTACGATCCAATAGATATAGCCCTTCAAACGTAGTATGGACAACGTAGGCTTAGGCAATTGGATTGTTTTGATACAATTTACTACAGCTAATTGAAAATACTAAGTTCTCATATGTTCAATTCCAGCACTAATACTCTCTCCTACGATTCAGCGACCTGAGATAAGTTTAATTCAGCTCCAGAACTCTGGGAGGTAACTAGATGTGGGTCAACGGCCTAATCACTATAATTCCGCAAGGAGAGCTGATGATGTCATTATCCATTTGGTACACTGCGACGACCATGTTCCGGTCATTAACGGTGCTAGCAGTTATCGTGAAACCATTCTATAGCAGAAACCAAAAATATTTTATTTCTATATTTATTTACATGTTTCCGTCTTAAGAAAGAAAGACACATTTTTAGAATTTTGCTAATCGAGTTTTATTCATATATATTCGGAATCATCTTATACCTGATTGTTTTTTCTTTGCCTTCCGCTCAAGAAGACTTAGTCTAAAACTGAAATAGAAATAGGAAGATATTCCTACAGACTTTTTGACATTCCTCTGGTTTGTGTTTTAATTAGATGCGAACTATTTCTTACGGAACATATACCTTTTTGTGGATATTAGTATAAATAATATAATTAATTGAACAATTTATTAAAATATTTCTTGCCAACCATTCATGCCTACTGTTTCAGTGAATGTACGCTACTCTCAAAGCATGTTAATATATGTAATAAGTAATGTAAAATATATTCGCATTCCCTTAGTTTCTAATCCCCGAAACCCAGATCAAGCAGTATAAGTAGAACGTACGACAGTAGTGAGAATATAAAATTCATACTAAAATAATATAGTAACCTCTATTAACCGGGCAAGTACAGTTAGTTATCTGTGATATCCACGAGTAGTGGATCGCCTACAGCCGTTCGGGCGCAGAAAGGCCGTATTTTGCAATAGACCGGGTAGGCAATTTGACATTGTGTAAACGTTTCACATGGGGGCCGAAAACGGAAACTTGGGTCACGCTCCTTGCATACAAAACAAAAACATGTTAGAGAACGGTTACTGCACAAAGAATATTATTACTGGGGTTTTGTCTGATGCTAATTTTATACGTCATTATTTAATGTGTGGGTTGGGTTTCATACAGTTAATATGTAAAAGTAGGCATAGGACAAACGGCAGAATAGTTCTTAGTGATTCTTAAGTTTTAAATTTAAAACAAATTGCCAGTGCAACCGAATTACAATGAGCTAGTGTGTGAAATACAAACGTTCATAAATTCGATTAGGAAGTGATTGATAGCTCGAAGGACCGCAGGGCATTGGGGGCTCTGTGTGGGGTCCCCTGCTCTGCGTCATAGACGAACAATAACCTCAGGGAGATGGACGAAGTGTGGGAACACGTGATCGATACTAAGAAAACGAAGGCGAGAAAATCCTCAATAACCTACCTAACTGAGTACTTCTTTGTTCTCTTAATTTTAATGATATAGCTATAACCTTAACTTACTAAATAAATAACAAAAAAACCTCAACAATCAACCCTTTCATAAAGTGCAAAATCATTGGTTTCTTTAAAAAACAATATACTCTCATTTTATTCGATAGCTATAATTTCCTAATGGTACAATGGGGTCAAACCATCAATTACTGTTTTATTTGATGTTATGGCTTTAGTTTAACACAAAATAAATTAATTATGAATTATTTATGTACTTGTTTATTTATAAAAGCACACATTACAATGTTTTGACTGGCTTATAATCCAAATTTATGTAAGCATATAAAGTTCAGATTTGCAGTTATCTGACAATACATACAGTTAGTCCAATATACTAGAATATAAAATTACATAATGTATACAATATTAAAATAAAGACAAGTATTTTTTTATTGCGTAACGGAAGGATTGTGTAAATGTAACATGTATTATGGTACTTCGCAATTACCACTTTCAAAATATATTCCAATGTTTTAAATTTATTACAAATGTACTGTGAAGTTATTATGACATAAATAAATACATTCTATATTACCCAGTAGTATATCGACCAATCAAAAATAGGAAGCTTTATAGCTCCAGTGAAAGCAAAAAATATTATGGTCTATAGTATTCGTACCCCATCCCCTCATGTACGCCCGACCCGTGCTCCCCAGTGTAGGCAATTTAGGAAATTTACCGAACACAGTGAAACAGCATAATATGTTTATTTACATTTTACTAAATACGCGTGCTACGTGCCACTACTGGCATTAAACTAGATAATTGCCTTATTGTTATCTTACTGTAGCAACTATCCGGCTCACAGAGAAACAAGTAATAATAAAAATATTAATAATTTCAGTGTACTTAGAAATTTAGAAATTTTATATTAAAAAATAAATCAACAGCCTGTAATGTAACAGAGAGAAATGGTTGCGGTTTTTGTGTCAATAACCGAAATTTATTACCAATATTAAAAATAGCAACGATCTGATATCGCGCCCAATAAATGGGAACGGCAAAGAAATTAATTTTTCTTCTAACCATAAAGAAGAAAACTAGAACAAATACTAATTAGATACTGCCTTTATTGAAACGTATTTCAAGCGACGTAGCGTTTAAATGACAAATTACAATTAATAATGGTCGCGACAGAAATAACGAATTTTCAAACTTGAAATAATATTAGCGCGCTATTTCTGAGTGCCTTGCAAATCCGAATGTCAATGGCACGTAAACTACTTCTTATACGCACGCGGCCAATACGCTCGTACGGCGATAAACAAAATTGTTAGGTTGATTGAACTCAGGGCCTCGAGGTATCACGGGGAACCCGGTAAACGTTTGCCAATTAAACCTGCGAATAACATTACATAAGTCTCATATGTAGAACATTTTGAATTGAAGCCAAGTTGTTTTCATTTTCAAACGCTTGTTATTCTTGACCCTGTTTACTTTCAAACATTTTTTCTAACTAGAACAAAACAAAACCCTATATGAATAACATCGTAACATAACATATAAAACAACTATACGCTAAGCGAATACATTAAAAAAACTATATTCGTGTTTTCCAGCCTTATCTCGACTGATAGATGCATTTTTACATTCTTTATTTGTTTAAATTATTTATAAATGTTAAACATAAATACGTATACATGAATCGTTAATTATTTAGTTACAGTACAAAAATATTGACTCGAAAGAGCTTTAAAAATAGGTATCATCCAAGTCACATTTGAATTTAATGATGACAAAAAACATCATGTAGTAGATATTTCAAACAGCTTTTCTGAAACATAAATATGTCACGATGTAATTCATATTGAAAGTCGAAAGTAATCATTTAAATTTGAATGAGTGTATAGTGTATACATTTCTGACAACGGCACAATATTCACATGTTAGCTTTTATTGTAAAATTGTAGTGTCTGTTTGTAATTTCAAAATAACAGCTATTTACTAAATGCATTATCTATACTAATATAATAAAGCGGAAGAGTCTTTTTGTTTGATTGTTTAAACATCCAGATTCACGAAAAACAGTATATGCTATCTCGAATTAGGTTACACCTCTCATCATCATCATCATTTCAGCCGAAAGACATCCACTGCTGGACATAGGCCTCTCCCAAAGATCGCCACAACGACCGGTCCTGTGCTGCCCGCATCCAGCGGCTTCCCGCAACCTTTACCAGGTCACCGGACCACCTTGTGACGGGTCTGCCCACGCTGCGTCTTCCAGTACGTGGCCGCAACTCGAGAACACTTTGACCCCATCGGCCATCCGTTCTACGAGCTACGTGGCCCGCCCACTGCCACCACCATACCATACACCACACACCATATGTAATCACTGGCAACACACACTGGTCAAAGACTGAAAGTCTTGAGACACTGCGGTATCTTGGACGAGAATATGTTACGTAGCTTCCCAAACGCTGCCCAGCCGAGTTGGATTCGACGATTGACCTCTTTCTCGACACCTCTTAGCTAGCTTTAAATAGTGATTTTTGTTAAGTAAGTCGAAATAAATAGTGCACCCTAACTGCTTTATCCGCGTGTAAAAAAAGTTCATATGCCTCTATCTCTTATACATAAGACACAATAAGATATTTTCTGACAAAGTTTACTAATTACTAGAGTTAAGAGACACATTACATTTTACCAAAGTAATAATTGAAGTTACGAAAAACATGTTTACCCAAGATTAAATATTACTACATATTAATATTAATGTCCACGTACAATAGCTATAGGTAAGTTCATTTTGGAATATACCCTTTATGACGTTCGTGTAAAACGTGACACCAAAGCTTCGTGAAGCCACACGTGTCTTCCTGTTTTAATCCTTGTCCACTATTGATTTGGTTCTATAAGGAATATTCTTCAATACACAATTACTTTAAAATAAATAAGAACTCGTTATTTAATGAAAATTATGAACAGTGTTATATGAATTTTCACTTGTGTTATATTCCTGAGTTTCGTAAATGTATTCACGACAGTATCATCTACCCCGAGCATGTTTTTACATAAACTACAAGATGATGGTAACATTGATTTGAGTTTATTTAATTATGAGTTTATTTGATTTTTTTGAAGTGAAAACTTCTATAGGCAAGTTCGGTGGGTAGTTTTTGAAATAAGTAAAAAAATCTTATCAATTCGCGTCACCGACATGCTAATGTTAACAGAACTATAAGTATGACTTATTGCGCGTAGCCAGCAAGTGTATTAATAATTTTTGCTCGGAGTGCCGATCGATGGAATATTAAAGATTTTAATTTACATGTTATTTTAAATTTGGTAGCATAATTCATTTCAATTTCCAACTTGACAGTCTAAAATCTCATAATATCAAGTAATAAAACACTTATTGAATACTATATAGATTTAGCGTTTGACCATATTCTCACCAGATATTAAGTGACGGGAAGGAAGTTGTGGGCAAAAGCTAATCCCTGATGAAATCCAAATACCGCTTCCTTCTAATTATCAAAACATACAACCACAAGCGCGGACATAATTGAAAACTAATTAGGTAGTTTAGATTTCATTGTCAACGATCTCAAGTAACACCTTATATATAAAACAGAGTCAGTAAAGTTCAGTTTTTGTACAACTCAAAGATAAAAAACAATTGGGTTTTGAGTGGAATAGAAACACATAAAAATTTTGCTAGTAAGAACTACAATAGTTGGTATCGTTTTCCATAACTGAAATAACGAATATCGTGTCAAACGCAATATCGGTCAACTGAAACAAACTAATGCGGTTATCGCTCGAATAACCGATCGGTATACTGTTGTCGGGAGTGATAACCTGGAAACCGAGTACATGCAAACACTATACACGTCATAACGCAGTATGTTATAGTATGAATTAATACGAGAGGACGGCCATACCGCATAATTATGTGGAAAAGAGGAGCGCCTCAAAGTAACCCAGTTTGAACTAACAACTAACCTGGTATATTAGTATTAAATAGTATTCATAGTTACTCAGATATCATTGAATGACATATTAAAGCGGAATTGGTAACTAATTGAAAGTGTCTTCAGAAAGAAAAAGTTAGCACCGGTATTATTACGTCATGTCAGGTGAAACCCGTAAACAGTAATGTGATGAATATCATGCCAAACTCTTAGATATGAATCGATAAGAAAAACAAGGTTATAAAAGGGGACGTCCAAGAATAACTAAATTAACCCCACGTGAAGATAGTTTTACGAGCTCTCTTTATTGCGGAATATAAGAACATTTATCTCAACATCTGCGTCCTGGAGATAAATGCGAATAAGAACAACTGTTGATAACCACATGACAAAAATACAGTTAACTTACATAAAAACTTAAAAGTAATTGAAAAATGTAGACCCATGAATGGAAAAATCTTTTTGTTGGACGAATAAGTAGTAAAACTAGTATCATACGTAATAGTTTTCTAGTATATAGTATACAAGCCAATAAAAGTTATTTTTAAATAATCTAATTAAATACATACATAATAATATACAATCTCACACACGGCCATTTAATTCGAAACTAAGCAGAGCTTGAATTATGATAACTAAACGGTTGTTATACTATAAATACGTCAGGAAGTAGCTTTTAAATCTTAATCCCGTATCTGAGAGTCTATCAATACGTCTCCTTTCTCACGACACCAATTATTATAAGACCAGCGGTGATGAAGCAAAAACGCGCTGCACTTAATGGCTGACTTGCAACTAAGAGGGTTCTTAGTTCACAGCACTGGATAAAAATATCTACGGACCAATTCAGTACGATGTAACATAAAAGACCCATCAAACTTTTGCCGAAATTGAACTTGGCGCAAAGTTATTGAATATAAAAGCTTGTTATATCTAAGTTACAAATTACATAAACCAGCTTGCTCAGTGCAACCAAATACTTGAACCAAAGACCACGTGCTTGGACGCTTTTCTTTTACTTTTGCCTGTATATTATATTTATGTACGATACTGTGATTATACAGTACTATTAGTAGAGCTACTATCATCGTGCGAAGAATTAACATGTCGATCGCTTGTCAACACAATACATACATAAAGCACGCCTCTTTCCCAACGGGGTAGGCAGAGACCACATTTTTCCACTTGGTACAATCCTCACATACATCTTTCGCTTCTTCAACATTCATCAATCGTTTCATGCATGCTCGTCGGTTACTCTTGACCTGTCCTTTCTTCAGAACGTCCCCACAATGAATTAAAATAATGTGCATATCAAATGATACTTATCGTCATTCTAATGTTCATCAATTTGCGATAAATAATTTCAAGTTAATATTTCCGAGTAAACTGAACTTACTGAAATTAGTCAAACAAAATTTTAAATGAAGTGTCTTTTTTATCAATTTATCAGATTCACTTTGATAACGCATTGAAAGTGTCCGCAAAACATTTCTTAAATTTAAAATGAGTGTAAGGTTTAATTGGTTAAAGTACCGTTTTACTTTTTTAATTAGATACCTCAAATATAACAGAATATATTCTTCATTAACGTGACTTTTTAAATTTTATGATAAAATCACACATAATTTAAGAAGTTAAGAAAACTAATAAATATTTGTGTTAAAAACATTTTAATGTACGAAATTCTGGTTTATTTTATCGAGATCAGGCTCGCGTCTGACCACAATCTCAAATGTTAAGTGATATCAGATATATAAGTAGCAGTATAAAAAGCATTTCGCGAATACCAATATATCTAAATATTCAAAGTAGTATTACTTATTGATCTGCAATAGCAATTAATAAATTAAATCCGCGACCCGGTTTATTATAACCGGACCAGCTGAGCCGGCATCGAGCCGTCGAGAACCGTCGTTATCTCGACCACTTCGCAAATCTACACTTAAGGCCATCATACATAGGCATATAAATTTTGTATGGATTTGGATAAAATGAATTGAATAGAACTTGTAAACGACATGCTCAATTTGAATACTATAAAATAATATTTTACTTTTTTATTTAAGCCGATCTTACGTGGAACAGAAGTTTTTTCAGAAACCGGAATTTAGATACCGTAAGTTTGTAAACCAACTACCCCCCTTTTGATTATCCGCTTGAACGATTTTTTTTTTAATTTTTATGAAAATACAATCATGTCTTAATTAATGCAGTTTATATTATTATTATTATTATTCAAAACATGAATATTACATTTAACATGGAATTCCTATAGTTTTGTAGTCTCTATTACAAAATCAGATTCGAACAAAAACAATCACCATAGTAAATCATCAGACTTGACACAGTATCCAACGACTCAAGTCACGCTTTCATGACCTAACTAACCACTCGACGACAGATAAGTATCTGTAACAATTTACGTCAATGTCTCAAAGAATATAAACCGTGACGATCAGAAACTGCGTCATATACTTGTAATTTTCAAACGGGAATATATACAACATTTTAAAGCAGGTAGATAACGTAAAACTATTGGCTTTAAAATAAAAGGTAAATACCGTATTATAATTTTCACCCAGAGTTTGCGATTTAAAAATAAGCCCCAAAATTGGTTTATATTTAAATCGCAAGTGAATCACAAGACAAACTAGTTTTAAGTAAGAAAATTAGTGTGAAAATAGACTGAACAATTTTAAACAAACATTCGATGAAGAGGTGTTTAAAACTGAATACGTAGCTGAATTACGGATTTCGCTATAAAAGGCGGATGGATCAAGTTTTTCAACGTGGCTCAAGGCAATTAACCACGGCGAGCTGGGTGGGGACTAGGCGCGGTGCCCGTTTCGCGCAGCCCGATCAATCAGCCCGCACCCTGGGGTAATTAATTTGCTATAGGACTATCTGAAGGCAACTGTGGAAACCAATACGAAGGTCGAAACCCTGGTATGATCGATTGTCTTGAATGAGCACGTGCTAACAAGCTGACGCGCAATTTATCAACGACACAGAAATATTATTTTTGTACAGACAATAAAATTATAGGTACATATTTGTAGGTTTGACATCAATAACGATTATTCTTATTAAAATCCGATATTTCTGCAATTTTCTGATACTATTACGTGAGCGATTCGTGTAAAATGATATATGTTATTTGTTTCTAGGAAACTGCTCTAACGATTTTGATGAGATTTTGTATATAAGGATATTTATTTGGAATTAGATCATTTTTGTTCATTATTGAGTCTATTGTATTATACGTTACTTAATTCCTTATTTTTCACAAAATAACAAATGAACCTTTGTCAGTACTTGCACCCGAGGCTATCGTTTTTTATAACTTTAGAATCAACTGGATTTATTTAGGTGATGCGTGAAAGAACTGAACGTTCTGAAGAAAGGTCAGGTCAAGAATACTATAAACCGACGAGCATGCATGAAAAGATTGATGAATGTTGTTGAAGAAGCGACAGATATATGTCAGGATCGTATTTGTATTTTCGATTTCTCATTGTTTGAATGGGAAAGATTCCAAATATCGAATCGAATTTAATTATTATGCAACCTAACATTGCATATCAATCGCTACTCAACAGATATTTTCGACATCATAACACAAAACAAGTACCAAACTGGAATAGATATATTACTTACAATAAATGATGCAACGATACCGATACGATATATCGGCCATTGTATTATTTTGGTATTATTACTAACTTTAATTTGACATTGTTTTCGACAATACGCCTTTTAAGGCTGGTTTCTGTTAAAAATTAGATATCAAATACCTACTTATCATAAAAAAATTTTCGCCAGTTTTGTGCATAATAGAGACACAAATTCACCCAAAAAACGTTACCCTCCGCCAGTCGGGTAAATGTGTTATGTATGTAATGTACTAAACTTTCGATATCGGCATCGTATCGGCAAAATTATGTTTCTTACATTCCTATTTACAATACTCGATAGAACTTGATTAGTTCACTCATTCGGTTTTCTTTTATATTATGTGTTTGTTTTATATTACATTGTACACTAATTCCCAGTTTCTACAAACAAAATACGACTAAGAGTTGTCATACTATTTCAACACAAATAATCATGGAATGCATTTGCGTGTCTTAATTTCTTTTTACTAGTTATGACGACACGATATCGTGATTGTTCTGAAAGTTTCACTAGCAGATAATAATGAAACAAAGTCATTCCACGCCGAGATTAGCCGAAGGGGAATAGAATCTTATTGTGAAAGAGAATAAAACCACTTATTGTATATAGATTTATAGTCACGCTTATACTACATCTGCATGCATACATAATAAATAATTTGAAACGCAGAGAAATCGAGTCTGAAATAAATTGAGACAGTCTAATTGTAAAATGTGAATCATAAAAAAAAAGAAATTATGTTAATGTTAAAAAAGTCCTTATTTGCATTCAACGGACCAGTCTACAAGGATGGAGTGCTGGAGCGAGGCGGGCCACGGGTGTTAGGGCCCTCGACCAACGATCGACGCTGCCTCGGAATAATCCGGCGAGCTTCCCTTCATCGCGGTCGTTCACACACAATCGACGCAGCGAGCGTCATGAGGGTTCTACGCCTCTACTTACGCACGAGACGACACAAAGCATCCCACCCATACCTCTAATCTCCTTGTATGAATGTTGCACTCTTTAAAGACTATTTCGTACTACTACCTTAACACTACTCCTTAAGGCGCAGTTTCGCATGCTAATCACCAACATGCACTCGTCACATCCATTTTAATAGCCAACACCTGTAGCATATCAAAAACTAGTTACACTCCAAAGCAATAAAGCACAGAATCGTGCGAGGTCTTATCGCGCGCTGCGGCCGCAATGTGTACCGGATGACCGCAGCAGTGAATATTAAAAAACGATCGTATGCAGTCCGCGCAAGATCGAATACGCGACGTCGCGAAATGCAAACACCACGTGTTTACAAAAGGCAACTGGTGCAGATTAGACTGTAGACAGGCTAACTTCGGACCACATGTGAACTTTTCGAACTCGTCTAGTGACTTATTTGATTTATAACACGTACGATTGTTAAACTATAGTTGTAAAGTACACACCACCAGAAACAAATAACAAATAGTATTTTATAGCTAAATTACCGATTGATTTTCATTTCGTTCACGTTCTATTAAGATGCACGCTTTAATTAAATGCACTCGATAGAGCAATGGTCCGACATCAGAGTTGTTAATTATAGTAACCACTACTGTACTAAGTATTAATTTACGTAAAATATATAAACTTAAAAACCAAATGTTTATTCTTGAAAATTTGCAATTTCACTTAATGATTATTTGTCGAGAATTTCTTTAGCACCGAACATCTTCAGAAGATACGCATTGTTATTACAGAAGTAACGCCTTTGCGACACCTCTTTCAGTTAACTTAAAAATTTGAATTTTAAAGATCATTTTTAAGTTCGTAAGTTCGTTTATCATAATAAGAACTTATGTCATATAAAGTTAAACAGAAATCTTGTTTTTCATTAAAATCTGACTGAGTATAAAATTAAATATAACATGCTTTTTTTTAAACATTGTGACGCATGTTATGGTTTCTGTAGCATAGCGAATTCCGGCATAGCTTATATACTAACATTAATTAAAATGTAAAGGCTAGGCCACTATGTAATACAGATATAAACATACTAGCTGTGCCCGCGATTTCACCCGCGTATAATTTAAAAGAAATCCCTAATTGATGATTTATAATACTTTAATATAGACACTATTTTTATCGAGCGGTCAGGATTATGCGTCACTACTAACATGGCTTGGTTGCACCACTACATCTATAGTCATAGGCCCGAGCCGAGTGTTGACTAATTTTAATTTTAGGTACATTATCTCACAAACTATTCGCCCAAATAATGCTAGAAAGGGCAAAGTTTATCTAAATAAAATTGTCTTGATGATGAAGTAACTTTCGTTCGTAAGAATTAATATGCCATGCCTAATAATAATAATCCTTATAAATCAATTTAAATAAAAAAATCACAAAATACCTTATTGTGGTTTATCTATAAGAGATAGGCATATAGTACCGACTTTTTTTAGATGTACTAAGGATCAATATCTTTGCAAAACATTGTATTTATGTATCACTAACCATTACGCTAGCGCACGCGGATAAAGCAGTTCGGGTGCGCAGTTTCATCCGACTTACTTAACAAAAATAAATATTTAAGGCTAGCTGAGAGGTCTAACGTAATTCTAGATAGCCTATACTAATCCACATGAATCTGGCAATCATATACAAAAAGAATTTTTCTTATCCGACTGGTAGTTCCAGAGATAAGCGAGTTTAAACAAACAAAAAAAACTCTTCTGCTTTATTATATTAGTATAGATCTGCAAAAATAGCGGGATTTCACAGTAATCTATCTAGTAACTTTTTAGCTATACAGCTCAAACACCAATAACCGAAGTAATAGCGGTATTTACGAACGGTTTGTATAATTCCACCTCAGATGGCACTAAAAGCATTATTCGTATAATAATTTACTGTTCAACCTGAAATGTGTAAGCATAAATGTGCATTAAATTATCGATAGATCAATCAAATCGTTTTTTTATTTGTCGAACTAACACATTAGCTGTTGACCAAGTCTGCTCTAAAAGATGTGCCAAACGGTGTTACATATAAGAGCGAGTTCATTAAAAGTGGATACGTAAACTAGTTTTAGGTCTAGTTCTTAGTGTTTTTCTAATTCAGGTTTTATACAGTTTTTACGTTTAAGAACATATTGAAGTACACATCAATAATGTACGTAACAAAAAAAAAGAATTGTCTATTTAATATTGACATTATAATACATAGTATGAGATTATAATATCAATGAATTTCATATAAGATTATTTGCATGTGAACAATTTATACTTTGTGTTTCGAATAACACTCATTTGTACGACGATGTTTCCTCTCTGTTAAGTCCTTAGAATACATCGTAAAATTGTTTTAAAAACTCGATAAGAGAGAACAATGAGTTTCAAATGTTGCAAAATATGGTTCGTTCTTGAGTCGATGTGCATTATTATGTAGTTGTTTCTAGTTATTTTTAATAACGGTCATCCACCTCTAAAATACTTCTTTTTAAGTAAGTAAAGGCACAGTCGCATAAAATTTTTCATATCTTTAGTTGAATAAATACTTTAAGTCCAATTATAATAATTTGAAGTCTAATCGTGCCATTGAACCTACTTTAGAAAAAATATTGTTTGAAAAAGGAAAACGTTAAACCGACGCGACATCATAATATGTATTATGTATATACGTGGGGCACTAGAAATTTCTGGAATGTTCTGGAATGAATAAGAAAGAAATACTATGACTGGTCAAAAATCAATTTATTGTTTCTCAAAATATTATTCCTTTAACTTCAATGCACTTTTTCATACGAATAATACAATTTTAAAAACATTTAAGTAAGTATGCCACCACGTGGTGACCTTGGAAACATGCTTTTTATACTCTTCAACAGCCTATTCTGGTGTCGATTCATGGTGCAAGATGATACGACGTTTTTGATTATTTTTACGGAGTTCGTCAATAACTTCCGGCAAACAAATGGTCGTGTACCAATCGCTATTCACCGTACGACGATACTCCAAGAGATAGAAGCCACGTGTCCAGTTTTATTAAAAAAAAGAAGCAATCATACGCTTAGCGGGCAAACCACACACTCACCACTTTGGTTGGTTTGGTTCACTTGGAAACACCCAAACAGTCGATTGCGATTGCTGCTTTGTTTTGGGATCGTAGCTGTAAATCCAGTTTCGTGACCTGTCACTATGTTATTCCACACCAAATTTTAACTTTTTGAATCTGGTAAGCATGGCATTGCACTTAAGTGACGCGGTCCGTTTTTTGAGCCTGATTTAAATTGTGAGGGATCCATCGGGAACACAGTTTTTCACATAGGATTGATTATATCTGACTTATGCCTATACCTAAGGATGCCCGAATCTCATGGTAGGCCACATTCTCGTATATTTCGGTCATGCGGCGTACAGCATCGATGTCTACTTTGTTAACAACGGTAGACGGACGATCATCACGAAATTCAACACTGACATTAATACTACAGCGTTAGAATTCAGCGAACCAGATATAAACAGTCGACTTACGTGGTGCTTCTTTGTCAAAAGCAGTTTGAGTTCGAGTGACACTCTGCTGAGGCTTCCAACAATTAAACTCCATGATAACGTTAGACAATCATTATTTAAAATGTACAAACAATCACTTGTTAGAATAGATGAAACAAATTGCATTTTAAAACCAAAGAGTAACATTTTCAAATGTCGTAATTAGTTTTTAAATATTTTTAATGCAAGTGAACCTAGTCAGTTCAGGAAATTTTATTTATAATTCAGAAAGCGACAAATTTTAAAGCTGTTATCACGCGGTTTTATTAAATTAAACACCGATAAAGAGTTTCTTTTACAAGTGCAGAAGATATCATTCCTCTAAATTCAACACAAAATACTATACAGGTAGAACCACTTTTTTAAGCTATACGTGAATGGGTGGAATGTTGATCCCTTATTATATTATGGTCAGTGTTTTATCGATAACGTTTCGTGTACATTCTCACCTAATGTTAAATGACTATGCAGCATGTAGTCGCAAGATATTAACGTGCTCAACTTGAGGTAGATAGCAGACTAAAAGTGTATACCGTTATAGGTACTTGTTCCAATAACGCAGAATACAAACGTGTCACATTTACCACTAACCTTTGTTTTGTCTTAAACACAAACATGAAAACTATATAAGTAATTCATTGTATTTATCAGTTATTACATTGGCCCAATTGCCAGCTTACTAGGCCATAATATAAATTTGAAGCCTTATTTTCATTAAAACAAATACCCACACACACACATATGTACAATTAAAACTAAGACACCAAAATAAACCTCTGAACAGTAATTATAACAGTATGTAATGAATACTATGTATATACAAAGATGAAAAAATCCCTTGTTTCTCAGTGCTTCATTGACATTATTGTTGCATTTGGTGTTTGTAATCAAGTACCTATCATTGCTATAAGATTGCAAACTATCCTGGATGAGATTACATACTATTTTAAACTCCCAGGCAAAAATATATTATTATATATCTGCTAATGTGTGTATGTATATTATTGTAAATGTTAAAAAAAAACTATAACAATGGATGATGATTGATGTACTTACATAATATAGGTGACATTTTATTAAAATCAGTATATATTTGCACAAATGTGAAGTTTCATAGAAAAAGTTTTAAATTATAATAATGGTTAAATTAAAATTTCAAAAGTTTTTTTAAAGTTTCTATATGTTTTACAAAAAAGTTATGTTCATATGTAAATAATAAGAGCACAAATAAACCCAATTATTTTTAGTTGATAAAATTATTTTATGTTGATAATGTAAAACTAGAAACTGTGAAACAAAATTAATGTCTTCAAATCAGTTTGCAACTGTACAATACAAGAGATGATTTAAAACTGCCTGTAAAACTTACCAAAAGTAAACTTAAAAGAATAACCAAAATTAATCTTGACTTTAAAAGTTTTCTGTATAAAACATATTCAGTCAACATTTATTTGAGTATTTCAATAAACATAGGTTTCTATTCTATAGAAATCTTTCATATATTCTTACTTGTAACCACAAGTAAATCATGACAATAAACAAACAAAAATACTCACCAAACAACACCGAAAGCGCCATACCCGATGGGGCGGTCAGGCTGCACGTCTGTAGGGATGGCCGGTGTCTGGTAATAGGGCGCCGCTGCCGCCAGGATGGCGCCCTGTGGGGCGCTCTGCGTACCGCCCTGCATCAGCGACATTGACACACTCATGGAAACGCGAGAGTGCCGCGCGGGGCCGCTTACTGCCGCCATCCAACCGCTCAGCGGCGACCTGTCACCGCAGACTCATCACACGGTGAATACTCTAACACCGACACGGCGCCCGATCACCAGACCTCGCCTCTTGCTAGATACACAGTAATATCACTTCTAATTTCTTTATTATTCATACTCAAACGGTTATATGGGAATCACTTGAACAACACAAGAACACGGCGTTGCACCTGCAGTATCTACTGAATAAATAAATTTATAGAAAGCGGCTTAAAGTTACGAGGTTATTTCTCAGTTTCAGATTCTTCCTGGACAAAGGATGAAACCGTGAAATTTATTGACCCGAGAGATGCGCGAACAACCGTCCACACACCACCAAAATCGAGCGAAACTGGCTACAACGGGGCGGGGGACGGGGGAAGGAAGGACCGGAGGACGCGCAACGAAAACGAGACGGCAAATAACAATGGCGTTGACGTCTTGAACAGCTGTGTGCGATACTCGATTGGGCTGTTTCTTGAATAAATACTATTTAATCATAATGAATTTAAGCGACTTTAGGCAAAGATATTAAATTTTAACTCCATAAATTTGGTTTCAATGCAAAAATTATGCTTATATTTACATTATTACATTTTATTAGAGCGACAACAAACTGATTACTGTTTAATGCCATCTAGTGACTTAGTTTAAAAATATTTTTAAGAAATAACAAAATGAAGACAGAATCACAGAAATAAAGTTTTTTTTTTTTTCTTTAAAACAGATTGAAATTGTTGAACCGTTGACCAGTGTAAATAATATTTTTTTGTGTTTTTTATTATTATTGTGCACCTCAAATTTGTGATCCTATGCATATCCTTCAAAGTCTAACATATCACACGGTATTATATACAAAAGGAACGAGATATCGAGTAATGATACAAGATGGCGTTACTATAGGAAGTTTCATATATTTTTAAGTGAACAGTTTATTTTTTTTTCGTTCTGACTACCTATACTGTTAGCCTTAAGGGCCCTGAAGCATCGGAACGCTTTTACAGCTTCACCGGGTTTGAAAATGAAGCGTCAACAAATTTATTAGCGTAGGACTAAATAAAATAAAAATAATACCCTACGTCCGTTCTGTAAAGGCGATGTTTCCAATATATACCTAAATGCATTTGTAGCTATTGAGAATACCTGCTATAAATATATATTATGCATACTGTTGTGGTGTAATGACCGTTATAGCTTATATGTAATTTTATGACGCAAGAAATGACATAGATTACAGATTGAGAAAAAGGCAGTTATACTCGTAGAGTTTAGAACTTGGAAAGGTCGCCAACAATGAAATACTATTCAAAAGCAAATAGTTTCTATTTTGAAAGAAAACATTGTCCGTTAATAATCTAATGTGATTTAACATATTTTTTCTATTATCTCCTCGTCTATGCTTATATACTGTAACATGTGTTTTACGTGTTCTTTTTCCCATCTTGGCAACGGGTCCTCCTTATTGAACCATTACTGCCATTATCGAGTGTATATAGTTTCCAGTGTTATGACGATTTGTGTATCCTAACAAGATGGTGTCTCCCTTGTTAGAACTTTCTAGGGAGGTTTTGTGGCATCTCAGAATTCATGATCCATGTTATTATTTCCAATTCACTTGTGCAAAATAAACAAACTTTATTATGCATAACGCCACCTGTATTACACAAAATATAGTCAAATAACACAAATTTATGAATAAAAAAAAACACTATATGAGAGTTTGAGATCTCGCTAAAAACTCTCGTTTTACGTGTTATTTGTTAAAGTGCATAAAACCAATGTTGCCAGGCTACAATTTGAAAATCCAGGATCAAACAGCGAAAAAAAATCAGTAAACTGGTTTAAAAAATACTTCATAATTTGTTTATTTTACTTTCATTGCTTTCTTTATTTTATTGACATGTTTAACAGTTCATTTCTGCAGTACCTTGTTGGTAACTTGAAAATCAAAACAATTAGTGTTTCTCAATATGTTTTTAGTTCTGGATAACTCTGGTACTCAATTTATTTCTTCTAAAAGAAGAATTGAGAAAAGAGCAACGGCTTCCTGACTTGTTATTGGCTATTCTCCCAATGACGTAAATCTTAACGCATTTTTATTTGTCCCAGCATGTATACTACCTATTTTAGTTTTGATGAAACTGATATTTCTCTTTGAGGAAGTATCTAATTTAAACAAAATACTACCAAAAATAATCATAAAATCGGTTCTTTATACTTACCTTTTAAACGTCTTTTCAGCCAAAATTGAATATGTCTATCTTTTTCAGTCTTTATTATAAAATTAAGAATAATTTTATTTATTTGTCGGAGTCTTTTACGTATGCACTTCTGATTGAGACATTGTGAACAACTAAACTCAATTTTACTCAAAATTCTATTATTCTTATACAGTCAAAATTTTCTCTCTCCAGTCTCAACTCACTCCAATCAAACCAAACAATGATTATATGCAAGATTTAAATGCAACCTAAGACATATCAAGGTGTACTGTAAAACATACCTATTTAGTTTATGTAGTATTGGCGGGTTGAGGTTCTTTCCCGTACGTGTGCGCAACAACATGATATTACAGGATGGACAATCGAAAAGGCTTATTGCAAAAACCCTCTTATTCCATTGAGTTAGGATATGTTATAGAGTGTCTATTTTCAGAACCTAATACTGTTAGAAATTATTGGTTCGGTCGGAAGACTCAAACACGCTCTTTTTTACGCATATTTCATACATTATACGTAAACATTTATTTCAAAACCCAAAAGCAGGAGACATCTTAATAAAATCAGTAGATCAGAAAAACTGGAAAATCCAGGTCTGGCAACACTCCATAAAACTTTTACAATTATTAAATATTTTCCTTGAAGTTAGGGTAAAACTATAACTATACTTACAAGGCATTAGAACATAACTTTATTTACAACCTAACTACCGCGAAACCAAAATGATAGTAATTTTTGTTACGTAGTAGTATGTTTTAAATCGAAAATCCTAGTTGGAAAACAATATAATAAATAATAGTAAGAACCAAGAAATATTCATTGGTAATGAAAGAATAAAGATGGAAATGGATAAGTTTAGTTCGATCCGTATGAAAATTGGTACGCCAAGGTCATTGATTTGCGATACAAAATCGATTTTTGTATGACAGATGGATCAACAAGTACCTACAATACAACAAAAACAATGAAACTTTTTTCAATACCCTACCAACCTTACGCAGACGCGTAGCACGTATTTATACAGTTGAGAGTCGTCATCAGGTTGTCTAGGACACATAGCTAATTGCATTTCCCAGAGTTGTTACTAACTCTTCTTCATATGCCTTTCCCTCAAATCTGTGATATGAATAAATAAAAATCAATAGTAATAATAATATCAGTTATATTATCACAGAGAATCACATTGTGTTATACAACATATTTATGTGGCTAGTACAAAATATTTCTTACAATCGACCATTTTTTATGTAGGTATATATATTATATTAATTATTAAAAGTATATAGTTACAACGGAAACACTACTAATAACAGTATTTATTCTGATTAAAATAAATTATATATTATAGACTTTTGTATAATAAATAAAAATGGCATGAAAATTGCACGTAACCTTACAACAAATAAATTCATGAAATAAAATATTCATTCTAGACGAAAAACAAAAAAAAAAACTAGTAGGAAGAAAATTGAAATTTATTTACAAAAGCATTGAAAATCCGACATATAAGTAGTTGTGCATGACAAAATCTTTTATAATATTTTTTACTGGCAGGCTTATGTTACATACACAATTGGAAATTGCCTTTATACATCAATTTATCACCGGAAAATGACGTCACTGTTCCTGTTGGTAGTAAATACAGTACAACCCAAAAACAACGGCGACCACCGAAAGATCTGTACTCCATCGGCGGTCGTCGTTGTCATGCTGGCCTGCAATATCCCTTCAAGAATGCTTGCAGGACCCGATGTCCTAAGATGGAGGAACACACTAGCCGGAAGACAGTTCATAGTTCAACTAACATAGACAACTTCATAGTTCGTGCCATTATTTATTACATTGGGATAATGTAATTTCACCGAGCTATAGGTAGTTAAGGAATCGATCAAATCAATTTTCTTTAAATTGCTTCTTCTTCATAGCCTATACAGTTTATAATCATTTAGATGTGAATGTTTGGGTAAGTAACGGACACACTAACACCCTGGTATCTAGAACGATTGGTTAATCTATTAGACTTTCAACGAATGTATTCGTCCTTGTACTGCAATGTACTTTCTCGACTATAGGACAGTGATCTCGCTAATTATTATTATTAAAATATATTGTCACATATACTGTTCGTAATGGCATTATTAAGCCTTATTGTTCTATGCATTTAATTTAAACAAACCTACATGTGTTTTAGGCATATTAGACTTCTTAGTTTTTAAATATTTATGTGCCTTTTTATAACAAAAAACCTTATTAATAAAATTCGTGTTTGAAAAAAATTAGACGCCACTGAATAAAGTGTTATTAAAAAAAAATATAGTCTCGAGTGAACTCTGTAATCCAAAGATTTTGCCAAGCACAAATTTATTATATACGATTTTATTTGTATAGCGCAACTCAGATCCGGATATTAAGGTTAATTTAAACTCTCAACAAAGTAGTTGAGTTCGTGAAAAATTTCGAATTTAAATTATGAATGATGGTGACCTTATTTTTGTCAAAACGGACGTCATTTCTATGCTTATTTAAAAAAAAACTGAAACTCATATTGTTCCTTTCTTCTTTCTTTCATCTGTGGGTCTGAAGATCCTGTTGCCCTTCCCCTAAATCCGACCCTGAGCAAACTATACTTAATAGCCTATATACACCTACCTATTTATAAATTGTATTGAATATAAACATAAAGAATTCAATTCAATTATTAAGTTACATATATATAACAACAGTACACATGTAATAGGCATATCATAAGTATCAACTGACAATGGCATAAATCTACTTATCATTCAATATTGTGATTGATATATTTATAGTTTTAAAAAATATAGCATAAGTTGGTGTACTTATTGAGACGAAATTTATAATAATTAGGTAAGGTGCAAAAGGAAATTCTGCAACACCGGAGTAAATGTCTAGCAATTTTTTAGTCAACGGCATTGGCGTTAGCTACGCTAAGTGGTACCCACGGGGACCAGTCAGATCAGCCATAATTTCGGCATCCTAATTATTGAGCAAGATTAAAAAAAGTCATGATTTGTACGATACGAAATGCTGATTTATTTTCTCAAGATATTCATGATTTTTCAAAGGTGGGCAATGGTCACCATTGGCCTCCCTTAACTACGTCCATGCTCAACGATGAAAGATATCCACCGTGTAGGTACTTATGATATGCCAGAAATAAGTAGTATCGAGATCTCTAATAAACTAACACACATTCATAAACATACAATACATACATGATAAATAATTCGTATCATTATTTAGGCATTACCATGATTGTATACAATTCACATCCCGTTCATAAATACAGACTTATACGTAAAGGGTTCCACAATGACATCCAACATTTAACAGATACGACTACATACTACGTGCTTATAAACACTTTAAATAACTTACTGGCCAAACAGCAATATAGAGAAAACAATATAAATATTACTCAGATGTATTTGAAAAAAAAAAACTAGTATGAAATAACCAAGTGAGGTAAACATTGAAATTATTAATATGAGTACGGATGAATAGCAATCCGTAAATTAACAGTATGTTTAAAAATAAAAGTTTTATTTAATAACATTGATCTATCCTTCGGCAACACGCATTGGTTATCGGCGTTATGCTTCTGGTGTTGCAAGCGTTCCGTATGCTTATTTCCCACCATCGTGGTATATTGGTATAAAGTGTAAAACAATACAAATCAGGAAGAATGATTGTTCAGTTCAGATTTTTTTTTTCAGGTTAGGTATCTTTTGTGTGCGAGTCACGTGATTGGAAACGCAAATCAGAAAACGTGACGTTATCGTTTAATAAATAAACACAGTTGAGTATTATAAGGTTAGTTTTAAGTTTAGGTTTAGATAAATGATTGTAAAATAACTTACTAAATGTGGAAACCGTGTCTTTATATAATATATAATTGGTTTGTTGGTAATTAAAGAAACTTCATAATTGAAAATATAGTAAAATCAACTTTACATATAATATAATATATTTAAGTGTAATTTGATTTATTTAACGATGACGTCACAAGTAATTAGTTGACCGTAATGCAGTCTTCCTGTTGTATGTTTTTTATTTAAATTAAGAATATTTTTCTGTTCTAAGTATGTAATGTAAATATTAATTCAAGGGTTATGGGTTTTCAACATAGACTAAGTGTTTCCAAAAGCTGTCTACTTCCGGATTATGAATCTTATATTAAATAAACTGTTTGTGTGAGAAGTATAATTAGTATTGCGGAAATATAAAGCATGATATACACCAGATTTAAACGCCAATCTGTCTTATATCAGTTTACAAAGCTTCTTTTGGTCAGAACAAAAAGGTATTATGCAAATCTCCTTATTTCAAAAAATCTTAATAAAGTCTGTTATATTTCAGTCAGAATAATATCGAGTGTTCATTATTAATAATAGAGTGAGATAAATTAGGCTTTATACCTTTGCATTCTGAACAAACAGGTACAACGTTATTTTTGTTTCGCACATGTCAGCTATGTAACTGTCGGCGAAATAAAATTAGAATCGGTCGGATGTTTTTTAATAACACTTTTCATTTATATTCATTCAATTGATTAATATACCTTATAAAAGTTATAAAAATCTGTCATGGTAGTACATATATTATATATAATATTCTGGGTACTTCTTATAATGTCAGGTTCAGTGCTCACTTGATTATATTCAAGATGAAGATTGTATGAATTCTATACTTGATTTTATAATAACAGTGAGCTCCCCAGGCCAGGTGCATAGTGCAACATAGTCCAACTCCCCAGTGAGACAGACCATATACTCATAAAAGTAATAAAATTACACGTAAAACAGACCCGTCAAGCCAATGATGGTTTGAAAAATTTACAAGTAAATTGGTATCGTTAAGCCCATATAAGTCTTATGCAAACATTTAATTAATGGCAAATTTGAGACCAATCGAAACACAAGACACAAGTGTCATTTTTTTTTCAATACTATAATATAAACGGTACTTAATAAATTTCGGTATGTCGAAATACGAGTACATTTGTAAGCGGTGACCAATCTTCAGACATCGGTTGTTGCGTGCTAAGTGTGTAACTATTAGCTATTTTAATATAACTAGAAAGTCGCTTTATTTTTCACGTTATATCACGGGTGATAAATCACGACTTGTTACAGGGCATGGCGACGATAAATTAACTGCAAGTGAAATAATTTCTTACACATGAAAACTATTTCAGGTTTATAAAAAACTTTAAGTAATTCCAAGCCTAACAGTATTGAGAATAAGATTCAATTTAATTCAAACAGCTGAACTCTATTCTCGTGCGCCGCAATGTTATCGTTGTGTTGCTTTACCATCGCACGATGGAATTCTACGAATTATAATGAAGCTTGGTCCCCGTGAATTTATATCACGATCGCGCTATATTTAACGGCCTTGAAACGTGATTTATCGTATCACCAGTTATATAACCGGTGTTAATTTAAATTGTTCCATGCATACTGCGTGCATAACAAAATATTTGTAAAAAAATCACAAGTGAAAAGTCACATCCTTTGCATTAATAACTTAGGATAGTTCAAAACCAGTGTTGCTATTGATTGCATACCGTAGTTTATCGCGAAGGGTGCTACGTTTCTGATAGTTTGGTAGTTTCAGTAAGTTGAAGCACGTCGAGGATGTGGGGAGACGGTTCAGCGGATCTCTCTTTCGAATTGTAAAGAATCCACGAATTACGCTGCCTGGAAAGCAATGAAATATATCCTTGAGATCTTTAATTAAAATCAATAATACCAATGCGCCGGTCTAAAAACACTCTGACGTTAGGCATTCGAAAATAATTTATTTAATTAAGGAAATATTGTTAATGTGTTACAGTTAATAATGTTAGTCCTACTACCCTACCCTAATGTCTATTGTACGCGTAGTACTCACAATAGTTTCAAGGGGTAATATGTTTTTTAATTACCGATAGTGTCTCCTGTGTCCTCGTCGTCACCCACTTCGACGCAGCGTATCGAAAACGGAGGCTTCAAGTGCGCGAATCCCAAAACTGGTGGTTTCGAGCACGACGTAACGAACTATAAATACAAATGTCATATTTTTAACACGCTTATATTAGCTTCACTTGTAACTAACTAACTAACAATCTAATAAAATCTTAGAAGTCAATTTTAAATTACTTCTAATTATCGCATCGAAATGAAATTTTATATGTATATGTAGTTCGGATTACAGCACTATAATTCGTGGAGCTGATCTGATGATGGAGCCAGGAGGTGGATGATGGAACACTTCAGTGGCTACTAGTAAACTCCTCGAGTTTGGGCTCATATGGTTTGTTTTGACAAGTCCAATAGATTGGGCTTGGTAACGATAGTCTGTGATAGAGCCAGGAGGTGGGTAGTGGAACTCTTCATTGGTTACTAGTAAACGCCTCGAGTTTAAGTTTATATGATTCGTTTTAATACGTCAAATCGATTGGGCTTGGTAACAAGATGTTATTATAAGACTTTACTTTAACAGTTTACAAATCTACGGTTATAATCCTTGATTGCACGGCATAAAATTCATTTGCGACAATGTAACGTAATGCGACATGCGATAGATGAACGCTTGAAACTATTCTTGTGACATTGGCAGAACTGTCGACAAACACAGTTTTTATGAAATAAAAAGAAGAATGTATCTGTAGATGTGTAAGCAGTGTGTACCTTGAGGAACATGGCCCGCTCGTTCTCGGTGAAGTCCCGGTGCAGGACGTCCCAGAGCCAGCAGACGACGCGGTGCGAGTCGTGGAACCCGCCGTAGTAGTGCGTGTGCCGGCGCAGGTCGCGCAGGTCGAGCGGCACGTTGTCGCCGCTTATCAACCGTTGCAACTAGAACAACACTCCCATTTATAAACAATCATCAACACCTAATTACGATATTCATTGTACTGTTCTTACTATGAGGGATAGTACCATGGAGGTACAATTCCAACAATATTTCTTTATTAAACAGAGACAGAGTGATTTATATGCATTCATAAATAGGGGTGACTGTTTAGGTCGAAAATGTAATAATAATGCTGACAATAAGTATTTTTCTTCATATTTCTTTGCATTTTTACTAAAAATTTACAAATAAATGCAAATTACTAAAAAAGCCGCGTAAACGCTCCCATTTGTAAACATCACTCCGTAACGTCATATGTCAATATAGGTATATGATACTCTATAACCATTGGCTGTTATTGTCGAGTAAAACCTTGTTTTATAGCATATTTAAGACATAAAATTCCACTATCTATACTAATATAACAAACCTGATGATTTTTTTTGTTAGAATGTTTATTTTTTTTAAACACGCTAATTACTGAAACTACCAGTCCTTTTATATACTATAGTCAGATTCACGAGGTATTATAGTATGGTTATCTAGCATTAGGCTACCCTTAAATATTGTTTTTTGCTAAATCGGAAGAAATAGCGCACCCTAACTGCTTTATCCACGTGCGCTGACGTAATGATTAGTAATACGTCTACAAAATAATTCGTAATGATAGTGATACGTTCTACAAAAAATTATTGCTCCTTAATACATCTAAATACGTCCGCGATAACATATGCCTATCTCTTATACATAAACCACAATACGGTGTTTTGTGATAAAGTTTTATTTAAAATTGAAAAGTGATTTATGAGCATTATTATTAGGCGTGGCATATTAATTCTTACGAACGAAAGTTACTTCATCATCAAGACAATTTCATGTAGATAAACTTTGCCCTTTATAGCAATTTATTTCGACAAATAGTTTAGATGATAATGTAAAATTAAAATAATTCAACATTCTTTTCGGTTCTATAAATGTGGCGCGAACAAGTCGTGTGAGTTGTGACGCATAACCTTGACCGCCCGATAACAATACACACACACACACACACAACATATTGCACACGAAAATAAGCATACATGTTATAACTAATTACGTTACTTGTGTACAATTATTATAAATATCATTAAATATTTTCTATACTGAAGTGTTATACATCATCAATTTCTTTTAAATGATACGCGGGTGAAACCGCGGGGCACAGCTAGTGTACTCGTGTTACTATCGAATACAAATAGTATTTGGTATATCACTATGATTATAAAAATGTCTTAAACATAACGAAAGGCAACGCAAGAAACCTCTGTATTATGAAAGTAGAAAAATAACGGAGAATGGTTGGTGTGAGATGTTACGCTTACAATATGATTGATCACTAAAGTGTTTATTCGAGTATGTGTAGTATGGCAACACTAACCTCTGGTGTGGAGAACAAAGAGAGCCATTCGAGATTTATAATCGTTCTAAACCCTTTTATGAACGCATTCGTTTGTTCTTTGATCTGCATGTGCATACGAAAATGCGCCATTAGATGTATGTAATTTATCCTGTAACAATAAAATTATGCAACATTTTAATTGATAATTATTATCGAATGTTATTCAGTTTCAGAGAGGTAGGGCACAGAGTAATGTCTTCGGAGATTTCTCTGTACTCGGGGCAGTCCGACTGGTGGAATACTTCCACTCTGCAGAAGATCGCACCCAACTAACCTTGTGTTGTGTTCCTGCGGTGAGTTGGGTTACCAGAGCTGCTTGTGGTAGTGGGTTCAAGGTTGGCAACGCGCTGGTGATACCTGTGGTATTACAAGCGTCCACAGGCCACAGTAGCCGATTACCATCGGACGGGCCGTATGCTTACTGACCATTTTGGTATTTTAAAAAAAACTTATACCTCAAAAGTTTCTTGCGGGATCCTAATCTGTCATGTGGTAGTTTTCAATTTAATTCAAAAACTTATGTTATTTGGCCCTATATTATGTAATTTTGGCAGCATTTGACGTGATTGATGTAGTTCGGTGATGGTGCACTAGTGGACTTGTCACAAAAATTACCTGACAGTTTTAACAAGGAGCCGCCATCTTATTAGCGCTATGTTTGAAGATTGCAAGAACAATGAGAAAAATGTTATTTTCAAGTGACATTGGCAGAATTGTGGATGAATACAATTGCCATTAAAAAAAAAATAACTTACCTATTGTCATTGGTAACGGGTAACGCTTTGCCGCCGGGCACAAGTTCGTGCGTCACAATTTCTCCAAGTCTCTCTTCATCTACAGAAAATGTTAGCTCCAGTGATGATATGTCTCCCTGGAAAATGTATAAAAGTTAAAATATTGATATCCATACATGTTCTCTTTATATATAACTAACGGTGCCCCACGATTTCACCCGTGTTAAATTTATTCGACAAAATCTCAACGCGCTATCGTTGTTCCACTTCCCGTACTTGCCAGATTGTTTGACGTTCATAGTTACTGCTCCGCTCCTTAGGGTCGTAGCGTAAAGTTATATAGCCTATACTATTCCTCATGAATCTGGCTATCATATATAATAATCGATTCCGGATATTAGCGAGTTTAAACAAACAAACAATGAAATACAAAAAATCTCCCGCTTTATTACATTAAGTATAGATTGATTCAATTCCAGTGGCATCGGCTTTTGAATGACCCTTAAGTCCGCATAACTCGTTTTAAAAAAAAACGCAAGCGCACGAATAAAAATTAACACCGACCGACGAATAACTTACGATTTTATTATATTGTATCAAGCAATCGCCGGTCGGCGATATCATGCCGGCCTGCGAGCCCCCCGGCAGCTGGACATACACTGGGTGACCCTGAAACGCGACAAACTAAGAGCCACAGTGACTGGGTACCTGAAAATGTTTGATATAAGTGAGGCTCCGGTAGAGGTCGCGGTCGAGCGACGGCAACTCATCGATCCAACTGTAAAGGGCCTGATTCGTTTGGCCCAACACTTGACTCAAGAAGAACGATGCGAACGGGACGTCCACTACGATACCCTGTCAAACAAAAACATCACATTCTAATGGGACATCACTATTATATCACAATATTCAATATAATGCTATTACCATAAACTAGCAAAGTATTTTATCGTTTATAGGTTAAGCATTATGGCCACAATCGCACATGATCTTAAATGACGATGTTGCTCAAGTTGGAACACACCTATTGGTGCTTGGTGACAGATTTTCAACTTGAGGGTGGTAGCTAGTCAGGAGGCGGTCATTAGAAACAGCCCTACCACCATGCTATGGTTTCCTCGCGATGTTTTCCTTCACCGAAAGCTCAGGCTTATTGCAGAGATTCAAACTCACGTCGTTCAACGCGCCGTCCTTACACGCTACAACTGCGCCATTTTGCTTTTATTTTTTATCGAATTATCTTTTGTTATATTTATTCATGTTATTCACATTAGTATTTTAGGGCGACGGAGATTTTTGTCGACATGAAAAGAAAATACAATAAGGCGTGACCCCTGATAAACTTGGAAATAAAAACATTATTTATATACATACAAACTTAGATATCTGAAAGGGCACTTACTTCATAGACAGCTTTCCCCAGCATCCTGCCGATGAATTCAAAGAGCTGCAAATGATTATCTTGTAAGCAAGATGTAGGTGACGGGTATAAACGTTCTTCGCTCGTCACTCTGAACAAGTTCAGTGAGGGGTTGAACACGCGCTTGATCGTTTCCTCTAGAAACTCTGTTTAAAAAAAAGAAGTTTTAATTTAATAAAAAAAAAAAAGTTACATACGAATTTAGTATCAAACTAGCAACCCGCCCCGGCTTCACACGTTTAACAGAGTAATACATATAACTCTTATGGTTTACGCGGTGCACGCCTATAAAGCTCCCCACAGTCGGTGTAATTTTTTCCGACATTAGTTTTTGAGATTATCGCGTTCAGACAGTCATAGTCAAGCCCTGAGTGTCTCCTTCCCACCCTTCCGATCCTGCTACACATCCATCCCCGAGTGTCTGTTTGGGCGTAGCTAGGTATTTATACCGGCTGCGTTCTCTGCCTCGGGCTTGATAGGGACCTCCACGTAGGGCCCGGTAGGTTCTTTTCCTGCGAGTCATTACACCGTGACCCGCAGGTCCCTTTACACGGCTCGGGATAGCCGTTTAAATTCACTCGGCGCACCCCCCTGCCTCTCCGGCAGGGAGGTTTAACTTCACCCCCGCCCGCCCAACCGCCACCGCCGGAATGGCAAACCCATCTGAACTTGAACGCTTCAAAGCGTTCGCAATGAGCCTCCACCCGTCGCTCTGGACGGACTACAATAGGGCCATCGCGGCCGAGAAACCCGCCGTCGTCATCGCTCAGGGCACCGAGCCCACCAGCGACCCCGCCGCGCCACACGCGATGAACAAGAAGCCCGTCCCGCGCTCCCGCTCAACGGCACCCCGTGCTCACCGTCAGACGCCGTACAAACGGCCATCGTCGCGCTCGCGTTCCCCGGGAATTCAAGCCACGACCCCAGCGCCCTCTGCGCTGCCGACTAACAACTCTTTCGCGTCGCTAGTTCCCGAAGCGGACACGCCGACGCTAGTAGCTACTAACAATAGCTACTCGCCCGCCAGTCCGGATCCCGAACCCGAGTCCAACGAAATGGACACGGCGATAGTCAAGGGTAACGAGGGCTTCACCCTCGTACAAAAAAACAAGCCCGCCAAACGGGCCTCGCGTTCGCGCCCAGAGTCTCCGGAGACTCAGTCGAGACCCCAAAAAGCGCAGCGAACCGGGCTGGATAGCCACGCCCCCCGCTCCGCAGCGCCCTCAGCGCCTGCCGGTACTTTTGCCGGCAGAAAGACGCGTCGCCCGCCCCCCGTCACGGTCCAGAACAAATCGGTCTGGACAAAACTCTCTGAAAAACTGAGAGATCTACGTATCCACTACACCCAGGCCAGTAACACGGCCAACGGTATCCGCGTCCAAGTTTCCACCTCGGACGAACACCGTCAATTCACCAGGTTGCTCCGAGACAGCAACCTAGAATACTTCACATACTCCCTGGAGGAAGAACGTCACCTCCGGGTTGTAATCCGCCGCATCCCGGTGGAAATCACACCCGAGGAGGTCAAAACTGACCTCTTAGCCAAGGCCCTCCCTGTCCGCGAAGTGCACAGAATGCACGGCGGACAATCAAAAAACAGACCTCTCGACATGGTCTTAGTCATCTTGGAACTGACCCCCGAGGGCAGAGCCATTTTTAATGTTAGGAAAGTGTGTGAGCTCTCCGGAATAGCCGTAGAGCCCCCACACAAGAACCGCAGTCCTCCGCAGTGTCACAACTGCCAGCTGTACGGTCATTCGGCACGCAACTGCCATCTCCGTCCCAGGTGCGTTAAGTGCCTCGGGGACCACGCGACGAGCGAGTGCACGCGCACTCGGGAGTCGGCTACCCCTCCGAGCTGCGTGCTATGCGGCAACGAGGGTCACCCCGCGAACTATCGCGGCTGTCCCCGTGCCCCGCGCCCTACGCGACCCATGCGCCCTACGCGACACACCCCTCCTCAGAGGACACGTCCCGCCGTAGGACAGCCAAAGCCCCTGATCACGCCAGAGGCTTTCCCCAGCCTCCCGGGCGCCTCCAGCGCCCCGGTGGCAGCCGCCCCCGCGCCCCGCGCACCCCCTCCGGCCATGCGAGCCCCACAAGCAGCATGGGTCTCCACTCCCCGCCCTCAGCCTCCTAAGGCTCAGGCCCCCCCGCCCGTTAGCACGCGCCGCGGCGTTGACTACATGGTCATGCTCTTCCGCGAGCATGACCCTCAGGAAGTACTGGCATACGAATAGTGCGTCGCTGAGTACGGCCCCGGCGAATCTATCAGGCGTTTCCCCGTGATGACAGCCACGCTAATGCGCCTGGCCCGTGCCGGGAAATAGATATCGGTCATAAATGGCACGCAGTAAGCCTAGAAGCCTCAACATATCTTTTGCGAAACCTCTTTCCACAACGCGACTTAGTATCCACCTTTCTTAGGGAACGGGAGATAGACGTGTTTCTAGTACAAGAAACACTTCTAAAACCCAGTAGGCGCGACCCTAAGATAGCAAATTACAATATAGTCAGAAATGACCGTGCCACCCGAGGAGGCGGCACGCTCATCTACTACAAGCGTTCCCTCTATTGCATGCCAATAGACCCTCCCGCACTTACCAATATGGAAGTGTCCGTCTGTAGAATAGGCATGACTGGCCATCCGTCAATCACGCTTGTCTCTGCATATCTCTCCCCGAGTAAAAGACTCCTTCAGTCCGATCTGGAGGCGCTACTTTCACTCGGTCAATCCGTCATAATAGCAGGCGACCTCAATAGCGGTCACACCCATTTCAACAACTCGCGTAACACCCCTAACGGGGTTATACTCGACCTACTATGCGATGTGCTCGGCTTTGACGTCATAGCACCGCTAGAGCCCACGCACTTTCAAGATAATTGTCAACCGACAGTACTTGACATAGCCCTCCTCAAAGGTGTCTCACTTCGGTTACGACTTATAGAAGTCGTACACGAACTAGACTCCGACCACCGCCCGGTTATCTTACAACTCGGGCAACCGTTCGACCCCAGTCCGCCAAAAGTCAAAGTAGTTGACTACGCGATCTTAAATCGCTACCTATCCGATAACGCGACCCCGTCCAGCCTAGCTAGGATCCCCGACGTATTAGAGTCAACATCAGACGCCGACTTAGCAATCGATTCCCTGGTCGACTACCTCCAAACCGGCGTAAGGGAGGCCTCGAGAGAGGTGCAAGCAGCGAACGAACGCCGTTTTATACTCCCCCCCGGCTTACGAGCGTTAATCACGGAAAAGAACGCCGCGACACGTGCACACGATTCTTATCCGACGAGGGATAACACCCGTAGGTTACGGCGACTTCAGAGAGAGGTTAGAACTCGCATCGGAGAGTACAGAGGTCACCGGTGGGATAACCTCTTAGAGGGTCTCAAGCCGTCTCATCTGGTTTACTGGAACCTCGCCCGCTCTCTGAAGTTAGAAGCTACCGCCCTGATGCCGCCCCTCGAAAGAGGCCCCGATCTCCCACCCGCGTTCGATAGCGACGATAAGGCAGAATGCCTTGCCGCAAGCTTGGAGAGCCAGTGCTCCTCAAACTGCGACAACGTAGACACTGCCCACATCGAAACTATCGAGACCGCCGTTCAGGAACTAACGTCGATTCCCCCCGCGGAAACGTTAACCCCGGTCACGCATGACGAGATTTGTTCTGTTATTAAAGGCCTTAAGCCTAGAAAGTCCCCCGGCCCCGACGGTATCAGGAATGAAGTACTTAAACTTCTTCCCGATCACTTCATAGCTCTTTTGGTCTGCATCTTCAATGTAGCCATAGCCCACTGCTATTTTCCAGCCTTCTGGAAAAAAGCTATAGTTATAGGTATTCACAAGCCCGGCAAAAAAGCTTCGCTTCCCGATAGCTATCGCCCGATCAGCCTTTTAAACACACTAGGAAAACTTTACGAGCGGCTCCTTCTGAACCGTCTCAAAACCGTTATAGATATTAAAAACCTATACCCTCCCGAACAGTTCGGTTTTCGCGCCCGACACTCGTGTACACATCAAGTGCACCGCCTCACGGAGCACATCACGAGCAACTTTGCCAAAAGTAGTATCGCCCCCGCCCGTACGCTTGCGGTCTTTTTCGACGTAGCTAAGGCCTTCGATAAGGTCTGGCATGCCGGACTAGTCCACAAGCTACATAAACTAGAAATCCCGGATAGGTTAGTTCACCTAGTTCATGATTTTCTACGCGACCGCACCTTTCACTACCGAGTGGAAGGAGTACTATCTACCGCCCACCCTATACGCTCAGGCGTCCCGCAAGGTTCCATTCTGGCGCCTTGCCTTTTCAATCTGTACGTCAGCGACCTCCCGAAGCCCCCCTGGGTCGAGGTAGGGCTCTACGCTGACGACACAGTCATATACGCGTCAAACAGACACAGAAAAAATCTCGCCTGCGCAGTCCAACGTGCCGTAACCACTCTCGGGGAGTGGTTTCGAACGTGGCGATTAGCTATTTATTGCCTCAATTTTTAAACTGAATTAGTCTCTTAGAATAATTTATATAAACGCTATTGGAATTCCTGAATAAACAAATATAATATGCGACAGAAAGTTACGACATTTCAATAAGAACTAGATTGGTTAAAACGTATAAACAGGAAATCACTTTAAAAATAGATATGTATAATAAAATATTAAAAAATCATCACTAAATTATTGTATACTGAGTTTAAACATAAACTGATAAATATTTTGTGAGTAGTCAGTATTACAATATTAAAGAGTATATAACCTTGAAAATATTATTATATGGGCTATAGTATTAATGGTAGTTAGTTTATTGTATTATGATTATTCAAAATGTATTAATTAATATCTATTTCATTTATTGTAAAATTGTAATATTAATATGAACATGAAATGACATATACCCAGATAAATATGAGCGATCGCTGCGTGTTACCTTTGAAAACCCCGTCCTGGTCGATGCCGGCCTCGTCGAGCCCCTGCTCGTTGATGAAGCGCACGCGCACGCAGCCCTTGAGCGCGCGGCTCGGCATCGCGGCGAGCTGCCGGTACCCGTCCTCCACGAGCCGCGCGCGCCGCACCGTCACCAGCGCCGAGCGCCCGCCCGCGCCCGCGCCGCACGCGCGCTCCGTCAGACCGAGCACCACCTGCATTATCAACATCCCGTTTCCACAACGATGTTAAACCTATACTATCAAAACTCAAATATAGTGTGATTATAATATGTTACCCGCCACGACCACCCTCTCCAGCGGCAACTCAAGCCTAGGTCCGATACACTCACACTGCATTCACTAGCTATCGACCGACACACACACATAACACCGCACTTCACACATGTACACCACTCAGGTACATAGGTTCTGTAAGGGACCTTTTTTTCTGTTTTTGGCTAGTTAGTTTAGACAAAAATTACCAAATCACTAAATACATATATACATGTTCCTTCCTTCCTCCCAGGAGGCAGGAACATGTATATTTGTACAGTTAGTTAGCTCGAATTTCTATGGATAGGGATTTAGTCAGATCGCGACTTTTTCGCATGATCGGCAACAGCCCAAGCCGAGGTTCGGCCACTTTGGCACCCTTGGAGCTTGTTGCCTCGCTTTCGCAGCTGAGTGCCTTCCGCGCTCACCCCCAAGCCTGGTGAAGCTGTAAAAGTCACAAAGACTCCAGGGCCCCTAAGACTAACAGTATAGTCAGTTCTAAAAAAAAGATTATAATATAACTCTAAAGTAAAACAACAAACGGTAAAAACTGGCCAAGTGTGATTCGGGCTCACCCTACGGACCTTGAACTGAATGAAAGGAATCAATATTTTTGGTCACAAATCTATTATGCATTGACACGAAACATACGTCACAAATGTAAACTAAATGATGAGTTTTAGTATCACCTTTTCATCGGCCACAGCTCGTCTGAACAGTCGGACTCTTTCACCATGAGCTATCATGTGAGGCGTCTTCTGTACTAGTACCTAAAAAATATTTCATATCAGTTATTATTTTTGTTATCGCATAGTTTTTCAACCTTTACAGCGATGTTTTTAACATCCATAGCACAAATCTTTGCGCGTCGCGAATGTTTTTGTGAAGTACCTATTCGTAGTTGATATTAAAAAAAAATGGTGCTATTTAAGCTATGATAATTTATAAAACAATTATATTATTTCAAAACTCTATAAAATGTATATTACATACAAAATATTGCCCTGATAAGTAGGTGTTTATGGCTTATGAAGCTAAGAATCGCAGCAGATAGAGGGAAATCGTACGGGAGAAACTGATGCAGCGGGGGAGTCACGACCCTCAGTAATAAGGCAAACGACGCGAGGAGGAGGAGGATGGCTTATATAAAAAAACTTTCACATCTACCTTTATTTATGATACACTCACGGGTCAGGGAAATTTTGTGTATTACACTGAAAGAATTTATTGTCACACCCATAGATTTAGTATAATAGTATAGATCGGTAATAGGCTGAATAAGACGATGCCTAGAATGGAATACATTATTATTAAAAAACATTATAGTAGCTCGGCACATTGACTGTACTGATGGTACATTGATGGTACCTTGATGGTAAGCACAGTACAATCCAAATACAACGGCGACCACCCAGAGATCGAAATCCATCGGTATTCACAATAGTGTGCGTATTGTCTTATTGATTTTCTTTGTTATGCGATTTCCTGCAGCAGGTAAAGCACACGTAACCACAATTAAACACGTGTACTAAACACTCAATTACACATTATAAACCTTAGATTTGGCAAAAATAAGCGGGATTTGTTTTGGTTTCGCTTTAGGCCAATACAGGCCGATAGTGCATACGAAAATGGTCTCGTATACCTATCTCATTCCCTATGTTCTTTCTCTTTCGAGTTGCTGAACTATATATGTATATGGTCACACCACATACCCTTTTAAAACCTACCCCAAAAAAACTTTGACCTTTTAAAAGAAAAAATCAGGACTAGTCAAAAATTAATTAGAAATGCTAAAAATAAAGCATGGTACCAATTTTGTTCTTCTGTAGATCAAATATCATCAACTACTGAGATGTGGTGACAAATGAAATGGCTAAAGGGTGGTAAAACATCACGATCTCCAATTGATCCCTTAATTATCAAAAATCTTTTACATGACTTAACCCATGATTACGTAAACCCTAAATAACCTCTTTTTGACTCAAATAACACCATATTAGAATCAAAAATCTCTAGACAGGAACTTCAAAAGTCTATTAAATCTAAAAACTCTGCTCCGGGTACTGAAAACTTTTCGTATTCCATGATTAAAAACCTACCTGATAATGCAAAAAACGTTAATTTAAGCATATATAATAACATTTTATAAAAAGGATATGTACCAAATCAGTGGCGACATATTCATATTGTTCCTATCCCTAAACCAGGACGTATGCAGTCGAATTCTTCTTCAATACGTCTAATAGCTCTTATATCCTGCTTATGTAAAATATTTCACACTATCCTTGGTAAACGGATTGAATGGTTTTTAGAAGCAAACAACTTTTTCGATGAAAATATGACGGGTTTTAGGATAGGTCGATCATGCCTTAATAATCTCAGTACAATAGTAACGAAAATTCAAAACGGCTTTTCAAACGATTTGATAACTCTTGGCTGCTTTATTGACATTGACAATGCATACAATAACATAGATATTCAGGTGCTGTTAAGTAGCTTAAATAATATAAACTTGGGTTCTAGGATTTGTGGTCTTTTCTTAAAGAGAGAATCCTTACAATACAATGAGATGGCCATAATGTTATGAGAAGTACAGGTCGAGGTCTTGCCCAAGGAGACCCTTTATCTCCTTTGCTTTTTAATATAGCTACAGTGAACATATGCAAACGGGTATCAAATATTCATATTTCTCATTATGCTGATGACTTTGTGTTATACAAAGTCTGCAAAAATATTTCCGAAGCAACCATTCATTTACAAATGGCTCTTAATGAAACTCAGACTATGTTAAGTGACCTCGGTTTAGAAATATCACCAGCAAAAAGTAATATTTGTCTTTTCAAAAAGGGTGTAAATGGAAACAACATAGATATAAAATAAAGGGTATTTCAATTGAGATAACTGACGCAGTATAGTATTTGGGGATTTGGTTGGATCGATCTCTGAAATGGAGTAAGCATATTAATGGACTCTCAGAATGTACCTCAAAATTTCTTAATGTTTTTAAAGCTTTAGCCGGTGCTAATAGGGCGTTCACCCAAAACATTTAAGAAGACTATACATTAACATCATTCGGAGTCGAATTGATTTTGGCAGTTTTCTTTATGATAATAGTGCCCAAGCGAATCTATTTAAACTTGATAAAATTCAAAATCAGGCTATTAGAATTATTGAGGGTTTTGTCAAAAGTACTCCTATCCACGTAATGGAAAGTGAACTTAACATATACCCATTACATATTAGGAGAAAATGTTAAGCTGGAAAATTTTTACTTAAATCTAAAGCCTTTGCGAAAAACAGCCTTGTTAAGCTATTAGATGAATTATCCGATTCATTTCAAACCCGTTTTTGGCGTAATAAAAGGAAACCGTTATTGGCTTCTACATATTTAAGTTATAAAAATATATCAATACACTCTAGTACAAATCTAGAAATGTTCTTTTATACATGGGTTGACAGCATAGACCTAACAAATACAATTAGATTAAATATAGATGGTATCAGGAATCCAAAGCGCCAATATAACTTCATCAAAATCAAAACTATTTGTATCCAATATATCAACAGCCAATATCAAAAATTTACAAAAATATACACTGATGGATCCAAAGATAGAAATTTTATAGGAGCCGCATTTTTTGTGTCAAATGTCGAAACTTTTATGAAATTCAAAATAAATGAAAATGTTTCTATTATGCATGCGGAATTGGTAGCTATTTCGGAAGCTCTAGTGTTCGTTCAATCAACTGATACTAAAGAAGTTGTTATTTTATCGGACTCAAAAAGTGCTCACCAACATGTGGCTAGATGTACCTCGACTTTTCGAGGAACACCGATAGCCTACACTATTTTAAAACAATTACTTAATTTGAAGGTGAATAATAAAGTAATTGTTGCATAACAATTAATTACATTACAATACCATCTCATATAAACATAGCCGGTAATGAAAGAGCTGATTTCTTAGCTAGAGATGGAATTCTAATCAAATTATTACCAACGCATTTTGATATATGTTGAATGTTAAGAAATGACTGCATGTTATGCTAGGGCTATAACAGGTTATAATTATGCTATCTTTTTATATTACTATAATTGACAAAAGTAAGGAGCTTGTTCCAAGTCACATTTGTTTGTATCTCAACATCACAGTATCCTTACGTAGAATAGAGAAGAGCATGTTCCACAGTTTACTTATGCGTCACACACCAGTTCGTGGAACAGGTACGTAGGAACTGCTTTTCCGGTTTACAGATAACAGTTCTAAACTGTTACTTGTAAATCCATGTTCTTTTAAAGTGTTCCAATAAATACGCCTAAGTCCTAATCTTGGTCCCCAAGATACAGGCTTTGCCTTGTTTGGAAGTCATTGTGTAAATTGTAATGTAATACTAAAATGCTAATTATGATTTTTAACCTCAATGAAAAGTAAATGAATCAATCAAAAGAGGTGTTGAATGATTAATATACCTGTTGAGGTTTCTTTCCCTTTTCCAGATCGCTCATAAACTGTCCCTCTCGGATCTCCTTAACGAGCCAGTGGTTGGCGGGCGAGTACGAGCGCCGGCAGTCCCGTCTGTACAGAACTAGTAGTAGCGAGTGCAAAGAGTTGAAAAGCTCGTTGCTTTGTATAGTTTTGAGGTCTGAATAAAACGGACATAATCCATCTTAGTACTAAAGCATAATTGACGTCATCAATCATATTAAAAGGATTAGAGGTTATGTCGTAATTTACCTATGACTTATACAAACAATTTATAAGCTTTCCTAGCGTCAATCAAAAGTAAAACAATAAAAAAAGGTGTGTGTGCGATTCACATACGATAGAAGTGAAACTTCATTTTAAAAGATATTTTATATTTTATTTAAACAGTGTGCAATATACATACACACCGACATTTGCTATCTCGCTCTGGCTCACACAAAGAGGTGAGACCGATAATATATTGCTCACTCGCTCTGGCTCACACAAAGAGGAGAGACCGATAATGTGCGTTTAACGTGTTGGAAGTTTCACTTCAATAATAAAAAATAAAAGTTTTTATAATTATATCGACTGATTAAGAAGACGAAGTCTGACTTAGAAAAAGCAATGAATGTACTTTGATTTATCTCGCAACTTTATTTGAATTTAATTATTGCAATATTAAGATTTAATCTCCTAAAAATATATCTTTACACTTTTATATCGAACGCCAAAATAAATAACCTCGAAAACAGGTTTTAACAACATTCTGTAATAACTTACCAAATAATTGACCCATTATTGTCTTATACACGAACATGTTAAGAAACTGTGACATATTGACAAAGTCGTTCAATTTGAATGGCATCTGTTTCTCGTACATTTCCATATCGTCTAATATTCTGAAATTGAAAGAATAACAATTAAAAATACAACGTCAGTTCGCCGTCCAACTGCAGAAATCAGTTACCTCGAAACGCCACAAAATAGCTAAATATATGGATTAACTAATTTTTTTCGTTTTCCATATTTAGGTAAACCGATTATCTTTAGAAACGCTTATATTATGTTCATCATAAGAAAAGTTGCCTAACAGGTGTCCAATTTTAATTTAGAGACGTAGCATAACTTAAATAGGGTGCTAGTTTTACGATTTCTATTTTAAAGCTTAAACATTGTCGATAATGCGTATGTGCTTTAAAATAATTGAGAAGTAAGGTGTGAAAATGAAGTAACAAAAAAAAAACAACAATTGAGATAGTAATCCGGAAGACTTGACATAAACTTTCGCATACATATTGAGTGCCTGTAGCCAAACTACAAGATGGTGGCATGATCAGTTCATTTATTTCAATATATTTTATAGTCCAATCAATATATTTCGAGGACTCCTATGTATAAGGGCCAAAGTGCAAAACCATAATTTTACAGGAGAGAATTTACATTTAAATATGTACTGTGCCATTCTACTGCAAAGAAAAATAGTGTTTATGTAATTGCATGTTTTGTGATGAACTTAATTTCTTACGAAAAAAAAGCATTTACCGTAAAAAAGACAATAGGACGAAATTGTTAATTTGGCCCTTATACCTAGGACCAGTAGATTTATTACCGTGTTGCTGTGATAAAAAGGTACGAATTACGTAAGCATACATTTGTACAACATACAAAATGTACGACATCCGATTAATTCGTCTACGTTTTTTAAATGTCTAATATTTTTGTTCTACTTTGCTTGTTGCCTTTTGTACATCTTCTCCAAGCGTACAAAAGGAAAAACAATAATAATTTGATGTGACCACGAGTACTATACCGCGCCTTAGGTAGCTGCGCGGCGAGACGCCGGCTGCCATACGCACATGACATAAATATCCAAAGATAGGTAGTACTTTATCGCGTGATGTGAGCTGTCATTTATAATTTGGCCAAATACTTTCGTAAAAGGAAAGCAGATAAAGAAAATTTTGAAAACAAAACTGACGCAAATATCAGCAAAATCGTGGCCGAGGCTACGGGGAACTTTGAAAAAACTGTGAGACATGTAATAAAGGAAGGAAATTCATGTACTGAAAAATCGGGTCGTTTAAAAGCCATAAAGAAAAAACATGTTGATAATAATTTATTGATTAGTTCATACATTTTAATTCACTTTTTGTCTTTTCTAAATATAAAATATATTTTAAAGAAATTAAAAAATACTATCTCACGTATGTACTTATAGATATCATAACAAAATATTGTGAAGCAATATCTGAAGAACTATCCTGTGTAGTATCAATCTCATGTCAACTTCTGCTTTTATTTTCCATCCCCCCGCACAACATTCCCTCCCATGCGTTGTCAGTCTGTAGTACCATAATTATTTACAGCCTTAGGGATCATTGCATTAATGCTTTTTTTTGTTTTATTAATAATATATTGTTTTCCGAGGTCACGTCTAACGATATGAACATCGATTTTTGGCAAATTAAATCATGATGAAACCGTAGGATGATGGTAGTTCCTTAACTAATGCTCGCTCGTAACTACTACGCTCAAATTGAAAATCTGTCGCCAAGCACTTATAAAACTTTTCTGACAGCTGTATTAGAGAGCCAGGTCCTTAAGGCTTAGCTTATTACCGTCTTCGGCCATATTAACATCAGGTGAGATTGAATTTAAACCTAGAAATAATAAATGTAATAATAACAATATATCTTACGTAACATAATGAGTCATACAATCAGCGAACAAAATCAACATCTGAAACTCGGGAGCCGACGTTTTTGTATTTATAGCTATGAGATCGAGGAAAGATTTCAATCCGCAATTTGGTCCCAACGTGCAAAGGAATTGCCATAACAAATACAATATATTTTCTTGATTGCTTAATCCTGTTAACAAAAGGAGATGATAATATTACTGACTAACAAGTCATACACAACTTTGAAGAACTATATAAACTAGAGTTTCAGAGTGTATATATGGGACTAATTTGAATTATTGTCACAAATAGACAATTTATGAATCCACGCGCGCGGTGCTATTCGTGCGTGAGCTAGTATATATGCAGTTTTTATTTGTATACAGAATAAAACATAACATTTACGACCAGCACCTTCACCACCAGATTATAAACTGACACAAAATCACAAAAAAATGGACGCGTATTTGCCCATTCACGAACAATACGGACATCTTTCTAACGGCGTAACACAGTTTGACCAAATCCAGAACTGGACGACTCCCATTCAAATAGCACACGTTTTTAACATTCACGATAAGATTTTGGAAGACGACCACTACATTTGGATTGATGGACGTATCGTAGCCACCTTAACAGACAGACATACATTTCAAAAACTATCGAAACGTTTTCTGTCCATTATTCTAAACCCCTCCTATTATTTTTTTTGCAAATGTTTTTAATGCACAGATTCCGACTATCTTTATTATAAGTATACATTTGAGAGAAGTGGCGTAATACTTGTCGACATGTAAAAAATTAAAAATACCAATACTAGCGACATTTTCATATGGAAACAGAATTTATAATTAACAATGTAGATAGCAGCGAATCTCAAAGTTCATTATTTGATATTTTTAGAGGTAGTGTTCGTGTAGTGATACGGAGTAATGTGTTCAATAAACATTTATTTACCTAGTTGAGCTGTTGATTTATTTTAAAAGTGAACAAATAAGAAATTAACATTTTATAAGTAAAATAGCGAGTAGAATTCTCTTGAATATTTGACTGCACCTTTTGACACGCTCTGTAGGCACAAATAAGGCCGCGCGCACAAATGACTTGAAATATCAATTCATTAAGCTGGACATATAAACATAACTTACCTGTTAAAATGTCAAGTTTAACTTGCGTCATGGTTTGCAAAGCTGTGTGGTACATGGAACATATCAGTGCCACCTTGGTACTGTCCGGAGATCCCAGTTTTCTGTAGTTTTTGTTCGAATTGGATCTGAAAAGAAAAGACCATGTTACTTAAGACTGTCATAGAGAGAGGCAGATAACATTAAAATCATTTTTTAATATTTATATTTACCTATTAGTTCTTGCCTCTATAGCTCTCCTTATGATAGCAGCTGGATTGTTGCTCTGCACGGGCGTCGATGGTTGTGAGGGTCCCGCACCTTCCTCCCCCGAAATTCCTCCTTCTAGTATTTCTTTAAGCGGCTGTGCTAAAATCTTGTTTAACAATGGAGCTCCCCACAGCAACGACAGTTGGGTACGTAAGTTCCCCATAGCGGGCGGTAAGTACGAGTCGAAACCTTGCGAGAACCACCCTAGGACCGGATGCCAGTTGCTCAAGTTACTTTTCTTGCACACTACATACTGCTGGCAAGAGTCTAGGAAGCGAGTCACAACAAGCTGTAATTAGAAAAGTTATATTTAAAGATCACGAATTTATCAAACATGATTATTTATTTAATTATTTATACAGTGGATAAGATTAAGAATGGGTATATCAAAGGAAGCTTGAAAATATGACCAGTGACTGACAGATCGAGGAGTTACTGCGGTATAAAGATATCATGAGGTGGGATTAAAGTAATAAACCTAGAAGAGTGTTAAGCATAGAGGTAGAATAAGAATTATGAATGGATTTGACAGAGGATACAAAAATAAGAAAAAATATGTTGTGCCGAACTTAATTTGTGTGGGATAAGAACAAAAAGAGATTATGTAATCTTCTATTATATTGAGCCTTAAGTATGGAGGTAGCCAATCATACTGAGTATTAAGTATGGAGGTCAACAATCATATTGAGTATTAAGTATGGAGGTCGACAATCATATTGAGTATTAAGTATGGAGGTCGACAATCATATTGAGTATTAAGTATGGAGGTCGACAATCATACTGAGTATTAAGTATGGAGGTCGACAATCATATTGAGTATTAAGTATGGAGGTCGACAATCATACTGAGTATTAAGTATGGAGGTCGACAATCATACTGAGTATTAAGTATGGAGGTCGACAATCATATTGAGTATTAAGTATGGAGGTAGACAATCATACTGAGTATTAAGTATGGAGGTCGACAATCATACTGAGTATTAAGTATGGAGGTCGACAATCATATTGAGTATTAAGTATGGAGGTCGACAATCATATTGAGTATTAAGTATGGAGGTCGACAATCATGCTGAGTATTAAGTATGGAGGTCGACAATCATATTGAGCATTAAGTATGGATGTGGATAATCATATTGAGCATTAAGTATGAAGGCAATAAAGATTAGAAAATGTTGGAATTGCAGTGACTACTCAGGATGTTAATATGTATAAATTAAACGTAAACTATGAATAATGTATACATGTGTATGTTGAATGAATGAAACCCACCACAAAACTAGGGTAGAAAGTCTCATTCATTGCGTGATCTCTTTCGAGATGCGCCATTTGCACAAGATTGCCGAGAACACAGAGCGCGTAGTTTCCCTCTAGCGTGTTAAACACAATGCGCATGTTCTGATCGGTGCTTAAGAACTCGAGGCACTTGTCGAACATCGAGTATGTGCGGAATGCTGATATTGACTGAAATCAAATAAACAGTAGCTTATTAGTCTTGAATTCATGAACTGATAAAGAATATAATACATTTTTGTGTTCTCAGGTCATGTCCTAAATTACGTTCTGTTATACATAACTAGATTTATTTATAATATTGTTTTGTATGTACACACACTAATAGAAATTTCCAAAAAAATGTTTTATTATCATAGGAATCTTAGGTGACATTTCTATTTACATATCCCAACAAAGGAAAACTAGCGACCTGTAAAAATTTCAGATTTCACAGATATTTTGGATCATAACATACATTAATTACATGCAAGATAAACAACTACATTGTCAGGTTTTTCATTGGTTGGCAAAAGCTTTAGAGTTCATACATTTATAAATTTAATTTTTATGGGAAAACTTATCTAAAATATATGAGACCTAATAGCCTCTAATTGTGTATACAGAAATACATACTAACCTCTGGTGATATCTGCTGCATGTGATAGATAAGAGTAGGCACTGACATTATCTGTATGATGTACATAGTCAGTAGTTTCTCAGAGAACTGTGAAGAGATAAGCGGCCGCATAGACAGTGTCACCACCGCTGTCAGAGATATAGTTTTAAGGAACACTTTCTCGCGACAAAGACCACGGAGTAGCAGTGACTGAAACATAATGTTATAAAGACAACATTCATTTGAAATTTGGTTTGTCATTCATTAACTTATACAATGTTGAATAGGGTCCAGTTCTTATAGACGAGTGTTATTTGAACGCATTATCTGAAGACATTAGAATCTTGGTAGTCCTATTTTAAGTATACAATTGCTATCAGGTCATTACATATATTATATATTTATTACAATTATTAGTGATAGTATGATGCACACAGCATAATATATGAAGTTGGATATAAGATGCACAATGTAACGAATATCCAACTCTCGAAGCACCAGAACTATTACAAATCTGATTCAAGTTAAACCGGAATTATTGCTTAATATGCCGCTCAACCTCTTGTGCATACTCCAACTCTATCTATGGCTTAAAGTATGTTTCGTCATATAAGCGATAATGGTGCTGCACAAAGTACAACTTAATGGACTGGGGGTATTCTTGCTGGCGGTAGAAGATGCCAAATGCACTATAAAATCACCAAAATCGATTTATTTACACTAAACTACATAAAATAAAACCTCGCCTCCCTCATGTCGAAAATAATGTCCTGTCTCTAGCAGGTCTACCTTTATTGCTATACTATATTATTATAGCTATACATTTGAAACATCGACATTGTACCTAATTTAAAAAACCTGTTTACATTGAAAACTATGTGTCCCTAACCATTAAGCCTATGCGTCGCTAACGCATACTATGATAGATTATAAAAGATCTTATGTTTATAAATAACACAAAATCATTAAAAAGAAAAATTAACATCAATATGAAAACGTATGTGAAACAGTTTAGAACCCTTAAAAATGCAAGCTTACTTTCAAAGTCAAATAGTATCCTTTATGGAAAAGAGACCCCATAACATTGGCACAAAGCTGCATCATGCCACCTCTTAACTTTTCAAAATTTTTCAATCTAGTCAATGCCCATGTATTGGTTGCAGTAAAAGCGAGGAGAGTGTGTAGATGAATGAGAATTTTTTGCATGTCTGTTGGAGACTCTGGTTTCAACTCCTCTAAATAAAGGCAGCATTTATATAAAATATCCTTTATGTGGGCTATCCATCTGAGACTGAAAAGAATGTAATTGAATTTAAATTGAATATTAAATGAATTTTTCTTTGAAGAATAACATTCACTACTTTACCTGTATTCCTTATTTAAGAAGACCCCAACATATGAAAGTTTAACAGACTCAGAGTGTAAGCTCTGAACTATATATTTACAAAGAATTTCAAATCTTCTTTTATCTCTTTGCTGTTGGAACACCAGTAATAGTCTACAAGCCACCCGATAGACATCTAAGGCTGGGATTAACTCTAATTGTTGTGGGTGCTCATCTTGAGAACCCGGCGTTGAAGTGTCAGGAAGAGTCCGATCAAATTCATCCCTAAAAATTACAAAATATTTAATTTGCCTGTTAAAAAATAAAATCATGTTTATGCTACCTATGCTGTTTTGGGATAGGCAGGAAATGGAGCTCAACTTTTCTTATAAATCTTTTTTGCTTCTTCACATTCAATTATCTTTATATGGAGAGTTAATCTCTTGTTTATAATAAATAGACTTTTATATGACTTACTTGACAGTGTTTAATTTGCATGAATGTATAATTCCAGAAAGAAATTGATTGATTGATTAAAATAACCATATAACCATATTTAAAACATGGTAAATTAATTATCTATGATATAACAGTACAATTTTATAAATTTGTAGAATATGTCATTATAATGATAAGAAAAACTGTAGTATCTTTAAAACAAAGTAAAAAATAGTATAGCAAAAACGTTTATGGTTCTCTTTCGAATCACATTTGATGTTTTCATTAGTATTTCCTTTTGCTAATAAAAGTCCAAAAATCACATCATAATATGCAACCACCTGGTACATTAGTTCCCCTTAGAAAGTCCAATAGTTATTAAACAAATTTTCAGATAAGCAACAAACTGCAAATTTATCAATTCAATAATCAACATTCCACATATAAATATTAAAATACTAGTTTTATAAAAATAAGTATACAACTAATTGCTTTATTAGGAAACTACAGCATCAAATATATCAGTAATATATTTCTAAGTAAAATATCTATCATCAAAACGAATTAATTATTTCATGATAATTATTTACTCAGTAGTTTATCGATATAGGTATACACTAACAACATTTTCCTCTACAATAATTTCCCCTAAATTTATATTTTGTTTATAAAATGACCTAATAGCTTAGGTATCTGTGTTATATTCCTGGGAGTATTTATATTAACAAATTTGTATATTGGAATATTTCCATAACTAGAAAACGGACTTAAAAGAAAAAGTACAGAATTTTTGTATCTTATCTATATTAATAAATCTGTAGTTTATTATCTATACATGTAATGATTTCCAGATTTCCTCACAGATATCCTATATAAAGGATACTGCAGCACAAATATGCCCTTAAATTTTTTTGTCTGTCTGTTTGTTTGTTGTGATTTAACTCAAAAAGCCTGACCAATTTTTATGAAGTTTTGTACACAGGAAGCTTATGTTATTGGTCAATTGATAGGCTATATGAATTTTCAATAATAGTTACAGATATTAAAAAAAATACAAAAGAAATATGTATAATTCTAAACTGATTTTGATGAATTTTTATACACGGGAAGTATAAGTCATTATATAATTGATGGGTTATAACAATAAAATTGTCAATAATATGAGTAAAAATAAAATTAGAGGATAAAAATAATTACTGCGTAATCAATCAATATATGCGAAACTACAGGTGCACTGTTACTTAATTATAATTTAAAAGACTTCTGTTTAAAGCTAATGTGATATTCTTCATACATAAGTAAAATTTATAATAAGGAAGAAAGGATATTTCTGATCATTCATCTGTGATTAAATATTGTGTTTTAAGAATATTTAATATCACCAATAAATATTATATGATATTTTATTAATAAGAAAATCAATTATAAAGGAATTTAGATTTCTGTAAATTAATATATAAGTTTTTAGTAATATTATATACAACTGGATATACCTAATATTTTTTTATATTCTTTAAACAATATAATATAGCACATACTGTGAGTTTAGCCCTTAACGGCTTGGTAATCTCATTGGCTAAAGATTTTTTTTTTTTAATAAGTACTGGTAGCTGTGAGAGAAAACTATTGTAATTGACGGATTTGTATTTACACAGCAATTACATAGGGGAACGTCTTCACCAATTTATATTAAAAAAAAAAATCTCACCTGCATAAGCAACCATACCTGATATAAATGATTTGGAAAATATAAGGAGCGAATATTGTAATTTGCAATGTACAGTTCTGTAATAGTTTATAAAATCTACCTTAATAATACTCACAATATTAACTTGATGAACCTTTTTCTCGACAACCATCCTTTTACTAGAGCTTGGATTTTAGTAGCAGACTGCTCACGTTTCTTTTCCTGTGCCCGCTCTTCCCGAGCAGCTTTGGTCAGCTCCAAAAAGTCGTCTTTGCTCTTTCTATATTTGGGAAACATTTTTATCTACTTCTGCTATGGACACAAATTGATATCGCTTTGTTTTCCTTAGCTGTCAGAAGGTAACCAGTTACATTATTTTGGAGACCATGTAATGTACACTATGATCTGCGAACAACTTGTATTTGTAAACTAATTATATTAAGCCATGTTTGCCGGTTAAGGGCGCCCTGTAATCTAATTTTCGATTAATTTTATTGAACTTTGAAACACTTTTACGAACTAATCATTTTGACATTTTGACAGGTGCTGCCAGCATAAATTTTAAATTATAGTATTTTTCCTAGAGGTTTCTACCTGAATGTCACATTGATGGGCTTAGGCTATACACATATCGGTGAGATTGATAAATTATTTTTGGTTCTATTATTGTTAGTTGTGGTTTTGTGTTGCAGTTAGTCTGGGGTAAGTGTGTATATAGTTTTTACCCCAGTAGAGTAGCCCATCGAAAATCTGATAAATTCACTTGAACTACCGGTTGGATATGGTTTTGTTTTGAAAGCACGCAGACTTAACATGAAAACATCGTCCAAAGAAAACACCAACTGGGTTCCAACTCAGTCAGTAGTTTTGACATTTAAGGGCCAACTTCTACCAGAAAGAGTATACTAATATTATACTTCCCTCCCTGTTGAGATATATTCTTTCCCAACTATACAGTGTCAGAACTGCTGTAGATTTAAACAACCACACTGTGGAAATGAATGTACCATACCGCTGCAATCCAGCACTTGCATTCTATGTGCAGGTAACCATCTGGCAACTGACAATGCGTACCCTGAACATTTTTGCGCCAAAATTCGATCAAAATAGATGTCTCATATGAAGAAGCTTCCTTGCAATTTCCCACGGTAATCAGAGCATATGCAAAAGTAGCACATCAGTTATTTGCTCCCGTACCCAATCGTAAACTTATTCCACCCCAACACCTTTCTACCACACCATACACAAAAACGACTTTTATTACTCCCCGTCCAAGGAACCTTAGTGGTAAATCCTATGATAAAACTGCACACACGTCTACCATTAGTGATTTACCTTCCTCTTTTCCTAATGGTTGTGCTCTCTCCTCAGGAGATCACCCGTCACCCTCTCAGCCTGATATAACAGGCAATGATAACTTGTTTGATATCATGCTTACATTAATCTTGAAAATTATTACCAAGTATGAAGATCCCTTACTGTCCAACGTTGCCCATAAATTAAACAAGATTGTATCACTATCTAATAAAAATGTATTCTTTAACTATAGTAAAATGGAACTGTCAGAGCATTAAAAACAAGAAACCTTACCTGATGCTTTTAATTTCAAAATACGTACCATCTGTCATTGCTGTCGCGGAAACTTGGCTATTACCGGGTTCTCGTTTTCGGGTCTCGGAGTATTATTGTGTCCGCGATGACAGGCATAATGGCTACGCTGATGGTGCCTTATTTATAAAGCGTTGTCTGAACTTCTTCCAACTCTCTTTACCCACCCATAGTCTAAATTTCAATGCTGTGGCCCTTAGGGCATTTGGTATATCCTTTCTATACTTATACATTCCCAGCCCTCACGCCTCCTTTATTCCTGAAATTCAATTCATATTATATTCCCTTCCTCTTCCAATAATAGTTATGGGAGATTTTAATGCACATCATCACATATGGGAATACCATCATTCTGACACTTATTGCTTCACCTCGATTAGAAATTTTTGATGAACTTAATATTTGTGTAATTAATTACAGGTCTCAACACGTAGAGTTTCTCCTTTGCAAGACTCTAGAAGCGCAGTCGACCTAATTTTATGTTCGTCATTGCTCGCATCTTTACTTTCATGGGAAGTGGTTGGAGATTCTCATGGAAGTGATCATTATCCCATTGAAATTACTATGCACATTAGAATTATTCCAAGATACAAGTCCTTATCTACCAGTAGATATAAGCTAAACAGAGTTGACTGGGAATCCTATGCCACCTTTTTTGATTCCAATCTGAAGCTCATCCACATCCCTATTCAAAATAGTTTCCTTCATTCCTTTTCTTTTATGGAAACACTAATTGCAACAGCTGATCCCTAAAAATCCATAAAAAATCCTCTACTTACAAAATTTCTCCTTTTTGGTGGGGCTCTGAATGTACTGACATTATGCGCGAAAAAAAAGAAGCAGAAATTAAATACAACTTATACATGACCATTCCTAACTTTCTTATTTATATACAAACTGCAGCACGTTGCAAAAGATTGTTATTTTTTAAAAAAAGCACCAAATTGGCACAAAAAGGCACAGCAATTTGGCAACAAATAAAAAGATATCGAATGACTTGTAATATTAACAATTTGAATTCCAACAACACATCCTCTTGGGTGGAAGAATTCTCTGATAAAATATCACCTCTTTTTGTCCCACATTTAGACTCTATCTCTGGAAACTTGCTTACACTTCTTCAGAACAGTACTGTTTCATTTTCTACAACTCATTGGCTAGACTCTCATTTTTTCTTTAATGAATTGCAATATGTCCTAGATAATCTTGTTTACTCTGCTCCAGGTATTGATTTTGTGCCATATTCCTTCCTTACTAAAAGTAATAAAAAGGCTAAACTTTTTTCCTAAACATAATTAACTAATTGTATCCTAACAGTGTAATTCTCAGTTCATGGAAATCACAGGTAATTGTTCCCATACTGAAATATGGTAAAGACCCTTAAGATCCCCCAATTCTATAGACCTATTTCCTTATCCTGTGATCTTTCTAAAATCAAGGAGCATATGGTTAAAAACCGACTAGAATGGTTTTTAGAAAATAATAGTTTTCTAGCTAAATCACGGTTTTAGGAAAGATATGTGCACCACTGACAACTTTAGCATAATAACAACAGATATTCGCTGCTCTTTTCAAAACAAGGAATTTTGTATTGGTGTGTTTTTGGATGTGGCAGTTGCTTATAACAATGTTCTTCTTTCGGTACTCAGGAATAAGCTTGTTCAGCTGAGTGTCCCAGACAAGATGATCAACTACATAAGCAGTCTCCTGATGAAAAGAGTGATACATATTAAAATTCAGGAAGGGTTACGTGGCCAAGATTGGCATGGAAAGGTTTTGCTCAGGGATTTAAGCCAGCTGCTTTATAATATATATACTGCTGCTCTTAGCCAAACAGTACAGTCCTTTTGCCAAATATTACAGTATGCGGATGTACTAGCTATATGTTGCATCGTCTTCTATTTCTAACGCGTCTGATCAATTACAAGCAATAATTACAGCTTTGTCATACTTAGGCTAGTGGCTAACAGACCATGGTTTATCTCTATCAGTGCCCAAATGTTCAGTTGGCACACAAAAAATACTGGTACCACATATGGAGATATCCTATAATGGAGAACCTATTCCTTCTAAGGACCAGTTAAAATTTCTTGGCGTAATTTTAACCGATGTTTTGAATGACACTTTGATTTTATCATAGAAACATGCGAAAAATCAATTAACAAACTGCGAACCTTAACTGGTATTTGGTGGGGGGCCCACCCTTATTCGCAGAAACTTATATACAACGCTATATCCGTATTCATTTTGACTATGGGTCCCGTTTACTAGATCCTTGCAATAAAGCTGCTTTGGCAAAGTTGAATAGAATTCAGTCCAGGTGCCTGAGAATAATCATAGGTGCTATGAAATCCTCTCCAACGAATGAACTACAAGTGGAATGTGTAGACCCGCCAATTTGCCACAGGTGACAATACCTGTCAGATAAGTTCCTTTTCAAACTACTCCCAAACTTAAGACATTCTTTAATTCCCAAAATGCGAATGCTTTTGGAATCCTTTGGTTACCGGTCCTTACAAGATTTTCCCTGTAGTCTTCAGTGTTTTATGAAAATTAACAGGCTTATAGTACCTATTTTTAAAACAGATATTAATCCTTTATCATCACTACATAGTATAAAGCTATGAGATATACAATATATAGAGCTGTCACTCTGTCCGTCCCTATGTATGCTTAAATCTTTAAAACTACGCAACGGATTTTGAAACGGTTTTTTAATAGATAGAGTGATTCAAGAGGAAGGTTTATATGTATAATACATGCATAATATTGTAGAGAAACACTGATAAATTTAGAGGTTTCTAATGTGATGTCGTAAATAAACACATTTTTTGCGCTTACATTGCAAACGCTGGCTGAACCCCACGAGATAAATCAAAATAATGTACTATAGTATTGTAGACCTTAAAAAGGTAAATAAAAAAGTCCGCGATGGTATATGTCTATCTCTTAAGGATAACCCACAATAACAATTTTTTATCCTTTACATTTTACTGGAAATGGCTTATTTACGAAGTGATTTTACACAATACAGCATTAATCCTTATCCAATTAATTATGGCCCTTTACAGCATTTAATTTAAATGAATATTTCCGAAGATATTACAGATTTAAAATGCAGGGACATAGCGGTTCGGCGGTACTTCACGTGAAATTGGCGGAATTGACGCACACACACGTTGCCATTTTATAAAAAGAAGAAGAGGTTTCTATCTTTCTACTAGTTCTATCTAGGTACTAGAAATGTTTTTGGAAATAAAATAACGAATAACATACATTTATTAGTACAAGCAATACTCTGTGGTACAAAGTTAATAATCTAACATTAGGAATCGTGCACAAAATATCGAGGCAGCACTTATGCCGACAGTCACGCCCTCTAGTATTATATTTGTAAACTATTGTGAGGAAACATTTGCAATAAGCATTAGGTAAGTAGGTACCTACTTTACCTATAATATTAATGACTAAGAATAGCTCAACTTTAGATTATTTACCGTCAAATTGAAACATTATTTTATTTGCAGTGAGATCATTCCATAAATTAGACTAAATATAAAATTTCACGCTGCGGAAACAAATAGTTTTTCAGTTTTTTTTTAAATCACAATTAAATTGTACATTTGAAAAGTTTCTGAGCATTTGATTTAACTTTTTACGCTGTGTTCGTACATTATATCCTATTATTATTAATCTTTAACACTTATTATGATTATTACACATATAAACCATAACATTTATAAAACTCACATTTTGCAAGTTTTATTGATTAAAATCAGTGTTTTAAATGGAATGCTTATAAAACTAGTTTTTACAAATATTAATCGTGGTATAATAACTGTTTAGCATTTGACGATAAGTATAATACAGTTCAAAAATAACGGCAATCGTCGATGACAGATTCCATCGGTAGTCGTTACTGTAATGCCAACCTACTGTCCTAAAAATCCCTTCACGTCTCGTTTAAAGGATATCATATGAAGGAGGGAACGCGTTGGCAGGGAAACCGTCTCACATAATGACGGTACGGCAAAGGAAAGAATTTGCGAACTTCTTTGTTCGTACTAAGACCCGTTACGGAGGTTACCGTGTAGCTATGACTCCGTAGATCAATCCACTTGCATAGTTTTCAAGTGTAAGGGAGGTATAATAATATATTCAAACAACTCATAAGAGCATTCACCATGATACAGATAATAAAACATATTCATCGAGGCCTTATCTCTTTATACCCAATTTGTTAGTTACGTCTATATCATACACTATGTGGACAGCCCGTCGCTGAACCACGTCCAGAGCATGAGGAAGATATGGAACCGACCCAGAGATGAAAACAATGATCCATGCATAACTAGACTTGAGCCTTATAAAGAATGTAGTAGTTCCAACGGGAAAGCCGTCGCAACCTGTTCAAGATCTAAGTCTCCTGGATAATTCCTCCTGGATGAAAGATAACACTTACAATGTGATCTCTGAGATTAATGTCACAGTTTCATCCATTCCTAGGATACTAAGGCTGTTACAATTTACTAGTAAGATATTCTGAAGCGACAAACCTGAGTTATCTTGATATGGGACCACAAAATAGATAGACAAAAAGTCAGCACCATACAACGAGCGATAATGGCGCAGGCACATAAAAATGCGTGGGTACGTACGAGTATTTCGAGTCAAGTCGATTGAATGCCAGTCGCATATGTCCACACACACATTAATGATAGGTCTCCGCTGCACTTCAACCGCCATCGGAAACTAATTATTAATCTATGATTTATACGTATAAATACTTCATTAATCCAAAATAAATTAACGTAATTCAATAGGTAATCAATTTTTATTGAATTCCTACGAGTAAATGGAATTTTTCATAGAATATTGTAAGTGCCAGATCTAACGCTATTCGAGCGTACGTAACTAAATTCTAAGTTCACCAGTGCCGTTTTTCTGTACCTATCTATTTTGTGTTTAAACTCTTGTTGAGAGGAGAGTTGCTTTTCTCCGATGGAGATAAAAGATTTTCCCGCATTCTCTACCTAAAAACAATTTTATTGGGCGAACAACACGTGAATTCTGAACAGAATAATTAGCTCATACAATTGATTATTCATTATTGAGCAATGTAATAAGTGCACTGAAGTTAAATGTACCGTAACTTCCTATTTATAGATTGCCTGTAAACTAAGTTTATTATGTTACTTACATTAAACTTGCTTGTCATATGCCAGTCAAGTAAAGGTTTAAAATAAGATATAAATTAATTAATTTTTAAAACCTTCCATAGTGGAACTCTTTCTGGTTAAGTTTTTCATATATCAGGTCCAATTAATTAGGATACCTATCTAATATTGTTCTCATATACCTACTTACCTACATGATTTCCCATTGCACATTTTACAGCACTCGAAACACCTTCACAGCATAAATTATTATAACATATTTGAAACCGATTGAGCTTATGTTATACTTATTAAACATCAAACTATACCAAAATAAAATAAATATGAATTTGAGTCAAATAAACAGCATGACTGGCTGTCGTCCACTTCAATAATTTCGTACAAACTGACAATTTGTGTTTAATCACACTTCATTTATTTAATTTATTTTGTAATCCACTGATTTATTGGTATTTTTAGGTATAGTATGATAGATACTATATACATATTATGTTATAGCTGTAGGCATGAATGTTTTTCTAAAACACAAATATTTACTTGTATCAGGGACTACACCTACAAAAAATTAATTACTACTGTTTATTGAAATAATTATTTTAAGGGTTCTTTATCTAAGGTGTTAAAATTTACATATACGTCTTCATTTGTAACCGTGAACCCAGTTACCTATTTCTTATGATCTACATTCCTATGTAGGTCATAGTATAGGTAAGTACAATGGGTCATGTATTTGTAAGTTTCAAATCCCTTAGATAGGTAGGTACTTCAAAAATAACAGGCTTACCAAACAAAGTTTCCAGCCTATCAAACATTTCCACTGTGTACCTATGTCTATGAATAATTATTCAAAAAAAAATTAATTTAACTTATACCATAAAATACATAATTTTTATTCGATCCTGCGTTTATCTATCGTCAGTATTATAGTTTTAATTTTTTTGGGAATATATCTGATTTTGTATATTACATTTAAGCAGATAATAATGTCTCGTTTGTTTGTGAATATGTATTCGTAACATGTTTTTGTACTGTTGCACAAAACTGTAATTTTAAAGAAAAATAAATGAAACTTCCTCAGAAGCAATATTATACATTTATGAAGTAAGTTATTATAAATATGTGTAGGTATTTGAGTATATCAAATGCACTTTTTTAATATTCGCACTTAGGTGCGTGACGCGAAGAAATCCGCCCAAAATCCAGTATTGTGAATTTTCACACGTCATCTATTTAACTAGAAATGTTGGTTCTCACGGTTTGTATTCTAATGTAAAAATGATACTAAGCAGGGGTGTTATATGAAACGCCGTAACTACAACCGAAACTATCGGATAGCCGTATCCGATATAATTGTTTCGAATTATTTCGTACAGGGACTAAGTCGAATGAGATACTATCGACCAAAAATTACTAAAAATTAAACTGATAATTATCTAAAATAAAGTTAATATTGTTCACTTATATATGTCTGCTTAAACAGTCAGTTCATTGGTAGCGTGTACGGACACTACGTCGATTTACGTGAGCTCGAATGCTGCAATGAGTCTGAGTTTTCGATGACGGAAAACATCGTAATGAAATTGTAGCTTGGTTTAGGGTATTTTCTAATTCGCGCCTAGCTAGCTAGCTACCATCCTCAAGTTGAAAGTCTGTCGCCAAACACCTATAGTTGTGCTGCACTTGTGAGACAGTTTCTTCACTAGGCTTAGCGTGGCATCACCTTGGGCCACGTTGTTATATAACATCAGGTGATATTGTGGTAATAACGCTAAATCTATAAACAAAAAAAAAACTACATATTTTCTGTCTATATACAATTCTTTGAAAAATGTAATATCCGTAACTGACATTATCCGATACTATCACATATCCGAATTAATTTTATATCCGTATCCATAAACGAAACCGATTGAACACTCTTAAGATATCCATATCCAGATCCGAAATCTCATATAACGAGTAGCTTAGAACTTCTGTAATTTCTGCGAGATTTATCTTCTATCTATATAGATCTATACTTGTTTACGAGTCCAACCTAACCTAACCAAGCATCGTCTGTATTTTGTAACGTTATAATGCTCAATATAAAAGGTCTCAGTGTAATGCGCATAAAATTCGACGACGAATATAATCGTGAAAATCAGAACTTTCGTTAACCATGTATATTCTATCTAATTCTCTCGCAGAGTAATTCCTATAGGGTCTCATTTAAGTGACACTTTGAGGTCCCGCCAAAAACTCTCACGTGATATTCGAAACGAATCGGAGATGTATTTCATTATTTTTTTTCGAACTTTTTATTATGTTAGCCTTAGATGCCCTGGAGCCTTTACGGCTTTTACAGCTTTACCGGGCTTGGGGGCGAGCGCTTAATGCACTCAGCTACGAATGTATTTCATACTTTACCAGTTTCTCATTGGGAAATCTATAGAATGCCTAGGCAATGTATGAAATATGAATAATTCATATATTGCCTGCAAGCTTAAGGTATTCTATGGAGAGCCGGGATTCTATACATTGCCTATAACATTACATCTATGGATTTGTGTACTATATGTTTTACAGGATTTCACTTAAAATATATTTGACGGATTTTGATGATATTTTTTTTATGTTCCTCATGATTTCAGAAGTGCTATAGTCTATGATGTACACAAATATTTAAAAAAAAACACCCAGCAAAGCGAGCGGGCACCCGGCTTCTGACTTCACGGCACGGAGGTCTCGAATTGGATTTCTTCTCCAGCTAAATAAATCTGTAGTTTATCTAATATGGGTAGGTACGTTTAGACAAGTGAGTAGACATAAATAGTGGAAAATAATGATATAAAACATTTCTCAGAACTATATTACTGACTTATTACTATATAATATTATAAACTATATCGTACTGACGATTTTTTAATTGTGTCTGTAAAAAGATGTCTGTTCCAGGTAATTTCCGAAACGTTTGGGCCGATTTTTACGGGACTTTCTCTGGCAGATAGCTGATGTTATAAGAAATACCTTAGGCTACTTTTATTTTAGAAAAATAATTAGGGTTTCCCAGAAAAAATAAAAAAGCTTTTTTAGTAGTACACACGAGCGGAGCCGCGGGCACAGCTAGTTAAGAAATAAGTACTGTTAGTGGTAATAATAGTTAAAATAAAGTAGGTAATAATTAGATGTTATGACGACTTTGAACTAAATCACAATTAGCTATAAAATAAGAAATAATATCGTAAATTACTTACATTAAATACCAATTAATTTTATATATATATGTATAGTTGACCTCGATGAGATTAAAACCAATGGGCTTTGTATAGTTAAACTACGCCTTTATTTTTTTCCCACGATTATCGTAATCTTACCGATTTATTTTGTTCGTTGTGAGTTAACTATTCCTACAGCAATCCAAGTAGGTATTTCTCACAATATTCATCGTTAATCTATACCATTTATGTACAATCTACCTAGATAATAATTCACTGAATCATTGATTAGAAGATTATAAGCGCACCGGTGACTTATTTAAAAACATCGAACGAATACTAATCTATTGAAATTCCTCGTAAGTCATTATGTGAACGTTGCATTATGGGCTTGCAACTCATTATCTTCCCGTGATTAAGCAGGTGAGGTGACGTGAGTAAGCGAATACCAACCATTGTGCACGGGTTGGTGATAATGTTTTGACCTTTTTAGAGTTCCATTTATTTGTAAATATATTAAACGATTTTGAAGTAATAAATTTCTTTAGCACCGTTGTAACTCGATGAAACGAAAAAGCGACAACCATATACGTCTATAGGATTTAGCCTACGAAATAATGAGGTAGAATACATTTATATTAGGAACGGTTAATGCAAGTCCTGATTTTCATGATTGTGATTGTCGACGGATTTACCTAGTGGTGTGAAACAGCCAGACTTCGTACGCAGTACGCACGAGTGCTCGATACGAAGCCCGCTGATTTAGGATATTTAAAATTAGAAATTACAAAGAAAATTGAAAAGAACAAAGAACATTTTTTTTCTGAAGGTTTTACTTCTGATACGTGTGAACCGCTGCACACATATTGTTTTAGTATAAATTTCATTAGATATTTTTCAAATGTAATAAGTAATATGATAAAGAAAGTAATATTTATTTTTATATATAACAAAATTATTAAATCTAAATTAAATAAATAAAAAATGTTTTGGTTGGTAAGGGAGCGTAAGTATTGGCAGGTGTACCAATCTATTTACAATGCTTATGTGTTTGCGACCTATCATACCTTTACATTTTTATCCAGACTCAGCGAAATGACTGCACTATATCTTACGGTATATAAAATAAGTATATATATAACTACTAGGTAGGGAGGAGTACATTTTTTGCGGGCAATTAAGAGATTCCATTATTAAAACCAAAAGTATAACATCTAATGAATATGTCTTCATTACTTTATCATACAAAAGTCATATGTATCTTTTGGAGGCCTTTCATTATATTTTTTTTGCAACAAAAGCAAAATATTCTTTGTCATCTTCATATTTTCGAAATTTGTAAATAAAAATCTACTTTTCACGAGTGACCTCTTTTTATGTAGATACTGTTCCTCATATGTTTTAAGTTTATTTATCGTTTTCTTCTTATTTCTAACTCTTGTTTCATTCTCTTTTCAACCTTCTTCTGTTATTCGTTTTATTCTAGAGTCTTAATAAAAAAATATTTTCTATATTTTAATCTTCCTTAAAGCTATTTTTACTGTTTCCAGTGTATACCTAATACTTTGCCGCTTCCGTTTATATACACACAAGACATTTCAGTTGGAATAATCATATATCCGTAGATACTTTAAATACTTAATTTAATTAAATAATCGTATTTCCCATACGATGAAAATTAAAAAAAAAAGACCATTTTTCATTTTACTGAAAAAAAAAATTAGTTATAACGCGTGAAACTTATAATTTCGTATAGGGGTAGGTGATTAACATAGTGATATATCACTAATACAGGTTTTACTAAAAGTAAATATCATAGTGTATACACGATACACTATGTATTAGTTCTGAATAATCAAATAATAATAAATCATTACAAAATCTAAGAAAACACTTAAAAATTATCAATCCATTTTACCTGTGCACGGTCTTTCGTATAGATTGCTTTTGGAACACTAAATATGGTGAATTTTATCCTGCAAATATAATAGCAAGGCACAAAGAGTACTAGTACGGAAGGTAAGGTACTGTCCGCAGTTACCCGCTGTCCACAGTCACCTCACTTTCCTCAAAGTATAGAGGCAACTGTCGAAAATTAAGGATCTATCAAAACTATTATCCTACCAGGCTATAACACTATTTCAGCACAAAATTCTTGTAGCTACATACCAGGATATACCTTGGCTGATTCTAATAGGTAGGTACTTACGGACTAAATTGGGCCACAATGATGGGTCTTTCACGATGTGTAACGTACTCGCGTAAATTATTCTCCGCTAAAGCCAACGCATTATTTCTGTTGTTCCTGACATCAAAGGTATACAATATAGACTTGTTGCGACGGCGATATTCATGTTATATTTACTATTATCAACTATACATATTAGTATCAATGAAAGAGGATACAATACATTTATCTATTTATTTCATTAGGGCCGCCAAAGGCCTGCGTACTTAATAAAGTTATTAAAACGTTAGATACAATTGATGAACAAAATACACTAGGCCTTTTAAGGCAATCACATTGTAGTCATAAAAATAATAATATTCATACCTAATACAAATATAGGGACATTCTTGTAGTGTGTACCGTGAGGTATTTAAATAAAGAAATAGATTTCAGTTTATTAATATTATTCTTTAATTATTGTTACAAAAAGTTTATTCAATTTTTAAAGAGTTGCTTGTCTATATGACTGCAAAGTACCAAATGGAAAGTACAAAAATAACTGCTACCGCCGGTGAATAATTACATAGGCAGTCGACCTCGTATCGAAGGAAGGAGGGAACATGCTAGTCGGGAAACGATTCCACATCTTCACAGTACGGCAAACATAATAATTAGCGAAGTTTCTATGACTTCTCCGATAATTATTTTATATGTCTAGTTAAGTTAAAAAAAAAACGTAATACTTCACGGAACTCTACACCCGTCATCGTTCAAGAAATACCAACCTTTCCTTTACCTTAATGATAACGTGTGACAATGGTCGCTTACGCATTTCCAGTGATAACCAACGGCGATAAATTATTGGTCATGCAAAGACACATAGAAGGTACAAAACGAGTTTTCTTTTGTTGGCAGCGGTGTTATCAATATTTGATTTAGATACACAATAATAGCGCACTAACGAAATAAACTATATCTAAATTAGAAAACAATTGCAAATTTCTATAGAATAAGCAGGTACCAATATGTTAGATTTATTATTGTCTCACTTGATTATTCCTAAAATGTTATTTTTGTAAAGAATAAAAGTTAGTACAATCGGTCACGTTGTTTATAGTGATTTCATCTGTTCGAGCGTTATCCGACATTATAAAGTCTAACTTTGCTAGAACACGAAAATTGCTAGAAAATTATGATCGACTGGATCGTGACCAGGTGTAATATGATACAAATTGATATGCTTAGGCGTTTTGCGTTCCAAAGCTAGAAATCAATTAATCAGTAAGTTACCATCAGTTACAAAGGCGTGACTTTGCTGTGACGCATAAAAAACGAACAGTGGATAGGTAGTTATTATTAAAAATTGATTCATAAACTTCAATTAAAATCAAACTTCCAGATTATTTTAATATAAAATCGAGAAAATAGTTGAGAGTGTTTGTTAAAATACATTGAATTATATTATGTATTTTGATTTAGTAACTAAAATACATCCGGGCTTTGTCACATTACACCCTTCTCAAGATTCTTTAGACTTGGCACATGATATTTGATTTGTGGTTAATATTTTAAATACTTAGACACAAAAATAATATTTCAAAGCAGATGTATCCGCTGATGCAATAAAATGGTTTGATGTTAGTTAAAGTATGATAGTTACACATGACCCGAACCTGTGTTACAATTTTTTTATGATGACCAAATAATAAGTCTTAGGAAATATAACGTGAATTATCGGCACATTTACAGTAAATCGAATGAATGGTATAGATACGTATAAGGGGCAAACAAAGAAATATTTATTTTTATATTTAATTTAGTATTTAGATATTAGTCAGTTTTCTTTGAAGATTTCTCTCTACTTAGAGCAGCTCAACTGGTGAAATACCGTCATCCTACAGAAGACTGCAGCAAAATAACTTTATGTTGTGATCCTGCAGTGAATAAGAGTTTCAGAGCTCCTTAGAGAAGGGTGTTCAAGGCCGACAATGTGCTAGTAATAAATACTTCTGGAGTTACAAGTCTCCATTGTAGTGTATGCTAACCGCTTACCATCCGGCAGGGCATATGCTACCATGCTAACTTACCTTACCAAACCTTACCTTACCTGGTACCTATATTTAAAACCATAATAAGCAAAGTGGTAAAAAATGGTAACGGTATCAAAATTTTAAATGTTATTAGATTGCATAATGACATTAAATATATATTTTGTCAACCCAAACGCGAATGGAACTAGGCCTTCATAGTTTTAATCTGACTCCCTAACCATTAGTCCACAGAGGTAAATTCTTAACTACGCATATTTATATTTTATTTAACTTTGCACATATAAGATATATTACATAACTGCATGATATTTTTAATGAATTTGTAGATAGGTATTTATATTTAATCTACCTATTAATACTTTCTATAAAAGTATAATATTATTTTAAAATTTAAAAGAAAAAATATGTTTAGAAATTGATGTTTAAAATATTTATCTAAACAAAAATCGCAATCATTACTTCGTTAAAACTGGAATTGTATTAAAAAGTTAATATTCTAAAACTGTTAGAAAGAAGCCGATAACATAAGTAATGTTCCAGACTCGTTTTAACATTTTCAAACAGCCATTTATGTATATGTAAAGTTGCCGTGATAGTGATCAAATTAATGTATTTTTAATACACTCCAAATGCTCGAACTATATTAAGAGCGAATAACACCGTAATCTAAGAGTGCCCTAAAAACTTCTGTCAGGTATGAACAGGTTCATTATTTTTTCCACTTCATAATATCTATCATTTTAATCATCTCAACTTACGACAGATCTTTTATAAATTGCTTTAAGCATATAGAGTTAACTTCATTGACTGTTATTGATTGCAAAATTTGTCTATATTGAACTAACTGAACCCACGGTTTCACCCGTGTTAAATTTATTCGAATCTTCACCATGCCTCCGCGAATGCACCTGTCTCCCCTCGTTGTTCTAACTTCCCGTATTTGCCAGATTTCTTGATGTTTATAATTACTGCTCCGCTCCTTAGTATCGTAGCGTAAAGTTATATATCCTATAACCTTCTTTAATAAATAGGTCAAAAATTCGTAAAATATTTTTATCAATTCCGACGAGTAGTTTCAGAGATTAGCGCGTTCAAATAAACAAACCCTGGGACTTTGTAATATTAGTAGAGTTTTTCAATATGTAATTAATTGTATATATTATATGAAATCATTCGTCTAATTCCACAATCTACAACTCTGTTCCATTCCTCAAAAATAAATTTTAAATGTATCTTAGAATTTCATGATAATAATAAAGAGTCGTCTCCATTCGTATGAACAATAGGCGTTTATTGATTCCTGCGCCTACGCGCCCAATTCGGTTGTCAAGTGAACAATCGGCTTGTCAAAACGAAGGCGGACGGAAAGCTTGAGGAAAGTGCACGAAGGTGCTCCGATACCTGTCGAAGCCGCAAGGCTTCTTCGCTTATTGCCATTAGTTGCTATTCCACCAATAAAAATTCAGATTCCACCTGTGGGCGTGGCTATGCGCATGCGCCGCCTGTGAGCCCAATCCGACTCAGTGTAAACGCAGCTGTCGCTCGATTGTCACGTTGAACCATACTTTTTCTTACGTTTACTTTTCATTATGAACTTTTTGTGAACTTCGTACCTTTACAACTGTGTTAAACAATTTTAAACATTTTTCTTTTAAGCTTTAGTTTTATTATTGAGACAGCACTAAAATTATGTTGTGAAGTGAATAAAACTGTGACTGTTGATTTACTTCTTGTTTATTATTTAAGAAGTATACAATGATGATGGATCAGGCACACTTTGGGGAATATCTGCTGAGGCAGCAAATGTTGCATGCTGCGTCTCTAAGCGGATTCCGTAAGTTATGCATTCTTATAATCTCGATGTGTGATTTCTAACATTATTCCGTTTATTAACATGCTATTAACTTATACGAAGAAATTGCGTCGGAAGATTTCTCGGATAGATACAAATAGAATTCTCTATCAAAATACTGTTGTTTGAATTCGTAAGGAATTAATTAAAAATAGTGCGTATTTTTACAGTAAAACATGTTTTATTTTATTTATATTGCACTACCTTACATTATACTAATTAATTTCATTAAAATAATAATTGGTTAGCTTAATCAGAAAATTAATTCCACAGGCAGCTCATAAAAAGAAACTGTGAAAAAAGTAAGTTGTAAGATATTATATATCGCGCGTTGAAATCTTTTGAACGCTCACCGTTAATCCGAATCGAATTTACTGATTTAGCAACAACTACAAAAATATACAATTTTAACTATTAAATGTTGTAATAGACATTGCATTACTATTTTGTTGCATTGCTTATGCGCCAGAAGTAATTGAAAAAATAACTATAATATTTTTAACTTTTTCAAAAATATTGTGAATTTTTGTAAAGATTTCGCTTTAAACAATGTGCTCACGTACTACTTATACTTAATCATTTATAACTAGCCATGTTATGTACTTATTATTATATTATTTACTAGCTGAAATTATTTGTTTACAAATATTTCTAAAATCATTCATCCAATAATAAGATTATTTACTCCGGAAAGTATATGAGTAATTTTAATGAAGTTACCTCCAAATGTCTTTAAGCTTTTGCTTATAAGCAATTGTAGTCTAATTAAATAACACCTAACAATAGAAGCGATGATGGCGCAGTGGTAGCGTGTACAACTTCGCGTCGATTGACGTGAGTTCGAATCCCTACAATGAGCCTGAGCTTTCGGTGAAGGAAAATATCGTGAGGAAACCATAGCATAGCGGTAGGGCTTTTTCTAATGCCCGCCTGGCTAGCTACCACCCTCAAGTTGAAAATCTGCCGCCAAGCACCAATAGGTGTGTTCCGGCAGCTGCACTTGAGAGCCAGTCTTCCACTAGGTTTGGCGTGTTACCATCTTGGGCCACATCGTCACTTAACATCAGGTGAGATTGTGGCCACTACGCCAAACCTATAACGATAAAAGAAACACTTTAATTAGACTTCTACAACCATAAAGTAACGTTGCAACTTCAACTTATATTTCCTCATAATGTGTAATAAATGCTACTTATTTACACATTGATTCCTTTCCTCATTCATGGTGCCTATTACTAAGAACTAAGTCGATTTAAATTCCACCATTACTTTTTCCAAATTCACAAAATATATATGAAGGTTTGTACTTTGTATAAAAAATAATCGCATAGCTAATATATGTAAATATATTTTACAAGGTACATATTATTATTAATTACATTATTTTCAAGCTTAACCTGTATCAATTTAGTTTAAAAATAAAAAATAAAATCAAATCCATTAAAGTATATAAATCAAAATATACCTATGTATGTTAATTTGTTCAAAATCTTAAATCCACGAAATTTCTTCACCGATTGCTTTGAAATTATGCCACAACGTTGCATTACAATATGGGAGTGTTTTTTATTTTTTGAAAAAATCAATAGGTTGAACTACAACTACGCTTGGCCAGTTACAATTAGTATATATATTTACATATTTGATCTTACAAATTATCTAGATTATTCAATATATTTATTACATACACATTTATAGTAACGCTATATATACGTAGGTATATGTAATACAGTTTTATATGCATACTCAAGAGACGATAGTTTATACTATCAATATATGTGTCTCATAAAGGTCGTTCAACAGGCATTGTGATTTAGAAAATTATATTTGGAAATACATTATTTGAATGACTGTTTGTTTCTACACCACTAAGGTCAAAAATGTAGTGCGATCTACACTGAGATTAAGTACACATTATAAATATAATTATTGATCTAGTTAAATTTAGATTTATGTTCTTAATGCAAATTATGAAAGCTCGAATGTTTGTTTACATGTTTGTATGACTGTTATTTTATTACACACACCTATTATACACTCACTAATTGGATCTAAATATACTTAATTACTATGACATTAACGAGGATATTAAAATTATAGGCAAATTATCGTATTACTATTTATGTGTGAACTGTGAGCTTGGTGTACGTTACACGATAACATATTTAACACCGGAATCGATTGCCTGGCTTTAATTATGAATATTGATGACAGTTTTAGTCCAATTTTACCAAAATTAATTTGTTTTTGTTTATACCCTTCTTCTTCAGTTTTAATTAAGTAAAACTGTCGATGGGTTCGATGGATTTGTTTCGCGATAGTCATCTGTTTTTTTTTTCATAAAAGTAAGGTGGCCAACATGCTTACGGCTAGCTTAATGATAAGTCTATGGACGATTGAAACATCAGAGATATCACTAGTGTATTGCCGACTTTGAACCCCTATTCCCAATGATCTGGAAGCCCTACTTACCGTAAGCACAACAGAAGGTTCGCAATCTTCTTTAAGGTGGATGTATTTCTCAGGTCTATGTTTATCTATGTATTTTTACTTGTTTACATCTCAACAGAATGTCAATTATCGTGTTGGTATGAATTACACGTGTAGTAGGGTATATTTAGACTACCTATAATGCATTACTTGTGGTAGAATATGTAGTAAGCTATTTTACGCTTACCACGTAAAACTTCAACGTGCTCGGCAAAGAATATAATGATTAAGGAAAAGAGTACGATAATATGCTGGGACATATGCTCAGGTATGACATCATGGTTGCTTAGCTTCTGAGAATACACGGAACGAACTCTATCGCGTTTACATGGACAAAAGAAAATATGCAGAGCTGATTTTCTGTAGTTCTGAGGCTTTCTAAGAAGAAGAAGTAAGAGGAAAAGGTGATAAATCGCATATTCAGTATACGTTTTTATGCGATGGAAGTAGTTAATAGAAGAGTAATCCGCATGTCTTTAAGTATTTAAAGAAGGTCTCCTTAGCGTGAAGTTATAGAGCCTACTATCTTCATTAATAAATGGGCTATCTAATGCAGAAGGATTTTTATAATCTTACTTATAAAACCTGAGATCAGCACGCGTTCATACATAAAAAGTTTTAAGTTTTTGTATTATTAGTATTGATTACATCTCTTCAAATATATAGTACAATATAATAAATGTTCTCCGGTGTGCTGAAGTCAATAAATTGCTAAGTAATAAATTGTAACCTAATCTTAAACGAAAATATTAAAGTATAACTGCATTTTTCTAACATCGATAATTAAAATGAACATTCCTGGAACGTAACAGCGCACAGATTAAAACGATTTGGTTAACATTTTATAGATATAAATTTTAAGAAGCCTTACAAAGTACTATAAAAACAAAAAACGAGGAGAAATAATTAAGTAGCGAATTAAAAACCTCCAACTTTGTATAGATAAATAAATATCTTAATAGATAATAATATATTAAAATATGAATACTAAAAAAAATGCTTGAGTATCGCTATATTATGCTGCGTACCAATATTATTGTGTTAGTAAACATTTTACTGTGTGTAAGTTGTTACTGAAATTTACGGAAAATAAGGCGCATATTAGTTATGCTATGTTGTTATAGCAAAGTCCATGAAAATTTATTTATTACTCAAGATGTTTTATATTATATTTGCCGCCGACTGTAGCTTATACTTGTGTGTAAACACAGTACAAATAAGATTCAGTTTTTGTTACGGAAAACTAAACATACGCTTAGTGAATAACCGCCACTGGAATAATGATGATACTAATTATAATTAATTGCTAATTATACTATGATCCACTTATATCTACAAATATTTTTTTCCTTGTTATAATTGCATTGTTAAAAATTGCATTGAATATTGCAGTCGCATTACCGGGCAGAGTTCACATATTAACATTGAATTAAAACCTTTCAAACACTATGCCGCCTTCATACATAAATACTACAATCTCGTCGATTACGTAAAAAGTGCGCATAAAATCAAGCAAGCTAACTCAACCGAATACAATTAGTAATAAATCGCAAGCGGTGGGTTTTATAGTTAGTAAAAAGCATCTAACAATTTGTAAAATGATTTTATACATTAGATACGTGCATATATATACGTGCATAGTAAAACCTAATATAGTAGCCTCATATAATATAATAACCAAACTTTGAATTTCAGCGTTAAACCAATTCAATGCACTTTCATTGATGAATATTAAAATGCTATATAGTATAAGTTAGTAGATACACTAATAATTACATTTGCAAACGTTATTATTCTTCTTTGATATCATAACCCGCTTAATAAAGAAATATATGGGCGACCGAGCTTCGCTTGTTGTAGTATAAAATAAAATACCTATCTAGATCCACTTGAAAAAAAAAAAACTTCGCCCAATAATTATAGACGTTTCTGGGAAACTAATTACATTATGTATCTACAAGAAATACTTAATAGTTTTAAAACGCCAATAATACATTTTTGCTTATTATAATTTCATATGAAATAATATATATGCACTTTGAAACTTTAATTACGATTTTCATAAACTTGAGAACAAACATATAGTCTAATTGTTAATCTCTATATTAAATAATTCCAAAAAATGATACACATTAACATACTTACAATAATTTCTAAGCAAAGTGATTATAAATCGATAGAAAATTTCTATAAAATTGAAAATGATTTCAAATTATATTTAAAAAAAAGTTTTTAATTATTGATACATTTATCTACATATTTCTTTGGTAGAGCTCTCGTAAATTAGTTAATATACTAGTTTATATTTACTCTGTTTGGTACTGAGTGCTTACATTTTGAAGCAATAGTGACTCAGTGGCAAAGCATAATGGTCGCCAGGTCCAAGGATAGATCCGGATATACTAGTAGGTATACTTAACCTGAACATCAATGAAGGAAAGCATTTAGATTGACATTGCGATAGCGCATATTTAGTTTAATAAAAATGTTTTCCTTTTTATGTAGAAAATGATAATATTACGCATGTGATATGACAACTAATTTGACTGCAAAGCTTGGAACTCCAATACTTGTTCCAATTTAAGTCCAAGCTGCACAGCAAACTTACAGAAAATTAACATCAAAAGTTGAAAAGCCTTTATTAAATGACAAATTGAGTATTTCTGTATATTTCAGAATTATAAAAAACTAGCAAACATAAAATAGTTGGAAAATGTATTTTTTACGTATACAATAATCATAAATTAAGTAATTTAATAACATTAAACACACCTATTCATTTAAGATGAGACCGGATGACAATCGCTGCCTCCAATCGGATAGCAATTTGGTTGCAAATTTTGCTCTCCAACTTTTATGTGATGTTGTCAACTTAACATATTCTATTTCCGATAGCAATTTGGTATCAGTTTACTACCAATTGGTTATTGAGGTAATCTATACTAATAATATAATAAAGGTGAAAAGTATTTTTTTATTGTTTAAACACGCCAATCTCTGGAACTACCAATCGGATTTGAAACATTCTTTTCGTATATGAAATCTAGATTTATGAAGAATAGCATACGTTATATAACTTCACGCTACGACCATAGGGAGCGGAACAGTAACTATGAATGTCAAACCATCAGGCAAGCTGTAGGTACACGAGCGCGTTAGCAGCCATGGCGTCGTGGAAAGTTTGTCCAATAAATTTAACACGGTTGAAACTGTGGGGCACAGGTAGTACTCTATATTCAGACACTTGGCACTTAACAAATAAATAAATAAACAATACTGATTTTATCAAATTCAGGTCTAATCTTCTATATATATAAAGTAAGAAACTGACTGATCAGATCGAACAACGCACAGCCCAAACTACTGGAGCTAGGACCATGAAAATTTGTATACGAGTTCCATTTACACTTCAGATGAGCACTAAGGAAGGATTTTTGGAAATTCAAACCCTAAAGTGGTGAAAAAGGGGAATAAATTTTGTATGAAAATCCGTCTTTAAAATATTTTTCTACCCATGCGAAGCCGGGATGGGCCGCTAGTAACAATATTATAAATGTGAAAGTTTGTTGCTCAATGAACGCAAAAACGGTTGAACGTATTTGGATGAATTTTGGCGCACAGGTAGTTTATAAACTGTATACACCATATAAGATAATTTTTATCGCGGTAAAGACCCAATACTGAAATCCACGCAAATGAAGTCGCGGGCAGAAACTACTTTATTCATAAATTTAACTCCAAGGCATTATAATGAGAAAGAGTGAAATGGTTTAATAATCTCATAAATCATTATTATAAGTAATGTCGTGATAAACTTAATTATATTTAATCAGCCTTAATTTAGCGATGCAAAAACAAAGAATTTTAATTTAGAATCACTGATAGGTTTTAATCTGTTTTAAATAACAATAAGTACTTTAGTAACGGAGACGTAAATGAGAAAGTTGAGGCTTTTATCTGTACACTAGCTGTGCGCCGCGGTTTCACCCGCGTATAATTTAAAAGAAATCGCTGATTGATGATTTATAATACTTCAGTATAGACAATATTGTGTATTATGCGTCACAACTCACACGGCTTGATCTTTAATAGAGTCGAAATTTCGCTCACTGTATTTTTTAAAGGATATAACTAGTATTATTATACCATCAGACATCAGGCGTACCATCAAAAGTAGTTTTGCGCCGAAACTTTGCTTCCAAAGAACTAGTTCCAAAATTTGAATATTTAATTCGGATGTGATGCAACGCACAGAACTCGGTCCGATCATCATGCTATGTGTGATTAGACACGGTCACCAATTATTTTCAAACTCGGCCGAATACTATTAAAGCTATTAGATACACCAAAAGTACACTTTCTATTACACCTGCAAAGCTAGCTGGGTTATTGGCAAATATACAGATATGGTTCTGTTAAGAGTGAAAAACGAACTTTGGATTAAAAACTGCCAACTTCTCTATAACGTCTTCATTTTTAATAAAATTGCTTTTTGTTATTTTACTAGCTGTGCCCCACGGTTTCACCCGTGTTAAATTCATTCGACCCGTGTCGTTTAGCCGTATTGTTATTCTCACTTCTTGTACTTGCCTACAGCTTGCCAAATTGCTTGACGTTCATGGTCACTGCTTCGCTCCTTATAGACGTAGCGTGAAGTTATATAGATAATTATAGTATATAGCTATTCCTCATGAATCTGGGTAGCATATACAAAAAGAATTTTTCAAATCCGAATGCTAGTTCTAGAAGTTACCGCGATTAAACAAACAAATCAAACAAAAACTCTTCACCTTTATTATATTATAAAGTGTAGATTTGGATGTTTATAAATTATAGAAACTCTATTCTTCAGTATGGATTGCATATCTATTACTTTAACCAAATAAATATATAACTCATACAATACCTATATTATCTTTGGGTACCATGTCCTTCTAGATTACATTTGAATGAGTTAGCGGTAGTATATAGTTAAAATTGTACAACGTTATATTCATAATTTTAATGATACATAAAAACCTGTATATTGTTTGCTAGCGTCTATCCGCATATAAAAACATAATTTATTTCTTTTAGCTGTTTAGTGTAACGGAGTGATAATTTAGTAGGTAATTTGATCGTTCTTCGACTTCTTATTTAATAAAATAAATAATTTAACTGTATTGTATATTACGATCGTAAAATCTGGTGTAGGCTTAATTTCTGGGTAATATACGAGTAGGTACTAAAAATAACAGCGTCTCAAGACAAATGCGTACATTTTATATACATAGATACTGAAAATGACGTCCTATTTCCTTTCGAAACTAAGCATTGTAAGCGTATCGAAACAAATACGAACATTTTAGGTATACATGTAAGTATTGTAACCATTTAGTTTTATTTAGATTAGTGCTTATAGGATGACTATATAAAATACTAGCTGATACCCGCGTTTTTGTCTTCTGTGATTATTATATTAACACCACGGCAAGAAATAAACATCGCTGAACGCGTAGTGCTTATAAAAATCATACCTAGTTTCTTAATACTAATACAATTTATTAAAAGAAGATATCGTGATATATATTTAAAGGGAATAAAAATCTGAGGATTAAAATAAAAAATAAGATCAAAATTTATCCAGTAGTTTTTTGTGATGCGCGCACAACGACAAGCCTCAATCATTATATATATATATATATATATATATATATATATAGATTTACTTCTAGGATTAAAATTGTGACTATCGTTTACAAGTTTAAAAGTATCTCATTTTTTCTAACACACATTAACTTATCCAAGATGTAATATTAAAATAATATCAGCCTGTAACTATCCCAATGCTGGGCAATGAGGCCTCTTCCCAAGAGAAGGTGGCTTCATCAACACACTAACCATCGATGTATTGGCTATTTCATACACAGACAAATCCACAGTTCTATATTTTTCCCACAAGCAGTGTTTATAAGAAAATTTCTCGAGCGTTCAGGTTTCCTCAAGATGTTTTCCATCACATTCAGCCGATAGTGTTAACAATATGAATGAGTAAATTGTACATGAATTCCGAAAAATACGTTCGCGATGTCTAGTTAACATTCGGCCAGTATAATCCACTCAACCACCACGATTGGAATTCGTTTAAAAGGATATATTTTATCTTTCTCAGAACATCGCATAGGCGCCGAGGCAGATCCACCAGCTTGTGAAGCTAGACTGCTCAATGGCGACCTCTGGCAGAGATTCCACGATATCGGCACCGAAATGATAATTACCAAAGGCGGAAGGTAAGTCACATTTTCTGTTATGCTACCATAATTTACTATGACAGTTCATATCTAGTAAAAAAAACACCTTAACCGTGGACATAAAAACTACACGCTCACTATAACGAGGACCTAATAATTATGCTCTTATTAAAATTTCTTAGCAATGTCAGAATGTTATATGGCGTTATAATTTCTAAGTATACAATTATTGTATGTACTGTAGTACCTACTACTGTATATAAAACAGTTTCTACATAAATAAAAAAGGATACTTTTTGTTAAACACGGTAGTAACGGTTCGAAGTAAAATTCCAATGAACTAAACATTACAGTGAAACGCATTCGTCACACTTTAGTACTTGATATTCGAAGTGGAGTTACTTACACAGAAAATGTCAAAGGGAACTTTTTGTAACCGAAGAGAACTTCATAGTAATCACCTGCGTACTGCGCAATTTTTTACTGTCAATTACATAGAAGTATATAAACGGTGCTTACCGCCCGCCCTGTCACAAGCGAAACTGCAATACAGCCATAAAACGTGTATCCTCGAATCATTTTAAATGCCTCCGATAAGTTTCATTATTGTTCATAGCTTCAATTAAGCCACGCAGCTGCCGGAATCCAAGAATCGATTTTACAAAAAATTATACATAGTAATAAATTACAAAATAATAACAAAAACTTAACGAAAACCCATTAGGGCTGCTGAATCTGACGCGGGGCTTGTTAACGGATAATTTCGGAGACGGGCCGGACCTCCGTCATAGACAAAACAAACAGCTGCCTTAAAGGCAATTTGTGCATTTCTCTAAATGGCCAAGCACAAATTATATCTTATTATAAGCTTGTTTGCTTTACGATGGGACCCCCACAATTATTTTTTTTCTCGTGATTGGTAATGTGAGGCGAGCAGTGAAGAAATTATAGAGTGGTCGCGATCACGGCGCCTCCGCCCAGCCTGCGAGCGAAGCGGGACCTACGACCCACCGCGCGACGCGATTCCTTAACGTTGTGAGCAGATGCTAACTCCTCGGGCGTCTTCACTGACCGACTTACTTTAACTACAAATCAGTAGTACACACTTACCGTGAAATAAATTATCATAAATGGCAGATGAGAATGAATGACTACAGGAGTAAACATCCAAATATTAACATTCCCTTTGCGTCTTTCTCAAATCAATGTAGCCATGAGGCGCTACTTTCAAAGAAAATTCAATCAAAAATGTACATCACGTCCGTTCGAATTCTGACAGAATTTAAAATAAAAATATTCCATAATTAACGGTGTGTAATTATCGAACGAGACCGCATCGGTTGTACTCTCTTGTTAAAGCGATACGCAAAAAAATAGGCGCTTATCGCAAACGAATCTTTGCCGTCCGCGATCATTGTAGTGACGCGACGCCGCGCGCCTGCGCGCTGTCAACGTTTTTACCCACCCGCCGATAATTAGTCCGGTTCATTTGTGCTCCTGTCATCTCCTACACGCTTTGTTTCTTGGAGCCGGCGGCGGCGAGGCTGCGACTCAGACTCTTTACCTCACGAGTCGCGACCGACTTGCATTCCGTTACTTTACCGCTTTATCCTTTATCCAGCGTTTGGTGAATCTCGCGCAAGCCAGCGCCCGTCTAGAGGTCAATTTTGTTTGTTTTGTATTAATGATGCCGCGTGAGAGGCCGGGGGCGCGCTGGCGCCGGTCGTGGCGCCGCCGTACGAATCGAAATGGGTCAAAAATATTTCGTGCGTTTCTTGTATTGAACGCTATGTGTGCGCGTGCTTGCTGTAATTGAGTTATTCTACTCAAAGCCCCGAGGCTCGCGTTCTACGTAAAATGAATCAAATTGGTGAGTGTAACTGAATGCTTTTAGTTGTTGTCTAAATAGTGTTAAAAGCCATTCTTGACTGTGTTCCTTATCCTGGTGTCCGGGAGTGGGGCTGACATTTGTCGGGTGTATTGAATACGCAAACAGTGGATTTGGGCGGTTCGTTTGTGCGGGCAGGGTCGGGCGGCTCGCCTAGTCAGAGTTAACACCTGCGGGCTCGGCGGCCATGCGCTTGCTTTATATGTTAGACTGAGGATTTGTGGTAACAGTCTTCTCAATTTTCCCACCTGTGAGGGGCTGTGTAAATTGCTGCGTATATAAGAAAGTTACACATAGACATGTGTTCTGTTGCATACCAAACTTAAACAGGTTCCCTTTGTTTGAATGAACATGTGAAGACAGTAACAAGTTTTTTCAAGTACATATTTTAATTGATATAGGCATACAATAGGTGTGGTAAAAGGTTTTCTCACACTGCCTGCCAAATAAGATAAAATGTTTTTCTACGAATACCTACATATTGAGAATTCAAACAACTTTTACGTGTAATTTGTAGTATTTTACTTTAAACATGTATTTGTGTTAATTTGTCTGTTTCCGGTAAGCCTATTCGCTCAATTTGATTTGTCTCAACAGTGTGTGTAGGGAGCGCGATTGACCTCTCGTCGCCTTCAACGGTTTACTCTACATAGAGATACACATAAACATTAACAAAACTGTGACACGTTCCATCTGTTCCAGTCCATGTTCATAGATAATACTTAACCCTCAATAATCGTCATACAAACAAACATTCGTCTGAATAGAGTAAGGTTATTTATTTTTTCTCAAAACCGAAATATGACAAATGGGTAAGGCGCGGGCCGGCCGGCCGGGCTGGCGGCGGCGCATCGCTCGCGTGTCGTCGCCAGGACCTCCCGCCATTTTAAAAACAAACACACAACACAAAAACACGTTATTTATTTTCGTGTTATTCGATTGGAAAGGCGCGTCCGATTTTGTTCGAAAAAAATAACCATAACTTATAATTAAAATCGTCTCCGTTCAGACGGTACAACTCAAACAACATTGGCAGTTCCGTTGAAGAGAAAAAATCGTGTACGATAACTATTCGGACATGAAAGGTAGTAGATAAGCGTAATCACATCTGGAATCACGCGAGCATAGAACTCACAAACGAGCACAAGCCCATTCCGGGGCTTGTTTTAACAGAAATACCGATTAATTGATTCGATCTGTGTAGTAATTAAAATGGGTGATTAGAGCGCGGGGTTCGGCGCCGGCGCCTCAAAGCGTCGCCGGCAACATTCCTTTTGTTTTACCACGGATCGATTGTCGCCTGCTTGCTGCGTGCTTGCACTTCTATTCCTTTCCCTCGTACGGCATGTCGTGCGGGTGCGAGAAGGAGATGCGCGGGCGCCGACCTCCTGCAGCGCGCCGGCCGCCCGCCGCGCGCCCCGCCCAGCACACGTAGCACTAATAATCAGATTATGACAGCCGGACGTCTTCCAACCTAGTCTACTAGACCATCTCGTCACTCTTCAGTGTCACGGACAAACTTGACATTAGATATTTTCAACCAATCAGATCTTTAGATATCGGTCAACGTTACATTTTATTTTGGTTTACGATATGAAAAGGAACTGACATAATGCTTCTTTGTACGACCGATAGGTGCTGGTATCTGATAGTTGTTAAGTATAATTAATTAGGATTGATGTCTAATTATGGAAATATACTTAGGCACTTGTCCGAAATATAATAATTGAACAACATATTGTGTACATAAATGTGTTATTATTGTTCGTTGTACATACTTATACTAACTGTGCCTGCGGCTCTGTTCGCGTGGTCTACAGAATGTACACGGAGGACACGGAAGGCAAAAATGCTTATATTAACGGATACTTCTAAGATAGATATATGCTATCTCTTGCTTTTTGTAGGTCTTTTTAAGATGTACAATTATTTAGAACATTAATTTGATACATCTCGTATGGTTTACGCAGTGTAAGCCATTTAAGCGTCCCAAAAGCGTCTTTTTCCGAATTGATTCACTGCTTATTTCGTATGTTACTTTATGTAACAAAATATATCCTATAACCTGGTCAGATAATATAGCTATGAATTAAAGGAAAAACCATGTAAATCGAATTAATAGTTTCCGCGTGAAAATAAACATAAATTGACAGACAGACAGAGACGTTGAGTTTTATAATATGTATAGAAGATATACGAGTACATACAGTATTGCAATTTCATTGCAGTTCATTTTATAACGACGTTATAATCTATATGCTTCATAAATATATGTCTATGAAAGGTGCCTTTAGTAGAGAAAAAAATATTTTTTTATATTAAAACATAACAATAAATGTTTATCATCGGTTATTTCGAACGCAATGGGGAACACTTTTAATGAACCCAAAATTGCTATAGGCAGTTATATCTGTCAAATAAACTTGTTTGTTCTTTTTAAACTTCATAGAAAACGTTTAGTGTAATGAGAGACCTATGAAATCTTTAATGTCTCACGACTTTAAAAACGTAATGTCATCAATAGTAATGGATAATACAGAGCAGGAGGGCCCGGAATCTGAAGCACGCGCCGAATAGACGCCGCCCTACAACCCCGGTTGATCGTATCGCAATATCTCCTGGGAATATAACGAACACATGTTGAAAGTTCACGTGTTGAACGCCTTCCATCGCCATTGTGACCTACATTCACCTCAGAAGTCCTATAACATCGCCTCAATGTATAATACACGCAAAGACTTTATTGCTCTCCAAGCGCAGACTAAGTTGAGCGATCATCGGAATCGCACAGTCATCGCCGGCTCCCGCGCCTTTTTGTTCCGGCCCCGACCTAAAACAATCGACGATGAAAGAAAAAACCAACATGACAACGATAATTCCAATTTAAAACATAAAAAATACGCATCGGGACCTCGTCGAGCGACGCATGATTTGGTTTTTTATTTTTTGCCTCACCAATGTGAACTGATGATAATTTCTCATTAGGTTATAACATTTTTGTCGGTTGAAACGTCGTAAATTCCACGAATAATTTAGTAAAGAAAGTGGTTATGTTGGAGATGTTTTGTTTTTATGGCGCCAACAAGCAGCTCGGGTTAGATCAGTATCTACCGATACAACCGTTTAACCCATGTTACTCGGAACTGGGGAATTATTCTCACGGGCTCCCTCTCGATGGCTACGCTACCTAGGGATGATCGATATTCATCGATATTACGATGTTGACTTGAAAGCATCGACGTTTTTACAACGATAGTAGATTCTCTAAAACATCTATGAACTTTATATATTATATAAACTTTTATGAACAAAAACATCAAACGTTGATCATTCCTCATTTCTCCGTATTGAATGAAGTTCAAAGGTTCTTACATAAGCAAAATAAATCGCAAGTTTCCTGAAAAAAGACGTGAATTCTACATGTAGCACAAAAAAGATCACTCACTTGAATATTATAGCGCCAAAATATCGATGTTTTTGGTTCGATATTAATCGTACATAGAAGTTAACGACACATCGATGGTTTTCTAATATCGCCCATCTCTAGCGCTACCTAACAAATTATAATGTGAGCAGAGGAGACAAGTATTTTTTTTATTACAAATAAAAGTTTATATCATTATTCATTGTCTCGTAATAAGAATTGCAATATGATTCAGGTAGCGCTTCATAAAAATAATCAAGTTATAAATTTGTAAGTTAAACGAGTGCTTCGGATGTGGTATCAATCGTTAAGAAGCTATCCCAGATATGCATCGCGGTCTCAGAGAACCAGACGCCGAAACGTTCACGGCGTACGTGCTTGTATTCATTGGTGCGTGCTCATAATGTCTCCGGGAATCGGCGGCCATCACGGGAGATGAAATCCCAGGGTGCGTCGTCAATCATAACGCTCGTAAAAGTGAATGCGAGTGATAACTGAGAAGGAAAAAAACTGATGTTGAATTTGTTACATTTCACGCAAGATTCATTGTTAATGAGGCGTAAAGCTGTGGTTTTTATAAATCTATTTGAATCTATTATTCTATAATTTACTAGTGCACTGTTAACTACTATTTTTGGATTGCGTTGATTGCACATTAATATTACCTAAGTCAATTTTATCGCCGAAGTTTTGCGACTAGCATATTTTCCGCCAATCACCAATACGTGTGTTCGGAGTTACACAACCAAACTGCTTTCTAAGTATAATATGTTACGAGCACTTCATTCTCTTTTATATTAAAAATCATTTTACTTTGCTTGCAACCATAAGCGACTCGACACCACATCGCTATCTACCATTAGCTTCTAAAATTTGGAACCTTTTTATAACTAGCTGTGCCCGCGGCTCCGCTCATGTGGACTACAGAATGCCATCGGTCGAGCGCACGCACGAATCATGCTGCTCTCGCCCCAACTAACGACGGTTGCAAGCCGGTATTTCTAAAAACAAAAATGCTTATTGTGGTCGTACTTAGAAGGATATATGCTATCGCTGACGTTTTTGTAGGTTTTTTAAGATCCACGGTTATGTAGTACGTTAACTTGATATATCTCTTATGGTTTACTCAGCGTTGACCTTTAACTCATAGCTATGTTATCTGTCCAAGTTATAAGATATATTTTGTAAGATAAAGTAACACAAGAAATAAGCAGTGACGATAATGGGAAATCAATTCGAAAAAAAAGACTTAAATAAAGGCGCTTAAATAGCTTATGCTGACTAAGCCGTACGAGATATATCAAATTGCGACTTCATTGCATACGCGGCAACAGTCCGAGCCGAGGTCCGGCCACTTTGGCACTCTCGGAACTTGTTGCCTTGCTTTCGCGGCTGAGTGCCTTAAGCGCTCGCCCTCAAGCCCGGTGAAGCTGTAAAAGCCGCAAAGGTTCCAGGGCTCCTAAGGCTAACAGTATAGTCAGTTCGAAAAAAAAGTCTACGATAGCAGAGCCGCGTGCAAAGCTAGTCTATAAATAATTAAAAAAACATGGCGTTTAAATATGACACGCAAGATCAAATTAAAAACGCACTAGCATGCACATAGCATTTGACGTGTGAGACTGTCGAGTGTTGAGCGTATAGCGTGGGCGCTCGCCACCCGCACTCCCTTGGAAGTTGGATACTATCGCGTCCGGACGCATCGCGACATCACGCGCCGATTGTATCAGACCACGCTACTGAAACTGTGATAAGCCCTGCAGCGCTGGGTGCACCGACGCACGATTCGCCCATAAAAGCGCCGAGATACCATTGTTCTTGCTCGAGCTTATGAGAAAAGACGCTCTTGATATAGATAGAACGTTGTTGCATTCGAAATGAGTACTTATCTACTTATAACTACATCGGTTAGGATTAGCATAGTATTTGTATATTAAATAGCTAGTTATAGCTGTGTCCCACTGTATCACCTTTGTTAAATTTATTCGACCAATGCTTCACCGCGGTTCCCTTAAATTCTTCTTATACGATACTATTTATTATTTTCCATTGCGATAAAGCGTGAGACTAACACGTACTGTATCGTGAACTGCCTTGAGTATACGTCTTGCAAATACAGGTATGCAAGGACACAAATAACATGCAAATTTAACCTGCAAATGTATCCAGAGTGTGCCAGTTACTTCTACGTGGCTTTAACTAGCATACACGCTACTGTTCCGTCATGTGTATCTCCGTCTTTACATCCTGTACTTGCCTACAGCTTGTCAAATTGTTTGACGTTACTTCTCCGCTCCGTAAGGTCGTAGCATTATGTAATATAGTTTATAACCTTCCCCAATAAATAAGCAATTTTTTTTTTATTAGACTGGTAGTTCCAAAGATTATCGCGTTCAAATAAACAAACAATCTTTTGATCTTTATATAATTAGTATAGATAACGCCTATGTAAAATGCAATTTAAAATAAAGCTGCGAGATATGACAGGGTGTCTGTCGGAACGCTGAAGGCTGGACAGGGTGTCGTATCAAGTCAGTTGTACCACCTTTTCAACTTGTGTTGGAGAAACGGTCGAGTACCGGGAGACTGGTGCAAGGCTGTAATAGAGCCGTTGTACAAGGGAAAAGGGTCACAAAAAGACTGTAAAAATTACCGCGGAATTAGCCTTCTCAGTGATGTCGGCAAACTGTATGCTAAAGTAATAGTTGAAAGCCTTATGTTAAAACAGATGAAAGAATAAGGGATGTACAAGCGAGATTTAGAAAGGGAATGGATAACATCCCCGTGAAAAACTTACAGTAGTTCATATGGCATACTATTTACTACAAATATTTACACAGATATTACGGATTTCTATAATTTTAATTACTGTGTTGATTCGTCCAACGCTTAATTATACATAATTTAATGACACATTAATTACAATACAATCCTATAGACGCGGGTAAATTTACGTTTGATATGGTTATGTTACCACTTTGCAAGTAATTTCCTCTAATTGCCAACATAAAATGAACTATCTAAACACACGGGGTGATCCCACATAGTATCAATATGAGACAAAATCTCACCTCCACTAGTCTATATCTATATCTTCTATACTATTATATTATAAAAAGATATTTTTTTTTGTCTGTAGGAGCCAATGATATTATATATATATATATATATATCATTGGTAGGAGATTTCTCTCTAGGCATTTGGGACTTTTTAACTTGAGAGTGGCGGACATTAGAAAAAGATCTACAACCATTCTATATTTTCATCACGATGTTTACTTTCACTGAAAGCTCAGGCTCATTGTAGGGATTTGAACTCACGTACATTGCCGCTATGTCCATACACGCTACCACTGAGCTATCGTTGCCTCAGTCCTTCACCCTACAGAAGATCGTAGCCAAATAACCTTGTGTTGTGTTCCTACGGTGAGTAGCGCTTACAGAGCTCTTTAAGGCAAGGTATTCAAGGTCGGCACCGCGATAGTCTTGTATTCATATATTACAAACGTCCATAGGCAGCAGCTACTATCTGGCGGGCAGTATACTATTTTGCCACCTTAGTTCTATCAAAAAAAGGATATTGAAGGGCTAACAAAAATAGCTACATTGGAAAAGTCAAATGTAGTTGGCAATCACAATCACGCTGTAATAATTAAAGTTCACGCAAGCAAGCTGAGACGCGTTCTTGTAACGACACGACATCAAAACACATTTCTGTGAAATACGTAACAGCGGTTCAATGTCAATTGGTGTGGGATGTCGGAACGCCCACTAATTGCGGCGATAGCGTTGATGACGTGACGCGGTCGCGGCCGTAGCAGGGGCTCGCGGCGCGTTTGAACTGCACACATTACACCAGCCTTGGCGCGATTCCTCGTACGCGAGGACACTGCCGTGGTCCCCACGACTGTTTACAGCGGAGATTCTAATAAAACTCTCCGAAAATTAATGACAATTAACAATCACTAGTGGTTTCACGAAATTCGTCCAAAATTCATAAAATTTTAAGTTTCAATATTATTGAAGTTCCTTTCAAAGAGTACTTTCATTGCTTATTTTTGAAGTGAAAACTTCTTTAGCATCTTTGTGATTTGAAATTCGATGAAACGAACAAGCGATAGTTAAAAGAGACAACGATATACATTTATAGGATTTAGTCTAAGAGAGAATGAGATATAATACATTTACATTATGGAAGGTTAATGCAAGTCCTGATTTTCATGATGTGACCGTCGTCGGATTGGCCTAATGGTGTGAGACGACTTGACTTCATACGCAGTAAGCACGACTCGTCGATAGATCGAGTTCCGCTGATTTAGGATATTTGAAAAGATTTTAAAGGATTTTTTTCTGAACGTGTCTTTCTGATACGTTTGAACGGTCAATCTATCAGTATTTATTTGTTTGCAACTTTTTAAAACATAATTCTTAGCCGACAATCTCTACTCTGTGCGACTATTTAACCACAGACTGTTATATCGCTCTTCCAACGTACTTTATGGTTCTATTTTTATTCTTTATATGTTGTAGCATTTGGCTACAATCTCATCTTATGTTAAGAGATGATGTGGACCAAAATCTTAACACGCTAAGTCAGCATCGTGGGTGCCTGGCTCTCAAGTACAGATTTCGCAACACACCTATACTAGGTGCTTGGCGACAGATTTTCGAATAAATATCGTTCATAACCAGGACTTTCGCAGAACTTGTCATAAAACATTTTTCCTATAACATCTATCTAAACAAATATTATGAAACTCACGACTTTGATATTTTGTTTGTTTGTTTTAACGCGTAAATCTCTGGAACTACTTATCAGATTTGATCATTTTTTTTTCTTTTTATTGAGAAAGGTTATACGCTATTTAATATCACGCTACGACTCATAGTAGCAGAGCAGTAACCATGATCGTCAAACAATCTGGTAAACCGTTGGCAAGTACGGGAAGTGAGGACAACGATAGGCTATACGATTGCGTTGATCAAATAAATTGAACACGGGTGAAACCATGGGGCACCACTAGTTAGGTAATAAAATGAGAGTAATATACATATTTACAAAAGCAAAACAGTTTATCGAGCACGTAAACATAATTCTAAGTTTCTAACGCAAATTACTATACGCTAACAGTTCTTCACGTAGACCACGCGCATAGAATTAATATCAATTAACACACGCGGGCTTAATTGTGAATCGGGCTCGGTTTGCGTGAGGCGGCCCCTTTGTCGGTACTACAGAACCTCCATCGTGTGCGCAGCTTTAATTCGCAGCAGCGTCTTAACCCTTCCTCGAAAAGCTTCCTAAAATACAGGCGCTGTTCATATCCATCGCCGCTAAACGATACTCAACTATAACTCCGAGAAGTATGTTTGCAATTATATATGCACGAGAGCAAACAGGCAGTTCTAGAGATTCCGGCATCACGGTGCTGCGCAGCGACCGAAGATCCTGTACTTGATTGATTGTTTGACTTATTACTAATTATTCTTATGTTTGGTAGCTACTGCATCGATGCAACAGCTTTGCTGATTTTAATCAGCGTAAATGAATTATCATGAAGCATTCTTTCCATGCACTTGGTCATATATAAGACTAGCTGTGCCCCGTGAATTCACACGATTGTACATGCCTGTTTTATACATATAAGAACTGTTTGCCTACAGATTGCCAGATTGATTGCAGTTTATGGTCAATGCTCAGCTCCTAAGGATCGTAGCGTGATGTTATAACCTTCCTTGATTAATGGGCTATAAAATACTAACAGGTTTTTTTTTATCTGACTGGTAGTTCTATTCCTACCAAATTAGTGCGTTCCACAGTTAAAAACACTGCGTTTCAAACTTCAAACACACAAAAATCAATATGTTGAGCTTTGTTTTTAAGTTAAGATTTGCGAAAGCCAGTGCTGAGGCGACAGTTGTGTCCGATAGGATCGAGACCATCATACACCAGGCGTTACACTCGCTATAGTAGCACGCTTAAGTGTATCACGTTCCGGAATCAACCGGTATATACCAGTAAACATGCGAAATGCCCTACCATTTGTACTTAACTTAGTCGAGAACTCCTCGCACATGGTGATAAGCTCAACACACTGACTCTCTTTTATTTTGTCATATTACGAGATCAGTCAGCGTATATCCAGTATAGCCGACAGGCTTATAGGCCGGTATAACAACGGCGACCGTCAATGGATTTCTGATCTTTCGGTGATCGCCGTTTTTTAGATTGTACTGTGTTTATCATTAGGCACAGTGAAGTCAATTTGCAATGAAACTATCATTAAAAAATGAAATAACCGGTTGCTACAAAGGCTCCCTGGAAAGTTTTAATAAGGGTGCCGCCACCTTGTTGGAGCGATGTTTGTTTTTGTTGACAAAATGTAAAATACTTGACGCTGGCCTAATGCACGAATAGTGCCGAGCCATAATTAATTAATAATAAAACATGACTTTAAAAAAATTTACATCACACCTGTAATTAAATGACATCAAAACGAAAAATTAAAAAAAAACAACGACAAACACAAAAAGAAGCCGCGTTACTGTTTAGTCGGACTTGATTGTAATTCCTGAAGACAAATAAAAATATGACATATTAAAAAGCAAACGCCCGCGCCACTATGAACGTTGTTATCTTTTATCTTAGATAGAAATCAACGCTTTTCAGGTGATCATCAATTCTTTACTTATATCGCAGCTTTGACAGGATTATAATTAGAAACTGTCCGATCTTATGGGTTGTCGTTTTTAATGTCGCTAGCGGGTCCCATACTGCGCTCGCATTTCATTAACTCAAATGTTAAAAAATTGGGAGTTCCCATAAAACGGCGTGATTTATACCGGGTCGGGAGCTAACGAGCGATAGCCACTGGACGGGTGTGCCGCGTGACCAACCGCCAGACGCCAGCCTCTGGACGTTTACCGTATTCGGCTAAACCATTTATCGATTTTAATTTTTAATAAGTATATTTCAATAAATAGTTTATTCAATAAATCAGTGAACGATATAAAACTCCAAAAGTGCAGGGTTTTGATTCTTGGCATTTTGCATGGAGGCTAGTTGGGTTAGGTAGGTATCCGTTAAGATTTTTTTTTACAATTTCTACTCCTAAGAAATGTATGAAGATTTGAAACTGCTAAAATGAATGCAATAAAAATCTATATTTAGATTCTTTTTCATAAATTAATATTAATATAATTTTTGTTAAATAAGGAACACAAAAAAGTTTGTATAGGTCAGCTAGCATATTAAAGTTATATGTGGATTAGAGACATAAAAGTTCATATCGCAAAACATCAAAGTAGGTAAACTGTTAACCACCATTAAATACTATAATCTTTTTTACAATACATGGATGTGATTTTCATTGTGTAAACTTCGAATTTCTTTGATTTTCACATTAACAAATTTAAGTCCATTTATAAAGATGCAATATCACATAATCCAAGAATAATCAATATTCCGGAGAAGTCGTAACGTATCATAATAAAATTTAATTAGTTAGGTAGGTACCTAATCGTTAAATTATAGTCTGTTTACATGCATCTAATTTCGTAATAATTTGAATGGATGAAATTAATAAATGTTTTCGACCGGCGTCAAATTCGTAATAGTGTCTAGATGTGGCGGTAGATAAGCTTTGTGGAACGGACTCGCTGGCGGTCGGTTCGTCCCTGAGAAGCGACTGTCAACTAAATTACCTCGCGTTTGTCGGCCCTTCCACTTGCAATTTACGATCAACGAGCTTTGTGCCACGCGCAGTGCCGCGGCGCCGGCGCCTAAAAAGGTATTGATTTAATTTCGCACTTTCTCCTTTAACGTATTTCGATTATGAGGTTAAACGATTGTTTGTTCAGTAACGAGACCTTTAAAACAATTATTAATTTCATCTTTATCTTCTCAGCATTTAGTTGAATTTAATATACATATTATATTTTTTATTTTGTTTCAAATTAAAAAAAAAGTGTAAATTTAGTGGTCGATATAATCTTTAAGAAATTTTACATATATAAGGATGAGGAGCAAAACAACATTTAGTACCAACTTAGGTACTATATCTCAGAACGGTTCAAGATGGAAGATAAACATAAAAAGGAGATATTAAAGTCGTTAATATCCGCAGATAAGTTGTTAAAGACAAAAATATCTCTTTAATATACATTATTACGTCACTTTGGAGCTGGCAAATGGCAACACCAAATAGTGTTGACTATTAGGTAGGTAATAAAATAATAGTTTAAAACCACTTTTCCGATTTACATGTTTTTATTTTATTTTATTTCATAGATATGTTATCAGGGCGGGTTATAGGATATATTTTGTAAGATAAAAATAATATACGAAATATGCAGTGAAAATAACGGTGAATCAATTCGGCGACGCTTTTGAGGCGGTTAAATTGCTTACGCTGAGCAAACCATACGAGATAATTATATCAAATTCATGTTCTACATTATTGTAGATCTGAAAAACACCTGTAAAAAAATCGGCGATAGCATATGTCTATCTTCTAAGAATCACACAAAAAGCATTTAAGTCTTCCGTCTTTTGAGCGGGGGCAGCACGATTCGCGCGTGTTCTCGACCGACGGCATTCTGTAGTCCACCGGAGCCGCGGGTACAGCTAGAAACATATAAATAATATTCATACAGCTCAGTTATTTGAGAACTAGCTGTGCCAGCGGGTCTGCTCGCGTGAACTACAAAACTATTGTTTACGAAGACGTCGTGATAGTATATATATTTTATAAGGACTTAGCATCTAAGGCGTAAAACAAAAAAAAACAACATCTATCCAGTAGTTATACGCGCGCATAACGGAAAACCTGAATAATTTTATTTATATAGATGTTTACAATTATATTCAGTAATATTTTTTTGTTATAAGTTGCATCAAAATTGAATAAAACATAAGCGGTATGATATGTAATAAACATCGAACTCGCGATGAGACCCATAAGAACAGAAATTAATTGAGGCGGTTGCCTTTAAGAGACGTTACAATCTGCGAACGAGCCTGTCGTATTTAATGCGTGTTACAGTTAATGTTGATAAACAGTCAATTAGCATAAGGACTATTTAGTAACGTGAATATAATCGCATCTCGAGAGTGGGATAAGTTCGATTCAAAGCATTATAAATGATATATACATATAGTCGGATTACATAAAAGTAATAATCAATTACTAAGATTTTTATATGATATGTAAATAAGGAAAATTTTATTGACTGGTTGAAAAATCAAAATGTTAAACAAACTTTTTTTTTCAAATAAACACACACGTCTTACTAAAGAAGCTGACGGGGGGGGGGGGGGAAATAGAAGATAGGAGGATAGGAAATAGGAGAAGCTATAATAGTAATCGTAATAAAATATAGACTAGCAAGTAAACGCACGCACTGAGATTGCGTGGATGGCTAGTTTACAAATAATCATATCTGATGTCGATGATTTTATCATATTGTTGGTCATTTTGCTGCTGATTGTTTTTAAATAAATATTTTCTTCTGATAATAAAGTTCACCATTCCCCAACAGCCGCATAAACCAAAATACTTATAAAAAAAAGTGTTACCACACTGATAGATGTGAGTTCGAATCCCTACAATGAGCCAAATTTTCGATGAAGGAAACAATCGTAATGAAACTATAGCATGGTGGTAGAGTATTTTCTAATATTCATCAGGCTAGCTACCATCCTCATTTTGCACAAGAGCCAGTTCCGCCAATAGGCGTGTCAGATCGTTACTTAACATCAGGAAAGATTGTGGCCATAACGCTAAAACATATAAACACATAAAAAAATAACTAGGAGTCATAAATAACAAGTTAATAATTGGATAAAAGAAATTGCGATGTACCCATGTAGCCTTTTTGCAAAATACAAAGTTTAGCAAAACTTCTGTAACGATGCAATTGAAATGCAAGCGCGCTACCTTTATTGAGTAAAAGAGTGCCGATACGGTAATTAAAAATTTTCAATTTCTGCTTGAACGAGCGGCGGTGTTTAGGGTGGTTGTAAATTTTGGCGATCGGACGCGATGCGCATAAACATGTCGCGCAGGTGCGTATACTGTACGGGCGTCCACACGGGGACTGTACGTTTCCAATTGAACCGTTCACTAAACATTTCACTCTAATATTATTCAAAGTCGGTTTTCAATCATTATCTTTTAATCGATATTGTTTCGAATTTTGTTTTAAAGATTTTCAACTATTTAAAGCAAATGTTTGCTCAGAATCAAAGCTTCGAGAGCTTGAATAATTTATTGAAAACTTCTTTAAGCCCGATTGAGTGTAACTCTAATATTTTTTCGACAGAAATATCATAATAATAAATGAATTATTTTTAATAGATAAATAAAAATTATGTACAACTTTTTTTTCAAGATCGACTTTTAATTTTTATTCAGTTTCAAGTCAATGATCTAAAATTTACCCCTAACATATAAAAAGTTTATTTCATGAATACTAAAAAGAAAGAGAAGTGCTTCTTTACTGTATGGGTTTTTTGAAGAATTTTGGAGTATTTTCCCGTAACGTATACTACTAAAGAGCTCATGTTTTGCATCATTTTTTTTTCATATGACACCCATCGCTATATGGGCTGGAGTTTTTGCCGCCACCTGCCGTTCAGCAAAAAGCGATCAATAAAATAAAATTGCTTTTGTTACCAACGTTATGATTGAAGGTTTTGTCGCTGATTTTAAACAAAGAACGATAGATAGAGGGTGCCCATCAATATGCTAATACGACGGTACATCTCTCGAGACGATGCTGAATGTTTTTTGTGCTCGTGCCCGAATCACTAAATTGGTTTATTTGTTTAGTTAGGAACTTATATCATTTGTTTGCTTTGCGGAGGAAAGTATGAGAGGCATATGTTTTAGGAGTATCCTGTCTCTTTTTTTAAACTAAAATGTTTGTTTTCAAAACATGAAAGAATGTTTACGATATTTTTATGTTTGGATTAATACATTTTTAAAGACCGAGGAGACAATAAAAGAAAAATGTTTAACTCTATATAACTTAGAGATTTAATTTTCTATATTATTTTGCTTTATAATTTTTTTGCAATCTGGCAATTAGGTATATATTAAGTACAGAAAAATATATACAATAAGCACCGGGAAGTGATTGACAAATTAGCAGTGCTAATTTGAAATTATAATTAAATTTCATTAATTTTTTTATTAAAAATATGGAAATATATAATATTTTTTTGCTTTAGTTTGAATAAATAACAAGCATTTTCGACGGCCTGCAGGATTTCTATCTCAAGTTTGTGTAGTTCATAATATGAAAAAATATAAACCATAAGTCCAGTAGATAACATCGTTGACATACGATATACCGTGTGTGCGTGTGTGTACTCATGGCCAAAAGGGCGTCAAAGTAGCTTTGGAATAAAACGGTTCAAGATTACTCTATGTAAAAGAGAACACGCGTAATACATTAGTAGCAATGATGTCAGCAGATAGATAAGATGAAGATTTTATTTTATGTTTAAAATAAGACTTTTAATTAGAATAGAATATAACATTTTATTTATTTTACAACTAGTTATGATATGTTAATAATGGTATTAATTATACTAGTGTAGACTGTTTCACAGTCGTCAACTTCTCCCAGACTAGATGTCGTGGTAATAAGAACACAGAAAATAAGTTTGAGCAATTTCCTCTGTGCAAGTATAATTTATATGTTTTAGCCTATTACCTATATACAATTCTTTGTACAATATTTACAATCTTGCCATGGATATAATTATATATTCACTTACAATCAACAAATCAATTCAACAATTTACAATCAACAATTCAATTTCAAATGAATTGTAATATATATACATTTAAAATATATATTATTATAAAGAGTAAATATAAGTATGTTTGTTTGAAAGCAATAAGTTATTTTCGAACTATTGATACGATTGTAAAAACTCTTTCACTCATAAAAAAGCTACACGTACGTTCAGACTGATTGTTTTAGGGTTTGTATTAAAGTTTTATATTATTATTATCGCGTACGAAGCCGCAATTGCTTGCTAGATAGTATGAAATAATAAGACTAACGTATACTTTTTATTTAAATATATTGTATTTAAGATTTAAAATTGCTTGAAATGTCATATTCATTGCGTTAGAATACGGTCGAGGTCAAAAATAATGGTAGTTCTAAATTAGTCAAGTCTCAATCATCGTTTAGAATTTTATTGTAGGTAATTACTAAATAAAAATTTCTGTAAGAGCTATTTTTTTTTAATTTATTCAATAACGATTTTAAGATATGTATTTTTTAATTGGATTTTATGCAATCGAGTATAATTATTGAAAAATACATGTCTTATAAACTTAGGTACTTGATTAAATCTAAATGAAACTTTAAAGATATTAAAATTACGTATTCAAATTCAGTCGCAAACTCTTAATATCCAAGTACCTAATGTGAAATTCATAAAATTTGAGTCAAATTATCTCACTGTAATAATTTAGATAAGTTCCGAGGAAAAATTTAATTGAAACACATAAGTCACCACTTCACTATACAACCTTTTTAGCACATATATACTCATACAAATATTTGTATGTATAGTCGGTTGAAGGAGCGCGATTCTCACGGGCCGCTCTCACAGTCCGAGTGAACAATTTGACACTTACAGGTGTACGATTTTTTATGGAACCAGACAATGGTTGAGATGTTTACACTGGCCCACATCTGGGCGGACGAAAAAACCGGCCGGACCTCTCGTATGTGCGCTAATGAGCGAGGGTTAGGCCCTAGTAGTGCGGGGGATGCTCTTGTATTTTGAGAAATGATTTGTTTATCCTTCGGTACGACTTCACTTGTGTAAGCAGATGTCGCAGGACAAGGCCGGGGCTTGTGCTGTTTATTACTCACTCCCTTGAACTTGAAGATTAAAAAGCAATGAAATTAGCAGTAAAGATAACTGTGCCTCTATTGAGATAGGTTAGGGTACGCCAGTTAACCGGTACCGAGTTTTAGAACGATTATCATTTGTTATTAATATTTTTTAAAAATGATCTTGTTGAATTACTTTTCAAATATGTTTATATTTTAACATGTTGACTGTGGGAAGCCTAATTCATTACACGTACATTTTTCAAACTTTACCTACGCGTCAGTTAACCTTTCCACCATCGATATAAAAATAAAACAATTGTGTAATAAACTCCCAGACTTAAAACAAAACATTGTTACTAATGAAATATAAGTTATTCAATTTAAAATTGATTCTCAATAGATATTCCAATTGTTAATTATAAGAGATCAATCAATATTTGGCTTTAAGGCCCCGTAGTCTAAATGGCTGCTTAATTTGGTTGATATGTCGGAGAATCTTGAACCTTGAATCATGTTGGATTCTAAACAATAATTATTTATTGTCACATCAACGACACATTCTCAAAATATCGAATTAAACATATAACCCACAAGTTGAGAACTGTGTGAAGTATCTTTACAGATGTTCACATCTTATTAATTATGACTCAGCACAATACCAACAAAAACAAATTGAAAATCAAAGACAGTATAGTTTATATAATTTTGAACGAAAATTCCGGAAAGATGTCAATGCCAGTATCATTATTATTAACTACGTTATACTTACACCTAATTGTTTAAAACGATTCAGATCTGCACAGATGTTTGTTCTGAAATGTTTTCTAGAAAAATATATTTTAATAGGAAATCATTGAACCTTTCAAGGAACATTTAAATTTAATTCTTGTAACACATCAGGGACCAAAATAACATACGCGGTAATATCCTCTGGTTATGAATCGTATTAGTCCTATAAATATACGAGAAGATTTTTTCTAATCTAGCCAAAATGGTGGATAATGAGTTAGGTAACCTATAAGTAGGTTTACCATAATCATAAAGTTCTAAATCTAGACCGGGGTCGGAGCTTGGGCAAAAATAAAACAAATTTACCTAAATTATAATTGTACTTTTAATTATAAATCAATGTGTCTCTACATTAAACGGAACAACAACTAGGACAGATTAGGTATCAAACAAGCCGCGACCGGGACGCCAGAACAATGTTTTAAACCGGGATAATCCCGGTTAAACCGGGACGTAAGGAATCAATTACCAATATATAATGTCTTTGTGTATTAATGATCTATCGCATGATGAAATCTATGCGGATACGTTTCTCTCACCATCCCGCTATGGCTATTTTCTCAACGTCTACCATTTGCATATTATGAAATAATCTTTCAGCTTAAGTATAAATATTTACATTCGATTATAATCAACTGTTTTCCATTGACAGGATGCGAAATATTTTAAATTCATACACGGATATTTGAATAATATGTGCATGAAATTCGGTCCGTTTTAACATTTCGACCGCGGATGCCAGAGCGGATGTGACAGTTTCTTAGCTCGCAGTTAACGCCTCCGTGGGGCAATTGGCGAGTTGTTACCAATTTATGGCCCACTCTAAAGTTTATTCAACACGATATTGGTGGTCCCATTGTGTTCACTAAGTCCCTTCCCACCGTCGCGTCGCGCTGCTTTGCGGCTTAGAGCTCTCTCAAGAGGGCTTTTATGGCGGCCTGTTTTTATAGTATCTTTATTTCATTTGCATTCTCGTTTAAACGATATCGTAAACAAAATTCCACGATGTCAACTTAAAGTGCTCGAATTAATACTTTGACACGACTTTTCTTTCAAAATTTAGACTGTTATTATCATAACGATAGCCATTTTAGTATCTAAGTCTAATGTAGATAGTGAGATGTTCGATTTGGCGAAATTTGTAGCATTACAATATGTTTTGCGTGTTGATCGTCACCTGTTTGTCGGCGTGATCACTTTGAAAGGGTCGATAAGTGGTCTGTGATGTGATAAGGGCCGTCTCGTTGGAACAGTAGCCGAGGGGACACGGCTTTGACATTATGTGTATGGTCAGCGAGTCCCTTGCGATAAATTATAATTTATAATAATACGTGAGTCATGTTACTGACAATTTGGGTTATTAATATAAAATAATAGATACAGATTAAATAAAATAACATAAATTTATTTTATAGATAATGTGTTATGTAATATGTAGTTATGCCTCCTAGACACAGACTTTGGTCTGTTTATCGATATTTGACTTCTTCTATTTTAAAATATTTTAGTTTTTTTAATATTTTGACTACAGCTAATCAGTGAGGCTAGAAAGTTTGTTCGGAATTGGAACAATAAAATCGACTAACTGAAATCTGTAGGTTAATAGAAAATTACTGTTATAAATATGAATATTTTTAAATTGATAAACAGTAAGGTTCTGTCTGTACCTCGTTCGGTATCCACGTAAGGCAGTAGCAAGAATCGTAAAGTTTAAATGGGGCTAATTTAGTTGGTTGTTAATTGAGCGTCGGTCGGCGGCTTCGTTATCTGGAGGCTGCATTAGCGCCGAGCGCGCCCTCCCGGCGGCCGAAGCCCTCGCACCGCCGCTGATAACAGATGCTATTATGACTGATCGCCTAATCCGTATTCATGATAAGTTTGTCTACTGTTCAATGCTTATGGCTCGTACTCATCTCAAATTTTAAACATCGTATTGTACTTTATTGTGTGAAAGAAACTGTAGGTATACGATATCATCATTCATCATGTACCTACTTTAAAAATATAGTATAAATAATCTTTTTATAGTGTTTATGCAAGTGATCACTATAGACAAATATGTTTTCTTTAACTCGTAATCCGAACGTAAGTTTACTTGATTATCCTCACTGTGCCAGTTAACAGAGTCATACAGTGTCACCGCCCGACAATCAAAGCGCACATTCAACGACAATTTACAAACCGCTGACAAATACAACGCGTCAAGTAACACAATGGAATTTTGTCTAAAACCAACTCCTAATTGTATTAATCGTTGTAAATTGTGAAGAAGGGACCGCGGCATGGCGTAGCGTGGCGTGTCGGGGCGGTAGGCGATAACCGCTGTGTGTCGGCGCCAGATGTATCTTCCATTTACGATGGCAGCCAGCGAACCCGGGTGCCAAAAGCTCAACACATTATTACTATCACATCCTTTTATAATCACGATAAAACTTTAAAAGTATCCAACCTATTGTATGTAATTTTATTATCACCTTCTTTGTTTCAATATAAGTTTTTTTATCGATAAGATGGTTAGGGTGTCGCCCGACCAAATATGGAGAGAACCGAAACGCGAGCGAATGTCGGCATTCGTCGAATGTATGTCGAACGACATTGTGATGCATCGCGCTATTTAATAGTGAGAGGGAATTGGCTTGTAGCGTTTCTTGTTATCGGCGCGGGTGGCCGAGGTTTACTTTGAAAATTAACGTACGAGTAATTCGTCTAATTTCAGTAATTACTACCAAATAAATAAATTTCTTGTGAACTCAATGAACAAGTTGTTGTACATCGTGTATCGTGTGACAGAAGCCCGACATGATGCAGTTATATAATATATTTAATGCTGATCAAGAACGCGTCTTACTTTTTTTTAATATAAAAAAGTATTTATTTATATATCTAATATAGGTATATATTAATGTATACAAAACGTCATATTCAAAAAAGTGTTGTGATGAAGTTACCCATCAATGTAATCAATGTGTATTCATTTTACTTACTTTTTTTTTAAATTGAAATAATAATAGTCATTGAGATAAATACATAATCATTATTGACTAAACTTTATAATATTGTTGGCTAGTAGGATAAAAATTTTGGAGTTACTTTTTTTTGTAACGCCAAATATCCAAGTATAACTGTTTATGTACATTTTATTGAATGCATCTGTTTATGTATATACTTATTTATCTATATTTTTATCTACAGAATAACTATAAAAGTTTCTAATATGACGATGTCAATTTGATTAAAAAGGTTAAATAAGTGATACAATCATTTACTTAACCAATCTATAACATCTTTAAATAAAATGTTGATTATTATGTAATGATTATTATTTCGATATTTATATTATTATATTCGAATATCAAAAGTTTATTCAATAGTTCTAACAGGCATGAAAGAAAATGCCTAGTGAAGTAAAGCGACGCCGAAGAAATACCTGAACAAATAATTTTGACACCAGTTGTGCACAATTTTATCTATATAAATAAAATGATTAAAGTGATATAAGGTTTACCTTTATGCGCGTATCACGCATAAACTTCTGGATAGATTTTGATCTTTTTGTTTTGTTCTACACCTTAGATACATAGTCCTTATAAAAAAAATATCACGATATCTTCATAAACAATAATTCTGTAGTCCACGCGAGCGAAGCCGCGTGCGTATAAATAAATAAAGTATTAAATATAAAAAGTAGAAATAATTAAAAGCAATGGATGTACTAAGTATTCAGGTATTTCAGGTTATCATACGCAATTTAGTCATTCATCGAATCCATGGTTCCTTGAATGCAATTGGATGTCAATTGAAGTTCAAAAATAATTATCGTTATTATCTCTTACTTTAATACTGAGACAAATTCTAGAAGTTTCTGTCAAATTGGTCGATTCTTTTTCCTTTTCTATGTGGCATTTGTTTTTAATTCTGTGCAAAGTGTAGGTACACCTCTTAGTACATTGAAAAAAATCGTAAATAACCAAACAAAACCCTTTGTAATTACCATTATTTATCTTTTATATTCATGATACGATACTACTAAAAATTCTTACGTCATGCCCTCGATTTTATACAAGATTTAATAAACTTTTTTTTTATTACAGGCGCATGTTTCCGTCACTGCGAATTTCGCTTGCGGATCTAGATCCTCGAGAGGAATACTGCGTGTTGTTAGAACTATCACTGGTGGGGCGACGGCGCTGGCGATGGGCGGGAGGAGCGTGGGCGGCTGCAGGAGGAGCGGAACCACAATCACCGAGACGACTGATGCTACACCCAGATTCTCCCGCACCTGGTCACCACTGGACTGCAAATCCTATTTCGTTTAGCAAACTGAAGTTAACCAATAACACCATGGACGCTCAGGGACATGTAAGTTATTTTATTTGTATTACTAGCTGTTCCCTACGCTTTCACCCGTATTAAATTTATCCAACCAGCTCTCCACCGCGCTACCGTCAACGCATCCGTCCAGCTTATCCTTGTTCTCAATTCCCGTCAGTACTTGCCTACTGTTTTCCAGATTGTTTGATATACATGGTCACTGCTACGCCCCTTGGGGGTACTGACTTGAGCGCGTTAATCTCTGGAGATTAATCACTTAAATCGGAAAAAATATTTTAGAATTGGAGCGGTGGCCGTATTATACTCATTGCATTAAATAACAAGTGTTACTGTAATTTTGCTAACGTAACGTTTCTAACGTTATTCATACAAGAAACAAAAAAATATGTAATTACATTTCTAAGTAATGACTTAGTATGGGATGTGTGTATAGTAAATAATAATAAATAACTGGTCCGATGCGCGCGCAGCCTTTCCATGAAATTCTCGAGACGACTGATCGCCCATAAGGGTTGGCCAATACCTAGGTAAGCGAATAAGCATTGCCATACAACAAGGCAGTGCTGAAAGCCTTCTGGGTATGCTTCCTTCTGGCAGCGAGTCTATTGGCGTCCACCACTACTTGTAGAGTGAAACTTTAATTAAACTAGTAGGGCTTAAGATTTATATATAAACATAAACTGCGCGTATTAAATTATAACTTCTGGAATTATTTGGAACATTAAAAAATATTCATAAACAAAACCAGTGAAATAAATTTCAAGTTAAATCCGTTCCAACATGCATACAAATCCATACAAAGATATATATGTATTAGTGTATATATAAATACTTAGTATGTAAAATGGTTTGACTTTATCAATTATCTGTAAGTACCTTAATTAATGTGGGAAAATATTTAATCTTTTTCTCGTCATTCTTTCTCGATGTAAATCTTCAATCGATCGGTAAATTAATTGTTACGATGTATATGGTAAAGGAATTACAAAAACAAGCTTTTCTCATTGTAAAAATACCTCGGAAGTCTTGAAAAGGATTTTCTTAACTACGATTTATTCCCTTTTCTTTTAATAAAATATTTGAGAAATAGTAAATAAATATTTCTGTAAATAATATTATAATTGGATGCTATATTTTTTTTCAAAGTCTCCTATTTTATATACAACTAAGGTGGCAAATAAGTGTAGCGCCCGTTTAATGGTAAGTGACTACGCTTGTTACTAGGTTCACTAGCGAGTTACCGACCTTGAAACCCCTTTTCCCAAGGAGCTCTAGAAATCCTACTCCCCGCAGGAACACAACATAAGGTTATTTGGCTGCGATCTTCTGTAGTATGGAGTTATTCCACCAGTCGGACTGCCTCAAGTAGTGATAAATCTCAAAAGAAATTTCTCTGTGTCCTCTCTATTAAATCTAAATATTTTATTACTGACAGTTTTTTTTATCTGAAAGTGAATAAAACTAACAGATTCACATGAAGACATCCTAAATTTAATGTTCACGTTCGTATACATTCCGTAAATATTCTGTAATTTATCTGGCAAATAAGAATTTACCTAAAATTACATTCTCATCGAATAAGTAGACACAAATTGATTTTATCCGGTTTGAAAACCGTTCCTCCGATTGCTAACGACATTGATTGAGAACCAAATATTTATTTTTATTACATAGTAAGGTATTGATTTTTTACTTGTTCATAAAAGCAAATTTTTGATCAATAGATTAAAATATATTTGATTACAATCATTAAAAAAAACCTTATAACCGGACAACAAGTCTTATACAAATATTGATAATATCGGAACAGTTGTATAGGAATCGACTATAGTTTTCCGATTGCAGATAATATTTTATCGTGACTATAAACTGTAATTTCAGATAGGAACGCCTACTCGCAGAACTTGTGAGAAAAAGTACATATTGGTGCACGATACAGTTTTCTAAATTTAAGCCTTATACGTACAATGTATAAAATAAAATTTTAAACAATATACTCAACGTTAAAATTGTTACCAATTCAAATCGAATTTTCATACGTAACCAGTTCCAATAAAGATGTTTTTACAACTGCTAAGACGATTTAATACTTTGCGCCACAGGAGTCGCTATCATAGACTTCTATATTCTATTTTATAAACATTTCGTTGCTAATACAAAATATACACTGAAGTACTATAAGAAAGCTTTGTACCGACGTAATTGTATTTTTTATTCGAGCCGTGTGTTTGTACAGAGCGGTTGACGCCTCGAGTAATGATGTCCCTGGAAACGCGTCTATCACAGTCATCTTAATAATTAAGATGTTGACTTAGTGTGTTTGTAGAAACTGCCTTGCGTTTTTTGAAATTTTATGAATGTTTACGATTCGTACATATTAGGATTCATGACTAACCGTTAATTAATTTATGAGAATAAAACTCGGTATGTATATTTTTTTAATTTCAAAGTTTATCGAAAGTAATCAGTAATCGAATTAGGCTGTAATTGAATGATGACGTCACGCGCGATCACAAAATATAACATATTTTTATTTTCATGGCGGTTTAGCGAAAATATTAAAATCATCCTCCAATCTGCGGCTTCAGCTTCTCTTACTTTACCTTGGATATTATTCTATTATCAAAAGTCCATTTCTATTTTCTTTCTCTATTTGCATATGCCCTGTAGCTACACGAAGAATAACAAAGAATAGACTTATATAGTCGATATAGAGGTAGCAAATATTCTAATGCCCAACTACCTATAGTACGTGAGTTCCAGGCAGCGGCACTTGAGAACCACTCTGCCTTTAAGGCTTAGTGTGTTTACTATTAGACGATATCGTCATTTAACGTCAGGTGAGATTGTGGCCGAACGCTATAAACCTACAAAATATAAATAACATATTTAATATATCAAACATTATTAGTTTACGGTTATCGGGCATAACATAAAACGTCACAACCTCATAACACTTATCATTATGATGCGTAGAGCCTGCAAAAACCGTCGGTGTGTACGCTTCACTGCGTGTCGTATACGTCTCGAGGTATTAAGGCTCCAAGCAAGCGCAGCGGGCGGCGCCTTTGTACATGAACCTCAACAATAGCCCAAGCTACCGACACACAGGAGCGGGGCAATTCGCACGGAAAATGATCACTTGTTGTACACTTGAGTTCTTACCACCTTCGATAAAAAGCTGTTCGTTTTTTTTGTTTTGTTTTTTAAAACCAACCTTAAAGAATACATATCTTAAGATTTTTCCTGTGTGAAAAGGCTGCTTAATTACGAAACGGATAAGCGTTAAGTGAAAGGCAATTACAAAGAAGGGATTAGAATATCTTGGTCGATTTGTAAAACTGAGAAACGATTAGGTTAAATGAGAAAGAAGATTATGAATAAAACACACAACTACCGAGTATTTTTGATCCTAGAAATTGTTTTAAATTAGACCTTCTTCTTATAATTTGATTAAAACTATTCTTTGTTTATTGGTGCATCGCCGCGTTCCTGTGGTGAATTAGATAATTTGCTGGAACCATCGTTTCAAGGTTTTATGGCTTCTGTCTAACATCACACTATCACCTGGATCTTATGTTACAATGTCGTTGAAGTTTACCATGTTACTACCGTCATCATCTTAAGATGTACTTAAGCCTAGAAAGATTCTTAATGGTTTTTTTATACAATAAATGTGGCAAACAAGCATATGGCCCGCCTGATGGTAGGTGGCTACCGTTGCCTATGGACACGCATGTAACACCCCCTAGCCCAAAGAGCTCTGCAAACCCTACTCACCGCAACAATATAACATTAGGTTTTTAGCTGCGATCTTCTGTACGGTGGAGTTATTCCACCAGTCGGACTGCCCCAAGTAGAGAGAAATCTCCAAAGAAATTTATCTGTGTCCTATCTCTCTTTCTTTCTTGGTGACAGATTTTTATGGTAACTTTTAAGGTTAGTAATAGCCTATAATTTAAAAAAAAACTGTTTTTCTTCTACATATTCTACGCATGGGGCACCTTGTAAAATTCGAACCATAGCCCTCGAGGTGATGTCCGATCACTCTACCATCATCATCACATACCTATACTAAAAAAATCCAAGCTTTACAAATTTAAAGCTCACTCAAAAATATAGCATTTTATAGCAATAATAGGCCCATTGAATATTTGAAAATAATTGTTTTATACGTAACTAGCAACCTCCCGCGATATTACTTAATAACAATATAAAGTGTTATAAAATTAAATATATTACAGCATATAACCCTCAGCAATAATGTAGCTTCATATTAATGAAATAGTTTTTAGAATTGGATCACTAGTTTCAGAGGCTAGCTTCTACAAACATACAAACATTACCTCTTTATAATAGTAGTATATATTAATAGTATGTTTATTTTATTGTCAGTTAAACATTATGCATAGAAAGATTTTACGACACGTTAAAATTTATCTCCAATTGTGATCGGGATCGCGGTGCGGTGACGCGGAAGACTGGGCATGTCAGGACATGGCGAACAGCGCCCATGTTGTAGATCCAACCCCGTTTTATCTTACACATCTTGTCACGCCGCTGTGGCTGTTTTTACTATTAATTACAGGATAAAACATGTGTAAACCAAACATTTGGGGCCTTATAGATTTTACACATAGATTATTACGCCGCAAAACATCAACGTGAGGATATAAAGACAAAAACAGATAAATAAAATAAAATCTTAATTACTTACGTAAAACGGCAACTTTTCTTATGCTTGTATACAAGTATAATCTTTTTTTGTAGTGTGTCTAGCATTAATCCGTTTAGGGCTTTACAAATTTGTCCGTATATTGTTGTAAATTTGTCCATTTATATGAAGATGGCCTTAAATGTACGTAACTATTCCTATTATAAAGAAAGCCTTTACTTAAAAATGAGATGCTAAAACAGTTTCAAGTAAAAAGTAGTTATAAAAGTAGTACTGCATATTTGAAAGTTCCAGTTAAAGATAGTTGCGGGTAGAGTAACAGAGGTTTTCATGAAATAGTTTAATAAAAAATCTAATAAATTAATTAAATTTAGTGTAATGTAATGTATAAGTTAATTTATTATTCTTATATAGGATAAATAAAATTCTTCAAATTTAAGCAATCGGTTAAATAAATTTTAGATTAAACAATAATTTGAGAAAAAAAGTGTGTTAAATCAGCATATTAATCTCAAACAGTTTAAAACTTCAAATAATCTATTAGGGATCTAGTTAAAAGTTACAAACACCTAAAATGTATTTAAGTAAAGGATATGAATTCACATAACACAATAACAACCGGGCAGAAAACAAGAACCCGTTGAAGTCTGTAATAAGGCGTTGCTTAAATTCAAAATACGACGTTTCATATTTACACAACCCCTGATTACAGTGTCAATTCGAAACATGATAATAATACACTACCGAGATAAGAATAAGTTTTTACTTTTTAATTAACCTTGTATTAAACCTCTATTTCAAAATATACGTCTTATTTAAAAGGAAAAGCTGAGAACTTACTAAAATGCTTATGTAGTAGAAATCTGCTAGGTTCATAATACCATTAAACCTTCAAATTTTTTTAATAATATTTATATAATTGTCACTTCCAATTTAAAGAGTTTTTAAATAATTAAATGTATTTGATAAATATTATTAGACTAAAATTGAGCTAAGTAATCGTTACCCTCTTATTAACATCGAGACGCAATAATGAAGATTTAAGACGATAAAAATTAGATAAAATACTATAAAGATATATGTACTGCAAAAAATGGTATATCAAACGCCTTAACAATCTTACTTTCAATCTGGATTTGATCGAATACACGTCGGATTGATCGACGAGCTTCCGAACGTAACGATACTTCTGCTTGTCTATCTGTCAAATTGCCTGCCGAGTCACAAATACTTCTGAATGTAACACCACGCGGATGTTCTATGAGAATGTAAAAGTTACTATTTCAGCCTTGATAGTTCATTGATTTTTTATTATGCAGATACTAATGAAACTAGCTAGTATAAAACGTAAATAAAAAGTTGTGTTAACATTACGCATATGAAAACCGAAGAAGTATTGTCAATAATTTAAGAAATTATGAAACAACTAAATCGTTATTTGCATACCACTAGTAAAATTATACTCAACACTTTAATTAAATCAACATATATTTATACGCATACAACACTTTTCACACGCGTGGGCAGCGCGGTACCGATATTCAATTAATTGTAAAATGACATACATACTTTTAGAAACAAAAAAACCTGCAGTCTATCGACTGTCATGGCATTTTTGCAGTTGTGTGTTATGTATGATAATTTTTAAAGAAATATTCACTGATGTCTAGACGTCTTTATCTTAAGCGATAAGCTTGGAATATAATTATTTATTTTATCATTAGACAAAAATCGGTGCGAAATGTCTCAATTTTTTTAAGATTTCATTTTTTAGTTTTGTTTCTGTTTGACTTACAATTGGGTTTTGATTGAAATTGTGTGAATATACTATATTTCAAAATGGCATAGTATCTACAAATAATAGCTTAGTTTGCTACGACGATAGTGTTGGTCAAGCAATAATATACTTGGAATTTGACAAAATGAAAGTTTTCTAAGAATATAATGCTATCATTACTATTTATAGTTTTAATACGCATAACATTTATTAAAAGCATTCCACAAAAACTACCAAACAATAGTATCAAACCCCTTTACAGTTCAAGTGGTTGCACTTGCGAAGGCGCCCGCAGGTAACGATGTTTTCGCGCATCAAATATGGCAGATAACACAGAGCCCTCACACAAAACAGATGCCAAAAGACACGCCCGCCCGACGCGACACGACACGATAGTCTCGTCGCCAAAGAACTGATTTTTTAATAGCTGTTGAAATTTGTTTTCAATTTTCGGTACATAGTCAATACTTAAAAATATTTGCTTAGTTATTATCCCTATGAACTTTTAATTTTTAGGAAATTAATTATATCTATACTATTATGAGGTAATAAAGCTTAAGGATTTTTTGTTTGATTGTTTGTTTAAACGCTTATCTCTGAAATTACCGATCGGATTCGATAAATTCTTTTTGTGTATGATAGCCAGAATCATTAGATATAATATAGGCTATATAACTTCCCGCTACGACCTTAACGAGCGGATCAGTAACTATAAACATCAAGCAATATGGCAAGCTATAAGCAAGTACGGGAAATGGAACAACGATAGTTGGTTGAATAAATAAACACGGATGAAACCGTTGGGCACAGCTAGTCTAACAATATACAGAATCATTCTATTAAGTTCACAAAATGTGTTTCTAACGGTTTTATAATGTATATCAACGTTATTTTAAGCTTATTTGATGAGAAAGCAATTTGGTAGTCTGAATTAATTGGAGTATTTTATATCTGATATTTGAACAAGTTACCTAATAACTAACTGGTCTGAGAATTTATGACTAAATAATAATTAATGACTAAAAAATGTGCACAATATATTTTAAAGCTGGACTTTAGATTTAATATCTAAAACGAAATATTAATAAATATATTTTTTAGATGGTGTTGACATCCATGCATAAGTACCGGCCGCGAGTTTTGGTAGTACGCGCGCGTGACGCCGCGGCGCTAGCTTGGGGTGCGCCGCATGCGTCCTTCTCCTTTCCTGAGACTGAATTTATTGCTGTTACTGCTTACCAGGTATGTACATACACATTTATTACTATTTAATATGAAAAACGAAGCGATAAAAACGGTAATGAGTAACGAATATTGAAAATATATATGATAACCGTAGGTAATGCCTAAAATGTATGGGTTTAAAATTGACGCAGAGTCACCAATGTACATGATATGTAGGTAGGCCAAACAATAAATATTTATTCCGTGTCATTTTATTAATGAAACGATTATCAATCACTGGTCCCAAAAATGAACTTTGAAACTGAGTGAAATATAGGAAATCCATGAGTATTAAATTATTTCAGATGGTTAATAATAATCAAGCTTTATGAGTGCTTATATCTACATACTATCTTATTTCATTGAAATAAGGATATCCTATACGACTAACACTTCCCAAGGATTTCATAGAAAATGTGACACATTTTCTGGAACAGGCCGTGATTCGCACTTCTGGCATCCCCATTTTTTTCGCATGTCGACGAGCAAGGCGCCAATGCTTTTACTAACGTAAGAGCAACGGATCCTATATGAAAAAAAAATTGAGATTGCGTCCGACGACGGCGGCGACACGAGTGGTCATTGTGTAAGCCGCTTTACAAAACAATAGTTTAACATTAATGTTTTTGTGTGTCGGCCCGTTTATTCCCGTTGTTTAGAAGTGTCCCGCAATCCTTACATGTGTAAAGAACTGTGAAATTACGGTTAATTTTATGAATGTTCATTAGAACTCCTCAAGTAAATTATTATTTTCAGTATGATCAAATCAATAAATTATCAGTGTTTGTATTAACAAACAATTGTAACTATTATATTTCTTATATTATGTTAATACCACACTACTGTAATTAGTTTCGAGATATTATGTAGATAATAATTGTTCATAATTGATCTATTATTACCTATGTTTAATCAACTTCAGCTTCTCTGTTTCCCATGTTTAAAAAAAATTAGAAACAGCAAATCAGCCAATTTTTATGATTTCTTTTCCTGGGGTATTATATACATTTATGGGAATGTTTTATTATAAACTATTACGTACAATCTTCGATATAATTATTATTAATTATCTGTAGAATAGAGCTTTGCCTAAGTAAACTTGAATAGTAAAATCCAATTTTTATGATGTCTTTTCCTGGGGTATTCTATAAATTTCTGGGAACCTATGACGTACAAACTTCGATATAACTATTATTCATTATCTGTGGAATCGAGCTTTGCCTAGGTAAACTTGAATAGTAAAACATTATCTATATACATAATTTCATACAATTTTGTAAAACTGTTTCCGAGACACATACTACATACTAATAGTATCTATTAGATTTCTAACTGGTGATAATGATACAGTCATTTTACCGTAAAAGTTTCTACTAGTAAGACCGTGGTGGTAGTATTAAAGACCTCCTGCAGTTTGTTTTCAAAACTAAAACTTTCTTTTGACGGTCAGCAAAGCGTACATGGTACTTGCATAATCCATCCATCCATAATTAGGACACAGCGGTTCCTTTGCTCCTTCGGCGTGTTTCATGTTGACTGCAACGAGGCGCGAAAGTTTTCTCGCATCCATTACATCGGAAGCTTTGGAAGATAATCTGAATATTGTCCGAATAACGGGACGGCTGCCTGGACAAAGGCTGGCGGCGTATCATTGCACATTATCCCCGGATAGGCGACGTATCGGCGACCAAACCATTGTTATGAATCACTAACGAATTACAATATCTTTTGTTAAATCCTTACAAGGTATTTATTCGAGAGCGTAACTAGGTGGTACGATGGTTCAATTACAACAGCATAAAAGCTTATCCCGAATATTCAATTAAAGGCCGAGAACGTTTATATTGTCATGCCGTGTTTACAATTTTTCGTATAGTATTCTCTGCTTCTCCACTAAGTAAATAAAATAAATTTGCTAGGATCCTAATTACACACTTAAAAAAAACTGGAGACAGTCGCCAATATGTGAAATAGTCACGAAAAAAGAAAGAGCGACGGCAAGCTTGTAACGTGACGTCACGGGCGACATGACAGGGCGGACCGGGGGCGGCGCGACGAGGCGCCTGCCACAACTCAAGCGCGACACTTTAAGCTATCCGTCCAACTTGAAAAGTGCACTTCGCGAGCCTAATAACAGGCTTTTAGCACTCCCCGTTATCGCGGCGAGCAATCCGTTATCTGGTGGTGCGGTAAGCAAACGGCACTCGCCGGCGCCGCCTTATCAACTCATGTAAACAATCATTTACAAGTGACTTCACGTATCCCAACAGTATTATTTGCGTTAAAATTTCGCTAGATAACGTAGGGCTTCGAAAAATGTTACCACTGGAATCGTAAAGGTAGACGCGAAAAAAATTGTAGTAACTCCCTATCATTGTCTAAACTTGAAAATGTCATCGTCATTTATGTAAATTGAATAATACTATCGTGGTATCAAATATCTCGTTAGGGTGCGTGCGTTTGGATTGCTTTAGCTTGGGTTGGCGCCGCGCCTTGGTTTAGCGACAGCTCCACGGGCGGGCGACTTCGTCGGCGACATGCTTGCCATGCTAATTGGCCTGTCGCCAAGTCGTACTATGTCACATTGCCACATGTGCGACAATTAGCCCTTAAAGCTATTTGCTAGTTCGGAGATGCATACGGAAGCGGATGTTTAAATTGGATTCTCGAAACACGATAAGAATATTTTCACGTGACATAGAATAATGTTTGAGTATGTCGTTGACATTTAATAAAAAAAATATACCTATAAAGGCTCATATACACAATGGCGAATCGATATTTTTCCACACGCTTACGAATCGTGAAAAGTCACGCATACATCCAATTGTACCGTAGTAGGTACGTCCATCGTTAATATTATCTATTTATTAACTAAAAACGGTATGAATGGACCTTAACAAACATATCAAGAAATAGTAGGTATAAGTAAGAAATATTTTATTTTAAACATTTTTATTATTTACCATTATCATTTGGTTATGTTTGATAGGCAGGAATGTAAATTGTTAAATAATATATTCGTGGCACAAGTATTAGCCAAAAATACTTAGATATAAGTACAACATTGTTATTCTACCCCAAGTGGATTCATATTTTATATAATATGACAATATGTATAAAGATATTTTAGTTTATTTATATTCCAATAAGGATTAATGACCTGATTAACTAAATGATTTACGTGCTTGAATGTAAATAATAAGATTTAAAAAAAGACATTTCATTTTTTACAGAACGATCGAATTACAAAATTGAAAATTGACAACAACCCCTTTGCAAAGGGTTTCCGAGCTTGCGGCCAGTCAAAGTGCAAACGAAAGAACACAGACAGCGAACCCAACACAGAGTCATCTAGCGGCGAAAGTAGCGAAGCTAAACGCCCGTGCTCAGACGCAGCTTCATCCTGTTCCGAAGAAGGAAGCTTGCGATCATCATCACCCAGATCTCCGCCGCTGGTCGAATCTCCAGCGCCGCTTGTTGTACAGTCAGAAAACATTACGCCACCACCTACTGCCTTCTATCCTGCGGATATACCATACTTAGGACCTCTGCATATGCCAATGCCGTTAGGCATCTGGCCTGGAAGTCCAATGCATAGTGGCTTCGCTTGGGGTCCACCTATACCCCCGCCCCCCGCGAACATGCCGCTCCCTCCAGCTGCAGAACCCGCTCCTTGTCGCCGTCTAAAAAGTTTTACAATAAGTGCACTACTTGGGGAAGGTTGAAATTATATCCGTACTTACTACATTGTTAGTTTTTATTACTTAAGTCTGATTATGTCAAGCAACAGATTTATTGTTAACTACGCACTACACATAAAGTGAAAACAGTTATGAAGTACATCTTAACTTATTCATAATTCTACTTATTAGTTACATTTAATATTATTCCAAAATAGCTTGCTTAATACCTAGTGTACACGGGATAATATCGCAATATGGTGTTAATTTTGTGAATATTCTGAATAAGATTAATAAAATTAGTAATTTATAGGACAATATTTAACATAGCTACCTCGTTATTTAAAGTAAGAAAAATTATATTTTGTGATAGCAGTGCCTTAGTTGTTTAAATTAAATAAATTTAGATAGTAATAAAAATTATATATAGGGGAAGCAGGGGGAATGGCGTTCACTTAAGGAAAACACACTATATTTTTTAAATTATTTGTTTTATTTTAAAATTTAGAACATTATCATAAACTTTAACTATTAAATAATCAATTTTTTAATAGAAATCGTATTTATCTTAGAATTATTAGCAGTAGTAAACATTTAAAAAAAAAGAAGGTTTGAGCGTCATTGCCCCTGTCATTGGGTAATGCCGCTCAGGCGACGGGGTAATGACGCCCAAACCTGTTTCTTTGCAATATAATAAGTAAGATCCATTATTATTAGTAAATAAGCATGAGATCTAAGTATAAAATTAAAGTACACTCTATAATCATAAAATGACATCAAATATTTGTATTTGTACCTGAGATCAGCCTTATACAATAAACAAATATTGCAACGTATGCAACGACAAACTTTTTATAATTAAACAAAGACAAAAGAGAAATAGAAATGGCAAGATTTTATCGTTTAGCACATGAATCATAGATGTATCCTTCTACCCAATCCCATCAAGAACATGTAGCATGAGACCACAGCCCACATGTCGTACAGCAAAAGGTACAGAGGTTTCTCTTTGTTTGTCAACGAAATCCTGGTTAGAAGGACCAGGGACTGCCAAATCAGCTTCGGAACATAGATTTACATTTGATGGACCTGCCAAAGGAAGAATGTTCTGAAAACAAGGCTATACTACACGACTGCGTAGCTCCAAGATTCTGAACATTTTTGTCGTTTTGTTCTACTTCTTGTGCCCTCAAAGATGCTGCTAGAAAGTCTCGATCAGCAGAAGTATTCGGGCTTAAAGGGTTTATCCCTGTGGCTCGAAATCCAGCTTCTCTTTTGCTTATATTTGCAACTTGTGCATACGCCTTATTGAAAAGACACGCTACATCATATGGAGTTATTTTAGACATCAAATGAGTCTTTATATGCCTGTTGCATTCCTACCTATAAGCAACTTTCAGGGGTCCATAAAAAAGATACATCTAGTGGCTGTGTTCTATGTGAGCTATGAGGTGGAATCGAGAGCATTGCGATGTGGTTTTCTTTGCAAAAATTAAAATCTTCAATGGAGATGTGACTGCTGTGGTTGGGATATTATATTGTTTTGCGCCTTGTCTCTTGGACATCCCATTTTCAATCGCAGTTTAGTGGATTTAAGGTTTTCTTCGTTCCAAGCCGCTTTGGTGGTTGTTCTTTGGCGATTTGTGGGAATCTCTATAACAATTAAAAAAGAAATCACTAAGGGGTAATGGCGCTCATGTGAGCGGGATAACCCCAAACGGTCGTTTTGAATTGAACTTTAAATTAAACAAACATTGAAAATAAATTATTGAAAATTGAATAGTTCATCATAAAATAGAATGATTAAAGTACCTAGGAAAGCTACATTAACAATTTCATAAATATAAGTATTCTGAACTTACCGAAAAAAAGATCACGACTAAAATTAGTTCAGCGCAGCCGCATACAAACAAACTCACTTTACCGTCGCTTGCCACGAGCTGACTGCCCCTGCACGTCCCTACGTGTTAGAGGCCCTTCCCCTCCCTCGTTTTACGTATGGTGGCATGTTGTTATATACCATTTTCATAGACTTATAGAGGTGCGCGGCATTACCCGATGAGCGCCATTCCCCCTGCTTACCCTATTCATGATTTATCCGAAATCTACGACCTGATATTTTTATTTGGCGTTTTTAAGCATGCATATCGTTAGAAAATTATTCCTAATCTTAATTATACTTAATTAGTTATTGCATGCACGAAGCTTTGTAAATAATGTACATAAGTCAATTAAATATAAAAACTTTTTATTGAATAGATCAAATTATAATAAATTAGTAATATTATTATTACATGCATTTTTATTATCTCCTTTTTTAGACCGCCAATTTTTTTAATTCTTTTGTAAATTTTAGTGTTTGTCCACAATTAGACCTGATGTTAAGTAATGATGCGGCCACTCTAAGCTTCTGGGAGGACGGGCTTTAAGTGCAGCTGCCGGAACTCACCTATTGGTGCTTGGCGACAGATTTTCAACTTGAGGGTGGTAGCTAGCCAGGCGGCAGGTTGATGTTTTCCTTCGCTGAAAACTCAGGCTCATTGCAGGAATTCGAACTCGCGTCGATCGACGCAGAGTTCGTACACGCTACTATATTTACTATTCTACTAGTTTAAGGACCATGAAGACTCAGAAGGCTTTTACACCTGCACCGTGCAAGGGGGCAAGCGCTGAAGGCACTCAGCCGCGAAACCGTGACAAGCGCAAGGGTGCCAAAGTGGTCGAACCTCGGGTTGGGCTGTTGCCTTATATGCAAACATCGTGATTTAATTCCCTATCCGTAATTCGATCTTACTTTACATATTTCTTTACATAATTCATTTAGTAATCTATCAATTTTGGTCTAAACTAGCCAAAAAAGGTCCCTTACAGAGCCTATGTACCAGAGTGGTGTTCGTGTGTGAAATGCAGTGTAATGATTATGTTGATAGCTAGTGAATGTAGGGTGAGTGTATCGCGTGAGCAGCTGCTGGCCCACTGGCTCGGTGCCGGAGGAACGGACCTAAGATTGAGCTGTCGCAGAAGAGGGTGGTCTGCCAGTTTCAAGCTAACACCGAGACGTTATTTCCAGAGGATGAAAACAGACACTAAATTGTTTCTTTCATTCAAATAAGACACAAATATATACATTTTACATTTAATCATATTACGAAGTACACATACAAGGTGATTACACTAACATATAGATAGATACAAACAACACAGATACAATTTTTATCTAAATTAATGCCCACTCAGGTGGCACCTGTGAATAGATGAATAAAAACACGTATCAAAGAAGAGTTATGATCAATTCAGTAGTTAGCGTTCAAATTTGATGAGCCGATTTGCACACGGAAAATATACACAAAACCCGTATAAAAAGATCAAGATCTAATAACCGATTTGTTAAACATGATTACATTTACACTCTTAAAATATTGGTCCATAAAATAATAAGGTTTAGAAAATATTATAATTGAATCATAAATACATCACATTTAATTAACTTTTTTTTATCCTACTTTAAAGCAATTCACATGTATTTAAATAATAACAGCAGACGTTACTGTATTAGATTTAATTCATTAATTATTAAGCCTTGACATGTGAGATATCCTTATCCAGATATAAGGTTCTGGAGTTGAGAACTCAACTCATTGGCATCAATGTTAACTTTAGAGTTAGCAACTGGTGCGGGAGCACTGGACTCTCTGTTACAAGCTTTCTTATGCACGAACCAATGCAAACGTTGACACTCCCGGTCACAGTACTGGACTGATTTACACTTTGAACATTTCTTTGCTGGCTTCTCTTCTCCACACGTACTGCAGTAAGGGATAGCGTCAACAAAACCTCTTTGCCCATTTATTGTACAGTTTATCACGGACAACGCTGAGGGAGGGTCCTTACTTGTCAAAGATGTCACCATTTGGTGGAAAGTTGTACATTCTCTATAAGGGAACTCTCTGATACAGTCTTTCAGAAATGTATCCATCAGATCCAATGACACACCATCTTTCCCAGGTTTCAATAATTTCTTTGCAAATATTTCCACAACATCATGTTTCTTTTCATCTTTATCAGCCGGCTTCTGTTTATTTCTGATATTATGTATTTCCCTAAGGATGTAAGACAAGTAGTGGTATTTAAATGCCATAACTTCATTTGTTTCACTGCCTCGTGTCATCTCCTTCTTGGATAACAACTCTAAGACTTTACTTACTTTATCAGCGTTGTGTAGAAGGCCAGACAAGTGCTGTAGATTGAGAGCTAATCGGACTGGATGAATATTTACACCCAATACAAACTTATGTAGTGCATCAACAAGGACAGGTGGAAGGTAGGGTTCTTTTTGTTGACCTTGAATAACTGAATAGTAGACAATTTCGTCTCTTGGTATATAATTATTGATAGTTGCAACAGTGTGATGATTGCCAACGAAAGCTGCCATTTGAGATGCAGTACGACCAACTGAGTTTGTAGCTGTGGGTTCCGCCCCTGCATCTAGCAATAACTTGCAGACTTCAGAGTTTCCTGATAATGCGCCAAAATGCAACGCTGTATAATTATACTCATGCTTCCCAGCATTCACATCAGCTCCCTAGAATTGATAAAATATCATTCATGAATTATTGTACTTTTTATCATAACCTGGTAGATGAATACTATGGCGAGAGTTTTGAGGGGTTGTTTTGACCGAATGGCTGCAATTGCATTGCATTGCATGCATTTGTTGAAAAGGCAGTCAAAGTGACTCGCTTTTCACCTATCGCGTTTCGGTATCAGCCTGTGCATATCTAGTTATCGTATGACTTTTGCCGTGGTACCAGTAGGATACCCAATGTTTTTTTGAAGTGAAACTTCTTATGCAACTTCCTAGTGTTTTACGTTTAATGCACATTATGGTCTCTCGGTCTCTCCTCTTTGTGTGAGCCAGAACGAGAGAGTAAATGTCGGTGTGTATGTATATTGCACACTGTTTAAATAAAATAGAAAATGTCTTTTAGAATGAAGTTTCACTTCTATCGTGTGTGAATCGCACACACACCTTTTTTTGTTCTGATCTGGCAGTCAAGGAGACCTGTAGAAATGGTTATTTCGCTGGACACCCGCGGTAAACAGTACAGTCATGCATATTGTGGTGTTATGTTGTTAGTAAAATCTATATAATTTTATACAACACAATCCTTAATATGGATCTAATGTGAAAGTAACTAGAAATATAACATTTTGCTATGAATTATATTGAGACAGACAGACTTTTGACATAGAACATATTGCAGTATCACGGATAGTATAGAACGGACTGTATAGAAAGTGATAAATTTAATACTAGAATAGATTTTAAATTGTATGGTTACTGTTTATTACCTAATTTAGAAATTTTATATCAGTCTTTCAATCTGGCCAGATTTATCTCAACATATCTACAAATAAATATTATAAGTTTAAAAGATAGATAACATTTGAACTACCCTTATTATGAAACCTCAATTTATAATAGAACTTGGCATAACTCATAGATTTCTTATCTATATAAAGTGTGTTTTATTCCCATGCTATTTCATGTATTGCTAGTTCATTGTGTTTTTAAAATAGTGATGTCATCAATTCAAACTACTATAAAATCGTATGATATATTATTCCTATAAATAAGTTTTCTGAAAAAACATTGAACCCTCTAAAGGTGAAGGCCGGAAAAGGCTGACAAAATCACATCTCTTATCTCATCTCATACTTATATATGCCAACCAAAGTATTCTATTTTTAGTTTTTTTTTAAGTGATATGTACATTTTATAATTTCTCAAATTATCCCAAAGAGTAAATTATCAGGTATCTTGAATAATACACAATATTTTGTGTCGATTGACATGAGTTCGAATCCCAGCAGTGAAGGAAAACATCGTGAGGAAACCATAGCTTCATGGTAGGGCATTTTCTAATGTCCGCCTGGCTAGCTACCACCCTCAAGTTGAAAATCTGTTGCCAAGCACCAATAGGTGTGTTCCAGCAGCTGCACTTGAGAGCCAGTCTTCCACTAGGTTTAGCGTGATATAATCTTGGGCCACATCGTCACTTAATATCAGGTGAGATTGTAGCCACTAAGCCAAGCCTAACCGATAAAAAAAACCTTCAATTCAGTATCTGAAAATCTTAAAATATATGGTGCATACTAAAATATACAGTACCACAAAACTACAAAAATAAATGTAAGTAATATTATTTTCAAGTTTTAATATTAGTGATTGTCAATTAACTCCGTGGGAATAAAAAACGCAGAATAGATTAAGTTTATGTATAGTACATTCTAATATAATTATATTAAATTAATAGTATTGGTACACACTATGATTGTTTAAAACACAAGAGTAATAATTTTAAACACAGACAATTCGTTAAGAGGATATTATGATGCTTTTGTGTATGTCTATGAACATAAACAAAATATAATAATGATACTAACTCTATCAAGTAGCATTTGCACCATCTCCTTATTTCCTTTATAGGCAGCGTGCTGGAGTGCTGTCATGCCATTTTCGTCAAAAAAATTAACGCCACCCTTATGCTGAGACAAAATTCTAGTGAACTCTGCCAAGTCTTCTTGCCCAATAGCATCAAAGATAGTTCTTTCTGGTGCGGCCTCATGTGTTCTTTCTTCTGCCTTCGTTTCCATGTCGAATATTGATTTTCTGCGAAATACTATTGTAAGTTAAATTGTTTCGATGAAAGAAAGCCAAGATTTATAAATTAAACATGAACTTTGCATAAAGCAACCTCTAAAGTACCTGGTAAATGTCAGATGTCACATTTGTCAATTGGAGTTTATAATCTAGGCAATGAAATTGCATCTGTACAGACAACAGTGATAAAATTATTATATTTTTGAAATTATTGATAATATTGAATTATCATGAAAAAATCATTTTTTCCGTACATAGGTACTTAGTAACTAAAATAAATAAAAAAATCTTAGAGAGAATCGTGTTGGTTTGATTATTAAAAAAAACATGTCGTTATAGCAACGAGATATACAGCAATGGACATATTTAGAGGAAAGCAATAAAAAAGGCAAAATTAAAGTGAAAATAGATTTATTTGGACATGAGCTTTTAAAATTCGTTGAATAGAATCAATTAATTAAATTATGTAAAATTTTTGAACACAATAAAATTAGACTAAACAAAAAAAAAACAAATTAGAGGCAGTGCATAAGCTTAGTATTTTAATTGTAGGGAATTTGGACCTAACATAATGAAAATTGAATATTGTTCTAAAGATTGATTTTTACCTAAAGGGTGACACAACCAGTATTTAGTATTGCCTCCTCTCGCTGTCAAAACTGCCTGCATCCGTCTGGGCATAGTTTTTATGAAACTGTCAATGAAACATTATGGCGTTAGGTTGTATTTTTTAACCAAGTTTCAAGTCCCTTAGGTTAGCTGGTGCTGGATTTCTTTGTTTAATTTGTTTTACCAGTTTATCCTTAACATGTTCTATCGTCTGGCGAACGTGCTGGCTACACCAAAACTTGAATTCCAATGTCAGTAAGGTACTCCGATACTAACCTCGCAGCGTGCAAAACGAGCTTATTGTGCATTAAAAGAAAATTATGCACCATGAATGGGGCAAAAGGCATCTCAATCTGCTCTAAAGTGTTTGTTACGTATAGACCCGTTTTCTGTAATAAATAATAAGGCAATAACACAAAAATTATGTTCAATTAGTTAAAAACAACAAAAACCTGCAGAATTTCGTATACTACGTATCACAGAAATTAACGGATAGCCAACAAAACACAATTAAATCAAAGTTATAAGTAAAATTCTATTAAACGTCTTCTTTTTTCAAATTACATAATACTGATATACCTATATGGCCAGTATGAAATATGAAAATATTTTCTGTAAGTCTGCCTTTTTTGCGTTCTTCTAAATATGTAGAGAGTAGTTTTCTAAAAACGGTTGCCAGAACTATCTATTTTAGTAGCTGATTTTTCACTTTTTAATACTCTCTATTGTAGTAGGTAGCTGATTTGCCGGCACGAGGTTATTGTCACTGCCGTGTTTTCATAGAATTTTATACGTTACGAAGCTATCTTTGACACTGTAAATATTATATGACTAGCTTCGCTCGCGTGGACTAAAGAATGCCGCGGCCATCGGTATTGTGGTGACCGTCACCCACCGGTTAAAAATGCTTATTAATTTATATAGTGCGGAACCTCATTTTTCTAAAATAAAAATGGTCTTAGTTACTCCTTATAAGAACAGCTATCTGTCAGTGAAATTCTCGGGTTTAATATCATCTATGTACAATTTCAATGTTGTACATCGAATAAAACATCGCTGTATTTTCAAAGTGGGCATCCATAGTTACATATTCACTTGTCAAGGAAAAACATGGAAAACCTGGAAAAGGTATACCTTTTGCACTTATTAAAAGAAGGAACCTATAAGAGGTGTCCGTATATTATATATTTTTCAACTGCCCCAAACTATCTTTTCTTATGCCAAAGGGTGCAAACAACACCAACACCAACACGAGGGTATTACATCCATATTGCCGACCTTGCAGACTGTACATTCAGTCAACAAACTATCGGGAATGGATAATTTGTTTATGGTTACAAATTCATTTTTTTTTTTTTATTGTTACATTGGCATAACTGTTTTTCACTTTGGCGCGGAGTTTGATTTGCATCTGTCATTTAGATTAAATACAGTGCTGTTTTTAGTTAGATAATAATTATCTAGTGTGTATTGCGAATTTCATAATGGACAAAAACATCGAACAAACTAACAAAATTAAGATAAACTGTCTTAAACTTTGCATCGTCAATTGTATTTCGTTTTCGGAGACACTGAAAATGTTATAGAAGGCTTTCGGTGAATCGATTTTATCAAAACCACGCACTTATGAGTGGTATAAAGCGTTCATAAGTGGTCGAGATATGCTGGAAGATTTGCCTCACGAGTCGATCCGTATCGTTTAAAATAATCACTTGGGTATGAAACATGTTGCCTCTCGGCTAGTCCCAAAAGACCTGAATTTTCTCCAAAAACTCAAACGCATAAGAGTCGCTGAGGACATGAACGAGTCAATTCCGACCCAACATTCATGAAACGCATTGTTACTGGTGACGAGACTTAGGTTTAAGAGTTTGACATGCAATCAAGTCAATAAGCTTCGGAGTGGCGCCTTCCAACTGAACCGAAACCGAAAAAACCACGCCAAAGTCGATAAAAAGTCAAAATTATGTTGACTGTTTTCTTTGACTATCGCGGTGTTGTGCACTCGGAATTCCTACCGGAAGGTCAAATGGTAAATAAAGTACATTATTTGAGCGTTATGCGGCGTTTAAGAGAGCAACTTCGACGAAAAAGGCCAGATTTGTGGAAAGAAAATTATTGGATTTTGCACCACTATAGTGCGCCTTCGCACAAGGTCATCATGGTGAACGAATATTTGATCAAAAGCTTCACTAATACCATCGAGCAACTACCTTGTTCACAAGATATGGCTCCAGCCGACTTCTTTCTTTTTCCTGAACTCAAATGAAAACTTCTTGGTGTGAATGAAAACGGGTATTTTCATGTGGTAGAAGACACGAAGGAGAATTCGCAACGAGAACTAAACTCAATTCCGGAAAAAAACGTTTGTTTCTGAAGGAACATACTTTCAAAGCGATAAAATAAATTTGGATGAATAAGTAACATTTCGTGTATTATTCCCGGTACTTTTTTGACAGAGTTGTATTTCAATCCCTTTTTTAAGATCCCCATGTCATAGCCTTGGGGTAAAACCGTGCTGGGCAATCCATTCCACAACCCTAGCTTATGTAACAGGAAGGTTCTAGAGAACCTTACTGTTGTCGCGTTTCGGGTAGGTTTTAGTGTGAGGATGAGCAGCTAGCCAGCGGCAGAAGGTGCGAGTATAGAACGGTGATGAGGGCACTACATAGAAAAGTTCCTCAGAGCATTCTCCATTGTACATGCTGTAAAAGACACAAAGAGACTCGAAGTCTCTGCGAAGTTGTAAGGCGTCTAAACCGCATATTAGCTCGACAATGCGAACAGCACACCTTTGCACGGAGTCAAGAGGAGAAAGCTAGTAGGCAGGAGCACCGGTCCATAAGTGTGAGCAGGGCTCTATGAGAGGTCGTACCTGCGCTTTATATAGTACAAGTCGTTGCCTTGGTGTGAACTACTGCTTGGACCGATTGAGAATACCCAGCTTTTTAGCTACCAACTTTGCCTTGCTCTCCAAATGACTCCGGAATTGCATTTCACTGGATATGTCGACACCAAGGATTCCGATATTGCTAGACAGATGTCTAGCCTTTAGCCTTAAGCCTTTAAAGATTTAAAGGAGTGCCCTGGAACTCAGGTGCTATAACAAATGGAGTTGTATTTCGTGGAAAACACACAAACTTGTGTCTTTGGGGATTAAACTGGACTAGGTTTGCCTTTCCCCAATCAGAGGCCCTCTCAAGAGACTTTTTAACCTCAGACACAAGTTTGGTCCGGTGTTGCTCCACAAGCGTGCGAGGAATGTTAGGACGGCCCGAGTATACGGCACCACTAGTACTGTCATCCGCATAGCAATGCATGTTAGGGACATCTAACATGTCATTGATAAGCAGAACGAACAGTGTAGGAGATAGATAGCCATCAAATACAACTCTGATGCTTCGCCCGGACAAAAAACTCGATACCCACATGCAACAATTCTTAGGAATACCGCAGGATCTTAATTTAGAGAGGAATACATTTTTTTTTTATATAACAAAGGCGGCAAACAAGCTTAGGGTCCGCCTTAAGTGGCTACCGTAGCCTATGGACGCATGTAATACCATAGGTTTCACTAGCGCGTTGCTGACCTTCATCATCATCATCATCATTTCAGCCGAAAGACGTCCACTGCTGGACATAGGCCTCTCCTATAGATCGCCACAACGACCGGACCTGGGCTGCCCGCATCCGGCGGCTTCCCGCAACCTTTACCAGGTCGTCGGTCCACCTTGTGGCGGGTCTGCCCACGCTGCGTCTTCCAGTACGTGGCAGCCACTCGAGAACTCTTTGACTCCATCGGCCATCTGTTCTACGAGCTACGTGGCCAGTAGTGGCAGTGGCCACTTAAGTGTAGCTATTCTTCGGGCTATGTCGGTGACTTTAGTTCTCCTGCGGACCTCCTCATTTCTGATTCGATCACGCAGAGACACTCCGAGCATAGCCCTCTCCATTGCCCTTTGAGTGACTCTGAGCTTTCTTATGAGGCCCATAGTTAGCGACCACGTCTCAGCTCCATATGTAATCACTGGCAACACACATTGGTCAAAGACTTTCGTCTTGAGACACTGCGGTATCTTGGACGAGAAAATGTTACGTAGCTTCCCGAACACTGCCCAGCCGAGTTGGATTCGACGAATGACCTATTTCTCGAAATTAGATCTACCTAACTGGATTGTGTGTCTCAGGTAAACATAATCTTCAACAATTTCAAGCGTATAGTCTCTGATCTTCACGGGAGTTGGCGCTACATGGACGTTCGACATAATCTTCGTCTTGTCCATGTTCATTCTAAGACCAACTCGTTCAGAGGCTTTACTGAGGTCATCGAGCATCGCACGGAGGTCCTCCATGGTCTCAGCCAAGACTACTATGTCGTAGGCAAACCGAAGGAGGGTAATGTACTCGCTGTTTATGTTGATGCATAGTCCTTCCCAATCCAGAACTTTGAAAACATCTTCCAGTGTAGCGGTGAACAGTTTAGGAGAGATAACATCTCCTTGTCTGACTCCCCGCCGCAACAGGATAGGTTTCGAGTTCTGATCCTGCAGTCGAACTGACATAGTGGCGTTTTCATACAAACACTTCAGCACTTCGATATACCGGTAGTCTACTTGGCACCGCTGGAGAGACTGTAGCACAGCCCAGGTCTCAATCGAATCGAAGGCTTTCTCGTAGTCCACAAACCCTAAACAAAGGGGTAGGTTATACTCTTCGGTCTTCTGTATAACCTGCCGTAATGCGTGTATGTGGTCTACGATACTATAGCCTTTTCGGAAACCGGCTTGTTCGGGAGGCTGGAAGTCGTCGAACTTGTCGAACTTGCGAGCGAGATGGTTCGTAGTAACTCTACTTGCTTGCTTACTTACTTACTTGGTTGCTGACCTTGAACCCCCCTAACCCAAAGTGCTCTGGAAACCCTACTCACCGCAGGAACACAACACTAGGTTATTTAGCTGCGATCTTCTGTAGGGTGGAGTTATTCCACCAGTCGGACTGCCCAAAGTAGAGAGAAATCTCCAAAGAAATTTCTCTGTGCTCTACCTCTCTATAGGTAGGTCTTTATTAGTTATAATTATAGGTAGGTATGTGTTTTGTCGAGACGATGATGATGATATATCATCTATGATTGGATAATGGATTCTATTGGTCGCGCTTTAAGAAAGGACAAAATAGAAATAGTAATATTGTATATTTTAAAGCACTAATTTCGGGAACTACCAGTCTGTTTACAAAAAATATTTTTGCTTTAAATAGCCCGCTTATTGAGGAAGTTCGAAAGCTAATTTACCTTCATGCCATGAACTTAAGGAGCGGAATAAAAATTTTACGTAGAGGCCTTAATATAAATAAAAACACCAATTTACACCAAGTACAAATTTATTCTAAAATCAACAATCATAATGGCTGATATGACTGTCGATTATATCTAATAAATACGTGATAATATTTCGAACATGAATACACACATATAACATTAAGATTATTGAATTATTATTATTTCATCTACGCGTACTGTAGCTAATAATTTATTAAATTGAATGCATAAAGTGTATATGATATAAATTTATAACATAATTTAAGCGTCAAAGCCAACACCGAGATTACTAAACATTTAATTACGAGTGTAATAAGTGTAGTAAATGTAGAGCGTGTATCTCTAGTTCCTTATTTTATGCTTGGAAGATCGCTTAATAAAACGTTACTTGTACAATTCATCAGTCCGCATTGCCCAGGACGGAGTGATGAAATGTCCCATAATACAAATAAAATAAAGTATTATATTAAAATTGAAAACATTGTTATACGTTTCCATAAAAAATAGAGCACCGTACATAATACATCACAACATCAAGAGGATTTCTTTTTAATGATTTCATTTTAAATAGACACTGAAACTATTTTTCTAATATTTGTTACTTATATATTTGATATATATGTACCTACGTAGTTATATTTTCGAATATGAATATTAGTAATGTGGATATATGAACTTTAACTTCTTAATGATTATATCGATTAGTATATCATAATTTTAAGGTTTACTCTCTAATGTTTCTATTATCTACACAGCATTTTTTTTTCTCTTAAATTTAACAAATCGATGTAATATTAACTTAAATTTTTTCATCTACGATCAGTATGCCCGTCCTCTGCCACTTAAGTTTAGCAATTCTGAGAGCTATGTCGACTTTGGTTCTACTGCGGATCTCTTCGAACGGAACGGATGACCGAAGGAGCCGAAGAATGCTTGAGTGACGATCTGGTGAAGGTTGCGGGAACCCGCTGGATGCGAGTAGTGTAGGACCAGTCGTTGTGGCGAGAGGAGGCTTATGCCCAGCAGTGGACGTCTTTCGACTGAATGGATGGATGTATTTTTACCGAAAATCTACCAAAATCCGTACTTATTTTCTGTGTGTTGTACAGATAAAATTAAATGTTTATTTTACTAACTTAAAAAATACAAAAAATAATAATTAACGCTAAACTAACATTGTCTAATGCCCAATTAAATTAGAATAACATAATACTAATAAGATAATTATGTACTATTTTCATAATATAATGTCATTAGAGACATAATTTATATATAGTTAATATCAGAAGATTAAATAGTTTTTAGCTAAGATACCTATAAATATTTCAAAATATTATCAAACGGCCGTTGTTACAACCTTTTTGTGTTCTACATTATTAATGCTATCAAACACGTTTAGAATTCTAAATATACATTCTTTATTAGTTATAATTACTACATACATTTATTTGGGAAAATAATTTATGACTTTAAAAGCTCTGCTACCAATATAAATATGATATTATCTAAATATAAGTATCATTATTTAGAAGCTTAACACGAAATAAGAAAGATTATGTATCTATTACACTACAGGATTTAATTAGAAATTTGCTATTACTGGCAAATATAATGGATCATGCAATTAACAACAAAACCGATGAGATCGCCTAGCGTTTTATTTATAAATATGGATAATAAATTGTTCCTGTGTCAACCTGGATATTATTACATTTATGTACTATACACTAGACACTACATCTAAAAACGTCGACGGTTCACTGAATACCTCTTACACTTATTATTATAAGATATAATATTAAGACATCTAAAGCTAGAAACTTAAATGAAAATATTTTTTTGTTCCTTTTTTTATTTCTCGTGTGTATATGCAATATCTACATCTAAATATACGACTTCAATTAATAACATACTAAATGTTGTATCTAATTTTAATGTAATGAGTGCGAATTAAGAAACGTGTTCTAGTTCCTAAAAATTTAGCTTAACATTTTAACTTCCTAAGAATCGCAACATAAATATTCTAACAACAAGCAATAAATATTTAATACTGTCAGTACTCGAATAAAATATATAACTAAATAGTATATATAAATTTATTATCTGAATATGCAGTGTCTACATTAATTATATACGACGTCAATAATATATTATAACATTAATCCAATTCTCACCTAATGTGTTCTAATTTCTTAATATTTAGTTTTAGATTTATACTTCATAAGAATTGCAACATAAATAATCAAACAACAAGCCAATCTAATACTGTTAATATGTGAATCAGAAATATTAAATATTATTATCTACTATATTGTATGTATTATTAATAGTGTTGTTGTTAGATTATAATTTTCAAACTAGATATAATATACGAAAACTTCTACACTTCGACAGCATTCGGGATAAAGGTTGTAACGAAGAATTGAGGTCTTAGAAATAGTTAAACTTAGAAGTGGTGGGTTGTTTAAACGTAATAGACGTCGAAGGAGAGTTGTGCTCAGACGAGCGCAGGAGCTGAAGCCAGGGTCGGAGCCGAGGATGTTGTCATCGCGCCAGGAGGCGGTTGGCAGGTTGTCGGTGTTTGTACTGCTGATGCTAAGCGAACTCCTCCACTCTCGGATACCACCATTCCGTTATGTACCGTTCCATTCCCTTCATTGTCAGCATACGGTGTTGTCAGTATTGTTAAACGCTAATTTAATAGAGAAAAAAAAGCTTCTTTAATAATGTAAAGTGAAACGATATCATTAATGTATTAAAAAAGCCTCCGCGAGTGACGACACCCGAGTACGTCCGGCGCACCTTGGGCAATCCTGATTCCAAGTTCACTGACTGACCAATCTTTTCATAACTGCACGATCTATTTTTTATTTAAAATACGACTTATGCATATATAAAGAAGGTGAAATATGCCTTGAAATTCTGATGTTTAAATCAAAAAGTACTAAATATTACATAAAATGTAGTAGGTATGTAATATTTAAAAATATGCTTTTTGGCATTGATTATAGCGGCGACTAATGGCCATTTGATACCCAATATTTACTTATGATGCAGCCAAGATGGTAGCAAAAGCATCTCTCAAGCATATAGCTGTAGTTATTCACGCTTCAGGAGTAGAAAATGGATAGTCGGGCGTAGCTATAGCTTTCACGAGGCTTAAGGGGGTAAGTTACTAAGGGGTTAAGTAAACTAACTATCGCCTGTGACTTACATAAGAAGGAATAACGGTAAACAGTGTAAACAAAATCAATAAAATGGAAATTACATAAACATACCATCCGTACCACAAAGAAATATATTTTTTTGCGTATACTATTTTAAGCACGAATACAAAAGTCGGGTATTTGGCAAAATTACGTATTGCGTAGACTAATGGAGGTTCCAACGTCCAGACCCCCTAAGCCCCTCCCTTATACTATACGTCCGTGAAGGATAGAAAAAAGAATTTAACATATGGAAAACATGGAATCGTGACTCACCTCGAAGAAGCTTCCTTTCGTAGTGATCAGTTTATAGATAGCCACTACCGGAATACACATAACACTCGATCCTGCTATGGCCCACCCGAGCGCGTTGGCCCACCATGGATACACGTAGCCCTCGTACTGCAGAGGCTCATAGTCCAGCAAGCCGTACGCGATTATGAACAGTAGGAAGGCCGGGGCAGCAAAACGCCAACAGACACGCCAGTACAAACCAGGGCGAAAGCCGATCATGTCGCGGATATCTTCGCAAAACCTTTCAGTGCCTATAATTGTTTAATTGTGTTATAGAAGATAGAGTGCTGAGCATTGAGACACATCTATATATAGAATTGGACTAATACTGATTATTGATGATAATGATAGTGATTACGTTGTAAAGATTACTGCTGGCTGGTAGGACACGTTTGTGTCAGCAGGTTGCTGGGAAATGTACCTAAATGAGTGGCGACCACCATGCATATAGTGATAAACATAGTGAAAATGGTTTCAAGATCAGTCAGCGTATGTCCAGTTACCGGGAGGCTTGACATCCTATGGACTTCCGATCTCTCATTGGTTATCGTTGTTTTGAATTAGGTTTGCAAAGTGCAATCACTTTGTCGCGCTGCTATAAAAAATATACTGCATAGGATATGACCGATGTGGCCCGCGGGGCTAATGCTAAGGGCTTGATTCATAAGTGCAGCTGCCAGAAAATGATGAGTGGCAGTCGAGACGCCACATGCTTGGCGATACATTTTAAACTCGATTGCAGTAGTTAGTGAGGGAAAAACTAGAAAATAACCATGACAATAAAATGCCCGAAAAATTATACCTAACCCAATAATTTCTGTTACAAATCCGTTGTGTAATAAATTTTATCGTTTGGATAAAAATATATAAAACGAACTTTAAAATGCTACAGCAATAATGCCCGACTGGATCTTGACCACAACATATATAGCGAAAAAGCCATGATAAAGACTCGTGTAAAAGTATCATTATTAGGTACTAGCTGTACCCGCGGCTTCGCTCGCGTGGACTGCAGAATTATTGTTTATGAAGATATCGTGATAATTTTTCTTTTTGATAAGGTCCAAGTATCTAAGGTGTAAAACAAAAAAAAAGTAGTTTTTGCGTCATGATCATCAATCATTTTATTTATACATACAGATTACCCAGTTTTCGACCACAAATATTTAGGTGATCAGAAGTAGGTACATTTGGCATGTTAGAAAATGTAGAATCAACACAAAATATTAATAGAAATGAATAAAATCTCACCATAGATCCAAGATACAGCGATAGCTTCAAAGAAAACAGCGACAAGTATCGAATAACCAGCAGCATATCGATCGAGAAGTTGAAAGAAGTAGAACCCGCCCTTGGTGCACGACGCTAACCCAACGAAGAAGTACAGAGTGAAGAGACAAGCCACGAATATTTCACGATGTCGACCAATCGGTGGGAACTCATCGCTGAGCGCTGTGATAATCGCTTCCGATCCACCAAACTGAAAAAAAAATGTAATTTAATGAACAAAAATTAGGTAGATACCTATAATTTTCTTCCACTTAGGTAAAATAACTGACGTTTTTGTAGATAATATATTAAAGTATTTTAGTAATTTGAAAACAGTGTACCTATCTATCTGTACACACACATGCATAGACACAAACACACGCACGCGCACACTAACGTATTTTTAATTTGTTTTGTGTAGACTCAAGAAACAAGTGTTTGTATTGTTACGGGGCGAGTAAGAAAAGAATCACCATTCTTGAAATCTCAGAAATCATCTAGACTATGCTCGAAACTTCGAGTAACTATTCAGTCATAGATTCGAGGAAGCACTACTTTTATTCACACATTACAAAGCCTTATCGCCTGGACTGCGTCAATAAAGAATGGTCTCCTCGTTTTAAAAACGATTACGTAAGTTGTTTAAAACATGTTAGAAATTCAAGCACTTTCTAGTGATTTCGTGATCGTCGTTATTTGGGTACATAAGCGAGCCGTATCGCGAGAAACGACAGTTCTATTTTCGAAAGTGAAATTAAAATATCAAGCGATACAAAAGAAGATGTCTACAAGAGGGCCATAGAGGTGATACTGCAAGTACATTCGAAGAGAGATTTGTGACTTAGTTTTAAATTTTATCTTGGAAAACAAATAAATTGTTTACGTGAAATATAACGACATTTCACTACCCACGGGTATAACAGTAATTGGGGAAGATACTGTTACCTGAGACATAGGTTAAACCTAGTTCAGGGGACAGGTTCAGTCATAATGGATGTAATCTAAAATAGGTATTGTAATAATAAAAATTACATTATTTGTCAATTTTTTTATAAAATGACAAAATTCGGTCAAGTGCTCGCCTTAGTTCCCCTATGTATTTTTTATTTTATTTTATTATTTACTAGCGACCCACCCCGGCTTCGCACGGGTGCAATGCTGATACTAAATATACCTACCTACTACAGAATGTCCTTATAAACAACGTTTACAGCTTTTTTGTCATTAGACAATACAAACAGGTTTTGTTTAGAGGTTACTCTTGAAAGAGCGTATAATACTTGAAAGAGACATATAATTGACCATGGTATATAGGGCCGGTACCGCCGCACCGCCATGTCCCTGCATTTAAAATATATAATATCTTCGGCAATATTCATTTAAATTACATGCTGTAAAGGACCATTTTGATCTATATTAAATTGACAATGTATTTAAGGATAAGGATTAATGCTGTATTGCTTAAAATCACTTCGTAAATAAGCCATCCTTAAGAGATAGACATATAGCATCGCCGACTTTTTTGTTGACCTTTTTAAGGTATACAATACTGTAGTACATTATTTTGATTTATCTCGTGAGGTTCAGGCAGCGTTTGCAAAGTAAACGCAAAAAAATGTGTTTATTTACGACATCAGATTAGGAACCTCTAAATTTATCAGTGTTTCTCTACAATATTATGCATGTATTATACATATAAACCTTCCTCTTGAATCACTCTATCTATTAAAAAAACCGCTTCAAAATCCGTTGCTTAGTTTTAAAGATTTAAGCATACATAGGGACGGACAGAGCGACAGCGACTTTGTTTTATACTATGTAGTGATTAAAATGTCTCCTATATTGACACATACTGTCAAATTTTTTAACGTTTACCTATTATGGAACAGCCCTTTAAAGGTACTACAGACAACGATTGCTTAGGCTTAGGGCTGTAGGGCCTTTTTGGGAAACGGAACACTGAAAATCTAATTTTTTCAATCTTAAAATATAGTCATAATTTTGTTTAAAGTGACTCTCTCGATACTAAGTACACTATAAAGTAACTGTAACTCTAAAATATCTGTACTTATTAACTTCCTGTACTTACCGAGCTGTCCAATCCGAGTGTTAATAGCATCATGAAGAATATGAGAGCCCAAAACGTAGATCCTGGCATAGTCGCTATAGCTGCCGGGTACACAACGAATACCAACCCAGGACCTTCAGTAGCAACATCTTGCACATCTCTGCCGGACGCATGAGCCATGTACCCTAGCACACTGAATATAACGAAGCCGGCGACGAATGAAGTGGCAGAGTTTATCACGCTGGTCAGGATAGCGTCCCTGGTTTGAAAGTAACAAATTTTTACAACATGTACCTACGCACTCAAAACCATTACCAGTGACGTAATGAAGGCAAAACAATTTATACTAATGTTATATAGTTCAAGAGATTGTTTGTTTTTTTAAACGCGCCACATTTCTTTAACTAAAAGCCACTTATGAAAAAATATTATTGCATTATATAACCTGACTATGTATTTATTTATTTTATAATTTTAGGAAATTTTACAGGCTAATATTAAAATAAATAAAGAAAAAAAAGGAGGGAATTGAGGCTATATTGATGAATATAGGCTATATAACTGGTAACAGTCCGAGCCGAGGTCCGGCCACTTTGGCACCCTCGGAACTAGCTTTCGCGGCTGAGTGCCTTATGCGCTCATCCCAAGCCAAAATAAAAAGTTATATAACTATATAACCTATGGGATACACAAGTGCATCGGCGGCAGCACAAAGCGGCACCCTGAAGACTTGGTCGAATACATTTAACACGGGTGAAATGTGGTTATGGTTGAAATATTTTTGAATTTTCCAAGTTATTATTATTATTTACAAAAACGTTTAACCACGATATCACCTGATTTTAGGTGACGATGTGGCGTAAAATGTAATACGTTAAGCCTACAAGGGACTGGCTCTCCAGCACAGTTGTCGGAATATAGATATACCTATCGCTACAGATTATATAGATGCCTCGCGATAAATATACAATTTTTGAGAGCGGTAGCTAGACAGGCGGGCCTTAGAAAATGCCTTACCATCATGGTTTTATCACGTTGTTTTACTTCATCGAAATCTCAAGCACATTGTCGGGTTCGAACCTACGCGACGTCACGTCGAATATACCACCACCGAGCCATAATTTTGAATAGTTGCAATGCAATAACCACAATTATTGTTAATATTTACCTGACAGAATCAAATCTAATATGAAAACTAACTTGTAAACGTTGTTGTGATACTTGTTGTAAGAAGCATAAGCCAAGAGCACTCCAAAACCAGGACCAAGTGAGAAGAATACTTGAGTTGCTGCGTCTACCCACACCTGAAATTATATCATAAGTATAGATAATTATTTATAAAACTATTGTAAATTGTAACTCAGTAAGTTCATTAATAAAAGTCACCGTGTGTACAGAATAATATGTATATGAAATTAGATGTGCAAGCTCCACACGCGTTATCTTCTGAATTATTGTTTATGAAGATATCGTTTTTTTTTATAAGGATCGAGTATCTAAGGATTAAAACAAAATAAATGATCAAAATCTATCCAGTAGTTTTTGTAGTAATATATATATATATATATATATATATATATATATATATATAGGGACTTTGTGCCTTCTAATAATAATTTTAACACAGTGCCCTTCCTGCCATGAGGAAATCTCCCACAATAACCCCTATAAATAATCTTTACAAAATATTAAAATCATTTTATTTATATAGATTAGGATGAAGCAGAATAGTAAGTAGGACTATTACTACGAGGCAAGTGTGTCTCTAAAATTAAACACTTCGGGACAAGAGGTAATCAACATTCATAGATATTTTCATTTCGATTTATTACTACTACTCAAACATTGATATTTATTTACGGATATTGACATCCATGTCAACAACGATGTTTTCCTAATCTCGCTCATTCTTTTATAGGGACGATGTGGTTATTATAATAATTATTTTAGGTTATTTGACCTTAAATTATGTAATAGAGATGGCATTTTGCGTGATATAGTTTGGTGGTTGTGAATGCATGAAGAGGGTTATAAATAATAACTTGAAACATGCATAGTTATCACAAAAATTCTCTAAATAGTTTTAACGAGAGAGCCACCATCTTATTAAAGCGCTACTTGAACTCTGAGAATTAGAAAAATATTCTATCTACGTGACATTAGCAGAAGCCGGGAGTAGACAATCTTTAAAAATATTGTTTTAAACACTTTACATGTCGAAAATAATACACGTGAATGAATATTAATGTATTATTAAAGTAATATAAAATATTTATTAATTTACATAAAAAAATATGTGCCGTATTATCCTTGAATTTCAGTCATGTAATTATGAAATTTATTCAGCATCTTTATAATTTTAAAGTCACTATTTCAAGAATTAGTAATTATTTTAGAGTCACTTATCACAAGATAAGATTCAACTGTGTTTATTCAATGATCGATGACGTGACGTTTTCTGTATGGCAAACAATGCCAGTGGTATTCCAATCACGTGATTCACAGATATGAAATTGTTGTTTTAGAATGAAAAATGAAATTTATTAACAATTATTTTTTCCAGATTTGTTTTGTTTAAGGCTTATTATCAATAGACCAATATTATTAAATAGTTAACCTTAAAATTTTAACATAATGTCTACTCGCGGATTGTGTCATTAAACAAGAAGAAAACGAATGTTCTCTGTCTCAGTAAATTTGTCATTTAGTGTAATTTACAATATTTAAATTACTTATTAGCAATAAATATAATATTATTATAACGTACCTGAGGTTGCGTTATAGCCTCAAAGTTAGGACTAAGGTAATATTGAATACCAGTTGCAGACCCAGGGAGAGTTATTCCTCGAACCAACAGTATCAGGAGAACAGCGTAAGGAAATAGAGCAGTGAACCAAACAACCTGAAACATTTCAAAGGCTTTTCCTAAATATTTCAAAGTTCATAAGTGTGTTAAATAATGATACTGTATAAATAATTATGATAAAAATGATTTTACAACTTGGGATGGTAATTAACAAAGAAGATGCAGCTAACTTAGGAAATGCGATGCTAATTATTGAGAAATTATTATAATATTTATATTTATAAGTATATTTTATTAAACATGTAACACAAACAAAAATTACAATTTAAATTCTGTAAAAGTAGACAAAGTTCAAACTAATTCAATGGAAGTATTGCTAGCTCCGAGACTATTCGTTGCTAAGGGTCTTATTAATTTAGTGTTGGGTCTTATTAAATTAGTCGCAATTTTAATAATCTGTGTAAAGTGATTGAAAGCGATAATTATCTAAGTGGTAGCGAGTTCGAACGTCATATCGAAGTATGTAGATGCGAACCGCATAATGAGCCTGACATTTCCTTAAAGAAAACGGATTGATGAAAATGTTATACAATGGTAAGGTATTTCCTAACACTCGATTACTTTGCTACCATTCTTATTTGCAAATCTATAGCTAAATTCTTGCATAATTGTCATATAACTACGACTGAGAAGTAGTTCCAATCTTCAGCCGCATAGTAAGTTAAGATCAGGTGATGTCGTAGACAAACACTAGCATACAAAAAAACTTCGTACTTTCCCAGATGTGCTGATGCCTTTCCACAGTGAAAAATAGCAGATGATGTAGACAGCAAACAAACACAGAGCCATGTCCCATTTGATTGTTCCTAAATCGTGAAGGCCCTCACTCCCATGAAGTTCTAAAATAGCGCGACTGGACAAAAATAAACGTTCATTACATTCCATATTAAAGGTTAAAAAATCAATGAACAAATTTTACTATCACCTGGAATTCAAACCGTGAACAATTGACACGAAAACCTGTATTTAATAACTTATTCAAATCGGAGTATTCAATGTGTCTGAATAGTAGACGACTGTAAATTAATCATGACAAAAGGATATAGCATTAGAAAATAGCCTACCATCATGCTATGGTTTCATCACGATGACTTTCGAGATCGAGTTCGAATCCCTTCATCATTGCAGCCCGTGTTTTCGGTGTAAGAAAGTCATCGTGATGAAACCATAGCATGATGGTAGACCATTTTGTAATGCTCAACTGCTAGTTACCACCGTCAAGTTGAAAATCTGTCGCCAAGCACCTATGTATAGGTGTGTGTTCTGGCAGCTGCACTTGAGAGCCTGAGAGCTTTACCGTGTTACTTATCTTGGGCCACATCGTCACTTAACATCAGACCAAATTGTGGCCATACTCTAAACCTATAAAGTTATTTTTTAAAATAGCGTGGATTAAATGCATTACGTTTTGATATTAACAATACAATATTACTTGAAATATTCCGAAGCGGCAGACGTAAAGGGAGTTGTTTGTGGCGGCCCTAATGCAGCAGACGAGATGTTTCGAGTTCGCAAGCGGCTTGTAGAGTTTAAATCCCACACAGCTTCAAACTATAAGTGATTTAATAATATTATATACACATAATATGAGTACGATAATTGTGGTACGTTTACAGGGTGGTAGGAATCTGTACCCGACTGAGTCGCAAACACCATACATTCATCAAAGTGACTCTCTTTTGGTTCAACGCGTGTCGGGAACAGCCAGCGTATATCCAACAGGTGAGAGGCTTGAAGGTCGGCATGACAGCTACCACCAGAAATAGACTGCCAATCTTCGGTGGTCATCGTTGTTTTTAGATAATATTTTGTTTACTATAAGGCACAGTAGTGTCATTTAGCCTTCATATACGTTTGCAATTTAATTTATATTTAATGCGATAATGCAGAAGTATATTTCTCTACTGGGAAGATCTAATCGAAATACTTCAGGATTTCCCGTTCGAAAAACCTGCAGACATGCAAGAAAGAAACTCATTAGAACTACTGAAAAGTTTTCATAATCATCATCAAACTTTGGTAATTAAAATGAAATACAAGAACATAGCTAAGAAAATACGTATTGATTGTTTTATAGTAAACTAGCTGGCCCGGCAGACGTTCTTTGGCTCTTTAATAAAAAATAAATTAAAAAAAAAGTAGACCAATGCCAATATTCCCGCTTTTTTTTCCTGAAAAATTTCCGGGACCATAACTAACAAAACAAAAATTAATAAAAGATATCGTTCTAGTCGGTCTTAATTCTTGAATCATAAGGTCTTGAGTCCATAATATAATCTAATAAATAAAGCAATATGAGTTATTCCGAAAATTTCCAATTCTACGGGCAAGATTACAATTTTTTCTTTCCCTTAAATGTTTTTCAAATTATTACTTATATTAAAAACATAGCCATATTGGTCAGCCGTTTTGAAATAATGCGCTTACTAGCGAACAGCATTTCATTTTTATTTCTATAGATACATAATATATGGATTTTTAAACTTGTTAATTAAGATTCAAAGACAAAATCCTACAGATAGTACATATTATGGTTACTTTAATTCTTAAATAAATTAACAGATCATTGTTATGCAAGAACAACAACAACAAATTAATTCAGTTCTAATGTTTTTCTAGATTGGATATGATATGAAGAGTAGACTGCCAGCCACAAGTATCTAAGGAGGCAATATAAGAAGTATTTACAAATTTACATACATAAAATAATATACGTAGGTAACAATAAATAGATCGCAATAGGTAAGTTATAATACGTAATGTAGCGTCATGTTTATATTATTATACGAAGTACATTACATAATATATTAAACTAGCCAGCAAGTCTAGTCTCGGCCGGAACACACTCCAAGCCCGGTGAAGCTGTTAAAGCCGCAAAGGCTCCAGGACAACTAAGGCTAAGAGTATAGTCAATTAGATAAACAAAAACCGGCACACACTGTACGCGTTCATACTTTGTAATAAATAATATACTTTAGAAGTCAAGAATTCATTTCTACTCCCACCGAATATAGAAGCAAATCTCTAAAGTAATAATTAGGCTCAACAAAGATTAATTCACTGTCAGAATACAAGGAAAAATCAATTTATTGAAAATTAATTCCTATAAAGATACTTACAGGTCGACAAGCAGGCGTATTCCATTCGTTGTCGCAGTTTGTCCAAGGAAGCATAGTGGTGAAAGAAGCGAAAAAGAAACGGAGTGCCCACGCGATTATCACATTGTAGTAGAAGTCTACGTAGAAAGCTATCAGTACCACGGCGTATCCAATGCCTTTAGATAAAATAATTAAAAAAAAACATATTACAATAAATAAACTTATGCATTTCTTACAAATATTCCTCTACTTATTTCATACGAAAATAAACGACATATCGTATCTGATTTATTAACCTGAGAGAGCTGAAACACTCCCCGCGAACTTCTGTACTATAGAATTTGTTAAAAACCAGCGTTGCCCCGCGGCTCTGCACGCATTTATCATACAAAGTAATCATTTTCGTTTCATAATTTTATTTTTATTAATATTATTGTCAATTCACATAGGCTATCCATTGTAGAGTGACAAAAGATTCCTATGTGTAAAATATTATAAAAAAAGGTCAAGCCATTTTTGAGTTAAGTCTGGACTACGGACATACAAACATACGTTTTCTTTTCTTTAACTATTTTTTAAATATTCGTAATCATTGTTCTTTATAATAGATGCTAATTAGGAAATTTGAAATACATATACAGACAGAACTATATATTTATTAATATAGATAACTGTTACCGTTAGTTCAATTTTCAATTATCGAAATAAACAATGACAAATTAAATCAATTGTATTAGATAAATCATTACATTGTACATGAAGATGCAAAAAAATACGTTACCAAAATTAAATATGAAACATTATTTTATAGATTCACTGAGTATTAATTTAATTTAATTGTGAGTAATCTCACAAAAATGGTTAACATAAATTTATATTTCAAAACTAAAAATTCTTCGGTCAAAATCCCTCAGAAACAATGCTTCCATCCTTTACAATATATAACACGGTTTCTTTCAAAGTATTTTCGTCACCTTTCCACTCCATTACCAATTTTATTTCACTTCAGAAAATCACCGGCACTCAGAGTGGCGACGTGACAATCGAGTGAAATGAAATCATCGGGCATAAGCCCCACAAATCTAGCGGAGCCTTTTGAGAGCGTCCGCGGCGTATGGGGCGAGCACTTAAGGGGAGCCTTCGAAATGATGTCAATTATAGACGCTAAGTGTGAGGGAGTGGGAACACAAGACGATATCTTTATATTTGCCTAAAAATATTGTCAAGGAAAGGTTTAATAACTCATTAGATAGTAATTTTTTTTTATATCGTATTTTGTTTTAAGAATTAATTTCAAAATGAAAAGTAACATGTATATATTACGAAGGCAAAAGAATACTCTGATTTCATCTGATTTCGTCTGAGCGTTAGAACCAAAACTTGATTTTTCAGAACGTTTACGAAAATGTAACTTAGTCAAAGACGTTTTCATTGTAAGAGAAACTAAGTGCATTGAGGCAATAACTCAAGATCTCAAAGACACGAAGCACTCGCCGCGCCAAGCCGTCTCCATTACAGCGATATTAGCCGTTCAGTACGTGACTGGCTGGGACCCATAAATTTAGAATATGCACTTGGTACGTGTTACGCTCAAAAGTACTTTGCAAAACTAAAAAAATAATACAGTAATTTAAGTAAGTCAACCTAACTACTCATATAGGTAATATAAAAAATATATTCTCATAGTTTAAATTAAACTCTAACCTAATATAAATACACTATGACACAATTAATAAAAGGGAAAAAATTTATCAGATTAAATAAAAAGATTTATTATTATTATTATTATTTACACGTCATAAATAATAATAATAATACTAAATCTGTCATAAATGAATACAATAATATATTATTACTTTATGAACAACTTTTGGAAAAAAAAACATTTTAGGTACATCTTGCTGGTAATAAAAAATGAATTATTCAATCCTCAAAAACCCCATGTTATTTAAATAGGAAAGTCTAAGAGTTAAAGAGACATAGGTTATTTTTTTAATTAAAAATCTTGCGTTAAAAGTAAATAAAATAAAACAAATGAGGGCCCTAATATATACATATGCTATAGGCATTCCATAGAATGTCTAGACAAAGTATGTAATAATTATATTTATTTCATACATTACCAGCTATTGTTCGGCATTCTATAGAACACCGACATTTCATACATTTCCTATAACATATATACAAAATTTCGTCCTTGGTTTCCCAGAAACGGCTATAACTATTGGGACGAAATTAATATTTAGATAATGTTTTACTTTACAAGTTTACCTAGATAACTTGTTTTGTCGGACACAGAGCAAAGTTTATTCGGCTGGATAAATATTTTTTGTTAAAATATAGCACATACCTTTAAACAACGGTACTAGTCGTCCCCAGCAAGTGATGGCACCTTTCCGATGGAACTGCCCGAGCGCCAACTCCATATAAAATAGTGGAATTCCGCCCACCACCAACATAATGCAGTACGGCACCAGGAATGCACCTGCACGTCATAAATTTTTTTATCTATTCTTACATATAATAAAATTGAAGTGTCTGTTTGTAATGTCAAAATAACACATTTTTACTTAATGCATATAAAAGTATACACGCTACCTATAACAAAAAAAAATTATTTTTATATATTTTGTCTGTCTGTCTTTTTTGTTCCGGGTAGTCTCCGAAATGGTTGGACCGATTTTGACGGGACTTTCACTGGCAGATTGCTAATGTTATAAGGTATAATTTGGCTTCTTTTATTTTTGAAAAGTAATTAGGGTTCCGAACAAAAAATAAAAACTCTTTTTTAGTAGTCCACGCGAGCGGAGCCGCGGGTACAGCTAGTTTTAAATAAGAAACATAGAGTATAATTTAAGCAATTAGAGATAATAGAAAGAAATGGATTAATTTTTTATCAAAATTTGTATTGTATTTTCTTGCCCACTTGTAAAATATTGAATATTCAAGCACTTTAAGTGAAGTTTTCATGATGTTTTTCAATTCCCTGGTTAGGAAAATGATATTCATAATTATATTTTAGTTCCATTGTCATCAGTTTAAAGTGGACAGTCCAAACAATATCATAGATCTTCAAGAAAATTACTCTTTCTTATTATTTATAAAATACTGCCGGTATTTATAAGTTCAAAAATAAGAACTCTGGTGACCGGAGAAAAACGAATGTTATTTGACTAACACTTTTTATGGTGATCCGTACCGCTGGACTACGAAATATAACCTTTTATTTTCCTTTAAAATAATAATGTTTTTTTAAGGTATTTATGTATATTGATAAAGATATAGTGTTAGTTTTTTGCAGCACATAAAACAATATTTTTGTTGAAGTGTATAATGTAGGTGCATCACTTACAGATTTAGGTTTATAAAAATGTAAAACAAAATACATACATATAATACACATCAAACTGAATGTTTACTTATAAAACGTGCACTAAACATCTTTAAAATATAATATATAAATTTAAATATATATAATACAAAAAATTGATATAACTCTAGCAAAAACAAAAAAACAAAATCGAAAAGGAATATTTTTGTCACAAAATTTACATACGTGATAAAAAAGTATAGTATCTAATACCTACCGAAATTACTACTCAGCTTTTTTTAAGGGAAACCATCGTCGATCTAGGTAATCGAAATAAGTTATTAGGATATACACAGATTGGAGATATTCCACCACAGGTATGGTCTCGTATCAGAAATTTTTACGGCCCGCTATCATCAGTGCCTAGTTCATTGTAAAGTATCACGTACAAGCTTATGTTTGTTAATTGACACTTCTTTTTTTTAATAACATCCGTATTAGGCGTCAAGTTATTGGGTAAGTGGAAAACGCAGTATCTCAGGCTAGCATATTTTTTTTACCTAGTAGATCTATTCTATTATGTGCCGTTTGCAACTGTTCCAAAATGCATTACAAACCATTGTAAATAAAATAATATACAACATGCTGTGTATTATGTCAGGCATAATATGCAATTTTATGGTGCAAAGTTCCCTTTGTACATTTTTTAACGTACGCTTCAAAAGGGCCAGAGCGAATGAATACTTATGCTTCATTAATATAATAATTAGTTTTTTTTTAATAGATTTCGCATAAGACTATAATCTCGCCTGATGTTCAGTGACGATGTAGAGAAAAATGATAACACGCTAAGTCTAGAGAGAGACTATCTCTCAAATACACCTACGTATACCTTTACAGTTGAGAAATTAATAATACTTATCGTTTTTTTTATCATTTTCATCTGAAAATTCTATTGTGATTCAAGATTATTAAGTCTCAGTACTAAGACAATAAATTCATAGAGTCCCCGGAGAAAGCCGTGGGAAGGACGCGACGCAAATTGTACCGTAATTGGCCTTTTAAGACGCTCGCATTTACTTCCAATACGCTTTTATGAAAGTTGAGACAATTCAACACAAATTTTATGTCAGTACAATCTTTGTCCAACGGTTTCGCCCGTGTTAAATTTATTTAACCAACTCTTCACTGCGCAGCAGGCAACGCACCTGTGTAGACTGTCGGTTGTCGTTGTTATCATTTCCATTACTTACCTTCTAGGTAATTTTCTAGGTTGCTTGACGTTCATGGTTACTGCTCCGCTCCTTACAATCGTAGCGTGAAGTTATATACCCTATAACCTTCCTCAATGAATAGAGTATAAAATGTAAAAAATATTCTTCATATCTGACTGGTATTTACAGAGAATAACGCGAAAATATAAGGATATATATCAGTCGGAATTCGCATAGACAATCTATACTATACGTTTAATATCAATTCCTCTATTCCTAGATATCCCTCAACAGTTTAGGTATGCTTGGAGCAGGCTTGGAGAAAGATGACTGTATGAAGAATTTTCCTCCAAATATTATTTAAAATATTAATATGGGAACACAATTTCACACACGGTCACTTAATTCCAAATTAAGCAAAGCTTTTATGATCGTAACTAGACAGGTTTTATACTACATACACGTATATACACGTTTGACACTCAAACGCAAACTCACACAAATGTCAGTCATGTGCAAGAATTGAACCCGCGACCTCTCTCTCACCTGAATAGGGAGTACTACTGCGCCACAAAGCCTGTCAATTATTACTTCATCAGTCAATTATTACTCTTAAAGTAATTACTTTTTGTTGGTTCGTTAGCGAATAGATACCTAAATACTAAGGAGTAAAGCATTAATTCCTGGCAAGCTTGAAGAATATTGAATAGTCTAGAAATTACTGGTCACCTTATGAACCACATTGATGAAGCTTTCAGTGAAAAAACTGATAAATTACATCGGTGAAATGTGTGTAAATGATATAATATAATGTACCTAACTTAAAAATCTGTAAAATCTAATATTAACCTTTTTATACCTATCTTTAGAAATGCTCAGTTTATATCTCTAGTACTATTCTCATTCTACTGTCTTTATTAATCAAGAATACCAAGTAAACTTATTACGTAATGAATCCAGTTAAATTGGTAAATGGCTATCTTCCGTTCAGGACTGTAATTATGTGGGTAGATGAACACAAAGTTTACTAAGCAATACGCAAGAATAACTTACATGGCGTCGGTGAAATAATTTTTAGATAAATATATTACACTTTCACGTTAACTAACATCTTTAGATACATAAAAATAATAAAATATTAAAAAAATATGTGCGCAGCAGTTCACACATGTCAGAGGTGATACATACAGAAAAAAATATGTTCTTTAAAAATTCTGTAAAAATATCATAAATCAGCGGGATTCGAACTATTAAGTCATCAACCACTCGTGCGTACAGCGTATGAAGAAGTCTGGTCGTCTCACACTACTAGGCCAATCAGACGACGACCACAATATTGAATATCAGGACTTGCATAATGTAAATGTATTCTATGACATTTTCCTGTAGGCTAAATCCTATAGATGCATATCTTTGTCTCTTTTTACTGTGTCGCTTTTTCATTTCATCGAGTTTAAAATTACTACGGTACTAAAGAAGTTTTCACTTGAAAAATTTTTCAAACGTCGAATCATTTCTTGGGCGAACAATGGTTAGCTGAAGACTATGGCTTGCTGAATTAAGTTCGCCAATGTACAAACAAAGAACATTAAATCATTCATTCATTAATTTGACAGAATACATTAATTCATATTTATAATAACCCAATACATAAATTATTTTAATAACAAAATAAACAATTTATTAATTTTTTTATCCCGTGAAATTAATAGCGTGAACATATGACGACATATATCATTGAAATGTATAAATCATTGAAAATATAATTCCTAATGGTCTCAAGAAAAGAGCAGGGCGACGTATTAAGCGTGAAGTGATCTGTGGGGAGGCAGTGAAGATGGCTGGGATTTATTTTATTGCCGTATGCAACAGGTCGCGGATAAAAGGGGGTGCCCATTTCACGACAAAGTTTCTTAACTTCCCAAGTGGGAGAAGTGACTTGAGTGTCGCTTAAGTAGATGTTTATAGGAGTCTTCTGATCTCTGCCTTTATTATATTATTTTAAAACTATTTTTAAGATAGTATACATTTTATTTCGATATTCCGATATTTCTTTATGGAAAAAAGCTGAATAACGGAATATGTTGCTTAAGTCTAGAGATTAATTCATTTACAAAATCTATCCTATTTCACTGGTAAGGAATAGTTTGCACAATCAGTAAACAAAATTAGATTTTAATTTAATTTGATAGAAATAATTAATAGGTTATCAGTTAAAGATACAGCACAAAATATAAGGCTTATCAAATCAAGTATTAACAAATACCTACAATGACAAAAACAACACTCTCAACAATATCCGAATTTTTACTCAAATTATTGTTACTATAATATATCATTTCTCAAATATGTTTTTGTGACAACAGCATATATTCCTTAATTCTTCATCAAAATTAATGATTCAAGCACTATTTTACCCGCTTATTTTTCACGCTATGACATAAAATAGTTATAAAAATTAATATTTTGGTTAAAAATTGATCTGTTGATGGCATTTGTAATGAAAATATATACATCTAACGTGTAGGAAGCGCCATCTATCAATAATATGTTTAACTAACATGAACTGCTATTAGGTTGTTAACATTATATCTTTCATCATCATTCTATCAGCTAGTGTATAATGTAATACTAATGTCTAACAAAATTTAAAAAATGAGTAACAATGTAAACATTACAAGTCACAGTGATAATATTAATCGGTTTTATAATTCCGTTAAATTAAAAATAATTCCCCTATAATAGTGCCCTTTCAATATTGAAAGCGTAATCGAATCGTCTCGGCTTCCGATACGATACATCCGAGTCCCGCGTCCCGACGGACCTCCCGAATGATTGGGTATTACGAGATTACAAGAGAGGTACGCATTAAATCATCGTGCCAAGGTCCATTATAAACAGAATTGTTTCGCTTAAACCTAGGAAATATCTATGAAATATTGTTTTATCGTAAGTGTGGAACAATTATTAAGCTTTGGTGTCATTATTCACCTCTCCGAGTGTTCATTTTACAAAAACAGTAAAATCTTTCTAAATCTTTCTTTCTTTATTGAATATTTTAATGTATCATTCCATCATCTCGTTCTATTTTGAAATAAAAGACGTAGCACGACAAAGTGACGGTACTATAAATGATTGTAAACACAGTGCGATGCAAAAACAACGGCGACCACTGAGGGATCTTCAATCCATAGCCAAACGTTGTCATGCCGGTCTGCTCAAATGTCTCATAACGTTATATTTGAAGAGCTCCATTTTGTAGGAACGACGGAACACACTGGCCTGGAGACGGTTCCACAGCTTCATAGTACGGAAAAATACCGTAAGTATCTATACTTTATATAAAATACCGATACAATCCGTATTCGACAAGAAATATAACATACAACTGCATGAGGAAAAGAATGAAAGCCTTACCGTGAAAGGAATTAGAATATTCACAGATGGCTTCCAAGACTACTGCAGGAACGGACTGGTGTCTTCTCAGAAGACCTAAACATCCTCATTTCTATGGCGCTTGATGCCCTTGACAGTGTCTTTCAAGCAGAATGTATGGGAATCTTACTAGCAGCCCGGGCTAATCTCAAGGAAGGTGAAGAACCAGCCAATCCGCATTATATCAGATAGCATGGCTGCAATACTGCCTCTCAAAGATAATTAACTCAAGTTTAGTTCAAGAATGCCACTGAGCACTCACTCAGGTATTCCATTCACAATGGTATATGTATTTTCAAAATTACAAAAATATATAGGTATACCTTTTACCCGACTACGGCGAAGATAAGAAGAAGGTTGTGATTTCAGCAGGCTATGTATGTATGTGTGTCCATCTGTTCCTGCATATCTTCTAAACTACTCGTATCTATTATAATATGTCAAATGAGGTAACGTGAGGACTGTCTTTAATCGTCCGCTGGTTATAAGCTAGGTGACGGTACATGAAAATATGGATCGTACTTTTTAAAGCGCCATGTTTCCCGTAGTCGAGTTTTAGGTTTTTAAAATTATTAAGTTGGTTATGCATTTGTATTCCACATACCCTCATTCTTCGGTCAGTCGAGTTATTTTATTATATAACAACTGAGTACGAAGGTTCAAAACGTGTGCGAGTAACGCTCAGCGTTAGTGAAGAATGATGGATGGTGTACAACCGAAATAAAGTGCCATACTAATCAATTGTTCAGGGAAATTTCTATTGTAACTGAGTTTATTATTAGTAATACTTTCGGTAATATAATTTCTTTTAATAGTAGCTGTGCTCGTAACCGCCGTTCGCGTCTACCTACTACATAATCATTGTTTGATAAAAAAGTACGTAAGTTGGTGTTACTAATGTCATTTTATTTGGTTTTTAAACCTGAATAGCTTCATCCCGTTTCTCTTCGAACACATAATGAAATTATTCGTTTATTACAAACTAGCTCTGTCTCACGGGTTCACTCGTGTTAAATTTATTCGACAAACTCTTCATGGTGCAGCCGCCAACGTGCCCGTGTAGCCCTATCGTTGTCCCACTTCCCAGACTTGCCTACAGCTTACCAGATGGCTTGACCTTCATAGTTACTGCTCCGCTCCTTAGGGTCGTAGCTTGAAGTTATACTATTACTATTTCTTATGAATCTGGCTATCTCATATATAAAAAGATTTTTTTTGAGACCTACTGGTAGTTCCAGAGATCAGCGCGTTTAAATAAACAATGAAACAAAAATCTTTTCAGCACTATTATATTTAGTCTAGATGAATTCTTAAAATGTAAGAAAAAATTGGATATTAATTTACTAAAACTCATGTAATGGCACACCCCGTGCCTCATTACTATTACGTACGTACGTACGTAACTACGTACTAATGTACGTAGTAATGAGTACGTACGTACTCATTACTATACGCAACCGCGCAATAAATAATATATCTCAGTAATCACTGTCTTTATTACCAGTCATCCAATTAAGGTACTAGGTAATCATGGCTTGGATTATTTTTGTTATTGTTATTAAATTTTATATTGTACTTAAGTAACACGAATGAAGCCGCGAGCGGTTGCTAGTTTACTCTAGCAAAATCACTCAAAATCAGTCTTTATTGACCACAAGAATGATTCATTACGCCATATAGCTTTGAATATCAATTGTTTTAGCTAGCGTATTGAAAGATAATGCGCCGTCGGCAATTATTTGGAAATTAAATTTAATGACTACCAAATAATAAATTGAGACACCCTAAGAGTTACCAGCTGTTTTACTAATGACTGCACTTAAAATTGTATTTAAATACGAAAAATAGTAAATGATCACCAAAACTTAACGAGTAAATTAATGCGTTACGTTTTATGCGTTGACATGTGATTAGAAATAGCTGAAAACAGCCGCGGCAGCGGTAGGCGAGTACCAGATACTATGATATCGGATACTACAAACGATTTGCGAAGAGGCATTTCAGCAAGCCGGCATGACATCGACGACTGGCGATGAAGTTTGTGTCACCGACGGTCGCCGTTATTTATGGACTAGTACTAGTAAGGCATCAGATGCTGTACAGTCGTTTTGCCAAATTAGTATAAAAAAAGTAATACTTTAGAAGAAGTATTATGCAAAAAACATCATGTGGTTAGAATTTTGTTGATCATTTACTATATTCGGCCATGTAAAGTGCATTTTTGAGGTAATATTTTTCTATATCTGCTGATCAGTTAAACACAAGTCAATTATCTGTACGATTTAATTTGACATTATCATTTTCCTTTTTTTTACCTAGCGTTATAAATATATACTACAACCTACGCAGAGACTATATGTATAGATTAAAAAAAAGATTGGGAGTCGAGATATAAACACACCCAACACATGTTCCGTTTTATATTATGTAGATACGGATTACATATTAAATTAATATTGTATTGCCTTCAAATATTTTGTGTAGGTAGTCGATTAAAATATCGAAAAATTTAAAATAATATTATTATATAAAAAATAGTCCAGCAACAGGATAGGAACAGGCGATGAGAATTGCCATTTAATTGGATCAGAGGCAGAGACGATCGGCCTCTCGTTCGGAATGACCTCCACCCCCTCACCATTAGCTTATTACCCCTCCCATTATTGCGTTACTAATTTTCCTGCACATCGAGCAGCTAACGAAGTTTCTCATGACGCAAAAGGCGCGTTTTGATTGTCAATTACTGACTCTTGGACGGTAAAGGGTGCCGGGAATGTTCAAAGCAAAGACGAGGATGCAATTAGCGTGTGGGTGAAACTTTGAGCTGTGGGCATAAGTTGTACGTTCATAGTTACGAAACAAGTACACGACTTAGGAACGGCGTACTCTTTAATCATAAAAACTGACTCTACTTTTCATTAAATAATATCACATAGTAATTTCAATTCCACAAGAAAAATATGTAGCTATATATTCTTCCCGGTGTTTTTGGCGAGATCTTTATCTTTCATGTTTTGGTTTCTATTTTAATGCATAAACTTATCCAGTTTTAGCAAGAGAGACACCATCTTGTTTAAACTCTGTAGGTAAAAAAAAAATATTTCTATCCAAGTGACACTGGCATAATTGTGTATATACACTCGTTACGATTAAATAAGAATAAAAGAAATATTCTACCGTCAATTTGACGGTAGAATCAATCATAACCTTAAAATCCTTATGTATTTTATACATGATTTTGTATTTTTTTTTATATTATTGTATTAGTTTGAATAAAAAAATCTATAAATACTCTCTTCTAATCGTCTAATAAAAATGTCAGACGAGAGCACCACGGAGGACGAAGGAAACACCGAAGTCATTTTTGTTGCTGAACACCAAAGCTCAGGAGATGAACCACCAATGAGTGAATGGTCATCACTAGAGATGATAATACCTGAAGTGAACAAAAAGAGACTACTTTACTCACAGGGTCTTTATGCTACGGGCAGTGGAGAAGTATGCGCAAAATACATCACCATGTCAGACAGCGCTGTCTTTAGACACCCGTATTACAATTACCCCGCTGTAACAGATCCTGGTATAAAAGAAGCAATTCTGCGACCACAGAAGCCTAAAATATACCCTGATGACGGCCAAGAACTTTATTTGGAATTATGTGAAGAAATTAACATGTGTCCTGTTAGACGTTTTTATAAAAAATTACTGACCGATGAAATTTCTTTGAGCTATTATGGTGTGAATCCAGCAGGTATCCGGCCAATGGCCATAGCGTTACAGTACAACAAATCAGTTAAACGTTTTGATCTGACAGACAACTTCCTTGACGATGATGCGTGTTATCACTTAGGACATATGTTAAGTTCTAACGTGACATTAAAGGAATTCATTCTAAACGGTTGTCGTATAGGAGCCTCAGGAATGCTTCGCTTGGTTGATGCTTTGCCTGACAACCCTACATTAATTCTTCTCGATCTCACCAGGAATAATATCGGAGATGAAGGCGCAGCACATCTCGCCAAACAAATTTCAAACAGATCTAAAGTAAAACAAATCAATCTAAGTAAAAACCAACTAAGTAGACAGGCGGCTTTGGTACTAGCGGATGGGATCGAATTTAATAACAACATTACTTATTTGGATTTATCTTGGAATAATTTGTTTCATACTCCTTCCATCGTGAAGTTACTTGATGTCCTTTCACAAAGTTCACTGTTGGAAGAATTGAACTTAGCATGGAATGGACTCGAAGGTGAACGTGTGGCAACAGTCATAAACAAATTAACGCTTATTCCGACACTTAGGATCTTAAATTTGAGTAATAACCGGTTTCAAAATGAGGCAATTCCTTTAATCCTAGGTAGCTTATACAAGGCCAAGAAAATAGTTACGTTAGATTTATCGTTCAATCCTTTATCTCCTGAAGATGCAAAATTTGCATTAGAAATAATGTTACAGCCTATAGTTAAGTTAGAAAACTTACTTTTGGAAAACATCAGCGTTAAAAAAGACTTCCTTCTAATTTTAAACAAAGTGATGATGATGAAATCCCGTAAGAAGTTTACAGTTAAGTATGGTGATGTGTTACAAAACTGGTCAATAGAAGGGGCGGATCCCAGAGACACTATATTGCAGAGAGCCAGCTACCTTGGAAACGCTAATAAAAAACGAAAAGTGGATATAGGGTTATTTTTCTTGCAAGTGAATAAAGAGTTATCTAAGCCAATACCTATTAAGGATCTAATGGACCGCATTGATGCTGAACGGATTCCGTTAGACGAAGGTTATGTTTCAGAGTTGGCTGTGATATTCCCGGGACCGAAATCGGCGAAGACAAAGTCGATCAACTTACAGCAACTCTGCGATTACATAGAGCGCATATGGCCAAATACGAAGCTACCTCCAACACCACCGCCTGAACCCGAAACGGGACCAGAGCCTTTGCCGCCTCCTGCTCCAAAAGAGAAGGGAAAAGGCAAAACCAAAACATGAAATATTTATAGTTTTTTATTTTATAATTGTTTTCAAATCTATATTTTAGAGACTTTTTATTTTTAAGATATTTATTTTATACTTTTCTTTTATTTTGTTAACGATGTTAGTATTATTTTTCTTCTTAAATGTTTATTATAATTGTTTGATATATTTTGTTTATTATAGTTCATTCAATATTACATAATATGATTTCATAAAGAACACTGCTTTTAAGTATTAGATAAAGTTTTTAGAAGTACTTTTGATAATTCTAAAGAAGGATCATTCACTTTGGATCATAGTCACAAAAAAAATCGTCAAGAAAGTGCCTCATATATAAAAATAAAGAGTGTATACAAAGAATAATGCAGAGGCAAAAGCTTCAAGCGACAGCTTCAAACAAAACTCATTTGAGCCGTTTCCGCTAGTTTCCTCGGCGAAAATCAACAAATGGCCTCTCTTCAGGCCATCTCATTTCCGTTGCGTTATCTGGACTTGTAAGTTGTCTTATGTATAATTATATTTATGTATTTATAGCGACTTCATAATTATGATAAATTTGAAAGTAAATTAAACTTTCAATCTTATAACCTTTATAAAGTGACGACACAAGCATTTTAATCTTTAATCGGAAAGATTGGACAATATTGATATTATTTTACGTCTTATTCGTCAATTAGCTAGTTTAATTCAATCTACTTTTTTTGAAGTGAAAATTACTTTAGCACCGTTGCGATTTGAAACTCGATGAAACGAAAAAGCGACAGTAATAAGAGACAACTATATACATCTATAGCATTTAGCATTTGAAAGAATGAGATCGAATACATTTACATTATGCATGGTTAATGCAAGTTTTGATTTTCATGATTGTGGTTGTCGTCGAATTGGCCTAGTGGTGTGAGGCGACCAGACTTAATACGCAGTACGCACGAGTGTTCGATAGTTCGAATCCTATTTAGGATATTCAAAAAGAATTTTTGAAGAACATTTTTTTTTCTGAATGTTTCAGTTCTGACTCGTGTGAACTGCTGTACACTTTTTTTTTTATTGCAACACGGCATTGTGAACGCACTTTGCTTGATTGTAAGCACAGTACAATTCAAAAACAATGGCGAACACCATGAGATCGGTAACCCATCACTGGTCGAACCTGTCATGCCGGCCTGCAAGCCTCTTTTCAACTGTATATACACTGACGAATCCTGAATGACGACTAAGCAATAGAGAGTCACTGTAACTGGCTTATCAACAGGTATATGGTGATTACGATGTAGTCGGGTACAGATACCTAGCACCCTATTTGATTACTAGATATCCAGCTGATCCCGGAACGCAACACACCTAAGCGTGCCGCTATAACGGGTGTTAAACCTGATGTATTTTGGTCGCGGTCTAGTCCAGTAAAAAAACTACAAATTTGAACCTAAAACTTGTGTCAAAAGAGATAGATAACGATTTTCGAATTGATCATGGGGACAGTTTGATCACAATATAAATATGTTATTTTATCATAGAACTAGCTGTGCTCCGCGGGTTCGGGGTTCGGGCGGCCATGGTTGTGCTTCAGCACACGGCTCGTTCTCGCCACAACACCTATAGTCATAGACCCGGACCGAGTGTTGAATTATTTAAATGTCACGTTATCTTCCAAACTATACGTCCAAATAACATGCCATAACGGGTTTACCAACAAAAAATTGTCTTGATGATGAAGTAACTTTCGTTCGTAAGGATTAATATTATTAATTTATTAAACAAACAAACAAAAAAACTCCGTCGGTTTATTATACTATAAATATAAATTAGTATAGATCATAAATATACCAAAATTTTAATCTCTGAATTTGATGGGTTTTTTTTCGCAACTCTGTGAAACTAGGATTAATCAACAATTGGTATCATCGACTTCACTTCTACCATCACTTGAAAAACTATACAAATATTAGTTAACCTACCTTAGTCGAAATCAATTAATTCTCAAGTTGGTCTGTGCAAGGTTAGTTCAAGATTAATACAGGAACCTAAAACACTCAAATAATAATCACAACACACACACATTCACTCCCTCACACACCAACGTTATGTATGCAAACATAATTCTAAATACATTCATACACACGGTATACGCAATGTAATATTACTACTTCTTAATTGGCACTTTTAAATGTATATTTTAATATTTTTAAAACGTCAATGAATGCGTTATGATGTTTGTATATAATAAATAAATAAACCGGACAACCGACAAGTTAATGACATTGGTTTCGAAAATGAATATACATGTTAGATAATAGTTTAAATTTGCTGTATACATTTTATAGGCAATAAATAAACCTTTTTTATGTTTTCGACTTAAAAGGTAGTGCTAATAGCATTGCTATTAAAAATTACTTCAATTAAATTGTATTTAATTTAGATTACACAAGTCACTGAACATTGCAATCAGTAGTGGGATCTTAATTAGTGCATTGTAAGTGCAGTGGAGGCTCTCATGACTATGTAAGAGGCTTAAGCACAAGGCGCAGTGCGATTGTTAACCGCCTATTATATTTCGAGAGTCCTCCACGTGGTGTTAACGCGCAATGAACCTTGTACGGTCGTACTGACAAACTCATATATGTTTTTTATTATTATATTAATTGACGTTTGGTTTCAATCACAACTGACGGAAAATAAAGTTAAAAACGTAGATGGGACACGCTCACTCAGTAAAAACTGATTCACTCTTCTTCTTGTTCTCTTTTTTTGTAATTCCAGAAATATGAACAATTTATTCCTACCTAAATAAATAAATAAATATATATATATAACATTTATATATTTAATATAACATTTAATATTTATGTATATATATAATCGCAATACGTCATATTTATAGAAACACTGAAAGTATAGTGTAACTATCTATTTATTAACTCAATTCGTATGGAAATAATTAATTAATGACTGAGTAATTAATTATTTAACAACAAATCTGTCTGAATTTAATACTCTACTTATATGCCTACACTCTATCATAAAATCACGAGGAAGGTAGGTTTAATTTTGGATTAGGAATAACGCTTTTTAATTTCGGATTATTTAATGATTGCCGGTAACTTCAAAGATTTTGCTATAAAACAACGCCGTTTAATTACTGTCGTAGTTTCGTCACCAACGGCAATATGCTGACGCAAAGTTGTTTTTTTTTATATTTAGTTTTTATGTGTAAATATGACTAAAAATAGTACCACTGAAAATCGTTCAACTAGTTTAACAACCTCTAAAATCTCATGATCTTCAAACTCTGGATAGGTACTACAAGACAAGAGACGTACATGAATTACGTTTTAGTTCATGGACTGCGTTCTTTAGTCAAAGAAGTGGAGGACGTAACGTCACCACAACTTCGTGGCGAGGCGACAATTAACGCGACAAGTGGCACTTAGCGCTGCTCGGAGTTACACAGCCACACGACACTCCGCATGCAATGCACATACATACTATATTTATCTATGCAATGCACTACATAACTAACCTACACAAGATTGGTAACTATATCTATATAACTACAGATCCTAGAAAATAACTATATACCAGTAGTTCTATAAAAAATTTCAACGAAGGAACTAACTTAAAACCTTTGGTATAACTTTATAAACATTTTATAAAAACTATCTGCAACTACTTCTGTTTGATTGTTTTTTTTTTAAGTATGTAAAACACGTGAATATTGGAATACAAAGTTGTGTCAAAATTTCAAAGCAATGGGAGACTTAGGATTTTAAACAAACGAAATAAAATAATAAATTGTTATAAAACCTGTATATTGTAGTGTTCCGATAATGTTTAAGGTTCCTTTAGTTAAGAAGGAACAAGCAAGCCTACGCTTGCTTATTAATTTATTACTTAACTGCAATAAGTAGCCGATTTAAAAAATATTATGTGTTATTATTGCGGATATCTTAACAAATAATAAAAAAAATTAAAACATATGAGAATCCCCATTATAGTGCAAACTCTAAAGTAAAACAACAAATAATAAAAAGTCAGCCAAGTGTAAGTCGGAATCCACGCTAAGGATTGCGAACTAGATCAAAGAAAAAGCATTTTTTTTAGTAAATCCATTACACAGATTTATTGTGTGGTGGAACAACCCTCGATGTGAAAGTCCAACTGGCATTTGATCTTTTTTTTAATACAATACGCAACGTGATAAATATACTGACCTCCGCCGTTCTTGTAGCAGAGATAGGGGAATCGCCACACGTTGGCGAGGTCGACGGCGAACCCGATCACGGACAGGAGGAAGTCGACCTTCTTGCCCCATGTCTCACGCTCGCCGACGACGCCTGGCGTCGGGGTCTTCAACGCCATTCTACACACCACACACGCAGAGCCGCCACACCCTATACAAAGCGCGATTTAATTAGAAAACTTTTTTTTTTCGTTATAGGTTTGGCGTAGTGGCCACAATCTCACCTGATAAGTGACGATGTGGCCCAAAATGATATAACGCTAAACCTAGTGGAAGACTGGCTCTCAAGTGCAGCTGCCGGGACACACCTATTGGTGCTTGGCGACAGATTTTCAACTTGAGGGTGGTAGCTAGCCAGGCGGGCATCAGAAAAAGCCCTACAACCATGCTATGGTTTCCTCACGATGTTTTCCTTCACCGAAAGCTCAGGCTCATTGCAGGGATTCGAACTCACGTCAATCGACGCGAAATCGTAAACGCTACCACCGAACCACCACTGCTTTAAACTGCCTCACTGACTACTTTACATAGTGAACATGGAGTTTAAATAACTTGGCATACATTATAACAAAATTCTGTTCTTGTAGGGCGTGAATATGCGATAAGTCAAAGATGTCTATTTTTATAGTAACTCTTTTAAGTTTTCACTATATCCGCATAATTCATTTTATTATGCAACTTATTAATATACATATTATCCATGTTGATCTTCTGAATTATTTAAAAAAAGTCTTACAACATAGAGAGATGTCCCGTTCGTCGATAAACGATAATCATGTCACCTTATTAATACACTGGCGAGCAATAAAACCGGGCCACCCGTAAAACCGACTTAAGATAGACTAACTTCAGATCAGATAGATTTGTTAGATTTTTGTCCTTATATATAAATATAAACGAGATTCATATACCTAAAACAATAAAGTTTAATTACATTTTGAAGCGAAAATAAAATAAAAGTTGAGACACATGATTTTCGAAGATTTGCGATCATAACGTATGGTGTGATGTTAGTAGGACAAATAAAAGATATCAATTGGTTTTATATTTTTTTAATAATGTGTATTCCCTCTCCTATTTTTATTGAGTTCTTTTAATCGGTTTTTCATCGATCTAACAAGTTTTTGAAGCATGTCTTGCGAGATGGCTTCCCATTCTTCAATTATGGCGGTTTTTAATTCGCCAATGTTGCTAGGGACCACTGCGTGGCTTCTGACTATTTTTTTTAGATGATCCCATACATGTTCTATGGAATTTAGGTGAGAGCTGCGGGCTGGCCAGTCAATAGTGGACATCCCAACCTCTTGAAGATACTGCCTTACTGAAGCAACAGAATATGGACGAGCATTGTCTTGTGATAATTGAAAATTCTCGCCGATAAACCCAGAGAACGGGACGATCTTTTCTTCCAAAATCTCCATTGTATACCTGGCGGCATTTAGAGATCAATTTTCAATGAATATCAACTCTGTCTTCGCTTCATAAGAGAAGCCTGTCCAAAACACGACTGAGCACCCTCCATAAGACACTGTTTCTCGCATGGTGCACGGTGCATATCGCTCTCCTGGTCGCCGGTACACAAGATTACGGACATCCGCACTGTGTAAGCACATTCTACTCTCATCGGTAATCAGAATTTTCTTCCAATCTTCCAAATTCCAATTCACGTGTTTTTGGGTAAAACGTAATCTTGCAACTCGATGAGCTGGGGTGAGTTTGGGGCCCGTTGTAGGGTTGTGCGGTATTAAAAATGCGGCCCGTAGTCGTCGTCTAACTGTCCACTCACTAAAATTAACACCTCTCACTTCTCTAAGGAGATTTTGAACGTCAACTTGTGTACGATGGCGATTTCTCAGAACTGACGTCACAATAAATCGATCATCACGTTCTGATGTGACTCTTCTACGACCGGAACCACGTCGTCTTACAAAGCCACCAGTTTATTTATACCCTTTTTAAGTTAAAAACAATAAAACGCAACAAATCTCTATTTTTCGTTTATCGTATAGGGGAGAAACGGGTAATGGGGTCAGCGGGCAATGGTAGTCAGTACAATAATAAGAAAACTAAAAGACGTTGACAAGTGAATATCGAGCGAAATGATCGGACATACTACACCCGGTACCCAGATCTAATCACCGTTTTAATTGTAACGTTACGTTTGGACGAAAAAGGTATATTATTGTCCGCCGCGATCTCATTATAATTTTTCCTGTGTATAACATAAGAGATGAGATATTTATTGAAATATTTTTTTAATTATAACTTTTCTTTTTATTTTAGTAAATTACTAAATAATCTTTTTGTGAGACATTTTTAATGAAATATTTAACGATTTATTTTCATTTAGATTTTTTTAATTTCATTTCTATTTTGGGGTAATGGGAGTCAGTTGACCCCCACGGAATAGAAAAAACGCAGTAAAGCAAAAAACCTTTAGGCACGGCCAAGGGACGTGTTCTTCAAGATAAACACTCCTCCTAAGAGTCAGATACAAGTTTCTGTAATATATGTGATGTCAATAAAAATGACGATCCAAAGTAGGTCCTTGATTTGTGATGAGTTTAGTTGCAAGAATGAGTTATAGTAACGCGCTGGTACACTTCATGTGGTTTATGGGCACACGCTAACTGCTTCCGATGGATTCAGCAAAAGGTTATGCGTACGACAAGTGCTGAAGATGTGTTGACTCTCATTGTCTAATATGATGACTACCATTACCCGCATGTCAGGGCAATGGTGATCAAAATCGTTATTTTTATAAAGTGTAATTATAAGTATATTACTATCCAAAAATTTAAAAAACTACTTTAAATTGATAAATTATTAGTTATAGTAATAAAATATGTTTTTTTAATTAACCCGAAACAAATAACTTCAGATTTATATCGATTTTTGCTTAAGTGACTCCCATTACCCCATTTTCCCCTATTGTTAAGCGTCACATCCAATTTCAAAAATTTATTGACAGTTAAATTACGTACCAATAGCGACTAATCTTCTTAACACTTTTGCGGCATATATTTTTGGTCAATAAACAAATTATTCATAAATTTAAGGGTGGCCCGGTTTTTTTGCACGCCAGTGTATTATAAAGACTAACAAGTACCTATATTTTATGGGCCTATTAGGTTTTGCCAATCACGTTCTCCACATCAGGACACACTGGCGCTTTGCGGTGTACCTTTATAGACAGGTATTCTAATGCTTTTATATTTGTGCCTGGCTTGAAATAGTGATATAAAATTAAAAAAGAAAGTAAATAGTGTTTTCATAGTTCAACAAGATGTTAGTTGGTGTGTAGGTGGAAGGTAATCTTTGGAAATATCAATCAGATTTGAAACATTCTTATTTCATTCTATAGACTGTTATTAAAGAAAGCTATGTAGCTTTACGCTACTACTCTAAGGAGCGGAGCAGTAACCATGAACGTGAAGCAATCTGGAATCCTGTAGGCAAGTATGAGAAATAACGTGGCGTCGCGTCGAGAGGAAGATGGTTGAATAAATTTAAGTCGGGTAAAACCGTGGGGCAGAGCTAGTATTTTTATAAATTCATTCATTCACAATAATTGTAATACCAAGTAAAATATCATTGAACCAAGTGGCTGATTTACAACACAAATTATGTTTGGGTGAACACTTGTACGCTGCCTAAAGAACTGCGTTGACCTTTAACCTTTAATTCAGTGAGTGTTAATTAAGCGGAGAGAAATAATCGCCAGCCTCTAGTGCCCTCTCCATTACCAACGTACGGACGTTCATATAATGAAATGACAAATGTTATAACGCTCGCGCCGATATGATGGAGGGCCTACTCTTGAACGGACACGCTCGCCGACGAATTTCAATTTAGGGCTGTCAATATAAAATACAAAAAAAAGCAAGTATAGACTACAATACCGCAATGATTTAAATCTTTTATACTGCTATAAACATTATAGCAATCAAAAATCTAAAAGATGTTTTTTTATTTACATTAGGGTTTAATTTATAGATTATACTGTACAACAAAACAAAAGTTTATGATCTTTTCGAAATCATGTGTCAAAAATTCTATGCACTGATGTCGTAATGGACTAATCGTAATTGGACTGTATGACTGTTTGGTACTTTAATGCATAAAAATAATATTTTTAAAGTTGTTGGACAAAATGATTGCATTAGTCTACTACAAGACATAATCAATGAGACCGTTCTGAGACTAATATCCAGCAGTTGTGGTTAATGAAATGTGTGTCTGTGTGTAAGTGTAAATAAAGTAATTATATAAATTAAAAATATACATATGTGCAGAGACAACCCTAGACTAGAATTTTCGATTTAAGCCCACAACCGGCAGAGTGCCTGTCACGGCCAGTGGTCCAGTGATTGCGCCGCGAACGAAAAAGCTCACGTCACCGCTATAATGCGACGCCTCGACCCGCGAATTCGATTTTTAAATACGAACATGACATTTTAAAAAAGAACAAATGATTTTTCAATAATGTATACTATTTATTTATTTATTTATCTATACGAGTATATATAAAAGCGAAATACCATTCATCATGAGATCTCCGAATATATAGGTCCGATTGACTTGAAATTTAGTATAGTAACTCTTTTCACGATGTAGACGATCACTAAATACGATTTTGAAAAATACACTTCTAAGGGTGAAAAAGGGATTAAAAGTTTGTATGCGGTGCAAAATTGTCTTTGGACTTGAAATTGTGTAATGTATTTTAATAACAATAATGAAACACGTGTAACAGTATTTATAAACGAAAACACACTTTAAGGGTGTTAAATAAGTGTTGCAACTTTCTATGGTGAAATTTTTTTTGTTTATAGATTTGAAGTTAAGTACACACATGAAATACATATACAGAGATACACTGCATTTAAAAAAAACACCTTTTTAAAATTTTTCACCTATATTAAATTAAGGGATGAAATTTGTGTTGTATGGATAGTCTAAGAAACCTTATTTTTTTCTAAACTTATATATTATTATTTTATCTATATGGTAACTGTTGTTATTTTAACCTTTGCTGTGTTAAGCGTTGTCATGGTAACCTTTGTTATTTTGATAATAATATAGTGAAGTTCTTTTTAACTCCTTGTAGTTTTTATGTCCGTTTTTGACCTATTTTTAAGAAATTTTGATCATTTGATAGGCTATAAGAATTATCAATAATATTTAAGGAATTTAAAAAAAACTGTTTTAATTATTTCTTAACCGATGTTGATATATGAATTAAAGTAAAATTACGGTATAAACATAACTACTGCGTTACAAACGCGTGAAGACCGCGGGGGCCAGTAGTTTATTTATATGAATTTTATCATATATCATATATATCACATATTTGAATAGTGTAATATTTGTTTAGATTGAGGTCACAGAAGTTAAATACCTCAACTAAAAATTGTTGTAAAAAAATCGTGTAAATAACTCTTATTATATTTATAATTAATCTCACTGTTGGAATATAATATATTCCCAACCGAAGCGTATGTTTAGAGGTGTTCCAATCAAAGAAAAACCAATTTACAAACAGTCAGACTAACGTGAACCAGTTAATATCTAAAATAGATTAAAATTTTAGACTACACTATAATATCAATAATAAATCAAACGTTTTAGAAAACTTAGAACACATAACAAATCAAATGATGGAAACAAAATTTAATCATCTTGTTTCATGACTTCGAAAACTGGGCCTAAGGCTTATTTTATTTAAAAAAACTAGCAAAAAGGCAAGCAATCCATGTGATTGTAAGTGATAACTGTGGCCTATAGCTATCTATAACCCTACCAAGAGTACCGCCGTACCGACTGAGGTTAGTCAATGATATACTGAGTTGAAACTTCTCGTGTACCAAGGTATGGGTTACCGACCACACCTTTAAACTTCGTTTTTCCATGCCACCATCTAGAGCACAGCTGGTTTTGCAGTACATATAGAACTACTAATTCTCCAAGAAATAAATTTTAATACCACTTCTGCCTATACTGTTTTTTTTGTTTTGTAATGTGACGGCAATGTGGCTGATGGTAAGCATAGTACAATCTGAAAATATCGATGCCCATCGAGAGATTAGGAATCCATCGATGGTCATTGCTGTCATGCCGGGCTGCAAGATTTGAACTTATTATACTGTTAACCTTACGGGCCCTGGAGCCATTGCAGCTTTTACAGCTTCACCGGGCCGAGCTGCAAGATTCTTGGCTGCTGGATATAAAATGGCTAATCCCGAAACGCGACAAACCAAAATTGACCCCAAACGGATACAACTATTGTGTCTTATCAACAAGCAAAATTAAAATTATCCCACGATACCTTTTATATTTTAATAATATTAGTAATAAAATTTAATTTAAAAATATACACGAATTTCAAAAGTTCATTCTGTAATAATGCAGAGGCGTTAACTAAAAGATCACCCTAAGCCCGGGTGAAGCTGTAAAAGCCGTTCGAGGCTCCTGAGCCCTTATGGCTAACAGTATAGGCAGTTCGAAAAAAAAAAAACTAAAAGATCAATCTATAGACAATACTTAAGCGTTAAACCGTCATGACTTATTTTCACAACATTTCACTTAAATTGTCCTGCGTAAAAACTGTACGAGATTCGATTTTAATCATCAAGCGAAATAGAAGGACAAAAATCCTTTTATAGAAAACGTAAAAAAAATAATTAAAATATTAAAATAAGAAGGCTTTTTTTGAAACATTGATTCATATGCTGCTTCGTTGGTCGCATTTTATTTAAACAAGCCAAAAAGTGCTTAATGACCTATTACATATGAGCAACGTGAGCACTATAAAATGCTCTACCACCATACACAAGGTTTTTACATTGACTGAAAATTTAGACAAATTGTAGGATCTTTCGCTGTGGCTACTACTAAACCATCCACGCTATTTTTTTTTGAAGTGAAACTTCTTATGCGACTTCCAAGCGTTATACGTTAAACGTTTTACGCACATTATCGGTCTCTCCTCTTTGTGTGAGCCAGAACGAGAGAGTAAATGTCGGTGTGTATGTATATTGCACACTGTTTAAATAAAATAGAAAATGTCTTTTAAAATGAAGTTTCACTTCTATCGTGTGTGAATCGCACACACACCTTTTTTTTTATTTCGAACTGACTATACTGTGAAATCCACGCTAAAATCAGTAATTACCATAGAGGACAAAAAATAATAATAATTTCCACAAATATTTCCCATCAATAAATAAATATTTGAAATATTTTATTGTAAAACTCATCTATTGATGAATACAAATAAACCCTATATAAATAATAAATTCGTCCAAATAAGTAGTCATATTTTAAAATATATTATTTTAGGATAAATGATGAAGTAATAAGTTTAGTTTATATCAATATTATGCATTAAAAAAACATAGGTACCAATCTCTTTCTAACTAATTTACAAATTGTATATACTTAAATTAGAAAATATAAAGTACAACTTACGTGGGGTTCGGCGGGCGAAGAGATCGCGCCATGACCGTGCGGCGCGACGCCCTGGAAAGAATGGCTAGTTGACTTTAGTTAAAGTCGAGTCGAGAGGCGGGCCGAAAGTGCACGCCACTCCCAATGCGCAAAGTGCGGTAAAATGCGCGCTCATCTCTCGAAAGAAAAGCTCTAGAATCTCCTAATATTGCTATCAATATATTTCAGTCCCAGACGACTACCATTATTCTTTAAACTAACACAAATTCCTTAGTTAACTTCCACGGAGACGTCTATTATGTATTTATATTATTAAACGTATGTATTTATTATTAATAAATTTATGCATTTTCACACACACATACACCAAATTAATCTCCTTCAAGGCATAGTTTGTTAGTATTCCAAGCGCTAAAGTCAAGTTTTCTTTTACATTTAATCCATGTAAAAACATATCGAGTTTTTTTACAATATTCAGTCAGTAAACTTATTCAGAAGAACTTATCAGTATAATATTTTTTTGCGAAAATTTCATACGAACATTTGACACAAGGCAGAACAAAAAAAAATAGAACGACCCATAAGTATATATTATAGTCCATCATCGTTTTACCATTACACATTGGTGAGATTATGTACAAGCGCTAAGGTCTAAAAAATATGTATGAAAGAAATAACCTTATCTATATCTATCTATACTAATATAATAAAACTGAAGAGTTTATTTTTGTTACATTATTTATTTATTTAAACACGCTAATCTCTGGAAGTACCAGTTGGATTCTTTTTGTATATGATAGCCAGATTCATGAGGAATAGTATAGACTATCTAACATTAGGCTCAATCTCTCAGCTAGCCTTAAATATTAACTTTTGTTAAGTAAGTCGGAAGAAACAGCACTTCCGAACTGGTTTATCCACGTGCGCTGGCGTCATGTTTAGTGATACGTAAATACAATGTACTACAAAAATATTGCTCCTTAGAAGAACTAAGAAAAAGTCTGCGATACTACAGGCCTATATCTTATATATAAGCCACAACAAGGTATTTTATGACAAACAATTATTGAAAATTACAAAGTAATTTATGACCATTATTATTTCAGGTATATGAATCCTTACGAACGAAAGTTACTTCATCATTAAGGCAATATTATAAAGATTGACTTTGCCTTTTATAGCATTTTATTTAGACGCATAGTTTTGGAGATAATAAATAATTCAATGATTTGAAGCAATGATGGCTCAGTGATAGCGTGTACGGACATCGCGTCAATGGACGTGAGTTCGAATCCCTGCAATGAGCCTGAACTTTCGGTGAAGAAAAACATCGTGATGAAACATAGCGTGGTGGTAGGGCTTTTTCTAATGCCCTCCTGGCTAGCTACCACCCTCAAGTTTAAAATCTGTCACCCAGCACCAATATGTGTGTTCCGGCAGCTGCACTTGAGAGCCAGTCTTCACACTAGGCTTAGCGTGTTACCATCTTGGGCCAAATCTTCACTTAAGATCAGGTGAGATTTTGGCCACAACACTAAACCTATAACGATACAAAACATTCGACTTGGGTCTATGACTATAGTTCTTGTGGCGCGAACGAGCCGTCTGAGTGTGACGCATAACCCTGGCCGCCCGTTAAAAATATTGTCTATACTGAAATACTCGTATTGTAAATCAACAATCGGCGATTTCTTTTAAATTATACATGGGGCACAGTTGGGGAAGTGATGATATGACAGAAGATGGAAGCACGCTAAAATTAGAGGATGAATGATTGTCAAGTGCAGTTGCAGGAACACATCGTTATTACTTAGCAACAGGTTTTCACATTGAGTGTGTAGCTACCCAGGTATGTACTAAATAATACCTTACAGACATAGTATGGTGGCATTGAGATATTTTTCTTCAACCGCTGTTACATCACGTCCTATAGTCTCATAGACTAACCGAACCAACACACATTGACGTGGTTGAAAGCTATTAACTCTTATATGGATTGTAGATCCCATGGTGGACGCCGATATTATTTGATTGCACTGAGGTAACCATCTGGTACAGTGTTCACTATGCCGTGCTTCGATAAGAAAAAAGAATTTTTTGCCCTGTCATGTGCCATTAAATAAGAACTCTCAGACTACTTACTATAGCTATTCTATTTTTTGCCTTTTAAACTGGCAAAACGATGTCTTATATCAGGTTTCATCTTCGTACATTATAATCATAATATAGCTTAATATTTGGCATATTTTTTTAATATATTTTTGTATTTCTATTATTGTGAATGAAATGAATGTAAGGTCAGACTAAAAAAATATCTTCTCTTGAGGATTTCGTGTATGATACATTCACAGTCGCTTGTTCTTACATCACATACTTAATTAGGGACCTATAAGTATTTAAAAGCATTTAAGCGAAAACGACTGAGAATATTATTATCAGATTATTATAAATTTGAAGATGTTGGGTAGAGTCTGCGTCTGTCTGTCTTTTGACCATCATTTGCGTAGTGGAGAACATAACAGTCTAAGGCTTCGGTGTGCCTGCATTTTAGAATCTTCCCATATGATGTTGACTGACAGTAAACAATAATCAAGACACTCTTAGTTCTCAAGACTCACCGCTATTTTATCTCTATTATATGTTTTTCTGTCTATGAAATTATTTACTATGCACTTAACCCTATTCAGTGGATTTTATTTAGATTTTAATAATATGTAAATCAACCCACCTTTTTACAAGTACTTATAAACATATTTCTCTGCGTGATCGAATCAGTAATGGGAAGATCAGCACGAGAACTAAAGTCGTCGACATAGCCCTAAGAATTGGCAGATTTAAGTAGTAGTGGGTGGGCACATTGCTCGTAAAACGGATGGCCGATGAGCTAAAGGATTTTTGAGTAGTGACCGCGTACCGAAATACGCAGCGTAGGTTAACTTGGCACTAGGTGGACCGATGAACTGGTGAAGGTTGCTGGGACCCGCTGGAGCAGTCAGTAGCAGCAAGACCATCGTTGTAGCGATCCTTGGAAGAGGCCTGTGTCGAGTATTGGACGTCTTTTGTTTGAATGGTTGGATGGATTTAACAAGTATTTATTTTTTAAATTTAGCTATTATTAGTTAGCGATAAATTTAATAGCAAAACTCAATATTATTTGCGGAGTTTTTAATTAGGACAGATTCTGACGATACAATTATTGTTTTCTATGCTTCTAGCGTCCAATACTTAACATTGATAATTATTTAGACACCCGATAAGTTTTTTTTAATAATATGTATTAGATTACAACTGAGTAACTAGAACACGTATGTTCACTTGCAATTATCTTCTTCTTTAATTTAAGAGCTAATCTCTTGTCTGTGGAGCAATCATCACTGTTCCCTATCTCCTGTATTTCTTTTGAATTTTTGATACGACACAACTTCCACTTTATCCTTCACTTGTTTTTAAAAGCAATGTTGTAAATATCAATTGTCTAATATTTATTGTCGATAGATGTTTTACATGATTATGTATTCAAAAATGAAATAGTATTATGGAATAATCTTATTTCTTATACTTACAGCACGGGCAGTGTGATAAGTAATCAATTAAAGGAGGGCGGGCGGTCCGCCCAGCTGCGGTGGGCGGAGCGAAGCCACGCCCTCGTGACCCCGATCTACGAGTGATCACCAGATCGATGTAAGCAAGGCCCAATTCAAAAAGTAAAATATATAGTATTTCCTTTATAACGCCTTTATCGTTTTGCGGTGAAGCAGAGTTATTCTAATTCTTGTTACAATTAATAGCTTATCCCTTTTTCTATATTAGATTGTACGGTGTTAGGGCTTTTTCTAATGACCGCCTGGCTAGCTACCACCCTCAAGTTGAAAATCTGTCGCCAAGCGCCAATAGGTGTTTTCCAGCAGCTGCACTTGAGAACCAGTCTTCTACTAGGTAAAGCGTGTTATCATCTTGGGCCACATCGTCACTTAACATCAGGTGAGATTGTGCCCACTACGCCAAACCTATAACGATAAAAAAAGATTGGCAAAATGTCTGTACAGCATCTCATGGTAAGTACCGTACAGTCAACAAAATAAAAGCGACCGTCGGTGACACTAATTTCATCACCATGCCATGCATATGACCAGTCCAGAGTCCAGTGACTCTCTTATGGTTTGTCGCGTTTCGGGATCTGCCAGTGTTTATCCAGCTGCGAAGAGGCTTGAAGGCCAACATGCAACGGCAACCGTCGATATATTATCGATCTCTCGGTGATCGCTGGTGTTTCCGGATTATACTGCGTTTACCATGTATCATAGTGCCATCATCTTGCATGGTGCTAGGGCATTCGCTAATGCTCGCTTGACTAGCTAACATCCTCAACATGAAAATCTGTCGCCGATCACATTTATGTGCATGTTGTGTTCCAGCACCTAAGCTTGAAAGACAGTTGCTCTAGGCTTAGCGTGTTGCCATCTTAGGCCACATCGTCACTTAACATCAAGATGCATTGTGGCTAAACACTAAAACATGTAAACTATAATGGAAAAAATCTTTGCTGTGCTACTATAATAATTTAGGGGGCGGAGTAACAGGCTGGCTTCAGGGGCCTCACACGAGAGACCAGAGGGGTATCCAAAACATAAGCTTTCATTTTAAAGAATTAACACCCATGCTGACAGAGAAAAGTTTACATTACAAAGGCCCTTTTCAACATCTCAAAGCATCTTTAAGGTTTACTTCAAAAAGTATTCGAAGCCTCCACCGCTTTCAAGGAAAAACAGGCCAAGGCCTCCCAAACTCTCCAGGAAATCTGGCCCAGTATCTCTGCACAATGCTCATATTTAATTCTCGTTTGAAAAATCTTAAAACCACACAATTATAAATTATTACAAGTTAAAGCAAAATTATCTCAATGGTTCCTGATATTCGATAGGATTACTTAGAATCCATTGCTATATTTATTGGAGTTAAGTATTCTATATCGAGTAGTGGAGTTAATTAAATAACAAGCTGTCTTGACAGCATAATATGAGAATACTAGTAGAGAATAGAAAAGCCCTTTGTGAGACACTGATAAAAGTGATGCGTTTCTTCATCATAAATATTTACCAATATTTATTTATTCAATTTTAATAAATTTAAATATTATACGAGTAATCTATACTTATAATAAAACAGTAAAGAGACAAAATCTGTGCATTAAAGATATTTAGGAAAAAATACTACGAGGGGTTCAGAACCATGAACAGCAAATATTTTGACAGATTATGAATTTTTTATCTGTCTATCTATATGTTACTTTGTACGCCAATCACACAGAAACTACTCAACCGAATTTGATGAAATTTGGTATGATTTTAGTTTATACCTAGTACATAAATACATATTGATGATTGACACATACATGATTTTTACACGTATTGACATTTGTATTGTCTAAAATTGCGTTTAAGTGATGTACATATAAAGAGGAATGTATTTATATTATATATTATATATTATATATGACCGGTGAAGCTGTAAAATCCGTAAAGGTTCCAGGTTCCAGGTCCCCTAAGGCTAACAGTATTGTCAGTTCGAAATAAAAAAATATATATGTAATAGTGTAATATATTTCAAATATCTAGTAAATTGAAGTAAAAATATACGAATATAATCCAAATTATTTTATCGTCATGTAATTTTCAACAGAAATAATAAACAAAGACTTGTGTATTTTTCATTATTATTCATAGATGGCGCTATATGAATTAGTTTATTAGTTTTAAATGTTCCGAGACATCACAAGGAAAAACGTTGATAATAAATAATACTAAACACTTACAAAATAAATTTTATGTTAGGTTTATTCCGCATTAAAATTATCACGAATTTGGCTTCATTTTTATTGACACACTTAAGTATATTTTCTGTCAGTGCTTGTATTAATAATTTAAGTTAGTGTTATTCATTCCTCAAGGTGTTCAGGTTACCTCACGATATTTTCCTACACTGTAAGCCGACGGTGTTAATATGTAATTCAATTCAAATGAGAACGCATAATTATTTAGTAGTTTAATGTCGAGGCTCGAACCTATGGAATTCAGACCCGACTACTGCGAAGCCAAAAGAAAGAAGGATTATGATTATAACATGCTATTTATGCATGTATTTATTTTCATCTGTTCCTGCATATCTTCTAAACTACTTATCATAATTTGACAAATGAGGTACCTACTTATGGTTAAGAAACGTCCTGATCGTCCTCTGGTTGACGTCACACATTATGTACAAATGTACTCTGTGCGTCACACTGAATGCAATATAGCGCTCTCTATATAAAGTTCTGTATTCAAAAAATATTTGGTCCTTCTTAAATATGAAATTAGCGTTTTGTCGTACTGACCACTTTGATCTGAAGTATCTCCTCTTTGGTGTTAGGAATTCCAAATTCAAATTTATAAATTCATTTAGCTGGTACATTTGAGTTTTGAAAACCGTCATTCATTTGTTTTTTCCTAATTATTTTTTCTTTGGCGGCGCTTAATACCGCACAATGGAAAACATGAAATTTCGGTATATTTACGAGTACGAGTTCTACCGTGGCACCAGTGCTGCAGAAACAGCTCGAAGGATTAATGATGTGTACGGCACTGGTGTCGCAAAAGAAAGCAACGTACGTTTTTGGTTTCAACGTTTTCAACGTTTCAACGTTCTGGAAATTTAAACCTTCAAAACCAACCTCGTGGACGGCCGGAGACCAAAGTGGAAAATGAAGAGTTTTAAGGGTACTGTGGAAGCGGATCCATCACAAAGCACTTCAGAGATAGCTGCAGGCTTCGGGGTAAGTGATAAAACTGTATTAATCCACTTCGGGAACCTTCGGGACTTTCGCAAATCGGGAAAATAAAAAAAACTTCAATGATGGGCCCTCATGAATTGAGTGAATAGAACTTGCAAACACGAGTCGACTGCCGTGTTACTTTGCGCAACCGACAAAATAATGAAGGTATTTTAAATCGAATCATTACTTGTGATGAAAAGTGGATACTGTACGATAATCGGAAGCGCTCGTCGCAATGGCTGAACCCTGGTGACCCAGCCAAATCCTGCCCTAAACGAAAAATGAACCAGAAAAAGTTACTTGTGAGTGTTTGGTGGACTAGCGACGGTGTCGTTCACTACAGCTTTCTAAAATCTGGACAAACGATTACGGCAGATAATCCATAGTCAGCAACTGCAAACCATGAAGGAAAAACTAGCTGCTAAACAACCGAGATTGGTCAATCGCTCTAGGCCACTGCTGCTTCACGACAACGCAAGACCACACACTGCACAACAAACAACCACTAAGTTAGATGAGCTGCAATTGGAATGTCTGCGACATCCACCGTACTCCCCGGACCTTGCTCCAACAGATTACCATTTTTTCCGGAATTTCAACAATTTCTTACAAGGAAAAAAATTCAACTCCGATGCGGCAGTCCAAACCGCCTTCAAAGAGTTTATTGATTCTCGCCCGATGGTTTTTTAGTAAAGGGATCAGTGAACTTCCTATGAGATGGCAAAAGTGCATAGATAACAACGGTGCATACTTTGCTTAATTAAATATATTTTACACAAAAAAAAAATTGACTTTATATTCCTCCCGTACAAAACGCCAATTTCATATGTAAGGACCTAATATTTTTGTAATGTGCCTTGTTAGGTATGAAACGAACCGGTTTAAATAAGAGATTTCAAAAATATTGGTGGTACTACACAAAGTGCGATGTTTTCCGTAGTCGGGTTTTAGTTTTTAAATTATACCACTTGTTTCCTACTGTCCTAAAGATTCACTATCATGACCCAGTTTTCAATTAATTCAATCATCATTGCCATTGCTTCAATATAATGAAATATGAAGTTGGTAGTAATAGGTAAGTCGGCGTAAAGATTGCTTTTCATCTGACGGAGAGTAGATACAGACTGTATCTACATTATGATTTTTTCTTAATCATACTGTATCATACAGTAAAACCAATACTGGTAGCAACCGCTTATAGTTGTATATCATTTATTAATATTTCCATTATCAATAACCGCAGCTATGCCGGAGTTCAAACATTAAAGAGTACGTTACTGGGCGAACGCTCCGAAGCAGTTTACTGTAATCATCATCACCTCAGTCGAAAGACGTCCACTGTTGGACATAGGACTACCCCAATAATCCTCACAATGAGCGGTCTTGCGCTTTTTTCATCCGTCCAGTTCCCGCAACATTTACCAGTTCATCGGTCCACCTTGTGGAGGGTCTGTCCTCGCTGCGTCTTCAGGTACGTGGCCGCCACTCGAGAACTCTTTAGCCTCATCGGCAAACCGTCCTATGAGCAATGCGCCCCGCCCAATGCCACTTAAGTCTAGCAGTTCTTGGAGCTATATCAGTTACTTTACTTGTTATGCGGATCTCCTCATTTCTGATTTGATTACGCAAAAAAAACTCTGATTTTTTATGAGGCCCATAGTTAGCGACCACGTTTCACTGACATAGGCATCACTGGCAACACACACTGGTCAAACACTTTCGTCTTGAGACACTGCGGTATCTTTGACGAGTTCACTGTAACAGTTTCACTTATTAAAGTGAAACTTTTATTCTATCGCACCAAAAAAAAATCGTTCATCTATCGCATGTTGCATTACATTACAATGTTGCAAATAAAATTAAATTTTATGCCGTGCAGTCAAGGATTATAATCGTAAATTCGAAACATTGTATATGTTAATTTGTGTTATTAAAGAATTGATAGCACATGTCTTCAATAGTTTGTAAAAAAAAATAAGTTTCACTTTCATAGCTGTTTCATAAAACCACACTTTTTTTATAGTAATACGTAGAAGTTACTACTGTGCCAAAAGTTAAGAACAGTACTATTAAAAAACTGCGGCGACCACCAAGAGATTAAAAATCCATTGACAGTAGCTGTCATGCTGGCTTGCTTAAAAAACCTGGATAGGTATGCACCGTCTGATTCCAAAACGGGACACGCATAAGTGAATCACTTTAACGGGCACCACGGTATCGCCATTTTTCGTTCGTTTCGTTACGTTAAGGTAAGGTTTGTTGGCTAGGGGGCCTCAAGTTTTAAGATGTAATTGACCCACTTTATGAGTGTTGATCCATCCATCCATAATCCATATGGGCATGCGTGCCCTTTAACTCCGCTAAAAGGTCTTTCATACTTCCTTCGTTTACACTTTAAAAGATCACCAGATTGTATTGAAGTTATGATTATTAACGCTTAAATACTTATACCTGATTAAGCTTCATAATAAATAATTATATCGTTTGATATTGCTTCTGCTTGCTACATTTTTTTTTTACTTTTGCTGACAAAGGGTGCGGCGGAATATTATAAATCTTACGTAAGATTAAAAATAATATTTTGCTTTCAAAACACTATTTAAAACTTAAACTAATAATACTTTTTTTTTTTACCGAATTTATTTTCATATTTATTACTTAAGATAAATGAGTGTTTTGATAACCCACTTTAAACTACTAAGGATAGATTTTTCTTAAATGTTCATTTCGGACTAGGATGGTTTGAAACAACTCCAATAAATATATCTCCATTTATTTTATAAAAGTTAATACAAAACTCTAACTGTAATTATCTAATTATCATTTTTAGGAGGGATGAGTTCACAATATTTACAATATGAACATGATAGTATACTAAAAGATATTTTCTATGGATTACAGAGTGAACAATTTTTAAAAATTTGTCAACGCGCATGTGATGCTTCTGTATTGCAAGCGTCCATAGGCTCAAAGAGTACCTACATTATCATAGGCTGTAGTGACTGCTTACTACCAGGCGGGCCCCACGCTTGTTTGTCATTGTAGTGGTATAGAAAAAAATACAAATTCAATCAATTCTTTACTATCATAACAATATTGAGAAGTTTGAGTCGCATTTATAAACAAAAAAGGATACTTCTTTATTAGAGATTGCAGAAAAAGACTCGTGTGAAAAACAAAATTTAGTTATGTTTTTAGATAAATTTGTTTCTAGTTATAAATATAACCTAAAACATAGATTAATGTTATAGGCTTTATTAAGTTGACTATATACTATATATAATATATATATACTATACACTATAGTATATAGTATATAGTATATATATATATTTAGTATATATACTATATACTAAATAATTAATAAAATTAAGGCTCCATAATTAACTATATATGATCCTTAGAATAAATAAATATAAAATACATTTCTATACTTTGTACTTATAATAGTGGAAATGTATAATTGACATAAATTGAAAAAGGTAGAAAATCTATATGAAAAACTAGCTTAAAAGTAAGATAATTAATTCTAATAAAGTACTATATTATGAGTGTATTTACAAAAAAAAACTTAGGCTTCGCAGCGTAAATATCATGCGTTATTTTTATACAATAGTGTAATCATAATTGCCTTTACATTACGGTAAACCTATACCTATTTATTTACATTACGGTCTTCATTATTATTTAAAATGAAAATAATGGTTTCTAGATAAGGACTAATTACCAAGAAAAGCACATGAATCAACCGAATTCGCTCGTTACGCAATCACAATTTACTGGCGCGTGACGTAGTTAGAGATTCAACCAATCATAGAGCGTTTGTGATCAATGGCAGAAGTTTAAATAGTAAGTATTTTATGGGATTCGTGAAATTATGATGCCATCTGAAAAAAAAAAGTGCAACTTTGTAATCTCAATGATGTAACTTTAGGTATATGAAACTTATAATTAATTATTGTTTCTTGAAATAAATTAAATTAGTATTTCCGATGTCTTCACCAAAAGCGTATTGTTGTATTCGTGGATGTTCACATAGGTCATATAGGAATAATAGACTGAATAGACAAGTGAAATTTATCGTTTCCCAGAAAACTCGTTAAACAAAGAGTGAATAACTTATTAACATATTCAGTGAATAAATGCAGTGAAAAATTATATTGTATACCTATATTAAAATAAAAAACAAAATTATAAGTTGTTTCATTATAAACATCATTAGACAAAAACAATAAATGTGTGAAAACTAATATAATATAGGTAACGTTTGTAAGATAAATGTTAAGGTTGACTTTAGATTACATATCGTTGATTTTTATGGTGTAAAGGGGTAGAAGAGAAAGGGAGTGAAAAGTGGTTACTTATTCCTCTGTTAAGGAAAAAGCGCGGAAGCGATTAGTTTTTAAGAAATATAATTTTAATCTTTTGGGGTTATGTCTATTCAATAAGCAAAATCATGACAGTAAGACTTGCAAAATAAATATGAATGTTACAAACTTTATAATTATGAAATTGGGTTCTATAATAATCATAATAAATGTCAAATATTAATAATAATAGGATACATAAAATAAATGCTCAGAAGCTTCTGAAATTTGTAAATGAAATGTAATATTAAAAAGTTGTTTTCTCATAAACTATTTATTTCCGCGGCGTGGAATCATATATTTAGCTTAAATATAAAATGAACTAAGTGATAAAAAAATTGATATCTCAGTTCGACGGGAAATAATTTAAAGTTGAGCCCAGTTGAGCCAGTCTTATCCTTTTCGTATAAATAAAATAATGCTTACTGCTAATGTTTCCTCACAATAGTGTACAAATGTGATACTAGAGGGCGTGACTGTCTGCGTAAGTGCTCTATATTTCGTGCACGATCCCTACTACTAGTTGAACTGAATAATAATATTTTTCAGTGTTTTAATAAGAAATCATTAAAAATATATAATAATTTAAAATTACACCGACAAGGTTCATATTGAAATTTTCATATAATTTATTTTTTTCCAAAATGAAATAATTCTTTGTAATAAAAAAAGTTGTCTATATTATTCTCTACTACAGCCTTCACTAAAATTTTACTAGTAGCACAGCTAGTAGGATTATACTTTATGTGCTGACCACCCAGACTGGCAATTGGTTGAAATTTGCAAATGTTTAACTGGAACTACCAATTGCAAAGCTCCAGGCACACAGCGTAAAAATGTCGTCGCAGTTGTAGTTAATTGTTTATCATTTTCGTTTTCTTTTAGCTAATTAATCACGGGTGATCTAGCTTCGACGTCACCTGTGTTCTGCGTTATTGTATTTTGTTTTCAAACAAATTAAAACAACAGGTAAGTTGTTGTAGTATGTATTGCTAAATAAAGTTTGTTACTTTCTCTTCTCTATTCTGACAGATGATACTGCTAATGTTTTTTTGAGTTTGTAAATAAAAACAATTAACATTAGCATTTGATAAAAATGCTTACGTTAACATAAATGTATGTTTTGTTGACGTAATGCTTTTCTGTGTAGCTAGGTGTCTCCTTACCTATAGTTTTGTAAATCTGTTTTTGTAGTTGGAAAGTTTTTTATTTGATAATTGAGACAAAGGTTTTGCAATTGCTATATAGATATCATGGCCGACGAAATGGATCCGTGCGAGTGCCTGTGGAATCACGAACTGATGATGCGACGCCTCATCTCACTGGTAAGTAATTATCGTGTGACCTTGGTCTTATTTGATCAAGTGGGTGTAAGTTTTTTTATGATTTTTTAAAACTTGTTTGTTGATTAACTTATTTTTCTACCAATAAAATTTGAATTTTTCAGCTACTTTATACTAATAATTAAAGTATAGTTTTGGAAAGATTTAAATTTGTTTTCACTGAGGTCCAGACCAATATAAAAAAACTGGATTTTCCCTATAGTCTCAACTATTTGCTATATTATGTGATATATTACATATTTATATTTTTTATGCACTTTAACCTTTCTGCCAGTAAAAAAGTGGCATAACCCACACTTAATATTTTAGATAAAGATATCGACATTGACTTTTATAACAAATAAGAACAATACCTTGTTAGAAAAATAAAAAACACTGCTACCTCATTTAAGCAAATAAAAACAGGTAAATACAGTAAATGAAATAACAAATATTAATTTGTATTTTGACATTGAGCATATTCAGACAGAATCCTCATCAGTATCTGCCAATCTGTCTAAAAGAATACTAATTAATCTTATTACACTAATGGTTACATACTTTATTAGCAGATCTGTAATTCAAACAACATAAGTGTAAAAAGTAGATTTTCAGTGTTTAGATCACTGGTATCCAGTTTATGTCTTTACAAATCTATTGAATGTTTATGTTTATACATACTCCTATTTTTATATCAATGTGCAAAATCTATAAATATATAGTAAGGTACAATGAAGACCTTGTTTATGTGTGTTCTTCAGGAATTCATTTACACTATGCACTATATATACACTATCAATAATTATCTACCATTGCTTACTTAGTCTGGTCTCTTATGTTTCATTGTTCATTCATGTTTCAGAATATTAATAGTACTTTTTTTTTTTAAAGAACTTCTATAATATATTTAGTAGTGTGTTTTAAATTCATAGTAGTTTTAGTGTTCAAGAATTAAAACTACATTTTCCTAAACATAGTTGTAGTATGATAGATTTTATGTCTCGAAGTGTGAAGTAATTTTATGTTTTAACTTAATTCAGTATTCAATACATAATTAACAAGCATGAAACAAATAAACTCTTATCGGGTTTGTTTTGAATTTCCAATTATTCTGTAACACTAATTGTGTTCAAAATAATTTATAGTTTTATGTATTGTTTTTTTTTTTTTTTAATAATTGGTATGCTTTTTTATTGCACTGCTAGTGCTGCTGCTACTGCTGTTTTATGAATGCACTGGAACTATTATTGCATTAAATGTTTCTAATGTGTTAGTTGATTTATTGCATTTGCTGGGTGGAAGGACACAACCACTACACACCAGGTTTAAAAACCACCATAGTGGCAAGCTTAAGTGTGTTACGTTCTGGGATTAGCTGGTGTCATATCCAGTTATCAAGCGTCCCTATGCACATAGTGATAAATACGTCATAGTGACTCTCTTTTAGCTTGTCACTTTTCGGGATCAGCCAGTGTATCCAGTTATCGATAGATTGTAGAGATTGTGCTGAACTTACTTATTTGAAACAAAATTATAAGATTATGTGTCGGAAATATAATCATTAAAAGGCAAATAATCTTATTCAGTACATAATACTAATGAAATTAACTTCATAATTTAAATATTTAGAGTCTGCACTAAAATCACAGTAAGCTTTAACGCGCATAGTTTCAACATGTACCACTTTTGTATCTTATCATAATCTAATCAATTAACTGTTGACACTGACTTAGTTACTCTTGGTTACTCTATATATTAAATTTAAACACATACACACACAATATACATTATTGTACACGAAAATAAGCATACATGTTATAACTAATTACATTACTTGTGTACAATTAAGCGGCCTTATCGCTTAGAGAAATCTCTTCCAGGCAACCTTTTAAAATTTATATAAATTGAATTAGAAAAAAACCTAGCGGCAAACATATACATATGACAAATATACATATTTTGAAATGAAATACAATGAAAACAGTTATAAGCTCATACATTAATTTAGGTTAATTTTTTTTAATTCAAAATTCGTTTGTTCCTAGGTCTAACAATTTATAACACGATGTCATGTTTTTTTATTAGTACACCATAGTGACGTTATTGTACCTGATGGTAAATACATACAGTATTTTATTAGACAAACGGCGAGCAATGAAATACCTACCGATAATCCATCGAAGGCGTGCAAGCTAGAGATGCCACGTATAGTGATTTTCCCGAATATCAAATATTCAGCCACACTCTGAGACGAAACGCCGAATATTCGGCGCGGGTGAAAGTTTTAGACCTGCCTCATTGTAATTAGCGTGCAACGGCGGTGCAGGAGGCGAATTTGTTTTATTGCGTTCATTTGGTCACGAATTAAATTAAGGAAGTCGCTGCAAAAAATTTTGAAAAAGATAGAGATGTAAAAAATTAAATTACAAAAGAGAGTGGCTTTTATCTAAAAACTGTTTGGTTAGAGCAGACAGCAGACCCTTACAAGTGTTAGTCAGCAAACTTACAACAGTATCCAAATCTGAAAAAAATCGCATTAAATCATCGCCCGGTAGTAGCGTCTACAGAAAAGCGCAATCGGTTTTTATAAACAAATGCTGAAAAAAACGTTTTCATACATCACAGCTCACCACTGATAAATCTTATGTATTAATTGTAATCTTTTGTTGGTAAAATATTCATTTTGGAGAAATGTGTTTTTTCTTGTTTTGGTATTCGCCGAATATCGTTTATTAAAAAAAGTGTGCGAATAGGCCATATACCGAATATTCGTGGCATCGTGGATATAATATACTTGCTGATTACTGCCGCCTAACGTGCCCCCAAGATAGGTATTATACCTAGTGTATGGTGGTCGCAATCCAATCAGACACTACCATCTAGTCGCCTGCAATATCCGCTATATAAAAATCCATACTAATTAGACGCATTTGGAAACTGTTTTTTTTACTGATTGAAAAATAACAATTCACTATCATGATTTCACTGTCCAAGACTAAAATGATTATAATGCATACTTACATACAATTAACAAAAAAAAATCCTAATGAATTGGCAAATTGTATAGAGCGAATTTCGCAAGCGCAACGATTATAACATATTATGGTACTTCAGTGAAGTAAACAACTAACTTCCCACACATATGACGCATATTATCTTATCCGTTTAAATTGAACGAGAATTGTTCATTTCCATCATGTTTAGAATGATCTATTGTTTTATATGTATAACTTTATACATTACTCAAAAATAAAATTGGTGATCATAGGGACTGCCGATAGAAATGGAAACTTATAACTTAGAATTATTTTCAAGCGCCAATATAAATACGAATATTTAATATAATTAAAAAAAAATCTTTACGCTACGCGCAAAGCACACGATCAGGTATATACGTGTATACGTATTTACTAGGAGGGATCAAAAAGTAGTGAGAACGACATACTCCTTGGTAAGAAAAAAATATACTGGCAGGCATAGCTCAGATACATATTTGTAATATTAATAAAGAAAAAAATCTTCGATTCTCTTCTGTTTTTTTTTCTGAATGTAGTCATTTGTTTGCTTCGTGTCGGAACGTGTTCTCGAAAATGGAGAAAAACGAAGTGCGATCCGTTATTAAAAACCTCTGTTTAAAAAAGTTAACGACGCAAGAGATTGCGATTTGGAGGCAACATTAGGAGAGTCTGCTCCGCCGTATTCCACTGTTGCAAGGTGGGCTTCTCAATTTCGAGTAGGGAGAACGAGCACGGAAGACGAACATCGTTGCGGTTGTCCATCGACGTCAGTCACCCAAGAAAATGTTGCGAAAGTCGAGAAAATTGTATTGAGCGATCGAAGAGTTACATCCGATACTTAATTCAAGAAACGGGCATTACATATGGAAGTATTCAATCCATATTGAAACAATCTTTGAATATGAGAAAAGTCTCCGCAAGATGGATGCCGAGAATGTTAACCGACAGTCAGAAACAAAATCGACTTGACATTTCGAAGATATTGTTGGACAAGTTTCAAGAAGATTCTGGAAACTTTTTGTCTCGTTTCGTAACAATGGACGAAACATGGGTCCATCATTTTGATCCCGAGTAAAAACAGCAATCTTCGCAATGGAAACGGCCATCATCACCAACCCGAAGTTTCGTGTCGTGGCATCGGCTGGCAAGGTTATGGCCTCAATACTTTGGGACTCAGAAGGGATATTGTTCATTGATTACCTGGAGCGTGGAACCACTATTACAGGCCAATATTATGCAGCTTTAATTCCCAAGTTGAGGAATGCCATCAAAGAGAAAAGGAGAGGGAAATTTCGAAGGGGCGTGCTGTTTCATCACGACAACGCACCCGCGCACAGGTTGGCTGTTGCGATGGCTGCCATTCAGCAAGCTGGCTTCGAATTGGTTGACCACCCCCATTATTCACCAGATCTGGCGGCTAGCGATTTTTATCTGTTCCCCAAATTGAAAAAATACTTAAGAGGAAACAGGTACGAAGAAGATAACGAGGTGATGGATGCCGTGGAGAGCCTTTTGCAGGACCAAGAGAAAACTTTTTTGTGAAAGGGATTGAAGCCTTGGAAAAGCGCTGGACTCGGTGTGTAGAGAGACATGGAAACTATATAGAAAAATAAATTATTAAGCTATCAATAGTCATTATATTCTATCTCATTCTCACTACTTTTTGATCCCTCCTCGTATATGTATTCGTGTAGACAGGCTGTGCATGCGCCGGATATCAGAGCAGTACATGCTATAGATAGATATAGATATACAATTAACATTAGCATGTCGGTGACGCGAACCCATAATATTTTCCCCCACCAAAAGTGCTCAACACGGCTAAATAAGTTTTCACTTCAAAAAAATAAAGGGAAAATCAACCCAAGACGTCGAGAGCTATCCGGGAGTAGAAAACGGAAATTGTTTTAAATACTTTATATGTTGAAAATAATACCCGTCAATTAATATTTATTCAGTATTACACATTTAAAAGTAATATAAAATTATTTTGTAATATAAATAACATGCTGCCGGCGTGACGTCATCACTCAATAAATTAAACTATGTTTTAAAGGTATTATGTGCGAAGTTGACTTTACTAGAATTTCAATTTTGAAATTTCTTTAGGATATATAATTTTAAAGCCTATATTTCAACACCTAGTAATATTTTTAGAGGCATTTATTACAAGATAAGTATGTTTAATCATTGTACAGTGACGTCACATTTTCTGTATAGCGTTTTCAATCCACGTGACAAACAAAAAAATATTTTTCGGGAGCTAAAATTAAATAGAATAACAATAGTTTTTTATTCTGATTTGTATTGTTTTAAGCCTTTTTATCGATTAATCAATATTATAAAAAACTAGAGAATATTTGTTACATTGAATATTTTGAATAGTATTTTTAATAATAAAAGACACTGTTATTATAAATGAGGATAGCGACGAAGATTAATATGATTTCATTCGTTTAGCATACTTTTTAATTTGATTAGTATCGTTCAAGTTTAATATGCTTTTTTTTAAGTTTTTCATTTAATTAAATGGTTCAAATAATTAAAACAAAATATGTTTCTATTAAAATATTATTTAGTACCGTTAAATACAATTTCATCATAAAAAACCGTTTTTTTTTGTCTATTTTTTTAATTTGGTATGTAAATGATCGCCAAGTGCCGAAAGAAAAAGGCCGTTGGGACAAATTCTGCTTTCTTATCCGGCTATGCTAATTGTGACTTTTTGTGTTGTGTTTTGTTGTTACGTTATTGCGTATACTGATCATTTGGCTACTAAACACTAAACATGTATTTGTCACACTTGACATTGGCGAAAAATCATAGATAGGCAGAAACCATAAATTAAAAAGAGCATTTGGTATTCTTAATTAACATTCAATATTATTATTAATAGTAAAAAAATGTGACATGACGTTCAATTATTATCGCTTCCAAACACAATTATTATAGTCAGCACTAATCGCAGAAATTTGAGACATCTTATACCTAATTAGAAATGTTATATTTAGTATATTATCCTACGTAGCAAATGATAGAAATACTAGCTACTAGCTGTAATTTCAATCCCGGTCGGTATTTCGAAAAGGTTCTAAAGCTTATGTTATGCTTAGCTAATGATTAAGTGTCTTTATTGCTTATTTCAGTCATATTTAATATAGACTATTACTATTCGTATTTTTTTATTATTTGAGTATTCCTGACCTAAGCATTTCCAGGCTGTGTCGAACACCTTGAATAAAGCTTTTAATTTTGACAATAAATGAAACTCAGGTTTTTAATCCCCGACACAAACAGGATTTAACCTTTGTATGTGTCATTGTAGCTCCCAAAAGGCTAAACCGATTTTTATGTAGTTTTTTTTTTGTTTATTAGGTTACTTGATCGAGAGTGTACTTACTCATAGCTATGAATCAAGAAAATCTGTCCAGCCGTTTGAAGAATACGAACTTTTTTCTAGTTAATAAATGAATGCGAGCATCTTCCACAGGTCTGATCGAGTGGAAATTTGGTATTCTCCTACTTCAATTATATTAGAAGAATATGGCAAATTCTGATGCTGTAGCATCATATGGAACCTCAAGGATACCTAACTCCTCACCAACTTACAGCAGAGATATATATCGTTTTAGGCTAATTGGAATGGTCTCAATAAATGGGTTACAAGCTTATGTCGGGGTTTTTTTTTACCTTATTATTTATATCTCTATTATTAAGAAGAGTAGACTTATTGCTAAGAAGTAAGGATTTTGAATATGTCAGTAATCTTTGAAACTACCGATCCGATTGTAAAAAATATTTCGCTGCGTTCGGGCTGATGGTAGGCTATGTTTATAGTATATAAATTTTTATTTGAATTCAGAAAAAAGTTACTACAGAGTAAAATAATATGCAGTGTGTAGTAATAAATAATAAACAACAAGTTTAGGTAACTTAGCACCCACTGCATTTAGTCCATAGTTAGAAAACCACCACAGACGTGAATATAACGTCTAATACTCAATTTATTTTGTCTAACTCCTGAGAATACAGTTTGTAATATGGCATGACGTATAAACATGACTGGCATATGGCATAAACCACATCACACATTTTTCCCGGGGTTGAAACTAAATGAACAGATATTTATTAGTAATCAGTTTATCAGTTACATTTGGATATATAGTTTAGATAAATGTCTACATCGTATAATATCATAAAAAAAATATAATAAAACGTCGGAAGTCGAGTGTAGACCGGTCGAATATCTATGAGATGTCCGCAGGCATGTATAAGGGAATTTTTCTTAATTCGCGTACATTTACTAACCTAAATTAGTAGCACTATCTATCGACTGACGGTAAAAGAAAAATACAGTACTGTTGATTTATTTGTTTGAAATTGCTAGCTGATTATGTTATGGGTTGGCGTAGTGATGAAGCTTGTGCCTTCCCTCGGAAAGGATATTTTGCCCAGTAGTGGGATATTTACAGGCTAGTATTATGTTTACTAATATTAAAAGGCTCAAGCGTTTGTTTTCCATTTTTGAACGCGCTAACCTCTGGACAGATGCACGGCGCGGTGGTCAATTGTTCGAATAAATTTATAACACGGGTGAAACCGTGGGGCACAGATAGTTTATTAATAAAAAGTCATACGAGTACGATATTCTCTCAAGTATTACAATAAGCTAATAGTACAATTTTTAACTAAAAAGACAACCAAACTTCAATTATTTTGAGGAGGTCCCTGGTGTATCTTCGTAGTTGAAGGTCCAATGCCAATGAAATCAAAATAGGACCAACCTTGACGTCTCCCCTTTCCAATGAAAAAACAATCCTCTATATCAGTTCATAAACAAAGAAGTTATGGCTGAAACCATAATAAAAAATACATTCTAATTGAGAACCTCCTCCTATTTTTGAAGTCCGTTAAAAATTGGACCCACAGCTCCGGCAAGGCCAGTCGTACTGCACGGACAGCGAATGCTTAGAGCAGCTGCCGGGACTACCGCGGGCGGAATCCGCCGGCAACAGCTTCTTGGTGATGTTCGCTATGATGGCGCTCGCTGTCGCCATGTACATAATGCGGCCACGCCGTAACCAGATACAGGACGTTGCGAAACCTGCACCTGACCGACACGTAAGTACAATTAAACATACAGACTGACTAAATTTTTGACGGTATCTTAATCTGTCACGTGGTTTTTATTTTAGTTCATAAACTTATGTTTTTGATGATTATGTAATTTTGGTAGCATTTTACGACATGTCGTTTGGATTTTACAAGTGAAGTGGATTATAAATAATAACTAGGAATATGCACTGTTACTATAAAAACTCCCTGGACAGTTGACGTTGGCAGAATTGTGGATGAACATTAGATAAAAAAAAGAAAAATTACTCATGTAACCTTTTCCGTTATCGGTGGCTCATATATAAGAAAAGCAATATTTACTCCACGTAAAAACCGACATTCGTCTGTATTTTCTGTTTACCAAATGTAAATGTGATATTGACCAAAAAAATGATTTTTTTTAATGTTTAACGTAAAAGGATAATAATTATATCGATAGCCCCATAAATCATAACCAATAGGCGTACATGATAAACCTACATGATTGTACCCATCTATACATATAATAAAATTGAAGTGTCTGTTTGTAATATCAAAATATCACCTGTTTACTGAATGCATATTAAAGTATATACGGTACCTATAACAAACATAATAATTTTTAAATTTTGTGTCTGTCTGTTTGTTCCGGTTAATCTCCGAAAGGTTGGACCGATTTTGACGGGATGTTCACTGACAGATAGGTGATGTTATAAGGAGTAGCTTTAATTTTAAAATAATAAGCATTTTTTGTTGTCCACGTGAGCGGAGCCGTGGGCTCGGCTAGCTTTCGAGAATGTTCTTCGTTCTTGGAAAGCTCGCAGTGAGTTAGATCAATTTACGTAAAACAATCGTTATTCTGATGATAATATATCTATCTATGTTTCTGGTATCACTAGGCTGTATAATTTAAATGTATCGAGAGTAAAACATAATTATATTACACAGTATAGTATGAATACCAGTTTAATCAGGAGGGTCAAGCTATCAATACCACTCATGACCTAGGAGAATTTGTTCTTTGAATTCACAACACGCTTATTAATTTGATATATAATACTTACTTGCAGTAACGATGTCTATTTATAATCAGCAGTGCCCCGCGGCTTCGCACGTTTTGTTAGGCTTTGATTATTTTCATTCCGTAATTTTATTCATTGACAACCAATCCGTTGAGGAATGACATGTACATTAATATAAAAAAATACAAATTGCGATACTAAAAGTATGAAGGCGATTCTTATAACCTATCAATGGGCTAGTTGACTCTTTTTTAAAGTAGGTCTTTAATTATTAACTATTGTCCGATTATAGGAAAAAAATATTACCATATTTTTTAGGATATAGAAAACCGCAAAACTATATTTTAAAAGTTTACTTTTTGTAAACAGGCGAAAATGCTGTCAGCCTATTAGTCTATATATTATCTTTGCTCTGACGTCATACGGGTCGAAAACAAACATTTGACATTTAGCAAACGTTGTCTTTTTAATAAAAAGTATCGAGATTTTTACAATGAACAATATTGCTAAATATCAAAATGTATGTTTTCGACTCGTATTACGTCATAGCAAAGATAATATATAGACTAATTAATATGTCTGACAGCGTTTTTAGGGTTCAAAATTAAAAATGAAAAAAAAGCAATTATTAAATTGAAAATATGTAGCCATCTTACACTTTTAATATCTGAAATCGATAAATATTGGTTTCTTAAGTCAAATACTACAAAAAATATTTATTTATTGCGTAAAAAAATTGATATAAGTCAAGTAGCTTATTGTGGAAAGATGTATATTTCTCTTGTACACAATTTTATCAAAATGGTTATACTATTTTTTTGTTTTTCGAAAAGTATTATTCACAATGCCCTTCAATCACGGGATGACTTATACTTCCCGTGTATAATAAAATTTCATCAAAATATTGCGTTTCGTGATTAGCATGTGTATATCAGCTGCCGAAGGATTTTAGGCTGGCCTGACAGGGGCGCTTCATCTTAATGGACGCAGTTGTTTTTGAATTGTACTTTGCTTACCATAGAAATCGTTAATTTGTGCATTGCGTAATAATAATTGTAAATGACTTACTTTTTATTCTAGGACCGTGATGGTGCACCCCCGACACCGCCAAGAATTTAATCCCCATGACACACGAAAAGACCGTGAGCTTATCCTTGAGGGATCATGCTGTTTTGAATTCCAATAACTGTATTATAAAAAGTATATATAACAAAGTATCTTCGAATACTGGGCAATGGGTGTTGTCAACGTCACGACATTTTTAGTGAAGTGGGTGCAAGTCATTTGAGACGTTGCCATTAAACGTAAGGCATTTTAATTTTTTTTTTTATATAAAAACAATCGATTATAATTTATCTTAAAATGACATTCAAACGTGATGGCAGTTGTATGAAAATAATTGCGTTTCAAACTTTAGACGGGACAATTTAATAGGTCGTCTGATGTCTTTGATATTTGTCGATGTGATAACCTTGATCGCACGTTTAGACACGATATTATAAACTCAACCAAATAATGCGAAGAAATTACTATAACATTCGTATACTACAATAATTAGTAATGTAAAAGCTACATATTTTATTACATTTCCTTAAATTAGTACTAAAACACTTATTATTTCACCATTCATATGTCGATTTAATGATCGTACAATGTTGTCTCGATGTTGCAGATATGTTTCTTTTAAATGAAATATTTATGGCATATTGTAATCATTTCGATTTATTGGTTATATCGTTTAAACATTAAAAACCATAACTAAAATACTTTAAATTCCTAAAACTACTAAAATATCTCTATAATCGGTTAACGTCTTTTTTTTTCGTCACATGCATACGTAGTGAATTTTGACACGTGTCAAATACGACCTACAAAATTGTCCCGAGTATAGGGTTTTTATTCGAAGTAGCATAATTGCTGTTGGCTTTTTCGGCTTTACAGCGTCACCGAACGATAACAAGTATTTTCTGGGTGGCACGAATCATTGTTTCTTATTTTAATTAAAAATGCTACTACACGCTATGCCGGCGGGTATGGCGGGATGCCACCGGCATAATATGTCGTAGAAATTGGCGGTAAGCCCCAAGCTTAATTTCAGTTGTACAAGTTGCTGGCGCGGCGGCTCGTTTTTTTCCGTCAAACCCGCCGACAACCGTTACACAACCAGTAGACATGCCGCGGAGCCGCCGGCACAGTGTGTAGTAGCCAAAAACTTCATTTGATTTGTTGGTCCACTTTTATATTGCAACTTTCTATATGTAAGTCCCACTTTGTTATTATTATTATTATTAGCCCCCTTTAGGTAACTGATAAAGACATGTGCTATTATACTCAATTATTTTCATAACTAGAATAATCATCGTAGAATGCCAATAAATTTATAGAACAAGATATAATAATCATTTATTACAAAACTAATATCGAATCAAGCAGAAACATTTCCTAGATAAGTTACTATCAGTCCGTTGTTTGATATACGCACATAATGTAGGCCTTAGGTTCAACTAATATAGCAGAAGGATACATTGGAAGTAAATTAGGTATAAATTAATTAATGATATTTGTATTAATAAAATTATCCGATTGCTGATCTATTAATTTCTACTCGGTCCAGCTAAATGACGACGGTTCTGTATATAAAGAAATTACTATTCTATGAAACAATGATATTGAAGCGAAGCTTCTTAACGCACATTTGCGATCGCCATACACATGCTACAGTCTACCGGAGAAATTCACGTGTGCAGGTGTGAATGAGCCTACGCAAGTCGACTGTACGTCGTTTCGCATATGAGCTTGTACTAACGTGGATTACAGTACGGTGTCACTTAAAAAAAATGTTTTCGTTTTTATACTGGTCTGCACATGTTTAAGAAACTGCACAGGTAGACAGTAGCATGTGTGAGGCCGGCTTAACTCAGACAAAGTGAAACGAATCGCAAATGCTATATAATATGCTTTATACAATAATCAAAATGGGGTTTAATTGAGAAGCCAAAATTTATTTTTAATTTAAACTCAATTAAAATAGTGCAATTTACCTCGAATATCGTTAATCTAAAAATGATACAGCAGAGATCTGTTAAAATTTCTGAAGAGATAATTTTTATAATTTATGATAATGGTAGAAATTTTTGTTTTATTGTCATTCGTTAAATTTAAGAATACAAATAATTACTACGAGTCCGACAGAGATATGATCTCTTATCCATATTTAGATGAAAAACGTATTTAATGCAATGTTTTAATTACAAATTTACTTGTATGTATTTGTTTTTTTTTTTTGCTCGTGGTATTATATTTTTCAAAATGAAACTGTTTTTTTTTAATATATTTTTATTTTGAATTGTTAATTGTGCTAAAAATAAAATAATGCAAAACAGTACCTGTGTTAATATGCACGAGACTCCCAAGATCTCATTCCACTTTGGGGTCACATTTGACTACCTGACCGGTCTGGGTAGAGATGGCCTAAGCCTTTATAGATTACTGATAACATATTTAATTAAAGTCTAGATAATATCGCACGTTTTCGTTTTCTTTTGCTTGCACATTACGTTAAAATTATATTTAGTGTCATTGTTCCATACATATTATGAAAATAATTTTATTTTGACCTTAATTTTTATTATCATGATTTTTCCATAGTTTAATATGTTGGGTTGGTTCGTCATCGTTTATAAGTTTTACTTCATTTACTCACATACCGAGATTTATTTTACAATATGCAAATAAATAAGTTAGTACTGTGACGTATCGTTTTATTTATCCTGTTTTCGGTTTATTTACTCTATTTATCATATGTTTTTCGATACAGGGAAATTTAGGGCCATTGTCTTAAGTCAGAACTACAAAAAATGAACATTCAATGAATTTGTTTTTTTTTTGTGTTCAATTCTAACCCTAAATATTCAAATAAAATTTGATCAAATGGTAGCTTTGCTGTTTCAAGAAATCAAAATTTTCTAACAATTGTTTGTAATTAAGCTGAATAAATAAAAACTTAGTTTACTGATACGCTTTCCTAATTAATCACGGAATCTACACATAAGTTTATTCCATTACTTTGATTAACATTGCGATAAGAATACATTTTCATAGTAGTATAAGTAAAAGAAAAACCTTACTGATTTTAACATGGGTGCAATAAATGTGGGTTGCATATGTTATAGGAAATGTATGAAATGCTGGCATTCTATAGAGCTCCTAAGAGTAGTCGGTAATCTATGAATGCCTATGTATTCTATAGAATACCAAATGCCATTTAGGTAAAGTATGAAATACATCTCGGATTCCTTTCAAATATCACGTGGGAGTTTTTGGGGGGACCTGTGTCGTGACGGTTTTTGTTTTAAATTAATAATATTTTATTTTAGTTCTCGCAGTAGCGATCATGAGACCGTGCCGTTTGTCAGTACTTCTTGGCAAGTCCACCCTAACCTAACCGAGCATCATTCGTATTGTACGGACTTCCCAACAATCCCTGCAACTGGATCTCCGGCTTTCTGCATGAACGCAGAATTCATGTTCTTGTAGGATATGATGATTCGCAGTTCATATCGATAAACGCTGAAGTTCCTCAAGGCTCTGTGCCTTCGTCCACTTTGTTTCTTCTGCATATCAATGATAAATTACCTTTAGGCCATACTCATTGCTATGCAGATGACAGCACCATTCATGGGTAATATTACAGCAAGCCTTCATGCGGTCGGGAAGAAACAGAGAAGAGACGGGAGGAACCTGTCATTGAACTTAACCAATCCTTGCACCGCGTATCTACATGGGGAGAAAAGTAACTTGTTGAGTTCAATGACAAGAAGTTTCAGGCATTTCTTCAAAAAATCTCCGTTTTCTACCCTTCCCCATTCTTCAGAACGTCTCGCTTGCAATACGTAACAGCCTCAATTTCCTAGGTGAGGATATTCAAAGCGACCTCAACACCAGGAATACCATCGGGAGTTTCACGCCCGGTCAACTGTACCTTCTTTACAAAACACAAGTTTGGCCGGGGAATGGAATACTGTTTGCATCTCTGGGATTGATCCGCAAAAGACCTCCTTGATGCTCTGGACAGGTTGCAGAGACAGGCTGTCCGCATTGTTAATAATGCAGACGTTACCAAATACATCGAGCCGCTTCTGCTTCGCAGGAACATCGCCTCGCTGAGCGTGCTCTGTATCACGGCGAATGTTCTGAAGAGCTATTCAATCTAATTCCCTCCTCTCCTTTCCACAACAGAACCACAAGCGCAGGGCTTCAGAGTCACAATTTTACGATAACCTCCATCGCGGCACGAACTAAAAAGTTCTTTTTATATCTTATCTTTGTCGTACCATGAAACTGTAGAATCATCTTCCGGCCAATGTGTTGCCTTATGAGAGAGGAGGTATTTATGCAAGCCGGCATGACAATGGCGACCACCGATGGATTTCGATCTCTCGTTGGTCTTTGTTGTGTTTGGATTGTATTGTACTTACCGTCAGGAACAGCACCCTTAATTTCCGAAATATTATAAAAAAAAAATTTGCATTAAAAATGATAGCATCGCAAGAGCCAGTGCAGGGTTAGGGTTAGGCAGCTACCTGCACACCCCCCGGCAAGTTGTTGGTAAGCGCCTGTCAGAGTGCTCGCGAAAGGAAGAGCGTAGTAAACCAAGCGGGCCCCATTGCCGGTAGACTTGCCATTAGATTCCCACGCAAATATGATGCGGAAAGTATTCGGGGTAAACGGGGTATGTAGAGACGTCACCCTGGGACGCACCTTTGATATCATGCGTACGTTACTGGTTGGGAACCATGCGGGGTAAACGGAGAGGAGTATGTAGCGACGCCATCCTGGCGTGTAACTTCGATATGATGCGTACATAACTGGCCGGGAACCATGCGCAGTAAACGGAGAGATGGGTGTGTGTAACGGAGATACCCTGGCGCGCACGCTGGACTCAATTGCATATGGGTTGCATTCTATCGAAGATCAGTGCTCCCGCGTCACGCGAAGTAACTATTCGTTGATGTTAGTTTTATTGTTTTCTTGACTCTTTTGTATTATAATTTGTGTTGTGCTTTCGTTAAGTTTAAATAAATCACATTGAACCGCTCTACCGAATTTTTTTTAATAATATCCGTGGCAATAAGAGTAACTTTTTTATAATTTTTGTCAAGTCAGTATAAAAATAATGTAACATTAGTTTTCTCTTTCTTGTCCTGTGCCGACCCCCCGGTCAAACTACTGGATTCGTCCGTGACATCTTGTGCAGCTTTTTAGTAAAGGCATCAATTAGTTTGTACTATATAATTATTCAGAAGTGGGATCCACAAATAATATGAAAAAAGGGAACCCTTAAGAACTTCCCGAATTAGATCAATAAATGACAAAAGGCATTCACTAGCATTTGTAAAAAAATAATGAGATACAATAAATTGTTTTTAAGTGATCATCATAGCCCTCAGAATTGATAAACTTAAGTTGCAGTGGACCAAGCACATTGTTCATAGAATAAATGGCCAATGGGGTCGAAGAGTTGGCGAACACCCAGTGTGGGCAGATCCAACACAAGGTGAATCTGCGACCATTTGAAGGTTACAGAAACCCACAATATGCATGCAGCGCAAGATCGGTCGTTGTGACGATCTTTGGAGAGATCTATGACCAGCAGTCTACGTCTTTCGGCTGAATATACGGATGAAATTAGTTTCCCTTTTAATATAGTCCAAGTTCGAAAAAACCTTATTTCACGTAATACTTCACGTCGTTGGAAGAATATTCGTCGTTACTGCTTTTCAGTCTGTAGTTTTACTAGCATATGGAAATAAGTAATAACATTTATTTTGAGCATACGATGAATAGACTACTGTCATATTTAATCTAATTTGTAAAGCACAAGTACATCAAGTGTTAATTTGATGAGTCAGCATTTTAAATAAATTATCCTCAAAGTGTCGATTTCAAATCAAATGTATGTACAATGAGATGTTGTTGTATTTGGAAATGAATCTTTTTTTGTAGATATAAAATTGTAATCAGAAAATGTTATCTGTATTCGACAATAGTAAAAAATAGTTATTGCTCATCTTGACTTAGTTTAGTACTCAATTCCAATAATGAATGAATATTTAATAATAGTATTGTTAAAATATCACCACCTCGATGGAGAGGTGGATGGTAACCATCATGAATCTTGTATTCTATCAACTTCGCTTTTTACTTTCTTCAATAAAGTACTCATCCGTTTAAATGTGCCAATTGAATTGGGTAAATTCTCAAAGTTAATTATATCGCTTATATTTTTAGCAAACTTCTCGTCATTCGGTAGTTTGACGTACGTGGACGCTACATTCATGACTGGTGTGCCGTACTGTGTACCTTTTACATGTCCCGGAGATTTACTTTCAATGTTTTTTAATAGTTCAAAATGGCTGTTTGTTTGTAAAACATTCTCTGCTTTACTTTCATCGTTAGTAGCATCTTTTTCATTATGTCCTTCTAACTCAACTCCTTCTGGTGCATTGTCTGTGTCATAAAGTTTTTCTTCTAAAATATCTGCATTTATATTATTGTTTTTATTATCCGCTGCATTGTTATGGTTGTCTTTTTCATCATCAGAGTTAACAATAGAAGCACTTTTATTTTCACAATTCAAGGCGTCTAGTAATAACCGTTTTTTAGATTCTAGATCATCTAAACTCGGGCTATCTGGGCCACTATTTACTTGCAATATTTCCTGAAAATTATTTAAGTTACATTTATTTAAGTGATAACCAGCATCCTACTATTAATTTTGAAGAAACTGAATTAATATTAAACTTTCTGGCATCTATGACTAAAGAATCATTGCATAAATTGATAATTTCTTTCTTTATATGTTTTTAGATATGCAATTTGAAGAACATCGACATTTAACTGTTGAACCGGAATATTGTATAAATAAGTATTTCAACAGGCTGGTATAGAAATAGCTACTATTGATAGAATCTTGGTCTCTTGACAGTCACCATTTTTAAACTATTCTATACTCACCATCAAATTTGAAATACAAAAAGACTGATCTTTAATTCCTGTAAAATCCTATTTATTCCAGTCAACATATTTCAGATATTACTTACATCTACATAAAACTGTTATACTTACATCATCAACATTGATGGTAATGTCTGTGGGCATTGGTATGTCCTTTACTTGCATGATATCAATCACCTCTAAATCATCATCCTCAGTCGTTTGTCCGGCGTTATTTAATTGTTCTTCTACCACCACATTTTGTTTAGAAGTTAGAGGTTGTATAGAATTCGGTTTACTTACAAGGGTTGATGGACTATTTGGGGAGAGTGGTGGTGAAGAATCCGGAGGAGGTGGTGGACCTGCTGGTGGTGGCGGTAATGGAGGAGGAGCTTCATCAGGCAAAGGTGGTACTGTTGGAAACGCCGCTTCTTCTACAACAACGACAACACATAACGATAATGAGCAATTATACTATGAAAACATGATGAATTTAGAAGCTCAAATAATTATAACCAACAGAAAGCTGTACTATGCTTTTGCTACTAGCTAGACGAATGTATAATGTCACACATCAAGTATATTGCCATAATTATCTAATGTAAATATTATAGACCCCACCACAATAGATTACATTAAAATAAATAATTTTAGTGTCTCAAAGAAAATCTTGAAACATCCAGATTCACCAGTCGGAATGATACCCCGGAATGATTTTACAGGTACCTTGTGATTATAATTTTAAGTAAATTTTTACTGTTAATATGATGATGTAATATGTCCTTCGTTGTAATTCACGTAAATATTATTTTAAAAAAACTAACCATCTCCACTATCCAACTCCATCTCAGCTTGGCTTTCTTGTGGTGTTTCAGGCATTGCCGATGGAAAGAAAGCCAACTTTTTACGTTTATAGGCTTTCATGGCATTTGGTGCTAAACTTTGGAGCATCGCCAACTTGCTATCCTGATCTGACATTGGTGGTAGACCAAACAGATGAGCTTCCTAGCATATGCAAAAGCTTTATTTTAATAATAAACATTTTTAAGTATCCTCATTATAAATAATAATCTTAACGTTATTTATTTATAAAATATAGTTTATTTATTTATATATTTATAATTAAATATATATATTGCATTTTTATTTTTAACCAGCACACCTCTTTATACCGCGAGCTGACTGGCACATTGAATCCAGGATAATCCAATATCTTCTTGATATCAAATTTATCTTTAGAACCAGGTTCGCATACTTCGCCTTCTTCCTCTTCAGGATCGAGTATGGCCTTGCCCTGAAAAAAGAAAACCATTACTAGAACTTACGCATTAAATTCAACTACAAGACACTTTTTCTCATACTGCAAAGATTTGGCAAAAAGTAATTGATATAGAGCCATTTTTTATATTAGCATGGCAAGTTTATACTTGCTTGGATATGCATACTTTTGTGATCATAGACTTACTGTGGAATCAAACATTGTTATCCCAGAATGTGATATCCGGGCTTCTTCTAGCCATCCAGGAGGATATCCTAGTAGTCGCATGCGGTAAATGTGCAATGGAATTTCATGCCTTTTCAACCCAAGTGCATGACGCAAATGTCCAGATATCCTTCCTGGTATTAAATGACCATACTTTTGTTCATCTTCTATGTGGTATCGTCTGAAAGGTAGTCAATTTTAAATGTTATCAAGTTATCATTTAAGTGCCTTAAAATAGACAAATCATTATCTGTAGAAGTAGCCAGTTTTTCTTTTGCTTTTTAGGTTGAGTACATACTTTTGTTTTTTAAATTCTAATTGGTATAAATAACCACAGATTATATGAATTTAGTTATGACTTTTTAGTGGGCTCTTGATCTGGCATATGGTGTTTTATTTTAATTCTTAAGGTCATATTATTTGACTCTATATTATGCAATTTTGGCAGTATTTTCCTTTTTTCGAAGGATTTGTCTGCAATCAATTGTTCTATTAGCAGATGTGTTGATGATTTCTGTCTTTGTGGGTGAACCCTCCAAAGAGTTTCTTCTCCTTCAAGTCCAATGAAATCACTCTATTTGGATGATGTCTTTCTTTTGAGCCTTTTGTTATAGCTGCGATTGGTTGACTGTGTTGCTAGTTTGTTTGGGTGGTTTTCAAGGAGATTCCAGTATATAAAAGAAGTACTTCAGATTTGTTCCCTTTACCGTTATCATATGTAAATGTTTGTGAATTACTGCATTGGTGATGTACTAGAGTACATTGGCTATATTGTGATATATAATGTTTTGCATTCTTTGCAGCATAGATATATTTTAGAGTCACAGATGCTTCTCCTGAGTTTTATAACTACATGCACACCTCCTAAGTATTTTTTACTTACTATCTGTTGATAGTTTGGTTTTTCGTCCAACCAACCAGTACAGATTTCTATATAGCAAATTTAATTCCTTTTTACCCTCATGTGCTACTTCCATGTTAGACACCAATATGGATATTTTACATATTCACTATGTAGGAGTGTAGAGTTCTCAAGTCTGACAGTTTCCTTTCCTCAGGGTAAAGGTCACATGGACTGACTATGGGGTGTGGCTAGATTTCATCACATTTGAAGCCAGTTTCTTATTTGGGCGAAGTCATGTTGAAGAGCAAATGATGCTTTACCAGGGTCACTATCATTAGCCAAAATAGCAGTATAGTCAGCATACATAGAAGTAGTAACATCAGATATTTCCGGAAGATCTCAGGTGTACAATGTGTACAGGATAGGGCCCATGAATGAGCGTTGAGTTGCATTTGCTTCTTTTAGTTGAAAGACCCATGTTTTTGGATAGGAGTTCAATAAAGGAAAAAAACTTTGTGGGAAATATTTTATCATAGACATGAAGGTGGCATTATACTTGTTGTAGTTAGTTATTTTGCACATGCGAAGTTGATTATATATAATTGTAGGAAAATGTATTTTAAGTTGCAACAAAAAGTCCCTAGACAGTTTTAACAAGGTAGCTACCATCTTGTTAAAGCTATGTTTTAAGATGACAAGGTTAATTAGCAAAAATTTCTATACACATGACCTTGTTGGAATTCCTAATGAACACAGTTGCCATTGAATAAAAAAGAAGGAAAGTTAGCTATGATGCAGTACAGATAGGTTTTTCATAGTTATCTGTAATATTCCAATTTCAAAAACAAAAGTACCAACTAAGTACTCCATCCATTTCATACCCTGTAAAAAATTGTATAAATAAATACTGACCCTACTTTTTGCATTGTCTTTCTATTCTCTGCTATTCTAGCATTATTTCTAGGTAACTGACACTCCCTAAGAGAGTGGTCACCATTACAGTTAAAACACATTGGTTTCCATTTAGCAGGAGGCGGTGTCGACTCTCTCACTGGCAAGTTTGAGATTAACGTAGAAGCCTGAAACCAGTAACATACATATTATAACAACATTGAAAGAAAATGCTTTTAAGGGGCTGTCTGTTATGGATTGTAATAGGTAGAGGTTGAAATTAGTAAAACACTTAGGGTTCCAAAATGATTTAAAAATTTCTTGTAGAAACACATCATGTAAATATATCCTATAATGGAATTGAAACCTTGTGTGTGTCCTTCTCATACTTGGTTCATTTTTTATAAATATTATTTATGAACACTATATGGATATAACTTTATAACTGCAAGCTTATTTGTAAGTATTATTACTATTATTAAGTGAGCAATTCTTGTACATGTTATAGGCAATGTATGATATAAAGAGAATTATTACATACTTTGCCTAGGCATTCTATAGAATGCCAAATGCAATTCAAGCATAGTATGAAATTTATCTCTGATTCATTCCTATTATCACATGGGAGTTTTTGGCGGGTTCTCAAAGTGTCATGTGCTGGATTTTGTTTTAAACTCAATATGCCTATTCATTACCTAGGCATTGTTAATGTTAATAGCCATTTCATATATTGCTAACTAGCTTCAGGCATTGAATACATTGCCTATAACATATATATATATATATATAATTGGTGTCTCTTAAACTACTCTATCAATTTGAATGAAATTTAGATAATGTTTTATTTTCGAAGTTCTTTTTTAGTGTTGTTTTTTAATGTTAGTACTACTTTTACTAAACTCTTACAACTCTCCTTTTGGTATTATAATAAACACTAATAGATAATTTAAACTTCGGAATGTATATCCCAAGATTTCACAACATCATATTATCACAATTGATAAAGATAACTGCAAGAGACAGTAGATTATCAGCTCATACGCAGCCATGAATGATTAATATATAATATTTAAATATAAAAAAATATTAAAGAGGGAAAATGCCAGTATCTTTGTTATTATTATGGTTAGAAGTACTTAGCAACAGATTTTCAACATGAAGATGATGGCCTCATGTTAATCCACCAACATTTGAACCAGAATTATAAACAGGGTGTCAAATTATTTTTTAAGCTCTAGTTATGACTTGAATACATTCTGTGGAAAGCATATGCATGCCTTTGTCTAGTCTAATGGTTATTCAGGAGAATAAAAAAATGCCAACCTGACTATAACTTGGTATGTCATTATATGTGTCAAAATTTGGATCAGTGTCTACAAAAAATAGATTATTGTCAGTTGTGCCTTTACTTGTGCCGACTGTTTCTTCATCATGCTGGAAGTCTTCAGGCCAAATATCAAGCTCCAAGTCAGTCTCATTTTCAGAATCAACTATACTTTCTTCATCATGAAGTTTTATTAAATTTAACATAAATGTTTTAATCTTTTCTTTATAATTACACGCTAACTTATTATCCCTAAAACGCACAGTCAGCAATGGAGCTCTATTTGAAAAATCATTAACATAATTGTTAGATGAAGGTGAATCCACCACTATGTCCTCATTTAAAATTGTCGTTTTTGCCTGTTCAACGCATTTCTTAGAATCTAATTCACTTTGAACAGCGCTCTTAGTATTTGTAGGCTCGTCGATATCCAATCTAGTATCAACAATTTTCCCTCCATTCTGTAATTTTGATTTTGCTTCGGTTTGATTGATTTCGTCGCATGAACTGTCAACGTTTATCACATCTGTACAACTTTCTTCAATAATCACATCACTTTGAGGTGAACGAGGGGTAACATCTGACTCTAAACGAGTTATTTTAGATTCCCTAACCTCATCTTCACTACTAATCTCAATGTCTTCATTGTCTAATTCATAAATTATATCATTAACGCCCGCTTTTCTTTTAGCCATGATAAGCAATTCCAGACATGGAAACGCTATTAATTATTACAATTATAACTCACATTTATACTCAGATTGTAAAAAATACTCAAAATATAAAACGACACAAAACTGTTGTTACTAGGGATGACGACCACAGAACAATATACTCTCTAACGAGCTATACACCAAAGAGTACATTTGTATATCTATACACAGAGTACGTAGAGGGATACTATATACAAATGTACTCTGTGCGACGATATGAGATAATTATGAGGAAAAAAATCAAATCGTTAGTACTAAATCGATTCAGTGAATTGATATTCAACCTAGAAAGTCGAGTTTCATAATTTTTGAATTGATAAGAACCTTCTAATTCTTTACAATTAGTTAAATGTACCCAAACACATGTAAAGAAATGTCAGTTCTTCACTTAAATACTCAAAAACTCGCGAGTTGGCTATATTGGCTGTGTTTCGCCAATTTCGCAAAGTTTCCTTCGCCTCTTAATGGATAAAAGAAATAAAAAAAAACTTACGTTTAAAATTAGAGCTGATCATTATTACAACAACGAATAACGTAATACATTATTCCTACGCAACAAATAACAAATTATTGAAAACCTAATTAATTATTCTGCTGTCGAATATCCGTTTCGTTATTATTGTATGTATTATTGTAATTTTTTTAAGTCCCTAAACCTACGCGCCTGACGCAAATAAGGGTCATTTTAATGCTAAAATAATTGTCCTACTCTTTCCTGCCATGAGGAATTCACCCACAACATCCCCAGGCAGAAAATTTCACAAATTTTCTTAAAATCAAACAAATTTTCTCATTTTCTTGTTAAAACACCTGACTAACTTAAGTTCAGCAAAAGATTCCCTTCTCATTTAGATGTTATCTTACGCTACCGAAGGTTCCCTTCTCTTTTTATTTGTTGCAACAACTCGTCAGAATTAAAATTTTTGGATAAATATTAACTAACTAAACCATTACATAAATTGTTCATATAATTAAATGTCAAAAAAGCTAATTTTGAAAACTATTAGCCACTAATTTATAATGATAAAATAATAATTTGTATAATAAAATTAAGTAAAATTTTTATAATATAATTGAATATTGAGGTTTAAAATACAGTGGTCTTTCTCTATACCTGATAATATAGTATAGTTATAAAAACAACTTTAATTATTTTAAAATGATAAAAGATAGATTATAATAGTTTTATTGTTTTCCATAATAAGTTAAAGTAAATCGAAAAAAAAATCAATTTTGAGAAATCTATCTTTTTCGGAAAGAATTGTCATCCCTAGTTATGACGTTATGATAAACAGAACAATTTGACAGACCAGTGTGCAGGACAGGGTGATGACCAAAAAATAGTTTTGTATTCTCTTTGGAGTACATATTACCTTCATAGTACCAAAAGACAAGCTGTTTATATTTATAACAAAACCAACTCTTCGTTATTTTTATTTGAATGAGATGGCATCCTCGATTTTGTGTAAATTGTAAAATCCTTAAGTCCAGTCAACAAGTTCTAAATGTTTTTTAACTCCAGATAAAGCTTTAAAAATGTGAGCGATTGTTCATTCGATTCAAAATTACATTTAAAAAAATGTATTTCGAGGATGTACTAGCAACAATTGTTACTAACAAATAAGAAAAAAAAACGGCATTTAATTTTCTGTTATAATATAACTGCGCATAAAAAATATACTGCGCTTTAAATATAGCATATCGTTATGACACGTTTTGTGTCTTATAGCCGTTGTGAACATGCTTACCATTAAGAAGCTTACACCTTACAATTTTTATTTGTCTCTGATGATTACCCATCTCTATGTCAAACCACAGACTGCTAAGTCAAACTGTCATGTAGTGGTATTCTTGGATCTCTGTGTCTTGGATATTCTAACCAATACATAATACATATAATATGCTTCTATAATTTTAACGTAAAATACTACGATTCTGTGGTCAAATATTTTGGGTTATAAAGTCGAATTCATTCATTTTTATTTGTAAAATGTCTATATTGTTTCGAAAATTATCTCGTAATGTTACATGGAATAATATAACAAGACACAGCGAAGCTCAGGTTCTTATTGTTTCTTTTAGAAACTTAAACATTCTGCCATCAGTATACGGTAAGCATTAATATACAAACAAATAAAATTATCAATGAAAATATCTCTAAACGTACTTTAGATGAGATAGGGAAATTTTAATTTACATGAAAGTAGATATGTTTAAAATTGGACACCCGGTTCTTTTTATACTAGCCCGTCAAAATGTTACTACACCTTATGTTAGGGCAGTGCTCAATCCAATAACAACGGTGACCACCGAGAGACTTACAATCCATAGCAGTCACGTATATAATGTTGACTTCCTCTAATGTCTCTTCATATTATGTTCGAAGGGTCCAATGTTGTAGGAAGGAGTAACACACTGGCTGGCAGACAGTTCCACAGCTTGACAGTTTGAAAAAATATTATAATATGTATATAGAAAGAATATTTGACTAATTTATATTTTGATAAAGTTTTTGATTAATTATTTTTTAGATGGTAACCAAGACCCTGCACCAAAATTTTTCTCATCAAATGTTCAAGCTTTACTGAAGAGGCTAACACGGGCAGACTTTTCAAAGGTATTCCGTAAAAGGACTAACCAAGGCTTGCACATGCTGAGAACACCTACATATAAATTTTTAACAAATGAAGAACTTAATGTAGAAATAAGTAAAACAAATGAAAAAGCTAACAGATTACTACAAATGCCTCCAATTGTTAAGGTAAATTGGCTATTGTTTACAATAATCTCAGAAATTCCATAATATTCGTAAATATTACATTGCCAAAACATTAAATCAGTTCAGCTTATTAACATATTTTTACTATATATGTTCATATTTGGAACCATATGGGTAATAAAATTATCAATCATTTCTTTTTTGTTGTCTATAAGTTTTATACATCCTGGATTTACTGCTGTCACAGAAAATATTTAGAAAGTACCCAGAAAAATAAAAATAAATTGAGTACTGTATCTACAGTAAGTCAAATAAATAAACTGTAATTGAAAATTATCTATGATTTATTTTAATTTCAGGTGCAAGAACCCATAAATGATGTATTATCAAAAGATCCCGCTCTTGTTGGATATGATACATCGAAATATTTATTTACAGACATTACATTTGGTGTGGCAAATGAACACAGGATTATTGTAGAAAGGTAAAATCCTTGTTAATTTTAATTGCTTATACTAACTTTGTCTGAAGTGAGTCAGCGTCTTCTGAGAAAAATCAGAAATTTTTGATGGTTACAATTTTTTATATGGCTATCGTCAGTCTTCTTGTTTTACTAGTCTCTGCCTTTACCTTAAAATAAATTAAAGACGAGATTAAAACTCCTTGAGGGAGATACATTTTAAATCATGAGAACTAAGGTTCATTTGATTAAATGTAAATAAAACATATTAACCAAAAACAAAAACAGATTTTACTGAATTAAATTTAAACCTGATAACACTGTATTATATTGTAGGGATCCTGATGGCACTCTGCGTAGCTGTGATCATGATGTCAGAAAAAGGTTGAATCAGGTAATGCATACTATACATATGTACATACATATACATACATATACAGTGCCTGTTTATAATTTCAAAATAACAGAGTTTTACTAAATGCATATGAATGTATATATGATACTTATAACAAAAAAAATTTTTTTTGTCTGCCTGTCTGTTGTGTCTGTATGTATATCATTTTGGCTAACCTCTGAAACGATACGACCGGTTTTGACGGGACTTTCACTGGCAGATAGCTAATGTTTTCAGGAGTGACTTAGGCTACTTATTATTTTACTCTGTAATCCACGCGAGTGGAACCGACAGCTGGCTATAAATATTAGTACCATCCATTTCTTGTATTCTAATTAAAAAATCTAAAAAAATACAGTTCATATTTGTTTTACACTATGCGTTTCAAACGAGAAGCGATAATCGGATTCTCTCCAACATCAGCCACTGCTTTTCAAAATTGTACTGTCAGCAACAATAATATAAAATATAAAAGATGATTTTAAGTATAAATATTTGTTAAGGAAAAAAGAGGTATAGTTACCCTATGTAGCACACCAATCCTACGACGAATTATGGCTAAAATGTTCTACAAATACTAAATTAAAGCACTTCCTACCACACAATTTTTTTTTATTAATGATTTTATAGACTAATTAGAAGTATAGGTATTTTTAATTAATTGTAATAAAAATATAGCCTTTGTATTGTATAAATTTACTAGCTGTGCCTGCGGCTCCACTCCCGTGAACTACAGATTGCCGTTGGTCGAGCGCACGCACGAATCATGCACCACCCGCTCAAAAGACAGAAAAAAACTTATTTTGGGTGATCCTTAGAAAATAGATATATGCTATCGCTGACTTTTTGTAGGTCTTTTTAAGTTATAATATTATGTAGAACATTAATTTGATGTTTGTATGGTACTTTATCTTAAAAAATATATCCTATAACATAGCTATGAAATAAAATAAAATAAACATGTAAATCTTATAAGTAGTTTTCGCGTGAAAAGAACATAAACGGACACACAGGCAGAGACATGAGTTTTATAATATGTAAACTGCTCATTTACCTAATCATCAACATATTTCACTGTAGTTGCATGCGAAATCTGAACCAAGATCAGGGGTTGATAATTATTTGTATATTTGAAATAATTATAATAGTCACTCTTGTTCTAGAAGTATATATACTGAATCATGACTTTAAAAGAATCCGTTGCAGGTGTATTTTCCAACAAATGGACGAAAATTAAAAGAGCCCCTAATGTTCGTTAATGAAGAGCGATTTAATGCATTACTAGAGAGCGAGAAATACGAGTTCATACTTGACAGAGCATGCGTACAATACGAACCTGATGAAGTTGCATACCAGAAAATTACCAGCATCACATACCAGCATGTTGACACAAGAAGGAACTACACTTTACTAAGGTATTTTAGTATTTTATTATGAATTACCTGGTCCTTTCCAGTAGTACATGATTTGACCACAACGCTATCGATCTGTCGCGCTTAATGATACAAAAATAATCTTCTTAATGACGAAACACTTAGATACAGTCACAAAACTATAAAAACATTCAGTAACTTCGCTTATATGAATAACCTGAACTGGTGAATGCGGACTTTGACGTCACAATTCGATTTGACCCATGACATAGCGTTTTCCGATTTTAAATTTCCCTCGTATTTTTAACATTTTTTATTAATGGGAATCTATTAAACAAAACGCAAATAAATGAATAAAAATTTTATGGGTGTACTTTTACAGTAATAAAGATTTCGCTGACTTTGACATCACAATTCGATTTGATGAATGTGTCCACTGCACTATTCCTCCTCTACTTTTCTGTTACTGATGCTATTTTCATACTTAACTGAATCTAAAACCTAAACAACCAGAGTTTGGACAAGCACATGCTGCCCCCGGAAGAGGTTAAATTGCTCTCTGCCAAAAAAGTCCTTTAGTACATTAAATTTATTTTTTTATCTTTATTGGTTTATAGTTGTGGTTACAATCTCACCTGATCTTAAGTGACCCAAGATGATAACACACTTAGCTTAGTGGAAGAATGGCTTCAATTTGACGAGTTTTCTCATGATGTTTTCCTTCACCAAAAAGCTCAGGCCCATTGTAGGTATTCGAACTCGCATCAGTCGGCGCGATGTTCGTACACGGTACCACTGAGCCATCATTGCTTCAAGCTTGATGAGGAATCAGTAGTGTGGGGCGATCACAATAGACCTCATTGGTCGCAGTGATACAGGATTGCATAAGTCTACATACCCGCCATTTAGAATAATGTTATATTTAGAATAACCGAATGTAGTATCTTTCTTTATATTTTTTTTGTTAATATTAAATAATTTATCATTTAATATTATAATTTTACCAGATCCACTCGACACTTCGGACCGCTTGCATTCTACCTAACCTGGCACCAAAACATGGACGGTTTGATGCTGGACATACTCCAAAGCAGTTTTATCAGGGAAGCGGTACTGCTGACTTCGCTACGTCATGCAATTCTCGGTGACGTGGCTGATGGTGAAGCAGCTCACGATTTGGCACAAGAAGTAAATAATTAAAACTACTTATATATTGCTTGTGATTAAAATAGTTATTTATGACACTAGTGCTGTAAGTTGGTCTCGGGCTTACCATAGTCACGAATTTGTAAAAACCAGCTTCCGCACGCGTGTCATACAACGTTTTTCAACACATTTGCGAGAAAACACTACACTATGTAATGGAACAAACTTTTTCTTTCGATTATTTTAATAGCAAATAAGAAATTACATAGTTAGGTCATTTACTCTTGGAAATTAATAGTAAAATTTACTGACTGACTGACGCAAGGTTTCGTCCGTGTTAAATTTATTCTACCAACTAACTCTTCACGGCGCCTCTGCCAACGTACTCTTGCAGCCTATCGTTTTTCTAACTTCCCGTACCTACTTGCCTACAACTTGCCAGATTGTTTGACGTGCATGATTATTGCTTCGCTCCTTATGGTCGTAGCGTGAATTTATGTAGCCTATAATCTTCCTCGGTAATAGGCAATAAATGCAAAAAATAATTGATCAAATCTGATGGGTATTTCCAGAGGTTAGCGCATTCAAACATACAAACATAAAAATTAGCTTTAAACTTTGTCCAGGAGCGATATTGCCGCGAATTATCTTGTGCGCGTTTATACGTGTTTCGCGCGAGCCGAGATACCACGAACTCCTTGGTTACGTCCAGTTTACGCGTGTATTTCGAGGGAGTGCACGTATATAGAGATATGGAGTACGTAAATATATTGAAAATCAATTATGGTCAAATTATGGTGATACGAAAATAATATTCCCATACTGTCTTCAATTCGGAATAAACTTATAAATAAACTATGTGTAATTCTGTAGTAAAAAATTGGATATACTAAGTAATTTCTAGTTTCCCTTCGTTTTCATCTCTTCCAGTGACGGCAAGCTAGCCCTGTAGCCACAATTCGATCGCTTCGTCCAACTCCATGTTAATTACTAACCAGTTAAAATTAAATATTTATATTGCAATCTTTGTTAAATACTACACCTAAAGCCGTCCTTAAATGATCATTCGTGCCCAATAAATTCCTTCTGGACGCAACGTACGCCGTTTACGCATAGATCATACGCGGCGAATTCGCTCCTTCTGGACAAGCTCTATGGATCAGTATGGAAACGCGCGTTCAACAGAAAAGAAAAGGCATTGGCATAAGCATACGATGTCGCGCGTTCATATGAACGGTTTGTGTTAATACATAGAAAGCCTAGTTCATCTGAGCAGGGCCTTACAATATTCGTATAGAAACCCAGTTAAGTAACTCTGGTAGGAAATCGGCGATTCTTACGACTCGGAATGTACGTGTATGAATTACGTGAAAATAATTATTTCGCTTCATTCGACAGTGCATTTTTGTACAGTCTGAGTGTGTATATTAATTAAGAATTTCATTAGTATAATTTCCTTTGAAATTTCTTAAAAAAGTGGAGGGGACGTTAAAATAAATAGTTTCCTGTCATAATAAAATTGTAATATGCTTATATTTCCAGATCTTACCTACTCCTGTCCAGTTGACCAAACCGGAACAACTCACCGAAGAAGATATTCAACTAGACCACAAATGCGTACAATGCGTTGAGAAATACATTACCAGTAATTCAGCTATGAAGAGTCAGCACGAGCTGGCCCTGCAAGGCTTTAGGGAGGACTACCAGCAGCTGATAGATCTAAGTAGAGGGCTGAAGAAAGCTCATGGCCAATCATAAATTAAGGAAATGTATTAAATATAATTATTAGTCTTGATAAATTGTTTTATTTTCTCTAAAAGAAATGAACTCGTAAATATTTTTGCTGTTTTTGAAAGTATTGAACTCGTAACTCGTTAAAAATGAGTACCTAATCATTTCAAAATGTTAAATGGTACATACTAAAAATGTTTTTAATTACTGATGTTTTAATCTTCATAACTGTTTTTTGGAGTGTTTCTCAAACATCAAACCAGGGAGTAGAGAAATATTGAAGTTTTTTTTGTAAATAATACCCCTGTATTAATATTTATTCCATATTATATATTTATAATACATTTTTTATTTTAAATAGAAAATATACTACAATAACGCGGCATTATGTTCATGAGTTCGTTCAATAAATAACACTAAGAATAAAGTAGTTAGGTGCAAAGTTGAGTGTACTAGAATTTCAATTGAAACTTATGAAATTTTCTACAGCACCTATATAATTTATATTATATATATATATTATTATAATTTTAGTCACTATAATATAATTTTAGAGTCACTTGTCACAAGATACCTAATAAGAATATCACTCAAATGAGTATATAAATATTGTATGATGACGTCACGTTTTCTGACTGACCAATCACGTGACTCTGACCAAAAATCTCAATTTTCCCTAAATAAATGGCTAAAAGTGTCTTCGAACGACTGGATGGCGTTGAGTTGCATCAGTATTTTAGATTTGTACCGGTACTTTCGGTATTTTTACATAATGAGACACGATATAACTTATCTGTTACATTATTGAAATGTACACTGTAAATTGAAATCATTGACATTTGTCATCCTTTTATTTGTTATTGACAATGATTATGGTTGACTGTGGTTGAATACAACTAAAAATATTTTATAAATTATGCCGTTTTACCATAAACCACGAACCTTTATATCTTTGTCAATTACAGCGGAGAAAAAAGCTGTTAAGAACGGCTTACATCACGCTATCTTCACGTCTAGATTTGATAAATATGTCGGTGATTGGAAAAGTGATTTAAAGGAAGGTAAGAATCTATACAAGCATAAATAAGTTCAAGCTTTTAAGTGAAGGAAAACATCGCGGCATCGTTTTGAAACCACAGCAACGTGGTAGGGCATTTTCTAATGCCCGCTTGGCTAGCTGCTACCGTCAAGTTGAAAATCTATCGCCAAACACCTATAGGTGTGTTTTGGAAGCTAAAGGTATAATATAATGTAAAGAATAAAAAATATCTAAAAATAAAATTATAAAGAAAGTTAATAGTAGTTGGTAGCCACCGTACCGCTCTCGGTCTGAACAGTGGCGAGCCGAGGTGACGCAGATCGCTCTGCTCTGCTGTCCCATTACAGTTACCCTAATTCACTGGTTTTGTTTTCGTTATGGGAACTCGAAAAGTGCGATGCGCCCCATATTAATAATTAAGAGTTCATATTTTAACAGGCCTATTTTCATGCTTAAACATAGTCTCTGCCTAAATAAAACATTTAGCTTGGTTCCGAGACAAAAAATATCTAATATATTTCTAAATCACCTAATGGATAGGTATTAATTTTGTGTTATCCATGGGGGAGGTCTATGTCTAGCAGCGTACATACAGGCAGGTGATGATGTCGATTGCAAAAACATTACTAACGGATTTTAAAAGATCGTGGAAAAGTTAAGTTTGGGCTTTAAATGATAAACTAAAAGGGTCCTTGACATCTTCCTAATAATTAACTAAGGCATAAAATGAACTAGTATTATTACATACAGCATTATTTATGAAAACCATGATATTTAACTACTGATGGGTATTATCATGAGAAATTTTCTACTAAGAAAATAATATAGTTTTATTTCGCAGGAAAAGGCCTGTTCATGACAATCAATGGAAGGCTTTACGAAGGAGATTGGTTAAAAGGTTACAGGTATAATATAACTATATTTTGCACTAGCTGTGCCCCGCGGTTTCACCCACGTATAATTTAAAAGAAATCGCTGATTGATGATTTATAATACTTCAGTATATACTATATTTTTATCGGTCGGCCAGGGTTATCGGTCACAACTCACACGAGTCGTTTGCGCCACTACACCAACCTATAGGCATAGATCCGAGCCGAGTGTTTAATTATTTTAATTTTACATTATCTCTCAAACTATTCATGCAAATAACATGCTATAAAGGGCAAAGTTTTGGGCAAAAAATTGTCTTGATGATGAAGTAGTTGTCGTTCGTAAGGATTAATATTCCATGCTTAATGCTCATAAATCAACTTTTCAATTTTCAATAAAACTTTGTCACAAAATACCTTATTGTGGCTTAAGTATAAGATTATTACGTATCACTAACCATTATGCCAGCTAACGCGGATAAAGCAGTTAGGATGCGCTATTTCTTCCTCCTTACTTAACAAAAAATAATATTTAAGGCTAGTTGAGAGGTGTAGCCTAATGCTAGATAGCCAATACTATTTTTCTGGTGAATCTGGCTATCATATACAAAAAGAATTTTTCGAATCCAGCAGGTAGTTTCAGAGATTATCCTGTTTAATTAAAAAAAATATTCTCTTTATTATTTTATTAGTATAGATTAGGTAATTTTATTGGGTGGTAGGATTTGACTTTCTTTTCGAACTGCGTCTACTGTTAGTGTCAAGGGCCCTGGAGCCATTAGAGGCTTTGACAGCTTCACCGGGCTTGCGTAGGACATGACACTTGTGTACACGGTCGCGACCTCAATGAACCGTCGCCGTTGTATTTGAGTTGTACCGTGCGCTGTGCCCTGTTACTAAAAAATATTACTTTTAGATAAATATTCCATATACTATACTAGCTGTGCCCGCGGCTTCGCTCGTGTGGACTACAGAATGCCGTCGGTATAGTGGTGATTAAAAATGTCGCTTGCCGGTTAAAAATGCTTTTTATTGTATTTGCGCGGTACCAAAATTCTTTTTCTATCTAAAAGTCTAAATCTAAGTTACTCCTTATAAAATTAGCTATCTGCCAGTGAAAGTACCGTCAAAATCAGTCCAACCGTTTCCAAAATTAGGCGGACCAACAGACAGACAAAAAAAATATCATTTAGTAAAAAGCAGTTATTTTGACACTTTAATTTTATTATATGTATAGGTTGTACCTATACCGAGGTACCCATCACATTCAGTTGATGGTTATATTTGGTGTCTTTAATATTTCCGCAACTACGTGTAGGAATTAACACTATATCTATGTGTATGTAGGTCCCTACTTAATAGCTATTAGTTTAAAAATCCCTTCTCAGTAAACTCGTGACCTAAGTTTGACATCACAAATCACATCATGTATGACACACATTACATAAATTTTATCAATATTATTTTTTTATCAAATATAGGTCATGTGTTCACTGAGTTAAGAATTGCAAAAAACAACAGTCAACATCACAATGGTTATAACACTGAGATAAAGCTTTCTTTCTTCTAAATTCTTAGACATGGCTTTGGAACTCTGAGTTATCGAATTTCAAACGGTACATTTCACCTTGAATATCGCGGCGAGTGGGTCCGCGGAAAGCCTGAGGGCATCGGCTGGCGGTATTACGACAACGGGGATATCTATTTCGGTTTCTGGAAGAGAGGTAAACGGCACGGATACGGCAAGATGTGGTACTCGGATGGAACATATTATTTAGGTTATTGGAATATGAACAACAGGGAAGGTTTGGGTATGTTTGTACAAAGTAAGTTGTAAAAATGATTCTTTATTAGATACCTAATTTACGTGAATTCAACTACATATAACTTAGTGTTTCGAACAGTAATTATTGTTTTCGGTACACATTGCACATTCTATAATCATCTATATTTCTGCTGCAAAGTAGGGTCGTTTCTATGACGTTTCGGTCTGTAGCGCCAGATTGAGACATTTCGCACGGTCTTCAGGGGTAGCAGCTTATCAGTTACTGAACTTGAGTAGGACTTATATGACCATACTCGGAAAAAAATGTACTACTTAATCCGATGGTAAGTAATGCCAAAGTACGGATTGACTCTCAATAGGTCTATAGAATAAACAGATGCCTGGTTCTCAAGTGCAGTTGCTAGAACACTGTGCTTGTTCTTGGCGATAGATTTTCAACTGGAGCTAGCCAGGCGAACATTACAAAATGCCCTTATATACTTAAGTATACGTTTTCCTTCACCGAAAGGACGTCGTCGACGCGTGTTCATGCACAATTCTGCCAACGTCACTTAAATAGAATATTTTTCTAAATAGTTCTAAGAAGATGGTGGCTCCCTTGTTAAAACGGTGTAAGGAGCTTTTTTGACAACTTAAAATGCATATTCCTAGTTATTATTTATAAGTAATCCGCTTCACTTATGCACAATAACCAAACTACATCACGTAAAATAAAAAGAACTGCATGATAGATTAACATCCCGCGTAAAACACCACTTAGATCTATCACCAGCTACCACTTAGGTATATTCACATGAAAGCAAGGGCGTAGCCTGGTACGGGCAATGAAGACAACTGTCCCTCTAGCAGGTGTCTTGACTCGCACGCAACGCAAATACTCCAGCATTAGGTGTAACACTCTGATTGAAAAAATATAGGTAAATGTTATCGAATGACTTGAAGAGATTTTCATTAAAGTTTCAAAAATTTCTAAATATGGCGAGATATATATAATATTAGTTATTCCCTACCTGCCTGCCCTCTTCCCCTCGATCAAAATCCTTGCCTCAGACGTATCATGTTTCTTACACAGAAGACGGTAATCGATATGAAGGAAACTGGGAACAAAATTTGAAAAACGGGCTGGGACGCTTCTATCACATGCACACCGGGCAGCTGCAGGAAGGTTGTTGGATGAACAGCATCTGCGTTAAATCTAAGATGTCGGATATTATAATAAGGCAGTTCTGCCATCTACCTACTCCTTATGCTATACCATCGGTATGGTTATTATTTTATTTTATTTTTAATAAAACGTGTAAGTTATTTTTTGTAGTACCGATTTTGCAGTGGCATGGCTTATAAACAACCGCGATATATGTACGACTTATGCATATACCTATAAAGCGATGATGACTCAGTGGTAGCGTGTACGACATCGAAAGCGATGATGGCTCAGTGGTAGCGTGTACGACTTCGCGTCGAGTGACGTGAGTTCGAATCCCTGCAATGAGCCTGAGCTTTCGGTGAAGGAAAACATCGTGAGGAAACCATAGCATGGTGGTAGGGCTTTTTCTAATGCCCGCCTGGTTAGCTACCACCCTCAAGTTGAAAATCTGTCGCCAAACACCAATAGGTGTGTTCCGGCAGCTGCACTTGAGAGCCAGTCTTCCACTAGGTTTAGCGTGTTATCATCTTGGGCGACATCGTCACTTAACATCAGGTGAGTTGTGGCCACTACGCCAAAGCCTATAACGATAAAAAAAAATTTGATGTAAAAAAACATGCATATTTTACATTACTGGGGTTTTAATGACATTTTACTAAATCACTTGTAATCTTAATAAAATTTAAGATATATCGAATGTAAGTCTTGTCTCTCGTTAGGTACCTAGATGTAGATCATCAATTCTATAAAATAATACTTTAATTAATAAAAGAGTACGGCAACGATGAGTATTTAGAACGCTCATTGTTTTTACATTTTGTACTACATATACATTATATAGGTAGTCTTGGATTCTTTTGCAAAGTATCCGATTACTAATAAAATGTCGTGCGGTTTGTACATAACTAAACACCACAACATTCCTGATGTTTATTAGCCTAGATATAATTCGTCTAATTAAAGTCTATATTAATTTACACTGAAACGCTAATATTCGCTGATATTCACCCTTCACCTACCTACTTTACTTGAGCACTCGTGTACCTACACAATTATTGTAGCACTAGATATCAATAAATTTAATTAACTTGAAACTCCTACAAGCGGACTATGACACCACAACGAAATTACTTTCACATGGCAGGAATATAAAAAGGTAAACTAATTTTGCGATAGAAAAGCCAAGTACGCATAATATACGCAATTGGAAAATACGGTTTAGTTACATAGTAAATTTGTGGAGTGTAACAGTGTTACATTCAGGGAACAGGATTCAGGGAGTGATTCATTCCACAATATATTCAGGAAGCTTTTGTAGTGCCGTGAAAAAAGGTGTTTGCCTTGCTTTTTTATTTGGAATACCTGCATATTTAGAGAAAATATATATAACATTTCTAAGTTTAATATAAAACGTAAAAATAAATATTTTATGTGTATGCCAAATCAGTGAATAGATTGCTTAGTGAAATTACCCAAATACCTACCGGGTAGTCTTCTTCTTCTTTTTTCGGTCATCTTTATTGAAGACCATTACTGCCATTATTGAGTGAATATAGTTTCCAGTCTTATGACGATTTCAAGATCCTAACAAGATGGTGACTCCATGGCATGAAAGTTTGAGCAAAAACAACAGCGACCAACGAGATATTGGCAATCTATCCACGGTGACCACTGTCATGCCCGCCTTCAAGCCTTTCGGTAGCTGATCCCGAAACCGACAAACCAAAAGAAAGTAACTAACCACCAAATTGTTTCATGGACAATAAATATAAGTTTCTCACTTATAGCATTACATAGTAGGTATAAAACAAAGTCGCGTCGCTCTGTCCGTCCCTATGTATGCTTAAATCTTTAAAACTACGCAACGGTTTTTTAAGCGGTTTTTTTTAATAGATAGAGTGATTCAAGAGGAAGGTTTATATGTATAATACATGCATAATATTGTAGAGAAACACTGATAAATTTAGAGGTTTCTAATGTGATGTCGTAAATAAACACAATTTTTGCACTTACATTGCAACGCGATGGTAGATGTCTATCTCTTCAGGATAACCCACAATAACCATTTTTTATCCTTTACATTTTACGGGAAAAAATGGTTTATTTACGAAGTGATTTTAAGCAATACATCATTAATCCTTATCCAATTAAGTACCTTAAATACATTGTCCATTTAATATAGATCAATATAGCCCTTTACAGCATGTAATTTAAATGAATATTTCCGAAGATATTACAGATTTAAAATGCAGGGACATAGCGGTGCGGCGGTACGGCCCTACATACCATGGTCAGTTATATGTCGCTCTTTCAAGAGTAACCTCTAAACAAAACATGTTTGTATTGTCTAATGACAAAAAAGCTGTAAACGTTGTTTAAGGACATTCTGTAGTAGGTAGGTATATTTAGTATCAGCATTGCACCCGGGCGAAGCCGGGGCTGGTCGCTAGTATATATATATATATATATATTTACAAGTTTAAACTCATTTAAAAACCATCAGTAGACACATAACGCCAGATAACCGTTTATTTGCTCATAAAATGACACTGGCAAATACATTACGACCTCATTTGTTAAGGACGCCTTAAAGTCTACTTTTTATGCAAATATGTAACGGTATCTTCGGATTATTTTGTAAATTCTTCACTAATTTAACTTTATGCGCTACAACCGGTTACGTTTAGCAATTTTGATTAAAAATGAACAATCATCTACATATTTGCTTACTGGTATAACAAAAGCTGAAAACACTTGAGCAAATTTTTCGATCGATATTTTGTTCATTGTCGTGTTCTAGTTCTACTCCTTAAAGTTCTAATAGAAGATAATGGTTTGCTGTCTGGTATGACACGACAGACACCTGCAATATAGGTGTACGTTTAGGTGTGTCGCGTTATGGAATCAGCCAATGTATATATCCAGTACCTAAACTACAACTACAAAAGCGCGCAGTTTGAGCAATATACAACATGAGACCTCGCGAATCACCAAAGAACATGTTCCAGGAGTTTGATATCTTGACTTTACCGTCTCAATATATTCTTCATAGTTTTCTGTATATTTGTAAAAACTTTGACAAGCTTGATTTTTCAGAACGCAGAACGGTTTTAATACAAGAAATGGACATAAATTTGTCGTACCGTCCTTTAGCCTTAGACAAATAAAAGTTTTTTAGGTAATAGTGTTAGGTTCTATAACTTCTATAATAAGATCTCGACGCACATTACTAATTTGACGGACAATGAGTTCAAGGACCATGTCAAGCAAGTTTTACTGTCAAAAGGTTATTATAGCGTGGATCATTATGTGAATGACAGTGATGTCTGGAAGTGAAGCCCTCTCTGTACATCCACTAAATTATAAATATGATAATATGATTATTGACTGTAAATATTATTTATACAGTTGGAAAAAATATATTAATAAAAAGATAAGCCCAATCGAGTTTTTTGTCGGTTCTTCTCGATCATTGGTATGTTTACTGAACTGGTGGTAGTGTATATGTAGTGCTTGATGTTCTTAGGGCCTAAACTGGATAAAGTATTTTTTTGATTTTGATTTTAACTCAGTATCTACAGTACAGACTAAAATGTATCAAGAATATCACCTTTCATACAATTTCATCCCCTTTATCACCACTTTAGGGGTTGAATTTTCAAAAATCCTTTCTTAGTTCTAACCTACACTGTAAATGAAACCTGCCTGTAAATTTTCACAATCCTATCCCAAGTAGTTTGAGCTGTGCGTTGTTCGATCTGTCAGTCAATATATATACATATATATACAGAAGAAATGATGCTGAGCGGGTATTTGATCCCAGTATAATTAAAATTAAACAGTATAATTAATTAATTTTAATTAATTAAAACGGTTTAAACACTTACTGAACTATTTAGGCGGATAATTCTATTCGAACTGTTAAGTAATCTTTCTGACAATAGAAGGACTCTTCATAATTGATCGCCAACCTTAAACGACAATGGATGATGTAACAATGTATACAATCATAAACGCTATTAATGAATAACATCGTTAGACGAACGAAGTACCTAACGACCTACTACTGTTGACTGACAATGTACTTGCATTTGTACTCGTTACGGACATGCTATAGATAATGGACTGAACTACTTATAATCATTTTAAACGTGACCTTCAGCGGAGGGAAACAGTATAACATGGAAACATTAGAAAAAAAGTAAAATGTCTTGAGACGTGACATATAGCTTCTCGTTTTCAAACAATGCGCATTCTACTATAGAAAATTGTCTATTTTATTATATACTTGCTAAGCCGGTGGCTCCGCTCGAATGGACTACACAATTAGACTTATAAGGCGTAAAGCAAAAAAATACGATCAGAATCTATCATCAAATCTCAATCATTTTATTTATGTAGGAGATTACATATTATACAGGGTAAGTTCATGATGTTACCTGCAAGTTTCCTAGTACTGGTCAAAGGAATCTTAATAAACCCAGGCATGAGTATTGTAGAAACAATAAATGCCCCGTCACTACACGTAGATTATCGTCTTCAACTTAGTGCGTACACAAGCTGCCGACCTTATCGCCGGGTAACCCGCGCGGAGTACAAGTCATAGAAAAAGAATTTAGTCTTTCCTTCTATGGTACAAGTCGTCGTTATTCATGCAAGTGTCGATTGTATTTACTATTAAAGCCCGTAGTAGGTACAAAGCAAATTGCTTCCTGAGGCAGATCCTGTTTTGTTGGCTATTTTTTTTATAATTTTATTAGACAGTCTAGCTTCTGCTGCGTGATTTCAAGGAGTCGAAACCTTGACCTCTCGCTCATTAAGCTGCCGGAACACACCATGGTTGCTTGGTGACAGGTTTTCAACTTAGGGTGGTAGCTAACCAGGCGGGCATTACAAAACGTTCCACAACCGTTTTCCTGCACGAAAAGCTAATTGCGTAATTCGAACCTAACGTCATGTACAAACACGTTACCGCTGAGCCAACATGGTCTCACCACATGCTTAACGTGTTGTCGTTGATTCATTATTAATTAAACAATTACATACTATTTTTTATCTATTCCAGGAATCTCTACAAAATTCAAAAAAGATTTTAGAGGAAAGTGAACTATGGCTCAATCAAAAATTAGGTGATATTGATAAATATTTAAAATACTGTATCGATCAAATGCAATAATTAATAATAACACACATCAACTGTAATATTGTTTAATAAAAATTTACAAGGTTCCGTATAATACTTATTCTAAATTACTTAAACAATGTCATTATCGTATCACAGCTAACTCATTTATGGTATTAAGTAGTTATAAATCATTGTTATAAAGGTATAATAATATTCCGTCCCTTTAACAATTTTGCCAGTATTTATATATTTTAATCACGGATACACCAATATTTATATTGAAATCAATGGCCATCATTAATTTTAATGAATTATTGTTCGGTACATTATTAATGTTAAATTACAACTGAGTCATATAGGAGCCAAGGAAGCAACATAATACATTTCCATTATTTAAATTTACATTTTTTATGAATATCAGAGATTATTTAGGTACTATGTTCTACGGTATGTGATAATAACGTTATTTTTTAATAATTAAATTTGAAACTTACTATAACTATATTGTGTACATTACGATTAAAAATAATGTCAACGTTTTCAGTGAACGTGGATATTGCTGCTTTTTCTACTTATTTTGACATATTAAAATTATAGTAATAGAATTTTGTAAATTTTATATTTAAGTATTTTATTTCATAACATACGTTATATTTGTAGATATTCGCTTGGTAGTGCCAAGTGTGATCGCTGTCTTTTATATGTATTGATTTCTTGTAATAAATTTATAATGTTTTCATAATTAGGCGCATATTCATTTTAACTATTGTACAGTGTATACTTTCATTTCATAAAATCGACAACAAAAAATAATTATGATACTAAAATGTAATGTGTGGTATTACAAAGAAGCAATTATGTTAGTCCATACTCTTTTTTTTGCTGACACTTCCACGATTAAACGGCAAGCTCATATATAATGATCAATCCATAATTACAAAGTACTTGAGCAATAATTATTCATTACCCCGTTTAATTAATTATTAAGATTATTATATTTATCATTAATCAATTTAAATATCCTCGTCTCACACTAAGTATACGCCAAAAAAACCACATACATAATATAATGTTAAGTAAATCTTGAACATATCTTAAAATATTTAATTAAGTGGGTATATTATTTTTCAATTGAAATATTATCCTTTTCCATCTATAAATGTTATAACACGATTAACTCTTCTTACTGCCCGTTAACACATCGACAAATTGTTATGTTTTTCCAGATTGTAATTTAATTTGTAAGAACCCGTAATGATTAATCTTTACGATAAATCGACTTGAAGATATGTGAAAAACTATTTTTGGGTCAAGTCCATCTTGTTGAACGATAAATCCAAGACTGTAATAGTCTGTGTGCTGGTTGTAATTGGTACTTTTCCTGTTAAATCAAAATTCATTTGGGAAATGTGTACAGATATCTATTCATATTTTAATAATAATTATTTATTACGAATCGTTAATAACTGTTGTATAGGTACCTACCTAATCGTTTTTACGAATTAGGTTAAATCACGATTTGATTTATAAATGTGAACGCCTATGTCTTAAGGAAACGAAATCTCAATAGCCGCGTACAGACTGAGCGAACCACCTCGCGAGACTGCCTCGGTACAATTATACGCTAGGCGAGGCTGTCTCGTGCGGCAAGGCCGAGCCACGGTGAGGCTGATCCAGCATCGAACGCCCAGTTTAACGTTATGTCGACATAAGACCGTACGTACGAATTGCTGTTGGAGCTACTGCGCTTTTACTGATTTATAGACTTATAATAAAGAAACAAAAATCTAAAAGGTACTGTGTTAAAAATGCAAACACATTACAATATGGGGATCCAAACATCGTCCCTTAATTGTTTGTTTGTTTGTTGGTATACTAGAACATTTTGAGTCCCAAAACAGACTATAGCTACTATATAACTGGATGATTATCAAACACTGCGCTTTGTCCATTGAGCGACACACAAGACAACGTCCTGAGTAAGCGTGGCAAACAAACTGAGGCGCCTTTGAGCATCCACAAAAACTGACAACGCGCGGTTCGTACCGCGACAGGCTCGGGAAAGGCAGCGCGCGCGTTTGCCTCGGGCGAGGCACGTAATGACCGACCGAACATTTACCTCACGAGGCTACTCGCTCAGTGAGTATGCGGCTAATGATGGATATATGTTTATTGTTTTTTTTATACTACAAAGGTGGCAAACAAGCATACGGTCAGTCTGATGGTAAGCGGCTACCGTAGTCTATGGACACTTGCAATACTATAGCTTGCACGCTTGTAATATCACAAGCGCGTTGCCGACCTTGAACCCCCTTGCCCCGTGAAATTCTGGAAACCCTAGTCACCGCAGGATTACAACACAATGTTATTTGGCTGCGATCTTCTGTAGGGTGGAGGCATTCCACCATTTGGGCTGCCCCAAGTAGAGAATCTCCAAAGAAATATCTCTGTATGAACGAACGGATCGTTAAATCCGTTATAGTTTGGCCAAAATTACCTTTAAAACTTTAAGTTATTTATGATTTTTTTATGAGTGAACTTATTTATCAAATATCAGCGCGAGAAAACAATGTATCTTTACGTCAGAGATACAGTCATATGAAAAATGTATCTATTGAATTGCAACTCTTCGTTAGGATCGAAGATGACAAAACTAACTATCCTTATTTACGGAGATTCATTTGGAATTCATGCTACAAATCCAATAAACATTTTTTTCTATTAATAACCTATACCTATTTAATGAGATTTCAAGATATTTGTGGTGAATATAAAAATGGACGAGATATATCAGTACCTTTGACAAATCTTTAGGCACGTTACATACACGTTAAGGACGACTTGCAGAGTTTCATGATATTTAAATGAAAAATTTTAAGCACGAAAAATGAAACGCTTCTCCTTCTTGAGCAGTTGAAAGAAAGAGTGGGAGAATCATTTCTACACTATCAAATGCGCCATACGTACTCGAGATGTATGCGCAGTGAGTACTGTGTGTTTACGTAGCATTTTCTTAAACCACGGTAGCATAAGCTGACCTGAGAAATTTCACTTCTAACGCTCGAAGGTCTTATTTTTTTTTTTATACTTCCGTTGCGTTTTGTAGATAGTAATACTTAGAGCTGCGCGCGCATTATGTCGAGGATGTGCGACAAGATGAAGTTAGCCATCAATGATAATAACGTGAATTCATTTAAACCGACTTCAATAAAAGGAGGAGTTTATTAATTCGACTGTATGTTTTTTTTTATATGTTTGTTACGCGATTACTCCGCCAATTATGATTTTACCAGCTAATTATTGATGGCTAACATCATTATGTTGTTGGTAGGCAGGATAAAAAATTTGGAATTAACTATGTTTTATTACGCCAAAGAACTTCATAAAAAAAATAAGTTTTATTTTAATTTTATGGGATAGCTTATACCTGATCTTCGTTAATAAGCAATATAATTTATGATTTACGATCAATTTTAAGTATGTACTTGTTATATTGGTATGGCTAACGGCCGGGATAATTTTTCAATCAACAAGGGATTTCTTAGATCGGTATCGCCATATTATATTATTATCAGCGTAAGAGTTTTACATATATCAATTATAAATAACAAAAAGTGGATCTTCTTTCAAACTATACACACACTAAAGATGTGTTACTAATTATTGGATGAAAGCATTTTCCCACTTTTATAAGCCTTTATTTAATTTTACATTTTTTACAGCTTATCGGTGAGTGGAAACTTAAATGCCGTCGAAATATAATAAATATTGACACAATATAATCAAATAAATACAGTATGCAAAATTTAAAATGTATGATAATCGTGCAAGTCTTATACTCAAATTCCATAAAAAAATACCAGATCCATGGCTATTATTTCCATTGTTATTCGACAATGAAAATATTTCATCGTCGTACAAGTGGACCTTAGACTTAGCATCTATTAATCAGTGAAACACAAGTGCCGCCACACTTTGAAAACTAATAAGTGCAACTTAAGTTGGCACTTTAAGTACAACCTTAACTAAGTACATCATTATTGAAACCATTATACCGTACATAATAACAATAGAATGCTAAAAAAAATATATTTCAAATCACACGATACGACTTTGATCTAGTAATGTCAGATTGTTCATTCTCGCGTCGTGATCCCCCATTTCGATTTGTTCTTTGAGTAATTCCAATTCTTTTATGCCAGTTACCGTAACTTCATATTTATGAGTCGCTAGAGACATATAGAAATGTACAGCGAAAGCGAGGAAAACTATCATTATGGGTATGAGAAGAACGCACGCCGACCACGCGGCCGTTGGGCTCAAATCGTAAAACTTCACCCAGCAAAGTATAGCTATCTCTATCAAGAAGAGTATTAATCCTAACAAGGTAGAAAAAGCCCACGCTATTTCAATGTACCAGTGTAGCCTCTCGTGCGGTGATTCGTGGACCAGAGCTATGCTGTGGAGATTACCGACTGCTTCTATGTTTGGAAGTATGCAAGTGCTGATCATAAGAGCCAGCATGTGAACGGCCACGAGTAGCGTCGTGCATACTGTGAATGCTATAAGCATCTCGTTCGGAACCTTGGTTGTGTCAGGCGGGTTTAACTGAACTTCTACCATGGCAACCTAGGAAAAATGTATACTATGTTATTTACACACATTTCTTTAGTGACAAACGCGATACCAACAAGTGCGGATACATAATCCTAAAAAAATAGATTTGAACTGAAAATTTGTTAAAAATTAGTCTGTTGCCTATAATCACGAAGTCAGGGTAGGCGAAAAGTTTTATTTGACGGAATATCTGGTTTGAAATTTGCCAAAATAGAGTGAACACGGAATAATGGAGGGCAAATACACCTGTTGCTAACCTTCCTCCCCCTGCATTCGTGTCTGGTTACCAATCCTGGAGTGGACAGTCTTTAAAAATATTGTTTTAAATACTTTATATGTCGAAAATAAAATTAAATATTTTTAGTTAAAATAAAAATAAAAACACAGCGTGACGTCATCGTTCAAAAAGTTATGTGCAAATTTGAATTTACTAGTATTTCAGTAAAATATCTTCAGCACCCATATAATTTTATAGCCAATGCTTCAAGAATTAGTAATAATTTTAGAGCCACTTATGACAAGATTACACTCACTGTGTATCAGACCGCTCTTGCATCACAACAATACCTTGTTCTGGGTTCTCGAATTTATAATAAGCTTAATAATACGACTGATATATACTGTCGTCCTTTGTATACTGTTAAAAAATAGTTACAACCTGGCTTTATGGCCAAAATTATATAGAAACTGAAGACCTTCTTAAACCACAGCATGCAGCCAACATATCTACTTATTTGCACATATAATTAGTAATAAATAGAATCCTTACTCACAATTGCTCACACAAATATAAACTTGCAAAAGCTTGCAACACTTGGTCTCTTAACTTATGTTCAGTAATTCAAAATACTTTTGGCTAATCACACAAACTAAACCAGTCTTTGTTTTTATGAAATTCAAATTCAGGGTGTTGGCATCTAAGGTACAGTTTTAACTAGTACAGATGCCAACGATACATTTGTTGTTTTCTGAGTTTCTAGTGTTTAATACCTAACAGTAAATTCATCAATAACATGTATTAGATTAAATTTGAGTATTTAAAACATGTATGTACACATTGCTATTTTCAATTGTATTTTGTCAATAGATTTTTTTGCTTGATTATGTACGTGTTCCAATAAATAAATAAAATAAATCATTGACCGATGACGTTACGTTTTCTGTATGGTTTTCATTCAATCACATGATTCGCAGACAAAATGTTGTTGTTTTGGAATGAAAAAATTGAATGAATTAACAATGTTTTTTTCATATTTCTATTGTTTTAAGCTTTTCATCAATAGACCGATATTATCAAATAGTTAACTTACTGTCAACTCGCGGATTATACTCAAATAACGAGCTTTTTTAGACAATATGTACAGGTTAGACAGTTACGTCCTTTCTAAGTACGATAATTATATGTATTTACAAGTAATATGGAAATAAACACACTTACCATGGCGAATCCGGAGAGCAGTGCTGAAGTTTTACTCGAAGCCTTAAGCTTCGCTCTACTAAGTTGTAACTTCCTCCATGATAAGTACGCGGGCGTGTGCAGCCCATCAGCCGACTGGATCGGGGTCTCGCCGGACATCAGGCACTTGTGCTGATTTAAACAACATTATTCGCTTTTGCATCGCTAATTCAAAACAACCAACTTGCGTAAGAATTTCGAATATAGTATAGACTCGAAATTTAGTCAATATTGCAATATCTTTAAATGTTGCATTCCTTTTTGTCGTCATAAAATGTTATATAAAGCAGTAGTGAAGTTTCCAATACATATTAAGTATTTAATACATTAAAACGTTAGTGTTATCAAGTATTCACAAAAAAATATTTGAATTAGAAACGCATGTAAAACGGTTAATTTTAGTATAGGTAAATAGTATAAATTAAGAATATTTTCAATTCAAAGATTTAGCTAAATTAAAAAAAAACGATAATCAAGGTGAACTTGATAAAAACCCAGATTTTTACTGTGTTATTTTATTATCAGGTATTTTTTTTAAGTTTTCTTAGTCATAGCAACGGAATGTAACAAAGATTAGGGTGGCCTAAAAAAACTATTATTAGTTTTTAATTGTCACATGAAAACAAAAACACCATTATTAAGTTTAAATTAATTAGTATTTTATTTAAAAAATGTTTCTCGTGGCTTATGTCAGTTTCTTAAAAAGGTCAATATAAGTAAAAAAGGTCTGTAATATTCACATTTACAGGTCGCTCAAAAACATTTAATTAATAATAATGAAAAAAAATCGTGAGCAACCTCTATAAAATGATATTCGAATGTCAACCGTGGATCATTATTACATGACGAGAAAAAAAATATTTTTTAACAATATTGAATTCTTTTTTTAATGTTGAGCGACCCTTTAATTATTTTTTTATCGAATTTGTTTTTTGGTGATAATTCTTAAAACATCTTAACTGAACAAATTCCATGTAAAAAACTTTTTTGGGCTACCCTAATATAGAAGTACATATTTTGTATTGCAAGTGCCAGTATATAAATAACTACGTAATAAATGGTCGCAAACGTTCAAAGTCCCGTAAATCATAGATTAACACACATAAATTAATTTACCCTGGCTTAGATTTTGATAAATGAAGCAGGGAAACAATGAATTCAAGGATATTAACAATACTGCAAAGGAGTGGATAATAAAATTAAAACATTTATTATGAATATTAGAATTCTTCAACATGAGTGGTATCCGTAAAATAGTGTATATTAATTGGCTCATGTAATGTAACATAAAACCATGCATGTCAAGAATATATTTTGGTACTAAGAAAATAGCAAACTGAAGCAGAAAAGTAGTAGGTATGGCCGTATAACAGGCATTGAAAAACTTAAATAGATAATATAGTTCAATGAGTAGGATCACCTATAAAAATAATGAACATGAATGCTCAAGGTCAGTCTAACTCAGACAAACACAAAATATTATAGTGTGTCTATTCAACAGTGAAACATCCCAGATGAAATCATATGTTGAATGATTTTATAACTCCTGAATTTTGTCTACCAAAATTATATGCAATTGATAATATTTTTCCATTGCAATTATACAAATACAGGCCAGTTGAAACATAACCTTCAAATAAACTTTCAAACAAACACACTAACCTTAAAACAGATACAATTATTGCAAAACTTATTTTCCAAATCTAAACACTTACTTTTAAAAGAATGCAGCACATTTAAACACTGTCATAAAAATTGATGTTACAATAAATTAGAAATTGCGTGTACTTTTTTTTTAACTAATGAAATAAAACCTATACATATTGGTTTCTATCTAGGACATGATCAACTACTGAATATTGACACGCCATGGGAAGTTAGAATATATTAATACATCATGTTTCTTAGCAATGATTTAGCTACCAACCAATTGTTAGGTATGAAATATACATATAGTCGTTAGTTAGGAAAAAAAGTAAATTTTCTTTTTAATTAATTTATTATTGATTAGTTCATTTCTTCTGCTTTTATTTGAATTATATGTTTTAATGGCATCTTTAACTATGTACTTCTTATACAATCATATTGGTGACAGATTTACTTTTAGTTGGACATATAAAAATACAATAATGTAAATTCAAAAGAAAGGAGGTACAGTTTTAACACTTGCCCAGGGGTGTATTTACCCTACAGCCATGATGGCCAAAGCTCGGGATAGATAGCAAATCTAACCATATGGTCCACCGAAAGCAAAAAAAATAATTCATGTGGGTCTTTCCAAGTAGAAGACCTTTTCTTTGTAATGATTTTTGTGGAAAGCAAATGTTATAACTCTACATCTACCACCTAAAATATGTGTGTGCCTCCCATATTCTTTGAGTGTTTTCTTTTAAACTTACCTACCTTTTAGCTTATAGGCTAGGCCTAGAGTGCTAAATTTTTAAATATGCCTCTGCTGTGCTCTATCATGGCCCACAATTAAGTGGTAATTTCAGTGATCAAGAAATATTTAGTATTATTTTTCTCATTAGGTATGATTACTACAGGATTATTTGTCCAGATATTATTTTGTTAATCAAATTCAAATTATTTTAATACTAATTTAGAAAAAATTATAAATTCATCAATCTGGGATCACTGATCAGCAATCAACTGCTCAATTGATGCCATTTAGGACATGTTGAGGATCATTTAACCAAATTATAATCAGACTAAAGTTTATAAAACTCTGTAACAATGTTAATAATTACCATGTGTTAAAACATTATTAATATTATCAGGACTGATAAGATTTATAAAAATATGTAATTATAAAAAACTAGTTATTGATGCATATTCAATGATAAGGGGACTGAAAATATAGTAGAAAAGATTATTTATAGTTTCACTTGAATATTTTAAAATGTATTATTAATCATAAATTTAGATTACCAATGACAACTCATACTAATAATTTACATTAAAAAAAAAACCAAAAATATATTAAAAAATTCAAAATAAAGATTTTTTCTAAATAAAATCTATAATATAATATAATCGAATCTAATCAATTCTAAAAGCTAAAAGAACAATAATTTGAAGAAATAAATTTTCAGAATATTCAAAACGAATAGATGTTATGAATTAAGAAAGCAGACATCAATTCTGTCTTTAAGCTAAATAAAAAAACACAAACACCAATGATGAATAATTACAATAGTTATAAACAACATGATATGAAGCCCATCCACCCCAAGTTATAGTTTTTAACTCACTCTTGTTAAAAAGGACTGGTTAAATCCTCCGCCTCACTCACAACAAAACCAAACGAAAAGGCTCCACTACACAGCAGATTCCTTTACAGGAAGAAATAAAAATAAAATCAAATAACAAAACCTTCACACACTTTCATGAAAGAAAATTAAATAAAGTGCATTATTATTTTAGATTATTTTATATTTGTCATGATTATTTTTTAAAATCAATTACATTTAAACTTTATATCTTAAAACACTATCATCTCATATCTAGATCAAAATTTTTTGTTCTATTGTATGTATTTTGTTATGTTCTGTATAAAAAAAAAAAGATTTTTTATGGCTAACTGGCAAGAGAAATAACTAAGTAATTTAATTTTAAGTTTCTAATATGAAAATTATTAGTTGATTTCAATTAGCCGATCAATATAAACAGTAAAATCTTTAATTGCCACTGCTATGCTAATATATTTAGAATAAATTATAATTAAACTTTGGAACATTAAAAATAATGTTTTATTAATACACTTTAAATTTATTTGTTTATATTGCATTGCAATATATTAAGTAAGTAAACTTTGAGCATAAAATTGAATTAATTAATAATATGTAATATTGAGTGTGGCATAGAAAGAGAAGAAGCAAATCAGAAAAAAATTAAATTAAGATTTTAATGGGCTTACCACAAGTTTAGTATTAAAACAAAGGTTTTTTTGCAAAATAAATTTAAATGTTTTAATTTTCACTATAAAACTGATAGTGTAATCTACAAAACGGATACGCCAACACAATGCCGATTGAGAACTAAACTTGACAATAGCAGTTATGGTGATAGTAACAAACGAGTTCGGTATATTAATGTCATACCTTACTGAATTTTGGACACCAATTATTATCGGGATATCGGCCACCTGGTAATACGCTGTGGTAATTATTTCCACAAGAACTGGCTGACCAAACCGACATACCTAAAATAAATTGCACGACAGTCAAATTTCGAGGCGTTGAGACCAATAATTTGAAGCTTGTTTTTATTCCATCACAGTATTGATGTGATTGTCATAAATAGTATGCCTAACATTTAAAGTAGCTCTATGTGAATGAAAAACACTTTAAAAAAATGAAAATATTATGTGTTAAGTGGTGGTAAGCTCCTTGTAAGTAATACTACAAAATTACAAAAAATACAAACGTCAACGTCAATTCACAACACAGGAAGTGAATCTGTGCAAGGAACTCAACTTAAGTAACTAGAGATGTTCACTCCCATCGAAGTAATCAAACATGTATTACTTTATGTAGGTAATCGAACCATCGTGATTGAGGTAAAAACACCGATGTTTTAAAATCATATTATATTAAAATTAGTGAAGTAGAGTCTGGTCAAAAATCTACCAACAGGAAATTAAGGATAGTTTTGAAATTCAGATTATAAGCACATACTATTTACTAATGCGCAACTTTCAAACAATTCATATTAAATTGAATATAATTGAAACCAGCTTTGCTTTAAGTAGATTAGGAATTTTACATCAATCCATTATAGTATATTAATTTTTTTCGAACTGACTATATTGTTAGCCTTAGGGGCCCTGGAGCCTTAGCGGCCTTTATAGCTTCACCAGGCTTGGTTATAAAGTCTAATAAGTTGCTACATGTATTAGAAGAAATAAATAAGTTTGAGAAATTAGTATATCCTACCTACTTTAGAGCATTTAGTTAAGATAGAGCAAATTATAAAAGTTTACTTTAAAGAGAGTCGAATTACTTACCTTGTGAAAATACCACGTATAGAGAAAAAAACACATATCTATTATAAATTAATTCCATTACATGTGTTATCCTGTAATTCCACAGCAATTATTTTACTTAAATATTCTTACATGCTAGTGAAAGGGTTGAAGATCAAACTGCTCACTTACGCCTGTAAGGAAATCGACGAGTCCAGCTTTCTACGTCTCAGTGACGAATTGACCCAGTTCACCGACGATGATTGCGTCACTGACTTGATGACGTACGTCGACAACGTGACGTCATGCACTCAGATTCCAGTCAATGGATTCTCTACAGTAAAAATAAAGAATTACTTATCAGAACTAGTATCGACGAATTATTTCGCCTGAAAGTCAAAGGCACTTACATACTTACCCTCATCACTGTGAAGTAAAAATTCATAAAATAACTCTGAAAATGCATCTGAAAGAAAATTAAAATATAATATACACCAAACTTCCAATTGTAAACTTACCAACGGTTTACTTACCAGCTGAAACAGAATCCTCAATACCCCTGAATCTGGAAGGAGTCGATCTTACTGATTTAAAGCTCGAGTCATTTGCCCTCAAGAATTATTGAAGTGTTAGCGTTTGGACCCTTATATTATATGTAATCATTTTTGTAATAATCTGTATACTATTTCTTAAGTATCGTGTTAAATTCTATAAATTATGTATTAGAAGTTCTCACATTCAGGGTAACTTCGAACTTAAGGAGGAAGGAGTTATAGACCCACCCTCTATGAATACTGATAATCAGCAATCCGTATTGTAAAGAAGCCAGACGCAACGTTGCAGAGATAAGCGAATCCTGTACGACGCGTTTGGTGGTTGTTTGATAGTTATAAGAATATTTTTAAGTTAGTCTTAATACATCATTGGTTGCGAATAAAAGCCTTTTAAAAATTGAAATTTTTTTAAGTCATCCGCTCGCGCACGACTTGACTACCCTGACACTGATTTTCGTTGATCTGTGTCGTAGTTGGGTATCGAGTTTGATGAGTTTCACATTGAATTCACACTACACTAAAATGTGCAATAACATCTAACAGTGATCAACGTCATTAAAACAAACAGCATTTTTACAATACATAGATCCTAAGAAATTAGTCTGATAATAAAAATAATTTAAATATATCTAATGATTCAATAATAAATAAACTAAACTTTACATCTGTATGTTTCCATCCACCCAAAAATTAGAAACCTTTGCTTCCAAAACAACATTTTTTTAATTGTAGATGATGATCTAAATTTTTACGAATTACTGAGTTAGATACGTTATTTTTTGGTATAGATCATCTATTGTGGATCTTTTTTCTATAAACCTTTTTAATGATTAAGACAGAAAAATAAATAACGTAAAAAGTAAACTACATTATAAACGCTAATAGCGGCCATGAGATCATAAAAAATTGCAAATTATAGCTATAAAACTGCTGTTCTATCTGGAATGTGTTAATCTATGTACTCTGTGGTATTAAAATGTTGCCAGTGTTGATAGATTAAAGTGGTATATTAATATTATTTTAATACCTTCAGTCGTTTATTATGAGTTAGTTGCTATATTCAAAAAATAAACACAGACTTCTATCTATCTAGCAAAAGCTAAACCTATAAAAGGATGAGCAATCTAAGTTAACTTTTGAAGTTTAAGTCCACCGCGTAGACTTTTCTACGAGAAAACAGACAGACGGCTCATCGGCTGGTCTTGTTACATACGGTAATGACATTAGGCTTTTTAAAAGTCGCTGTTGTACAATTTCTGTACATCTCTTTAATAAGTAGTCTGCGTTTTTTGCATTGGTTTATTAACTTATTTAATTCAATAATTAAAAGCAAATGGATTTCTAAAGATGTTGCTAATAAATCTGTAGACGTTTCCGCTGAACACTTTGTAGTATATAAAAAAAACATTAAATCTACTGATTATTAATTCTGGCAGCACTGCTAGTTACGTAGTGTTGTAACTTATATAGAGAGATAAAGAAAAAAGTAAAAACGAGTTCACTTTATAACGGTACTGTACAGTGTTTGCACGGGAGTGTCGTCAAAAGTCGGACAAGTAGTTAGGCGAGAACTGTGAGCGAGAATGATAAGCGAGCTGCGAGTGACAAGTGGACTATTGTTCTGTAGATAATGTAGATCGGACAGCAGTTTGTTTTGGTAATTGACGTGAATAACTGAAGGATCTGTGCACGAGTTTCCACTATAAGGAATTTATGCTAGTAGTGCCGGTGGCAGAAACAATTTGTTTGGTTAAAAGTAATTGAAGTGGTTTGCGATGGCTGAGGCTGCAAGTGTCGTTAGCACCAACCCCAACGCGGAGATCATTCGCGGGCAAGTTTTCGAGGTGGGCCCGCGGTACGCCAATCTGCAGTACATCGGAGAAGGAGCTTACGGAATGGTTGTGTAAGTATTAGGGATACTAGCTGTTTACGTTATACGACTTTTGACCAGACTGGGTTCTACGACTGTTTAGGAAGGGCTAACAATATCAAGAAACTTACTTTTTCTCTAACTTTGGCGTAATTTTGTTGTATCTAATTATCAAACGAATATAAACTTATTTTAAGATTATAGGCTAAATATACACAGCACAATCATTTATATTATGTATAACTGAATAAATTGAATATATTTTCCCATTATCCTGTTTACATGACCTTATGTTGTGGAAAATTTAATGAAAAATTCAACTTCTCTTATACATTTTATTTTGTATCACTAGTAATACAGAATAACCATTTTATATATCTTCAAAAGTACTATAGTTTGTCTTCATTCGTCAAATAACCATACTGTTATTAAGTTTGTCTCAGAACCACAATCTAAAAGAAGAAAAAATAAATGTTCAACCAGTTGTTTAATCTGTGATATCTGATAGGTTATACCTAATTGATACTATATTATCATATCAACGGCTCCCACGCATAAGGTCGTAAGGCAAAAAACGATATTTTTCAGGAGAGCTATTTTTGTAAACGTTACTGATATAGTTCATTTGTGTAATTCAAAAACTCATAATTTATAGAAGATATTAGTATTCAGGAATTCAGTAATTAGGGTTCAGGAATGTTTAATACGGTATATTATGGTTCTAATAACACAAAAATACAATTTACTCAAAAAATGTGTTTCGACTTTATGCGTGGGAGCCGTCGATATTACCCTAATAATAGCCTGAAATGAAACTTAATAAGACTTATACTGAAATTTTTATTGGATTGACTTCTGCATAAAAAGTCCACTGTTGGCTACACATTTGGATATTGTTATTCAATGAAATGATGCAATTTACATACATTTTTAAACTGTTACATTAAACAGATGATATTTAATCAAATTAAATTGTAACATATAAAACTATTTAGGTAATTTGTGGTAACAAATCAATTAAATAAACTTCAGTTTATTAGATTATTTTTCGGCAAAACTGCAGTAAATTTACAATCATCTCCACCTGCACGAGTTAAAAAAACATAGGCATATTTTTTTAAGTTATAATATGAAACTCAAGTTTGATTATTTATTGTAAGATATAAGTGGAAACATCAGAGTGAGTTAGTCACCAATTACCTTTTTGTAATTGTATTTTTATATGCTTTATTGTTCATTTAGAGTATTATTATTTAAAATATAGTGCAAATCCTTTATTATATAGTATGGGTGGCATTTCTGTCACAATTGCAAGAATAGCCAAAGTCCTTTGCACAATAGTGTAAATATGGTGCAACTAAAAAAATATACTGTCAATATATATAAAATCATACATCATAATTTTATCATTGATCAAACAAAATGGTTATTTATCACAGGTTTCTATTACCACAAACTAATTACTCTATGAGTCAGAAATTATGACTAATTCAATTACAAATACATTTTAGAAATTGACTTTATATAATCTGATTTTTTTATTTAAGTTGGTGTTCCCGATAAAAATTGTCATAATTATCTATTATTCAATATATGATTATTAATAAATATGTGTAAGGTTGTCCATTTTCCTTTCTTATTTATACATTATACTTGTTTATAACTAAATTGGTGGATGCTAATTGTTCCACATTATATGTTATGAAAAAATTGTTAGTAACGTGGGCTCAAATTTATGAGAACTAATTTTAAAAGTCAAAAGACTTCAGTTGTACAATGTGTGAATCTTTTGTGACCTGCTTTGTGTGATTATACTGCTTCTTGCTTTGATATAGATAAAATTCAAATCCAAGTTACTTATTTAAATATATTTAATTCTTTAGACATTCTCTAGGTATGGATAACAATTCTATTACAATTAATTAGTTTTATGGATGCAAATTAACCTGATGTGATTACAAGCATAGCTGTTTGTCATGAGCATGCAGTAATAATTCTAGTAAAAAAAAAGCTCATTAGAAAATCAATCAACTCACATTTTTTCCTTTCATTATGATCACCATAGATGCGGAATAACGTATTTTTCCATCCAATATTACCTGATTGACCATTTGGATTATAATAGCGTAAAATTTAGTCTTTCCGTCGGGTGACGACAATGTTTACAGTAGTTAGATACTTAATAGCCTGTGCTGGACGAACTTTTAATATTGTTAGAATGGCAACAATCGTTAGAATAGTAAGTTATGGCATTGAATTCATAAAAATAAAAACAATAGAAAAAAAAGTGTCATTACTTCGTTTTACAAAATTTTGAAATATTCCTGGGGATTTTTCTATTTTTTTTCCATAAACACCTAATTCGGACTCTCACGAATATTTTAAAACAAAAATAGGCAAATCGGTTCAGTCGTTCTCAAGTGATGCGCTTACCAGCAAACAGCATTTCACTTTTATTTGTATATATATAAAAACTATTCTATATGGCATATTCCGCGATATAATCGACTTACATTACAGTCAAATTTTATTAGACTCCGTCTAGCCGTGGTAATGGATAAACGTTATACAAACGTATTTTGATCGTTAAACAATCGTGGTTGTCGACTACCATTGTTGTCAATAGTATTAAACAGAGCTTGAAATCTGGTTACGCTATGATAGCTGTTAGCGTTGTAGACATATGCTATGTTCGATAGAAATAAAAGAAACATGTGAAGTTTGTTTAATAGTACCACGGCAAAGTGACGTCACTGTCCATGATGGTAAGCATCCAGTCGGACACGTCGTAACCACTCAGCAACAAAACTGGAAAATCTGATATAAAAATTAGACACGTTACCGTGGTGTGTGTAAATTACAATCACTTAAAAAGTAGGTCATATAAATACTAGGTGCGGTAATTAATGTTACAACAATTTCTTTATAACTAATAATGCCATTAATGTTTAACAGGCAAGTGTGAAACAAGGCCATTTAGAAACAATTAACAAGTAGGTAACAATGTAATAACAATTGATAAATTTGTTGTATAAATAAACTTATATTTGTCGAACAACTCCACACGTCCCGCGTACTATCTTATCTGGACCAGTTGTTATCCATAATCGTGTTCACAAAAAAAAAAATCATATTATCTGTTAGTTAATGAGGCACTGTTTTCGAAGAACTGGTCGAATATATTTGTTTAATATATGAGAGATAATTTTAAAGTGTAATAAAGTGATTATGACGTATAAGCTGCATTGCACGGCGTCCTTAGAAGTCTTAGAACTTTCTCCCATTTCATAGTATCAAACATAAATAAATAACTTTGTTTAAAATAACATGTATGGTTTGAGTTTCCCTATATCTACTATTTTTGTAAAGACAGTAATAACTATTATTGTCGTCTTTGTACTTATCTGAAGCGATTTACCACTAATGGCCGGTTTTTCAATCGTCAGATAATTTTATACCAGGAATAATTTTGACGTTTTGACAGATAATGTATAGAAAACCTGTCAGAATTTTAAAAATATTCCTTAAATAAAATTGTCTGTTGATTGAAAAATCGGCCGTAAAACGTATAAAATTTAGAAAAATTCGTCCATCATGTTATTTTTACTCTTTTACCATAGTTTCTTCTTAACAAATACACTTCGCAGCTAATACAAAATTGATAAACAAGGGGGTTTTAGTCATTTTATTGTTTAAACATATTCTATTCGGGTCTGTTTTGTCAGTAAGATACTAATATTCGTATACTTTGGGTCCGAATGCTAACGACCGCAAAATTCTACTTTCTAAAAGTAGGACAGTGGTGTAATACTACGGCCCGAAAAAAACATTATAGTTCCGATTACATAGTAGACGCGAGTGGAAAAGTCTTTTATTGTCCTGACCAATGTTTTCTTTGTGTGATCATCTTAATATCGAGATAAAAGAAAAATTAGAAATATTTGTTTTTTGTTAAAATATTATACAATCTTAAGGCTAAAGTTAAATTTATAGGTGACCACGGCATGTACATTATAAACATAAGTACGTTATTAAAATAAAAAGTAGTTTACTTTTAGTCTACTGACTAAGCTAACCATACAAGGGATTACTCATAGATTACTACGATCTAAAAAGCTGCATTATAGTCATAACCGTATGATGTCCTTGCTAGTTTCTACTCGAATTATCTTTCACCGTTTCCTACAGTATCTAGACAAGCAATATTAACCTTAAAGTTTAAAATAACGTATTTTGAGATATCATATACTTAACACTTTCTATTTTTATCAAATAATATAAATAACCATCCTATTTACTACCAAATACAGAAACATATATTTATTCCCTACTCACGCTCAATAACAATTGCAAACATTCGTATAAATGTAAAATCTAATTTACAATGTTATAATATTATTTGAAGCATATTATATAAAATTAGATAACATTTTATGCATGACTTGAGATTTGCTAGAAGAACAATATAATCTAGATAATTTTATATAACACTACCGGGCCCAGTAGACGTTGTTTGGCCTTTTCCAACAGTGAATAATTCGACCACATCGTATACATATAGCATTCAAAGATCGCATAAAAACCTTCTCCATGAAAAACACTTACTTAGGTCTACCAATTTTCTTGGTGATCCTTGAGGTTATGTCTTTTAAATAATCAAAATCATTATACTCTAGGACTTGAAAAATGTGAATGTTCAACGGCTAATTTGTTTCTGATGATTGATGATTTATGATCACAGTTTCAACCTATGCAATCCAGTTAGTTTATTGACTTACGAAAATGTAACAGTTACAATGCAAATTTTAGTGTCCGTTCACAATCCACCGACAGTTTACAATCTGACTAGATTGTTTATGAACTAACGGTTTGTACAATTATCTGGTGACATACATATATATCAACATTATTTATTTAGAGTTACATACCTCAAAAAAAAAAAAAAATGAATTCCTTATAGGATCATTTTGTTGTCCGTCTGTCTAGCAGTCTGTCCGTGTGTCAAGATACTTTCTCCAAAATGAGTGTAGATATAAAGTTCAATTTAATATCATCATATACTAAGTCCTATGGCCAAATGCTGCTGTAAAAAATATTTTTTCTAGGCAAGCACTAGTTAAAATAACACTCACGGACCGACCATGAAAACCTATAGAGTACTTCCCGTAGGCCTACAGTCATGAAATTTGGTACGAAGGGAGATCTTTGAACAAAATTTAAGGAATAAATTCAAAAATAAGGAATTTCTTATCCCGTGTGAAATTAAAAGGAAACAAAATTGTATTCAGTTTTTTTTTTCTCGAAAAGGGCTTTATATATGGTTGAAGTAAATACCGAATACTAAGATCGATAACCTCAAACTACTGTAAAAAATCAAGTTTCTAGGTTAACACAATAACTAGATACTGCCCTTCGTAATAAAAGTCTAAAAGTAGCACTCATTGAACAATTATCATAACCTATAAGGTACTTCCCTCAAGCCTACGTACAGTCTTGAAATTTGGCACAAAGGGAGGTTTTCTATGAAAAGTTAAGGAATAAATCTGAAAATAATGAATTTGTAATCCTGTGTGATATCATATGCAACAAAATTATATTAAGGTTTATTTTTCTCTCGATAATGGTTTTAGGTATAATATTAATATTAAATATCACATGACCTATAATCTCACACTGCTGTAAAAAAAAACAAGATGGTAGGTTAACTTTTTTTGAACTTTTATGATTACTTCTGTAACATTAATTTACTTATTATGGTTTAAATATTAAACTGAGTTATAGTGTATAAGCATTTAGGTCTTTCTATTTCACACAGATGTCTAGTATAGTATACAAGATTTCTTTATAAACTATTTGTATTGTGTTTCTATTGTACCATGTTTTATCTTTTTGTCCTATCCTTTTGAGAGTGTATTCCAAAAAAGCGTGCGGGTAGTGATTTTTTTCCGAGCAGATTTTAAATTGTTGTTACATAACGTTTCAAAACATAGCCTTAACATATTTTTAGTAAAAAAATCTATAAAACAATAGAAAATATTCACCGTTACGTTACTGTTAAGTAGTTCTTGAGTTATAATCGCACTATCAGGACACATTAAATAATATAAGGATAATATATAAATAATATTTATGTCAAGGCGGTACAATAATGTACGGTAACTAATGTAATCACATCGGAACCCTCTGAGCACGAGTTTTATTCGCTACATGTCCGAATTTGTTTATATAGATAAAAAAAAAATAGGTATACAATTTGCAGTAACGGTTAACATCAATAAATATTAAACGTTGTAAGCACACTGTAGACGATCGTAAAATGTCACAGAACGCGCAAGTCTACATTAAAAGGCTTGCATTGCAGCTGCACAGGGAAAAAATTAGGTCGTGAGTATTTTACCCGCAGCTGTGTGCGTTGCTTTTTTGTACATACTTTAGCTGGATTCTCTGTACTTAAGGAGATATAAGAAATATATAAACACGTGTAAGATAAAACACTATTAAAATGAAATTTATTTAAAACTAGCTGACCCGCCACACGCTATTCTGTCCTTGCCAATATTGAATAACTCAACCACACTCGCCGGCTATACCGATTTTTTTTTACACAGAAACCTTTTTCTGACTCTTGAGTTATAATGACCTTAAATTACATAAAAAAACCTTAGAAAAAAACAGTTTTCCAAGTTACTTTACAAATTTTTCTATCGCTTAAAACCCTATTCGAACTATTACTAACCTATAAAAAAAATTAGTAAAATTGGTCCCACTATTCTCAAATGATCTGCGTTCCAATGAACAGAGTTCAATTATAATTTTAATAAAATAAATGTGTTCAATACTGATAAATGAGTTACCTATAAACCCTACGAAGCTTGTAAATTAAGTGTTTAAAAATAATTTTAGAACATTTTACTTAACACATAAAATTATGCAGATAAATAAATAAAAAATATTATTCGCCTGATGTACATCACGAAAACTATAATTATTAATTGTACCGATAACATATAGCACTAAATCCAATTTTTTCATTACACAAAATATATTGTCACGCAAAAGTAAAATTCGTTGTGGCCACATATTATAAGAAAATAAAATTGGGTCAGCCGTCCCTCGTAAATTTAATCCTGGGTTAAGATTATAAGAAAAAAGGTATCTGAACAAAGTATAATTAAATGTTTATTTTGCCAACAGTAATCTTCCTAAGTGAATAGTTGTTGAGTATTTTGTGATATTTCTCTATAATGAAATTCGGCTAATTGAAGCCGAAGATTCAGGCAGTTAATTTTATTCTTAAAATCAGTCATTATTTCGTTCGCTAATCATTTTTTAGTTTAATGATCTTACATTTAACATTTATTGTAGGAAATTCTATTAACGTCTATGTTAATAAAGCTAAAGAGATTGTTTGTCTGTTTGAACAACTCTGGAACTACTAGTCAGGCTACGTAAGGTAAGGTAAGGTACGTCACACTATGAACCTAAGGGAATGGAGCAGTAACCATACGCGTTAAGCAATCTGGCAAGCTGTAGGTACTTAGGAGACGTAAGAATTACGATAACCTGGCTACATAGGTGAAGAGTTTGGTCACATAAATTTAACACGGTTGAAACCGTGCAGCAAAGCTAGTTATGTCATAAATTATGTCAACATGTAATTTTAAATGTAAGATAAGCAGAAATAATGGATGCTATGACTTTTAACAATGTGTTGTCACTTGCCTTCACTTATTCTTCAAGTGACGTCTTTTTATTCTTTTTCTTATATCATATCAACGATCCTCGAATGTCCACGATGCGTAATGTTCAGTGTACTCTTAACAACAACTTCGGTTGAAAAGTTTCCTTTTGTGTGCAATTTTTTTGATATTAATAACATATTTCTCATAGTTTGTGGGTTTCTGTGAAAAAATGAGTTTTTATCCGCATTGAAACTCGAAGGACCAGTTCGTTAGATCATAAAATTTTGTATGTATATTTTTGACTATAAAAAATGACCAGACTGATATTAAAAGTAAGACTGGAGTAATAATTGTTGTTGATTAAAATAAAGTACATAGTTACGTGTAAAATATATTATTTCGATTCAGGCGTATCGTGTAATATGAAGGATATGGTTATATATCACTGTCTATGCCGAGCTCCCATCTTAAGTTATCCGGTCACGTCCGAGAACGTCTCTTTCATCCCTCTACAGCAATCATCTTTGAAATAACGAATTCCATTGTTTGCTCTATCTATGACAAAGTTGAACGAAGAATAATAATCAAGTACATAATCGTGTTTATGTCTTCATTCATGTCTGTTTTGTGTCTACAAGTTATATCGAAGTCATATATAATATTCTTGTATTCTATGAATAGACCTCTTAGTCAAAGCTGCTAAAAGCTTAAGAAACAATTGAAGATGTGTGACACTTTTTAACAGAATATGGTCGAAACAACTTTCAACGAGAATCTGTTATAAACCAGTTTAAACTCAATGTAATACATCTTAGGCACTTTTCATAACAACATTGTAGCCTACACCTGCAAAGAGTGCTAGTGACGAAGCCATGATTTTATATGTGTTAATGGTGCACTTAGCTGGTTAAATACCAAGGTTAGGTTTACTATGGGACTATAATTTTGGCGCAAATCCCTAAATGAAATAAAATAAAAAACTAAAGAAATTAGGCGAAGGAGGGCAGAGGTAGGTAACGAGTGCCAACTTAAGTGGGTTTTCAACTAAAATAGTGTCCACCGAAATACGTAATAGTTATTTTTTATATATTAGCACGAAAACGTGTCATGCTTTGCCTAATGGTAAACACAGTACAACACAAAAATAATGGCGACTCTCGAGAGATCGGTAATCCCTCGACGGTCACCGTTGTCATATCGGCCTCATGACACAATATCCGTACTATTAACTCGCACTATTATTGGCTAGGCAGCAGGTGTACTCTGTGATTGCATGCACTTTATAGGCAGGCAACGACCTACTTGACAGCATTCTCGCTTCAGCCGTGGAATAGTAACATTCTCGCTTGAGCTGTTGGTCAGTCAAGACCTCAGTAGTCGACTACAATAAACACTGTTCCTAAATGATTTCACGCCGCCCTTCTCGGTTGCGTATATCGATCCAAACGGGTACAGATTCCTATCACCCCACAAAAAGTTTGGTACGGTCCAAAATATTATATAATTAAAATTTATTATATTGTAAAAAAATAAAATTAAAAGCGTGTAATCACCATCCCGACGGTCACCATTGGACTTCCGTTGCATTGTCGTCCAGTTACCTCCTAGTCGCGCCTAAAGAAGTTTTACTTCAAAAATATGGCTTGAAGTTAATGTTATTAGATACAAAGTGTTTGATATTTTGTGATAGTAACGGCGTCTAAATGTCATTGGATTTCTTTGACCCTTAATTTATGGCGTCGGTACTTCTTAACTCTACACTCCATATGCAAATGCACAATTATAGCATGGCGGAAAGATCTCACTAAGTTCACACCCCTCTTGATGAACCTCATACTGTATTTCCCTGGGAAAACTTCAGCAGCACGGAGCTCATTCCACGTTCATTCCAGCATTAGGACATTTGTAGGTTGTTGTTATTATTGATTACTGGGACTTAGGTCTCTGGCAATGTACCTATTGCACATGTCTTGTGGCTTTTGATGTGGTATTTACAAGTCCTTGTTGATATAAGAAATTCGCAAATTCTTACCTTAGCCGTACCGTGCGGATGTGGAATGTTCTCCCAGCCAACGTGTTCTCTCCTTTCTATGATATCTTGATATAATTAAGATGATGATGAATATTTTGCCGATGATAATGATATTTTTTACAATTAAACAAATGTAATGTTATACGGCCACCTGAGGTGTTTGTGTTTGTTAAAATGCTTTGTTAAATCGATACGGGCTCTTCCTAGTTTGGAAATCACTGTATAAACTGTATTTTAAATATGAAATGCAAAATTAAGAAATTGTGAAATTTCAATAGTTTAAAAAATTTGATTTGGTTTCTATTAGTTAAACAGTCATTTTGCAGAGTTGAGAAAAAACCTAATTAATTCTTAATTGCGCCATGATGTAAATCTACATCGTATGTTTGTTTTTCCTTAATTTATTTCTCACGTAGTCTACATATAATTATGTTTTTGTTGATTAGAATTTATTACTTAAATTTAAAAAAAAACTAAACATTTTTATGATTAATATCTTGAGGGAAATTTAGATTATTAACAAGATAATAAAATGAAATTCTGGATTTTGCGTAAAATAATAAATATAAATAAAACTATTTTTTTTTTGTTTGTTAGTTTGTTTGTCTTCTATGCTTTCCTAAACAATTTATCTGATTTCGATAAAAAAATTATGAATTGTTATGCGCACACCCGCGACGGTCCTGTATTGTGTCCTGTACGTTCAACCAGTTCACTATAGACGGCGCACAAATCGTTTCATTTCGAAGAAAACTGGAACCGAGCTAGGAATAAAGTAAACGTTAAATTAGACACACCATTATTCGAATAATAAAAAAAACGAAACGCCTGGCAAATCATATTTATTAACTCGGAAAATTATTCCATCCAATGTTTTTTCATTCTCGTTGAATATTCTATTCAAAATATAATGTACTGTAGATGAAATGATAATTTGTTCGATATTGCCCTTTTATTCAGTATAAAATCAATAGAATGCCTTTCATGGTTTGGGTATTTCGGTTGAATGATCGTTTTGGGTAACCGCTGGTTGATAATAATGCAGAGCCCGAGTCAGATTCAACCCTTGTCATTAGTATCTGTCTGTCGGCATTTAGATTGAGTTATTTAGCAATTCGCTATAAATAGTTTATACAAAATTTAAAGTCCCCAATAGATGGCATTTTAAAACACTGGACCGCAAAGAAAAAGTGTCGGTTAGAAAATCTTCAATATCTTCAAAAGTACCAATTTCTGAATGACAACGTTGATCCAGTTTTAGTAGACATGGGCGACAATGCCGTTTTTATGCATGACAATGCCCGCCCGCATACCGTTCAGATAGTGTATGCCTATTTTCAAGAAGTCGGTATCACACACATGGAGAGCCAGCACACAGCTTCGACTTAAACCGCATAGAGCATGTTTGGGATGAACTGGGACGACGTGTACGTCAGCGGAATCCGCCGCCAATCACGCTACGTGAAATGAAAGAAGCTCTAATAGAGGAATGGCAGAATATTCCGCAGCATCGTCTCAAAAACCTTGTAGAAAGTATGCTAAATCGCATAATAGCAGTATTGCGAGCTCGCGGAGGCAACACAAAGTACTAAAATACGTGAAAAAGGCACATCTGTAACCAATCTACATTTACGGAAATACTGGAAAAACTACACATTTTTATTTATTTTACATTTATTAAAAATAAAAAGCGTGAATTCATTTTTTTAATTTTCATTTAAGCACATATAAATATTCTTTAATTTAGTCTTTATTTCATAAAGCTAGTTCAGTTACTTTTGAAGATATTTAAGATTTTCTAACCGACCCTTTTTCTTTGCGGTCCAGTTTAGCTTCAGTCTTTGCAACCTTTTAACGTTTCCTTAAAATTAGTATAAATAAATTTAACAATGCTTTTAATAATTCTATTAAAACTGGGACAATTAAAATCTAAATAAAATGGGGTACATTTAGAATATAAAACCATTTTCATAAAACATTTAAAGGTTATGGCTTATACGCTTTGTCTTCTAGTTAAATGCCCTTTTATTAACGAAGTAAACGCATAAAGTTTCATTACTTTCCTTTAAAAGTTCGACCCTTTGTGTTACTGTAATTTGACTTGCGTGCACGCTGTCTAAGGACAGGGTAATTTATTCCGTTTTGCTGCTCCGATGATTTTCAACAATAAAGGAAAAGTTTTTCAAATGGGAATAGCCAGTCTTCGGCTGAAACTGACGTTTCGTATAATATTCTTAATAAAGTAAGTTCCATTCTTGTCTTCGCCGTGTATCTACGGCCCGCTTTCTTTACGAGTTTTAATTAAACATCTCCAGTACGAGCTTCATGTAAGACATTTTACCTCCAGGGATTTCGTGATGTATTTATTACTCGAAGGAGGTAGTCAACGCCGAACAAAAGAGTAGAAAGTACCAACCTTTTTTCTTTTTTTTTTTCGTATTAAAGGTTACTATTATCCAATTATAAATTATAACATTAAATTCCAGACATAAATATTTTTACAGAACATATACATATCTGTTTTTGTTTTACACTATACGTAATAATTGGACGTTTTTAATTGTATGCGTGAGTGAGTATCTTGTGAATATAAGCGGGCGCAGGCTCGATGTAACATGAATCATCCTTTATGGATTCTTGTTAACAATACTAACCTTGAACATGTCCTCTGTAGATCAAAGCAACATCCGTTTTAAATTATAATTTCGCTAAGATTTTTACCCAATTACACCCATCCATATAAATTCTGAAGTCTTCAGTTCGTCCAATATATTTGATCAGTACTATGAATAGTTCTAAAAAAAAGATCCGAAATCGACCGCATTTTCTATTATTAATACCGGAAGTCGCTAGTATTATAAACTATAATTCGATAACAGTTCAACACCTTAGTGATACGTGTAGCTATTTTTTTATATTGCCTGACTACTTATCGTGAACTATGAATTATAGCTTCAAACAACTGCGAGGGAACTTGAGCCGAACAACTACTAAACTAATATGAGCGAGGTTCTGCGTCATGAATATAATATTTCAGAGAATAGAAGAATTTATAATCGGTATTAAGGTTTGAGTATTCCAACAGGCTTCGCATAATAAAACAAGCGTTTCGCAAATAAAAATAAATACATGCTTTAATATTTTATTTATTGAAATGATTATAATTTATTACAATCAAAGGAATCTATTTTGATTTCTAATAATTGTAAGTTAAAAATTGAATCATTTTAAGGGAAGCTATAAAGACATAATTATTCATTGTAGTAATTTCGCTAATGACTTGTAATTAACTTTAAATAAAAAATACATTGTACAAAGTTTTTCTTAGCTATGAACGTGAAAAATAATCACAAGTTGAAACCGACGTACTTGTTATTTTTTTCTTTTCTTGTAAAATTAATAGCAGTGGAAATAATAAGTGGAAGTGGAAGTGGAAATAAGAGTATTGATAACCGTTGAGAAACTAATGTTATATGGCTTTAACATTATAATCTGTACATATAATAAAATTGAAGTGTCTGTTTGTAATGTCTAAATTACACATTTTTACGCTACATATAAGAAAAAAAACATTTAAAAAAATCTGTCTGTCTGTTTGTTCCGGCTATTCTCCGAAACGGTTATACCGATTTTGATGGAACTTTCACTGGCAGATACCTGATGTTATAAGGCATAACTTGGCTACTTCTATTTTAGGAAAATAATTTTAGAGTAAAAAAAAACCTTTTTAAGTAGTCCACGCGTGAAAAGCCGCGAGTACAGCTGAAATATTTCAAGTTTCTGTGGTTTGAACTCATTTACATCGATCAGTTCTCGGTAATATTTAATTTATTCCAAAACATACTTTTTAATTTTCTCATTTTCTAGATTCTGTATTATGTTGATATTTATTATTTTATATATAATTGATTTTATGAACCATACTTCAAGTAACTAAGTTCAGGTCTACAAATATCCGTCTCCTTTTGTGTAACGTTTTTGTAAGACTGTATATGCTTGTGAAAATCGTTTTTCAACGTCTTTTCAGTTATTTATATAAGAAATGATGAAGTTGTCGAGACAGGTACAACCAAATATAATTAACTTACACCATTTTGCTTTATCATTGACTAGCTGAGCCCGAGGCTCCGCTCGCGCGGTCTACTAAAAAATATTTTTTTTTGTGCGGAATTCTACTAATTTTTCTAGAATAAAAGTAGCCTAAGTTACTCCTTATAAAATCAGCTACCAGTAACAGTCCCTTCAAAATCGTTTCGGAGATTACCCAGATCAAACAGACGGACAAAAAAAATGGGTTTTTTATCGTGCATTTACTTAAAAGCTGTTATTTTTCCATTACAAACAGACAATTCAATTTTATTAGATGATATATTCTTCGAAGTAATTTCCGTTGTGTTATGAGAGAAGCGAAGGTTTTATCCTAGCAGTAGTATCAAGTATGCAAACGGTGATTTAGATGCAAGCTCGTAAAGCACTATAATCAAGTTATCGCCTGCCATATGCCGCTGCAGACCTGCGAACTACCGAAGTGATAAATTGTTTATATTAGTGCATGGTCCGCTTAGCATTTCTCGAACCTCCTAAAGCTCCCGATGCGATGGGGAGATCATTCTCGCGTAATAAATATGGTCATCATGAGATACACAGTTATAGCGTTTTCAAATGAAACGTATATGAATTGAACTTTATAATTTAAATAAATATTATAATGCTTCAAAATTAGAACGATTGATATAATGTTCTTTGAGAACATCGTGATGAAACCCTAGCTTGGTGTTATGTTAGGGTATTTTCTAATGCCCGCCTGGCTGGCTATCACCCTCGAGTTGTAAATCTGTCGTCACGCATATACCTGTAGATGTGTTCCGGCAGCTGCCGTTGTGAGACACTCCAGTAGGCTTTTCGTTCGCCGTGTAAATCAATAGGTTATGTGTATTAATCTGCTACCTGTGCGATGTCAGGGCGGATTGCAGGGCGGATTGCTAGTGTTTTGTATTTTTGTTGCAGGAAGTACACATTTTGTCATTTCAAAAATCCTAAATAGTATTTTGTTTCATATTCTATATGCTTTTGGTTACATGGCAAGTAAGTGGCACATAATTTACTCATCATAGATCCAAAAAGTATTCGTATAAAATATAAAATTACATTTTTATATATTTTCCACCGCAGTCCAATTTTTCCTTTAAGTTATAAAACTTTTCTCTCCAAAGATAGCGAAGGAAAGTTACTTCAAAAGAACGACAGTACGTACCGAAGTTACGAATTTTTTACATTTATTTACTTTGTAAAAAATCTAATATATTATAGTAATAAATCGTGTCCGTTGTATTTTTATATTGGTAAACTTTATAGGCTATTAATCTAAGCATTATATTATTAAACTACCTGTGGCCCCGCGGTTTCACTCGTGTATAATTTAAAAGTAATCGCTGATTGATGATTTATAATCATTCAGTATAGACAACATTTTTATCGGGCGGTCAGAGTTATGCGTCACAACTCACACAGCTCGTTCGTGCCACTACACCAATCTATAGTAATAGTACCGAGCCGAGTGATGAATTATTTTAATTTTACATTATCTCCCAAACTATTGTTCCAAAAACATGCTATAAAGGGCATACTTTATTTACATAAAATTGTCTTGATGTTGAAATAGCTTTCGTTCGTAAGGATGAATATGCCATGCCTAATAATGATGTTCATAAATCACTTTTCAATTCTCAATAAAACTTTTACACAAAATATTTTATTGTGTATAAGAGATAGTCACATGGTATCGCGATTTTTTTTACATATCACTAACCATTACGCCAGCGCACGCGGATTAAGCAGTTAGGGTGCGCTATTTATTCCGACTTAACAAAAATCAATATTTAAGGCTAGCTGAGAGGTGTAGCCTAATGCTAGTTAGCCTATAAAATTCCTCGTGAATCTGGCTATCTCATGCAAAAAGATTTTTTTGAATCCGGCTAGTAGTTTCAGAGATTTACGTGTTTAAACAAACAAAGAAAAAAAAAACACCCGCTTTATTATATTAAGTATTACATGGTTAAACAAATGATACTACAAGAAATATTGTATATTATTATGGTCCATTTAAGTAATTTGATATTATTTGCATGTAGGTACAGTGTCCCTATAGACAAGCTAAAGCTAGAAACCGGTTGTGACCTTTATAATTAATCCGAATTAATGTGATTGTCGACGGCACATTCACCATGCTGTGACGTCAGGCTGCCTCTATAGAAGCTATGATGGCTTGGTATTAAAGTCCCGTGAAAGGTTGGCCTCGTCGCCGGGGAGCCTAGCCTTTTGTTCCCGATGAAATCGAAGCCCGGCCTCCATCGAGCCTCCACAACTGACATTTAATTAATTGCCATCCCTGCCAACGTTTTATGATAACGAGACAATAACGAGGCCTTATAAAGCTTGGTATATAGAAACAGTACATAGTGTACTGTGGTGACAGAGTAATTGTCTATGAATTTAATTGTTTTATATTGAATAGGCTTTATAATAGAATATAAGAGATTTTTCTAAAAGTTTCATAGTTATATCGACAGTGGAAAGGCTAAATGACTAACGTGCATATGACTAATTTTAAACGTTTGTTAATTTTTGTTTCCACAGCGCGTCGTTATAGTTTTATTTTCAATATGAATGAATGAATTTCATATGATAAATTCAATAAATTCAATATGAATTTAAATATAAACACATTTTAAGATTTAATATTAGTGAAAGAATATCCGTCGTTACATGTGCTATTCCCAGTTTAGAAAATCTTAGAATAAAATACGTCATAAATTAGTATATCTATCTACGTACAAATAAGATTATTAAGGTTTACCTGTGTGCGCGCATCATGTAAAAACTACTGAATAGATTTTGATATTTTATTTATTTATTTTACACTTTGATACTTGGTCCTTAATAAAAAAATCCACGATATCTTTATTCAATAAAAAGGTATGAAAATTTTAAGAAACTACACGTTTTTCATAAGCACTGCGTGTTCTTCTGTGATCCACGCGAGCGGACGACAGCTGTCTAAAATAAAATGAAAATTATGTAAACAAAACGATTTATTTATTATATCAGATGTTTACAGGGAATCAGTAGTATTTCATACATGATATTAGTAGTCATACAAATATGGTTACAAAAATGTTAAGTATAAGGATATAGGAGTAGACGAAGAATGTATTGGATGTATAGCGTGGGAAAACATATGAATAGAGAGTAACATGTAAGTTGATAGAGGAGAGTTTAAGAGAACATGTTATAAGGTAAGGGTAAGAAGATAGTATTATTCATACATTCTTATATATGACTAGCTGTGCCCGCGGCTTCGCTCGCGTGGACTACTAAAACCTTTTTTGTGCCTGCCTAAAATAAAAGTTATTCCTTATAATATCAGCTATCTTCCAGTGAAAGTCCAGTCAAAATCGGTCTAACCGTTGAGACAAAAATAAAAAAAATGGGTTTTTTGTTATAAGTACCGTGTATAATTTCAAATGCATTTATTAAAAAGCTGTTATTTTGACATTACAAATAGACACTTCAATATTATTATATGTATATATGTATATACACGGAAACGCGTTTGAGACTAAACGCAATGAATCATACAGGTATGGTGTGACGTAATCGCAGTGTCGCGAATATTCGCTTAGTTGCTTGATTTGTCCTGCTTGAAATCTGCGGATGTAAACTACGTGCTTCGGACGGTGACTGGCAGCATTGTTTACGAACAATACCAACTTATTGCCTACTTACACGATTTATATTTATTTATTTAATATAAACATGGCGTTTTATAATTATTGTGTTCATAGGAATTTCGTTATGGAATAATTCCTTTGTACCTGATATCATTGGTTTTTTGATTTACTTAATATAATGATCACACACACATTATGTATGTATATAATGTCGGGGAAACGATATTTAGATTTCAAGAAAACCAAAATTATGACGGTAATACCGCTGCTGGAAATAAATCAGGGTAAAATACTCATGTTACAGGATAATTATAATACGTGATAAAAATATACTTTCAATAGGACTGGTTGTTTGGGCCAAAAGATACGTGGCTTCTTATCAGGGTTTCTTATCATAGTAAAAGTTGGCTATGAGCTCGTTCAAATTACGCGCGCGTTTGCTGTGTCCACGCATCAGCCAATGAGAGCGCGTGTTTGTTTAGAGAACCCCGGCCGCTGCTATTGTTCGTATATAGTCAAACCTGGGTAAGTGAGAACTGGATAAGTGAGAAAACTCTATAAGTGAGAGTAATAGCCAGGACCCGTCAATTTAAGCTCCCAAAACCTCTATTAGCGAGAAACAGAAACCTTTGTAAGAGAGAGTCGTTTTTCCCTCATGGACCTCCGTAAGTGAGACTGCTACTTACCTATACCGCTACAAGCGACAGTCGAGCTTTATTTATTTGTATCCATCAGTACTTTGAATACGCGTCGGTTGTTGATCAAGCAATATTCGAGAAAATTTATTAGTTAGAGAAAAACATTCAAAATACAAAAACCGAAACCCAAACGAAATTGACGGATTTTTTTAAGTTTAAATAAGTTCTAAATAAAATAAAATTACATAGTGCATGAATTTAAGCATCTTAAGAATGTAAGCATCTTGATGTGAGAGAAACGCTACCCCTGTACCTGCATTAGCGAGAAACTCGGGTTAGTGAGAAACCTCTATAAGCGAGAATGAGATTATGCTCCCTTGAACTCTCGCTTATCCAGGTTAGACTGTATATATATATATATAATATGAAAAACTTTGCTTTTAACTGTGATTTTGTGTGAATTACACTTTAAAAACGGTGTGAAGGACTTATATACGAGTGAAGCGTCTGTGGACTTTGCGTATAGAGAGATTTGTGAGATTTGCCGGCCGGCTGCATGAATACATACGTGGTGCAGCGCTAAGAAATATCCACGTGAGTGGGCTAAGAGCTTTGATGCTTAATTTTTGTTAGAATGAGTGAATCGGCAACCATCTGAACTGAACACTCAACACTCAGAACCTCAGGCGTCTGAAATACTTTACCCAGGTTCTATACCATACCTGTACCGGTTATTTTTGGCCGGTATACAGATTAAAACGTATAGACAGTGATTTAATTACCAAATAAACAAATTACCAGAAAACATCACTTATTAATGAGTTTACATTAAAACTAAAGAATCATTTTGAGAGTATGTAGCTCCTATTATAATCTTAAAGAGTTTATGAAGTCAAGAATAGTACTTAGTAGAGTAAACTTTAACTGGGGTTTATAAAGTAACTTATTGATTAACGTTATTACTGTTATAACTTTTGTGATATTATTATTGTCATTTTTTACTATTATATTTCATATTTTGCGAGTATATTATTGATGATGTATCAATTAATGTATCATGTAACATTACCTGTTGTATTTTATAATAAAGAATTATTTTCGTACATCGTAATATATTTGACTTTTAAATATAATTGATACATAAAATACAGTACATAAGGATATAATTAAATGTAGATAGCAGAAACATTTCTTAACTAAAGCCAATTACAGCGTTAGGTATCCGAAATAATGTCGGTGGTGTTTTCCTTGTTTACCGGCTTTACCCTTGCTACGAGTATAACGATATTGTATTTACTTGGTTTTTAGTGTATTAGGTATCTTTGGCCAACCAATAACCTTTTTGGAGTTTACTCCTTAAGAAACAATATAAGGCGCACGGTATGAAAAAGTGAAATTGAAAGCCGCCAGACGCGAAGCGATCGTTGAAATGAGCGGGAACGTCGCGCGGGGGAATTTTAATTTTTTACATTCATTATATAATACTAAAAGATGCCTTATTTACTCTTCTTGCCAATTGTATATATTCTAAATTCCAAGATAGTTCTTGAGAATTAAACTCCAGTCGCGCGTCGGAACTTACACACAGACTTTTTTTTATATAAGCACTTCAGTCTTTTTTTACAATATTATGTCATGTTTTGTTTTAATAAAAAGAACATTTGTAATTAAGATAAGGATGACAAATAAAAAAACTATTCACCTAATTTCTTTTCACAAAAGTTGATGGCTTTTATACCGTACCAAGGCTTAGTGACTGTACCGAAACGCAACAAACCAAAAGAGAGTCACTATGACAGATTTATTACCATGCTACGCAGGTAGGATAATACCACTCCGCTTCACCACTAGATGGATATATACAGCGGCTAATCACGGAACGAGGCAAACTTCAACTTGCCGCTAGTGGGTGTTACAAATGATGTATGGTGGTCGCGATCCAGACACAATGTATCCTACCACCCAGCATTCCTAAAGATCTTTTTTAATTTTGTCACGCATTAATCTTTGTACGATCTATAAAGTTTTTATGTAGAAAAACATAATATACATTTTATTACTGTAATATGACGCTTACTATAGGATATTGGATAATATAATACTCGGTAAAATATGAAGGAATACTTGAGCGGCAGATCGGTTGCGTACATTACACTTAATAAATCTTGTCCACCGAACATCGTGTAATATTACACGAGCCACCCCATCTGGGGTGCGACAGGGGTCTGATGCGGGTCCCGGTGAATGTTACCGCAAAGGGCCAGGGAATATGTGCCCGCCATTAGTCTAATGATACGATGTCTAGTATTATTAATCATAATGAATATTTACATTATATCGTATATAGACAAATACGAATATATGAAGGTATGTTTGTTACGAGCTGCAAGTTATTTACTTTCGGTGTATATTATTTTCATCATTCCCCTATTTTGTGAACTTCTTTAAAGGATTATTTTATAGATTCACTGTCAAAAATTCAGTGTAGTCAGTCATATTGATAAGTTAGACACGGCCAGATAGTGAATAGAGAGATAAACAGAGAGATAGTGATTATTCGACAATTAGCATAAAATTTTATAATAACTCGACTACCTGAGGAACAACATTTATCTGTCGCTTCGACGGCTAGATAACGATTATTCTAAAGACAATTTTGATTTAATGACAGATGCTGTAAAGGAAATATTCGTTTTTACGTTACATATTTCTTGATTTTTGTGTTATTACAAAGGAAAAGTGTTATTATAATTATATTTATAATGGATATTTTATAGTACTGATAACCTGGCTATTGAGAAAGAGTGTCTAATAAATCAATATACAATTCCATCTGAAAAACAAGCAGCGGTAGATACAAGCACAATCATTTTATATCATATGGGATTTATAAGGATCCTTCGTCGATTAATATTTTTAAAAGAGTATGGGAAATATTTACTTTCCATGATAAGAGATAAAATCAGTACAAAACAGAGATATTTTAGTTTCTCTAATATGTTTGTATTTTGCGAATAATCTGATGAGCAAGTGAATCTCGGCCATACCATTATAAATAAACAAAAAAACTAAGTAACCCGAGCACAACAAACTATACAATCCCTAGCCAAACGTAACTTCAAACCTAAACTAAGAGCGCTTTATTGTAGCAGTTGTCAGTGACAAACTGAATAAATAAGGAAATAGCCTGTCCTTCTCTAACGTCTATTTATGCAATATATTTGTTTCACCTCCTTGAAGTTAGTGGCGCTCCAGTTGGAACTATCGGTCTGATAGTTATACTTGGAATAAAAGACGATTGAAAAATAGACAACCACTTACTAGACTGATAAAGAGCCAAGTAACTTTATTCCTTTGTTATTTAAGTGACGTTTCACTTGAACTTTATCCCTATCCCAAACGTGCGTTAAGAACCTTCAATTTGATTAATTTTCAAAATCGACTGAATAAAATAGACAATACATAATATGCGAACACATTTATACACATCTATCGTAATTTTGTAGGCCGTTACGGCGAAAACAAGATATATTCTCTACGCCAGGAGTGAATACAAGCTCAGTAAACAGTATTTTTAAATCAGGGTAAGACATAAATTTCTCACGCACGTTAGGACAAACCTTGGGTTATTGGTGATAGTTAGGTGTTTTGTCCTCCTTTTTTTACTTCTGATCAGATAAATAAAAAAAAATACTATGTATTAATGCATAAAATTATCTTTAGTATGTAATATCCAAATAAACACATCAACACCGTTTAGGGATATTTTGTATAAAGTTCTTAAACTCTAAAAATATTGGCCGGAATTAAAATCTTTTGAAGAAATCCTATTTTGTAGGCCAAATTTAAATTTGAAGAAATAAATAACAAAAGATTTGCGCGGCGTAACTTTAACGAAGTTCGAAAGTTTTAATTTACCTACCATTGTTTTTGGTGTCAAATTAAAGTTTTAAAACAAGTAACCAGTTAGTTTCGTATTTATGCTATTTATGACACTGTTGAATTGTTAAGGCATGCTCCAAGCTGGGGCTAATCAACAGAGAGTTGCTGAGGAGATTCGAACAAAACAAAACGTGATACCAAGGTTATGGTCACGTTATCGTGCTACTGGTGAAGTGAGCTGGCGGCCAGGCGGGGAGCGCATAACCACCCAACGACAAGATCGATTTTTTCAAGTTGCTACGAAAAGAACCACATATTACGGCCATGCGTTGGCTCAAAGGCTCCAGTCAGAGCACCAGTGGCTTGCGAGTGAGTGACCAGCACTACGTCGAGTAAATCGTGGACGAAGATTACAGAGGGCTCGTAAACAATTGCTCTGAGAAGATAACCAGTGGTCTTTAGTGCTGTTTACTGGTGAGTCTCGATTCGGTATCCATCCCGATTCGCGGAGAGTACGCGTATGGCGAGTCCCTGGTCGTGAGAACCGTCTGCAACACCCTCAGGAAGTTCATTCATACCACGGCGGGACAATTATGGTTTGGACGAGAATTCGTATTGGTGGATAACCAAACCTAGTTAGGATCAGAAATACCATGACCGCCAAAAATACCGTAACCAGGTGTTAGTACCAATAGTCTTCCCCCATCGACTACAAATGTGCCAAGAATTCACGCTCATGCACGACAACGCCCGTCCGCACACAGTGCCAGCGTGAGTGGTGACCAGCTGTCTGCAGAAGCACGGCGTATCGGTCTTAGACTTGCCCGCGCAATCACCACACTTAAACCCCATAGAGCACACGCGGGACAGGCTCCAAAGAAGGGCTTTGAAACATTTTCCTGCAGACATTGCGACCGAAGAGTAACTTTTTTGGCATCTTAGCAGGACCTGGGACAATATCCCGCAACAAGACTTTGATAGCTTGAATCAAAGGATGAGAAACCGTTGTAGGACCGTTGTTCACGTCTGGGTTTTTTATTGACTACTGATTTTTCGCATAATTGCAAAACGGACTAATTTCGCTTTATTTTTAATTCTTAAAAAACATCATTAATCGTTAGTTTTACCATTATTTTACTTTTCGTCTTTATTTAAATAAAATTTTATATACCCAAAAAAGAAGTTGTTTTATTCTGAAGACTAATTTGATTTTGGCTTTATAAAATACATACATGTTTTATGTTATTTGTAACAAAGTTTGAGTAAATTGAAAAAACCCGAAATATCTCTAGACGGTGTTGTTGTGTATATATTAGAAATACTGAACTTTTCATGTATTTTTTATGCAGAACTTGAAATAAGATAATTTAGTGATTCTTGAGTTATCTTGTGATACTAGGCAGGTTATGATGTGATAGTAATGGCCGGTCGGGATATGATGCTAATTGTAAATAAGACAACCACAATAATCAAATATTAGGTATACATAGAGTTGTATTACTAGATGTTATGTATTTTTTACTTTTTTTTTTTATTAATAATAGGAACTTTTATAAAATCATTATACAATCAAGAAATAACTACCTCTGTAATTATTAGGGTTTCTGGTCGAAAATTCTCGAAGCGAGAAAACCGAGAAAAAATTGTCGAGAAGCAACAACTCTCGCCCGAGAAATAACAAGAAACTCAATATAAAAGGAATGTTAGCTCATTGAGTAAACTGTTAAAAAAGATAATATTTATAAACTTATATAAAGCTTAAATAATAATAAAGCCAGCTTCGCAGACAATGAAATTTGAAACGTTTCTATTTATTTAGAAGCTTTGTACATCTTTAGCCTCTAGGATAAGAAACCGATTATCAGATGAAGCTTAATATTTTCATAAAAATGTTTCATTAAAAATAGATACGAATAAGTTTAACTATTTCTCATTTATATCTCGATGTTCGTAATCTCGGTGTTTTTAAGGCTAATGCTAGTCTACTTTAAAGATTGTCATAGTTTTTTATATGTATATCTAATTAAAAGACAGATGGGTATTCTACAAAATAGGTAGGTTATTTAGTTGATTATGAAATTAGTTCCTGTACTTTTTTTTGATTGTATTATAATTTTAATTTTTTATATAACTGAATATCTGTGATTATTATTTTTATCTTAGATTATTATCTTAGGGAGGAAGCTAATATTTATATATTCAAACTACTTACTTTTTAATAAAAAGGAAAATTAAAAGTTTTGTTGAAAGTTACTCACATGCAAGTACTTAGTTTTATAAGTATTATATGTGTTATAAAAAAATATGAATTAATAAATACTATAGTTTATTGCCGAGGGGTGTGCACTGCTCGCATTTATTACGCAGTAATTATATTCATCCCGTCATTTTATTTATACTTATTGACAATTCATACAGTCTAACAATTGAGAATAGTATACTTTCCGTGTACAAATTCCACGAAAAACGGTTAAGAATTAATAAGATATCTTTTTTTTGATATTCTTTGTATTTCTAAAAGTATTCCTAGCAATTCTTAAAAACCTATCAACTGAGCAATGAAATAAGCTTTCCGTGTACAATGCGGTCAAGCTGTATTTTAGTTAAATTCGAACATACAAACGGAGAGACAATTTTTCTTTATGTCATGTCGTGATCAGTGTCCTTTACATAGGACGTCTAGCGAGAAATTTGGAAGTAGTACATACAGTACAGACAGAACTACAAATTTAATAATCTATATTATTAAATTGCCTATGCCTATGCCTATGCATGAATTATTATTATTATATTAATAAGTGACATTTTATTTTGCATTTAATTTTCAATATTAAGAAATTTTAAAACTTTCAGAAGTTTCTCCAAAAATTGAGAATTCTTGTGAACTACTCGAGAATTCTTGATCCTCGAGAAAAAAAATAAACCGAGAAATCAGAAACTAGTAATTATAAAAAATAACATGTCATTCAACAATCAGAACAAGTAGATACTTAAGTAGTAGATATCCTATATATGTAATAATTAGTCTAAAAAGTCACAAATGGAACAGAGGCAAAAATGGAGAGTTTATGACAATGGGCTCTCAATCCATTCTGCACCATTTTTAAGGTTCACATCAAGGTAAAAAATATTAAAGGTAATATAGATTACCAACTTGTTAAACTTTGAAACGAACAAACTTTGAAAACTGCATAGTTTCAATAATTCGCTGGGGAAACATTATTAATTTCAATATACTTGGTTATATTGTGACATTGAAATATCGTTATTATGGAAAAACACAAAGATTTTACCCAAAGAACTTCACCAATTTGAATATGAAAATTCTAATATATATTTTTATTACAAATATACAAAAATGTTTTATATTCTTGTCTTACTACGACTTCCTTTTTCTTTTCCTATTTCACAGATTATTTTAATATATGTTCCTTTTATAGTCTACGAAGTATTCAAACTTTTAAAAACGTTAACATCAGAATGTGACCGTTTACATAAATTTTATTATTTCTAAACAATGGCTCGCAAACACTCAAAATCGTATGATACACTTTGTAAATAGCTCCATCTATTAAAAATTAGTTTAAACTGCTACTTTATGTTGTAACTTAATTATAGAGCGGGAATAAACTATCACCGAATTACTACATATCATTGTCATATACATATCTCCTGAAACATCCACAACAACATTAAGTTGTTGGAACTAAAACCTATGTTCGTTATCCATTACCTAAAAACCTTAAATATATTATGTGAATTGATTAATCTGTTTATTAAATATTTTATTTTAAAAAACTGCAACATGAACATGTAATCTAAATGAGAAAGTACAAAGCTTTTAGTTTATATACTAGTTGTGCCTGACGGTTTCACCCGTGCTTAATATATTCGGTAAACTCTCTACCGTGCTGCCGCCAATACGCCTGTGTAGCCAGCTTATCACTGTTCTCACCTCTATGCCTACAGCTTGCCATATTGATTCACGTTTATGGTAACTGCTCGACTTCTTACCTTAGAGTTCTAGTGTCATGTTGAAGAACCTATAACCTTCCTCAATAAATAGGATATAAAACGTTCAAATCTGACTGGCACTTCCAGAGATTAGCGCATTCAAACAAACAAACAGAAAAACAATCACTTGAGTTTTATAATATTTGCAATAGATACGTATCTAAATCATCACGTAAAATTGGCTGATGTAATACAATTTGCTAAATGTAACGGTAGAATTCCGAATAATCGAATGAGCAAACTACATTCGTGTGTAAAGGAAAAAGGAAATTGTTTTCTCGCACGGGCTATTAACTGTAATTAATACTATTTATTATGTAACGTATGTATTCGCACGGTTTAACACATTTATGTTGGTATAATTTGTGATGAAGTAGGTATTCAGTTTACCGGAAAGCCATATTCATAAAATCGATGGTGTAATAATGCTTTATGATTATAAATTTTTGTATTGCGTTCTCGGGGAACAGGCGGTCTGAGGTGTGGCTGACGAAAATAACGGCCCATTAGGAGCTCAACTGACGGCAAGTATTTTATGACGTCATAAAAATGTTATAACATATATTTTGTCTACTAAAAAATAAACGAGACTGCCAATAGATTTGTGTTATCATCGATTATATGTTGCTCTTTTTTTTTAAATAAAGAGAGTGCAACAGCGGATAGTAAAGAAGTGTTTTATGCAAATTCAGAGTTCTTATGTACATTTGTACTGGTATTTAGAACTTTATATAGATTTTATTAGAGTAATTTTAACTGTTCTGTGTGTAGAATGAAACGAATATCTTATCCGCTTTACTGTGAACGTCACTTGCAGGCGTCATATGGTGACGGCGTCCAGCTGATAACCGTAACACAATTGATAGGAGTTCTGCTGATGAAGCATTAGCGATGTAATAATATACCCTATGACGCAATTTCTCTAAGAAATCAACGAACACAGTAAATCATTTCGTAATGGATCAGTCCCAAATAGGTTTTTTATATGATGTTATAATACACGCTTGATCATGATGGAAAATGCAAATGGAGATGAAAATGCAGAAGCGAATGAATATTGATAAGGATATTTACTTTTTAGAAAAATGCTGATCTCCAAGATATGTTGAAAAATACCTTCTACATGTTCTTTTTAAGATGGGTCTCAACATGGCTATGTCAAAGACAATGAATATGACTAATGTTCTGATTGCTTGCATACAAGTGAGAAGGTGGTGGATGAGACACTAGAAACAGTCAAGTATTATATATAACGTGGGCACTGTTTATATTTTGGCAGAGATTTTCGATATAAAGAGAGAAAAAGAACCATTAACTGGGATTTACTTCATTCAGAAAAGTCGTCGTTTTCCGGAATTAAAAATACCGTCTATCTTAAAGAACTATCTATCTTAAAAGAACTATCTTTCAAAAAATGTGTCCTGCTGCTCACAAGAAAACTGTACACAAAATGAGGGTCGCTCAAATAACTATACAGCGCGTCATGATAGGCATTATCTTGATGTCTATCAGTGACCGTGTAATGCAAATCAAATGACGTTGGCCAGGACACTGGGCCAGATATGGTAACTACAAGTGGAGTAGATTTATGACGGAATAGTGACCGAGAGAGGTTAAACGGCACGTAGGAAGATCAGTAACAGGATAGGTTGGCGAAATCTTCGCGGAAAGCTGGCAAGGCTGTTGTTTGACAAAGCAAACAGGGATGAATGCCGTCCACGACATTTATGCCCTGCATAAGTACGGAAGAAGTTGATAATGGATGATGATAAAACAATAAGTAACTCAAAAGTGGTATGAACATTATTAAAAGTACTTATAGATATGGATAACCAAAAAAAGGCACGATTATTTGATATTTATTAAAGATATCTAAAGATCGTTTTAAATTATGAACAGTCTATATTTAGTGTCGGTGACATTCGGATTATGCAACAGTCTTTACCGACTTGCTTTTATCATGTTAATGAGATGAAACAAATAATATGGTTATGAATTTTGATAAATGCACCAAGGTGACCTCGAAACACAATGAGGCAAAGGTATTTCCATTTCATGAACAATAATATCAGTATACAAACTGAGTCGGTCAACAGGTAATGACGTAAACTATGCTATTTACGTCACAGAATCATGAATATCACCAAATGCTCACTGCAATAGGTACATGATTATGTATGATTAAATACCAAGAAGTTTGACAGATCATTGCATACGTAATTTCCCGAGTGTTTAAGAAAGAAATGTAAAAATATTTTAATACGTAATATATCCATAATGTATCCATTATCATAACATCCCTTTTAGGGTTAGTTAGTTAGAAATACAATATATCGTTTATTTGTTTTTTTTCTTTAGTCTATTGCCCCTGTGGTTTTATTTCACAATTCTGCCAGTGTCATTTGGTTTTCTCCGATTCTATCGAAGGCGATCGTTTAAAATTTTAACGGTAGTTTTTAATTTATTCATGTATCTATTTTTTTTCATGTTTCGTGACCGTTTAATGAAATGTATATTAAATATTAATTTACTTATTATGTATATAATTATTAATAAAATAAGCAATTAAAGTCAAATATTGAAAAAGTTATATTTTGCATATAGACTATTAGTAGGTAAAGAATATATGTATAGAAAAAGTTATATTAGGTCTTTACCTATGAAATTGCCGTTTTGTATGAAAAAATTTAAACGATGTTTTTTCTTGTATTTTTTATTTGTATTAATCGAAGTAATCACCCATGCAATCAATGCATCTTTGCCAGCGCAGTGGCAGTTTATTGATGCCCTTCTTAAAGAAATCAGCTGGACGGGGGGCAACAAATTCTTCAAAGGCATTTTGTACTGCCTCTCGGGTATTGAATTTTTTTCCCGCCAAGGAGTTTTCCAAATTCTGGAAAAAGTACTAGTCTCTATGCGCAAGGTCTGGTGAGTATGGCGGATGACGGAGAACTTCAGTTCTTGCAACTTGGAGACCGTCCGTTGTGCAATATGAGGTCGCGCGTTGTCTCGCAGGAGCAGCGGAGACGAGTGATTGACCAATGCTGGTTGGAGATGTGCCAGCTTCTCTATCATTGTGTTCAGTTCTTCACAGTACACATCTGCAGTAATGCTCACCCCGTTTGTTAAGAAGCTGTGATGAATCACACCGGCGCTAGACCACCAAACAGTGACCATCACTTTTCTAGGGGTAAGTTTTCGTTTAGGGCATTGTTTAGGTGCTGAACCAGGATCCAACCAACTTTCTGAGCGCTTGCGGTTATCAAACAGAATCCATTTTTCATCGCAGGTAACAATGCGGTTCAAAATTCCTTCATTTGTGTGTCTGTTGAGCAGTGCAAGGCACGTCTCGACGCGTACTTCGCGCTGGCGATAATTGAGTTCATGGGGCACCCATTTTTGTCAAGCTTTTTTATGTTGCCAATTTGACGCAAATGGACCAATATTGTTTTGACGCTAACGTCGAAAGCTGCTGCTAATTCAGCCGTAGATTGTGTATCATCAGCTTCCACAATCGCCTTTAATTCGTCATTGTCGACCAAAGTCTTCGGACGACCGCGAGGTTCATTTTTCAGGTCGAAATTCCCAGTACGGAAGCGAGCGTTTCCCGCGAATCCCTGCAATGAGCCTGAGCTTTCAGTAAAGGAAAACTTCGTGTTGAAATTTGTTATGTATAAAATGTCAATATGTGCGTGTCCGCACAACCCTATGTTCGTTCCACGAATACAATCAGTGTGTCACTAGCTGCTCGTTGTTTCACTCGTCCCCGCTCGCATACGTAACAAAATTATAGCAGGTGGTAGGGCATTTTCTAATGTCCGTTTGGCTACTACAACGCTCAAGTTGAAAATTTGTCGCCAAGCACATATAGGTGTGTTCTGACAGCTGCATTTGAGACTTGAGAGCCAGTCCTCTCACTAGGCTTACCGCTTTACTTTATTTAAATCAGGTGAGATCGTGGACAAACGTTAAACCGCGATGGAGTTATACATAAAAAAAAATACTGTTTAAATTATAAATGCATATCTAGCAACAATCTCGAAAATATTAAAAGATTTGAAAGACATTGGAAATTATATAAAAACTAAATGACCTCGCGTTTGCTGGATTTTAATATAAAACGAAAATTCATAATAAAAATTCATATTCTGATGAAAAGGTTTAGACCCTTGAAATTAACTGATTATCTTGCACAATACACAGATTTTCTCTAATGAGGAAGAGAGTAATGATATTTGTAAAAGGCTTTCCTTTTTTAAAGGGTTATTTATGCATATAAATTACCAACTGTACTAATAGAATAGAATAGAATTTGATTGAGATAAAAAATTCCTTTGACTTTACTAATTAAATTGTTTACGGATTTTATTAGTAATATATCCTTCGGTGATGTCTAAACTGGTTAACATGTCGTATATTTTTCTGTGAAAAAAAAAGGAACTAAAAAAGATTACACAAAAATCACTACTCCTAAAAATACGTGGCACCATTCATATAGGTAATATTAATATTATCTTCGAATATTTTTGTGTGAGATACAGGATCTCACTGAATCTGAATGTGTATTATTGATAATTCTCATAGTGTATCAATTTCGGTAAGTCATGTTCATGGCAAGTTCGGTTATTTGTGTGAAATAAATCCGGACAGAAAGATGGATCAAAACTCTTTAAATGTCAAATTCGAGAACGATGCCGTATAAAATTAATACGTTCAGGTAGAACTACAGTTTTATTAATAGAGATAATATTATATAAGTTGGAAAATCGTATCAGTGTCATGTTTGTAAAATAAAACGTGGTCATAGCAACGATATAATAATTTTCTAAAAGGTACTCAAAATATGGCGAAAATAATATGAAATCAGCGTTTTATGTTGAAAAAGTACAACGAAAAAAATATTATGAAATTATACATTTAATAAATCGAAGCATGTACCATTATCATCTATGCACTTTCGCCATTTTATAGGTTAATTTCATTGAATCCATTGTTAAAAAAATAGTGGAAGCTAGAATCAATAAAATCTTTGAAGGTTGTTTGGACAGTCTCACCGGAATGAAATTTTTTTCCTTGCAAGAAATTGTCCAAATTCCGAAAAAAGTGGGAATTTGTTGGAGCAATGTCAGAGAGTATGATGGTTGTCGGAGACATTCCATCCGCAGTTCCTCTAATTTAGCGACCGTCTGTCGTGAAGTATGGGGTCTAGCGTTGTCCTAAAGAGCAGTGGGCTAGAGAGATTGACAAGTCTCGGTTGTTTAACGGCTAGCTTTTCCATCATGGTATGCAGTTGTTGACAATAAGATCATTATCGTCTGACTAGATCTTAGAAAGCTAGTGTATGACACCAGCACTAGTTTACCAAACACTCACCAGTAGGTACCTTTTTCGGAGTCAAGTTTCGTTTTTCATGTCTGCGAGGCTCGTTGAAGCTGTATAGAGGAGTTTTGAGGCCACTGGTGTAACAAATAAACAGACATCATGCTCACTTGGATTGTCTGAACGTGCACATCTCTCACTGATAAACTGTGTTTTTTGTAGTAGCTCGGTAAATTGGCGGCGCTGTTCGTGATGGTAAGCACAGTAGATTCCAAACACAACGGCGACCACCGAGCGATGGTAATCCTACGGCGGTCGCCCTTGGCATGCCGGCCTCCAAAATTAACTGGATATGCGTAGGCTGATCCTAAAACGCGACATGCAAAAGCGAGTCACAAAATCTGACTTTTCACCACGTGAATGGTGGTCACGACCCAGTCGGACAAAATATACCCTACCACTCCGCTATCGCTAAATCCTCGTTATTTAATCAGCAGGGTGCACTGCAGGTGTGAGGTTGGCTTGGGCGTCTCAGTTCTAAAGATGTAATTTGATACCCCTTACACCATTCCGTAAAGACGATGTCGAGGTAAAACCTGTTGTCTCCGATAGTCCATCCTGACGTCTCTCCGACATATAGTTACATTACTTTCACATATATGTATGCAATTAAATAATTACATCTATGTTTTTAAAGTAATGTATTTTATCAAATCACACAAAAAAAACCAGCAGATGAATCCTTAACATAAATTTATGTGTTCATTTTACAAATCGTACTAAACGATCTAGATTAGGCGTTATTTTATCATTTCAGTTAAATGCCAATGAAACCGCGAAAACCATCCACAGGAATTATATGATAAAATAAAAGAATGAACAAAGGACTGTTCTACTTTTTTTTGTACTTCTATTTTTTATTCAACACGGACCTTTGTTCGACCTTGCGTAAACGTAATGTCCATGTTTTTAATGTACGGAGAATATTATAGTATATATTTACTTTTTAAATATTGTTTCGCCCGTGGGTGACTGAAAATTCCGTTTATTACGACGAAAGACTTTATTTCACACAGGAACATAATATACGCTGTACATATACTATTGACACACTACGACGCCTCTTTTATGCACTAGGTCGCAGTATTCTTGAAGATCTGTTTCAGTTGTTGCTTTGCATTCGCTCCGATTAGAAGTCAACTGAACTAGTGGTGTTGCATCTGCTTTCTGTTTATATGTTTATATACCCGTTTTAAAGAAAGATCGAGATCCATTTAATTGCCTTGTCTATCTAATTTCAATGCTTTTAATACTTTGTTTTAATTAATTACCTTAGATACTGTGTCGGGCTGTCCATTGTTCCCGAATCGAAAATCTTCATATAGTAATCAATACAAACAACAAATATATAACATATTTGAGAATGGCGGCTCTAGAATCTTCTATGTACCTGCATTGTTATCGTAAACAAGTCGAGCTTTTTTTTTCGATCTGACAGTACTGTAAGCCACAAGGGCCCTGGAGCCTCAGACGGCTTTTACAGCTTCACCCGGGCTTGGACAATGGCAATGCGAACTCTTATTTTCTGTTGTATTATTACGGGTCAACACAATATACAAACATACAATTTAAATCACTTTATTAATGTAATGATTTAAAAATTAATTTCTGTATAAAACGGAAACCGGCATCGGATTTGATTGAGAATTTGGACGGTGTTAGATTATTGAGTAAAATAAAATATAGGTATAAAATAACTGAATCCTGGCGAATAGATTGATCTTTACATTATTATTTATATTAAGTATTTATAAAATATTTAGTGTAACTAGATGGCAACATCAGTAATAATATTACTCAGCGAATTGATACTGAAATTCATTCTTGTATCCAAAGCGGTACAGAAATGTTGAATTTTCGTAAATCTGCTAAATAAATATGTAAAATATTGTATGATAGATCACTTTAGCTTTAGCTACATTTGTAATTATTTCAGGCCAGTATCTTTTACGTCACTGTTAAAGAGAAAGTTCAGTCGTGTGTTAATTTGCATAGTAAAACTAGCTAAAATTGCCGCAAGCTTCGCTCTAGTGATAATATCGTGAAGCCGAGCCGTTCGTACTTAGGTGGTTAATGAATTTAACACTAAGCGAAGAGAAGTTAGAACCTTAGAGAGACCAGACTTCAACCAAGAGAATACATAATTAAAAATGTTTCTCTAAACGCACAAGGCCTTTCTGAATACTTATTAGATAACATTCCTAAAGTAATCCTTAACCTCGTAGCGACATTGTTGTCGGCTTACGCGACACTAAAAGCGTATTAAGAAAACCAATTTGATGGTACTAGTCTAGGCACTCTTCTCACTATCATTTTGCAGGTTTATGCCTAAAGAAAAGAATATAAACGGATAGACACACAGAGAGACATTGAGTTTTTTAATATATATAGATACGGATAGTATGGTGGAATTTTTGGTCATTGTCGCATTGTACTCGAATGTCGTATGCTGTTTCGAATAATCATTTAAGTAGATACTTATTGTGCTTTTCTAAGGGAAGATGCCTAGGAATTATTTTTTTAAATATATTTAAACAGACGTGCATTTCGTCTATAGCAAAATAATAGTACCAAATATTTTGTTTAAAAAAAGACAATATTTTTACAGTACCTACGTTCGCGTTTCAATAGTAGACGATAATACGACCGTGTGGTTCAAATCACGCTTTATCGGCGGAAACAAGTATAATTTGTGTGATCTTGTATTAGCTATTTAAAATATTGAAAACATTTTCTCCGTTTCAATATTTTTAATATATACATACTTGTACAAAGAACTATCGCCTGCGTTCCTTTGCGAAAAATATAATTCATCAATGCTCGAATACCTTCCGATTTCGAACAATATGATTTGATGATACAAAGCACAATGCCACATAAAATAATTTAAATAGGCATATAGATTTAGATATTATAAATTATTTAGCGATATTATTTACTCTGTGCGACTGTTTCACCACAGACTGATATGTTTGTCATGGGTACTACGAACTTGCAATATGCATAAAGAGGAGGGATACAAAGTTTTTTTCTCTTCACGTATTAATATATAAAAATACGTTTGCTTATAATATTGTGTCAATGCAATTACTGTAACAGAAATGCTAACCTGTGAGCGGATGACACTTGTTCCACTAATCCATCCTGTCTATATACAAATAGATATACACATGAGATTATAATACTCTATTATGCTAGATACCTACTTTGAACAAGAAAAGAAGATTGCATGTGGCATAAATACGAATGTTATTATGATGGTTGTGTGGTATAACTAGAATGCATAAAATTAGTAATGATTATATATATAAGGAAGAATGAAAGTAGCACCGGTGACAGTAGACGAGGAGTAATAGGTTAGTGTAGTTATGTCATGAGGAAGGACGAAAGTCATAAACATAGCAGAGTGTCGAGTGTGACGGTGGACGGGTATAGGAGTAGAGGAAGATCGAAGAAGGTATTGACGGATTGTGTGATGAATGATATAAAAAAGGTGTGAATAATGTGATGACAATTTACAGAGGTGAGTGGAAAATATTGGAAGAGGAAAGCATTGTGTCAACCCTACTTAGGTGGGTTAACGTCAAGAAGATGGATAAATAATAATATAAAGCCTTCCGATATCCTTTTAAACATTGTATTAAATTCAACTGGTTTCAAAAAAGGCGGTTTATTTATTATATTATGTATGTCAATAATACGATTTCGTAATAGGATTTTGCTATATTTGAGAAGCAAAGCAAAATATTGCAAATGTTTAAAAAATAATATTTCTTTAAAAAGTTAGTCACGATAATATGTTGTTTGATTGGAATTCAGAAAGAAATATTATTTGGAGAAATATTTTATAACTTAGGTGAACTGACGCAAACTCGTGAAGTAATCACTGATTAATATATATATACCACATTTACAGAACTTTTTTCGATAAAAACAATATAAACTGATATATCTTTATCTATACTATTGTTATAAAGAGATAATTGTATGTTTGTAAAACGTAATTTCTGGAACTACTGGCACAGAATACTAACAGAATGGCCGCTCGGGCCGACCTAGAATTTAGTTACCAACACCTGATTATAAAGCTAGCTAGGGCTGGCATCTAAAATATTTAATGAAAAACTCGATTTGAAATGTTGTAATAAACAAACATTTATTATATTGTTTTAAACGCATTTTTTTCAAATAATTTAATCAGGTAGGTACTTATCCTTGTTTATGGTAAAGTTTACTTGACATGACCTAATATCGTCGTACGTACGGGTTTATCACGCATAAACGCCGTTATATAAACGTGCGCCGTTATAGCTTAGCCTTTTGTTTTCTATGCTACTAATCCGATTCTAAAAATTCTTTCACTAGTAACAAGGGGCATTATTCCCGAGTGATTCTTATTTAATTTTATATTGTAATTAAAGCGAAGTCGCGGCCGGTTGGTTATTTATAAATTTGATACATACATATCTATTTTCTATATCTAGAAATATTATAAAACTCAACGCCTCTCTGTCTGTGTGTCCGTTTATTTCCTTTTCACGCGAAAACCACTAATCCGATTAACATGGTTTTTCCTTTAATTCATAGATATGTTATCTGGTCAGGTTATAGGATATATTTTGTTGGATGAAGTAACATACGAAATAAACAGTGACGATAATGGTGAATAAATTCGGAAAAAAAAACGATTAAATGTCTTACGCTGAGTAAATCATAACAGATATATCAAATTAATGTACTACATAATTGCAGATTTTCAAAATACCTACAAAAAGTTAGTAATAGCATATGATGTCTATCTTCCAAGGATCACTTACAATAAGCGTTTTTGAAGCGGCACAATTCGCGCGTATGCTTTAAGCTATTAAGCTCGCAAGGGGACTAAGCTCGTGCCTTCCCTTGGGAAGACGCCTTTGCCCAGTAGTGGGGCACTTACATGCAGATCTTATATTTATTAGGCAAACGTTTGACCAATTTTTATATATTTTCACCTACTTAAGGTTTTATGTTTGGTCACAATCTCATCTGTTAACATGTTAACTGACGATTTAACCCAAGATGGGTAACAACAAAGCCTAGTGGGGAAAACGGCCTCTCAATTGCAGCTGTCGGAACTTATCTATAGGTGTTTAGCGACAAATTTTCAACTTGAAGACTATAAGCTAGTCAGGCGGACATTAGAAAATGTCCTACCATCATGCAATTAGTTTCATCGCGATGTTTTCCTTCACCGTTCGCTCAGGCTCATTGTAGGGATTCGAACCCATGTCGATCGACGTGATGTTCGGACAATTACCACTGAGCCATCATTTATTAATTGCTTAGTGAAATTAAAAATAAAAATACGTTTACACGCTCACTAACACACACGTAGACACAAATTCAAACAGAACACGTATTTTTCTCTCTTCCTTCTATAAACATTATTTACGTGGGTCGCACTAAACATTTCTGGGACGAATAAGAAAAATATACTTACTCTTCAACAGCCTCTTCTGGTGTTGAAAATCTTTGACCACGAAAATATTAATTGTTTTTGATAACAGGAAGAAATCCTATAGTGCCAGGTCGGTACTGTATGCAAGATGACTAATAATATCTACGTTTTTCCCATTCATAAATTCGTTTGCCCGTCTGGCCGTGTGAGTTGGCATTGTCATGGTGCAAAATGATACGGCGTTTTTGGTTATTAATTCATGGTAGATCACATGCCCGTCTGTTTCGATCCTACAGCGTACAAACATCAATGTTTTCGTTGTTCACGGCGGTAGACGGACGAACATCACGAAATTTGCCACTAAGATTAACACGACTGCGTTGGAATTCTGTAAACCGGCTATAAAGAGTCAATTTGCATGGTGCTTCAATGCCAAAAGCAGTGTGACACTCTGCTGAGGCGTCTATCTACACTTAAAATCGTAATAAATCATACTACGAAAATAGTTACTAGTTAAATCCATGGTAACGTAGACATGCAATATTTAAAATGGCGCTAATACGTAAAAAACAAGTGACAATACATGAAACATACTGCATTTAAAGCTAAAGAGTTTAATTTTCAAATGTTGTAATTAACTTTTAAATATTCTTGATGCAAGTGGCCAGTTCCCGAAATTCTTAGTGCGCCCTATGTAAATACTACGGTGTAATTGTAAAATTCTGTTTTGACTTTGGTTGTTAAATTATGTATATTATTTTCAGAAAATTGCTATTGATTTGTCAATCATACAACATTAGTTAAAAGCCGATGAATATTACAATAAAGTTAGAATGGTTTTTATTTATTTATCTTGGTTGCTCAACGTGACTGTAGAAAAAAACCCATAGAAGGGTCGTTCACAGTCATATTCCTTAAAATGACATCAGACTTTATTTAGGGTCCTTTGTTTCTTCCCGGTCCTTTGTTTCTTCCGTATATAGACGCAAGGTACCAGTATAACGAGCAAGAGTAAGTATCCAAAATCCATTAAGTATACAATTGCTCTTGAAACAAAATTATTTACTCTCAAATTATATGTAGTAATAGTGGCCAAGGCAGTTTTAAAAAAAGGTATATAATCCGGCAAGAATGATAAAACTTAAATTTCATGGGAATCGACTTCTTATGAGCTCACGCCACTAACGAATGTACACACACACACAAGATTTGCTCACTTAAAGAAAACGTTTATTTAGTATTTTTCTCTTTATCTTCTTTGTACATTTCTGAAATGCTTATTTTATTAAAATTATATTATCTAAGTGACAATTAAAATAGCTAACCATATCTATTGATGTTCGAGTGATCTCGAGTAGTTAAGAATTAGAAGTTTCATCATAACCAAAACGTAATTGGCGTTTACAGGAAACTAGATAAATCTATTTACGTATTTCCTAGACTTTTTTCTTATCACGATTACAATTACCAGAAACTGATTTCTAAGACACTATCAACTTAGCACAATCGATATGCTCGATTGGGTTACTATTTGTTACAATGCCAGTGTTTCTTTGTTATTTTTCATTTCCGATTTTAGTGAGATATCACTGTCATTCGTTTTTGGAATTTCAGTTTACCTTGAATATACTGAGAAAGAAAATATGAATATATTCAGTTTTTTTTTTAAATTACAAATTATAGATTTATGCAATAACTCTTTTTAAACTATCGCGTTTTGTACATATTTCAATTGTAATTATTTTATAGTTCGTTGGGAAATGGACGGTACTACTATACATGACGGTAAGCACAATACAATCTCAACACAACGGCGACCACCGAGAGATCGGCAATTCATCTTCGGTCGCTGCTGTCAAGCCGGCCTTCGTAAATATCTCTTGACATTACGCTTGAAGGACCAGTGTCGTAAAAAGGATGGAACACACTGGCCGAGAGATGGTTCCACATTTTCACGGTACACGACAAAGATAAGACATGAGAACTTTTTAGTTCGTGCCGAGATGGAGGTTACTCTAAAACTTTGACTCCGAAGTCCAGCGCGTGTGGTTCTTTTGTGGAAAGGAGAGTAGGGAATCAGATAGAACAGTTCTTCAGAATACGCCCAGCGAGGCAATGTTCCTTTATAATTTTAATTTCATATTTTATAGGGGTCTACAACACGTCTTCTCTGATTACTTTTTAATTGCTCGACGTTTCGGCTATACATGCCGTGGTCACGAGCCGACTGACGTGTTGTGATGTCTTCGTTAGCGAGTGCAGTTTCAAGTGACTATCCTCTTCTGCTCATATTCACTAGAGATGCTACAGCAGACTACACTCTGTATCCACTCTCGAAACCGTGATTTAAGTTTTCCTATCACTTAGTCCATGTCAAAGATAGGGAAAATGCTGTATTTTGTATTAATACCCCACACAGGTCAACATTACCAAAAAGACATTTCATGTTTTTATCATGAAAGCTCTCAGAAATATCTGGAATTAAATTTGATTTAGACATCTGATACATTTGCCACTCAAAAGGAATTTGACGTAAATCAAGTAATAAATTAATTATAACGAAAGTTTGAACCGTTTGATGTTCTTTGAATAATTTTGTATATTATTAATAACACTGGCATACGGCAGTGATTTGCGGGTGAGACATTGTTATAATTTTAATGTCTCTCGCATTAATGTGTTTTCGCATTTCCACGAAAGTAATTACGTATTTCTCGTGTTGTTGACTGTAATCAAAGCTACGTGCTGGCGTACTACATAAGCAACTTAACTTAATTTTGTTATTGTTCTGGAAATTACACATATGACCTCCGTTATACGTAATTCAATAATAAGTCACTATATATGTGAGCCTATATATTTGTACTAGCTGTGCCTGTGACTTCGTCCGCGTGGAATTTCATGTATGAAAAATAGCAATAAAAAACAGACAAGTGTTGAAATTCAACACCGTCAATTTAACCGTGTTTTGTACTTTGTGAATGTGTCTGTCTCCCGAGACACAGCGTGATGATACTCACGGCTATTAGTCAGCCTTGGCTCACACTCTGTGCATGTCTTTGACACCCGCGGCAGTGTGACACTCAATGTTAGCATTAGCCGTGGCTCACGCCCTTAACTACTTTCGATCGATCGATATTCTGCCATACCACTCCGATGGCGATTTTTGGGGCGCGTAATTTAGTCTTAGTATCGACCAGTTTCGAGTCTCACCTGACGGTATTCTCCTGTTTTCTATTCCTCACTCACTCTTTTTAGAGCAATGGAATACTGAGAATATTCTGTCCACTTTCTACCAGGCATTTTACCCAAATGCAAACTACAATGCAATACAATACGAAAATTAAAATGAGTAGTTCATTCCCAAAATTTAATTTAAATCCAAATCGTAACGCAATAAATAACAAGCCTTTTCAAGAAACCCAAATTGAATCATTTTATATATTAACTGATATTATCCAGAGACAGAAGGGCTGAATAGTTCAATATAAATATTTATAATTTATTTAATAATTTTATTTATATTGACCGTTAATATACAATGAACAATATCGCATTTAGTACAATTTAATAGAAATCTCGATAGCGCAAAAAAAACACTAAACAACGACATCTATCGTAGAAACTTACAACGAAATAGATCGAACTGTAAAATGAATAAATTATAGAGACATCTATACATATAATCAAATTGAAGTAACTGTTTGTAATGCCAAAATAACACCTTTTTACTAAATGCATATGAAAGTATATGTATACAGTATCTATAAAAAAAGGCCTCTTTGTAGTTTTTGTCTGTCTGTCTGTTCGTCTTTCTGTTTTTTTGTTCCGGCTAATATCCGAAATGGTTGGATATTTCGAGTACATCGAGCGTTACCTGTATAATCAAATTACTTCATGTCTTATAGGCCAAATAAGTATGATATTGAAGAGAAATTTATCATTAAATTTTCGTCGATTTAACGTGTCTATGCTAGGAAAAATTAAAAAATGTTCTAAATGAACTATGAAAAATGGCAATGGCTAATGAAAGAATTACTTTATGAGATGTAAAGTTTGTTAAATATTTTCTATATATTTTATGGAGTATTAAAATAAAGTTGAATTATTTAGTCAAGCTAATTATTTAGTTATTTATTCCAAGCGGCATGTCATTGCCCTGAATGATGGTGAAAATGTTGGCTCTAGTAAAATGCTTCAGCATTTCTAATTTAATAATACTAATCGAAAAAGTTATTGGAAATATTTAACGACCGTATAACAGAGCGCCTTATAAAGTCTGAGATAATTTTTGTAATGAGAATATCTATGTAACATTACCTATGTCTAGGTAACTTTTAGGTCCCATTCTATGTAATAATAGTGTAAGGTTGTGTATGTACCACATATAAAGAATATAAATATGAGGACACACTTACTAAAAACTACTTCTATCGAAACCGGGTTTTGCTCTTAAAGCGTAAGTGCGTCTGAAAACAAACATGAAAATTCCATGCCAGCGGCGGTGGGTGGTCCCAACTGGGATACGGATAAATCGAAAGTAGATTATATAATATATCCTAAGTAAAGTTTGTTTTCATATAATCTATAGCTTTTACGTATTGGGATCACAAACCGATAAATAAGTTGACGGTCGCTAAAGAAATGTACGTCAAAGAAAATGATTTACGAGTTACACTATTTCCACAGGTCTGCCTTCGACAACGTGAAGAAAACGAAAGTCGCCATTAAGAAAATATCGCCATTCGAACATCAAACGTACTGCCAGAGAACTCTACGTGAAATCAAAATTCTAACTCGGTTTAAGCATGAAAATGTAAGTTTTTATTTTATATAATACTAGCAAACTCTCCCGGTTTCGCACGGGTAGCAGACTAATACATATATCTCTATTGGTATACGCGGCGCATGCCTGTAAATCTCCCAGTCGGCATGATTTTTTCCGACATTTTCAATAATCATACAACAGCCAATTTACACACCACCGTAATGAATTGTACACCTAAACCTTCCTCATGAATCACTCCGTCCATTGATGAAAACCATATGAAAACCCGTTCGGTAGTTTTTGAGTTAATCGCGTTCAGGCAGACAGACAGATGCGGCGGAGTACTTTATAATATGTATAGATTTCATGTCTAAAGGTTATACTTTGTTAGTGCCGAAGTGTGGAACGTTTGAGTGATGAGCGAATGACAAAAATATATATAATACGAATGCGTGTGTAAACAGAAATCGCGTGGTAGAACACGATAATTACGTCCGACTAGATCACGAACAGCTTATTTACATCAGGTAACCGTCCGTCAGACGCTTAGGCGTGTCGCGTTCCGGGATCAACCGGTGTGTATCTAGTAACCAAGCGGGGTGGTAAAGTATTTGTACCCTACTGGGTCGCGACCACCATGCATATGGTGATAAGTCCGTCATAGTAAGTCTCATTTGATTTGTCGCGTTTCGGGATCAGCGAGTGTATAACCACCAGCCGAGAGGCTTGCAGGCCGGTATGATTGCGATGACTGAGATCAGATACAGCACAGTTAATTAGCTGTGCTACTATAAAAAAAACTTGCGGATCAAATTTTTTTTTCTATCTGATTGCACTGTTAGCCCAAACGGCCCTGAAGCCTCAGATAGCTTTTACAGCTTAACCGGCCTTGGGGGCGAACACTTAAGGCACTCGGCCGCGAAAGCGTGGAAACAAGGTCCAAGGGTGCCAAAGTAGCCGAACTACCGCTTGGACTTGGATTGTTGCCGTAGTTGCAAATAAACCGCGAACTGGCTAATTTCCTATCCTTCATTCGATCTAAACTAACTATACATATATACATGTTTCTTTCCTCTGGGAGAAGGCACAATGAATTTGATAGAAGTGAAAGAAAAGAGGAAACCCTTGCTGTCTAACCCGATAGGGACAAGGCGTATAAAAAAATACATACATATTTCAGGCTCATCATTGAATGTGTTTATGTTAAGGAATTTTATGTTTCAGATAATCGACATAAGAGATATTTTAAGAGCTGATAGTATTGATCAGATGAAAGATGTTTATATCGTTCAGTGTTTAATGGAAACGGACCTCTACAAGCTGTTAAAAACACAGGTAAGTTTCAAAATATCAGCTATTTACCATCAAATAGAATTCTCAATTATCATCTTATTTCGTTGTGAAAATTGTCTAAAATTTATTTACTCTAATTATAATGTTGATGAAGTCTTTATCAATTCTAACAGAAACCTTCTAATGAACAAGATAAACTTTAAAGTTTTAATTAAGCCCATTTAGATGTTTGAGGTTATTACCTCGGGCATACAATCTAAGTTAACAATGTAACTGGCCGAGCTATAGACGAAATTTATTTGTTCAAATGAAAGTCTTCCTTGAATATATATTTTTTTCTATTTTTTTTCTTATACTCTCAGAGCATAGTCGCTTTTCTTCTGAATAATTCAACCTTGCTGATTAACTACGCGCTTACCTTTTTCCTTACTGTAAGAGTTAAAAACATCTTAAGACTTGAGATACCCTTTTTTAACGTGGAGAATCTCGTCATGGGTAAACATTCGCTCGGGGAAGCAAGTGGTAATGTGAGACTCGTGTCTATTCACTAAAACTCCACGGTGTACCGTCTGCCGCGCATGCTGTACACCGGCGGCAAGACCCGGAAGAGTCGCCCTCTGATGGAGACAGTCCGGTGCAACACAACTGTCTCCTTGTCCGCCGAACCAGTGTAATGGGAAGACTGACCTCCCGACCCATCTCCCCTTGGTTCGGCCTGGCAGGGGAAGGAGGCGAATGAACGCACCCCTTTCGCCCCCAGTCTGGCTATGATTTCTTAACGAGATTTTTTCGTCTGCCGTCGAAGAATACAGCAGGGGAAAGAAGTAAATGAATGCACCCCCTCCCCCGCCAGTCCGGCGTTGGTTTTTTATAGTGGTTTGTTTACTCCTTTTTAACGAGGTGTTCATCCTCGACACTCTAGTAATTTTTTAACGAGGTTGTCTTCCTCGGTAATTTTTTAAGGTTTTGTTCCTCCGCCGTTGAAGACGATTCCGTCCACATTGGACGAGCCAAAGCAGGGCCACTTTTGCCCCTCTGCCTCTGATAAGCAGAAGGGCACAGGGGAAGGAAGCCGTTGGTCTGGTATATTAGCCGCCAGTCATAAGGATTGACGTTGTCCGTGGCACTCCACGAGAAGGTTTCAGATATAATTCCCCAATACTTGAAACACTCAAGCTAACCTCACCTGTATGTGGTGTAACCCTATTGCAGATCCAATATAGTGGCACTCTTAGGTGAAACTTTCATCATAGTGATTCGCTCATGGACGTTGCGTTTAGGGATCTGCCGGTCTATTTCCAGTTTATGTTTACGTAGGCCGGCGTGGTAGCGGCGACTGTTGACCGATCGTTGACACGTCGTGGACACCACTATCTGTGGCTGATGCCACAGGTCTATCACAATATCGTGCTACTTTATAAAAAAAAAATAAAGACCAATATACACTTTCTTCTTGTTTCAGAAACTAAGCAACGATCACATCTGTTACTTTCTCTATCAAATCCTTCGAGGACTTAAGTACATACACTCGGCAAACGTTTTGCATAGAGATCTCAAGCCCTCTAACTTGCTACTGAACACCACATGTGATTTGAAGGTATATCAATTGAAATTCAGTTTATTGTCATCAATATTTAATGTCCTACACAGAAGCTCGGCTATTTTATTTATGCTTAAGTACTGTACTTAACACGTATCAAACAAGCGTTCGACCAGCATCGCTTCGCCTCGTGCGGTTGGTTGAGATTTCTTTATATGGACTTCCATATTACATATTCAGTCACTTATCATCTCCGTAACCTCTCCGTATCGACTCGCATATAATAAGTCTATATGCAGACGGCGAGTGGTCCATTCGGTAACCACCCGCTTACCGCGAGTTGCCGACGACTGCTATTCGTTTACACGCGATGTTAATTAGTTGACCACGCGGCGTTCACCCGTTGACCAAGAGGCGTCAAATTGCCAGCCACGCGACATTATCGTGAGGACCACCTGTCGACAACAAGTGGACGTCGTGCAAGGGGCGATGCTGGTCAAGCGCTTGGTTGATAAGTGACTGACGACCTTTACGTCTGACTTTCAATTTAGGTTATGCTGTAGTATTTTTTAACCCTTTGGCTTTCAACGAAACACAAAATGCTCGTAAAATTGGCAATATGGCTATCAAGTTATTAAATATTTTATAGGTTGATTGATCGTTTTGACCACAATCTTATCTTATGTCAAGTCACGATGTGGTTCAAAGGTAACATTCCAAGCCTAGAGGAACTGGACGCTAATGTGAAGCTGCCAAAATAAACCTTGACGACAGATTTTTAACTTGAGAATGGTAGGTAGCCAGGCGGGCATTAGAAAATACCCTATAACCATGCTATGGTTTTATCACGATGCTTTTCTCTTTAACTATAATTTATAATCTTTACTAATATTATAAACCTCAAGAGATTACTTTTTTATTTGTTGGTTTGAACGCGCTAATCTCTAGAACTAAAAGTCATATTTGATAAATTATTCTTGTCTTTATAGCGTATTATAAACGGACCGTTGTAAGCGCGACCCACCTGATGGTTTACGGGACGCGGGACGGCGAGTGTATACGGACGGATGGATATACAATATTTTCAGATTTATAGTTTATGCATGTTATTGCAACTGGGACAGATCTCAAATGATAAATAATATATTTAATACACATAATATCGTTGTCTTTATTAAAAAGATAATCAAAAAACTACTACATATTCAAAAAAAATGTGTGTGTAAAGTTTACACGCAATTAAAGTGAAACTTCTTTGAATTATATAATTGAATATATTGTTTTTAAAACTCAGTGTTCGTAATTCTACCTTGGTAAAATTATCTCATTCGTAGCAGTTACAAAAATGAAACCGCGTAAGTTCATACGTCAAACGTCTATTGCTGCCGGCGGCCGGCAACAGACTAGCTTATTGCTCGGTCATGTTTCCCTCCCGGGTCCCGCAGTTCATTAGCAGGGTCGCGCTTACGGCGTTCAAGGTTTAATTAAGGAGAGTTTTAAGCTGTATTAACTTCATGCTACGACTCTAGAAAGCAGAACAGTAACCAGTAACAGTAACAGTAAAATGAATGTCAAGCAATTTGGCAAGCTGTAGGCAAGTATGGGAATTGAGAACAACGATAGGCCACACGGGTGCGTTTGCGGCGACGCAGTTATGAGTTGGTCGAATTAATTTAACAAGTGTGAAACCGTGGAGCAAAGCTAGTGATGTGTTAACTGAAATAATAGCATTATACGTAGGTACATCTGATGGTTAGGACAGTACAGAAAATAACGACAACCTCCGAGAGATGTTCTTCATGATAGAGTTTCCTTTTTCAAGCAAATTTGTAAAAATACATTTACCAGAATTTTTAGCAGCAGATATTTTAAATAAGGTTAAATTACATTTTCCCAATGGGATAATGGTCGAGGTTAATTGTAAAATCTTACTATGTACACGAATTGTACAGCACGTGTTACAGTTTTTCAGATATTGTATACAACAAACATGAAGTGACGTTATGTTTCTTTTGAAATATAACATTAAATATGCAAACAATGGACCATCTTGAACCGTAATGACGGTATGAAATAAGAAACCAAGCTATTATTCTGACGAGATCCACTAATAACCGCATTTCGGCCGTGAGGCCGCAATAAGTATGTCAGAATATAATATATTGTTGATGTCCATTTTGCAGAAGTCGTATTGATTTAATCTGGGAGAAACCAAGAGTATTTGGAGTCAACGTCAATGCAGATACGACGCATTACAAATCAGTATTCTTTGTTTGCGATAGGAGTTTACTGTTTTGGATGCTAATACCAAAGTAGTACGTTACGTCTGAATGAAAAATACAATAATAATTTAGAAAAATAAACAGTAATTTCGTGTAACTTGTGCGATTGGAACGGGCCTTTAGAAAAAGAAAATATTATTATTTAGAAAATAACGTTTTTAACGATATCTTATCAACAGCTTGTAGCGAGGTTCATCTCAGTTTTTACATCTTTATCCTGCACAATATTTGAACCAGTGTTGATTTTGATCCATTGATATTTCAATAAATCAAAATAAAATCTGAATAACTGTAAACAGACATATTACAAAGTTTTATCATGCAATTAATGTTTGCTCAATTGCCATATAATACATCTTGTAGATTCGGGGTAATGTTTTTTTTTGTAAAAATAGTATCATCTTCCTAATTTTAAGGATATAGGGTCATATTTGTCCTTTTATGTTCGTATAATATCTTGTCAACTTGTCTATCTAGTTTTGGAACACCAAGTTTTAAGTTGAGTAAACGAAAAATTCGTAAGGCAATTTAAATAATTAATAAGTTTAATTAATGATAATATACTGTTTATGTTTAGATTTGTGATTTCGGTTTGGCGCGAGTTGCGGACCCTGATCACGACCACACAGGCTTCCTCACGGAGTACGTGGCCACGCGCTGGTATCGCGCACCTGAAATTATGCTCAATTCTAAGGTAACTTTATGCTCAATTCAAACATTAGTTATAACTAAAATATCAACGTCTAGACAATTATGCATTTGTGGATGTGTAACATTTACAAAGACGATGTAATTAGTTTGCATCATATTAAACGTTTTACTGGTACTATGTTATTAAACATTCTGTACAATGAACACATTTATATTTGAAACGTAATCATTGCAGTTTAGCTTTGAAGAAATGACACAATAGTTGTTTACCATATTGAAACCTCTAATAAAACTAATTATATGTTTAAGGATAACGTAAAAAAAAAAATCGATCTGACCTTACTATTAGCCTTAGGGGCCCTGGAGCCTTTACGGCTTTTACAGCTTTACCGGGCTTGGGGGCGAGCGCTTAAGGCACTCAGCCACGAAAGCTTTGCAAGAAAATATATAATTAAAATTCCATTATAGTTTAATATATTTTTAAATATTTATACAATTTTATTAGATATTCGGTTAATTGTTGATGTGTATTCATCTTCTTTACTATGACAAAAACGATATTAAAACTATTACGTAAAATCAACATAGAAGACGAAATCATAATCTATGTCTAGTTGCCAATTGTCAACTGTTCGTACAATCTACTGAATGTATGAAGAGGAAAACGTCTTAATTTGTTAACAAAAAATTATAATTATGTAGAATAAATTCAAAGCGGACTTACATTCGTTTCTATTTCGTTTTGAATTATATGCGATGCTACGATAAATTAAACTAAATAAAAAAAAATTGTTCAACATAAAATATTTTTGCACGAAATTTCTTATTAACTTCGCTATATACTTTAATCTCTTTTTGTGAAAACCATGGCAGCGCACGTTTTGACTTACCGCCAGGTGAGGGGCGTCTATAACTTAGTTATATGACCGCTTAACTTGCTCAATTTTCACTATCATTTATTTTATATTTACTAAACGTGCTTAGGATAAGTATCACATATCATCACTGTACTTTCAAGATAAACTATGAAAAATATTTAATTTCAATTTTAAAAAGTATATACATTTTTGTCGTGATCATTGCAGCATATAAGTATTTATAACAAACCTCAAATAGAAACACTGTCCGAACCGAAACTAGTCAATAATAGGCAGGGTCGAGCCAAGGGTATCTGCCGTCCAGGTGCAAGATATAACTTGTCATCCTATAGGCATAGCTCATTTTAATTGTAAAATATTGCATTTCCTTGATACATAACATGCTTATTCACTTTAACATAAGGCAAAACTTTCTGTATTAAGTTACTTGAAAAAGTCAGATACATATTGTGATATGAATGAAAATATACATAGTTAATGCTTTTAGCTTTTACTTAAACATTTGAAATAAACTTTGGCAATTTCTAAACTATAGGGAACAGGCAAATACAACTTTAGTATTATCATTTTTTTCTCTTTATTATCATACCCTGATTTCATTTTCACTAGTTAGTTGCCGCCAGGATACTGTGCACCCTTTGCACCCGTGGCACGTCTCTGATAATAGTTTGCTACTGGGCGGAGTTGGAACGCCTCGTCCAATTATATAGTTTTTAATTTCATGATAACTTAAGAAAATCGTTTTTTACCTCTTTTGAAAGAAAAAAATTGTGTAGCGGATTTTTATAGTGTAATGAATACTAGAAGAATTACAAGTACTTTTGTTTGATATTCTTACATACTATGTATAATCTATACATATTATAAAACTCAACGTCTACCTGTCTGTCTGTCCGTTTATGTTCTTTTCACGCGAAAAGCAGTTATCTGATTTACTTTTTTTTAATTCATTGCCATGTTAACTTGCCAGGTTAATATTTTGTATACTATATTTTGTAAGATAAAGTAACATATGAAATAAGCAGTGACGGTAAAGATGGATAAAATCGGAAAAAGAGGCATTTGAGGCGCTTAAATGCCTTACAATATATCGTATCAATTTAATGTTCTACATAATTATATATCTTAAAAAGACCTACAAAGAAGTCAGCGATAACATATACCTATGTTCTAAAAATCACTCACAATAAGTATGTTTGTCTTCCGTCTTTTGAGGGGGGGCAGCACTATTCGCACGTGCAACACCCGACAGCATTCTGTAGTCCACGCGAGCGGAGCCGCGAGCACAGCTAGTTTATATAATAAACGTAAAGATTAAGCTAGAATATTCTTAATGAGATATATTGGAAAAAGGTTATTTTTTGAAACGGCCAGTTAAGATTTAAATAATATAACAGGATTAAAAAATTTTAAGACTTCTGACAAAAAATATTTTTTATACCAAATCAAATCTTATATCGGGCTCATGAAGACTTTTGGTTATAATAATTTATTATAAACGTAGTTTGGGTATAATAACTGGCCTATCTAGACTTGAAACTTTGCAATAAAACTTCTATCCATCAACCACTAAAAATATGATCCTCATTTCTTCTTATAAGCGTAAAAGGCTTTTAACTAGATGAATGCAAAGAAATGTTACGCTAGTAAAATATGCAGTGTAAAAATCACGCTTGGGTTTTACACGTAAAACTAAAAGCTTTGTAGGTATATAATATGTCATGATTATTCATGAACACTGTCTCAAGAGAAACTATTTCTGTATAACGAGAATTTACATTAACCGTAAAATAATCCTAATGTTCTTTTTACACTACACTTCTGAAATTCATTGGAGTGAATTACACATCGTATTTACGCAAAGGTATTACATAGGACATTGGACCCTCAAAGTTATTTTCTTACAGAAATTTGCTTTCACGCTTTTCGAGTGTAATGTCTACGGTTATACGTAGAGTATTATGATGTATTGTGTATATGTATTATGATATATATGATGACGATCTAATATACTCACGAAGTTGGTTTCATTTGACTTTATCCTTAAATTTTGCGTCGTGGATATTTCGTTTTGCTCCGTGATAAATATGTACAACTTTAGGTAAATAACGTATTACAAGTCAAACTGCATTTTAGGAGTTTTCCTCCCGTTTCCCATGAAACAAAATCGAAATTTAAATGTGATGACGTACGTGATAAATTATTGTACTCGAATTTTCTGTATGGGAATAAAATTTTGCAACGAATATTGTACAAAAAAGTTTAAGCTATTGCTAACTTCCGTACATTAGTAATAAAGATTTGATTTTTAACATGTTAGTGTTATGGTTCTACTTGTTTTTACCCGCGTCTTTATGATCCGTAACAAGTAAAGATTTTTAACATAACATATCACATAAATGACCAGAGCACGTTTTATTATTAGGTCCTTACATATGAAATTGGCGTTTTGTTGAACTGGTCACCTTGATCTCAAATATTTGGTGTTTGGTTAGGAATTCCAAATTTAAATTTATTTCAAATTTAGGCTTGTGTGTTGTGTTTCGAATTTAGTGATTCATTTGTTTTCAAACTACTTTCTTTTATCTTTTTACAAAATGGAATACTGAAAATATTGCTTTATTTTCGAATATGAGTACCACCTTGGCATCAGCTCTGCAGAAACAGCTCGAAGGATTAAGGATGTGTATGTGGAAGCTACTGTAAAAGAAAGCACGGAACTTTTTTGGTTCCAACGTTTTTGTTCTGGAAATTTTGACCTACAAAACAAACCCAGTGGACGGCCGGAGACGCTAGTTGATAATGAAGGATTAAAGGTGATCATGGAAGCGGATCCATCGCAAACCACGTCAGAGTTAGCGGCAGGCTACGGTGTGAGTGATAAAACATTTTTTCTTCACTTGAAATAAATTAGAAAAGTGAAAAATCTCGATAAATGGGTACCGCATGAATTGACTGAAGCACACCAACAAACACGCATTGAGTGATGCGTTACATTACTCAACCGTAATAATAACGAGGGACTTTTGAATCGTATTGTTACCTTTTACGACAATCGGAAACGCTCATCACAGTGGTTGAACCAAGGAGTTAACCCCAAGCTAGCTGTTATAAAACCGAGGCAGGTGAATATCTCTAGCCCACTGCTGCTTCAGGACAACGCTAGACCCCATACTTCACGACAGGCGGTCGCTAAATTAGAGGAAATGCTGTTGGAATGTATCCGACACCCGCCATACTCCCCGAACCTTGCTCCAACACTTCCACTTTTTTCGAAATTCAGACAATTTTTCAAGGAAAAAAATTCTATTCCGATGAGGCTGTCCAAACCGCCTTCAAAAATGTTATTGATTGTCGCTCCCAATAATTTTTTCAGCAATAGAATCAATGAACTACCTATAAAATGGCAAAAGTGCATAGAGATAATAATGGTACATACTTCGATTGATTAAATGTATAATTTCACAAAAAAATCGTTTTACTTTTTCCATTTAAAACGCTAATTTCTTATGTAAGGACTTATTATTTAAATCTTATTGTATATGTTTATCATATTTTAATGTTAAAATTTTTATTTTCTAAATTTAGATATGAACAATTTTTTGTACTAATCTAGCTTTCAATCTAGCTAGATAGGTATTTCGCAGATTAGTTGACATTTTCCTTTGTGTCGTTGAAAGCGGCGTTTTGATACATTCGTCTCTTGAACGACAATAATAGATATTTCATTTCTCAAGCTTATCTTGAGATAAAGCTTTATAGTTGATTGATTAATAAAACAAGTTTCCATTGTCTATTTTGGCATCCCACTGTATCGTGTTAAACGCAGAACTTTTTTCATAATTTATTGTAACTTCCTTTTTGTCTCCGAAGACGCAAAGATTCACATTACAAATTATTATTAATAGAGATTTATGTAATACATAATTATGTATATAATCAATTGTCCTAATTAATATCGTCTTAAAGATTTTACAATTTAACGTTTACATTATATGCTAGGAGAAGTAATGATACAATAATAAAGTTACATAAAACATCCAAACCAGTATTAGAAATCTGTAATGTAAATTGTATACAAAAAATATATAATTAAGAATGTAATAATATTTTTTTAAATGCTTTACATATAAATGTTTATTAGATGTATGAAATTACTTAACTAATACTTTTTTGCTTCCTCTATAGGGCTACACTAAATCAATAGACATTTGGTCCGTTGGTTGCATCCTAGCGGAGATGTTGTCGAATCGGCCAATATTTCCCGGCAAGCATTACCTTGATCAACTAAATCATATTCTGGGAGTACTTGGTTCGCCTAGCCAGGAGGATCTCGACTGCATTATTAATGAAAAGGTGAGTGCTAGTATTTGTTTCTCTGCAAAACATACATTACGTAGGCAATATATTGTTAATATATTAATTAGTAACTAAGGTAAAACCACCAGTAATTGACACTGCACCAATAGTTGACACACACGAAGAAAATTAAATATTAAGAAAAAAAAGGAAGCCAAAGATCGAGATGGCCAAAATCACTGATTACTGATATATTTTTAAGTTTATAAATACATTTAGGTACAGTCAGTTACAAAAGTCGGTTTAAAACTCAAGACTTCAAATCAATTTAGTATTAAAAGAAGTCTTGATAAAAAACGCTGGATTAGGTACAGGGAAGAGTGGTGAAATACTCTTCCCTTTACTTATTCCAGTGATTTGTGTATCTACTTTCATTACATTCTTTTTTGTGTAATTCTTAATATATATTATATACATACCTATGTAAAACCTACTGAAAATAAAAAGTGTCAACTACTAAATATATTTGTTTTCACTAGGTGTCAACTACTAGCACAGTACCTTTATTTTATTAAAAAATAACATAAAAATACACATTAGTTTTATTGCTACAATTCTTGTAACATTCTGGAAGGGGAATAATTTGTGCAACTATTACCATTTAGAAGTTCCCTCTAAGATGATTTCATACCAAACTATGTCAATAAACATACTAATAAATCATTAAGGTGTCATCTACTGGGTATTTTTCTTAGTTGTACCCGCGGCTCCGCTCGCATGGACTACACATTGCTGTCATTCAAGGGCTCGCGTGAATTGTGTTGCCTCAAAAATACTTATTGTGGGTGATCCTTAGAAGATAGACATATGCTATTGATGACTTTTTTGTAGGTATTTTTAAGATCTACAATTATGTAGACTTTAAATTTAATTTACCTCTTCTTATGGTTTACTTAGCGTAAGCGTGTTTTTTGCGGATTGATTCACCATTATCGTTATTATTGGTATGTTCATTTATCTAACAAAATATATCCTATAACCTGGCCAGAAATGTAGCTATAGATTAAAAAAAAACAATCTACATCTGATAAGTAGTTTTCGCGTGAAAAGAACATAAACGAAAAGACAGAGAGACGTTGAGTAGATTTGCCTCATTCTAAAGGACTTATAGCATAATTCTAAAGCTATCAATATTAAAATATATATAGTTTTTGTAAGATCCTTTAATGATAGTACTATTTGAATATAGTTCGCGATAAACGGTTCACACTTGTCGACGACTTTGAACGAGAAGTACCTAACAAATTGAAACTTTATAAATGTGAATACCGAATTACCTTGCGGATTCGTTTAACTTAAACTGGTGTAAGCCGTGGATATAAATACCAACTTATGTGGGATACACGATTAGATGTTTTAGTATAGCGTCTTGTGTACTTAGGATTCTGTCTTGCTATATTCAACAAACGATTGTAGGCCTTACATAACCGTTGACGTATTTTGAAAGCTCTTCAAATTTCGTATTTTACCTTTTATGTTAGCTTCTCAGAGAAATTCTCTAAATAATACGAACTTAATTAAAACAGACAACCAGTCCACCTAACTTCTATCAATAATATACGAAATTTGTCTATACATTTTAAATAAGTACTAGAAGTTCTCTTTTAATGGAGTTTCTTCGAGTCGGTTAATGGGAAAGTTTGTAAATATGCTTTTGTATCCGAGACTATTGTTACATTGTTTCGCTTTTAATATAACAGCTTACACAGTGACTAAGTAAATATCATAAACCACAAATAGCTATTTCATTGTCATCACTTTATACTCTGTACCTAATAGTTTAAATTGAATTTATATTTTATAGAAGCTTTTATTAAACTAGCTTTGCCTTGTCTCTCTGTCCGTTTATGTTATTTTCACGCGAAAATCACTTATCCGATTTACGAAATTAGCAAATTAGCACGATTTACGAAATTAGCAGTGACGATAATGATAAATAATATCGGAAAAGAGACGCATTTGGAGCGCTTAAATGGCTTGCGCTGAGTAAACCATACGAGATATATCAAATTAATGTTCTATATAATTGTAGATCTTAAAAAAACCTACAAAAAAGTCAGCAATAGCATTATATTGCTATTCAATATCTAATCATTTTAATGCTATGGCTATTCTTCTAAGGATCACTCAAAATAAGCATTTTAGTCTTTCATCTTTTGAGCGGGGGCAGCACGATTAGCGCGTGCGCTCGACCGACGGCATTCTGTAGCCCACGCGAGCGGAACTGCGGGCACAGCTAGTTATATATATCTAATAATGATTATTGTTGTCTATCGGCGTAAAAGTATTGAATTGGCCAGAAAGTTTGTGCCGATTTTCCATGTAAATTAAAACGTAAAATATTTATAGGTGTGCCATTCTTTTCCATAAGTTTTCTCCTTCTTCAAATAACTTAAAAATTCCATTCATTCAGTAAGTCTCAGATATTTCGGCGAAAACTTTTTGAAATTTTTATTTTACCTCGACCAAGGTGTTCAAGTTTTTCACAAAAGGCGATTTTTTTTTTCATGATCGAAATAAACGAAGATCATGGAGTGTTCGGTCTGGTTAATATGGTGGATGGGAGAAAACATTCCAACCGAGCTCCAATAAGTTTTGTTGAGTTTTCAAAGTAACATGAGTCGTCAAGAGCTTTTCGCTTAACGTTATTATTAATTATCAATTTTTCATACAATTTCTTGCACTGCTGGCTTCAATAATTATATCTATCCATCAGATTTTTCTTTGTTAAATCTTAATGAGGAAATACATGGAAATTATATGGATTTATTAGATATTTTTAACATTTCTACTAATTCGCGTGTCGTATAGCGTGGATTATTCTCTTAACACAAATTATAGAAAAAATATTCCGAAACTGGATTTTTTGTAATACTGTAGATACCATACAAGTTTCTAATAACTGCCAACTAGTTTTTAAATAATAAATACATTTATTTTACGATGCTATTACGTAAATGTAAAACTGTAATCAGATACAAATATACAATTATTAAAGGATTGTTGTGGAAACAAACTTTCACACCGTTCGGTAATTAAACTTAGAAACTTTAGCGCGGAGAAGCAATACTGGATCAAATCTATAAATATATTTTAGTCGATATTATGAAATTGTAAAACGTTATTATGAAATCGCAGTTATGAAATTTTAAAATAATATTATAAAACTAGTTTTTAAAGAACACAGTATCAGTACATTGGTTTAAAATAATTTAAACCATGACGAATTGGATTTGGTATGTTTAAATAAATATGACTCGATTGGCTTCTATTGAATTATGCGAAAATGATAAGCCATTGTGTATTCGAAATCAGATGCATACTTAAATTAATTTACATTGCAAATTTTCCTTCATTAGTAGTTGTATAATGTTATTTTCTGCGGGGGTGGAATACTTCATGAGACAGATTTAATGGCGATCAGTCATATGAATAAAGCCTTTTACCATGACTTGTTTTTGGGACTCGTGTTTCGTGATAAAGTGTATATTTAACTGGAAGGTTCTACCATGATATATATTTATGTCGACATTATAAGGGCGATATCATTTCTCGACGTCGTTCAATAACCGTTACTGTTCTTAGACTGTTGTTCACTGGACCTTTAAATTATGCCGATCCTATGTAAAAATATGTCAATGTATTTATGGATAATGATATTTGTATAAATACCATAGATAACTTTATGATCAATGAACTTCATCTTAAAAGCAGTAAAAGAATATCTCACTACCCTCTTGTTTATCGCATAGCATCTATACGAATAGTTCTACTTGCATTTTTTTTCTAATACTTAGTTAAATACATTGTACCTGTAGTGATGACTGCTTTTACTTGATTGGAAGAAGGTCTATTTTGTAGGGTTCCGTACTTCATAATGAAAGAATGGAACCCTTATAATATCACTTTGTTGTCCGTTTGTCTATCTGTCGGTCTCTTGAAAACGACTTGAGGTATATAAAAGTTGAAATTAATATGGAATACTAAGATCTATGACTTCAACCGGCTGTAAATCAAAAATTCTAAAAATCGCACCCAGTGATAAATTATCAAAACCTATAGGGTACTTTCCGCAGGCTTACCCGTCTTAAATTTAGGCACGAAGATAACAACGAACAAATAACGACGAACATAACTTAAGGAATAAATTCGAAAATAATGTTTGTAATCCTGTGTGTGATAACACACGCTTAATCTAAAAATCAAATTTAAAATTAGATAAACGATACGGACTATTTTTAGATCTACTAGTAAATTATAGAAGAAAATTTATTTAACACCTATTTGTATTGTTTCTTTTGTACTATGTTTAACGGTTTTGGAAGCGTATTCCAAGGAAGCGTGCTGGTAGTAATTTTTCTCGAATAATTTTCTATTATCATTACTTGTTTTTCCCTATGTTTTTTTATATAACGCTTCAAGGCATAGCATAAAACCTTTTTAGAAAAAAAAGGATAATATAATAAAATAAATAAATAATATTTAAATAATAGTACAACAATGTACTGTATGTAATGCCAACAGTTCGGAACCCTCACGGCACGAGTTCTACTTGTTACTTGTTCCATTTTTTATATAAGGAAAGTATGAAGTGGATATGCAATTTGTCTGTTAAGGTTAGTCACTGACTTCACTCCACTTTTACTGTTTACTCCAATTTTAAAGTTAACTTAAAACGTCTCGTTTGCTGCTTTGGAACAATAGGGACTTGGCCTGATAACATTGCTGTTTCCACAGTTGAACCTTGTACATGTTTCACCAAACTACAATATACTAAATTTATATTATCTATTCATAGGCTCGTGGCTACCTGGAATCACTGCCATTCAAGCCTCGGGTCCCATGGGCAGATCTTTTCCCCGGTGCAGATGCCCGCGCCCTTGACCTGTTGCACCGCATGCTCACCTTTAACCCACACAAGCGTATCACTGTCGAGGAGGCGCTGGCGCATCCTTACCTTGAGCAGTACTACGACCCCAATGACGAGGTGAGTTTACATAAGTCCTCAGGGCGTCAATGCAGTCGCTGCGCCTGTATGCTGTGTATACGCGACGTTGTCAGCTCGTAGACGCACCGCCGCCGCTCCGCTAACATATGCCAGTATTTTGAACTATAGGTATATTTTTATTATTCTATTGCTGGCCGCTTATGAAAGTGCACTACCATTATTTAAAAATAATGAAAGGCTTATAAGTTTAGTTGGAGGACTGGAAACTTTCACTCATATTTCTGCAGATCTTCATAAAATGTATGGAATTCACCATATTGTTATCTTTGCATCAAAATAGAGTGACCCCATAAGCGTCTATTTGATATAGTTTTCCTATAGTATGCAAACATTAGCTTCTTATTTTTAGTTAAACTCAACATGTTCATCATGCCTACACGTTACTATGCTCGTAGCTAGCAATGATTTACTTTTTTTTTCGGTCTGACTATACTATTAGCATCAAATGCCCTGAAGCCTCAGAAAGCTTTCACAGCTTTACCGGGCTTGGTGCGATGTATTACTGAAAATGTACAGTAATATGACAAAATCAAGCGGCGACTGTGCGGCGTCGGAGCGGCGGCGGTGCGTTAGTGTTCGATGTACATGGTTATGCAAAGCGGGGTCTATGCGGAGCCCTAATACATGTCTGCTCCAGAGGTGATAGTGCCTAATTATAACCACAACAAGGAATGGTTTAGTCTGGTTAATTAATTCTACAAATCTGCAACACCCTAAAACATGAACACTAATACAGTAACAATGAGATTCCATTCAGAAAATTTCCATCCATCGCTACTGATAAATTTTCAGAGATATTCAATTTTCTCAGCATCTGATGAAGACATGCTGACATGCTTAAGAAAAGAAATAAAAATAAATATCTACAAATCAAAATAAGTAGAAACATGTAATAATAGTATGTATGAATAGTTTACAAGACAAACTATATATCGATCATCTTTTGTCTAAACTAAAACAGATATTATTTACGGTGAAGATATTAACTTTACAATAATGTTTAAGATATAAATTATATCGGTGATGGAAAGACAAATTGAATAACGTAGTTTGTCATATGCACGTTATTCAATTACCCTTTCCACCGTCGATATAATTTTCAAGAAAACTGTTTCTACTTCATTTCTCATTCTATCTGCCGTTTGCCTTTTTAGAAAATTTGTATTCCTATTGAAACTACTTAGTTTTCTCGATCCTTCATATTTTCATGCGAAAGTACTATTTTATTTATGAATTTATTTCATAGGGCCATTAGATTCTTATAGGGAACTAGGTCAGGCAACATAGAGGCAAGTAATAAAGGACGAACGATTTCACTGTCTATTCATACACATGAGTATTCGTCATATAAGCTCGTCCGTAAACGAGACCATCACTTTCTTATTAAGATCAATATCGGCTCTCAATACAATAATTATTCTTTTGGAATTTACGTCTTTTTTTCGAATGCATATTCAGGTATTTGTTTTTATCAAAGTACGAATAAGTAAATATTTGATTAAATTTGCAATTAACAACGATTTGAAGTTTTGTCTTCTATTGGTTAGGCTAAATTAAGTACAGTGCACAGTAAATTTAGAGACAATTGTCAACTAACTTATCGACAGTTACCGACACACAGGCAGACTTCACTACAATTACCTAGATGATTGGATATTTTTATCAGGTTTATGACGTCGTAATTATAGATAAAATTAATTTTCGAGAAACTTCCCTAACGTCTCGACATCAGTATTTGTTGTTCCGAAGTGTGTACACTATTCATATGAGTTCGGTTTGAATTTATAAGATCTTATGAATACTTAAACGTCTTCTTAATTGTCTTTAAATCTTATAGCTAACGAACTAAGGAGCTTGCATAATAATAAATCAATATCTATTCAAAAATCCGCTTACGAAATAGGTATTTTTTCACTGGGATATAAATTCAGTGAAGTGCTTATAAGATATATAAAGCATTATATATTGCACATAGTATTGTTACACATATGTTACACATATAGTTGTTACATAATTTTAACATGCCAGACTGTATACGTCATCATTGACTTGATGATCATGTTGATCATCAACGTTTCGATGTAGTAATAAAAGTAAAGACTTACTTACTTGTGTCTTATTTTTTGCTTAATACAAAATTGTATTTAAAATGCAGAAAAACGTTTTTGTGACTATCTGTTTGTGACTGGAGACCATTACTTTGTTGAATAAAATACTGAATAAAACTTTTCATGGCTCTGGAAGCTCTGGCTTTCATGGAAGCGTGCTCGGCAGACTCTGAGGATGTAATTAAGAGCTAACCACGTCTTATGAGCAAGCTTGTAATTAAAACCTGAATAGCGCTTTTTGCTTTACGTTGCCAGTTTGATATTTACTAAAATATAAAGATTGTAGCTCAGCAAAAAACATTTGACAGTGATTTTGTTTGTTAAAAAATGTCTTTTTAAGTTGATATTTCGTTTTATAAAGGGTCCATCACGATTTTTTTTTCATTACTAAAGTAGAGTATTTTATATGTTTTCGAGCGACCTGCAAACGCAATTTTCTTTGTCACTTTTTCGCAATTTTTAAATGAAGATATAATTAAACCTTTAAAAAAAAACAAGTTGATTACAGATGAGAATTCTTAAACCATGTTAAATGAATATTTAGAAAAAACTATCGTTCTTTTTTGGGCCACCCTAATTAATGCACAGTCTGTTTTCGAGAGGCATGTTAGAAGCAGTGACCGGGCCCAAGACATAAGTTGATAAAATCAATTGCAAATTGAATAAGGCTGTGGTAGAATTCAGACATAGAGCAAACCTTGATCATGGAAATTGTTATTTCAAAATGTATTTATACGACGTTCGTCTGTTTGCCAGAAAGATAGTATTTATGGTGGAACTAAATAACGAACTCGCTAAAATTAAAAAAATCTTTATTTTATTTTATTGAAGCAATAAAATATCTCTATTGTATTTAAATGGTACGAATGTTTACGGCACTTACAGTAAGTTTGCTCCTCATTACGTTTAAGTTTATTAATGTTCTCAGAAATTGCTTCCAATATTTATTAATATGAATTATTTAAATTCAAAATTTATTTATTACGCATTTCAGGTTTACATTACAAATTATACTGTGACTCCCAAACTAGGCAGAGCCTGTATCTTGGAAGCCAAAATACGATTTAACAAAATATTTTAACAAAACACCTCAGGTGGCCGTACGAGATTAATTTTTATTTTTATTTGTTAATTTTAAAATAATACTAAGTTTTAATGGTTCATATATATATATATAGATATAAAATACTTTTACTATTTGGTAAGTTTGCAAGAATTCTACGACATCTTTATTGGATTTCTTCTACAGTGCATTACTTTGGCTATAATTTTTAAATGATAATTAATGATTTACGAAAAAACATTCCATTTAGAAAAATTTATAAGTTCGTCCTTTTTGTCGAATTAAACAATTTATTCAATTGTTTTAAAAAAAACTTTGTTTAAAATCCTGCATAGTCCTTTGAAAGAAGAGTCACCGTGATATTAATTAACTTTTTTATATTCATAAACATGGTTTAATTTAAATTCAGCTCTTATTTATAACGTTGCGAGTGGCTCTTAAAAGGGAAACTACGTAAATATTTATGGACCTGTTTGCTTCGAGAGAAAAATGAAAAAGGAGCAATTAAGCTCGTGGGGTGGTGTTTAAATTTTAATAATTGTCTACAGCCGGTCGCCGAGGAGCCATTCCGGTTCGCCATGGAGCTCGATGACCTGCCAAAGGAGACGCTTAAGAAGTTCATATTTGAAGAGACTTTACTTTTCAAACAGCAGAACGAGGGTATCTAGACGGTGCAGAACGTCTATTACATTGAGACCTACCTTGCCCCCACCCCTAGCGCCGGATCGTCAGCTTTGCGACAGAGGGGGGTAAGAGACGTTTTGCGTGCAAGTTCCCATAAATTTAAATTATCAGATAAAAATTATGACGCACTCTTTTTATCAATTGTTATCTAATTCATTCAATTATTTATCTAATAATTTATCAATTTTGTGATTGTAAGCGATTCTTTGTGTTAACAGTATTCGTTTGTTAAAGTAAATAATTATGTTTTAATAAACAGGGAATTATTAAAATTTTAAATTTTGGGCACGCAAAATTTAGGTCTAATCAAATTAATATTGATGATGTCTTTCGAATTGTCACTTGTTCAGTACATGTTAGTCGGTTAACCAAAGCTAATTAGTTAACCATCATGTTGTATTCATTAAGTATTGTTGGAGATCAAGCTCCAGGTATGTTTTGATTTAAATGATATTTTAAGATTTTTTGGAGTTCTGCATTACCTTAAGGTTGGTAAGGAATCTTAAGGTGAGGTGAAGCGTAAGAAATACATTAGTTTTAATTTGTTCGGACTTCGATGCTTACGACTCAGCGGTCTGCGTATTTCGTAATAAATAACATATGTCAATAAAAACCTTTCTAATTAATTTACGGACATGACGCGATATTGTATGCATAATAATGGCAATTGTATATGAAAATGAATGTTCTTTTGTCTTAGGAACCCTAAAAAAGAAAGCGATTTTGCAATGACCTCTTTTATTTCGACGTTTCAAAAAATATGTAAATGACACTGACATATTCGCTTAAAATGCTCGAAATAAAAATTAAAGGCGATGTATTTTCGAAAGAAAATACAAAAAACTGCCACAGATAAGGACGATAATTTTATTATATTTTTTGTTGCATGATTAATCGGTATTTTTCATTACATTTTTAATTATATTGCAATATTATGTAACTTATGACTGGAATATGAATATTGTATTCTAAACAAAAAAATGATTATACTGTATTAAATCGTAGAAAATATAGTGGTCCTAGATAGGTCTTTTCTGAAATTTATAAACGTTAAACAATTACTTAGACCTCGTACAGTATCTCATTTATGAAAAATGTTCTAAGTGTTCGTTAATGTTTTGAAAAAATATTACGATATAAAGTTCGCAGTATTACGAGGCGAATTCACGAAAGATGTATTCGCTTGAGATCTCTTATCGAAGGAGCGTGTTCACATCGAAATGTCAACAACAGCAGAGTGAATGGTTATATGAATATCAAACGTTTTGAGTGTTTTTATGGAATACATTTAGTACGACAGAAATGTAATAGGGCGGGAAAGGGAGATAGATATATTATATTGTGGCTCGTTTATATCGGAGCAGTGAGCTGTGAAAAGGATGTTAAAATTACAGTGTTGTCTGTAATAGAACAGAGAGCAGCACTTAGTAAAACGTTCGCTAAACAATGATAATACTAATACGCGTCGCGACGGGAGGGTGTAAATATTTTTACATTTCAATTTAATATGTATTTTGAAAGTGTCACCGAGCAATAATTTAAAGCACTTTCTTAATTAATTCTGATGTGATTTACTAATATTAATGTACTATCCGTTTATTATTAATGCAAAGGACGCGTTTCGGTCATCACGTCCGTTGGAAAACTTGAAAATAAGAAAAAAAAAATGGTTTTATGTAATTTTGAGATTATCGTCTTCCTTGTATTCGCATATTTAGCGCACAATACATTATTATAGAATAGTTAATAATTCTTCATATCAAATGTTTAATGATGCGTTTTATAGATTTTAAAGACGTGTTCTTTAATTCGATGCGCGGTGTCAAGTTTTTCAATGGGCTTCTTTCTTGTGAGGTGTGACGAGACGAGCGAGCGGGCACGCGCGATCATACCTGTTGTTACTCATAAATAAAATGTCTACGTAATGTTATTAGGAGATGCACCCACATTCCCGATAATTGCAAGTGGGTTTGATTCCTCTATTTCTGTAATTGAATAACGTTGTTTGTTGAAAAATTGTTTAGGGAGCAGTTTTAGAAGATAGAGGTGTTCGTATTTCAATTAAAAATTGCTTATTGTGGTATTTATGTAATACATTTTATGCGAAAGTCGATTTTCGCATTTGTGAAAATTTAATTATCTATTGTGTAAAATAATTATATTTATGCTCATCACATAATATAGTATTCTAAGGCTGCAGTTATACTTAAGCTTAAAACATTTAACTGTTAGTTACTGTTTATTTAATTATTAGTGTTTCCAAATCACAGATTTGAGAAAAAGGCATATGGAGCCTGTATCACAACACGAAAATGTCCCATATTAGTACCCAATTTATCAATTTTGAAAGAAAACATCATGCAAAGTCATTAACTTGTGTGTTTTAATGTTATATAAAAAATATGCCGTCTTGTGTGTAATTGCTAATTGCACAATAAAATGCCTCTTTAAAACAATAAAGGAAGACAGTATCGTTTCATATAATTATAACAAAGCATATTTTTATATTATTTGTTACTGATTTCCAAACTACAACAGTGTTGCTAGGTTACATAAAATATTCTGGATGTTATAGTATAATATATGTATGTAGCGTTGTAAGATCATTTTATTTACAAACTAACTATCATAAAACTAAAAGTAGGGTAATATTTGTCACTTAATAGTTTGTTTGTTTGACAACGATCTACAAACACTTACAGAGGTAGCGTCATGGTTCCAAAGTAAAAATTATAGACAACCCTGGACAATTTAGTGTCCCAGTGAAAATTCCAAATTCCCTGGTGGCCGCCAAAAATTTCAAATGTATGCGCCATCGGAACCATTAATGATAGGTATAGTAAGTAAAACCAAAAAAAAAACATAAAGAGAACCAAGAAATATTTAATGACAATGAAAAAATCAAGATGGCAGATAAAGGTTTGATTGAAAATTGCTACGTAAAGGTCCTTGGAGCCCTTCATCTCAATTACAAAATCAGTTTTTGATTATGGATGATGGATTAGACTACACTGCTGGACTAGTAGACAGTAAAACTTATTGTGAGTGTCAAGGACACACAGCTAAATGCAGGTCCCACATTTGTTGTTCTTAAGGCTCCATCTGCTTTTTTCTCAAATCTGTGAATATAATATAAACTGGATATATCGCTCATTGCGACAGGTTGACATACCTCAAAAAAGATGAATTTTGAGAAAAATGATTTTGTAATTTGGATTTGTAACCAGCCAATCATGTCTACTCACTTTCAAAATTCTGTCACTCTGCAAGGTTTGAAGTTAGATAAGTGTTTCGGATATGTTTTTGCTATATGCAATTCAAAACTGCTCATGTTGGAGCAATATTAACTTCGTCGCAAAAAGCGGCATTCCCATATCAGCCTCAAAGTCACTGTCAGGTGCGATCGAAGCTAAGTTTTCATATGTTAGTTATAGCAAATGCTTCATGGAAGCACCTCTATGAAAAATGTAGAATGTCACCAAAATCTGTTATATACTCGTATATCAACCAATTATAAAATTGCTAGAAATTATATGTCTCCATTTATATTATAATCAGTCAATTAATTTTCACTAATAATCTCAATGTAGTGTGCAATTTAAACAAAAAGTTGGCTTCAATAAGGAAACCGCCATGCAAACCAGTCTAACTGCAGTTTTATAATATAATTTAATCATATTCAATTTTAAATTATATTACCATCGAATAAATCTTACGTGTACAGTTTATTTCTTATATATAAGTAATAAAAAAATAATTGCTTGATTAAAGTGCAATTTCAACTTTATTATTATGATGTAATAATATCAGTGTCTACTTAATAAAAAGACAAAACATATTTATTTATTTCGCCTTTTTTTGTCTTAAATTATTAACTCAATTCTTATCACCAAAGTGAATCTTGTTAAAATATTGTTAACGTTAGTTTTAAAAGGAGTCATGAAAATATACCAACTTCTACTATAAAATATTAATCAATTAAAACGATTAGTCTAATAGTTCTCAAATACTCCTTTTTGAACGTTGATTACCGCAGTTTCATCCAAAGTTTCAGTAAAATTGTACGAAAAAAGATTGATCACTTTAAACTTTTGTTTATTGCTGATGGGAAAACTTATCGCATCAGAGTGATACTGCTTTAGATATTTTTTGGCTGACATTTATAAACAGTGGTTGAAATTTCGGGCCTAAGTATTCTGTATCCGACGCAAGATATTCTTACCTAGTTAGTTTGTCTATTTATCGTAAAATTAACTCGAGTATACTAAAACATAAATGTCTGTACCATCAAGTACTCGTGTATTGTTAAAATATGATGAGTGTTGCCATATTTTCTTAAGTCATTATGTACAAATTGGATATTGTAAGATCATTTGTTATCTGTCAACAGTTGAATATTACGAAAATAAATCTATTCAAAAGATACTTTGTTTAATTTATCGGATAATCGCCGGCCATTACCCGCTTCGGAACTTGAATTAATTTTATGTGATTTATTAAGTAAATTGCACTAAAGGCCCTAAAATGGCTGTAAAAATAAATCTATTGTGGTATAAAGCGTCCATTAAAAAAATATTGTTTCATTATATCTCAATAAAAAGTGTTGCTCAATAAACTTTGTAATTTGAAGTGACCTTATTTGCCCCGTTTTCCTAGAATAAGGTTCGTCCGCTCCTTCAATTGCTAATCCAGTGAAGGTATTGTTAAATTGAAAAAATATTTATATTTTAAAAGTACGGAACCTTTTTAAAGTGATCGATGGACGTTCTGCCAATCTATCACTTCTGGAACGAACCGATTTATCACCTCGTTCGTATTTACTATTCAATCAAACCTATACAAAAAGTTCGATTGAGATATACGTATAATATAGGTATTTGACGTCTAGTCAGAACATTATACTGAATAATAAATCTTTTATTTCAGACAAAAGTCCCTTTGGTTCCAATTTAGAAACCAATATTTACTACTTATATCTACCAGAAAAAACAACAAGAAATATTTATTGAACGCCACAGTAGGTGTACGCAATGACCCAGTATGGGACTGTCCCACCTATAAGTTTTCAGGATGTTGGGGCTGGCGCATATCCTGCACACGATGGAGGCGCATCGCTTGTAAATGATGGCGTAAAAGTTATCAATTTACGCGTCTTCTAACATGCCTGAAACACTGCAGTAGCGCGGCAATCCTATCAACCCCCTGAATCAACCATACTTAGTCAATTTTTTTTATAAGAGCCACAAAGACATTTTAGTTATAGTGCCGCGGACAGCAACATACATTTATTTAGATGCTGATGAAAAATGTAATTATTTATTTATTGAAGTGAAACTTCTTATGCACGCACATTATCGGTCTCTCCTCTTTGTGTGAGCCAGAGCGAGAGAGTAAATATCGATGTGTATGTATATTGCACACTGTTTAAATAAAAAATAGAAAATGTCTTTTAAAATGAAGTTTCACTTCTATCGTGTGTGAATCGCACACACCTTTTTATTAATAAAAAACAAGTCAGTGTTCTCAATGAATCCGGTTGGATGGCCTTAATTATAAGCCTTATAATATAAGATATATCATGCAGCTACATACAACCTTGAAAAATTTTGAAACAGCTTTCAAAATCCTAACTTTTAGTTTTAACGAAATTCCTGAAATTGTGATCTGTTTTCGAAACTTTGTCAATATCATGGCAAAGGCTTGTTGCTGCATGCTGAACTTATTACATCATCCAGATAGATACGTATCCGTAAGTATTTTTCTGCACACATTCTTTGCGTATTTGAAAATGACGATTTGCAAACGTATGTAAATTCAAAAAATGAAAATGTGGGCACTTCTTTGAACGGTTTTATATTTTGAGAGGATAATGCTGGAAAAGTCCACGTATTCCACGTTTTTTCTCTTTTCTAGTTTAGTATCGTTTTAGAAAACGATGAACTCATCGAACGACTTTACGTAATGATAATATAAAACTGAACCCACCAGCTGTGAGATGGTTCAATTGAGGTTATTCAGTTTTTCTGTGATAACTACATAGAAAAGCTAAAGGACACCACTGTCCATCATTTTTAAATTCTGCGTAAACTGTATTATTTCGCTGTGAAAACGGCGTTATTTCATCGTGTAAAGAAAAAACCGTTCTTCTCAGCCATTGCACCGAGTATGCAAAAGAGAAGTTGTTTTTAAATGAATATTGCTTATTTAATGAATTTGTTAAACAGCGTTATAAATCCATATATAACTACTTTGTCAGGCGGGTCACTCACAAAAGCTTGCCTCGCAGGTTGAGTATAGTGGCGCTGAATGCATTGATATCATTGATTTAAAAATAATAATAAATATGTCAATGATTATTGAAATGTGCGCGCAGAACAATGTATGCTATTTTTAAATATTTTATATATTTAGCGTTTGTCCACAATCTCACCTGTTTTTTTATTGTAGCATTGCAAAGTTATGAAACTACCTAATGGTAACACCATACAATCTAACCATACAATACAATTTGTAGGATTCGTAACAAATACATCCGACAGAGAACCAAAGTTATCGACATAGCTTAAAGAATTAGCAAACTGAAGTGGCAGTGGGCCGGCCATATCTCGCGAAGAACCGACAACCGCTGGGGTAAACGTGTTCTTGAGTGGAGACCGCGACTCGGCAAACGTAGTGTAGGACGCTCTCCGGCCAGATGGGATGACGATCTGCGAAAGACTGCAGGCAGATGCTGGATGCGGCATGCTGAAGACAGGGCGCTATGGCGCTCATTAGGGGAGGCCTATGTCCAGCAGTGGATTAGTCCTGCAGTTTAGGTTGATGATGATACAATCCAACAACAGTAGCGACCAGTAGCCAGTCGCCGCTGTCATGCCGGCCTACATAAATAGAAACGGTATATGCACCGGCTCACTCCGAAATGCGTTGCGCATACGGGAATTACTATGACGGACTATTCACCACATGCATGGTGGTTGCGACTTATTCACTCGCTATAGCCATTTCCTAGTTTGTTAATCACCAGGGTGAGGTTGTTTGGATGATTAAATTTTCAAGATATTATTAGACACTCCTTACATTTCTACGTAGGTACGGTAAACATACTTTATATAGAAGCCATTGGTAATCCGGATACCATGACACCCATCGATAACATGGCCGCCACGACGACGTCGATTGTTACTGTTCTATTCAACGCTGCGTCTCCACTTCTTTATTATACATCTATACTAATGTTATAAAAGCCAAGGAATTGTTTGTTTTTTTTTTGTTTAAACGCTCAAATTCATTTCACGCTATGAACCTAAGGAGACGGAGCAATAACCATGAATGTCAAGCAATCTGGCAAGCTATAGGCAAGTGCGGGAAAGTAAGAGTAATGATAGGCTTACACGGCTGCGTTGACGGCGTCGCGGTTGAGATTTGGTCGAATTAATTACACACGAGTAAAACCGTGGGGCACATCTAGTTATGTTGTAAGAGAGGTGCGAGTCTTAAAGACCCTGAACACATAAATAATATATTCTTTATTGAGTTTATCCGTCTCCTGCAAATGTTAACAATAATTTTTGAATTAAGGTTTACACGATCAATGTTCTTCACACGTGTACAATTTCTATTATTTTAATAAATATATCAATAAATATATCATCATCATCATTTCAGCCGAAAGATGTCCACTGCTGGACATAGGCCTCCCCCAAAGATCGCCACAATCGAAATACCAATTAGCATAACAATGACATTTTCATAGCAAAATTAATACGAGATATAAAATTCAAAATTTACGGCTCGGTTTAGAAAATTAGGTACCTTTCCAATTTTTATGGTATTTTTAAGTAAAATACGGATACGGAAGTATACATATGTGTAGATATAGATCTGTATAGTACAGAAAGACAAATTAATAATCTATTTACACTACAATTTCTAGGAAGCCGACATTTTCTTCATTTATCAACGTCCAGTAGGTTTAATTAATGTATATATTTCCCGGGAACGGATTGCAGCTAACTACCCCTATAAGATTGTTTCTCTTACTCATCAATAACTGTCCGTTCGGTAATCAGGCTTGATAAATATTATAACTATACATACTTTCTATACTACTTTCTTATACGTACGCCAACGTTTTTAGTTTTAGAAAAGTATCGTCTTCACATACAGAATTAGCTTTTAATGTTTTGTAAGGACTTTTTCATTACCTGCGTTATGACTTGCTGTAGTCTTTGATGAGTTAATTTACAAAATATTGTTGTTTATCAGAGGATACTTATATGACAAAACTAAGAGTAGATATATGTGGACACAATTTCACATGCCCATTTAATTCTAAACGAAGCAAAGCTTGTATCATGGTAACTAAATAGTTAATTTACATATATATGTCGGAGAATCATGTCGGTACTAATGATCTAGTACTATTGACAAGGGCAATATTAGTTATATTTCCAATAGTTCCAAGATTATCACGTCAATGTAATGAGCTGGTTAAAAAAGATGCCATCATTGACATATTTGCTAATTCACCTTCTCAGTTCAAAGTTAAAATTTACACTCTGTTAGCTTCATGATTTTTTATTTTTAATGATTTTGTTGTGGGTTTTGTATTTTTTTAATTTTATAATTCATTAACAATCTTAATTTAACGTTATGTACGTATTTATATTTTTTCTCTTTATCTTATATTTCTTTTCATTTATTCCTTTCATTAATAGAAAATAATGTTTTTTTTTTTAACTTTAATCATATATTTTCAATGTTTTCCATATATATAATAATATTTTAGTTTTATTTTAATTTAACCATTAATATTTATTTTCACACGCTTGCTGTGTATAATTAGTTTCTCAATATTATTGTTACATATATTTTTTTATTATCTAGGCTATTATGGTTTATTAACTGCTGTCAATCCTTTTAAATAAATAAATATCATCAGGTGTGATCTGTGATCGCAGGGATCTATATCACATCACATATTAGTATAAAAAATATTCCATAATATTTTAAATCTCATTTATTATTCATAGAACATATGGCCACTTTCAGCTTTTAAAACTGTTTACATAACTGACTATTTTTTTACAAAACATATAGAAGTTTCTTTTGATATTCTAATCCAAGAGTCAGTGACTACTATGGTATAAATACAAAAAAAAGTCTCATAGCCCCTCCAAACATAACACGCGAATAGCGGCGCGATTCCCATAGCGACTACATGTAAAGTGTGCCCCGAATTGTCCTGGAGCCACACGCAGTTTTTTGCGGTTGGTGCACAGAAAATATATAGTTTGCACGCTCAACGAAGACGGATGAAACCGCTGTTGACAAACAAATGGTTGTCTACCAATCGTTATTGACTGTACGCAGTACGTCGATCCACCAAAGCGTCAGTGACCACATGTCCAGTTTTGTCATACGGCGTACAGCATCGATGTTTTCGTTGTTCGAAACAAACTGCATTTTAAAACCAAAGAGTTCCATTTTAAATGTCATAACTCGTTTTTAAATATTTTTAATGTAAGTGGCCAGTTTCGGATTTTTTTAGTGCGCGTATTTATCAGGTACTTTGACGTCCTTTACTATACTACTGACAATTATAAGGCTTGCCAAGTTGGAAATCTCAAATCAAAAAAATTTACAAATTTTTCTGTTAATGAATTGAAGAACGTACATTCCTACAGCTATAATTAAAGGAACTTTTATAGAACTTGGCACCCGTTAGAACTCAGCTCTTTTATTGGTGACAACGACTACCCCGAAAGTCGTTTCTACTGAAATTGGCCCCTTTTGCACATTTATGGTTTTGTTATATATATATATATATAATATACATATAAACATAGAATTATTACGCTAAGGGTAATAGTTTCATACAACGTGCCGCTCAAAGTTGAAGCGAAAGCTAAATAAATGTGTGCGTAAGCGACACGTAATTACACTTTCCAACACAAACAAACACAAACGCACGAATAATATTGTGATCAATTTTTTTACCAAAAATGGGGAAATTAAAGTATCCAGAGTGTTGGTCTCCTTCATCATATGGTCAATCATATTGAATACTAAAGGCGAGGCTGAGAGTGAACAATTATATAACGTAGAGAGAAGGAAAAAGATAGCTATACATTGTATAGGTATCTTACTGCTGGTTACACTAGGTTGGCCTGACAGTTTTATTGGGATGGTAAATGTGTCGATGAACGCGTTAGAACGCGTCCATGAAGTTTTACTCTCTATTCATTTCATCTAGTAATCGAATCGGCACCTAACAAGTTTCACTTCAAAATTCAAAAAGTGGGGTAAAATATTTTCTGATAACTAGCAAAATTTCATTGTAATGGCGTCTGTCAATTTTGGAAATATTATAACTGTTTTTTATGTATCTTTGACGTAAAAATACAAACTGCCAGGTAGTGTTTTCCGTGGATATTTAAATGTTTCTGGTGATTATGTGATGAGCTGTCACGTTTTTTCACTGCGCAGTAAGATATATTTTGTCAAAATTGCTAAAGCTGTTTGCATTATGACTTCATTTTTAGCTCTGACGTGCCAAGAGACGTAGGTACTCTTTAAAGACTAAATTGAAATGGCTTCACTATGCGTGCGACTACTGCAGTTCTGAGTGTTTTTATTCTATGCATATAAGTGGATTTTCATTTCATCTTATCGCTACAAAGCGTTTTAAAATGAAACATAAATCCTTTCCTTTAGTTAAGCGATTCCCGCAGTTAATCTTGTGAAATGTGTTCATTTAATACTTAAAATAAGAATTTATAAAAAGAAAATCTCATGCTCGCCATCGCTTCACTGAAGGGTAAAGAAAATAACTTTCCTTCAAGTAACATTGTGCTCTGTTTTAAACAAACACGTAACAATAAAGTTTGCGGTAAACATCATCGTACAACTTTTCCCATTAGAGATCGTTTAAGATTCGTCTGAATTTTAATGGATAATTTGATTATTTCGGTCATCCTTTCTGGTTAAACTTTGGGGTAACGAAACAAGCGCCTACGTTACATCTGGCGATTATGCAATCTTGGTAACAAACTTAATGTTTCATTATTCGTATGTTATTTGGTCCTATATGTAAGGTTATAATAATATATCTTAGAATTACTAGGAAGGTTTCGAGTAAATTACAATATTACTAGTGTTTAAAGCAAGACTTCCACATTATTAAAATATATTTCTAGCCGATTAGATTTATAAGATGTTTAATTGATTAAGATTGCGTATTAGTGTCGTCAACCAATCATAGGCGTCAACCAATCATAGGCGTCGGCGTTATAATGATTAATGAATTACTAGGAAGTTTTTGAGTAAATAAGAATATTACTAGCGTTTAAATTAAGACTTTTATATTATTAAAAATATTACTATCCGTTTAGAATTATAAGATGTTCAATTAACTAAGTTTTGCGAGTGAGCGTCGTCGACCAATCATAAGCGTCGACCAATCATAGCGTAATCAATCGCAATGTAGTAGCGATATAAAGAGTGATGCATATGGAACAAGGGGGAATTATCGGTGAAATCTCGGTGGGGCAAGGAACGCTGGAGGAGTGTGACAAATTAATGTGAAACAGTTATTGTATATTTATAAAATGGAGGAATAAATGGAGGAATAACGGAAAAGTGGCAATAAGTTTCATTCTTCCTGACCCGAACCCTTTAGGTCAGAAGCGGGATAGTCGAGAAGATTTCATATTTTCTTGTCACGCCCACTACAAAAAAAAAACGTAAGTAACAACTTTCATATTTATTAATGCTGTTTCTCGGTTAATTTTTTTTTGTTATGCGGGGTGTTAGTTACACTGGACCTAGTTTGCTAGGTCCAGCCCACATAAATAAGATCACGTATACAAGAAGTTACGATAGCTGATAGTGAAGTTACTGAAGGAGAAGGTATGAAATGAGTACTAGCGAGATGAGAAGATGCAGTTTAATCGGACAGAACAGAAAGTAGAAATATTTTATAAGTATAATTATTAGATATTACAATGATGCGCGGCAATACGTGTCTACAGTACCCTGATCTGTCCATGAGTCCGTGGTAGGAGTGAGGCGTATTTATCATAACATATATAAATCACAAGTATTCGAAGATAACAGATAACAGTTGTTAGTGCAATGTCATTATATCTGTAAAAAAATATCATTTATAATTCACCATACTCAAGTTATTCAACCACTATCAGCAATCAACATTTTCAGTATTCGATAACAGCCGGTCGCTAACATAGCTTAAAATAACAGAACATCCAATAAAACCTGAAACAACTATTCTTATCTTTGTCTTTTGTATAATATTGTCATAAAATAAAACGAGACACGCCTAGTATTTATTTGAAATAAACCAAAATTATATATAGTAAGACATATATAGTAAGACTGTTGTTAAAACGAGAAGCTTTATAATACTAGAACGAGAAGAATTATAATACTAGGTGTATTATAACCCGAAATAACCCGAAAAATAGAAATTTTAACCTAACAAGAAGATATCATTTTTGAAACGTGACTCTTTAATTAGACTCTTTAATTAGTTCCTTTAATTAGTTCCTGTTATTTGACTTAGTATCTCACTCACACCCACTTGATAGACTTTTGCTAAAACGAGAAGCATCTAGTATTATAACACGTATTGTGTTCGGAAACACTGCAGGACTAATGTTAGTATGATTATATTATTTTAGAATGTTAAGTGTTGCTTCCTTAAGTAGGTATATATAATATAAATTGGTCAAACAATTTGCATATTTTATACAAGTTAAGCCTGGCTACGCTTTACTGTGACTTTCTCTGATTTTAATTTGTATTAACGTTTATGTTAATATCATACGTAATTACAAATTTTTGACATATCTGAGCTCAACAAAGGCAGCCATGACAATGAAATTGAAACATAATTTGTTAACGCCATTCTTTGATGAATTTGAAAACTTATAGGGAAAGTTGAAGATCGATTCCGTAAATGGACCGAATGTGCCTTATGCAAAGCTTGGTGGTCTAAAACCATCTTCGCATTATTGACTTTCAAATGAAACAGGTTTGGGGCACATCGGTTGAATGGTTTCAAAGTCTATTTCGAACATGGGTAGAAACATAGTACAGATATATTAATAAGATCTAAATAATAGTGAAAGTAGTTATAGCTTCCATTTTAAGAAAATTAAAATGGAATTTACTTGTAACTTTTAAAATAATGACGTACGTATCCGAACGTCTATATCACCATTTACTGCATTGGTTACAAAATGTTCAATGTAACTTCTACTTTTTCCTATAAAGATAAAGGTGATATTCATTTGACACTAGATTGTATAGTTTCATTCTTGCTTTTTGTCGTTTCTTTTTGGTCAATTTTGAAATTCATGGGCCATGGGCGGCGGTGACCACTTATCATCACGTGCACCGCCTGCTCGTTTACCGGCTATAGACGTTATTTTAGAATGACAACAAACTACTAGTAGTCTCTAGTACTCTTAAGTACTCTTAAATTCATATTTGTATGTTATTTCCTTTCTAATGGGCTGTGGTTGAAAAAAAAACACTTATACAAATAACACTGTTATTTAATAACAGAAATTGGTACCTGTTATTATTGCGTCACAGTAACAGTAAAAACAGATATTTTGTTTGTCCTGTTATAAACCCACGTCTAGTCCGTGGCGCGGGCGCAGCTCCGCCGATCGTACGACTCGCACGGAAACCGGTTTCTGGTCTCGGTCGAAAATCATACGACCGAGCGATTAAATCGAAATGTAAGGTGGTGGTACAATAATTTCCCGATGAGCGTTTCTGCACTGTGGTCGGGCACGCCACATATTATTTTTACCAGATCGATTTTAAAAATAAAATATTTATTTAATTTAATAAAATATTTATTTAATTTAAAGGCGTAACGTTGGGACCTATTAGGCATATGCGATTTAAAAATTTCTCTTAAATAAATATACCCCTTATCTCGGTATTTTTATTGTTTTACTTTTTTAAATAAATAGTTAGTAGTAATATATATTAAATTGATTTCTGAAAATATATTAAATTGATTTCTGAAAGTTTCAGAAATGGAAAACTACGACGAGTATACCCTAGATGGAGGGTTTGATTCAAGGATGGAAACCCTAGGTGGAGGGTTTGATTCAAGGATGGAAACCCTAGGTGGAGGGTTTGATTTAAGGAAGGAAACCCTAGGTGGAGGGTTTGATTTAAGGAAGGAAACCCTAGGTGGAGGGTTTAATTTAAGGAAGGAAACCCTAGGTGGAGGGTTTAATTTAAGGAAGGAAACCCTAGGTGGAGGGTTTGGTTTAAGGAAGGGTGGAGGGTCCGACTTAAGGCGGGAAACCCTAGGTGGAGGGTCCGACTTAAGGCGGGAAACCCTAGGTGGAGGAAGGAAACCCTAGGTGGAGGGTTTGATTTAAGGAAGGGTGGAGGGTCCGACTTAAGGCGGGAAACCCTAGGTGGAGGGTCCGACTTAAGGCGGGAAACCCTAGGTGGAGGGCCCGACTTAAGGCGGGAAACCCTAGGTGGAGGGTCCGACTTAGGGCGGGAACCCTAGGTGGAGGGTCCGATTTAAGGCGGGAACCCTAGGTGGAGGGTCCGACTTAAGGCGGGAAACCCTAGGTGGAGGGTCCGACTTAAGGAGGGAAACCCTAGGTGGAGGGTTCGACTTAAGGCGGGAAACCCCAGGTGGAGGGTCCGACTTAAGGCAGGAAACCCCAGGTGGAATAAGGTAACTAACAAAAGACGCAGTGTGAATAGAAAACGGTCATCACGATCAAAGATGCAGAGACGACGCTCTTCATCGACCGGTACTGGAGAAGAGTCGTCTTCTACGGAGCCGGGAAGGAATAGGAATTCACGAATGATACACAGGTCCGATGGCCTAAATAAAAGACACGCCACCTACTCTTCATCAGAATCAAGGCAAAGCAGAGATATCCAGGATACCGTACGGAGAAGTAGATTCGGAACCAATGCAAATCGAACGGATCCTTTTAAATCAGGTAATGTCATTTTCTAAAAACAGGGCAAAGCAGAGATACCCAGGATACCGTACGGAGAGGTAGATTCGGAACCAATGCAAATCGAACGGATCCTTTTAAATCGGGATCGGTCATCGCAGCTTCAAGTGTGAAAACCCCCCTTCAAGTGCACCACAATATGTGATCGGCTTGGTCACCTTACTTCCAATAAAAACTGCGGCCGAGACTGGGAAAAATACAGGGCCTTGAACAGGAAAACTAAAAAGGATCATTACCCGATGCGTAGAGTTGATGAAGATCAACTTGATTTACTGGCAGGGTATATCTAATGGGAATACCATTCAAGATTCTGACGGACTGCAACGCACTTAGGTCAACATTAATCAAGAGGGATTTGGTACCCCGTATTTCTTGCTGGTGGGTTCAGTTACAATAATATGATTGTACGATAAAATACAGACCAGGTGCTCGGATGACACATGCCGACTCACTCGGCAGAAACCGAATTATGTAAGCGAAGAGCATGTTTTAGATGTTTTAGCGATACAGGAATCCGACCACCACTGGATATCAACAGTGTAATCTGCTGATGAAGAAATAAGGAAAATTAAATGAATTTTCTCTGACCCTTTTGTGGAGGAAGCCATGGATATATATTGAAACTATAAACTGAAAAACGATAGTTTACCGTATGGTAGGGGAAGAGGTGAAATGGCTTGTACCTCGAAGTGTGAGACGGCAGGTCTTAAAAATGAACCACGATGACCTGGGGCACTGGAGATTTGAAAAAAACTCTACAACGTATAAGAGAATATTATTGGTTCCCAAAGATGAGCAGGTTCGTTAAAGAAATATGTAACCTCATGGTTAGAATGTGCACACAACAAAACTCCCGGTGGAAAACGCGAAGGCGTGAAAAGATAAGGGTACGAGTTTTACAAGCAAAATATTTAAGGACTCTGTTCAATCATACGGAATAAAACATATTGAAAATGCGGTTGCTACCCCTAGAGCTAACGGACAGGTCGAAAGTTTCAATAGAACTATCTTAGAGGCGCTGTCTCACTACATCCAATCGCGGTGAAAATGAAAAATCTTGGGATGAGCACATCGCCGATATACAGAATTCCTGTAGAAAAGTTAGAGGATCTGAGACAGGCAACTGGAGAGGAAATAAAGGTACAACAGGTAAGTGATGCTGCTACTTATAATAGACAGAGGAAAAACTGCGACCCAGTACAAGGAGGGAGACCTGGTACGAGTAGAAAGGCAAATACCTCACGATGGAAAATCTCAAACTGGTAATGAAATATCAAGGTCCCTATCGCATAGTAGAAATGCTCGATAATGACAGATTTTTTTTTTTTTTTGAGGACACACCTTTGACTCGAAAACATGGTAGAAGATACGAAGCTATTGTAGCTATAGATAAAATCCAACCTGGGATGAATTTTACTAGAAATTTTTTTCTTGATATGTTTGATAAATTTATTTCAAGTAGTTCAATTAAGTTTATAGTTTTCTTAAGCTTAATTAGTTTTCTTTAATTATGATTATACCGCTATACAAGCTGGGAAGAAAACATACTTTCAGAACGGTTACGTTTAAAATTTAAATGGTGTTTTGTTGTAGTGTGATTAATTTATTTTAAGTAGTTCAGTTGAGTTCAGCAGTTAATATCGTGAAAGTTCAATTAAGTAATTTGGTTAAATTAATCAGCTTAATTCTCCTTTTTTTAAGCTTAATTAGTTTTCTTTCATTTTACTGCGACAAGCTAGGAATAAAACCATACTTTCAGAATAATAAGTTATAAAATTAACAAAAAAAGAAGCGATGGGACTCGCTATAGAAAGGATGGCCGAGCTGTAAGGTTATAATAATATATCTTAGAATTACTAGGAAGGTTTCGAGTAAATTACAATATTACTAGTGTTTAAAGCAAGACTTCCACATTATTAAAATATATTTCTAGCCGATTAGATTTATAAGATGTTTAATTGATTAAGATTGCGTATTAGTGTCGTCAACCAATCATAGGCGTCAACCAATCATAGGCGTCGGCGTTATAATGATTAATGAATTACTAGGAAGTTTTTGAGTAAATAAGAATATTACTAGCGTTTAAATTAAGACTTTTATATTATTAAAAATATTACTATCCGTTTAGAATTATAAGATGTTCAATTAACTAAGTTTTGCGAGTGAGCGTCGTCGACCAATCATAAGCGTCGACCAATCATAGCGTAATCAATCGCAATGTAGTAGCGATATAAAGAGTGATGCATATGGAACAAGGGGGAATTATCGGTGAAATCTCGGTGGGGCAAGGAACGCTGGAGGAGTGTGACAAATTAATGTGAAACAGTTATTGTATATTTATAAAATGGAGGAATAAATGGAGGAATAACGGAAAAGTGGCAATAAGTTTCATTCTTCCTGACCCGAACCCTTTATATATTATCTAATTTTACGGCATTTTACGTGAGGTAGTTTGATTATTGTTGTCAAGTGAACTGGATTATAAATAATATAACCAAGAATATGTATTTTAAGTTATTATCCCAGGACATTTTTATCAAGCGAGCCGCCATCTTGCTTGAAGATTACAAGAATAATTAAAAAAAAATCTATTGACGTGACATTGGCAGAACTGTCTATAAAACAGTTGTAATTAAATGAAAAGAAGGAGAAGATGAATCTTAACTGAAAAGCATTCTCCAAGTATAAGACAATTGCCTTAACTTCAAATATTCAGTCATTCGCACAGACGTGACGAAAAAGGTTTTCTGCGTCTTATGACAATGTGAACACCACAATTGTGCCCACAATAAACAAAGTACCCCTTTTTTCGTGTAATATGACGTAATGAAATTTAAGTTTTGTTGAAATGTTTTGGACTTTATTTTAGATAACTAAATAATTAAAATATTTATGTGTCTATAGACATCTTAGAATGTCTATCTCACTTAGTCTTTAGTAGAATTATATTAGTGTGATACTTTTTATACTAAACTGTTCTAAAGCCTAGAAACTATATACATATAAATCACTGTTATAAGATCAAAGTTTCAAATGTTAAAGCTCAATAACAATATATCATTCAGGGATAATGTAGCTTTCTATCAGTAAAAGAATTTTTAGAATCGGATCTGTTGATAACCTACAAACTTACAAGCTTTACCGTTTTAATTTAAATAAACATTTAAAAAAGTTTTTTTTACTTTTAGCCTTAAGGGCGCTGCACTCTCAGAAAGCTTTTACAGCTTCACCGTGCTTGGGGGCGAGCGCTGAAGGCACTCAGCCGCGAAAGCAGGGTAACAAGCTCAAGGGAGTCAAAGTGCCCGAACCTCGGCTTGGGCTGTTACCTCAGTTGCAATTAAGACGCGAACTGACTAATATTTCTTTATTTAGTTTAGGCACTAAGAAGATACTTATGAACGTCAAATTACTACCACCGGTTCAGGAAATATCCCAGTCATCGAAAAAATCGGCAAGCAACACACCTGTAGAATAACTTAGGATAAATTCAAACTTTGTCATAGTACTTCGTGAGAAGGTTATTGAAAAATATTAAAAAAAAAAAAATTCTGAACAAGTTATCATCGTACATGCCAAAAGTACATACGTTGCATATGCTTGCGTCGAATTCGTTTCAAATCAATCGGCTTACGTGACTAATATTTATAAGTAATCAATTAATTATAAAAAAAATGAGTGTTAATTTTACACTCAACGCGAACGGTAATTTTTATCTTTCCTTGATCGCCTATTTATCATTAATTATCTTCTAAGTATACATAAACAAATAATAAAATTAAAGTGTCCGTTTAAAGTAACAACTTTGTTGTCTGTCTGTTTGTTTCGGCTAATCTCCGAAACGGTTGGACTGATTTTGACAGGAATTTCACTGGCATATAGCTGATGTTATTTGGAGTAATTAAGGTACTTTTATTTTATTTCTGTAATCTACGTGTTCCGCGGGCTCAGCTAGTCTACTATAATATTGTAGGCACATCCTTGTACATCCATTGTACATCCTACAAATTCAGTATGAGATATTTATCTGATCATTTCTAAATGGCTATACATAGACATTATAAGAATTACATGTAAATAAAATATTTATATTCTAACATTTTTCCCTCTTGTAGGATTAATAATAAAAAAGGTATACGGCTCCTTCACAACGAAGATACCTACATGTTTTGATGGTCTCTGTACATTTACAAAATTGATCTATGTACCTTTACTGGCATTAAAGTGATAAACATACTAGTGTACTGACATAAACATACTAGAAACTGTTTTATTTGACATTTATGAAATAAGACTTATTTATTTATTTGAAGAAAAATTCACAGTTGACATATAAAAAATATAAGCTGTATAGATATGCAAATAATTATGTAGCCATGTATAAATTTTTATTATTTAAAGACGTGCTCTCGTAAAATGTTAATTTTCACTGTTTTTCGGTACCTATTACAACAAAACTATTGAACTTCGGTAAATATAACGGGTACCTGTGGGTAAATTAAAAAAATATATATAGTTTCTATAAAAAAAAATCCCATAGGCCTCTCACACGATTCACAGTTAATTCAGATACCAAAAAATTTGTAAATAAACAGTTTTCAAAGTAAAAGTCTTCTTGAATTGTGATATACAATGTTTATTCGAGAGATTTTATCCTTATCATAGACCGTTCCTATCCTATAATAATATCCTTCCTGTCCTTATCATAGATCGATGCACAGAACCATAGTGAATGTCTGTTTTTTTTAATATTATTAGTTGGTTCGATTCCAACCTTAGGTAAGCTTTATTAAAAATTCTATGAATGCGGTTATTCTTATTTTTAAAAACAATTTTTTTTCTGTGAGTAAAATTCGCTATATCCAATATTTAATGTACTTTTCTTCCATGTCCCATTCGTTTTTTTTTCACCTGTATAATGCGAGCAATTTCAAGGGCGAGTGTGCTTTATATGATTTGTAGTAGCTGATCAGGGGCTCATCATGGAGACGGAAAGTGATCACAGGAACCTATGCGTTAATGTATATAACCTTCAAGTTTATCCTAGTTCGATTGTTCTTGGTGAGTAGCCGGTTTAGACCATTCCGACTTTCACCATCTCGAACTGCCATGGTCTTGACGGTCACTATCTCAACTGTCTTGATATCGACTGTCACCATCTCAACTGTAACTATCTCGATTGTCACCATCTCAACGTTCACCATCTCGACTGTAACCATCTTTACTGTCATGATCTCGACGATCACCATCTTGACTGTCATTTATATTAGACTATCTATGGTCAACAGCATATTTACCTACACTAAAAGAATCCGAAGGCGACGCGCTATTTAGACGTGTTTCAAAGTTTTTCATATCCCTTCTAGATTAGCACGTACATATAAAATTTATTCTTTATAAAAGTTATTCTTTATATCTATGTACATTGTACCTACATGATCTTTGTTGTCACGCCAGCATGTAAATGCCACGGAGAAAATCCCTAGACAACGGAGTATAATAAACTCGCTGATCTCTAAACGCCCCACCACAAGCGAATTACTGTGACATATTTTTCGCTTTTTTGTCTTGCCTTTTCATGTCTGTTTTTAGGACGCCGTTTCGCCTGCAAGAGAGGCCGGTCTGTTTTTTATACCATAATAGTGGCAAAAAACCGGAGGTTCGTTTGATGGTAAACGATCACTGCAGTCTATAAGAAGTTTGCAACATCAGAATAATCATAGGCGTATTGTCGATCCTTTAAAAACCTGTTTCTACGATTCTAAGATCTTGTTTGAACTTCTGATAGTTTTTTTTTTGTATCGTTATAGGTTTAGCAGTATGGCCACAATCTCACCTGATCTTAAGTACGATGTGGCCCAAGATAGTAGCTCGCTAAGCCTAGTGGACGACTGGCTCTCAAGTGCTAGCTGCACGGAACACACCTATTGGTGCTTGGCGACAGATTTTCAACTCGAGGGTGGTAGCTAGCTAGGCGGGCATTATAAAAAGCCCTACCACCATATTATAGTTTCATCACGATGTTTTCCTTCACCTAAAGCTCAGGCTCATTGCAGGGATTCGAACTCACGTCAATCGACGCGATGTCCGTACACGCTACGACTGAGCCGTCATTGCTTTTACTAGGTTAGATATACTTATTCTAATTTAAAAAAAAAATAAGTTTGCCTTTCCTCTGCAATAAGACGTTGCTTACGTAAGAGTGAAATACATTTCATTTCAGAAAATCTGATAGTATATTTCCGGTCACCAGCATTATAAAAGCGGTTTTCCTTGACTCAACGTGCAATGAAACGATGGTTTATCTGGAAATCTTTGTGTTTACTTAGGGAAGATTATGCGAGTCACCTAAAAGATTTTCTGTGTTATTGTCTTAAAAATATTATACGTCCCCTAAAATCCATTATGCAGGCTCCACTGGAAACCGTCCACTTTTGTATGATTGTAATATTTTAGACAATTAACAACCATTATACATATTTTTAGATTTTTTATGTCACATTTTATTCTCTGTATTATTTTAGACATAGTTTATTTCTTCTCTGATAAACATTTATAGCATTAGCCTAATGAGATTTAAATAAGCGTTATAAAACATAAGTACAGTCTTATATTTTTACTAACTGTGCCCGCGGGTTCTCTCGCGTGGATTACAGAATCTAAAATAAGTTACTTAGCTAAGTTACTCCCTATAACATCAGCTATCTGCCAGTGAAAGTCCCGACAAAAATCGGTCCAACCGTTTCGGAGATTAGCCGGAACAAAAAGACTTTAAAAAAAATGTTTTTTTTTTTTTTTTGTTTTAAGTATCATATTATACTTTCATATGCATTTAGTAAAAAGCTGTTATTTTGACATGAAACAGACACTTCAGTTTTATTGCATGTAGTAACAGATTACTCGCCTTCTTCTCTGTCTATTCGGTACTTTTGTAAACAAATTTAAAGTAATTTCCCGATGAGATACAGACTTGAGACTTTAAATATACGTAGCTCAGAACTGAATGATTGTGCAATATTAACTTACCTTTATGTCTGTTTGTTTATTTTTCTGTTCGTTACAAATTTTGCAATAGATTCTATACTAACTTGTCTCATGTCTCTGTCATAATATCATTAAGACGTTTAACATCGATTGCAAAATTTCACACGTATTAAATGAAAAAGAATGAAGTAATGGTTTAAATATTAAATATTTTTTTTAATATACCACGTTTTTAAAACGGAGTAAAGGGAATAACTGTCGGTGAGAAAACTCATATAAAGTTCATATAATTTGCAGTGTAATAAAATTGTTAGTGACTTAGATAAACTATTCATGCATCAATTATCTTCTGCATGAGCATAAAACATTAATTTATTTCCTTATTTTATACTTATCAGTCCGTTTTTGATGTATAAAAATACTTTTTTATTTGAATAATTTTAATTATTCGTACAACCTGTGTCTGTTTATTATTTAAGTTATAATTTATATACATATTCTTGACAGGACATAATATGCATACGAATAATTAAATATAGTTATATTAAAACAATTTACTGTGTTACGAAAAATAGAAATTTTGTTTCTTAAATTTTCTCCCTATATGTTGAACAATTTAATTGATATAATTTCAACATATTATTAATTGTTTTTATTTTTTATTACCCATCCAAATCAGGTTTTTTAAAGAGTAAATACATTTAGCGATACCTCGCATAATCTGGAAATTAAACAGTTTCACACTCTGATCGAATTTCCAGTATCAGCTTAATCTGTCTAGCGGCTACGATGCGACGCTACGGCGACTACCATAGCCGTAGACTTCGACATCTTACTCTCACGTTTGATATATTGTACAAAACATAATAAATAGAACTGGATAGAATTCACACTTAACTGTACACAATTAATTTAATAAATCCACAAAAATTCATCTAATATATTACTTATTCTTTACCTACTTATTTCTGATTAGTTTCTTATCTGCGTTGCCCTGAATGACTGGAATTTCGTCAAAAGAAAATCTAAATCAAATATTAGACGCAACGTTTCATTTTGAATATAACATCATAGCCTTGCGAATTTAATAGTTACCAGATATTAGTAATTAAAATAAATCCAAAGAGCTTTCAATGTAAACCTTTGCCGCTTTTACCAATTTATTATATACCTACTAGTTACGTAGGAAACTTGTTAGGGTTCCGTACCTCACAATGAAAAAAAAACGGATCTCTTATAGGTTCAATTTGTTGCACGTATGTCTGTCTGTCCATGTGTGAAGACCCTTTTTCTAGGGTCGACTTGAGGTATAAAGTTGAAATTAATACCATATTCTAAGGTTTATGGCAACCACGTTGCTGTAATGCATTAAAGAGATTCGTCATTTCATAGTTAAAATACAGCTCACAGAACGATTATCTAAACCTATGGAGTACATGCCGCAGGGCTGCAGCCCTTAAATTTGGCACGAAAGTAGATTTTTTAACAAAAGTTAAGGGACAAATCCGTAAATAAGGAGTGTCTAATCCAGTGCAAAATTATAACGCAACAATTTTTTTTTTTCTTCTAGGGCTGAGTACATTAGTCGAATATTAAGATTTATGACCACAATCTGTTGTAAAAAAATCAAGTCTCTAGATTAACCCAATAAAGATACCCAGCCCTTTATAATACGAGTAAAAGTCTAAAAGTCATAATCAGTAACCAATTATTAAAACCGATAGGGTACTTCCCGCAGGCCAAAAGTTTTGAAATTTGGCATAAAGGAAGGTCTTCTAACAAGAGTTAAGGTCAAATAAGGAGTTTCTAATCTAGTGTGGAATGTAACAAAGTTATTTTCAGTTTTATATTTTCTCTTGGTAACGTCTTCAGGTACAAAGTTGAAACTTATATTAAATAATATTATGGCCTCATAATCAAGTTTCTAGTCTATTTCTTTTGTAACATTAAATCACTTATTGTGGCTTAATATTAAAGTTATTTATAAAAGGTAAGTTTTCCTATTAACTTCATTATATATACTACTACCATGAATGTTTTCACGTATCCAAAAACAATAAATGGTTGGCTGGTAGGGAGGAGGACACTTGACTCTAACAAAAGTTAGGACTTCAAAGCTTAATATTTCAGAAATGGATCCTTGAATCGAAAAATGGTTTTCACACACCCACGCTATTATTGAACTACCTTTCCAACGACATCCCACACGATGTGATAGACGAGGAAAAAAAATCATTCTCACTTTACGTGTAGGCGAAGTACTACTTACCCTAAACAATTGTTTTTACAAGACTTTATTTTACCACTTTGACATCGTGACTAATATGTAAATATGATAAGCTATTTATATACCTGCGTAATAAACACGTCCTGAGCCACGGTGCACCGCTAGTCTGGAATGAAAACGTATAAAATTTTCACATAAATCGGAGAAATGTAGTTTACACTGCGATTTCATTTCCAATATTGCCATAATCTACTAGCAGACAATGCTGCGGTGCACAGCGGACGGCTACGCGTTCTGTAGGTTGTGTCTGATATCAAATAACAAGGGTCGAACAATATTAAACTGAAATTGATTTCTAGAAAGTAATATCTACAACTTATTTTATTGGAAAAGTTTGATCTATGCATATTGTTCGGGGGTTCTTATCATTCCCTATGTGGGTAGACCGCGATACCGAGGTTTTCGGCTAGGTGCGACATTTAACATAAACTATACGAGAACCCGAGAACGGACGGCGCAGTGTTATTTTTTTGTGTAATATTCTAATCCTTGTGAACATAAGCATCTGTACATCTATAATATCTTATATAACTTCTATAAATATTATAACGTAACAACTTTTAACATAACATAGCTATGAATTAAAAATATACATCATATAAATGTGATATGTGGTTCTCGCGTGAAAAAAACACAAACGGACAGACAGACAAGAGAGACGTTGAGTTTTACAATATGTAATATGTAAGGTAAGTCATCGTACTCACTTTAAATAAAAGTGTATTTATCAAATAAACAACCCTGATTTAATAAGTGTTAACGTAAGATTGCTATAAATGATACGGCACGTTAACCCCATAAGCTTACCGACGTAATATATTAGGTACTGCGAAGAACACACGTTTACGTGAACACTTTGAACAGAACGTAGGTACGAGTAAGTGTGTGTATATTACATGTATACCATCGAATCCTTCGGGGGAAATGTTATACATATTTAATACCAAATTTCCATATTAGGACTTTCTAATGCCCGCCTGGCTATCTACCACTCTCAAGTAGAAAATCTGACTCACAGCACCTATAAATGTAAGTGTGTTCCGCCAGTTGCACTTGAGAGCCAGTCCCCCTCCTTAGTTTTAGGGTGTTACCATCTTGGCTACATCATCACTTAACATCAGGCTAGATTCTGCCCAATCACAAAACCTAGAAAGAATTAAAAAAAAAATTTGCTGCATCTGAGTTTATTACTAGACAGCTCATTATTTATCATTTAATAATCATATTAAATTATATGAATAATACTCACTTGTATAAAAATTCTAAATAAACATTTAAAAATCGTTTATATTACAACCTTTCGAACAGATTTAACTTAACAGCAAAATGTTGAAACCACTGAACGACTATTAAATCAATATACAATATACGTTTTCTTCCATTGAAATGAGTATTTTCTATAACGTTTTGTGTAATAAAAATAATATATGAATTGCTTCCTTTTAAATCAAATTTTGTGAAAATAAATAAATGCACGAAATAAAACGCAGTAATATGGTTTCACCAACTTAAAAGCTCGAGCAAGTAGCGAATAAAACGCGCGCTGATGATTCCAAACGTTACCGTACGTTATTGCACTAACTTTTGTATAAATATTGTTTGTATATCATCCTTATATTCTTCAACGTCTCTCGGTCTAACCGTCTTTCTGTCTGTTACTGCGCTTATAACTCAAGAGCCGCTTAATCGATTCCGATGAATATTTTACAATATTTAATTTAAAATAAAAAGATCACTTTTATAACGCTGTATAAAAAAACTTATGAAAAAAGCAAACTAATGATCATATAAAAAAAAAACTCGGAAATAATCACTACCAGCACGCTTTCTTGAAATACGCTGCCAAAACCGTTAAATATTGTATAATAAAAGTACAATAAAAGTAGGTGATAGAAAAGCTTCTTGTACAATAAACTAGCGAAAAACATAAAATAAGTCCTTTACACCTTATTTAACTAACTTTAATATTTAAGCCACAATAATTGATTTAATGCTCAAAACGGTAATCCTCCCTGATTAATATTATATAGCTAACATTATGTGTATATCTTGTATGAGGGGGTTTCAAGCTGCATGTAGCTTAGACCCTATAGGTTATGGTAATTGGTCAACGAGTTTGAATTTTAAACTTTTAGTATGATAGGGTTATCTTTTTATTAGATTAACCTAGAAGCTTTTTTACTGCAGTGTGTGATCGCTTATGAAAGCCTCAGTATTTAACATTCATTCCAAATTGATACCTTCCCAAGCTCGATGAAGCTATAAAAGCCGTCTGTAAATAAAAATATACTCGTATATACCTGAAGCCGTTATCAAGAGAAAAAATAAAGCTTAATATAATTTTATAGCATTTCATTTTATATGGGATTACAAATTCATTATTTTCGGATTTATTCCTCAACTTATATTAAAACGCCTCCCTTATGCCAAATTTCATTACTCTAAATCTCCGGAAAGTATCCTGTAGGTTTGTATAATTGGTCATCAAGTACGAATCTTAGAATTTTATTAGGAAGGGCTGTATCTCTTTATTGCGTTAACCTAGAAACTTGATTTTTATATAGCATTATGAGGCATATATTTTAGTACTCGATATTAATTTCAATTATATACCTCAAGTCTTTTTTCATAAAAATAATGAAATGTAATATAATTTTATTGCATTATAATTCTGCGCGGTATAAGAGACTCATTATTTTCGGATTTATTCTTTAACTTTTGTTTAAAGATCTCCCTTCGTGCCAAATTTCAAGGCTCTATGTCTCCGGGAGTACCCTATAGGTTTCGATTATCGGTCAGTGAACAGTATTTAAACTAAGAAGTCCGTATCATTTCAATACGTTAACGTAGAAACTCAATTTTCTTCATATATTTATATTAATTTCATCTCTATACGTCGTCATTTTCGAAAAAAGAATTTTGACACACGAATAGGCAGACAGACAAACGGACAACAAGGTGATCCTATAAGGGTTCAGTTTTTTTTTTATGAGGTACGAATCCCTAAAAGCAAAGGTCTATTTACTTATCTATAAAATAAATTGTAAGATAATTCTTAAACTCGGTTACATTAAGTAATTACTTAACAAAGTAATTACTAAAACTGATATAGAGACTTGTCTGTAAATACGAGGTTTAGTGTGCAAATAAAAGAAATACTAGAATATACATATTTTATGTGCAAAAATACATACCAAAGGTCGTTTCATGAACACGAGACAAATTTTAATTAATAAGCCCGTTGAAAATGCTACTGAAATAAGTTTTATGGCTCAGTTCCCGGGTAATTTATACAGCGTCAAATAATTAAACGAGATTACGGGCCTCTCGATTCCTTTGTGACGTGATTTCGCACACTGTTTAATATAAATGTGTGTTGGGACAACGGGCTTTGCGACTGCCTTTTTAATTTGGATATTGTTTTATTTATGTTTCCCAACGGAGGATTACGTAATACTCCTAAATAAATTTATTTATTTTAATTATTTTAAACGGACTATTTTTTATGTTATAAGTACCTCTTTTGCGGCGTTTAGTAGAGGGTACAGTGGAAAGCTGCTATCGCATGTGACGTAAGTATGTCATGATGAAGTTAACTATCAATGATGATTATGTGAATTAATTTTACTGAGTCTTTTTCCTCTTATTTTTTCAATCAATTTCAAATAATGTTTATTGAAACAACTTTAAATCACGTTTAGACAATCAAAAAAGGAGAATTAAAAAAATCAGTCGCGTACAGATATCCACTCTGGTTGAATATACACCGATTACTCCCAGAACATGACACGCCCAAGAGTGCCATTACGGCAGGTATTACGCCCAGTGTGTGGTGGTCTTGATCCATTGTGCCACAATTGCCATTTATAGCAATAAATATTTGTATTACTTTTATGCTAACAACATAACCGTTTGAACCGCTTTTTGAATTCGAAATATTATAATTACGTAGAAATAAGAATAAAATGGAAGACTGATATACTCGTACATATTACATATTACACAAATGTCAATCAATACGATGAAACGTTCGTAAGTTCGTTTTCCTTCAGAGCAAGTTCAACTTAAAATGGCTTTGGAAAAGAAAAAATATAATGTACGAGATAAAAAAATACCTTCCAATGTTATCAATAAGAAGTATTGGGTTCGTCTGCGCCTTGAAATATGACCCCAATTTTCCTCCAAAGTTTTCATATAAAATATTTTCTACTGAAAATTGGAAAAAAAACTTAAGTAGTCACATGATAGGTATTATTAAAGTCACGGGGTCACAGAATACTCAATTGACTTGAAAGAAAATTTAAATGTCTAATAAACGAAATATTTAACAGGCCTTATGCCCGCCGCATATGCACACTCGCATTGGTCATCACGAGCCGCGTGCGCGTAGCAACGTTTAAAGGCTATGATTTAGTAATGAAGACCGCATTTTCTCTGACCAACCTTGAGATAAGAGTACCTGGATTCTCTTTAATCCCGGACAACTTCGCAAGACACTTGAACCCCTCCAGCTTTTAGATGTCCCAATCCTCTGGGCCACCCAGACTAAATATGTGGATGTAACCCACAACAATAGGCTTGCATGCCGGCACGTTGTATTTGAATTGTATTGTGCTTACAATCAGGGACAGTACAGTCAATGTGCCGAACTACTATAAAAAAGGCTTACCTTCAATGCACATGTCCGTATAGTTTGGTATAGGGCCGCCATGGTGCTGGACCGTTTGCACCTCTTGCTATGCTCGGTAAGCAAAGTGTCCATCCGATCCTAACGTATAGTTGCGCCGCATTTGCACATATGTCTACATCGAACTTTTACCACGTGCAAAAACTGCAAAACAGATTCGTACGCAAGTTAGTCGATACTAACTTGATCGATCCTTGGTCGATACTAGATGAACCCATGGTTCGTTCGGAACGTAGATCTCTATAGGTAAATGGTACTTTCTTTGGTCACATCATACGTTAAATCCCTCGCGAAATCCTATTACGACAGATCGTCGATTCACCCGAACCCGTTAGCGGTTTCCAGCGCAACGTACACACAAGTCCCAGACGCCCCGAAGGCAAAACACCGATGTCGGAATCAAGGGTGCTAACGCGTTCTACTCCACCGTTCTCAGAAACCAAGCGTACTCGCGCCCACGCCCTCGAAACCATCGTTATCTTCGCTGTTAACGGGTGGTTAACTTCGCTCCCACACCACCGCTACGACCACCCTCTCCTGCGACAACTCCAGCCTAGGCCCGTTCCTCCGACATGGAGCCCTTGAGCCAGCAGCCGCTCACGCGATACTATGACAATGCATTCACTATCTAGCTACCCACATACAAACACGACATTGCACTTCACACGTGCACACCACTCAGGTATACACGTTCTGTAAGGAAACATTTTTTTCTTTTTTTAGCTAGTTAGTTTTAGACCAAATTGCCAGATAATTAAATGCATATGCGCATGTTTCTTCCTTCCTACCAGAAGGCAGAAATATATATGTATAATTGTATATATGTATAGTTAGATCGAATTCCCTACGGAGAGGAAATTAGTCCGTTCGCGACTAAATTGCAACTAAGGCAAAAAACAGTCCGAGCCGAGTGCTTTCAGCGCTCGCCCTCAAGCCCGGTAAAGCTGTTAAAATCTTATAAGGCTTCAGGGCCCTTAAGGCTAACAGTACAGTCAGATAGAAAAAAAATGCTCTGAAGTAAAAGAAAACCGAAGCCCTTCAGTTACCAAATATCCAAATTGCTTATTGTATTATTAAAAATAAAACTAGAGCCGGTTAAATAAATAGTACAGACGAGATAAAACGAGAACAGTAGTCAATATAATGTGAATACCCAATAAATTCTCGTTGGGTGTCAGAATTTTTAAAGCCACATATTTTATGGAAATTCCCTTCGGAGTTTAATATATGGGTAAAGCGTCAAACGCGGTCCGGTTTCACAGGAAACCAATGTTTTTTACGGGCAAAGTAATTTAAATTTTTCAACATTGAATGTCATTGAAAAGTCATATTGACTATTTTCTTTGACTAACGCGGTGTTGTGCACTCATAATTATTACCGGAAGCTTAAACGGTAAATAAAGTATATTTTATTTGAGCATTATGCGGCGTGTAAAAGAGCAAATTCGACAAAAAACGCCAGAATTCTGGAAAAAAAATTTTGGATTATTTATTTAAGCAACCAACAAGGCTTCAACAAAATTGAAAAAAGTACAAAAAATGCTTAACTTAGAATCTAAGTGTTGCCTTAATTAAAGGTAGCTCTGACATGCAAAAAAAAGTAGTGTAGGTAAATGAGTTTAAATATTCATGAAATCAAGAGAATATATACAAATAACATAAGTACTTAGTCACTACACAAATGTTTCAAAACATGGTCTCTGCAGCATTTGTAACTCTGGCCAAATTATATCTATGTTGGGATCTTTGCTTATGCTGTTGTATTGTTTTTGGATTCACACAGGAGAAGTGCCCCAGATTACCTTTAAAGGTTTAAAAACTACATATGCTGTTTTTCTGGGTAATTTATAAGGAGTGTTAAGGTTTATTCATTATTTGGTAGGTTATTATGCACCATGATAATGCGCCTTCGCACAAGAACATCATTGTGAACGAACTTTTGACCAAAAACTCAACAAATACCATCAAGCTTATTTACCAGATATGGCATCAGCCTCCTAAACTCAAATTACCACTTCGTGACACCCGTCTTCATTCGGTAGAAGAAATAAATGAGAATTCGCGACGAGAACAAAACTTAATTCCGGAGTCTTTCTCCGGGGTTAAAAATTTTTTTGATGATTGGATTAGGTATTCGTTTGTGTAAGTGTATCGTTTCTGAAGGAGCATATTTTGATGGCGATAAATTAAATTTGGATGAATAACTAACATTTTGTGTATTAGATCTTTTTTCTGAATTTCGATTGTCGGTTGGCAAATAAATCGGTGATTCTGATATATAGTATGGGAATCGTTAAAATTGATTGATTAAAATTTATTTTTTAAATTAAGTTATGTTTCGACCGTTTGCGTAATTACGCCAACTAGAATTCTAATAATCTGTGAACAGAGATAAATTTTGATGAAAATATTAAAAAAATTCAAATAACACATTTGTTGTATTTGGTGTATAAGCCAAACACGACACTATCTCATAAAAAAAAACCATGATTCTTTGACTCCAAAGCAATGTTGGTATTAATATTATTAAATTAATTGTACGAGTATGTATATCAACTGAATTTTCTTTCTTGTTTGGCCTTCCTTCATAAAATGTTTTCTTTTCTTTTATACATTTGCATTCGATGTAGTCTTATTATTATTATTACAATAATAAAAATAAATAACAAGAAATTTTCGCTTATTCCTGTAATATCTTGAAACTTATTTCGTTACTGAAAAGTTTAGTAGTAATGTATATTTTGCAGGCCTCAGATTTGTAAAGATGAAATTCTACTGATAATATGTTTGTTGGGTGGGTATTATACCTAATGCGAATGCCGAAGGTTGGATAAAGATGTTTCCATCCTGTGTAGTTTAAAACAGGCTTATAACATTTGTGGGGTGGGGGTTAATATTGTTGTTTGTTACTATAATAGATAAAATATGCTTAATTTTTTACATTTTCTAGGATATATAATACAATGTTAATAATTACTATATAATTCTAATTATATAAATAATAACTGTGTTTAATCTTTGGAGAAGTCGTGTCGTTTTTTTTTTACTTTTTAGGGTTCGGTAGTCAACAAAGAACCCTTATAGTTTCGCTAAGTCCGACCTTCTGTCCGCGCTTTAGCTCAGAGATTCTTAGTACTTACTATTAGAAAACCGTAATTTGGCATGGGTGTAACATATAAATCACGCCGACAAAGTGGTAAAATAAAATCATGAAAAATATTTGAAGTAAAACTTCTTTAGGAGCGATTAGGAGGTAACTGGACGACAATTTAACGGAAGTCCGTTACGACAATATGGATGGATGGTATAATACGCATATAAATATATTATATAAATATTGATTTATTATTAATATTTAAGTTTTACTTCAATCGCGTGTGACGGTTACACGCTTTGAAATTTTTTTCTCGTGTATCTCATGGTACGTGGGGTCAGTCTTTCAAAAATATTGATGGTGTGTTAACCCATTTATTCGATTCAGGATCCTTTTGCGAAATTTTAAGCTAAAAAGTGGATTTTTTTGTTAAAATCAAGTTTCTCCTCCCCCCCATGAAAGAAAACTTGTTGTTATAGGATATGTAAAACAATTCACGGCAGTAGTATATATAATGAAGTTAATAGGAAAATTATCACAGCTACAAATCGTCTTATGTGGGCCCGTTTTTAGACGTTATTATCCGCAAAACTATGAACTCAATTAATATATTCATGGTATTAAATCAAAAGCTCCCTTTTAAGTCTGCCTATTGTGTCGGACAACTACGGAACCCTAAACTGCGCGTGGTTCAACGCCCAATTGGCTGGTTTTTTGTCTCTAGATTTATTCACCGTGGCAAAAAGAAGATCAGTACTCTGAGCTCTAAACAAGTTTATCATATTCAAATCCAGACATAATAAGTCTTCTTTTAAAAATACTCGAAGTCCATAGTGTTTGAGTCACAAAAATCCTATTCATGGTACGCCTAGAAACATTTATTAAAAGTAGCAAAGAAGGATAAGTCAAAATAATGTTTTAAAATTACTTTGGATATATATAACTAGTGTTTGGATTCATGATTTGGTTGGAGGTTAACAAAATAATTTTTCAATTCCTTTATAAGTTTTAAAATCGGAGATGACCGGTCACTTGCTCGGATACCGGTACGATAGCAAATGGTGTACGCGGTACTTAGTGTATTCGGTATAATAAATCAAGGGTATATTTTTTAATTTGGCGGTTAAAGAAGAGTTCATTTGGAGCTCACTAAACAGCACTCACTCACTAAACAGCAACGGTGGTAATATAGCCGACGAAAGGTGAGTCTTTATCCCGATTATAGTGTTACATATTTTGTGAATATATTTGTTTGGTATATACTTCTAAACAGTTTGATATACCGTCCAAATACAACACAGAAGTAGAATACTCCATATGGTGTGGGTGGTATCTAATATACACATACACCCGTATTGTAAATAAATTATGGCTTTCGCCGACAACGATGTAAACGTCTAGCCAATTATTATTATTTGCCTAGATTTTCCTTTTGTAATATATTCGAGTAACAATAAATCGTCCGAACTGACGGTATTTTACATAGAAATAAAATAAAATGGAAATGAGTTAACCACGGTGCGCCACAAACTTCAATAGAACGACATATATACAGAATAATGTTTGACGTAAACACGCTTTGTACTCGGTTTTCATTATATATTCGGTTTGGAACTACGGTTCAATGACATTTTCGGTAAACGCACAATATCCATTTTCGGTATTGACTGCTGTGCTTGCTGCTTGTCGAATAACCAGGGGCGTATTTACCTTAGGACCATGAGTACCATGCCGAGGAGCGGCAAGTCGTGCTTTTTGGAGGTGTTAGAGTAAAAAAGTAAAATATACTCTGTCTCCCAGGTCGATAACCTTTTTTCTCTTACTTCTTTTATCATCTCACTAAGAATTATTATTAGCATTTGCTACATTTAATTATCTATACCTATCTTTTTCCGGTAATTTATGGAGCAGCAAAGCTCATAGGCTCAGGACGCCAAATCTTAAAATATGTCACTGCAAGTAACGCATATCTGTCGATTATCTTCTACACTAATATAATAAAGCGGAAGAGTTTTTTTCTTTGTTTGTTTAAACACGCTAATCTCTGAAACTACCAGTCGGATTCGAAAAATTCTTTTTGTATATATAGCCAGTTTCATGAGGAATAGTATAGGCTATCTAGCATTAGGCTACACTTCTCAGCTAGCTTTAATTTTTGTTAAGTAATTCGGAATAAATAGCGCACCCTAATTGCTTTATCCGCTTATATAACCCACCCTTCCCCAAGGAGCTCTGGAAACTCTTCTCACCGCAGGAACACAACAATAGGTCATTTGGCTGCGATCTTCTGTAGGGTGGAGGTATTCCACCAGTCGAGCTGCCCCAAGTAGAAAGAAATCTCCAAAGAAATTTCTCTGTGCCCTATCTCTCTTCTTATACTGAAGTATTATAAATCATCAATCAGCGATTTCTTTGAAATTAAATGCGGTAAAAGCCTCTAAGTGCTACGGACGTTGCCATAGGAAGAAGTAGCATCTTGGCTACTTCAGATTGGCTTAATTAGATCTTGGTTTGTTCAGATGATGCTAAGATATAGTATGACCTACCGACAGCTTTTTTTTTCGAACTGACTATACTGTTAGCCTTAGGGGCCCTGGAGCCTTTGCGGCTTTTACAGCTTTACCGGGCTTGGAGGCCGACCGCTGTAAGCGCCACCCTCCTGATGGTTTGCGAGACGCGGGGCTGCGGGTGTGCACGGACATACACGGTATTGAGGTGATACTCTATATCCTAAGATAAATAGTTTATGAATGTTATCGCAACTGATACAGATATCTAATGATAAATAATGTATTTATTAATATAGTATTGTGGTTTTTATTAAAATGCTAATCAAAAAACTATTATATTGAAAAAACGTGTAATCTTTACACGCAGTCGAAATGAAACTTAATTAATTGTATATTGTATGTTATTCAATATAATTGAATAAAAACGCTTTTTTATGCAGCATGCGTTTTTCCATCTTGGTAAAATAATCTCAGGTGCAGCAATCACAAAAGTAAAATCGCGTAAGCCTCTTGCTTTCGGCGGCCGGCAACAGACTAGCTTATTGGTCGGTCTTGTTCCCCTCCCACGTCCCGCAGACCATTATGAGGGTCGCGCTTACGGCGGTCAAACTATAGTACTACTAACTCATAAGCGACTCTCTTGATTTGATTCCAGAAAGGATACAGCAAAAAGGGTATCTTTTAACATGTACATATCATAGACCAAGAACTGGCTGCATAAAAACCTTGTCATTCGCTACATGGCTGTTACTGTTGTAAAAGGATCCTTATGTTGAGCTGAGTTCAAATGGTATTGTCTGCTAGCGCAATCCCGTGGCTTACAGTGAGGATAGCTGGTCATAGAATTCAAATTTAAATAAAAAAATAATTAAGGTATTGATATATAATTGAATGTCAGTATATTTTCTAAAATAAAATAAAAAAATGGATATTTAAAATGGCTGATTGGCATATGAATGTTTGTGTTTTAATGTCATTGTCCAAGTTTTAGTTTGTGAAATGAAATGATGTCAAATATTGCTTGTGAAATGATAATTTGCTAGTAAATTTTGTTTAAAACATCATAGAACCTTACAAAAGGACTGTTCCATATCTTCTATACTACATTATATAAAATTGAAGTGTCATTTGTAATGTCAAAATAACAGCTTTTTACTAAATGCATACGAAAGTATACACGGTACCTATAACAAAAATCCCATTTTATTTTTATTTTTGTCTGTCTTTCTGTCTGTTTTTTCCGGGTAATTTCCGAAACGGTTGTACCGATTTTGACGGGACTTTCATTAATAACGGATGTTATAAGGAAAACCTTTATTAATAATGTTGTAAATGTATTCCACGAGAGTGGAGCTGCAGGCACAGCTAGTTTTAGAATAAATTTAATTAATGGAAATTTATTTAATAACAGATTTGAAAAATGGATTTTAATTATACGAGTACAATCAAAATTTCAGAAAAAACTGAACTGTTGTTCATTTTATTTTTATGAGTTTATTAGTTATATTTTAAGAGGTAAGCCTCTTAACAATATTGTAATATTGTACAGAGAAATTCTAAAAATGTATCAGTTTAATTGGCATCAGCCGCCCACGTTTTTTTTTTATTTACTTGTTGTACTCTTAAAACGGCTGACAGTCGATTCTACTGAAAGTAATATTAGATCTAATCATTATGTACGTTCTTATGTAACTGGAATTTAGCTAATCAAATCGAAAATTTATTTCCTAAAGACTTTATTGATGATTCTATGATGAAGGAAATCGCCACGCGGGTCAAATGTTTATCGATTTACATTATAGTAAGTTCTGTTAGCCACGGTAACGGTAAATTTTAATATATAAATAAAGGTAAGCCCGATCGATTTTCTTGCCGATTCTTCTCAATGATTGGACTGTTTTCCGAACCGGTAGTACCTAGTGTTTGATGTTCATAACTATCTTCTTGGGGCCTATATTGAATAAAGTATTTTTAGATATATTTTTATACAATGCTTTCTGTTCTTGATATAATAAAATTGTAAAGGAGACGGACAGAGGGTCAATATAATCTTGGGTCAGGATAAAAAGAGAGATGTAAAGATATGAAAAAAGTGTGAATTAATAGCTTAATAATAGCATTATCAAATAATCACCGAAAAATCTGCAGATTTTAGCAATCTGAGAGCAGAGATTTAAAAGATTTCATACAAGTGAGGTTCTGTAATAAACAACAATTAAAGAAAGTATTAAAACCCGCATTGCTTGAAAATTAGTAGTTAAACCAATTTTAATATTCTTTGGAGATTATCATAAAATATCTAGTACTAAGTATTAAGTGAGCAATTCTTGTGTACATACATAGAAACGGCTTAATTTCCAGGTGTTTTACAATTATACTACTTTAGGCGCATTATGAAAAAATGATGAGAGTGAATTTTTAAGATGCGCGCGCATAATGTAACCAAAAGTCTACAGTATAAACTAGTGTAATGATAAATACGTCATTAAGTTTTTCTATAGGTTTTTTCTATAAGTTTTTCTAAGTAGTAATGATAACATTACACTAAAAAAGAGGGCCTAATTGTAATCCCAAAACCAAAAATATATATTCACGAGAACGATATCGCGGGCAGCAAGTAACGCATATATTTCTCACATTTTCAATCAAATCACTCACACTCACGCTCATTTGTTAACGGAGCTTTCCATTTGCACAGAGTTACACTAAGTACATTAAATTCATCAACGTTAGTGTCACTAACTCAAAACAGGGCAACTTGATTGAATTAACAAAGTGTAAATTGCTTCGTGCCTAGTTATTAGCACCTAACTTCAAGTAATACATAATATAATCAATCACAGTGAAAGTGTGATATTAAATTTGTAGCATGTTTATTTTTCTGGGAGATTTTGACGGGTTCTTGATTTTCTCCTTTCTTCTTTTTCTTCCTAACTTGGCAGCTAGTCCTCTTTATTGAAGAACATTACTGCCATTATCGAGCGAATATATTTTCCAGTGTTCTGACGATTTCACACGCGCGTGTGTGCTTGTGCGTGCGTGACTGTTTGTGTTAATGCGTGACTGTTCTGTGTTTAAGTGTACCTACTCAGTGTTGCATACACTTAAAAGAGATTTTGTTATTTACATTCTATTCCAAAATTTTTAGTTCTTCTGTCGTAGGATTTATTCATAGGCCAACTTGTTATAACTTCTTTAATCGGTAGTTTGTTTTTATATAGATAGAGATTTCCCGATTTATTTTATTATATAAGTTTTGCCCAAGGGAACAGAAAAATGTATGCGAAAATGCTGTATTCAATAGTTTAGTTTTACAAACAATGTCCTTATCGAGTTGCGTTCATACTGTGTCTTTTTATTGTTAATTGCAATATAAATTATTGACGAATCGATAAAACCTCGACATTGTTATATAACTGGTAATTGATAAGGGAGAAAGTGCATTAATTACTTTTAGTACAACTCTTTGGGCTCTTTCAAGCATTATTAATTTCATTTTTGTTGCCTCTCCCATAGTAGTTAGGCAATAAGTGATTATAGATTGACAAAGTGTTAAATACATAGTTTTCAATCTGCCACATGTCTAAGATTTTTGAAGATATCGTACGCGTGTAGTTAACGGTACGTTATGACGGTTATACGTAGGTGGAGTAGTATGGTACGGTTATGGTATGGTAAGGACTTATTTACAAAAATGACTGTGTGCTCGTGTTCTATGCGCATAATTCAACCTTTGAATCGAAACATTGTACAGATATTGTTAGCCCTTACGCGAACGGTGACATAGTAACATAGGTGACGCGTGAGTCGTTTCAATAAATGTGTCTTTCATATAGTGCTCAGTATTATAAATTTAAGTTTTCAGGACTGCACCCCAAGAAATGTCTAGACTACATACCATTACGCTGAACTGTAGCAGCTAAGCAGTCATATATAACAAATTATATTTGTGTGATAATGTCCTATGTGATCGTGCTTCGTTCGTCCGATTGAGTTGAAATTTTTTACAGTTGCAGTACATTAGTAGGGTCAATGTATAAGAAATGCATGACGCGAAAGCCATAAAATAAACTAAAAACACCCGATTGTAACTTAAGTTAATAGTTAACTTTTCATTGAATTTACGGGGCCAAACCCGGTGAAGCTGTAAAAGCCGTCTGAGGCTTCAGACCTTGTAACTAACAGTATAGTCAGACCAAAAAAAAAAAAACGGGCATAGGGTCAAATCTAAAGAATTTTATATAATCTGCATATAGCGTAATTGGACGGTACTGGCCGTGTATCAGAGCAAACTAGCTCTTTCAGTTATCTGTTCGTAGGATGCTAGAATTCAAGCTAAGCACGACCAAGAGGATACGACGACTGGAAAGACATAGAAAGGAGTAGTTGGGGGACTCACCACGTATCCTGGTCGCAACTGCCACGATCCGAGGGTGCTTAACACTTCTAAAGCGCTAGAAAGACGTATTTCACTAGGTTTCCGATACTTTTATGCACTTTACCACGAAATTATACGCAGCGTGTGCCATGTATCACTGCAGTGTCGCGGCGGGCATTACATCGTTCTCGTTTTGACGAACAGTCAAGCGGCAGATTTGCGCGCGTATTTTAACTCCAATGATGTCCCCAAGGAATAGGAGAATTTTGTAAGAAAAAAGGGATGTCGCAACCGTAGTCGTTGTTCTCACTTCCACTACTTGCGTACAGCTTGACGTTCATGCCCGCCACGACCTCCTCTGCTGCAACACAAGCCTAGGCCCGATCCATCGGTATGGCGCTCTTGAGCCAAGCAGCCGTTCGCGCGATACAGTGACTCTACATTCACTAGCTATCACAGACACACATTAACACTGCATCATACACACATGCAGGCCACATAGGTACATAGGTTCTGTAAGGTACCTTTTTTTTGGCTAGTTAGATTACACGATAATTTTCAGATTACTAAATACACATACACATGTTCGTTCCCTCCTCCCAGGGGGAAGAAGCATGTATATGTATAGTTAGTTTAGATCGAATGATAGGAAATTATCCAGATTGCGAATTCTTTGCATACGCGCAACAGTCCGAGCCGAAGTCCGGTCACTTTGGCACCCTCGGATCTTGTTGCAATGCCTTCACGGCTGAATACCTTAAAGGGCAGTTCGAAAAAAAAAAATAGACGTTAATGTTTACTGCTCCGCTCCTTAGGGTCGTAGCGTAAAGTTATACAGCCTATAACCTACCTGAATAAATTGGCAAATAAAACAATCTCTTGAGTTTTATAGATTAAAATGTATATAGATAAACTTACTTGTTTATTCTGCTAATAATTAAAAGTGTTGTATGTATATTCTAACCAACCTACAAAAACACGTTATTAAATTAGATCAGCTACATTACTCTTCGCTCAGTGAATACCCCGGGGACAAAACTAAGCGAAGCAAACAAATAAATTAATCGTTTAATTCGAACAAGTAATTGGATGGGGAATTCCTTACTAAAGGCAATGAAAACAGAAATATCTGGTAGAGCCAACGGATGTATCTCGGTCTGTAGGTAGATATATTTAACTAATCAATTACAGCGAACTGTATGTACTCTTATACGAATACGCAAAAACAATTTAATGTTGTTTTTACTTTATCTCTGTAATGTTTCAAAAATAATATCAGGTTTGTTTTTTATAAGTTATGTATTAACTTGTGCCTGACACTTTGTTTCCGGTGTCTTAAAAATGAATCGACACTTGCGCCAACTTTAATAGATAGGCTATAATTAGAAATCGTAAAAACAAATGCAAAAAAAATTAATTTTGATGAAATTTTGTAAAGGGAAGTATAATGTATTATGTAGTTACTCAGCTTTAGCTCTTTATTCGCCCCAAATGCTTCTTTTTTCCGAATCGATTTACCATTATCGTCTCTGTTTATTTCGTATGTTACTGTATCCTATAACCTGGTCAGGTAACATAGCTATGAATTAAAATAAAAAAACATGTATATCGGATAAGTGGTTTTCGCGTGAAAAGAATATAAACGGACAGACAGATAAAGAGACATTGAGTTTTATAACATTTATAGATATAGAAGATAAGAATTGTCAATAATACAATTAAAAATAAAATTACGAGAGGAAAATAAGGACGTAGTGATTAACACATGCGGATCCGCCGGACTTCGCTAGTTTATATATTTTTACATATTTTATTGACAATGTGAAGCACCTTCGATTTAGATATATAAAGATTTATTTGATACAATATTTTTTAACATTCTCGAGATGGAAAGGCACCCTTATTAGAAGCCTTTCTTTCATCAATGTCAATACATCCATAGTTATTACATTGTTAAGAAGTGCAGATTACCCTTGCCATACCTAAACGACAGAATCTGCAAATACCGAGTCAGTGCTGAATTGGAAGATGGTCAAATGATTTGGAAAGCATCTTCAAACTTGAGATCCCTACATTTCTGAAATAAATTACAGATTACGCTCCCGACCGGAGTCTTGCAACAATTTACATTTCGATAAAGGGGTTTTTTGTTACAGTTCGATAAAGGGACTGTAGTACCAAAAAAAATTTTTTGGATATCAAGTATTTCAAATTCTCCATGATTACAAGATTAACCTCATTACATTAAGATTCGCTTTCGTGCTTACTCTACAGAAATCTAATATTAAATAGTAGGTATAACTGATATATTGTATCTTTCTTACTAACTGAATTATTTAGTTTTTGAGAATTGGGTATCCTGAAAGGCAACTTCTTCGTGTCTTGAACGATCCAATATGTAATGCGGGATCAACGCAATTGGAAGGCATTAAGGCTATAATCCTTACGTCTTTAATTTATTGGAATCTTCGGCTTAAGATTCAATCGCATAACTAATTAATATATAGCATAACATATAATTAATAAAGATAAATATATTTATCTTTTTATTAACTGAATAATTTTTCATTTAATGAAGTATTTTAAAGGGGAACCTCTTCGTGATTTTGCGTGGCCCAATGTATGTAATGTGAAATCGATTCGATCAAAAAAGTGTTGAAAACACAGCGCTTTCGTGCTTATACTATTGGAAGCTTCGGTTGAACTAGTTGTTTTCGCTTTCAAATAATATTTTCAGATTATTAATGTATGTAAATCTGTTCTAATAGTTGTCCAGCTCTAACCGAAAACTTTAGGCGATTGGAGAACGCGCGCTTGTACCCTCGTTCATTTTTGAGGCTACAGAAAGTTATAGTTGATCTATCCACAGTTTGTTGTTTATCGAGACATCAGAACATAGCTCTTACTGCGAGTAACTTGGAGGCAGTCTATCCTAACTTTCAAGCCAGCTGGTAGGAATCGGTGGTTTTGCAGAGTTGTTTAATCTACACATATATATTAAATTATCGCACAATTCTAATTTACTACAGAAGTCCGTAATGGCAACACTTTGTATTGAACATTTAATGGTTCAATTACATTTCAAAGCCTCCCTTTTGTAACTGTAATAATTGCAAAAATAAACACATACTATTAATGATTATTGCATGCTGTGTAACTGAAAATTAGGCGGCGCTGGACCTTTTTTTAGCAGTTTTTTTGTTATATAGAAGCAGACTAGATAGCCATAATCGAGGGCTAATTCACTTGAATAAGTAATTTGAATTATTCATTTATGAGATGGTCAACTAACATAAGGAGGTAATTCAGCATTGTTATTTTCTCAACAGATAGTTGATAACATTGTGATATGGGTGACACGTGACAACCCTTTTTCTAGTAATTATTTGCTTAGTTTTGTTCACAATATTTCAAGTTATAACATAGTAACTATAATTACAAATGCAAAAATTTTGAGTTTAACGTAATATTAGTTATATAGTGTTTATTAGTTAATTCCATTGGCGTCCTGTTCACCCAGCGACAACAAATATGGTCTCAATATATTTATGAGGCTTCGTAGAACGGCGACATGACACAATAGGAGCGTTTTACATACCAATAAAACCCATATTCTGTCCGGAGCCTTATTCGAAGCCTCATTTTTTAATTCTGCCCGGTGATAAGATTTTATCTAGCATTTCATATAAATGTAATTGTGACTACAATGAGCTGAGGTATGGTGGCTTCGCACCAAGATGAACAGGAAATGACGTCAAACGATGTAGGCTGAGGGGATTCGACCAATAGGATAAATCAATGTGAACCGAACCGGAAGGAGTACTATCTCAAAATGTTTATGAGGCTTCGAGTAAGGCTCCGGACAATAATTATGCGTTTTATTGCTAGGTAAAACGCTCCTATTATACTGTTTTCAATATAAAAAAATAAAGCTATGCCAGTTCTATTTATTAATTAATATTTAATTTTTTTTGAAAGAAACCAAATCTTCCAGATATCCCGATGCTAGGTGACACCGATAAATGGGGCTTTGTAGCACTGATCCGCGTAATGCCCTACCTTTGTCATTCATTCCGGTGTCCCGTAATATAAATAACTGAATTCAATTCATCCAAACACTTAAATTGGTTTGTAAATCTTCTATCTAAATTATATTTAAGGAACTTTTAGTTTTAAATATAAGGTTTAAGAAAATGAATGAGTAAACTATGTTTTACTAAACATCATTTAATGTACATTTTGCAGTATATTAAATTGTAGGGCTTGGAATAATTATGATAAGCTCGAGGTACTTCCGACGTCTCATCGCACCTGAAATTTATACATAGAAGTTGTATGAGAAGCGAACGTTACGTTTGGCAGTTACAGGATTAGTTAAAGGCAAACAGAATATAAATTAAGGTATGATTTATTTATTAGAACTATTAACTCTTTGTTCATTATTAATAATGTTAAAAGTAACATGTAAATATCATAATACATTCAAAGGTTTTGTTGAGGATACATGAGGCAGTGGCGTATTGTTTCATATTTTTGTTTAAAAAAAAGTATGGGCAAGACCGTTTTTTAAATTTGCACTACAACCACTAATTGTAAGTATTAGTAATAAATAAAAATAATAATGGAATCGGTCTCTCCTCTTTGTGTGAGCCAGAGCGAGAGAGGAATATATTATCGGTCTCTCCTCTTTGTGTGAGACTGAGCGAGAGAGCAAATGTCGGTGTGTAACATGCACACTATTTACCTAAAATATCTTTTAAAATGAAGTTTCACTTCTATCGTGTGTGAATCGCACACACACCTTTTTTGAGGCTAGTTAGTCTAGATCAAAATTTACAATTACTTTGCAATTACTGCAACAGTCCGAGCCGAGGTCGGCCACTTTGGCAACCCTCGGAACTAATTGCATTGCTTTCGTGGCTGAACGCCTTAAGTGCTCACCCCCAAGCCCGGATGAAGCTGTACAAGCCGTTTAAGGCTTCAGGGCCCTTATGGCTAACGGTATAGTAAGTTCGAAAAAATATATATATTTGATGGCACTTTTTCTCGGCTGAGTGCTTTCCGCGGTCGCCCCCCTTACCTGGTGAAGCTGTCGAGACCATTCGGGCCAACAGCGTAGTCAGTTCGAAAAAATAATAATATGGCACTCGTTGGAGTACTTTTTGCTCTCGTCAGAAAGTCCGTTAAAAGCCCTTCAGGACAACAGCTTCATTCAGAACGAAAATAAAATACACAATGGTACGAGTCTCGTCAATTATCCCTTGAATAAAGGTTACAAAATAATAGAAAAATAGTTTACTTCGGTTAGAAAATGAAAAATCGCTACAATTATCAACATTCTGAACAGTAGTACTAAATGCATATGAAAGTATATGGGCTACCTAAGTATACCAAAAAAAAAAAAAATATTTTTCTGTTTGTGTGTCTGTTCCGAGTGATCTCCGAAACGGTTGGACGAATTTTGACGGGACATTCACTGGCAGATAACTGATGTTATAAGGAATAACTTAGGCTACTTTCACAGCTAAGTAGGCTTTACAAGTTAACAAGTAATTTCGTACAAATTCTTTTGAAAATTACTTGTTAGTCTGCATATTACATATTGTGACAGGCAACTACGGAACCCTACACTGCGCGTGGCCCGACACGCACTTGGCAATTTTTATAATTGGGTTGTCAACAAAATAATAGAAGAACAAGTTTCATAATACTTTAATATTTTTAAGAGACAATGTTTTTGAGACTTTGTTATTTTTATACCTTAGGGCAAGAATTATGCTATAAAAAACCAGCAAAGTCTAGGGTTCCGTTTCTTTATTTTTTATTTTTTATACTACAAAGGTGGCAAAAGGGATACGGCTCGCCTAATGGTAAACGGCTACCGCAGGCTATGAACGATTGTAATACCATAGGTGTCACTATTGCGTTGCTGACCTTGAATCCCCCTAACCCAAGGACTCTGAAAACTCTACTTACCGCAGGAACACAACACTAGGTCATTTGGCTGCGATCTTCTGAAGGGTGGAGGTATTCCGCCAGTCGGACTGCCCCAAGTAGAGAGAAATCTCCAAAGGAATTTCTCTGTGCCCTACCTCTCTTCATTTTATTTACTTCTTCAAGTACATGTTATAAGTATATTACTGTCGTGATTTTTTTCGCAATATCCAAAAATAACTATTTAGTTGACACACTTGACTCTAACAAAAATTTGCACAATAAAGCTTAATATTTCGCAAACGGAGCCGTGTATCGAAAAAATTTTTTCACACATCCGCAATATTTTTGAATGACCTCTTGAACAACACCCACTCCATGGGATAAACGAGAAAAAATTTCATCCCACTTTACGTGTACTTTACGTGGTAGGGATAGTAAAAAAATATTGTAAAACTTTATTTTATCCGTTTGTCGGCGTGATTAATATGTATAGGTACCCATGGTATATTACAGCTTTATAGTATAAAGAATCTCTAAGCTAAGCCGCAGACAGACAGACACACGGACTGACATGGCGAAACTGTAAGAATTCCTTGTTGACTACGGAACCCTAAAAAATATTAAATAGTTGAAAATATCAAGTACAAGACGAGGCGTAGTGAGAAATTTAATCTGAATTCTAAACTAGAAGACTAGCGGAATAGTCTCGAGTGGAGCTGACAACAAGCCACTTTGTAAAGTTACGGTGAAGCGATTTACCTACCTACTACAACCAGCCAAAGTTCTTAACTCGAATGTCTTTGTGAAATTCACAAGAAAATTGGAATCGTTGAAACCTGCTGTAAATCATGTCTTAGTATAGTTCGATATGTATACTTTATTTCAGTTGAACGTAACAAAAAGGTAAACAAACCCATAATCAAACGCGATATATGTTCACTCGCTAAATGAAATCAAATGCGCAATTACTAAGTGGTCCACAAGTTCTTACGTCAAATTCTTACAATTTAACTACCTGATAAGAAATACCTAAGAAATAATATTGATAATAAATAATAATAGGTACTACAATAGAAAATAAATAATTTTATGTTAGGTTTATTACAAATTAAAATTGTCATGTATTTGGCGTATTTTTATTACCACACTTAAGTATATTTTTCTGTAAGCGCTACGTGCAGACACTATACCTTGTTCATCATACGAAGGCTTGCATAACATATCCACAGAACGTAAATTTTAGCGTCATGGATATTATGACATAACCTAAAAACATGCATTTCGACTATCAATTATAATTTAAAAAAATGATACACGCTATAAAAATATTTTGTACGACAAAATCCTAAATGTTAATAAAATAATGTGGTATTCGTTTTTTTTTTTCGTACTACGTGCAGCGTTACCTTCTTTGATGTTACTTAAAACTGGAGTAGACCAATATAATAAATCAAGAAATCGAAAATTAATCGTAATTCCTACATTTTTACTGCCATACACGCATAATCGTAAAATCAACAAATAAATATTTGATATTTGTCATGCAAGCCTAATGAACCAATATATAATAGGCTTTTCATTTTGTAAAATGTAATATTGTCAAAGTTGTAAAGTATTAAGAATCTTACTGTTATTTTTTCATTGCTAAACAATTAGGTCTATTTCGTTATAAAATTCTACGAACAGGAGTGTGTTTTATGCGCTGTTTTTTTATTTCATTTTATTAAAAACCTACATACCTGCTATCATCATCATCATCAACCTATATTGGTCCACTGCTGGACATAGGTCTCCCATAATGAGCGCCATAGCGCTCTGTCTTCAGTTGTCCGCATCCAGCATCTGCCTGCAGTCTTTCGCAGATCGTCATCCCATCTGGCCGGAGGGAGTCCTACACTACGTTTGCCGAGTCGCGGTCTCCACTCAAGAACCCGTTTACTCGGCGGTTGTCGGTTCTTCGCGAGATATGGCCGGCCCACTGCCACTTCTGCTTGCTAATTCTATAATGCGTCATTATTCAGTGGATATTCTTTGATGTCGTGTATATAATTAAAGTGGATATTAAGGGTTAATACTTATAAAATTATTAAATAAACTTATCATAAAAGATTGTAAAACCTTAAAATGAGGTTTTGAATTACTCTACATTTTCTTCGTATCTAAGATCATTTTTTTAGTTATTCTCAAAGGGCTTTTGATTGTATGCGTTACGAATTGAATTTTCCGATTGAACTACTAATTTTAATTTAGACTGTATTGCATTGTAATTTACATTTGGGTACAATGTCTAGTACTGGTAGTAGTGGTATTTATCAGTATTCTATTGCTATAAAAAATAGTGAGAGCCGTTCGTTCACAGGAAATTGGGGATTCATTGTTTTTCATATACGAAATTCCACGCAGACCGAGTCGCGGACACGGCTATTTCGCATATAAAAACGTTGCTCCTCAGCTATTTCGCATATAAAAACGTTGCTCCTCAGCTATTTCTCATATAAAAACTTTACTCCTCAGCCATTGATAGCTTACGTATTATCCATTCCAGAAAGCTGCAGTGTTTTATTCTGGTAAATAAAAGTATAATTATACCACATATTATTTGGCGCATTATTGAGAGTTCCATATGCCGATTTGCTATTTCAATGCTAAAATTTATTTTGATGCTTTACGTTTTTAGTATCTTACAAAGTTCTAAACGATCTGTAAACATAGGTTGAATTTATATTGGTATTTTATGTTATAACGTTTGATTTTCGGTATTATACCGTGTCTATAGTTTAATTATTCATTGGAACTTAACGTAATACATATAAAATATGATAAAGGGAGGCGAAATTACACTTAATCTAAATATAAACCCAATTAAGCACGGATAAATGAAAACGTTAACAATGATTTAACTGGAATTTGCTAAAAGGAATATAATCATAGCAACGATATCGCAAAATACTCGACAATTTACATGAATTAGTTTTCGTAAAATATTACAGATTGGAGATTTCTTCAACGCTACAAAGAGAGAGGTAGGGTTTAGAGAAATTTCTTTGGTGATTCTTCTCTACTTGGGGCAGCCCGACTGGTGGAATACCTCCACCCTACAGAAGATCGCATCCAAATGATCTACCGTTGTATTCGTGCAGTGAGTTGGGTTTCCAGAGCTCCTTGGGGAAGGGGGTTCAAGGTTGGCAACGTCTACCTAGCGTCTACGTCTTACTAGCTTCCATAGGCTACCGTAGCCGCTTACCACAAGGCGGGCTATATGCTTGTTTGCCACCTTCGTAGTATAATAAAAAAAAACAAAGTTTTTAAAATAAATTTAATATAATAAACACCAAAAGGAAACTCAAATGCCTGAAACTTATGTTTATAGCTGATACGATTAGATTAAAACATTTTCATAACAACATATTGTAATTTTATGTTTGATGACAACTTGGGCATTTTAATAAAGGTGCCTACTGAAATAATACAATGAGAAAATTTGCAAATGCTTCCATCTTTCCAGCCTATAGTAATAATCTATACTTCCCTTCATCTCGAGATACAACACCTTTGAACATTCAGAGTGTTTGTTCCGATGTTTATTTGAATTTCAAAAGAGATATCTGCTTTATAATATTATATTTATTAAAAACTATGTATAAAGAATTGTAGAAATACAGGAATACACTTATGAACGTTACGACATAACTATATTTTCGAAAATCATCCCAGTCAGCAAGAAGAGCCGGCAAGAAACTCGATCAGGTTTATTTTCTTTTTTTTTTTACTGTGTAACACAGTCTTTGTTTAGTTTGGAAATAAAGTGAAATGTGTGAAATTATGCTAAAAAATGCCTTTTCTAGGAATACCATGTTCAAAAAATCAAAATCATAAATGTTATGTTTTATTCAATTTTAAGCTCTAAGAAGGTACTTATGAAAGTCTACATACTACTACCGGTTCGGAAAACATCTTACTTATTGATCGAGAAGAACCGGCAGGAAATTCGATAGGGTTTATCAACATTTTTTTTACCATCTTAGGCTACATTGCCACTTAGCCACGTGAGACTGTGCCCAAACGCTTACCCTATAAAATATTATATCATATTCTTATTTGCTCGTTTTCCATTAAAATTTAATTGATAAAAGCGGTGGTAGGTACGAAGTGAAGAATTAATTTATGCCTCAATATTTCCAACACAATGGCGTTAATTGAATACAGATGAGGTTATTACCGTTGTTATTATTAAAAGTTCGTTTATAACCTCGGTCTGTTCATATAATTATTATGTAGGTATACGACATAACGTTAAACGAGGATTGTTTGACAGGATCTTAATTGTCATGTTGTGTTTTCAATTTTAATTCATAAACATAAGTTGTTTCACTCTAATATATTATGTAACTAGCTGTACCCGCGGTTCCGCTCGTGTGGAAGACAGAATGCCGTCGATATTCTGCTGACTCCGCTTGCACCCAACACGCGGCGGTCGCATAGCGGTTATTTTAAAAATAAAAAGGATTTTTATTTTATTTGCGCGAACCCTAATTATTTTTCCAAAATATAATTAGGCTAAGTTACTCCTTATAACATCAGCTATCTGCCAGTGAAAGTACTCTCAAAATCGGTCCAACCGCTTCGGAGAATAGCCGGAACAGACAGACAGGCAGACAAAAATGTTCAAATTATTATTTTTTGTTATAGGTACCGTATATACTTTCATATGCATTTAGTAAAAATGTGATATTTGACATTACAAACTGACACTTCAATTTTATTTATTTGTATAGATATTAATTGCAATTTGCGTGATATAGTTTAGTTATTGTGCATAAAAGAAGTAAATTATTAAGTAATAACTTGAAGCTAGCTTAAGTTGCCACAAAAACTCCCCGGAGTGTTTTAGCCACTATCTTGATAAAACGTTGTTTGAAGTCTGAAGATTAGAAAAATATTCTATCTACGTGATATTGGCATAACTATTTATAAACACACTTTGGCGTTAAATAAGAAGAAGAATGTTGAACAAAAATGCTGTTTACGTATTCTATCTTAGGGTACATTTTTGATTATAATTCGAACAGATAATCTACTGAATTTGTTAAAAAAATAAACACAGAAAAAGATTGAATGAATTGAATGCCTGCCGAAAGACACCGATGGATACATGGCGATAAGTTTTCAATTTAAAGATTGTAGCTAGCCAGGAAAGCATTAGAAAATATACTATCACTGTGCTATGGTTTCATCACAATATTTTCTTTCATACCTACACAGAAAAAACAATGTAAGTAACAAAAATTTATATATTTACTAAGTACATATAGTTACATTACATAGATTATCTGGCTATTTTCGTAAATTCGGCTAAATTTCCGTAAAAACTCAATCTTGTCAAGAACTCCAGAACACATTTCACCCTGAAGATTCGATTTGCACACGGAAAATTGAAATTAAATCCACATTACTCGTTTCAGAAGCTTTCAATTATCTGACATGTAAATAACCTGGTAAAGTATGAAGGAACCATTAAATTATAGGTCATTGAATACTGGTTATATTTTACAATATATATATCACACTATTTTTGATAAATTCCTTGTTCCAAGATATTTTTTTAATTTAATGTTTGCGGCATAGAATACTTTCAATACTATTTTTTGCCGTGACTTAATCAGCGGGTTTTTATACTGTGTCCTTGTTCAGGTCCCAGGCTACCTCTATGCTAAATTTCATTGCGATCGGTTCAAAGGTTTTATCGTGAAAATGTAAATAACAGACAGATAGACAGAGTTATTTTCGCATAATATTAGTCTGGATTCAAATCTAAAATATAATTACTTTTAGATTAGTTACTGTATTCTGACACAATCGTTCTATAAATCATGCTCCAGCTAATGCTTTGGTTATAATTATAACCTTAATTATAATATATTTATTAACAACTAATTATAAGTAATAATTATAATAATATCCTTTAACAAACATCAATTACAAACCAAGTTAATAATTTCTGATTTGTGTTAATTTTGTTAAAAAAGGATACCTCCTTAAGCGAATATTGATGGCAAGATAAAGGTAATTACCGAAAACGAACGAAAGGCATAATTTGACGGCAATCAATCTATGTGTCTCGAATGGTAATGTATATTGGTCAACTACATATTTTTATATATAATTTTTAACCAAATGTAACTTGTAAGCAGTTATGGGGCTCTTTAATGTAATATTTTACTCGAAAGTCGCGTCGATCGAAAAATCGTATATTTAAATTGTATAGTTAGCCAGAGTTTCCAGTAAATAAACGCAATACAATCCTAGCTTGATGGTAAGGATTTTGTAACTAACCTAAAAGCAAGCGGCAGTTCATAATAGACGAATCATATGCACATAGTTGACCAATAGACATTACCATTCGAAACACATGGATTGATTGCCATCACATTATGCCTTTCGTTCGTTTTCGGTTATTGCCTTTGTCTTGCCATCAATATTCGCTTAAGGAAGTATCCTTTTTTAACAAAATTAACGAGGAGCGCAAAATTCTCCAATCTGGCAATGTTTAAAAGTTGAAAATCTGTCTCTAAAGGTCGATGCCCCATGCCAGTTGCATTCGACATCTAGTAATACATTTCAGGCTTAACGGGTCTCGTTAGACGCAAATATCGCACCAAAAATACTATATTTGTAAAAATACACGTGCTATTGTGAAAAGAGAAAAAGAATTGTCATTTATGACTCATTTTTGTTCGTTTTAACATTCTAAGCTAAAATATAATTCTGTGAGAAGTTGGGAACGCATTAAATCCCTGTTGAAGCTTACCTCTCCAGAGTGGATTAAAAACCTCTGAGAGTGGATTAAAAACCTCCATAAAACAGTTTGAATATTGCAAATATACTTAAATTCTATAACATTCAAGTATTTGTACTTCACTCGAAGCCGAACACTTGAACTAACAAATTTAAGTTTATTATCTCTTCAGGCGAAAGAAAAAGGTTGATTTCGGTTCATTTATTTTTAGATCAAACAGCCAGCATTTTAATATTATTATATAAAGTTTTATTTGAGTAGATTCTATATTACTTCAATTATAATGACAAGGTGAACGGCTTTTTTTTAATATGACTATACCTAGTTAGCCTTAAGGGCCCTGAAGCTAGAGAAAGGTTCTACCATTTCACCGAGCTTGGGGACAATTAAGCCATGATTTAACGTGAACGGCTGAATTTAAACCCAAGTATGTAGGTGCAATGTAGGCAAGGTGCTTAATAAATCGTGTAACAAAATTAAATTTATATACGTCAGTTTGATATTCAATTGAATATAGTTTTACACGTTTACCCTTTTGGTTTTTTGGGTGGTACGTAAACGAAGACATAGACACCACAGCGGGTGTAACACCGTAAGGAATTCGAGTCCCCGTACATCAGATTTTACTTGACTGAGATGATTATTAGTTCTATGCCTGTTATTTCTCAAATACAAACTGATTTTGCCTAACCAAGTATAATACGAAATTAAATTGCCAAAAAAAAAACGACTATTATGTAATTTATATACAAAGCTTTGTTTTTGATACAATTCACTGTTTAGAAGGGAAAATTGTAACGATTTCGTAGCAGTTATATTGTTATGCTACGGTTCGTAGCACCTACTACGCGGCTACAGAATTTAAGCGGATGGCAAAATTATCACTGGCAACAAAACTTAAGTTCTCCAAAGAGTTAATAAGTACCCAAAAGTTCGTGACTCTCCGTGCGTACCAACAATTTAATAGAAAAAAAATGTTGGAATTTGACGTTTAATTATTAATTTATTTAAATACACTATCGGCTGTGTCTTCCCACGGAAGACGGCATTTCTTAATATTTACATGATGATATACCTTCTTAATATTATAAATGCGAAAGTTAGTTTATTTGTTTGTTACTCAATCTCGCAAAAACGGCTAAATGGATTTAGATGAAATTTGGCACACAGACGTCTTATACTCCAGATTAAGACATAAGATACTTTTTATCCTGGTAAAGGCCCAATTCTGAAGTCCACGCAGACGAAGTCGCGGGCACAGCTAGTATAAATGTTAGTATAAATGTTAGTATAAATGTTAGTCATAATTTAAACATCAACAAGTTTGGGATCTCATCCTATTCAATTAAATTACCATTTTGTGATATAAAGCCAAGACAGAAAACCATCTGTTCTACAGGTATTGTTTACCCTCATTCTCAATCGACTATGATAGTTAAATGATACAAAATTAATTTACATTTTATGATAAATAGATAGCGTTCATATTCAGAGGCAACGGCATGGAATACGACTTATCTAAACTAATATTATAAAGAGGAAAGATTTGATTGTTTGTTTGCATTAAATAGGCTCTGAAACTGCTGGACCGATTTGAAAAAATCTTTTACCATTAGAATCCTACATTACCACTGGTGAACATAAGCGATAGAATAAAAAGTTTGGGATCCGTGTGAAAATTTATAATTTTTGAATTTTTTGATAAATACCCGTGCGAAGCCGCTAGCTTTTTTATAAAAATAAAAGAAGTTCAGTCCAAATATTTATTATAGTAAGTACTATATGAATTATATTATCTATTGTATAACATGTTCAAACTAGTATGCCAGTCGTTTTGAAATTGATAAAATAAAGTAAATTCGATAAATAATAAAAATACATTGTTTTCTTACTAGTTAGTATCTACTAGTAAGTTTGTATGTTTGTTACTTAATCACGCAAAAACAGCTGTACGGATTTTAATGAAATTGGGCACACAGATAGTTAGTTTATAACCTGGATTAACACATAGGATACTTTTTATACCGGTAAACGACTATTATCAAACTATATTGTTTCTGATATCCACGCAAACGAATTCGCGAGTACAGCTAGTTTTGTAATAAGTAATTATTGATTCTGTCGCGGGTTCAATGAATTTTTAAGAACTTCTGAAAATCTGTCGTAACCTTTTTTTTTAATTAATCGTCATTCAATACTTTTATTGGAAGTTTTAGAGATATTTAGAGATTATCGTTACAGCTTTACTCTTGTGAAATACGTAATCAGGGACGGGTCGGCTTTGTGAATATACAATTCATATATTGTTATTTCACGTAAACATAACATAAATATCTTTTGTTTGAACAGACTAGACGTTGGCATGTATAATACAATATTGGGTGATACATCTACCGATGAGGCGGCTATTCTGTCAAAATCAATTGTTCATTATTATTAAATGTAAAATAAACATAATTTATGTTACGATGTTCGGATACTAAGGTTAAGCGACGATGAGGCTGACATATGCTAATTGCATAAAAGCCTCTAAAAAATTAAGAATAATTTAAAAAAAATCTATGATTTGTTTTGTAACATTAAATTACTTGTTGTTATTTAAATATTAACTATGTAATAGGAGATTTTGGCGGTAACTTAAAGTGTCATGTGGTGGTTTTTTGTTTTAATTCATAAACTTATGTTATTTGGCCCTATATTATGTAATTTTGGCGGCATTTTACGTGACGTAGTGTGGTTGTCGTGCACAAGTGAAGTCGATTACAATAAATAACTAGGTACATGCATTTTAAGTTGCTACAAGGGCTCCCTGGAAGGTTTTCACAAGGGTGCCGCCAACTTGTTGGAACGGTGTTTAACATACTTGACACTGGCCTAATGCACGAATAGTGCCAAGAGCCATAATTAATAAGAAGAAGAAGAACTATGTAATATGTAATATAATCAGTACTAAATTCTCAAGTGCGCGAGGTCTACACGCTATTTGTTTAAATGTAAGTTAAAAACAATTTCGATCACGTCAAAGAAGTACAACTTCTAACGCGCTTACCTGAATAAGTACACGCGCTCACTCATTGACATATATTCTACCGATACATAATAGCATTCATGAAACTCATTTTTTCAAATACTGGTAAGAGTTAGAAGTAAAGTTCGCCGCAGCGCTAAAACATTTGTGATGTCGTCTAACTAAACTATTAAAACATGCAGCGCTAGATCGCTTACAGAGTATAGTTTTCTCGTGACTAAAACGTAAATAGACCAAAATGGCGTGAATAGAAAAATATTTTTTCTATTGTAGTATATATATTACCAATTTATTCACTCGACTTCTATTTTAGTATTTACGTCCAGGTTCACGCTTTGCTTTGATTAGAGCCGCTCCGTACGCTGGGCTCCGTACAGTGCCTATAATAATTAATGTCGAAGCCACAAGTAAGGTGTACGGATTGCAATGAAGTTCAGTCGAATAGAGCGAATGTTCGGATTGCGAAATCTAGGACGTGGTACATATATATCGATGTACTCATTTTTTGTACTAAACTAATCAAACTTTGATAATTTTCATAATACAAAAGGTTTGAAGATATCTTGTAACACTTTGAAAAATATAAATCTCTTTTTATAGCGGTAAGGCAGCGAACGAAAAGCAACATTAAATATAAAAAAATCTAGTTCTAATCTGAATTCTTATGTAAGTTACTGTTTAATACCAACCATATATTTGATTTGTTTTGTAAACATCTCTAACAGCTCTGTTCAGTGGTAGAACCTGTGGAACCATCACCGCTAAACTTATTTGTACCACAAAGCAACAGTTCTCGCGTTGCTATATTTCGACCCGAAGCAACAAGCAAGCAATTAATTTACTCAGTCCTGGGCTCAGTTTCTGATGTTAGCCAGCCTTTCTGATGTTAGTTGAAGCAATTATAGATTAAGATAGCAATGGAAGCGTGTACGGACATCGCGTCGATGCCATGGTGGTAGGGATTTTTCACAGGTGCCTGGCTATCTACCACCCTCAAGTTGAAAATCTGTCGCCAAGCACCAATAGGTGTTCCGGCAGCTGCACTTCAGAGCCAGTTCTCCCACTAGGCTTAGCGTGCTACCATCTTGTGCCACATCGTCATTTAAGATAATACCTATGGGCTACAGTGACCACTTAACAACAGGTCGATTGTATTCCTGTTTGTTACTTCAAACCATACAAAAACTATATTTTGTGATAACATGATTGATTAATTCTGTGGCGACAGCTGGAAAACGCAAAAAATGGAAGCCGTTTTAAAAAACTATACTAATACAGTGTGCAAGTAATTAGCATAGCGTATTATAATTTAAAAAAATGTAGGGAATAAATCAAACTTTAATGGAACTAATAATGATTATAAATAATATTATCAAAATGTTCATCTAAATGTATTTTCCTAAAGGTAATTAATACAACAGAAATAAACTTTTTACGATCCCTCGCCATGTAATGTACCTGCCATGTAATGCCATGTACCTACTAATATTATATTTTAGAAATTGTTACTGAGGTTGGTATGTTTGAAAATATTTAAAACCAATCAGTCGGATAGGTGTACTGTACCTACTGTAGTAGGTCGTACCGTAGTCAGATAGGTAGTCAAAACATGTTTGAAGAACGTATTCGGATTGATTTGCAGTAAGAGACATTCTCGCTCGAGCTGTCCTATAGTGAAGACCTCAGTTATAATGGTATCCTGATTGATTGATTGATTGATCCTGACAGATTACTGGAGGCTGGAAAAATAACCGGCTCATTCTATCGAAGCTTAGAAGTATGATTAATATGGAGCCGCCCTGGTCCATATGCCGCCCTAGTTCAGGTGCCATCTTTGCCCATATGCCGCCCAAGTTCATCGGCCGCTAGAGTTCACGACCGCCCTAAGTGGCGGTATCGGAATCACATTACATCTATCATTGTGCCTGCTCCGACATATATCATAATTACGGCCACGTACCGGAAGACGCAGCGTTGTCAGACGGGCCACAAGGTGAACTGATGATATAGTAAAGGTTGTAGGAACTCGCTGAAAGCAAACAGCGCACATTGTGTCGATTATTGGGGGTCGTGTTTCGATTGAGATAATGATGACATCATAATTAAAATAAAACTACCAAGTGGTGGATGTCATCCAACATGCTGCCAGAAGGAAACGTCACATCGCGTCGTTGTATGACTTTTTTTTTTCTAACTGACTATACTGTTAGCCTTAGGTGCCCTGAAGCCTTTGCGGCTTTTACAGCTTTACCGGGCTTGGGGGCGAGCGCTTAAGGCACTCAGCCACGAAAACTTTGCAACAACATCCGAGGGTGCCAAAGTGACCGAACCTCGGCTCGGACTGTTACGCGTATGCAAATAAGTCGCGATCTGGCTAATTGTATGACAATGCTTATATGCCGTGGATAGTAGGACAAGAAAATTGCGTCCGACCGGATCGCAACCGCCATCATGTGTACATACATCATACAGCACAACGTAAATCATGAGTGACACCCGTCATAGTGGGACGCGTAGGAGTGTCGCGTTCCAGGAGCAGCCCGTGTATCAATCAAATAGGGTAGGGATCTGTATTCGACTGGGTCTCAAACACCATGCACATGATGATATCTTCACAGTGAATCTCATTTTTCATGTCGCGTTTCTGTATCAGCCAGTGTACTTGTATACCCATTTGCCTAGAGCCTAGTAGACCGGCATGACAGCGACGGTGATTTTGTGATTGTATTGTTCTTACTATCAAGTACAATGTGACGTCACTTTGCCGTGGTTAAGAAAAATGTATTCGCTGATCGAGGTCAGCCCTCGGTCACGAGGCGATCTATATGATAATTATCTAATTGAATTTCCTATGGAAATCTTTATGAAGTTAGTAATTATGATAATAAAATCATCAAAATCTAAAAGACGCTTGTAAATCTTTTAAACACATTTAACGTTTTTCCATTCTCTATAGGTAAGATACTTAAGTACTTTAATAAATGCGGCTTTATTATAAACGCTCACTACATAATACAAGTTTTCCTCGACGCGACGTCGAATCCTCTTATCGCCAACACATTTTCCATTACTTTATGCAGCTATTATGTAGTTCGCAGTCTATAGGAGTAAAGAAAATAAGCGGAATAAAAATATTAAATAAAGCTACAGATAAAAAAAATACTAAATAAATCTTACATACATTTGAGCCTCCTCAGTCTAATCTGAATAAAGTCATTTATTATTTTCGATCACGTCCATCTATGATATTATATTATTTTATGATATTTTTTTTGATAGTAATAATTTTGGCGTAGTGGCCACAATTTCACCTGATGTTAAGTGACGATGTGGCCCAAGATGATAACACACTAAACCTAGTGGAAGACTGGCTCTCAAGTGCAGCTGCCGGAACACACCTATGGTACTTGGCGACAGATTTTCAACTTGAGGGTGGTAGCTAGCCAGGCAGGCATTAGAAAAAGCCCTACCACCATGCTATGGTTTCCTCACAATGTTTTCCTTCACCGAAAGCTCAGGCTCATTGCAGAGATTCGAACTCACGTCAATTGACGCGAAGTCGTACACGCTACCACTGAGCCATCATTGCTTCAGATATATTGATATTTATATGTAATTTTCCTCGTTTTATTTAATATACCTATTATTTCACTTCTTTATATAAAGTATATCTATATATATTATAAAACTCAACGTCTCTCTGTGTTTTACATGGTTTTTATTAATTTTAATTCATAGCTATGTTATCTGGCCAGGATATAGGATATATTTTGTTACATAAAGTAACGTAAGAAATAAGCAGTGATGATAATGGTGAATCAATTTGGAAAAAATACACTTGGTTAAATGGTTTACGCTGAGTATCTTAAAAAGACACCTACAACAGTTAACCATAGCATACGTCTATCTTCTAAGGATCGGGGTGGGTGGTGAGCGGGAGAGGGGGCAGCACGATTCGCGCGTGCGCTCGACCGATGGCATTCTGTAGTCCATGAGAGAAGAGCCCCGGGCACAGCTAGTATTAATTATTATGTACTTCTCATGAAAATGTATTTACTTGTTATTTTAATCATTTATACTTTAAAAATACTATTTCCGTAACTTCGTCTGCATGTTTTTCATACTATGTTCTTCTCCACGTCCCAAACAACCTCTATGTAAAATTTCATCGCGATCGGTTCAGAAGTATATTCGTGAAAAGGAAACAAACAGACAGAGTTAGTTTCGCATATATAATTTAAAAAATAATATTAGTGTGGATTAGATTTTGTATATTGTACAACAAAGCAAAATTTATATTAGAAATTAAACTAATTAAACTATAAAAAAGTAGTTAACAATATACCTATTCTGTATGTTAACGTTACGTCACAGACACACTATGCAGTTCAAACACCTAGAGGTTTATTACAAAACCAGTCAATGACAAAATCACAAACCTGATGAAATGAATTTCATCGTTGTCCTGTGATATAAATATAAAATAAAAGTACCTATATGAAATGAGGTTCATTATTTTGTATATTGTAATTTCAAAATGTTATACCATCCAAAACAACGGTGCCTAACGAGAGATCGAAATCCATCGGCGGTCGCCGCTGTCATGCCGGCCTGCATAAATATATTTTCACGTTACGCTTGAAGAACTCAAATTCGTAATAATTTAAACAATTTTTTAGTCTTTAGAAATATCAATAATGTTATATTTACAAGAAAATAATGTACTTGGCGTAAATCGTTAGACCTCGAACCAAGTTTAATCATAACGCAATCAATTTTCATCGTCAAAAGCAGAAAATTGAATTCTGGCTTGAAATATGTTTTATCTGAGAAAGTCTTGCAACGTGACTGACAAACCCGGTTTCTTAGAAGAATTTTGTTATTCATACTATCTAATCTGTAATGGTCCGTTGTCATGTCTACGTTGGTATTTGCGAACGTTTTTATTTCAAAGATTAAACAGTTTTAGTGAGATCAGCATTATGAAGATCTTCTGAGGGTGTTTAATGTACCAGAAAAAATGCTTGAAACGTTTTACGTTGAGATAAATTAATATAATTCAGCACTTTTATAGAGTCAAGTGTGAACGTTTTTCTTTTTAACTTGATTTTATTAGCTTCACTTGTAACTAAACTAACAAACAATGTAATAAAATCTTAGAAGTCAATTTTAACCTACTTGTAATTGTCGTATCGAAATGAAACTTTGTATGTAAATGTAGTTCGTATAACAAAACCAGAATTTGTTATCTTAGAGCTGATCTGATGATGGAGGCAAAATGTGAGGGAGGCAATTGTGGCAAAAATGAAGTCAGTAATCAGTAGTAGTGAGATTAAGATTAAGTTAACAAGAAAATGTTTGTTATGAGCTCCCTGCTAAGGTTTTTCCAGGGGATTGCAGTATGGAGTTCTTCAAAAGGGTAGGAAAAATATTTTGAAAGGGTTAGCAACGCGCATTTCATGTTTCTGATGTTGCAAGCGCCCATAGGCTAAGCAGACAGCAGGCTTATTTTTCACCATCGTGTTATAAGAAAAGAAAAATCCTATCCGCAATAATTAAGAAGACAAAAACTTAAAAGTAAAGCATATTTTTTTTCATTATTAACAACATTTAAAACGTATCGTAAGGTTTAATGTATAATAATCTTATTAACTTGTTAACCGTATCTGTGTTTAGTATGCAAAATTCCCTGTCTGTTATAAATAGAAACACAAAAGCTGCCTTTCAATTCGCTCTACTGACCTCTGTACGGGATACGCATGTAACAACGTATCTAGGTTGTGTGGGTAGCCACCGTGAAACTGCACATTTTGAATAGTCAGAACTTTGCATCACAATAAACTCTAAAGAGGTACAGTATTGTGATGAAAATTCCAGCTATTATTTAAAAATCATTCATGGTTAATATAGAGTCGTAGTGGTCGAGACGGTTTAGACCAGCTGAATATCAATTCGATGTCTGCATATTCGAATACAAAAGATTTTTGTGGAAAATGTACATTATAATATACATTATAATTAGTTTAACCATGCATTAAATTTCTGCTTCGCTCCTTACAGTCGTACCGTGAAATCATATAGCCCAGAATTTTTCTGAATAAACTGGCTGTGTAACGAAAAAATAATTTAGACTATTGAGTAACCATTGAACAACAACAGCTTTTCTAGTACGATTGCTTTCACGTTTCATTAAAACAATATCAAAATAAATAAAATTTCGTTATCAACGTCATTGAATCTATAAAATGTCGATCTTTTGAAGTGATAACAATCGAGATAGCGACAGTCGATATGACTATAGTCAATATGGCGACAGTCGAGATGGTGACAGGTTTAACAGAAAAAATTGCACTAACAAGTATTGTCAACTTATGGTAGTATCAATTAGCAACACTGAATCCATGGTAGATTTTGATAGGCAACACCAATGACGTATAGATATTGCCATCCCACTGACACACTATCACAACGCTATAGAAATTCTATAGAGACATTAATCAAATTTTAGCAGAATACTACAATTTCGATATAATATCAGAATAGTGTCGATATAATGAGAATGGTATTTTCTTAAATGTGAAATCACAGACTTGGGCCCCTGCTGTCATATTAGTTAAACCGATTGTTAATAGATGGTGCCCATCTACATGTTATTTGAATATACTTTTATTATGAATGCTATTCGTAATGAAAATTTTTAAAGCAATCATTAATTTTAAACTGGTTATTTATTTTAAATAACTGGCAATAGCGCGTCATAAACTGGAAACATAAGCTTTACAATGACAAATATACGTACCTATATATTAAGTATAGAAATAAAATAACAGTAATTTATAATAATATTATATCATATAGATATTTTATAGGTAATAAGTACATTATAAAATCGTTATTACTCAGACTTTATTAGAAAGCATATTGGTAGGTTGATGCGGTCAAGGTCACCTCACAAGTCTCAGAAACCAGACAGGAGCACAGGCTGTTATTAAAAAATAAATCGAAGTTCTCAAAAGTTATTAGGTGTATTTACTAGAAAAGTTTAAAATAAAATCACGCTTTCTCAAATAAGTATGACATAGAAGCGAAGCTTTTACAGTTTTGTAGTTAACTAACTAAAATTTAAATCCCAATAAATACATAAATGTGAAAATGAGCCCAAGTTCGGTAGAAACGACATTCGGGGTAGTCGTTGACACCGATAAAAGAGCTGAGATCTAACAGATGCCAAGTTCCATAGCTGTTCCTTTAATTATAGCTTTAGGAAAGTACGTTCTTAAATCAATTTACAAAACAATTTGTTAGTTTCTTTCATATAGGATTTCTAACTTGGCATGTCTTAATTGTGAGAAACAATAGAAATGACAGAGGGCATATTGAAATCTCTTTGGAGTTTTCTTTCTACTTAAGGCATCCCGACTGGTGAAATACCTCAACCCTACAGGTGATCGCAGCCAAATAACCTTGTGTTGAGTTCCTGCGGTGAGTAGGGTTTCTAACGCTCTTTTCAGGAGGAGGTTCAAGGTTGACATGATACCTCTGCTGTTACAAGGGTTACAGTACCCTATTACTACAGTTCTGCGGCTACAGTAGCCGATTTTTAGGGTTCAAAGAACAGTGAACAAGGAACCCTTATAGTTTCGCCATGTCCGTCTGTCTATACCCAGCTTAGCTCAGAGATACTTAGTAATAGAAAGCTGTAATTTGGTAGGGGCATACAAAGACAAAGAGGTAAAAAGAAAGCCATCAGTTCCCGCCTCTGCGAATGTGCCTGAAGCACTACAGTAGCGCGGCAACCCCTGAATGCACTGTTGTATTGTACACGCTGCATATATAAAACGACTGATAGTACGATGTAAACAGCCAAGCCTTTACTGCATTCGAGCATTTTGCAAATAACGTCAGTACGACGACGTCGAGTATATGACGTCACTCGTCAGTACAATAACAACGCATCTACTTAGTGATCTAATTCAGCGCTTCAATTTTGTTCGCTAACAAACTGTTTAAACATAATAACACTTGTGTGGTGTGGTCACAGTTTTACGAGTTCCAAGAGTACGCGCCAAGTTTACATAGTCTCACTCTACTCTTGATTATGTTTACTTTTAGTTTTATCACTCTTCATTCAAAACGAAATCTTTTTAACTTTTCCACTTCTTTAGGTGCGTTATGAAAAATAATGAGAGTGAATTTTTACGATGCGCGTATATATTTTGTATAACCGTGTGTCGGTATTTTGCGTTATGAGAGCAACAGCTATTAGTGAAATAAAAAGGAAACAATGAAAGTAGAACAAATTTAACCAAAATAAATTAACATTATCTATATGTTTTGGTATTTTCTTAGACAAAAAATTGATTTATAGGTACTCTGCAACCCTGCAGATTCATTATTCATTCTGTGATCTGTGAATTATAACACGCTAAGCTTAAAACAAGAGTTGGTTTACCAGAGCACATTGTAGTTGTTGGAATTTTGAAGTTTTATTACCTGTTTGCCGAATATTTAACAATGAAAGAAAACATCTTGATCAACCTATACTACTACATATAAGCCCATATAAAAGACAAATAACATGACATACCTGGGCATTTTCACAAAAATGGTACAACAGGTCAAAATATGACTTAAAATTTAAACTTGATAATTTTAATTACGTTTGTTTAAGATTTTATTCTTACTACTCTTTTATTTATTAAAACTAATGTAGTTTATTAGTCCGAATACTATTTTTAAAGAAAAAGAGGAAAATAAGCAACCATGTCTTGAAATCTTTTCCGTTTTGTTACTAAAGTTAGCATTTTGAGTAGATAATAACATCTTTTTAAGGTTTTAATAACAAAATAATACTACACGTTTGCACATATTATAAAATTGGTCGTTTTTTTATCAGGTTTCTTACTATTCGTTCCGAGAAAAGATAGTTTTTCATTCTAGCAAAGGAAAGTTAATAGTAAAGTATTTCCAGCTATGCAAAAACTTAAGTACAATTCTTTTTTTATAAATTCAAACTGCATAATTGTAACTACATTTAGTAATTACTAAGAAAATACTTAAAACCGTCTCAAAGATTTAGGGACAGTAACAAAATTGACGGTAACAAAATTGTAAAGCATAGTGTACATTACGTAATAAAAGTTATGTAAGTAGGGGAGTAAATGTATGATACAAATAATTTGTTTCTTGTCTCGTAGTGGTTAAGGTGGACCCTCACCTCTTCATATAACATGCTGAGTGTGGGTGAACTTTGTGTCGGTAAACTGTATATTCGTAAAACTCCAAGACACCACAGGGCTTGTTCCAGTGATTAAGCAGGCAAATGCTTCACTTTGTTTAAATTGAAACTAAGTATATTTGTAATATAATAAAAAAAACGTTTTAATTTATTTAACGATCAGCTTAGGCACATTATACTTTTAATTATTAATTATTAATACAGATTAATTGTGAAAAGTTTACATAAATTGCCGAATATTACCTGGGGACAGCCCAAAATTATGGGTAGTGTTCCATAATTTCATTCATTTCATCATTACAAATTTTAAGAATTGTAGATAAAAACCCACAATATTTAATTCTCATCCAAATTTACTACTATAATGTAAAATAAACTCAATAAAAAATATGAAATTGAGGGACAGGCTAAAACTAGGGTTGTACCATTTTTGTGAAAATGCCCACCTATATTAAATAGGAATAGACAAGAACTTTTACATGTGAGCGATGATAATTATTTTCTAGTTTTTTTTTAATTTCTATGACTGTTAAATTATGTACATTATTAATATCCAACGGATTTCTTTTTTGTTAAAGAATTACAAAGTGTAAGCAACAAAATCACAACTATGCCATAAACATCATAAATTTCGCACAAACGATTGCCAATTTTTTTACAATATTTTAATTTCATAATTATTAGAATATATCAAAAATAACTATATATGGATAATATAAATTCTTATTTACGCAGTTATGTAGATACATATATTTAATTAATTTGAATATCTACAGTAGCATCATAAAACTACACGAAAGAGAAAGGGATCGTAAATTAATTACCTAAGAGTTTTACTCTGTGTAGGTAACCATTTTCAGTGTTTTTATTTTTTGCTTTCATATATGTATAAAGGGATCATACGTATATTTTATAATACTTTCTTTTAAGTGAAGATTTTTCTATACACATTACTTAATAAGTGAATAAAAAGTAAATAGAAAATTTCATGAAATATAATTTTCAAGGTATTATAATAATTGTGCCCTATGACTATAGTTTCATTATATTTTACTTTTGTTTTTTTTTTTTACTATAAACAATATAATATGATATACCTTAAAGTGAGCCTATGAGATGATCAATTAAATAAAGGAAAACCTTTCCTAATGCCTGTGTTCTTAACATTGAATTAACTGATTGCGATTGAGACGGGATATTAATTTCGCCGTTAATTTGTGGTCAATAAAATTGGTATCAATTGTTTAAAAAGTAACTTTATGCTTTTTGGTTTTGGTCTTCACATGTATTTTACGTCTTGAATATTGAATTTGTGAGGAAGTGAGAGCTAGATGGCACGGCACGGCGCGACGTGGCGTAGCAGCTACGACTCTACATAAAGCCTGAATTTCAACGATTACCATTGTTTTAGGTTAAGTAGTTACGTAAGTACATAACAATTATTCTGTCTAGGTAGGATAAATGGAGAATGTCATTTTGTACACACTATACTTTTCCTTTTAACAGCAGTATACGAGACGTGTGATTCGACCGAGCTGTAAAAAGTTAAAAGCGAAAAACCTTTTTTATGTTTACATTGTTTTATTATCCTAGATAAATTACGTTCTAGAGTATAAACTGTCTCTATATTCTATTTTCTTGCATTTTTGGAGTGATAAAATTATGTGAATATACACATTGTAACAAAAAGCCTACGCTATGAAGTTGGTTGCTATGTTCTATTGAGGTGAAGACACTCTTTTTTTTTAAATTCCGTATGAGTGTCATCTAGTAATAAGGTACAGATATTGAAATCAATTATGTTGTTTTGTATTCTTTTAATTGTTTAATTTCATTTGCATTTTTAAGCATGTAATAACTGGCCTTTGGCGATCGATATACAATTATACATATATAATATGTCATCTACGAATGATACCTACTGATTATTGCGCAGACATTAAACGTCGAAACATCTACAATTGTACTGTTGATGTTTCTATCAGAATAATTAACAAGCATTCGATTTCATCAATATGTTTTCCTCAATAATGTTACAAATCGAAATCAAATAAATTTAGGTAAGCGAATTCCGAAAACTTCGTTGGTACATGCCGATGCTCTAAATTGCGTACAACCGATCGATATTCCATTAGTATTTGAACGACACGACTTTTACATAACGTTGAATTCCACCAACGATCAGAGACATCATATCGATTATTATTATTGAAATAAAATTACTAAAATACTGCGTAAAACGCTATCTAAGATTGTATATTTTATTTTAATTATTATCTATCACACACATAAAGAAATGTATGTAATTTATTGGTAGGCATTCATTATTAGTAAAGTAAGTTAACCAGAGTATGTACACCAGAGTACATTGTTTATACAATATTTATAGGTAGCTTTAAGGTCGTAGCGCGAAGTTATATAGCCTATATATAACCTTCCTCAATTATTAATAGACTATAAAATATTTAAAGAATTTTCCAAATTTGACTGGTTGTTCCAGAGTTTAGCGCGATCAAACAAACAAACAAATAATCTCTTGACCTGTATAATATTATTATAGTATAGCTGAAAATAAGCTAAAGTTTGTATATTTGTAAGAAGTAATCTCTGGAATTACTGATCCTATTCTGAATATTCTTTCATTGACAGAAAGCTCCGTTTTTGGATGTATAGAATATACGTCCTCCATAGCATATAAATTTTATTCTTATGAAATTTTATATCCATACCAATCTATAATATAATAGAAAAAGCGGAAGAGTTTTTTGTTTGTTTAAACACCCAAATATCTGAAACCACTAGTCGGATTCGTCGAATAATTCACGAGGAATAGTATAGGCTGTCTAGCATTAGGCTACACCTCTCACCTAGCCTTAAATATTGATTTTTGTTCATTAAGTCGGAGAAATAGCGCATCCTAGCTGTTTAACGCTGTGTGTAACGAAGGCGTAATGGTTAGTGATACGTAAATACAATGTTCTACAAAAATATTGCTCCTTAGTACATCTAAAAGTCCGCCATACCATATGACTATCTCTTATACATAAGCCACAAAAAGGATTTGTGTGTAAAAAGTTTTATTGACAATTGAAAAGTGGTTTATGAGCATTGTTATTAGACATGGCATATGATTAATACGAACGAAAGTTACTTCATCATCAAGAAAATTTACGTAGATAAACTTTGCCCTTTATAGCATATTATTTTGACAAATAGTTTGGGAGATAATGTAAAATTAAAATAATTCAACACTCGGCTCGAGTCCATGTTTATACCGTGTGAGTTCTGACGCATAATTCTGGCCGCCCGATAAAGACATTGTCTATACCGAAGTATTATAAATCATCAATCAGTGATTTCTTTTAAACTATACGTGCGTGAAACCGCAGTGCACAGCTGGTACTATAATTAACGCGAACATAGTCGCGGGCGGTTGCTGATAGAATGTACCTAGTATATAAATGTAATGTCATCTAGTATGTCATACGTCATCGCAAATATAACAACCGCATTATGTTGTTTCTATTACAAAATACCGTAGGTTTTTAAAGGCTAGAGGAATTATAAAATAAACAAACCGTTCTAAAATTACTGACATTCAATGAACTCGTATTACAAACAATAGCAATCAACCCTCGTCAAATAACACTTTACGATAGAATCGAGTAAACAAACAACTTAAAACCATTAAGGTACGAAATAAAATAAAAAATACATATAATTAAAAATTATTGTATAATTTAAGTATGTACCTACTTCCTGACTATAGAGCTGGCCCTAAACCTTAATCAAGGTAGAGCGAGATTGTCCTTTGCCGCCCTTCGTCGACGCTTTCACATCATAAATTATATTGTATCACACCATAAGAAGTGCGAGCATTACTTTATGCTTAGTGCTATGCTTCATTTTAATTTCTTGAATTCAATTTTCGGGGTATCCCTGCTCCTCTCTAAATGTGCCATAAAAATAGATTTTTCGCTCGAAATTGTTTTCGCATTTGACGTTTTGGCGCCCCTTACTACCTGGTGCCTAGAGCGACCGCACCTCCCTCTAACTCAGGGCCGCCCCTGACTGCATATCCATTTCTTCAAACATAAACTACTACGTAACTTATATCGCGTATCTCATACAATAAAGACTTACTATAGGCATAAGCATAAATGCTCCTATCACAGAAATGCCGGCAGTGAATTGACGTTTGCACCCTGTATAACCTGACGGTATACCCTGGCGGCTCTTTTTTTATTTATTTATTGATAAGTATGATTAACAGCTAAATTATCAATATAAAAACAGCAAAGAAACCTGCTAGCCATTAACAAGTCATCACATCCAAAAATCAGTAGAAGTTACTTACTCCTATACTTACACAACTGTCATTACGGCTAATAATAACAATAAATAAAATTTACAAAGCACTTACTGATAAAAAAAATCAAAACTTAATCACCTAATTAATTAACTTAATCATCTTCTATCTGTAACCACATTTAAATTAAAAGGATCGAGATTATACTGATTATACAACTCATTAAAACGTGTACTTGCCCGCACTGTATAAGAGTTTTTCCTGTGGTTAGATAAAGAAAAAGAAACATGTTGTAATAAATAAAGACGAGTTAGTTTGCCCGGGAAATAAAAAAATATAGCTTTATTAAAAGTTCAGGACAGTCTATATCATTATTTAAAATTATTAATATCAAGATGAAGTCGTTAAATTCACGGCTGTTAGATAGTGGATTACCACTATCTACCACAGCTAAAAATATATGGAATTCATCGATTGATAGCGCACTTTTTGATGGAAACATAGATATTTAATAAATCTCTTTTGTACACTCTCAATACTGTCAATATACTAAAGATAGCATGGATTCCATATCTTTGACACGTATTCCAGATGGTGCAAAAGTACAATAAAGAATTTTTAATGTTTTGGCTTTTTTGAAGCATTTAGATAGCCGCATTATAAAACCTAAAGATTTAGAAGCCTTACTTACAGTTGCATCAATATGAGATTCAAAAGTTAATTTAGAATCATGATGCACACCCAGATCTCGTACGAAGTCACATTTGAGGAGAGTTTGGCCGCATAGAATGTAAGCTGAATCAATGACCGAACGCTTACCGATATATGTAGTTACTGAGCATTTTTCGGGGTTAAGATCTAATTTATTCATCTTACAGTAATACTCTAGACGACTAAGATAAGTCTGTAGAGCTATCATGTCGTTATGTGCATGTCATGGTTGCATAAATTTTCATATCATCAGCGAAACACAATAATCTAGCAAAATTGAGGTATGAATCTATGTCATTTACATAAATTGTGAATAATAGCGGACCAAGCAATGATCCCTGGGGAATCCCACGGGAACCAAAGACTCAACTCCACATATAATTATTCAAAACCACAGCTTGTGACCTATTATGCATGTAAGAAGTAAGCCATTTAAGTCTCCATGTATTCCAATATTATTTAACTTAAGCAACAGGTTTTCATGGTTAATTCGGTCAAAAGCCTTGCTTTAATCCGTGAAGACAACATCGATATGGCTACCTTTGTCCATAGCATCAGTGATAAATTCATTGAATATGACTTTATTTGTGACTATAGAACGTCCTGTTAAGAAACCATGTTGAAAAGAAGTAAAAAAAAAAATTAAGAGCAGAATACATTTGGTTATATACTATTCTTTCGAATAGCTTAGCTATACCTAATACATAGTTTGGATATCGGCCTGTAGTTTATTATATCCGTTTTAACTCCTTTGTGTACACGGGCGTTATGAATGCTGATTTCCATATTTTGGGGATTATACATGTACCTACCTAAAGATTTACTGAATAGCATTGAAATCGACAAAGCAAAAGATGAAGCACATGGAACAAGAAGTTTAGAGGCGATACAGTCTAGACCCGTTGATTTTCAGGTATCTATTTTTTTAATTACCTCGGCTACGTCATCAATACTAACTGAGATTCTACAAATATTGGAAAGTGAATTTACAGAATCTATGTAATAAGAAAAGGGACCAGTTGTATTATGATTATTAGTTATTACCATGGGTATTGCGGCTAATAAAAGTAGAATGAAAATATTCTGAGAAAGCCTCGCATATAGATTCACCAGTGCATACAGTATTAGTTTATTATTATAATTTAAAGAGCTAGGGTATCGTGTTGTGACGTTTTTTGACGGAAGTCCAGAAATGCTTAGGATTACTTTTAATTGATTTTTCTGTAAGATCTAAATAGACAACATAACATTCAAGCTCCATCCTTTTTACTCTTACACGAGAAGTCTATATGTCACTTTATCAGACTTAATTGCCGTGCCGCTGGCATAGTGTGTAAGGAGCCTTAAGACGACGCATTGAACCAAGAAACAGGAAAACGAGTACTTTTGAATGCGTAGTGTGAAGCAACGACTGATATAATTCAAATTATAAAAATATCATATATAAGGGGAAAACCTGTATAATTTCATAGACCGAACAAACTTTTTGAAAAATAGAGGGCCTTATTTAAAAAAAAGTACACACTTCACACCAAAAAAAAGTTTAATAATTCAAATGCTTAGAAGTAAGTTTTCGCATTAGCTATACCGTCAATTACCCATTAGAAACGTATTACTATTATATTTCTCTTAAATTTTCTCTATCTTATTATCTTTTGCAATATAAATACACCTAATGAAACAAATCTCGATGTTCCAGCAAACGATTTTCATAAATTCGACAGATCAACTTAGCAATCAGCAGCGGCTTTGTGTGTACAACCTTGAACATAGATAATGGATTTGGAATAATATGTTCGTTAACGATGTAAAGCCTATCGCAAAATTGAAAACGAAATTACAATACCTACCTACATTAGATAACAAATACCTTCTCTACATTTTATAAAACTCTCTGTGTCTGTCTGTCCGTTTATGTTCTTTTCACACGAAAACCACAAATCCTATTCACATGGTTTTTCCTATAATTCATATATATGTCATCTGGTCAGGTTATAGCATATATTTTGTTACATAAAGTAATATACTAAATAAGCAATGATGATAATGGTGAAACAATTCGGAAAAAATACGGTTTTGGGACGATTAATTGAATTACGCTGAGTAAACCATAAGAGCTATATCAAATTAATGTTGTACATAATTATAGATTTTTAAAACACATACAGGAAAAGCAGTGATAGTATATGTCTAGCTTCTAAAGATCAACCACAAAGAGCTTTTTTGAGGCTGCAATATATTAGCAATAATATTCGCGCGTACGCTCGACCGACAGCATTTTGTAGAACACGCGAGCGGAGCCGCAGGCACAGCTAGTATTATAGTAAAACTTCAGTGTACATTAAATTTAGTTTTTCTTTGAAATATAATACAAAATACATACAATGCTCCTTTTAAAATAAATACTTAAGAAAGTCTATTGTTGTAAAGAAAGCGCTTTCAATTCCTCTCATGAAATCCTCTTATTGCAAGACTAGCTGTGTCCCACGGTTTCACCTGCGTTCAATTTATTCGACTAACACACCACCGCGGCAGCGCGCACCGCGCCCTAAATACACCCGTGTAGCCAGCCTATCATTTTTCTCATTTCCAGTACTTGCATTGCACATAGCTTGCCAGATTGACGTTCATTACTCCTACTTTCTTTAGGGTCGTAATGTTAAGTTATATAACCGAATGCGAAAATAATTCTTCAAATCTGACTGTTTGTTCCTGAGATTAAAGCGTTTAAACAAACAAAAAACAAACAATCTCTTGAGCTTTAATATATTATACTAGCTGTACCCGTGGCTCCGCTCGCGTGACTACAGAATACCTTCGGTCGAGCACACGCGCTAATCGTGCTGCGCGAAGGCAAAGACGGAAGACAAAAATGCTTATTTTGGGTGATCCTTAGAAGATAGATATATGCTATCGCATACTTTTTTGTAGGGTTTATTTGAACTACTACTACTAGAGTTATCAAGAACATTAATTTGATACATCTTGTATGGTTTAACCAGCGTAAGCCATTTAAGCGCCCCAAATGAGTCTTTTTCCAAATTTTTATCGTCACTGCTTACTTACTACTTTATCTTACAAAATAAATCCTTTAATCTGGCATGATGACATAGCTCTGAATAAAAATAAAAAAAACATGTAAATCGGATAAGTATTTTTCTCATGAAAAAAACCTAAACGGACAGAGAGACGTTGAGTTTTATAATATGTATAGACATAAAAGAACATAAGTATGGATTTAGAAATGTTATATAGTTACGCATGGTCTCTCGAGATTCAGACGCTACCTACATTCTTGTTATTTATATACCTTCGTTGACATAAGATTCTTGTTTTTTCTTATACAGGCTGGGTAAAATAACAAAGGTGATTTTATAAAATCGATTTATATTTGAATTTATATTTTATATAAATAAATTTATATTTTACTTGATGAAAAACTGGTTTGGATTTTGTACTTGAGAGTGGGAGATAGGCAAACTTGTACTGTAAAAGCTCTACCGCCATGCTAGTCTCACTGGCCGCCTCAATAAAAGCTCAGATACATCATAAGTTCGAACCCCCGCGCCGTCCAAAGATATAGTATTTGAGAGCTATCACCCCAATGAACACGTTACCTTAGTTTGACATTATACAAGCCCGGTAAAGCTGTAAAAGCCGTAAAGGCTCCAGGGCCCTTAAGGTTAACAGTATAGTCAGTTCGAAAAAAAAATAAAAAAAAATGACATTACAATTATATCATGTGTCATATTTACATAAATTTTAAACGTATGATGTGGGGGTGATGTCAAACGTAGGTAATATTGTGTTCTCTGGGACTTCACCATCATCTAAGAATTATAACGACTGTCGAGAAAGGAACATCGTGAAACCCGAAAATATCAAGAGTTAAATTACTTTGCTGGGTATGCAGAGACTGAATCGCGACCACTATAAACCAAGTGTAAAACCCGTCATAGTGGCACCCTTAGGCGTGTCACGTTCTGGGAGCAGCCGGTGTATATCCAGTAATTAAGGGTGGTTAGGGTTCTGTACCCGACTGGATCGCTACCACTATGCACATGCTGATAAAACCGTGACAGTGGCTTTCTTCTTGTTAGTCGCGGTTGGGGAATAATCAGTGCATATCCAGTTACCGAATGGCTTTCAGGCCGATACGACAGAGATGGTCGGTGATGGATTACCGATTACTCGATGGTCGCTGTTGTTTATGGATTGTACTGTGCTTACCATCACGCAGAGTTCAGTCACACTGTCGTGTTATTTCAAAAATCATACTAACACATAGTGATCGAAAATATACTACACATTATATAGTTGATCGTGAAACGCGGCTCCCAGCAGCAATATAGCCAATGTACCGTACCTATTATGATGGCTTTTTTCCACTTTATGATTGTCGCGGATCCATTAGACATGGGCTACAAATATTTCCTTACACATTATACGGTAGGTGCAAGAGACCAGCTTGAGATATAAATTCCAGTTTTACTACTCAACTTTTTTAAGAGACATTTATGTATTTTTTCTAAATTTTGTGAGTCTCATATTATTTTTAATTTATAATTATAACAAGTTAATATTGTATCGTAGAGAGAACGCACAGTCTAGGATCACATTATGTGTCTACGTATTGTGGGTACCTGTATAATTTGTGCAATAAAAACATTTTACGGATCCGAGGTCGGCCGTTCCGCACGTCAGAACATAATTATTGCCCAATGCCCAGTACTGTGTGCGGCAAGAGGCACATTTTACAAGCTGATACCTTGTTTCCATAATCGTGAACTTGTCAACTACGGTTATTATTACATTAGATTATTTTTGGGGTTATTATGGAGAGTTATTTATTAAAAATAGTGCCTACAGTTCTTCTCCATTCTTTATATTAACTTAAGGTTAACAAAGAAATCCCTTAAACTTTTAAAATTGTTTAATTGATAAAAAATATATTTACCTACATACTATTATTCCCAATATTCGGTTTTGTTCAAAAATGTGTATATTGTTTACACATTTTGCTAACTAAATTCCATTTATGAGTTATCATCCTGTTAGACTTTTAATTTGTCCTTTTTGATCTTTTGTTAGCTACCGAGGTAAATAAAAATTATTAATCAGTTTTTTAAATTAAATATTTAGTAAATACCTGAACCCTGAAGTATCTTACAAAACACAATAATTACATTTAAGATATAGTGTAATAACAACCAAAGGCTTTACGATTAAATTTATTAATGAACCGTTTTATAAATTTATAAATTATTATTATTTTTTAAATGAAATTACAAATGAATGACTAAACATATTTTATTGCTATATAAATGACTATGCAACTATTCTAAGGCTTCACGTTTTTTCCATTCATTTTTCAACTTGGCCATTTTCTTTTTCTTGTACTCTGCACGTTTGTGTTTCTTCTCGTCCAAACGTTTTTTCTGCTCTGTTACACTCTCATGCCCATTCATCATTTCATCTAGTTTTACAATTAATAGTTCCCGTGCCTTCTTTCTGTTGTCTTCCTGGCATCTACTTGTATGACATTTTATTACTGTACCTAAAATTCAATTTATGGTTTAATTTAAAAAATATACATAAATATGCAATGATCTTAGCTCTTCAAAACTTGCTATATCAAAGTTAAGTTAAGCATAAAAGATATCTGTACTACTCTATAGTCACAAAGCAAAGAGCCTCGGCGAATGATGATACTTGAGTATGGCCAGCACACCCTGGGCAGTCAGTCCAAATTCTAACTCAACTGACTGGTCAATTTTTTTGCCAGACTATTTATATTTAAATTACAACTGGTGTCAACATGAAGAAGTTCACAAAATAGATAGCCTATCCTCATCAAAATTGATGTAGTAAATTACATCAATTTTATTGAATAATTTGCGTCCTATACAATCAAAAGCGGCAAAGAAGGTCTGATAGATAATTTGGTAACATTTATTACCATTATATTTTGTCACCGCAGTGCTTATTTGTTCAATATTTTATAGTAAATGTATTTTTTGTTATATTCTGAAAACAAAGCTTTATTTGCATTTTTTTTAAACTTACCTGTAGGTATATGGGTAAGAACTACACAATTAGCATTTTTATTTACAGCTGATCCCCCTGGTCCACTGCCTCTAACAAATTGTTCAGATAAATCACACTCATTGATTTTAGGAATCTTAGAATAATCTATTGTGTGTTTTAATGCAGAAAGTACATTTGGACGGAAGAGTTGAATATGTGTTAATGACAGACGTAGCATATTATACTACAGCACCGCGATGCAGTAGAGCCTCTCCTTTCTGAAAATTGAGAAAATAAGATTTTTACATGGGTGTAAAGTGTGCCAAATTACATCTTTAGAACTGAGACATACAAACCAACCTCACTCTGATGATTAAGGAACGAGGATATGGCGATAGCGGTGTGGTTGGGTTATTTTGCTAGATTGGGTCGTGACCACGATGCATGTGGTAAAAGTCTGTGATAGTGACTCGCTTTTGCCTGTCGCGTTTGGGGATCAGCCTGTGCATATCCAGTTATTTTTGCAGACCGGCATAACAGCGGTGACTGCCAATGGATTTCGATATCTCGGCGGTCTCGTTATCTTTGGATTGTGCTGTGCTTATCATCAGGGGCAACCACAACTTATTGATATGGACGTTAAATTGCATAACAAATTAATGCTGACCTTCACCCAGCCATAAAAAAGAAGTTTCTTTCATCAGGGATATTTAACAATTTTTTTTGGCTAGTTGTTCTGCAGATTTATTTAAAATAACTAGCAACCATATATTGCAGTAATTAACCATATATTGCGAATAAGGTGTCTTACAAACTTCCCTCTGTTTTGTTCCGCACACATTACATCAATATGTTATGCTTGATATAATAACAGAATGTTAAATTTAATTATATAAGTAGTTAACTATGTAATATTGGTAATTCGAATTCGGATTTAATTTCGTGATTGCAATTTAACATTGATTTACCAAAAAAATATTTATAATTTTTCTCTATGTACAAGTTTAAGAAAACAACCTCAATGTACTTGATTAGTAACTAAATAACAGTTCTATGATTAAGGTGACAGGAGTAATGTTTTTCAAAATATATTTTCATTGTGCCAACCTGCAAATGTCAGAACAAAAATAATATGTAATATGCCAGGTATTTATTAATATTGTAAAAGAACTAATGAATTTACACAAGTAGAAAACTAAAAGCATTATAGCAACTTCTTTTTCAGGGTTTATGGACATACTTTTGATCTAGATGCAGTTGGGTTGTTACAACCTGTCACCATGCTTCATAGCAATTGACTCAATTTTTGTACAATAAGGGTGCAGGTATGCAGGTGAATCTGACTTGATTGCTTAGATGTTATACGATTTTATTAACATAAAGTATGATAATAATTTAAAAGAGTGAATTATGCAGAGATGGGGATGTTAACATGGTTGTGTGGTGTAACCTGAATAGATAAGATTAGGAATTATTATATCAGTGAAAGCTTCACACTAGGGTTAGACTTTAGAATTGCTACCACTGAATTTCATGATGTGAAGGGGCGGGAAAAGTAGGGGAGGGTGAAAGGTAAAAGGTGTTAAGGAAAAAGTGTGGAAACGATTAGTTTGTGAGATATTCTTTTTTTCATTTTTGAGGTTATTTTTATATAGGATTTGTATATTAATTTTCTATTGATAATTATTTCTTTCTGATTGTTATGATCAAACCTAGCCTAACCAATTTTATGGCCGCAACAGAAAAATAAAAATATGTCACTCAAAATGGCACAACTTGTTGAAGTAGATCATATTTAATGTAAACCAAACAATGATCATACAAAATATTAACAAAAAATATATTGAAAAAAACTACTTAGAACTGACATTTGTACCTATTGACAAATTTGCTAAATGCGAAAAAACTAATTATTTCAAAAACTATTTCTGCAGTGTAAAATTTTATATTTAGCTTAATTATAGTGATCAAACTGTATTAAAAATTTGGAGTCTGAACTCGACGGTAACAATTCTTAAGTTGTTCCTGTCATATAAATAGAAGAATAGGTAAGTATGAAAGTGGATGACTATAAGAATAGAGGAAGACCAAAGAAGTTATGGATGGATTTGTGTGAGAAATGATGAGTATAAAAGTCGTGAATACTGAGATGACAGCAGATAGACGAGAGTGGAAGAAAACATTGTGCGAACACTACTGAGATAAGAAAAAGAAGATTGACACCTAACTAAAAAAAACATACCCGATAAAGAAATTCTATATCTTCTGATTTTGTACAATTCTTGTTATTTCTAAATTCAATTCCAATTTTTCGGCGAAAAAACACTGGGTCTGTATATTTCAGTGATTTTGAATACAGCATTAAATTTTTGTATAGCCTCAAAACATCTGTTCTCGTAATATTCATAATGATAAAATATTGACAATTTACATATATATATATATATATATATATATAAATTCAATATTGACGTCAATCGTGTTTATAAGCTTATGAACGTAACGTACACTATAATATTAGCTGTTTAATGATAATTGTTATAAAGTTCACTTTTGCAAGACAGGTAAATATGGTTCAACCACACAACCACAGAGTATGTAAACTCAGTATGTAAGCATACATACAACTTATTTCTCTCAAGTTTTTGAACAAAGCTGTCGAAGGAAGGGAGGCCTATGCCTTCTCGCGAGGGAGAGCCGTCCCGCGGACTACCCGTCTACATATGGGCCCCTTTTGTTGATGGATGACCCGGGGAAGATGCAAGAAAGAATGGTGGCTTCCCGTGTCATCCGGTACATAAAGGAAATAGGGCCGCATGTTTCGGACGGACATTTCGGGTTCAGGGTTGGGCGGTCAACAATTGACACCTTGACGACCTGAAGACTGTCCTCAGTCCTGTCCACGGAGGCAACCAGTGTTGGCGGTGTCGTAAGACATTGCTTACAGTAGCAGTGTTTATAGTTTGCAATGTAGCTATTAGTTCATGATGATTGTTTTTCAAACTTACTTTTATTATAAACAGGAATTCTACAGAATAACATGTATTATCCATTACCTACATGATAAAAATTCAAACATTTAAAGCCCTTTATTTACCATGTATCTATAGTACGTCATACATTGCTAACTCCTGCGAGTACAATATTACATAAAACTTCCAATTTCGAGTTTTATTTGAAAGTATGTTACCATTAGTACATAAACTGTTGTATTATTTTTAATAGTATAAAAATGTTCTTTTAAGGTTTTTATAAACACTGACCATGATATAATTTGTGGGTATTCCCCTTTTAGTGAATGAAGAAATACCACAAGTCTAGGTATGCACCAGGTATCGATAGTCATATCAATGGCAGTTTCGATATCTACTTAATATCGATTAAAAAGTTACTAGTGTGTGTGTAGAAAAAATAGTAGTATTTCATAATTGTACATTATTTGGTATATATATATATATATATATATATATATAGTTTAATGGTGCTCTTCCAAAACAATTATTCTTGGAGCAATGACTGTTGCTCTAGTATATAAAAACAACTTCTCATAAGGCACAAAGGTGCCAACGATAAATAAAACCATTAGCGCCTGTATCTATCGAACATTTTAATGTACATACAGACTTCCAGCTCAAACATTATATACTATATACTAAAACACAGATTCACTAAACAATAACGTTAATAGTTGAAATCATTCTATCAACCTGAGATCGTGAAAACTTCAAATCATGGCATATGTTCATAACATCGCATTGGTAGTATGCCAGGCTGCCAAATGCATAATAGAATAGTATTCGAGTTTTGTGAAATTGAAATTTTATCTGCTTCGATCTAGTACCGATCAAAGATATTATACAGAGTGCCGATTAGGTTATCACATAAAATATACCACGTATACTATATGTCATTCTTTATCCATACACGAAAATTAAATCAAATATATACAATATTTGAGACGCGAGATATTTTTTTGCGTTTTAATAAATAACAACACCTATAAATGCGTGCAAATAACACCGAATAATTATAAGGCCTTCGATAAGGTCTGGCACGCCGGACTGGTCCACAAGCTACACCAGTTAGAAGTCCCAGATAGGTTAGTTCATATAGTCCGCGATTATCTCACAGACCGTTCCTTCTGCTACCGTGTGGAAGGTGAGCTCTCTAGCTCTCACCCGATTCGTTCAGGAGTTCCACAGGGCTCCATTCTCGCGCCTAGCTTATTTAACCTTTACGTCAGCGACCTTCCTCGACTCCACGGGGTCGAGATAGGGCTCTACGCTGACGATACTGTCATCTACGCTTCACGTAGGAACAGATCTCATATCGCAGCTACCGTTCAGTGAGCCGTGACCACTCTCGGGAAGTGGTTCCGTACATGGCGAATCGCTATTAATCCTGAAAAGAGCGCCGCGATTATGTTCGATCCGAATAAGAGGCCATTGCCAAAGACGCTCAAACCTCTTAAGCTTTTCCGTAGAGAAATCCCATGGGCCACCCGGGCTAAATACCTGGGTGTCACCCTCGATAACAGACTTAAATTTAATACACATGTCAGTATAGTTCTGTCGTCATGGTCCTATCCCGCTTGCGGCCCTTGCTTAGCTCGGTAAGCAAAATGTCCAGGTGGCATAAGCTTACACTATACAAGGCATGTGTAAGACCTATATTAACATATTGTTGCGCCGCGTTCGCTCATATGTCGAAAAGTAACTTTGCCCGCTTGCAAAGAGTTCAAAATCGGTTCTTACGTCACCTTTTAGATCCGCCGCCTTATGTACGTAACGCAGATCTCCATAGAGATATGGAACTGCCGTCCATAGAGTCTTATGTAAAATATCTCTCTAGGAGATATTTTGATTCAGCGATGAATCACCCTAACGAGTTAGTTAGGAACGCCGCGAATTACACACCGAGTGTAATTACAGACATTAAATTCCGGTACAAACGTAGGCCGCGAAATCTCTTGATCGATCCCGATGACGATATCGAGAAAAAGAATCAATTTTACGCGTCCGACCCCATACAATTAGCGTGTCTGCGCCCACGCCCGCGAAATCACCGTTCCCTTCGCAGGGGACGGACGGTGAACTTCGTTCCCGCACACCCGCCACGTCCACCCTCTCCTGCGGCCACTCAAGCCTAGGTCCGATCCTCCGGCATGGAGCCCTTGAGTCTAGCAGCCGCTCGCGCGATTCAGTGACACTGCATTCACTAGCTACCTACATACATGCATTACACTTTTTACAGACATGCACTACACTTAGGTACATAGGTTCTGTAAGGGACCTTTTTTTTTTCTATTTTTGAGGCTAGTTAGTCTAGATCAAAAATTACAGATTACTAAATACATATATACACACACATATGTACACTTGTCTCTTACCCTCCTCCCAGAGGGTAGCGACATGTATATATGTATAGTTAGTTAGATAGTGTGCTAAGGCATTAGTCAGTTCGCGACTTAAATGCATAGCGCGCAACAGTCCGAGCCGAGGTTCGGACACTTTGGCACCCTCGGATGTTGTTGCAAAACTTTCGTGGCTGAGTGCCTTAAGCGCTCGCCCCCAAGTCCGGTGAAGCTGTAAAAGCCGTTCGAGGCTCCTGGGCCCTTATGGCTAACAGTATAGTCAGATCGAAAAAAAAAAAAAAAAAACCGAATAATTACTGGTAGGTCAATGACACACGGGTGGCGAAAAAAGTACAACGTCGGTAAGGTTGTACTCTGAACAGTCACATATTATGAAAAAATGTACTTACTGTCAACAACTTAAGGTATTATTATCTATGCGCGAAATCAAACGAAAAGATAGGCGGCATAACCTTAAGTATTTCGAATATACCCTATTTTATTTCGAATATACCCTATTTTTTCCTATGATTCCTAAAATGTAAATAATCTTTTCGTGTCTTTTATTCGTATAAGTATGAAAAACATTATTATCAAATATTAGTTTAAAAAAATAGACATTGTTTATTATAGTATGATTTATTAGATTATACAATATTACTACAGTGAACTAACTTATGCAATGATGGCTCAGTGGTAACTCTAGCGAATACCGTGTTGATCAACGTGAGTGAAAATCTCTAAAATTAGCCTGACTTTCGGTGAAGAAAAAAACTCGATGTAATTATAGCATGGTGGTAATGTATTTTCCAATGCCCGCCTAACTAGCTACCACCCTCAAGTTGAAAATCTGTCGCCAAGCATCTAAAGGTGTATTTCGGCAGCTGCACTTGAGAGCCAGTTTCCCCACTAGGCTTAGCGTGTTACCATCTTGGGCCATATCGTTTGATCATAATTTCTGAGATACCACAAAAACTCCCTAGAAAGTTCTAACAAGGGAACCACCATCTTGTTAGGATTCTGAAATTGTCATAAGACTGGAAACTATATTCACTCGATAACAGCAGTAAAGGTTTTAAATAAAGAGGACCGGTTGCCAAGTTAGGAAGAAAAAGAAGAAAGAAGAAGATTGCGTACTCATGCCGACAAATGAGCCGAGCGAGAAACCTATCTACTCGGTACCCAGTCACAAAGAATCGATACTCGATTGATCGATACTTGATTAGAAAATAAAAGTATCGAGCATGTATATTTACTCGTATTCATATCTTCGTATCATTTTATTTTATACCTAACAATAACAAATGTCAAATAAAATTAAAAACAACATATGTAGGTATGTACATAACTGATGACATACGTGATTTCATTAACGTGAATCGTAGTCGTCACTCATCCTAGAGTACGGGAGTACCTAGTATCTCCTCTCAGTAGTATGTGCCTGTATAGTGTGTACTGTGTAGTGTAAAACCCTCAAAGTAGTTTGTGGTCAGTGCTTATGAAACAGATTTGACAAAAAGGGCTTAATATATATCTTCTTTGGCTTTTTCATTATTCATTAATCTTCTTCTTAACTAAGAAATTTAGTGCAAATCAATCTAATCATGTGGCAGACGGATGCCATGTACCACCACTCTTTACCAACAGAACAGTTAATAAATAATAATGACATCATAAATGTGGAAGCAATTTGTTCAATAGATAGCGAATTACAAGACAATGTTTACGATATGACATCTCTTGTTTTCCTTTTATATGAGGTACCAGATACAGCTCTACAGAAGTTAATAGTGTACCAACGTGTATCAAAGGATGCAGCGGGCACTAACTTGAACTTGCTGCATGAATGGTACCAACATGCAAAAACGAGATCAACATGGAAACAAGAATTCATAGAAGCACTTTTGACGTGCCAGCTCTACAATATTGTCAGAAGACTTGGATTACATGTACCAACTATGAAAAGATATTATCAGTCTGATGTGGCAAGCTTTAGCATGTATATAAACCCTTTAAAGAAATTGTTGTATAAGGCTTGTGAAAATATGACATCTGATAATCTTGCAAAGTTAAAAAGATCTCTTAAATCCTATAATGTAGATATAGGAGAACATGATGTCTGTGAACTGATATTCTTAGAGCTGATGTGTCAAAAATTTATTAAAGCAAATTATAATTCACATGAAAAAAAAATGCTTACCTCCGACGTTAATGTCGAAAATTTAGCAAGGATCATGTTTAATCTCCCAGGTCTGAGGAATATTGCTATAGAGCTCAGGGATTTGCAGGATAAAACAGATAAGGAAGTTACAGTTGTTCCAAGCACTTCTCAAGTAATTGAGGATTCATCTATGTTATGTGATGAACCTGGTTTTGATAATATTGATGACAAATACAGTAATGTAAATTTGGAAGATATAATGTTGAAATTTGGAAATTTAAACTTAGATCACTTAGATAATAAAGATTTGAAATCGGATACTACAAAACTGTATAAAGATGGCTACAAAATCAAAGATCCTAATCGGGTTGGTTTATGTTTAATAATAAATCAAGAAAATTTCTTTCCATCTAAGTATAGCATAGAAAATTACAATCAGAAAGATTCCCTGGATCCACGTCTGGGTTCTACAGTTGATAAACTAGTTTTAGAGAAAACCATGACAGAATTAAATTTTATGGTTTACAGCTATTCAGATCTGGATCACAAAGAAATGATACAGTGTATTAAAAGAGGAATTAAAAATATTAATAGAAATGATAGTATTTTTATGCTATGTATTCTTTCACATGGAGTCCGAGGACATGTGTTTGCTGCTGACTCAGTGAAGATAAAAGTTGAAAAAATACAACATTTATTAGATTCTGATGAAGCTAAGCACTTACGAGGGATGCCCAAAGTCCTGATAATACAAGCATGCCAAGTTGATGATAAGTCTGAATGTGCACTAGTTGCTGATGGGATCTCAGATTATCACTTAAAGAAATCTGATTTTCTTGTATACTGGGCAAGCGCCCCAGAATATGAAGCATACAGACATGAAAAACATGGATCTTTGTTTATACAACTATTGTGCAAGATGATTAAGCGGTATGCAAAAAGAGCCGATTTGAATGACATTTTTACAAAAGTAACAAATGCGGTCACCGGACTTTGCACAAAATTAGAGCGTGCCCAAGTACCATTATTTGAGAGTACTTTAAGAAAAAAGTTATATTTACAAATACCAGGATAAATTTTTGTCTCTTTATAGCTGCTACCATAGATTTAGTATAGTATAGGTGGGTAATAGTTTAAATAAAATAATACCAAAAACTGAATACACTAGTGTGCATATTATTTTGTAGATTTCTTTGTTATATGAGTTACATCCAGTTACAGTATATGTAACCACAATTAAAAACTCTACTAAATATTAAATACACTTTAAAGCCTCCGATTTAGCGAAAACAAGCAGAATTTATATTTATATTAATTTATGTGGGCCAATAACACATACAAAAGTGGTCTTGTACCCTATCTTTTTTGAACACAAGAGTATACTATGCTGTTTCTCTTTCGAGTAGCCAATCTATATATATTAAATCTATGGCTACAATTATATACACCAGCAGGGTCCATTAAAAATGTATTTTCTTTTTTTATTTATGTTAATTTTAATTATTGTATCATATTATTATCATAAGCGCAACTTGAAAAATTTTTTTTTTACTTTTTACTTTAGAGGACTAAATTAAGGAAAACTTATTATTATTTAAGAAATCTATATGGCATGTACTGTGATTTTATACTAAAGTTGTAAAAATATTATTAGAAATAAATATTATAAATAAAACCATATTATATCATAATTAAGATGTGTTCTATCAGTTTTAGTGAAGTCCATTACAGCTGATTTTAATATTCTTTCATTATCAGGTATTAATTTAGACCACATTATTACATTTGATGATTTGATTGAAATTGTTTTAAGTTGACACAAAATGTAGTGTATTTAACATTACATCCAATTTATAAATTTTAGTAATGAACGGTAGTCTGGTAGTAATGAATCTATGTGGTTTGTCTTGTGTCTAAATCTAAGTACTGTTTGTGTATGTTCATTGCAATACTTAGTAATAGAACCACTCCTAATAGTAAGTCAATTCACTTATATGTACGAGCACGCACGCACTCATTTACACCATAGTAAGACTGGTAAGTCAGTCGTCCACCGTCATGGTTGCTAGATTGGGTTATTCCCCATTTTGGGGAAAAAATTGGTGCTTTGCAAAATTTTGGATTAAAATCAAATAATGGAAATTTTGGAGTTTTTTTGAACATACCTATTTAATTTTACACCATACTCGCTAGTTAAAATATAATTTCAGTAATTTTTAATAACAAAATAATATTACGAATGCTGCTCGATCTCAAACCGAATATATGGAACTATCTGAGTTAACCTCTCGGATTGGACCAATATCGTTCCAGTAGAGGGTATAATTGCTGGTACTATTTGAACCGTAACTACTTTATGTTTACTTTACGTTAGTACGTAACGAATTTATTCCCCAAAATGGTTATCATGGAAATTGTCCAAGAGTGAGTGCATGTGCAATATATTAGGGATGTCGATCCTAGATTAATTAATTGAAACCGAAATTGTAGTTTTAATCGATACGTAGGAGCCAATCGATATTTCAACCTAGAAAATAGTTTTTTTTTATAACAACCGTCAAATTATTTACAATTAGTTAAATGTACCCAAATACATGTAATGAAATGACAGTTTTTCAATTAAATACTCAAAAACTAGCAAGATGGCTATATTGGCTGTGTGCTTAGTTTCCTTCACCTCTTTATTGGATAAAAGAAATTTAAAAAAAGTTACGTTTCTATTTAGAGGTTGTCATTATTACAACAACGAATTATATATTGCATTATTCCTATGCAACAAATAACAAAATGTTTTAGACATAATTATTCTGCTGTTCTGTTATAACAATAACAATAATTGTTGGCCAGGGTTATCGGAATGTGTGAACAAGTAAGCACTATGTAACTATCAGTCGGTGTGTGACAAAGAGAACTTCATGTTGACCACGTTCCAAATTACGACACGAATAATGAATGTTCCGAATTTACGATTATAATTTTTAAGTGCCCGTTATAAAGATCACTTTTATTTTTTATAGTATCATAAGTAATTTAATTATCGTGTCATTCTTTATTTACAAAATATAACAATAAGATACATAAATTACAATTTACGCAACAGCAGAATAACGACAACAGTTTATAATAATAAATTTGTGAAATAAATTATTTCTTTATACCTGAAATAAATAACCTTTTTCATACTTACAGTTCTGTTCTTTTCTATACCTGATACTTTATTACGGTATTGAAAAGTCGACCTTTTAGACCTTGATTTTTTTGGTGAAATGATTAATAAGTATTTAATTTGAAACGATTTAAAAATTGATTTTTTTCGTTAATTATCCCATCATTAATCCATCCCTACAATATATGCGAAAGCTTATCGTGTTAACTTTATAAAAGGCGTAAAGGCTCCAGAGCCTCTAAGGCTAATAGTAGAGTCAGTTCGAAAACAAAAAAAAAAGTGTTAACTTTTAAAGCTTGAGTTGGCACTGTTGGCGCAGCATAGAGTAAAGTAATATGTGTCAGATGCTGTATTGCAGTATTATCAACAGCAGAGTTTATTGAAGTGAGACTTCTTATGCGACTTCCAAGCGTTAAACGTTTAACGCACATTTTCGGTCTCTCCTCTTTGTGTGAGCCAGAGCGAGAGAGTAAATGTCGATTATATTGCAGAATGTTTAAATAAAATAGGAAATGTCTTTTAAAATAAAGTTTCACTTCTATCGTGTGTGAATCGCACACACACCTTTTTTTGAAGTGAAACTTCTTATGCGACTTCCAAGCGTTAAACGTTTAACGCAAATTATCGGTCTCTCCTCTTTGTGTGAGCCAGAGCGAGAGAGTAAATGTCGGTTATATTGCACACTGTTTAAATAAAATAGAAAATGTCTTTTAAAATGAAGTTTCACTTCTATCGTGTGTGAATCGCACACACACCTTTTTTTAATTAGTCATCCAATTATAGAGATACTTAATTAAAGGTTCGAAAAGTGCAAATTTCTACATATTTTTTTATTATTTAACATATCTGCTAAATGTTCAGACACAAGATCTTGAATATCTATACCAAAGAGATTGTAATCAATACGTTTAATCTATACCTACTAAACATGTAACTCTGCAAAATTTATTGCGTTAACTCAATAACTCAAGCGCAATTTACTGCGCCGGCGCATTGTGTTAACTCAATCAACTATATGCCATGTCTTAGCAAAATGGTACGTGCCAAGTGAGTCGCCAGACGCAGTAGACGCGCGTAACCCGAAACTCTGACTGCTGCGGCGCTGTGCCGTGGCCGGCGCGCTGCTCTGAAGTGCGATATGTGCCAATACCATTGAAATAAGTGTGTTTACTCATCCGGCGCAGTAAACTGAGTTTGGTTAAATTGTGCGGCGTATTGCAGTGTTACTGTATATTATTATAATATAATTTACTCTGTGAGGTTACACATCACAGAGTGCTTTATTACTTTACCCATGTCTATTGTCTAATACTTTGTTTCTGGTCTAATATTCCTCTACGTACTCTGTGGTCTAATATCTACAAGAATTATCTAATAAGGTTATTAAGGTTAAAATAAATAAATTAATATGAATATATGGAAAGTTAAATACACCACAGTTACCCCGTATCTGATACGTATCGGAAGATGTCATGTTAAAATTATATCTAAAATCAATGCATTTTCAGTCGCTAATGGTTTATTAAGTTAGATATTATTATATTAAAGTAATTCAAATCAATGTTTACTTTAGAGATTTAGGATTCTGTTTTCAGTACAAAGTACTCTGTGCCTACCTACTTACTATACCACTACAAGTAGTTATCTAACTTGTTATCTATTATGTATTTACAAACCCAAGGTCAGTTTATCAAAATTTTATTTATGAAAGATTATTTCGATTGTTACATTAATAATTACATATAGATATACAATTCTTATTTTCTTGTCATCTTTTCATGTCGGTGAGTTTCTTTAATGCAATTTTCTGTAACATTAACTTTTCATTTTTTGTTTTGTACTTCACATTATTCATTGGTCTCCGCTGCTTTTGGAGCACATCGAAGGCTAATCATTAATCTAAGGATTGTACCTTTTTTTAGGATGAACAAACATGAATTGCAATGTATATTTTATTGGTGTTGACGTCGGTTCGGGAAGTGTTCGAGCAGCCTTAGTTGATAGCAATGGTCACATTTTGAAGACTGCAGTAAAAGACATTAAAGTGTGGAAACCACAAGTTGGCTTCTATGAGCAGTCCTCAAATGATATATGGAACTGTTGTTTAACTGTTATTAAGGTAAGTAGCTATTTTAAACAGTATCTTTGGTTTCTATTAAGTGCAATTTTAAAGCATGAGCATAATTTTAATATGGTATCACAATTACATTCATGCTTAATTTATTTTAATATTTTCCATGGTTTTTTGAAATTTAATAACATTATTGCCATTTATTATTTTATTTACCTCTATTATTGCCATTAATATTATTATAAACAATACATTGATGGGACTGTGCTCTTATGTAGCTTAAGTAGTCAATGTTCCTTCGAAAGTAATATGCACATTGCAGGAACAAAAAAAAAAGCATTGTAAATAATTGATTGCTTGTTTGCTCAAGATTCAATATATTCTCTTGCTTTCAACAGCTGTGGCATCTAGCAGCAGAAACTCTAGTAGTATAATCATATAAATAATAGGTCCTTACAAATTAAATTGGCTTTTTATTTGGAATTAGTAAGAATTAATAATTAAGTATTGTATTTGTATAATAAGTATTGAATTTCTTTCCTTGCAAGAAATTGTCTAAATTTCGAAAAAAGTGGTAATCTGTTGGAGCAAGGTCCGGGTGGGTGTTGAAGACATTCCAACCACAGTTCCTCTAATTTAGCGACTGTCTGTCATAAAGTATGGGGTCTAGCGTTGTCCTAAAGCAGCAGTGGGATAGAGAGGTTGACCAGTCTCGGTTGTTTAATGGCTAGCTTTTCGATAATGGTTTGCAATTGTTGATAATTCAGATCTGATGTTATCGTCTGCCCAGATTTTAGTAAGCTGTAGTGTATGACTCCAGCTCTGTTCCACCAAACACCAGTACGTTTTTCTGAGTCAACTTTTGCTTGGAACAGGATTTGGCCAGTTCCCCTGGGTTCAACCGTTGCGATGAGCGTTTCCGATTGTCGTAAAGGATCCATTTTTCCTCACAAGAAATAATAGGATTTAAAATTCCCTCGTTGTTATGAGGTTGAGTAATGTAACTTAGCAACAGTACTCAATGCGTGTTGGTGTGCTTCAGTCAATTCATGCGGGACTTTTTCATTTTTCCAATTTGTTTCAAGCGAATTAAAATTGTTTTATCACTCACACTAAAGCCTGCCGTTAACTTTGACGTGGTTTGCGATGGATCCGCTTCCACGATCACCTATAATTCTTCATTATCAACTAGGGTCTCCAGCTATCCACAGGGTTTGTTTCATAGGTCAAAATTTACATCGTAAATAACGCGATATTTTAAGTTTTCCATTTTGTGTCATGCCAAAGAAAAATCAAATGGTGTGAGAACAAATGTATCACTGAATTCGAAACACAAATACACAAGCCTAAATTTGAAATATATTTGAATTTGGAATTCCTAACCTAATACCAGATATTTGAGATCAAGGTGGACAGTTCAACAAAACACCAATTTCATATGTAAGGACCGAATACAGTCAAACCTGGGTAAGTGAGAACTGGATAAGTGAGAAAACTCTATAAGTGAGAGTAATAGCCAAGACCCGTCATTTTAAGCTCCCAAAACCTCTATTAGCGAGAAACAGAAACCTTTGTAAGAGAGAGTCGTTTTTCCCTCATGGACCTCCTTAAGCGAGACTGCTACTAATCTATACCTCTATAAGTGCCAGTCGAGCTTTATTTATTTATATTTTTTAGGAGGAACAAATGACAAAACAAATTACAAATTTAACATCTGCCACAACTTCCTACCATTATTTTTGTATTGTTTTCTCGTCAATATTGTACCTATTCTATTTCGTGGAACTAAATAACGTTGTTATTTTATCGCATTCGTACTTTGGATATGCGGCGGTTGTTGATCAAGCAATATTTGACAAAATTTATGAGTTAGAGAGAAACATTCAAAATACAAAAACAGAAACCGAAACGAAATTACGGATTTTTTTAAGTGTAAATAAGTTCTAAATAAAACAAAATTACATAGTCCATGAATTTTTGTTTTGTTTTCGTAAGCATCTTGATACCTACCCTTATAAAGTTGCTGTGACTTGTTATTGCTGCGTACCTCTATAAGAGAGAAACGCTACCCATGTACCTGCATTAGCGAGAAACTCGGGTTAATGAGAAACCTCTATAAGCGAGAATAAGATTGTGTTCCCTTGAACTCTCGCTTATTCAGGTTTGACTGTATATAAATACTTTAAAGTGTGATTATATATATTATTTATTACAAATTTGCCGCTATAATACAATAAAATACATATAATTCATCATATCTGTACTATTAACATTCTTAATGTTGATATTATTGTATAGTTGAAAAAAGGATAAACCCAATTGAGTTTCTTGCTGGTTCTTCTAGATGACTGGATTCCTCATCATTCATCATTCCAAACCGATAGTAATCTTTTGATGTTCATAATTGCCTTCTAAGGACCTAAATTAAATAAATAGTGATTTTATTTTTGATTAATGAATTATTTTTTACTATTTATGATAAGTGTAGTTAATAATTAATTTAAAAATATGTAATTTACTAATTAATATATCTATTATCTTCATAGGAAGTAATTGAAGACAGAGATCCATCTACTATTAAAGGAATTGGTTTTGATGCAACATGTTCTCTAGTTGCCCTGGACAAAAATGGCAACCCAATGGCGGTGAACAATTCAGAAAATAATGAACAAAACATCATTATGTGGATGGATCATCGAGCACAAGTTGAAGCTGACATAATTAATAAAACAAATCACGATATATTGAAATATGTGGGTGGGAAGGTCAGCTTAGAAATGGAAATGCCAAAATTACTTTGGTTGAAGAAACACCTTGCTTCAAAATGGCCCGATTTTGGTTATTTCTTTGATCTTCCAGATTTTTTGACATGGAAAGCAACGAAATCAATGAGCCGATCATTGTGCTCTTTAGTATGTAAATGGAATTATGAATATGCTACAGACGGTACAAAGGGTTGGAATGTAGGCTTTCTACTTGATATAGGACTTGAGGATTTAATAGAAGATAATTTCAAAAAAATTGGTAATACAATTTTGATGCCTGGAGAATATTGTGGAGGTCTTACAACTGAAATCGCAAATATACTTGGTCTTAAAGAAAACACTCCGGTTGCTACTTCAATTATTGATGCTCATGCTGGAGGTCTAGGTATTATTGGGACAAAGGGCCCACAGATTGACCAAGATATGACAACTCGCCTAAGTCTAATATGTGGAACTTCCACATGTCACATGGTTGTTAATGAAAAAGCTGTCTTAGTTGAAGGGGTATGGGGTCCATACTTTAGTGCCATGGTTCCAAAAATGTGGTTAAATGAGGCTGGTCAAAGTGCATCAGGAATGTTACTAGATCATATTATATCTAGCCATCCAGCTGGTGCAGAACTTTTGAAAACAAAGACTACTGGACAGTAAGTAATTAGTAACACCATCATTTATCTATTGAATCTAATATGTAATAAATATTTATTTTAAGAAATTTATTGTTGCTGAGATAATTGGGATATTAAGTGTTTTAATTTAATAATTTTAAATTACATTTACGTTGTTCAAGTTCGTTTAATATGATCAACTGACACATGGGCATAGCCTGGTATTGGTAGTTCGAGGCAGCTGCTTCTTCACCTATTAAGAGCTTGGTCGGAATGCTCCCGTAAATCAGTAAACAATTTTGTCAAGCTACTATAAAAAGAATAATTTAACGTGAGTTTTCCCTTGCCTGCCTTCACCCCAAGGCCAAAATCTTATTGTAAAGCCAAAATGGGATATTATAAATGCAAAATGGCTTATTGTAAATAAAATTCCACTTCTATTTAAAATGTTTTACATTACAATTAATTACTTGACTCATATCAAATTTGGCGCAATAAATAAATATTTTCCGTAGTATTTGACTTAAGAAACCAATATTTATTGATTTCAGATAATAAAAGTGTAAGATGTCTACATATTTTCAATTAAAAATTTTTTTTTCTTTCATTTTTAATTCTGAACACTCTGTCGGCCATGTTGTGAGATCATAGGATTCTAAGCAAATTTCATGTCGGATCTTATAAGTAATGTGCACGACAAAAGTTCTGCCACCTTGAAGGCAGCCTTTTGCTACTAATGCTCCGCCGTTTTGTAGTGTTGTTTTGACAACCCTCTAGCTAAATCATGTTTTACAATTGTTTCAGAGTCAGGAATTATTTAAGAAACTTGTTATCTCAGATTGCAACAAGAGAAGGTCTGCCTGACGTCAGTCTTTTAACAAAGGATATTCATATATGGCCAGATTTCCATGGAAACAGATCACCATTGGCAGATCCGACGATGAGAGGCATGATCTCGGGATTGTCTATAAACAATAGTGAAGACAATTTAGCTTTGATGTACCTTGCAACAATACAAGCTCTATCTGTAAGTTTATTTTTATAATACTTAAAATAGTGGTTAAAAGGTTAACAGGCATTATTTTGCAAACAGCAAGATTTACTCCTAATCCACATCGTGATGAAATCATAGCATACTCTCAAGTTTAAAACCTGTCACTAAACATTTAACGGTATTCTATTTGATTAAGAAACCGTCCCATTTCTATGCTTATCGTATAATCAACCAGTATTAAGTAAATTGTTTAAGGTTTTTCAATTAATCCTATTGAACCCTATCTAATCTAATACATCTAATACAGTTTATGTATATTGTAAAATTTATCTTAAGCTATTTGCTTAAAATGATTGTAATACGCTTATGAAAATGATAGAACGTAAAGCAGTAAGTTATTGGTATTATTTGTTACAGTATGGCACACGGCACATTATAGATGCCCTTGTAGCAGCCGGATATGACTATTTCAAATCACTTTTAATATGCGGTGGATTATCAAAGGATCCTCTATTTGTACAAACACAAGCTGATGCAGTAAATTTACCTATTCTAATTCCCCATGAAAAAGACTCCGTGTTAATTGGATCCGCTATATTAGGAGCCTGTGCGTCACAATACTTCAGTGATGTTCGGGATGCTGTTCAACATATGGGTGGAACAGCAGATGTTATACAACCAAATGGACATACTAAAATGTTTCATGATAGAAAATATAAGATATTCTTGGAAATGTTTAAAGATCAACTTAAATATAAGTCTATTATGAATTCTTCAAAATTATAAAAAGTAATATGTCTCTAAAACAGTTAATTATACTACTCAAAAGAACGTTGTCATGAACTTGTTTATATAGAAATTAATTTAATATCATTTCTAAAAAATGATGTCTACTCTTCAATGAAGTGTATAAATATGAATCTTTATTGAGTCTTATTTGTCATTATGAAGCCAGTTCATATTGTCTGTTTAATCAACTGTCTGTTCCTTGCTAATAATGCATTTTGTATGTACCAGGAAGTGGTTGTTTGCTCCTCTAGGTTCATTTGGCTGTGGTATTTCGAACTCCGTAGCCGCGGCGCCTGGTTGCAAATATTTCACATTACTCGCTGAGCCTAATAAGCCTATGCAAAGTTTATTTCCCTGGATCAGTCTTGTAATCAACGATAATCTAATTATTCTAATATATCTAAGCGTATATTAATAATAATAGAATTATTCTAATATATAAGTAATTGCAGCTCTGATCAAAGAGATACTTGCTACATGTGATTATTTTGAATATTGTTCTAAAGCAAATACCATTGTATGACAAGGGTCACCCATTCAACATCGAAATTAACAATTATCTTTTTCGTAAAACCTTGTTTGACCTATAACCATAGACCTTGAGCCAATATGATGACAATTACATTTAATGCTTTGCAAGTGTTTTGTTTCCATTTATGTGATGAAGAGAGTCAGTTTCAAAATAACCACTTTCTTTAGGTTCATTAGACGATGCAGTCTGAAAAAGATATAATTACTTACACGATTGCAGACCAGACATCAATGTATTCGAAAATATTATATACTTCGTGTTTTGCGTGTAAATATCTATAAAATTAACCAGGTGTGGTTTATCCAACTCATGAGGATCGTGTATATAGGTCGTCATTAAGTCACTATCCAGAATACAATTGTCTTTATAAAAAATGTCGTTAGAAACAGATTAGTTTTTTTTTTTAATTCTAAATTTTTAGAGGCTAACAGATTAGATAAAAAGGTTACATGCATATAATTTTATTATAGGTAAGCAATTATTTAGTACAACACCCACCTTCGGTATGCCGACGACATAGTAGTCTTGGCTGAGACCATGGAGGACCTCCGTGCGATGCTCGATGACCTCAGTAAAGCCTCTGAACGAGTTGGTCTTAGAATTAACATGGACAAGACGAAGATTATGTCGAACGTCCATGTAGCGCCAACTCCCGTGAAGATCAGAGACTATACGCTTGAAATTGTTGAAGATTATGTTTACCTGGGACACACCATCCAGTTAGGTAGATCCAATTTCGAGAAACAGGTCATTCGTCGAATCCAACTCGGCTGGGCTGCGTTCGGGAAGCTACGTAACATATTCTCGTCCAAGATACCGCAGTGTCTCAAGACGAATGTCTTTGACCAGTGTGTGTTGCCAGTGATTACATATGGTGCTGAGACGTGGTCGCTAACTATGGGCCTCATAAGAAAGCTCAAAGTCACTCAAAGTGCAATGGAGAGGGCTATGCTCGGAGTTTCTTTGCGTGATCGAATCAGAAATGAGGAGAACCAAAGTGACCGACATAGCTCGAAGAATAGCCAGACTTAAGTGGCAGTGGGCTGGCCACGTAGCTCGTAGAACATACCGGAAGACGCAGCGTGGTCAGACCCGTCACAAGGTGGTCCAACGACCTGGTAAAGGTTGTGGGAAGCCGCTGGATGCGGACAGCACAGGACCGGCCGTTGTGGCGATCTTTGGGGGAGGCCTATGTCTAGCTGTGGACGTCTTTCGGCTGAAATGATGATGATGAATTATTTATTGTAATATTTTCACCTGGGTAGATTAATCTATATAATTATGTTAACATTGTACATAACTTTAGTATTTGTTGTAGAAAGACAATCGTTAAATTGAAATGGAAACAATTTACACACTTCCAACCTTCATTCGTATGAACTGTGTTAATGTACGCTCAAGTGTTTTTCTTGTTGAATAAAGAAGTGTATTTTCTACAGTTGTTGTTTAATTTATTCAAATCAAAAAAATGCGGTCCTATGTTATTTATAATCGATGTTCTTTTATATATATGTGTATCTACTGTACATGAAGCAGCAACCAAAAAATTGTAATATGTATAAAGCCAAACATACATAGAATTACCTATGTATTATTTTTCACCTACTTAATACATGTAGCCAGTGACGTAGCTAGGTAACCAAAGGCCCTAGTGCAAAATAACTATTGGGGCCCTATTTAAACTGATGAATATATTATATAAATATTTTAAAGATGGTATCCATATGTGGTTTAGATTCCTCCAATTCGTACTGAGCGTTTTGCTTCAACTTTTGTAATGCGTACGGCCAGGGAATGAAATGCCTTAGTGGCGTCTTTGTTTCCTGACAGGTACACCTGGGTGTCTTTAAGTCAAGAGTGAACAGGTATTTTCTAGGCAAGCATCTTTCATCGTCGGCTGAATCGTTGCTTACCATCAGGTGAGATCGCGGCCAAATGCTTGCTTATCATGCGTAAAAAAAAACAGCTAAGGTACCTGCGGGTAAAAAGAGCCGGTGTCTATAAAGGTCCACCACAACAAAAACACATTTCTAATACATTTATTTAGGTTCCATTCATGCACACATCTAAAGGACCAATCAGAAGGCTAATATGCGAGCGCTCAACCTCACGCGGGCCGCCATCTTGTCAGTAGCCACGACGCCGTCTAAGGAGTAGGTGTACGCCACTCTTTAGTAAGTTTATTCGTAAGATTGCAAGAAGTTTACGGGTAAAATAAACAAAATTTTATACAATCCCCTATTAAGAAGTTCAAATAAAACATCATTATGGATAAATCAAGGTAAGTACACCATCATTTTCCTTGTTTTGTACATTTTTCATTTAATTTTGTAAAACTACTCTAAAAGTCTAACAAGAGCCACATTCCGGGTGGGTTAAGAGGCCGGCCCTTGTTAAACTTACGAAACATATAATCTTTTTAGACAAATTAATGACATTTCATTGTTTCTTTGATACGTATTTTGAGTTACATTTCTTAAAATAAAAAAAATAAATTTAAAAATGTTTGGAATTAAATTTACTAAGATTTAGATACTCGTACATTTCATAAATACATTTTTTTGTTTATATCATTCGATCAAATTTTTACTCTTAATTGTATAGCTAGTTATGTTAATTAAATGTCAAATTGAAAGTCTACACCAATATTTGTTTATTTTTCAGGACACCAGCCATGAAACCTCTTGCTCGTGGAAGTTGGACATTGCAACAGTTACAAAACGCCATGGACGCTGTTAAAGGAGGAGTAATGTCTCAACGTAAAGCGGCCAGGACGTATGGTGTTCCTAGAAGAACTTTGGTAAATCATCTGAAATCCGGAAAAGTAGAAAAACAAATAGGGCGTCGCACAGTTCTGACCGCAGAACAAGAAAATGACTTGGCGTTAAGAATCAAAAGACTTGCATCTATAGGCTTTCCTTTGACGCCTAAAATAATACGTCATCAAGCATTTATTTTTTGTGAAAAACACAATATACCCAATAAATTTAATCAATCAATAAAACGAGCTGGAAAAGATTGGTTAAAATTATTTCTTAGAAGGCACCCTGACATATCAAAACGGAAGGTCCAGATTTTAAACCCAGGTAGAGCTCAAAAGTTAAATAAGCATATTGTAACACAACATTTTGAAGAGTACAAAAAAATATATGAAGAACTAAATATCAGAGACCATCCACAGCGCTTATTCAACATGGACGAACAAGGTTGCAGACTAACTATACACAAGCAACCAATAGTTTTAGCAAAAAAAGGATCAAAAAGGGTTGATATGGTTGCACCTGAACACGCAGAAAACGTGACAGTAGCTGCTTGTGTGAATGCATTGGATAATGCGATTCCCCCAATGATAATATTTAAGGGTAAAAGGTTAAAACCAGAATTTAATGACAATTTACCTTCAGGGTCACTTGTAAAGATGGCTCCAAAAGGAAGCATGACTTCGTCATTATTCGTAGACTTTATTCATCACCTAGGAAAATACAAACCCGAAGGTAAGTGTCTGTTAGTTTTTGATGGCGCTTCACGCCATCTTGATTATAATATTGTTGATGCAGCAGATGATGAGGATATTATCTTATACTGCTTACCATCTAATACAACGCATGAACTTCAGCCATTAGACAAAAGTGTAAACAAATCATTTGAACACTTTTGGGATCACATGACTTTATTTTTTTTCTATCAATACCCTGATAAAAAAATAACAAAAGCTCGATTTAACTCAATTTTCGATAAAGTATGGTCAAAATGTATGACTCACGAAAACATAGTCAGTGGATTCAGAGCTACTGGGCTTTATCCATATAATCCAGAAGCAATACCAGATGAAGCATATGCTCCCTCTGTATTGACTGAGAGACCACCAGAAAAAGAGCTTTTTTCCACAGGACATATATCTCCAACTCCTGGTCCTTCCAATACAAATGTACGACATGCAATTTATAGTCCTAGCGCTGATAGTTCTGATTCCGATCAGACATATATTAACCAAAGTCCATGTTCACCATCTTTGCTCCAACAAACTGAGTCTATACCATTTATCTCAACAGGATATAGTCACAGTAATAAAAAATTAGTCGACTACAGCTCAACTGACACAGATTCTGAAACATTGGACTTATCAGTTCAAGTAAAAAAACCTAAGTCAATAACCAGACCAATAATTTACAGTTCTGACTCCGACACTTCTATTGATGAACAATTGATTTCATGTCAAAGACCTACACTGAGTTTCGATTCTATAATAAATTTGTATACTTCTTCGGATGACGGCAACAAATACCCAGGATCAAAGCAACAACATACTCCTATCAAACAGGTAAATATTTCGTGTGCTCATGCTGAGTTAATAAGGCATGACCAACACCTTGTTTCAAGCAACGACGATTCGGAAGATGATATTCCATTAGAAAGGTTGAGAGTCAAACATTTCTCTACTAAATCTCCATTTCAACAGTTAATACCCACGCCAAATTATGCTGTGGTTAAACAGAATCCAAGACAAAAAGCAATCAATTATAAAGCCCTTATAGTAACAAAGGATTTATTCACAGAAAGAGAAAAGAAAAAAGGAATTCAAAAGAGGAAAATGAAAGAAAACGATCCTCTAAAAATTGAAAATAAACTTAAAAAACGAAAGACAGAAACCAAGAACAACCAAACAAACAGAACCAAAAATAACAAGAGAGAAAGTAAAACAAAAACTGTCATAAGAAATGAAGGTAAAATGCAGACGACAACAAAAAAAAGAACCAATGAAAGTGATAAAAGAGATGATAGTGATAAATGGTATTGCTACGCATGTCATACAGAAAAATGTGAAGATATGCGACAGTGCCCATTGTGCCAAAAATGGTTTCATGAACAATGTCTGGGCTTAAGTAAAGAAGATTTAGATTTTGATTGCCCAATTTGCAACTAAATTAAATGAACAAAATAATTATTGATCTCTCTAACTTTTGCATTTAGAAAATGTTACATTGTTTATTTCTTTTTTATTTTTAGTTTTAATAGTTATATCCTAATATCTTGAAAATGCTATTAAAAACATTTTCTATAATAAATATTGTTGTTGAGTTTCTGATATTTACTGATTTATTTGATACTTAACACTTATTTAAATTATTATAGCGTAATTTATTATTTCATATGTTTAATAAGGACCATCAGTATTTTTTTGTAATTACATTTGATTCAACTTTTCTTTCCTGTCTGAAATTGTGAAAGAGTAAAGGATTCTTTAATGGAAAACATAATGTTGTTGTTGATATTTCATTGAAAAAACTTTTTATTTTAATTTATTTGTTACATAAGTTTATTAAGGTCCACTATAGTATTTTCCCTTTAATTCGTTGTAGCTAAATTGTGATTCAATGCCAAAATGATAATGCACACTAGAAGGAAGTAAAACACTGAGTGTTTATTACAGTTCCACTTTAAAATACTAAAATAATATGTGGTCTTTATAATACTACCTAGGTTTATTAAGGACCATATCTAAGGTTTAAAAAAAATGTATGTTTTGATAAAAATAATTATAGAAACATAAATATTTGTACTGTTCTAGACGAATAAAGCTTTAAATATTTCTCATGTGATTTCTTCTTTTGTTTAATTTTCAAATTAATACAATTTAAGCAGCTTTAAATAATAGTGGCCCTTGTTTACCGCAAGTACCTTATGAAGAGTTTAAGAACTGCCGGAACCGGAATGGAAGACGAAAGTAACGTAGTAGGTAGATAATTTAAAAAATAACGACGTAGATTACAATTAATAATGTAGGTAATAGGTAATAAAATGAAGTAGAAAAGATGAAAGGGCTTATTAATGAACGTCTGATCTACCAGCTAATAATAAAATAAGCTATTTTATAATCTTTTCTTAGCTTTATTTTTTGCAAAAGTATTAATGATTTCGGTTAAATCCAGGCTTGATGTGGCTTTAATAAATGTTAATAAATATTTCGTTATTAATTAATATTGTAATAATATAAAGAAATAAATACGTAATTTATTGAATAGATACATTGAATTTTGAATAAACTGATTAAGTTTATAATTTGTTGCGCCGATCCGTGTCAATCTACTAAAGAATTAGCGGCATAATTTGACGTTAGCATACCCACAATATTGACACAATTGCAGTCATAAGATTAAAAAAAATGATAAACGGTTGCCCCAACATTTGACTGATATGCAGAGAGCAACGCGCGTTGACGATTACCTTCGTTAAAGAGATACAGAAATAAAGGTATTTTGGATCAAGTTGTGACATATTATGAAAAGCGGATCCTTTACGATAATCCCAAGCGAACAACGCTAATGCTGACCCCAGATGAAATGCCAAAACAATGAGCATTGCGAAGCTTGCCCCCAGAAAAGTGATGGTAACTGTTTGATGGTCAGTTCAGGGCCTAATTCACTACAACTCCGTCTGATCTCGTCAAGCAATAACAACAAATGTCTACTGTCAGAACTCCGAACAATGGTGGCGAAATTAGCAGCAAAGTAGCCTTGACTCGTCAATCGGGTTACACCATTATTGCTTAATTAAATGGTAATTACATAATTTAAGCCTTAATGTATAGCGAAAGGAACTTTGTTAGTACTGGGTATCCCACGATCTCCAGCTTTTTTTTCTTGAAAATTATTAATTGATAGCTTTTATTTTATTTACGATTAAGTTGTTCTGAATATTTATTTCATTACTTATTTAACAACTAGCGACCCGCCCCGGCTTCGCACGGGTGCACTGCTGAACTAAATGTACCTACCTACCACAGAATGTCCTTATAAACAACATTTACAGCTTTTTTCTCATTAGATAATATAAACATGTTTTGTTTAGAGGTTACTCTTGAAAGAGCGACATATAATTGACCATGGTATATAGGGCCGGTACCGCCGCACTTCCCTACATTTTAAATCTGTAATATCTTCGGGAATATTCATTTAAATTACATGCTGTAAAGGGCTATATTGATCTATATTAAATGGACAATAGATTTAAGGTACTTAATTGGATAAGGATTAATGCTGTATTGCTTAAAATCACTTCGTAAATAAGCCATTTTTTCCCGTAAAATGTAAAGGATAAAAAATGATTATTGTGGGTTATCATTAAGAGATAGACATATACCATCGCGGACTTTTTTGTTGACCTTTTTAAGGTGTACAATACTGTAGTACATTATTTTGATTTATCTCGTGGGGTTCAGCCAGCGTTTGCAATGTAAGCGCAAAAAATGTGTTTATTTACGACATCACTTAGAAACCTCTAAATTTACCAGTGTTTCTCTACAATATTATGTATGTATTATACATATAAACCTTCCTCTTCAATCACTCTATCTACTACAAAAAACCGCTTCAAAATCCGTTACGTAGTTTTAAAGATTTAAGCACACATAGGCGACTTTGTTTTATACTATGTAATGAAGACGGCGCCAAGGGTGAAAATATTTTACATTATCCACTTTTATAATTATTACAAATGTAAATCTGATATGCGGACATATTACAGGTAGCGGGTAGTGGGTAATAGCGGCTTTTTTGGACAACGAAACTATCTATTGAACACTCATTAAGGGTTCCAAAACTTATCTATTTTAGTAGCTGTTTGTTTTTCAGTTTGTAACTATTTAGTATACGTTATAAAGCCATCGATGACACTATAATCTATAATATTATTATTGAACATATTTTTGTTGCAGATTCGCATACTTCTTTTGAGAACAGTGCTACTAACCATGGCCAGTCTGATATGGTAATGATAGAGGTGGTGATCATTAAGATGTAACCGTCACACGTTACACTTCACAAAATATAATTGTTCATCTTCATCAATCTTTAACCCAAATCCGTCTTCTTATTCTCTTCTTTTTTCTCATTAATTTAGACATATTCTACTGCTAGTTGTAATACAATACTATTTAATTCACTTTGAATGTTTTCCATTGCGAAAAGTGTGACACTGACACGTACTGTCTCGTGAACTGGCTTGTGTATACGTCTTGCAAATAGAGGTATGCAAGAACTCAAATAACATGCAAGTTTAACTTGCAAATGTATCCACAGTGTGCCAGTTACTTCTACATGCCGTTAACCAGTTAACTAGCATACACGCTACTGTTCCGTTTTATAGGCATGTGTGTTTCCGCCTTAACAATGATGAGCTAAAAAACGGTCGCTCAGGTCGAAGAGGTTTGCTAATTTCGTTGACTTACAAGCCAAAAAAGTCATTCGTGTGATTTCTTGACATTTGTTGCAGACAGACAAATGCTGGGGGTGCATTGTGTAACTTTCTTTTAAAATATAGCAGATGTTCATTTATTTATCTCATGTGAAATAGCAGTGATAAAAATATGTCATGCAATTTTTTTTAAATTTATAATGGCCAATGGATATATGTCCTTTAAGCAACAAATTATTTTAGAATAGCAAAAATTGCACGTCTAGGTAGAATGTGTGTAATCGTGCAATTTTCATATAGTTTACAATCACTAAAGGATATACCGGAACCGCGGCGCGGCCTTGTACATAAAGTAGTGCTGTATTACTGCCCCATACAGTTTCATGTAAAAAAAGAATGGTCGCGACGCGACGTGCCGCGCCGCTCCACTGCAGTTCATTTCCGCTTCGTGCGGTTTAACCTTGTAAATAATAGCAAATTAATGTTACAGTTGTGAATATGGACAATATGGTATATCGCTTAAATAAGCAATATCGGTTGTTCTGGAACCTCACTAAAATATAGCACGGTGATTGTTCCAATCGCCCATTGTACAATTTAGAAAATTACTATAGTTATTCACAAATGATTCTTGATTATAGAGAGTGGGATAGGTTTTTGAAAATAATTTATATTTTTAATACTTATTGGTTAACATGATAATGAAGAGTTAAGATTTTAGGGTGTTATATCTGATAAAACATGATTATCCCTCCTATCTTATCCCACGTAAATAGGGTCGCTACAGGATTTTTTCCTCTTTCACTCTCGTCTGTTAGTTGTCATCTCAGTATTTATACTTTTTATACACATGTAATTCCTCACACAATTCATCTATACCTTGTTAGGTCTTCTCTACTCCTATCTACCTTTAATTTTTATTTAACGACTTTTGACCCTACACATGAGATGTTCACAACAGAGTAACCTATTTCTTTTGAACTTCTCTGTATCTTTGTCCGGCTTCCCTTCCCTTTCCCTTAAATTTTAGAGATATTCTTGGATCACATATGATCTCCGAGACCTGTTGCTATTTTATTCATCCTATATTTATCTTGTTCATTTGTGTCCGAAGCAGGCTGGTGTGGATGGAAAACTTTTGATTCCGTAGTCACATTATCTCGGAATCGCTAAAAATGTAGCGAAGACTAAAATGTGAAATAATATAATTTTCGTGCAATTTTAGCCAGTTAATATTTTATTGGGTAATTGTAATAAACGAGCTCTAGCAACACGAAAATAAGTAAATGTGTAAATTTTGGGGTGGAGTAGAAGCTATCTGAAACATTTCGTATATTTTTATAGCACGGGTTATTAAGTTGTTAATCAAAATGAATTTCCGAAGCGTTATAATAAAAGGGCTTTATTATAAAAATTAATTTATTGAAGTAAAACAATAAATTCCAGGTTGTCAATATTGACAATCGAGTTAGGTACGTGCATAATGCGGCCAAAATAAAAGGATACAAATTTATTGATCAGATAATGTCATTTAGTATTTTTTTATTTATTAGAATTGCTTTCCTCGATAATGCTAGGTATCGAAAGTTTCCTCAACATTATTGAGGATAAATTTGGGTTACATAGTTACACTTGAGTTACATAGATATTGGTATTTTATTCTTTATTTCTGTTTTGTAGGTCAAGATGTCGAAACGCACAGCTGAAGAAGGTAGCAATGGAAGCAGCCAGCCCCCAATTAAGAAAGTCCATTTTGAACCCCATCTCATAGGTCCAGTTTCCACTCTTGAAGAAATGGATATAAAAGTTTTACAGTTTCAAAACAAAAAATTGGCTCAGGTATATCTAATTTATTGTTAACCTTGGTGAAGTATTTGGTATATTTTTAACAAATCATGATCAGCTGTTCCATTGGCATAAACAATATTGTTCATATAATATTTTAGTTGACAAGTGTTTAATTTCCTTGTCTTCTATTTAACGTCATGACCTAATTATGACATACAAGTTTATGGATTTCAAAATATGTAACTATTTAACATTATAAAAAAAAAATTAAAGCCAAGTAAAATGTTTCTATACAATAAAGGTAATTTAATTAAAATCACATTTACAAACTGTAACATTTCACTTTGTTTGATATTTTGTGTATTTTGTTTACTATGATTTAATCTCCTGTAAATGTTTATAAAAAAACTATATTGAAGTAACCTTAAACTTTGTGAGTAATTTTTTTTGGTTAATTATATAAAAATGTTTTTAAGATATTACCACACATCAAATTTCTTGCAAATTCCCTTTTGAAGTTAATATACATACATACATTTGTGATAGCACATACATTTTATATGTTTTAAAATATATATTTTTTTCGAAACAATTTAGTAGGAAATTATCTCACCTCATGTATCATTATAAAAAGCGATGTCTTGACTGATTTATCACTGCCCAGATGAAAGTACTTAGGAAAGAAATTTAAACTTTGGGGTGGATAATGGTGAGATTTCGTGCAGTTCAACCCACTGAGGTGATGAAAGTTTATATAGGCAATAATATTTTAATTACAGATTTTTATAAATATTGGTATGAATTTTCTTCCATACAATTAATTAATGACAATTATAAGCATTTTTCAAAATTAAATATCTAAAGATGTGAAAGGGAGTGACAAAGTTTCTATAGGAAATAATAATTCTACATTCAGTTAATTTTAATTTCATTAAAAAACTGTGTTATACTTATAGTCTATGTTAGCAAAGTTGTGGGCGTAGTATACCATAAAAAGAACTCATTGATAAAAAAAATATATATAGTCTTAATATTGTCATTGTGCTTTAATAATTAAGGCAGTAAGAAAAAGGAATAAGGCAGGAAGTATAATTATTATAATTAGTCAAATGTGATAAATAATGTTTACTAACAAAGTGTTGCCTAGCAACCAATGGCAGGCAGATATCAAAAATTTTTTCCCACAAACATTGCAGATATTTTAATTTAGCTTTTCAACTGTAGGTATATTTTTTTAATTATAACAATATCTAAATAACTGTATAAAATCTTTAGCAAAAGTCATAAAGAAATTTGATCTTAAAAGTACCAAGACCATTAGAACCATAGGATTATAATGTAGGATTGAATTGCAGCTGAATTGAAGTTTAATTGTAGGACTGCTTAGAATACCGGAATTTCGCTGATGTGTGCTGATTTATTTTATAGGGTTATCAAGTAAAATTAATTAAGTTTATTTTTCGAATTTTTGGTATAAACAATATATTTAATATCCAAGTTATGTGACTGATTTGAGTAAAATGTTCTGTAATAATAATAAATTTCAAATTATGGTTACGTAATTTGCAATAATTAAGGCAACAAATTACACACATTTAATTAATTTACATATTACACAACAATTAATTAAATAACACAATTTTGTATTTTGAGAGTTGTGATATCCCTAAAAGGGTTTGTTTACATTTATTTTTTATCAATTTTGGCTATACCGAGTGAACTGTAACAATTCTTAACATGTATGTACAGTTTATTGTATGTTGTTATTTTTACCATATTTTTAAAATTAACCTCTCCTTATATGTATGCTAAGGTAACCATTTAAGTTGTAATTATGTTCGCAGAGAATTGAACAACGCCATAGATGTGAAGCAGAATTACGTGCTAGGATTGAACAACTAGAAAAGCGTCAGACCCAGGATGATGCTGTGTTGTGTGTTGTAAATCGCTATTGGAACTTGTTAAATGAAGACATCCGTGTTTTACTTCAACGTTTTGATGCTGAGACGGCAGATGAATCGGAAAACAAAAGTAAATATTATAATTTTCATTATTTTACACTATCTTCTATTTAAGTAATAGTTGAAACAATTGGGTAATATTTTTATTTAATGGTTACTTATACATATCGTGTAAAGGCATTATCAAGTTTTAATGTTAGATACCTATATTTTAAGGCTTATGATATGTACTGGTCAGGTTCTTAATAAGTTGTCAGATAAAATATCATTGGATTAATACATGATGGGACAAACCACTACATGAACAAAAGCCTTATAGTTATACATGTGATAAATATTTTATAAATTTATTATAATATACATGGATATTTTATAAACTGAGCTTTACTCAGTTTAAAGCTTGATTTATGTTACACTGGGCCAAGCGCCGGCCGGAACACAGTCAAATATGTAGAGTATACTTTTGTATGAAGTAATTCATGCTACACCGGGCCGGATTCGTCATACAACATGAACCACACGCTTAAAAATAAGTGGTGAGTTTTTTTATTCAACCAGTTATAGTCAAATTTTGTATCCCTAGCTTATCATGCAAAACAGAACAATTATTTTATATTGAATTCAAATTTTCTTAATCATTATTAGAGTTGATGTTACCTAATTATAATTTTAGATGAGAATGAAGCAACAACTTCATTCTTAATGCAACTGTCAACATGGGACAAAGAAGAACTGGATGCACAGCTTGCAAACCGTGTACAAGTGAGCAAACGAGCAGTAGCAAAGGTTTTACAAGCATTTGACAGGCTGCAGCAAAGGAATGATAAGATATGGCGCGCTATAAAAGGTGAAGGAGAAGGTAAGATCGAAAACATCTAATTTTCAGTATTAGCTGTTGATATATGCAATTCACTTAAGATAGGCATATGGTATTGCGAGCTTTTTTTAGATGTCCTAAGGAGCAATATTTTTTTAGAACATTGTATTTACGTATCACTTTCCATTACGCCAGCGCACACAGATAAAGCAGTTAGAGTGCGCTATTTCTCTATTTTTTCCGACTCACTTAACAAAAAATAAGATTTAAGGCTAGTTGAGAGGTGTAATCTAATGTTGGATACTACTATTCCTTGAAAATCTGGCTATCATATACAAAAATAATTTTTCGAATCCCATTGGTAGTTTAGTGATTATCGTGTTTGAACAAACAAACAATAAAACAAAAAACTCTTCCACTTTATATTATATAATAATTATATTATATAATAATAATAACTGATCTATTGAAAATGCCAATAGATAGCCTTAAATAGATTTACTTATGGATTAGTAGTTCCGAAGTTTACAAAAATACACATAAACAACATATAATATGCTCATACAAACATATTTACAATTTTTACCTCTGTTTAATATTATTGTACATACATAATTCTTAATTTTTGGTAATCCCTTTGCTAAATATCTAACATGATTATTACTGGTTAATTAATTCCAGTGCATAAAAGTAACAGCAGATGTAAGGCTTACTATAATTGTCCGTGATTGGCTATACAAGGAAAAAATTGTTGTGATGTATTTGGTGATTATGAGATGTACTATGCTATCTCTTATATAGTAATAATTTCAAAATATCTATACAAAACGACCTTTTATCTGTAAATGAAATTTATAATTAAACCAAGTAAAAATGAAATAATTTAATGTTATAGAGTTTCACTTTTATTATTCTGTAACAGAATTTATACTACTATGTGAATAAATGCAGACTTGCATGTCTGCTTTAAAAAATGCTACAGAGGGTGCACCAGCTCCTTCTCTTGACGAAGTGATCCGTGCCACGAATGAAGAAGTTACAGTTGAAAATCGTCGCCTTCAGGCTTTGTGCACAACGTTGCACGAGGGACACCATGCTATGACGTTGCGGGTAGCAAGATTGCAGGATGCTGTCAATAGTAGAGATACAGAGAATGCTGAGCTGAAAAATCAGATTGATGATCTACAGTATGAGCTGATGAAGGTGAGTTGTTAACTAATCTCACTTTACAAATATTGTAACTCAGTTGGTAGCGTCAGCAGCAAATCAGTCAAATGCTAAATATTTTTTGTTGTACACTAAATAAATTTTATCATATACATTAATCAAAATAGAGAAATTACTATTCTCTGAAGACTCAGTGTGAAGTCTATCTGAAATTATTTTTGTCGTATTTAGCTCAGGAACATAAGGAAGAAATCATAAACCATTGAAACTTTTGCTGTTTATAAATTCGTCAATTTTGTTAAATTGTTTGATTTTTTTTTATGATATCCTTACTGAGTGCTCCGAAGTTTACACATACACTAATGCACATTGTATTTACAAGAACAACAACAACCATAACCATAGCTTGCCCACCTAAGCTGCCTCTGTGAGATAGAATATCTGTACTGTTATGACTTCTAAATGTTACATATAATATTTTTCGATGGATTAAGATTCCATTTAATCAATAGGTCACTCATTTTCCACTCATGTTCCAGGAATTTAACATCTTAACTTTGCCCTTCCAATACATTCTTGCTAAGGTATATTCGTAAAAACTCTGATAAGCTTGATTTTTTCAAAGACCAGCTCCGTTTTAATACTTAGAAATATACATATATTGGTTGTACCGTGTTTTAGACTTAGTAATACTAATCAAAGTTTTTTTTAGGTAATAGTGCTTGATTCTATAATAAGATCCCGAAGCACATTACTGATTGCCAGATAATGAGTTCAAGAGACATGTCGAACAGGTTTTACTGTCAAAAGGTTAATATAATAAATGTGAATGATAGTGATGTCTGGAAGGGACTTCCTCTCTGTGCGTCCACTAAATTAAAGCCTTATCGAAGTTCTTCCAGTTTCTTCTCGATTACTGGGATGTTTTACGAACCGGTAGTAGTGTTTGACGTTATAAGTGCCTTCTTGGGGTCTAAACTGAATAAAGTTTTTTTTTTATTTAGTCAATAATTAAGCTATGGTTATTAACATAGGGGTTTCCTTAAATTTAGCGGCTTAGAACAAAGGGTTATTTTTAAGGAGATTTTTGTCAATATAACGTTTCTTGCAACATTATTGCGCTAAGGTTTCCCATTCCATTCCAATGTTTAGGGTAGTTCAAGACTTTAGGAGTACGCCTTTTAGGGGATTTTGGAACAAGCAACTAACGTAAAATATGTTATGAATCATGGAAGTGTTATTAAATTTATGGCTTCAAGGTGCGTTCGCGGAATGACAAGCTGGAGAATCACCTTGCAGAGGCGATAGAGAAGCTGAAGAGCTACCATCAGTCGGGTGCGAACCCCGCGACGTCGTCGTCGGGTGCGGGAGGTGGTGCGGCGGCTCCCACAAGCGCTGGAAACGCGAAGCTGGAGGATGTTGCCGCTGAGCTTGAGGAGCAGCGCGAACTCGCTAACAATCGCCTCGCCGAACTAGACCGGTTACACAGACAGCATCGAGACACGCTCAAGGAAGTAGAGAAACTGAAAATGGATGTGAGTTTTGAAAATATCTTATAGTAACTTAACGAGATTTAAACTTTGATTTTTTTTTTTGCTGCTTATAATGCAGTGGCTCCCAATATTTTTTGGAACAGGGGCCACTTGATTTTATTGTTGTTAGTAGGGTTAGTACGCCTGCGTTATAAGTGATTAATAATTTAAAACAAATAAAAATGTGAAAATTTTCCAGACAATTTTTTAGCACTCTCGGACCACCAATTGGGAACCATGTTATAAAGCAATATTTGTTTAGTAGGTTTGCATAAATAGAATACTACCTTTAAACATTGACAAATAAATGAATTGCACTTTTAACAGATAAAGCCGAAAAACCATAATTTTTGTCAATATTTAAATGAAAATGGTTTTCTCATACACACACTAATTTACATGAAATTTGAATAATATATCAATTTCCCTTAAGATATTTTCTTCTGTCTGTATATAGTAGGTTCTTCTAAGGTAGTATATCAAATATATAATTATTTAAAGATCCATAGCAGTATGATTAAGATGGGTCTTCTATCTTCTGAGACTGATTATTATATTGGTCCATGGTAGGTTTTAAATTGAAAATCTTTCGTCAAGCACCTATATGTAGGTTTCGCCAGCTGTAATAGATATTCAGTCCCGTGTTGGTCAGTGTGTCACTAACTGACATATGTGAATGTGCCTTCATATGTTAACATGTTCTTCAGATTCTATGATTTCTAGTTGATTGTAGTGGTAAAACTCATGTGCAATAAGGTTATTTTATTTAAATTTAATGCTATATAAAAAAAAAGTATTTTTTGTTTGAACTCTATGTCCTGATGTTGTTCCATTTTCCAGCATGACGCTCTATTTTTAGAGTGACATGATAAAGAATCATCAATAGTGTTATATAATATACCTACTTGGTGGAATAAGCCCGTTGGATGTCTGAGGTGGTGAAACTAAATGAGGCTCTAGTCAGCTTACAAATTCAAAAAATAATGTAGATGGAATGGATGAATAAAAAAACAATTCTCTTAGATACCTACATAAAATAATAATTATATTAACTTCATAATATTCGTAATGACCTCTCTTACTAATATAATTTATATTTTTAATAGATTTACATAATATTATCTTGCATCACATACAAGTACTACAAAAAGTAAGAATAATATTACTCCTCGTAAAGTAAGCCACGTATACGCATATTTACATTTTTTTGGCAATTGTTAAACCCGCTGACCTCGAAATACAGTCGTCTGTCCCTTTCACTTGCGTACAAAAGTGCAAAAGAGAGAATGCTGTATTAACCTCTGGGTCGTTGGATAAAGTATAGTAACAATTGCCATTGTCTGATAATAGGTAAGTAGGTACCACTGGTACCTACGTTTGTTTATATTTGTGTGTGTGTCTGTGGCATCATAGCTCCCAACCGGCTGAACCGATTTTGGTCAAGTTTCTCTTTGTTTGAAAGGTGACTTGATCGAAAGCGTTCTTATCTATGATTCTAGAAAATCTGTTCAGCAGTTTAAAGATTATCAGCTCTTTTCTAGATGATAAATCGATGATAGCATCTTTCACAGGTCTAATTGAGTCGATATTTGGTATTCTGTTACTTCAGTGATATTAATAAATATTCTAGTCCTGGGCGGTTTTTAAATCTCGAGGAGTGGTTACATTTGGAGCAGTTTCCTTAAAATTTGGAGGTCCTCCAGGGCCAAAGACTAGGGATTGGCCACCCCAATCAGCTACCCTTTTGGCCGCCACTGGTCTTGTCTACCCGAAAGGGCAGACTCTGATAAATACTATATCAATAACATTAATGGAAATACTAGATTCGTCAGCTGCCTGAGTCAGTGATCGTGGAAACAACAGAGTACAAGTGCTTGCAGAGTCAGTTCTCTGTGCTGTATAATGAGTCTATGCAGATGAAGACAGCATTGGATGAGACGAGGCTCCAGCTTCAGAATGCTAAAAATTTGCACATGCGTCAAATAGAAATGATGGAAGTGAGTACATATTCTTCTTTTATTTGGCAGATGAGATATTATTGACTCATAATAAATAGCGAATATGGCCCACATCTAGGGTGTTACTAATTGGGCTGTTTGTATCAAAGCTATTGCGACTTCAAACATTGCTCACGCTACCAGATTTAAACTGTTACCAAACGAGGGCTCGTAGCCTTTCCTATGAACAGACAGAAAGACTATTCAAGATACTTTGGTAGACAGTAGCGCAAGAATTGGTATATCTCTGTCATTCACAAAGAAACGCACACTTAAACATACCCTCACATCTTAAAATTACCTTTTGACTTGTATTCTTTTTCATATCAACACCTGCCACCAATTATTTTTAAATTCAATCTTTATTGTATGTCAGTCCTCCATGTTACAGGTATTGTCTTGGTTAAGGCTAAATTTTCTGTAATTGTTCTTGGAAATAAAAATATTTGTTGAACCACTTTTGTGCCCTGGATCAAGATTTAGGTGTTGTCCATTACTATAAAATATTTTTGTTTGAAGTTGATTGTTAAGATATGCTTTGTTGTAATTTGTATCCAAAGTACATAATTATTATTTTTTAACTGACTATACTTAGCTTTAGAGGCCCTGAAGCCTTTACGGCTTTTACAGCTTCACTGGGCTTGGGGAAGAGCGCTTAAGGCACTCAGCCAGAAAATATTTTATTTATATTAGTACTGCAGGACATATTTTTCTATGTTTTTTTTGTAGAGCGAAGAACTTGCAAGACAGAAGGCACTACGAGCAGAAATGATACAATTGGAAGATGTGTTAGGTCAGCTCAGGAAGGAGTATGAGATGCTACGAATTGAATTTGAACAGAATTTGGCTGCGAATGAGCAGACTGGCCCCATCAATAGGGAGATGAGGCATCTTATTACGTCCCTTCAGAATCACAATCAACAGCTTAAGGGCGAGGTCCATAGATACAAAAGGAAATATAAGGATTCTAGTCAAGAATTGAATAAGGCGAGTGTCAATTTGACAATTTTATTTTAATTATTAGCATGTTGAAGTGACTGCATCGTGCCTGATGGTAAACACAGTACGATCCTTAAACAACGGCGACCACCGAAAGATCGGGTCTTCAAGCCTGCAAGCTTCCCTGCAGCTGGATGTACATTGGCTGATCTCGAAACTTAGCAAACCATAAAAGAGTCGATCGTGACCCTGTTGAGTACAGTTCATTATCATCCCGCTTACAGTCAGTATTCATTCACCGGCTAAGCATGTCACCGTGGTGAGTGTTACACCTTGTGTATGGTGGCCACGATCCAGTCGTCCGACAATTGCCGTCCACACAGCAAACATAAAGACACTCTAATGACTAACTCTATCTCCCAGATATGATACAAAAAATAATTAATCACACCCAGAATATGGCCGACAAATATGAAATCATTACAATAGTAGACGCAACTTTTCCTAATCTAAAATCTATTATTTAATTTGAATTATTATTGTTATAGGTAAGGAAAGAGTTAGAAGACGCTAACGCACGGTCCGGTGGTGCAACCACCAACGAGCAGACTGACGAGAAACCACTGGCAGTAAAAAAAGAAGAACCTGACCCGGAAGTTAGTATCTGTATTTATAAATCAAATATATAAAAAGTCACTTTCTGTACTTGTCTACAGCGTGCCGGATTGTTTGACATTCATGGGTTACTGCTCTGCTCCTTAGGGTCGTATCGTAAAGTTACGTAGCCTAAAACCATCTTAATAAGGAATTTTTCAAATCAAATCTGACTGCTATTGTTTGACCGCCGTAAGCGCGACCCTCCTATTGGTCTGCGGGACGCGGGAGGGGAACAAGACCGACCAATAAGCTAGTCTGTTGCCGGCCGCCGGCAGCAATAGACGTATGGCGTATGGTCTTTTACTAGGTTTTATTTTTGTGACTGTTACATGTGAGATTGTTTAATCCGGATGGGATTACGGACTCTGCGTTTTAATTAACTATACAATCAATCAAAAGTAATAATTTAACGGGTTTTTATTATATTATATTGTCAATATATACTATTAAATTCAAAGAAGTTTCACTTCAACTGTGTGTAAAAGTTACATGTGCAATTTTTTTTCAATATTTTATTGTATATATTATGATTAGAAAATAATTATACAACAATATAAAGAGAATAATAGTATGCATATTAAATATATTATTATCATTAGATATCTGTCCCAGTTGCAATAACATGTATAAACTATTGATCTTATATGCTTATCGTCTTAATACCATGTACACCCGTACACACCCGCCGCCCTGCGTCCCGCAAACCATATGGAGGGTCGCGCTTACACCGGTTGGTCTATAGTTAGTGTATGCGTTCAAACAAACAAACCCTTAAGCTTTATAATTAAAAACGATCGTATCCTTATTTGTCAGTGCGAGGAGGGCGGCAGCGGTGCGGACGTGAAGGGTGCGCAGCCCAATCAACACAGCCGCGCCAAGATACTGGAACAAGACCAGATCATCAAGGATCTTAAGCAGCAACTCAAGTGAGTACACATGCACCTAACAACGTCTGAGTGCTAGGACACAATTGTGTCCGACTGGACCGTAACCACCATACACCGGGTGTAATAACCGCCGTAGTGGAACGCTTAATGACTACAGAAATTCCTATCCATGCTTAAATATATAATTTATTTCACTATGAATGTTATAAACTACCACTGCTTTGTTACAAACAGCCTTGCCTGGATTATTCGTCAAGAAATCCACCAGGTTTTTTTGAATATGTTACGGTTTTGCTAAGGAAATTATGTTTACATTACAGAAATTTCGATACAAAGGAAAGAAAAAGGAATTTATGTTCATATTTTTATGTGTTTATTACAAATGGGTCTCAAGTCAGTATTTAAACTGAAGGAGTTGAGAGTAATATAAAGGACTAGTTGTGCCCTGCGGCTCCGCACGCGTTTTTTATACAGAAATTAGTTTCGTCTTATAATTTTATTTATATTCGTATTATTCACAAATATTCCTATCAGTTGAGGAATGACATAATAGCTTATGCTTCCCTTATATAAAAATTCATAAAAAGACAGAACTAGAGATTTATTAATATAGATAGGAATATAAAAGATATGGATAAATACAGGAAGGCGGTGAACGAGCAGAAAGAGTTGAAATTGTTGTTGGACATGTACAAGGGCGTGAGTAAGGAGCAGCGTGACAAGGTACAGCTGATGGCGGCCGAGCGGAAAGCGCGCCAGGAACTGGAGGATCACCGCCAGAAAGCTAAGATGGCCCAGGTTTGTTATTTCAAACACTTCATGTTATTTATATCGAATAACACCTTTTACGAAATTAACTTATTGCATTGCTAATTTACTAATGTTATTTATATTGAATAACAACTTTTACGAAATTTACATATTTATTGCATTGCTTATTTACTAATGTTATTTATATTGAATAACAACTTTTACGAAACTTACTTAATTATTGCATTGCATAATTTAGGGAATAAGCACTAATTTTCCTGTCTTTTGTATTGTAGTCTTAAACTGAAGCAAATGTGTTTTGTATAATTACTTATATATTAATTAAAGTCACACTAAGTAAGTTTACTTGCAATGGAAACAGTTGTTTTCGATAAGAACTAAAATAATATTTCAATTTTTTAAATTATTTTATTTGTGGCGTCTGGTCACACTTTCCATCATCTTAACTGGTTAGATGATGATTTGGCCCAAGGTGGTAACATGCTAAGTCTTAGTGGGAGAACCGGCTCTTAAGTGCATCTATCGGAATACACATATTAAATTGTGTTAAATTCGTTATAAAATTAATTTGTCAGGAGAGCAAACGCGAGCGGCGGCTGGCTGACGAGGATGCCCTGCGGAAGATCAAGCAGTTGGAAGAGCAGAAATACGAGCTGCAGAAGCAGTTGTCGTGCGCCAGACCCAATGCGGACCCGCTGCACGCCTTCTCGAGACCCTTCGCTGGATCGCCGGTATGAATACACCGAGCACAGCTAATCATCATTACATAGTATAAAACAAAGTCGCGTCGCTCTGTCCGTCCCTATGTATGCTTAAATCTTTAAAACTACGCAACGGATTTTGAAGCGGTTTTTTAAATAGATAGAGTGATTCAAGAGGAAGGTTTATATGTATAATACATGCATAATATTGTAGAGAAACACTGATAAATTTAGAGGTTTCTAATGTAATGTCGTAAATAAACACATTTTTTGCGCTTACATTGCAAACGCTGGCTGAACCCCACGAGATAAATCAAAATAATGTACTACAGTATTATACACCTTAAAAAGTTGTTATCCTTTACATTTTACGGGATAAAATTGCTTATTTACGAAGTGATTTTAAGCAATACAGCATTAATCCTTATTCAATTAAGTAACCTAGATACATTGTCCATTTAATATAGATCAATATGTACAGCATGTAATTTAAATGAATATTTCCGAAGATATTACAGATTTAAAATGCAGGGACATAGCGGTGCGGCGGTACGGCCCTATATACCATGGTCAATTATATATCGCTCTTTCAAGAGTAACCTCTAAACAAAACATGTTTGTATTGTCTAATGACAAAAAAGCTGTAAAAGTTGTTTAAGGACATTATGTAGTAGGTAGGCATATTTAGTATCAGCATTGCACCCGTGCGAAGCCGGGGCGGGTCGCTAGTATCATATAATTCACAATGTACAGGATTGGGTTGGAGATGACGAACTAAAAAGCAATACCGCTCCACATCTTTCGTTATTACAGCGCGGACGCGTCTGCTCTTTATGTTCATTGTTTCAGTTTTTTAATTGCTTCGTTAACATTTTCATAACATGGAGAACCTTGTCAAGTAGTGTCTGTGACTATTTGTAGATTGAACAAGAGCTATTTTTCAGTACCAAACTTCTAGTAAATATATATAAGTTATAGCCAAATCAGCTTGAAGACGTTTTTGCGTTTGTAGTATTGTAGGGTCAGCAGATAAATAAATAAAATAATACTTTTTATCGGTAGATACTTAATATTATACATATGAAACGTCATTTTTAAAATCATGATCTTCTTCAACTCCAGACATTTCGAAGTCTTCCTCATCCTAACTTTCATTGGATAAATCATTTATGATAATAATAATAAACACTGGATCCATTTTTAATGAATAAATTTTAATGTAAAAATGACAACGATGAGCAATAAATTATAAATAATAAAATCAATTAATTAGTAAGAAAGGAATAACTACTAAGGCTACTTATAAGCGACTGATGCGAGAGTGCGAGGCATCCAAGCTGATATATGTGTACTGATCACTGACATGTTTTGACTTTTAACATGTTTAGATTCTTACCTATAAATGTTGATAATGTTCTAAAATTAGTATTTATTACCCAGGAAGAGGAAGCACTTTTAAATGAGATGGAAGTAACAGGACAAGCTTTCGAGGATATGCAAGAACAGAACTCGAGACTGATACAGCAGCTGCGCGAAAAGGACGATGCCAATTTTAAGTTAATGTCTGAACGGATTAAAGCCAACTCCCTACATAAGTTGCTACGGGAAGAGAAGCAACTTTTACAGGAACAGGTATCTGTTTTGGTTACTTTATAAAAGTGATATCTATGCAGATATATCAAGGTGACATTTGGTTTTAATTTATAATTCACTTTTAAAGTACCATCTAAAGGTGTATCGCTGAGAAAACGCATTGCTGACGTCTGTCATAACAGACGATTGTTTTGACGATAAAAAATGGCGGCCCATCACGCTATATGGGGTTGCCATTTTTGTTTACCAGAAATATAAAAGTAATGTTAGCTACTCATTTTTATGGTTGGCTACTTTTTGTACAAAATATAAAATATATTAAGGTCGGAGAAAGGAAAACAAATAGTATTTTAGAAAAATGAACAGTTTTTTTGTCATATTTTCTACCGATTGACAAGAACGTTCATACTAGCAATTTGATTAAATACTGATAAACAAAGATGGCGGTTATTCCTATAGATTTTACATTGCAGTAGAGACACGGCTTTTTACCTACAATAATTCATTAGAATTCATATTCTATTTCAATATTTGTTAATAATTAAATAAATTAAAAAAAAAATAGAAAAGAAAATGAATTGTTATTCGTATATTTTAGCTCAGATACGCACGTCGTCATATTTTCCGAACTTTGACATATATTAGTTGATATTATATACTAAAACGAAAATAACACAAACTGGTTATAAAACAGTTAAACAAATTAAAACACTTTCTAAAAACACCACGTTAAGTCAGTGTTCAGTCGCACATTTTTACCTATAAACATTTGGTAATGGAATATCTGCATGTTTTAGTCTATGATTGTATATGGCGTGGTATTTAAATAAAGAAATATTTTTTCTATTGTGTTATTACGATATTATTACCGATTTACACTTGAAGAACAAATAATTTTACTTTGACTACTGAATCGGTATTTACGTCCAGGTGCACGCTTTTATTAGAATTATCCAAATTATCATATTATTAGCGCCGCTCCGTACGCGCCCACACTGCATAAATGTCGAAGCCATACTAAAGTAAGGTGCACAGTTTGACGTGCAGTTCACTCGAACAGAGTGAATGTTCGGATCGCCAAATTTAGTACGTAGTGCATATATATTGATACTATTTATGCTTTTATATCTTAACCGAATTTAATGAAATTGTCTACACGGAAAGTATATGTCAGTTCTCAATTGATATAGTACTATATATGTATGGGTGAAAATAATATTACTGCTTAATAAACGCGCGCAGAGCTGCGAGGTGTCGCTAGTTAATTAAATAATATTATGTTCGGGGTAGGTGGTGACCCGTGACCAGCAGATCGAGTCTATGGGTGGCGTGGCTCGGCGGCTGGAGGAGAAGGAGCGGCTGCTGCAGGCCACGCTCTCCGCCGTGGAGAAGGAACTGCTGCTCCGGCAGCAGGCCATGGAGATGCACAAGCGCAAGGCCATCGAGTCCGCGCAGTCCGCCGCCGACCTCAAGCTGCATCTCGGTAACGCTCTCATTCTATATCGAGTACACTGCACTTGAACATACTCACGCTAAACAAATATCCATTCATTATAATTTATATCTATATATATATAAAAGAACTACGGACTTACTGACTGACATATCAACTATTGGGGCTACGACCGTGACGATTTGCATGCAAGTTCATTTTACACTGTGGGTGAGCACTAAGGAAGGATTTTTGGAAATTCAACCCCTAAAGTGGTGAAAGGGGGGATGAAAGATTGTATGAAAATCCGTCTTTAAAATACTTTTCTACACGTGCGAACCCGGGGCGGACCGCTAGTCATATAGACAATTATGCATAAAGTAATTTATGTATAACTAAATTTTATATTAAAAAAGAGCGTGTTAAACTCATGCGACAAAAGTGATACTTATTTGGCGATAATACAAACTTATCTTAGGGATGATGGATATATATATATAAAAATATCCTGACCGCCGTAAACGCGACCTTCCTCTTACAATTTTCTTTCAATATAGTCGTTTTTTGATTAGCATTTCAATAAAGAACAATATAATGTGTATTAAATGTATTGTTTATTATTAGATATCTGTCTCAGTTGTAATAACATGCATGAACTATTGATTTTAAGATATAGAGTATTATCTCAATACTGTGTATATCCGGGTATACCCGCTATCCTGCGTCCTGCAAACCATCAGGAGATCCGCGCTTACAGCGGTCGGCTTATAGAGGAAGTACAAAAAAATAGTCCACTTAAGTAGCACCAAAACATCGACGTTTACTTACCGATATTGCCATCGATGCCAACAGCCAATACCGATGTTTTTTTAATATCGCTCATCCCTACCTTATTTATTAACGCACATCTATCTCTCTTGGTGCCTACAGGCTCTGTAGTACAGTTTTTTCTTCTTTTATCTCTGTTTTTGGATCTACTTTCCATATCTCTTTTACGTGAGAAACGTTGCACTACAATGGTTTTTTGGGATCTTACTTCCATCGCGCCCATAGATGTTTGACTAGAATAATAATGTTTCAGAATTTCGAAATTTGCCTGTTCTCTATTTGTCCTGTTATCGTTACAGAGAAATATCACGCACAGATGAAAGAAGCACAACAAGTTGTCGCTGAGAAGACGAGCGCACTCGAAGCGGAGGCTTACAAAACAAAAAGACTCCATGTATGTATTATTCCAACAAGTATATAAAGGTGAAAAGGAGGCCAAGTTCGGTAGAAACGATGTTTAGGGTTGTCGTTGTCACCAACAGAAGAGCCGAGATCTAATAGGTGCCAAGTTCCATAGCTGTTCTTTTAATTATAGCTGTAGGAACTTTCTTCGCTATGGGATTCCTTAACTTGGCAAGTTTTAATTGTCTATAAATAATTACAAGGAGTCAAATTTTTAATCTACCTTCATACTAAATTTCAAATATCTGAGTCACCTAGAAGTGGTCTAGGTTTTTGATGGGTGAGTGAGTCAGTCAGTGATAAAAATGCAAAATTCAGACACTAATAATTAGGGAATCTAGGGGTTTAAGGGAGGTTTATTATACGTACAAAATTTTAAGTTTGTAGGTCGTGTAGCTCGAAATTGTTCGCGTAAATATACACACTGGCCGATGTGTCGCGCTATGTTTCTAAGGGGGCTGACACAGTACTGAGTGTCTCGACACTTCTCTACAGTTTCCACTGAGACCCTCGGTAATCTAATCTGACCCCTGTTTATTCTAACGCGCTTTGTTATCCGTCAAATCATTTACGTATGTTCGTAAGTTGTACAGCTAAGCGTTATTTCTACGATAAAGCTTTTTAAATAATAAATCCTATTTATCGAGTTGTTTAATTGATGCATAATCTGACGGATCACAAGGTTCAATAGGAGATATTTTCCTATTGAAAATATTTCGGATTACAAGGGGTCGGGGCAGAATTATATAGTCCTAGAAATTGAATTATACCGATACCGGTTTGCGAAATGTTTATTACTGCAGAACGACTATAAAAAAAAACTATATGTGTAATCTGTCCGTGTGTTTGCGCGCTCGCCGCGCAGGAGGAGCTGGCTATCCTGCGACGCAAAGCCGAGCGCATGAAGAAGATGGAGCAAGCCGGGAGCAGCATGGACGAGGTGCTGCTCGAGGAAATTAGAGAATACAAGGAAACTCTCACCTGTCCCTCGTGCAAGGTAATCCTACAAATTATACTCTTTAAAATTTATTGTACAATGAACAGTAATAAGTAGTAAGAGGTGGGAGTCGATCCAACGTTCATCCTTGTATTTCAAACAGACTATGTATATCCCTTTTGGGACTGTAGTACAGTGCTATTACTGTCCTTTTCATATGTCCGTGAACACATGATTATTTCACGTACTGTTTATCGAAAATGACACTCATTATTTGTTTAGGTTTATGAAATGCATCACCAAATTTATCGATATTTCTTGATGTCGTATAAATTGTGTGTAGCATATCAAATATAATGTTGGGAAGTATTTTTCTATACATTCATAGTTTCTTTGTTTTACAATCGTCAGCGATCGGCGTCTCTATCTGCTTCCACGACTCTTTTCGAAATACGGTTATTTCGAAGTATGATCATATTATAGAAGTACAGTTATATCGAAGTGTGGTCATATAGAAGTACGGTTATATCGAAGTATGATCATATTATAGAAGTACAGTTATATCGAAGTGTGGTTATATAGAAGTACGGTTATATCGAAGTATGACCATATTATAGAAGTACAGTTATATCGAAGTGTGGTCATATAGAAGTACGGTTATATCGAAGTATGACCATATTATAGAAGTACAGTTATATGGAAGTACAGCCATATAGAAGGTTTACCATTTTACTCGATTTTTTAGGTGAAACGTAAAGACGCAGTACTCACGAAGTGTTTCCACGTATTCTGCTGGGACTGCCTGCGCACGCGCTACGAGACGCGCCAGAGGAAGTGCCCCAAGTGCAACGCGGCCTTCGGCGCCAACGACTACCACCGCCTCTACCTCTCCACTTAAATCGAATTCACCCTGCCATTACGCAAGGGTCAAGGTAATTACACCCTATGGACGTTCAAACTGGGTAATATGTATCTGTATGTATTTACCGATGCTTTTTATTATATATCGAAATCTTTCATCGATGTACGCAAAACAATAATTGTATTTCTACAGTGCTCCAAGGGCGTCGTCTTTTTTTTGCAAACGTACAAGAATACAAAAAATGTTATATTATTTTTCTGACTTTTTTATGGTTTTTGCTACATTTAATATTATATTAATATCGAAATAAATACAAAAATGGCGCTGGAAGTAGGAATGACCTATTCGATTGTTCGAAGTCTTGGCAATATTACGAAGGATCTCTACCGGCTCCCCGGAGCTTGATAACATCCATTTCCAATATTCTAATTTAGTTCTCCATTTATAAAGGGTGACGTTGTTTATATAAAAAAATGCTGTCACGAGTCGTGTGCACAGACTTGGAATACGCATTAGTCACTTCTTGTGAGTGGTTAACGGTATTAGCGGGGCGGGGACGTGGGCTGGGCGGGGGGCGGTGCGGGGGGGGGGCGGTGATGTGTTACGTCACACACCGGCACACGATTGGTCGATGCAGTCACGTTCAATTGGTTTATTACGTGTCATTCGTTCACTGTACACTCGAGAGCATTTATTGTAGTGTTGATTTTTTTTCTATTTATAAAAATACATATAAAGAAAAGATATATATAGTATATGCGCTGTGCGCTGTTAATTAGTATTTGATTGGAGTATGATGACTCCAACTCTGACCAAAACTGTGACTGGAAATGCAAACGATGAAGATTTGCGCAGATGAAGAAGCAGTTTTCTGTACCAACACTGTTTCTGTTGTAGAGCGATCAGTGGCGTAGCTAAGGGGTTGTTGACGAGGGTGACACGCCCTGGGTATCGACCCACCATGAAAAATCCATCCTGATAATCCAAATGTAATAAATATTTGCAAACGTAATCAAGCGGGATTTGGTCACGACCATCATGGTGATAAACCCGTCATAGTGACTCTTTTTTTCAATTGTCGCGTTTTGACGGATTGCCGACCTCTCGTGATTTATGAATTGTACCCCTCAGGCACTCTGCGTCTATTTAAAAATAAAACTTAAAAAACAAATGTCCATCAGAGGCATATTTGCAGGTCTAGCCGCTTCCTAAACCGCGTTTTGGTACCTCTGGTGCCACCCACATGCTATACTTCAGCCAAATTAGATAAAGGATAAATGAATCTTGTATTATTGCTTTAATTATTGCACAGTACATAACAATAATTTGATGTCAATTATTATTATTATAGCACATTTTACTCGAATCAGTCGCACAATTTGGATATTATAGTGTTTATGCCTAAATCTAAAAAAATAATAATAACTCGATAAAATAAATTACATCAGCGAAATTCTGGTATTTTAAACAGATTATTACAATTTATAAAAGATAACTAACAATAATTAAAATGTGTTTGTATGAATGTATGTTTATTGATATAATAAAAAAAAAACGAAGTTATAATATCTGTAATTATATCCGACGGAAAAGGTTCCTGATATCTGCCTGCCATTGGTTGCTAGGCAACGCGTTGTTAGTATACATTCTTTATCCAATTTGACTCGAGTATAGCTTACGCCATTGAGAATGATCAACATAATATGTAACATATCTCTATCAAAAGTGAATTTAATTATCTGAGTATTTTTTTCGTATTTCTGATGGATTTTATCAAACCCCTAAATAAAAGTTTATCATAATTATTTTTTAGTTATTGATTTTATTTTGTAACGAAAACCCTCCAGCTCTCAACGTCACACAAAATGCGCGTAAAATTAATATTAATGCCATTCATGGGAGTTAAATTATTAAATAAAGAACTTGGCATCTAGTGCGATTATTTGTTGCTCACGACTCGTGACGGGAACTGTCCGGTGACGTCAGTTGCTGCGGTGATAATGTATATTTTGAAATCAGCCGTTGAATAAATATAGAAAATAGATTTCTTTTTGTTCTTGTAAATATTAGTTTTTTTTTTAATGCAATGAAGCGTTCGTGCATTATTTTTGAATACTTAGGTATATTGTGGCCAGTTGTTGGTGTCGTTGTCCTTTTCACGTATAGGGTTAAAAATATTCCAAAAGGTTATTGGAATTGAACAAATAGTATATTTATTATGGACATTCACAGATTCTGAAAGGCTCTAAAGAAATAAGATATTAAATTGTTTATTTTTAAACTATGAATAAGTGAATAAATATATTGACTTTATATTTAAATACGATATCGTGGATTTTTTAATCTGATCGTTTTTTTTTTAAAGACAAACTGAGTAGATTCTGTTCAATGTAAATTTGTACTATTTAATATTTTTTGGGTTAATTTACAGGTTAAATTATGTAGTTTTATTCTTAAAGTAATTTTTGTTATCAAGTTCTTTCATTATGAAATTTATTCTATGAGATATCACATGAATGTTAGATGAAAAAGTAACTGAAAGTTGTTTGTACTAAGCTAGATATTTAGTAGAAAAATTTGTAGTTGCTGGAAAACTAGGGAAATATTGGAAAAGCGAAGCTTCTTAACGCACTTTTGGGGATGGGGAACTTACTCGATAAATGTTTAACGTCACGAACGGTAGCTCCAACGCCTTTCATTGGCTGCGCAGCGCATATTGTTGCATATATGAGTGAGCGAGACAAAATCATAGAGTGCATGTGCGACAGATAGCGGTGTATTAAGAACCACGTAACTAGACTTCACTTTTTGAAGTGAAAACTTCTTTAGCACCGTTGATTTGAAACTCGATGAAACGAAAAAGCGACAGTAAAAGAGACAACCATATACATCTATAGGATTTAGCCTACGAGAGAATGAGATAAAATACATTTACATTATGCACGGTCAATGCAAGTCCTGATTTTCATGAATGTGATCGTCGTCTTATTAGCCTAGTGGTGTGAGACGACCAGACTCCATACGCAGTATGCAGGAGTGGTCGATAGTTCGAATCCCGCTGATTTAGGAAAAACTATAATTTTTACATTTTTTTTTTTTCTGAATCTGACACTTCTGACCCGTGTGAACTGCTGCACACATAATTGTTTGTTTTAATTTTAAAAATAAACACTATTATTTTTATATTTCTAAAAATGCATGAATAACAATTTGAAATTAAATTTTGTTAATCGGTAATTGTATATTATATACAAAGCGTTAGAGCGTTCCGCTTCTGTCGAGCGTCCGACGACACCTCACCGTATTTTTATTATTATGAGTGTTACTAATATCCCTTTGGAATATTTTACTCGGACTCTGAAAAATAGTTAATCGTGTTAAAGCGTTTAATGTTAGCGAATTAAATGTATTTATTAGCGATAAGTATTACCATCTATAGGTTCTCTTTAAACATATTCGGAGTATTCTAGTTTTGATCACAAAATTATAACAAAACATAAAATAATAAGTTATAGTTAAAATAAAAATGAATTACTCAGACCTGGTGATGTGTATATAATAGACATATTTTTACAATAATGTTTTGATAATTTAATTAATATCATAAAATCGATCAAGTCGGTGTCTTAATATGTATTTTAGTTTATTAAGAAGAATATATTGTGCATGAAATGGAGGGCACGTGTAAGTTGTATTGAGAGGATATTGCCTTTCACTTCGAATGCACTGTTCCTTTTCCATAACATATACAATACATACATTCATGTTTCAAATGAGAATTGTCCTCGAGTCGACTCTAAGCCGGTTTGATTGAACCGGAGCTTTCGGTGGAGGAAAACAATATGATGTATTCGTAGCTCGGTGGCATTCTCTTCTAACACCCCAAGCCCGGTGAGGCTGTAAAAGCTGCAAAGGCTCTAGGACTTCTAAGGCTAACAGTATAGTCGGTTCGAAAAAAAATAATTCTAACACTTGTCTAGAGCAGCTGCAATCCAGAACAAGTCCCTCTATACTTAGCGTCTTACAATCTTAACATCAGCTGAGATCGTGCTCAAATGATAAATCTATAAAGTATAAAATAATGTGATCTTGCTCGGCTTAACCTTACGCGCTCGGCTTACTCGAGCTATTGAAGTTAAGTTAAAACACATCAATGAACACACTGATTTATAACTAGAATTTATTTAAATTGGTTAAAACAGTTTATAAAAGTGTTATTTTCGTCTGTAACAGCTTTTTAGAATTAATTTTAAAGTTATATTAAGAAAAATTCCTATGATAGACGATAGTCATATCTTTGACCGATATTTATAAAGCCGAATGCGTATTGTGCCAGTTTCTTTAGTGTCTATTGAAGTCTTATTCTTTGTTCATTCCATAAATACTCTTTGGAAACGCGTTCGAAGTGAGGGCAAATCGTTACCTTACTTTCTCGACGTTAAATAACCTGCAGATCTGTAGTTTATGTATCCATATTCCATTCCCATGTCCATTTCTGGAATCTCCGCTTAAGTATTTAGACGGTTTTGTGTCATTTGACGGAATGTTCCTGTATTTATCAAATATTATTACATACAAGAGAGTGCAAGGTTCGAGTGTGGCCACACCACTGCCAGAAGCACTACTGTGTTCTGGTTCGAAAGATGTTGTTGACAACACGCGCTGGCAAACCAGGCGTTCCAACTCAGTCTTCAGGAACTTTCTTTGGAGACCTCTCTCCTCGGAGCTGTCAGACTGGTGGAATACCCCTCCATCCTACAAAAGACCGCAGCCAGATAATCTTCTTGTGTTGTGTCCAGCGGTGAGTGGGGTTCCAGAGTTCCTTGGGGAGGATTGGAGGAGTTCAGGCCCGGCAACGAGCTAATGATATCTATGGTATTACAAGTGTCCATAAGCTTCAATAGCCGCTTATCATGAGGCGAACCGTACTCTTGTTTGCCATATTAGATGTATAAAAAAAGGAGTAGCAACCTATTACATCTGGCCTCTGGACTGCGGTCCTTTAAAGCTTGGTTATACATAGCTATAAAATACAGTGAACCACTTAACATCCGGTAGACTGTATATATATTTGCTACTTATTAAAATAAAATATAACATATGCAGTTGTGAAAGTAAGGCGACGAAATATCCTTTTAAAGTAGAAGATAATATGAAACAATATCTCTGTATGGTGTAATAATATTTAGATGCACACACGGCCCACTGACTGATGTATTTATATATATTTTATAGGTTAAAACACATTGGTTGCGTTTCTATGTATGCGGTAGGTTATGAACTTAAAACTGGACGACGTATTTATTATTACAACATTTTGTAAACATATTGTAAAATCAGTACTTTGAAATATACATTTAGTAATGAATGAAAATTTATTATCTTATTTACGCTACAGACTATGCAGGGTAGAGGTAAGAATACTATTATATGGCTGTTTAAGTCATAAAGTGACCATAAAAAGCACTAAGTTTCAGAGTAGCTTAAATATCGCTCGTGTAATACAAGGTGTCGTCTGAACTTCGGTGTGTTATTATGAAGATTGATTGAGCTGTAATTGAAAGCATTATTCGCAGATACATTTTTATAATATTCAAAAGGAGACGGCTATTTCTGGGCCCAGGATGTAACAACTAGTTGAAGTATGGTCTATAAAATCAATTATATTTAGTATTTAAAAATGTAAAATATTTTTACAATCGTCAAAAAAAAAGTTAAGGAGTAAGAAAAAAGTATCGATTGATGTACATGAGTTTAAAACATTTAAAAAATAGACCAACGCTTATTATCAAATAATTAATTCAATCACAAATAATAAGTTTTAAAAAATACGTAATAAAAATACATCTTAAAATCAATTAATGTTTACAATTCGATTTAGTAGTTATCTTTTGATCGGAACGATTTTTTAGTCTGTGCCTAGGATGATATCTGACAGCTCCAGACACCAATACTCACCTGTTTTTTAAAGCCCGACCAAATTAAAAAAAAAAATTCTATATTAATAAATGTCAACTGTATACTGATGATGACGCAATAAAAAATTATGCCGAATTTTGCCTCCAAATTCGGAATATATGCCGAATGATATCGCGGACGGGTTAATTGTTGTTAATTATATGATATCACCTTTACGAAATAGCTTAAAACTCTGCTCTCAGATTGCCAAAATCCTCGGAATTTTACTAAAATAGTAATTTCGTCAACATTGGGGAATATACGCATTAAAATGATGTTAGAATCATTAATTTGGATTGCCACAAAAAACGCCTTTGAGAAATAATATGTAGAGATTATTTTAAAAAAAATTTCATTAATTTTACTATCGACTCTCACATCTTTCGGTGGTTTCTTTAAAAATGATATTCGGGTACAGAAACGCTGTCGTAATTTTAGACATACTTTTTGTAACCGATATAGTATTCGTACCTCTGCCTTCCATACTACGGATGTAGGGTGATTAGATTTTTATGTGTAATTAAGTAACTAATCACGCGATAATACAATTTTGTTGACTACTGTTGAATTAATCATGGAATAATAAAGTTCTTCTTCTCTGTAATAAAAAAAATATGTAATTGATCTCCGGAGTGTAGCGTCAGTTTCTCGGAAGCCTTCTGTGTAAATAAGTTATGATTTTTTTTATTATAGCCGGTGTCGACTAAAATTTAAATATAAAGATCAGGGAACAATTTATACTTGACAGTATTTAGTTGATTATTTATTAATTAAATATTTCTACTAGTGTTTTTTGTTAAGTAAATTAATAAAACTTATCATTAGTAGGCATAAAAGGTACTTCAGTGCTTCTTCATATATCATTTTTGATGTCATATTAAAAATTCAAATACCTACAGATCATTGAAATGTATTAAAATACAAAACGCTATGTTTGTATTTCCCTTTAGACTCTCATCGTTTACATGTCACACGGAATAAGATTTGACAGAAAAAAATGACAGGAAGCTTTAAAAATAATATCATGTAAATGACATAAAATACAATGGAAATGATAAAGTTTAATATTTTAATGAAGTATGTCGAATAAATGTCTCAAATAAAATCTTGTTTTATTTCAAATTACATTAATAAATTCTAGATAGCAAAGGACAAATCGACTACTATCGACTAGTCTAGAGCAGCGATTCCTAAAGTGGTTCCGTGACAAAGTTACCAGGATCCCGCAATTTTGTTTTGGTAATGGGTTCCATAAAATAAATAATATGTTGTGTTATTCCGTAGTTTTAAAAATTAAGAAATCGCTACTCTAGAGGTTAAGGTATATGATCGAAACCAAGAAAGCAGGTTAAGGTTCTCACTGTGGTAATTTAAGTAAAATGGTTCATTTTGCGTGGCTCTGATTTGCAACTTGTTCGTTACCATGTACGGTCAAGATATTGTTGGTAAGCGCCTGTTCAGAGTGTTCCATAAAGGAAAAGTAAATACTATTATCAAGTTAGCATAAAAAAAGTAATAATTTAACGTTCGTTTTCTTGTCTTCCTCCTCCCCCTCTCCCCCGCCAAAATCCTGGCTACGCCCATGGACTGCGCAACTCTGATAAAAAGTAGATAATGAACAAAGCGCATAAAACAAGCAAATGTGCAAATAATAAAACGAAAGTTCATTCTCAATAAATTTTTATTTACATACATTCCACGTATTTACATCGCATGATTTCATATCAATTCAAATATATAACGGAAAACGGTACATTGATAAAATATAATCCACTGTAACAGGGACTCTTATGGTCTTTATACAATGTTACTTATGTATAGAATCTCGGTACGGTATAAATATATTCATTATCAAATATATTCAATATATTCGACTTTAGTACCACAAGCAAGCGATATGGATGGATGCAGCTGATTTGTACTAATTTGAAAAAAATTATAATCTAAGCGTTGATAACGGTATGCGGTGGAACGACTCTAGACGTGTTGTATTTTCATATAATCATGTTTGCAACAATTAAAATGCCAAAATTCACGCGCCACGACCATCGACAATATCAACGTAACATCAGTCTCATATAATTTTGTCTAAATTTGCGGCATTAACCAATAAATGTACGTTTTTTTTAAACAATAGAAAAAAGTGAATGGCCATAGCCTAAAAAACTTATTGATGTAAAAATACTTTTAAGGGTTAAATAATAATTATGAAATATAACCAACCTAAAACTAGCCATCAAAACCAAAACTCATGGTATTTATATATTGATATGAAATCTAAAGCTTTTTAAGATTTTGGTCGGTGATTATAAGGTTATTTATATTTAAAAAAAAAACAGCTTTACCCAACGAAAAGTGTATATATTCAAAGTAAAGAGTTTTGTTCATTTTAAAGGTAGTTGTAATTTTTGACTAGATCTCAAAAATGTCGACATCAGATTAGACAAAACAAAATTATAAAAAAATATGCATTATTTGTTATTCTTTATTGAATAACTTAAGTATAAACAGAAAACCAGTATTATTTTTAATATATGATAATATCTAGCACTAATGGCACTTTACCTCTAATAAAGCGTCGGTCGCTATCGACGTCTCTTTCTATCTCAAACAGTTGTTTGCAACTTACGTGTTAATTTAAACACTGGCATGAATATAAATATAACTTACATTATCTTAATGTTACAGGAATTTTAAAATTAAATTAATGGCTTTTCAATGGAATCACTGCGGAGGAATATTATCAAAGTTACAAATTTTCCAATGAATCCGTTAATCGTAGCAACATTTATCACGGACACATCATAAGTTTTACAAACACGAAAACCTATTATTTAAATGGATTTTTTATTTGAGAGAACTAACTTACTAATTAACAATTTTATGACAAGTTACGTTAAACCTTCACTAATATCGAATGTTTTTACAAGAAACAATAATATAAATTTTTAGAGTCTATGACGTAATTACGTTTAAGTGAAGAAACAAAAACGAAATATTTAAATAGAAATAAATATGATACCTGGAGATAAATATTTTTTTTTCTCTTTTTTTTAAGGCCCTGAACCCTAGATAAATAAATGCTTTTAGGAATGAACAATTATTTAATTTAAACGAAGGTTGACTCATGATAGAAATGAAAAAAGTAATTTTCATTGTTTAAAAACATGTACAATTGAGGTATTTATACATAGAGACGACGCCTCAACCAAATTGTTTGAAACACGCGTTCAGGTTACCATAAAACATTTGCGCTAGAGATGTGAACCACTTTGAATTACGTTATTGTTACAATAACGTAAAGATAATAACTTAATCCTAGTTAAATATTGTCACAATTGACACGAAACTACCTCGTCCTATGGAACCGCTTCAAGCTTGCGATGAAGTAATCACTCAGCACCTAAACCTCTTAAATAAAATCGCACTTAATTTTATTTTTTTATTTGTGCTCACCCCGCAGGAAAGTGGTGCACAATTTTTGTTTGTAACATCTGCTCTATGTATAATAAATACCCTTAATGTTCATTAAAACGAAAACGTTGGCAGCCATGTTGTCTCATGACGTCACACACAAAGTTAACTGTTAGAAAAGACTAGATATGATAGAAAGAAGTATCTAAACGCTATGAAGTCTTCATTTGGAGTTTCATTAGAGACTTCAATGACTTCATAATCTCTACAATTTAATGAGTGGTTCTTAAATTTAAAAATAGAGAAGTTAATTAAAATAGTTAATTATAATCTTGCTTTTGTAATTTCTGCTAATCAGTCTTCTATGATAGAACTTCAGAAAATTAAACAGGAATAGATCTATGAGATTTAGTAGACGGTTAGTGACGTCACGCTTAGAAACACTATGACGGTTTGAATTCAGTAAATAATAATGAAATTGTTTCTCTATGGCATATAAAGTTATTTTTTAGATTTTGTTCAACAGGTCGTCAAATACCCTTCGCTTATTAATATTAAATAACAACTGACAGCAAAGATCAATATTCTACATTTTCTATCTATATAATATTAAAATTTCAAAATATTTTTCTGAATATTATCATATGATTACGATCATACATCTACGATTTAATTATTATTTTCTTTAAATTTCTTTAATAGTGATTGTATTAATTTTTTATATTTTTAATTCGCTATTAAGGACGCTGTGGAATATCTTTAAAGTTCAGTTTTATTTAACTTTTACCTCATTCCATTGATTTATAACAAATTAAACACACAGACACACGTGTAGTAATTCACTATAGGTCATGGAGTAGAGCTCGGGACGGACGAGTAATATTATTCGTCGGACTCAAATTGTTGCTAAGCTCCGGACAATTCTATTAATTAACTCTATGTTTCTCTGGCAATTTTTCTTACTAGAAATTCATAATTAATTATATTATTTATAATTACTACTTACTACTAATGTATAACATTATTAGAGAAGTATTTCATCTTAGAGTAAGGAATCTGCTTAGTTTTTTAAATTTTAATTGCGGTCATCTTTTAGGTAGGCTGTTGCCTACTGACGTAACAAACAGGTTTTCTAATTATTTGTATGCTTCCCGCAATGTTGTATCAAAAAAACGAAGGTTATAATTTTAGTACTGAAGACATTTGTAGAGAGAGATCTTAATATAAGTAGTTGTCGAGTAAAAGAAGCTTTGGCACTACGCAAGTAACAGTTTGTCATTTTAAACTTACATAACGCCGGCCATACACGGTACCGCCTAACGGTGAGATTTACCTGTGCAGATAGACCTTACGTCGTAGCGGGTAATGAGAAAACACACGCGCACAGAAGATTCACCGTAAAAGTTATTTTCGTTGAATCTGCACAGGTCTGCGGGTTTACCTGCGCAGACACCTGTTCAGGTCGACCGTAGCGTATATGGCCAGTATAAGTATGTCCGGTGGTTACGCGGTAGAGGGCAGCGCGTGTGTCGAGAGCGGGGAGTGGGGCGTGTGGGGCGTGCGCGGGGGCGTGGCGAGGGCGAACGCGAGCCGCTCGAGCCGAGCGCGCGCCGCCGCGAGCCGCCGCCCCCCGCCCCCCTCCACGTTCGAGAGCGCGCCGAGCGCGGCGTCCAGCGCCTCGTACTGCGAGCGACGCTCACTCTCACTGCACTCGCCCGCCTCCTGTTGTATTAACATACTCATGTTAATTGTTATTGTCCATAAAAGTGGAACTGGATGGTATCCTACTGGATCGCGAACACCATACAGCAGGTGTAACGCCCATCATAGTGGTACACGCTGTGTTGCATTCACTATACCCAATTCTATAAATAAAATACCATTGGACGTTACAGATTCAATAAATATGCCTTTAAACTTATTGTAAATTTATTAGTGAAAATAAAATAAATAAATTCCGGGATGAACCAGTGAATATCCAGTATCAAGAGGGGTATTAGGTCGATGAGCCCGTCACAGTGACTTTTTTATCGTTATAGGTTTTATCGTTTGGCGTAGCGGCCACAATCTCACCTGATATTATGACCATGTGGCCCAGGATGATAACAGGCTAAACCTAGTGGAAGAATGACTCTCAAGTGCAGCTGCCGGAACACACCTATTGGTGCTTGACGACAGATTTTCATCTTGAGGGTGGTAGCTAACCAGGCGGGCATTAGAAAAAGTCCTACCATCACGCTATGGTTTCCTTCACCGAAAGCTCAGGCTCATTGCAGGGATTCGAACTCGTGTCAATCGACGCGAAGTAGTGCACACTACCACTGAGCCATCATTGTTTTTATATTGTACTAAGACACGCGGAATAAGAGATCGGTACGGGTACGCACGCGCGAAATTACAATAACAAAGACGCGGAATAAGAGGTACGGCTACGCACGCGCGAAATTACAATAACAAAGACGCGGAATAAGAGGTACGGCTACGCACGCGCGAAATTACAATAACAAAGACGCGGAATAAGAGATACGGCTACGCAGGCGCGAAATTACAATAACAAAGACGCGGGATAAGAAGTACGGGTACGCACGCGCGAAATTACAATAACAAAGACGCGGAATAAGAGATACGGGTACGCACGCGCGAAATTACAATAACAAAGACGCGGAATAAGAGATACGGCTACGCACGCGCGAAATTACAATAACAAAGACGCGGGATAAGAAGTACGGGTACGCACGCGCGAAATTACAATAACAAAGACGCAGAATAAGAGATACGGGTACGCACGCGCGAAATTACAATAACAAAGACGCGGAATAAGAGATACGGGTACGCACGCGCGAAATTACAATAACAAAGACGCGGGATAAGAAGTACGGGTACGCACGCGCGAAATTACAATAACAAAGACGCGGTATTAGAAAGAGACAAGGTGTGAAGTTTGATTAATTAATTATATACTAAGCAGTTATTTTATAATGAGTAATATTTTTATCTTTTTAAACAAATTTAGGCGTAGTCAAGGAAGTTTCACTTCTATTACGCATGCTGAGATGCACGTGTTCTTTTTTTATCTATAAATTGCCTAGATAAGTAATTTAAAACAGTGCCAAAAACATTTTGATCATCTATCGCTACGAGTATTATCTACCTGAATATACTCGGTTCGAGTATCGATCAGAGATCCAAATATTCAATCGAGCGAAGTTTACTCGAATCGTGAATTATCGATAAAATAATACGAATAAATTAGTTATTCGTATATAGAATCTATATAGAATCGCTTCTATATAGAAGCAAAAGCGGTAATATACACTTTCACTGAAATATGTGTTTAAGTTATTTCTATTTGCAATGCACACAACAATAACTTGTAATAATATTTTACCCAATATAAATGAACGATAACGTTATTGTCCACATACTATAGAACAAGATTCCTGAACAAACCCCTGTAATTCTTAAAAATTTGAGTAATAAAAAAAACTGTAATGAAAAAAATTTCTTTGCTTACTTTTCTTCGGTGTCTCAAATCATAAATAAATGTTATCTTATTTGGGTGAAATTACAAAGGTATCTAATATATTGTATACGTTATTTACAATTAAAACTCACCTCTTCGAGATATTCTAGATTGTCATCCTCACTGTATTGAGCCAGCTGCTTTTTCAGCGTCTGTAAACGGTCCAAAATGTTTGATTATGTATCGCGGTGATAATATAACGCGTTCTACGTCGAATTATATACGACAGTCTATACATAGAGTCCTATAATCGAGGCATGAGAAGCAATTTAGCAGGCCGTTAGAAGATTCACAATTGCCGAATGATATGAAATTTGTTAGTCATTATGTCATATATTAAAAAAATATATTTTTGGACGGGAATTCGTTCCGGGTGGCCACGTAATTAATATAAACTGTTGAAGTAATACTATATTTCAGTTTGACAGATGAAATGAAATGGAAAAAAATCCATAATGACCATATTACTGCTGATCTTAATTCAATTAAAGTCCGGCAATATTTTTTTTAATAATTAAAATATGTCACATGCTCAATTTCTAATCTTTAAGATGTCCACTATATGTAAAAGCAAAAGTTATGTAATATTTACTTTAACATGTTGCTCGAAAACAACCAAAGTATGCAATTTTAATAATGAACAAAAAAACGTGAATCTCTATAAACTGAATCATCAACTAAAAAATTTCAGAATACTTATAATGCCAACTGTAGACGTTAATTACATGACAAGAATAAAAAAAACACATTTTTAACCATTTTGGAATTAAAAAAAAATCTTGTGCAATCTTTAAATGCTGTTTTATCAAGCTGACTTTTGGAGAGAATTCTTAAAAGGTATTAAATTGTAATATTTTATTTTCGTGTATTTAGATATATCGTTTTTTATTCGGGCTACCCTAATCTACATATTAATTATAAGAAATCAATTAATATGTAAACTCGTAATGAAAAACAAAGAAAACTCTGCCGCTGGAGCGCAAACTTCAATGAGAATTACATTTGTGTGAACATTACATTTAAACATTATTATTATACAGAATATAATATGTAGAAGAATTATATGCGAGTATATACAGCGTCCCCCGTGAGTTATATACAGACTGTGCTCGAACATCGCGAGTCAATGCGTAAGCGGTCACTGTGGAGTCTCTCATGTTCTCTCATTATGTGAACATTCATTTAAATGTTAAAATTCGTATCAAGATTCTACTATTAACTGCTTTTACGACGTAGCTTTCCTTTTTCGAAGATTATTATAACTTAGAATACGATCAGACATACCGGCATACTGTGTAAAAACTTTTAATGAAATCTATTAAAAGGTACAATCAGAAATTCCTCTACTTAAAAAGTAAAATCGGTATGAATTATTAGAAGATTAAAAAAAATTGTTCATATTTCACACACAGTGATATAATGAGTTGTTGGTAAGTACATTTGAACTTAGATGAAGACCTATACATAGACATAAATATAAATTAAACTTACGTCACACTTCATTAATTTAAATATAAATAAACATTTCCTATATCTATTGTTTTATAAACATAAGTTTATTAATTTATTATTGATAAATTGATATTTTATTATATTGTATCCAAAATTTTACGGTACTTTGTTCAATCTGTTTATCTTAGATCTGTTAAATCCTTCTAATGTAATAAACACAATAAGATCTATTTTATAATTGTCATGAAAAAAAAAAAACGATAATATAATCAGGTTATCAATAAAGGTTTTTTCTTTCATAAGATAAATATAACACTCATGTGACCTATACAGGACTTCACATTCACACAACTTAATACTTCAATACTCATAATTCATAAACAAAATTATTCAGGTTGTCAATTACCAACTTTTGAATCTGATGCTGAATGTTGTTACAATCTGAGTAAACACAGAAAAAAATCATTATTCCCGAAATATCTGGAAACGTCCAGAATCTAGTCGCAACATCGAGAATGTACTCGTAGGTACGAAAAATCATTGCAGTTTACTCACACATTCAAAGCTTATCGCTTCGATTGCGTAATCCAACAAACAACGATCTAAAAATAGAACACTTCCCCTTTTAAACATGACGTAAAGTTCCAGGAAATTCTAGTGATTTCTACCATCGTTTTTTTTACTATATAAGCTAACCCTTTTCTGATCTGAACAGTTCTGTTTTGGACAAAGAAGTGGAAACAACAAACGAATAACAGAAGAAATCTGCAATAGGACCATAGACAGATATACTGTAAGTACGACCATAGTATAGTGAACATCAGTATAGTGAGTTTATTTGAATTATGTTTCACTGAGTGTAAATAAAGTATTTAACGTAAAATCTAACAGTATTTTTACTAACCACGTATGTAACATAATGGAGAACATATAGACTTGTGGTGCGTCTAGAAGCGTTTTTTTAATTGCTGTCAGTGTGTTTTATATTATATATTAACCTTTTCGTTTTATTCTTGACTCGAGATCACCAAGCAGGGCCTGAATGGTGTAAATACCTGTGTCATATTAAACGAGTTAAACGGAACTAACTACATCATTCAAGTATATTGTCGTGTTCAAGTGATGCGTTAGGGCCCGCTGCAACAATATTATTACATCACTAACTTTTTATGTATCCTGGCATGCAAAGACCATATATGTAATATACATAGATCAGCAATTCGAAAGAGAAAGAGCATATAGTATACGCTTGTGCTAGTACAAGATAGGGATACGAGATCATTTTTATATGTGTTATCGGCCTACGTAAATAATGACTAAAACAAATCTCACTTTTATTATTGCAAAACTAAGAGTGTAATTCTAATGTTTAGTATACATGTTTAATTGTAGTTACGCGTATGTGCTTGGATGTGACTCGTATAGGAAAAAAACAACAAATGAATACGTACACTAGTGTTATCAGTTTTTGATTTCGTCTTATTCGACGTATTGCCGGTCTATAATATATATAAATCTATGGTTGAGACATTACTAAAAATATATGTTGCTTTCTACATGATGCCTTATTTACTAATTTTTATATAATATTAATTTAATTCAATTTAATATTATATTAAGACCACAAATTAAATTACGAAATAAAATCAATTACTCATTGTAAACACGTCATTTTAATTCGACAACACACACACACACACACACACGCACAATATATGTGTCATTAAATGTGACACGAATGATCTGTGTAATATCAAATTAAGGTCATGATTTTATTTAGTAATGACCCAATCAAAATCTACCAAGAAATTTTCCCAAAAAACTAGATTTATATGGTAAAAATATAATCTGCACTTAAAAAACCAAAAACCAGTTCTTCCACTAGGTTTATCGTGTAACCACCATCTTGGGCTACATCGTCACTTGACATCGGGTGAGATTGTGGTAATACGCTAAACCGGAATAAACGAATAATTGAGTAACTCACTTCTACAGAGTGCCTGTATTGCTCCATCATGTTCTTGCTGGCGTCCAGTTCAGCCAACTTTTTCACAACAACATCGGCCACGTTCTTCTCGGTAACGTCTATTCTGTCCCTGTAACATTGACATTATGCAATGACTAACTGTGCCCCGCGGTTTCACCAGCGTATAATTTAAAACTCCCTGGACAATTTTAACAAAGGAGCCGCCATCTTGTTAAGGCTATGCTTGAAGATTACAAGAATAATTATAGAAACATTCTATTCATATGATGTTGGCAGAATTACGGTTGAACATAATTGCTATTATTTAAAAGAAAAACAAGTCGGAAAAGTAACACTTAAAAAAAAATGTGTGCAGCTTTTCACACGTGTCAGAAATGAAACCTTCAGAAAAAAATATAAAATCCTTTTTAAATATCATAAATCAGCAAGTTTCGAACTATTGACCCTAATGCTAACTGAGTACGAAGTCTGGTCATCTCACACCACTAGGCCAATCCGACGACGATCACAATAATCAAAATCAGGACTTGCATTAATCATGCATAATGTAAATGTATTCTATCTCATTCTCTCGTAAGCTAAATCCTATAGATGTATATGGTGGTCTCTTTTTACTGTTGCTTTTTCGTTTCATCGAGTTTCAAATCACCAAGGTGTTAAAGAAGTTTTCACTTCAGAAAGTGAAGTATAGTTACGTGGTTCCTAATAAACCGCTATCTGTCGCACATGCACTCTATGATTTTGTCTCGCTCGCTCATATATGCAACTATAGAGGTATACCTGAGCGCGTTGAGCAGCCGCGCCGCGTCGGCGTCGTGGCTGTGCGCGGCGGCCGCTCGCAGCGCGCTCACGAGCTCGGTGAGCCGCGCGTCGAGCGCGAGCGCGCGCCGCACGAGCGAGCCGCGCTCCGCGTCCTCCGCCTCGGAGCGCTGCCGCAGCGCGATCGCGGCCGACAAGTTGCGCAGCGACTCGCGCTCCGACGCACTGCACGACTCGCCCTCTGGAACAACAACACGAGCGTATTTTATAATTTACCAGCCTGTGCAAGTAAGGTTCATTGTCCCGTATATTAACGAAAAAGTTAGGTAACGATTAACGTAACGTAATGTAGCAAGCGTTTGCAAACTAAACAGTCTTAACCTTTTTAGATGATATTACCAGATGTAACCCTGCGGCTTCGCTCGCGTGGACTACAGAATTGCTGTTTATGTTTTTTTCTTATAAAGTCTCCTTACGCTCAACCGTCGCCCGCCAGTTATTTTAAAGATAAAAATGCTTTTTGTGGGCGATCCTTAGACGATATACATATACTATCGATGGCTTTTTTGTAGATCTTTTAAGATTCATTCCATATTATCATCACTGTTTACTTTGTACATTTCTTTATGTAACAGAATATATCCTATAACCTATCCAGATAATATAGCTATGAATTTAAAACGTATAAATTGAATAAGTGGTTCTCGCATGAACAGGACGTAAACAGACGGACAGAGAGACGTTGGGTTTTATAATATGTACACTCAAAATTGATCATTTAACTGGGAGCTCCCTTTATATGTTACTTTTTCTGATGATAGAAACACTAAATAAAAGGTCGTCCAACTGCGAGCCGACCCCCATATTTTACTTTTATGGTAGCTGTGGGACCCGTAGCATTTGTTCAGAGAAAACACTAAAATAAAGGTATCATAAAGGTGGCCGTATAATTTCCTAGGTAGAAAGCATCACCTTTATCGAGGTCCCCGGGCGAGTCCCGCTCGGGTGACAGCTCGTCCCCGCTCCAGGCGCCTGCGCCCTCCGCCCCCGACCACCACTCCTCCGCGTATTCTACATACATACAAAGTATTCATTTAAAGTTAATATATAAAATTAAAGTTTTTTTTTTGCATATGAACGACGTCATTCAAAACTAAATTGGCACGAAAATAATCACGAAGTTGATAATATCTACGTATTGGGGTTTTCAAACATTACATTTACAATGTACGTAGACCTGAATATGTTATAAGTGTGGTCAAAGTTATCTTATATGTATACATACATACACGACCGGATTTAAGGGAGGGCAAAAGGAGCCCCGTAAGTGAGTGGCCACCACAATATCAGTTTTAAATATGTCTTTTAATAAGAAAAAAATTAACCTGTATTGAAAAAGAATAAAGGTCACACCAAAATAGCAGTATTTTCAAAACATCTTAAAGGTATATTCATATTGTTAATTATTTAGGGCATCCGCTTTAAATCTCCATTCGCTTTTATCTCCATTCCAATCCGATCCTGTATATACATATAAAACTAGGTGTGCCCCACGGTTTCACCCGTGTTGAATTAATTCGACAAGCTCTCCATCGCGCCGCCGCCCATGTACTCTTTTAGCTGTATCGTCCATAGTTACTACTCCGCTTCTTAGAGTTGTAGGATGAAATTATATAGCCTATATAACCTTCCTTAATAAATATGCTACGAAATCTAACTAGTAGTTCCAGAAATTAACGCTGTTGAGCTTTACAATATTAGTGTAGATTGACCTGGGTCAGTGACGAGACAGGGTTCGGTTTCCGAGTCGAGCAACTCCGCTGAGTTGTCGTTCTCGTCAGACATCCTCGAGCGGTCGTCCTCCGGGCCGGCGGCTCCGCCCCCCGCTAGCGTGGTCGCCCCAGCGGACCGGAGCGCCCGTGACAACGCGGCCAGCAAGCCCCCGCGAGGCTCATCCTCCGGCGTCAGTGCTTCGCCACTATCACTGCGACTGGAAACGTAATCAAATCATCAACAATACATACAAATTATACTGTGATGTTAGGCTTTAGGTACATTAAATAAGATGACCGTATTAGATTCAGTCCAACGCTTGGATCAACAAAATAGCGTTGTTCACAATGCTTGGACCCGCTCCACGCTAGAATTACATTTAGTAATAAAAAGTATGCTTACATATATATTACATACAATTGAACTCTGTGGGCAAAGTAAAAAAAAACCTAGTGATTGATTTTAGCCAATATATATTGTTGTAAAAACGAGCAATGAAAGTGCTCGGAGGCAAAGTCGTGGTACCTGTAGACGTCGTTGTGATAGACTGTGGGCTCGAGAGCGTCGCGCGGCAAGCTGTACGCGTGCGTGACGGCGCGCGTCAGCCGGCGCAGGCGGCGCGCGAGTGCGTCGAGCGCATGCGCCGCGCCCGCCCCGCCCCGCGCCCGCGCCGCCCACCCCAGCGCCTCCTGCCGCCGCTGCTCGCACATGCGCACCAGCTGCCTGCACTCCGCGCGTCTGTACACACACACACAACATTGTTTTTTTTTTTTAAAGGAGTTTATGACGGGATTTTAATCTGTCATGTCTTTGTTTTTATTTTAATTCATAAACGTATATGTTATTATACCTTATATTACGTAATTTTGACAGCATTTAACGATGTAGTTTGGTTATTGTGCACAAGTCATGAAGGCTTGCATGACACACGTGAAATGTTTATTTAAGAGATGTAGCATAATTTAAGTTGAGGGAGTTTGATTTTTCAAAGATGTTTCACTTCAACTACGTGCAAAGCGTTACAATATAGTAATTTTGCTATTTAGCATTTTAATAAAGACAACAATATTATGTGTATTAAATATATTATTTATCATTAGATATCTGTCTCAGTTATAATAACATGCATAAACTATTTATCTTGAGATATAGGGTATCATCTCAATACCGTGTATACGCGTACACACCCGCCGCCCCGCGTCCCGCATACCATAAGGAGGGTCGCGTTTACAGCGATCAGCCTATTGTATATTTTGTGCACTTTATCATTGTCCACAGCCACTACATATAAAATTTACACTAAAAAGAAGACTGAGCGCAACATTGGTTAGATCTCATTCAAAGGCAAGTATGAAAATAAGTTTATGAGAATTAAAAAAGGAATAAACCTTTTATCAAGATCAGCATTCAGCCTAGCCAGTTCTGCTTCAGCATCACGTAACGAGTCAGTGAGCGCGCCTGTCTCCGCGGCGAGGAAGTCGTGCATCTCAGCCGCCTCGCGCTCCGCCTCCGCCAGCCGGGCCTCCGCCACGCGGGCCGACTCGCGCGCCGCACAAGCCTCCTGCATGATCATATTATCTTTAATACTTTATAGATTTAGCGTTTTGGCCACAATCTCACCCGAACAGACGATGTGGCACAAGATGGGTAACACGTTAAACCAAAAAGGGATTGGCTATCACTAGCGCGCTGCTGACCTTGAATCCTCTACTCCAAAGAGCTCTGGAAACTCTACTCAACGCAAGAACAAAACAATAGGTTATCTGGGTGCGATCTCCGGTAGGGTGGAGGCATTCCACCAGTTGGGCTGCCCCATGTAAAGAGAAACCTTCGAAGAGATTTCTCTGTGCCCTACCTCTCTTTGAACCCTCCCTTCCCCAAGGAGCTCTCGCCTCCATACCAGAACCATACTCACCGCAGGAATATAAGACTGGGTTAGTTAAGAATAGGTGCTTGAGTGGCAGCTAGTCTAACGGGTATTAGATAATATTTTACCACCATGGTATAGTCTCATCACAAAATTTCCTTCACCAAAAGCTCAGGCTCAGAGCGTGGATTCGAATTCACATGTCGATCGACGCGGTGTCCGTACGTTACCACTGAGCCATCATTGGTTCACAATTATTCACTTGGATTTATCTTCACTATTGTACATGTTGCAGCCAATAGGAAGATGCAGATTTATTTGTTTAAAATAAGATTACAATCAAGTCATATAGAAGCATAAGCAGCAATATCAGTTATCGATGATAAACTTTATTCAGATGTACAATAGAGGAATTTATTAAGGAATGTGCCAATAATGTTACTGTTCATCAATGTTTGTAAACGTATTATAATTAGTGGGTACATGTTGCCAGGCAGAGTGACGGCAGGTGGACTGAAGCGTTGACGTGTTGAACTACAATGAGTGTTGAGCTACGTGGAACAACAAATAGTCAGATACCCACCAGCTCATTGGGTGGACGATATTCTAAAAATCGCGGGTAAAACATGGATGTGATTAGCTCAGGATCGGGATGAGTGGCGTATAAGAACAGACCCCTATGTTCAGCAGTGGGCGATTATGAGCTGAAGATAATGACGAATTATTGTGTTATATGCACGAATAAAAATAACGTCCACGCCTTTTTCAGTGAATTGGACATTGCTGTTCTTGTTTTTATTGTATATTTTGTATCTATTGAATTGTATCTATACGTATGTTTCAATTGATAAGCTACAAGAATTGTCAATAATATGAGTTAAAACAGAATTGCGAGACGAAAATAGCTACTGTATAATAAACGCGTGTGAAGGCACGAGGCACCGTTAGTGTGTTTGTGAATGTTGACAGAATTGATCTTACGGTGTGGAGCTTGGTACAGTGTTCTCTGAGCGAGTCGATCTCGTTACGCTGTCGGGTGGCGAGCTCGCCCGCTGATCTCAGCTGGTCCTCTAGTGCTCGCAGGCAACCCTCTGCTCCCGCGCCAGCGCCTGCAATACATTAGTATACCAAATATATGTTCAATATAGAAAAGATACATTGGGTAACATCATATACCTAAGGAAAATAAAGATTAGGAGTACCGACACCGTATATTAAAAGTGACCGAGAAATCGAGTGAGCTTAAGATAGTATAATTAAGTATAATTTTGGTAATAAATACACTTTTTTAATCAAACACTTCTTTAGTCATTTACTTTTTTGGTTATATACTTTTTCATGGCAAAGTGACGGCATTGTGCCTCATGGCACACAGCACATTCCAAAAGTTGTGATGAGGACCATCAAAAGATCGACAATCCATCGTCGGTCGACGCCGTCATGCCGGCCTGCAAGGCCTCCGAAAATCGGAATTTGGACAATTTCTTGCAAGGAGAAAAATTCAATTTCGATGAGGCTGACCAAACCGCCATCAAAGATTTTATTGATTCTCGCTCTCACAAATTTTTTCAGCAGTGGAATCATTGTTCTACTTATAAAATGTCGAAAGTGCATAGATAATAATGGTACATACTTCGATTGATTACATTTATAATATAATAATATTTATTTCGTTTTACTTTTTCCATAAAAAGCTTTTTTTTTCGAACTGACTATACTGTTAGTCCTAGAGCCTGCCTTTGCGGCTTTTACAGCTTCACCGGGCTTGTCCATATAAAACGCTAAATTCATATATAAGGGACTATTATTATCGCAACAATCACAAATCGTAATTTGGAAAGCTAAGATGGAGGGAAAAGAATTTAGGCATAATAATCATACATCGTTATATAATTTTTTATATACCTATTATTAACTTCTGCCCGCGACTTCGTCTGCGTGGACTTTAGAATTGGGTCTTACCAGGATAAAAAGTATCCTGTGTGTTAGGTTATTAAATATCTGGGAGCCAAATTTCATCCAAATTCCTTCACCCGGTTATCAATTATTTTGCAATAAAATGGCCCTTAAGCAAAGAACCAATTTTATTGTTACTATAGATTGTTTGATAATTTTAGGTAGTCTTATCTTCAGAATTTTGTAAATTAATAAGCAAGGAATAGTTTTCATCAGTTTTATCATGCCATTTTTTTTTTGCAAATGAATGTAATAGTAATTAAACCTGATGAAATTTTAAGATCTCATAGAAACTCCCATTAGTGTGTCTTTGTGTACGGATTTCTTTGATTGCTTATCTAAAACAATTTCTATTACAAAAAATGTATGTAATTTGAAGGTTTTTTGTATTGTCATGTTATTTCATTCTGTATAAGGTATGTAGCTCCAACAAAATAAATAAGTGGGCGTGATCAAGAAAAACGGTATTCTATACTAATCGTAATATAAATTAAAGAATAACTTAACAAGTTAAAAGTTTTGGCGAAAGATGAATCATTGCTGTATCAAGATACTTTCTATTCAGTCACATTCGAAACCGTCGCGAAAAAAAGAAAGCTGTAATACCTAATAATATTTATAATCTATACATATTTACAGTTTTCTGTAGCGGATATCCTTATGAAAAAATCTTATATTTAACCTGCCTTCAGTATATCTTCTATACATACATATTACAAAAATTAAAATCTCTTTGTCTATCTGTCCGTTTATGTTCTTTTCACGCAAAAACAACTTATCCGATGAATATGTTGTTTTAGTTCATAGGTATGTTATCTGGCCAGGTTATAGGATATATTTTGTAAGATAAAGTAACATACGATATAAGCAGTAAAGATAATGGTGATTCAATGCGGAAAAAAGACACTGTTGGAGCGCTTAAGTGTAAACCATAAGATATATTTCGATCTGACTATATTGGTAGAGCCGTAAGGTCCCTGAGCGCTTAAAGCACTCAGCCGCGTCCTATTGCGTTCAAATATCTTCCACTTTATAGCGTAGTTATTTATTTTCTCTCTCTGGCCTGGTACCAATTTCCATTATTTTTGCCTCAACAACATTTCAAGGAATAGAGTTACAATATAATAATACAAACTTGGAATCTTACTCTTATCGCACCCAAAGTATTTACACTTAAAAAATTAGACAACACACCTGCACCAGCGAGATCGAGCAAGCGTCGCGAGTTGCGGTCGAGTTCAGCGATGGCGGCGAGACGCGCAGCTCGCTCGGCTTGGAGTTGCGTGTCGGCGTGTGCGCGACGAGCACGCTCCTCTTCCACTGCCGCCTCCGCCACCGCCAACGCCGCCGTCAGTCGAGCAGTCTCAGCGTCGCGAGCGCTCGCCTGGACACCACGACTGCACCGGGACACCTCCCGCCTGTAAATCACCGCTAAGATATATAAACGATTCTATAATGATACTGTATCACCGCAACAAACGCAACCGAAACATATTATATTGTAATAAGAACATAAGAACCTGCTACGGACTGAGAAACGTGTATTGTTTTTTTGTTCATGTACACATCACACAGTTATTACATTTAGATCTCATGGGTGAATCTATTCATAAAACACGATCTGTCAGTCAGTTGATTCAGCTTCTGAATTTGTTGGAAACTACAAAAAAAGTTTATTTGCACCTAAATCCTATTTCTATTTGTCTATCACACAACATTATTGTTTCAACATGAATATTTGTAAGTTATTACCTTTCAATGTTTGGTATATTGCCAGCGAATGCTTCTTCGATATCAGTTCCAAGCAGCACCGTTTGCGAGGTCTTTTCCGCATATATCCGCACCCGTGCCTTGATAGTTGACCGTGAAGATGATGACCTCGAAACGGTGGGTCTCCTTGAAGATGGTGGTGTGCCCTCATGTTTGGGCGAACTCTCCGCGTCGACCTCGCGACGTCTGCGCGGCAATGTACCGTACTTATCGGCAGCTATGCGTGTCGCGCTTGCGTCTGTGGTTGGAGTAAGTCTCGGTCCATTCGCCGGCCACCTTTTTTCTTCACTTGGAGAATTCGGTGTTCGACATCTTGCCGTTGAAGTTTTCGTCGGCTTCGCGCGCAGTGCGGGGCTTTCGCGAATGAGGTTAGGTAAATCGGCCGTAGGGCGAACACGTGGCTTGGGTGTCAGCGGACGCGGTTTTTCTGGCGGAGTCGGTTTCTCTCGACTTCGCGCACGTTCTCGCGTTGCTAGGTTTGGCCCACGAGGTGCGGTGACCGGCCGAGGTGTGGATGACCCTACTGGTGAACAGCGTTTCGGTTCGCTGACATTTACATTAACGCGCCGTCTTGGACGAGGTGGAGCACCTGCTAATGATGAACTCTCTGATCCGCAGCCTGAACCGCAAGAGACGACGCTGGAAGCGCACGACCTAGAGCCGCCGCCGCTGCTGAGCGCACGTCCGCACCCTTCAACTCCACTATCGCTGCCCGCAGCACCTAGCGTAAGTTCATCACCCGCTGGCAAGCTATCCATATCGCCCAGCGATCGTGCATCATCGAATACTTCACAAGTCTCGTTCTCCACAAATAATTCCTTACAAATGACCGGTGGACTCTGATTTTCAACTAACACATTAGGACTAAGCTTACTTTCGTCAGTATTGTTCGCAATGTCTTGTGTGTTTTCACTCTCATCTTTGATTGAACTCAGGTTATCACAAGAAGCGTGTTCATTATTTTCTAGTCTTGTAGTTGTATCATCGGTTAGAGCAATATCGTTAATTTGGGAATCAGACGATGGCGGATTCGCATCGTTTACACAAGTAGCACCTTCTTCTTCCATGGCGAGTGTAAATTACATGTTCTGTAACAAAAGAAACGAGAGCCGTTGTAATACAATGGTTTAATGAAGCGGGTAATTCTTTGTGGAGCAATAAATTAGGTGCAACATTACTGTGATGGTAACGTTCATTGTGCGGATGGCCCTCGGGCCCTACCATCCGTACACGAATGTTGCAATCTCTGGGGAGCACGTTGCTATTGTTCCGAGTTTCGCCTATTCAACTCAACATCAACGCGGCTGGAAAAGCCACAAATGGATGCAACAGGTTATCGTAAACGAAACACTATTCAATAAATATTTGATAGTTAACATTTATTGAAGCATATAAAACTGTATATTTAATTAATTTTTTTTTTTCATGTAAATACCTGTTAAGCTACGTATTTTAAAAGCTAAAGAAAGAGGTAGTAACATAGAAAAGTATTTCTTGTTTACCACAATAGCTGTAGCTAAAAGGGGCTACTCTATGTTAAAAGACGCCATTGGAATGTCAAGTAGTGAAATGAGTAACAATGAGCAAAATCTATCCACGCTTAAACAGCATTTCTCCGTTGGTCGCAGAATTATAAAAGAGGTCTCATGGTGCGGCGTGGAAGCCTCGACCGTCCGCAACGACCTCGCATCGGCTATTCACGTCACAATCAAACGTTTTATGTATAGAAATGAATAAATGACTATAGCATTATTTGTACTAGTAAATAAAGATTGATTAAGTACGTTATATATAAATATAATACATCGACCGATAACACTCAGTTATCACCAACTCGTTGAACATCGTAAATATTTGAATTCTTGTTGGTGTAATAGAACATAGAAAATTGTGTAGAGAAGCCTTTTTAAGGTAGAGTTCTCCGTCGCTACCCATTCCCAACCTACATTGATTTGTTCTATATACAAAGTCAGCAGGAAATCATGATGTGGGGTCGTTGTACAGACTGCGATTTGTTGGGGGCCATGTTATCCGAACTATTTACGTAGTGCTCGCAGCGAAGAGAACTTCATTATAGGAATTACCTATTAAATTTGTCATGGTTGTTAAAACAAAACTCGAGACGCGCTGTCTACATCAACTACCTCTAATAAACACATGGTCTATTTTTACTCACGATACAAAGAGCAGACGTGTAGGGGTTTAGGGAGTTAATTGAACTAAATGAAAGGGCCACGCCTAAGGTCTTTAAGTCGATGCTAAACGTTAAACATGTTTAATGGTCAATAATACAAATAATTGTTTATACATAGTACAGTTGAAACAGTCATCTAAAATCAAAAGGCTTATTGCATTGATTTTTGTTTTGAATTTTTCTTCTTTTGGCCTGTTTAGTAGAGAGTAAAATTAAGAGATAATAATGTAAGTTCACTTTACTGTTTTTTTTTTTAATTGCGTAAATATTATTTACCGGCATATATACAAATTAACTTATGTTATTGGCACGTGGGATTTTTTATGGAGTTATTTAATACCATAATAATATGTACCTACAGTGTAACTACATTAATCCTAGGGCACAGCAGGATTATTTTTTTCTATTACAAGCCTAGGGTTTTCTATACATTTTCCTTCACATTTTCTAACTTAACAACGCTTTACATAAATTAAAAACAACGATATATAATTCTATAGAACATAATATTTGTAGACGTTCCATTAATAAAAATGTCCTAAATGCTTGTCACAGTTTGACAGAATCGCCAAAACTTTCTACGAAGCCGCTGTGTCGACATAAAGCGCCACTCACACGAATAACAAACTTGCGTAAACCAACATTACACTTTAAATACAAACAAGCTATTCAGTATTCAAACGGTCATTAGAAATTCTAGATAAGCGTTTAAGTCGTTAGAGAAGTTTACAATTGTATTAAAGTACGTCATCGTTTAACTTAAAAAAATACGTTTCAATTAAAATGAAATGCGGATGGCGTTTCATGCATAAAAACGTAATTCCTTGTTTCTTTCCTGGATAATGGCACTAGAGAAAATATTTGTATACAATCTATATCTACTACTGCCATGCGCCATGTTTGGATTTTTCTATTAATCAATTATTATTTCAGCCCGCGGCTCCGCTCACGTGAACTACACAGAATGCTGTCGGTCGAGCACACGCGCGAATTGTACTGCCCCAAAAACAGCTTATTGTGGGTGATCCTTAGTCTTTTTTATCTACAATTATGTAGTATATTAATTTGATATGTCTCTTATGGTTTACTCAGCGAAAACCATTTAAGCGCTCCAAAAGAATCTTTTGCGAATTGATTCACCATTATCGTCACTGCTTCTTTCGTATATTACTTCATCTAACAAAATATATCCTGTAAACTGGCCAGATAATGTAGCAATGAATAAAAAAAAAGAACCATCGCGTGAAAAGAACATAAACGAACAGACAGACAGAGAGACGTTGAGTTTTATAATATGTATGTATGTATAGATATAGATTATAAGAACTGACAGTGTTCCAAAATTCCTAAAATTGTTTAGTTTTACTGCTATTTTTAAGTTTCTGGCGGGATCTTGCTCTGTCATGTTTTGGTTTGTATTTTAATTCATTAACTTATGTTATTTAGCTCGATATTATGTAATTTTGGTGGCATTTTGCGTGTAATAGTTTGGTTATTGGTGTTGAAGTGATAACTTCGATATAAATATAAATAATAAATACAAGCATGAATTTTATGTTTCCACAAAAACTTCCTGGAGTGTTTTTACCAGAGAGCCGTCATCTTGTTACTTGTTGCTTGAACTCTACAAGATTATAAAAATATTCTATCCAGATGACATTGGCATGACTGTGTATAAGCAACATTACAAACAAATTTGACGAATAAAATAAATATTAAAGAAAAACATACAGACACAGCCAAAGTCCTTGTCATTGATAAAAATATTAAAATCGAAATAAACATCACCGTTTCATGATACATTTAATGCAGACATAATAAAATTTATTTGATCAATACTTTTTATAAAAACTTTTGATGTAGCAAATAATCCGGAAGATAAATTTAGATAACACTTGATTAATGTTTTATACACGAGGCATAAAACGTGCATTAAACAACTTTAGTATAATCGAACAGCTGAATTTTTTCTGTTTTAAACCAGTAATTTCTTTTGATGATTTTACAAACGGGATAAGAGGAACTGTCGTAATGAAAACGCAGTTGTTTCCATAATGTAAAAACAAATATATAGGTTTTTTTATATAATAGCTCGGCACATTGACTGTACTGTACCTGATGGTAAGCACAGTACAATCCAAATACAACGGCGACCACCAAGGGATCGAAATCCATCGGCGGTCGCCGCTGTCATGCCGGCCTGCATAAATATCTCTTCATGTTACGCTTTTAATTTTAAAAATGTTCTAGAGTCCGTTTATTTTATGTTATGAAGTTTGCCAAGAGGCTTATTTTATATATTTTTTGTGATTTTCTTCTTAAATAAACATATTCTAAACTTTTCGCTCATAATGTAACTCTGTTTATAAGTACACAGTAAAGTTTGAAGCCTTTTAACGCATGAGACAGGGAGTTGTATTCAATAATTTGTTATTCGTACAAGTTGCAGCAATAAGTTAATGCTATGCATATTACGCAAAAGCTGGAATACGCATCGCGTTCCAGCATTCTACAACATCCAGACGATGCATTAGAGATATCTGGCAAGTCTCCATCTATACGAGTTGTCGCGTCGTGGCAATTAAATTTCTCGTTTGTTTACTGAATGTGGATAATCCATAACAAATGTTTTTTTTTCTATAGCACTTGTATTATAGCCAAATATTATCCATAAACATTTTTTCATTAAATTATATTATTTAACCTTTTTTAGTCTTCAAACGGGAAATTGTTGCATTGATTATATAATAAAACAAAATAATTATACATTTTCACTTCCAATATAAATTACAATAACCAATAAATATAAATTTCTTGATATTGTTAGTGGATACATGAATAACAAGTAACATTTTTTCTGTTTAAACTAGAAACTAGAGATGGGCCGAATGTGGTTTATACCGAAGCCGAACTTCGGCCGAATATTCGGTTCAAAATCATATCGAAGCCGAAGTTCGGCTGAAGTTTGTCAAATTTTAGGCGCTAAGAACGTATCAAAAAAAATATACGTTGCACTTGCCATTACTCTTACGCGCCTCCCGTTCACTTATGTAATGGTAGTACTGGATCTACTTCTTCTTCAATCGAACTATCTCAGAAGTAAACATAAAAAGAGTTAAGCAGCAAAAATATTCAATCCACTTGATGGCCTCTAGTCGCAACACACTGTTGGTGATTTTTTTATCATACCGACAAACTTCGGTCTATAACCTAATTCCTCCGAAAGTCCATAAAGAATTTGTAACTCCATTTTGATGATATCTACATAACCGACCAGAGGGTACATTTACTAGCGGCACCACTAGAGAACAAAAAACTTACAGTACAGAAAATGTTACGATCGTACTTGGAAAGCACTACCTAAACAGATTAGTCAATATATAGTTAGGCTCTATCTCAGTTAGGTAGGCACGTAAATTACGTTTTATCTGTATAACTAAACTTACACTACCTAAGACGACTACACAGTCGTCTATCTATATCTGGTATCTGTAGTATCTGGTAGACCACAATACCTAAATAAACAATACCGAAATCTGTCACTGACATATTGACACCTTTGCGATGTAAACCAAAATGATGGATTGTAAACATTTCACCGTTGACTGACACGAGCTAAACATACTGGCATATACCAGTTACTGTGAAAAATAATTCTTTATTTATTGTTGTTAAAAGCTCCATTAATTAAATATACATCCTAAAATAACTGGGGTATTCATAATTGAACCGTAGATTTCAAAGTCTATACAAAGATAGTTTTGTTCAAAATGCTTCGCAGTTCAATTTGTTATTCTCGGAATATACAGTTCTTCTTACCATTATGCGTATTATCCATGCGTTTTTGTAAGAAGAGCATATAAAAATATTATTGCCTTACATTATATTATAACCCATAAATGGCTTTACGTTTTTATATATCCAGAAATGTAATTTGTGTAACGCAAACTAAAAAATAAATACAACTATTTACAATTGAGTATCAATGCCACCTACAATTTAAACAAGTTACTAAATGAAGTAATTATTTATAATTTACCAATCAGACTGGGAACTTCAAACCTACTATTATGGTTACAATATAATAATTGTATGTTAGAGAACAAGAAAATTGTAAAAATTTAAAGCGTTACGCCTTCAAGAGGCGAATGTTAAAGCAGGGCATTACAAGACATAGAAAATCATAATTCACTACACATTCTTAGTAACGTCATTAAGCTAAAAAATAGGAAATCTTGATAGTGTTAAAACTTTAATTAAAAATGTAAGTATTGAATTTGTTAAATTCCTTACAGATGTGGTTAAAGATCATTGACCCGGATAGAGTGACGGAAGAATGATTTCGCAAACATGTGCATTCAAAACGGTATAATTATGGGGTCTCCGAAATTTGACGGCAAATCTCGAGCCGTAAGTTCGTTAAGCTTTTGTACCGCTAACTCGACTACATTAGATATGCTAAGTGTTATTGTAATCATGACTTCATTCGATGTTATACTTTGTAGATTTATAATTTAAGTAAGTTTATTTATCACTTGCTAAGCGAGTATAGGAAAATTACAATAGATATAATATTGGATTGTTAGTTTGCACATAAAAATAGAGGTAATGAAGATATATTTTGTAAAAGATAAAATGCGAGGTATTCGAATTTAGTAGAGATAATCGGGAGAAAATGAACGTACAAGAAAGAGAGATGTTGTACAAGACAAATAAAAAGGTAGACTTATTGCTATCTATACAATTACTATTAAAAGGAAAAGTCAATTCGGAACATTCTGTCTCTTACAGAAAGCTACGTTCAGGTTGAGTGGTATAGGTAAATGTTTTAAACGAAGTTACGAGCGGTTGTTGCTAGTATTCTATAAAAAGTCTGTTCGAAGTAGAAAAAAGAATGGATTTGGATAAAAACTTACTTTGTTCGTCATAATTGCGCAATATCTATATTATATGACGATCTTTATAAACTCCTATTGTAATCGTAAATCGCCAAGGTAGTTTTAATGCAAGGTAAACATGAGTATTAATCAGATGTCAGCGACTTTTAATAGTGGTTAAAGGTCATATAATATAATGATTATTTCAGCGGTCATTAGCGGTAGTTGTTAGGCATAAAGTTATTAAGTGTCCCCTAGGGTGTGTTGCAAATTACAATGTTTCCAACCGTTGTTGCCAACGCAAAAGTAATTTTTAACTTTGAATTAAACAACAAGGTAAATGTTTCTAAAATGTATGTGTATAAATATTTTTCTCCCATTACAGATTTTTAAGGTAGCATCTACCGCTGCATCATTAGCTATCAAATTCATTTAAGTTATTTTATCAATTCTATAAACATAATACACATTCTTATTAGTTTATTTGTTGTTAAAAATTTAATAATGTAACATTCCTTTCAGCGATTTATATGACCCCATTCTATAGCAACTATGCCAAGTCTTATTAACACACACTGCAGTGTATATTTCTGTGGATTTTTAAACATTTTATTTATTAACGCGCATTTTCATTTTTAATATTTTCCAAAAATTTTGATGAGAAATATTAGTGTCAAACTTTATGTTTCAGATTATTTATTGTGCAATAGCCTAGTATAAAGCGCGTCACACACGACGAAGATACTATAATATTTTAGCTAGCTTATGATATCGTAAAATAAAATATTAAAGCATCTACAAAACCTACGATTTTGGCACACTCATTGCTGAAAAGCTTAAAACCAAAATGTAACTGAGCTAAAATATATATATTTAAGTACGTAGAAGGCTTCTCAAACAAAATGTTACTTCAGACCTAATTAGTAACAATATTTTTGCGATGACGCTATGTAATATACTTGATGATATCATAAAATATATCCAAAGTTTTTATTTCAGATAATTTGATGTAGGCACACATACATGCATTTATCTAAAGCCTTGAGTTATTAGCAATTACACGTTTAAACGGTCAATCATGATACGATTACAGATATCACTCATTCTTTTGTTTTAATTTCAAAAGCGATAAAGTAATATTTAATAAGTTATCGAAACAGAAGTCCGTTGTATAGAAAGTAGATACATTTTCAAATAAAGACTTGTAGCGATAATTAAAGACAATTAGTGTTCGTTCAAAACAATCATTCATGATGTTTGACAATTACGTTACGCGCAGTGGAGTCACTTACTACCTTCAATAAGATAGTCCCAGAAAACTTATTCAGTAAAAAATTTAAGTAACTAGCTGTGCTCGCGGCTCCGCTTGCGTGGACTATAGAATGCCATCGGTCGAGCGCACGCGCAAATTGTGCTGCCCCCGCTCAAAAGAATGAAGACATTTTTTTTTATTGTGGGTGATCCTTTAGGTATATATATATTATCGCTGACTATTTTGAAGGATTTTTAAGATCTACAATTATGTAGAACATTAATTTGATATATCTCGTATGGTTTCCTCAGCGTAAGCCATTTAAGCGCCCCAAATGCGTCTTTTTTCCGAATTGATTCACAGTTATCATCACTGCTTATTTCGTATGTTAGTTTATGTTACAAAATATATCCTAGAATTGGCCAGAGAACACAACTATGAAATAAAATAAAAGCATGTAAATCGGATAAATAGTTTTTGTATGAAAAGAACATAAACGAACAGACTGACAAAGAGACGAGTTTTATAATGTGTAAGTATATGGATATCATAATTTAATGTATGAAAACTGGTAAAGATATTTAAATATAAAGTATGTGAGGGTTACTATATTTGTCGTTGGCTCAGTGGTATAATTAGTGAGATCAAAAATATTACACAGTATAGGCACTTGAGCTCCATCACCCGTTTTCTATATTCGGGTGAAAAGAAGATGACAATGACCAAACAAGTGTTCTATAAAAGGTTATTGTAAAGAATATTGTTGTTTATAAGGGTATTTTTATAGTAACAATACGGTCGACTGTCGCTAACCCTCTCGGTTTGCCATTAGCGGAACAGACAGGGCGGGACCGGATGTAGAGGGCTTGGTAATTCGAAGTAACGACCGGCTAGGTAATGCATGAATTAAAACACAAACAATGAGGTTATGAATAAAATTATACACTGGACAATGTTTTAGATAAACTATCGTTCAGTTTCTAGAGATCTTCATATGTAATTTGACTTTAATCTTATTTTGTCTTTTGTTTAATTTTATCAATCTTAACAATCTTTCTAAGAATCTGATGAATAATGATAGTTAAGATTCGGGAGTATTTCTATTACATACATATCAATATCTTAATAATAAGATACAATTAAAAATATTTACATACTTGTAATTAACAGCGCTTATGATATGATTAGTCATGAATTCCTATTATGATATTATTAATTTATACTAGGTCATATTAAGTACGTTTATAGACGAAGCGCTGTTGTTGCATTTTTTTATTAATACAAGTTATTATAGTAAAACCGAGTAGTCTTTACACGATATTCGTTTCACGAAACAAACTACACACCTTAAACTTTTACCATGGTGTGAAAAATAAAGGTATATTTCTCCGAAGTATTTTCTATGTCAAAACTATATCTATACTAATAATACTCGTATAATAAAGCGAAAGAGTGTTTTTTATTTATTTGCTTAAACACGCTAATCTCTGGAACTACCAGTCGGATTCGTAAAATTATTTTTGTATATAACTGACAGATTCACGTGGAATAGTATAGGCTACCTAGAATTAGACTACATCTCTCAGCTAGCCTTAAATATTGTTTTTTGTTTAAGAAAGTCGGAACTAACTGCGCCCCCGAACTGCTTTATCCGTGTGCGCTGGCGTAATGGTTAGTGATACGTAAATACAATGATCTACAAAAATGTTGCTCCTTCTTACATCTAAAAAAAAGTCCACGATACTATACGCCTATATTATACATAATATTATACATAAACCACAATAAGATATTGTGTGAATTTTAATTTAATGGAAATTGAAAAATGTATTATGAGCATTGTTATTAGCCATGGCATATTAATCATTTCACCATCAAGACAATTTTATGTAGATAAACTTTGCCCTTTATAGCATGTTATTTGGACATATAGTTTGGGAGATAATGTGAAATTAAAATAATGCAACACTCGACTCCGGTATATGACTATAGGTATAGTCGCGTGAACGAGCCGTGTGAGTTGTGACACATAACCCTGGCAGCTCAATAAAAATATGTTGTCAGTAACTGAAGTATTGTAAATCATCAATCAGCGATTTCTTTTAAATTATACGCGGGTGAAACCGCGGGCCACAGCTAGTTATTTATAAGTTGACAAACCAATATTTCCATGCCAGGCACGATTTTAATCAGGCAGGCTAGAAGACATAGACTCGGGAGTCGGTTAATGTTAATATTATACAGAATTTACAAAGATAAATAGGTAAATAAAATAAGATGCTATTTATATTACGTTTTGAAGAAAGGTCAGGTCAAGAGTACTCTAAACCGACGAGCATGCATGAAAAGATTGATGAATGTTGAGGAAGCGAGAGATGTATGTCAGGATCGTAGCAAGTGGAAAGACGTGGTATCTGCCTACCCCATTGGGAAAGAGGCGTGATTTATGTATGTATATTACTCGTAAAATATTTTGTTAATTTATTTATAAGTTTGGCTTTTGACCACATTCTAACCTGATTTTAAGTGTCGATATTCAAAGATTTAGAGGTTGCAATAAAGAGATACAATTGTTGTCCAAATCTTCACTAATAGATTGAAGCCAAGAGATTGCGTTTTTATTTATTTGTTTGAACGCGATAATCTCTGGAACTAACGATCAGACTTGATATATTATTTTTTCATTTTAAACATAGTTATTGACTATATATAGACTTCACGCTACGACTCTAAGGAGCAGAACAGTGACCATGACCGTCAAGCTATCTGGGAAGCTGTACGCAAATAAGGAAAGTGAGATCAATGATGATAGGGTTTGATCGCGGCGCGGCGTGGAGACTTATTCGAATAAATTTAACACGGTTGAAACCGTGGGTCACAGCTAGTTCGTAGTAAGAGCTTTATACGTTGATATATAGTATAACATTATAATGTGTCTATTACTGTTACAAGTGTAATATTTTCACAATAAAAACTTATTGTGCACATAAATTATACACGATTACAATAATCCCTGAAACACGTCATCCAGGTGGCACGCCCTTGCACGAAATACTGTTACTGTTTTAAGGATTTGTCTGACCTTAATACAGTTCAATAAACTAATGGCGATAAAATATTGTAAAAGTTTTGTCATAATTCTTCGTACGATATTTTTTATATATGGTATTAATTTTATTTTTACATTAAAATACGTACAGTGGATTAAATTGGTAACGACCTCGGTTGTAACGACTTTCTTGGACGTAACACTTAAGTCCCTTGAATTTAAATTATACACACTTTAGAAGAAAATAATTGGCTACAGCGACTTTGGATGTAGCGCCGATTTCGGGTATAGCGACTATTTGTATCAAGTTCCTAGAAATCCCTTGCAGATACTGGGACCGGCGACGGCCGAGTCATCAAACAAATACACAAAGGTTCATTTTTCTATCATAATTTCTTCTTATATTTTGTTTACATTCACAGATGGTCAGCAGTTGTAATAATAAGCTATTGTTTATAAAAGCAATGATGGCTCAGTGGTAGCGTGGACGGACATCGCGTCGATAGACTTGAGTTCCCTGCAATGAACCTGAGCTTTTATTGAAGGAAAACATCGTGATGAAACCGTAGCATGGTGATAGGACATTTTCTAATGCCCACAAGGCTAGGTATCACCATCAAGTTGAAAACCTGTCTCCAAGCACCAATAGGTGTGTTCCGGCAGCTGCACTTGAGAGCCAGTCTTCCACTAGGCTTAGCGTGCTTCCATCTTGGGCCACGTTGTCACTTAAGATCAGGTGAGATTGTGGCCACAAGGCTAAACCTATAACGATAAAAAAAGTTCAGATAGGTGTAAAGTTAAATCTAAGAATTTAGGCGATATATGCGCATTGTGCCGCTGTAGTGTCTAGCAATAAATATTGTTTTCTTTCTTTCTGTCTACCTATGTCTATAGCGACTTCCGGATATAGCGACGGAATTTTAGTGGTCCCTTCATCGTCGTTATTACCAAAATCCACTGTATTCTTATTTTATCAATTGTTAACGATCGAGCAGATGTATGTATTAATTTAATAGAATTTCTCTGAACGTATGAAATCGAACGGACATATATTATAGTGTATATTTTTGGTACGTAAACCCGTATTATTGAAAGTAGAACGTTTTGGTTTTAATCAGCGGCGAGATAAACTCCCACTTAATGCAGTGCGAGATAAAATGTAACTTAAAAGGTGTTAAAATGTTCATTAACATAAACCAGTAACTACCGACTTTGATCAAAAACTTCGTTCCAGTTTCAGCTTTTTTTTACTACATAGTTGGCAAACAAGCACACGGCATAGGTATCACTAGCGCCTTGCTGACTTTTAACCCTCAACCCAAGGAGCTCTGGAAAGCACAGGAACACAACACTAGGTCATTTGACTGCGATCTTCTGTAGGGTGGAGGTATACCACCAGACAGGCTGCCCCAAATAGACAAAAATTTCCAATGAAATTTCTCTCAAGCACATTTCTCTCATCTACATTTAAACCTTATTTAGAATTTTTTTACATATATACTACAATTTTTGTATACAATGTGCGATAAAATACAGCTCATGTTAAATTTCATACATGAAGTTATCGTTAAAAACCATATTTACCTCTGGGTGATTTTTGTTTCTCATTATTTAATAACATTTTATTCGTATCATTTATCGTATTACCTATACAAAAAAAGTTATGACAATGAAATTTATTTAATTTTAACTTCAAGATGGCACTTGTGGCGTCAAAACTATGAGTGATTTAGAAAACATCTATTTAATCTAGAAGAACCGACAACAATTGGGTTTGTAAATTATATGGATAAGATGAGATAATAAGTTAATAACGTTGTCTAAATTCGGATGATAATATTTGATAATAAACGGTCCAGTGTTGTTGTCAGTGTAAATATTATTATTATTCTAATAAACATTTGTCTCCCCTGCCGTACGCACCCCTCTATGTTCGGTTGCACTGCGAGATTGGAATGTTAAATTACAGGACCATCATTGATTTTTCGGTAACAACGTATTCGATTGTATGCGAGAACTGTAAAAATAATTCCGTGAAGAAAACTGGTTTCGTACGTAAACGATCTTTGTATTCTGTATATAGGCACTGATTAAACGTGTCCAAAATTCATTTTTATGTTGCACAAAACACTTGTATGTTATCTGACAGGTATCGTTCATAAATTGATAATATTATATCTAATAACAATACGAAGTTGGACTATTACTACACTACGTAGGTGAATGTAAATATATAAATAGCAAAAATAATTATCTACTACATCGGTGATTATATTATATGTATTTAAAACAATTATATCTATTTTGTTAATAAATATAATAATGTATGTAAAACAAGAAATAAACAAATTAGAAATAAATTATTTAATTAATTTTAAGATTACCTTTTTTGTATGCAGAATGATAATTACAATCAATTATTTATTTATTAAATTATGACAGATAATAATCTACACAGGTTTTTATTCACATTTACTCGTATCGATTGAAATGTTAACAATATTAACTTATGCAGTAAATGTATTAATTCTGTTTTTTATGTTATTTTTATAAAATTTACTTTAAATTGGCACGATTTCTCTGCAATATATAAAAAGTAACAAGTAGGCATATCGATATAATGTCCAAAACCTTCATGCAATAAAATAAAATATTAAAGAAACGTTACCTCAAAGTTTATAGAACATAGGCAAATCATTCGAAGAAATTATAAACAGTCAAATAAGCTTGCTCACAACAAAATCCAAAATTGAAAAAAAAAATAAACAAATTTGCAAGAACTTCACAGATTGTTTTTCTCTTATCGTTGACACGTCAATATCCGAGACGGGCGCGGATGGTACTACCAAATAAAACGCCCATTGGCGAGGTACGGAGGGGCGCGACAGAGCGTCACCATGAAATGCACCATGTGTAGATTAGACTAACAACCCAACATCTGATGTATACCTTTCCCTGATTCCAATTCCCAAACTTCAATACTACTTACTTAGAGTTAAGTATTTTAATTCTATACTGTAGCACTGATATGGCTAGATTTAATAAATACGCTACGTTTTGGTGCTTAACGCAGCTGTAAACCAAGGATATAAATAAATTGACATATTTAATACCGGCACAACTTATTACATTTAAACAGGACGAAATTAACAGATAAACTGGCTACCAAAGGTATGATCAAACTTTAGATTATTTAATATTTTACAAATTAATTTATAAGTAGTAATCTAAACAACATTTGAACATATATTTTTTCATTATTAAAATAAAAACGTACACGTAGGAATTGATTAAATTGTAGATTATTATTTTTTATAATTAAACTATGGTATTTATTTAACCTTGTCCATTCCATGTTATTGTGTTAAGAGCAATTGTATTCAAACTATAATGATCTCAAATTGGCAATACGTTTTGCTTGATCGATTCAATTGCGTGCAATGAACAACAGATTTATCGGATTCACAGATGAGTTTGCATTTACGTTCAAGAAAGCAAAACAATAGATTTGCCGCTAAATTTCTCATCTATGTATATTATACTATCGCTGTATAATTTTGTGGTTCATTTAACGCAATCATCAAAGAAATTATGTTGACAAACGAATTAAACCAAGCGAACACCGTGTAAAAGTCAAACAAAACATTAATAATAACGAAAGTAACGTGCTGTTTGTTGTTAAGACTATTAAACCGATGTTACATTATATAAAGACCCTGACCGTGAGAATAGGAGGCAATACAATTAATGTGAAGTCGCTCAAGTTTCATTGTCGAAATATAAATAGATTAAATATTTTATAGCGGACAAGTTGTTTAGAAAGTTACAATGGATAGTTTCGGTATTGTGTGAGACAGTAGTTTTACCTTTTGTTTACAAATTATACTAAAAAATTACGTTAAAAACTACCAAAAAATCACAGTGTTTTACAAAAAAAAAAATGATAGAGTCCGATCGAAAACTAGATTAATAAATCGCAGACAGTAATATCCTGTCCAATCGAACCTGCGAGATTGAAGTTTATAATTTAATTTTCTTGTATCATTCCAATTCCAGGGTTAAGTATTTGTTATCCGATCAAATAACATTATTGTGTTTAACATTTGCTGCCAATGTTAATGTCAATAGCAATGACATTACTTTCTCAAGATCTCTTTGCTGTCAACTATTTGGACTTTCACTTAGTAATGTTTTTAAGAACGGCATTACAAAAAAATCTTTATTCAATTTAGGCCCTAAGAAGTCATTTGAATGTCAAAAATCTACCACCGGATAGGAAAACTTGTTTTGTTTTTTGATATAAATGTTATAATTTTCACTATAATTCACGTAATAATCTACTCTACAATAAACTTGCAACGATAAAACTACACATACAATTGTGGAAATTATTGTCCGGCAAGTCGATAATGTGCTTAGGTTTATTATAGAACCTACAAAACTTTTGTCTTATCAGGTCTAAAAGACGGATTACTTTTTAATATTGACAAATAAAAATGACTAAAAATATACATTTTAATTAAAAACAATGTATACGTGATAGGTACTTGTACAACTTACGTACTTACGTACGTGTAACATACGTACTTGTAAACAACAAAATAGACGTGTCTTGCAATTAAGTTTAATGCACTGAGACCTTATTGGTAAGAAAACCAGTTCATTACCACTTAAATAACATTACTTGTAGTTGACCAACTTTAACTGGCACTATACTTCATCATTCCATTTTTAAATTAATATTTTAGATTTCATGATCACAATTTCAAGATTCTGTTGATAGGAAACCGATATAAACAACAAAAAATTATCGAAAAATCGTCTAGGACGCTATACATTAATATACTACAAACATTAAACTCTATTTCATTGGCTGTTACATTGAAAATCTAGGCCACAGCGTTTAAGCCAAGGAGATAATTTTCCTTTGAACTTCTCAAGTGCCGGCCGACTGGTACACGGCCTTGAACAGTATACCAAGCCATAGTCGTATACGGGTTTTGGATTTTGATTTGTAAGACATATGCTCTACATGGATTGCAATCGTGACCGTCCACTGTGGCCTTTTACGAGACGTTTGAAAACGGACCAAAACTAAGGTCAACTAAAACTGAAACAGCTTGATGTCATTACGTACATCTTTATTGTGTTACAAGGTTGACCAAAAATCACAGCAGATGCTAAGAGTCCATGGGACACGCTAAGTAAAGGAATCGGTTCACAAGTACAGCTTCCGAAATACAAGAATAGATGTTTGGCAGCAAAATGTCTATGTCAGAGTTATAGATGAATTAGAACTAGCGACAGCCCAACCTTCATACATACATCTTCTTTCATGTTCATTAGAAATGATAATAAAATTTTATAATGAATATCAACAGTAATGCAATTGCCACCTGCATGTTTTAACTTTGCCACTTGAATGTTGTAGCATAGAGAAATAATAAATGAAGTTGCATTTCCACTGTGAATGAGACTTATTCCAACAGTGACGCAAGAGAGCACAGTGTTTGATAATAGATATTACAAAATTTTATTATCCATCTCCATTTACATAAGACTGAACATCTGTGTTAATAGAACATTATGTATCTTAATACGAACACTCGCGTTTATTTAAACCACAATGTTGTATTCATAAAAAAAAATCTGCTTCCGACATTAAATGCAAACAATGCTTAGTGAATAGTTCATGGTACACAATATATTTCTCTTCATACTAATTTGTAACACGGTACTTATTAGGAGTTTATAGTATTTTGGGAATTAAATAAACATTCTTTGCGGGAGCGCAGAGAATGAATCACAGAGAACACTCATGAAGTATCACTGAACTAATTTTTGTTCTATCGAGACGTTGCCATTCGAACACGAAACTAGTAAAGAACATTATATTCAGTAGTATTATATCAATTGGTCGCGACCACCATGCTCATAATGATAAACACGTCACAGTGAGCTTTTAGTTTACTACGTTTCGGGATTAATCAATGTATCCCAGCTTCCGAGATATTGTAAACTGGCATGACAGCAACAACTGTTGCTAGAAAGCCAATATAATGGTTTTGGATTATACTGTGTTTAGCACCAGTCACGGTGTCATCATTTTGCTGTGCTACTATAAAAATACATAACATATTAAATTATTCTAGAAAGGAAATAAATAAGTAACAATAAAATGTTAAAGATTATAAAATTCACAAACTGCCACAGTTACGAAGGTTTGAAAACTTACATTTATTTCGTAATCTTACATCTGCCTTGTATGAATAATAAAGCTTAACGTCGACAAGGAATCTCGAGTGAAGCCGACAAAAATCGGCTCGGCTTCATTCGTTTCTAAACGACGTAAAACCACCAGCACCACGACAGTATCTCGCACGCTGTTGTGGTAATATCACGACAACGTCCACCTGTGTATTACATCGATACTCGGTCAACGCGATTTAAAAATTTGTCAAACATGTGACGACTGCGAGCCACCTTAAATTACAACATGAGGATGCCTACTAAGAACCGTTACTTGGCCGTTGTGGGACTTGGACTTGGGATATACTATCCTAAACCTTAAACAAACAAAAAACCGCAGCCAGCGCTCCGTGGCTGATGTTGCGCTCGAAAATATACAAAGCACCCGTCAGGAACTTGCTTAGTATTAATAAGTTAACAAGTTGTATTTTATATTTATGTTAAATGTATTTTTTAAGATTGCAGAACAAGAATCTGTAATTGTAAAAATAAATAATAAGTAATAAAACAGTAAGAAAAATGTTATTCTCGACGTACAATGCTCTATTCGGCCTGTTTTATCGACGCTAAGCTTAACAAGTTGATCATTACAATGAGTCACGTTGTCCATGCATGCGTGACCGGTGCGTGGATTCGCTGGCACGTTATACATGTCGTCTACGATACATACACGATTTTAATCTAGTTATAGTGAGCTCGCATCCGTGTCGCTTCGTCTAGTGACCTGACTGCAATAAGATCCTCAGTGCACAGTACCGGAACCAAGGCAGACCAGCCACGGATATCAGATTTAAAACTATAAAATTATCAATGCAATAGTTACGAGCGGATGAGTTAATTCACACGATAATTATATTTAAAAAATTAATATATCTGAATTATTTTATAAATATAATAAATGTGCGCTTTTACAAATTTCAAAAGTAATAGTAAAAATGGTTGAGTAGAATTTAATAAAGATTAAAAAAAACGTTTTACAACGTCCAAATAGGGTTGCGCGTACTTTATTTCGGGCAATTATAGTCTATGCTTTATGAACAAGCAAAGTACGTAAAAATTACTTTATTACTTACTATACTGTATGCTTTGTTCTACATAGCTTTTTGATATTTCTAGGATTCATTTTAAGTGAATTATTAAAAGATCAAAAAAATTAGATCCTAAATTTGCGTATCGGCTCAATGATTAAACCGAACATTGGAATCTGTGTTCCAATCCGGCGGTAGATTTTAACTATTAATATAATATAAATATATAAACTGCCTTTAAAATTATAATGAAATAAATAACCATTCTAAAATGAAATCTAGTGAATTATTCATTTGCATGAGTAATAAATGAAAATACAACAAAAACAAGACCTATTTATTCTCCTTCCTCTACTAATATCTTGCGACACAACCCCTATTCTCTTCGGTTCTTTGCTGAATCTTTTCGATGACTGGGATGTTTTCCGAATCGGTGATAGTCATAGAGTAATAAAGTCCGTCATACTGTATATTCATAATTCTATGGTGATAGTGTTTAGTGGGAGTGGTTGCTTATGGCCTAAATTCAATATAGAGTTTTTTTTTTAAGTTTTATCTCAAATAAAAGGTGGCGTCCAAATCAAGTAAGTAAGTATAAAATAGCAAGGTGATCCGGTCGGTTACATGTTTTATATAACAATACATATCAAGGTGTTATATTCGTTGCGAGGTGCCCATTAATGCCTTCATTGTATATTACATTCTAAACAGTTTTTTTTAAAGTATCTCATATTTTTTTTCATTCATTTTTTATAATATAATGTTCAGTGTAAGAAATATAATAACTTTTTGAAGTTATATTTCTTTTGGAGCGTTGGTACAGAATACAACTGGGAACTGCGCGAGCGTCATGTGACATGATGAAGCTAGCCATAAATAATAATAATGGCAATTAATTTTACTACTTTATTAGGATTCCGAAGTCAAAAGGAGTCCTTATAGTTTCGGTATGTCCGTCTGTCTATCCGCAGCTTAGCTCAATATTGTTAGTGCTAGAAATGTGTAATTTGGTACGGGTCAACATAATTAATCACGCCGACAAGTGGTAAAATAAAATCTTAATAACAATATTATTTAGGGTACCTCCCCAAAGTGGGAATTATTTCTCGTATATCCCATAGAGTAGGTTGTTATTGGTTAGGTCGTTCATAAATATTGCAAGTCTCTGAAAACTATTTTTCGATTCACGGATCCGTTTGCGAAATATTAAGCTATAAAATGCTAATTTTTGTTTGAGTCAAGTGTACCAAATGGCTATTTTTGGATATGTAAACAAATTCATGGTAGTAGTATATATAATGAAATTAAAAGGAAAATTATCAGAGTGTGAGTAGGCTTTACAAGTTAACGAGTTATAGCCAATCAACTTATAAAATGTTTTTCGGAGAAGTAATTTCGTACAAATTCCATTGATAATTATTTAAAGACCTCTCTCTAAACGATGATCCTTAAGTCGGCATATTGTAACGGCAACTACAGAACCCTACACTGTGTGTGGCCTGATACGCACTTGGCAAATTTTTATAGTATATTTTTTTACAATGAATAAAGGACACCTTGTTACGTACATATGCAGACATAAGTAAATACAATGTATTTTAAACCGTAAACCATTTCCAAATAGACGTAGAGAAGGGATTACGAATCAAAAATAAAAGAAAAAAATGTAGGAAGAGAACACTGCATTTTTTAAATATAAATTTTAACGAAACTCAAAAATAATACATTCCAATAAACATATTCAGACTGTCAGACAGCAATCTAATCTAAAGGGAGAGAGAGGAACTTAAGAGAGCTGGTGATGTCTAATTATAAGTCGTCCCCATTCGCATGCCTAGCGTTCCAGACACTGAGATGGCTTGCATGAAAATTATATCTCAAAACATTTCGCAGACATGTTTTGGTTTGACTGAAGTAAATCTACTTATAAGCAACAATAATTTTAGTCTCCTCAAGGAGTTCGTATATTTTGTTTATTAATTTGTTTGATTGGTAGTCATTTCAGAGCCAAAAGCTAATGAATTGTTTTTTTTTTATTCGCGTGTAAATGTAAAATAGGCACAGATGCAACACAATTTATGAAAATAAATAAAAAGTAAATCATTAATTCACGATTAGATACATCTATAAATTACGAATATACAATGAAATTTTATTTGTTCTGTCTGTATGTTTGTATCTGATTTAAGTCAACAACGGCTTGACTGATTTTGATGTAAGTTTGTACACAGGAAGTTTATGCAATTCTTTAATTAAGAATTATCAAAAATATGAATAAAAATCAAATTACAAGACGAAAATGAACTCGTACGGAGCAGGGCACCGCTAGTTTATACATAAAACTGTTAGTAAATCAAACAATCACTTGTGGTTTACCTGATCTTAGTAATACACTCTCATAGATAAAAATGGTTTACGAAAAATACAACCAATCAGTTGTTACAAAAATCAAGTTGAACTGGAAAATACCAGAAACATATTACTAAAGACAGTTAGTTACCACTATAACTTATAGGAAGAGCTTCCAGATATGACTGAATACATTTTTTTTTATTTAGTCATTAGATGATATAACCATCTACATTCGGCTTGTATAGCAAATTGCCTTGTAAAATTGCATAGTAAATTTTGCGTGAATTAAGACCTCGCTTTTACATTGCATTACATAAGTTAGTAGCTAACGCTAAAATAGATATCAAAGGATTTCTTAGCCATTGATGAAAAGCTTGTTAGTTTAAATCTAATATATAAAATTCTCGTGTCACGGTGTGCGTGTTTGAACTCCTCCGAAACGGCTCGACCGATTTTCGTGAATCTTAGCAAGCACATCGGCCAGGGTGGAGAATCGGACAACATCTATTTTTCATCCCCCTAAATGTTAAGGGTGGTCCACCCCTGTAGTCAACGCGAGTAGCGGTATAAAATTAGTTAGCTCTACTGGCAATCCTGCCTATTAGTAAAACAAGGTATAGTTTTTGGCAGGATGATAGTCTGTCAATGTAGTGGTTTTTATTTCTATTCATAAACGTTGCGTTATTTGACTCCTATATTATTGTGTAATATAGCTTGGTTGTTGTGCACAAGAAAAGTGAATTCAAGGAATAACAACGAACATAAATTCTGAGCTGCCAAAAGAACTCCCAGGAAAGTTCTAAGAAGGTGGCCAATATTTTGTATGTATTGTTTAAAGTTCGAAGATTTGTTACAGTTTCTATCTACATGATATTGGCAAAATCTACATAAATATACTTACGTGAAAAGAAAACTTCGGACTCCTTTCAAGCATACAGCGCTTATGGAGGATTGTATGATTTGGTGTAGTTAAAAGTTTATATATAGAAAGAGTGCGTTAAATTAAATACAACATTCATTGTTTACGTTCATACTGTCTATGTCAAATAATTGTCTGTCGTAAACACATAATATCTTTGGAAATATAGTCGCACTGAGTAGAGATATTGCCAGAGTTATAAAATGTTGTCAACAAATATTGTATATATTTCTAACAAATTGACTGAATAAGTTTAGAGCTGTGATTTTTTGTAATTTCAATGCTGGTATAATATTACTCTTTGACAAAAGATAAAAGTACCTCAATAACGTTCAAATTTAAAAAAAAAATGTGTTCGAATTGCGACGCTTGGTCGACCACTAGTAGTGTATAATAAAGACACTTCGCTTTTTAAGAACATGAACAATACCAGTTTAGCGGTGTTTGTAAGGGATTGTCATTAAAACTATCACATTCGGATCATTAATTAATCATTAATTAGCATGAAGATTATAATATCATATGCGAGTAAATAGAAATATTCCACGTTAGCCGCCGGAACTCTACGATATTTCATTTCGGCATGTTTGGGCTGGACTTATAAAAGGCGATGTTCAAACAGTATTTCGGACGCGCCGTTGCATTTCCGCATTGCGCTACTGTATAAATACGAGTCTCTGCAGTCTTATAATTCGTGTTGACGTATGTTATTATCTTTAGAGTGTTCACTAAGAACCGAGACTGGTCCGAATATAAAACGCGTCACACACTATGAAGATACTATAATATTTTATGTTACGATATCGTATCTACAACACCTTTAGGTATCACAGACGCGTAAGATACGATAATATATGATATAATTTCAGTCTCTTGACAGTCTGCTTAGGTATCGCATATATTGTTTTTCCGAATTCTATTTACAGGTGATTAAATATAAGGAACGCAGATTTACTATTTGATTTATTAGACAGCTCATCAGACTATGATTATGTTTTGATTATGTTTCATATTGCATTAGCACATTCTAAAGATGTGGTCGTCGTGACTTAGATGAAGACGTAGGCTTAGCACTATCCAGTAATCGATAGTTGGGATAAAACTATAAACAGTATATTTCTAATTTACATAATACGGTATATTTTTGTGATTACAACAAAGATTTGACCACATGAGTTTTTTTAGCTTGTCAAGTTAGCAAACTACGTAAGCTGAGTAACACACGAATGACCTTCTTTTTCGCTGTGGACGCTCGACGGGCTGACTTACATTCCTTACTACGAAATAATTGATAGTTAAAAAGATATTTTCATGTGTATACACAAAAATAAAAAGTAAATAGGTAAAAAATATTATGAACATTTATTTATTTGTATTTTATTAATTTTATTTTGTATATTATTTTAAACATGACCATTTGAACATATGGACAGATATCGTTACATTTTATGTGTATCTCTTTTAAAACATACATTATAAGAATAAAAATGGTTTTTTGCAATTATATGATTTGAAGTGTGTTATTAATTATTTTATTTTAGTCGTTAAAATATTGGTTTTATTTTCCCGCCGTACAATTTAGATTTAATTGTAATGACCGCTAGTGGCCGCTGTTGTGTATGAAAGTGGTATTACCCATGTGCCTTACAATTTCTAATTAGAAATTATAAACATTTCTAATTACATATTATAAAACTCAACATCTCACTACCTGTATGTCCGTTTATGTTCTTTTCACGCGAAAACCACTTATCTGATTGACATGTTTTATTTTTATTTTTATACATAGTGTTGTATCGTGTAGTTAAGAGGGGTTATAGCTATTTTATCTGGCTAGGTTTAGGATATATTTTATAACATAAAGTAATATACAAAATAAGAAGTCTCGATAATGGTGAATCAATTATAAAAAAGACGAATTTGGGGCGCTTAAATGGCTTACACTGAGCAAATCATACCACCCGCCACGACCGCCCTCCTCTGCGGCAACTCAAGCCTAGGTCCGATCCATCGGCATGGAGCCCTTGAGCCAAGCAGCCGCTCGCGCGATACAAGTGACTGTACAATCACTAGCTTTCACAGCCATACATGACACTGCATTATACACACATGCACAACACACATAGGTACATAGGTTCTGTAAGGGACCTTTTTTTTTCTTTTTTTGCCTAGTTAGAGTAGACAAAAATTTCAGACCACTAAATACACATACACATGTTCCTTCCCTCCTCCCAGGGGGCAGAAACATGTATATATGTATAGTTAGTTTAGATCGAATTACGGATAGGGAATTAGTCAGATCGCGACTTAATTGCATACGCGCAACAGTCCGAGCCGAGGTCCGGCCACTTTGGCACCCTCGGATGTTGTTGCTTAGCTTTCGTGGCTGAGTGCCCTAAGCGCTCGCCGCCAAGCCCGGTAAAGCTGTAAAAGCCGTAAAGGCTCCAGGGCCCCTCAGGCTAACAGTGTAGTCAGTACGAAAAAAAAAAAAAAAAAAAAAAAAAAAGCAAATCATACGGAATATATCAAATTAATGTTTTACATAAATGTAGACCTCAAAAGGGCCTAAAAAGCCAGCAATCATATATCTATCTTATGAAGATCACCCACTATAAGCATTTTTGTTTTCCGTCTTTTAAGCGGGTGCAAAACATTCTCCCGTGCGCTCGACCGACGATGTTCTGTAGAGCGAGTAGAGCCGCGGGCAGAGCTAGTTAGTGTAGTAATATACTGAGAAAGTATTATTTCTGGATATAAATATATTCGTTAGCTTTAGAAAATCATTATTACGCAAGCACATAAAATATTAGACGTACATATGTCGCAAAAGTACTTCCCGCCTTATCATGCCGGTGTAAACAAAGCGCCATGTTGTTATGAACGTAAAGTTAATTTTAAAGGTAAGTTATAAAAATAGAATATAAATATACTGCAGATATTGAATTGATTACAAAATTATCTTCATAGTTCTCATTAAAAGGTATCTATATTGATAAATTAACGTCGATAGGCAATGTATCTTGAGCTAATAGAGGGAATCTATACTTAGTTACGTGGTCCAAATTCGCCAATAGAAGAGGACGCCATCGTTTGTATACCTTTTTACGGAGTTTTAAAACAGATTGAGATTTTTCTATGGAGTGAGTGGTGTTATATCTGTCAGTCTAATGACTTATAAGCGTAAATTTGTAAATTGAGGATTATTCTATCGAGCATAAGGATATTAATTCCAATAAATAAACAGTAAACCATAATATTCGGATTTGCTTACAATATATGTTGTATCAACACTAGGCATAGCAATACACGGCAATGCACTCGTGAGAATTCGCAGCATACTGTGGCATCATCGATACACATGATACAGATGAAATAACCATATCGCACTGTTTAGATACGGTAAGATGAAAATATATATTAGTTGCGCCGTGTGTGATAGTCCATTAGATTGTATGGCGAGCCATATTTAATCTTAAGATAAAATATTATAGTATTATCGCCGTCTGTGACGCGCTTAATGCACCTGACGCTGATTTTTTAAATCTTGACTGTGAAACTATTTCTTCAGTGGACTATATTTTTTTGTATTTATATAATGAACGATCGCTTAGTAGGCGTTGTCTTGTTTTAATATGAAAGAAGGTATGTGCAGATGCTTTAAAATATGATAGCGGGCATAATAAATACAAGTTAATGTCTACGCAATTGACGTAAGGCGCCACAAACAAAATAAAATCAGTCTTTGCCACAGATAATAAATATAATCTCCGACGTTGGCATAAAGTGGCATTGAAAGACTATTTTCTTTTAACAGTATATGGTGATACAGTTAAACACGTCTTAAATACTATCAGATCATTTATATGAAAATACTTTTGGAATAACTATTTAAAATGTTGATCGAACGTGAAGATAAAATAAAAGATTTACGGTACTGAAGACCTGTACCTCCTATGTCTTTTAATTTTCCCATTCATATTGTTCCAGTTAAAAATTCATATCTAAATTAGTTGAATTAACCAATTGCTAATAATACAAGTCTGAAAAGTGCTGAAATAGAGAATTATAACCATTATTCAGTCCACGAAACTGGAAACCTCTAACCGCTTCTATGAACTTTAAGTTAATTAAGTACTAGTGATGTTATTACTAAACTTAAAAATGAATACGTTTGGTATATTTTATTAAGTACATATCACAATTCTGGCTGCATGTAAAGATTGACTATCCTGCCTTTTACTTCATTTCGATGATATGTATTCAAACGAGTCATACTATTTTAAAATGTTTTTTAGAACATAACGTTTTTTCTGAATTACTTTAAAGCTTGATAAATCATTAATACCAATATATATATGGTTTTTTAAGGTGTGACTAGCCATTTAAATCACTATACCATATATACTATAGCTGTTTATTGTAATTAAAAAAAAAACAGTATAAAGGTAAATAACTTTCCCATCATTTTTTTTAATCCTCATAAGTGATAATGTAGGTATAAGAATATTGACGATAATCCTAATAGGATAAACGACCGTCTACAAAGGTCGAGTGAAGGTCACACTCTCGAAGCATAAGTAACCACACATAAACTCATTGTAGTGTATGGCTCGCTAAATAACAAACTTCCGTTGGCGCGACCAGCGCGCTACCGCTGCACTGGCGTCTGATTCGCTTTAACTGGGGGACTCGTTATCACCTCCATGTATATTCCATTCATTACAAATTTTGTATGTTGAATTGAAAGAGTAAACGAAGTGTAAGTAATAATAATAACAACACTATAACTTACCTGAGCAAAATTAGGATTCGAATGTTGGCGGTAGCATGTGTATTTACTAAAATAATTTTGTGTAAATACATTTTTAGTATAACTATGATAAAATCCCGTTTTAAATATAACATATTATACAAAAAAAAATGTACAATATAACGTAACGTGTAACAATGTATGTACTTATTTAATTATTTTAAATAAAAAATATTTTTTTATGTTTTTTTTTTTATATTAAGGTATCGCGTATTTTCTTTTCGCCGTAGCCGAAATCGGCTAGGAAAAGGATGATTTTCTTTATTTTAAGAGCCGAGGTAACGACTTTACTTTGAAACTAGCTGTGCCATTTCAGCCAAAAGACTTCCACTGCTGGATATAGGCCTCCCCCAAATATCGCCACAACGACCGGTCCTGTGTTGCCGCATCCAGCGGCTTCCCGCAACCTTTACCAGGTCGTCGGACCACCTTGTGGCGGGTCTTACCACGCTGCGTTTTCCGGTACGTGGCCGCCACTCGAGAACTCTACGGCTCTACGGCCCCATCGGCAATCTGTCCTACGAGCTACGTGGTCCACCCATCGCCACTTAAGTGTAGCTATTCTTCGGGCTATGTCGGTGACTTTGGTTCCTTTTGTAAGAACCTGTTTCTACAAACCTTCTGTATACTCTAGACACCATAGACTGGATTTAATGTAAATTTCTAGCAATCTTCGTTGCCACAATTTGTGCAGCTTGTCCGAACGAAGTATCCATGTTATTGTACCGAAACTCTTGTTGAGTTAAAAAGACTAACTAAAAATTCTACTGGCAACAATAATTCAATTGGCAAAGGAGAAATAAATCAATAATAATCAATTTCAAACTTTACCCTAATAACACGCATATCTGAGATAACCCTTATTTTTTTACCGGCTATAATCATTTGTTTTGCTTCAGTTCCCATTTTTAAATTTTGTTTTTTTGTTATAAGTAATGGCCAGCTTTCACGTTTCATTTATGTACTTATTAAAAATATTCATTTGAAAGTAATCCTGAACTTTGATGCAGTTTATGTGTCCTTCAGAATATTTAATCGCCCCAAAAGCATCTTTTTCCGAATAGATTCACCATTATCGTCACTGCTTATTTTCTATGTTACTTTATGCAACAAAATATATCCTATAACCTGGCCAGATAACAGATCTATGAATTAAAAGAAGACCTTGGTAAACCTAATGGGTTTTCGCGTGAAAAGAACATGACAGACAGACAGATAGACATTGACTTTTATAATATGTATAGATGAAGAAGTTAATTGTTTGGTAGAATAGCTTCTTAATACACTGAATGCTCAACTGTAATTCGCATATATTAACAATTTTATAGTAAGGTAAATGTTCTCGTCGGACTTGACATCGAAATAATATTTAAATTATAATCAACATTCACAAAGCTATTTCTACTTTACAGCTGCTATAATTAACAGAAAAATTGTAAACAGCAGGAAACTCGTGTTATTAACGTAAATATGGTTATTGATAAAATGTTGGTCATAACCATTAATTAAACCGACTGCGAACTGATTGTCGTACATTAATAATTAGGCACTGAAACTTCAATGCTATGCCATTTAATATTGAGCTGTAAAGTATGTAAATAATTCAGATTGATGCACCTACAGATGAGGCTGAATTTCGTGAACCAATTTAAACGAAAAATATGCATTTAGTTTTGCAACATAAGTACGAGGCGGTGGATCACTGAGTTGCCAGGGTAAAAATAACAGAATCCCTGTCATTCTCGTCGAGCAAATTTCTTCTTATGTGACAACCTGCGCTGTAACGGATGATTCTTCATAAGAAGACCTGATTCCTTACGCTTCATGGAACACTCCATGCTTCTTTTCCTTTTATTTTAACCGTCGTGATGCAATACTTTATGATTATATACGCTTTATGGAAGATCTTAGGTACTCAGGGAACTGTACTACGAGAAGAAATTACTCGGTAAAGTCGACAAATTCCGATAATCATTTCTCTAAGATTCAGTATCCTTATATTCCCTCTAGGGGAAGTAGGAGATCTGGAGCACGACAAGCCAGCATTTGGTATTTTCTACAAAACAGAATTTCTCATATCTCTAGTAAAAATGGGGTTTGAAATCTATACGATCACTGACATAGGTACTCGAATAAAATTTAAAATTAAGCCTTATATTATTGTGGTCGTCTGGTTGTAAACACCCTCGGGTTGCAAACTGATCAACAATAATTAATCGGTGTGTTGTGGTAGCGATACTGCAGAGCCAAGCTATCTTTTTGAGTTTAGCGTGTTACCCATCTGCGGTTGACAAACGCTCATTTATAACTAGTAAAAAAACCTACGGAGCTTATCAGATAATGTCGATAAGAGGCGGTACTATGATGTTAAATATTACGATATAGTCATTAACAGTCAAAAAGTATTTTGTGTTAGTACTTTCGAAGTCCATCAGAGCTAACGCTCTCGAATTCATTTATAATTCATATTTTTTTATTGGGAAGATGAATACAAGGACACAAGATATCTGTTGTTAAGTAGTCACTGTAGTCTATAGCTACCTATGAACAATTTAATATAGGATCGTAGTTCTGAGGTCAGTCAATAATAAGTTGCTACTGCTGATGACTGAGTCGGCACCTATATGTCGTTAAGTTTTACCAAACATACCCATCAAATAATAACAATACGAGTGTGGATTGCTGCTTTGCAGTACTTCCGCAATTGATCCTTACACAATTTCTACCAAACTAAACATACTTTATTAAATGTAAAAAATAGAAAAATTAACCGGTCAGTATTTATATTTAAAAGGAAAACTTTATTTGTTGATATCGGCCAAGAAAGACGAATGCCAGCTGTCTCAAGAGCACATGTGTGTGTTTTATATACAAAATGAACCGTGCACCGATATACACGTGGCATAGCCTAAATAAAACTTTGAACATATTATATATATATCACAGAAGTTATCGGTACCAAGATTTAAACATATTTCAGTACGAAACAGTGAACACTATTATCGTCGACAATTTTACAGTCGTGTAAATTTTAAGATAGATGAAGTCAAATTAGAACTGAGATTTGAAATGAAATTTTTATTTAAAAAAAATGGTACTAATCTAGAATGTACTATCCGAATCTGTTTATTGTAAGCATGATATTAAACACTAAATTTTTACTATAACCGATAAGATCTCTTTCAACTGTTTAAGTTAACCGAGATTTACAATAGCAATTTTAAGCTTTCGCTTAGACTCAATGAATAAATTTTACGAATAGTTGACAATCATATTATAGGGATTATGGTACTAGGGTTTCCAATCGACTATAATATATTATTGTATAGTATTACATTTCGGGTTGTCGGTATTATATACAATTGAAAAATATATATAGTACGTATAAATACTAGATTTCAGTTTAATTGTTTCACAAACTTATAATATGCTTATACTTAACTTATGATGCTTTTATTGTTGACATAAAATTGTTAAAAATTGCAAGAAGTGCTTAATAATATAGTTCTTTAATGATAAGCAAGTAATAAATATACCTTTCTCTTTTTACTATTTCCATAATTGTATGGAATTGTATTGACCTATTATAATCAGATGACAAAATGTTGGTAACGCTTTTTTTTTGAACTTACTATTCTGTTAGCCTTAGGGGCCCTGGAGCCTTTACGGCTTTTACAGCTTTACCGAGCTGGGGGGAGAGCGTTTAAGGGCACTCAGCCACGAAAGCTTTGCAACAATATCCGAGGGTGCCAAAGTGGCCGAACCTCGGCTCGGACTGTTGCGCGTATACAATTAAGTCGCGATCCGACTAAAGTTGGAACGCTAGTGGTTACCGATTATTTCTTCTACCTTTCGGTCATAACTGTACACAGTATTTCAATTGAAGTAGATGGTTGAAGTTGATAAATATCTTTCCCCCATGTGGTGTTTTGGATTCCGAAGTTAGCAAGGAACTCTTATAGTTTCGCCATGTCCGTCTGTTTGTCCGCGGCTTAGCTCACAGATTCTGGGTACTAGAAAGCTGTAATTTGATTTGTGTACTCACGCCGACAAAATGATAAAATAAAATCTTGAAAAACATTTTTTGGGTACCTCCCTTACACGTTTTTTCTCGTGTATCCCATAGAGGGGATTTATCGTTGGATATAAGCCGTTCAAAAATATTGCAGGTGTGTGAAAATCATAAGGGTAAGGTTTAACCGTTTAAATGGGTTTTTTTATTATGTGAAAAAATTCACGGCAGTCGTATTATAATGAAGTTAAATGGAAAACTATCACAGCTAAGTAGGCTTTACAAGTTAACGAGTAATAGTCGACCAATTTATGAAATGTTCTTCGAGAAGTCATTTCGTACAAATTCCATAGAAAATTACTTAAAGCCCCTTTCAAAATCTGCAGATTGTCTCGGGCAACTACGGAACCCTACACTGCACGTCACCCCGATACGCATTTGGCAATTTTTATATTTAAAAACACTAACAGTACAAACACGATACAAATTTTGTATTACTCAGTGCTTAATTTTAGACCATAAATTGGAATTTTCCTGTTTATTATTATCCTTATCACAAAATTTGCAGTGGTTTAGACATTTCCTGGAGGTACGAAAGATATAATATCATAATAATGATATTTGAATGTCAAGCGCATATGATAAAATAATCTATACTTATAATAAAAGAGTAAAGAGTCGAACACACATTGTACTGTACATTAAAGATATTTGACAAAAAATAATACGGGGGCGGTGGGAATTTGATGATTTTGAGGAATGGATGAGGATGAATTTGAGGAATTTGGTGAACCGAATTTGATGAAATCTGGCATGATTGTAGTATATAGCCTGTAGGTACATTTAGGACGCAGTTTTTACGTATATGTAATACATATATCTATACATATTACAAAACTCAACGTATCTCTGTATGTCTGTCTGTTTATGTTCTTTTCACGCAAAATCCACTTATCCGATTAACATGTTTTTTTAGTTCATAGCTACGTTATCAGATTATAGGATATATTTTGTAAGACAAAGTAACATAGTTATGAAAAAATACTTTCCATTTATCTGTTATATAAATGACAAAATATAATTTATCACATATGAAAATTATAGACGCTCAAAATAGAATATCTTTCACGTGAATCATTTGCCGACATTTTATATACGGTCCTAGAGAGACACATATGGCAAGGACTCTTCCTCCAAGTTCGTTGGCCGTTCGTTGTTTCGCATTGTATCGTCACAGTGTCTGCATACTGATCAACGATTATTCTTTCATTTCTTCTAACAACATTTCTTTATTTAATGTCGAACTATAAACTATTTTAAAAGAGTTTAATAAGTACCATACAAAAAATTACCAAACCGTATATGTATAAATTGTAGTGAATTGCTATATATTTAATATTTTATTATACCTATTAACTGGTACACCTACCCGCTTTGTTAGGCGAATTAAAAAAAAAAAGAATTTAGCATAATGCACTTGCAAACATTAAAAAAATCATCATAATTCGTTAAATAGATTTTAAATGAAATCTCTTTAATATGCTTAAAATTAAATAATGTAAAAGAATTTTATATGTATATTAGTATAGATTATATTGTATGACATAATAGTATATTATGTTATATTATACCTAATTTGTGTATAAGGTGTTTCATAATCATATAAACACCTTTGTTTAATACTTGATAGAACTGGCAAAGCACAGCTGACAGCTGTCATGCTTTATGTACTCGTCAAGACTTTTTCGCGGGACCTTCAACTGCCATGTTTTTGTGTAATTTTAATTCATTAACTTAGGTTTTTCGACTATATATTATGTAATATTGGTGCAATTTAGCGTGATATAGTTTGGTTATTGTGCATACGTGAAGTAGATTATAAGTATAAACTGGAAACATGCATTTTGAGTTGCCACAAAAACTCCCTTATAGATCGTTCTAACAAGGGAGCCACGATCTTATTTGAACTCATTTTGAAGATTAAAACTATGAAGGCTTGAAAACATTGACACTGTAAAAAAATAAGAAGAAAAAGCAGAGGACATGGCTCATGGCTTCAGCCTTTATATAAATGATAAATAAACATGAATTATAAAAACAACATTTGACTTGGCTGCGTGGTCTTAGATACCGTTGCCTTTTCCTTTCACAAAGAAAAGGAAGAACTATACCAAAAAAATAATGTATATAAGTATTAGAGCTTAGATCGCGAGGCACACATTGTTTATATTGTGCATAATAATATCATTAAATCTCCCGCGTATTCGCGAATTCGTGTCGGTGGAGCCTTGCAAATCTTGGAGCAAACCAAGGTACGTGAGTGCATAGTAAATACTATGCTTCAGGTCTATCGAGTTTTTGAACATCGTTTTGAACGTACCCTTTTATTACTCAAAGAAGCCAATAGCCACCGACTACATCGGATCGGTGCAGAGGCTCCTAAGGTATAAATACTTTCCTTTATAAAATATCTGTTCGGCTACCTAATGAATTTTCTGAATAAATATTAAGTTCTCCATGTTAACTATCAATCTATACCAGGATATCGCCTGACGACTATAATATATAGATAAGTTAAGATACTAAACCAAATAAATAAACAAACAACTGTCTCGATACATTTTCGTGCATTTTAATACAAAATTATTACAATTTACATAATGTTGTAATTATTTACTTTACTACTTACCCTACTTAGTAATTATCCCATAATATTCGTATATTGTGTTCTTTAATATTAATTAATATGTAACGTAATATTTTGGCTTCGTACAACATTAATAAATGTACAAATACTGAATTTCAAATATCATATTACGTACTACAAACAAGATACAGCTTTATATACTCACGAACGTTTAGCAGTATTGCATTGTTTGTCAAAACTCTAAAACTAACAGCCGCCGATTTAATTTAATCTAAATTGTCGGCGGCCAGTCACCTGAGCTCGTTAGGTCTTACATCATCAACAATCATAGTCATTGGTGCTTACAGACTGTACATAATGGAAACGGTGCACTGTTGGCGCAAAATCACCGAGTAGGTACATCCGGGAAAGTACGAGGAAACAATTCAATCAGGCTAGCGCGACGGGCGTCTCTTTTAGTCACTTTATATCGACTAAAGTTTGTTTTTTAATCCCACGGAGTAAAATGACATTTCATGTGTAGCTAGTTAATTGGATTTTAAAAATAGTGATGACCACCAATCCGAACTAAACATAAAAATTTAACAGATATTATTCCAATTGTTATTTTTCTGAAAAAATATTGAACCCACCGAGGTGAAGGCCGAAAAAGATAGACTTTAAAATCGCGTCGTGGGCCAAACGAAGCATTATTTTTTTTGTAATACATCATAATTATGTACATTTTATATTTTCCTGAATAATGTAAATTATTGGGTATGTTGAATAGTACAAAACAAATAATCCAAAAAAAAGTACAAAAGCCCTCAGACTCACGTACGGAACGTAAAATATAGGGTGCACAACAAAATGAATGTTATTATTGAAGTTTTGACATTAGTGTTGTTAATTTACTCCGTGGGATTAAAGCTCGAACTACAAGCTAAACAATGGCTGATAATTGTTTTCAACGACATAAACGCAGCAGCAATTACAATTGGTTCGGTCATCGCCACTATCCAATTTGGAGTCTCTTTGAGATGCCCCAAAATCTATTAAAATGGGAAAGTGCAGATTAGACACACGCGATGGCGCGTCGTTTACCGTGTAGGCTCGTCAGTATATCACGCGAGATCTACATAAAAAACCTTTTATACTTATTGTAGACAATTGTCCCAATGTGAAGCTTAAATAATAAACCGTAATAATGCATAGAGTCAGTAAATCCTTAAATATTCAATACACATCAATATAAAACTAAAATCATGAAATATTTAGCATTAAAGCGTGCAAACAAAAATAAAGACTCAAATTTCATAGTTTAATAATAGACCTTTGTGCTTTTGTTCAGGGACATGAGTTAACCGAGTTTATGTCCCCCAAGACATTTAACGTAAAAGGTCACGAAACAATAACCTGTATCGAGATAGGGCAAATTTCACAACGCATGAGTACGATAGCGGCGCGCGGCTCGGCGTGGCGAAGTGACGCCACATCGACTTGATAGTAGTACCTCGAAGAATAAATGAACTGTTCATCATTGTTTATAACAATCTATATAAGTATCATATTAGCAATATATTATAATGGATGTTGGTGTATACTGAGAGTGGTAAACTCCAAAACCGATTCACTGACCACCGTGAAAGTTGAAAGGTCAAGTGTATTTTCATGGAGAAGATTTTTATGCTATTCCAGAACGCGACCAAAAGCAAAACAAAGGCAACAAAGTCATGCAGGGCTAGCTAGTATAATAAATATTTGAGATTACGAACTTAGCTCCGTAACTTGAAAAAAAAAACAATGATCTAGGTATACTACAAAAGAAAACATTATCTAAATACAAAATATCATCCAAATAGCTAAAGCCACTTCCTAGAAACGTCATAATATATACAAAAATTGCTCACTTATAATAGTATTAGGTGATGGGACTGGCAGACATATAATGTTTTAACTAAATTAAACCAAAGACTTGTTTTAATAATCTTCTCTCCGCATTCGCAGATTTTAAAAATCACAACATAAAATATTAAACTTTATAATTTACATGCTTTCCTCAAAGCTACCAACAGTAGTAGATTTATAAATAATATATTTTAAATAAAGGTAGAACAATTAAATTAAAATCGAACGAGTTTATAAAATAGCTTGAAATTCAGAACCGTTGATGGACGTTACCAGTTATTTACAGTGTGAAAATGTATGGGTGGTATTGTCATAATCCAAACCTGAAATGAAAATTCAGCTTCAAACAATAAATTATTAAAATACATACAAGCTGCTGCCCAGATTGAAATAGAACATGCTGCAGATCCAACAGTGAACCGCTATCGTTTTACGATTGCTAGGCGATAAACATGTCCGTACGTCTGGAAATCATGACGTGCACCGAAATACACACCGACAAAGAAACGAAACTTTGAAAACATACTTTAAATTCGTTCGAGGTTCAATCAGATCTTCAACATTATTATCGGTTTTCTTAGAGAAACATAAGAAAATTATATTGATTCAAATCTACTATTGTTGAGTTTTAAGTTCACATTGAGTATAGGTAATAGATTGCTTTTGGAGTGATGTAAATAAAGGAGGTCAAATAACATCTTAAGACTTGAGACACCCAAGCCAACCTGAACTGCACGAGGTGTACCCTGCTGAGTAGCGAGTAAGGAAATAGCGATAGCGGGGCGCTAGAGATGTTCTGAATAGCTACACCATGCATATTATGAAAAGCCCTTAATAGTTTTTCGCTTATGCGCATCGCGTTTTAGGATCAACCGAGCATAGGCACCTAGTTTCTGTTTACGCAGGCCGGCATGACAGCAGCGGCTGGCGATAGATTGTTGATCTATCCGTGAATTTTGTCGTGCTACTATAAAAATACTATATCTTTAATAAGCATTCTTATTAGAATAAAGGCCAAAAAAAAAAATTTTATACGTAGCGCGCTCGCCAGTAAATTATCATAAAAGTAACGGTTCCCAAGCCGAAGAGAATGGTTTTAAGTTTTAAACGAACATAGGCCAATGGGTCATTGTGTTTATAACGGAAGTTAGAAATTATTGATAAAGATGTCTCAATTTGTACTCATTATGAAAATTTAATGGTATTACTTATTGATGTTTTCAAAGACTTTAAGATCGGTATCATTTAGTTTACTTTGTCACATCTACTTTCGCCTTAAGATAAGGTACCAAGAAATTTATATTCGCACCTGCGAATCAGGTATAACATGCGACATTAAAGAGATTGTATTAACCAGTACGGTAGTAATAAAGTTATTTAATAATAAATACATTTTATTAATATTTTATTATATTAATATTAATAAATACAAAAGACATACAAAATGACTCGTTTCATAAAGACGTTGAATTATGAAACAAATTAATTTAATAATAGATTTCCTTGTTCGGCATTTATGTTTGCTTCAATAGGCGTGGAACAAACCGTGGATATTTTAACGACAATGCCTGTAGGCTACGATTTCACTTCAATGGAAAATAGGCCAACGCCGTCCGAGAGAAAAACATTTCGCTCGAGGAAATTGTAGAGAAAATGTGTCGACGGAATATTAATCAGCGTTGCTTTCGAAGATATTATTTTAAAAATTTAGTTATTAAATTAAAAAGTGTCTCTCTTGATTATATTGTAATACTTAATAACTATTAAAATAAGGATTACAAAAATAACCGAATCTAATACACAAAATATGCAGGATAATATAATGCGTCATCAGGTATTGTTTTTGTAAGCTTACATACTGATCATATCTTTTTTCTAATTGACTATTGTTGTATAATTTGCAGGATCATACTTAATTAAAATATTAACACTGATGATTTCAAATTGAACTACTTGATTTAAATTACATTAGGCAGTACAAAATTTTAATAAACTATTATTTTTTGTTTCATATTAACGTTTATCTGTCTATCATTCAGTTATAAACTATTTATCACTTTAAATAATTAGAACAGTGAAGGGTTATTTAACAAACCATTTAACTTTTTCTTAACTGGTTTATACTTATTTACTTGTAGATTTTAATGATAGAGTTTTGTTTTTTTACATTCGTATTTTTACTCGAGCTACTATAAAAAGTCAATGAGTCTTAGTCCATAAAACCTAATACAATTAATATTACTACTTCGCTAGAAGTAAAATCTTGTGAAAAATTTTTACTTGAATTGTAGGTGGAATAAAATTGTTAAAAATTGCGATGCTATAAGGGGAGTTATAAGAATGCTATAAATAATTGCTATAAGGACTAATTTAATGGGTACACTAGTGGATCGGTTTTTAATACTTAAATACTGCAAGGTCATCGTTCTAAAAATATTGTAACGGGTTCGATGCCCGATGACCAGGGTTGCCTTGCGAGTGGCCGGTGTTCTTTACAAACTTATTTACGCTACTATAAAAAGAAACAACTATAAAAATACTACCGAGAATGACTTCCGATGCACTCAATTTGGAATGAATATTATGCTTGAAATATTTGAAATCTCAATTTATCAGATTATTTTTTATTTGTTCTACAAAATTAATATCATATGTTTAGTATAGAGAATATTTATATTTACGGAATTTTTTTACTAAAAAAGTTTTTTAAGAATTTTATTAAACGAAATGTCAAACACAACATTGTTTCTGTGAAAAAAGGTTTGCTATTAGACTTCGAATACAGCATAAATAAATAAGCAAGTTATATATGCAGCCAACTGGTAATCATTGTCATTATCTATACATATAATAAAATTGAAGTGTCTGTTTGTAATGTGAAAATGACAGATTTTTACTTTTTGCATATAAAAGTATACACGATACCTACAATAAAAACACATTTTTAAAAATTTTGTCTATCTGTCTGTTTGTTCCGGGCAATCTCCGGAACGGTTGGAGCGATTTTCACGGGAATTTCACTGGCAGATAGCTGATGTTATAGGATATAACTTAGGTTATTTTGATTTTAGAAAAATAATTAGGGTTTCGCACAATAAACAAAAAACCTTTTTTAGTAGTCCACGCGAGCGGAGCCGCGAGCACAGCCAGTATAAAATAAAACACAAACATTAAATATTATCGTAAGAGGAAAAAGCATACAATGTAACAACGAATACTGAAATACGTACAAATATTTTCGTAGACACCGAAAGCCTGAAACACGATGAGGCAGATGTAGGTCTCCATTATGTCTATAATTATTTGCCGATCCGGTTTCGTCAACAAGACCCTCACTTTCGAACCGGTCTCAAACCATGCGCCGCCGCGCCGCATACCATGTACACCAAGTAATAAATATTGCGAATTCTTATCAACGTTAAACTAATAAACATGCGTTCTTATAACGTTGTAGTGCTTATTTGTATGACTAAATAAATTTGGATTACTTACACACTGACGAAAAAGAGGAATACAATTTGACTCCACGTAAATCTGCCTACGACAGTTCCACTGTGTTACAAATAAACAGTTAGCAAGTAACATAAAGGTGCACAAAATTGGATGAATAAAACATCAAATGGAACACAGCACACGCGTCCAGCACTGACGCGGGGGTGAACGTGACTGCATGACTGCTGAACTGGCAAAGCAACCAAAATGTATTAGACTGAACACTAACAACGAATATGACATGCTAACAGCTAACTCATACAAATACAAAATCACACGCCTGAACATTATTTCGATACATAATGATTCAGATAATCGAGACCGTATCGGATTCAAGAAGCTATTGAGTAAGACTCAGAATGTAATGTAAATTCTATGATATTTAGAAGAATGAAATACGACCAGCTGCAGTTAAATATTTCAAGGTAAATATAAAAATATTCCTCTGTTCCTAAAAGGATTCAACTCATAAATAAATTTGCCAATTTCTCCAATTTTCATTGTAACCTTTTCAATCAATTTTTTTCCCTAAGCGCACTTTTGTCTAACTGGAAAAGGTGCTCAGCATTAATAAGCAAGAAGTTTTATCTGCTAGTCATTGTTAATTATAAATTCAACCAATTATTGACTATGTTGCCTAAAAACCCATACATTTGTATAACGTTGAAACAAACAAGAAAACTTGGCAACTTTATCCACCAACCGATATAGAGATAGAAGCATAAACTTCAAGCTAATTTTATTCACCGACGTTTGATAAATCGAATCTAGATAAGTTGCTGCGTTGAATTGTACGTCTGTAGATAAACCATCGTAATATATTGCGATTTCGCAAACAGGATTTACGATAAATACGAACGATAAATCATTAACATATTTTACTCAGTGTTATAATTTATTTCCTTACAGTTGTCTGTTCTTAATTTCAGAGACGCTGGGTGTATCATATTCCTGTCGCAGAGCACTAAACGTTATGCGTATGTGTTTCTTTCTGTTGCAGTTCTTAGTCTTCGATTTATGTTCAATGTTTATTATTTTTAACTCTAAGACTATTCCTATTAACCTTCTTTTGTATCTTAATTATCCGGTTTACATTTAGAATAGCACAAGTTATGTTAACCAAGTTTTTTTATAACTAGAGTTTATTAAAATTGTCATACTTATAGTTTTTTGTAAAATATGTATGATTTTTTTTAAATAAGATTTTTCATTGAAATCTGATTCATTTTGATTATAAAAACTATAATTGAAAGTTTAATATACATAAGCTATTTTTTACTAATAATATATCGGTACTTGTTGTGTTGTGAAAATCAATTTTTATTGCAACATTGTAAACCCTGAATTATGCATAAAAACTGATTTTTATTACTATTTGTTTTAAATATTCAAATCAGATGTACGACTGTAGCAAGCTACATTACTTCTTTATGGATAAATATAGTTTTTTTTTTGTTTTAGTAGGTTTTATTCAACCGAATATAGCAGTCTCATTATACAATACCTTTTATAGCATCACATAAATAAAATTATCACAATAAATGAAGTCATAACAAATAAAGTTTGTTATATATTATGTAAACTTTCCTGTGGACATTTAGTAAAACCTTCTGTGCGAACTTTCATGCTTATAGATTCTAGACACACCTGATTAAGCTGTAGGTAAGTAGTTCGTCACATTTCTCACTCTAAACTAAAATAATGATAAACAGTTATTATTTACAAATTATATAACCAACCCTTAATATAGATTTATGTGGTGCGCGGCAGTAGGCGTAGCCCACTAATCTCCATTCACACATAAATCAGTTTAATTATTATTATTAGAACGATATAATATGTAATAAGATTAATGCAATTAAATACTATGAAGTAACAGAAAACCTTAAAGTTTTATTGAAAAGTATATTTTAAGTTTGAGCACATGGTAAACTAGCGTTGCCTCGCGGCTTCGCACTCATTGATTACGCACTAATTATTAACCTATAAATTGAGGAATGACATATACTTCGCGAGTAGAAAGTCTCATACAATTTAGGAAAGACATTTTTGAGTTAAAACCCGACATGCAAACAAACAGACAGACAGATTATCGCCGTTCTGATGTACGGATCAAGACCGAAAATTCTTTAGACAATGTTTTTTTTCTCACCACATCCACACTTTCAACCCCTATTTTACACCCTTAGAAGAGGAATTTGCTAAAATCCGTTCTTAGTGAACGTCTACATCGCGAAAGGAGTAACTATACTCGTACTAAGTCAATCAGACCCATAGCTTCGGAGATATCGTGATGAGTGGTATTTCGCTTTTATATATATAGATAAAATTTTAATTTATTGTAGCAACATTGATGCATATAATCCTGACAATTCTGAATTAAGTCAATGATTTATTTTACTTCTTATATGAGAAGACTACCGTAAAAGGTAACACGAAAGAGGACAGAGGGGTAGAGAATTTCTTTAATATTTTATTTTATTTGGCCCTATATTATGTAACATTGGTGGCATTTTGCGTGATACAGCTTGGTTATTGTGCAAAAGTGAAGTGGATTCTAAATAAAAACTAAAAACGAGCATTTTAAATTGGCACAAAAACTCCTTGGGTCGTTTTAAAAAGGAGGCCACCATCTTGCTATGTTTGAAGATAAGAAAAATAGTACGAAGTTAGGCTTAAGCTTTATTTAAATAAAGGCCGTGATCCAGAAGTCTTGGGAAAAAAAACAACAGAAGGTCGAAAAATATAGGATTAGGTGCTTCTATAATCGTGTTCAAAAAATCTTAGCGCTTCGTTCGTTGGACTCACTACGAAATAGTGAAATTTCTAGTTTCTAACAAAGAAATGTTTAAAGGTCACTATGAGACTTGTTCTCTCAGGTTATCAAATAATACTGAGACCTTCATCATTATCGCCTTTAATTTTTATGCGATATATATATATGTTCAAAATTATATAAAGTCATATTTTTAATGACTGAATTGTGGTCCTTCTTCACATATTTAAAATTGTTTCTTTCAAAAAAAATAATTATAATCAGTCTGGACATATCCGTACCCAGGATTTTGGCTATGAGCAAACAAGGGAAATGTAATGTTAATTATTATTTGTCTATACTAACTTGAAAAAAATATTTACTCTTCCATTAGAGAGCACTCCAACCGAGCGCCTATCAACACCATGCTGGTTTTTTCTTTATTTAATTAAAGAGTTTTACTAAAATCATATAAACTTTTATGTCGTTTAGTTTAGTAAGTCGCTTTAAATTAAATTTATATCTCAGTACGCATCTATCTATACTAATATAATAAAGAGATAATGTATATTAGTTTAGATGTAGGAGGTACATACCTACTCTCCGGAATTACTAATTCGAGTAGCTGATAATGAATAAGGATAATGAGTAACCAACCGCGACGCCACGACGTGACGCCAAACAGCGCGTGGCTGCATAACGCGGGCGGGCGGAATACAGGAAACTATAAGTTTATTAGCAGAATGTATGTTCGCTGCAAATTTAACTGTTATTCAGCACAACATCCGTATGTTGTTAAATGCTGTTCAACGAAAATATAGAATTTAGATTTCATTAAATTACTTGTAGAGTCCGATTCTCTAAAGTTAATAAAAATCCTGATATTACAAGCATTAGTGAATTCTTTAAATACGTTCACGCATCGGATGCTTTCAAGTCTATGTAGCTTTTTAAATTCGTGTTATAATTAACCATATTTTATTGTGTAACTAACTGGTTTAGTATAAAACACGCATAACGTCCCAACCATGCATAGCGCAACACCTCGCCACATATTTCATATAATTAATTAACTAAAATATAATAATTGCTTTATATTTCTCATGTATTTATGTCAACAACTACATATGTTTACTAATATTGAAGTTTAAATGGCTTTAAGTATTTCCTTTTAAATATATTCATGCGATTTAGTTAAAGACGGAGGCAGAGGTATTTACAATTTTTAATCATCTTGATAAACACGTCACGGTGACTCGTTCTTTTGGTTTGTCGCGTTTCGGTAACGGCTATACCACTGTGCCTGAAGGTAAGCACAGTACAATTGAAAAACATCGACGATCGCCGGTATCATACCAGCCTACAAGCGTCTCGACAGCTGGATATACAATGACTAATCCTGAAACGCGACAACTATAAGAGTGTCACTGTGACAGGATTATCACTATGGCAAGATGGTCGTGAGTGTCAAGACCCAGTTGGTCGGGTACAGATATCCCGTTTGATTACTGGATAAACGGCAAATCCCAGAACACGAGACGCCTAAGCGTGCCACTATAGCGGGTATTACACTTGGTGTATGGTGGTCACGACCTAGTCGGACAACTATCGTGTTCTACCTTTTGGCTTCCACCTTACTAATACGTATCGCATATAGTAACCATATAGATTATTAAAGTGTAGAAATGCCTTTATATGAAAACATTGTTATTTATAGTATGATCTGTGATTTCCTTATTATAATAGTAAATACATACTTAATAGAGTCCACCAAAAATGTATCAAAATTTCAACGTCAAATAAAATCCGGGATAGGTTGGCGTGTCTGTTACAATGAAATCGAATTAAATTCGGGTGTCGTTTTCTGGCGGCGCCATGTCAGTCTGTCGGTAGTTCAAATGACCCAGTTATCGTCCGCGGCGGAGTCTGCGTACAGCCGCTCTGAGAGGTCAGCATCGCAGCGCAACAGCACGCGGTATCCGTGACATATAAACAACGGGTAATTTTAATTATATCGAAATCACACTTGCATATTTTAACTAATAGATTGTTCGTAGTTATGTTTGTTTGTTTGAACGCGCTAATCTCTGGAACTACTAATCACGTCTGGGTAATTTAACAGGGTTGAAGAAACCGTGGGGCACATACAGTATTTTATATTTTGCCTGGGCAGCTAAATACATAATACAGTTATTTTTAAGTAAATCTTTAGGCGTGACTTGAGAGTAACTCATGTATTTTTCGGATGGAAATACCGTTCAGTAAAATCTATAGTGTGTCCTATCATTCTCACTTTCCGTACATGTCTACAGCTTGCCAGATTGCTTGACATTCATGGTTACTGCTCCGCTCCTTAGGGCGGTAGCGTGATGTTATAAAGCCTAACCTTCCCCAATAAAAATTAGAAACGCAACGTATGCTATCAACAAAAAAAACATGATGTTCAGCGAAATTGAATAGTTTTCGGGTAAATCTTATTTTTATTATTTTCCTCAATTACTCAAAAAGTTGCACAATAGATATATAATAGCATAATAGAGGATGCAAGCTGCCCAGGACTATATCAGCCCTGTTCCGGACTACACGGATATTTAGTCTGGGTGGCCCAGGGCAGTGGGATACCGAAAAGTTGGAGAGGTTCGAGTGTCTTTCGTAGATGCCCAAGATAAAACAGAATCGCGGTACTCTTATCGGAGTCTACATTGTGACATAAACAAAAACTCCTATCGATCCGATTCCGCGATTACGTGATCTAACTTAAATGACACCGTCGATATTTCTCACGTCGCGTCGCATGGTGCATAAGCTATATTATACAGTAAGTACATTGTTACACGATCACCATTGTGCGGGTGAAAGTTCAGATAAAAAAAGAAGTGATTTGTTCCACGTTAGAATTAATAGAATCGCTAAGGCTGTATAATAGTAGGTTTCGTAACATAACGAGCTTGTACTTATATAGATTACTTGACATACTGTTTATAATACAATTTTTCATGGTTTTTAATAATTACTTTTGACTTTCCTAATTAATATGTTCGACAAAACACTTCTTTAGAACAAAAAAAAGTTAGTTACATGGTTCCATCGATAATCGTCGCGGTCAAATTGACCAGCAAATGCTTCAATAAAAGCATCAAAACATGCACTGGCCGATAAATACAATAGCTGAAGCCAGTCGTTTTTTTGATAGATTTTTTATTATGTGTGTGATGTCATAGTTCGCGATCTACATGTACAAAAGCGCGCCAGTACATGTTGTTAGTATGGTCTGATGATTTCAAGATGTTCATAATAATCCGCTTTTCCGATGATATAATAAAAATAAAATTAGAACAAAAGGAAATAACGCAAAATACATCAATAAATTTTTACAAAAAAATATTTTTCATAAACAAGCTTTTTATATAAAAATTATAGAACAGAAAAGTAAATAATAATTTTTAATGAAGAAAGTTACAGGAGAAGGGTATCTTTGGTTACTGATCAGAAACGCAGGCAATACAAAAGGAAATTTACATAAACTTAGAACTTAAAAAAAAATTAAACTGAATGATCAAATCAGCTCCATGGTACTAAAATATTGCATTGTCTTGGAACTTACATAAATATACCAAATTTAATATCAATCGGATTCCAAGAAGTAGTTGAAAAATGGTTTGCAAATTTGTATGTTCATACTTACATACGAACGTTGCAAGTTAAATAAAAGCTTGTGAAATTAAACATATTCTTCTTTTCTCTGTGGACCCAATTCTAAAGTCCCACGCAGAGGAAGTCGTGGTAAATATATAATAGTATAGCAGTATATATGAGAACTATTTTCGATATAAAAAAGAACGTACATGAAAAAGTTAGTACAGTTTGGAAGAACAACGTTGTGGTAAAATCATAGGCAACATAGATTGAGTGTCAGAATTTTGTTTACCGTTATAGTGTTACTATAAACAATTACAATTGTCTTGCAAATATATATTCGTCTTCATATATTATAATTCCTATAACAGTAATACTTTTAAACGTAAGTCATTGGTAAATATGTATATCATCTGAAAATACTTTCACCGGACGACTTTGTCTACGATCACCACGGTACGCGGAACAATAAAACCGTGCGGATATATTTTATTATACGAGAGCGGAGAACGAACATCTTCCTACCGTTAGGAGAAACAGTATGTTCCACGATACTAATATAGAATGAAACAATGAGGAAATTGTCTGAAAAGCTAAAACCTAATCACCGATTACATTGTAACATAACTATTACGTCTCAGTCTAGTTTATAAGCAATAAAAAATACAGTTTATAAGCTTATAAGTTAGTTTATAAGCTAAACAATAAAGAATTTGAAATAGTAGACTCTTTACAATGTGAGGGGTGTGTTGAGTATACGAGTTTAAAACTGTTTAAATACTTATTATTACAGTTTTTTTTTTTTGTAAAATAAAAGGACTTTAAGTTACTCCTTATAAAATTAGCTATCTGGGCGTGGAAGTCCCGTCAAAATATGTCCAACCGCTTCAGAGATTAGCCGAAAAAAAAATGACAGACGATTTTTTTTTTATTGAAACTTCTTATGCCACTTCCAAGCGTTAAATGTTAAACGTTTAACGCACATTATCGGCCTCTCCTCTTTGTGTGAGCAAGAGCGAGAGAGTAAATGTCGGTGTGTATGTATATTGCACACTGTTTAAAAAAAATAGAAAATGTCTTTAAAAATGAAGTTTCACTTCTATAGTGTGTGAATCGCACACACCTTTTTTTAAATTATTTTTTCCTAACTATACAAATAATATTTCCAGTTAATACATAATAATTATGATAATTATAATTTAGTGGATGCATAGAGAGGTAGTCACTTCCACACATCACTATCATTCACATAATGATCCACCGTATAATATAATAACCTTTTCACAGTAAAACTCGCTTGACATAGTCCTTGAAGTCATTGTCTGGCAAATCAGTAATGTGCTTCGGAATCTTATTATAGAACCTAACACTATTACCTAAAAAACTTTTATGAGTTTTAATAAGTCTAAAACATGGTATGACTAATACATGTCTATTTCTAGTATTAAAACTGTGCTGCACTTTGACAAAATATAGCTTGTCAAAGTTTTTACAAATATACATTTGTTACGTATCCACCATATAACCTTTTCACAGTAAAACTCGCTTGACATAGTCCTTGAAGTCATTGTCTGGCAAATCAGTAATGTGCTTCGGAATCTTATTATAGAACCTAACACTATTACCTAAAAAACTTTTATGAGTTTTAATAAGTCTAAAACATGGTATGACTAATACATGTCTATTTCTAGTATTAAAACTGTGCTGCACTTTGACAAAATATAGCTTGTCAAAGTTTTTACAAATATACATTTGTTACGTATCCACCATATAACCTTTTCACAGTAAAACTCGCTTGACATAGTCCTTGAAGTCATTGTCTGGCAAATCAGTAATGTGCTTCGGAATCTTATTATAGAACCTAACACTATTACCTAAAAAACTTTTATGAGTTTTAATAAGTCTAAAACATGGTATGACTAATACATGTCTATTTCTAGTATTAAAACTGTGCTGCACTTTGACAAAATATAGCTTGTCAAAGTTTTTACAAATATACATTTGTTACGTATCCACCATATAACCTTTTCACAGTAAAACTCGCTTGACATAGTGTGAATCGCACACACACCTTTTTTTTTATAATTACCTTATATAATTTCACATGCATTTTGTAAAACGCTGTTATTTTGGCATTACAAACAGACATTTCAATTTTATTATATGTATGTATAGATTACGGTTAGGCAATTTCGCCATTGTCAAGTGTCATAAATACACGTTTTAGTTATTACTTGCCAAAGCTATAATTAGTGACTAGTCTCATATAAAGTATCAATTAACTAGTTTTCCTTTTTTTTTTCAAAGTGTACGGTGGCGTTTTTTTGGCTTAACGCTCCTGATTTACAAAGTGATTTTTCACTTGACCTACATTTCACGAAAGAAAGTCACTTGATGAAAGATATTAAACCAATAGTTTAACAATCATTATAAACGTTTGTGTGTTTAAATATTAAAATATTGTTTCATATAGTATTTAACATTTATTCCAAAGCTCAGTGAGCTTATATAAACCGTTTTAATGTGACCATATGACGTGATAAATTATAATACAAAAGAAATTTATTACGTTATCCCCATTTGTCAAAACTCAGACGGGCGGGTATTATAAAAAAACTCTTTTAACTTCTAAGCAATCAGTTGGCCCGTAACGGGTATACGCACTAAATCATGAAGATTGGAGGCAATTAATCACACAGATGATAGCGGCCAGAACTGTTGTTTCTTTTCAAAGTTGGTTCATATTTGCGTATAAATAACGAAATATTGTTTTAACCGTAGAAATGTTTCAAAAAAGGTCGTAGCCAGTACGACATGACAATTATTGTCTCCGACTAGATCGCGATACAGCAGATTTAGCACTGTTTCGCGTTACGGGATAAGTAGAGTGCATCGATTGTTGCTAAAGTTATGCTACAAAGGCCAAGACTCAAGCTAAATCTAAACTGCGTAGCAAGTCGTACATTTTATGTTCCCTAACTAAGACGCTTGTATAAATTACGTTTACAACCAGGGAAACTACTAGACTGCCAACCCGGAAAGTAGACATTCTAACAAGTGCACCGCAGAGCACAAACAATTGCGTCACAAGAATAACAATAAAAACTGGAATTGGTTATTTGGAATAATATATTTTGTAAAATTATTCAGTTACGACGACGCGACGGTGTGAATTGTCCGTATTTCGGTGGTTGCCCTACTATAAAAAAATTATACTCTTGTGAAAACCATTTTTGTAACGGTTATTTAACAACTGGCTTGTGCAAGCATAATAATTTGCTCCTACATTTGTTAGGATATTAATGTTTAATGCGTGTCCGAGCGCTTAAACTTCATATTACTCTGCGTATTGCAAATTGTGTTATTACATAGTTTGTGCATCGTGCATAATAATTGTTATTAAACTTTATTACTAACTTTCAATTTGTATAATTTATATGAATTGTTTAGAAAGATAATTATTCATCAATGAATACCTATATGCAAAAATATAAAAAAATGCAAAGACATCAAAAAAATATTAGTAAAACAAAAACCGAGTTTTAAACAATTACACAATATATTTAAATTTATAGTTCTTATATATCTACCTATATCTTCTATTCTATATATAATATAAAACTCAACGTCTCTTTATCAGTCAGTCTTTATCAGTTCGTTTATGTTCTTTTCACTGTTTTTTTTTATTCATAGCTAAGTTATCTGGCCAGGTTATAGAACATAGAAAATAAGCAATGACGTTAATGGTGAATCAATTCGGAAAATGGACGCAACTGAGGAGTTTAAATAGCTTACTTTGAGTAAACCATAAGAGATATATCAAACTAATGTACTACATAATTGTAGATCTTAAAGAGACCTACAAATATGTCAGCGATAGCATATGTACATCATGTAAGGATCACCACAATAAACATTTTTGTATTTAAAACAACTAGCGAGTGATTGCCGTGTGGTAGCGTGTGCAGCACGAATCGCGCGTGTGCTCAACCGACGGTATTCTGTAGTCCATGCAAGCGGAGCCGCGGGCAGAGTTAGTTATAAGATAAAGAAAAAATATAAATGTTTTATTGAATTATTTACGGTCCGTTTAACTCGATAACAATTATTGGATAGTAATAGCGAAAGGGATCCACCGTTATCATATGATCACTTCCCACGCTTTCCAAAAAAATCAAAAGATACATTCTAATTGTTTATTTTAATTCATAACTATGTTATCTGGCCAGGTTATAGGATAAAATTTGTTAGATAAAGTAATATATGAAATAAGCAGTGACGATATTGGTGAATCAATTCGAAAAATTACGTTTTTGAGGTGCTTAATTGGGTTACGCTGAGTTAACCATAACAGATAAATCAAATTAATGTGCTACATAATTGTAAATCTTAAAATGACCTACAAAAAAGTCAGCAATAGCATTGTCTATCTACTAAGGATCACCCACAATAAGCATTTTTTACTTTTAAATAACCGGCTGGCGACGGGTATGAACGGAGGCAGCACGATTCGCGCGTGTGCTTGACCGACGGCATTTTGTAGTCCACGCGAGCGGAGCCGCGGGCCCAGCTAGTACCTATATATAATATAAAGACTAGGGGTTTTGTTAATTTATTTAAATCGTAAACAATAAAGCAATCAAAGGTTTAAGTACATAATTCAATGTAAGAAAAATTGGTATGTAGTTAACTTACTTAACTTTAGTACTTAATTTTCGTGACGCAGCGACGAGTTGAAAAACAGTTGATACAGACTATTTTGAGACTATAGTAAAGAAACCATATTGATACCTTATTTTTTAGATTTCTTATAGATCTCCTAATTTCGTGCATATATTGTGTTGCATAAAAATGTTACACATGAAATTAATTTACCAATAAACGATTAAGTAACAAGTAAATATCTTAATGTAATAACATGTATATACACAAAATTAGAAAATATCGTCTTTTTCTTTACATTTATAGAATACAGATTTAATATTGTTAGCGTTTGGGAATTTATTTCAATTATTTTGATTGACTCAACGGGCAGGAAAATAAATAAAAGCTCGTTTTTATCACGGTCCGCTACGTACTTGTAAAAACCATAGTTGAGAGAGAAGTCCATTCAACCAACGAATGTGTCTACATACCTACCTACTTTGTATATTGGCATTGATAATGAACGCTAAAATACTTAATAATGTATTTTAGTTTGAATTTGCGGTGTATGCAGTATGCGTTATGTTTTTCGAACTCTTGATTTGAGTAATATTTATTACCAGTTCTGACCGTCATTAATTAGTAAATATCCTTGCCTGAAGTATAATTTCATGTATTCATGATTTGTTTATTTCTAGACAGCTTATTTATACACACCAGATTTGCAGATTACTTTACGTGTCAAAATGCCTATTTTTAATAACGATTAACCCAATTTCCTTTTTGACGTTGGAAGGAACACACTACGATTGTATAGACTCGATCCTTGAGCTACTCGTAGCTCAGTTTTTCTGTACTTCTTCAGGTTAGTCAGCGTTGCAGTGGCATTCGTTATGGCTTAAAAAGAAGATTGCATACGCGGTGCGATTAACAATTTTAATAAAGTTCACTTTGAGGACCTTAATATACATGCGTGAAGCAGTCCGCCACGGGTAATAAATTCCTTGTGAAGGCTTATGGCAGCCATTAAGAACCAAGGCGGTTCGTAGACTATTTGAAAGGCAGTTCTTTAGGCAGCAGAATTAAGCAACAAATGTACATATCCGTCGTATAATGTAATAAATTATTAAAATGTTAAACGTCAAAAATTGCCACCCAACTGGCACGATCTTAATATCGACACGACGGTGAAAAGACACGTGTAAAGTCTGTCAATTGCACGTCAGTCGATTAGCGTTTCCATCTTCGATATTATTATTAATAACAAAATTACTCGATCATAAATTATATTTTTATCTCAAATCCACGTTTCAAAGTAATATCAAAGAATACTAAAATTGTGTTACTATTGCTTATTTCTCATTTTTATCGACATAATTTTACTTTCAAATACCCCTGTATAAACATGTCTGGTTTATTTGTCATTCTGTATAAATTTTTGAATCCGATATTTCATCGTGTGATAATATTGTTTAGTGCAAATATAGACAGGGAAAATATTGGAGCTTATTTAATGCCGCGAAATGTTTTTGAGAGTAGATTGAAGCTGTTTATTTATTTTATAAATAAATGATAATTTTGTTTTCCGTATACATACTACAGTCTGAAATCTGTTTCGCTATATGTTGTTAAGTAACATAAAAAGCACCTCAATAATACTTGAAACATCACAGTCCTTAAGAAGAGCCGGCAAGAAACTCAATAGTGTTTTTCAACATTTAATAACTTTATCTTCTCTTTTTAGTGGATGTACAAGGAGGGAGTTACTTCCAGACATTACTATCATTAACGTTTTAATGCTGCAAATAATAAATACCTTTTCGAGAATAAATACATCACATACATGAGTGGGACATTTATAAGATTTACGAATAATAGTTTATTTTTTCTTTTAATTGAATAGTGAATCAAACAAGAGCTGATGTACCAGGAAGGCGGTCGCGGAGTGCTCTCAGAGTGACAAAGGAGTCTCGCTAATTATAGCGCTGAGTGACGACTTCGCATGCCAGGCATACACTCGCTTCCTCCACACGCTAGGCAGTAGTGAGTGCATGAGATATACCGAAATAAATACGAAAATATAGGTAAGCTTAGTTCGTGCTATAACTTTTTATAGGTTTGCTAAGCAAAAAAAAATGTTTTATTCAATTTTTACTTATCAGCAATGTCGTAAGGTTGCTAACTGTTCTACAAGAGCTGGGCTTGTAAGGCCGTATTAGAGATGTTCCTCAAAATATAAACGCATAATTGTCATATAACTCATAAGATGGTGATGGCTTTGCAATCTAGAATACTTTTTAAATTAATCGTTATTTTCCTGTAACTTGTTTATTAACTCTACTGTTAACTCATCTGTTTCTGCAAATTTATTATATCGGGTATACTTTTGCCAGACCGCGCTTTTTATGAGCCTCATCCCACATTTAGATTATCTCCCGCAAGTCTGGAATCTAAAGTAGGCACCTTAGTCGTAAGTATTATTAACGATTCATATATTTAATTTAAAATACATTAAAAAATGTTAAAAATTGAGCTGAAACAAACATTGTAATTGACATTACGAAGATATTAGATTTTCTTAGAAACTTAGGCTAAGAGATTGCGATATACCGCGGCATTACTACCTTAGGCTTGTGATTTTAGTTTCGCTTTAATTTAATAATTTGTTTATTTTTCATGTGTCATACTGAAACAAATAAAGAGTTCTTTGCACAACTGTATAAATGTAGATAATATAAATTATAATAAATACTAATAACAGATGACAATGTGTGTATCACGTGATATCACTACGGTTAAATCGTCTGCAAGGGCTTATTTACCCAAATCCTGAATAATGTATTCCAGTATAAACTAAATAAAACACTTCGTGGTGTGGATCCGCTCCGACCGACACAGCCCGATTTATCGTATTTATGCCAACGCATACAGTTATTTACGCGTGCGTGATTTACATGTTTTAATGATACCAAACGCAGAAACGAAACTTTGATTTCAACGTAAGATTAATGCACGATCAAGGCCCTATCAATTATTCCGATATTTAATCCCTTGCAAATTAGAAACTAGCTGTGTCCGCGGCTCTGCTCGCGGAGACTATAGAATGCCGTCAGTTGAGCACACGCGCGAATCATGCTGCCCCCGCTACCACACACGGCGATCGCTTACTAATTATTTAAAAAAAAAATTGCTTATTGTGGATTATTCTTAGAAGATAAAAATATATGCTATCGCTGACTTTTTGTTGGTCTTTTTAAGACCTACAATAATTATATAGTACATTAATTTGATAAATCTCGTATGGTTTACTCAGCGTAAGCCATTTAAGGGCTTCAAGAGCATCTTTTTTCCACATTGGTTCACCATTATCTTCAATGCTTATTTTCTTAGTTACTTTACCTTACAAAATACATCCTATAATCTGGCCAGATATCATAGCTATGAATTAAAAAACCATGTTAATCGGATAAGTGGTATTTGCGTGAAAACAACATAATCGGACAGATAAACAGGATATAGATGTACAGTATTCCCTATAGGTTGTTCCAAACTCAGGTAGCAGTACAACGATATTATAAAATTTATAGTTTCTAACAATACGTCATAAAGGTCAACGAGGTCAACAACGTTATACCCAGAACCATAACATGAGAGTCTCTACGTCGCGGTGTAGAGAATTTACAATCGTAAAGTTTACTTTATATTACAGTACAGTTACATCAACATTTAACAACTAACGACCACTTAATCATAGAAATTAAGAGATTTATTACAATGTTCCGTAGCTTTAAAAGTTTGGTAACCGATGTTTACATAGTTTTTACCTATTAATCTTTTCACACCAAAACAAGCTTTTTTTGTAGGAAGTAGGGAACACACTGGTCGGGAGATAGTTTCACGGCTTCACAGTACGGCAAAGATAAAACGTAGCAAATTTATTTGTTCGGCCGAGATGGAGGTTACCGTAACCGTGGCTCCGGAGCCCAGCGCGTGCGGTTCTGTTATGAAAGGGAGAAGAGGGAATTAAGTTGAACCGCTCTTCAGAACACTCGCCGTGATACGGATCTAAGCTCAGTGAAGCTGTCAATGGCTAATGGCTCCAAGGCCATTAAGGCTTAAAAAAAATATACGGCCAGCTTTCTCGGTTCTCCGTCACTCAGTAATACAAAATGCTTAACAAAGGTAAAGATTTCGGAGCATAAAAGAGTATTTGTTAAAAGGAGTCCAGATATAATCAATTTCGTGATTTAAAGTCATGTTTGTAAAGAAAGTGCGTCGGCTCTGAGCGCGAGCGGTGCGGTGCGGTGCGGTACAGCGCCCTCGTATTTACAAGCTGCTTTGCAAACAGTTACTTGCACCCACGCAGCTACACAGCCAGCTGTCTAAGAGCAATCAAGTCGAATTAGGAACAATGGATGGGATAAAACATTTAGAGATATATCCATTAGATATTTGTCCAAAGTACACATTTATAACTATCCTTACTACAATATTATAAACGCGAAAGCGAGTTCGTCTGTTTGTAAAAATGACAAACGGATTTGGATGAAATTTGGCACACATGTTGCTTATAGCCCGGATTAAGACATAGTATATTAGCTTTGTCTGATTTTTAATTAATAATAAAACCGGAAACTCAGTACTTCAGGGGAATCGTAATGGATAGATTATGATTTACTAAAACGGTTGTTTATTAATAATTCTCGAGCTGTGACCATAACAAGATAGGAAATTACACTTTAACAGTTCTAATTACAAGACAGTAATGTACAGGTCGCGAGCCGATGACTAATAGCGTGCTAGGAAGAAACTTGAAGTTGTTTAAATACCAGGGAATGTTCAGCTGAGAAGGTTGAATTATAAATAAAGTTAATTAGGTGTGAAGTAATTATTATTTATTCGTTTAGGAGATTTGTTTCAAATAACTAATTTAAATAACTAATTAAATCCGTTAACAGATCCGTTTAATGTTATTATGCAATTTTTTTTCAACTCAATAATATTATTTCAATTTCAATAACACAACTTGTAGGCATTAGTATGCGACAATTGTATTCAAATGTTTCCCAGATCAACTATTGAATTGATACGGGCACTTTATAGATATTCTGGTTTAACTTTAAGAACTTGTTTAACAACCTAAAAGCACGTTAGGTTAGTGATCAGGAACTGTCATGTTACAGTTACATAACTTTCTCAAACATTATACCTAAAATTAAATAACACTCACGGAAGGAACAGTACAAAACTAGTTGTACTTTATTAACAAAGTATGAAAAAATACACTAATGATGACAAATAGTTGCTCTACTCACTGAGTTGACAATGGCCGAGTCCGTACTTGCGAGAGACGCCATTATAAAAAAGTTGAATTTTATAAATAGCAAAAGCAAACATTAGTCTCGTCAACAAGTTTTAAAAGGTGTTAATTCAAGATAAAGCTCCTAAAAATATGAGCGACAGCTCATTCGATTCGGAATTACATTTAGAAAATTCGAGGAATCTCGAGGATGTATTAGCACAAAAAATTGCAATGGCTATACCAAAAAAAATGAAAAAAAAAAAACAATTTAGTTTTTCGTTAATAACTCAATAATGTTAATATTTAAGAAAAGTTGAAAAAAGACCCTTGAAGATGAGGAAATTTCTAATAAAAATTACTGACACCCGGAACACTATCTCCATTATTTATAATTTTTATGCGGTTTTTGTTGAAAAAAAAAAGAAAAGATTAATGCGTAAAAATTAACACAATATCTAATTAAGCATTTATAATTATAACTACAGCATCTATTTTATTAATATCCTTATTGCTGTGCCCGCGGCTCCGCTCTCGTGGATAACAGAATGCCATCCGGTCGAGCGCACGAACTCAAAAATGCGTATATTGTAATGATCACCAATGATTGATTGTGATGAATTGATTCACCATTGTCGTCACTGGTTATTTCGTATGTTACTTTATCTTACATATTATATCCTATAACCTGGCCAGATAACATACATATAAATTAAAATAAAAAACGTAAATCGGACAAATGATTGACGCGTGAAAAGAACATAAACGGACAGACGTACAGAGATACGTTGAGTTTTATAAAATGTATAGATATAGAAGATTATTATACTAGAGCCGCACGAGTACGTCTATCGCATTATATTCATGCAAAAAAAAACTGCAGAACTATAACAGCATCGAACAGCAGTTACGTATTAAATAAAATTGTAGTTTCTACGTAATTTATTGAAAAGAAACAGTTAAAATTTATTGAAGAATTAATAATTATATTAATAATAATAATAATTATATCAGTAAAATTATAGTTATGAAACCAAAAGTTTTGTAGATTTAATCTACATATAAAATAAAATTGAAGTGTGTTTGTAATGTCAAAATAACAGATTTTTACTAAATGCATATGAAAGTATACACGATACCTATAACAAAAAACCAATTTATTTTTATTTTTGTATGTCTGTCTGTCTGTCTGTTCCAGGTAATCTTCGAAACAGTTAGACCGATTTTGACGGGACTTTGGCACTGGCAGATAGCTCATGTTATAGGGCATAACTTAGGCTACTTTGATTTTAGAAATATAATTAGGGTTCCGCACAAAATATAAAAACTTCTTTACTAGTCCACGCGAACGGAGCCGCTGGCACAAGTAGTTATACTATAAAAGAAATTTTTTTTATACAGAGGTTATGCCTATAAAGGCTCTGCTTATTTTAGGTTTTTAGTGACACTGTTATAGGTGAAATGCGTTCCGCCGACTCCGAAAATACTCTCGTTGCGTCAACGCGTAACGTTCCAACTATTACCCTTAATCACGCACGCCACGAGGATATACAGAATATAACACGTACAAATACGTATATAAACAAAACGATAATTTGCATAGTTGACTTTACGTATTCACATAGTTACACGTTATTTTATTTGGGTTTTAACAACTTCTTTGTTAACATACAAGGTTTATTTTTAATCGAAACGTTTCCTTTTTTTATGTATTCATATACTAGCTGAGCCCACGGCTCTGCTCGTGTGGGCAGACCGCTGTCGGTATAGCGAAAGCACAAATTGTGCTGCCCCAAAAATACTTATTATCTAAGGATCACCTCCTTAGAAGATATGACATATGCTATCGTCCTTTTTTTGAAGATCTTTTAATATCTACAATTATGTAGTACATTAATTTGATATATCTCTTATGGATTACTCAGCGTAAGCCATTTAAGCGCCCCAAAAGCATCTTTGTTCTGAATTAATTCACCATTAACTTCAATGCTTATTTCGTAACAAACTATATCCTATAAACTGGCCAGATATCATATCTATAAATTAAAGGAAAAACCATGTAAATCAGATATGTGGTTTTCGCGTGAAAAGAACATAAACAGACAGGCAGACAGAGATGTTGAACTTTACAATACGTATAGATATGCCTAATAGTAGCCTTTTTGCGACTAGATTTAAAGATTTCCTTCTTCATCCCACTTTATGCATTATTTTATATGAATTTTAACAACTTCCTTGTACATACACTGTGTAATTTTAGTCAAAAAATTATCTTTTTTATTTATTCATATAATATGCCTGTAAAGATGTTTTATCCCATTGTTAGAACTTCTCTTACAGAAAAACTGAACTTTGATGCATGACAATGGGGAAGTCTCAAAAGAAGCTGAGATATATCAAAAAATTATTTACCAGAAAAAAGATAATGAATTAAAGTATCATTCATAGTATTCATGTAATTTATTAAAGTAATATTTTAATGATACTTCAAATGGATCAGTGTCCATTCTGAAAATATGCAATTCTTACCACTTACACATAATTTAACTTTTATATGACAAGCAGGTGAACGAAATAGCTAAGCTATACTAGACCAGATTGACCTACAAATTTAACCAGTCCTAGAGCCAATCGAAATCGTGATATCTATAATATTTGTTATCAAGATATCCTGACAGCTAAATGAGAAATGAAAGCAATACAAAAATTAAAGTTATCATTAAGTTATAACAAAATTAAAAATAAGACAATCAAAATAGGTTTGAATTGAATAGGATAAAGATAATTGAAACATCTTATTTATCTATGTAAAAACTAGAATGAATGAATATTTTAATACATCTTTTATAACTCAAAGTATAAGGCAATGATGTTTATAACATATACCTTTGACTGTATATAAAATTATCCTGGGGTATTTAAATATTGAGAATACACAAACACAGCATAAACACAAAATGAATACTTGCATAAAAATAAAATAAATAAACATAAAATATAGTAAAAATTTCATACTGAAATATAAACTTTTAATTATTGAAATTATATTTTTTTACCAGTTTCCTCATCATAATACAAAGGATGAACAGTGGCTAAATGAACCTATCTTATTATTACAAAAAGATTAATGGCTTATTGCAAAAAACATGTGTATTTAGAATGTATCTGGTGTGATATCTTGTAAGCTGTTTGAAACATTTACCAATATTGAGAGAACTTTTATTGACATAATTTTTATTTTGCATTATTTATAATATTATTAATCACACAAGATATATTTAGTATCAGCCTACATGGAAAGTTTACCGCTACTTGTTGCTGAATGTAATCATGATGCATTTCTTTTAAAATATAAATATTTGTATGAAACAAAACAGATCACTCTACCACTGTAAACGCAATTCTATTTTTTCCATAAAAGATCCAAACACCTATATTTGAATATCCCTAATGTATTATAAAAACTGATAATTCCATAATACAATAATAATACTCAATAAACAATGTTTATTTAAATTTCAATAAGTCTACTTCTACAGTGTATGCAGTTTGATGTAATATATTTAATTTATTACACCTATGTAATACAAAGTTATAGAATATTTGGTATTATAGAAGTTCTAGGTGTCTATCATGCACATGATGACTTAAATCTCCTGCATAGTGAATGTTGTCCGAAATATAAATATAGTTTCAAGTTTTTGTAACAGAAATGCTTATTATTTTTCATATTAAAATATATGCCTATAGTTCATACAATATAAGAACTAAACTAATATCCACAAATAAAGACATATATAAAATAAAAACGATTAATATGTAAGACACGTAAAATAAAAATTTTGAAACGTGTAACCGTTTAAAAGTACAGGGAAAAAATGAAGATGAAACTATATTACTCACATGTTGCAGTTGCAGAAGTTTTCAATGTGATTTGGCACCTAACAAGATTTGGCATAAAAAAATCGTATTATGAAATACTGGAAACTCAAATGAAACACGTTACAAACAAAACAAATCAATTCAATAACACAGAAAATAAAAATCAGAGCTGTAGCAAACCGTATTATTCGGTACCGAGTAACGGGTACGCCATCTAGTACCGAGTACCGAAACGTTCGACTCACGACTGCATTTCGTTACTCGCATTTTTCGCATTTTTGTACTGATGTTAGTTTGATTAATTCTTTATACAAACAAATACAACTGTTTCTGTTCGCGTAAGTACCATCGAAGAGTGATTTGGGTACTTGCATGAAAACGACATAACTCTAAAAATAAAATAAAACAATTCAAATCTTTGACATATATAAAATTTGGGAATAAAATTTAAACAATTTACAGATAAATACATTGCAAATTCAGTAAGTTTCCGTCAGATCATTGGGGTAATTAAATTACAGTTTACTTGTAGTTCTAACGAATTTACCTATTAAATAAATCTTAATACAGATTTACATACAAACAAGTCTGGTTCAAAATACGGTAAAGTTAAAAAATGCATCTTACGCAGTTAGGTATGTAACGTATAAATACAATATGTTTTCTATAAAGTACAAACGACGCGACATCAACGTCATACCGTACGCAACACCCAACACGACACTATACGATGCTCTATGTTCATGTTATTTTTAGGTATCAAAAGTAACAAGTAACGTAACGATACGATAATGACGAGTACTGATAGTTATAGTAACGAATACATACGGGTACGCTATTTTTCGTTACTTTAACACCACTAACAAAATTCTTCTTCTTTTTCTTGTTTTGGCATTTAATTGTCTAAACTAAGTCTAAGTAAAAATAAAGTCTAAAATAAAGTTTAATTGTCTTAAACTGCTCTGATTCAATAAACATTACAGTTGATTGTTAAACTCTTTCCATCAACCAAAAATTGTTAAACTTCTAATCATGTCACATGCTTACATATATTTCATACCCAATATGTACAAGGCAGCCCTACATAAAAGAAGAATAATCGTTCAAGAATCTAAAGTTATTTACAAGTTTTTAAAAATTGTAATCTGTTACAAGCGAATAATGATAAGAGTATTTTTCACCGTTGCATACTCGGTGCACGGTCACAAAATATCGATTCCAAAAGTACTTAGTTTTCACCCTAAATACAGATACTGTCATGTCATCATAATTGTCATTTTGGCATGAGACATACCTGCAAATATCAATATCCTCTCTTCAAGGTACAGTATCGCCAAATACTCAGTACAAATACCAGGTATCATCATACTTCTAAGTAGCTGATTGGATATGGTCTCGCTAGGTAAATATATGCATTATCAATGTGGGTATGCTACCTAAGTGCGTCCACAATACATCGTAAATTAAAAAAATACCTTGTACCATAATATTCTCTATCTCTATAATCACACCGAACTATTTACAACAAAAAAATTCACTTCAAATTATTATGCGATTACGTTCCTTACTTTCATAGACATGAGTATCAAATTTATTTCAATGAATTAGATGGGTTTGACTTATGAATGCCTAAACCATACCAACCAAGAATCACTTCGGGACCCACCTGGAGCTTTTGGTTACCTTCGGCAAGGCAATACAACTGCGTACGTGCGCGTTAGTATCATTGCTAACTGATGTAATCATATCGTATTTTTGTAGTTTTAAAAACCTCGTGTTTGGACTACGATAGTAATCAATTTTATTTTTAATAAACAATTAATTCATTGGCTATCCATTGTTTTTTAGGGCGGAATATTTGTCAGTCTGACGAGAAATGACAGCGACATAAAAGGTCATTTGCATTTGCATGGTCATTTGTATAATCACATAATACCCCGTATAATGTATTGGGAATCAACAATCAGTTGTTTTATTTTAACAGTTACTCATTCTATAGTTCTAAGGTCTATTAATTAATCAGTTTTTACAACACTACTATAATTTATATACGTCATACGAGCTGTTTCGTCTACTTGTCAGCTGTCAATTGTTTGTTGATGTTATATTGTTGTATAATTTTTTCATTACATTTGTTTTATAATTTTTTCACTATAACCTTTTATTTTGTTAGAATTCTTATATGGCATAGTAATACACTTATTCTTATAGACTAAGGACAAAAGACTCCATAATCCACAGAGTACTTTATTATTAGGAAACAAGAATGGAAATGGAAGCAGATTCAACTACATACGAGATTAACACCAAAGATTTGGCTAATGAACTGTGCTTGCCTTTTAATCCGGGCCCAGGGTAATTCAATTTTTCGGTTATTATCGTTATTATTAGCCAAAAAGGCTATTGATATGAAAAAATTGGCACTAGTGTCAAAAAGATTTGTATATATACCAAATGTATTTTTATATACTTATTATTAAAGCAACTCTTGAATGAATGATGCTTATCATTGGGTTAGTTTTGACTGTTACTCATTAGTATCCCACTATGGTCATTCCTTACATTTTTCTTGTTATTCTGAGGTTTGTTGTGACTCCCTTTTGAAAAAATACTTTATTTTAGATTTATTGTAAACTAGCTTATGCCTGCAGTTTTGTCTGCACGGACATCAGAATTTGATCCAGAGAGAAATGAAAAATATGTTATGTAATGGGATAAAAGTATCCAATGTGTTCATCCAGATTATGAACTATCTGTATTAAATTTCATCCAAATTCAGCTGTTTTTGCATGATTAATTAACAAACATACAAATTTTCACATTAATATTATTAGTTATTTATTATCTAATATATAAAATTCTCGTGTCACGGTGTGCGTGATTGAACTCCTCCGAAACGGCTCGACCGATTTTCATGCATCTTAGCGTGCATATCGGCCAGGGTGGAGAATCGGACAACATCTGTTTTTCATCCCTCTAAATGTTAAGGGAGGGGTCCACTCCTAAATTTTATTTTTATTTTTTTATGATACAGCATACAAAAATACATATGACCCTTAATTTTCACCCCTCTATGATCAACCCTGCGAGTGAAGCCGCGGGCATAGCTAGTATACATATATAATAATAATATTATTAGTAGAGTTTAATTAAAAAATCATCATTTTTATGAAATAATAAATAAGTCTGTTATTCACTATTTGTAAATGAATTTTAGTCTAAAATGTAGTTTAACTCTTAATTGCATTTGTATTTCTCAAATTATTAATAATATTTACGAGACATTCTGTTAAATGCCTACCTACCATATAATTACATATTCTGAATAAGGAGACATGCACTGATTTCACATCTTTATATAAAATATCAATTTGAAAAATAATGTATCATTTTCAGAAATTTTAAGCTCTACAATAAGTTGATAGAAAATAATGATGATAAAAATCTCAAAATCCAAATAATAGCAAATCTACAGGAATATGGTTTGATCCCAGAAACTATTACTTGCCCTACAAATAAGCCAGAATGTATAGTTGTAAAGAAAACAGCCAGAGTTATAGACAGGTAAAATGTTTTTATGTATTGTGACTAGTGACCTAAAGAATTATTGACCTAAAATCCATTTCTGAAACATTAAGTAAAATATAGTATTCCCGTAATTATTATGTTATTGAAATTAATGATATCTAAATAATAAATAAGCTTTATATTATTAAATAAGAAGTATGACAATGTTTACAAAATCTTTAAAAAATAATAACATCATAAAGAATATGAAATTAATTTAATTATTAAATAAAATTCTATATTAAGAACAATAACATCAACTTATTCTGTATTATTTACAGAGTTCAGTGGGTATGTAATGGATGTGGTAAGCGACAGCCAATAAGAACAGGTTCCTTCTTCTTTAGATTGCAATGTTCTTTACTTCAAGCACTGCAACTTATCCTAGCTTGGTGTGAGGATGCAGACCTGGCAGTGGTAGCTGAGTATTTTGGTACATAATAATATGTATATATATACTGCATACATTTGTATATTAATTTACAGTAATTTTCACAATTAATAATACAGTATTATTGCATTAAATAATATTATACAAAAAAAAACATTTTATCCTAGCTATAACATGCATTAACAAGTTTGTATTATAAAAAAAATTACAAACTATGTTTACCAATGCATCATGGGCTGCAATGGACCGCCATAGTGATTGAGCTTGTACTTTCTCTTGCAAAAGGGTCTTCCCAGCAATGTGACATTACTATATGATAGTGCAGTTAAGTATCATTACATAGTATAAATAAAAGTCGCGTCGTTCTGTCCGTCCCTATGTATGCTTAAATCTTTAAAACTACGCAACGGACTTTGAAGCGGTTTTTTTAAATAGATAGAGTGATTCAAGAGGAAGGTTTATATGTATAATACCTGCATAATATTGTAGAGAAACACGGATACATTTAGAGGTTTCTAATGTGATGTCGTAAATAAACACATTTTTTGCGCTTACATTGCTAACGCTGGCTGAACCCCACGAGATAAATCAAAATAATGTACGACAGTATTGTACACCTTAAAAAGGTCAACAAAAAAGTCCACGATGGTATATGTCTATCTCTTAAGGATAAACCACAATAACCATTTTTTATCCTTTACATTTTACGGGAAAAAATGGCTTATTTACGAAGTGATTTTAAGAAATACAGTATTAATCCTTATCCAATTAAGTACCTTAAATATATTGTCCATTTAATATAGATCAAGATAGCTCTTTACAGCGTGTAATTTAAATGAATATTCCCGAAGATATTACAGATTTAAAATGTAGGTAAGTGCCGCGGTCCTGGCCCTATATACCATGGTCAATTATATGTCGCTCTTTCAAGAGTAACCTCTAAACAAAACATTATGTGGTAGGTAGGTACATTTAGTATCAGCATTGCACCCGTGCGAAGCCGGGGCGGGTCGCTAGTTAAGTATATGAAATTGTCTATAAAATTGTTTTTTTTTTTATAATAACAAAATGTATGTAGAACTATTTGTTCCCAGTACATAAATAGGACATATCTTCATCATGTGGTCACTTTTTGATATGTAAAACTTCAAGTGGAAGTTAGGCTGTTTTATAGTGACTGAATGAATCATGATGTTGAATGACAATTTATTCAATAATAAAATGATAAGCCAAAGAACTGGCTACCAAGTACCTATACTTGGCAGCCGAAACAAAGTGTGGTGTTGATGGGCTGTAGCAAACCAGCAAATACTAGAAAATATCCTTCCACTATGCATTTATATCTATATCTTTTGAAAAACGGAAGTAATTCTCCTGAAGGAATTGCTGTGTTATTTTTTTATATTTCACAATCTCAGTAATAAGCATAAAGCTATTTATATGAAATAATAATTTAAAAACTATATTTTCCATGCACACATTTGAAAAACAGGGATGTAAGTATATATTAATTTGTAATACATTATTTTATATCTACTCTTAGAGATCATATTACACAGAAGTATTTTGATTCTTTGTTTATGTGTATTTAATTTCTTTAAATAATGTAACTCTCTCACTTTTATATAACTATGGAAATTGTAAAGTTATAGTTTTAATTACATAACATATATTTGGTATATCAGATTTCAGTAATATGAATAGCTGGCCCGGTAAAAGTTGGTTTAACCTTTTTGGTAGTTAATAGCATGACCACAGCGTCATCTATTGGATCCTAACATAGCTATGAACCATCGTCTCTATAAAACGAATATATTATGTGAATATGTGTTACATAATCACTAACAGATACACACAAGGTTTTTATATATAAGATTATAGAATAATTTATATACAAAATTTCCAGGTGTAAAGGTTAACATAGCAACTCTAATATACGACAGGCTGGATGATCTAGCTATAAAAGAGCACAATAAAAGTCAACTTGGCGGTGATAACAGTGTGGTGTTGGCAGAAGTATACCCTGATTGTGTTAATAGACTTTCCCCGGATACAACACACCAGCCTCACGTTCACAGAATATTGATGATAACTGATACACAAGTGAGTTTTCTTTTATACAACAAAGGTGGTAAAAAGCACACGACCCGTCTGATGGTAAGTGGCTACTGTAGTATATTACAAGCGTGTAGCCGACCCTGAACCTCCCTTCCCCAAGGACTGAAAACTCTACCTACTCACCGCAGGAACACAACACATGTTTGTTTGGCTTCGATCTTCTGTAGGGTGGAGGTATTTCACCAGTTGGTGTGGTTAAACAAATGTCTTTGTGCCCTACATCCCTTCATTGAGTGATAAAGTTTTAAAAGTTATAGTAAGTTATTATTGAGCTATGTAAATGAAAATCCGTAGTGCAGTTGAAACAATGAAGTTTTATTACACCTTTGGTTTAGAACAAGGCTGCCCAAACCCTGGTCCGCGGGTCATAAAGTGGCTCTGGGCATTTCAATTTGAACTTCAACTAGTATTAAACTATCTTTAAGTGAAAACTTTATTCATTTTAAGTATTATTATATATATATTCTTTTTATATATGCATCTACCATGCATCTAGCTAAAATGGATTCGAAATTATAGCCCAGCTATAATATTAATTGTTCATAGCCTTGGTTTAGAATTTTTGCTTTAAACTATATGGTTGAAGTTCTGTCTGATGCAGTACCACTTCTGATATATGATTTTAATATTAAGTTCTTACAAAATTGTTATACATAAAGAAAATGGTTGAGAATGTTTTGTTAGAAAAAAAAAACAAATATCAAATAAACAGTTATATAGTAAAATCCTTCTTTATATTTTAATTTCTCAATATTAATCAAATTTTGATTTTTTTCCGCAGCATATTCCTAGGCATTATCGACTGACAGTTATTAAAGACCCTAAGAAGGATACTGAAACGGATATTCAAGTAAGTATAAAGTTTATACGTATTGTTTCTTATTTAGCAATACATTTTTCGCATTACTCAAATAAATAAGCAATCACAGTTTAAAATATATAAAGTAGAACCTCTTTAAGTCGAAAACCTCCCAAACTCGAAAAACCTCCATTGCTCGAAATCTGACCCCTCTATAACTAGTCCCTAGTGAGTCCCAACAAGTAAATTCAGTTCATATTTTCCCTCTATACATAAATAAATTAAAAATATTATAAATTAATGTATAATAACTTATAAATATGACCTCTGCATCTCGAACGTAGCAATGTTTATTTGAAAATACATAATGTTCCGTATCATTTAACTTGCAAATATTTTTTTAATACCTCTATAACTAGGATTTTTATTTATTTCACTTCTCTAACTCAAAATTAGTTGGAATAAAGCTTAACCTCTACAAGTTCCTGAAGTTAATAAGTTTTTCGCTTAAGTCGAAGTCTTCCATAAGTCGAAAATTCTGTAACTCGAATTTTTTCACGTGTCCCTTCAAGCTCGACTTACAGAGGTTCTACTGTATATGTATATGCTAGCGGTGTCTCGCGGCTCCACACGCGTTTTAATTATTTTCATCTATAACTGTATTTTTACTGATACGATTCCTAAAAGTATTATCGAAAAATACTATAGCTCTACATAATGAAATGACATATAAGTACTTCCCGCTTACAAAATTTCATCGAATTCGGTAGAAAATTAGTTTTGTTTAAACCTTTTTTTACAATATTCTTATAACTTAACAAGTTTAGTATGGAATGAATTTTTTTTATAGTTGTTGGTTTGGCGTAGTGTCTACAATCTCACCTGATGTTAAGTGACGATGTGGCCCAAGATGATAACACGCTAAATGTAGTGGAAGACTAGCTCTCAAGTCTGCCGGAACACACCTATTGGTGCTTGGCGACAGATTTTCAACATGAGGGTGGTAGCTAGCCAGACGGGCATTAGAAAATGCCTTACCACCATGCCCTGGTTTCTTTACGATGGTTTCCTTCACCGAAAGCTCAGGCTCATTGCAGGGATTCGAACTCACGTCAATCGACGCGAAGTCGTACACGCTACCACTGAGCCATCATTGCTTCAAAACTTCCCATGTACAAGATTTCATCAAAATCAGTTCAATAAAAAAAAAAACGATTTCTAAACGTACATGTTTCTAACGTTTGTGTTGGTCGAGTGGTTTAGACCGACGGAATATCGATGCGAAGTCCGCAGGTTCGAACCCCGGCTTGTACCAACGAATTTTTCGAAATTCGCGTACATTTACTAATTCAAATAGGTAACACTATCGGGTGGCGGTGAAGAAAAACATCGTGAGGAAACTTGAATACCTGAGAAATGTTCTTATAGTACCACTGTATGTGGGGAAAATATAGAACCGATGATTTCTCGGTGTTTGAAATCACCAATACGTTGTGGGCTGGCGAGGTGATTAAGCCCATACCTTACCTTAAGAAGAGGCCTCATTGCCCAGCAGTGGAACACTTACAGGCTGATATTATTGTTATTATAAACGTATTATCGAAAATTCTTGTAGCCTCTCAGTGATTGGACCAATTACAAGAATCGGTCAAGCCATTATTGAGTAAATCCGGACATACAAAGAGACGCACGATTTTTTCTATAACTCGTTAACTTGTAAAGCCTAGTTACAATAATACTACCATGATTTTTTTCACATATCCGAAAACAACCATTTAGCTGGCGGGGGACAAACACTTGCCTCTAACAAAAATTAGCACTTTAAAGGTTAATATTTCGCAAACGGAAATTTGAATCGAATCGAAAAATGGTTTTCACTCACAATATTTTTGAACGACCTATCCAATGACACCCCACACGATGTGATAGACGAGAAAAAAAACATTCCCACTTTACGTTTAAGGGAGCATTTTTTTAAGAATAATACTAGATGGAGAAAGGTTTTTGTGCTAACATCTATCATAAAATACGGAACATTATAAAATGTGATTTATTTTTGTTCTGTAAAGGTACAAACACGACTCTTTGTGTTACAGGCAATTAAACCAGAAGTGTCACAGATAATATCTAATGCTACATTGCCAAACTCAACAATAATACTTGGGAACAGTTTGTCTGCTATCGAAGGAGCTGAATCTATACAAGAGCTTTTGCAGTTCTGTAATGTGGATATGCAACGTTTTAGTAAGTTGAATTATTTGTGTCTTTAGGTTATTTCAAATTTATGTACGGATCCCATAGGTCATATACGTTCAACTATTTCATGGGCTTAGCCAGGTACAGCCAGGGGGGGGGGGGGGCTTGCCTCCGATTTCCTAAATATTTAGTAAACTGAGATTAACATCCTTAATTTTCGCAGGAGTCTTAGGATGCAATCCGTGTATTCTGTGATTTCTCAAAGGCCTCCGACTGCGTTGACCATAGTACGCTTATACTTAAGCTGAAAAACTATGGTGTGTTTGGAACTTTCCTCGACTTATCTCTTTATTTAAAAGGCCGTTGTCAGAAAATGACTATAAATGGGGCAACTTCCTTTGGATCATTGGTCAGAATCGGCGTTCCTCAGGGCTCGAATCTGGGACCTTTTTTTCTCGTGTATATAAATAATCTACCGCTAGTAGTTGAGAACAGTGCTGACATGGTCCTTTTTGAAGTTAACACTACATTTGTAGTAGGCTTGTGGGGTCCACACATTAAAACTTTGGCGGGAAGATTTAAGTCCCGGCATTCGCAGTACGTAAGAATCGTCAATTAACAGATATTGCCACTACTAGGTTAGTCTACTACGCTTACTTCTATACCCTAATGTCTTACGGTATTTTGCTGTGGGCTTCAGCAGCTGAAATAGATACCATTTTTATAATACAAAACCGGGCAATTCAAGCAATATATAACATGTGACCTTGTGAGTCAGTTCCGGGAAAGTTCCAGAATTTAATATCTTAACTTTGCCCTCCCAATACATTCTTGATAATATAATGTATATTCGTAAAAATTTTGACAAACTAGATTTTGTCAAAGAACATCACAGTTTTAATACTAGAAATATACATAAATTAGTAGTACCGTGTTTTAGACTTAGTACGACTAATAATTTTTTTTTAGTTAATAGTGTTAGGTTTTATAATACGATCCCGAAGCACATCACTGATATGCCGGACAATTAGTTCAAGGACCATGTCAAGCAGGTTTTACTGTCAAATGGTTATTATATAGTGGATCATTATATAAGTGATAGTGTTAGTGATGTCTGGAAGTGACTGCCTCTCTGTGCGTCCATTAATTAATTAATATGATTATTAACTGTAAATATGGTGTGTATAGTTGGAAAAAAATAAGCCAGATCACGTTTCTTGCCGGTTCTTCTCGATAACTGGGATCCGAACCGGTAGTAGTGTTTGACGTTAATAAGTGCTTTCTTGAGGCCTAAATTAATTAAAGTATTTCTTTATTTTGATTTGACTGGGGTAATCTATACATCTATGTGAATGATTTTGTATATAATATATTAAGGTACCATTCTTATGTACAGATTTATTTAGAAGTTATAGAATACTAATTACTAGCTGGTCCCTGCCCGCTGTCTGACCATATTTTTTTGAATGAATAAATGAATATAGCCTGTAATACTTCTGAATCATTAAGATATATTAAAAAAGTTTCATAAAAATCTTTAAATCCGCTCAAAATACATATTTTTTTTAATGTAAAAACTCTTAGAATTTTGTATATAAGTATATATAATAAATAGTTTTAATTATTTATTGTTGAGCTATGAAGTCGGGGTTTTCTTTTAAAAGTACCAACTACCTACTTATTTTTTAAATATAAGGTAATTGAAATTTCCAGTAACATCGGGTATATGGTCCCAGGCAGTTTCGTTGTGCGCTGCGTCACGTGACATATGCGCAAGCGCATCGAGTCCAACGTCTGCGTGCGCGAACGCGGTACAGCGCTACCTGAGCACTTCGCTCTACCGATTACGTTATGGTGACGGTTTCTTTGACCATATTTTGAAAATTATCGCCAGTGAATTCACAGAGGGCGCTGCCGGCGTCAACTAATTCTAAATAAAATACTCTTATAATTAATAAGGGTTAATTGCTGTTTTCGTCACAACTTTCCGTCACAATTACAATATAGTTACCTACTCTTAAAATAATTACATGAGAGTCTTTTTTGATTCAGCATTATAATACTTTTACTACTTTTACTTTGGTATAAAATGTGGATGATAATTCTTCAAATCCTTGCTGATTTCTGCCTCAGATCTTGATGACACATATGTCTTATATAGCCAAACTTATTTATGATGATTATTATGTCGACAATTATAATTTTAAAAATGACCTACATAATACAAAATGGCGTACTTAATTCTCTAGCGATAGTTTCATATCGACAAGGCATATTTGTATTGATTATTATTTTCAAGGGTTACTATATTCATTGGCAAATAGAGGTTGCACGTGGCTTATACCTCGAATGAAATCCTAAGTATTGCAGTATAATGTACTTATACGTCATATTAAGATATCATCAGTTTGCATTTCATTCGTTTGGCAATTTAGCAATAAATATTCCCATCCCATAACCCATTCCAATCGTCCCATTATAATAACCAATTATCTGCTAATAACTAATAGCTGTTATATTATAGCTAATAGCAAATAAGTTAAAATAACAATGTAAGGGTATTAGAAATTGATTTTTTGTTGTTAAAGTTTTTTATAAGGTAAGTGCTTTGTGAATTAATACCAAGCACATTTTAAGTATTGTTAATTAAGTTCCTTAATTTACATAAATGATATTGTCTTCCCATGTGCCTTATAGTTATGATATTATATTGTTTGATATTATTTTCATAGTTTTTCTTGTCAAATTGTTTATTGTACAAAAGTAGAGTTCGCGCAAGTCGAGATTTAGAGATTTTTAATTAAAAGACAATCTTTTATACTCACGTGTTATTTTAAAATTATTGTCAATTTGAATTACGAATTCACTAGCGAAGTTTGGATACTCACTCGTCATTTGAATAAAAATTCAATAATGAAGTTTTGATAATCGTTTGTCATTTGAGTTACAAATTCACTGGTGAAGTTTTGATACTCACTTGTCATTTGAATTACAAATTTACTAGTGAATTTTGATACTTACTTGACTATTTGAATTACGAATTCACTAACGAAGTTTATTGATACTTGTTATTTGAAAATTAGTGTAGATTTGAATTAGGAATTAACTAGCGAAGTTTTGGTTATAACATTTTCTTAATTTGTTTAAATTTATTATTATCATCATCATATATTGTTTATAAATGTTTTCTAACCGAATTTCTAGAGATAGGAAAGTAATATTTCTAGAATATTCCTTAGAATGTATTTTTTTTAGATTTTACACAAATTAGTTGCATTTAAAAGTAAATTTTTGTATTCTTTCTTATTTGTTTCTATAATTTCACTCAATTGTAAATATTATTGTAATACAGGTTGATTTATGACATAAAAATGTTGTTACGTTAATTCCCTGAGAGTTTGTTTTTGTTTATTATTAAATTAGTAAACTAAGTTACACCTAAGTTTATATAAATATTTCTGAACGTTAATACATTTGATTTGAAAGTGAATATTCTTTTATTTATTATTATAAAAATATTCTCATATTCCATGTCCTTAAAAAAGTTATTTCTTATTTCATAATACCAGATAGAAGAGAAATGTTCGACACCATACGAGGATTTAACGAATGGCTCTCAACGCGACTACGACAAAAATAGTCTGCCAAGACATGTTACCTTAAGTTTTTTTTTAATTTTATTCCTTTTCTACACAAAATTCTACCTGTTGTTGTCCTTTGAGCTGTAAAATAACATAAACTTACATTATTATTAATTAACCCACAATTAAACCTATTTTAAATATTATGATTACTTCCATTGGTAGCCTTGTGTAAAAAGGTAATAACAATAAGCAAGAACAATTCCTGATTTTGTACTTATTATTGGAAACACCGCCATCTATCTATGAAATTGTCAAGCAAATATCACTTTATTACTAATAGATGGCTGAATGTGAATTGTACAACAAATCTATTTTTGTTTCTATTTCTTTACTAGCTGTGCCCGCGGTTGCGCTATGGGTTACAGAATACGATCGAGGAAACCGGCGAATCGTGCACGTTTTTCTGAATTATTTTTATTTGCACAGAACCCTAATTGTTTTTCTAAAATAAAAAAGTAATTTCTTAAATATACCTACCTTATGTATAGGTACTCCTTATAACATGAGCTATCTGCCAATGAAACGTTTTTTAATACAGTGAAGTGTAAACGTTTTTTAATACCTACAAATTTCTGTATATATTACGCGCTCATTCCAATATCAGTAATAAACATCTTAATCGTTACTATGGATATATTGCCATGCCCTGAGGCTGTGGAAGCGAAAGGCGAGTGGGCCACACAGTCCCGTTGTATACAGTTTCCTGTCGCCTCTGATCGGATTAAGAGAACCCAGCACGAAACCAGTCTCAATGTTGTGTTCCAATTTAAAAAGTTCAGTCTGAGGGTTGCGGTCTGCTTATTAATCACGTCGGGGTCACAAAATGAGGGTCTTTTAGCAGTTAATCGTAATTGCATTAAGATAAAATAAATTAAGAGAAAATAAAAATTGTTTCTCAACAGTCACTCTTTTTATTTTTCCTAACTTGGCAACTAGTATTTTTTATTGAAGACCGTTACTGCCATTATCGAGTGAATATAGAGTGTCCTGTGTGATGATTTCAGTATCTTAAAAAGATGGTGGCTCGCTTTTTAGAACTTTCTATGGAGTTTTTGTGGCATCTCACAATTCATACACCATAAAATAATATTCCAATGTCAATTCGAAATGTCATCTCTATTAAACATTATAGGGTCAAACAACCCAAAATGGATAAAAACAACAAAAACTACTACATGACAATTTGAGATCGATCCTTAGAAGATAGATATATACTATCGCTAACTTTTTTGAAGGTCTTTTAAGATAACTTTTTTAACAACCATGTAAAACATTAATTTGGTTGATGTTATGGTTTACTTTTAAGCCATTTAAGCGCCCCGAAATAATTCTTTTTTCCGAATTGATTCACCATTATCGTCACTGCTTATTTCGTATGTTACTTTACGTAACAAAATATATCCTATAACCCGGCCAGATAACATATCTATGAATTAAATGAAAAACCATGTAAATCGGATTAAATGCTTCCACGTGAAAAGAACATAAACGGACAGACAGACAGAGATACGTTGAGTTTCATAATACGTATAGATAAATAATATAAATTCTAAGTATATAAAAAGCTAATCAGCATATTATACAGTGTCTGTTTATTTTTACTAATTGAATAATAAGTACATAATATGTATATGTCTATTTATTTATATATTATAATATTGTTTACATGCTATTTTGCAAATAAATAAAAGTAATTAATATAAAACAAAGTATTTCTCACAAAATGATATAGTCCCGTATGGTCTAGTGGCTAGGATACCTGGCTTTCACCCAGGAGGCTCGGGTTCGATTCCCGGTACGGGAATTTTTTATAGTTTTTTTAAATACTACATAAAAATAGTTAATTATCAAACTATAAAAATAAATTACCTTAAGTTTTTTTCTAATCTGTTGAGTTTAAAAAAAATCTACTTTCGCAATTTTTATTTACATTTGTCCTCGCATGAAATTAATGTATTCGAAAAAGGACTTTCTCCGTTGGCTTGGTTTAGTAGAATTAATTAATGGCACAAATTAAATGGCCGTGAAAGCTCTGAGTATCTAATAGCTGAATGATGTTTGATATATCGGTATAAAATAAAAAGCTATTTAGGAGCGTTCAATATTAAAATCTCATTCGATTTTAGTATGATATTTTGTTAAACAAGATGAAACTGTTTTAATTTGCAGAAAAGTAGGTGGTATACGAAAGTCGTCCGTTTACTCTTCTAAATTGTAAACAGTTTAAACAGCCCCGAGCTTCTAAAAAACATTTGTTGTATTTTAGAAAGCTTAGTTCTTTCTCTCCATGTTATCAGCAATATTAATCTATTAATGATTATTTTACACTTATTGAAGTTAACGAACGCTTTTGTCTTGGACATGTTAAGGATTTTTGAAAATTCATACTCTAAAGGTGTTAAAAATAGAATGATTCCTCAGACTTTGCAGGTGAAAAATCCTGTCGAGCATACGGCTAGTAAATGTTATACTAAGGGACTCAGTTCCGTACTGTATAAGGGAAAAACGAGTAGTTAGAATTTACCGTTATTCAACCAATGCTGTTACAAATACTGGACAACTTATTTGCTATAAAATAATAACGAAGCATTCATATTGGTTAATTAATTAATTGAGATCGAATAATATTGTAAAGTTTTTTAATTCCTAGAACCGTTATTACTATAAATAATTAAGTCATCCTTAAAATTGTCAGTACATACCTACTCTTGATCGATACAAATGTACATTTAATAGAATTACTGTTTTTTTTACAGACTAAAATAATTTTAAATGAAATTAGTATTATTTAGTTTGTAGGGCCAACTAAATAAAAATGAATTAAACGACTTGCCGCCTGCGTTTTTAATAATAATGCAAATGATTTTTTTTACTAACCAACGCTGTTGGCCTCAGAGTATTTAACAGCTTCACCGGGCTTTGTAGCAAGCGTAAAAAGCACTCAGTCGAAGTGGTAACAGTCGCAAGCAACAATGCTAAAGTGGTTGAATCTTGTTTTTGGGATGTTGCCGTGCATTCAGTTCCGCGATCTATCTAACTATCCATTCGATCTAGCTAACTATATTGGTTGAAGAATAAGCGTAGGCATATATGTATTTAGTTTGGCTCTCAATTGTTTTCTAAGTCTAAATACTTACAAAGAAAAAAACCATTACATATAGAACCTATGTTTTTACTGACTAGTGAACCTTTCCGGAGGATCAGACCTACGAAAATTCGGTAATGGGCAACTAAGAATAAAATATTTCTTTATCCTAAGAACAAAATATGATTCGATTTATTTATAAATCTCTATAAATAAAATTATTAAATTTTGCCGTTGTGCTTGCATCACGCAAAAACTAATAGACAAATTTTGATCATTTTTTTTTTGTTTTACTAATTAGATACTTGGTCCTTATAAAAGTAAAAAAAAAAACAATAATTCTGTAGTCCACGTGAGCGGAGCCGTGGGTGAAGTTAGTACATAATAAAAGTTGTCCTAAGATCAAGAAATCAACAACATAGTACAAATAAGGGCAAATAAAATGCCCATACCGTTTACCGTTGACTGTTAAGCGTACGATACAGTTAGATGAAAGTTGTGCTGGCGCATCGGTGGCGCGGCGACCTGTCGTGGGTTCGCTTTGCCCTGAAGCTTAGAGGTGCAACTATGCACTAGTTAAGAACGGCATTTTTAATTAACATAAATAGTTAAAAATACATCTAAGAGTAGAAGCTATTAGGTTCGTTTGATCCAAATTATAATCTAACTGGATATTAACCAGTTTTTTAAATGTAGAACATTGCAACTGAGAATTTATTTGAAGCTAGATAGAAAGGTCACGTTTTAATATAAAATATCTGCTATGAATAACCGTATGTAGATAAATTATTGGCATTAACGACATGTATACAAAGTAAAGTATTAATGATGCATAGGTACATGCAATAGAACGCAACGCTTACCGAAATGTATATTATGCTATGAAAATTAAAATAACTTCAGTTAAAAAAATATCCTACCCAGAAAAACAAATTCGGGAGACAAAAGGTTGTAAAAAATAGAAGTAGGTAATAAATATAAGATTATTGTAATGTGAAGTTTTAAAAAGTTATACTTATATAACTTATAAAAATTGTAGAGGTAAGGAGCGAATAATGTTCGGTTACAAATGTATCGTAACCTAAGTTTTAAATTAGGTAAAACTATTATATTATTAACTATTTGTGCCCGCGGCACCACTAGCATAGACTCCAGAATGCCGTCGGCGCGTTGCCAGTCGGTTATTTTAAAGACAAATATGCTTACTTTGGGATATCTTTAGAATAAATAAATGTTATTCCTGACTTTTTCTAGGTTTTTAAAATTTACATTTATAGTACATTCATTTGATATATCTTGTATGGTTTACTCAACCTAAAGCATTTAAGCACCCCAAAAGCGTATTTTTTCTGAATTGATGCACCATTTTTGTATCTACTTATTTCGTTTATCTAATAAAATATATCGTATAACCAAGCCAGATAACAGAGGTATGAATTAAAAAATAACCATGTATATCGGATAAGTGGTTTTCACGTGAAAAGATCATAAATTAACAGACGGATAGAGACACGTTGAGTTTTATAATATGTATAGAAAATATATCCTGTAACCTGGCCAGATAAAGTAGCTTTGAGTTAAAAGAAGAACCATGTGAATCGGGTAAGTGGTTCTCGCGCGAAAAGTACATAAACGGACAGACGTTTTGTAATATGTATAGAAGATGTTACATTAATGTTCCGGCACCCTTACTCGTTGATGGTAAGTACAGTACAGTCCAAATGCAACGGATCACCGAGAGATCGAAATCCATCGGCGCTTTCCGCTGTCAGGCCGGCCGCAGCCTATGGCCTGTGTTACCTAACTGAATGTGCTGAGTGCTTTGTCTTCCCACAAACGAGCTACGATACATTTGTAGGAAAAGGACTCCTTAACCCTATAAAATAAAGATCTTTTAGAGCATCGTGTCACGATCTCCAAGGCTGAAAATGAAGTACGTGTTTTACATTTAAAGAACGTAATACGATTTCTCGTGATGTTCTAAGTTATCTTATTCACGTCTCGAATATTTACAACATTAACATAACCCGTCATTCTATTAGTTAACTGTTTTTACAAATTATTTACAAATGTATCTATCAAAATCAATTTTTAATTTTCTTGTTTAGCGATTGGCGCGGGTTAAGGGGCCAATGGGTGATAATTTGTAACCTCAGACTATCTACTATTTATACACGTCTTGTGCTAAAAATACAATCACGGCGGCTGAATTTCGATAACAAGTATAATAATTACGCGTATTCATAGTATACAATTCACATTACCGTAATAATGTAATTATTAATTAGTACCTTAAAAATAATATTTTTGTTGAACTTATTCTACATAAAATTCATTTTTTGCCTTTATATAATATACAGTTGTTTTACGTACGAGGCCGTCGAAGGACAAATAATTGAAAAAACCATTGAGTTATTAATTAATACAAACTCAATGTTAAAAAGCTGTATAAGTGATTATATTCTAATTATTTATTTGCAATCATTTAGGTCTTATATGCTAATTATCCTTATACACGGATCTTGAAAAAGGTATGGCAAATCATTACATTTCTTTTTCTAAACAATATTATTTTTAGCTTTAAATGAACTTAATTTATTATTTATCTGTTTATTTATACATAATATTTATTAATTTCTTTGTTGTATATTTATATTTGTCAGTAATCTAATATCATTTCAAGTGTTTAGAAAGACTAGGTTCATGATTAGTATTCTCTGCGCTGTTGGAGCGCAGCAGAGACCAATAATTAATATTGAAGTAATGATGTCTCAGTGGTAGCGTTACAGACATTTCTTCGATTGACGTACATTCGAATCCCTGAAACGAGCCTGAGCTTTCGGTGAAGGAAAACATCGTGAGGAAACCATAGCATGGTGGTAGGGCATTTTTTAATGCTCGCCTGGCTAGCTACCATCCTTAAGTTGAAAATCTGTCGCCAAGCACTAATAGGTGTGTTTCGGCAGCTGCACTTGAGAGCCAGTCTTCCGCTAGGCTTAGCATGTTATCATCTTAGGCCACAACACACCACCTATAACGATAAAAGAAAAGAAAAAAATTATAATCTAAGACTAAGAGTTATGTCTTTCTTAAATTATCTTATTGAGTAGTACGATTTGTTTATTAAAAGGGCTTTAACCTTTTTTGTAAATGTATTCACGCGTTCATGTATTTTAAGATTATCAGGAATGTTATTGTAGATAGTTATGCGTCTGTTATAAGTTCTGATTTTAGGGTTCCAAAATCAACAAAAAACCCTTATACATTCGCAACGTCCGTCTGGCTTCCTGCGGCTTAGTTCAGAGATCCTTATTACTTGAAAGCTGTAATTTTGTATGGGTATACATCTTAATAACGCCGACAAAGTGGTAAAATAAAATCTTGAACAAATATTTTTACGGTACGTCACGTACACATAAAGTAGGGATGATTTTTTTTCTCGTATTCGATAGCCCATGTTGAGTGTGATGTGGTTAGATTCTTCGTTAAAAAATATTGGGGGCGTTGAAAACCATTTTTCGATTTACGGATGCGTTTGCGAAATATTAAGCTTTATTATTAGGCTTATAAGTGCCAATTTTTGTTATAGTTAAGTGTATCTCCACCGGGTAAATGGTTGTTTTTGGATTAATAAAAAAAATCAGACCAGTAGTATATATAATGAAGTTAAAAGGAGAACTATCATAGCTATGTGGGATTTACTTGTTAACGAGTAATAATCGACCAAATTATAAAATGTATTTGGAGAATTAATTTCGTACAAATTCCCTGCAGACGTTCAGCCCTATCAAAAGTCTATAACTTGACTACAGCGCCACCTATCCTATTTTTATACCCTAAAACTTTTCCAGGATCTAAAAAGAATGAAGAACACGAAAAAAGAGTTAAGTATATCCATCCATTGAATCGTAAGTTACGGTCTTGAGTTCATACAAAACTCTGCCAGAAAAAAGGGCGTTCGATATTTCCTGAATTTGAAAATTTTCCAGTATACTTTTGCAATTTTTCTTACCATAAAAACCTAATTCAGACTATTGCAAACTTTATCCAATAAAAAACCGACAAATCGGTCCAAACGTTCTCAAGTGATGAGTTTACCAACGAACAGCATTTGTATACTAGCTGTGCCCGCGGCTCCGCTCGCGTGGACTATAAAATGACGTCAGTACGCGCGCATTATGCTGCCTCCGCTCAAAAGGAGGAAGACAAAGTGATTATTGTGAGTAATGCTTAGAAGATAGGTATATGCTACGACTGACTTTTTTATAGTCTTTTAAAATCTAAAACTATGTAGAACAATAATTTCATATATCTCATATGGTTTACTCAGCGTAAGCCATTTAAGTGCTCCAAATGCGTATTTTTTCTGAATTGATGCACCAGTTTCGTCACTGCTTATTTCGTATGTTACTTTATTTTACAAAATATATCCTACAACCTGGCCAGATAACATAGCTATCGATAAAAAAAAATGTAAATCAGATAAGTAATTTTCACGCGAAAAGAACATAAAGGGAAAAACAGACAGAGGGTCGTTGAGTTTTATAATATGTTTAGAAGATATAGATATAGAAGATTCGTAGATTGTATAGGCTCTGGTGAGTTCTATTAAATCTCTTTTTCTATCGTCGAAAAAATACTCTTGTATATAAATAACACCACGTGCTTTGGTAAAACTAGTAAAATTATATAACAATTTTAATTGTTGTGTATAATTTTTTTAAATACTTAATTTACCGTAAAGTTAAGTTGTGAGTTAAGTTCTTATTACACATTTCTGTCGTGTTAATTCCAGTTTAGTTAGTACGGGTGTTGCGGTCAGTCCGGACCTCGATGGCTGTACCGCTATGTGGGCAAATAAATAAAAGATGCGGCAGAGTCAGTGGGTACATAGCGGCTCCGACAGCTGAGTACGGTCAGTGCGCCTTGAGACATTATCCGCGATGGTCAACTATAGAAGAATTTTGTGGGAAGTGGCCGTGGTCAGCGCGATCTTAGCCTTCGCCGCATCGGCACCGGCAGCCGATACTAACGACCACCATTACGATGAACGTCAAAATGGTTCGTCAAACATCCGGGTGCACGTCGACGGCGTTGTCGTTGCAGTGTTCCCGGCTGAGACGATCGCAGAATCACTATTATCAGCTATACCTGATTTAAACGATCTTTTAGATATAGATGACTTTGAAGATTTCCAAAAGCCAAAGCCTCCGTTTTCTCCGAGCCCTACTAAACAACCTATTTCAACACCGAAGCCTGAGGAAAAGCCTCAAGAGGTGCCGCAAAAACCGCAGTTCGAGGTAGAGAAACCACAGCTTGAAGAGGATAAGCCGGCGACCATTGAATCTTCACCTACAAAGTCTACTGAGTCGCCAATTAGCGACGTTAGCCTGAATTCAGAAGTAGTGAAAGAAAAAAAACCTTTGACGAATGAGCAGAAGAAAGCCTTAAGGTAGTAAGAATGTTTACTAAAATAAAAACATTTTTATTAATTTCTTATGCATAATTAAAAAATATTTTCATTTGTTTTTTACCTAATATTTTCAAATTAACTCATCTATGTATTTATCCCAATGATTAATATATATCTATTGTAGTATTTAATATCATTATGATTTCGATATTTCGAAGAGATTACAGTGGATTTTGATTGATTAAGTAATTATAAATAAAGTATATATTAAAGTTTGCTAAACTTTAAAAATAAATTTGATTTTACAAGTATACTTGCTTGTCTTATAATTGAGATTATTTAAAAATAAAATAGCGACACTATCTAATGGTTTCATTTTCATTATAAAGTGTTCTTTATTTATTATAATTAATATGTTTATAATATAATATAATATGTTAAATGTAATTTATATATTATTGTGTTTTTGTTCACAGACTGACGAAAATATTTGGAAACTTATTGGGGCCATTTATGAGGCGGAATAGACATCATTAAATTTACTTGTTTCCTAGTAAAAACTATAAATGACAACTAAATGTAATGTAGTTAGCAAAAAAGTATCGTTTAATTAAGTTACTTAACTTGAAAATATTATTCGATTAATTAAAGCTATTTGTTTAAGTATGATTCCAATAAAGTTAGAAAGAAACGCCTTGAGAATAAATAACGATTTCATACTATAAATTTATTACTTTGGTATACTATTCTAATTTTGGATAATAAGGCTAGAAAATGTTACTAATCTCAATGCTGTAAAGATCTCTTCCAATTACCTAAATTAGATAAAAATGTTTACAGTTAATTAATCCTCTGAACGGTCTTTGATTTTTTTCATTTGTTCTAAAGCTCAATTTATTATCAAACTCATTAATTTATCCATAAACCTACGATGTACAAAAGTTTATTCTTTAGATGATATCATCGTAGTTCTCACTTTTGCTGTGCAGGTAAAAACATTTTTTTGTTTTAAAGTCAAGGAAAATGTATACAGAGAAAATTGGGTATGCCGTTCAAATAATAAATTAAAGGGACTAACTAAGGGAATAACTTTATTGGAATCACGTTTTGTTTTGTCTGTTACATTATAGATGTAATCTACAGTTTAAAGCCATGTCGATAAATCTGATGCATTTATTAATACAATAACTTAGATAAGTAAAATAAGTTAAGTTACTTTTATTGTTTCGTTGAAAATAAAACTTTGATTCTTATTGAAAAATCCCTAAACATTCGTATTATTCATTTTAGTATTAGTATATTACATTACATTACCTATAATTTATTTATCCTGAACACCAAAATCCTTTTATGAGATGAATTCTCATTTTTTCACTGGCCACTCGGCGACTATTTCTACAAATTGCTAAATATTCTTTAAAACAAATATAAGTCAAAAGAAAAGGTAAATAAAGTAGAAATTTACCTGCAGCTTCTTTCACTCTCAATAGTTATAGTTTGTTCATCAATTTCAATGGGTTTAATGAACTAACATCAAAACACTAGTGTTGGATGCGTTTGTAGCCACGTAACAAGTTTGTTTAGATTTATATGTAGATAAACTATACCACAAAAAATGTATTTAAAAGTCCAAATATTAAAAGCAAATAGTCATTGAGAGACATATCTCTTGTATTGAAGATTCCTGACGAAATTCGTGTACATTTACTCATTTTAATTAGTAAAAATGTCGCCTGTCGGTGAATGAATAGATCGTAAGGAAACCTTGATGCTTGTGGGAAAAATATAGGACAGTGGATTTCTCGGCGTTTGAAATCGCCAATAGGTTTTGGACTGGCGTGGTGACCTCGAAGCTTGAAAAATGTTCTAGTAGGTACCACTGTATGTCAGAAAAATATACTCGTACAACTGTATATTTCTCGGTGTTTTAAATTGTTAGTATATCATAGGATGGCGTGGTTATTGCAACGCTAAAACGACGTTGACCATATTCAATTCATTCTGTTTCTGTACTTCTTTATAAAAACCTAGATAGGTTATAGGAGGATAAATAGATAGTAAACATAATAACCTAGAATGCTATCATTTAGTACGTGGTTACATCTAACTCTAAAACAATCGAATGAATGGCAAAAAAGCTAAAGAACATTAGCGGCATCATGCAACAACGATTGCAACTATTTGCTTGTCTTTATCGTGACCAACACATACGTGCTTAAGAATCTCGACATATTCTCTCACTGCGGCGCCTTTTCTCCAGGATTTGCTCATATGAATATTAACGTGACATCAAAACCCAAACACGTTTTTAGATTTTTATCGATGTTTTTGTCTGTTTTCTGTTGTCCAGTTTAATCTCTGTAATGATTGAATAGATTCTGACGAGGTTTTCTTTGGCAGCTAAAGGACTAATCTAGCCTACATTCCATTCGCTATTCTATAGCAGCTAAATAGTACCTAATTATAAAATTACAACTAAAAAAAAACAGTTTTAATCCAAATTAGACACGATAGTATATTAATTAATAAAAATTATCGACTTTTACATACTCGTATGCCACTAGATAATCTTATTGTACGAACGAAAGTTATAATTAGTCTAGTCAGATTGTAAACTATCGGTAAGTAGATTGTGAACGGACACTAAAATTTTGAATTTTTGGGGTTATGTCTACTAAAAGTCGATTATTCAATCGTCAGATAACATTATTTGTTTGCCTTTTCAACGGATATTGTATGGCGAGACAGTCAAAATTTAAAAATTATTCCTTAAATAAAGTCATCTGTTGATTGAAAAATCGGCACTAAATAAGCAAAATCATGATACTAGGACTTGCAAAATGTGAACGACTAATTTGTTTCAAGCACTGCCGCGCCGCGTCCGCTTGCGGTCCGCTGACTTCGCTCGCTCAGTTAGTGCGTTATTATCACAGTTCCAACCCTTACCTAACCAATCTAGTTAATAAACCTACGGAAATGTAACCTTTAGATTGAAAATTTTTGTATCCGTTCACAATCTACCGACAGTTTACAATCGGACTAGAACGTTTATAAACTAAAGGTTCGCATAAAAATCCGGTGAAATATAAGATTGACTATAGATACTAACTTCCTTGAGTATTAGTGTACTGCTCATCTTATCAAACTGTATGAACATAAGATGATACGTACAATACATTGATGAGATATTGCGGAGTAACACGGTTATCGTCTCGTTGACCCGTGGTCACTGTCGTACGAACCGCGAAACTTAAAGTATGTACACACGACAACCTTACAAAAAAAAATTTAGTCCAATTTGTTTATATTTTGTCTACTTTTCTATAATTGGCCTTCTGGATGTTTTGTAAGAGAAGTAAAGTAAATATCTTGAAGAGTTATTACCATAGATTTAATACCAAACTAAAATCTAGTACCTACAACTTCGTATGCGTAAATATCCTGTTACAGGGAACTGCTTAGCATTTATGGGAAATCGTAATGATATGTAGTATAGATTACTCTTTAAAAAGTTCTCTTCCTCCCATTGAAATTTCCATCAAAATTGTTACAGCGATTTCAGAGATTCTCCAGGATAAACAGACAAAAAAGCGCTTGTTTGGGTTTTGGTTACGTACAAATAACCATATAATATGATACAAACTTATGAAAAAGACTTTATTTAAAAATTCAAGAAAAGCATCCATTATTTATATTTATTTGTACATGTATACATATACATTACCTAGGTATAGTTAAGAATTTATAACCATCTCAACAAACGATTGTAGGAGTAGGTATACAGACTCGTATGTTGATTTATTATTAAGTTTAGTATTAACGTTTTATTAAATAGTCGACGGCCTAATATAATTTTCACAAAGGTAATGCGATGAGAATTGGTCTCTAAGGACCCCTCGTAAATAAGTACATATTAACTAGACTGGCCATAAATATTGTTACAACCTTAAAACTTCTGATTTTTATTTCGAAATTCAAATTTGGAACGCGTTAATTATGTTAGAAACTTCGATCAATCATCAAACAAAATCTGAACCTCGGTGCTTATGGTCGATATACAAGAGACATGCCCTAAATCAGTCCCTACAGTTAAAGAGAGTAGATCAGTCAAAACGCTTGCTGTCCCGATACCGGATGAAAGCTACAAAAATATCCTTTTTACTGATGAAAAAAATTTCACGATACAACAAGCAAAATGACATATTGTCCTACGCTCATAGCTCTAAAGATGCTTTGCAAGTGGTCGTGGTGCTTCGTGTAACTTGGTAATCATCCTGTCTCAGTCATCGTTTGGAGGAAGGTATCTTTTCTTACCAAGGAGTCACAAAGCTTCATTTTTTTTTAAGAGGAGTATTGTCTTGAACCAGAGTATGTCAAGAGATTGTCTTAGATTGTGTTGTGAAATCTCACAGCAATACACTTTTTAAAAATGTATTCTGGACTTTCCAAAAAGACTCTGCACCTGGTCACAAGGCATGAACTAACTAATCCTGGCTCGAAGCCAGCGTTCCAGACTTTATACGAGCTGAAGACTGGCCCTCTTCTAGCGCAAATCTGAACCCCTTGGTCTACAAATTACGATCAGTTTTAGAGGACTTGGCCTACTCTTAACGACACGCCGTCATTAGATCTCTTAAGGAATCTCTAAAGCAAGCAGTGGCTAAATTTCCCATGGAAACAGTGCGTAAATGCATAAGTTCATGGCCATATAGATTAAAGGCTTGTATCAAAGCTAAGGTGGCCATTTCCAATAGGATTATTTTTTGATTTTTCGAGACTTTAATAAATTTGAACATATAAGTTTAATTGTGATTACATTACTTCATAAAAAAATATGCATTTACATTTGTAACACAAGTTATGGCCAGACCTAGTATAACTTCATATCGATTTTTATAGGCCATATATTTTCACAAGAATTACGCAAAACTGAAACAGACACTGATTAAGTTTTCGTGACAGACCGTGTGCTTGCACATGTTATGACAACAACATACATTAACATTATAAATGGAAAAAGCTGTTCTAAATTACTACGGAATATTCTAGTTAAGTTGTTAAAGGAAGAGAAATTAGGTAAGCACTAGAAATTTGAATAATATCTTATAGCAACTTTCAAGTCATCACACGCGCGCTTGGTCCCTGAACTGTTTACTTACAAGTTTTACTATTACCAACATAAAAAGAGTAACTCATCTGTTACCCCCTAAAAGCCCTAACGCTCTTTGAGTTAAAAGATTTCTATTTATTACAAATTACTTTTCCTATAATCAATTAAAATGCACATCAGTGTGCAGTCTCCGCGCGTAGTTATAATGGTCCACACATAATAATTCATGTCGTGTTAACCGTTACAGTGTGCCCGTTTCGAGAGCCGGACTGGTTCGCTGATTGCCGGTAAAAGCGACGCGAGAGTAAGTCGCTCGCAGTCACCGTGGAGGAGATCTCTAAACCGCACGTATCATGCTCTTAATATTCGCGTGGTTGATCGCGTCAGCGGCCGCGGCACCCGCTGTCTACGACCAGCGGCAAGATGGGGACGAGAATATTCGCACTGATATTAAAAACGTCGTTATCCTCATCGCCGTGCCGCAGAAGCTGCAGCTACCTTTCGATATACTAGATCAGTTGAGAACAAACAAACAGAACAACCAGCCCGAGATACAAGACAGAGCCGATGTACAGGTTATGGAAGCTTTTGTGGAGCCAAACACTCCGTATAGAGTTGAGATCGGTACGAGCAATCGGTCGGCGGGAGGTGACATCCGTGCGGCTGAGGTTGTCATATCAGGCCATAAACAAACCGACCCTGAGGCGCAGGTTGACTCGGATGAGCTGAAATTACTCGGAGCGACTGAACAATGTGGCCCTGAAAGAGAGCGGGATCCTGTCACCCTCGTGTGTCGAGTTCGTAAGCAACCTACATCTAGTTCCGAGGACGATTCGAGCAAGAATAATGTCAAAATCGAATCCGAACCAATTCCTGAAGTTATTTCTTCGTAATGCTAATGTTTTTAGTTACGTTTTAAATTATTTATAAATTATGCCATTGTTGTAATTAATTATTGTAAGTTGTAAATGTATATTATTGTTTTAATAAAAATTACTTATATTTCTTTTGTTTCTGTGTTTCTTATTTCAGTCTTGAGTTTTATGAGTACTTCTTACTCTTTGAAGTGGGGTCTTTGTCTAGAGTTGCATTTACCTACTCATATTTGTATTAATACAGTCTGTTTGTTGCATAGTTTTTGATTATTGTTAAACATATCACTTACATCGTGTTATCGTCTGTAAAATACATAAATAGTACATTTGAGATAAGTTAAAAGCTGGTTTTATTTATTGATTACCTATCTATTTCAATAACAAATTATGCAGTAAAACCATTTTAATATTGGATACATAGTAAATTCACATTAGTGGTGTATTTTTGAATATTCACATTTTATATTTCTTAACTTTTTGTTTTAACTTTTCTTAAAGTACGATTTTTACATATTAAGCTTTCAGGTGCATAGATATTTACACATTGTTAGAAAATCCTAATAGTATATAATAATATTATAAAGGCGAAAGTAAGTTTGTTTGTTACTCAATCACGGAAAAACGGCTGAACGGATTTTGATGCAATTTGACACAAAGATAGTTTATAATCTGGATTGACACATAAAATACTTTTATCCCGGTAACAAAAAATTTTGTAGTTCACGCGAGCGGAGCCGCGGGCAGAAGCTAGTAAGCAATAAACTAGATAAATAGTTTTGTCGAAGTACGTTTTTTTATAAAATACAATAAAGATTTTACCGTAGCACATTATTAAAATGTTACGAAAAAAATGACATTTGATTAATTAGAAGAATTATAATTAATGACCACGCATAATTACTACATCTTTAATACTGAATATAGGTACTCGTCCGGGATGAAATCCACTGCTTAGGGCTTATAGTTAAAAAAAGGTGTGTGTGCGATTCACACACGATAGAAGTGAAACTTCATTTTAAAAGACATTTTCTTATTTAAACAGTGTGCAATATACATACATACACACCGTCATTTACTCTCTCGCTCTGGCTCACACAAAGAGGAGAGACCGATAATGTGCGTTAAACGTTTAACGTTTAACGCTTGGAAGTCGCATAAGAAGTTTCACTTCAATAAAATTGTATATATTATCTACCATCTCATTTAATAAGGGAAAGTTATCTACATTCTCCACATCAATTATTTCTCGTTGGGTGCCGTCTTTGAGATTCGTACCTATTCTCATATCTTCGTGACCCAGTCGAAATATATAGCGCCATCGATGTTAGATCCTATCACATGACGAACTTTTGAGTGATGAACTTATGTATTTTATGACATTAATTGATTTATCCTTCATATATATATTAGAACAATTAAATTAAATAATAATATTTGTAATATAACTTTTTTCAAATATTATAAGCTAACAGGTGTTTTTACTAAAAATAATAATCCTCCTAAGTACATTTCAGAATATTAATTATATTTTTTTCACATATTAAGGATGTAGAGAAGTTACTAGTCTTTGCCAATCATGAGTTGTTTCTTTATTATTAATAAAACCATAATGTCTTCACTTTTTATTCAAATATTACGTCGACATAATATTTTGCGGTTACATAGAATAATTCAGTATAAACAATGTTGAGAAATAATGTTTGCACCAGCAGTTCAAGTTTCTGTTATTAATCTTTAAATAACATTTTCCTTAAGTCATTATCAATAGTTTGCAATGGCATAACTGTTGATCGATGGGCCTACTCCTGCAATATCTTTAAACAAAAAGAAAAGCAGACATTGATCAATACACAAAAGACTTCTTTAAAAAAATACTTGCCTATTTTACATGACAATAAAAATACAGTCATCACTTTTATCTGATTTGGTATTTTACTTATGTCCAAGTATTAAATAATAGTGGTTAGAATATTTAAATTGTCATGAAAGAGTTCAGTGTTTCATGACTATCACAAGGGCACAGTATCAAATGTACGTGGAGTGACGCTGGTACTTGAGCCAGGAGCTTCACCACTTTGAGGGCCACTATCACGGCTGACATTCTGAAATAAAATATAATAATGATAATTTTATATACTGTTAAAGGCTTCATATTAAATGAATAGTTTTTTCTTAAATATGGAATGTACTTTAGAGTAATATGATAATCAACAGTTAATAATGTTGCTAGTATTAAATAACGGTATAAAAACAATCGGAAACATTGAAGCCAAGGTTTGTAAATAAGTTTGAACATACATGTAATTATGTATATTATATATTTATTACCTCAGTATATTTACACTATTAGATTGGCTCCCAGGGGTATATAACCCATTTATTACTTACACAATTACCGCGTGTTGTGTTTCAGTTTAAAAACTTACAACAAAAATAAAACATCAATACTGATAAATACGAGTATATTACTTTACTTATATTCTAATAACTATTTAAGTAAATCTTTAACTCTTTTTTAAATTCTGTGTTCGAACCGTGTATTTAATTATAGTTTAAAAACTTTTTAGAATAAAAATAAAACATAATTAACTACATTTCTTCTCATTCAAACGATATTACTTACATTCTAATTAAAATTTAATTAAATATATTTTTATTCTATTGTTTTTCATATACGCATCTTTATATACTAATTCATATATTTGTATCAAATAAATATTTATTATTGCTTAACTTATCATGTTGATCCTAGAGATCAACGCGATAGCTATTTTATTTATTTATTTCATTATACCTAAGCTTTATAATTTTCTTTTTATCCACCTTGTCTCGTTGTTGATAATAATACCCATTCACGATAATCCTTTAACGGTGATAAGTAGTTTAATCTTTGATTTAATCATTTTTCAGTCAGATTGCACCCCTCGTTATTGTTTTCGATCAAATTCAGGATTACGAATATCTCCAAGGTTGTAGACGTAGAACATGTTGAGGTTAATTATAATTAGTTCTAGTAAATAACACAATAAAAAATTATTATACGCTCTTGATATTAAAACTAGCAACTGAGAAATAATATGATAGTTGTAAAAACTCATTAAGGAAGATATTACGTACAATATACAATTTTAGCTTTTATTATAAAGTCAGTACCTATGTAAAATATGTATTGGACCGGTGGGAAACCTGCATGGATAGCCTACGCGGCGTTCGCAGGAGAGAAGTAGGGCTGAGTTATGTAGGCCTATTTTTAAATTAATTGCTGACTTGAAGAACGATAATGACTAAGTCGATCAACCTACGTCGAATTTGTATACGAATCTTACAATTAGATTGAGTTTCAGTGAAGGAAATCATCATAATGAAAAGGTAGTATCGTGGAAGGGTGTTGCGTGTTGAGTTGAATCGAATTGTACTAAGGGAATGTACCTACGTGACCCGTTCTGAGGGGTGAGGGGGTCTTCAAAATACCACGCTTGATCACAGGGTGGGGGAGGGCTTAGGTTTTCTTTACGTAGTCAATATCCTCTAGGGAAATCTCGTGCTTTTTTGAGCTATATTCAAATACAGCACGCAGCGCTTAGAGCCTTTTTAAAATCACAAGTGGTAACACTGACGTACATAAGCCGGGATGTTAGCTGATTAAAAACTAGCAGTTTGTAGTGCAGTGCAGTTGTCAAGCAACTGGACAAGAGTTCGTGCCTATACTATAATGTCGTTGTACGATTGGCTGTCATCATCATCATCATTTCAGCCGAAAGACGTCCAATGCTGGACATAGGCTTCCCCCAAAGATCGCCACAACGACCAGACCTGTGCTGCCCGCATCCAGCGTCTTCCCACAACCTTTCCAGGTCATCGGACCACCTTGTGGCGGGTCTGCCCACGCTGCGTCTTCCGGTACGTGGCCGCCACTCGAGAACTCTTTGACCCCATCGGCCATCCGTTCTACGAGCTACGTGGCCCGCCCACTGCCACTTAAGTCTAGCTATTCTTCGGGCTATGTCGGTGACTTTGGTTCTCCTGCGGATCTCCTCATTTCTGATTCGATCACGTAGAGAAACTCCGAGCATAGCCCTCTCCATTGCCCTTTGAGTGACTTTGAGCTTTCTTATAAGGCCCATAGTTAGCGACCACGTTTCACCACTTTCGTCTTGAGACACTGCGGTATCTTGGACGAGAATATGTTACGTAGCTTCCCAAACGCTGCCCAGCCGAGTTGGATTCGACGAATGCAAGCAATACAAAAAAAAGACAAATGAGTTTAGGGTGCCTTTAAGGGAAGAATACAAAAAGAATCCAAAGCTGGATCGTCTCACACTGTTAAATAAGAGAGAAATGATATATTTTTTTAACTTTCTATTTGCAAAAATGATTTAAAAATATATTTATGAATTATTACGTGAAAACTAGCTGGGGAGAGGGGATGTTGGCATATACTACGTGTGGTCACCGAGGAGGGGGGCATAAAAAATTGTAAAAAATATGAGTACGTGTTCCCTAACATCTATTCCCAGAAACACATTATTCATACCCGATACAACGCGACGCGATGCTCGGACACGCTACCCGATCTGCCAGATCCAGATTTTTGTGTGACCGACAGTGGAGGTAAACACGTTACTCGACGCGTCATGTCGGTGCAGTGTGTTCCTAGTCAACACACGACACCACGCGTTAGAGGTTTGACAATTTTCGCTTTTTCCATGATTTGGATATTAAACTTAAAATTAAAATAAGTAAACTTTGCAAATATCTTCATCTGTCTCGTATAAAAGTACATCCATTTTTTGATTCATATTCATACATCCATTGCTTTCAACAACAGACTACTGAAATTTATGGCGTGGCATGGTGTAGCGTTTTATGAATGTGCATGGTACACGTCGGGTGTCGACTATACGAGCGACGGGCTTTTCATCACATGCATGACGGTTAGGACTTACGACTCAGTAGCGCTGTAGGTACAGCCCTACCACTCCACTATCCCATTTACTTGTTTGTTACTCAGCAAAGTGCATCAGGTGCAGTTGTGGTGGGCTTGGGTGTCTCAAGTCTTAAGAGGGCTTGGGTGTCTTAAGTCTTAAGATATTATTTGACCTCCTTACACTCGCAATGCTCGCAAGGATAGTTGCCAACTGCAAGCTGAAAATCTATCGCCACGCCCCTTCCGATGTTTTATAGGTAACACAGCCTCATTTGAGAGCCAGTTCATATACAGGCTTCTTAACATATTCCGTCATTTCCTCAGTTAAACCTGAGTGATAAGGTAAACACAAATAAATAAAAAATCGGTAACCAATTATTTTCTCCTTTTTTTATCGTTATGGGTTTATCAGTGTGGCTTCAATCTCACATGATCTTAAAGGAAAATGTGGCCCAAATGGTAAAACGCTAACCCTAGTGGGAAGACTGGCTATCTAGTGCAGCTGCCGGAACACACCTATTGGTGCTTGGCCACAGATTTTTAACTTGAGAGTAGTAGCTAGCCAGGCAGGCATTAGAAAAAGCCCTACGCTATGATTTCATGACGATGTTTTCGTTCACCGAAAGCTAGAGCTCATTGCAGGGATTGGAACTCACGTCCATCGACGCGATGTCCGTACATGCTACCACTGAGCCATCATTGCTTCACCTAACCTCATCCTCAAGAATTGTGGTTCGGCACACTTCCCAGTATTCTCAGCAACGAATGCCATTCTACAGAACTTCTTCGAGGCTTAAGTATCGACTGCCTCAAAGAACCAATAAGAGGGCACGTGAGCTAACAACGCATGTTCGTGTTGCCTTGGGCCTTAAAAATCTTAAAAATAGGTATATGTGCTACAGGGAAAGAATTTTCCGAGTCAAGATTATATATATTAATATGTGTATTATATATTCTATGAAAATTGGTATTTCGGGTGCGTTGGCGTCGCGGCGTCGCGTCGCGTCGCCTTCGTCGAGAGTTGGTTAAAAAAACTTAACACGGGTGAAACCGTGGGGCACAGCTATTATAGCTATAAAGGAATAAGTAGTAGGTAATTATTTTATATAGATATGTAGATCTATATTATAATTGAAGTACTTTGTAGTAAAATTACTAAAAGACACTTTACTCATTTTTATAGTGTAACTGATAAATTTTTTTTTATATTTACTTTTATAAACGTAAAAAAACAAAGACAAACATGGGAAAAATAAACTATGGCAGTTTTATTTCATATTTTATTATTATCGATTTATTTTTTAATATTGTAAATTATTGATCATAACAGTTTAGAAGTTACGGTAGGTACAATAATAAGGGTAAAATTAATTACGCTTTATTATTTGGTTACTTTACATTTGTTCTAGCACTTTTGTTAAATTTATATATTAATTAATCTAATTAAATACCACATAATCATTCTTGTTTTAATTCAAATACTTAAGGAATTACGAGTCGATGGTTGTTGTACATTGTCGTTTACACTGGCTTTATTTTCCCGGAAGAATGTATCGGACATCAAAATATGTTTTGGATAAGCAGCGATGAATGCGATGTTTTCTAAGTTTGCGTGGATGTTGATAAAGTCTCCGTCTTGCCGTCGATCGTAGTACGCCGGTGCAGCGATCACCGAGGCAAGTAAACAAACGAACAAGACAAACATGGTGCGTGTAGTTGAAAGGTTCGACGCTGGTTGACTGCGTAATCATTGGTGTCGCGTCTTTTATATTTTTTGTCAATTGAGCACACTAACGGTTAATACGAGAAATGTTGGTTCGTTTTCCTCCTACAGAGCCTGCTTATATTGCAAATTTTATGCAGTACTAGCTATGTCCCACGGTTGCACCCGTGTTAAATTTAGTCGATGAACTCTCTACCGCGCCATCGCGCCGTCAACGCACCCATGTGTAGTTCATAGTAACTGCTCCGGTCCTTAGGGTCGTAAGCTGAAGTTATATACCTATAACCTTCATAAATAAATAGGCTATAAAATACCAGAATGTTTTTCCTATCTGAAATTATTATATTATAGATAATCAGATCGCATTTGAGATTTGTTTTTGTAATCAAAATTGTCATTATTCTAAATTGTAATTAATCCTATATAACAACATGATACTTGCCTCAAAACGAACACACGCCAATTACTTTTATTGTTACGGAGATTTGATTTTAATATTTTTAGTGTTCCGTAGGTACCTCAAAATAAATTTAAAATTGTCAAGTGCGTGTCGGACCACGCGCAGTGTAGGGTTCCCTAGGTGCCCACGGTCATACAAAACGGTTATATCGAAACTATAAAGGTTCATTTTGACTACCGAACCTTAAAAAACGGAACCCTTATAAAATCATTGTTTTGTCCATCTGTCTGGCTGTCTGTCCTTGTGTCAAGACACTTTTTCTCGAAAATGACTAGATATAAAGTTGAAATGAATATCATATACTAAGTAAGGCCTATGACCTCATGCTGCTGTAAAAAATATATTTTCCAGGTTAATGCATTAAAGAGATGATTTTGAAGCAATGATGGATCAGTGGTAGTGTGTACGACTTCGCGTCGAGTGACGTGAGTTCGAATCCCTGCAATGAGCCTGAGCTTTTGGTGAAGGAAAACATCGTGAGGAAACCATAGCATGGTGGTAGGGCTTTTTCTAATGCCCGCCTGGCTAGCTACCACCCTCAAGTTGAAAATCTGTCGCCAAATACCAATAGGTGTGTTCCGGCATGACGATCTGCGAAAGACTGCAGGCAGATGCTGGATGCGGACAGCTGAAGACAGGGCGCTTTGGCGCTCATTAGGGGAGGCCTATGTCCAGCAGTGGACTAATATAGGTTGATGATGATGATGATGTGTTCCGGCAGCTGCACTTGAGAGCCAGTCTTCCACTAAGTTTAGCGTGTTATCATCTCGGGCCACATTGTCACTTAACATCAGGTGAGATTGTGGCCACTACGCCAAAGCCTATAACGATAAAAAAAAAAAGATACAGCACTTTGTAGTTAAAACAACGCTCACGGACCGATTATCAAAACCTATAGGTAGAGTACTTCCCGTAGCCATACAGTCTTGAAATTTGGCACGACGATATGTCTTTTAATAAAAGTAAAGGGAAAAATCAGAAAACAAGGAATTTCTTATCCAGTGTGAAATTATAATGCAAAAATACTACCTATATTATTTAATTTTTTTTTTCTCGAAAAGAGCTTAATATATACAGTTCAAATTAAAATCAAATACTAAGATCTATGACCTCAAACTGCGGATTTTCATTAGAATTTAGTCTCTATTTCAAAATTTATGAATGGTTAAATAAATAAAAAGTAAAGTAAAAAAGAAAATGAATTGTTATGCGTTTATTTAAACGCAAATACGCACGTCGTCATATTTTCTGAACTTTGATAAATATTAGTTGATATTTTATACTAAAAAGAAATAACACAAACTGGTTATAAAACAGTCAAACAAATTAAAACACTTTCTAAAAACACCACGTCTAGTCTGTGTTCACTCATATATTTTTACCTACAAACGGTTTGGTAATAGAACATCTGCATGTTTTAGTCTATGATTATAGATGGCGTGGCATAAGATTTTTTTATTGTATTATTGGGATATTATTACATATTTATTCACTTGAACAACAAGTAATTTTACTTAATTGACTACTGAATTGGTATTTACATTCAGGTTCACGCTTTAATTCGAATTATATGAATTATCGTATTATTAGCGTCACTCTGTACACGCCTACACTGCATAAATGTCAAAGCCACACTAAAGTAAGCTGCACAGTTTGACGTGCAGTTCACTCGAACAGAGTGAATGTTCGAAACGCCAAATCTAGTACGTAGTACATAATATATATCGATGTTTCCAACAGTTTGCTAGTTAGTAGTTTCGAAAACTGTCATTTCTATTATTTCCTGACAAACATAATAATTTTATGGATAAATAAATACGTCAATAAAACATCAACTAGTGAAATATGAATAAGTATTAAATATATAAATTAATAAAGATTATACAGTAAGTATCAAAACCGTTTTAGTCACAGTATACAGGGATATCAATATAAATAAACGATAGTAGCGCCCACATTTAATATCTAGTCTTTTTGGTTGTACTGTACAATGTAGAAATTTAATAAGATGCTCTTATCGGGGATTGTGTCCTTGTCTAATTGGTTGTATGAAGTATAGTGTCCATGCTGTTGAATTATATTGTATAGAATCATAACATATTTCAAACAAAATTTCGTAAACCGCGCGGAGGGCACGAGGTTCGTGCGGATAGGTGACACACATGTGACGAAAGCTAAAATTAAATTAATAAAAAACAAAGATTCGACATTGCAATAAAATCTTATATTTCTACTTAAAGCTGTTGTGTGAGAAACAATATTTTTTAATTTTGAAGGGGATATTATAATTGTGATTCGGAGCACATAGACGTTAATAAGTAAAACGACTACTTAAAATTAAATAATGTAAGAGTCAAATTATAGTACTGATAATTTATCCTTTTTCAATGTATCATATTAATTTTTTGGGCGTTCTAAAATTAAAAAAAAAATAAGGAGAAAAGCGTTTTGCGAACTATGCGTAGTGAGGTCTTTCTCATGCAGATTCTCATATAAATGATATTTGGCTGCAACGTGCTTCGCCCCTTTGCTGCAGTTCAGTTCCACTTAGTGCGGTCTTACCTTTATATTGTAAACGTTAAAGTTCGTATGTATGGTTCCTTGTTATTCTTTCACGCAAAAAAATTACTGTAATATAGAGGATATTTAGTTGTTATATGAATCCTATATTAAATAAAAATGCAGCTCGACACTCGTAACTGCAAGCAATCTCTTTTTCAATCCTTGATTTTTAAATTGGGTGACATATGTAGTATTATTAACTTTATCAGCCAGTCTATCACATACAAAATAGGTAGTAGCTGAAGTAAAAACTATTTTATATGTGGAAAGCTTGAGAATGAGCTAATAATACCCGCCCGTATAGTTAAATATGTCGCAATTGTTTTTTTTTTACAAAAACTAAGGGAACATTAGTAACGTTAGTATGTTCACAATCGAATTTGTATTGTTCACATTTATCGAATTTATGTTCTCTCTCAAACAATACAAATACATTTAATTACTGCAGTATAAATACTATTACTTGAATAACAAGGTTTTTCCGCGAAGTACCAATAGTGTGGACACTGCAGTAGAGTAGGATGCATTCGCTATCTCGCTCGTCTCGTTTTTCGGCATGTGTCTTGTTCTTTGTATAATATCGTTGTTGTTCCGACTGAACTAATAAATTGTATATAGTATTAAGCTTCTAATATGGACAGTTTATAACAAATCCTAACACAATCGAATAAGACTGTTTTTGTAATAAGTCTTTATCGTTTGCCGATCTTGTAATATGATGTTGTTTTTGCACATGCGTATGGGAAAAACCTTTACATACCAACTCTGCCTACTAATACTACGCGACTAAATTAAATAAGTACCTATGTTTTACGGCACTACTTGAAATGTTTTAGGTTACATTTAAATTTTGTATGTAATAATTGTTTGATTTAATTGGAGTGAGTGGAGATTGGAGATGAAAACTTTAACTGTAGAAGAAAAATATAATTTTGAGTTTAGTTATTTACAATCTCTGATTCTGAAATGGATACGGAAAAGACTTCGCTAAGGAATTAAAGTTGTCTTCGTTTTATAATAAAAACTGTGAAAAGGAAGACATATCCAAAGGTTTGCTTTAAATAAGTTCCAAAGGTACAAGAATACGAATTATAAGATTTTTTTACAACAAATTTTATAATTATTTTTGATGACATTTTCACTAAACTATAAACTTTCTGAAAGAGAAATGTAATCACCATTGAAACCAGAGATCGAAACTAAGTAGTGTACCTGCTGAGAGGTTAGCTACTTTAACACAATATTTGGCGCTAAGAGTTACGTCACTGAGGGTATAGCCAATCACAAGCCAGTATGCCGATACTTGTTTTATTTTAGAAGAAATAAATTAAGTATCAGTATTTTTGCCAGATTACTAAGAACTAAAACATATTAAGAAACAACATTTGATTTCATTTTCAAGTGAGTGAAAAACGACAGCTAAAATAAATAGTTGAATGTAACAACGAAATAAACAATAATTTAAGTGCGAAGTATTTTTTATTTACTTCCTTATTTTTTAGACCAATCTCCTGATTTTTTTGTTCTTATTTTCCTAAATTTTGAAATATTGGTCTTTACTTCCTTATTTTTTAGACCAATCTCCTGATTTTTTTGTTCTTATTTTCCTAAATTTTGAAATATTGGTCTTGCAATACTGGTAACTTGTGTTGCATAAAAATAATCGATTAATTAATTAACTATCGTTTGTTTTTTAGTTCGGAATATATGTGAGCCAGTCGAGCAACGACACCGAAAAAAAAGGTTATGGTATTAAGGCTTTATGAACTAAAAAAAGTTCATTCGCACAAATTCTCCTTGTAATCACAAAAACAGCCAGTATGATGTATTGGAAATCGACAGTACTCATGACTATCGATTCATCATCATCATCATCCTTTCCTAGCCGATTTCGGCTACGGCGACTAGCTCGTTCTTTGGGCTAGATGTTTCGCCCTTAGGTGGCTCACATAACCTATTTTGTGGGAGAACGTGCGGCCACACGCGCAAACGAGCCTAGTCATATACGCAGGATATATTAAGGTGCATAAGTGAGCGCGCCGAGAAACACAGATGCACCCTCTCGTCCATTTCCTCCTTGACCCAATGGAACGGAGACCGCTACAATTGGAAGAGGAGCGGATGCAGTGTTCTGGTTAGCTATAATGAAACCCCTATAGCAACCTTATGGCATTCACACTCATGCCCTGCTACCTCGCCACCAAAGGTGGGCTGCTTAAAAGCCGAGGTAGACTTTGAGCACTAACGCGGGGGATAACCGCAACTCGGAAGATGGACTCCGAGCCCCTCTACCAGGTTTAGCCCACGAGCCGACGTGGTTTACCGGGGTGTGGCCGCTGCATGCAGGACAGCTTCTTGGAGCCACTGGTGAGAGATTGTGAACTGTCGACGATATTAACTGTGCTACATCACCTGTACCACAGGTCGGCCGACATAGCCAGACGCTGACAATTCACTCCACCCCAACTAACGATTAATCGATTGTTAAATCGATGTTTTACACACTCCTGGTAATAATCATCTTAAAAGTACGAGTTCATTTTGTTTATTCTAGAATACTAATTGTAAGTTTCTAGAAACTACTCGTATACTAGGTAACTATGAGTGATATCAAATTTCCATTTGAAATAAAAGAATTCGACATAAAGAATTCTCACGAAAACATCTACGACTATTTCTCCGGACTCAGTAAGTCAATATATGTGTAAAAAGTGTAATATGTTTTACTCTAATTTGAGATAATTGTGAATTTTTTTACATGTTTTACAGTGAATTTGATTTAATTTTATAACTTACCTATTATCTCAGGCATTGCCTACAATACCTTAATAACTTTTGTTTTGGGTGTATATTTCGCCTTTAACATAATATTGTACAATTAAATACTAATTTCAATCCAAACAAGCCTCTCTACTACTAGGTACCTATCTACTATTCTATACTTACTGCTGAGAATCAAATCTGTGACGATTATACAAAAAAAACGTCATTTTAGAATCCAGAGTATTCACAGATTTGAGAATCAGGTAGATGGAGCCTTTCAGAACACGAAAATGTCCTTAACAATTTTATTATTAGTATACAATTGTGTCAAATTTCAAAGAACACGTACTTAATGCCTAGTCAGGAACTTGTGTTTTTTAGGATTGTAAAAAAATATTCCGTCTTGTGCATAATTACACAGTCAAAATTCTTCCTGAAAACAAAAAAGTAAGGCGGAATATCTTTCATAGGTAATAAAGCATTTTTGATATTATTTTCCGTGTTATTTGTTACTGATTGCAAAACCACAAAAGTGTTGCTAGCTTACAATGAAATACTTTCCTCGAAGTTATAGTAAAATATATGTATGTAGCGTTGGAAGATCATATTATTTACAACCTAACTATCATGTAATTAAAAGTAGGGTACATAATATTTGTTACATAATATAATGTTTGTTTGACATCTTTCTATAAAAACTGAAAGTAAAAGTTATGGACTTTACACACTGGACAATTTAATGTCCCAGTAAAAAATCTAAAATCCAAGACGGCCGCCAAAAATTTCAGATTCTTACATCGGAACCATTAGGGATAGGTATAGTAAGTGAAAACAAAAACATAAAGATAACCAAGAAATATTCATTGATAATGAAAAAGTCAGGATGGCAGATATTTGCTTTATTTACATTGGCAGATAAATTGGTATGTAAAATTCCTTGGGGCCCATCATTTCAAGTACAAAATCCATTTTTTGATGACGGATGATGGATTAACGGCTACACGGCTGGGGTGGTAAAAAATAGTAAGACTTGTTTTAACTACCCTGGCAACATTATACACACGATCACACCTGTAACACATGTTGTTGACACAACTGGTAGCTAAATATCAAGGACAAGCAGCTAAATGCAAGTATATTAATATAAAAGTAGAGACCAATTATATTATATATGTATATGATTTATAATATAGAAATCATTGAGAATTAGGAATTGGTTTTAAGCTTATAACAAAGAATAACCAAAATTTTTTTTTTTTTTCTATCTGACTATGCTTTTATCCATAAGCGCTCTGAAGCCTCAGATGGTTTTTCAGCTTCACAGGGCTTGGATTCAAAGATATTTAAACGTGTTTGTGAAGTTGCAGAAGCGATATTTATCTATATAAATAAAATGATTGAGGTTTGCCGCTGCGGGCGCATCACGAAAAACTACTGGATAGATCTTGTTTTTTTTTTTTGTTTTACTCTCAGATTTTTTACCTTATTTTTTGAGCCGCAGAAAAAGCTAGTAATAAATCAAGTTCGTAAATCTACTAGGTAATATAATAACATCACTGTTTGGCATATAATAAATAAGGAAACTGTTTAGAGGTAGCAACTATTTTCCAAGATAGTTGCATCATTATACAGTTGGAAGTAACAAAAATCTGATTATTCCTATAAAATTTATATTAGGTTTTTACCTATGAAATTGCCGTTTTGTATGAAAAAATTTAAACGATGTTTTTTCATGTATTTTTTATTTGTATTAATCGAAGTAATCAATCACCCATGTAATCAATGCATCTTTGCCAGCGCAGTGGCAGTTTATTGATGCCCTTCTTAAAGAAATCAGCTGGACGGGGGGCAACAAATTCTTCAAAGGCATTTTGTACTGCCTCTCGGGTATTGAATTTTTTTCCAGCCAAGGAGTTATCCAAATTCTGGAAAAAGTAGTAGTCTTTTTAGGCGCAAGGTCTGGTGAGTAGGGTGGATGACGGAGAACTTCCAACCCCAGTTCTTGCAACTTGGAGACCGTCTGTTGTGCAGTATGAGGTCGCGCGTTGTTGTGCAGGAGCAGCGGAGACGAGCGATTGACCAATGCTGTATGGAGACGTGCCAGCTTCTCCATCATTGTGTTCAGTTCTTCACAGTACACATCTGCAGTAATGCTCACCCCGTTTGTTAAGAAGCTGTGATGAATCACACCGGCGCTAGACCACCAAACAGTGACCATCACTTTTTTAGGGGTAAGTTTTCGTTTAGGGCATAGTTTAGGTGCTGAACCAGGATCCAACCAACTTGCTGAGCGCTTGTGTTTATCAAACAGAATCCATTTTTCATCGCAGGTAATAATGCGGTTCAAAATTCCTTCATTTGTGTGTCTGTTGAGCAGTGCAAGGCACGTCTCGACGCGTACTTCGCGCTGGCGATCATTGAGTTCGTGGGGCACCCATTTGTCAAGCTTTTTTACCTTGCCAATTTGACGCAAATGGACCAATATTGTTTTGACGCTAACGTCGAAAGCTGCTGCTAATTCAGCCGTAGATTGTGTATCATCATCTTCCACAATCGCCTTTAATTCGTCATTGTCGACCAAAGTCTTCGGACGACCGCGAGGTTCATTTTTCAGGTCGAAATTCCCAGAACGGAAGCGAGCAAACCAATAACAGGTGGTGCGTTGGTTTGTAGTGTTAGCTCCGTAAACGTCGTTGATGTTGCGTGCCGCTTGAGCCGCGTTACTGCCACGACGGTACTCATATTCCATAATTACTCGAATTTTTAACGTATCCATGATGACAAAAAAGATTGAAATGCGATGAAAATGTAACGCTAATCAATAAACAAATTACTACTTTTGGAAAAAGAATTCCATGTTTTAAAATAAAATTAATTTGAAATTAGAATTCTTAGCCAAACAAAAATTATTTTGATTTGAAATGGCCAGTACTGCAGAACGGCAATTTCATAGGTAAATACCTATTATTTAATTTTACTTCCGTTAGTGCATGTAAATTATTAAGAGCTTTTAAACATTTAAATTAAAAACACACTGAAGACATTTTCGGAATGTCGGTAGTAGTAGTTCAGTTCTTAATTGTCAATATTTCACCATATCTGGCTAATATATTTAATCAGTGCATAGAAACAGGAACGTTCTCTAATCAGATGAAAATAAGTAAAGTAGTTCCTCTGTTTAAATCAGGTTGTAGAAGTAGTCTTAGAAATTATAGAACGATTTCTGTACTTAAGTCGATTGCAAGATTTTCCAGTAAATTACGCTTAAGCAGCTAGTAGAATATTTCAAATGGTCGGCAGTATGGTTTCACGAAATGGAAATCAACCGCTGACGCTGGTCCGACGCTGCTAATTCATATATTTAGGGCCTGGGAGGGGGAGCAGGATGCAATCGGTGTATTCTGTGATCTCTCAGAGGCCTTCGACTGCGTTCTTTCGACCTGCTAATGTCTTACTAGCCAGATCGCTGACAGGAAATAAGTATAATCGGGTCAACCTATTCGGTATCATTAGCTAGAATAAACGTTCTTCAGGGCTCGATTTATGTTTCTCGTATATATAAACGATTTACCGCTAGTGGTTGAAAATAGTGCTGACATGGTTTATTTCGCAGATAACACTTCACTTATATTCAAAGTGAAAAGAATAGATTCAGGTCAATAAACAATACTTTAGATAAAATTTCTGAATCGTTAGTTATAAATAATCTACTGCTAAATGCAAATAAAATCAAATGTATGAGATTTACCTTGCTCAACATTCGGCGTGTTTATAGTAGTATCAAGATAGAAGAGAATTTTGTAGGCTTAGTTGATAATACTGTCTTCTTGGGTACGATTGATTGAAAATTACAATGGGGTCACCACATTAAAACTTTGGCGGGAAGATTAAGTTCTGGTGCATTCGCAGTACGTAAGATTCGTCAGTTAACAGATATTGCCACTGCTAGGTTAGTCTACTTCGCTTACACCTATATCTTAATGTCTTTATTTTGTTGTGGGGTTCAGCAGCTGAAGAAGATACCAAATTTATATTACAAAAACGTGCAATTCGAGCAGTCTACAGAATCACTAAAGAACAAGTTTCAGGAATTATATTTAAACTTATTTTTATTATTATTTACACTTAGTAAGACCAATAAAAGATTATAGGAAGAAGAATAAAAAAAAATAATCCCGAAGCACATCACTGATTTGCCGGACAACAAGTTCAAGGGCCATGTCAAGCAGGTTTTACTATCAAAAGATTATTATGTGAATAATAGTGAGTCTGTGACTCTCTTTCTGTGCATTCACTAAATTAATAATATGGTTATTATTATTAATTGCATACATATATTATGTATGATTGTATTATATTAAAGTTATTGTATACAGTTAGAAAAAAAAAACTCGATCGAGTTTCTTGCCGCTTCTTCTCGGTGACTGGGATGTTTTCCGAAGGGATAGTAATGTTTTAACGTTCATAAATGCCTTCTTGGGGCCTAAATTTTTTTTTTTTTTCACTTAGGTCTGACATTTCTCGTTATGAAGGCTCCATTTGCCTTTTTCTCAAATCTGTGTGTTTATTTTTAATATAATTATTAATATTCATATTTACACTAAGCAATACAAATAAATTGACTTAATTGCTATTACAAACGGTTAAATACACTCACTATTTAAAATTCTTTTAGATTCATTTATTATAGAATATTTTATTTGTTAATGAAATAATTAATAATAAAATGGGTTTAAAAACTAATATAAACAAATTTAACTAAAGTAACTCTCAAGTCGCGCCTTAACAAGTTTTACTTCTATAATGATGTAATTTTTTTTATCATAAATGATAATATGCAATGTTATTTCCAGATGAACAAAAAAAATTCGTAAAAGTGGGCCCTAAAAACTATCTCCTTTTTGCGAATTACAAAGATGAAGCTTCTAATATTTACAATATTAGAATGAGACCAACAGATATAACTGTTGCAAGCCTACCGAGATCAGGTTAAATCAAATATTACTATTATATTTTTCCAACGTATGTCCACTTCTATGTTAGAATCTTACTCATACTGCAGAGTACATAGGTTGGATTTATTATCAAATAAATACTCAATACTTGTAGGGTTATAATTTTTTATTGTTTTTTGTATTCTCAACCTACTGGTAGAGACTGTTGTGATCACAGACTTATCTAAAGTGACACGTCAAGCGCGCGGCGCGGCGCAGTGAAGTGAACTGACTTGACAACAGTTGGCGCATGGCGCAATTATACGGTGTACCGCAGTTTTTTTTGTTTTCTTTTTTTATCGTTCAAGATTTGGCGTAGTGCCCATAATCACACCGTTAAGTGACTATGTGGCCTAAGATGATAATACGACGACTGGAAGACTGGCTCTCAAATGCAGCTGCCGGAACACACCTATTGGGGCTTGGTGACAGATTTTCAACTCCAGGGGTGGTAGCTAGCCAGGCGGGCATTAGAAAAACCCCTCACACCATGCTAAAGTTATATTTTTTTAAATAAAATTCTTTTTATTTCAATACGATCCACACAATTTGAATGTGTAAGGAGTAAATGGGGTTTTAAAGGGTCGGCAACGCGCATTCGATTCTTCTGTTGTTGCAAGCGTCCATAGGTTGCAGTAACCACTTACCATCAGGCAGACGGCAAGCTTATTTGCCACCATTATGGTATAAAAATGAAGCAAGTACTACATCCTAGCGTCACCTTAGGTTGACATCACATTCACATTACATTTATCATATTTAATAAGTTTTACCTACTCATGTGATGTATTGGGTGATGTCAAATATATGTCGTGTCCTCACTGGGATGTCATATAATGCATTTATAATTATTTCAGGTACAACGTGGACCCAAGAGTTAGTGTGGTTGGTAGCAAACGATTTGGACTACGAGAAGGCTTTCAGAATACCAGTCTTTCGAAGATACTCGAATATAGGGTAAGTGAAATATTTTAGTTTGAAGGTTTCAAATTTGAAAATTAGGAAAAATGTTTAATAAAAAAGAAAGAGCTGTTAACTTGCCTACTACCTGCCTACTTCTCAACTATAAAACCCTTAAAGTCTCTATCGTAAATCCGAGTGACGATTTCATCTCGGAGATCATACTCGAAATGTGATAAACCAAAAAAAGAGTCACTGTGACGGGCTTAACACCATGTACAGTGCGACACTTATAAGTTGGCAGTGGCGATTTCTAGAACTAAAACCACCATGTCGAAATGTCACTTTATTCCTTGTATATACACATTGCACTTTATACTCGGGCATTTTAAGTTAACTTCTTTGTGTTAGTATTGCGAAAATATTGGTTTAAAATTATGCCGAAAGTGATTAAAACAATTAGAACACAGTGGCGACAGTTGCCTCAAGATATACTTGTTGAAATGTGACCTACTTGGGTACAGATAAATCTCTAACACCCAGAGTATTTGGGTATACTCAATACTTTACAAAATTATTAATGTACACATTTGCATTTTTCAGAAAATCAGTATTATCTCAGTTTTTAGAGAAAGTGCGTACACCACAGGCTCTAGAACTAGATAATGTTGCCAATCCTCGATTCTTTAAAACACATTTGCCGTTCTCCTTACTACCGCCATCTTTGGTCGACAACAGCAAGGTTGTGTATATAGCACGAAACCCTAAAGATGTCGCTGTATCTACATACCACTTCGGTCGGCTTGTAAAATTTATCGGTGAAGATCAAGATTTCAAACCATTCTGGAATTACTTCTATCAAAATTTTAGTGAGTAATTTACCATCATTTCAAACACTAGCAACCGCCCACGACTCTCTTCGTGTTAATTGCAATATAAAATTTAAAAATAATTAATAAAAATAGCCCATGTCATTCAGGGATCATATTAAGTATTTTAGTTTCTTATCACGTAGTAGTCAGATAAGTAGTTTCAGAGATTACCTCCTACTTACATAAAAACTACCTCTTTATAATGTTGGTATGAATACCTATAGTATACCTTGTGCCATTTAACATGGGGATAGCAAGACGTTATAGCGATCCTCTTTCCTTCTCCATCTTTCATTTCTTTCTTCTTCTTTCTGATGGAAACGTTACAGTGTAGAAAAGGAATTATCGAAAATATAAAGAAAAAAGGAAATCCGTAACTCAAGTAGGTTGTTGGCTTTTATCGCTTTTATTATACTTGAGAGCGTAATTCAACAATAGAAATAGTAGGTACACCCGATAATCATTGTCGTATTTAAAATTAATTTCCGACTGGCCAGCCCTGCCATTGGACAATAATAGCATGAAGCGCTAAATCCTTTAGATAGGCAATCGTAAATAATCGGATGGGTTGGGATGTTCATGGACCACCCGACTTGACTAATGCCAATATGAGCTTTTGGGTCGTTTGAATTTGGTAGCTTAAACGTATTATTGTTAATATGTAGTTACTGTACTTTAAAAATGATACTTCTGTCCTCTGTAATTTTCTCTTCTCATATGAATAAGTTTAGCCACAAATGTCATGTTATTATATACAGTGCGAGTTCTTCTGGATTTTAATAATAAAAATATCTGATTAATTATAGTGTTATGGGGACCATATTTTGAAAATATAAAAGAAGCATGGGAGTTAAGACATCACCCTAATATGCTGTTTTTATTTTATGAAGATCTTTTGATGGTAAGTGACGGTTAATTTTTTAATGTAATTGGGTTAAACAAAAATTTACTTTGTCATTAATGCAAAGGAAAACTTAAAAAATTAAGTAAATAAATTACAAGTAGTATTTTTAAGATAAAAATGTATAATCTACTATTAATAATCATTTATGTGGATATAAAATTGTATGTATTGAAAAGTGGTACAAAATGATCCCCTAAGGAAAAACGAATATAAAAACTACGAATTTCGTGTAATTGGTAATTTTCTGGTTGCCTAGTTTATTGGCCTATAATTTATCTCTCACGCGTAGAATATAATTATATAATAAGAGTTATTCTATTTTATATTTTTGTCAAGGTCTACGAAAGAATCATTTTAAACACCCGGGTGTATAAATCAAAATCAGTCAAAATAAAAAATAAACGAAATTGCCAGTAAATATGGTTTATATTAATTTTAGCAGAAATTTAATTTTTCAAAAACAAAGATAAAGTGTCAAAGGTGACAAAATTATCTCAAAATAAATTTTTACATAATTCTTTTAAATAACACATACTAAACAGAAATGGCCACTTACAATAAGAATATTGTACCTACATATTATAAAATTCAATGTATTTTACATGATTGTTAAATTCCCGTTAACTCCCTGATATTCATCATCAAATATTTTACATTAAAAAAATAATTGAATTATTTCATTTTATTTCACATTAATAGGATAAAATACAGCTAATAGAAACAGTAGTAAAAATAATAGAAATAGAAGTAAAAGTAATAGAAAGAGAAGGTGATGAGCAACACGATTTATACTTAAAACTATTTAAAGGCATTGCTAAAGTTGGAAAAATTAAAGGGGCTCGTTTTATCTTAAGGGATTGTTTTATACTTCTTTTCCTACTTACTTATTTATTCTTATTACCTATGAGGTATCAACGATGTGCGGGATTGCTAGGTATTTCACTTTCGTAAAAATTATATGAAATTACTAAAAACAATGTTTATAAATGTGAAAAATCCATCACAAACACAACTTGTCGGTTTCGACTTGTTTTTCTGCGTTTCCATTGACGTAGTTACGATTAAATCTTTAATTTATTACTTAATAATATGTAACGTCCAAAAAGTATTATTATTATTTCAGGATTTGAAGGGTTCAGTTCGAAGAGTTTCAAAATTTCTTAATAAAGAATACACTGAAGAGGAATTAGATAGATTATGCGAACATCTCAGCTTTGCTAATATAAAAACAAATAAATCTGTTAATATTAGTTTGAGTGAAGAGTTTACCGTGTTCCTATCAAACTCCGAGTCTTTCATAAGGAAAGGTTAGTGTTCATTATCATAACTTACTAAATCAATAGATACCATTTTTGTTTTTAGTTATTATTATTGATTCTTTGATGACTACTCTTTAATTATGGATACGTAAATTGGTATGTTACTAGAAACAGAATTTATTGAAACTTAAATTTAATTAAACAGATTTTGATGAAATTTTGTACATGGGGAGTATATTATGCCAATTTATAATTTACAGGTTATCAGAATGATCATTAAAACTTTTAGAAATCGTAAAAAAATGTATGAGTAGAGAAAGAAGCGTTCAGTATAAATCTTGAGAGAAGAGCGCCGAATTGGAAAGAGCGTGACGCTGACTAAATGGCACGTAGCGACGTCCCATAGAACGTTTTTACACCCGTACAAATAAGCAATTAGATGCTTAACATCATTTTTTTTTTAATTCCCACGTGATTTTGTTGAAATTTTGTAGACGGGAATTACATATAATTTTTGAATTGATAGGAAATACGATGATAGGAAATTTAAATGGTCATATTGTGTTAAAATTTAAACCAAAATACAATTCGATACAACACCATTTCTTTAAATGCTATATTCGCGGTTTTGGATGCCAAGAGACAATATTATGGTAATGGTTTTGAGATGTTCTTAAATATCTGCCGCAGGTAAAGCGGGCGGGTGGCGTGATTACTTCGATGAGGAGATGACACAACAAGCGGAACGTTGGATCGCAGACAACCTGCAGGATACGGACCTGCGTTTTCCTAACGAAGAACTTGACGTAACTAAAGTAACTAAGTGAATATTTCAACAACTACAATAATTGACTTTAATTTTATATACGATACACCTATCTATTTGATAAGAATTTAAATGTAAATTTCAAACAAAATATCTATTATTATTGTGTTATATCATAAGGATCATTTGACCCATTGACTTATATATGACCGCACGTTACAATGTCGCCAAGCAATTGGTCATAGAATGGTCCTACTTGGCGCCAAGCGAATTAGTCGAGCGGTATTGGTCTAAGTTGTCTCGGGAAGGGAAGTGCGAACTACGAAAAAAAGCGCTATTTTCTTTTTTATAAAATAGTTCATATTATCGGAAGTCATCGCCGCGCCGCCGCGCCGTAAGGTTGTATAGTGAAAAGTAAGTAAATTGATAAAGTGAAAAGAATAAATTACATTATTATTAAAAAAAGTGTGTGTACTTAGAAAGCACGAAAGAAGTAATTCTTATCGGGTGTAACAAAAAAAAAAATTATACCGCCTACCACAACATCAAGAAGTTAGCCATCAATGATCATAATGTTGAATCAAATGACTCTTATGTTGCAAAAATATGTTATGGTTATATAAAGAAACGTTATTTTAATTTAATTAAAGGCGAAGTAACAGAGAAATTTCGGATAAATTATATTATGAACCATATTTAAATCCAGTGGATAAGTATTTACGTGTTTGTTTTTTTTTAATAGTATTTCAATTTATGTGCTTCAATAAAGTCAAATTTTTGAATATAAAAGATTTTCTTCGTTAATGTCCTTCAAAATTACCACGCTCTTACAAAGTCACATCTAATAGTCAGCTTACACATCGTCGTTAAGAGTAGTTCTATGAGATAGCGCTAGGCTTTTTAAACTGTAAACGCGTCAGGTCAAATTTCGAACGACCGTATCTGTTCTTTTTAATTGATTTGACCACACGAATTCTATTGCTCTAATACCTTGAGATCAGCAGAAGTCTAAAGGATACAAATAACATTATTTTCAATGCCTTACTAGAAGGGTAGTATACTTCAAAAAAGCTAAGAGCTAAATGACAGTAAACTAATTTACTGAAAGGAATCGCGATCCTCAGTAACTTGATTAAGGCAATAATTTTGCGGGTTATACGTTTGGTAAAAACAGCGTTGGCTGTGAAGTTAATTGAAAATTCCTGTCTAGAGTTAAGTCAAAGTTCACCGAACTTATTGTTGACTTAAAACAGTTTAGCGCAAGCAAGTAGAGGTACATTCAGAATCAGTTCTTAGTGAGTGAGCAGAAGTTTTACGAAAATCTGCAGAGTCAGGAATTAAACTTAGAAATAGATTCGGGACCGAATACATCAACCACATTGATGAATTTTTTTGCCATACCAATAAAAACATAGTTAATACAGTTCTTAATTTTTCGATAAAGCGGTTTTCGGCATGCATTGTGAATTTTACAGTTTCAAGAATCCAACTCAAGATCGATTAAGATTAATAATTGACACGACAGAAGAAGAAGATTCTAAAGGGGTCTTGAATGTAGAACGTTCGCAAACTTCTTAAGAATTGTGACTCATATTCATTTGGCACTTTAATCAAATAATACTGCAAAAAGAGTTCCATCATATATCTACGATAAATAAGATCACTTTATTGCAGTGACCTTAAGTAATAAAAACAGATACAGAGACACTAGCTATGACACTAAGTAGATTTTCTGTATTGATGCTGGCGTCGACCTACTGGATAAACGTGAACGATGAAACTTCCCCACTGTCTGTATTAGCTATAAGCTTTTGATGAAAAATTAAAGCTTTTAACTCTGTGTCTTAATTATTTCAGTAAGTTATTGGTAATTTAATACTTCTTTCAGTAAGTTATTGGTAATTTAAGATAAATATAATAACCGTATGAAGTTGATGAAACATCGTGATAATTTGTTTCGAGTATTCAGAGTCAAATTATATAAGGTGAACTGAATCTCCGCTTATGCTATATTTCTTATAATTTTAAAGATAGGCATAAAACTTTTTATATTCTTTTAAAATAAAGCTTTTGTTGCATAAATAAAAATTCAGATACTTCGTTTTTCGATGCAGCGGATAAAATTTCCTTTTTCGAAAAAGCTAGGCTAAGCTTAATTAGAAATCCGCGATTGCAAGCCTTTATAAGACGCTAAGTCAAAGATCACAATAAACATATTCCAGTATGTTTTGTTAAGGAATTGAGTGCTTGCGTTTTTGTTGGAATATGAACGCAGCCTTTTTAGACCTTTTACCTTTTTAGATGTAGTCGTCCGGCAACACAATTAATTGTCATATGCATTGTAATATTTGTAGTCTGTTTCCCCTTTCGTTTAATATACATGTAGTTCTGTTCACGCGCTGCTTTTCTTTCCCTAGCTAGCTAATCGCATCCTAAGTACCTAATAATTAATAGCTTGCTAACAATTTTGCAGGATGGTTTTTCAATTTATGTTGAAAGTTGAATATTGTTGAAAGTTAGTATCTCATCCTCTCTAGATGGACGGGATTAAGCTGTTTCTCACGCTTGTAACGCTTGACGCCCCGAGGAACCACTAAAACTAAAAAAATTTCAACATCGGACTATCGACGATATTTTTCCTATGTACGGACTATAACTGACTTATTTATTATCACAGTATTTTACCATATTAGGATAATTACTACGATTTTTACCGCTTTTTAATCTTAAGTTCCCTAATCTTAATATGCTGTGAATAAAAAGTTTAACTTCAATGTAGGTTTATAATACTTAAGGAACTGCTGGTAAAGTGGCGATTGGTAATAATGTTGAAACAGTGGCTTGTAAATTGGAATATTAACGATTATACCTACTGATCGTATATTTAAAACAACAAAATAACAACACCGTTATCACTAATCATCATTGCTATCTGCTTGCGGTCACATTGACCTTTAAATTTTAATGATAAGACACGTTTTTTGTTTAATTTTAAATCCGTTGCAAAGTAAAGATAAAATATTACCCAGGTAACAAAAACAACTGTTGTCACAAAACGTTCCTTTAAGTGCAATATTTGGTGTAAACTGATATTATATTAATTATTAGTCTCCACTACTTGCCAACCGCAAAGGAAACTAATCATTAACGTATTTATCAAATGTAAGAGTGGTGCTGCACTTGTCGGTGGAGCAATCTCCAGCTCTCCCTGCACTCCTGCCTTCCTCTTGACATCTTGATACGACACGACGCCTATTTTTCCTCCACTTTCTGAATGTATCCATGTCCATCATTTATCTAAGGAATGAATATTATTTTAACTGTTTTATCTAATAAATCCTTTAAGATTTTATGTTATTTAATATTATACCGGATTTTTTTTCTCAAATCTCTGACTGGTACCTTAATGTCCATACTCAATATGACTTATAAGTTAGCTAATTTTATCGTTTTTTAAACTCCCGACGCAAATAACAACCCTCGTGTTATAAGTTTAACATTTGTATCCTGTGTATCTGTCGGTAACGTAGTATGAACTGGAGTATGAACCAATTTTGATTATTTTGAAAGGTTTCTTGATCGAGAGTGTTCATTGTTATCAGTGTGTAATCACTATCTCTTTTATAGTTGATGAAGAGTTGTGAACAACTTCCACATTGAATTTTTGTATCCTGTTACTTCAATGATATTCAAGGAAGATAGTAACTATAACCTAGATGCTGCAGCATCATCTAGAATCTGCAGGATATCTAACTCCTTATGAACTAACAGTACAGTACAGATTTCGTGTTTGAGCTCGTTGTAATCGTCTTAATGAATAGGTTATTTATCTGTGACATGAACTTTTCAAAAGTTTTTTTGCTTTGTTCAAATACTTAGGTATTTTATTTATGATATAATTCAATAAAGGTGTGAAAAACTGATAATGATTTCTTATAAATTGCAATTATACATGACATCGATAACAGAGTATTAAGGACTGTGTTGCATGCACTTCGTACAGTCGGACCGTCCTTTACTTAATAGTACATTACTGCCATGAACACGAGGAAAGTAAGTGGTTGTCCATTAGAGATTCGCGATGTCCAGCCCGAGGAGATATCGGATGTACTGGATTTATTTCAAGGTTTGTTGTTTGTCCTTTTTTCCTCAATTCGCATATCTTCGCTTTAAACTCTCCTCCTTTTCTGCTGTGACTGAAAACAGTAGGTACAGGCCACAGTAAATGCCAGCTAACATTTGATACCACGAATATTGTTCAAATTTATTGCAAATAGATTGAAAGATTACGAAAAAAAACTTGATATTTTTCTAAATTAATGTTTAGGCTTTGATATGTTTAATTTAAGTTATATTTCAGGTCCTATGAGAGATTACATTCGCATAGGTCCTAAAGGATATTTCACATCTAAGGCATTTGAAGATGTAATAAGCAATATTTACAACATGCCACTCAGACTAAGCGATATATTTGTTACAAGCTATCAAAGATCAGGTTGGTAAGCATTATATTAATATCGTGACGTCACAGATTGAATTTGTACGTAATAATTTAATTTAAACTACTTAACATCAGCATATTGCATAGTAGGTACTTGGATAACATATTAAGAGTGTAAAGTGATTCTTCAATCGTACTTTATTGACTTTAGTATAAATATTATAACATCATTGTAAAACTCGACGTCTCTCTGTCTGTCTGTCTGTCCGTTTATGTTCTTTTCATGCAAAAACCACTTATCCGTTTTATAAAATAACCTGAAATTGTGATGTTTTGACAGGATCTTGATCCGTTATCTTGTGATTCTTATTATAAGTCATAAACGTACGTTGTTTGCCCTATATCATATAATATTGGTGGCGCGTTCCATGATATATTTTGGTGAACTATAAATAAAAAAAAGGTGTGTGTGCGATTCACACACGATAGAAGTGAAACTTCATTTTAAAAGATATTTTCTATTTTATTTAAACAGTGTGCAATATACATACCCACCGACATTTGCTCTCTCGCTCTGGCTCACACAAAGAAGAGAGACCGATAATATATTGCTCTCTCGCTCTGGCTCACACAAAGAGGAGAGACCGATAATGTGCGTTAAACGTTTAACATTTAACGTATTGGAAGTCGCATAAGAAGTTTCACTTCAATAAACAGAAACATGTATTTTAAGCTGCCACAAGAACTCTCTGGACTCAGAAAAAAAAACGTGATATTGGTACAATCTATATATGTATACATATAATAATTGCGATTTGTCGATGTGCGCGCATCACGCAATAATTACAGGCGAGATTTTAATTAAAAACAATGTACATACTACTCATTAGATCATTGGTCCTTATAAAAAAAAACACGATATCTTCATAAACAATAATTCTGTAGTCCACGCGAGCGGAGCCGCGAGCACAGCTAGTTATATAACCAGGTTTTTTCTTAAGAACATCAATGCAAATAGCGTGAGCCTAACGTGAACGTATTTAATACCCGCAAACAAATTCTATGTGCTTAGATTGTGAACAAAATATAATTATCTTTTTATAATACATAAACACAATAAATTATACATGCATGAAAAATTATCTTGATCATTTGGGGGCTTACTAGAAAATCTTCTTCTTTAAATAAACGCGATTCAAGAACTTTTGTTTTTCCATATATTTTCACACAGTAAGGAATATTATCATTTATTTTTGCAGGTACTACATTGACACAAGAGTTAGTTTGGTTAGTGGCTAATGATTTAGATTATAATACGGCCGCATCAGTATTATTGACACAAAGATATCCTTTTCTAGAGTGAGTACTATCTGTTATTAATACATATAATACAATACAGTGGTTTACTTTGCAAAATAATCAAGTATATTTCTGTTGAATATAGAATTATTTAACCTTTTGAATTATAAAGATTGGTAAGTTCGGAAATGGATTGTTTAGCAAATATTTACCAACTAAGTAATTTAGAAATAAATTTAATATAGCTACACGCGTTATACCTTGTCAGGAAAGCTATTAAATGTGATTTTATTGCTTCCAATTTATACTTGAATAAGAAATTACCATTAATTAAACACCAAACTACGTGTGGCTTTTCTCACCAAGATTCTTATTTACTATCATTTCAAATAACATTCTAGCAGTTTCGAAAGATTTGTTTGCTTAGAGTTAGATACGAATTATTCATAATTATCACATATTTTCTGGATTATAATTGTATCATTTATACAGCGTACCTATGTTCATCAATGAGAAGGTTAAAGAGACGATCCTCGAATCGATTGGTGACAACGCAGAAGAGCGAGAGTTGTTAAAACCTTTGTTAACACCGGCCACAGAAATTTTAGCCTCGGCTTCGGATCCTCGGTTTGTGAAGACACATTTACCATTCTCCTTATTGCCACCCACTTTGATCGATACCGCCAAGGTAATTTATGTGGCGAGAGATCCGAGGGATGTCGCCGTGTCGTCATACCATCATACTAAACTCTTTACTATGACTGGATATACTGGCGACTTCAAACAGTTTTGGAACTTGTTTATAAAAGACAAATGTAAGTTATATAAACTATTATCAATTGATAATAATTAAGTTAAAGCGATGGTAGCGCAGTTCTAAGCGTAGTGTGTAACTATTTTCGTCCTCATCGATTGTTAACATCAGGTGACATTGGATTCAAACGTGGTTGGCGTAAAAAAGAAAATATTATTAACTAAAATAAGAGATACCTACCGTTTTATTCGTTTCAAGATTATGTTTATTCGAACATAAATTGCTGAATTACCCTCACATTAACTTTTAGCTGATACTTGGTTATCTGCAAATCTAGTTTGGTCATCAAAACTGAATACAATATGTTAAAAAATTCTTGCAAGTGATACGATCATGTATTTGGATAGTTGTAACCTACAAGATGCGTAAACAGCTTAATTTGTTTTGCGAGTATGTGTACCAATGAATATATTTTCAGTCACATTAACACCTTTCTTTGAACACGTCAAAGAAGCTTGGGCGTTGAGACATCATCCCAACATGCTATTTTTATTTTATGAGGATCTTACAAAGGTCAGTATTAAATAATTATTGAAATGTTTTGTATTATGTATATGGTTGTCGCGAGTGGCCTACCTGTGATTTATGGTAAATGAGTGTTTAATGGTTCCAAGTTTCATGCAGATACAGCATGATCAAATTCTTGCCTGTAACTTTGGTTTTAGAACTTGATGCAAACTTTTCAGTTTTTCTCCTTCCAATACATTAACCCCATGGGTTGACATATTTAAGCCACAGCTACATAGCTAATAGCATATTATTTACAAATTTTTCAATTGATATTTAATACTATAAAAAAAGCATTTTATTGGTTAAACTGTTTTCAGTGGCAGTGTGCCCTATGCCGTAATGGCCGCGCGTAGACCCAGTTTCGGCATTAAATAAAAATTATAAATAATAGAGATAGAGTTCCGGAAGTCAGAACTTTATTATTGAAAATTTCTTCTACTTCAAGGATCTTTATTCAAAATTTCTTAAATATTATTCGTTTTTCAGTTATTAGCGAAAAACTAAATTCCATTTTTTTACATCCTATTTTGTTAGTAACAATTACAATTTAAGTGCTATTAAATACTCGAGATACATCTTTCTAAATGTAATTCCGAATCGAATGAGCTATCACTCATATTTTTAGGACCTATAAGTATTGATTTTTATGCCGCCGCATGAGAACCCGCTTCTGGGCTAAGCTGCCACTGATATTTTAACCGTAGCTGTTTATATGAGATCAAGTGCTAAGTACAATGTACATTGTTTTTTTTTAGGATCTAAGAAGCTCAGTGCATAGAGTAATTAATTTCCTCGGCAAAGAGTTCACAGAAGAGCAGATCTCCGACCTCTGTAACCATCTAAGCATAGAAAATTTTAAAAATAATAAGTCTGTTAACTTTGAGGAACTCAGGCACATTGGCATGCTTAAATCTGGAGAACAATTTATACGAAAAGGTTAGTATAGAGTAAGTCGCACTAAAAATGTTGGGTACTAATTAAGCTCAGTCTTCACCAGAAGTGTGGAAGGTAAAAAATTCACCACTTTGGCCTACTCCATTTTCCTAGCCTCACTTAGCTCAGCTTTGGTGGAAACGTTATCATTGTTGTCTGCTATAACAGCGGTATAACTGAGCAATTTTATTTGGTTCGCGAAGGCGTTACTTTGTGGAAATCCATCGTAAGTAATTTATCCGTATTTTCTTTGCTACTTCCGCCTGCAACAGATTAACTATTGTTTCGTCTGTCGTTTTCTAGTTTTTACACAATTTAGTACATGGGGTATTCTTGCATCCAGGCAAAGCGGGCGGATGGCGCGACTACTTCGACGCTGAGATGACGCAGCAAGCAGAACAGTGGATCTCTGACAACCTACGCGGCACTGACTTACGATTTCCCAGCATGGGGGATATAAATGTCTAAAGTGAAATGTTTACTTAAAATCTTTAAATCTTTATTTTATCTTTTATGTCATAAATAAAAAATATATCTTCCTTATTTATTCGTTTTTATTTTTATCGTTATAGGTTTAGCGTTGTGGCCACAATCTCACCTGATCTTAAGTGACGTTGTGTACCAAGATGATAACACGCTAAGCCCATTGGAAGACTGGCTCTCAAATGCTGCTGCCGGAACATACCTATTGGTGATACCTAGATTTTCAACTTGAGGGTGGTAGCTTACCAGGCGGGATTTAGAAAAAGCATTACGACCATGGTTTCCTCACGATGTTTTCCTTCACCGAAAGTGTCTAAGACTTATTGCAGGGATTCGAACTCACGTCAATCGACGCGATGTGGATACAAGCTACCACTGAGCCATCATTGCTTCGATATTGGTATTAATGTTAACCTGTATACGATATGAGAGTTAATTTATGTTTTTTTTAATGCGTGTATTTTGCTTACAATGAAACACTAATGACTGAAGTGTAATTCCATTAGGCACAGGAGAGGAAATTCTAACGGCAGTGGCGTGATGTTATGTTACGTGCGTTACGAAACTTTCGTTAATTGTGTAAAATGCAAAGATAGAAAATTAAAATTTGTGGACTTACAAACATTTTTGGCCACGTTGAGTTTCATCGTTTTAACGGAAACTGCGTTACTTTACATTAGTTCATGGTCTAAAAAGTATAAAGTTAATAACTGTTTGCATTTGTAACAAAAAAAAAACACGAAGAAATATCTTTGATATATTATTATAAAAAAAAAGTTATATGTTATCAAGTTATGTTAAGTCATAAAGTATAAATTATGTAATTATTTTAAAATTTCAAGATTATAAAATCTAACTCAATTCGGGTTATAAGGTGTCTGTGTGCCAAATTTCATCTAAATCGATATTAATCCGTTTTTGCCTGATTGAGTAACAAACAAATAAACTCACTTTAGAATTTATAATATTACTAGCTGTGCCCGCGGCTCCGCTCGCGTGGACTGCTAAAATGGCTTATTTTCTTTTTTTATCTTTCTTAAAAAAAAAAATTGTTGATAAAAAGTACCCTATGTTACTTCTAATAATTCCAAGAATACGTGTACAAGGTTTCATGATTAAGTAAGGACTGATGTTGCCAATTTCGGAGGTTCCACATTTTCATATTCACTTCAACTAGAGTTTTAAGCTCTTTTTAGCAGCTTAGGAACCAGTGCTCTATTAATAATATAGGTAAATCTATCGAAATTTAACACCGATTAAAGTATTTATTCCTCTTTGTTTAATCCATATTGTTAGAAGATAATAGAGCTAAATATAAGCATTGCTTATATTTAATCAACGTTTATAATTATGGCCGTAAAATTTCAACATCTGTCGTTAGTGAGCACTTTCTTACAATAGAGCCTACTGTCCCAATTTCCACATGAATTGTTTTTCATTTTGTATATTATTTACATAAATTGTGTTTTATCAAGTTATCAAAGAAACCTTAATCTTATAAAACCCAATTATCTCTAACCATTTCATATAATACGGCAATTAAATATATCTTGTGTTTGTACCAAAACAATATATATATTTTTTATTTTTTTTATAAACCACAACAATATATTGTAAATAGGAATAAACAAGGCACCACCTACAGACTAAATTTTATTTATGATGCATTTCGATAAAAGAATTAAAAATTTATAATAATTCAGATAAACTACATTTATATATTTATGCTTGGCAACACAATATTGAATGCTGTGTCGAAAACACTTGATGCAGTAAGATTGTCTTTTATCTAGTGCATTATCAACATGCATAAAATAAACGGGTGTCCATCAGAGTATTGCGATGTCCAACCCGAGGACATATCGGATGTTTTGGATGTATTAATTTCAAGGTTTGTTGTTTATTTTATTTATGTCTTTTTGTCTCCGTTTTTTTCGCATATCTCCACCGTATAGGTTATCCTTATTTCTGCTGAAAATAGTACAGACTACAATTAAGATAACTACTACAACGAATATTGTTGATTTAACGCTACTAAAAACTACGTACTAAACATAAAAATCTAGTTGATTAATGAGTACCTTAGTTTAAATGGAACGGGTGATGAATCAACGAGTAATACCGTCAGCTTTGTAGTCTAATTTTTTATTAGTGATTAATTTTAAGTGATACGATCATATTATTTGGATAGCTGTAACCTTTTACACGTGTAAACAGATTAACAGCTTTGTACATGAGTTTTGCACGTGTGTGTAGCACAGAATATATTTTCAGTTATATTAACACCTTACTTTGAACACGTCAAAGAAGCTTGGGCGCTGAGACATCCCAATATGCTATTTTTATTTTACGAGCATCTTTCAAAGGTCAGTATTAAAATATTGTAATTCACAACAGTTGGGCACTAGTGTCTGACCATCAGCGACCTTTGGTCAAGTAGTGTATAGCAAGCTCAACTGTCATGCAAATCTCGCATGATCAAATTCTTACACGGGGTCAAGAGGTATCAAATTACATCTTTAGAACTGAGACGCCCAAGCCAACCTCACCTGGTCGTGATCTTGCACAATACTGAGGTTACGGCAATTAGACGGTAATTGACAGGATTTGATTGATCCCCTTCTTGGGAATCGGTTCCAAGTTAGCCTCCCTCCAAACCCGAAGCACGACACCAGAGAGGTATGACAGGCAGTAAAGGCGGGTCAACACTGGAGACAACTCAGCTGTACATTTTTTAAGCTTACCTACTACCGCCGGGATACCGCCCTTACCACTGGACTTCCGAACATCGAGCGATCGCAGTTCCCTAAGCACGTCACATTGCCTGAATCGTAACTCGGACTAGCCAGATTCATTAGGTATAGTATAGGCTATATAACTTAACCTAACCTTAAAAAGCGGAGCAGTAACTATGAACGTCGAGCAATCTGGCAAGTTGTAGGCAAGTACGGTAAGTGGAACAATAGATATAGAGCACGGGCACGTTGGTGGCGGCACCCTGTAGAGAGTTTGTCGAATAAATTGAACACTGGTCAAACCGTGGGGTGCAGCTAGTCTGTAAAATAAAATAAAAGTACAAATAGCCGCGCTATCAATGTTATAAAAAGTTTGTGCTGAACTATGATAACTTAAGAACGTCGATTTTACTTCTAACGTAATTAAGACACGAATATGCTATACTATTTATGATTGCTGAATAAGCAAATTTCTTCAAATATCTTTTACCCACCTCTGACAAGCCGCTTGTAAGCTAATCTATCACTAATACGAATAATTATTAATTCTTATATGAGCGCAAGTGTGAGTTGGATTGTATTTTTTTTTCAGGACCTAAAAGGTTCAATGCATAGAATAATGAATTTTTTCGGTAAAGATTTCACAGAAGAACAGATCTCCGGCCTCTGTGACCACCTAAGCATAGAGAAATTTAAAAATAATAAATCTGTCAACTACAAGGAACTGAGACACTTGGGCTTGCTTAAGTCTGGAGAACAATTTATCCGAAAAGGTTAGTATAGAAGAGCATTGGGCTTAAATTAAGCTGGGGTTATAATGGTAAAGTGGTAGAGCGTCCTGGTGCTAACGTACGATGGATATCAGAAATATCAGGATGGATTCATTACACATATAGTAGTAGGCCATTTTGTGATATTATTTATCTTTGTGAACTAATATTATGAAACTTAAGAGTTTGTTTGTTTGTTTAAACGCACTAATCTCCGGAAATATCGTTTAGATTAAAAAAAATATATTTGCATTCTATAGCGTACTAGCTATGCCCTCGGCTCCGCTCGCGTGGACTACAGAAAGCTGTCGGTCGAGCGCACGTGCGAATTGTGCTTCCCCAAAAAATGCTTCTTGTACAGGTGATCTTTAGAAAATAGACATAATATGCTATTTCAAACTTTCTTGTAGATCTTTTTGATCTACAATTATGTAGAAAATTAATTTGTTTTGAATTAAATTGAATTTATATCCCTTATGTCTAATCGTATTATAAAATATGTTTGTAAATTGCATATTGAGTAACTAGATGGCGCTGCTCTAAAAATTTAAGTTTTTACGTTGCAGTTTGTTAAGTCTGCATCGCGATATGGTTTAGTTTAACGCATGTGTATATAAGTTAAATTTATTGGAATTAAATGTATATGGGACAGTTGTACGGGTGTCTGTCACCGCGTTTTAAAACGCCACTGTTTTGTCCACTTTAAAAAAATTTCGACATCTATATTCGATGTAAAATATCGGATCCTGGCATCGATGTTTATCGATATATCGCTAGAAAACATCGATATTTTTTCAATATCGAATACTTTCCACAAAAGTTTAATATTAACTTTTTCCAGTGAAACGCGCAGTTTGTGGTCCTTGATTTATCATGTCATTATATCAAATGTAAGAGCGGCGCTGCTCTTGTCGGTGCAGCAATCTCCAGCTCTCCCTACACTTCCTGCCTTCCTCTTGACGTCTTGATACGACACGACGCCTATTTTTCCTTCACTTGCTGAATGTATCCATATCCATCATTTATCTAAGGAACTAATATTATTTTAACCGTTTTATCTAACCTTAGCTTTAAGATATAATGTTATTTAAAAATATACGGATCTTTTTTTCTCAAATCTCTGACCAGTACCTTAATGTCCATACTCAATAAGACTTAATTGTCTAATTTTATCATTTAAACTCCCGACGCAAATAACACCCTTCGAGTTATAAGTTTAACATTTGTATCCTGTGTATCTGTCTGTAACATCGTAGTATAAACTGGAGTATGAACCAATTTAGATAAATTTTTTTTAAAGGTTTCTTGATCGAGACTGTTATCAGTGTGTGATCTTCATCTCTTTTATAGTTTATGAAGGGATGTGAACAACCTTCACAGGTCTGTTCGATTTGAATTTTAGTATCCTACACTTTAATGATATTCCTAGAACATAGTAACCATAACCTAGATGCTGCAGCATCATCTAGAATCTGCAGGATATCTAACTCCTCATCAACTAACAGTACAGATACAGGTTTCGTGTTTGAGCTCATTGTAATGGTCTCAATGAATAGGTTATTTATCTGTAATATGAATTTTTTAAATGTTATTTTACTTTGTCAAATACGTTTTATCATACAAAAGCGTTTTATATAAAAAGGTAATTATATTTAGGTATTTTGTGTTTGTACAAAAACAAGAAGTTGTTTTTATGATATAATTCGATAAAAGTATTAAAAACTGATAATGATTTTTGATAAATTACAATTATATATGACAACGATAACAGACTATTAAGGAGTGTGTTGCATGCATTTCGTATAATCGGACCGTCCTTTACTTAATAGTACATTACTGCCATGAACATGAGGAAAGTAAGTGGTTGTCCATTAGAGATTCGCGATGTCCAGCCCGAGGAGATATCGGATGTACTGGATTTATTTCAAGGTTTGTTGTTTGTCCTTTTTTCCTCAATTCGCATATCTTCGCTTTAAACTCTCCTCCTTTTCTGCTGTGACTGAAAACAGTAGGTACAGGCCACAGTAAATGCCATCTAATATTTGATTACACGAATATTGTTCCAATTCGTTGCAAAAAGATTGAATGAGTACGAAAAAAAACTTAATATTTTTTTAAATTATTGTTTGGACGTTGATATGTTTAATTTTAGTTTTATTTCAGGTTCTACGAGAGATTACATTCGCATAGGTCCTAAAGGATATTTCACACCTAAGGGGCTTGAAGATCATATAAGCAATATTTACAACATGCCACTCAGACCAAGCGACATATTTGTTACAAGCTATCAAAGATCAGGTTGGTAAGATTAAATTTGTAAGTAATAATTTTATTTAATCAACCTTACGTCAACATATTTTATAGAAGGTTGTTAGATAGCGTATTAAGCGTGTAAAGTGATTCTTCAATAATATTTTTTTTTAACTTTAGTGTAAATATTATAATTATAAAACTCAATAACCACATATCCGTATTTCGTGTTTTTTATTTTAACTCATAGCTATATTATCTGGCCAGGTTATGGGATATATTTTGTAAGATAAAGTAACATACAAAATAAGCAGTGACAATAATGATGAGTCTATTTGGAAAAAAATTGTATTTGGGGCGCTTAAATGACTTACGCAGAGTATACCATAAGAAATATATCAAATGAATATAATTGTAGATCTTAAAAAGACCTAAAAAGAGCCACCAAAATTCAAACTTACCCACAATGAGCATTTTTAAGGCAGCACAATTCGTACGTGCGCTCGACCGACAGCATACTGAAGTCTATCCGAGCGGAGCCGCGGGCACAGCTAGTAACACAAATAACTACAAGGTATATTAAATCGAATTATTTAACAATGAAACTTAAGTACGATTTCGCAGAATACTGCTATTCAAAGATTGTTACAAATACAAAAATAAAAAAGCCTATCGTATTTGCACTTCCGTTCCGTTCTTGACGTTTCACTTTGTCCGAGTTAATCAAGCCCGGTAAAGGCCGTAAAGGCTCCAGGGGCCCTAAGGCTAACAGAATAGTCAGTTCGAAAAAAAAACGAGTTAGGTTCTATCTCAAACGTGCGTTAAGAAAACTAATGTTTAAAAATGGATTTATCAGGTATATGGGGGCCCAACAAAGTTGTCTTTCTACAATCGTTAACACTAAGAGAAAACGAATTAATTTATGGAATTGACATGTCTGATCACGTGATTAACGCTAAGATATGTCAAATTCATACATTTTTCCGTTTTCTGTTAGCGTTAATGACTGTAGAAAAGCAACTATACAGGGCCACAAAATACAACTACACAATATACTCTCTTAAGAGAGACTAGGTCCTAGGTTATCGCGGACTCAGTTTTCGCAACTCAGCGTCTATGTGCTCCCATTTTGCGTGATTTGGCTGACTTCAATCGTGCCAGCCCAATTCTTTCAGGAAGTCTACCAGTCCCTTGATATTGATTTGATTTGATATTTTTGGTTAATAAAGACTTCCGGAATTGGGCGAACTCTTCGCACTCCAAGAGTACGTATTTAACTGTCTTTTCCTTTCTCATGCACGTTCCGCATAGGGAACTCTCTGCGACACCTAAATTAAAAAGATGTTTTTCATAGCATAAAGTATAATAAATATTAAATAAATTAGTAACCTAAATTATGTAATGTTTCAATTTTATTTAAACAAAGTACATTGTTGTATCTCAGATTATCGCTCTTGTCGCGTACGTGTTAATATTTGAGGTTCAGGTTTATATATTTTTTGTGATAATTGGAAAGATCATATATGACGGAGTAGGTGGTCCAATATGGTTTTTAGAGACAATGACGTTGGCTATGTCAACGTCATTGTTATCATTATTACTGGATTGTTGCATAATTGAAGTAATTAACCATAAATTAGATGTTCACTCTCCGAGAACCGACAAGCGAATGTGTCTCTCCGCTACAGCGAGCGGCCTTTATAGCCAAATAGTGGGGCGATCGTAGAGAGTCACTTGTTTACGCTGTACGAAACACGTGTAGAGACAACATAGCCAATCGCATGTTATTTTGCGCCGACACGACCATTCTGACCGGCAGTGCGCGCTCTGCATTAGCCGAGATGTTGATGTTTTACCGACGACTATAGCGTCGACTACGAGCGTACACTGTGGTACGGTGTTGTTGCGAGCGTACACTGTGGTGCGGTGTTGTTGCGAGCGTACACTGTGGTACGGTGTTGTTGCGAGCGTACACTGTGGTGCGGTGTTGTTGCGAGCGTACACTGTGGTGCGGTGTTGTTGCGAGCGTACACTGTGGTGCGGTGTTGTTGCGAGCGTACACTGTGGTGCGGTGTTGTTGCGAGCGTACACTGTGGTGCGGTGTTGTTGCGAGCGTACACTGTGGTGCGGTGTTGTTGCGAGCGTACACTGTGGTGCGGTGTTGTTGCGAGCGTACACTGTGGTGCGGTGTTGTTGCGAGCGTACACTGTGGTGCGGTGTTGTTGCGAGCGTACACTGTGGTACGGTGTTGTTGCGAGCGTACACTGTGGTACGGTGTTGTTGCGAGCGTACACTGTGGTACGGTGTTGTTGCGAGCGTACACTGTGGTACGGTGTTGTTGCGAGCGTACACTGTGGTACGGTGTTGTTGCGAGCGTACACTGTGGTACGGTGTTGTTGCGAGCGTACACTGTGGTACGGTGTTGTTGCGAGCGTACACTGTGGTACGGTGTTATTGCGAGCGTACACTGTGGTACGGTGTTGTTGCGAGCGTACACTGTGGTACGGTGTTGTTGCGACCGTACACTGTGGTACTACTGTGTTTGTGAGTTCACTGTGGTACTACTGTGTTTGTGAGTTCACTGTGGTACTACTGTGTTTGTGAGTTCACTGTGGTACTACTGTGTTTGTGAGTTCACTGTGGTACTACTGTGTTTGTGAGTACACTGTAGTACTACTGTGTTTGTGAGTACACTGTGGTACTACTGTGTTTGTGCGTTTACTGTGGTACTGTGTTTGTGCGTACACTGTGATACTATGTGTTTGTGCGTACACTGTGATACTATGTGTTTGAGCATACACTGTGATACTATGTGTTTGAGCATACACTGTGGTACTATGTGTTGATGCGTACACTGTGGTACTGTGTTTGTGCGTATACTGTGGTACTGTGTTTTGTGCGTATACTGCGGTACTGTGTTTTGTTGCTTCGGTGAGCACCCCACCCATGTGAACTGACTTCAACCGTTTAGGCCGCCTGCAGTAATCTAATGCAGCCGAAGGGAACACCAGTTAGGTGCTCAAGTCTGGCGCTACAGCTGCTAACAGAATACAAAGTAAACCAGCACAAGTATTCTTTTGAAAGCTCGAGCACTCCTGACTAATAAAGTCAAGAAGCTGAGCCAAAGCAATCGGAATATTCTTACCAGCACAAGTATTCTCTTGAAAGCTCGACCACTCCTGACTAATAAAGTCAAGAAGCTGAGCCAAAGCAATCGGAATATTCTTCTTACCAGCACAAGTATTCTCTTGAAAGCTCGACCACTCCTGACTAATAAAGTCAAGAAGCTGAGCCAAAGCAATCGGAATATAGGCACGAGGTACTTCGTTACTCATTCAACTAGCTTCATAAACAGTTGAAGACAATGAAATCAATAAGTACTGGATAGATCTCACCAATTTCACTGAAACAGTCTCGTCACATAGTCAGCAGCACCCATCTCAACGTCATTGTCATCATTATTACTGGATTGTTGCATAATTGAAGTAATTAACCATAAATTAGATGTTCACTCTCCGAGAACCGACAAGCGAATGTGTCTCTCCGCTATTTTTTTTTTTTTTTTTTTTTTTTTTTCGATCTGACTACACTGTTAGCCTGAGGGGCCCTGAAGCCTTTACGGCTTTTACAGCTTTACCGGGCTTGGGGGCGAGCGCTTAGGGCACTCAGCCACGAAAGCTAAGCAACAACATCCGAGGGTGCCAAAGTGGCCGGACCTCGGCTCGGACTGTTGCGCGTATGCAATTAAGTCGCGATCTGACTAATCTCTCCGCTACAGCGAGCGGCCTTTATAGCCAAATGGTGGGGCGATCGTAGAGAGTCACTTGTTTACGCTGTACGAAACACGTGTAGAGACAACATAGCCAATCGCATGTTATTTTGCGCCGACATATATAAGTTTATAACAAACTATTTTGATATTTTTTTTCGCAATATTTCAAAAGTTATTTAAAAATAAAAAATAATTTTTAAATTCAGTACCGAAAACGTGCCGATCGTTCGTGAAAAAATCTGAGCGCGTGTGACGATAAAAAAAATATTTGAAGACTTTTCCAATTGACCATTATCATAATTATGATGAAGCTTTAAAATACATAAAAAAACGTTTTTTTTAATACCCATATGTGTGATACTTATTTGGTGCGCAATTTTTTCAGTAAACAATAGCGATTCTAGTATGACAGAGAATTAAATGTTGGACGATTATTGACGAAATAACTTAACTAGTGTGTTTTGACAGGACCTTGATCTGTCATGTTGTGATTCTTATTTTAATTCATAAACGTACGTTGTTTGCCCTATATCATGTAATATGGGTAACATCTTCCGTGATATAATTTGGTTATTTTGCACAAGTGAAATGAACTATAACTAATAAACAGAAACATGTATTTTAACGATGACACAAAAACTCTCTGGACAGTAACTTTTTAAAGCATTGTTTGCACTTGGAAGATTAGAAAAATATATCCACGTGATATTGGTAGAATTTATCTATATAACTAAAATGATTGAGATTTTGCTGTTATGCGTGCATCACGCAAAAATTACTGGATAGTATTTGATATTTTTTTTGTAGTACTTATTGGATAATTGGTCGTTATGAAAAAAAAAACACGACATCTCCATAAACAATAATTCTGTAACCCACGCGAGCGGAGCCGCGAGCACAGCTAGTTATATAACCAGGTTTTTTAAGAACATCAAAGCAAATAGCGTGAGCCCAACGTGAACGTATTTAATACCCGTTACCAAATTCTATGGGCTTAGATTGTGAACAAAATATAATTAGCTTTTTAGAAAACATAAATACAATAAATTAAATTCGATTCGATTCGATTCAAGAACTTTTGGTTTTCCATATCTTTCACCTAGTAAGTAATAGTATAGTTTAACTTTTGCAGGTACTACATGGACACAAGAGTTGGTTTGGTTAGTGGCTAATAATTTAGATTATGATACGGCTGCTTCAGAGTTGTTGTCGCAAAGATATCCTTTTCTAGAGTGAGTACTATCTGTTATACAATACAGTGGTTTACTTTGCAAAATAATCTAGTATATTTCTGTTGAATATAGAATTATTTAACCTTTTGAATTATAAAGATTGGTAAGTTCGGAAATGGATTGTTTAGAAAATGTTAACCAACCAAGTAATTTAGAAATACATTTAATATAGCTTAAATGCTTTATACCTTGTCAGGAAAGCAATTAAATGTGATTTTATTGCTTCCAATTTATACTTGAATAAGAAATTACCCTATTTTATAAGTTGTTAATTAAACACCAAACTACGTGTGACCAAGATTCTTCTTTACTATCATTTCAAGTAACATCCTAGTAATTTCGAAAGAATCGTTTGCTTGGAATAAGATGCGAATTATTCATAATTATCATATATTTTCTAGAATCGTATCTATGCTTATCAATGAGAAGGTTAAAGAGATGATCCTCGAATCGATTGGTGACAACGCGAAAGAGCGACAGTTGTTAAAACCTTTGTTAACACCGGCCACAGAAATTTTGGCCTCGGCTTCGGATCCTCGGTTTGTGAAGACACATTTACCATTCTCCTTATTGCCACCCACTTTGATCGATACCGCCAAGGTAATTTATGTGGCGAGAGATCCGAGGGATGTCGCCGTGTCTTCATACCATCAAACTAAACTCTTAACTATATTTGGATATACAGGCGACTTCAAACAGTTTTGGAACTTGTTTATAAAAGACAAATGTAAGTTATATAAAATAAGATCAACTGATAATAATTAAGTTGAAGCGATGGCAGTCTAGTTCTAAGCGTACATAGTTCTAAGTGTAGTGTGTAACTATTTTCTTCCTCATCGACTCTTAAAATCAGGTCACATTGGAATCAAACGTGGTTGGCGTAAAAAAGAAAATATTATTAACTAAAATAAGAGATACCTACCGTTTTATTCGTTTCTTTACTATGTTTATTCGAACATGGTTTTTTTGAATTATCCTCATATTGACTTTTAGCTGATACCTGGTTATCTGCAAATCCAGTTTGGTCATCAAAACTTTAAAAATTCAAATTCAAAATGTATTTATTTCAGTTTATCAAAACTGAATACAATATGTTAAAAAGTTCTCGCAAGTGATACGATCATGTATTTGGATAGTTGTAACCTTTTAGATGCGTAAACAGCTTAATATGTTTTGCGCGTATGTGTGTACCAATGAATATATTTTCAGTTACATTAACACCTTACTTTGAACACGTCAAAGAAGCTTGGGCACTGAGACATCATCCCAATATGCTATTTCTATTTTACGAGGATCTTTCAAAGGTCAGTATTAAATCATTGATTGAAATGTTATATATTATGTATTTGGTTGTCGCGAGTGGCCTACCTGTGATCTGTGGTAAATGAGTCATTAAAGGTTCCAAGTTTCATGCAGATACAGCATGATCAAATTCTTGCCTGTAACTTTGGTTTTAGAACTTGATACAAACTTTTCAGTTTGTTTGACTTTATCTTATTCTCTTTCTTCCAATATAGGAACCCCATGAGCTGACATATTTAAGCCACAGCTACAAAGTAGCATTCCATCTCGGCAAGGACAAAGAAATTTACAAATTCTTATGTTTGCCGTACTGTGAAGCCGTGGAATCGCTACACGGCCGGTGTGTTCTCTCCTTTTTATGATAAAGGATCCTTCAAACGAGGCGCGAATAGAAATTTCTGCATTTTATGTACATAACTAAAGCGCAATATATTTATAGATATATGAATTTCTGTAAAAATGTACCTAGAGACTGTAAACTACAACTATAACAAATTTCTTCTAATTCGGTGTAGTAATTTCTGCGTGATTCGCATAAAAATTAATAAACAGACAGACGAAAATTTCAAAAAATGGCAAAATGTGTTTGTTCCTGTCCATGATTTTAATATAGTGATTTATTTATAGATTTATAGATATATTATGACTATTTAGTCGAAGTTATTTAGTAGAATATCAAGAAGTTCAAAATGGTGTTAATTCGAGATAAAGATCCTAAAAATATGAGCGATAGCTCATCCGGTTCGGAATTACATTTTGCCCCGCATAGACCCATTGTCGACGGTAAATAAGAATTATAAATAATGGAGATCCGGGAGTTCCGGGAGTCAGAACTTTATTATTGAATATTTCCTCTACTTCAAGGATCTTTATTCCAAATTTCTTAAATATTATTCGTTTATAAGTTATTAGCGAAAAACTAAATTCCATTTTTTACATCCTATTTTGTTAATAACAATTACAATTTAAGTGCTATTAAATACTCGAGATACATCTTTCTAAATGTAATTCCGAATCGAATGAGCTATCACTCATATTTTTAGGACCTATAAGTATAGATTTTTAAGCCGCCGCATAAGAACCCGCTTCTGGGCTAAGCTGCCACTGATATTTTAACCGTAGCTGTTTATATGAGATCAAGTGCTAGGTACAATGTACATTGTTTTTTTTTTAGGATCTAAGAAGTTCAGTACATAGAGTAATTAATTTCCTCGGCAAAGACTTCACAGAAGAGCAGATCTCCGACCTCTGTGACCATCTAAGCATAGAAAATTTTAAAAACAATAAGTCTGTTAACTCTGAGGAACTCAGGCCCATTGGCATACTTAAATCTGGAGAACAATTTATTCGAAAAGGTTAGTATAGAGTAAGTCGCACTAAAATTTGTCGATACTAATTAGGCTCCGTCTTCACCAGAAGTGTGGGATGTAAAAAATTCACCACTTTGGCCTACTCCATTTTCCTAGCCTCGTTTAGCACAGCTCTGGTGGAAAAGTCATCAAACTTGTCTGCTATAACAGCGGTATAATTGAGCAATTTTATTTGATTCCCGAAGGCGTTACATGGAAATATTTTATCCGTATTTTCTTTGCTACTTCCGCCTGCAACAGATTGATTGTTTTTTCGTCTGTCGTTTTCCAGTATTTACACAGTTTAGTAAATAGGGTACTTTTGCATACAGGCAAAGCGGGCGGATGGCGTGACTACTTCGACGCTGAGATGACGCAGCAAGCGGAACAGTGGATCTGTGACAATCTACGCGGCACTGACTTACGATTTCCTAGCATGGGGGATATAAATGTCTAATATATCTATAGTGAAATGTTTATTTAAAATCTTAAAATCTTTGTTTTATCTTTTATGTCATAAATTAAAAATATATCTTCCTTATTTATTCGTTTTTTTTTTAATCATTATAGGTAAGTTTAGCGTTGTGGCAACAATCTCATCTGATCTTAAGTGACCATGTGGCCCAAGATGATAATACGCTAAGCCTAGTGGAAGACTGGCTCTCAAGTGCAGCTGCCGGAACATACCTATTGGTGTTTGGCGACAGTTTGTTTCAATTTGAGGGTGGTAGCTAGTCAGGCTGGCTTTAGAAAAAGCACTACCACGATACTATGGTTTCCTCACGATGTTTTCCTTCACCGAAAGCTTAGACTCATTGCAGGGATTCGAAATCACGTCAATCGACGCGATGTTCTTACACGCTACCACTGAGCCATCATTGCTTCAATGTTGCTTTTAATGTCCCTCTGTATACGATATGAGAGTTAATTTATGTTTCTTTTTAAGTGCGTATATTTTGCTTACAAATAAAATACTAACGACTGAAGTGTAATTTCCTTTGGGCTCAGGAGAGGAAAACATTCTGAAGGCAGTTACGTGATGTTATATTAAGTGATACTTGCGTTACGAAAGTTACGTTAATTGTGTAAAATGTAAAGGTAAAACATTAAAAATTGTGAACATAAAAACATTTTTGGGCACGTTGAGTTTCATCATTGTAACGGAAACTGGTGCATTACGTTAGTTAATGGTCTAAAATGTATAAAGTTAAAAGTTAATAACTGTATAAATTTGTAATAAAAAAGATAAAAAAGATTTCAACGAAGAAATATCATATAAATATTTTTATAATAAAAAAAGTCATATATTATCATGTTATGTAGTATTAACGGTAATTTTCTACTTTACTTCTAGAACCGTTCTTATGAATCGGTATTATAATAGCTTCTTTCCATTTAGATGGAAACGAACAATACTTGTTAACAGACAGGTTAAATATTAGCCATATAGTACGAGATCGTATGTACTAAAGTTGAAGCGCAATTAAAAAAAAATATATTAGCGGAATATTATCACTCCCAGATCCTTTATTCGAGTCTAGAAACTTAAGAGCTTTGAAGACGTCTTCAGCAGTAATGTCAAGTGTTTGCACTATGTCATGTGGAACGAAGTCTGAGCTTGATGCATTGTTTGTTACCTACTACAGGCTTGATAAAAACTCTCTCAAAGAAGGTGCTGAAACCGTTACATGACTCTATCTCGCTCGTATAAGTGATATCATCCAACGACAACCTATTCGGATAGCCTGAATTTTTACTACGCATTGATTTTAGGTATGCCCATAAGTGTTTAGGGTCTTTTTTAATAATTTCCTGCATGAATTCAGTATGACGAGTAAGACATTTAGCTTGTACTGCCTTCTGCCTAGACCGAAGTAGAGAAAATTCATCGTAGTCACGAGGATTCCTAAATCGCTTCCATTTTTTGTATGCTCTTATTTTATCATTTATTATATGTATTAGCGACCTAGTACACTAGACTGGATACGAGTTCTTTTTTTTCGTTGAAATGGGAACTGTTTTATGATTATTTCGTCCAACACGGTATAAAATTTGTCTACAACTTCATCTATTGAGTCTAAGGATGTTAAGCACAGCCAATCATTTATACTTAATAAGCTATTAATTTTATCATAGTCGGCACGGTAGAAATTATATTTAATAACTGGCTTTAAATGAAGGTTGGGTATTACTAAGTCAAATAATTCTAACAACAGGCATGGATGATACACATCCTCTGATACTAAAGGTTGGTCTGAGTGAGTAACATCCACTGCTGTATCGCTAAAAATGAAATCTAAAATGTTATTTTTATTGTTCGTAATTCTATTATATTGTTCCAACCCGGAGAGTGTGCAAAGTTCTAATAGATTACATGCAGAGCGTTGTAATTCAACTGTACCGCAATTTAAAATCACGGGGCCATCCACAGTCCAGGAGATGTTGGGCAAATTAAAATCACCTGCTATAAAGAAGTGGTCGTTAGGATATTTAGTATGTAAATGTGTCAATCACCGCGTTAAGTCTTTTAATTTGAGAACAGTCAGGTGGTATATATATCAATCCAATATGCAAATCTCGATTGTCACAAATAACTGATGACAGACCGGGAATTGTGACCCAGATAGACTCAACTCCAGAGCTCATCCATTCTGGTCTTTCTTGGGCATGAAACTTCCTTTTAGTGCATATCATAACGCCTCCTCCCAGCTTTTTCCCAGAGATGGAAACATCTCTGTCAGAGCGGAAAACATTGTGTCTGTCATCACAGAGTTCACCATTATAGAAGCCGTCAGTTAGCCACGTTCCTGTGACTAGAATGATATCTAGATTCTGTAAAGATATGCTTTTATGATGTTCTTTTACATTAGTGCGCAGGCCCCGCACATTTTGGTAGATAATTTTAAGAGAATTATCAATCATTTTTGTTGAGTATGAGATGCACAAAATTTAGCTTGTGTCATATGTTGATATCTCAAATAATATCTATGTAAATATTGATATAGGTGTGTTCTAAAAACAAGGAACAATATTAAAAGAGTGAAAACGCTCGTTAAAATATTATTTAAGTAAAATTTTACATATGCTATGGATAGTATAATTACGATATTTAGTGCATTGTGATTGAATGAGAGTGTGTTTATGTATGAATAAAAGTGAGTGCCTAAAAGTGATTTATGTAGTAATAGCTTAGCATGATATATTGTTCTGTATGGTGGAGGTGGTATTCCACCAGACGGGCTGCCCCAAGTAGAGAGAAATCTCCAAAGAAATTTCTTTGTACCCTACCTCTCTTAATGAATAATATTAATTCATTGGTATTATTTTGGGTTTTATTATACTATGAATTAATAAATTAATTAATTATATAAAGAGTTAGAAATAACTTATTAAAAGTTGTCTCTACTCCCGGATTGTGTGTTAGTTATATATTTATGCTTGGAAACACAATATTGAATACTGTGTCGGAAACACTTGGTGCAGTAAGATTGTCTTTTATCTAGTGCATTGTCGTTACCAACATGCATAAAATAAACGGGTGTCCATTAGAGTATCGCGATGTCCAACCCGAGGACATATCGGATGTATTGGATGTATTTCAAGGTTTGTTGTTTATTCAATTTATGTATTTTTTTCTCCGTTTTTTCGCATATCTCCATTCTATAGGTTATCCTTATTTCTGCAGATATGCTGAAAATAATACGGACTACGATTAATGTTAACTGCTACAATGAATATTTTTGTTTTATAAGCTACTAAAAACTACGGAACAAAAAAACGGAAACAAAAAAATCTAGTTTAGAACCTACCTAGGTTCTAACCTTATTTTAGAACAGGTCATGGATCAACGAGTAATACCGTCAGCTTTGTTGTCCTGTTTCTTATGTTTGTCTCTATTTCTTATTCCGTATTATTTAGAACTTTAGGGGATCTTTCTTGGACATTGTTTTCGGACAGAAATTTATTCGTTTTACAAAAGTATGAAATGGATGATGGAACTTAGTAGAAGAAAAATTATACACTAGACCGCAGGTTTGAGTCACAAATCTGTGCTCTAGTTAAATATTTTCACTGTCAAATCTTCTCTTATACTAAAACAGATTTTTACTAAAACTAAACGATTTGTCCTTTATATAATAACATGTTTAATTTACGCTATTATTCAGGTCCTTACATTCGCTTAGGTCCTACAGGATATTTCTCACCGAAAGGGTTCGAAAATTATATAGGCGATATTTACAACATGCCGCTGAGACCAAGCGATGTATTTGTTATCAGTTATCAAAGATCAGGTTTGTAATATATCATGACAAGACATTTGTATATAAATACTTTATTAAAACAATTTTATTTATGTCGCGAAACCTATGATAATGGTATGGATCTCGTATAAAAAAGACAAATTGCTGGAATTCATTTCGTTATTCGTATTGGTATAAACCTATATACTACTCTGTCAAAAAAGTACCGGAAAAGATTTTATCGCCTTCAAAGTATGCTCCTTCAGAAACGATACACTTACGCCTACGAATAATCCAAAGATCAAAATATTTTTTAAATGTTTTTTTTCGGAATTGAGTTTAGTTCTCGCCACGAATTCTTTTTTATGTCTTCTACCGAATGAAAAAGGGTGCCACGAAGTGGTATTTTGAGAGTAGGAAAAAGAAAGAAGTTGGCTCGACCCAAATCTGGTGAATAAGGTGGTTCCTTGACGGTATTTGTTGAGTTTTTGGTCAAAAAATCTTTCTCAAAGAGGTTTTCGCCTTTAGCGTAGGCGCATTATCGTGGTGCAAAATCCAACAATTTTCTTTCCAAAAATCTGTCCTTTTTCGTCGAATTTGCTCTCTTAAACGCCGCATAACGCTCAAATAATATACTTTATTTACCGTTTGACCTTCCGGTAAGAATTCTAAGTGCACAATACCGCGATAGTCAAAGAAAACAGTCAATATGACTTTGACTATTGATCGACTTTGGCGTGGTTTTTTCGGTTTCGGTTCAGTTGGAAGGCGCCACTCCGAAGCTTATTGAGTAGTTTGCATGTCAAACTCATAAACCCACGTCTCGTCACCAGTAACAATGCATTTCATGAATGTTGGGTCGGAATTGACTCGCATCTAGCATGTCCTCAGCGACTTATACGATTGAGCTTTTGGAAAAAAATCAGATCGTTTGGGACTAGCCGATCGGCATCATGTTTCATACCAAAAATATTATTTAAAGTGATACGGATCGACCATTTAGATTCCAAAGTGTGAGGATGCCGCCGATGGCGAGCGGTGCGATGGTCGAAAGTAGCCGTTGGCATCATGTCGAACAATTCCTTGGAAAACAACCCATTATACAAACGGTAGAACACGCACAAGGAGGCAAAGTCTCTCCTCAAATTTAAGGGTTCGGTACCGTTTTTGAGCTTGGGATCGTCAACGATCTTCACAGCTCGTCTAGGTGATCCTGCCCAGAGGTGACAGCAATACTCCATATGGGGTCGAAATTGCGCTTTGTACAACTGCAGTCTTTGCTCCGGAGTGAAGTACCGCTTCGCTCTGTTAAGCACACCAAGCTTTTTGGACGCCAGCTTGACCTCGTTTTCTAAGTCGCTACGGAACTGGACGTCGCTTTGTGGAACCACAGTAAATGGTTTTTATCGGTGCACACGCAAACTTTTGTCTTGGTGGGGTTAAATCTGACTAAATTATCCCGAGCCCAGTCGAAGACCCTAGATAATTTATTATTGATATCAGACACAAGTTGTTCGCGATTTTCTGCACCACTCATAACCACGCGTTGTTGATAAAGTCGATTCACCGTAACACAAATTTTCAGTGACTCCAAACACGACATTACATTGGCGATGCAAAATTTAAGACGAACTCTTTGTTCGATGATTTAGTCCAATATGAAATTCGCAATACACTCTAGATATGATCTAACTAAAAACAGCACTGTATTTAATCTATATGACAGATGCAACTTAAACTCCGCGCCAAAGTGAAAAACAATAGTGCTAATCTAACAAGACAAAAATAATGAATTTAAAAACATAAACAAATCATCCATTCGTTATACTTTTTTGACTGAATGTATAATAAATACAAGGTTGATATATTTGTGTCATGAAATTTTATTATGCTCGTAGTAATTTACTCTGAGAGCACCAATATCTTTTGATTGCCACTCTTCTCTACATCATTTAATAATAATATCAGCCTGTGTGTGTCCCACTGCTGGGCAAAGGCCTTTTCCTATAGGAAGATATGGGCTTAATCACAACGCCAGCCCACGACGTATTGGCGTTCTCAAACGCCGAGAAATCCACAGTTATATATTTTTCCCACATAAAGTGGTACTACAAGAACATTTCTCAGGCGTTCATGTTTCCTCACGATGTTTTCCTTCACCGTTAGCCGATAGCGTTATCAAATCGAACTAGTAAATGTATGTGAATTCCGAAAAAAATCGTTGGTCATGCCGGGGTATACAACGGGGTTCGTACCAGCGGACCTCGAATCGATACTCTGCCGATTTAGTAGTATATAACCTTCATCGAGTTGGTTTATTTATATTTGTAGTTCTTAGATTAAGCTTTTATGATAACTTATTTAGACTGTAAATTTGTTCTTTTATAACAATCATAATAAACATGACAATCCCTTTTTGACTCATTGACTATAATAAATATACCCAATAGTACTAAATCATCCAAAAACCGTGCATCTTACGATTGGTATATAAAATTCAATTGTTAACTAATATTACTTAATTTCGATGTAGCAGTAAATAGTACAAAAGGTGGGGTTAGATATAGTAGCCATTAATACATAGCTGCTTGTCGCACTAGCATTTCCATTCGATACGTTTCACTTTTCTAAACTAGTTCTCCATCCAAACTGTACGTTAAGAAGGTTCGCTCCAAAATGCACCTTATAAAACATTAAATCGTGTATTGTATTGAAAGAGCGCATCTCAATGTAGACTAAATATAAAATAAATTAGTTAAGACTTCAATAATTTAAATTAACTAAAATAACTTTTTAAGATTTAGGAAATTAACTCATGCTTTCACAATAAAGGGCGTGCCCAGTAGTGGCATGCAAAAAAGCTGAAAACTTAACAAAAATTATTCATTCTCTTCAAGAAACTCATGATTTCACGAGAAAGGTCATATATCCAGTAGAGGGATGCAAAAAGCTGAGAAAGAGAAACGATCGATCCATAAAGTAGTACAATTTATAGTGGGAAGACATTTTCTTAAGCCTCTATGGCTAGAGCTACCATCCTCAAGTTGAAAATTTGTCGCCAAGCGCCTATTTTTTAGTAATAGCACTTAAGAGTAGGTCCCGTTTATTGGTTTAACGTATTACCAACACTAACATTAAGATGGTCTAAAGGCCATATTTTTAATTAATTAAGAGTAACTTCAGGCGAAATTGCGGTCAAAAAATAATTATACCGTTAATATTTTAAGCTAATGCTAACGTTTAATAAACCATAAAAGAAATCAAGGCGGTAAAGGGAATTTTTTAGTTGCAGATTAAAATGTTTATAAAAACACTGAAACTGATAATTCTTACTAATATTATTACTTGTATAATTAAATTATTATTTGTGTGTTCGTATTTTATGCGTTCGCGCACCTTTCGTCCTGCTGAGCTATCTCTTACATAGAGGTTTCGGATATAGTACCTTTAAACTTACAAAAGGTGGCGCGTGAGTCGTTTCAACAGATCAGTGTATTTCATATGTTACGTTGTATGTCGTATGTTCGGTTTCGTATGTTATAAGTGTATTGAATGTTATACTTATAACTGAATTCGAGGAAGAATGTATGTTACTTATCCTTCTCTGTATGGATTAAGAGAGGTAGACCACAGAAATTTCTTTGGAGACTTCTCTCTACTTGGTACAACCCGATTGGTGAAATACCCCCACTCTAAAGAAAATCATAGCCAAATAACCTTATGCTGTGTTCCTGCGGTCAATACGATTTCCAGAGCTCTTTCAGAGCTACGGTAACAGCTTACTATCGGGATACGCTTGTTGTATAATATTTATGATATTTTTTTTATGAAAATAAAAGGCAGCTTATACATACAAAAACAACGAAATAACGAACATCAAAAACGAAGTCGAGGGAACAGCTCCTAAGAATATATTATGATTTATTTTTGCAGGTATTACATGGACACAAGAGTTGGTTTGGTTAGTGGCTAATAATTTAGATTATGATACGGCTGCTTCAGAGTTGTTGTCGCAAAGATATCAATTCCTAGAGTGAGTACTATCTTCGTTTACTTTGCAAAATAATGTAGTATTTTTCCATTTAAAATACACCTATTGAACCTTTGGAAAACAATGATAAGATCGACAATGAATCATTTAGTAAGTGTTTATTTACCTATTAACTTATAAATAACCTTGATATAGCTTACCGTTTTATCTCTTATCAAGTAAGCAATTAAATGTTGTGTTGTAATTGCTTCAACTTTGTACTTGTATTTCGTATATTTTAATTTATGCACAATTATTATGTATAATTATGCATTATGTATGGTATTTATGTAAGTATAATTTATTTATGTAGTTTAAGAGAAATGTTTAACTTAGTTTAAATACGTGTATATAACTTCTTTTTTTCAAACTATGTATGTTATCCTTTGGCATGAAATAAAGGGCTTATTATTATTATTATTAATTTATTTATGTATGTATGTATTCTATCGAAGGATTGTAAATCCCACGGTAGTCGCCGATGTTATTAGATTGCACTGTACTCACCATCAGCTACAGTGTAGGAACAATGCCGTGCTTCGATAAAAAATTAGCAGTTCTATAAGCTTCCACGTTGCAGCCGATAGTGTTACCAATTTAAATTAGTAAATGTAGGTGAAGTTCGAATAATTTGTTGATGCATTCTGGGTTTCGAATCCGCTGGCAACGAAACTATATTCTCCGGTCTAAACCAAACGAGTATTTATGCTAAGATTTCCTTGCTGAAATTGAGATCGATATGAATTCTTTTATAACACATTCATAAATTATCACATGGGAGTTTTGGCGGGATCTCAAACTGTCATGTAGTGGTGTTTTGTTTATTTTTCATAAATTTATGTTGTGTACCCTATATTGTGTAATACAGGTGTCATTTTGCATAATAAAGTTTGGCTATTGTGCACAAGTGAAGTGAATTGGAAATAATAACATGCATCATGAATTATGAGATGCCACAAAAACTCCTTAGAACGCTCTAACAAGGGAGCCACCATCTTGTTAAAATCCTGAAATCGTCATAAGACTGGAAACTATATTCACTCGATAATGGCAGTAATGGTCTTCAATAAAGAGGACTGGTTGCCACGTTAGAAAAAAAGAGAGAAAGAAGAAAAACATCCTTTTAAAATTCCTAACTATATTATTTGTACAGCATACCTATGTTGAATAATGAGAAGGCTAAAGAGATGATCCTGGAGTTAAATGGTGACGACTAGGAAAGACGAGAGTTATTACAACCAATGTTAACACCGGCCACGGAAATTATAGCCTCGATTTCAGATCCTAGGTTTATTAAAACACATTTACCATTCTCCCTGCTGCCTCCCGCTTTGATCGATACCACTAAGGTTGTGTATGTCGCGAGAGATCCGAGAGATGTCGCCGTGTACCACCATCATTGTAAACTCTTTAATATGACGGAGTATACAGGCGACTTCAAACAACGTTGGAACTTGTATATAAAAGACAAATGTAAGCTTACTAAATTATTATCAATTAATATAAAAATAAAGTTAAGCATTTTAAAGTGATGGTAGCGTGCTCGGAAAACTCTTTGATTGGCGTAGGTTTAAATCCTGGAATGAGCCCAAATTTTCGGTGAAAGTGAATGATGAAGTTGAAGTAAATATGAAGTTACTTTATATGAGTGTATTTTACTCGGGATAACTTTTTTTCTTTTTGTTAGACTTTTTGATTCATATTTTTTCTTATCGTGTTCAACATTAACCTGGACATCTTTAAAAAAAATCGATCATATTCATTAGAAGTCACAAATAAAGCATGCGGTGGTGGTGGTCACCATTAGTCCATGTAACTGTACTGTTTGCCATAAGAGCCCTAAGGTCTATCGGCACTTAACATGAGTTAACATTGAGTACAAGAGTTAACCAATACTGAAAAAATATCAACTATAATTAAAAAATTGAACATTTAATTGAATCAGGTTTGTGCACATCTGATCTTTTTTATTTTATTTTACAATTACTTTTATCCAATATTGGGTTATCTATAAATCGAAACGATCTATCTATAAAAACGGTAAATTATTTTAAGTGATACGATCATATTATTTGCATAGCTGTAACCTTTTCATGCGTAAACAGATTAACAGCTTTGTACATGAGGTTTGCACGTATGTGTAGCACAGAATCTATTTTCAGTTACATTAACACGTCAAAGAAGCTCGGGCGCTGAGAAATCATCCCAATATGCTATTTTTATTTTGCGATAATCTTTCAAAGGTCAGTATTAAAATATTGTAATTCACAACACTTGGGCACTAGTGTCTCACCATCAGCGACCTGTGGTCAAGTAGTGTATAGCGAGCTTAACTGTCATGCAAATTTCGCATGATCAAATTCTTACACGGGCTCAAGGGGTATCAAATTACATCTTTAGAACTGAGACGCCCAAGCCAACCTCACCTGCTCGTGATGTTGCACAATACTGAGCTTACGGCAATTAGACGGTAATTGACAGGGTCTGATTGATCCCCCTTCTTGGGAATCGGTTCCAAGTTAGCCTCCCTCCAAACCCGAAGCACGACACCAGAGAGGTATGACAGGCAGTAAAGGCGCGTCAACACTGGAGACAACTCAGCTGCACATTTTTTAATTACCTACTACCTCCGGGATAGCGCCCTTACCACTGGACTTCCGAACATCGAGCGATCGCAGTTCCCTAAGCACGTCACATTGCCTGAATCGTAACTCGGACTAACCAGATTCATTAGGTATAGTATAGGCTATATACGTTGGCTATATACTGTCAGTAAGCACAAAAACAATTTTTATTTTAAATAAAGGGGCATTAGAATATTTTCAGTTTCCTCATCATTACGTTTAACTAGCCAATTTTTTAATTTATTTTTCATCACAAGGATTGGGTCCGGATATATATTGAGAAATTTGTTTAAATAATTATAAATTCGTGAACCTAGTACATTGAAATGTATAGCTGCTAACGAAGTTCGGTACGGATCAATTTTGCAAACTTCATGCTTTCTACGCCTCTTAAGGATAGAGAGGTCAAAAGGGAGTGCACTATGTTTCACTATAGCGACATGGAATACAAAGAGCTGTCTAATAGTCATGACATTACACTCTGTATATAGTTGAGATGTTGGATACAAAAAAGGCTTTTTATTCATGACTTTAAATACAGCTCTCTGTGACCGTTCAAGTTGATTCAATATGAAAAGATAGACTGAGCCAAGGCAAAATAAACCATACTCAGGGAAGCCTTATCTGCTACGTTTCTTAACTTCTTAAATACATAAATGAGCTTCCTGGTACGCGATGTTACACTGTTTATGTGAGCCTACCAACTAAGAATATTATCAATATGTATTCCCAAGTACTTGACACAGTTTACTCTAGAAAGATGCAAACATGAGCAGTATATTATATTTGGATCTTTGCAATTATGGGCTATCAAAGAGAAGTTTTCAGGATGGGATGTATTGGAAGAAGTGAAGGTAATGTATTTGGTTTTATCAAAGTTTAAAGTTCATAAATTAGAAGATAGCCAATTTATTACTATAGTGAGAGCTGTTTCCGCATTTAATTTAGTTTCTGCTCAAGTTTCACCTTTAATAATTAAAGTGTAAATTTTGCAATTTGAAATATTAAGTTCACAGAGCTCATTTATGTATGAAAGAAACAAAGATGGGCCAAGGATACTACCCTGAGGTACTCCACAAGATATTTCATTTTCCTTACAAATGTAACCGTTTATTGTGACGCATTATATCCGATTGTTGAGGTAGCTCCTAAACATATCATTGGCTTGCTCTCTGATACCATACTCTTCCATTTTCTTCAATAGTATGGAGATTGAACGCCTTACAAAGATCAAGAAATATACCTATTACTTTGTATTGTATATGTATATTTTCAGCAACAGAATTTGCCAATACCGCATTTTCAGTTGAGACACCTTTACGAAAACCGTATTGGTTATTTGAAAGATTTTTTTTTTTCTAAAGAGTTTGCAAGACGCTTGCTAAGAATTTTCTCCAGGATCTTGGAAATGACACGTAAAACAGATATCGGTCTGTAGTTGGTGACACTGTCTCCTTGCCCACTTTTATAAATAGGGTGTACAAGAGCCTTTTTCAAAGGATTAGGGAACGTGCATGTGGATAAGCATAAGTTAAAAATATGCAAGAGTGGTTTCAGAAGCACTTTTCATGTTGCCTTGATTACAGAAGTAGATATATTGTCCCAACCAGCTGCAGAGTCACTCCGGAGATTCATAATTATTCTTTCTATTTCTTGTTCGTCTGTGTCAATAACAGCCATTGAGTTAGCATTGGATTTATTTTTATAAGTATAGTGTGTATAATGACAGTTGTGTGATATATTGTTGGCTAAATTTAGACCCATATTGGCAAAATATTTATTAATCTCATCAAAATGAATATTCCAGTTTTGAGCAACAACTCCTCATTAATGCATGACAAAAACGAAATCATGTTGTTCAAAGATTGTGCTTAGCACGAAAATAGTGAATTTTTCCCCTGTCTTTAATATTTGATTATTTTTTGTATTGTTGTTCTATGAGTTTTTATTTCATTTAAATGCTGTAAGGTATTTTACGCGGAAATTTATATTGTAGAATTGTATTAATAATGACTAGCTTTATTGTTTTAGTAAGGAAAAGCACATTTGTAATAAAAAAAATGATTTCATTTAATTTTATATTTATCATTACTACTTAACTTCTGTAGACAAACGCGTAATATTGGGTAACTCTTATTACTACCAAAGTTAAAAACTAACCTGCAATGATAGTTTTATCTCTATTTGATTTTAATTGGTATTATATCAAAACTGCAGAACCGTTATGGCTCAAAATTTCTAAAAATGGCTCTCTTTAATCCCTTTATAACATCGTGATTCGTGTTACGACACTATCTAGCTAGTTCGCTAAAAATTTAACAGAGAGCATGCTATAACTATAATTTTATTGTTCAAAATTCTTTTTAAATAATTTAGACTTTGAATTTAGACTTTGCATGTCTCATCAAATCCTTTGATGTTTGCCGCCTCACTCTTTGATAATCGCCACCACTCGGCTTGCTCGATCAAATTCTTTGAGGTTTGCCGCCTCACGGGCGACACATCAAAAGATTTGTTGCTTCTCAATTATTCTAAACTAGTTTATTCCAGATTATTCCTTCATTTTGCTTATATAAGCGGGTGGATCGCCCGAACTCAGTTCTATTTGAGCTACCGAGGTGACAACTTGGACAAGCGATATCATAGCAAACTGCTCGAGCCGTCAACTTGCTTTGTGACTTTTTGTGCATCTTGAGTGGTTACTAACTATAGTTTGTTATTAAGTTTATTGAACGAGAAGTAAAAAAAAAATATATCTGTTGGAAAGAAACGAAAAGTAGATACAGAGGGTCACCAGTTTCAAGAAAAATGGACTGAATAATTCTTTTTATCTTGCACAATCGTAAGCCTATTTGTTTGCTGTGTAATGAATCCTTTTCAGTAATGAAAGAATTCAATATAAAGAGGCATTACTCAACTAAGCATGCTACACTGACAGGACAATTAAGAACAGACAAAATCCAGATGCTTACCGCAAATTTGGAAAAACAGCAACAAATATTTCATAAACAAAGAACACAACTTGATAATGATGTGAAAGCTAGTTTTATAGTTAGATCAAAATTGGCGAAAGCATTAAAACCATTTGCCGAAGGAGAATTTATCAAGGAGTGTATGTTAGAAGTTTGCAGTATTATTTGTCCTGAAAAGAAAAATGAATTTGAAAAAAATAGTTTGTCAAGACGAACTGTTGTTCGACGTATAGAAATGATGGCTAATGATATAAAAACAACATTGTCTGACCGTATGGCTGGTTTTGAATCATTTTCCATATCATTAGACGAGAGCACCGATTTGTCTGACACAGCTCAACTGGCTATATTTATTTGAGGTGTTGATAAGGAGTTCACTGTTACTGAGGAATTGCTTGCTTTACAGCCTCTAAAAAGAACTGTAGTGACAGGAGAGGATATTTTTATTGAAGTTCAAAAGGTATTCACAAGTTTTGACTTGCCTTGGTCAAAATTAATAGGAGTATGCACTGATGGTGCACCTTCTATGGTCGGCTTACGTAAAAAAGGTTTAGGTTTAGGAACAGTTATTAAGTTAATTGTTCTAGATTAAGGTCAGTGTTCTGGAAAATTATTACTAAATAATAGTATCTACAAAATTGAATTAATTTAATGACCATGTACAGATATTACGGAAAATTGAAGAACTTACAAATACAGGTATTTGGTGCTCTCTGATCCACAATCATAAGAGTTTAGCTTTGTGGCAAGATCATTCCAGTGTTTGTCGACAGTTTCTTTGGACCTTGCCCCAAGGCCCACGCCTTTAGCTTAAGCCGGACGTTGGGCGAGGAGCTCCTCAAGTTGTTCATTCAACACTCTGTTTGCAATTTTTTTTACTGGAACAGACGAGACATATTTTTATTTAAAATAAAGTAATTCAAACAATTTACACTGTATTATAACTACACTTTTAACTTACCTTGTTGTTTTAAAGCACCAGTTGATACACTCACCAGTCACTTGAGAATCAAACAAACATTGGCCTGAGCCACTTAAAACCATATTTAAACAAACTCTTCTCATTTTTGTAGAATTTATGTGGATTTTAAAGAAGAAAAAAAACAGAACACTTTAATCACAACTTGGAAACACGAGCAGTAAGGGTTGCCAAATGAACTAGACATTTGGCAAAAATATGAAAACCAGGAAGAAAAGATAAAAAGATGAAGATTAGTAAGAAAACATAAGCTACACTAAATTAAATAAATATATATTTATCATTACTGTTGTACTCTCTTAGTAAATATTGAAGTGAAATTCACCATATTTGGCTTTAATATTAGAACAAATATTACTATTATTGTTAATGTCATCCTTGAATGTGTTGATGATTAATTTGTTTTGGTGTGTTCGAAAAGAAAGAACAGTTTCAGATGACTAAATACAGTCTTTCTACGAATGCATTTCTCTACGGAAATACCATTATTTTACAGTGCACCAACCACTTGTAACGTAAGTAAAATAATCAGGTATAGGTACATAAAAAGCGCGTAACCTTTACACTGAACGGTTGAAGTGAAACTACTTTGAATTTGAATTTTATATATTTTAGACTATTAGACATGTATCGTCAGTAACGTAACGCGTAACGTAATGTTACGTTACACAAATACTTCCTTAGCGTGCTCAAAGAAGTTTAATTTTAACCACCCACACTTCGTTATATTTGTACGGATAAAGTGACAAAAAAGCCGAGCATTTCTGTTAAAAAGCTAACACCTGGCAACCCTGTACACGGTTTAACATAAACATTTGTTCATTGTTTCATAATTCATTAGTTCCATTGATTGCAACAAAATGGTTTCTGGCGCTAGTATTATCGCGAAAGTGCATAGCGAACCATTAGCGAGTGACCAGATAGATGATACCAGTTAAAGCCGTAAATTGTACACCTCATGCGCGACCGACGCGCAATTTTTGCTGATCGCAAATCTTTATGTAATAAGGTCGTGGGGGACTCGGGGAACATCTGGCATGGTGACTCATGGTATTGCCATCCCTCTCCAACGGTTATCCTCGCTCTGCGGAGAGCGCGCACACATCGCACGAACCGTTGCGAGGCAAAGGGCGAGGTTAAATATAGCGGAGAGGGTGGCAATAAGCACGATCAGTTCGAGAAACACCAGCAAGCAGCGAAACTAGACCGTCCTTTACTTAATAGTGAATTATTGCTATGAATATGAGGAAAGTACGTGGTTGTCCATTAGAGATTCGCGATGTCCAGCCCGAGGAGATATCGGATGTACTGGATTTATTTCAAGGTTTGTTGTTTATACTTTTTTCCTCAATTCACATATCTTCACTTTAAACTCTCCTCCTTTTCTGCTGTGACTGAAAAAAGTAGGTACAGGCCACAGTAATTTGATACCTTTGATTTGAATATTATTCAAATTTGTTGCAAACAGATTGAATAAGTTTTTTTATAAATTATTTTTTGGCCTTTGATATGTTTAATATAAGTTATATTTCAGGTCCTATGAGAGATTACATTCGCGTAGGTCCTAAAGGATATTTCACACCTAAGGGGTTTGAAGATGTAATAAGCAATATTTACAACATGCCAATCAGACCAAGCGATATATTTGTTACAGGCTATCAAAGATCAGGTTGGTAAGCATTACATTAATATCGTGACGTCACAGATTGAATTTGTACGTAATAATTTAATTTAATCAAATTAACATCAGCATATTGCATAGTAAGTAGTTAGATAGCATATTAAGAGTGTAAAGTGAACTTCAATCGTACTTTATTGACTTTAGCATAATATTATAAACATCATTGTAAAACTCGACGTCACTCTGTCTGTCCATTTATGTTCTTTTCATGCAAAAACCACTTATCCATTTTCATGTTTTTAATTTTATTTTAATTCATAGCTATGTTATCTGGCCAGGTTATGAGATATATTTTGTAAGATAAAGTATCATACGAAATGCTTGCACCCCCTGGTGTGCTCGAAGAGCAAAATGTCCCTCAGACATAAGCTCACACTCTATAAGACATGTATCAGACCGATACTAACCTATAGTTCTCCCGTTTTTGCTCACGTGTGTAAATTCACTCTCAATAAATTACAAGTAGTCCAGAACCGCTTTCTCAGAAGGGCGGTCGGTGCCCCTTGGTTCGTTCGGAACGTAGATCTCCATAAGATATGGATATACCTTCGATCGAATCATTTATTAAGTCCCTGTCCAATAATTATTTTGAAAAAGCGTCGAACCATTCGAACCAGCTAATGGTGGCAGCCGCGACTCAGAATCCGAATCCAGACATCCGGATGTCCAATAAATACAGACTCCCGCGCGATATTTTGTCAGACCCAGACGATAAAATCGCGACTTTCCCGCCCGTCTCTAACAACCAAGCGTGCTTGCGCCCACGCCCGCGTAATCACCGCTCCCTCCACAGGGGCCGGCGGCTAACTTCACTCCCGCACACATGTCTCGACCACCTTCTCCTGCAGCGACTTGAGCCTAGGTCCGTTCCCCCGCTAGGGAGCCCTCAAGCCAGCTGCTCGCGAGATAAAATGACACTGCAATCACTTGCTACCGACATACATTCATTACACTGTATGAACACATATGCACTACACTCAGGTACATAGGTTCTTTAAGGGACCTTTTTTTTCTTTTTTTTTGGTTAGTTAGCTTTAGAAAATTTTCAGATCACTAAATACATGTACGCGTGTTAGGCCCATAGAATAAAAAAAAAGGTGTGTGTGCGATTCACTCACGATAGAAGTGAAACTTCATTTTAAAAGATATTTTATTTAAACCGTGTGCAATATACATACACACCGACATTTGCTCTCTCGCTCTGGCTCACACAAAGAGGTGTTTTTATAGTGTCCATGCCCTGTTAAGGTTCCGGTGACCATTCATGTCTGACTTCTGTTCAAGAGTAAAATGCTTTTAGAGAATTTGGAATTAGCAGAGGGCAACGATTCTCTGATCTACTTATATTCTATAAAACTGTTCCATTGTGTGTCTCGGAGTCGTATAATAATTATAAATAAATATCGAATGATAATAATAAATCATAAATATATTGAAGAGGGCTTCGCTAAAACACGGCTCAAACCAGGCGCAGAAAGTAACTAAGTAAGAAAAATATAAAAAAGGTGTGTGTGCGATTCACACACGATAGAAGTGAAACTTCATTTTAAAAGTCATTTTCTATTTTATTTAAACAGTGTGCAATATACATACACACCGACATTTACTCTCTCGCTCTGGCTCACACAAAGAGGAGAGACCGATAATATATTGCTCTCTCGCTCTGGCTCACACAAAGAGGAGAGACCAATAATGTGCGTTAAACGTTTAACATTTAACGTTTAACGCTTGGAAGTCGCATAAGAAGTTTCACTTCAAAAAAGGTGTGTGTGCGATTCACACACGATAGAAGTGAAACTTAATTTTAAAAGACATTTTCTATTTTATTTAAACAGTGTGCAATATACATACACAACGACATTTACTCTCTCACTCTGGCTCACACAAAGAGGAGAGACCGATAATGTGCGTTAAACTTTTAACATTTAACGTTTAACGCTTGGAAGTCGCATAAGAGGTTTCACTTCAATAAATATGAAATAAATTATTTACCTAAAATAACGTTTCAAATATTTAAACAAAGTGCATTGTTGCAACTCAGATTATCGCTCTTGTCGCGTACGTGCTAATATTTGAGGTTCAGGCAATTGTCTGATACTTACTTGGTGCGCAATTTTTTCAGTGAACAATAGCGATTCTAGTATGTCAGAGAATTAACTGTTGGACTATTATTGACGAAATAAACTTATCTAGTGTGGTTTTGACAGGACCGTGATCTGTCATGTTGTGATTCTTATTTTAATTCATAAACGTACGTTGTTTGCCCTATATCATGTAATATTGATGACATTTTCCGTGATATATTTTGGTTATTGTGCACAAGAGAAGTGAACTATAAATAATAAATAGAAACATGTATTTTTACGTTGCTACAAAAACTGTCTGGACAATTTTAACTTGTTAAAGCTTTGTTTGAACTTGGAAGATTAGAAAAATATATCTTCGTGATATTGGTACAATCTATCTATATATATTTATAATGATTGCGATTTGCCGTTGTGCGCGCATCACGCAATAATTACTGGATAGATTTTGATAAAAAAATTATTTTACTAAATTACATAATGAGTAACTAGATGGCGCTGCTATAAAAATTTAAATTTTTAAATTTCAGGTTCTTAAGTCTGCATCGCGATATGGTTTAGTTAAACGCATGTGTATATAAGTTAAATTTATTAAGAATTAAATGGGGGACGGTCTGCGCTGCGACCACTAGCGTTCGAGACCCCGTACCAGTTCGCCGCGCAGTGCACCTCGGTTGCACTCCCCCCGCGAGCAGTTCAGTTGGGTCTGCGCTGTAGCGCACCCACTGGAAGCCACGTTCCCTACCATGGCCCCACAGCCTGGTAGGAAAACGACCAAAGGCCCTTCTCAGGGCCAAACAACGACTCCACGCATCCCACCGGACTCCGATATAACCACAAAGAAATCGATCAAGAACCCAGCTACGCATCCCGGACCCAGCATTCCGACCAGTGCAAGCCACGCCCCTAGCAGCGTGAATGCACCCCCCCCCCCCCCCCCCCGCCTCACAACAGGCCCCTCTGACGCCCGAAGCAACAGGTTTCGTGGCATCCGCCGGAGACATGGCCTCGAAAGGACTTTACGAGCGTGATTTATCCACGCTCGCCCAGCTGCTTGGCACTGGGGTCCTTTCTGGAGGAATGCTCCGGTGGATGGCGCTCTACCTGCGTGTTTACGAAGCAGAAGAAATGGGAACGCAGCTCGACAACGAGGACTCCGCAGCTTTGGAGCTTGCTGCCAAAGGAGTACTCGCGCCACCCGAGATCCACTTCAATCCGAAGGACCTGAGCCCTGTTGGAAGGGCTGAGAGACGCAAGCGAGGAGATTCTGAGTCCAGCCACGAGACGGGACCTCACCTAGCTGCTGCCGCAAAGAAGCCCAAGCAGAAGAAGCCCGCGGAGACAGCGGAAACTGGCAGGACGATCGCTCCACGTGCCATGCCAGCTAGTCCGCCTGCCCCGAGACCATCCACTGCACCACCACCGAAGCCGGCTCCCAGAAGGGAAGCCACCAACAAGGCTGCCTATGCCGCCATCGCGGCTAAGCCCACTCCTCGGGCCGACGCTTTTAAAGCGAAGGCCGCGACCTCTATCGACGCAGATGCACTCGCGCCGCATCCTGTGCCATCAACACCGGCTGAAAAACCTCCAACCAAGCGAAGGTACCCACCGATTGTTGCGGATTGCCTCCCTAATTGGATTAAACATTTTGCAGCCCTGACTGCCATACTAGGCAACCGGCCAAATGCTCGCCCTTTCGGCCGAGGGGTTCGATTTACCCCGGCCGACCAAAGGGAGTACCAGATAGTTCAGGAATACCTGGCGGCGAGGGAAAAGGAGGAAAGCTCACTAAGCTGGTTCTCCTACTCGCCGCCAGCCGAAAGAGGGTTGAAGGTCGCAATACGCGGCCTCCCAATAAACACAGATTCCAGTGACATCGTGGCAGCCCTGACGGGGTTTCGAACCTCAGTTCGTCAGACCCATTATGGGGAGACGCGGCAGACCCGGCTGCGTCTACCACTGCATCTTATCGAGGACTCCGAACCTGATCCCTGCCATCTATGAGGTGGACGAGCTACTCTTGATGGCAGGAGTAAAAATTGTCACCGGTGCCAAGAGTTCCGACATTCCTCCCACAATTGTCACCGTCCACCAGCCTGCGTACGCTGTGGAGGGGCGCATCTCGCCCACCAATGTGAACGCCCCAAGGAACGACCACCCACCTGCGCTAACTGCGGGGGACCACATCCGGCGAACGACCAACTACACTGTCCAGTGTTCCGACGGGAAGCGCGTAACCGTCGCGCTGGCACTGTAGCTCGGTCGAGCCACTATAAACCCGGGGTATTTATCCCGCAAGCAACAACGGTTCTAGAAGCCGCGGACGGCAGCCTGATGGCTCCGGCCAACGACGCGACTGAGCGCGGCGCCGTTGCAAAGAAGAGAGCCACAATCGCAAAGATGTCGCAACCAAATTCATCCACAGAGGGCACCACTCCCCCTGTCCCAACCCCTCCGGCTTATTCACCGCGTAATAGCCAGATTCCCGCCTTCTACATCGAAAAGATGAGGAACACTCAATCCCTAGATGAACGCCAGGCGATTCTCCGCAGCTATAAAGAGAGTCTACGCCCACCAGGTGACAACACTATACAAAGGGACAACCTACCAGCCTAAGGCTGGCACCAAAGCACCGTTCCGTATTCACGGGACGCGATGATACCCACTGAAAAGGGTAACGGACCCTGTCACAGTTTCCACACCGCCTCTCAGGAGGAGGGTGCGACGACCTCGAGTAATTAAATGGGTGGCTGGGTGCCATAAGCGCTCGCCCCCAAGTCCGGTGAAGCTGTAAGAGCCGTTCGAGGCTCCTGGGCCCTTGTGGCTGACAGTATAGTCAGATCGAAAAAAAAAAGAAGATTTAAATGGGTTTGACATAGTTGTGCAAGTTATCAGTCACCGCGTCTTATTTTAGTTCCTAGTAGTTCTGCCGGGGACCAGATCTTAGTGTAAACACTACTCAATACTCATTAATTAATTGGTCCTTATAAAAAAACACGATAGCTTCATAAACAATAATTCTGTAGTCCACGCGAGCACAGTTAGTTATATAACCCGGATTTTTAAGAACATCAACGCAAACAGCGTGAGCCCTACGTGAACGTATTTAATACCCGCAACCATATTCTCTGGGCTTAGACTGTGAACAAAACATTATTATCTTTTTAAATTATATAAATACAATAAATTGTAATTGCATGAAAAATTATCTTCATAATTTGGGGTCTTACCCCTTAAAATTTTTGGTTTTCCATATCTTTCACCTAGTAAGTAATAGTATAGTTTAACTTTTGCAGGTACTACATGGACACAAGAGTTGGTTTGGTTAGTGGCTAATAATTTAGATTATGATACGGCCGCCACACTACTAATGACGCAAAGATATCCTTTTCTAGAGTGAGTACTATCTTTTATTAATACATATAATACAATACAGTGGTTTACTTTGCAAAACCATCTAGTATATTTCCGTTGAATATAGAATTATTTACCCTTTTAAATACAAAGATTGGTAAGTTCGGAAATGGATTGTTTAGCAAATGTTTACCAAAAAATTTAGTATAGCTACACGCCTTATACCTTGTCAGGAGTGTAATTAAATGTGAATGATTGTATTGCTTCCAATTTGTACTTGAATATTTGTATTCAATGCAATACGAAATTACCATATCTTATATGTTTTATTTAAACACCAAACTACGTGTGGCTTATCCCACCAAGATTCTTCTTAACTATCATTTCAAGTAACATCTTAGCAGTTTCGAAAGATTTATTTGCTTGGAATAAGATACGAATTATTCATAATTATCATATATTTTCTAGTATTATTTGTACAGCGTACCTATGTTCATCAATGAGAAGGTTAAAGAGACGATCCTCGAATCGATTGGTGACAACGCGGAAGAGCGCGAGTTGTTAAAACCTTTATTAACACCGGCCACAGAAGTTTTAGCCTCGGCTTCGGATCCTCGGTTTGTGAAGACACATTTACCATTCTCCTTATTGCCACCCACTTTGATCGATACCGCCAAGGTAATTTATGTGGCGAGAGATCCGAGGGATGTCGCCGTGTCTTCATACCATCATACTAAACTCTTTAATATATTTGGATATACAGGCGACTTCAAAAAGTTTTGGAACTTGTTTTTAAAAGACAAATGTAAGTTATATAAAATATTATCAAGTGATAATAATTAAGTTGAAGCGATGGCAGCGTAGTTCTAAGCGTAGTGTGTAACCATTTTTGACCTCATCGACTCTTAACATCAGGTGACATTGGATTCAAACGCGGTTGGCGTAAACAAAGAAAACATTTCTAACAAAAATAAAAGATACCTATCGTTTTATTCGTTTCAAGATTATGTTTATTCGATCATATATTTCTGAATTACCTGCACATAAACTTTAAGCTGATATTTTGGTTATATACCAATCCAGTTTGGTCATCAAAACTGAATGTAATAGTTTAAAAAATTCTCGCAAGTGATCATATTATTTGGATAGTTATAACCTTTTAGATGTGTAAACAAAACAGCTTAATATGTTTTGCGAGTATGTGTAGCAATGAATCTATTTTCAGTCACATTAACACCTTACTTTGAAAACGTCAAAGAAGCTTGGGCGCTGAGACATCATCCTAATATGCTATTTTTATTTTACGAGGTTCTTTCAAAGGTCAGTATTAAATAATTATGGAAATGTTATGTATTATGTATATGGTTGTCGCGAGTGGCCTACTTGTGATCTGTGGTAAATGAGTGATTAATGGTTCCAAGTTCCATGTAGATACAGCATGATCAAATTCTTGCCCGTAACTTTGGTTTTAGAACTTGATGCAAACTTTTCAGTTGTTTGACCTTATCTCATTCTCTCTCTTCCAATATAGGAACCCCATGGGCTGACATATTTAAGCCACAGTTAAGTGGCATCCATCTCGTCAAGGTCAAAGAAATTTACAAATTCTTATGTTTGCCGTACTGTGAAGACGTGGAATCGCTACACGGCCAGTGTGTTTTCTCCTTTTTATGATATTTTATCCTTCAAACGAGGCGCGAATATTCTGCATTAATATGTACATAACTTAAGCGCAATTTATTTACCATCTTTTTTGTAAAAAAAAAAAAAGATGTGTTTGTCCATGATTTTAAAGTAGAGATTACACTCAGATATGTTTATCATACAGATTTCGACTATTTAGTTTAGTCAACAAGTTCAAAATGTGTTAATTCGAGATAAAGATCCTTAAAAATGAGCGATAGTTAATTCGATTCGGGATTACATTTAGAAAAATATATCTCGAGGATGTATTAGCAAAATTGCAATGATTATTAACAAAAAAAAAAGAAAAAAAATAACGAATTTAGTTTTTCGTTAATAACTCAAAAACGATTAATATTTAAGAAACTTTGGAAAAATACCCTTAAAGAGGAGATCATTTTAAATTTAAAGTCCTGGCTCTCAGAACTATCTCCGTTATTCATAATTTTTAATTATCGCCGAAAATGGGGCTACGCGCGGCCATTACGGCATTGGGCGCAATGCCACTGAAAACAATAGGTATAACAATATATACTGAAAAAGATCACGTAATGAAGGTTATAATAGTTTATTATATTGTTAACTCAAAATTTTATAAAGTTATAAAGATGTGAAATGTCAAAAAAATTTTGTTTCATATGTTTTTTTTATAATAGGTCTTTACCTATGAAATTGCCGTTCTGCAGTACTGGCCATTTCAAATCAAAATAATTATTGTTTGGCTAAGAATTTTAATTTCAAATTAATTTTATTTTAAAAACATGGAATTCTTTTTCTAAAAGTAGTTATTTGTTTATTGATTAGTGTTACATTTTCATCGCATTTAAATCTTTTTTGTCATCATGGATACGTTAAAAATTCGAGTAATTATGGAATATGAGTACCGTCGTGGCAGTAACGCGGCACAAGCGGCACGCAACATCAACGACGTTTACGGAGCTAACACTACAAACCAACGCACCACCTGTTATTGGTTTGCTCGCTTCCGTTCTGGGAATTTCGACCTGAAAAATGAACCTCGCGGTCGTCCGAAGACTTTGGTAGACAATGACGAATTAAAGGCGATTGTGGAAGCTGATGATACACAATCTTCGGCTGAATTAGCAGCAGCTTTCGACGTTAGCGTCAAAACAATATTGGTCCATTTGCGTCAAATTGGCAAGGTAAAAAAGCTTGACAAATGGGTGCCCCACGAACTCAATGTTCGCCAGCGCGAAGTACGCGTCGAGACGTGCCTTGCACTGGTCAACAGACACACAAATGAAGGAATTTTGAACCGCATTGTTACCTGCGATGAAAAATGAATTCTGTTTGATAACTGCAAGCGCTCAGCAAGTTGGTTGGATCCTGGTTCAGCACCTAAACATGCCCTAAACTAAAACTTACCCCTAGAAAAGTGATGGTCACTGTTTGGTGGTCCAGCGTCGGTGTGATTCATCACAGCTTCCTAACAAACGGGGTGAGCATTACTGCAGATGTGTACTGTGAAGAACTGAACACAATGATGGAGAAGCTGGCACATCTCCAACCAGCATTGGTCAATCGCTCGTCTCCGCTGCTCCTGCAGGACAACGCGCGACCTCATACTGCACAACAGACGGTCTCCAAGTTGCAAGAACTGGGGTTGGAAGTTCTCCGTTATCCGCCCTACTCACCAGACCTTGCGCCTACAGACTACTACTTTTTCCAGAATTTGGATAACTCCTTGTCGGGAAAAAAATTCAATACCCGAGAGGCAGTACAAAATGCCTTTGAAGAATTTGTTGCCTCCCGTCCAGCTGATTTTTTTAAGAAGGGCATCAATAAACTGCCACTGCGCTGGCAAAGATGCATTGATTGCATGGGTGATTACTTCGATTAATACAAATAAAAAATTCATGAAAAAACATCGTTTAAATTTTTTCATACAAAACGGCAATTTCATAGGTAATTTATTTAAGTATTTAAGTCGCGATCTGACTAATTCCCTATCCGTAATTCGATCTAAACTAACTATACATATATACATGTTTCTGCCCCCTGGGAGGAGGGAAGGAACATGTGTATGTGTATTTAGTGGTCTGAAATTTTTGTCTACTCTAACTAGGCAAAAAAAGAAAAAAAAAGGTCCCTTACAGAACCTATGTACCTATGTGTGTTGTGCATGTGTGTATAATGCAGTGTCATGTATGGCTGTGAAAGCTAGTGATTGTACAGTCACTTGTATCACGCGAGCGGCTTCTTGGCTCAAGGGCTCCATGCCGATGGATCGGACCTAGGCTATTTATTCAGCGTTACTTAATGCCATTTATAGAAGCGAAAACAGCAATAAAAAAAATTTTTGGACATATCATTTTGTGCTAACTTTAAAAAAAAAAACTTTTATAAACATTAATCGCGTAATCTTGTTGTTGTTGTAAAAAAAATTTAGGTCAATTATTTAAACTATTATGTCATCATTTGTGAAAAATGGAAATTGGAAAAAAAGTTAACAATTGTTTACCTTACTCAAAAATTGATATAAAGTGTTTATGCCAACGGAGTAATTCTTTCGTGTTATATATTATATAGCATATTTTTTCACATTTTTCAATTGATAATTAATACTATAAAAACATGTTTTAAACTGTTTTCAGCGGAAGTGCACCCAATGCCGTAATAGCCCCGCGTAGACCCATCATCGGCGGTAAATAAAAATTATAAATAATGGAGATAGAGTTCCGGGAATCAGAACTTTTTTATTGGAAATTTCCTCTTCTTTAAGGATCTTATTTCAATATTTCTTAAATAGTTATTAACGAAAAACTAAATTCCATTTTTTTCATCCTATTTTGTTAATAACAATTACAATTTAAGTGCTATTACATCCTCGAGATACATCTTTCTAAATGTAATTCCGAATCGAATGAGCTATCACTCATATTTTTAGGACCAATAAGTATAGATTTTTATGCCGCCGCATGAGAACCCGCTTTTGGACTAAGCTGCCACTGATATTTTATCCGTAGCTGTTCGTTATATATGAGCTCAAGTGTTAGGTACAATGTACATTGTTTTTTTAGGATCTAAGAAGTTCAGTGCATAGAGTAATTAATTTCCTCGGCAAAGAGTTCACAGACGAGCAGATCTCTAACCTCTGTAACCATCTAAGCATAGAAAATTTTAAAAACAATAAGTCTGTTAACTTTGAGGAATTCAGGCACATTGGCAGGCTTAAATCTGGAGAAGAATTTATACGAAAAGGTTAGTATAAAGTAAGTCGCACTAAAAATTTTGGGTACTAATTAGGCTTCGTCTTCACCAGAAGTGTGGGAGATAAAAAAATTACCACTTTGGCCTACTTCGTTTTCATAGCCTCGCTTAGCACAGCTTTGGTGGAAACGTCATCAAACTTATCTGCTATAACAGCGGTATAACTGAGCAATTTTATTTGGTTGGCGAAGGCGTTACTTTGTGGAAATCCATCGTAAGTAATTTATCCGTATTTTCTTTGCTACTTCCGCCTGCAACAGATTAACTGTTGTTTCGTTTGTCGTTTTCTAGTTTTTACACAATTTAGTACATGGGGTACTCTTGCATACAGGCAAAGCGGGCGGATGGCGTGACTACTTCGACGCTGAGATGACGCAGCAAGCAGAACAGTGGATCTCTGACAACCTACGCGGCACTGACTTACGATTTCCCTGCATGAGGGATATAAATGTCTAAAGTGAAATGTTTATTTAAAATCTTTAAATCTTTATTTTATTTATCTATGTCATAAATAAAAAAATATATGTTCCTTATTTATTCGTTTTTATTTTTATCGTTATAGGTTTAGCGTTGTGGCCACAATCTCACCTGATCTTAAGTGACGATGTTGACCAAGATGATAACACGCTAAGCCTATTGTAAGACTGGCTCTCAAGCGCTGCTGCTGGAACATACCTATTGGTGTTTGGCGATAGATTTTCAACTTGAGGGTGGTAGGCGGGCATTAGAAAAAGCCCTACCACCATGCTATGGTTCTCTTACGATGTTTTTCCTTCACCGAAAGCTCAGGCTTATTGTAGGGATTCGAACTACGTCAATCGACGTGAAGTCATACACGCTACCACTTAGCCTTCACTACTTCAAAACGTGCAGTTCTGTAGCGACTTGGAAAACGAGGTCAAGCTGGCTTCCAAAAAGCTCGGTGTGCTGAACAGAACGAAGCGGTACTTCTCTCCGGGGCAAAAACTGCAGTTGTACAAAGCGCAAGTTCGACCTCACATGGAGTACTGGTGTCACCTCTGTGCAGGAGCACCTAGATAACAGCCTGGACCATTTGACTCGGCGCAAAGACGAGCTGTGAGGATCGTTGACGATCCCAAGCTCACAAACGGTACCGAATCCTTAAATTTGAGGAGAGACTTTGACTCCTTGTGCGTGTTCTACCGTTTGTATAATGGGTTGTGTTCCGAGGAATTGTTCGACATGATGCCAACGGCTACTTTCCACCATCGCACCGCTCGCCAGTTTGGAACTGAAATGGTGGCGAATAGTCCGGTTTTAAAGGAATTTCCGTCCGACAACGCTCCATATGTGGAATGAGTTCCATGCTGAGGTTTACAGCATACTATATACTACAGTATGGGCTTTTTAATGGGTCGGCAACGCGCATGTTATGCTTCTGATGTTGTAAGCGTCCATAGGCTATGGTGACCGTTTACCAAAAAATTTAGTTATTAAACGTACAAATAGCGCTGTAAAACTCAAATATAGACTTTTTTTCTGTATTTACTTAAGATATTTTATAGTTTACTCACTTTACTGTAATTAAAGTTACGATTTTATTCATATTATAATAAATCTTTTATTTCAGACAAAAAAGTCCATTTGGTTAGGTTAGTTACACAACTTAAAAACTATTGTTAGTATTTACATTTAATAGGGATAATAAAAATAAAAAAGAATAATAATAATACCACAAACAAATTAATTATGGAAACGCCACAGTGGCATGTAGGCGTACCCAATGTTCCAGTATAGGACTGTCCCACCTGTCTACTATAGTATTCAGGATACTGTTAGGGCTAGCGCGTACCCTACGCATGAGTGAGGCACATCGCTTGCGCATGATGGCATGATTGGCCATGACATGGCCATCAATTCCGTCTATATAACAGCCCTGATAAGTGTTGCCGAGTTCAACAATCAACTGGTTTATGTACAGACTAAAGAGGCGAGAAGAGGTCAGACCGCCCTGCCTCACACCGCACTCCAGCCTATACACATCTGACAACGATCTTGCCCACCTCACACAGTTAATCTGATTGTTATACCAATACTTTAGTATAGATATAACTTCCCTATCCACTGAGGTATCTCTTAGTGATTTCTGCCACAGCAAATCGTACGACACCAGATCAAACGCTTTAGAGAGGTCTAGAAAACACGCGTTAACAGGTGTTTTTCTAGACGTATAATACTGAAAAGTATGCTTGAGAGACAGTATGGCACTTTCAGTAGAGAGTCCCGGTCTGAACCCAAACTGCGCATCATGTAAATTGATGCGGGTCGCCATATGCCTGTCAAGCAAACCGTCCAGCAACTTGGCAATGACAGTGGCCAGGGATATAGGCCTGTAGTTTGAAAGATCTGACGTGTCCCCCGTCTTATCCTTCACAATAGGCACTACCACAGTTTTCATCAGATCGCTGGGCAGATGAGCATGGCTCAGAGAGAGCGAGTAGAACATTGCCAGTACCCTAGGCAAGTGAACTCCTGCATGCTGTAGGTGCTCGATACTGAGGTAGTCATGTCCCGGCGATTTGCCCCTAACCATACTTTTTATAAAATCAGAAACTTGTTTCGCTGAGAACCTAACATTCAAATCCGTCCGTAAATCCTCAATCTCGGCCGCCTGCGATGCTAAACCAAGAGGAGATTCAACTTTAAAGTGTTTTACAAACAAATTGGCGATAGCAGTAGGATCATGTAGCCCCGCTACACTCACGGGGACGCCCGGCTTTGGATTCAACCTATTTGTATTTTTCCAAAACCTTGAAAAATCTTTAGATTTATGACTTTCAGCTATTATATCCATTTTTATTTTATTTTGATTGTTCTGACACCATCTTAACTTTGATTTAAACACTTTTCTCGTATCATACATATGTTTATACACAAAACAAGAAGTCGGTTTACCAGGTTATAACCCAGACTTGAAAAGCAAGCCGGGCGTCCGCGTGAGCGCACTTAACATGTCTATTCCACCCTATAACACGTTTACCCCTACAAGCCCCTACCACATTATACCACATATTGGTACATATGTCGTTTGGTTTTAAAGCGTATTGTAGATCCCCAAGTCAACTGTGACTATAAAAGGATCAAAAGCGCTACAGTCGAATTTCATGTGTGCTTCGGGGAGCATCACCCATAAATTATATTAAAAAAAAACTCAATAGCACCCGACAAGAATATGCCTTATATGCATCATAAATTAGTAGTTCGTTTAATCAGTTGTTTTATAGAGCATCTGAAAACACATCAGTTGACTTTTGCGTCTAAACAAATGACACTATATACTGCGCACATGCATAGGATTAGTAACAACCTACACTTATTTATTTAATAACGACCGCGACATATGCTTATGTTAGAGGTTATTAAAAAAATGATAACGTGTAGCTGAAAAAGCAATATTTTTAAGAAATAAAGTTCTTAAATCTTGTACTAAGATCAAAACTGTTTGGAATATAATAAATAAGGAACCAGGAAATAATAACAAAAATGATAATTCGCTTAATCTAAACGTCGAGGGAGTACATATTTCAAACAGTTCAGCGGTAGGTCACAAAAAATACAAGATTATCCACCCATAGTGCCACATCACTTTTAGGAAATCTGATTACACCTATAAATTCTAAACTCTATTTTATATCCGTTAATATCGGTGAAATAATAAAGACTTTTAACAATTAAACTTAAAACACACTGAAGGAATTTGCGATATTTCATTAATACTAGTTCTTAATTGTTAATATTTCATCATATCTGGCTAATATATGTAATCAGTGCATAGAAACAGGAACTTTACCTAATTAGATGAAAATAAGTAAAGTAGTTCCTCTATTTAAATCCTGTTGTAGATGTAATCTTGGAAATTATAGACCAATTTCTGTACTTTTAGTTAATTAATAAAATTTTCGAGAAAATTATGCTTAAGCAATTTGTAAAATATTTCAAAGCAAAGGAGATTTTGGATGGTCGGCAGTACGGTTCCACAAAATGAAAATCAACAAGTGACGCGGTGCAACGCTACTAAGTCACATATTTAGGGACTGGGAGGAGTCGGTAAATTCAGTGATCTCTCAAAGGCCTTCAACTTCGTTGAAAACAGTACGTTTATGCTTAAGCTGGAATACTATGGTCTGTGTGGAACTTCTTTCGACCTGGTAATCTCTTATTTAAAAGACCGATGTTAGAAAATAAGCATTAATGGGGCAACCTCCTCGGGATTATTGGCCAGAATGGGCATTCCTCAGGGCTCGATCTCGTGTATATAAATTATCTATCTTTGGTTTAAAACAGTGCTGATATAATTCTTTTTGCAGATGAAACTACACTTATATTTGAAGTGAAAAGAATAGATTCAGAGGTTAGCCAATTAAATAATACTTTAGTTAAAATTTCTGAATGGTTTGCTCTAAATAATTTACTGCTAAATGCTAATGTATACGTGAATTTTATTTTACTATTAATTGGTAGAGCATGTGTAAGATTAGACTACGACAGGATTGTCATTTTAAATAAAATAAACTACCTAATTTATACTGATCTTTGGTACCATATAATTCGAAAAATCACGACTCTCACATCAAATCTACCTTCTATCTATGTTCCTCGTATTTACATTACATTGATGCCTGAACGAAAGTGCACATCTTTCAAACTTTACTACCTACTGCTTAATCGATTAGGGGTGAGCTATAAAAGGTTAAATAAAAAACCCGTTTAACAATTGTTCATTACGTATTATAAGTATTTAAGTATATAAAGGCTGCGCCACATTATACACGTCAATTTGCATGTGTACAGCTGTGAACAGTGCTAGCACGACGTTTCATATTAACAAAGTAACTTCTAAATAATTTAAAAACTTTACGAAACCATCATGGATAACCAATTAAACGATTTTCCATACGAAATAAAAGACTTGGATCCTGAAATATCAAAAGAACTTATGAATGTATTCACTGGTAAGTTTTTTAAATAGCTACTATACCTACTTGTTTTTTTATCGTTTATATATTTAGCGTTGTGCTACAATCTCACTTGATTTTAAGTGACGATGTTACATGTTATATGTCAGATGTGAAAGCTGACTCTCAAGTGCAGCTGCCGGAACACACCTATGGGTACCCACCCATAGGCTTGGCGACAGATTTTCAACTTGAGGATGTAGTTAGCCATTTTAGGAATATTTTAGGAAATAGCCTACCATCATGCATGCTCCTATATGAATTTCACTTTTATAATGAAGTTTAACTTGAAGTATTTTAAAGTAGTACCCTACCTATATATTAATAATTCTGTAGTGCTGTGTGTACATCTCATTTTTTTCTAAATTTCCTAATAGAAATCTATTATAAAGGACACTTATCAAAATGTCTCTTTTCCTGTCTGTTTGTGTCTGGATTTAACTCAAAAATAGTTTACCTAATTTTTATGAAATTTACTACACGGGAAGTTTGCGTCATTGCACAATTGATATACAATAAGAATTGTCAATAACAATACCTTTACAAAAAGTAAATAAGATCCAAAAAATTAATCAGTACCTATTTCTCAACTAATTTTGAATATTTGTAGATGGAAAGTAGGTGCATGCCATTCTTCAATTTATAGCATATAAAATATCAATAAACTTATAACAAAAAAACTTTACATAATGTGTAACTTTTACAACCAATTTTAATGCAATTTTGTTTACAGATTTAAAGAATCATTCCAAAGATTGATAGCCTATATTATCAATAATATTTTTAGATATCATAATATAGAATATAATAATGTTATCATAAATGATTAACTTATTATAAAGACGAAAATTATTATTGAGTACTAAACGCGTGCGGAGCCGCGGGCACAACTAGTATACTATACTATTAATCAATTAATTATTATACAATTGCTATATGAAGTACTGTTTATAGGGGAATTAACAGGTTACGTCCGTGTGGGACCTAAGGGCTACTTGTACCCGCACTTATACAAGCAGGATGCCAGCAATTTCTACAATATTCCTTTACGACCAGATGACGTCTTTGTAGCCAGTTTCCCGCGATCAGGTTTGTTATATACATAGATATATTTACTTACATTATTTTTAAATAAGTCGAAATGTTCTGAATAATAGGATCTTTTTAATTTTAAGAAGTGTTCTGAATAGCTGTTCAATCTAATTCCTTCCTCTCCTTTCCACAACAGAACCACACGCACACAGAAAGATTAACAGTTTTACGGTAACCTCCACCTAGACAAGAACTGAAAAGTTATCTTTTAAGTTAAATAAGACATCATTAAAACTTTGGCGGGAAGATTAAGTTCTGCTGCATTCGAAGTACGTAAGATTCGTCAGTTAACAGATATTGCCACTGCTAGGTTAGTCTACGTCGCTTACTTCCATAGCTTAATTTAGTCTAACGGTATTTTGCTGTGGGATTCAGCAGCTGAGGTAGACATCATATTCATATACAAAAGCGGGCAATTCGAGCAATATACAACATGAGAACTCGCGAATCACTAAAGAACAAGTTCCAGGAATTTAGTATTCTAACTTTGCCCTCCCAATACATTCTTGATAATATAATTTTGTTACGTATCCACCGTAACAGATATTGTGACAACATTAGACATAATGTTTTTTTTTAGTCGTGTTAATAATTTACTTTATTAATATATGATACATTGTTCAAAGCATGTTAACAAAAATCACATAGCTAACATAGCAAAATTTCTTTAATTAATACATTAACAAAATTATATTCATCATTGTTCAATCACAATGCTCAAGCCCGGTAAAGCTGTAAAAGCCGTAAAGGCTCCAGGGCCCTTAAGGCTAGCAGTATAATCAGTTCGAAAAAAAAACCCATAATATGTTATTAGTTGCATTAAACAAAACTAGATGGCGCCACCTGTAAATTAACTCACGCTAACGTTGTGTTTTCATCATTGTGTTAGGTTTGTATGTCTTTACGTTATATTGTTTTCCTACTACAGTGAACGTATTATTTGAATGTGAATCCAAAGGTATAGAGAAGATAGGTGAGAAGTGTTGAGTAAACAGTCATCACTACATAGTATAAAACAAAGTAGCTATCGCTCTGTTTGTCCCTATGTATGCTTAAATCTTTAAAACTACGCAACGGATTTTCAAGCGGTTGTTTTTAATACATAGAGTGATTCAAGAGCAAGGTTTATATGTATAATATTGTAGAGAAACACTGACAAAGAGGTTTCTAATGTGATGTCGTAAATAAACACATTTTTTGCGCTTACATTGCAAACGCTGGCTGAACCTTGAGAGATAAATCAAAATAATGTACTACAGTATTGTACACCTTAAAAAGGTCAACAAAAAAGTCCGCGATGGTATATGTCTATCTCTTAAGGATAACCCACAATAACAATTTTTTATCCTCTACATTTTACGGGAAAAAATGGCTTATTTACGAAGTGATTTTAAGCAAAATAACATTAATCCTTATCCAACTAAGTACCTTAAATACATTGTCCATTTAATATCGATCAATATGGTCCTTTATAGCATGTAATTCAAATATATATAATATTTCCGAAGATATTACAGATTTAAAATGCAGGGACATAGCGGTGCGGCGATACCGGCCCTATATACCATGGTCAATTATATGTCGTTCTTTCAAGAGTAATCTCTAAACAAAACATGTGTGTATTGTCTAATGACAAAAAAGCTGTAAACGTTGTTTATAAGGATATTCTGTAGTAGGTATATTTATATTTAGTATCAGCATTGCACCCGTGCGAAGCCGGGGCAGGTCGCTAGTTATATTATAAATGTAACCGGCAAAGAGATGATAATACTATAAGTGAGACATGTTCTATTGAGCTGACCTCCGTTACGCATACATTATACTAGGGCAATATTATCTTACTTTATACAATGTCAGCCAGATTAGGATAAATTTAAAGTAGAAGACAAATTAACTAAACATGTTTGATGACAATCGTGAAACAAGTACGAATTTGGCGATAAATCACATCAAATAATACATAAAAACATATTTTTATATTAAATATCAGCAAATGCATCAATTTTTTTTTAACAAAGATCTTTATAAATATGTAAAAAAAAAACATTAAAAGATGTTCCCGTTCCCGTTCTTCAGCTTCATGGAAAGCGCCTGCATGAGGTGCTCCGGCTTGATGAGAAGCAGGGCTTCTCAGTCTATCTCATGCACGAGGAGCTTGTGTGTGTAACCCGCACATCCCGGTATACTGCGTATGAACTATGACACTTCCGCGATGCTCCATTTGTTCGCGTTAGGTGACTTTGGTTGGTGTGCGGACTCAGCGATAGCGGGCACGTGCTCCGCGATCGCCTCAGGCTTCACGTTCCCACCTAGTGCGGCGCTCTCGCTGCTGCTGTCGTTGTATGAACTGATCCGCGACAAACTAGCGCCGTCTTCGAGCATTCGCTTTTTATGCGGCGGTTCCTCAGATGTTGGCAAGTTATTCTTTTTATGCTGCTTCTTATAAGCAGACCAGTCGCGAAGTGGCCGATTTACCTGTGGTGCGACGGATGTCGTTAGTTGCACGCTATTGGATGAGGGTACGGTGGCTATAGACGCAGGAGTCGCATTTGACGAGGTGGTCGGTGGATGCTCGAACGTAGCTTTACGGGATTCCTGCTTGGCGGGACCAAAATATGTATCGAGGAATATGTGGCGACGTACCTGCAACCCACGCGATGATGGCCTCACGCTTGTTTGGTGAGAGTGCTCTCCACCGCTTGGTGAGGTATTAAAGGCGTCGGTTCCAAACCTCATTACGGGAACTTCCACAGGTGCCGGTTCGCTTGAGTCTTGTTATCGCTATTGATGCACTTATTTCGATTGGGTTTTCACCGTACACTTAATTAATTGTTCAACATAACTCGGAGCTCGTGAAGCCGCCGGCCGATGCGTTATAATCTTCTTTCTAGGGATATTCACTTAACATCGATATATCGAATTTATTCGATGTTTTCCTTACGATATATCGGATTGATTCGATGTTTAGACAAATATTTATTGTATTCGATATATCGACATATTGAAGTGTAACTTCTTATGCGACTTCCAACGCGTTAAACGTTAAACGTTTAACGTACATTATCGGCCTCTCCTCTTTGTGTGAGCCAGAGCGAGAGAGCAATATATTATCGGTCTCTCCTCTTTGTATGAGCCAGAGCGAGAGAGAGCAAATGTCGGTGTGTATGTATATTGCACACTGTTTAAATAAAACATCTTCTAAAATGAAGTTGCACTTCTATCGTGTGTGAATCGCACACACAACTTTTTTTTTATTAATTTTTTTTCATATTATCCCGGTAAGAAACATACAGTAATCGCCCGAACCAATAGGGAGAAAATATAGATTTAAAATTTTGAATAAATATAAACCAATGCTTAATGAGTGAACAGTGAAACGAGTGAAACAGAGAGACCTCGTCATGATAGTCTTACTCGCTTTCTAGACGCAGCTTGTCTACACGCGCGACTATCTTCAGCTTCATGGAAAGCGCCTGCATGAGGTGCTCCGGCTTGAAGAGAAGCACGGCTTCTCCGTCTACCTCATGCACGAGGAGCTTGTGTGTGTAACTCGCACATCCCGGTATATTGCGTATGAACTATGATACTTCCGCGAAGCTCCATTTGTTCGCGTTAGGTGACTTTGGTTGGTGTGCGGACTCAGCGATAGCGGGCACGTGCTCCGCGATCGCCTCAGGCTTCACGTTCCCACCTAGTGCGGCGCTCTCGCTGCTGCTGTCGTTGTATGAACTGATCCGCGACAAACTAGCGCCGTCTTCGAGCATTCGCTTTTTATGCGGCGGTTCCTCAGATGTTGGCAAGTTATTCTTTTTATGTCGCTTCTTAAAACCAGACCAGTCGCGAAGTGGCCGATTTACCTGTGGTGCGACGGATGTTGTTAGTTGCACGCTATTGGATGAGGGTACGGTGGCTATAGACGCAGGAGTCGCACTTGACGAGGAGGTCGGTAGATGGTCGAACGTAGCTTTACGGGCGTCCTGCTTGGCAGGACCAAAATATGTATCGAGGAATATGTGGCGACGTACCTGCAACCCACGCGATGATGGCCTCACGCTGGTTTGGTGAGAGCGTTCTTCACCGCTTGGTGAGGTATTAAAGGCGTCGGTTCCAAACCTCATTACGGGAACTTCCACAGGTGCCGGTTCGCTTGAGTCTTGTTATCGCTATTGATGCACTTATTTCGATTGGGTTTTCACCGCACACCTAATTAATTGTTCAACATAACTCGGAGCTCGTGAAGCCGCCGGCCGATGCGTTATAATCTTCTTTCTAGGGATATTCACTTAACATCGATATATCGAATTTATTCGATGTTTTCCTTACGATATATCGGATTGATTCGATGCTTAGACAAATATTTATTGTTTTCGATATATCAATATATTGAAGTGTAACTTCTTATGCGACTTCCAACGCGTTAAACGTTTAATGCACATTATCGGTCTCTCCTCTTTGTGTGAGCCAGAGCAAGAGAGCAATATATTATCGGTCTCTCCTTTTCGTGTGAACCAGAGCGAGAGAGCAAATATCGGTGTGTATGTATATAGCACACTGTTTAAATAAAATATCTTTTAAAATGAAGTTTCACTTCTATCGTGTGTGAATCGTACACACACCTTTTTTTTATTAAATTTTTTCATAGTATCCCGGTAAGAAATATATAGTAACCGAACCAATAGGTATTTTCAAGAAAATATAGATTTAAAATTTTGAATAAAAAATAAACCAATGCATAATGAGTGAACAGTGAAACGAGTGAAACAGAGAGACCTCGTCATGATAGTCTTACTCGCTTTCTAGTCGCAGCTTGCCTACACGCGGGACTATCTTCAGCTTCATGGAAAGCGCCTGCATGAGGTGCTCCGGCTTGATGAGAAGCAGGGCTTCTCCGTCTACTATCTCATGCACGAGGAGCTTGTGTGTGTAACCCGCACATCCCGGTATACTGCGTATGAACTATGACACTTCCGCGATGCTCCATTTGTTCGCGTTAGGTGACTTTGGTTGGTGTGCGGACTCAGCGATAGCGGGCACGTGCTCCGCGATCGCCTCAGGCTTCACGTTGCCACCTAGTGCGGCGTTCTCGCTCCTGCTGTCGTTGCGCGAACTGATCCGCGGCAAACTAGCGTCGTCTTCGAGCATTCGCTTTTTATGCGGCGGTTCCTCAGATGTTGGCAAGTTATTCTTTTTATGCTGCTTCTTATAAGCAGACCAGTCGTGAAGTGGCCGATTTACCTGTGGTGCGACGGATGTCGTTAGTTGCACGCTATTGGATGAAGGTACGGTGACTATAGACGCAGGAGTCGCACTTGACGAGGAGGTCGGTGGATGCTCGAACGTAGGTTTACGGGCGTCCTGCTTGGCAGGACCAAAATATGTATCAAGGAATATGTGGCGACGTACCTGCAACCCACGCGATGATGGCCTTACGCTTGTTTGTTGAGAGTGCTCTCCACCGCTTGGTGAAGTATTAAAGGCGTCGGTTCCAAACCTCGGTACGGGAACTTCCACAGGTGCTGGTTCGCTTGAGTCTTGTTATCTGATGCACTTATTTCGATTGGGTTTTCACTGCACACTTAATTAATTGTTTAACATAACTCGGAGCTCGTGAAGCCGCCGGCCGATGCGTTATAATGTTCTTTCTAGGGATAAATCGGATTAATTCGATTTTTGACAAATATTTATTGTATTCGATATATCGATATATTGAAGTGTAACTTCTTATGTGACTTCCAACGCGTTAAACGTCACACGTTTAACGCATATTATCGGTCTCTCCTATTTGTGTGTGCCAGAGCAAGAGAGCAATATATTATCGGTCTCTCTTCTTTGTGTGAGCCAGAGCGAGAGAGCAATGTATTATCGGTCTCAACTCTTTGTGTGAACCAGAGCTAGAGAGCAAATATCGGTGTGTATGTATATTGCACACTGTTTAAATAAAATATAATATATATTATAAAATGAAGTTTAACTTCTATCGTGTGTGAATCGCACACACACCTTTTTTTATTTATAAAAACACCGAACATTTGCTTTTTATTTTTTTGTCGATTATATTAAAAAACAATAATTTTAACACTACTTAATGACTTCAATTTTAAATAAGGTTCATTAAGATAGTGACATCTGTGAGTGTTCAGCTTAATTACCTTATCTATTCTGACAGATCGATTGACCATTCACTCTTCATTATTATTTTCACTCACTCTCACTCTTCTTACATCGTCTTCTGCTGTTTGGTTGGCGGTAACGCAATTAAATCATTGTTTTGTTTGTTTATCTAAGTTTATGTAAGACTTTTACTTGCTACTATAATTAATTACGCTACAATGACTGAATTAACGCATCATCTGATAGCTAGTTCAAAGTTGAAAAGGTATTAAATGTTATATTTCTATTATGTTTATGAACCTAACCTCTACTCGTTTGTGACAGTGTTTTATATTGAAGATATAACATAATGATATTTTATATTATCATACATTTCATAATAATAAATATATTTCCTATTTTATTAAATGCTATATCATTATAATGAAGTAAGTAGTTATTCGATATGTTATTTAGCACTACTTACGTGCATTGCATCAAAGCATTTCTTTAGTGTATTTTTCATTTATAATATATATATATATATATATATATATATATATATCGATGTATAATATATAATATATATCGATGCTAGAATCCGATATTTTATATCGAACATAAATATGGATATATTTTTTAAGTGGACACTCCTAGTTCTTTCTTACCGTCTTCGCGCCTATCGAAGCGTGGCGTCCTCGCGAGCGCGGGAACCAATCACAGCGCGGCAAGGCCGCCAACCACATATCATTCGATGTTACAAGGAAAAAAAAACATTATGGTCTAATGTTTCGGCGACCACCGATTGATTACGATCTCTTGGTGGTCGTCGTTGTGTTTGGATTGTAGTGTGCTTACCATCCGGTACAGTACAGTCAATGTGCCGAGCTATTATAAAAAAAAAATATATATCTTTTTTTTTTTTTCGATCTGACTATACTTTTAGCCATAAGGGCCCAGGAGCCTCGAACGGCTTTTACAGCTTCACCGGACTTGCGCGTTTCACAATATCTGTTACGGTGGATACGTAACAAATGTATATTTGTAAAAACTTTGACAAGCTATATTTTGTCAAAGTGCAGCACAGTTTTAATACTAGAAATAGACATGTATTAGTCATAGCATGTTTTAGACTTATTAAAACTAATAAAAGTTTTTTAGGTAATAGTGTTAGGTTCTATAATAAGATTCCGAAGCAAATTACTGATTTGCCAGACAATGAATTCAAGGACTATGTCAAGCGAGTTTTACTGTGATAATGTTATTATACGGTGGATCATTATGTGAAAGATGGTGATTTGTGGAAGTGAATATCTCTCTGTGCATCCACTAAATTATGAATATCATAATGATTATGTATTAACTGGAAATATTATTTGTATAGTTGGGAAAAAATAATTAAAAAAAGGTGTGTGTGCGATTCACACACGATAGAAGTGAAACTTCATTTTAAAAGATATTTTGTTGAAACAGTGTGCAATATACATACACTCTTGCTTACATGCACATTTGCTCTTTCGCTCTGGCTCACACAAAGAGGAGAGACCGATAATATATTGCTCTCTCGCTCTGGCTCACACAAAGAGGAGAGACCGATAATGTGCGTTAAACGTTTAACGTGTTGGAAGTCGCATAAGAAGTTTCACTTCAAAAAGATAAGACTGATCGTCTTATAATCGACTTATAATTTTAGTGACCGTACGTGTGTGTATCAGTCAGTCTAATCTATATTACACTTGCGTGCATTTTATTTTAAAGGTTTACAAAACGTCTACATTATATTTGTATGAAATAAATAATAGTTTAAGTGTCCATAAATTTTCACTAATTTGCAGGTACGACCTTGACTCAAGATTTAGTATGGCTGATAAAAAATGATTTAGATTATGAAAGAGCATATGCAACTCATCTCTCTGAAAGATTCTGTTTTATGGAGTAAGTACTTGTACTGATTATATATTACCAAAATATATACCTAAATTATTAAAGCCTGTGTCTACCTCTTTATAGCCTGTGTGTCTTTTACAAACATAAGTATTGGAACTATATTGTCCTAACGGCCTAGTCTAAATGAAGAAATTTTTGAAGACATACAGTCAGAAATAAAGCTAATTAGAGTGAGCATCGTAGCACGTGTAATTGGATTCGGTTGCGATTAAACTTTAGACAATTTTACAATTTACAGATCGCAATACGATGGTTGAGAATGGGTTGTTGGCGAAGTAACTGAATAAAGATTATTATTACCTGCATAATTGATATTATATATTCAAAAGTGAGCAAAGTTAAACGAAAAGTTAAGTTCGTTACTTAAAAAAATAGCTTCCATAATCGTCAAAGCGTTATAGGAGAATGCTTATGGATATATGGAATTCTGTCTCATATTGCATCCAAATCAATATTTGTTTATAATATTCTAAATTTACTGTATTAACAATCGTAAGTATTATTTTTTAAAACAAAAATCGGGTTAAGAAGATATTTTATACAATCTAACATAATCTAAAAAGTAGGGATGCATCGAAACAATGTTTTACCCATACGGTTATTGATTTAAAAAGACATAAAAACAAATGAATATTAAGTTGGATTGTGTAGGTTTTATAATTGGAAATGTGATTACCTAGTTCAAAGGGGTTGCGTTCACAATATGAAAGCCGTGTATCACACGAATAATTACCAAAAAAAAAGATTTATCTAATGTATTTATTTAGTTAATATACGCACAAATACGATACAAATATTATTACACAGCCTAGAAGTTACAAAAACAATGTAAATTAAAAATATTCGATATGTACAAATTGATATTTAATATCGAAGTGTTACATCGAATAATACAAGAAAGTTAATTAGTTCAGTACGTTACCGTTTAATCAGCTATTGCGAACTCGGTAACGCGGATTTGTCGACTATTTATTTATAATACTGCATAGCGACTCACCTGACGATAGTGAGCGTCGTATGTTGACCAAAAACTCCATCAATACATATCTAGATGTATATGTCAAATTATAAATTCCATAATATATGGTATTAAAATAACACAACATAAAAAACTACTATACTCAGTTTCAAAACACTTAAGTTATATCAAAGCAACCTACATAATGATCGAAACATCAATGTTTTGACATCGATATTAGATCCTCTAAAACATTGATTCATAGACGTTATGAAGAAAAACATCGAACATAGAACACGTTCTCTTTCAATAAAATGTTGCCGATGTATTAAGTTTGTTAGAAGTTAATTAAAACGTAGGAAACATCAATGTCTGCCATCGATGTTAAGGTTTGAAGACCATCAATTCATTAATATTTTAAATTTTTTCAACACCTCAACAATACTTAGCAATAATTACAATAATTAGCAAGCGTGATAAACGTTTAAAGCCACAATGAAAATATATCGAATTGCTCACTTACAAACAGCACTGAGGTCAATTTAATTATCTCTTTCAATAATTTTATTACTTATTAAACTATAGCGCCCATATGGCAAAAAAGTGGCCTCAAAAACAGTTTAACAACCTTACATTTATCGTATAACAATCCGATATTTCTTTGGTCGTTTTTCGTACATATCTAAGAAAAAATCGATGAACCAACACATCGACATCTTTTCACCCCTAGCTACTACTGCTGCGAAACTGTACTGTCTGTGGTCGTAAAATAACCATAGATAATAAATATATACTTATCTGAGAAAGGAATGCATCTAGCACAAATTATATATTAAAATTATTTTTAATCATGTAGTTATCTAAAGTTAAATATTGAATTGCCTAAATATTATTATTCTTATATGAATAATTATGTGAAAAGGTATTATGATTTTGGTCAAATGTAAAAAGTAAAGTATTCATTATGTAATAGTACGTGTAATGGAACGCAATGCCTACGGAAATGTCTATGGAACAGTAACAATTACTTTAGTTACATATGTACATACTTTTAGGATTAAAAATATTTCCACAAATAGTAATAAAAAATATGAAAAAAGTTATTATTATATCATAATATAAAGGCATGAGAAAATCTGGCAACACGAATGAGCATTCTCCTTTTTTAAATTTAACGCAGGCTAAAGTTATTCTTTAACGACGCGTTACGCGTTAAACGTTTAACGCACATTATCGGTCTCTCCTCTTTGTGTGAGCCAGAGCGAGAGAGCAAATGTCGGTGTGTATGTTATTGCACACTGTTTAAATAAAATATGTTTTAAAATGAAGTTTCACTTCTATCGTATGTGAATGGCACACACACCTTTTTTTTATTTATTGTGCGGAATCCTAATTATTTTTCTAAAATCAAACTAGCCTAAGTTATCCCTTATAACATCAGCTATCTGCCAGTGAAAGTTCCTTCAAAATCGGTCCAACCGTTTCGGATATTCACCGGAACAAACAGACACACAGGCAAAAAAATAATTAAAAATTGTTTTTTTTGCCATAGGTTACTTTCATATGCATTTAGTAAATACCTGTTATTTTGACATTACAAACAGACACTTCAATTTTATTATATGTATTGATAGTTAACGCTGCACATGCTGCAAGGTGTGCATTTTTTTCACCTACTATATCATGAACCGTGATATGTGATGCAAGTATAGATTTCTTTATTAGAAGTATAGATTTATTATCAATTAAATTTTAGCATTTTTTTAACTTCGTTAATTAACTATGAACGGTTTTCTGTCCACATATAAGTATTTGAAAACAAACATTTTCGTTAACAAAATTGTTCAGGTAACTAGTTTTTAGAAATTACGCCTCAATTTATAATAAATTCTATATCGTTTTCGAGAAATGGTAATCTATAAACTTGCAAATGAAAACATTTAATTCAAATACTGAAACTGTTGTAGTCATTATAATTTTGAATTATGAGTATCAAATTTTTGAAGTATTTTATTTCTCCTTTGTCGTTGCAAGTTGTGTCCGACCTCGATGTTATTATATACTAATGTTATAAATTTATTTCCAGTATTCATATATTTTTTCATCCGAAAATAATAGAGATGTTGAAATCAGATATACGAGACAATAAAGAAAAATTAGAAATATTGAAAACAGCTACGGAGTCGGGAATAGTTAAGCTGGCGAACATGCCTTCGCCGCGGTTTGTAAAGACCCACTTCCCTCTGTCGCTACTACCACCAAATCTACTTGACACTACGAAAGTGGTGTATGTGGCACGAGATCCAAGAGACGTCGTAGTTTCAGCTTACCATCAGAATAGACTTTTGCGATTTCAGGGCTACACGGGCGATTTTAAAACTTATTGGAATTATTTTGCCCAAGACCTCGGTAAGTGTTAACTTGTTTTACTATTCAAGTTTCCCAAAAATGTTTTTTTTTGCATTTCGCCGAGATTTTTTTGCAATTTATTTATTGCAGTGTTAATGTGTTTTATAAATATACATAAAGTTACATTATTTCTTAAAGTATTTTTTGATTTGATACGAATAAAACTGTTTTGGTCAGCTCTGGTTTTTGTGGGAAAAATAGAGAACTGTTGATTTCTCGGCGTTTTAAATCTCCAATACATCGTGGGTCTGTATAGGAATAATGGCGTGGGTATTAATAATATCCATGATCTAATAATGGTCAATGTAACACCAACTGTCCGAAAAATAAAAACAATACGCGTAATGCAAAAAACGGTCATGCAAATAAAATATCAAATTAAGTGCGATACAAATATTTGTTCCATATGAAATAATACCAGAGAATAAAAGAACGACCGCAACGGCATTTGATCCTTCAAGCCCGGGTGAAGCTGTAAAAGCCGTTTGAGACTTCAGGGCCCTTATGGCTAACTGTACAGTTAGTTCGAAAAAAGCCATTTGAGGTTATAGACAAGCAAAGACAGGTTATAGACAAGCAAAAAAAGAAACCTGTTCCAGAGAAATTACACTTCCTATTTTACTTTTCTATTACTATAATAAAAAAGTAAAGATCTTGTTCCAAGCCATATCTGTTATCTCTCTCTAACAAAGTAAACATTCCATAGCTTGAATAGAGAAGAGCATGTTCAAAGCTGTAAAAGTTTACTTTTGTGACATACACCAGTATGTGGAACAGGAACTACTTTTTCAGTTTACATATAACACTTCCAAACGGAATTTTTGGCGGGATCTCAAAATGTCATTTAGTGATTTTTATTTCTTATTCATAAATTTGACCCTATATTGTGTAATACAGGTGGCGTTATGCATAATAAAGTTTGGTTATTGTGGACAAGTGAAGTGAATTTGTAAATAATAACATGTATCATGAATTTTGAGATGTCACAAAACCTCCCTAGACAGTTCTAACAAGCGAGCCACAAACTTGTTAGAATACACAAATCGTCATAACACTGGAAACTATATACACTCGATAATGACAGTAATGGTCGTCAATAAAGAAGAACGGTTGACAAGTTAGGAAAAAGAAGGGAGAACACTTAATTCAAACTGTTACTTGTGAATGTGTTCTTTAAAACTGTTCCGATAAAAACGCCTTACGTCCCTCACTCCTACTTTGCCATATTCATGAGATTTTTTATTAGCTAGCACGTGCTTGTAATTATGATTGTAACGAATTTTAAAAATAAAAAGTTTCGTATTTAAGATAAAATTAATTAAACATATGATTACCACCTAAATAAACATTTTCTCGTTGATATAGTGCAAAGAGCGCCGTACTTTGAGCATATAAAAGAAGCCTGGGAAAAACGAGATCATCCTAATATGCTCTTTCTTTTTTATGAGGAACTTACTACGGTAAGTATTATTTCCAATAAATAAACTATCAGAAACAAACTAACAACTTGAATTGTGCATCAAATACGAATTCATAAAGTTTGTAATGATTATTAATCTGATCAAAATGAGAGAATGGATTTGTGTGAATTTTTTTGAAAAGATTAGACGTCAATCCCTTCTTGCGTACTCGCCGCGCCGGTCCGACAAATTATTGGTTTTCCCTCCTATTATCTATAGGTCTTAGGGTGAACTTAACTTCTAAACATAGATTTTTAAAGTGAAACTTTGATTCTATCGCCCCAAATAATTTTCGTTCATCTATCGCATGTCGCATTACAGCTGGCCGTGAAGTAGGGATAAAATGCAAGGCGCATGGCAGATGATTAGATTATATATATTATAAAATATATAAATTATTATATATAAAAAGTTTCACTTGCATCGTGATTTCATATAACCACACAATAAAGTTTTTTTTTCATCGTATCACACCAAAGTGACGTCACTGTATCTGATAGTGAGCACAGTTCAATCCAATAACATCGGCGTCCACAGTGGGATCTACAATCCATCGTCATTTATATATTATTATACAAAAGCTCTATTACATTAAATATCACCATAATATAATCATCAATTACAATCGCAGTCAACTTTATTCAGTATGTGGTTTGTGTTAGTCATTTTTTTTAAATTATATCCTCTCGTGCGCATCTCAAACAAAAGCTTTACTTGTCAGTACAAAGTATCTTAAAATCATTAGATACAGTATTAAAAAATATTAATATATAAGTAACCGTTGACATTATTTCCAGGATATGCCATCATGTATTCGTCGCGTAGCAAAATTCTTTAACAAAGAAATCACTGATGATCAAGTCATTAGCTTGAACAATCACCTTTGCTTTGAAAATTTTAAAAACAATAAGTCTGTGAATTCAGTTGAATTACCCGAATTCAGTGTACAGGGTGAAGAACCATTCATAAGAAAAGGTATGTTTTACTTTTAATGTATATCACTTCACTTTGTACTTATTAATGTTTCAAGTATAATCATTTATGTTTGCATCATTACATTTAAAGGTAAGGCGGGCGGATGGCGCGACTACTTCGACGCGGAGATGACGCAGCAGGCAGAACAGTGGATCGCGGAAAACCTGCGCGATACAGACCTACGTTTTCCAAATATAAAATGCCAATAGATTCAATTAATATCCTAATTTATATAAATTTCTATATAAAGCATATTATATTTGATGTGAAATTATATGTATTGTTATTCCTGTGGGTAGTGAAAACGCCATTAGATTTTATGTAAATAATTTATTCGTACACAGTGAAACAAAATCAAACCAACTCTGAATTCTACTGTTGTTTACTATAAGTACTGTGATCGCACTTAAAGTATTTCTCTCTAAGGTCCTCTTGCATGTTTCTATCTTTTTATCGCTTTTTGTTTCCACTTCGTTGTCGAACAGCACTATAGGAGTTTTTGGCGGTAATTTAAAGTTTCATGTGGTGGTTTTTGTTTAAATTCATAAACGTATGTCATTTGGCCCTATATTATGCAATTTTTGCGGCATTTCACGTGATGTAGTGTAGTTGTTGTGCACAAGTGAAGTGGATTACAATAAATAACTAGAAACATGCATTTTAAGTTGCTACAAAGGCTCCCTGGACAGTTTTAACAAGGCTGCCGCCATCTTGTTGGAGCGATGTTTAAAGATTACAGAATATTTCCCTCGCTTTGTTGATAAAATGTAAAATACTTGACACTGGCCCAATGCACGAATAGTGCCGAGCCATAATTAATAAAGAAGAAGAACAGCACTATCGCTTATGAATATATCAAAATAAAAGGAAGGTCGAAATCACTAGAAATTCTTAACGTCAAAAATACTTTAAGCCATTGTTTAGAAGGGGAAGGGTTCAATTTTTAGACTATTGTTTTGTTTGTCAGATTATGCAAGCTTTGAATTCGTGAGTGAACTATTGTGTTTCTTTAGTACCTACGAATAGATACCCGATGTTTCGAGCAAATACATTCTAAACGATTCCAGACATTTCGAGAAAAGTGTTTTTTTTTCTATTTTTACTCCGATCGTAACAGTATTTTACAAAAATGTAGTACCTACATACAAGTTAGCCCAAGCTGTGTCTGGAATTTTGTGTTATGGAACTGTGCTAAACACATCACTACTACACATACGGAGGGACCAATCGTGCTGTTATATTGATATCGATCGACGTTGACTGATATTTTCATGTTCTTAATGAGTTTCTCTGGTTGTTGTGGCACTGTAAAATAAAATCACTACATGACTGTAACTACACTCCGAAGATACACCAGCTGCTGCACTGATTCTGAATGAAGTTTATCATCGCTCGTGTACATAACGTTTTGTAAACTTGATGCAATCCAGCGTTCTCCAAGTTTTATAGACTGTTACTAGGTGTCTATCTTTTTGTTTTAGATTGGTTTATTTTTAAGGAAATTAGTTTTTAGGTTTAAATATTTGTTACGTTTTTATTCATATACTAGCTGTGCCCGCGGCTCCTCTCACGTATTCTACAGAATGCCATCGGTGGAGCGCAAGCGCGAATCATGCTACCTCCGCTTAAAATACTGAAGACAAATATGCTTGTGGGTGATCCTTTGAAGATAGAATTAATGTATATATTATTGTTATATTGATACAAGATAGCGCTGCCACGATTTTGTTTTGGATATCGATTTGTTTTATGCCTTGGGTATAAGGGTTTTTTTCCCGGTGAAGCTGCAAAAGCCGTCAGAGGCTCCAGGACCCCTAAGGCTAATAGAATAGTCAGTTCAGAAAAAAAAACGACTAAATTCCCAAGCCCGTTGAAGCTGTAATATGGATGTTCCGATACCCACAAGGTATCCGATACCTACCCATATAAGCAGTACTCAAATCATTTGTCGATACCTCGGTCCTGTCGGTCATATGAGGACCGCTAAAGCAACGATACTTACTCATATCGATACTTTTGAGATAGTTTTATTGGACTGACAATATTGTCAATACGCGGCTCGCTCAAGTTACTGCGGCCCTGCGTGCGAGTGAGAGACTGTAATATAACTTTAGCACAGGACCCAGCGAGAGAGGTCTTTCATTCTGCTTTGTTCACTAATATCGCGTATAAACAGGGTTAACGAAGACGTTCGAAGTTTCAGAGTGAGAGTGGCCCATCAACACTGCAAGCTCGCTCGCGTTTGCGGTTGTGTCTAAACAGCATTTTTTACGAACTGTCTATACTGTTAGCCTTAGGGGCCCTGGAGCCTTTACGGCTCTTACAGCTTCATCGGGCTTGGGGGCGAGCGCTTAAGGCACTCAGCCACGAAAGCTTTGCAACAACATCTGAGGGTGCCAAAGTGGCCGAACCTCGGCTCGGACTGTTGCGCGTATGCAAATAAGTCGCGATCTGGCTAAGTAAACAGCATGAACACAAACGAAGGCCCGGCGAACCAAGGCGAACGTCGTGTTGCTAGATGACCGTCTCACATTCCCACAGTCCCATATTCACATTCACAAACTTAACAAAAAATTCAACCGCAATTCATTATCTATTACAATTCTAAAATAAAAACAACATTTTAACAGCATATATCTGAATGAAATCTATATACTATATAAACCTGAAATATGATAATGAGAAAATCGGAAATAACTGTAAGACAATCAAGTCAACTGTAAGTACAGTAAAAGATTACCTACACCGTCAATACGATACACGGTTAATAACAGTATTTGTCTAAAATCAACCCTTTAGATTTTAGGAGATTAAAAGAGTATCAAAATTGTTGTGGTATTTCGAATTGTTTTACAGATTTCAAAATTGGTTTGAAGATTGATTGATTCATATATATAACATTTAATCTAATTCATTTGAGCCGTTTTCAAGAAAAACGTATAGCTTACACTATTCATACGTATTACTTTTCAAGTAATTTAATTAAATTTCAATTAGGCAACAGAAAAAAAATAACAATGAAGATTACATAAATATTTGAAAATCAGATTATATATATATATATATATATATATATATATATATATATATATATGTGTGTGTGTGTATATGTATATATATATATATGTCACCGGATAATTGTACGAACCGTTAGTTTATAAACAATCTAGTCAGGTTGTAAACTCTCGGTATTACGTCCATGGTATAGTTTGGGGTTACGCAGTCTCTCGCACACTGATTCAGTGCGTAGTAGAACGCGCGCGCTTTCTCGTCACAGTTTTTTTTTTGTTTAAATTTTGTGTAATAAAACAAGAAGTGTACAATGGATGCGAAAAATAACAACTTTCCCGTAGAGATAAAAGATGTGGAGCCCGAACTTGCCAAAGAGATCATGAAAGTTTTTAAAGGTAAATAATAACATTATTTTAATGTCAATGCCCTTGTCACCCTTTTGGCCTACATTAATGTTATTCTGCATTTAAAATATTTTTGATTGACACAACATAATTCGTTTTTTTAGATACAATTTGATGTGTATTCATTTTTATACCAATAATTGCTTATATAGGTAATTGAAATAATAGCAGAGTATTTATTCTAAAACAAGTATTCATTCTATTTATTGTATCAAGTATTTTTTTAATGACTTTTGATGTTTTCTTTTGATGACTAACGAAGCCGCACGGCTTCACACGCATATATTCACAGATAGTAATAAAATTATTGTGACCCGTAATTTTATTGTTACTCATATTATTGACGATTCTTAGGTCTAGTCAAAAAATTAAAAAACGTGTTTATTGTTTTTACTACGAATTAAAATTCGCGCGAAATACAAATTAAAACTACGAAATAAAATTGGATTGGAGATCTATTAATGCAGGAAATTTTCAAACCCGCCCACATTTTTTTAAATGGGGTCTAATTTTTTACTCGATTTACTCAAAAACTATTGGGGCTAGAGAAATTAAGTAAATAGACTTTTAAAGAGAAGAAAATTTCAGATAAAACATATCAACTCCCGGGACTTCATCCCAATTATTCATACTTTTCATTGAATTATGAAGTTAGGACTCCATGTGGTGAGCGCTGTGCGTGCTGTAAAGCTGACTTGAAACCGGCCTATGCTATTTTATGTCATAAAATATCCAATTAAAAAATTTGAAATAATACACTTGAAGCAATAATAATCCGTTGGACATTTTTTTTGTAGATTTTTCATAGAATCAACCTTTTGTTAAAATTAACTAATTTTTTAGAATTCTATTATAATAGCTTTCTAACTGTGTTTTAGTTTTATCATTATTTATTAGTCATTTATTAGTAATATTGAGTTCTTAGAATGCAAACTAGGAATCGTCGATCGAGTATGTTCGGCCAGATCACCATATGATAAATGACTACCAAATAATAAATCGTCTAAATACAACTATAAGACTCGTATAAGATATACTATAATATTAGTTTTTTTCGAAGCAAGACTAAGTGACTGCAGTGTTCCTGATGGTATATACGTACAATACAATCAGAACCAACGGCGACTATGGAAAGATCGCCAATACATCGATGGTCGTCGCATCACGCCGCATCAGACTCACGGTAGTTGAACCCGAAACGAAACAATTATAGCTCAGTGGTAGCGTGTACAGACACCGCGTTGATTGACGAATCCCTGCAGTGAGCCTAAGCTGTCATTGAAGGAATATAGCATGATGGTAGGACTTTTTCCAAATTACCGCCTGGTGATTTGCCACCCTCAAATTGAAAATCTGTTTTCCGGCAGCTGCACTTCAGAGCCAATCCTCTCTGGGTTTCGCTTTACCATCTCTGACCAAATCGTGCAAAACTGTGGCCAAACACTAAACATATTATTAGAATCACTACGAAGGTTTGAATCGCTACGAATTGACCCTCATTCCACCGCATACCGGACAAAAGTAGAACAATGTGTACAGGTTTTGCAAGTGGAACTTTCTTTATTCCGAGACAACGCGAACAACCGTAGTTTGAGAATAGTGATTTTTTGAAGTGAAAACTTCTTTAGCACCGTTTTATTAGAAACTCGATGAAACGAAAAAGCGACAGTAATATACATACACAACCATATACATCTATAGGATTTAACCTAGAAGAGAAAGAGAAAGAATACATTTACATTATACACGGTTAATGCAAGTCCTGATTTTCTTGACTGTGATTGTCGTCGGATTAGCCTAGTGGTGTGAGACGACCAGACTTTCAAACGCAGTACGCACGTATAACCTTAAAAAGTATTGGTTTATACTGGCATATTTTTTAAAAAGTTAATGATTTTGCTAATTGTTGTTTCATTAATTAATAGTTATAAAAGTAAAGTATGGATTTTTTTTCTATTTGACTATACTGTTGGCCAAGAGGCCTTGACAGTTTCACCGGGCTTGGGGACGAGCGTAGAAGGCAGTTAGCCGCGTAAGAAGCGCAAGGGCGCCATAATGGCCATACCTCGGTTTGGTCTATTGCAGTGCATGCAAAAAATCGCGATCTGGCTAATTCCCTATCCGAATTCAATCTAGATAACTATATATAAACATATACATGTTTGTCTCTCTGGCTGGAAGAAAAAACATGCGTAATCTGTCAAATTGATCTAAATCTAACTAGCCAACCAGAGTGGATTGCAGGTGTGAGGTGTAGTGTAAGGAGAGTGTTTGAAAGCTAGTCAATGCAGTGCCTCTGTATCGTGCAAGCAGCGGGCTCCAGGGCTCCATGCCGCAGGGTCGAACCTATAATATTGTATTTCTTTCTCTTTGACTATCTACACAAATGTCCTGCAAAATTTTTTAGGACTTCGAGAATTTCACATCCTACACAAAGTTCGAGGAGATGAATCAAGGGAGTAGTCGAATACCTAAGCAATAAAAGTGTAAAACCCAATTATGCGAGCACTTGTAAGGTTGGAGATATTCTATAACTAATCTCTATCGAAAAACAAGGGCGCCCATCGAGAGATTGACAATCAATCGGTGGTTATCACTGTCGCCGGCCTGCAAGCCTCTTAGCGGCTGTACATACACTGCCTAATCTCGTAACGTGACAAACCAAAAGAGTGTCTGTGACTGGCTTATCACTATATATCACTGGTGGTCGCGATCCAATCGGGTATAAATCCATCCCTGCTTGATATTGGTCATACACCCAGAGATCTCGGAACTCGACACTTTTTTTTTTTTTTTTTTTTTTTTTTTTTTTTTTTTTTCGAACTGACTACACTGTTAGCCTGAGGGGCCCTTTACGGCTTTTACAGCTTTACCGGGCTTGGGGGCGAGCGCTTAGGGCACTCAGCCACGAAAGCTAAGCAACAACATCCGAGGGTGCCAAAGTGGCCGGACCTCGGCTCGGACTGTTGCGCGTATGCAATTAAGTCGCGATCTGACTAATTCCCTATCCGTAATTCGATCTAAACTAACTATACATATATACATGTTTCTGCCCCCTGGGAGGAGGGAAGGAACATGTGTATGTGTATTTAGTGGTCTGAAATTTTTTGTCTAATCTAACTAGGCAAAAAAAGAAAAAAAAAGGTCCCTTACAGAACCTATGTACCTATGTGTGTTGTGCATGTGTGTATAATGCAGTGTCATGTATGGCTGTGAAAGCTAGTGATTGTACAGTCACTTGTATCGCGCGAGCGGCTGCTTGGCTCAAGGGCTCCATGTCGATGGATCGGACCTAGGCTTGAGTTGCCGCAGAGGAGGGCGGTCGTGGCGGGTGTGCGGGAACGAAGTTAACCGTACGTCCCCTGCGGAGGGAACGGTGGTTTCGCGGGCGTGGGCGCGAGCACGCATATGTTGCGGGAGCGGACGCGTAGTAATTATTAGCTTTCTCGATGTCGTCGTCGGGATCGACAAAGAGATTTCGCGGACGGCGTTTATAACGTTTGGCAACGGGGATCGAGTTGTCTGGGACGTAGTTCGCGGTGGATTTTACGAGCGGGTTGGGGTGATTCGAAGCGCTATCGAAGTATCTCCTGGTGAGATATTTCACATAGGCTTCTATCGAGGGAAGCCTCATGTCCCTGTGGAGGTCCATGTTCCTAACGAAGGCTGGAGGGTCAAGCAGGCGACGGAGAAACCGATTTTGGACTCTTTGCATGCGGACAAAGTTATGTTTGGACATATGTGCGAACGCTGCGCAGCTATATGTCAAGACCGGACGGACGCACATCTTGTATAGTGTAAGCTTATGTCTTAAGGACATTTTGCTTACCGAACTGAGCAGGGGCCGCAAGCGGGAAAGGATCCAGACGGCCCTATTCCGGACTATAGTAACGTGTGCGTTGAAGTTAAGCTTCGAGTCGAGGGTGACACCCAGATATTTAGTCTTGGTGGCCCAAGGGATATTCCTACCGAATAATGAGAGGGGTCCTACCGTGCGTGGTAGTTTACATGTATGCGGTTCGAACATAATCGCGGCGCTCTTTACCGGATTAATAGCTATTCGCCACGTTCGAAACCACTCCCCGAGAGTGGTTACGGCACGTTGGACTGCGCAGGCGAGATTTTTTCTATGTCTGTTTGACGCGTATATGACTGTGTCGTCAGCGTAGAGCCCTACCTCGACCCCGGGGGGCTTCGGGAGGTCGCTGACGTACAGATTGAAAAGGCAAGGCGCTAGAATGGAACCTTGCGGGACGCCTGAGCGTATAGGGTGGGCGGTAGATAGTACTCCTTCCACTCGGTAGTGGAAGGTGCGGTCGCGTAGAAAATCGTGAACTAGATGAACTAACCTATCCGGGACTTCTAATTGATATAGCTTGTGGACCAGTCCGGCGTGCCAGACCTTATCAAAGGCCTTGGCTACGTCGAAAAAGACCGCAAACGTGCGGGCGGGAGCAGTATTGCTCTTGGCGAAGTTACTCGTGATGTGCTCCGTGAGGCGGTGCACTTGATGTGTACACGAGTGACGGGCGCGAAAACCGAATTGTTCGGGCGGGTATAAATTCTTGTCGTCTATAACGACCTTGAGACGGTTCAGAAGGATCCGCTCATAGAGTTTCCCTAGGGTGTTTAGGAGACTGATCGGGCGATAGCTTTCGGGAAGCGAAGCTTTTTTGCCGGGCTTACGAATACCTATAACTATAGCTTTTTTCCAGACGGCTGGAAAATAGCAGTGGGCTATGGCTGCATTGAAGATGCAGACCAAAAGAGCTATGAGGTGATCAGGAAGAAGTTTGAGTACTTCATTCCTGATACCATCAGGACCGGGAGATTTCCTAGGCTTAAGGCCTTTAATGATAGAACAGACCTCATCTGGCGTGACCGGGGTTAACGTTTCCGCGGGAGGAATCAACGTGAGTTCCTGAACGGCGGTCTCGATAGTTTCGATGTGGGCAGTGTCTACGTTGTCACAGTTTGGGGAGCACTGGCTCTCCAAGCTTGCGGCAAGGCATTTTGCCTTATCGTCGCTATCGAACGCGAGTGGGAGATCGGGGCCCCTTTCGAGGGGCGGCATCTGGGCGGAAGCTTCTAACTTCAGAGAGCGGGCGAGGTTCCAGTAAGCCAGATGGGACGGCTTGAGACCCTCTAAGAGGTTATCCCACCGGTGACCTCTGTACTCTCCGATGCGAGTTCTAACCTCTCTCTGAAGTTGTCGTAACCTACGGGTGTTATCCCTCGTCGGATAAGAGTCATGTGCACGTGTCGCGGCATTCTTTTCCGTGATTAACGCTCGTAAGCCGGGGGGGAGTATAAAACGGCGTTCGTTTGCCGCTTGCACCTCTCTCGAGGCCTCCCTTACACCGGTTTGGAGGTAGTCGACCAGGGAATCGATGGCTAAATCGGCGTCTGCGGTTGACTCCAATACGTCGGGGATCCTAGCTAGGCTGGACGGGGTCGCGTTATCGGATAAGTAGCGATTTAAGATCGCGTAGTCAACTATTTTGACTTTTGGCGGACTGGGGTCGAACGGTTGCCCGAGTTGTAAGATAACCGGGCGGTGGTCGGAGTCTAGTTCGTGTACGACTTCTATAAGTCGTAACCGAAGTGAGACACCTTTGAGGAGGGCTATGTCAAGTACTGTCGGTTGACAGTTGTCTTGGAAGTGCGTGGGCTCTAGCGGTGCTATGACGTCAAAGCCGAGCACGTCGCATAATAGTTCTAGTATAACCCCGTTACGGGTGTTGCGCGGGTTGTTGAAAAGGGTGTGACCGCTATTGAGGTCGCCTGCTATTATGACTGATTGGTCAAGTGAAAAAAGCGCCTCCAGATCGGACTGAAGGAGTCTTTTATTCGGGGAGAGATATGCAGAGACAAGCGTGATTGACGGATGGCCAGTCATGCCTATTCTACAGACGGACACTTCCATATTGGTAAGTGCGGGAGGGTCTATTGGCATGCAATAGAGGGAACGTTTGTAGTAGATGAGCGTGCCGCCTCCTAGGGTGGCACGGTCATTTCTGACTATATTGTAATTTGCTATCTTAGGGTCGCGCCTACTGGGTTTTAGAAGTGTTTCTTGTACTAGAAACACGTCTATCTCCCGTTCCCTAAGAAAGGTGGATACTAAGTCCCGTTGTGGAAAGAGGTTTCGCGCGTTAAAAAAAGATATATTGAGGCTTCTAGGCTTAATGCGTGCCATTGATAACCGATATCTATTTCCCGGCACGGGCCAGGCGCATTAGCGTCGCTGTCATCAGGGGGAAACGCCTGATGGATTCGCCGGGACCGTACTCAGCGACGCACTGTTCGTACGCCAGTACTTCCTGAGGGTCATGCTCGCGGAAGAGCATGACCATGTAGTCAACGCCGCGGCGCGTGTTGACGGGCGGGGGGGCCTGAGCCTTAGGAGGCTGAGGGCGGGGAGTGGAGACCCATGCTGCTTGAGGAGCTCGCATGGCCGGAGGGGGTGCGCGGGGCGCAGGGGCGGCTGCCACCGGGGCGCTGGAGGCGCCCGGGAGGCTGGGGAAAGCCTCTGGCGTGAGCAGGGGCTTTGGTTGTCCTACGGCGGGACGTGTCCTCTGAGGAGGGGTGTGTCGCGTAGGGCGCATGGGTCGCGTAGGGCGCGTGGGGCGCGGGGCACGGGGACAGCCGCGATAGTTCGCGGGGTGACCTTCGTTGCCGCATAGCACGCAGCTCGGAGGGGTAGCCGACTCACGAGTGCGCGAGCACTCGCTCGTCGCGTGGTCCCCGAGGCACTTAACGCACCTGGGACGGAGATGACAGTTGCGTGCCGAATGACCGTACAGCTGGCAGTTGTGACACTGCGGAGGACTGCGGTTCTTGTGTGGGGGCTCTACGGCTATTCCGGAGAGCTCACACACTTTCCTAACGTTAAAAATGGCTCTGCCCTCGGGGGTCAGTTCCAATATGACTAAGACCATGTCGAGAGGTCTGTTTTTGGATTGTCCGCCGTGCATTCTGTGCACTTCGCGGACAGGGAAGGCCTTGGCTAAGAGGTCAGTTTTGACCTCCTCGGGTGTGATTTCCACCGGGATGCGGCGGATTACAACCCGGAGTTGACGTTCTTCCTCCAGGGAGTACGTGAAATATTCGAGGTTGCTGTCCCGGAGCAACCTGGTAAATTGACGGTGTTCGTCCGAGGTGGAAACCTGGACGCGGATACCGTTGGCCGTGTTACTGGCCTGGGTGTAGTGGATACGGAGTTCTCTCAGTTTCTCTGAGAGTTTTGTCCAGACCGATTTGTTCTGGACCGTGACGGGGGGCGGGCGACGCGCCTTTCTGCCGGCAAAGGTACCGGCAGGCGCTGAGGGCGCTGCGGAGCGGGGGGCGTGGCTATCCAGCCCGGTTCGCTGCGCTTTTTGGGGTCTCGACTGAGTCTCCGGAGACTCTGGGCGCGAACGCGAGGCCCGTTTGGCGGGCTTGTTTTTTTGGACGAGGGTGAAGCCCTCGTTGTCTGTGTGTATTGCCGTGTCCATATCGTTGGACTCCGGTTCGGGGTCTGGGATAGCGGGAGAGTAGCTGTCGTTTGTTGCTACAAGCGACGGTGTCTCCGCTTCGGGGAAACTCGACACGCTTAAGCGTGTATGTATGGAGGGAACGTATTACACCAGGTGTATGGTGATCGGGATCGAGTCGGACACATTATTATTATCTGATTTCTACTTATAAATTCATTTGGATACATCATGCATCTATTAAAATATATTCCTTTAACGGATTCTAGTAAAATGTGGGTCAATATACGATAATTACCTACTTACTGTATGTAGGTATTGTTTATTTAGAATTACACGATAAATCTGCTCATGCGAATTTGCGCTTTATTCCGACGACGCATGACCTACAGTAATTGGAAGACAGTAAAGTCATTGTATCCATTACTTTACTGTTCATAACTAACACAAGTTAACATTGTAAATAAAATATTCATGAACTTTCACGCTGCCCATTGAAATGGAAATGGTTATTCATAAATATTTATGTTATTTTGGAATCTCACGATTAGAACTTCATTGAGTCCCATTTTTTTAATATACTACTAAGGTGATATACAAGCATACGGCCCACATGATGGTAAGCGGCTACCTTAGCCTATGGACGCGTATAAGTAAATTACCTAAATCTGAAATAATACTTGGTACAGGTAGAAGTCGTGAATCCTTTTTTCTTCGATCTGACTATACAGTTAGCCATAAGGACCCTGAAGCCTCAAACGGGTTTTACAGGTTAACCGGGCCTGGAGATAGTGAATTCGAGATATCTCAAATACTATCTAGAACAACTAACAACCGGCTATCACTATACTTAACGAGCTAATAGACATTGTCACGTCAAAAGTAGATATATAAAAAAAAATCTAATATTGAAATGCAACGTTGTGTAAGAATTTTAAGTAAATCCGTCGACTACTTTTCCAGTTTTGCGGAAACAAACTACCGAAGCTGATTTTTTTATAGATAGATTAATTGATACTGAAAATGCTTCTATGGTATCAATAAAATTTTAAAACCCATTATTATTTAAATGTTGAAACGCACGTAATTTTTAAAAGTAATTAAGTTTGGTTGTTACCACCTGTCCAGGAAACTATTGTAAGTTATTTATATAAAATGTAACATTATTACAAAGTTCTTGAAACTTTTATTGTTATGTTATTAATTAAATCAACAATTACATTTAAACTACAATTTCTAGTGATTTTTTCAATCAGCAATTGATACAAAAAAAAGGTTTGTTATACAAGCACTTATTGCAATAAGGAAACGGTTACAAGGTTTCGTAAACCCAGGAAATGTGTAACCTCGGAACACTTTACAAACCGTTACAATCATATTGCTAAAGTCTAAAGTTGAATAGATCAATTTCTATTCGTTAAGCCTATAATACTTGAAAACTACGTTTTTTAAATCTTAGTAAATTTACAGTTTGGCCACAATCGCATGTGAGTGACAGTATGGCCCAAGATAGTAACACGCTAAGCATATTAATAATAGGAGGACTAGTATTCAAGTGCAGCTTCCGAAGCACACCTTAGCTGTTTAATGATATATTTTCAACTTGAGGTTGGTAGTTCATCATACGAGCATTAGAAAATGCCCTACCACTATGACACGGTTTCATCACGATGTTATGCTGGTGCTCATTGCAGGGATTCGAAATCACGTCCATCGACGCGATGTCCGTACACGCTACCAATGAGCCATCATTGCTTACTACTACTAACGTATGGACATTTTATATTTGTAATTGTATTTATTTCTAGAAGTAAGCTCAATTTATGAATAATGGGCCTAAATTTAAAAACAAAATTATCAATCACTGTTATAAATACAGTCAATAGATATTCGATTAGATAATTAGGAACACATTTAATAAAAAATTAAAGTATTTTTTTTTATTCATACATCATTTTAGTAACAAATGGAAAATTACGCAGGATTGATTTCCGGTACAAACACGTGCTTTATACCTTCGATGCTAAACCTACATACTTTTTGTCCAGGTGAACTTACGGGTTTCCTTCGCGTCGGCCCCAAAGGTTATTTCTTCCCAAGCCGATACAAATTGGAAGCCAGCAAAATCTACAACATGCAGCTTAGACCCGACGACGTCTTTGTAGCCAGTTACCCCCGATCAGGTATGTTATACTATATATATTTGCTTTAAATTTGTATGGTGATATGGCACCACCCACCAAGCCAAAACTTCTTTCGGTATGTTCCGTCTACATTTAATAGCTGGTCAACATTCGAAACTTAATGGTTTATGCATTTTCGAACACATTATCAAAAAATCACATCCTAATGCCCGCGTGGCTAACTACTACGCTCAAGTAGAAAATTTGTCGCCAAGCCCTTATAGGTGTGTTCCGGCATCTGCAGTACGAAATTACTTCTCGAAGTACATTTTATAAGTTGGTCGACTATTATTATTCGTTAAGTTGTAATGCCTACTTAGCTATGATATTTTATCTTTGTTATATAATATATACTACTGTCATGAATTTTTTCACATATCCAAAAACAACCATTTAGCTGGCAGGAGGGTACACTTGATTCTAACAAAATTAGCACTTAATATTTGGCAAAAGGATACCTGAATCAAAAAATTGTTATCACGTACCCGCAATATTTTTGAACGACCTATCCAACGATACACCACACCATGGGATAGACGAGAAATATCATCCCCACTTTACATATAATAAATATACTCGTATATATTTTTAATGTTCATATAAATTACAGCTTTCTAGTACTAAGAACCTTTGAATGAAGCCGCGGACAAACACGCGGACGCCAACGGACATGGGGCGATACTATAAGGGTTCCTTGTTGACTTTGGAATCCTAAAAAAGTGTTTTTTTTAAATATATTTAATAGAAAACAATGAAATTCAACGACTTGACTTTGGTAGACCGGTTAAAATTCATACAGTGAAGAGACACGTTAATTGCACGGTGATTATATCAGTAAATAATTATAATCAGTTAAATAACCGTCGCCTCATACTGTGAGTAGGTAAGGGAGCTGTCCACTTCAGTCTCCTCCCGCAGTCGACGAACCGGACGCCGCGCGGGACTGCACGTGACAAAATTCGTCCGTCCTAAGGTCGTTTGCGAATGATGGACTTGGTCAAGTCAAATACGCACATCTGCAAACCCGAAGCGGGGCGCATCATACTCTGCGTGCAGCTCTTTTACGATTCATCAGGGTCAGCAGATACCCAGACCGCGAAGTGGTGGTGGGTAGGGATCGACTTTGCCGAAGTTTTACGACGAAGCAAAAGAGTTGCGTTAAACCTAGCCGAAGGTTAAGATTACCGTGGGGATTTAGTTTGTAGGAATCTTTCATAACCATCCCAAGCTTCTGCAAAGAGGACACGAGAGGATAGGATTTACCGAAGTTTTTTTTTTTTGACTTACACGTCTCAAGTCAAAATGGAGTGGCGATGTACTATTTTGGCTTGTATCCTTATCTGTGATCAAATAGTGTCATAGGCATGACTGTCATTTCTCCTGGGTTTGTGCAATTAACTGCATATATAATGTATTCCTCAAGTAAAAAAAGTGTATACCTAGCGAGATACTGATATTTAACGTCTACCTTTACAGGAACTACGTGGACTCAAGAACTAGTTTGGATGATTGTTAACGATTTAGACTACAAAGGATCGGATGCGGTACCACTAACGGAGAGATATTCTTTTTTAGAGTGAGTTCATCAAACATTTTTAAGGAAATAATGACTATAATAATATAAATAATTAATATTATAGTATAAACAATGTTTGTTATAAATTAAAAAAAAGGAACAATTACCTGCTGTAAATTAGCAAACCAACAAATTGGTTGAGATTGTTCGAGTTATATTCTCACGTGTTTGTATGAATTTACGTCACTATAGGTGTCACAAATAAAGTCATATGACTCCTCAGTGATAAAGTATTTTAAAGTGAAAATAGCTCGTATATAGTGCGCTTGAATAGTAGGATACCGTTCAGGTGCCGTGCACTTCTCGTACTTCTGGCACAGCTCGATCCTTGGATATGCTGGTAATATAGCAAATAGCGCTTTGTTCGACATGTACACAGGGCCGGCCCGTCCATAGGGGCGGACAGCGCCGCACTCTGGCCGCGGTGGTGGTAGAAGACCTTTCACTGCCGAGTGTGGTGAAAGTCATGCTCGATAGTGAGAAGTCGTGGATTTCAATGGTCTCCTACTGCAAGGACGTGATGTCGCAGAAGAGCTCGCGAAGAGGACCCTCTAAGCTGCCCTCTCCGATAAAGACGAGTGGGTGGTAGTAGGAGGCGATTTGCTCGCTTTTCCCGCCGCCCTAGTCGAACTGGGGAGGACGGGTCGAGGGCCCGTCTTCTCATTCCACAGGTTCGGCGGACGGAGGAGACAGTTAGGGTTGTACCGTACTGTTTCCAGTAGGCCGGGGCCTGGAATTTAGCCGGGTTGGCCGCAGGGGCGAAGCGGTAGAATGCTACTAGTGGTCCCGCGTCGTCCCATTAGGGCGGCGGATGGTACACCATAGAGTTTTTGTGAGTAGGAGTCTCACATAACAACTCGCTCCCCCGAGCGGGTGTGTACGAATGACGGGTTACTCCATGTTACAAAAAAGGAAAGGTGTAGACAAAGACGTAGGTGCAGTCTTTTTAAACAAAGTTGTAAAGTTTTCAGTAATACATTGTACTTATAAGAAAGATTACTTTTTTTAACTTATGGAATAGGGCCGCGTAACAGTACAATAAAACATAATTAGTGAATTAGATGTCAAAGCGTTTACAAGTCTACAACAAGAAGTCTGATAATTTATTTATCCTCGTCTTCCTTCTAAGAGCAAGACGGTGATTTTTTTTTGCTGACGTTTTAGGGGCGTCACTATTTGATCTCGCCCCAACCGAAATCTGGCCTCGGTCCGGCACTGTATGTACGAGTAGTTTAATTGTCAATTAGACTTAACAATAACTGAAGGTAATACAAATAAACTATTACAATTATTTTAATAAATATCTAAACGTCGATATTGCATTGAAAGCAAATAAAATAGGTAATACAATGTCCTTGATACAACTGTATAACAGTTCTATTTCCATTAAATTCATTTACCGTGTCAAACTGAGTGAATGTTATTTACATTAAATAGTAGGTAGTTAAGTATTTAAAGTAACCTACAACTTATACCAAATATATAACTACATATATAGTAACTATTTCTTGAATAATTAACAACTCTCAGATTTTTTATTTTATTTGTAACATAAAAGGGGTTATTGTAGCTTGATTGTAAAAACTATGTATTGTGATACATATGTAGATGAAATATATTTTTTATAGATTTTTAACCGTTGTGCATAATTATTTTTTCATTGTATTGTTCTACAATAAACTGTTTTAATTACTTTTTCTACTTTTTACTAGTTCTACATAATACATACATATATGTACCGAAATGAGAAAGGAATTTTAATTTTCGTATTGGAACTTAATCACACACTGTACCTCCTAATAATTTAACAAATACATTTACTGTACTGACCTTGTAAACACTCCAGTTCTCTTCTTTGAAATTATTCCATTTGTTTATGTACTATACCTATGAAATTTATTGATTTAATTTACGTAACTACCGGTTGCAGTTCTACAGAAGTCTTAATAATTTACGCTCTAACATTATAATCTAAGCTAGTCTTTCGAATCTGTCTATCTACGTATCTATCATCACACTGTGCCTCCACTGGCATTAGTAGAAATGATGAAGCATCACTTTTCCCTGTCCTTGAAAATATTTTTAGCTTCTTTCACATTCGTTTGACTCATCATTCATCCGAGCTGTTTCTAAATATTTGTTACTTTCCCTCTGATCAGTAGACATAATTATTTCCTTTATTATTCACATAAATTAGTTTAGATCAGCCCCAGCTTCTAGTTCCACACATACCCTTTATCTTTTTTTATCATTTTCTTTATAATACCTACCACCCAATGTACCATTACTGCAACCATATAATATTTACCATCCCCTATAAAATTACAAGCAAGATATGCTTCATTCAGTCGTTCTAAACAGTCCCTAATTACCATTATCACATAATATAAGTTCTTTTATCACTTCTTTCAATTAATACCAAGAGTCTTAATTTTATTTGCATTTACACTGAGATCTTTTCTTACACTACAAATATACACAATTTCAAAACACACACATACAAACACAACACATCGTTAGCATAAAGCAGATAATTAACTTCTAAATAATCCAGTTTCCTATCCAACATTTACTGTCGGTTTGTAATGTCAAAATAACACATTTTTACTAAATGCATATGAAAGAATACATGGTACATCAAAAAAAAAAAACAATTTTTTTGTCTTTCTGTTTGTGCCGGCTATTCTCCGATTTTGACGGGACTTTTACTGCCAGAAAGCTAATGTTATAAGGAGTAACTTAGGCTACTTTTATTTTAGAAAAATAATTAGGGTACCGCGCAAAAAAAGCCTTTTTAGTAGTCCACGCGAGCGGAGCCGCGGGCACAGCGAGTTTACTATATTTATATTAACTATCCAAGTTATTTACTGAAATCCCTGACCGTTATTGCACACTATGTAACTACTACCTTTTGCCGGACACAACCCTTTGTGTCACGATTAAGTAATCTCACTACCCGCAGAAAGCGACTATTCACCGCACACCGTGTTAGCATTAACCACAATTTCTTTATCAGAACTTTGTCTAAAGTCCATGAAAGCCAATGTTTTGGTCACACAATAATATGTTTATGGAACATCTATCTGCCAGCAAAGATTTTATAACAGTAGATGTCCCAGACTCAACCACCTCGGCATTAACTTCATTCACACCAGCAGTCTTTTCACATTTCAGACTTTGTACCGCAAATTCTATCTCTTTCATCCTGGTTGTATCTTCATCTACAGTGATAACTATAGCGTTTGGAGGTTTTACTCCAAGCTCTAAGATATTCATATAATTTTCTAAAAAAATCAACAAATTGCTGCAGGATATATGGTCCGAGAAATTAACTATTGTCATAGAAATACCATCGTTCAGTCTGCAGACATTTTTGACCACAGTGCTATCGCTTGATGTTACTTTCACAGCGTTTGAAATTCTTTAATGAATACTCAGCTATAGTAATATATTATTATAAAGCTCATGATAATTGTGTTTTGTTTTGTTTAAACGCGGTATTCTTTACAATTTACCAGTCAGATTTGAAAAAAAAATATTTTTGCATGGTGTAGTAGCCTATTATGGAAGGATTTTAGGCTATATAAATTTACACCCACTACAACTCGAGTCAGGAGCGGTCAGTAACCAAGAACGTCAAGAAATCTGGAAAGATTGTAACAATAACCGGGAACAGTTATAGGCTACACTGGATTGGACCAGCTGCGTTGGAGAGGCGCGGCAGAGCGGTGGAGAGTTGCTTGAATAAATTTAATACGGGTGAAACCGAGGGGCACAGCTAGTTCATTATAAAAATAAATTAATTGATCTTCCCATTCGTATTTCCTCTAGCCATACATCCTCTCCATTATTAATTTCCTGTCAGTAAGGGCACTGTGCAACAGTTGGCAGACTTCATCGGATTGTGTATCCTGCATGTGTGGGCAGCTGTTGACAATTATTATGCCCGATGCACACGCTTGTCAAACTTCGCCAAATAGTAACAAATTCAAACGTGTGAATAGGGCGTTTAGCTTAGCTTGCCACCGATCCGAGCTAAGTCGGTATTTGATGCACAAATCAAACAAAAGAGTTTGCGATGCGTTCACATGTTTGTGCGTTGTTAGTATCGCCTGCGCGACATAACTAATAGATAATTAACTGAAAAATACTGGTTCGCTTTCTTTGAATTCTTAACTATATTCGTCTCAAATTCCTCAAATTTTATAGCCTACACAAGGTCGACATCCGTCTTGCTTGCTTACCCAAACAGAGTATTCATATTGCGGACTTTGTACATAGCAGTACTAGCACAATCGCAAACGTGTGGATACCTATGTTTGGCTTGACTATTTTATCCAAGCGTTTGTAGAGGTTTAAAGTTTGCGGCAAGTCGCAAGCGTGTGGATCCGGTGTGGTCTGTCTGTCATTATCATTATGCATAGGCAGACGTCGCGACGAGCACGTTTTTGATATTATTATGCCGTTTAAAAGTCACACGTACCTAACTCTTAGGATAGTTTAACTTCTGCTTCTATTCTTGTTGCTATTTTTGCTGAGGAAGGATCATTCCAAAAACAAAGGCGACCACCGAGAAACTGGCATTACCTTACCTGTTGTCATTGTCATGCTGGCTTGCAAAAATATCTCTTTATGTTCCGTTGGAAGGACCCAATATCATAAGATGGAGGGAACATACGGGCCTGGAGAAGGTTCCTCACTTCCACTGTACGACAAAGACATAGATAATTAAAAGTTTAAATATCTATGGACAAAGATAAGAAAGACGTTGAGAATTTTTAGTTCGTAATGTAAAACTGTGGCTTCGAAGCCCAGCGTATGTGGTGTTATTATTGAAGGATGATTCTAATATAAATATATTTTTTTATAGATTTTGCATGTGTGTACACCCAGAAATGAAAAAGAAATTTACAGAAGAGAATAGCTACAGTGAAGATAAATTAAAGTTATTAGATTGTATTACACAACCCGGTGCTGATCAACTTGAAAACATGCCGTCGCCACGATTTGTGAAGACGCACTTACCCCTGTCTTTATTGCCGCCCTCGTTACTAGAAACCGGAAAGGTGGTTTATGTAGCTAGGGATCCTAGAGATGTCGTTGTATCGTTTTACCATCTTAATCGGCTAATGAGGACTCAAGGTTACAACGGAGACTTCAAAACCTTTTGGTATTATTTCTCAAATGATTTACGTGAGTATACATACATACAAAGATCATCAATTTTTTTTTTTTAATATGTCGAAAAGCATGACGTATAAAGTCGAAAAGTCACATATTTTACAGATGTTTTATCAAAATAAGCTGTAATAATAGCTGCGAGTCATTTTTAAAGCATTTTAATCAATAACTTGCATTTCTTATAATAAATTAATTATTTACAAAAGGTATAAATTATGCGAAGTATTTTTAAATACTTATCATGTTAAGGATTATTTTATTGACAGTACTTAATATTCATTTTAGAATGAATTGTATGCAACATTTTTTATTAAGGTGTAGCCGAACTTGCACATCTTTAAGAACGTGATTTACAAACAATCATATTTTATGAGTTTTTTTGAGTGTGTTATAAATTATAATAAGATAGTTTGACTTAATAGTAATTAAATTGAAATATATATAAAACCGATTACTTTCCTACTCATTGGTTCAGCAATGTTCTAAAAGCCGTCAAGATTATTAAATAGCCTTCTCGTATGTTGTTATAAGAAATTATTTCTACTTTCATATTTTGTATTACTTTCAGTGGAACAGTGGTTACTACCTAAAAAGTTTAAAGAAAAGTAATTTACTAATTGATTACTAGATGGCGTTACTAAAAATATTTCATATCGATAATGTGATAATTATTTTTGAGAAATAAAGCTTTAATTATATTCTAAATAAAAGACCGACAACGTAACATTTCATATTCTATATAGAAATATAGTAGTCAATTGTCTTTACTATTTTACAGATCACTGGACACCGTTCTTCGAACATCTGAAAGAAGCCTGGGAGAAAAAAGATCACCCAAATTTGTTATTTTTGTTCTATGAAGACCTCGCCAAAGTAGGTCATTACATGTGATTCGATTTTTTTTTGTATGTACCTAACTAAAGTTTTTTTTTTTTATTGATAGGATCTTCCAGCCGCTGTACGAAGGGTTTCCAAGTTCTTTAATAAAAACTTCACAGATGATGAAATCGCTAAATTGTGCGAACATCTAAAAATAGAACATTTCAAGAATAATAAATCTGTGAACTATGATGTGATGCAAGCTCTGGGTATTTCCGTTAGAGGCGAAGAATCATTCATTAGGAAAGGTACAATGGAACCAATTTTCTATATTAAAAAAAATGCTTCATATTTTTTGCACGTATTCTAATAGATATGGCATTTTAGAACTTTAGTATCTACATTAATGTAACACGTCACATACTGTACATAACAGATAAGTACTAGCTAGCACTTTGACACATTCAAGTTATGCAGAATTTAGTTAAACTTAACTAAAATTATTTATTTATATCTTCATGTGAACCAGGTAAAGCTGGCGGATGGCGCGATTACTTTGATGAAGAAATGACCAAGCAAGCGGATCAATGGATCAAGAAAAATCTTCAAAACACAGATCTACGTTTTCCCAGTATGGATAGCTAACTCTGATCACATCGTTTTTTTCTAAATATTCTATTAGATTTTAAATTATGGGGTTAACTAATCAGGATATACTGTATTGTTTGCATTGGTTTATTCTTGATAGATTCATGCTTTGTTTTAGAAGATATTTTTATTCAATCGTGTTAGTTTCTCCTTCATGGCTATATGTTCCACATGGTGGTGGGGTCAGCCTTCCGTGATTTTCTCCTCCACAACGCTCTCACCAAGACTTCATCTTCGAAAAAGTTGCACCGCCTTAATGTCACAATGAATTATACTTTTATAATTGTATTATCAATATGTTAATAACAATATTAAAATTAGTTATATCGTCGTATCACCTGCAAAATCCACTTAGTAAGAATCCAAATTTTCTGTTCAAATATTAAACAATGACTATAAATAAAAATAATTTTAAATAAGGGATTACTTTTATTATCATTTAAAATGCAATGGTACATTGTTTTGTTTTATTTTATTTTAGTGGCACCTTTTATAGTAAAGTATTAAAAATATCCATTTGTATGTTAAATATATCTGTAGTTTATTAACAAATGTTTTATTCATTGAACAACTAAACTGGCGATGGATGGGTCTTTGGAAATTTTATTATAATTCAAAATCATGTTTCTTCATTTTATCAATGTCACGCGCATGTAGACATCTTTTTTAAACAACGCTCTTCTTGTATTATTTTTCAACCTTACTAGAACTTTGTAGTTTTTGTTAAGTTGGTGTTTCGCGCACGGTTTTGCAAGCAAACTGTTCTTCCAAACACGTGCTCCAAGGCGATGCGTGGGAATTAGCCGTATCAAACGATTTGGCCGGGTCAGGTTAGTTCTGACTTGTCATAAGAAACAGCGGGAGCGCCAGTTACTAATAATATCGAAAGGGTCTCAGTGATATGGAACCACAAGGGATTGTTGTTTCAATAACATACAAAATCACAAAACAATCACATGAATGCTTGCTCATCTAAGTCTCCGCAGTTCCTCCTACTGAGCAACTAGCAGTTTAATTACTTTCCATAACTATCCAGGCGCCCAACGAGGAATTGTCAAAATACACATAACTAAGATGAGAGATTTGGATTACACTTTGTAATGGGAACATTTACAATGAGGTATATTACTATTGTTAAAACAAGAAAAGAACACAAAAATGGTGATAAACATTTATTTGAATAATATGTTATATTTTAGTATTTCTTTGTAACACCACATTTTTAAGTTTACATCAATACAATGCTCACTTTTTATAAGAACTAGCAATAAAAAATAAAATAAAAAAACAATTTAATTTGCCAACCACATCTCTATTACATTTGTCCGTGTTTTCTTACTATTGTATTACAAATTCTGCATAAATAAAACAGTGTGTCAGTCCTTCTTCGTTTTTTTCTTCATATTTAAATAATACGGTTATACAAAGAAAATAAATAAAACGCCAGATTTAATCAATCATTCGTTGGTAATATAAAATTCTAAAAACAGACTTATAATGATAATAATGGATAATAAGCGTCGAGAGCATCGCGGCGCACGGCGAGCCCCGGTCCGCGCGCGCGCTCGCCGGGCGCCGCGGGCCCGCGACATGCGCGCCCGTAAAAAGCGACTCTATAATATAAAACTGGGAGGAGGTTCCCGCACCTAACGACTCGCCTACCTAACCTATCGTACACTTACAGAAAATCACAAAATTCAAGCGGAAATATTAGGAATCGGAATCCGTTCGCAGAGCGAGCGCGCGCTCACGCGATCACGTCGGGCAGCAACGCGTTGTCGGCGACGGGCGGGCTGGGGGGCGGTTTCACTAGCTCCTCTGTTCCACCGTTCGGCAATGAGTCCTTCACTATTTGCTCCTTCTTCGGGGAGTCTACTGCTTTTTTCGGTACAATCTTTGTCACTGCATTCTTTGCGGGAGCAGTCTGTAACATTAAAATAGGTTTTTTTTAATGGTATGAAGTAGCAAACAAGCATATTTTAGTTAATTTGGAACTGCAGCCTAGTTATTCCTAACCAACATTAGAAAGACCGGAATCTAACAGATTGTTGTTACTCATGATTGAGTTGGAACACCTTGCCACACTAAGTAAAACGATATTCCGTGAAATAAAGCATAAATGATAAGAATAGAACTTTTTTTTTTCAATTATTTATAGACTATAGCGTTTGGCCACAATCTCACCTCATGTTAAGTGACGATTAGGCCCAAGATGGTAACACGCTAAGCAGCGTTATGCCGTGCAATTGCGCCAACTCATTTTACTGCGCCGGATGAGTCAACACACTTATTCCAAATATGTTGGCGCATAGAGCACTTCAGAGCAGCGCGTCGGCCGCGGCACAGCGCCTCACCGCCATACCAGCGGTCAGAGGTTCGGGTTGCGCGCGTCTAGCGACTCACTTGGCACGTACCATTTTGCTGCGCAATGGCGCATATCTGAGCTAACTCAATTCGCCGGCACAGTAAGATGCACTTGAGTTATTGAGTTGACGCAAGAAATTTTGCCTAGCTACCCATGTCTACTAAGCCTAGTGGGGGAACTGGCTCTCAAGTGTGGCCGGAACACACCTTAAGGTGCTTGGCGACAGAAACTTGTCAACTTGAGTATGTTATGTTGGTAATTAACCAGGCGCGCATTAGAAAATATGGTACCACCATACTATCTATGGTTTCAATACGACGTTTTCCTTCACCGAAAACGCAAGCTTATTGTAGGGATTCGAACTCACATCGAACGACGCAGTGTCCATTACATGCTACCAGCCATGCTACCAGCATGCTGAGCCATTGTTGCTTTAAACTAAACTATATAATATAATCTATACAACATGTAATATAATAAACGTACTCCGTGAAAACAGTTTGTTAAGAATTGGCTACTTGAATCGATTTCAGTTATTTCTTATCCTAATAATGCTCAAAAAGAAGTAAATTAATTACCTCCTCGTTGAATTGTCCAAACAAACGATAATGAAACATAAATTCAAACAATAAGGGTTTTTTTGTCAATACAGTTGGAATCGAAAACTGTCATTAGCAAATAAATTTAAGAATGAGCTTTATTAGATGGAGAATAAAGTTATTTTACAAAAAGTTTTAAATAAACAGCGATCTACATGACACGCACGAACACAGTAACTGGCACGTGGTTCAAATGTACAGGAAAGACCACCAAAATACAAAGGAGCTTCATTACGTTCTCTATTCCGCAAACTTGTACAACTAATTTCATAAATAAACAATATCAAAGCACAGGCAAGTAAATTTATTGAGTCTGTACTATGATTTTAACTAAATGTTCTAATTGGGTTGTTTCAGGTTCTATATCCGTACCAAGCGTGAATACGTTGAAAACTCGACTTGAAACTAATTTAAAAATTATTCAAAATTGGCACCTGGGTTGCCCGATTTATATAACATTTATATAACACTCATTGTGTTGCTTATTTTTGGTACACCGCCCTTTTTTGTTTTTAAATACGACTTACCATACATACGTTAACTTTAAAATAGCAACCCTGAAAAGTATGTTTCGATGTAACAACATATTCACGCTTTTTACAGAGATATATAAGAATATGATCGAATAAAAACGTTTTGCCAGGCTATTGTTTACTAGTGACGAGCATCCAATAACGAGCCGATTCCTAAACTGTACTTGTACCCCTTTGAAAGGAACAGTGAAGTAATGAATTGACAATATTAATAGAATTATCAGATTGACTTCCATTCTCAAAATGTCAATACATTACCATTGCTATCATCCTCTTAAGTTAAAAATTTGTTGCCAAGCACTGATTGGAATATTCCATTTGTTGCACACTTTTGTAGGTTTAAGCTTTGGGTTCTTCATCATATTATTATTACCTTAGCAGGCGCAGTCCTAGGCGGTGCAGTCTTTATTGTGAGTCGCTTATTGGCCAGATCTTTGCTCTGCTTGTCCAGTGGAGCTCGCGGCGCCGGCTTCGTCCCACTGCTTCTATACAATGCACACATTATTAGACATTTTTGTTATGGACACGCGAAACGTGTTCACCACATCTAAATATTAGGTCCTTACATATGAAATTGTCGTTTTGTTGAACTGGCCACCCTGAGCTCAAATATCTGGCGTTAGGTTAGGAAAGATTTATTTCAATTTTAGGTTTATCGTATTCAGTGATTCATTTGTTTTCGCACAATTTTATTTTTCTTTGACATCGTTCTTTACACAAAATGGAAAACTTAATATTATTTACGAATATTAGTACCGCCGTGGCATCAGCGGTGCAAAAACAACTCGAAAGATTAATGAAGTGTATGGGGAAGCTACTGTAAAAGAAAGCAAGGTATTTTTTTGGTTCCAACGTTTTCTTTCTGGAAATGTGAACCCACGAAACAAACCACGTGGACGGCGAGACCCTAGTTGATAATGAAGGATTAAAGGTAAATCGTAGAAGCGGATCCCTCGCAAACCACGTCAGAGTTAGCGGCTTCGGTGTGAGGGATAAAACAATTTTAATTCAAATTTTATTCAAAATTCAAAGCGAAAGTTGACTCAGAAAAAGGTATGATGATAACGGCAGACCTGTATTGTCAAAAATTGCAAACCATGATGGAAAAGCTAGCCGTTAAACAACCGAGACTTGTCAATCTCTCTAGAACATTGTTGCTTCAGAACAACACTAAACCCAATACTTCAAGACAGACTGTCGTTAAATTAGAGGAACTGCGGTTGGAATGTATCCGACACCCACCATACTCTCTGAGCCTTGCTCCAACAGATTACCACTTTTTTCAGAATTTAGACAATTTTTTGCAAGGAAAAAAAATCTGTTCCGATTAAGCTGTTCAAACCGCCTTCAAAGATTTCGAAGAATTCTGGCTCTCACAATTTTTCCAGCAATGGAATCAATGAACTAACTATATAATGGCGAAAGTGCATATATAATAATGATTTAATGATACATACTTCGATTGATTAAATTTATATCATAATATTTTTCCTATTTTACTATAAAATACTAATTTCATATGTAAGGACCTATTTATATGGTAGTTCGAGTCAAGAGTCATAAAATATAATAATCCTTTTTTTTTTAAAGGATAAATAAGACTTGTAATTATGAATTTGTTTTTCACTAATTTACAATTAACAATCTACAACAACAAAGTAATTGTGAATTTCTACAAGAACAGAACAAACTGGGCTCATTAAATTGAGAAAAGAAATTTCTTAAAATTACTGTATTATGATTACTTACTTGGTTGGTGCAGGGGCTGCGGGTCTGGGCGCGGCGCGAGGAGCTGGCCGAGCGGGTGCGGCGGCGGCGGCGGCCCGAGGCGCAGCCCGGGTGGCGGCTACCTTTACTTCTTTTACATCACCGTTCATTAAAGGCTTCTCTGTTGGTTTCGGCTTGGCTTTGACAGGCGCTGCTGCACGAGGCGGCCCAGATGTAGGTGCCGGTTTGGGTGCAGGTTTAGAAAGAGGAGCGCGCGCGGACGCGGGAGCTTTAGCAGCAGACACTTCTCGAGTTGCTGGTTTCGCTGGCTGGGCGCTAGGTTTCGCCGCAGCCGGTCGACTTGTCTGGGACGTCTTTGAAGGTACTGTAGTCGGTTTTAGACCTGTCGCTGTAGTTTTCGGAGCTAGAGCGGCCGTTTTTGTAGCGGTCACCATAGTTTTCGATGAGGCCGTCGACGTTTTTGTGGCTGACGTCGACGATTTAGTGCTGGGCGTCGTCGATTTGGTACTAGGCGTCGTTGGTTTTGTCAGTGGCGTCGTAGATTTCGTGGCTGATGTCGCCGGTTTAGTAGCCGGGGTAGACGGTTTGGATGTTGTCGTCGGCGTTTTCGTGCTAGTTATGCGAGAAGCAGTAGGAGCCGATCGAGGTGTTTCAGTCTTCTTTTTAGCAGCGGCGGCTGCAACGGGTGTTCGGGGAGTCGTAGCAGATTTTGGTGTTCTCGCATCCGATTTTGCGGTTGGCGTCGTCGGCGATTTTTTAGCCGTTCCGGCTGTTTTCGCTTTGGAAGCGACTGCCGCAGCTACAGAAGCTGCAGCCCCAGCGGCTCCCACGGCGACAGCAGCGCTAATAGGTGCGCCGGGTTCTGCAGCGGATAATGCATCTGTGAGGGGAGCCACTAAAGGTTCTACAGCAGGCGTAGGCGGTGGCGTTGTAGAGACAGATGGCTGCACCGCATCATCGAGACGGATTTCGCTGGTGATGGGAACGCAGATCTCTTGGGCATGTGACTCAGGAATACCAATATCAATGTCTGTAACAAGCTCAACATTTGTCTGATGCGTGATGTCAGAACGTTCGTCTGGAACTACGTCAGGAGCAGGGCCACCTGTAGTAGAGCATGGCAATGCTTCTTCTGCAGAATCCGGCCGCAAAAAGTCGTCATTGTGCATGTTGACAGTTTCTAACAGCCCTACTGATTCCGGTATACAGGCAGTGGTTTCTATTAGAGTGGTATTCGAGACTGGTGTAACTGTTGTCATCAACGTATCTACTGAGACTTCACTTTGTGTTTCTCTTTCTTCTGCAGGCTCTCCGAAGGGGACATGAGTAAGGTCTGACGGGAGAGGCGACTCTGTAGGAAGGGGTGACTCGGATGGGAGAGTATGTTCAACCACAAGAGTGTCTGTAATTGTAGGTGATTGAGTAGAGTGAATGGTCTCTACTGGCACTGGTGATTTAGCCTGGAATGTAGACTCAACTTGGAGAGAAGCTTCAGTTACCAAGGTTTCAGTTGGGATAGGCGATTCTGTAGTCTGAGATATAGAAGTTGGTAGAATATCCTCTGTTGGAAGAGGAGAATTTGTTTGCAAGGTTGAATCTGCCATAACACAGGAATCATCTGAAAATTGTGATTTATTCAGAATAGGCGACATTGATGGAACAAAAGACTCAACCTGTTCAGTCGAAATAGTAACTTCAAAATCAGTTGTCAATTCAGTTGGTACAGGAGACTTAGTAATGTTATCATTATTTTCTCTTGTATAGTCAGCTTCTGCAGCAATAAGAGACTTCGGAGGAATAGGTGATTCAGCAGTGATAGACGACTCTACTGGTACAGAGGATCCAGTTGCAATAATAGTCTCCACTGGAGCAAATGATTCATCAGGTAATGGAGAATGAGTTGGAAGAAGAGACTCGGTTATTAGGGGAGAATCTGTTGGCCGAGGAGACTCAATCGGAAGAGAGGGATCAGTCGGAAGTGGAGACTCAGTCGGAATTGGAGACTCAGTCGCAAGTGAAGGCTCAGCTGGAAGTGAAAGCTCTGTCGGAATTGGAGACTCTGTTGGTAGTGGAGATTGTGTTGGAAGTAGAGACTCTGTCGGTAGTGGAGACTGTGTTGGTAGTGGAGACTGTGTTGGAAGTGGAGACTCTGTTGGTAGAAGAGACTCAACTGGTACAGGTGACTCAATTGGCATGGGAGACTCTCCCGGTATAGGAGATTCTCTTGGTAATGGTACCTCAGCAGGCAAAGGAGAATGCATGCGGTGTTCTGTGTGGATTGATAATTCTTCTGCTTGTTCTGTGTTGATTAATAATTCTTCTGATTCCAAAACATCTTCTGTAGATTCACATATAAAAACTGCAATCTCATCAACAGGGCTATCATTTGCTGTTTCAGTAGATATTATTGGTACTGGAGATTGCGATGTAGATATGTCGTCAATTTCTATAGGCACAGGAGATTGTTTTGGTTCACATAAATCTACATCTAAAACTGACTCCATTGTGGGCTTAGACTCAACAGGCTGTAATTCTGTAGGTAGTGGTGAGTCACTTGGCTGCAAAATGTCCTCTGGAGATGTAGAATCACCAGTAATAGATGGTTCAATAATTTCTGGAGTTTCTTTTGCAACTTCGGAAATAATATGTTCATGTGATTCACTGAAATCAATAGCCTGATTCATGGTGGGAGACTGGCTTGGAAGTGGGGACCTACTTGGAGCAGGAGAATCAGCAACTGTAATAGACTCTGGCACAGGTGACTCACTGGGAAGGGAGAGTTCTGCAGGCAGCGGGGAATGTACAGGAAGAGGCGAATCAGAAGGTAATGGTGAATTTGAAATATGCTCTTCATCAGTGATTACTGCTGCTTCTGGAGTAAAATCTCTATTAATTTCAATTTTGGGTGTATCTTCTACTCCTTCAATATCTGAAGTATCATTTTCCATATTTTCTAATGGTTGATGAATTTCTACAGTAAGATTCTCTTGCATGTCTTGTGTGGGTTCAGGTGTCTTTGCCTCCTGGATGATTTGTTCCTCATCATTTGGTACTGGAGATGTTGCATGTTCAATATTAACAGAATTGTCTGATACTGGAATAACATCTATCTCCTTGTTATCTAAATGTTCATTGGATTCAGAGCAAACAACTTTTTCCACTGCCATATGATCATCCCGAATTTCAAACTGTAATTGATGTATTGAAGTATCTTTGAATTCTCCTGTAATTTCTTGTGATTTATCTTGTGGTGTTATGGGTCTGACATCTTTTTCACTTTCTGAAGCATTATGGATATCATCATTTGCAAATCCTAACTCAGAACTCTTACCATCTGGTATTTCAGGAATTTGTTCAAATAATAATTTATGAGATTCGGGTGTGTCTGTCTGTAATACAATATTCTGAGAATTATTACTAACTCCAAATTCAATACTAGAGAAATTTATATTGTCAGAATTGGTTATATTGTAATCCATAAAATTGCCTTCCTGTGGAAAGCTGCAAGTGTTTTTTGTAACAATGTCTGTCCTTTCATTTAACATAATGTCATTGTCTGGTTCATTAATATTTGTTTCATTTTCATATAAATCTGTATATTGGTGTGGATTCATATTTTCTTTTTCAGTATCAACAATGTTTTCGCAATCACCATTTTCTTCGAGATCCTCATCATCACTGTCTGGCAAAGGCTGGACAGCATTGAGATCTATACGTGAATCATTCTTAGAAAACCTTTCACAAGTATCATCATCTTTTTCCTGATAAAAGCTCATACTCATTGGATCCCTTTCTTTATTTTTCAGCCTTTCAAACAGTTCATCATCACCTTCAACAGCAAAAGGATTTGTTTCAGTATGTGTCTGGAATACCTGTAAAACAAATATTATTATTATTATTTTTATATTTTTAACAATGATTTAACATATTATTGCAGGGATAATGTGAAAATCATACAATCCACACATTATTTAAATATTTGTTTTTGTTTACTTTTAGTATTTGAACACAATCTCACCTAAAGTAATTATGTGATGATTAAGTGATGATGTGGCTTGTGGATGTGGTAACATGCTTAGAGAGACTGGCTCAATACATACATATGCTTGGTGACAGATTTTCAACATGAGATATACTAGCTTGGCCAGGCAAGAATTAGGAAATGCCCACCACCATGTGATTAAACTTAATTACTATACTGTTTTAGTAATACTGACAACTTATAGCTGTTACTATTAGTGCTCATTTATTTAAAACTTATATTGAATAGTATAGATAACCCTTTGTTAATTGTTGGCTATATGGTGATAGTAATAAATAATTATTATTAACACAAACCTGAACATTACAGAAGTCTGTTGTGTCTTTCTGTATTCTCTCAAAGTCCTCAATGAGACTCATATCCTTGACTTTATCAGGTTCAATGTCCACATTGAATCCAAAGCCCAAACTGTCCATGTTGCACTTATCATTGCCATTGAGGTGGTGTTCTTTGATGGTCTCATTTATTGATACATTCTGACAAAGAAAGTTAAGATTTTTGTATTTATTTAACCTCATGTTTATCACAACAATATTATTTTACTTTAAATAAGTAATTTTAAGTATTTTTGTAGTATGTATTTGTACCTATAATTAATTAGCTTAGAAAATACTAATGAAATTTTGGAAATCACAAGAAACATCAAAAAGATAGTGTAATTACACTCACATGATGACCATTATGCTGATCAGAGTTATCCATATCAAGTATATCAGCTGGTCTAATAACAGCTTCAGTTTCAAACTGTGCCACATCTGGAAGATCAATATCATCCATAGGAAGTGGCTTGCGTGGTGACTGTGCTAGCAACTTGTCCATACCCACAACTGAACCCGGTACAAATACCGGAGCGTCAGGATTAAGTGGTGAGCTGTTCATTTCTGAGCAACTTTCTGATGCAGACTGAAATTGAAATAAAATACCTAAGCTAATCATTAAGTTATTACTCATTAGCAAGAAATAAAATTTGAGGTTTACTTCTATTAGAATAATTTACATAAAGATTAAAACAAAATAAATGAAATGATGAATGATGTTTGAATTTTTCACTTCATCAGTTTCCTTCCTTCCTCATCTTTTGCATTAAAGAGAACAATTTATTAAGAATAATTGTACGAATAATAATTACTATTAAAACTGTATATAATGGAAATTGCTATGTCAAAACACATGATAAAACATTTAAAAAGAAACATGTTGTCATATAAACATGCTATATTCTGATTTTCCTTAACACTATTAAAAAATGAATTTAAAATATATATTTTAGGTATAATTTGTTTTAATAAAAGTAGTATTGGTGTGTCTAAAGGGGCAATATTTTTGAAGTGAAACTTCTTATGCGACTTCCAAGTGTTAAACGTTAAACCATTTATCGCACATTATCGGTCTTTCCTCTTTGTGTGAGCCAGAGCGAGAAAGTAAATGTCAGTGTGTATGTATATTGCACACTGTTTAAATAAAATAGAAAATGCCTTTTAAAATGAAGTTTTTACAGCAATACAGTTGCTGGCAACATTGCTAGCAAGTACAACCAGACTTCGCAATATACAACAATATTTTTGTTATGGCCTGGTCATATAGCCCCACATTTTTGGTATCAGGTTTACATGAGTTACGTTTCCGCAAATCAACATCTATGTGCGCCTATTTTGCATAACACATTTTTGGTACAACCAATGCATTTTTTGTGTTACAGGACAATCTCATGGTAATTGAAATTACTGTGATATTACCCCACTAGCTCTATTGTTTTGTTCAGTGATATAGGTGAATCTCTTTCTATTGACATGAAGTTTGTTGTGTGACCCATGTACAAAACATATTGGTATAACCATACTGGTTCAGACATATTACTGAGATATATTGCATGAAAATATGTGATACTATGGGCATTAAATGTTTTTAGATGGCCATAAATTGTTTTGTCACATATTGCATTCAAAAAATATTACCCGTTCAAAAGAACCTTATTTTATACAAAATTACAATAAAGATCTGGATCTGGAATGAGTGAATGAATAATATACAAAGTTAATTATTGTGTTAGGAAGTAAAAAAAATTAAATTTCAAATTTGAGTATGGAATATTGTATATTATAACAGAATATGATAAAAAAATATATTTATTCCATAGTTATGGGTTTAAATCTTATTATTAATGGGGATTTGGGCAAAAGAATATGCCATGTTGAAAGTGTTAAATGAATGTATTAAAACAAACGGTAAAAATAATAAATTTTGATAATTATGTACTTACAATTTCCTGGCAAGGTGTTTGTGAAAGAGGCGGCTCCTCGTGATCTTCGCTCGGGGTATGTTTTTCCTGCTCACCTTCACCTTTGAAGTAATTCCACTCGTCTTCGGAGTCCTCGCCACTCTCAGCTACATTATCCAGTAGAGCACCATCAACGTGGCCGTCTCCCACTACACATACCACAATAAAAAAAACACTTTATTTACCTTTACCTATAAATATACCCAATATGTATAGCGGGCCGACAGAGCATCTGGTTTTCATGTTAACACGCACCCTATTATCAAAATCGGCGGAATGTATCAACAGGTGACACACCCTTATGAAGAAAAATATGAATCGCTCGATATGTTAACGTAAACACCAACAAGAGAGCGCAATAATTTCGATTTATTACCTCCGGCCTATCGGTCAATGCCAATACAGTTTACCGGTCGCGAATTCAAACTTGCTACTTTATGGACGCCATTTCAAGCAGCGGCTAGGGCGACACGCCCCGAAGAAACGCGAGAAACTTTCAAGAATTTGAAAACACTGTAAACTTGCAGGATTTTTTTACTCACAAGTGAAAGAGGGATGCGTCTTCAGGCAGGCGGCCCGTTCTATTTCCAGAACGCCGCTCTGCATGAATCAACACAGAAATAACCTTTCACAAACCGTTCGGTATGTGAAAATAATCAACAACATTCGCTAAATAGGTACCACGTACCGTGAACGATAATTCCACTACACGAAGTATTATATTCACTGTTGCCGTAATATTCGGGTATCAAAATAATAAATTAATGTAGACAAAGCACCGATACAATAGAGAAGCGAGTTTAGAGAGCCAACACAGTTCCACGCGACGTACAACGAGCGACTGCGATAGAGTCGGGCGCGGGCGGGGGCCGAAACAAGCGGGACGGCAATTGAACTGGGGGAGCTAGCAAGAGACGGGTAATATTCATACAATCACAATAGGGATGTCCCAGGGAAATACTCTAATATTTTTGTTCTAATACCGATACGTAAATGATCAAGAATTTCATCATCCTTCAAAAGATAATTTGAAACTGTAAATTTTGGAGAATATGTGTGTTTATTGATATTGATATATAAATATTGATAGCGACCGATGGACAATTGCTCGTATTAAAGAGCCTAATTCACATAAAATTTACGAGTTCTTTGATGGTTTGGCCATTAAACAATAATGTAATCATTTATTTATAAATAAAACAATATAAGAGTATATAAAATAATAACTATACAAAAATATAAATTGCAATACTTTTCTATATGTTTTATGGGTGAAGATATTCAAAATGTATTTTTATAATTACGGAATATAATTACATTGAGTATCACAACTTTACATACCTAATCTACATAGAATAAAATGTAAAAAGCTTGCTGCATTAGAGTGCACCACTATACAAACCATTACTCGTATATACATAAATAGAATTATTTGAAGTGAAGATGGATATAATTAACAACAATACGTAGGAAGTTGCTTTCATTTTAGTATAAATATTTATGTATATCAGAAAAAGCGAGCTCGCTATATTATAATGGTGACCTGGGGCCCAAGTCTGCTAACAAAATAGTGTTTGAATAGTGTGTCGATAATATGTCAATAGACATTTGGTATTCTCCTATTTCTTTATCATTCTATCGGAACACCACTGACTCATTTGGTAATCTGCTCTACAGTCGCGTCTCAATGATATTTCGATAGCACCTCTATAGTAGGTAAAATTGTATTCTCTTAAATGTTAACAGCTTTATCAATCGTACTTCTATGGTGTTTTGACTATTGAGTAGCCATTGAATAACAACAGCGTTTCTTGTACGATTACTTGCACGTTTCCTAAAAATAATATCAATTGATAGGCACCACCAACGACAGATATTGCCATCCCATTGACACACTATCACAACACTAAAGAGATTCTATCACAACAGTAATGAAATTTTAGCAGAATACCAAATTTGTTACAATTTCGATATAATATCAGTAGAGTGTCGATATAATGACAATGGTATATTCTTAAATGTGAAATAGCAGACTTGAGCCCCTGGACGTTTAACAAACTGATTTGACTAAATACCCGTAAATTTATAATAGAATAAAGTAGGTAACAAAAAGACTTTACATAAACATTAATGTAAAAAGTGTGGTGAATAAGTGTACGAACTAAAAAATTTAACTATGAGAGATGGAAATATAACAAAAAGAGATCACATATATTTCAGAAAACTAAAAATTGGGCAATCTAATGATGGTGAAACATGAGTGATCAAACTAGTAATAATAAAATGTAATTATTTGACTTAGTTAATAGAGTTTATAAATCACTCAAAACGACAAGTCGACTCGTAGCGATTTTTGTAAAGATATACATGCATAATGATGGTATGTATGATATGCATTTATATACATGGTAACAAAAACTTTTAATTACTTATAATTTGATAAACATTATAATTTAGTAGTTAAATTTTGCAAAGTTTATCTACATAAAATTGTCCTAATGATTAAGTAATTTTCCTTCGTAAGGATTAATATATAAAAAAGGTCATGCCTAACAATAATGCACATAAATCATTTTTCAGTTTTCAATAAAACTTTGTCACAAAATACCTTATTTATTATGGCTTATGTATAAGAGATAGGCATATGGTCTCGCGGACTTTTTTACATGTACTAAGGAGCAATATTTTTGTAGAACATTGTATTTACATATCACTAAACATTACGCCAGCGCACGCGGATAAAGCAGTTAGGGTGCGCTATTTCTTGCGACTTACTTAACAAAAAACAATATTGAAGTCTAGCTGAGAGGTGTAGCCTAATGCTAGATAGCCTATACTATTCCTCGTGAATCTGGCTATCATAAGCTAAGTAATGTAAGATAATCCGTACGAGTATTCTTAGCTTGTTGAGCTTTTTGTAAAAAAATATACGATACCAATTGTATCTACCACCTATTGCAGTTAAATGTCGGTACCACAATTTTGATACAATATATTATCTGAATTTTTTTTTCATGAATCCTTATTCACTGAGTCTTTATACTATTACAGCCATATAAATTACAGGTTACATGTAAAGATTGATTACCCAGTATCTATTTATAGTTGTAGCTTACCTGTATCGGCGGGTGGCGTGGGCGGCGCTGGTTCGTGGTTTCTAGCGTCGGCATCAATATCATCAGCGTCGACAGCGGTCTCCGGGCCAAGATCTTCGCTATCACTGTCCGAGTTATCCACGGCGTTATCTTCGACTCCAGCGTGAACGTCGCCATTAGCGTCAGCGCACTCGTTGCCTTCGACATCGCCAGCTGCGGTCGGGACGTCCACTTCGCGCTTGCACGCCTCTGTCTCCAAGGGAAACGGCGGCGCCATCGCCAGAGGGTTGTCCAGCCTGAGTTTCAAGAATATCCTGGTATTAGTTTTAACAACAACATGCCAGATTTCATGATTCAAATTTATGCGGTCAAATCGGATTCATTTCACAAACTGTTCTAAATCGTTGTTTACATTCCGGTGTTCTAAGACTAATTCTAGTTTTCAGATTAACAGCGCATGTTACAATGAACTAAAAGTAAAATATTTTATTCATAAGTAGCAACCGCCCGCAACTTCGTGCGCGTTAATTACAATGTGAACTTTAATAAGAAAAAAACATAGTCTATAAAAATTTAATAACCATCTACACGAACAGAACTTTCTATTAGTGAAAGAATTTTCAGAATCGGATATTTCCTCCAAGAAACATATTCACAAATTTGACCTCTTTGTTCGCGTAAAATCTAGATATACCTATATATACATACAATAAAATTGAAGTGTCTGTTTGTAATGTCAAAATAACAGGTTTTTACTAAATGCATATGAAAGTATACACGATACCTATAACAAAAACCCCATTTTTTTTCTCTGTCTGTCAGTTTGTTCCGGGTATTCTCCGAAACGGTTGGACAGATTTTGACCGGACTTTCAGTGGCAGATAGCTGATGTTATAAGGCATAACTTTTAGTTTAGAAAAATAATTAGGGTTCAGCACAAAAAATAAAAATATATATAAAGTAAGAAACTGACTGGCTGACTGATTTACTTGACTGATTCAACGCACAGCCCAAACTACTGGAGCTAGGACCGTGAAAATTTGCATGCGGGTTCCATTTACACTGTAGGTGAGCACTAAGGAAGCACTTTTTGGAAATTCAACTCTTAAGATGGTGAAAAAGGGGATGAAAGTTTGTATGAAAATCCGTTTTTAAAATATTTTTCTACACGTGCGAAGTAGACCGCTAGTACAATATCAAATTTAATAAGACCAAAAAAATGCGCCTATACCACTAAGTGATAATTAATATAGCTTCCTATTAGTGAGAGAATTTTTTGAATCGGATTAGTAATTCCAGAGATTACCAAACATACAAATTTTATCTCTTATAACTATATATTTATCTAGTAACTATATTAAATTTAAAATATCCACTTCTCGTTCTACTTACTCATCTTGCATGCAAATACATTTAATGCTATTTTGAAATAAAATGTAATATAGAATATGGGTATAAAGTTATCCACTAAATTCTCATTACCACTTAATGTACCTACCTACCTACCAACATGTTAAACAAGAATTTTTTGGTAGGGGAGCGATGGGCTTGTTGTAATAGAGGTAACACGACTTTATCACCAAAAATTAAAATTTTAATATCATATTTTTTCAACTCAATCTTAACACAACATGACGTTATAAAAAGGCAAATCGTGAAAATTTATATTGAAAACATAGTAACTGCTCGTAGTCCAAAGCCACATATTTAAAATCTCTTTTAGAAAGAAATTTGAGTTCGTTTAAAAGAATAGTACAAATTATATAAAATGTATAGTTTAATAATCCAAATTTTTTTTAACATTTGTATTTGTATTGTTATTACTTTCCCCAATAGATCTTACAAGTAACCACAAGCACTAGGTAAGTTTTAACATTGCACATTTTTTGACAAAAGTGCTATTTATTTGTGAAGATATTAATAATAGTTTTGGTGTTTTATCAATTTGATTTAATAATGGAAGAGTTTAGATTCGTTTATTTAAAAACTGTTACGACAGGCCCCTCACTCCCCTCCCTACTTGAGCAATTGCCTTATCTTCCTGGCTTTAAAACTTAATGGTACAAGTTATTTTATCTTTTTGCATTATATGGAATGTGGTGTAATTGTTACAAAAAGTACAACTTAAGTAATTTTACATTATATATTTTTGTATTCGTTCATTAGTCATTTACATAAACTACATAAAAAGCTTTTCTATTCAAGTCCACCACAACACAATAAATAATATAGGCTATATACATATTTACATAATATGTACAAGTTGAACAATCTTAAATTACATTTTCTGGTATATTACAAACTTTGCAGATCAATTGCAGTTATTTTTTCTATTACAGGATAACAACACTGGAATATTTTTCCAAAACACGATAAGGCTGTTGATGTCATCAAAACTTTCATTTTCAGATTGTCGACTTGGAAAGAAGATAAACGTCCAATATTAAAATATACAAGGTCGCCTGTCACTGTCACAGTACAACGAGTAGACGTCATTCTAACGACATTTCTATACTAAGAACCGGTTAACCTAACAGAATTTAACTTAGCATTTGGTCCAAAACTTAGATGGTTACGTACATATTTATGCGAGCAGCGATCTTGTGTACGAAATATTTTAATAGAATATCGAATAGTAGCTGAATATTCGTTGCGGTATTACCAAATAAATAAACAACTTGTGAGGCATACTTCCAACCTATTGTAATAGGGATCGTACAAGTAGACTATGATGCCATCTACTGAAAAAATATTCTAACTTTGTGATGACAATGGATTTTTTGCATATTTTTTTTTAATAAATTCTATCAGTTTTACCGATGACTTAATAAAAATGTGTTGTTATATTCATGGTTGTTCGAATCTATACTAATATACTCGTAAAGCGAAGGAGTTTTTTTGCTTGTTATCGCTAATCTCTGAAACTACCAGTCGGAATCGAAAAAATCTTTTTTTTTTGTATATCATAGCCAGATTCACGGGAATAGTATAGGCTGTTTAGTATTAGGCTTATGGCATACAAGATTAGTAAATTAAATACACAGGTGAATTTTATCATTTCCAAGAAAACTCATTTATTATTTAACCTATAAATGTAAATAATGGACGAATTAGGTGAAAAATCATATAGTTAAAAATGAAATAGTCAACTTATGTATCTTAAAATGAAAAACAAAATTATAAGTTCACTGAAAAAAATGAATGGTTTGGAAACTAATATATGCATAGAATTAAAACACTTAATTCTATTATAAATATATGATTTTATGATAATTCTTAGGGTTGAATTTTAGATTACAAACGTTTAATTTTAATGATGTAAAAGGGTGGAAGAGAAGGGCAGTGAGAGGAGGATAATCCTCTGTTAAGGAAAAAGCGTGTAAGCAATTGGTTGTTGAGACATTTAATTCTAATTTTTTGAGGTTATGTGTATTAAATTACACTTATTATTATACAAATTACAAGTATAAACCATTACTTGTTAAATATTAATAGTAATAAAATTTAATGTATGAAAATAACGTAAACAGTTAAAACAAATGCTCAGAAACTTATAAAATTTAATTAAATATTAAAGAAATTTTCTCAAAAACTGTTTGTTTCCGTGCTGTGAAATTTTATTTCTAGCCTAATTATACAACGATCTGACTGTAAAAAAGAATGATATCTCAATTGGACGGTAAATAATCTAAAGTTGAGGTATTTTTAGTGTTATTCATATAGGTAAAGTAATGCTTTTTGCAAACGATTCCTCACAATAGTGTACAAATATGATACCTGAGAGCGTGACTGTCGGCATAAATGGTGTCTCTATATTTTGTGCACGAATACTTATTAATTAAAGAAAAGGGTAATCATAAATAATCTTCAATGTCATTCATCACGTGGGAAAATGCATGTGGAATGTAATTGATTTTTTTTCAATTGTAACCAGAACAAGACAAAAAAAATGCGCTTGATAGCGAAACTTACATTCTATTATCGCAATTAAGTTTGACCGTGATAGCTTATTTTTTCTAATTACGTTTGTACGAGTATCATTACAAGTGCTTTAGGATACAAAGAATGTTACCTATATTTACTTTGCCTAGACATCAACATTAAATATAAGTTACTTTTTTTCCGTTATAGGTTTGGCGTAGTGGCCACAATCTCACCTGATGTTAAGTGACGATGATAACACGCTAAACCTAGTGGAAGACTGGCTCTCAAGTGCAGCTGCCGAAACACACCTATTGGTGCTTGGCGAAAGATTTTCAACTTAAGGGTGGTAGCTAGCCAGGCGGGCATCAGAAAAAGTCCTACCACCATGCTATGGTTTCTTCACGATGTTTAACAACCAATGCGTCCTTGATTTCTTGGAGAGATTACAATGACGAGCTGTCCGTATTATGAATCATACTGAAATCGCTAAGTACTTATTATAGAACCGTTTCAGATGCGAAGGAACATTGCCTTGCTTAGCGTTTTATAGTCTGTATCATGGTGAATGTGCTGAAAGTAGTAGTACAGTAGCCGCTTACCATTAGGCGGGCCGTATGCTTGTTTGTCACCTTAGATGTATAAATATATATTATATACAATGAAACTAGTAACCGCTTGCTAGAATAAAATATAAAATGTAGTTTTCTATCAATGAAAGAATTTTTAGAATCGGATCAATAGTTCCGGCAGTTACCGTAATCGTTGTTGAAACAAAGAAACAAACTTTACCTCTTTATAATGATAATATTTAACATAGAATATTTCATTCAACTAAACTAATACTTTTAATTAAAAACAGCATATAATTAGTTCCTTTTTACTCCTTCTTCCTTTTATTATTTCCTTAAACAGTTTTTAAGTTTAAACAATTTAATTATATTTTATTTCCAATAAAGTTTATATACCTATGAAAAAGGACAATTGTCAAACAATATCCATTATAGCCTTTAATTAGAATTTGTCTTTATTTCCTCAAGTTATACATGATAACATTAATTAATCTATTTTAGTTAAAATAAACTAAGACAATATTAAGTTCTCGTATAGAAACGTTCAGAGTAGAATAAAAGTTGTTCTAGGTATTGTCACGGAACTCACCCAAGCTCCATGGGCGGGCGGTTGTCGGCAGCGATGACACGCGGGTCCTTTAAGAACACCACGATTATGGAGATGTTATCAGCCGAACCTTGCCGCTTGGCCTGCACGATAAGACGCTTCGTCACCGCCTTCAAGTCATCTGAACAGAACACAAAAAGAAACCTAATTCAGTGAACAAGCCACAAAAGGAAATTATGTGTAATTAAAAATCTTGCTATGTATAACTTTTACAATAATGAATTGTATGGACGACCGACGAGAGTTTCTCAACGTTGTCATTATCCTCAAAATATTTGTGTGTCACCTAGCGCAAAGTCAAAGTGTTGTAAAGTCTATTATGTGTGCGATTTGTTGCGGCACAATGGTGAATAGCGCCGCGACGCCGACGGATATGGAGTAACGATGTTTATGTTTCAATTTGCCACAGCGCCGGCTCTATGTGAGGATGTCCTTGTTCTGTCTCAAAGTGGACGGGGTGATTCACTGGCCAAGGAACTGTATTGTATTATTAACGAATATGAGTACGTGATACGCCTTCGCATTTTTAATTTCGTTAGTTAGAAATTGTGTTACATTATCACAAAGGACACGACCTTGATACAGCATTACAGGCTAGCCGAATTCATGACACATTGCATTACCGTGAAAACAGAATTATGAGCCGAATTCGCATGAGACACGGATTAATTAAATTTTTTACATGTCACCCATAAGTTAATTAATAGTGTCAGACGATATGACCTATTTTAAGTAACATGCAAACATTTGCCCTCATGCACACGCAAAGTGGTATTGTTTTATTTAAGACTTATGTATTTTATAGTAATTTGTTTAAACATGATAATAATTAGACTAATTTTAATAAGGTTGTCATTGTTCTCATTAACCGGTAGTTGGTTGGGTGTGTCACACCCTGTCCTAGAGCGCAGGGTGTGTCCGTCAGACCGGTATTTCAGAATGTACATAGGACATTTCGACAACGCCGCCGCGCGCCGACTCGTTTCAAACTAACCGCTGCCGCCTGCCACGTCACGTCACGTCGCGTCGCGTCGCGTAGCATCATCTAAGCACACACCTTGACTCCGCTCGCTATTTCGGGGCGCGGTCGTCGTCACCGCCCTTGCTTTTTACCCTGTTTGGTCTGGCTCCCGGCCAACCGCGCCCCAACTACTCTTGCACCGACCGATCTAATTCCATATAAACTTATTAATTAGATTTATACATTCAAGATAAAATTGGACGATGAAAAGCAACAAAACGTATTTCCATCCTCACAAGTAACTGTACCTTACATTGTATGAGTAAATTAAACTAAAACGTACATCTTTAGAAAGCATCTTTATTAGTAAACGGGCAACAGAAGATATAACTTAACAGCGCGTTACGTTTTTAGGGTATACTTGCTGTACCCGCGGATCCACTTGCGTGGAGTACAGAATGCCGTCGGTCGAGCGCACGCGCGAATCGTGCTACCCCTGCTCAAAAAGACGGAAGACAAAAATGCTTATTGTGGATGTTCCTTAAAAGATAAATATATGCTATCGCTGATTTTTTTGCCACCTGCCATTTCTCATCTATACTTAAGTTGTAACAGTCCCTTGACAATATCGGTCATAGTAATTTAAAAATATTAACTTCAGAAATAATACATTAGCTTCAAATCATATACATACACATCATACTGACTTGTCTTGATTGAAATTAAAAAAGATCCTAAGCGGTAACCACACTGTTTTCATATGTTTATGACTTTATGTAAAAAACTTTTCTTAATGAATGATACAAATAAATTTTGCAAAAATGCCAAATTAAATATGATATTCCAGCTGACATCTGGTTGAACGAATAATTCATCATAAAGGACAATATCAGCATAAAATTATGTACGTTAACGTCAGCCTATTTTAAGCTCACTACAGTTCTGACATATATAGTAAATGACAAAACTTAACGGTAAAACTCTTTTAGAAAATAACGTAATAATTTCATATTAATATTAAAACAAATAAGTAACCTCATTATGTATATCATATAACTTCACATTAGATATTTTACAAAGCAGGCTTGGATATGCAATAAACGGCAGAAGACCCGGGGTGAGGCAGGGTGGCACGAGGGGCGGTCGGAATCAAGTGCAATTTTCCAGCACGCCCGTCCCATCCGACTTGAAGCAGCGTCTAGCTCTCCGGTACACGGTTAGATTATAATCGGCAATAACTGTGCTTATAGTCGCATATTAATGGAACCTCTCACGGAACGTTAATATTATTCTTTAATAATAATAATAATGTATTGTCACGGTCTAAACATTACCGGCAAACGTTATTATTCCACAATGCTTTATTTTAGACTTGTAATAACGCTATTATGACCGTTATTTAGGCACAATGACATCATCAGTAACTATTTATTATGCAGATGTGAGTTTCCTCGTGCCATACGTCTTTAGTACCAAGTCTTAAATAAGTCCATAAATTATATAAGTCGTAAAATATAATACAACTAAGTAGAAGTGTGCGAATATTCGAATTATGCATCGACGAATCGAATCGAACAACGGTTCGAATACTCGAACTACACAGAATAATAATTCGATTCGATTTGAACACTATTTGCACACCTTTACAATTAAGAAAATAATTAGGCAGTATTCTAAATGGCTGAAACAAAATCAAAGTAAGCTTCTGTTTTGTCTATAGTACAGCAAGGATAAAAATAACATAATTATTAGACTGACATGGGTATAATTATTCACAGACGTGAAAGTAATCAGTACGTCGCATCGCGACGCATACGAGAATAAATCTTAGTAGGAATCTCCATTGGAAATTCATTGAAATTTTATTTATACGCATTAAGACAAGCATATTTATTAATAAGTTATGGTTAAATACTATACTTCTTTAGGCGAGTTATGAAAAAAATATGAGAGTGATTTTTACGATGCCAGCGCACATTGTAACAAAAAGTGAACACTATTATGAAGTAACTCGTTAAACCATTTGATTTATTGAGGTGAAGATACAAGTAGTCACCCGATGTTACGTGTCACATAAGCTTACACGCATCCACTTTTAAATATATCATATATGAACTCTGAAATATGGTAAAATAAATATAGTAATATAAAAATTAGAAAAACTTATGTCCTGTCCAAAGGGTAAATTAATGCACATGATAATAATATAATAATCAATTAGAAGAATAAAACAATGATGACGATGGATTGAAATCTATGCCAAAAATAGGCCATCATGAAATATTTATCTTTATAGCTGTTAAAAATAGTGGGTATCTAACACGCCTAAACCACTCCTTGTACAGAACACGAGATTATGTAATTTCCTATTCTAATGGATAATGTCGCCGTAATGTCATAGTTAAGAACATTCTCAGGCGCCTATGACACATTTTCTGCCACATTACAATTAGACGGTCAATAGTCCCAAAAACGACAAACTTATTACTTCATCCGTAAAATAGGATTTTATACTATACTTCGGTAAATATGTATACTTACAATTGACAAATGAAATAATAAATAAAAGCACGTATCTGGGTATAGTCTACAGATGCCACGATTCGATTACCATTCAGTATTTCATTAAGTCAATCTCATTTGCAATAATACTTTTCTTTTCTATAACTCCATCTTCTTCCATATTTTCTGTAGCGACTTCCTCAAACCAACTCGTAAATGAAACAAACGTGCCTCCCGCACCGCAACCGCACGCACTTCAATGAGACAGGTCACTGTCATTTCACCTGTCACTCGCGCCGAATATTCAGCGACCGAATATTCGATATTCAGTAAAATCACTATTCATGGCATCTCTAGTCACCTCTATGGTAAGTTATAAAATTGTAAGATCTTTTTGATAGAGTAATAATTATATTAAATCTTATTTTTATTATGGGATATGTAGATTTCACGTAACAATGATCCAATAAAATATTTGGTTCCATTAAGTATTTAATATTTAAATAATTTGGTATATGAACGTAAACCAATTTTTTACGAGGTTTAACTAAGTTTTAATTTAAGTAAGGTAAAGAATAAAATTCTAAAAAATCTGCATCAGCTTCGAACAACAACGAAGGTGTGAAATTTAAACTGAAATAGGCGGAGACAGTTTGAAATAGAACCGTACGAGACGAAAAAGGATGAGTTGATAGAGATAGAATAGAGTATGGGAAGGGAGAATGCCTCCCCGGTCCCTGTCGGCGCGGGTCTCTCGATATTATTAAATTTATGTTGAATACATCAACTGCAGTTACCAAGTACAATGCCTATGTTTATATAACACTCTAGGGTTACGCGTTTTCATTGCTATATTTTTATTATATCCAAAAATATTTATTATGATTAGATATACTTCAGAGTATAGAGGTAGGGAACAGAGGAATCTCTATGGAAATTTCTCTCTACTTGAAACAGTCCAACAGGTGAAATACTTCCACCTTACAAGATCACAGCCAAATAATCTTGTGTTTTTGGTAATGTAATCTTGTAATTTTTGTTCTGCGGTGAGTAGGTTCCATAGCTCCGTATAGAAAGGGAGTTCAAGGTCAGCAACGCGCTAGTGATATCTCTGGTGTAACATACGTCCATTGACTACGGTAACCGCTTACCATTAGGCAGGTCGTACGCTTGTTTACTACTTAAGTGGACTTGTTCATTTATAAAACTTATATAATCAATATGAATACCGCATACCAGTTGAACTTAGTGTATTTGTAAACTAAGCCCAAAAATAATAATAATAATAATAATAATAATATTAATTAGTTACATGTTACCTGAATGTTAACTGAATTTCTAGGCACATGTAGATTTTGCAAATTTCGATGCGACGTGACCGTTAAGCTTTAGCGATTTTAATTACTAAAATCAACAAATCTCAATTTGAAAAATGCCTTTTCAAAACAAGCTTTTATCGTTAGAACGGGCTATATAATTAAATGCGCATTCAAAGGAGAATAATGTCCATAGATATATGGAATTCCGTCTCATATTACGTCTAAGTCAATCTTTGTTTATAATATTCTAGATTTACTGTATTACAAAACCACAAATGTTATTTTTTACAACAAAAACCGGGTTCCGAAGATTTTTGATAAAATCTAACAGAACCTAAAAACTAGGCATGCGTCGATACGTTGCTTTACTAATACAGTATGTATGTAAAGTATTAAGTAAGTGGAATGGAACGCAACGTCTACGGAAAATGTCTATTGCGTAGTATCAATTACACTACTTTTTTGATTTAAATATTCCCACCTAGAAAAACAAATTCCGTAAACAAATAGTAGTAAATAATATGAAAAAAAAAAAACAATTGTATCTTAATATAGAGGCATGATAAAATTTGGTACCATGAATGGGCATTCCCCTTTTGCTTTGCCCCAGCTGACTGTTGAAGTGTTTTCTTGTCGAAAGCCAACCCTGGGTGCAGCAGCCAGGATATAATGCATTTAAAAAGCGGGCAACCAGTGTATCTAAATTTTCGTGTCCAAACTATTGACAGTTAAGGAGTTCTTTCGTTTGGAGCCAATCATGGGTGTGGAATCAGGTCAAGCTTAACTTAAAAATCCATTGTCTTCGGAACTGAATCAACGTATAAAAATTCAACTCCGTAGGATAAGGAGAAGTGGGCCTAATGTAACTTGCAAGATTTGATAGCAGACAGACGTGTGAAACTAAATAAAAGCATGTAATAATGAAAACTTTTTATGCAAACATTATCATTATCAAGACGTTTTTAAGTTAAATTCAGACAAACAAACACACAGACAAGTAAAAAAATCTTTTATATATTTGTGATCAGTGGTATTCATTACAGATTATGAAATTTGGATAAAAATACATGTACCTACATTAAATTGCCGATTTATTCATACAGATATTAACATTAATTGGTATTTTAGTATATAAATTACGAAAAATGTATTAAATTAATCTGCACAATACACATATAGTTTGTATGTTATTCACATGACGTGCATTGCGAAACGGTACCAAATCCCTGCCGACGTTAAGTCTGCGGTTTAACCACACCGCGAGACTGATACACAGAATTACGTTATAGTTGTTTACGCAGTCACTATATAAATAGGTATAATCTATATTTAAACACAGTGTAGATAAAACAGGCAAAGGATATAAATAACTCTAATATGATAAGCAATATAGTACAATATTACAGTAATAAGTAATAACTAATACGCCGGCTTACGCTACCCCGATATACATACACACTAATTTGAAGTTATGAGATTTTGCAAGATGCGACAATAATTTGCTATAGATCAATAGAAAAAGTGTTAAAATTTTAGAAAACATAGTCCTCAACGAAAGAGCGTATAGTTACAAAACGGGGAATAAAAAAACCATAATTAGAGGATATTTTAGCTGTCTCAGAGGGCTTTTTATGAAGCCGTATTTCTGTCAATGAATTTCAATTTATTTGTTTTCTTTTTTGTTATACATACATAAATATAATTATTGTTGATAAGACCTGATTATATATTTTCATTAAAATTATTGCATTTATATTCGAATAATCGGATACATCCATGAAAATCAATTAATTAAAGTTTTATGTAAATAAAGCGAAGAGAGGCGATGTTTGCACTCACATTATCGTAAGAAGACAAACATGACAGGAGTACTTAGTGTATATCGGCTCAACGTTTCCGGCCTCAGCCAGTAAGTACATAGGCGTCGCTCGCGTCGACGCGACACATGACTAATATAGGACAGGACTACTTCCACACTAAAAGCTTTTCCGATACACTGTCACATGATATTACGACGAAATCCGACATGTTTGATAATGGCCTCACTTTAGACACATCAATACGTTATTAAAAAGATAATAAGAAAATAATAACCGTTGTGTATTTATTACAATAATTACACATAATTAAGTAATAACAAAAAAAAACTTGAACTTTTTGAGGAGTTCGTCTTCGAAGTCCAATGAAATTAAAATGGGTCCAACCTTGTGGTATCTATCCCCTTTCCAGCAAAAAAAAAGAATCATCTAAATCGGTTCATAAACAAATAAGTTATTGCTGAACATCCATAAACAAATATACATCCGAATTGAAAACCTCCTCCTTTTTTAAGTCGGTTAAAACGAAAAATAACAATACATATAATATAAGTAATAAATGCGACACCATACTTATTGCAGATTGGTAAAATGCTTGTATTCAGAATGCCTACATTTTCCGTAAAATTCATGCAGTTATAAAATCTAACGGTGGACCTAAAGAAAACCAGTAAATTGAATATAAAAATAAAAAGTATTTTTAACTTTAAAAAGTTAAAATGCAGTATATTACATTTAGCTTGCTTTATAAGTTACGTAATTTTATTATTTAATCAAAATAAATTACACCTTATTTATATCTATCTATCTTCTCTATGAAATGATTCAGGTCTGCCGTTGTGCGCGTATCACGCAAAAACTACTGGATAGCTTTTATCATTTTTATTTTGTTTTCCTTTTTTTATACTTGGTCTTTATTTAAAAAAAAATATAAAATGTTCATTCAATAAAAAGTTATTAAAGTTTTAAGAAACTACGATTTTTATAAGCACTGCGCGTGCTTCTGTTAAACACGCGAGCAATGCCGCGGGCACAGCTAGTAAAATACGTCTCATATATATACACATTTTTCGTAATAAGTATATCAAAAAATTCAATAAAAAACGGACAAGTAGCAAGTAGAACTCGCGCCCTGAGGGTTCCATATTTACATGTTTTACAAAAAACATTTTTGTACATTAATTATCCTTGCAATCTTCATCATCTCTGATTACCTAACTGGATCGGAAAATCGGGATACTTAAATGTGTTTTTTATTGCGTTAATCTAAAAATTTATTTATTGACAGAATATGGCTAATAAAATACCGCAACCAGTTTTCGAGAAGTTTTCGCCAGACATGCGTACAGGAATATTAATTATCCTTTAAATATAAGCATACGTTATTTTTTTTTCATTTTAGTTACGGGACCTTAAAAGCCTGTGAGCCCATTGATGGTAATCCCTTAAAATTAAATTCACGTTCTACAATGGGTACCGCAGCTAATTTCAGAGACGCAAAAATCGTTTGCGATCATTGTGTCTAACCTTTAATTTAAAATAATAGTTACAGTTCAGTTACACAAACTGACGTCTCTTGCATAGCTGACAGTTCAAACACACACAGTTAACGTAACTTCTTCTATTCCTAGCAGCATCCTAGACTCGAATACTTATCTGCTAGATTATTTTTTTATTCAACAAATCAAATGTACTAAGCTATATTTTAAAATAAAAACATCGCAAACAAAATTGGCCGAGTTAGACCAATTTTGTTTTGAAATATTTACTTCCGGTTTTGTACATTTTTTTTACCAGTTTCATTTTATTTTTAAAAAAGAACGGAATATTTTTATATAATTATATATTAATGTAAATTTATTCAATTCGAATAACTACTTCCAAATAATCCGAATTTCAATTACGACTATACTTTAGAAGCCCATAACTTAACGAATAAAAATCGTAAAAAGAGTAATTGTGTGTTCACATTCATCATACCTTCTACAAGTACAATTAGGCCGAATATGAACGAATTTCAGAACTCACTGTTTTTCGCTGTTCGCTTCACGTGTAATGGCCCTATTATAAACACGTGAAGTGGATTACAAATATAAACTGAGAACATGTTTTTTGAGTTTTCACAAAACTCCTTAGATAGTCCTGACAAGGGAGCCACCATCTTGTTAGACTTTGAATATTGTAAAATACTACGATGCAAGAAACATAAATTACTAACCTTATGCAGCTTAAAAACATTAACACTGGCAAGTGCTTCCGCGACGCGAAAACAAAAAGAAAAAGAGAAATTTCCAAAGAGATTTTTCTGTGTCCTACCTCTCTTAAGTAGCTCTTTTAGTAGTAATCTTAATCTTCATATAACCTACACTTATAGAAACATTTTCTAATAATAGATTAGTGTTGTCAACGAATTTATCGCGATTTTATAGAAACTCGTTTAATTGTTAGTGCGCACAGCGGAGCGTAATGAAATTGAGTGGGAACTTTCATGCACGCTCGGCGTTCATCACTGGACCGGTAATTGGTTTGCGAGCGGGCAAACGTGACTCGGAACTTGTAGGAAGAGCTATACGTAGCGCCATCGCGCCGGGGATCCTTCTAATTAATGTTGGCAGTGCACCCAGTAACCACCACACCGGTCTCATTGGCTTCGTAATTGGAAGACAACCCGTCGGGCTGTATGTCGCCCTCGTGCCGTGCCTACACTGCGCTACCTCCCATATTGTACCTACTTCTAGAAAACATGTTAGTCTTACTATTAATTACTTACATGCCTACCGTTTATGGTGTTTTAGACATTTATATAAATCAAAATGGTGCTCTTATATTTGGTCTATTATTATGTGAACTTGGTGTATTATATTATTATAGATAAAAGCTATTTAATTTTTTTTTTGGAATTATTAGTAAATATATACATCAAATTGGAACTTAAAAACACTACAACACATTAGTATAACAACAGTTATACTACACATCAATTTAAGTGTAATGTACAAAAGCAAAATGACTATAATAGTTTCGATTCCACTATTAAGTTATAGAGGTTGAACCTAAAGGGATGACACAATAACGGTAATAATATTTAGTGGAATTTTGATGAACATATTGTACTCGTTTACACACCAATTAACCCATATATTAATCCAGTAGAATGAACAGTGTGAAAGATGAGAATCAGACCTATTGTGGAATACATTGTTCCGGGAAATGACACGAACCTTGCAAAATACTAATATAAAACTAGATAATGTATTAACGGTAATAAACAATTTTGTAACCTGGTACTGTCGTTGCAAACATATCGTGTCCGTTTCAAAGAATAGATCGGTGGTTCTTTGAATTAATGTTCGATATAAATAGTTATTAGTGCGGTTGACTTGTTTCAGTGACAAATCACGCCTGTATTTTGCGTTTGCATGCAAAGCGATTGCGGCTACCCACAAGTAGTACCACCTGTATCGAGCAAAATACCTATACTGTACACATTTTTTGTCCTGATGTTATTCCGTACCATATTTTATAAATAGTCGATACGATAAGGCGTCTTCGAAGAAATAATTATTGTAGTAATAATATCGATTTATTGCTAGTACAAAATTTCCCGGAACCAAAAAAAAATAAACGTTAAAGGCATGTGTAATATTTATGGATAATAACAAATTTATGATCCAGTGGTGTACTAATATTAAAGATAGTTTATCAGTTTAGTGAAAGCGTTACCCATGTGAAACAATCTTCGCATATACCTACTGTTGTTATCAGATAACATTGGTTATAATGAAGTTTTATACACATTTCAGGTTAATAACCAGACAATATATAACAGCAAACTACCACGGCACATCGTTTGCGTTCTACCATTTGCCAAGTGTCATTGATCCCGCGACGGAAAGCGTCCGCCGTTTTGTATGCGGCGTTGTGTGAAACAAGTCCAAATTTAATGCACGCACGTACATTTAGTATGACTTCAACAACATTTAAGCCATTTCGTCCCTGATCCAATAATCAATCACGAACAAAGAACAAACTGCGAATGATCACGCTTTTATCAGTTCAATGAAATTTTCGCAAATATCCAAATCACGAACAAATCACTCGTCCGGACAGCGACCTCATACTGATAATTTGCATGACCTTTGCCTGATCGGGCGGGCTGCCATCCACGGCCAGTATAGTTCTTTGAATAAGCTGGTCTTGTCTGCCGGCAATGGTCGAATATCGGCTCTGTTAACATGAAGCATTAGCAGGCGGTTGTTGGCAGTTCACACTACAGCATATCGACAATTCAAAAAGTGACCGTGATGTTATTACGTAAAAAACGCTTGTAAATTTTGTTCTACCCTAAAAAAGAAACTGGATGAAAAGTGGCTTCAAAAAAGATAATCAAAATCTTACATGACATTGGTACGTGCACTAATGCAGTCTCATCAGAAAAATATTGCACAGTCAAAATGATAGAACTGAAGGCACTTGACTGACACGCGATGAAGCTCAGCAAGCTGCCGGTAGACAGCCTGCAGCAAGTCTGTTTTTGATTTGGCCATGAGATCACGAACTGCCCGGCCGATACCTATCGACTAATACTCGCGTCGCCGAGAACCATACACTGGCAGTTTTCTTAAGCCGTCAGTCTAAAACCCTAAAAATAAACTGTAATTCTGTGATCTATTACGATAAATTGATAGGCTAATAACAGCCAGCAAACTGTTAATCAATGGAGACTTTTAGGGAATTTTCTAATGCCAGTTTGGTTAGCTAACAACCTCAAATTCTGAAATTCTGTCGCGAAAACCCTACAGGCATGTTCCGTCCAGAACTACACTTCAGAGCCAGTATACCGTCTTCCGAACATATTCGACTCAACGTCACTAAATATCAGGTGAGACTGTGGTCAAACGCTAAAACCCTAACAATATAAACAAAATGCAAATTCTTCTATATTAAAATATTATTTATTTTAAATAAAAAAAACTTATATAAACATACATAAACTAAATAGAAACAAATCTGACTAAAGATTTTACTAAACGTTGTTTCCGTCCAAAAAAAGATCTCTGTTACTCAAGTCGCGCCTAAAGAAGTATAATTAAAGTAAGAAATAAACAGTAGGTAAGTGATACAAGTCCTTTAGTTTGCGCAGGTACCAGGCGATATCGAGGTCATCTCGGTTTGTCATGAATGAATCATGCAACGAGCTCACGTAAATATATCCCGTCTGAGACACGTTGACTTATTTATGTTACAAACATTAAGTAAAGTTTGAAATGTTTTCAATTAAAATTGATTGATTCTGAAACAGCCGTAGGTAATACGAATGAACGGAGCTCGATATGAGGATACCTGTCCAGCACTGATAAAGTTAGTAAAGTTCAATACACGTTAGAAGTGGTCAGTCCGGTAGGCGCGACGTTAATGCAAAATCCTTGTACTGTCGCAAATATTTGCGAGGGCGGAGGGAGCCCTGAACTGGGATGAGTTCACGAGGAACAAGTTGATTAAGGTTAACATTTTCTACTTTTTGTTTTTTTATAAAAATGTGACTGCTTTACATACCATCAAGTAACTGGGACTTCATCCCTTCCCTACCTCTTCGTCTAACCCATATTGAGATAAAGATAAGCATTGCTTATATTTTATCAACGTTCATAAGTGGCGGTACATGTTTAATACGAATTAATCAAGAAGTCTGCAATTCATCGCAGTTCTCAGGGTACATGTGTATATAGATGATGAAAAAACTAATTGAATAATGAGCATACGAGCCTTAACACCCTATATTTTTCTCGAATCGCATTTAAGTATTTTAATTAATTGATTATCACAACATATACATATAATGTGATATGTTAAGTAATTAACTTTATAAAATCCGGTCTAACAACACTGACTGCATTGATGACATTCGTATGATACGAATAGTAGACGGTTTCCATTGTACCAACTACCAAAGTTACTATAGTTCTTGCTACATCCTTACTCGTCACTGTATTTATAACGGTGAAGTCTGAATACGAATAAATTGCATTCATATATAGGTGGATAATTACATCTTCAATATGCAATATGCGCCGAGCAAGCGGAGCACGTCACCGGCTTGACCCGTTCTACCTACAACGCAATCATTCGCAATTTCCGAATCGTATGTACCGCTCCTGACTGCATTTATCGAATTATCTCATCCGAGTGAAAATTATACTCTTTCCGCTATATCATGCCTAATATTAGCTGAAATACTTAATCAGCAGATGGATAAAAGATATTAAATAAGTTTGATTTTAAACGTGAACTACAGACGCCACGATCAACGACCGAAGTAAATATTCTAAACACATTGCAACTAAACTTAACCTGCATGGTTGGATCCGTAAATAAAGTAAGAAAATTTTAACTACATCGAACATCTTGTTGATGAATAAGAAACACCCACGAAAAGTAAGCAGATTAGCTCTTAAAATAAACGCTTACTCCATAGTAGCTTATAAAAGTTATTTTTAGCTTGACGTACTGCTGTCATAGACCAGGACTCAACTTCCTGGTAAATTGTCATCACATCTTCGCGTGATTTTCTATTTTAATAACTTCGTATAAAATAGTTAACTGTTATCTAACGATTCTCTATTTTTTATATCTTTTATAGAGCTGCAAGATCTTACATGCTCTTTTCACCAAGTAAATTTGTTCAAAACAATATACATATTACTTTATTATCTATCACCTTACATGCATTAGTTTTACTTTTATAAGGTGCGAGTCACCGTACAAAACTTCTTTTAGCCCTTATTCTACCAAAGTAACAACCAAAGTACACAAAAATATTTTCCTCTTCTATTTTGCTCTATCAGTTGACATCTCAGTATTCATGCCTTTCATAAACACATATCCTTCCTATATCATCGTTGAAGAAAACATTATCCCAAAATGTACAATTTGTTTTTACAGATTTTCAAACTAATTTATTAAGTTTTATAAATTAAATTAAAAACGTTTCGAAGCGAACTTCATTTGTTGTAAGGAATAATAAGAATTAATCTAAATAATATTGCCAGATCAACCTTGCCGCATTAGCGTACAAATTAAACAAAGCAACGTCACCAACAGCTGCATAAACATAATACAGATTTGAATTGTGTAATATTTTATATTTGCTCGTAAATGAGATATGTCTATGTGAGCCATAAGTCAACACTTTATATTAGTAATCGACAAAACTAATATTTTAGTTAACGGAAAATAGTCGATATCAAATAAAATAATCTGTACATTTGCAGTCTTGAGTAATGATGTGTTATAAAGTTCTTATTAAACAGGCAGTCAACATTTCTAGCCGGTATCCTCCCACGCCGGGTCAAGGATAAGTTGCATGTTTGTTACCTTGTTTCTGTTCAAACAATGATCGGACGTTACCCCCGTCAAAATAGACGCATCACAAATTTTGGCATGTACACTATAATATACAGCAGTATGTGTATGCTGCTTATAATCATGATCTCATTTGCAAAATTCGCAGCGATAATCCAACTGTTATATTTTTATAAAAACCCGGTAATTAATTATTATATCTCAAACCATAATATATGTAAAATTCTTACAGTAATGAGAAAATATTTCAACAGAATAAATTAAAGGTTTTATTTACGTTTTTTATCTACATTATAGTTTAAATTAATAATTCGATATTTATCAATCAAATATTTAAGTTTCAATATGCGGATAAACGCTAAGTCACCGAGGCGAAGAAAGTTATCTTTTCGTGAATCTGCTAAAGTTTTCATCGCGACAGAAATCGTGAGAGAAAGACTCCAAGCTGCAGATAAACAAACAAACAGTGTTCTTGACGATCATTAAACTTACAAGGCGGCTCTTGTAGATTCAAAATAATCGTAATTTGTTTCCTTTAATAAATTAAAACATATAAACAGTGCATTATTTTAAAGCGAACACAGTCACATAACGATTAAAGACAAAATGCCTATTGATATTATAAGAGTTGTGTATCGGTCTTGGATCATTTATTCCTTTTATTGGGTTACTTTCTAGGGAATATATTACGTGCTATATACAATTACGTCTCCGCCTGCGCCTTCTTTACATACAATCGTAGTATGCAGCGACCCACAGCCTAGCGCTCCGCAGTCCGCACAATGCCCCGAGGCGTCCCACATCGTGATTGTCTGACTCACCGGCGAAGCGGCGCCGGAGACGCATACGGACTTGTTTACACATGGAACGATTAATATAACAGTCACTAACTCCGCTTTTCCAAAGGATTTCATACATAAACCAAATTCATAAACGGTGGCGATCTTTTCATCGCTCAACGCGTAATCTACATCGTTATATTTATAAAGAATACTTAATTAAGATTGCAAACACTAACAAAATTTTTATGTATGGAAAATAAGTTTTACGGTGTATGTATAGATCACGATAATTTGTCCAAATTAAGACAATGTTTCAATTAATTCTACAATATTTTCCTCGATTCATTGAAGCACGAATATGTAAATTAATAAGCCGTGACAGCGGAGTCAAGTATTTAACTTTTAGATTGTTAGATAAATATCTCAGGTAAATAATACTCAAATAGAAAACGCTTTCTCGGCCTCTGGTTATGTTACGCTTTTTTAAATAGAGAACAAATAATAAAATTAGTCAATATTTTTATTTGCTTTCTTATTAGTTCATAATAATAATCTATTAAAATATCATGTGTAACTTTAACGGCTATGTTTGATCGATTTAAATAGCCTATCATTCCTGTTATCATTTATTTTTAGCTCATTTTAGCAACAGTTTGATTTTCAACTGTGAAGTGTGTGTCTATGTCTAATTTTTAAAACATTCAATAATATTCTTAGGACATCAGCTGAATTACGTTTGAATTGTATAAAATTATATTCAATTAGTTATGTAAACTTTTTATAAATTTATGACAATTATAATGTAAATATTACCGTCGTCATCCTTGTTCAAACAAAATTGATAAAGTCATGGATAATGAATATTAAGATTGGGTAATATAAAGAACGAAATTTAGAGTTGTTAAAATTATCTAATTTAATTATTTTTATTTTATAATGATATTAATATTTTCATAATAAAATATTTGAAAACATCGGTGATCAGATGAAAGCATTCGGAACGATACGTGAGAAGTTATGGAAAGTTTAAAAAACAATAGCCTCACACTGCGAATATCATGCACCAAGTTATGACTAAAGTGTGAAAATTTACATTACATTGCTTTTAAAGAAGTTATACTAATTATGCGTAAAATACCGTGAAGTAACTGGAATGAGAAGCCTTCTCTCTAAATAATCCAATATTATGAATAGAAAGGCACATTGTTTCGATAAACCAAATCTTATAATGAGCCTAAACTTTTAGTGAATTAAAATATCGTAATAACATTGAGGTAGGAAATTTTCTAGAAGTCGCCTAAAGTAGTTGCCCTAAAGATGCAAATCTTTCGGTAAACACCTGTCGGTTTGATATGGCAGCTGCATGTAGTTGAAACCCAGCCCAAGAGGCAAAGAGAAAAGAAGGAAAGAAACATATTAGCATCAAATGTTAGATTGTAGATAAACGTTAATCTAGAAATAAATATCCTCCCTTCCCCGCGTCTCTTTTCCATGATAAAATATATAATATACCCAAAAATGATATAAGAGTATAAATAGTACAGTAAAAACGTAATGATGTAATACTAGACGTAAATAGAAATTCAAATGACAAAATATATGTGTTTTATAATAACGCGTCAATAATTAATTATCATCTATTTGCAAAACATAACATTAAAATGTATAGCCAAAACTCAGTCCAATCACGAATTAAATAAATCACCAGTAAGCGTTAAATTTAAATATTAACGTTCTAATTTTAGTAAGGCAATCGATATAAAGTAACGTTCAATTCGATGACTATATTAAGTAGGTAAACTATAAGGTTCTAATTTATTTGTATACTTCAATATAGTTAAAACTAGGTTGTGAATTATATTCTTAACATCGCAAAATCATAGTTATTAATCTGATTGTATGAATTTATCAGCCAAATACACAAAAACACCTTTTGCGTGTTCTACTAAGGAAGTCGAGGCCAAGAGAAATCGAATAAAACAGTAGCAAATAATTCGGTCAATGTGGTCAAAATGTTTTCTGGTAAATATGTACCAGATTATTTACGAACTAAAATACAAAATATAATTGTATGTTTTGAAGAAGATGTATGCCTTCATCGGTCTTCTATTATAAGTCTGACTAAATCTATATAATTACAAGTAGTTAAAATGAACTACTAGACAATCAAATGCGTTGGAAAGAATGTAATACTTAAAAGAAGACAAGCACTTTCACTGTTACACATCCGACTGTACAGTTAAAGTACATATAAAATAATTTTAACTGAATTCCATGGTATGTTAAACAGAAAGAGAAACGTGCATGTAAATTGATAAGCTAACTATAAAGTTACAAGTAATACCTCGTGCGGAGAGAATAGACGTCGTGGTTGATACATAAAATTTATATTAGTCAATGGTTTTCAACAAAATAATATCTTCATCTCCAGCAACGGAGTGCAGTGGTAATGTACTGACAGAATTATCGGAACGTTCTCAGAGTGGGGAGATAGTTATTTCTGTACATTTTGCGAGAACTGTCGTTAACATCCAATATATTATGGCGGCATAACTTACAGAATGTCGACCATGCACCGGATACCGAGCAACGCTCCAGGCGGTTAACAAGTGTACACCATTCTTTATAGTCTTTTCCTTATCAATCTTGTTGCCATTAAGGTGCACGCACGCGTCTCATGTAACATAGAATAATACGCATCATCTAAGATTTTTTGTATGATCTGAATTAATATCATATTCACCTGAATTAAAAAAAATTTAAAAAAAAAAATATAGCTTGACAATCAAATCAAATAAATAGTGTGCGTAAAACAGTAAAACACAAAATGATAAGCTCCAGAACCCGGCACATCAAAGAGAAAGTTTATAGTTTACTTTGAACGTTTAGAAATAGACGCCATAAATGTTTGATGACTCTGAGATTGACTTTTTGTACCATGTATCAAATGCATACTAAAAACATCCTGCAATTTAATTGATACTAGAAATTGCTAATAACGTTATGCAATTTATCAATAAAATATCTAGCCCTTCGAGGCGAAATCTTTATAATCATTTAGATAACATAATATTCCAATGCTACACGTAACATTTAGCAAACTAATTTCCACTTTTTACTTAATATTAATTTTTTTGCATTACTTCGTCTTCATTTTTTCGCCGTTCTTCGTCTTTACAAAAGATAACAGCTATACACCTTATTCATCCTCTATATATGGCATGACTACTGTACAAAATGTACACAGAGAGCTTTGCTTACCAGTAAAAACTTTCTACCAAAAGCGACCCAACAGGTCCTGCTAAATCTGGCAAAACGATACCTTTTTCGGAAACAAGTATTATCACCAAACTACCGAGACGAAGGTAATTATTTAATAAAATCCAAATAATAAACATTTATGTAACAGTGAGTTTCTAAGTATTTTGTTATCGCCAGAGAGAAAGCAAGACAAATGGAGCATACCTCAACACTAATTAGGACTATTGTATGATATTGTAAGTAAAAAAAACATAGCTATCAAAGAAGGCCAAACTTAAAGCCAATACAATTAGTCCAATTGTATTAAGCATCCACCAATATTTACATCATTGCCATACATCATCGATAATAATTTATGTTATTTTCATTGAAAAATACAATCTAAGACAACGAGTAAAATTTTAAGTAATTGAAAATAAACCTTAAGAGCTTTTTACTATGTGATTTTACAAAATATAGTTTTTAAATTGAGAATTTATTTTCTTTACTTTACTTTCTTCCTTTCTTTACTATTTTACTTTACTTTCAATTAAGTAAAAAGTTAATTTTTAAAACATTTAACAGCTCGTCATAACAATGATGTCACAAGACAACAAAAACAATTACGTATATATGCGTTAATTTCTTTTGGTATTCACAATGAAGACACGGTTCCTGATAAGCATAATTATATACTTTTATAACGAAACAATTTCACTATCATGGAAATATAGTGAATATATATTATGTTCACTATCATGTGGACTATATATATACAGCGGAAAGTGATGTCATGTTTTAATTAAAATTATTTTACAGTGAGAGTGGCGGCGAGAGTCTAGTGCACTTAACTCGATGCAAGCTAAATGTATGTGCACGTTAACTACAAGAGCAAAAACGGTTTTCGTTATCACATACATCCAACCCCAACCAGCCGGTGATTATGAGAAAGTGTGTGAATGTGAATATGTATATCCATTACTGAAAACGTTCTGGATTACAAAATGTGATGTATACATATTGCAAAAATAAAGTTGCTATTATATTTGGGATGAATCATTTAATTGTTAAGTTATTGATTCACTGAAACTGAACGATGCATTATTCATGCAATTGTAACAATGACAAAAATACACTTTAAGGAAACTCGTTCTAACATTGTACAAACTATTTATTAGCGTACTTTTTGTGCTGAAAATAAGTCGGCACAATTTAATCGTGGGTTCAGGGAGATGGCGAGTACGTAGGCGTAGAGCGAACATGTAACAAAACCTGTTTCAGGTATTGCAGCTCATGCCCTTTTATTTAAATCCCGTAGTACTTCTGCAATCGCTCAAATATAGGTATAAATAATCGAGACGGCCTTCGATTATTTATAGGTTATCAAGTACCTTTCTGCATTAAATCCGAGAAATATCAAAGTAATCATAAAACGCGCTATCTAACTTGATTGAAGTGCAAAATCATTGTTACTTGTTTCTTATGCTTTAATTGCAACAATGAATAAAACATTGCTGATAGAAATTTGAATAATTTTATATTAAAATATTTAATGAGTCCTGTACTTACAACAGTACATTTATTAGCAACAAAAAGAATAAATTGGCATTATAATTAACGAGCAGAAATGAAAGCCGCATGAAGCAGCCTACGCTGTATTTTATTACAAGCATCACTGCGTGGGAGGACAACGTGAGTTATCCAGTTGGTCGCGGAGGCTGCAGTAACAACCGATACGATAACACAACCAAAGCTACTCTTCGCACATCTAACCTATAATTTAAATGTTAACACTGACGTTTACTTCGAGTTTAAAGTGAAACACACATTCGACATTCCAATAATTTTGTTCACGCTAGGAAAGATCACACGTAGGTGTACCGAAATAGATACACACTGAAATCTGGTTCCATTCCGTTGAACAGAGAGCGTTATTTAGTGGTCTATTGTTTTTCGGTAAAGTCTTATTGTTTCACTGTGTCGAAACTGTACTAACGTGTCACGCAGAGGCGTTTTGATATTAAATGATTAATATCTATAACATTTTAGGATTAATGCTCTTTTAAAGGTGACAGACAGCTATACTTACAAATAAAATACCAAATCGTGATTAGAGAGAGACGTATTATCAATGTAAAAACCAGAACCACTTTAGCAACAAATATGTGAATTCCTTTTAGGATATACGGGCCGGGCCGTATATAAAATGATTTTTTTATGAATTAAAGTTCAAAGCGGGTAAAAGCAGGGACAACGGGGAAAACAAATAATTGTTCTAATGGTAATATCACGCTGGCGAAGCCGCTAATACAAACTAGTTCTATAACAGGAATATGTTGAGATGTAATGATTTCAACTTATGAAGCAGCGATAATAGCTTTATAGACATTCTTCTACAATAACGGAAAAATAACCACGGACTGGCCATTGACCAAATTTAAAAACAAGATAATAAACGCCTAACACCCAAAACGAGACTATCGGTTATAGAGGGACAAATATAAAATACTCTAGAGTTACTGAAATATTAACTAAAAATTCGTTACCAGATAGTTAATAATCCCAAAATGTCGTGGATATTTATTTGCAAAGAATTAACGGGAGAAAATAGTGAGCAGGCAACATGACATCGACGAGCTGACTCATAGGATGTTAACATACGCTCAGAGAATTATAAGCAACGACACAAAACTTGCAGCGATACGGCCACTCAATACAAGCTTCGGTGAACTTTTACAACAGCTTAAATGGCAATCGCAATAACATTTAGTACATTGAAAGTACCTTCTTGGCATCAGGCTTTGACATTTAAGAGAGTTAAATTGAAGCCATGAGTCATCATTCCTTATTCCTTTCACAATGGTCTATTCATTTGATGATTGAGCTCCTGACAGCTCGTGTATAATAAGTATTTTTTGCATTTTTGTAATAATCCGTAAATCTTTAGTTCAACCTTAAATAAACTTTGAAAATTCTTCACCATTCTGATTTATATATAATTATATACACTTATATAAATATTTCTTTGTTTGTTTGTACATTTTGTGTTCCTAAACCATTTGTCCTACTGTGATGAAACTTTGCTGATTTGTTGTAGGCAAACCCACCAATAATCTTTATTACAACCAGTTTACAACAGGTGACGCGATTTTTTTTTTCGTTTCGAAAACAACGGGAACGAAGTCGCAGGTAAAATAAACAAAAACAGGTAAGATATTGTTTTCAAGTCATGACGAAAATTCTAACAACTGTAACTTTTGTTTTTTACATTTGGGTATACATTCACAATTGAATTAAGGCAAGACAATGTAATGTATGAATCCGTACATTTAGCAGGATGTATTCGGATTATAGGACATGAAGTATGCCCAATTTAACAAAGTTTTGCTATCAATTTAAACGAAAATCTACTGTGTTGATAGGTAAACGTTAAATTCTTACGCAAACAATAGTTAGTCTGTGGTTCAGATAATTAAGTTTTTATCTTATTTTTTACGATAAAAAACGACCTCTTTACACTAAAATAATTGAAAAGGATCGATTTCCTCGATTCGGTCGTTAATCTGTAATTACAACTACATCGAAACGACAATTGGATTAACCTTCAATATACTAAACACTGATTTTGATTGACAATAAGCCGTAGTGTCGGTTTCACAGCAAATGCAGAAAAGAAGGACACTTAAACTTCCGCCCAATAAGTTCATTTAAGACATTATGTGCCAATAAATTAATTTTAACCAAGGTAACGTACATATTGTTTCTTAAAACGTAGTGCCCTATTGTAGATATAAATTTTTCAATTATTTTATCTACGTCGAAATGGCTTGTGCCGGCACGTGGCACGACTCTTCGAGACATAGCTGGCCGCGCAGTTTGCTGCTATAATTGCAGCCATTAAGATGAGTCACGCTTAGCGATGCGACAGCGCTCCGTCTGTCTTATCAATTATGGATCTGTAAATTCGACGTTTTTTTAAAGCCATTCGTTACACCTAGTAAGATTAAAACATTTAACTGTATAACTTAAAATAACAAAATTACTAAAAGATCAAGAATACTTTTAAACGTGGCCTTCTAGGGCACTTCTCTGAGATTGGCATGGTGGGTTACTGCAGCACGGCAGAGAAAGCGCCGGTCACTGTCGTTTACGCGTGAAGGCCTCTTGTAATGGCAAGCCCGAGCCACGCTCGCCACCGATGACGTCAACGTGGCTAATTAACAGGCAAGCGCGGCACATACTCCCTGAACAGTGCCTCGTAATATCCACAGGAAATCGACGCTTACATCATCTTTCTACGTGATCCGGGCTCATCTATATTAATACAATTAAGAATATAATAAAATAATTAAAATTGTAAATCTCCATTACCATCGTAAATATTTTAAGTAAAAACACATTTTTTTATACATAGGTGATATTTCAATACCTGATCTTGGGAAGGTAAAGGTATAAATATAGACAAACAGTCAACAAACCTGCACCACATGTCAATATTTGTATATATCATACATTCAACACGGTCCATTCTCAATAAGGAATATACATGTAGTTTAAATATAGATCAAATATTTTTATTTGCAATATTTATTACTGTAAAATTACACCAATAACGTTGTTTTTATTTATTCGCTTTTTGTTTTGTAGATTTACCTTAATAAACAGTGTTAAAAATACGAGGGAAATTTAAGATCGGAAAACGCAACGCTATTGTTCAAATCGAATGGTGACGTCAAAATCCGCGTTCAGTTTGTCCACGAATGCAAAGTTACTGGATGTTTTCATAGTTTTGTGATTGTATTTAAGTTTTATCGTTATTTATTAGTCTAATTAGTGAAATATTGTATTCTTAGAATGCAGACTGGGGATCATCGGTAGAGTATGTTCGGACAGGTCACCTTATGACAAGTGACTACCAAATAATTCGGCTAAATACAACTGTAATATAAGACAATGTTATTTGCTTTTTTTATAGTAGCACGGCAAGTCACGGCACTGTTCTTGATGTTATGTACAGTACAATCCAAAAACAACGAAAACCATGGAGATCTATGGCAATCTATCGATGGTTGTCGTTTACATGCCGGCCTGTAATCCTCTTAGCACCTGGATTGGCTAATCCCGTAATGTGACATACTAAAAGACAGACACGGTTACTAGTATATCAGCATGTGCATGGTGGTCACGATCCAGTCGGGTACAAATACCCTACTAACCCGCTTCATTACTGGATATACAACGTCTGATGACGGAACTCTACATATTTAAGTATGCCAATATAGCGGATGTTACACTTGGTGTATGGTGATCGCGATCCAGACTGACAGTTGTCATGACAGATCCATAAAAAAAGCTTTCATCCCTTAGTAATGTCCAACAGGATTCTTTATATTAAATAGGAAACAAAGCCTATTAAAATATTTTATTGTGTACATCAGAACAACTATAGGAATCTTTTTCGTTATGTTTTCTATATTATCTATGAATTATAAAAATATGTAGTACTATTTTGTAGTTCTTTTCAAACCGGCCAGTATTTCTAGTCTAAATTGCATCTCGCGGTACATAGAAATACACTTTATCAGGTTTTTTTTTATCAAATACTTATTTTGATGTTAAATTTTAATATATAATATAATATTTTTACGGCTATGTACCAACGGAAATAATTGTTTGAAAATATATAAAAAATTCATACATATTCCCTATTATTGTTACACAAAAGCTCTGAAAACATATGGCGACAAAACGCGCGACGCGACGAGTCGCTCGACGAATTTTGTTCCGTCGTTTTATATTAAAGCCATATGGGAAGAAATACAAGTGCCAAATATCTTAATGTGAAACAGTTCGGTTCTAGTGAAATAAATATACATAAACGGACATGTTTACACCTCATAAAATCATTTAAGTCATGTAAAATAGTTTACTTCCTGACTTTATTAAAAAAAATTTGAACATAATACTTTACCGTAAACATAAAATATTGTATACATAATACGTATTTAATTAGCCGCTATATGTGTAACTACACAATAATTCAAATGTCAACATTTGAAACCGAAATTCAACAGGTATTATGGTTAGACGATTTGATATTCCATGGATAATCAATTGGATATTAATAAGTTGATGTGTTTAGTAATTGAAGAGATCCAGTACTTAGGATGATTAGTAATAACAAAATATTACAATACCGAATTGATTTTCACCTTTATACTCAAACTAACTTAGTTCATATTATCCTATTAATTTAGTTACAAATTGGTTTATATACATTAATAGAGAGACGAATAGTGACTGCCGCATTCTGTGTTTCGTCAAGAGAATTCCGGTATATCAATCAGCCAAGATTCTTTTGAAGTGCGGCCTGCGTGTGTTATTGACCAGCTCACTATCAATCTTGTCACTCCTCCTTTTCTAATAAAACGTCGTATGACAAGCTAAATAAAATCAATTTCTATTGACACAAGCCGGGAAGAAATATAAAAACCATATAAATATAAACTTTGAAGGATATATGAGATGCCTTTTAACGGTATAATATGACCTAAAATTCGTGCATTACACAAGGCAGAATCACCATAAAGACGAGCTTTAAGAAACTTCTTCTAAATAAGGCATGGTTATAAATAACCCGTGACGACCTAAGAACGGAGATTTTGAGCGGAATAAGCTCGCGGTCGTGTAGGGGCAGAGGAACAAAATAAAATATCGTGTGACATATGACAGAACACTAATTTAAGTCCCCCGCTTAAAGCCAAGATAACCAGTAAATCAAGCCGCTCCCGTGCAGTTGCACGATATGTAAATATGGTTGAACACGCCCAACGTGCAACAAGAGTCGCCAGTATTTAAAAAACCTGGGGACACGAATATTAAAATTCATAATTTTGCCGTCACGTACGAGTTATTAAGGAAACTGTGAGCTTAAATAATGAAGTGCCCTTGAAATACAACTCGCAAAATATTTTGTACCTTTATATGCTTCAATTAATTTATAATTTTAGATGTACCTAAAGCAATTATATCTATAGTATTTATATATGAAGCAAATAAATATGGTTTATTATAAAAGCAGCAGTATATTTTCGCATATTGCTCTCAATGATGGTTTGTAATCCTTATTTTTACTGACTAGGTAATATTGTAATGAAACACAACAATACAGTGACAAATAGTGTTTTGTATATTGGAACAAAAACTGACACAAATTCGTAATACGCATATCGATACACATTTTTTAATTTATATCGACGAATTCATCATCAGATTAAATGAGTTTTTTTGTCGATCGCAGCTTGTACATTGTCATAGCACGAGATCATTTTTTTGTTACGTAACGTGCCGAAACTATTTGATATAAAGCATTTTTTTTTTGTTACATGCCCACTTTTTAGCATTCCGTTCCTTAGTCAACAAGGAATCCGTGTGCTTCGGGACGTCATCTGTGCATAGTTTTGATAAAAAGGAAATGCAATATAAGGCATTGTTGAATGGTTCAAAAAACAGTATTGTACAAGTAATACCAGCGTAAAAAAGATGTAACGATGTTTCTTTGATAGGAAGCCTGCGACATTATGTTTCTTACAATCGATATAAAAAATAATTAAATCAGACTACCAAGGAAACCATAAAGTTAAAAACACTTTTTTAATGTTAAAATCAATAGGCGCACCCCACAGTAGAAGGGTCGGAACCCTTGTTAATACTTAACGTTTTTACATATAATAATCATATTAAAATTAAAGTAAATATTAAGGTAAGTAAGAGTATTATTAGCAATTCCTACTTTAGTATTAAGACAGATATTGAAAAACATTTCAATATAAAACGCACCTGCTGTAGCGATACATAACCGTGCAAGAGATTGAACACCTGCTATGAATGTATTTTTATCCAGAGTTACATGCTGTCAAAAAAAAACCAACCGAAAAGCGAATACATCATATCTGTATCATGTCACAGTTCATTTACTGAATATTACATATATAAATTACCATTTAAAAAAGAACAAGTTAAACGACAACTTATGAAAAGTAATACTTTTACATTGGTATATTTTTCATACATACATATAGTGATTTTTTACACATCTATATAAATAAAATTATTATGGTTTGCCGTAGTGCGCGCATTTCGCAAAAACTACTGGATAGATTTTTATAATTTTTTTTATTTACTCCTTAGATACTTGGTCCTTACCACAAAAAAAAAACACGAAATCTTCATATACAATAATTCTATAGTTAGTAGCTAATCTAAAGTTTAGATAATTCTGAATAGTCACACGTGCGTGTGGATAAACAATAAAAATTACCAAATTATATTTTAATATTATTTATCGTTTAAAAGCAATTAAAAACAAACTTATTTTCTCTTAAATATTAATATGTAAATAAGTAACTTATTTAAATTATCTATGCATTTAAATATTAAGTAACCAAAGAAACTCGTTAAACACTGAACATTATTTTTCATAACAATTACTTTTGCTATAAATTTATATGGCAAATAAAATAACAATAATTAATACTTCAGTTTGCATTAATGGAAATAATGTTTAAAAAATGCTAATAAACAAATAATTAAATAAAAACTCACTCTAAAGCAAAGTTTCCTGGGTACTTTCACCACCCAAATGCGAATCTAGAGATTTTGTCATAATGATAAATTCTACTACTTATATAAAAACGGTAGCGTTTCTTACTCAAAGCGGCTGACAAGAAATTTATTTTATTATTAACGATAATTAGCAAATGTTTTCAACCTAACAGACGATATCTAAGTGTTTATTACCGACTTTGGCTTGGTGGTTTTGATTGAATGATAATAATAAAACGTCTGTCCTTAGATTTTTTTTTCGAATTGACCAAAAGTACCCTGGAGCCATTAGTGGATTTGACAGCTTCACAGGGGATCTTTAGATATCTCGAGAAATAAATTTTGGGTTCAACGTCTTCTTTTGTAAAAAAAAAAAAAGCGAAATGATATTAACTCAATTATATATTGATATAATACTTTTTATATTTGATTGACGAAGACGTTACTTTTTAGGTTTATACTTTTTAGTCCACATTTTAACAACGATAATCGGTACTTAATCCGCTTAAACTGTAAATACCATTTTTACTACCTTCTTATTATCAGCTAACTAAACTGACATCTGATAATTAACATACTGCTTTAGAAGGTAAAATTTCAAACAAGTTCGTATTGTTGGTTACGAATGAATTTAAGTGGCGATTAGCCTTCTTGAAAATGTTGAAAGTCCTTATTCCACTTTTATGAAAATTTCCAAGAAAATATATCATTCACTACTGATGCGAGAAAGATTTAAGGTACAAAGTACATAATATTACTCTTTCAACATCGACTGCAGCACTTTACCAGAGACTATTAAATCATGGCTGTAGTGACTGACAATCTGCGCAACTGTTCCTTGACACGGTTTTGTTCTCAACTGTCTTTAATAATCCTGAGGTATGCACGGTTCTCTATCGCACCCACCAATAATAGGGTTTCTCGTCAAGGAGCATTTCCACACGTAGCCAGTCGATTGCCAGCCCTCATTCAGGGAACGAGTGGTACGTGAATGCACTCCACAAACGAACTTTAAGTATTTGAATAAAATTCCGATATACAGTCAATACTTATCCACTATCAAACATAAAATTTTGATTGAATTGAACAAAGAAGGGACTTACATTTACATTACACAGAAACTTTACATTTATATCTTCTATTAAATTACAATTATTCATATATTTATATATAGGCTAATTATATTTGTTGAGTCATAAAATAAAAAGGAAATGAATTTTTTTTCGCGTTAGTTACAGTCAAACCTGGGTAAGTGAGAACTGGATAAGCGAGAAAACTCTATAAGTGAGAGTAATAGCCAGGTCCCGTCATTTTAAGCTCCCAAAACCTCTATTAGCGAGAAACAGAAACCTCTGTAAGAGAGAGTCGTTTTTCCCTCATGGACCTCCGTAAGTGAGACTGCTACTATAAGCGACAGTCGAGCTTTATTTATTTATATTATTTAGGAGGAAGAAATGACAAAACAAATTACAAATTTAATATCTCCTATTTTATGACTCATTCTTAACTTTCGTGGAACTTCTACCATTGTTTTTGTATTGTTTTCTCGTCAATAAACCGAACAAACCGATGACGATATCGTTAAGAATTGTGTGAACACTTGTATTGCTGGAAATGACAGTGAAGACGAGGCACAGATTCCGGAAACAGAAATAAAGATCATTCCAATGATAGCTTTAAATGCGTTGGAGACGGTCCATCAGTACTTTGAATACTTAGAATACTTTGAATTGTTGATCAAGCAATATTCGACAAAATTTATGAGTTAGAGAAAAACATTAAAAATACAAAAACAGAAACCCAAACGAAATTGACGGATTTTTTAAAGTGTAAATAAAATAAAATTACATAGTGCATAAATTTTTGTTTTGTTTTCGTAAGCATCTTGATACCCTATAAAGTTATAAAGCCTACCCTTATAAAGTTGCTGTGACTTGTTATTGCTGCGTACCTCTATAAGAGAGAAACACTACCCATGTACCTGCATTAGCGAGAAACTCGGGTTAGTGAGAAACCTCTATAAGCGAGAATGAGATTGTGCTCCTTGAACTCTCGCTTATCCAGGTTTGACTGTACATATATAGGAAAAATTTCCTACGCTAGTGCGACTTGTCTGAAAAGTTACCGGTCTCAATTTCGTATTAATAAGAAACATTAAGTTATAACATTAAGACCACGTAATTTTCATATGGAACCGAGATTTTTTTTTTAATTTTTTGGCCTATCTATCTATATCTATACATATTATAAAATAAAGTCCCCCTCCGCGTCTGTCTGTCTGAACGCGATAAACTCAAAAACTATCGAACGGATTTTCATACGGTTTTCATCAATGGACGGAATGATTCATGAGGAAGGTTTGTGTATAATTTATTAACGTTTTGTGTAAATTGGTTGAAATATGACGATGATTGTTGAGAATTTCAGAAAAAATTATGCCAACTTGGAGCTTTACTGGCGGGCGCCGCGTAAACTAATAGAGTTATATGTATTATACTGTTACCCGTGCAAAGCCGGACGGGTTGCTAGTACTTAATAAATTTAATAAGTAAGCGTTTTATTCTATAAAACCAAGTCATCAACGCGTATTATTGTTGTCATGTTTATCATAATGATGATTAGAGAGAGAGTAAATTATGTTGAGAGTTATGTGCAGAGAAATAAAAATATGAAAGTACCCAATAGTAATTAAAACTACTCTCTTTTGTATATAGTTAGTTTAAATTAGAAATGTTGAAGGCCGACTTTGCGTTGTGTTGGGCGGAGGTTATTTTGCGTGACGCTTAAAACATAACCAACCATATTGAACGACACGAAGCAAGTTATTGTAATTCTTTCATACGATAAGCAGTTTCAATGAATATTCATTGTCGATATTGAGCGAGTACAGCGGCCGTTGATAAATCAAGAGAAATTGTATTACACGCGGAATAAACGCTTTCTAAAAGATTTACGCAATTGTATTTTGAATGTTAACAAATTCTTAATTATTGTTTTTTATTTCGATATCCGTATTTAAATCACATTGATTAAAATATTTACCTTCTTCACACATTATTATTTTAAATCACATGGATTAAAATATGTATTACCTTCTTCACACATTATTATTTTTGATATTTTTTGTTAATAAAATTTAGGTCATATGTATATTCAGTAACGTAGAAACATAACGCGGATAGTACACACCTTATTAAAAAATATAAGCCCAAAATTTTAACGGAGAGTTAATTTTAAATTCTCTCTTTGTTCTGTTAGAAATATGACTTGATAATCTTTTATTATTAAAACCAGAAATACATCGAGGTTTATATGCAATATTAACTTTACGTTCCATTGTGAATGTGGACTAGTTTTTAAATATAAATAAATTAAAACAAGCCGTGATAAAGCTCCGAATGGCAAGTAATGGCTGTCGTAAACAAACATACGTCCGGCGATAAAGTATAAAACGCGTTCGAGACTTTCTACAACGTTTATGGTTATGACAGAGGCCAGGAACTGCATTTTTCCTCGACGGTCGTAAGTAAACAGGGCGAATCGTGAGGATTTTTCACACATATTAAAGTATTATGTACAACTCCCACGAGAAATAACAAGATTCAGGTGGGGTTAGCGAATACGAAGGGTCGCGATATTACACCGCAAGGACAAAAGCGTGTTCGATTCATATCGACTTCAATAATGAAAAATACGTTAAGAGATAGTGATAAAGTCAAAATAGAAGTTTATTATGTTTATGAAAACAATAAACACGGCTTTTATTAATCAAAATAAAACAACACACTTTTAAAAAGGTAATCCTCTGGAATCTTGCATATTAATCACGGATAGTAAAAACTCAAGATAAATTAAAATTATTTTTAATTAAAAAGAAGTAGTTTTTCTAGTTTTTAAATTAACAATCTTATATACATTACTTATTTTCGTATAATAATTTGTATAATGACGACTTAACTCATGAACAATAGACAAAAGCTTAATCAGAAATATTTTATTATGAATTATTTTCACATTATTGTGTAATTTCTTTATACTGTTGTACTTTATAATGTTAAACACTATTGCAACATTAAAAAATCAAGCCGAGGCGACATCTTAAAAACAAAACTTAAGTTGAGAATTAAAAAAACATTACGCATTCAGTGTCATAGACAGAGGTAACAATTTAGAAACGTGAGCTCCTTGTTCCACAAAACCTTGCTTGCTTACCACATTTCATCTGCGAAATATTTTTAACATAAAAAAACAGCTCTACGTTTCCTGACAAAGAAATAGACAATAAGTACATACTATTCCAATAAGGGCAGGTTGCCCCAGGTCTGTGCGATGTCTGCGTTCAGGTAGCGGAATACAATAACTTATTCACGATTGTAGGCGAGCGACCAGCGTTGGAGGGTTGGAAAGGGGTCGACGACCGCGCCGAGAGACGTGACGTCACCCGCCCTACAGCTGGGCATGACGTCACCACAGTGTCCTCTAACCAGCCAAAACAAAATGAAGAGAACTGTAGCCTTCAAATATTAAGGCCTAATATGCAACCGAGCACAAAAATGTGGTTATCACATGTCCTCGAATATTATACCAAAACATTTGATATTATGCGGTCACTTAGTCATTTGACGTAAGTGAACACTTGCATCCCGATTATAATTTTGGCTTGGAATTTGTGGCTATGAAAACAATACCGATATTTAATCAACCGACAATGAATGAAAAATATCATGTGTGAAATTAGGTTTATAATTAATGACACTACACCAAAATCGTTCCGGTAATGATTAAAAGTGGTACAAAATTTTATTGTCTCACAGACAGCAAAGTAAAACTCGATATAACACTGTACGAGTGATTAATTGACCGCATTGGTAAGACGAAACGCATTAAGAGAAGATCAAGAGCCATAGAAAGTACCGTAGCCGTGAATAGCGGGATTGCCGTGATATCTCATCATAACACCGGCGGCAGAGTAATCGCGCCGGCCACAGCGCCGCGCCGCGGCATCTCTCAAAAATTCTGCTCTCAAATAGCACAAGTATATTTCACTTGCAACTGTATTTAATGACGGTACGAACGGTAATAGTCTGGGAATTCAGCTCACAAACAAAGTATTTAAGTACCAGACAGCCCGATTAGAACGAATAGATAGCCTAAACAATGACTGTAGCAACACTTATATGCAAATAGAACGATGTTCTGATATTGCAAAAAGCCCTTGTTCACTCTCGCATCAATTCTATTTTAGAGAATGTACCTATAGATGCATAATATGAACTCACTATGCGGATGAATTCATAGATGAGTAACGTTCTGTTTTGAAACTACCACCTACTTACTTTAAAAATTTGTTTAGATTCAGACAATGTACTCTTCCCGTTTATTTTTTTACGGACAATCCCGTCTTAATCTAATAATCATTTCGTACATCATCTTTCACTAATTTCCCACATCATTTTATATAGCAACCTTATTGGGTTTTACTAAAATGCTACGGAACATATCCAATACCCCATATCTATTTAATTTAAATTAAATTTCTTAAATAACTTTAAGTACTTCTTACTAATATTGTTGTTCTTGGCACATTCAATTAAATGATAGGCATGATCTATAACACCGCAAATTGTACATTCTCTCCTTTAGTGTTTTCGTATGATTCAAAAATCCAAAGGATGTTGTAGTCGGAAATGACAAAACACTCAAGTGTAATTATAGAAGCACCTAATGCAATATATCGACGCTAGGAGGCATCATTTATTGTAATGATAACTTAAATATTTTAAAGCTATGTTTTATCATAAGCTAGCAAAAATGTCTTCAATAACACAAATTATAACTACAGTCTTAAAAACAATAGCGAATCCACGACACAAAACAGAAGTTTTTACATGACAAATGCACGAACAAGGAACAGTCACAAAAAGAAGCGGAAAACGAAAACTTGTCTGACTTCAAATTATTGTAATATACCGCTCAAAATAAGTTTTCGTTTGTAGGACCCAATATTATAGGAAGGTGTAACGGTACAACAAATTATAGCAGTGCATCAAACGCCCAGCTGATTGCTTTGTGTTGCAACAGTTTTATAGAACAGACATCTGTCGGTTATCCGTCTTGTATCTACAATTACAACATTTATGTGGTGTATACTTATGTACATGTCATTTACCTACTAACATTATGCATTGTTCTTCTCAAGGTGTAATATGTTTTCGCAACTTCACCTCCTTGTTACTTTGTTTTATATTTTAACTCTCATAATATGATGATAATATTTTTATAGCAGATATGCGTAATTCCCACGTTTAATAAAATGGTCACAGTTCAATCCTCCACATAAGCCGCTTCTTCAATATTACATTATTTCATGTTATTCACTGGATATTGTAGAGAATATTAATAAACGCATGACTGGAAATTTTGTGAATGTCATGTGACTAACGTAATGAACATTTAACATTTTAAACAAATAGGTCAAGATGTTTTTGCGAAGAGAGTATTTAAAGAACGTGTACAAAATTCTTCACCCGAATTCACTGCAACAGAAAGTGAAAAAGTAATTACTACTAATAGCATCACTCTAAAAGTTAAAATAGGTGTTTATTATAATACCACCCTCAAGTTGAAAATCTGTCGCCAAGCACCAATAGGTGTATTCCGGCAGCTGAACTTGAGAGCCAGTCTTCCACTAGGTTTATCCGCGTGTTATCATCTTAGGCCACATTGTCACTTAAAATCAGGTGAGATTGTGGGCACTACGCAAACCAATAACGAAAAAAAAAAATAGTTTAAAGAATACATAAAAGTACACGTTATTATGTTTTAATATTTTTTTGTATATATTAACAATAAATTATATATCTTTCACTATTTGCGAATTATGTACTTTATTTAATATATAAAAGCAATTTTTCGCATTTAGCACGTGTTTGTTTCGTTTGTCAAGTGAAGGTAGAAAGTTTGAATGAAATCTGGTATACTTTTTCAGTAACAACATTATGCCTTGTTTTTGTTCAACTTCTCAAAAAGTTATACGTAGCCGGAAAATGTAAGATTTTAAGTACACATAAATTTTATTGTTTTTTTTTGTGATGTAAAAAGGAATCTTATTAATGTAGTTGTTCTTTAAGGTACGATTAGAGAGTTATAAAATAAATATATATCTACTTCTATTTTATTAAACAACAATTTTTTTTTGTTATACTATTATAATTTAGTTAGCATTAATAAATGGAACTATATTTAGTACTACTCCTCATTATACCGAAGTTTTAGCCAAATATAAACATTTATCGTTTAATAACTGGAAAGAGCATTTCGACCTTAGATCGAAGGAAAAAGGAATTTGGTACCGAACTCTGCAAAGTGAGCCTCCTCATATACCGTGGTCCACTAAAGTGAGAATGTCCAGGAACCAAATTGTTATCGCCCATAGGTTGCGTTCCGGGCACATGGCCCTGAATAAATTCTTTTATCTGAGTTCTTCGCGTAATTGTGAAAACTGCGATAAAGTTCAAGATATGCATCACGTTTTGATGGAATGTGTCCGGAACAAAACAAAGAGAGAAAGTCTGGTAGGGCTCCTTGGTCTCAATATGTGGGATCAGGGTGCCTTTCATGCTATATTATCTAAACCTGGTAGTTCTGATGCCTTTTCGGTATACAACTTCATTGTTTGTTATTTTAATTAAAGCTAGTTTATTCAATAGGCCGACATAACCCCAAGGGTTCAAGGCCTTAAAAAAAGAAAAAAATATATAATTCAATTAAGTTAGAGATATTTATATGGCATAGTTATAATTTCCAAGTATTGCCTGATAGATTTAATTTTTATTTCATATTTTTATATTCCTGTAAAAGCAGACATAAATCTAAGCTTCAGTTAGTGTAATATTTAATTCGGCAATCGAGACGATTATTTTATAGCGGATAAAAGTAGCGCAAAATAGTATCTAAAGGCATCGTGCAATAATCCCATTTCCATGGTACAGGTTCGTAGACCTCCGAGGCGAGGCGACTACCGCACGGTGATTGGAACCGCTTCAGCCGCTCGCTAGCCGGCTTACCGCGGCGCGACGCGTGGAGGCGGCGCTGAATAGCGCGGACAGCGGACAGTCGCGTCATCGCTCATCGCAAACCCAACTGGGATCGGCTTAATTAATCTAATTGAAAATAATGCTCTTTAACCACTATTTTATTATTACAACGGTAGGTCGATCCCGTTATCTATTTAAAAGATTAGTTATTACATTTAACAGTAATATAATTTTATTAGCTGATGTCACGCAAATGTTTTACCAGGGTATTAGTCATACATATGAACGAATTATAAATTTTCTTTTTTAAAATCAATCATATAAATGTAGATGTTTAATGTATATTATAAGGTTTCTGTATCTTCGTCAAATTGCTCAAAAAAAAACATTAATATTAAGAAAAAACAAAAAAATGTGTATAAGTTTTTTAAATATTTTAGGCAGTTTTCACATTGATTTTCGCGCTGGTAGATAAAGTTTCTGTTACTATCACTATAGACATTACTGTGATGGTTGAAATTGCGTTGTAAATATAATAATTTATTACTAAAATTATACTAAGTAACAAACTATAGTAACATGATAAAAATACAGTGCGGATGGCAACCCTACTGAAAAGGTATAATTTTCATATTATTATATTCAAATGAAAAGTACACTTTATGTAAATTTAGCATACATATGACAATGATTAGCAAGACTTGACAAGATTGTAAGTTTTTGGCGCATCCTTTCTTAATTGTTAATACCTACCAAATTTGTGAGTGACTCAGACCGTTCGAGTTCCGAGCTTTATATTAGAATGGATAATTAAATTGCGAAGTCATTAATTATTCACCGTGCACTCAACATTATTCATATTTGCACTAAAAGAGGTTAGGTGGAAAAGCCGGCCGGCCGGCTCTTTCCAATTGTAGATAAGTAAGTATGTAGGATGTATATTATAGACAGTAAGCGCGGCGGTAGCGGCAGATGGCGGGACGCATCTGAATGTACGTGTATAAGCGTAGTACAGTGGGACTCACAGGTATACAGCACACAGGGAGTGCGAGCGCCGCTGGTCCTGGGCGGGCGGCAGAGTCACTCACTGAACAGAGCGCGGGTGGTTCGCGGTGGCCGTTCGCGCGGCCGGTGTCTCGGGGACTGGCGAGTCAGGCGAGTGGTGCGCCGTGCACGCCTCATGCCGAGCCCGGTGCAGCGCACCCCGCGGTCCCCCTCCCACTCCCTCCTACACCCGCGCAATGCGCCCTCCAGATGTTACCGGCTGTCGGCATTCGCAAAAACCTCCAGAATCCAAACTGATATAACTTCAAAAGACACTCGCTTTCAGGCACACCGAATCAAAGTAATTTTACGATACATATTTATTCAGTGAACGAGCTGTATTCTTATTGTACATAAAATATATTTCATCTGGATGCGTTTTAATTTGTCTAAGGAGGTATATATATGTATATGTTCATACAATCTGCATGTTAAGTGTTTATGTCATGATTATAGTAAATCCCAATCATAGAGCAACTTCGGAGCGGCCGCGGCAGTAGATGAAGAGCCGACGACCCCGTCGCGGCCACGGTCCACCGCGCGTAGCTCCGAGCCGCCAGCTCCGCGCCGCCTCGCCGAAACTTCGCACTTCACTTTTCCACAAGGAACAGTTTAGAAGCGCGCCACCCGTGAAATTACCGCAAAACTGACGTAACGACCAACCGTCACTAACTACTCTTAATATTACTATATAAGAAAAAAAATACAATTTTAATCGAATCTTTAACAATACTAAATACAATTTCATAATATAACTGATTTATCGACATAAGGTTGTCTGTCACAACTTTTAATCATAGATGTTTTAATTTACTAAGATACATTACTGAAAGTACTACCCTTTCAATAGTTAATAAAGTTCAAACTTAACATACAGCAAAACTATTGAAATAAACTGTCTCACAAAGAAATCTAATTTTCTTCCAATCGGCAGTGTCGTGTTAAAGGTACATTAACATTACAGCGTAAGATAACTCTCATAAAGCAATCTGGCTTTCTAACATAACCTTGCTTTCGCCGAATCTAGAAACTTAATATGGTAATCGTTTCTTTCACAAGCATAAACTCATAATAATAAGGTCTTGTAGTATAATCAATTGTATGATTTCTGGAAGATTTAAAACAGGATTTCAACTTAAAACTAAAAACTGTTGTAAGCCGAAATGAAAATAAGAGAAGAAACAACAACAAAGAAAAACAACTACATAATAGTGCTAAAGTGTTCGTACACTGAAAGAATTAATTTCTTAATTACTCATCAATTAGGATCAACTATAATACACTATTTATATTATAAGTCAACGAGCAACCGTCAGCGATTTCATATGCGTTAATTACATTATCAAAAATAAAACATTACCAGCCCAGCTGAACGGACCTATCTTTCTAACAATGAAAAAAATTAATAATCGATTCAGTACTTCCGGAAACTTCCTCCTCCGTCCAAACTCACAAACTTTACCTCTTTATAACGTTAGTATAAAAATAGAACATTAACAACCTCCCACGACTTCGAGTTTAATTATAATACAAAATGTAAACAATAAATAGCTTACAAAACTCAGGAATAACGTACAATTTATTAGTTCGCAGTCACTCAGGTTTGCAAGTTCGGTATGGAATCCATACTATAGGCATCCACAACGTATCGAGGGAATACAAAGATCATTTAATAGATTTCTTGCATTTGGAGTCTCACGAATTTCTCACAGAGACACATATGATAACCGTATAAAACTCCGAGACAGACGTAAATCACATGATTTAGTATTTCTTCATAAGATCATCGATGGCCGTATTGATTGCCCTACTATCCTAGCAGAAGTATATTTTGTCGTTCCCCATAATTATTCTAGGAAGAGAATAAGTAAAATTTTCTCCGAAACGCTCTGTTCAACCAATCTCGGACTTAATAACTCACATGTCGTGAGAATGGTCACAACATACAATGAGTTTAATGGATTAGTTCAGCATTTTGACATATTAGCACAGATATTACCAAACATTATTAACAAGATTAAAAAATTTTTCACATCAGAAACTTACTTTCATTTAAAATCGAAATTCAGAATAACTTCAGTCTTTTCTTTTTCTTATTATTCATTAAAAATACCAATCCATTCATTATATTATTATTAAAATGTTCGTTACTTTTAATTTCTGTTATTTATATTATATACTAGCTGTGCCCACGACTCCGCTCGCGTGGAATAAAGAATGCTATCGGTCGAGCGCACACGCGAGTTGTGTTGCCCCGCTCAAAAGACGAAAGACAGAAATTATTATTGTGGGTGATCCTTAGAAGACAGATATAAGCCATCGCTGAATTTTTTTAGGTCTTTTTAAGATCTACAATTATGTAGTACATTATTTTGATAGTCAGCGTAAGTCCCAAAAGCCTCTCTTTCCGAATTGAGTCACCATTATCGTCACTGCTATTTCGTATGTTACTTTATGTAACAAAATATATGTAAAACCATGTAAATCGGTTTAGTGGTTATCGCGTGAAAATAATATAAACGGACAGGCAGATATGTATCGAATATGTATAGAAGATACATAATACATTATAATATTTCATACGACATAATGTACTACTGTATAATATACACACTGTTGGCGGTCCCTTTAAAAATTAATAAATTACGTAAAGATTCGTATTAGTTTAAAAAATATTGGAATCGGGTCAGGAGTTTGGGAGATTACCTCCAACAAACATAGTCACAAATTTTAATATCCATACAAATTGTATAACCCATGCAAGATGTTAAATATTCGTGGAATAACTAATCCGGTGAACAATGGAAACATTACGAGTTAGCCGGATAAGGTGAAGTTTGGTCCAGCCGATGTCGTGCTGAATCTCAATGAGGCGATGAAGACGCGAGTCCTATGCTAACATAGGTACTTATAAATATATCTACAAATAATTATAAAGTCTGTCTGAGTCATCAAACTGCGCCCAGTTCAAACCACTAGATGTAGGATGACGAAAACAAAGAAAGAAATGAAAGGATACAAAACTGTTTTATGGTAAATTCAAAACCATAATCCGTGAAAAACTCTATACTTCCATTATTTATTCCTTATAGAAACGCTCCAAATTATTTATCAACTCTTTAGGAGTTTAAATCTGTATGCAAGTTAAGCTATTTTGAAAATTACGGTCAGGAAATTTGAAATTTAAGACATACGTTAAATACGATGATAAAATCAAATACAATGATTTAAAAACCAGTCCTCGAGACACTCCCAAGAAACTGTATGTAGACAATAAATAAATTGCCTGAGCCTGAGATTTCGGTGAACGAAAACACCGTAATAAACTATAGTATAGCAGCAGTGCCATTTGTAATGACCGTCGGACTAGCTGCCAGTCAAAGATCTGTCCACAAGCATCTATAACTGTGTTGCGGCAGCTGTATTTAAGATCCAGTCACTCTAGCGTGTTGTCTGTCATCTTCGACCACATCGTCACTTAATATTAGGTGAGCTTACGGTCAAAAGTACAAAGATTAAAAATACAGAAAGCGTCTCCATGTTTCGTCAATTTCAACGGTGCGATCGAGAAAATGCTTCTAATTAATATTTACTTTTTTTTACACGGTTTCGACTTTATTTTAGGTGCTAGAACTGCGCACTAAAATATATGGAACACAATAAGACAGAAATGTTTTTATGTACTGTCGAGAACTCAATATTAAGTCATTTGTTACGTATTTTATAAGTGTAGATTATATTATTATTATATAAATTAGAGAATAAGTGTCAGCAGAAACAAAATAAAAAAAACTCGCGATTTAAATCAGCAAAGGGTTGCCACAATGGATCAATAATCAACTCAAACCGTAATTATTTTTATAGCTCATAATTACGAAGTGATTTTCCATTAACAATAAAATTAAATAATCAAGTTATTATGTGGATATATATTGATAAAATAGACAGTTAGCTAGCGGATGTCACGGCGTCTTTACTAAAAGGCGATAGCCTCTGTCGCCAATTACGGATCATTACCAACTCACGCGTGTGATATTTATTAATAAGTAGAGGTAAAATATAAAATGAATTATACTTACACCGTACAGCACGTGCTGTGGTGTGTATGTGTGTGTCTGCCGTAACATTATCACTATAATAAGTTATATTCCTTCATCGATCCAACCTACCTGCTTATTTGTCCCCACACTAATTTGTTTAAAACATTACATTCCATTTTATCTATATTTTTTTTTTAAAAACAAGAGTAGAATTTTTATATATGGAATACAGATAATGTACTTGTATTTTAAAGGCTGTACAGTACAGTAACAGGGGTGTTCAAAGAGTCGATCGCGCACGACTAGGATCGGAAGTGCTTTCCAATTCGTTCGCGGGATTTACCGTAAAGTATAAAGTTTCTTTGCAAATCTTGGGGGGCGACTAACTTAGGTCCAAGACATATATTCAAAATTATTTTTGAAGTATGGTAAAAGCCATTTAATAATAGACATACATATCAAAATAATACATTGATAATCGAGTATGTTTGGAATAAAAACATTATAATATGAAACAATATTATATTCTAACAAGTTCAGCCGAGTGAGTGTCTTGTGGATTTTTCCACACAGATTTCCAAACTGGTTGTTAATTTCCGATTAAATATCATAATTAGTTGCCAAGTTCTGCTTATTCTCAAATTATTGTATAAAATGATAAAATTAAAAATTATTTCGAGGTAAAAAAATATATTATGTAACTCAAGCTAGGAAAAAAAGATTAAGCTTTTTAACACGCTTATATTACGCGCTATACACGCTTCACTTATTACTATAACTAACAAACAATATAAGAAAATCTTAGAAGTCAATTTTAACCTACTTCTAATTGTCATATTAAAATGAAACTTTGTATGTATATGTAGTTCGGATGACAACACTATAATTTGGTATCTTGGAGGTGATCTGATCATGGAGCTAGGAGGTGGATAGTGGAACACTTCAGTGGCTACTAGTAAACCCATCGAGTTTGGGCTCATATGATTTGTTTTGACCAGTCAAATAGATTGGGCTTGGTAACGAGATGTTATTATAAGACTAAAAAGTTTTATAATTATTAGTGCGTAATAAAAGCGTGTTTTTACATTTTTAAACTATTTAAACTTATTTTAAAATAATAATTAAACTATTAGAGTGGGATACAGTCGATACGGGTAAGTAATTTTATGTTGTGTTACTTTTTTTTTATTATTCTGAAGGCCAGCTGTGTAAAATTCATACGGTCACTGAACTCTCGTTTGCTAAAACAACTGTCTATTGCGGTATTACGCAGCAAGATCTATTATGACTTCGATAAATGTTTTAGTATCTTTGCACATGAAAATATAAATCAAATCGAATAAAAACATTAATCAAATAATCAAAATAAAATTGAACATTAATAGAAACTATTATAAAATATACCAGCATGTATTAAATTGCGACTATTGTTCTCCTTGTCACCATGCTTGAACCGTGTATACCAAAACTGCCGAGAGATTTGGACATTACAATGGCGCGCAGCAAACATGGGTCAAAATCCAAACAGCGCTCCACAAACAAGGTCTCGTAACACACAATTCAACTACTTGTAAATTCAACAAGCAAAAAATATAGCAGCAACACTACCAAATGGATTTCAAAATAAGAAGTTACTGACAAATATGGTTATAGCGAGCTTCTATTGAATCAATGATTCTTACGGCCCAACTTTAGTGAGTTGGAATTGGTTAGACTAACACTTTAGAGTGTAAATATTATTCATAATAACCGTTTTTTGACGGCTTAAGTTAATGAGCATATACGGTGGTAGGTTTCTCTTATTAAACGCCATTACGCAAGTGAAGTATATAATATTTTAAATAACACCCAATCTATATACATATTATAAAACTTAACGTCTCTCTGTCTATGTTCTTTTCACGCAAAAACCACTTGTCCGATTTACATGTATTTTTTTTATTTATAGCTATTTTATCTGGCTAAGTTACAGGATATATTTTGTAAGATAAAGTAATATACGAAATAAGCAGTGATGATAATGGTGTATCAATTCAGAAAAAAGACGCATTTGGGCGCTTAAATGGGCTTACTCTGAGTAAGCCATAGAGATATATCAAATTAATGTTGTAAATCTTAAAAAAACCTACAAAAAAGTCAAAGATAGAATATATATATATTCTAAGGATCACCCACAATAAGCATTTTTGTCTTTTGAACGAGGGCAGCATGATTCGCGTGTGCGCTCGACCGACGGCATTCTGTAGTCCACGCGAGCGGAGCCGCGGGCACAGCTCGTTATTACATAATTGTCAAGTGAATGAAACATCTATAATTTAAAACCAATCTATATTTTACAAATTTTAAAGTTGTACAGAAGATAAATTTCCAAATAATTTAACAGTATCTACTCGTCCGAAGAGATGGTTTATAGTCACTTTATTCGGTGCACTCGTTTCTTATAAATAAAGTCTTATTATTCTTCATTAATTTAGACATTCAAATCTGTCGTCGACTTCAAAGAATGTTATAGATTTGTCTGTGAATAAGCAGAAACGTTTTATAATTAGCCCTTACCAAATTTTAAAATAATATTTAGATAGTACGGTATTGATTTGTTTAATAATAAATGAGATGTCGTAGAGATATGTGTAAACAAACAAATATGTTATAGACATACAATTAAATTAATTAAGTGGTGTGTGAGTGGAACCTCGAATGCAAAGTGGAGCGATCAGCTAATGCGTAGAGACGCGATACATTCTGCGGCACTGTTCATGTGTGAACTCAATTAGACAGTTTCGCTGTATGTCGTGACAGAAACCAGTGTGTTCGCAACGGTCCCTCGATGCCATTACGATACAATTAATTGGTAAAGAAGAACTGACGTATGATAACGTCAGTTTGTTAAATACAGTATACAGTACGGCGGCCGCGGCGCAGCGTGCGACGTTAAGAACTACGTACCACCGAGGATAGTCCGCCCACTTTCTACAGCGACTGTACTAAGCTTACGTTATATTTCAACACGTGTCATTAACCTTTAGACAAATCAGTTTACATTAGCCGGTATTAAACAACAGAGCGCTAATCAACGCTGCACAGTGCGCGTACCACGGGTGCCACGTTGACGTGCAGTACACGCAGTGTGTCCAGATACACTATGATTACAGTAGATTTTTACTGTATTCTAATTCTATTTACTGTATTAGTTGGTGATACATTGTATATAGAGATCTAGAATTTTCATTAAAAATAGTATTATGAAAAAAAGCGTACCTACATGTAACTACAAAAATAATAGTAGAAAAGAATCGTTTTACTTGTAAGCATAATTCATTAATAAATGATCAGGCGGGGAATAACCTATCGCGTGCAGTTGTAGCTGTGACAGAGACAAATAAAAATTTTGTTTGAAATTGTTTAATGACAATAGTGACTAAAGGTGTTCTTAGACTTAATTATGGAGGTCAATTAAGAGAGGTAGGGCACAGAGTAATTTCTTTGGAGATTTCTTACTACTTGAGGTAGTCCGACTGGTGGAACATCTCCGAATAACCAAATAATCTTGTGTGATGTTCCTGCGGTGAGTAGGAGTTTCTAGAGCTCCTTGGAGTTGGGGGGTTCAATGTCGGCAACGCGCTAGTTGATACATATGCTATTATAAGCGTCCATAGGCTACGGTAGCCGCTTACCATCAGGCGGAACGTATGCTTCTTTGCCACCTTAGTAGTATATAAAAAATAGGGTATTGGTTTTAACTAGAGGATTTTATATTATAGTCAGGACAATTTAAATAGTTCCTTTGAAGTTTTAAATATATCTCGGTTTATCTGATAACCTTGATAGCATACCTTGATAGATTATTATCTTTATATATTAAAATTAATTTTTTTACTGTATAAAGTAGTGTAGTTTTATTTGTATTAACACTGTATTTTTATTTGTAAAAACACTGTAGTTAAAATTCTGTAATATTAAAAAGCCAAAAACTGTAATTTTAATTTTCTAATATGTACACACTGAGTAAAGGTGCACTTCGTAACCATCCTCAACGACGTGATAACAATCAAACCAAACCTACTAAGCATTTGCCAGGTGCGTGTCGGGCCACGCGCAGTGTAGAGTTCCGTAGTTGGCCGTCACAATATGCAGACTTAGAGAAGGCGATGTAAGTAATTTTCAATGGAATTTGTACGACACTACGTCTCTAAATACATTTTCTAAGTTGATTAACTCGTTAACTTGTAAAGCCTACTTAACGCTCATAGTTTTTCTTTGAACTTAATTATATATACTACTACCATGATTTTTTTACAAGTCCAAAAAAAAACATTTAGCTGGCAGGGGAAGGGACACTTGACTATAACAAAAATTAGCACTTTAAAGCTTAACATTTCGTAGACGGATCCGTGAATCGAATAATGGTTGTCATTAACCAGCAATATTTTTAAACGACCTATCCAACGTCATTCCACACGATGGGATAAATGAGAAAAAAATATTCATTCCCACTTTATGTGTATGAGAGGGTACCCTAAAACATTTTTTTTTTAATTTTAATTTACCATGATTTGTGTGATTAATATGTACACCCATACCAAATTAAAGCTTTCTAGTACTAAGAATCTCTGATTTAAGCCACTGACGGACAGACGGACATAGCGAAACTATAAGGGTTCCTTTCCTTTTGACTTCGGAACCCTAAAAACGTTACTTTCATTTACGTTAATAGAAATAGTATCTCATACACAAAGTGAAAATGCTATGTTAACAGAAATAAATTTAAATATAGTATTTATTTAATTGCTTTAAAGCACGCTTTTAAATTATGAATGTCAGACGGCAGATTTTCATGTGGTAATTACATATATTATTATTTAAGTAATAACGAAAGATTCATTCATAAATTTCTAAAATACCTATTTATTTTAACATAAGGCCTCGGACAGACGGACCTGACATCAAAAATGAACATTGACAAGACCCTCGGGCGGATGAGAGTATTACATTACCGGACCTGACAGGTTAACGCGTACCATAATAACAATATATGGCACAATACATTATTTATTTATGCCACAAGGGTTCGATGGATCAAGCAGGACAAAATATATTTAGAATATCCTAAAAGAGACCTTTGCACTAAATGCAATTTTTTTTAAATTCTATTGTATATGAAATTACATTAACCACTGTTTTACAAATTTCAATCTTTAGATTAGTCAGTCAAGCTAGTCAGTTATTAGTCCTTAGATTAGTCAGGGCTAGGCGATGAGTCAGTCAAGACATTGCCTTTTTTGTATACATTAGATTATTTATCGTTGTTCAGTAACAAAAAGATAAATTTATAATAATGTACAGAAATCTTAACACTGAGTAAAATGGTTACTTTTCAAGTTAAGCTAGAATTAACCGATAAATTTACAACTATTGTGGAGACTTAAGTGCTAGAACGCACGAGTGACTTTTGTCACTGTGACTGTTATGTCACCCTTGTCCATTCCTATGGATATGTAAGGAGGTGCGCGCACGTTACGACGTGACAAAACAGTTTTGTCCATAGAATTGTTAAGGGTGACGAAGCAGTTACTGCGACAAAAGTCACCCATGAACGCGAACTGTAAATTTAGTTTGTCAACTAAGCGTTTTAGATCAAAATACTTTTTTGAAAAATATGCCCGGTGTCAGGATTGTTGAATGACGCTACGCATACGGTTCGTTATTATTAGTATCGAATACGAAATAGGGACTCTATCCACCTACGTGCTATGGAATCACATCGATATGACGGAATACATCTGGACGCGTTCCAGTACTGAATTTACGACGAGGTAAAAATTATTATGCAGCATGTTTAGACGGTACGTCATACGGAACTACGTAAATATGAATTTGCAGTTTTATTTTTAATTTCTGAAATATACACACATTTGTATAATAATGTTTCATAAGTTCATGGAGTATAATATATTTTTACATATAGTATAATATATTTTTACATATTGTTTTTCAAATAATATCCGTATTAAACAAAAGTCGAATTTTGCGTCTGTGTATAAATGAACACAGATTTCAGATAAAAATGGCGTAGTTGAATTATACAAAATGTTACTGGCCAAAGGTGATGACGAGGCACTTGTTTCAAATATTTGTAAATAACATAATTAATAAACAATATAGCACGACAAATAAGTTTTGTATAACAAATATAATTAAAAAATAAGAAAATCAAAGTGTTAAATGTTGAAATAATTCAATAATTCAATTCAATAATTGAAAAACTTCATAAAGAGTTCCTTCATAGAATTTTTAAGTATACATAGAGCTCACAAAAAAATTCCGTAACTGGCTAATACTTAAATTAATAATATTTAAAAAACTAATTACCACTTTTGAAAATGGAACTCTTTGGCTTTAAAATGCAGTTTGATTCATTTATTTGTCACTTGTTTTTACATTTTTAAATATTGCGTGTCTACGTTACCATGGATTTAACTCGTGAAAACTTTCGTAGTATGATTTACTACGATTTTAAATTTTAATTTAATCTCAATGACGAATTTCGCGATGGTCGTCCGTCTACCACTGTGAACACCGAAAACATCGATGCTATACGCCATATACACCATATACGACGAAACATGAATTTTTAGCTACGATCCCAAAAAAAAGCAGCAAACGAGTGTTTGGATCTTTCCAGGTGAGCCGAAACCAACCAAAGTGGCGGGTGTGTGGTCTGCCGCTAAGCGGATGATTGCTACGTTGTTTTACGTCCGTTTCCAATAACATATCTGAGCTTATGGATAGATCGCTATCCCTGATTAGTACAAATATAATATCTATCCATAGTTTGTGTTTCAAGAATAAGAGTTAGTTTCGTCTGAAAGTTATATTGAAACGCAGGTAAGTTCGATTCCTATCTCTAGCAAGCTACCTATCCATCCTCCCGATGATAAATAGAAACGTAAGAATGAAAGTAAAATCAAATGGAGAGATTTGATCTTTAGTAACTGAAACAACGGATAGATAGGATATAGAAACCGGTCGTTAGTAAAACTGGACACGTAGCTACTGTCACTTTGGAGGATCGTCGTACAGTGAATAATTGGTACATGGTAATTTGTTTGCCAGATGAACTCCGTTAAAATAACCAAAAACGCCGTATCATCTTGCACCATGACAATGCCAGCTCTCATACGGCCAGACCGACAAATGGATGTTTGAAAGGGAAAAACGTAGATATTGTCATCATCCTGCATACAGTCCTCACCTGGCACCATGCGACACCTTCGTGATTTCAAAAATCAAGAATTATTTATGCGGTCGGCGATTTTTAACACCAGACGTGGCTGTTGAAGAGTATGAAAAGCATGTTTCCGAGGCCACCAGGAGGGAGTGGCATAAATGTTTTCAGAATATGTTTATTAGTATAAATAAGTACATTGAAGCTAAGGGAGAATATTTTGAGAAACAATACCTAAATTGATTTTTGACTAGTCTAGTATTTTTTCTTATTTATTCCAAAACTTTTTAGTGCGCCCCACGTAGTAAGCTAGTCTAATACAAAGTATAAGAATTTTTTCTGCATTTCTGCATTCTTACGGAAAATTTTAAAACAGATCGATTTATTGATTTTTAAATAAATGTAGCTACAGAGTTATTTATCAGAGTATGGTAACACAACGTAATCGTGTTTTAAAAATTATTACATCACGAGTTCTTAGTATGTTGTAGACAACATAAGGGGTGATGTCAAACGATTTGAGAGGTAGTCGCAATTGAGCAACGTAACGAGCGCAGGCCCCTTGCCTTAGTTCTACAAATTTATTGGAAAAGCACCCTCGCGAATATACTTCGAAAAAGTCACTTGACTGTAAAATGAAATCGCCGCAGATAGGGCATCGTTTTGTCAACATAATGGGCAAGGGTGTTATCGAGTTATAATTTAAAATGACAAATGACATCATACCTAATAATAACAAAACAGCAATCAATGTGTGATAAGATTGTGCTATTTGGAACGATGATGCATCATCGAGTTTGTTTTCTATTTTGTATGCAGAAATACAACTCTAAAGTACAATGAAAAAATACACAGAATTAGTTAAAACAAACAAAAGTGTCATATAACGTAGTCCACTAATGCGAAAATGTCCAGAAGCTAAATTGTTTTCGTCCATAGGATGCCGTTCCAGGCACATTTCCCTGAATAAATTTTGCTATCTGATGATAAAACGTAATTCGTTTTATTGTGAACAATGCGATAAAGTTCCAGGTATGCATCACGTACTGATGGAATGTGTCAGGAACAAAACAGAGAAAGACAGTCTTGTATGGGCTCTTTGGTCTCAATACCCCACTTATTGAGGGCGCCTTCGATACTGACGCCCTTTCGATATACAATTTAATTACTAGTTATTTCAAATAAAATGCGTTAAAACAACTAGGTCGGCGTAAACCTAAGAGTCAAAGAACAAAAAACCTAGAAAAAAAGCAAAACAAAAGCCAACGTTTAACTCTTAATTAAATCGTGTAATAAGTTGATTGTTAGGCTTGAATCTTGAATGACATGACATGGCATTAGTCAATCAAGACATGCATAGAAGCGTCGGTGACCGCGTGTTTACAATGCAAATTCGATTAACACCGATGGTACCGCCCGTGTAGGCGCGACTCGTCCGCGTCCGTCCGACATATCATGTAGACCGAGACTCCACATACACTTTCTTATGGTAAAACTACGATGCACTTTCAAAGAGTTCCATATCACCATGCAATAGATTGTCTAACACACGAATATTGAACATTGATGTTCTATTTTTATTATCATCAGTGACTTATCCATGTGTATACGGGTCATTCAACTATATACCTACCTACACTTCGGATAGGTCAAACAATTTATTCTGAGTTACTATGAAATTTCACAAAAAAATAAATTTTTGAGAACGTAATCAAGTTTCCCGTTGTGCCTAACAATCTTAGTTACAAATGTGATATTACTTTTGAGTATACAGAGTTGACTATTATCAATTAGTACGTACTACTAAAGTATTAAACTATGATGAAATTAAATTTATTATTATTAAGTTATTGATGAATGTTGAGGAAGCGAAAGTTCTATGTCAGGATTGTAGCAAGTGGAAGGACGTGGTCTCTGCCAACCCCGTTGGGAAAGAGACGTGATATATGTATGTACTAAAGTAATACTTCATCAAAGTGTGGGTGAAATAGTTAATTGACCCATACACAGCGCCTGCTCTAGCGGTTACGTCGCCCCCGGTCAAGCAGACAAATTTCTACAAAGTTTGTCAGATGCACGTTAGTCAATTACACTTTCCACCATATATTTTTTTTAATAGAAATACAATCACTGTATTTCAATATACCTAAATAAAAGCATACATTTCAAAATAAACTGAAATTAATAATGAAGCAGTAAAAAGTTCTATTAATTGGGTACTTTTTTAACACAGCCAAAATGCCACCCAAAAATTTTTGCGCACCGGACAAATGTCCTAGCTGCCAACTCCTGCGGCAGGAGATCAATATACAGCTAATTTAAACAACAGCATCGCATAATTCTCGCTGCCGTAGTTCAGTATTTGCATAGATTTCTCTGCTATTCCTTGAAGGAAATTCCAAACAAAATCCCTGAGAATTGCATTTAATTTATAATCTGTGTTGTATTTAATACAGATTAGCATAATATTTATTTTGTTTTTCCACCTAAATTCCGTCCTCTCTGTCTCTCTCTCTCTCTAACAAAGCCCTTAATCACAAAATAATTTAAATAGACTAAAGTATAAAACAAAATTGTATGTAGTAAAGAGTAAAATATATTTACATTAAGTACCTATGACAACAAAATTATTTATTTCGATAAGGATTTAGAGGTTGTAAGTGCGAGTAAACAACTTACGTAACATAAAAGCAGTCGTTGTGATTTGAATATAAAAATTAAGATATACAGTTGTGGTCATATAATTAAGAACGATTTTAAGTTCCAGAATTTTTATATCTAAATCATGTCATGTGTAGTTATGTGTTCCTTTTTAGAAGGACAAGACCTTTTTACAATAGCCACATGAATAGAAAAAACGGGATTAGAAATATAAAATTAAATCGCAAACTTTTTTTTTACAAATTTTATTTATTCTCTATTAGCTGTGCAGGCGGCTTCGCTCGCGTGGACGACAAAAGTTGTTGTTACCGGGATAAAAAGTATCATATGTTACTTCTAATACCTCAAGAATAGGTGTACAAAGTTTCATGATGATCGGTTAAGTAGTTTTCGCGTGAAACCGTAACAAACAAATTTACATTCGCATTTATAATATTAGTATAGATATTCTCTATAGTAACAAATTCAAACAGTAATGATCTGAACAAATAATTAATAACGATTTATTAAACTGCTCGAGAGTTGTTTTATATGAAACTTAGATTTGAAAGTGCGTAAAGAATAAAATCAATTTAATACATTTTAAACTAAAATTAATAGTTAGTAGCATGTCCACGGCTTTTAATTACTGCTTTACACCGGCGAGGCTTTGAATCTATCAATTTTTGACATTTTGCAAGAGATAGTTCCATTCTTCTAAGAGAACGTCGTACTGCTCTCTTAAATTGCCACTTTGTTTGTCGATTGGAAACCTTTTTCTTGACTTCATACCAAAGGTCCTTTATTGGGTTTAGATCTGGGCTGTTAGCTGGCCAATCTAAGACAGAAACAGATTGAGATGTGAGAAATTCCTTAACGGTGCATGAAGTATCCTTTGGATTATTGTCGTGCTGGAATGTCCAAGTAATAATTCATCATGTTCCCTTCTACCAGCTTAACAGGTCCAACACCATGTCCAGAACAGCACTCTGAAATTTTCCTATTTCCCCACCATGCTTTAATATCACTTTTGTGTACTTAGAGTCGAATGCTTTATTCGGAGGGCCTCGTACATGATCGTTTTCCATTAGAACATAACCTGTTTATTTTTGTCTCATAAAAAAAAAAAACATTTTTCTACTGTCTAATTATCCAGTTTTCATACCTTCTTGCAAATGCAAGCTGGGCTTGCTTATGGCACCGTTTCAAAATCGGCACTTTCCTTGCTGTCCTTCCGTGCAACTTTTCATTTACCAAACGCCTTCGAATAGTGCGTTCTGAGATTACTCTGAATGATGGTTGTTTTCACCAAAATATTCTTTTCTCAGCTCATTAGACCCTTTAAAAGGATTTTGTTTTGCCATCATTTTTGAGCATTGCAGATGGTCGGGTATCTTTTTATACGACCAATTCTTCTCGCGAAGTTTTATTATTACTTCATTTATAGATTTATCACAACTTTTATTTTTATCTTTGTTTTTATATGAAGCTCACCTTTAAGACTTTTACAGCACTAAATGATATCAAAATTATATAAATAACCTACAACCACAGAGCCAAAAAGACGCTTTTGGGGGCAAGAAGGGCTCTTTTCCACAATGTCCGACTCGGAATGCTAATGAGCTCGCAATAGTCCACGGCTTGTTTAACAAATAGGGCTGCACTCGCATTAATCAATATACATTCTCTTTTTAAACTGAATGGGTATGTTTTAAACATTTCAAACCAATTATACAAGCTAAAATATTAAAGCAATTTCGCTTAAAAATACGTTCAAAACTGATCATAAAATTATTAAACAGCTACTGACTGTCATTTCCCGCGACATCGTCTGCATTTTTGTCGTATTATATACTTCTCCAGGTCCCAGACTACCTCTGAGTCAAATTTCATTGTGCTCCGTTTAGAGGTTTAGCCAATAGAGTGAAACTGTCTGAATAATATGTCGAGATTTGAATATTGAATGAAACACCTGCCAAACTCCTTATTTACATATGATTATGTGATGTTGTCTATACAGCTACACGCGTATAAGTACATATATAACCGGTCAAACATCTCATGTCATGTTCAGAGTGATGCACGATAAGCAATGAATGAAAGTTGGCAGATAACATATAGCGGCCAACAGTGTCAAGGTCGCGCTAACTTGTATTTGTTGTTGCTCGCGATGCCAACTAATGTCACATCATCGAAATTAATCTTGCAATTGCAATTTTACTTAACCGTGAACATGAAACATTTCGCCGCAAGAATAGGGGTATTAAAAACATTATCAATTCAGCTATTATTTACTTTGTAACTTTGTACTTTGTAACAACTCTTTCGACGTTGCTTAAAATTAGGGGTTTGTGAATAATGCGCACTTACGAAATACTCGGACTTTTTTCGGTTATTCAAAAAATTAAAATTATTTGAAGTACTTTAATTAATTTCAAAATTTATATTTATTCGTAAGTTATTCGAAGAATTTCTAATTTATGAACTGATTCATGAATTTTCCCGTTATTTTTTTATATACGAAATTAGAATTGATTATTCGCATTTAGAATTGAATATTGAAACTTAAATTGATTTATTCCAAATTTCGAATTATTATTCGATTCCAATATGGAATGCAATATGCTAAATTCGGTACCAATATGGAAACAAAGAAAAATAATATACATTAGGAACGCAGTTTCAATATATTTAATATATTACTAAAAACATGAATATAACAGAAACGTGTATAACGGTTAGTGTAAACACAAAATAAGTTCAAACAAATTCTTACTGGGCTTCAGCGCAAGTAAGTGTTATGTAAGGGGACACCTGACCGATGAAATAGAACAGTTTACCTGACTCACGTGATTTTAGGAAACCAACCTTGTATCGCTTACTCAAGAGCTATTTTGAAAGAAAAAACAAAGATTAGTAATAATCCAAAAGAGCCCCTCTTCCCAACCCCCTTCCGCCGGACGAATTAGTGCTGCCCATCGGCAAGAACCCTGTTTGAACATTTTAAATCACATAATCCGATGAAACAGATCCTATGTTCACTGAAGCCTTTAGGAATTTAAATTGAATATGAACACGAACATCAAGTTATTTCAACTGTCAAACAAAATAAATTCTCTAAATGTTAGGAATAATTTGTCACTTGTGCCATATTTCTGCTTTTAAATTTCTTATACGAGAACTATGTGTATATAAAAACTTATTTAATGTTAGTTTCTAATGAAATTACCCTGAGTTTCTCTAATGACTCAATCATGGAAGAAAAATAATGTGTTTGCGTGGTGTTTACGAAGGTAACAATTAGAAAGGCTTCATAGCAGTGGAGTGGGGTTGAATTGCGACGCGACGTGTACAACGCGAGGCTACTCACTACACAGAGGGCAACAAAGTATCTAATTTCTCCACTTCCCCACTTCCGACGCAATTACAAAACAGTATTGAGGGGGCTGCAGCGGCGGAGACTTGACCGCAGATTCACTGAAATCTAGGTACCGCAGATATCTCGTTACAGAACAAAAAAATAATAGTCTTATTGTTCAGCTTAGCTTTTACCGATACCTTTACAGTTAATAAAACGTACACAGTTATAAATCCACTTGATTGCTTGGAATATCTTAGTACTAGTTCATGATCAATTTGAAGTCGTTTGCATTTCCGTAGTATCTGATATGGTGTACATTTACTTCTTCGATACTTTCACAAGTTCCGTTCATTGAGAGTGGGGCACGTTTGTTACTTTTCCCATTGTTAAAGCATTCTATACCAACGTTAGCTAATAGACGGGACTTTAAAAATTACTATTTATAAATCTCGAACGTCATTCAAATGTCAAATTGCGACAACAGTGATGGATTAACGATCGCAACTCGTGGGGGCGCGCGTCCCTCGAAAGCGATGTGTCAACAAGTGGGATTACCATTTCTGCAATGTCATAATCTGTTCCCCTAAAATGATATTTTAATTATATTGGATCACATTATTAAAATAATAAAAATGCTGTGCGTACACCGCTATTTATCTCATAATTGCATTCAATAATAAATTGTAATATTTACAAAACAAGAACTACTCTTTTGTCCGTGATGACTCTTATCGCTCTAACGTTGAGTACTGTTGAAGATACTTAAAAAGCATTTGAGAATGCAAACACTCCATTTTCAGAGTTGTCCAAAATACAACACTCTATACAACATTCTTTAAGTGACTTTTTATCAAATGGTAAAAATGTGGAGTGTAACGTGCGATACAGGTCTCAGTATACTGGACGAAAATCCACTCGGCTTTCATAACAAGTTAGTACTGGTTACATCACAATCATGTGATCAAAACTTGAAAGATTTCATAAATAATTACCTTCATTTTAACAAGTATACATGTTTTAACAAAACTTTTTTACACAACATTATAATTAGAGTTGACGGTGATAAAGCAGTTTTACGAGTATGAGAATAATTATTGACCCCCCAATTGCCGGTGGAGCGACGTGCAACGCAGTCAGAATAGTTAATTTATTACTGAAACGTTGCAGTTTACCTTGTTTTGACGGAGGGCATTGCAGTTTTATTCAGCTCGTCTACGAGCTCGGCGTGACTCACACAATTGTGTAATGGGTGATGACTAATGAAACTCAAGGTCAGCATGCCACGACTCGTAGATAACGACGAGGTACGAATTTAATCGTATTGTATGGAAACAAATTTAAATTCGGCAATACAGGAAAATTACTTGAAATTTAAATCGATATCTTTTATAAACAATTAAAGCAGTGTCCTATTTGCTGGGTGGTATATACGACAATTGCAATAGAATTGCGTTTCTCCGGCATAGAGCCCTTGAGCCAGCAGCCGCTCACGCGATTCAGTGACACTGTATTAACTAGCTATCGATATACACATATGACTTTTTTTTCGAACTGACTGTACTGTTAGCCTTAGGGGCCCTGGAGCCTTTACGTCTTTTACAGCTTTACTGGGCTATACATATGACACTGCACTTCAAACATGCACACCTGTCAGGTACATAGGTTATGTTCCCTTTTTTGGCTAGTTAGATCAAATTGCCAGATTAATAAATACATATACGCATGTTTCTTCCTTCTTCCCAAAAGATTAGATTAGATAGAATTTTACGAATAGGGAATTAGTCAGATCGCGACTTATTTGCATGTACGGCAAAAGCCCAAGCCGAGGTTCGTTCGCTTTGGCACTCTTAAACGTGTTGCCTTGCTTTCGCGGCCAACAGCTATCAAAGCCTCTAATGGCCTCCGGGCCCTTAAAGCTAACAGTACACTCAGTTCAAAAATAATTTGTATTGTTTGCGACTGGATCACGAGAACCATATAGCAGATTTAACACTCGCCAAAGTGGCACGCTTAGGAGAGTCGCCTTCCTGGATCAGTCAGTGTACATCGAACAATGAAGCAGGGTGGTGACCTCCATACACATAATGACTAATCTGCGATAAGACTGAATCCTTTTTAGGGTTAGTTACAGACCACGGAATGCAGTAACTACACGTCTATTTGTTACTCGGGAATCGTCGGCCGTTACTGAATCGATTCATCATTTCGTCGGTGGAAAGGCTAATCGAGTAACGTGCAAAGTGTGACACATATGCACGTTAGTCAAATAACCTACCATTGATTCTCGTCAGTGCCACGAATTACGAAAAACAACGCACATTGCGTCCGTTGTATTGTGTAGTTAATAATATCACATCATGATTTTATACCTTAGATATGAAATATTACATTCAGCACAATGTTAAACAATCAGTACATTGTACTATTCAACTTTTTATTTTATCGACAGATAACAATCGCCACATAACATCAATCTTCTCCAAGAACATTGTCACGTTGTATGGTCGAAACGCCGATATATCACAGGCATCAATCGCTACATACTTCTAAGTGAGGCAAGAAACTAGATATAGTATAAATTATGCCTGTCAGTCTTGCTGCGAACTTGAATCATTTATTTTGTTAAGCTGACGTTGAGTCACTGCACCAACACATTGTGCTGGATACTATAATTGGTTGAACAAAAACTAGCTAGAAAAATATTATAACATAAAAAAAAAACATTTTTTTCCATTTTTGCGTTTCTACTTATTTTATGACAAAATACAAATGCAGAAGTTTTATATTGTTCAGTTATAAGGGCCGATAAGCGGTATAACCGTGTGGTCAATTATGATATGAACTATTATTGATCCAATAGGCGGTTCACCAGAACCAAAGCACAACCAGTACCCCTCCCAAACATCAATTTAATAAATTTCCGCAAAAACTTAGTTAAGCTAAATTTTTTTAATGACTCGCATAATTTTCATACTACACATAAATACAAATAAGTAATCCCATGTTATAGACTCATTAAGACGACAGAAGTTGTTTAGGTAAAAGTGTTAGGTTCTACAATATGGATCCAAAGCACATGCCGGATAATAAGTTCACGGATCATGTCAAGCACATTTTAGTGTCAAAAAGTTTTTATAGGATAAATCAATGACAGTACAAAAATATATTGAGAAGCCCAATCGAGTTTCTTGCCGGATCTTCTCGATGACAGGGATGTTTTACGAACCGGTGGTAGTCTTTTGACTTTCATAGGTGTGTCTTCTCAGCACCTATACTGAATAAAGTATTTGAATGTAGAAATAATAGAAAAAGAGCTTCATTAACACAGTAGATTTTCAATACTTAGCGTGATGCAATTTTCGAAAATATTGTTACTTCAAAAAATATGAATCATACTTTTTATACAGTATTGTCATGTAACGCGATATACCTACTGTCTGAATGAAAATCATCATCTTATTTTTTTTTTTTTCGAACTGACTATACTGTTAGCCTTAGGGGCCCTGGAGCCTTTACGGCTTTTACAGCATTACCGGGCTTGGGGGCGAGCGCTTAGGGCACTCAGCCACGAAAGCTAAGCAACAACATCCGAGGGTGCCAAAGTGGCTGAACCTCGGCTCGGACTGTTGCGCGTATGCAATTAAGTCACGATCTGACTAATTCCCTATCCGTAATTCGATCTAAACTAACTATACATATATACATGTTTCTGCTCCCTGGGAGGAGGGAAGGAACATGTGTATGTGTATTTAGTGGTCTGAAATTTTTGTCTTCTCTAACTAGGCAAAAAAAGAAAAAAAAGGTCCCTTACAGAATCTATGTACCTATGTGTGTTGTGCATGTGTGTATATTGCAGTGTCATGTATGGCTGTGAAAGCTAGTGAATGTAGAGTCACTGTATCGCGCGAACGGCTGCTTGACTCAAGGGCTCCATGTCGATGGATAGGACCTAGGCTTGAGTTGCCGCGGAGGAGGGCGGTCGTGGCGGGTGTGCGGGAGCGAAGTTAACCGTACGTCCCCTGCGGAGGGAACGGTGGTTTCGCGTAATCATCATCAAATACGGCAAGTTCATACATGCAGCACTCTGTCAAAAAATCGACTTTAATTCAAATTAAGACTAACCTGGATCAGCTGCGAGCTGCCTATATACTGCAAGCGCCACATCGTCCTCACTGACAAAGTCCCACAGACCATCGCAGGCCACTACGACGAAATCTTCATCTCCATCTAGGTCGACAATCACGATCTCAGGTTGTGCCGTAACGTAAGGCTTGTACTGTGCGTCACCTACAACAACGAAAAAAAAAAATAAACCAAGGTTTTAAGAAAAAATGTTGTGTATAATACTTGAAAAAAACCATTCATACTGGGTCCAAGAGACCTTGCCAGTCACTCTATTGATATTGTTTTGACCAAAACTATACCTTGGTTGCCCGATCACGTATGACCGCCAAAACATATTGTTTATTGTAAAGTTTCAACCAGTAACTTACACATTATAGAGTTAAGGTTTTTTTTAATTATTTAAAATAACTCTTCAACCGGTTTGCACACGAGATACATTTTTTTAATTATTATATCTGTACAAAGTACTTGGAATCCTACTGAATTCTTTTCTTTAGATTTATGTGTGTTTACATCAACAAATTACGTAGTATCTACTAGGACTCTACAGTTATGCATAAAAAGTAAATAAAAAAACAATACTAGCTGTTACAAGCAAAATAGTTTAAAATTGTATTTGTATCATTTTAGTCGGTTGTTCTAAATTTTGTTTTACAAATACTCTCGACTCTTTATACACATTACCTTCGACTATTTAGACTAGTGATTCCCAAAGTGGTCCATATATATCCCTCAGGGATCCCGAGCCTCAGGGGTCGACGACTAAATGCAAGGGGTTCAAATCAGTGAAAAAAAAATCGGCAGTCCATGAGATGTAAATGGGGTCAACGATAGATCAACGATAGTTGATCTCATTTAAGCAGATCCCATGAATGGAATAATCCACATACACAGATAGTCCTTATTTACTTACACAATAGGTACTTCCTTATAATATATTAAAATGTCTTTGCATATCATCTAACTACATAAAATATAAAACTACCTATGAAGTAAAAAACAGTAAAACACATTTTATTACAAATTAAAATAAATTTCACAACACATTTAACAACAAACGTCAGCTGTCAAAAATACATTTGAAGTTGTTGAATTTACAAAAAATCAATATTAGATAAGCAGGTGGTCAGAGATTTAGGCCATAGGGTTTACCCAAAACCAAAAAACAATGCAAGTGATAAAAAGCGTCTACGAGACAAAAAGTATGGAGACCTCTGAAATGGACATTAGGCGAATTGTTCATTGCATGAAAATAGATATTAGCAGGTATAAAATAATAAGGCGCGAAATAATAAAATTATAATCATGAAAAATTCATATATATATTCTTCGATGACCTTACAACACTTACAGGCGTTAATTTCATTCTACAAAACAAAATACCAATCAATAGAAAACAAATGTGGCGTAAAACTTCTCGTGATAAAGCTGAGCGTCTCGCAGGGGTAAGAATAATCGTTTCCGACTTAATTCCCCTATGGAATTAGAAATCGATGAATTTTAGTTCGCCGCTTGGGGGAAACGGCCTATTGGTGTACTCGGAGAGCTGTGAAGAGAATGTCAACATTACGTTGTAACAGCTCCATAGTCGCCCTTGAATGATACCGGCCAAAGGGATGTGATATTTGACAGTATAGCAACATTTTTTACAGCTGATATATTGGAGTTTTTGGCAGGATCTTGTTCTGTCACGATGTGGGTTATTATTTTTATTTATAAACTTACGTTATCTATATAAATAAAAAGATCGAGATTTGCCGTTGTGCGCGCAACGCGCAATAACTACTGGATAGATTCTGACCTTTTTTTTGCTTTACTCCTTAGAAAATTTATCCTTATGAAAAAAACCAAGACATTCAATAAAAAAATATATAAAAGTTTTAAGAAAATACGACTTTTTCTGTCGTCTACATGAGCGAAGCCGCGGGCACAGCTAGTTTAAGCATATAATTATTATGTAATATTGTTTGAATTACGAAATATAGTATGCATATTATACACAAGTGATGTGAATTATAAATAATAACTATAAACATACACTTTGAGTTGCTACAAAAACTCCCTGGACAACAAGGGGACCATCGTCTTATTACGGCGATATTTCAAGATTAGAAACACTGCTCGAAGGTAAACTTAAAGGACGTGTATCCTGTGGCGTTAACGATAAAAAAGTAATATGTAGATTGCACGATATAGCTTTGATTTGTCAATTTGTTGACTATCTATATTAATAAAATTATTGAGGTTTGATTTCGTGAGCGCATCACGCAAAAACTACTGGATAGATCTTAGTCTTTTTTATGTTTTACTCCTTAGATACTTGTTCCTTATAAAAGAGCAAAGTTATCACTATATCTTTATTCAATAAAAAAATATTAAAGTTTTTAGAAGTGTATCGTCTTGAGATGGCGCAGTATTGATTTGGAACTATATAACGTTGTGTTTTTTATACTTAGTGTAGTGATTTGTTTTTACTAAGATTAATGTGTGCTAGTTTAATATAAAAATATTAACTAATTAAGTTTTTATTAACTCGGTGCCCGGCACCACACAATTGTCATTAATAAAAATATCCGTATCTACTACATTACGATTTCATTTTGTTACTTAAAAAAATTTAAATACAACATTTAATTATGCATTTTAATAACATTGTCTCGCTTTCATAAGCATTCCTCATGACAAAAATAGTGACTGTATAATGGAGTATGTATCGCAACTATATGATGTGAGGCACATCACTAAAGTGCAGAGCGGCGCGGCACGGTATGGCGTGGCGGGCGCGTGTCCGAGTGATCGATATAGAGTGCGGTGTGCAATGTGGGGTTGTTGCAACAGGAGGGAGAGATCGCGAGGAATTCGGAGGGTGACTCGCGACAGGGCGCGCGACACGTTGGCGCCCACAGAGTCGCTCACAACAAAATTAAAACACTCTATTGTTTTAAATATTTTATTTTATATCAAGAGAGAGTACATTTTGTAGAAATATTGATGTCATACTTTTTCATATTTTCAATAATAATACCAGCCTATATGTGAAGGCACGGGTTTATCACCATGCCAGCCTACGATATAATATTGGCGATGTTAAAAGCCTAGAATTTCTCAGTTCTATATTTTTATATGCAAGAACATTTCTCAAACGTTTAAGTTTCCTCACGATGTTTTCCAACAAATTTACCAGTACAAATTAAAATTAGTTTACATGCACGCGCATTCTAAAAAATTTGTGTGTACACAACGGGACTCGACTCGAATCGGGGATATCGAATCATTATTCCGCCGATCTAAGCTACTCAATCGCTACAACTTTTTTATATAATGAATACCTTGAATTTGAGAAAACATAAGAGACAAAAGATTAAAACACAAAAACAAAAAAAAACATAGAAAAAAAAAATGTTCTCTTTTTTAGTATGTAAGTAAAATTCCATTATTTCTTTCCCCCTTTCTAAATTATTATTCTAAATAATAATTAAAAATAAACACAAATTAGTGATCGCAAATATTGGCTTGTGTATCAAGTACATTAGACTCTAAAACCCATTATCTTAGTTTCCTAAGCCTACCTACAAATTCAATATATTTACAACCGAATTATAAATCTCCGAATCCTTCCCTTACAAGGAGTATTAACTTTAACTACTTAATGGCCGGCACACGACGATAATGATACTTCCTTGATACAAGGATACTCGCTCACCCGCACTTCTATGAGAAGACCTAATTATCAATAATAACTCAGCTGTTGAACACAGCATCAGGTCTGTTATACTTTTTGACGTGTAGATTGCTGTAAGTAGTGGGTAAATTTTACATTCAATTATTTTACTCGTGTAAATAATAATTATAACTGTTATAATGGTTAATTTTTCAATTAACAAAGAGGTCCGTTTTTAACCTCAAATGGTACCATTTATTTCTATAAATTATCACCACATAATTAATCCTCCTACCGGTTCCTCACTAAGATTAATAATCCTACAACGTACTAAGCGCTTCATATAGGAAGATAACTGTCTAACCGCAATGTTGCTTCGCATTTCCCAAACAACTTTAGTAAAAAATGTACGATCGGAAACACAATAACATGTGTAAATTATGCTGTATAAAAATGTATAAATATAAAGGTTTATATTGTTATTAAGATTAATTAAAAATATAAATGAAATACGTCGTGACGTAAGGAGTCTTGCGTTAGATTTTTTTATATTCCTACTTAGATTTATATTTAATGCTTTCGTTGCTGGCAGTACAATTTTGAGGTTATTTTTTTTTTCGAACTGTATACTGTTAGCCTTAGTGGCCCAGGAGCCTTTACGGCTTTTACAACTTTACCGGGCTTGGGGGTTTGACATGTAGTGAGTGAAGTTGACGCGGACGCGATTATCTTCTCATTTGAAACGCGTAGTAACAGAACTTTTATTGCAGGCAGGATAGACACAATATCGATATTATATCCCCTTCATCATAAAACATCCCATTCTTTTTGCGTAAATTTATTCCGAGATTGAAATTTCTTACTGGAAAGTTTTATTTAAATGAATTTTGTTCATATTTAATATATAATACAATATATACGTTTTTGTTAACTCGCTTTTTTGTCTGTTTAGTACAAAATTGCAACCGATTTTTAGCTTCCTTCCTGATGATGACTTGAAACTTTACTTTCGTTCTAGCTTCGCTAAATTAATGATGCGTCATAGTAATTTAGTTAAATACAGAAATCGACAAGATGACTAATGTCAAAGATTGGGAGTACAACATCTAACAAGTTACAAGAAATATCTCTATTACAAAAATGTTGACAAGTTCAGCGACCGCGATAATCAACTGATGAAATAAGTACGGAAATTCTGCACACAAGTGTAAATGTTTATGACGGTCATAAAAGTAATACTCAGGGTATTACAGCAGGTTCGCATGAGTTAAATTTCGCTACGGTCCACGCTTCGCGTTCGCCATATTTATAAACGACTAGCTGTCCCCACGAATTCACTCGAGTTAAATGTATTCGACCAATTCTCCAACGTGGCACTACCAGTGCACCCGTTGGTAGCAGTATAGTGTAGGCTATATATAGTTGTTGTTACTTTCCCTACTTGCCTACAGCTTGCCAGACTGCTTGATATTTATAGTTACTGCTCCGCTCCTTAGAGTTGTAGCGTGAAGTTATATAGTTATTCAACCTTCTTCAATAAATAGGCTATTAAAAGATCTGCCCGGCAGTTCCAGAGATTAGCTCGTCAAAACAAACAATCTCTTGAATTTTATATTATAATATTAGACGTGAACGTATGCACATATCGTTCATTTACAAAAAGTGCGTATTATGGGTTAACTTTAGCAATTTACGTTTTACAGTTAAAATAGAGACTTTTTATCGCAATATGCTTGCGCAACACACTGCATTAAATAGGCACAAGTAATGCCCCGATCTCCCACCCGCGTTCGATAGTGACGATAAGGCAGAATGCCTTGCCGCAAGCTTGGAGAGCCAGTGCTCTCCAAACTGCGACAACGTAGACACTGCCCACATCGAAACCATCGAGACCGCCGTTCAGGAACTAACGACGATTCCCCCCGCGGAAACGTTAAACCCGGTCACGCATGACGAGATTTGTTCTGTTATTAAAGGCCTTAAGCCTAGAAAGTCCCCCGGCCCCGACGGTATCAGGAATGAAGTACTTAAACTTCTTCCCGATCACCTCATAGCTCTTTTGGTCTGCATCTTCAATGTAGCCATAGCCCACTGCTATTTTCCAGCCGTCTGGAAAAAAGCTATAGTTATAGGTATTCACAAGCCCGGCAAAAAAGCTTCGCTTCCCGATAGCTATCGCCCGATCAGCCTTTTAAACACACTAGGGAAACTTTACGAGCGGCTCCTTCTGAACCGTCTCAAAACCGTTATAGATATTAAAAATCTATACCCTCCCGAACAGTTCGGTTTTCGCGCCCGACACTCGTGTACACATCAAGTGCACCGCCTCACGGAGCACATCACGAGCAACTTTGCCAAAAGTAGTATCGCCCCCGCCCGTACGCTTGCGGTCTTTTTCGACGTAGCTAAGGCCTTCGATAAGGTCTGGCATGCCGGACTAGTCCACAAGCTACATCAATTAGAAGTCCCGGATAGGTTAGTTCATCTAGTTCACGATTTTCTACGCGACCGCACCTTCCACTACCGAGTGGAAGGAGTACTATCTACCGCCCACCCTATACGCTCAGGCGTCCCGCAAGGTTCCATTCTGGCGCCTTGCCTTTTCAATCTGTACGTCAGCGACCTCCCGAAGCCCCCCGGGGTCGAGGTAGGGCTCTACGCTGACGACACAGTCATATATGCGTCAAACAGACACAGAAAAAATCTCGCCTGCGCAGTCCAACGTGCCGTAACCACTCTCGGGGAGTGGTTTCGAACGTGGCGAATAGCTATTAATCCGGTAAAGAGCGCCGCGATTATGTTCGAACCGCATACATGCAAACTACCACGCACGGTAGGACCCCTCTCATTATTCGGTACGAATATCCCTTGGGCCACCAAGACTAAATATCTGGGTGTCACCCTCGACTCGAAGCTTAACTTCAACGCACACGTTACTATAGTCAGGAATAGGGCCATCTGGATCCTTTCCCGCTTGCGACCCTTGCTCAGTTCGGTAAGCAAAATGTCCTTAAGACATAAGCTCACACTGTACAAGATGTGCGTCCGTCCGATCTTGACATATAGCTGCGCCGCGTTCGCACATATGTCCAAACATAACTTTGCCCGCATGCAAAGAGTCCAAAATCGGTTTCTCCGTCGCCTGCTTGACCCTCCAGCCTTCGTTAGGAACATGGACCTGCACAGGGACATGAGGCTTCCCTCGATAGAAGCCTATGTGAAATATCTCACCAGGAGATACTTCGATAGCGCTTCGAATCATCCCAACCCGCTCGTAAAATCCACCGTGAACTACGTCCCAGACAACTCGATCCCCGTTGCCAAACGTTATAAACGCCGTCCGCGAAATCTCTTTGTCGATCCCGATGACGACATCGAGAACGCTAACAATTTCTACGCGTCCGCTCCCGCAACATATGCGTGCTCGCGCCCACGCCCGCGAAACCACCGTTCCCTCCGCAGGGGACGTACGGTTAACTTCGCTCCCGCACACCCGCCACGACCGCCCTCCTCTGCGGCAACTCAAGCCTAGGTCCGATCCATCGGCATGGAGCCCTTGAGCCAAGCAGCCGCTCGCGCGATACAAGTGACTCTACAATCACTAGCTTTCACAGCCATACATGACACTGCATTATACACACATGCACAACACACATAGGTACATAGGTTCTGTAAGGGACCTTTTTTTTCTTTTTTTGCCTAGTTAGATTAGACAAAAATTTTCAGACCACTAAATACACATACACATGTTCCTTCCCTCCTCCCAGGGGGCAGAAACATGTATATATGTATAGTTAGTTTAGATCGAATTACGGATAGGGAATTAGTCAGATCGCGACTTAATTGCATACGCGCAACAGTCCGAGCCGAGGTTCGGCCACTTTGGCACCCTCGGATGTTGTTGCTTAGCTTTCGTGGCTGAGTGCCCTAAGCGCTCGCCCCCAAGCCCGGTAAAGCTGTAAAAGCCGTAAAGGCTCCAGGGCCCCTAAGGCTAACAGTATAGTCAGTTCGAAAAAAAAAAAAAAAAAAAAAGCACAAGTAATGTTTAATCGTGGTTTCATTGACACAAGATTATAAAACTCATACTCACGATTATACAATTTTCCTCGTAAGGAGCAACCAAGTAATGGTAAACTTATATAAGAACGCAGAATAATTATCTTTATTTTCGTACAATTCCTATAAAATCTATACCTTATTCATCGTAAGAAGACTTGCATGACCCATCCACAGAACATAAATTGTTACGTTGTGCAAATTATGAAATAACCTAAAAACATGCATTTCGACTATAAATTATAATTAAAAAGAATTTATTACTGATAAACGTTTTTAAAACATTTTGCACGATAAAATTCCAAATAACTTCCCCTATGATTCCTTCCCATGATACTTCCCAATGATTTTCGTAGTTTTTTTTTTACTACGTGCATCGTTATTTTCTGTATAACTTAAAAATAGACTGTAGACCAAAATACTAAAACCAAGGAATCGAAAATTAATCGTACGAATCGAAAATTAGTCGAATTGTTCGATTGACGTTTTACATTACTATAGATGTCTGTCTGTCTCTTCCTTACCAATGGTGTAGCTATCTGTCTCACTCGCACTTCAAAAATTTATTTGCGACGTTTGTCTACCTGACTTTGTAACCCAAATCTTGTTTTTGGGATACACTATAACGTTTTATAGGATAATAATTAATCGTTGTGTTTGGTTCTTGTTCAGAAAATATGAATAATTTATTTGTGCATAGTTTCACTAATGTATTATAATTATTTTAGAAACTTGATTAGTTGTGCTAACTATTATAATAACTTGCCATAGTAATGTTCATAAAAAAATTATACCGTGATGTCTGATAGTTGATTAAAAGTTAAAATTTTCTACAGTTGTAACAAAAATTTTACTTAAGTTTCATTTTTTCCTAAAACTTTAGACATTGTTTTATTTGGAACTGTGATGAACAGCTATGCTACTTTGGTTGCTAATAGAAAAAAAATAACAGTGATATTTGCAAATCTTTAATCATAATACCTAAATATGTTGTATAGCGTGTCGACTTTTAAAATATTTTGGAAAAGTTATTATAAGATACAAAAAAATACAGATTTTTTTATTAATTTTTCCTCGGTATTCATCATTTTGCCCACTCCCTGGTGCCCGCTTAACGTTCAATTTTGGGACACGTTGTATATAACCTGGCCATACGTAAAAGAGGGCTATTAAATGCTATATTCAGTGTTGTAGCCGGAGTAGCAAATATGTGTGGGTTGCGCACCGCACGGGAATCTAGAGTCTAAGTCTAGAATCTAGAGTCAGATCTAAAGTAAAAGTAATTAATAAGGAATTTTGAACTATCTTCGATTTGTCATCATTTAAAGAGTTTGATAAATTAAAAGAGATTTGTTGAGTGTTTCATAACCTTAAAAGTTTAGGAACCGCTCGCGTACATTAAAAAACGTACTGCACCGAAACGGTAGAGATGGGCTAGTGAAGATAAAAACGGAAACTATATTATGCAATAATGTTTTACACTATTAGAATTAAAGAAAAAAAAACGGATAATTATGCGTAAGCATATAATGGATTTAGAATTTTAATAAATACCTATAGCTCTAGAGACAGCCAATTGTCCGTTGACCCGCCACGTGCCCCAAAAGATCACTGTACCACCTGACGACTCTATTCGTTCTTTTTCATCCTGAAACAAATATGTATGTACAATCCCCGAGCCCAGTGAGGTTAATTTTAATTTAAAAAAATATGTTCATTTGATTCTATAAGTGCTATAGGTTATAATATATTCTTTAAAAAACGCCTATCGAAGCGGGCAGGTACTAGCAATAATAAAATCGTAAATTTGCCATTTCAGATCGAGCGTAACTTAAAAACGACTGAACATAAAGGTAATTTTCAGATTTATATATGACTGAACCACAAAAATGATCTTAGTACATATTATAAAGATTTATATAGCAGCTAAGCTGTAATAATACAATTACAATTTAACAAAATAAATACAGTCTATTTTTAATCCACATGAGACTTTCAGCATCTTCTCGTAAACAATGTGAAGGTACTTGTATTTACTCTTGTATTTAATCAATCCATATTTCAAAATTTACACAGTTTTTTTTATATTTAATAACTTCGTACTAAGAGAGTGGATGCTTATTTTCGAATAGTACAATTATACGATTTCATTTGAACTTAATATAAAACAAAACTAACCTAAAATTAATAAATTTATTATATATCGCACGTCACAAACAAACGTGTATTTATTAAGTAAATAAAAGACGATTTTTTTTTATTTCCGTTTCTAAAACTACATTTCTCTATAAACTGTTAAGACAATAGTATTTTTAAACCAAATCGTTTATGGGATAGGATAAATAATTTCTTTATTGACCGTTCAATCACGCCGTTTCCGAACCAATCAAAAGGGTCGCATCTTAGGTGATTTTCCGTTGCCACTCAGTGCTCGTTCGCGTCACACGCGTTTATTTCGAATTGTCAATTTCGGAACAAAACCGTAAAATGTGAGTATTCTATACAGTCTTATTTAAACTTAATACCCTTTTGCCTGTTAAATTAATACGATTATTTTGAATCATTTCAAAATAAAACCTTATCAACTGTTTAATTAAAAAAAAATATTTTCAATGAAATTATTTCAAAATAATACTTTATATATAGCCTTGAGATACATAATACTATTTTACTTGTAAATTTTGCTCAGTGAGTGGGGGGAATGGAGTGGAAGGGAGTAAATGAAATAATAATGAAATACCTTTTTGACTGGTATTTATTGTTAACTTTTATTTTAGCTTAACACAAAACTATGAAGCGAAATAAGAGAGCATATGATATTGATATGATAATGAGGGCAGTTTACTACCGCCAAAGTACACCCGAAAGCAATTGCAATGGTGAAATTGAAGACCTGTTTACTGATGGTGATGATATTAGCAACCCAACGTATATCCCTGAAAATAATTCGCAGTGCCGTCAACCCTCAAACTTTGAAAACACAAAAACTAACACAATGGAAACTGTACATTATGATGAATTATTAAAACTTTTAAAGAAATTTAAACCTGAGAAAGTTCAGGACCAAGTAACATAAGTAGCGAAGCAATCTAAATTAGACTCCCTATCTTAATTCTATACCGACATAGATCAAATGTTCAACAAGGTGCTTGAAACTGGAAAAACTCCCCAGCAATGGTGCAAGTCAGACATAATAAAAAAAACAGCAGATTTTGGAAACTACAGGCCAATAAGTTTACTACCGAGAATTTACAAATTTTTACCTCTATATTATTGAACAGGATATGATCAAAATTAGATAACAATCAACTAATGGAACAAGCTGTTTTCTACTCTGAATTCTCCACTATTGATCATATACACACATAAGAACAAATACTAGAAAAATATAAAGAATATAATCGTCTTCTTTATATAGCCATCATTGATTACTCAGAGGCATTCGATAGCGTTAATCACAGCTCAATCTGAACAGCACTGATCTCTTGTGGAATAAGCATTACAAACACCAATGTAATTAAAAAAAAACATTTACATACAAAGTGAAAACAGAGTTAGACTGGATAAAAGAGATTAAATAGAAAAGTAAGTCAGACAGGAGGCCCCATTATCACCTAAATAGTATATAGTATTTAGAGATATCAACTGGAGAACCAAGGGACTCAAGATACAATTCCAAAAGCCACCTCAGATTCGTTGACGACATTGTCCTTTTCGCGGAATCAGCTACAGAGTTTGAAGAAATGACAAACTCTGAACATAGGTTTACATATATGTACACTTAAACAAAACTAAAGTCATGACAAACCATAAAAAAGGACAGACCGAGTCGAATATATTAAATGAATATACATATTTCTTAATTAATTAAGAATAAAAGTTTTATTAAGAATTAAGAATATAAGTAATAATACTAACACTACTTTTCATTTGTAAATTATCTGTTAGATATGGAATAAAGCTTTATTAAAACACATTTCATGTTTATTTGTTACTGATTTTGCTACTTTATTTCTAATAAACCTTTTTTAGTACCAATTAGTATTTTTATAATTTTAATCTGTCAGTCAAAAATTATTATTATGTACTCTTTAATATGATATCATTATTAAAATTACTACTTGATATTCTCAAACTACTGTCAATTATGGTTTGGCTAGACAGTCGTAAGTGATATATTTGAGTGATTTGAACAGGTTAAACAGTATCATCTTCACTTAGTCGTATAAAAGTTCTAATAAAACTAAAACTACTAGTGTTACACTCACTAAACTTACTCAACATAAACTAGGGGAATGTACCTTTAAATCTAGGCAAGTATAAATTAGGGCATTTGAATCTTTAGTTATGCAGCAATAAATTTTCTAACTTTCAAAACCCGATTACTCAAACATGGTTTTTGAAGATAATGTTTTGTTTGTGACGTGCGATATATAATATGTAACTACAGTTCACTCTTGTAACATACATACCTTATAACTCACTATAATATGTTCATCATAAGGGGTGCGTGACAAAGTCATAGAACGTAAATTATAAAAATCATTTTCAGTACATATCAATTATCATCATGTATAATACGATACTAATAAATGCTATAAAAAAAATTTCACGATAAAACCTAAATAATTTCCTCCTTACAATGATTTCTTAGAATTTTATTTTCTTACTACGCGCAACATTGCATCTTTTGATCCTGAAAACTAGGTTTTTTTAATTTCAAACGAAATATGTATGTTTTTCATAATTACTGCAGCAACACAGAATAAAGTATATTATCTGGACGAATGAACATTAACAACCAATCGTGGTGTTTGGCATCAGACAGCTAGTACGTATGCGAAAGCCGTATATGTCAATTGTTGATAAAGTTATTTTTTGTTATTTGATTCACACAGCTTACACACGCATCAATTGTTTTAAAGCATAATCGAATTATAAATTATATTTAATTCAAAAAAGAATTGATAATAGTAAAATTAAACTTTCACTTTCAAGTTATGCCACATCTATAAGATAAAAACTAGACATCTATCATGCTACCTTTTTTTTATGATGAACATAGTATAGCGTCAGCGTTTTTTGTTTCTTTCCATTAATTTATATAATATAAAACAAATTGCGGTATATACCTGGCGACCGGGTTTGTGTGGGCGCACGAGCTGCATGAGCCGCATGCGCTTCGCAAGCAACGCGAGCGAGTCCCCCGCCCACGCGGCGACGAGGCGACGTGCGCGCACGCACACCACAACAGCCGTGCTGCCTCCGTTCGCACGCTGTAACAAACTATTTTATTTAACACTTTTATTACGCAACCTCGCAAGGTTTTACTTTAATTTAGGACAGGATAGGAATAAAAAGAGTTTTTTCGGCGGGATCTTAATCTATCATGTGTTGGTTTTTATTTCAATTCACAACAATTATTTTTTTCGTTATGTTTTTAACGTTATGGCCACAATCTCACCTGATGTCATGTAACGATGTGGTCCAAGAAGGTGCTCGATAAGCTTAGTGAAAAACTGTTCTCAAGTGCAGCTGCACAGACTGGAACACACCTATAGGTGCTTAGCGACATATTTTCATTAAACTTGAAAATACCTTACCACAATGCTATGGTTTCTTCACGATGTTATCCTTCACAAAAAGCTCAGGCTCATTGCAGAGATTTAAACTCGCGTCGATCGACACGGTGTCAGTACACGCTACCACTGAGACATCATTGCTTCAGGTTATGTACCTATATTATTTAGCCATTTGCGTACGTACTATTTATTATCCATTAATATTGGTAGCCTATTGCGTAATATGGTTTAGTTATTGGTCACAAGTGAAGTGGCTTATGATTAAATAAATACAACAAACATTCATTTTTGGTTGTCACAAAATCTCTCTGGACCATTTTAACGAAGAAACCAAGCTACCATCTTGTTAGAGCCATGTCTGAACAGTAGAAAATTAGTACGAAGTGGCTTTAACATAAAAAAAATCAGAAATTTTAACCTAAGTTTGAGACAAGAATTCCTATCTAGACTCTCATGTTTAAGATAAATTGATTCAGATGTTCATCTTTCCTCAAAAAGTTTGCATTATGCAAAGTGATTATTTGGCCGAAAATGTACTCAAGTGCACCTGCCGGAACAGACTGAGAATAAGTAAGTTATAAAGCGAACAAAACTTTTTATAGGAGTCGCGTTATCTCTGAAGTAAGAGACATGAAAACTTGCGTTAATTCTCGGTTACCAATTGAAAAATACCTATTTAAGAGTTTTCGGATACTTAGCCCACACATTAAAGTTTGAATTTCCAGATTCCCCGAAATTTGTGTAAGTTGATCTAAGTTTAAGTTCAAATTTGACAGAAAGATAAATAATTTCCATATAAGAAAGACAGCACCTTCATCTGGAATAAATACTCACTATGTTTTAATCAACTTTAACCATCTTGTCAAAGCAAATGGGACAATATGGATTATTATTAAATAAGGTATAAAAATTGTCAATGGTTTATATAATACTAGCTGTGCCCGCGGCTCCGCTCGCGTGGGCTACAGAATACCGTCGGTGGACGCACGCGCGAGTCTTGCTGCCCCGCTCAAAAGACGTAAAACAAAAATGCTTATTGTGGGTGATCCTTAAAAGATAGATATGAATATGCTATCGCTGACTTTTTTGTGGGTATTTTTAAGATCTACAATTATATAATACATTAATTTGATATATCTCGTATGGTTTATTTAGCGTAAGCCGATTTAAGCGCCCCAGAAGCATCTATTTTCCGAATTGATTCACCATTATCGTCACTGCTTATTTCGTATATTACTTTATAAACATTTTGTTAGAACGAAATATATCCTATAACTTGGCCAGATAATATAGCTTTAAATAAAAAAAGAACCATGTAAATCTTATAAGTGGTTTTCATGTGAAAAAAATATACATGGACAGACGGGCAGAGAGACGTGTTTTATAATATGTATAGATAATAAAATTAAAATAATATACTCCAATATAGTAATTCAATATAACATTGTCAGTATAAGTACAAGATGATTCAATCCCAAAAGGTATAGAAAGTTTAACGTATCTAACAAAATCTTCTTTACAATAATATAAAAAGAATATCAAACCTCTTGATTACTTTTCTTGATGAACTCAATGTCTGTTCTAAGAAAAGCATCTCTCATTGCTAATTGCAGGTCTGTAGTAAACCTCGAGCTTTCGACCAAATACTGGTGCAAGTGTGCGGCGCAGTACGTCGCCGCCGCTGGTCCAGCATGGCCGTCGTAAACAGCGTAAAAACTCGTCGGCTCTCTAGTCTGGAAATACAATGTAAATACAGGGTTAGACATAATTCATAATAGTTTATTGATGATAGAGATGTAGGGCAAAGAGGAAATCTGTTTGGAGATATCTCTCTACTCGGGGCAAGCCCAACTCGTGTAATACAACCAAATATGTTATGTGTTGTGTTATGTTGTGTTCCAGCAGTGTGTAGTGTTTTCATAGCTTCTTGGGAAAGGGGGTTTCAAGGTGGGTCACACGCTACTGATTGATACCTTTGGTGTTACAAGCATGCATAGGCTACTGTAAACACGTGCACAGGCAAGCCATAACGTTTGTTTGCCACCTTACTCATATAAAAAAAAGTATTGCAATGAACTTTATACAATACGCCAACTTGATAAAAAAAACTCCCAAAACTACCAAAAATGAAAAAAATATATACGAATATAATATTTTTGTAAAACCGTTTTAATAATGGTAATAAAAACAGAATGAAAATAATAATTATTACAATGTTAAGTTCCTTTATTAGTTGATCCCTAAAAACCTAAACTTAGGCTCACAACGTTATTAAAATGCACGTAAAATTGGCATTAAGGCCATCCATGGCAATCAAGTTATGAAACTGAAGATTATTTTATATGTACTGACGTAAATATAGTACTATACTAGGCATCTAGTATTAGTATCGGTGGATTTCAAATATGATCAAAGGAGTTGTTTCCTTACAAATATCAAATAGAGGAACTAGACAGTTTAAGAATAAAGAATAAATAAAAAAGCAAACGTTAACTTGTATTGGAACGATATCAAAACACAAGAAATACTCATTACTGAAAAGTTGTGTACTTTTGTAGAACTAAACTATTTAAAATTCTACGACGCGATACGATAACTATGATATAATATATTAATAACAATATTGTGCCTACCTACTGTGAACGTCGTGAACTAACTCGAGTACTAACTATCTATTAACGTATAATGTAACGGTGTGTTTTTTTTTTTTTCGAACTGACTATACTGATAGCCATAAGGGCTCAGGAACCTCGAACGGCTTTTACAGCTTCACCCGGGCTTGGGGGCGAGCGCTTAAGACACTCGAACTGACTATACTGTTAGTCTTAGGGGCCCTGGAGCCTTTGCGGCTTTTACAGCTTCACCGGGCTTGGGTATAGTAGGATACTATACTATATAGTAGGGTTAACAACCCTTGTCGGATACCATCTTTCGTTTTTCATTTAATGTCAACGTCACACGCCTCAGACACTTCAGACTTCGCGTACAGTCTATAATAGTATAATAAAGCCGGAGGGTTTTTCTGGATGATTTTTTGTTTAAACGCGCTAATCTCTGGAACTACTAGTCGTATTCGAAAGATTTGTATATGATAGCCAGATGCATGAGGTTTAGTATAGGCTATATAATTTCACGCTACGACCGTAAGGAGCGGAGCAGTTACTATGAACGTCGAGAAATCTGGCAAACTGTATGCATGTACGGGAAGTGGAACAACGGACTACACGAGTACGTTGGCGGCGGCGTCGTGGAAACTTTGTGAAATAAATTTCACAAGGATGAAACCGTGGGGAACAGCTAGTATAATATATACCAGTGACAGTTTACGTTGAAGAATGACTCGGGCTTCTTGGCTATATCTATATGACTACACTTTAACAGATTTCTCTCTACTTGGGGCAGCCCGACTGGTGGAATACCTTCACCCTACAGAAGATCGCAGCCAAATGACCTAGTGTTGTGTTTCTGCAGTGAGTAGGGTTTCCAGAGCTCCTTGGGGTTCAAGGTCGGCAACGCGGTTGTGATACCTATGGTATTGCAGGCGTTCATAGGCTACGGTTGCCGCTTACCATCAGGTAGGCCGTATGCCTGTTTGCCACCTTTGTAACGTAGTATAAAAAAATAATAATTACATTACGTAAAAATGGAGAAGACATAGATGACGATTATGAATATTGTAACCAATATCATAAATACTTATCAAAAGACAAAGGCAAAACGAAAGTATTAGCGAAATTTTATGCAAAATCAAGGTTTCTAATTCTGCTTTATGGCATATTAAAATGTTTGTAAAACCCTTAATAAAAATAAATAATTTCAAAATTTAATGTTTATTTTATTTCATAAATTACATACAAAGATGTGTATTTTATTTTTAAAATATTTATATTTTGTGGGGATGTTACATATTCCGGTAACACTACACACATAATCACAACACTGATAGCTTAACTCAGCTTCACCTGTTTGCACTATGCGCGTTGTCTATATTATTCTTTTGATCGAGCCCTTAGCTAACTAACCCTATGCTTCATCGCATCTAGCATCGTTTTTAGAGTTTGTCATCGCAACATAATATCAAGAAAATACATTATGTCTTATCAATTTATTTATCAGAACCATTTATCTTTCAAGCAAACATCCGGTGAAATCTATCTAAGATGTTTTATTAAAAAAAAAACCATGTCTTATATGATTTTTCTACAAGCAGTTAACTATATTTCTATTCAATTAAATTATATAGATGGTCCCGCAAACGATATTCTACCCTTTCCAGTAGGCAATAACTCGACCAGAGTGCCGTGCCACCTGTCTCTTTCAGGGATAGCATTATGACCTTCTCAATAAAAATAAAACCCAATTAGATCAGTAAATCGGTAAATAGTAGAGTTGGTAAATTTTCATGGTGTTTGGTTAAAAGGGGTTTGGAGTTTATCGATCTCTTATTTTTCGACAAATACATAATTATTATTCACATATACACATTCAAAATAATCTATTAACACTTGTTATGATGATATTGGAAGATAAATAATAATTCAAAAGTAAAAATATATAAAAATAATTATATTTCAATAGTTTTTCGGAAAACGCATCGTCTACATCTTCAGTTTATAAAAATAAAAACTAAGTTTAGAATCTTAGTCATTATAAATAAAGCATGCCATATTACACTTCTTTAAAAAAGTCTTCTTTATCTATGTTATAAGATAGCAAACATCTCACCTCAATTCCAAATAAAGCTTCAAGATTTCCAATCTCAACGTGCCTATCCTCCATGGCTCGCCTGGAATTCTTTGTCGCGCATGATACAGTCTTGAGGTCTCTTTGTGCTGGCGGTGGGGGCGGAGGGAGGGTGTCTAACTTCGAGTTGTCTAAGTATCGCAGGCACACGTCAATGACTCGGGCCGTCACAGCTTGCATTAATCGTAGGGCTATGTACACTGAAAATATATAAATAATATAGGGCTTTAATAAGTAATCAATAATTTTAATGTAATTTTAAAATGTTAAGTTTTACGCGCCGACAATTTATTCTTATGATACTCTGCGAACTATTCTAGAACGCTAAATACCTATATATGTACTTTGTAACTATTCAATTATAAAAAGTTAGCTATACTAACATAATTTATAACGAAAGAGTTTGTTTAAACACGCCAACTCTGGAACTACATACTCGTACCAGTCGGATTCGAGGATTCACGAGGAATAGTATAGGCTATCTAGCATCAGTTTAAACCTCTCGGCTAGCCTTAAATATTGGTTTTTGTTAAGTAAGTCGGAAGCAACATTGTTCCCGAACTGTTTTATCCGCGTGCGCTGGCGTTATGGTTAGTCATACGTAAATACAATGTTCTACAAAAATATTGTCCCTTAGTACATCTAAAAAAAGTCTGTGATACCATATGCCTATCTGTTATACATACGCTACAATAAGGAATTTTGTGACAAAGTTTTATTGAAAATTGAAAAGTGATTTATGAGCATTATTATTAGGCATGGCATATTAATCTTTTCGAATTAAAGTTACTTCATCATCAAGACAATTTTATGTAGATAAAGTTTGCACTTTATAGCCTTATATTTGGATGCAACTATTGGGAGAAAAATTAAAATAATTCAACTCTCGGTTCGGGTCTATGACTTAACAGCAGTGGCGCGAACGAGCCGTGTGAGTGTGACGCATAAGCCTGGCCGTCCGATGAAAAAATTGTCTAAATTGAAGTATTATAAATAATCAATCAGCATTTTTTTTTATCATACGCGGGTGAAACCCCCGATCACAGCTACTATACTTATAAAACAAATTCAAGCTTAATTTAATTACAGCTAGCTGTGCCCGCGGCTCTGATCGAGCGGACTACAGAATTATTTTTTAATAAGACATTGTTTTTTTTATGTAGTCCATATATCTAAGAAGTAAAACAAAAAAAATATCAAAATCATATTACTATCATATTAAATTAATCGTTATCTTTTGTTACACGTTATAAATACAGCAATTTCGTAAAAAGGTATGTGTGCGATTCACACACGATAGAAGTGCAACTTCATTTTAAAAGATATTTTATATTTTATTTAAACAGTGTGCAATATACATACAAACCGACATTTGCTCTTTCGCTCTGGCTCACACAAAGAGGAGAGACTGATAATGTGCGTTAAACGTTTAACGCGTTGGAAGTCGCATAAGAAGTTTCACTTCAATATAGTTATAGCAACGTGTTACTAAAACGTTATTATTACCCTTTAATTGGAATAGAACAAAGACACCAAATTATTGCATTACTTATTTGTAAACTATCTATTGTTCCAAAAATGCATATAATACTGTATTTATTTATAATCCCATAGATAGCCCATACTCATCTGTTTATAAGGTCACAAAAGCATACGCATATCAGGCAAGACTTACGAGAGTAATTCTAGACGGCCACGTGACACCGTTTATTTACGTATGATATTATCAATAAATACCTATGGCGAATAAAACAATCAATCATATTCTACATGTTACACGTCGCGTTATCGTTTACACGGCAATTATACTATACATTCAGAGTTTATGCAGTAAGTAAAATCGGTCGACGACTTCTAAATTATTATTTATCGATCGACACACTTAGCTTGGAGACCCAAGCGACCTGTAAATAATACAAACAAATCGGGACACAAATGGCGATAAATCAAAATCATACGTGCAAATATGTATAATATGGACCCAACAAGAACAAACGTGAAAAAGGGCCAAGTTCGGTAGAAACGACTTTTAGAGTAGTCGTTGCACATATATTTTAGTTTTTTTTTTTAAATCGTTGCACTACATTGTTATGGCGCTGTGTTTAAGCTCACAACCCAGAATCAACGGCGGCCACCGGCAAGCAATCCATCGGCTTGCTAGCCTCTGGGTCCGGACAAACCAAGTCACTGTGACGAGTTTATCACGATGTGCATAATGTTCGCGAGTCGCGACCCAATCAGCTACAGATACCTACCCCCCTCGATTTTTAGATATAGACCGGCTGTGATCCCTGAACGCGGCACGCCCAACGGCCGTTTTCAATAACATATCTGAACTTATGGATAGATCGCTATCCCCGATTATTACAAATATAATATTTATCCATAGTTTGCGTCTCAAGAATTTAGGTTCGTCTGAAACTTATATTGAAAAGCAGGTAAGTTCGATTTTTATGAGCGTTCCTATCTCTAGCAGGCTACCATCCTCCCGATTACAGATAGAAACGATAGGAAATACTATCTATCGATAAATTATTGAAATGAAAGTAAAGGCAAAGGGATAGATTTATCTTGCCACTATAACGGGTGTTATACCTGGGATATAGAGTTCGCGATTCAGTCGGACACAATAGTCTGTTAAAATTGTATCTAATGGTTTTAATCATCACAAATTAGGTTAAAATTAGCATAAAATATTTTATATAATCGTAAATCACGTAACATTTAATCCTTATTTTAGGTACTATGGATAAGTAGGTACCTATATGATAAGTACCGGTACACATATATGGAGCATATTAAAATGCATATAGTCAAACAATTTGAATGTATGTAAGCAATGGTCGAATGGAATTTCGTACGTGTTCTTGATATGATGATGTAACTATACAAGCAAGCTCTGATTGTATGATATCATATCTGTATAGTCCATTTCGCTATAAACAAAGGATTTACCGTTCAATAGAAATTATTGCAAATAAATTTATGTTCAGTGTAACTAAACGGAATTAACTTTTATGAAATAATGTCCAAATGTTTCTACGAAAATTATATAAACAATTTACTTCACTCAGTTTTTCAGTTTTGTTATTCAGATTTTATGGGTGCTAAAAATAATTATAATTTATATCAAATCTAAAATCAAAAATGGTAATGAGTTTGAGAGAGTGAAGTGAATTAATAATAATAAATAAAAACATGAATTTTAAGTTGCCATAAAAATTATCTGGACTGTTTTAACAAAAAAGCCATCTTGATAAAGCGTTGCTTGACGATGAATTCTGAAGATTAGATAATTATTCTATCCACATGATATTGTAGTAATAGTGTATACACACACATTGTCATTAAATAAGAAGAAGAATGGTAATAAAAATTCATAAAAAAATAAATCATGACAAAACAATATCACAGAATCGACACGATTGAAACACGGTGAGGGTCCCCTAACACACAATAAAATTGCGTACCGCGTGCGTCGACCGACCAATTGCCAGTGTCAATCAATACAATTATTTTTTTTATTGGAGGCCGCTAGCCAGATTATTATATTGCATTATATATGATATCTAGTGATACGTAATCTTTGTGAAAGGTAGACAACAATGACGCACAGTACACTGTGCAAAGAGTTTCTTAATATTATAGAAATTATAGGAACTCGACAATAGTCAGTCTGTTACAGTCTCACTACAATAGTCTACTACGCTGCGGTTAAATGGCATAGTCAATACAAAAGTACACTAATTTGAATCGCAAGTAAAATGTACTATAAAAGAAAACCAAAACATTTAAACATATATTCACAGAGTGATAGAGCGTATATATTTATTATTGGTTGATCGTAAGAAGGCTTGCATGGCACATGTCAAATGTTTATTGTAGAGATGTAGCATATTTTTATATTGGAAGTTGATTTTACCATTATCAATGCCTTTTTAGTGCTAAATATAATCAACAACACGATTATGCTTTAAAACAATTGAGGGATGTGTAAGCTGTATAAATTAAATAACAAAAATAAACTACAACAACAATTGAAATCGCAATCTGAAACACTTGAATTATTGAATGTCTGACTCCAAACAACAAGACTAATTCTTCCAGTCAATATTCTTCGTGGCGTGTTCCTGCAGTAAAAATGTAGAAATTACATAACAATATATTTTTATTCGTAATTAAAAAAGAAACTAATTAATTAAATTAATTAAATGTACAACGCCGTTCGAACAATTTGATTCGTAAGATTAATGTGATTAATTTTCGATTTCTTGTATTATTATTTTGGTCTACTGTAGTTTTAAGTAACATAGAAAGTAACGATGCACGTATTAACAAAAATAAAACTAAAACTCACAAATATCATTGTATAGAGGAAGTTATTTAGGAATTTGTCATGCAAAATGTTTTTATAACATTTATCAGTACCAAAAACTTTTTACATGATAATTGATAGTTGAAATGCATGATTTTAGGTTATGTCATAATTTGCACGACGTAACAATTTACTTTCTCTGGATATGTAATGCAAGCCTTCGTATGATGAAAGAGCATAAGAGAACTAACCTATTTTAGAAATATTTATATGCCTAAATTGTCACACATCCTTACACATTCCATTGGCGAAGATTATGAAATAAAATATAATCAATGGGTTATTAATACCTATTAATAAGAATAATTTCTCCAGAGCATTGGCTCAGTGGTAGTGTGTACGGACATCGCGTTGATTGACGTGAGTTCGAATCCCTGCAATGAGTCTGAGCTTTCGATGAAGGAAAACATCGTGATGAAACCATAGCATAGTGGTAGGGCTTTTTCTAATGCCCACCTGGCTAGCTACCACCCTTAAGTTGAAAATCTGTCGGCAAGCACCAATAGGTGTGTTCCGGCAGCTGCACTTGAGAGCCAGTCATCCACTAGGCTTAGACTGTTATCATTTTGGGCCACATCGTTTCTTAAGATCAGGTGAGATTGTGGCCACTACGCCAAACATATAACGATAAAAAAAATGAAATAAATATTTATTGCCTTTTGAGAAAAAACTAAACAAATAGCATATTTACATTGTTGAAGTCAAATAAATACCTGAATCATCAGATTTGTATCCGAATTCGTTGGGTTGTTTCTTCGATGCTATTCGCACTTCATCGAGAACAATCCGCCGTAGCGGTGTCATCAACGCCTGGGGACATTGTCTGAAAAGTAAATTTAGAACAAATGAAGAAATTACAACGTACTATTTAATTACTCCTATATTTCATAGGAATCACTACATACTGCTGGGACTGGGTCTTCACTGCAATCTTTTGCTATATTTACAACAACACAGTCTCGCCTCGAAATTACTATTAAATGACTTAAATCGTTGCATTCTACAGTAAATAATTTTCAGTAAAATTGAAGATTATGGTATTTTAAAATAATATAATTTAAAGTATGTACATGCAATATGAATATTTTTATATGCAACCCTTCATCATAAGAAGAGACTGCTTAAAGATACTATGTACTAAGACCTTAATAGAGAACTTAATTTACAAGAGGTAGAGCACAGATAAATTTCTTTGGAGATTTCTTACTACTTGAGGCAGTCCGACTGGTGGAATACCTCCAAATAAACAAATAATCTTGTGTTGTGTGTCTGCGGTGAGCAGGGTTTTCAGAGCCCATTGGGGTAGGTGGGGGACGGCCAGGGGGTTCAAGTTTGGTAACGCTCTAGTGTGATATCTATGGTATTGCAAGCCGAATACCATCAGGCGGATTGTATGCTTGATACCAACTTAGTTGTATTTTTAAACTTAGTGTATTGTACGAAACTAGATTTTAAAGGTTAATCCTTTGTAAATTACTGGTATAAACTTTTGGATAATAGGGACTATGCATGTAATTAAGATATAGGACAAATATTTCTATTTGGAATCTTTATTACTGTAGAATTACACGTATAACGTTTTTATTTTATTTATTCGATTATTGTTTATAGATTTTCATGAATAAAAAGTGTTAAAAATACGAGGGAAATATAAAATCGCAAAACGCAACGCTATTGGTCAAATCGAATCATGACGTCAAAGTCCGCGGTCAGTTTGTCCACGAAAGCGAAGTTACTAGGTGTTTTTTATAATTTTGAGATTGTATTTAAGTTTTATCGTTATTTATTAGACTAATTAGTGAAATATTGTATTTTTAGAATGCAGCTTGGGGATCATCGGTAGAGTATGTTTGGGCAGATCACTTTAATAAATAACTATCAAATAATTAATCTAAATACAACTGTAATATAAGACAATATTGTTTGTTTTTTTTATAGCAGCACGGCAAAGTGACGGCACTGTTCCTGATGGTATGGATAGTAGAAACCAGAAACAACGGTGACCATCGAGAGATGGGCAATCTATCGATGGTCGTCGCTGTCATGCCGGCCTGTAAGTTTCTCGGCAGGTGGATATACATTGTCTGATCCCGAAACACAACATACTAAAATATGGACACATTGAAGAGTTTATCACCATGTGTGTGGTGATCGCGATCCAGACGGGTACAGATACCCTATCACCTCGCTTGATAACTGGATATACAATGACCGAAGCTTAACACGCCTATGTGCGTCAATATAGAGAGTGTTACACCTGGTATGGTGGTCGCGATCCAGCCGGACACATTTGCCGTGACTGACCATCAAATAGCTTTCTTCGCTTAGTAAGGTTCAACAGGATACTTTTATATTAAATAGGTAATAAACCCGTTAACATACTTTATTGTGTATACACGTATATGAACGTCTCAAGAATCTTGAACTATATTAAAACATCTATGATTTATAAAAATATATTAGATATGTTTTTAGTCGTATTTCAATCAGCTAATATTTCTAAAGTCTAAATTGCATCTCGCGGTATAATTATGGAAGTACACTTACACATAAATACAATACAATATTTATAAAATGGCCACTTCCACTTCCATCTACTTATATCCTAATTAATTATAAAACATATAAAAACTGATATAAAACGAATAAAGCACTCTACAGTATACAAGATATTTACTTTGTCGCGGCCGCTGACGTCAGTGAAACTCGGTGACAGCGCGCCAAAATGAAGGCGTTTAAATCACCCTAATCTCTTTGCAGTTTTGTTGTTTAAAAATATTTATTTTGATATATATATATATATATATATATATATATATATATATATATATATATATATATATATATATATATGTAAATGGATGCTTGTATGTATGTTCGCTATGGACTCCATCTGCTGGAGCAATTTTGATGAAATTTCCAGACATACTTCACATTAGCCCAGCGGGTGATCCTGTAAAATTAGGTAGCGATCGGAAAAAAACTTTCTGAACCGCAGCAACGCGTGGCGGGTTTGCTAGATGATTATAAATATAATTCATGCATATTCACTATTACGTTATTACGCAGTTCACTGTAATATATCAAACGATTAATCTTTCCATGAAAAAAAACTTCCGTATTAAAGGCGGTCATGGAATATAAACGGTTGTTTTTTTTTAAACCATTTAACAAAACTTAAGTAATAAGTAATTAAGGAAGTGCTCGTAACCGAGATTATAAAATAACAATATGACATAGTTTTTATAATAAAATCTTTATTTTATAATTGACAAAAGAGAAAGGTCTTATTTATCTTCGCATTTTATATGCACTTGTATTTTTATGAAATTTATCATTATCAAAATGATTCAATCAGAGTACAGAGATACGATATTTTTTCTTAAGTAATTTATTGACTGAAGTCATTTACGTCTATTATAATCGTTTAATTGGTCATTTATAATTTAACAGTTATGAAAATAGGCTATGTAAAGTACTGAACGAACGGACATTGTTATTCAGGAAGTCCATATATCGGAACACAATACGATGATAATCACCCGAACTGTTAACCCGATTTCTACGGTACTTTCATCTACTTATTTTTTTTAAATACGCGTTTACAAACCGCATCCGTTCCACAGTTGAACTCGCATGCTTAATTGTGTTGACTAACTTTTTACCAATTACGTTACATACAAAATTCTAATCTTCTAATAGTTATTTGGGGCTATTGCAGGCGAAACACTAGGGCTGCCATTCCTCTGAAATGATGATGATATATTATACTATTGGGCCTCGTGGCGCATTGGTACCAAGGCCTTCTATTTAGTCGAGAAGTCGAGAGATGAACATAACACAGTACTTTGAAATTTAATGACCATGTATGAAATTGTGTCCCTATATTTATTTATTATATTAAATGGATTATCAGATGATGTACTTTTTATACAAGCTGTTGAAATTGCTGGGAGGTAGGACGAGATAACAATGTGCGACTGGATTGGGACCACCATACACCCGCTATAGTGGTACGATAAGTGTGTTGCGTTCTTTTATTCTCGATCTGACTATACTGTTATCCATAAGGGTCCTGAAGCCTCAGACGGGTTTTACAGCTTTACCGGACTTGGATACGAAATCAGCCAGTATACATCCAGTATTCAAGCGGGGTGTTAGGGTTTTTGTACCCAAGGATACACGGTGATAAACGGGCTTTATTTTTATCTTGATTCGGATTAGTCAGTATATAACCAGCTGCTGAGACCACTGTCGATGGGCTGTAGATCTCTCGATGGTCGCCGTTGTTTTTAAACTGTACTCTGCTTACAATCAAGCACAGTGACGGTCACTTTGACGTGCTACAAAAAAATATTAAAGTTCAACCTAAGACAGTTTAAAATAAATATCGTGAAGAGTTCATTGGACTGTAGAAACAATTTATTATATAGAACTTTGGGATCAAAGTAAAAATCTAACATTTTATTTGGTGGACTTTAAAAATTCCACAACTAATGAGGAAGCGTTGGAATTCATTTTAGTGGGCCAAATAGTTTTATCTTTTTGAAATTCCATAGACAAAATAACAACCTATATTATAATAAATTGTTCATTAAACGTTAGTTATCACAATCAATCGATATTTTTTTTAGAATAAAACACGGCAATTTTCGTGGATTCATATTTCATGCAAATGTCTAGGACCTGACTAAATTATTCAGTAAGCATATTTTTTCTCTTAGCGGTTTTATTACATTTACATTACTTACTTAAGCATATTAATCCTTGACACAGTTCAAAAATTGTTGCTCATCACAAGAGTCAATTTTTATTTTAACCATTCCGTATCGTCTTTTGTATTTGTTAAATTTTCTCAAATAGCAATGTGAATTTTATCTAGTCATTTTACCGTGACCTTTGCGCTATTACCGTATATATGTCATTTCCTTTCATTATTATCTCAGGTTATTTCTTTCGAAAGTCGAGTCTACATGATGGTCCTTATATTTTTTGAACTGAATGACTGACTGATTTTATCCCGAATGATTTTTTAATTGTGTGAATGTAGCAATACACTGCATAACTTTATATTAGTTTAAATCGTATAAAACTATTGTCCCAATAACACAATACATAGATCTGTACCAAAGCAATGAATTAGAAGAACAAATAAACGTCGCGGGCATTCACTCTTAGGTGCTCCTAGTTGGACCAGAAACGTATGTTAGCTTCCTCCTGTTTCGGTAGCTCGAGTTTTAAAACAAAACGCGGACGCCGAAACGTGTACGTCTGTCTGTCAGTAAAATACATAAAGAGGTCATTGCCCCCTGCTCTGAAAAAGAAAGCAAACATTCAGAGTGATATTGAGATAGTATTTTGGACATCTCAACAAAACGTTCTATTAACGTTGCTGATGAGTTATGATAAATTTGACTATAGTGTGGAATTTCATAATGTAGGCTAAGGAATAACTGTATAATAAACTATAGAGCTAATAGAATGTAGACACAGCACATTAACAATGGCGACTGTGTACATACTACACGGGTACTTTTGTTAATTAACTGAACATTCGGTGAGAGCATAATGACGACAGTGCAATGACACTATTGGCCAACACTATCAGGCGCATCCGTATCTTCCCACGCGGTCTCACGCACTAATTTATAACATCGAGTAAGCCATCCTACGACTTCAACCCACTAGCCCTAAAGAAGTCAGCTTAATTTATTTTAAAACAATGATCCCGCTCACAGAAATCGCAAGTAACCCCAAAATTCATTGGAACGAAGCAACGAATGCAATCACAGATGAATCTATTCGATTACCTCAGTCGCCGTAGACTGCCAAGTTTCGCATGTCTATTTTAAGATTGTTTGCTAGAACAATCATACGTGTCCATAATATGTTTGTGTATCATTACCCAAAATCATGGATGGCTCATTTAAGAAAATGTATCATGACGAATAAGTTTCCCGCTTCGTGCAATACTCGTAGAATTGCACGGATTAAACGCGCTAACAGCTTTCTCACGGCTCGGCTATCCTTTGTAACACTATCCACTTCAGGATGATATCTTACATATTTCACACGACCGAATTGATGATTCAATACACTTAACTGTGGAGTATTAACCAAGTTATTATGATATAGCTATTAGTCAACTCGTTAACCTTACTTGTGGCGCCTTTAATGACTTTACAATAGATATTAAATTACAAAAGCAATTACCATGTTATACGCGACTCTATAAGTACTATATGAAACAATTAGTCGAGTTTTAAAATATAAGCTGAAATATAAGTCGAAATTGGATCCTTTACTAGGTGGACGATGTGAAGTAACATATTTACTTGTAAATACATAGTGTGAACTGAGAATTGCAACGTATGTAATTATGTAAATTGCTCTGACTGAGTAGTTCTATTTACAAAATACAACATCAAGCTTGACCATCACTCATATTGTACTCATAAAATATATTACATACCAGTGTTAGGCAAAATTTAATTAATTACTAATAACAAATTGTGATATATTAATTACACACATATTACACTAAGTAATTATTTTATTTCAAATACAATTTATAATAAGTAATTAATTAAATTTTTCCCAACACTGCTAAATACACCAAATTATATTTATATTACATCTTTTGAAATAACATATCAAGTCTGTAGTTTTACCCATGATGGTGGCGTTTTATGTTAAACGAGAAGAAAAATTGAATAATGTAACATACAGTTGTGGTCATATAATTAAGCACTCTTATTTAAAGGGAAGATTTTTTCAAACTAACAAGTATAACTAATCGCATGTATTTCTCTCGGTATCGCAAAACTTTTCCATACTCGCAGTGCATTCGTTGATACACATGATTGGCTAAAAAATAAATAGATAAACTTTATACATTAGATCTGAATCTAGTATTACTACTACTACTTACTGGCTGGTCACATAATTAAGAACATTGAATTTTTTTTTAAATTCAAATTTAAATAGAGAACACTCTGGCCCTGTGGTTGTAGGTAACTATTTGTCTTAAAGGTGACTGCTTCATATGAAAACAATGGGGAAAAATATACGTTCGCGAGAATAATTGGTCGTATAAAAAGATAGCCGACCATCTGCAATGCTTAAAAAAAGATGGTTTTCAACGCTGTGAAGCATCTTGCCACGTATTAAACTACTTCAAATATTCCGCGTATACCTAAACAGAGAAAGTCATCTCGTCGAGATGATCGAAACATCGTTCGTTTGGCAAAACAAAAACTAAAGTGTCTAATGAGCTGAAAAAACAATATTTTGGTGAAACAACCCTTCAGCAATCTCGGCACGCATTATTCGTAGGCGTTTGGTAGATGAAAAGTTGCACGGAAGGATAGCAAGGAAGGTGCCCATGTTGAAATGGTGCCATAGGCAAGCCTGGCTTGCATTTGCAAGATGGTATGAAAACTGGACAGTTAACAGTGGAAAAATGTTCTTTTTTCTTACGAGACAAAAATGAACAGGGTATGTACTGATGGATAACGATATATACGACGCCCACCGAATAAAGCATTCTATCCTAAGTACACAAAAGTGACATTAAAGCATGGAACATGTGAAAATTTGGACTGCTTTTTGGGCATGGTGTTGGACCTGTTAAGCTGATAGAAGGGAACATGGATCAATTCCAATACAAAAATATACTGGAAGAAACAATGGTACCTTATGCTGAAGATGTGCTTCAGGTTATTTGGACATTCCAGCACGACCATAATCCAAAGCATACTGCACGCACCGTTAAGAAATTTCTCACATCGCAATCAGTTTCTGTCTTAGATTGGCCAACTAACAGCCCAATAGAGCATCTTTGGTGCGAAGTCAAGAAAAAGGTTTCAAATCGACAGTGTGGTAATTAAGAGAACTGAACGACGTTTTCTTAGAAGAATGGAACTCTACCTCTCTTGCGAAATTTTAAAAATTGATAGATTCAAAGCCTCGCCGGTATAAAGCAGTAATTAGAAGCCGTGGATGCTACTAACTATTAATTTTCGTTTAAAATGTATTAAATTGCTTTTCTTCTTTACCCATTTCACATTAATGTTATTTATTTAATCTAAGTTTCATATAAAACAACTCTCGAGCAGTTTAATAAATCGTTCTTAATTATTTATCCAGCTAAATTTCCATTTGAATTTATTACTACAGAGAATTCTTATATAAAATTTGCAAAAAAAATATTTATTCCATATTCCTAATCCCGTTTGCTCTATTCATGTGGCTATTTCATAACATAACCACTTACTTCTAAGAAGGAACACATAACTAACTACACATGACTTGATTTAGATAAAAAAAACTGGAAATACAAAATATATCTTTAATTCTTTTTATACAGAAACCATCTCTACTTTCCATTTCAATATATAATGCTTGTCCAGAATACAATTTTTATGCGGAACACTATTTTTTTTAAATTAATGTAGCATAAGTTATGCCTTATAACATCAGCTATCTGCCAGTGAAATTCTCGTGAAAACCGGTCCAACCGTTCCGGAGATTACCAGGAACAAACTGACAGACAGCCTATACCTATCGTGTATTCTTCAATGGAGACACTTCAATTTTATTACATGTATAGATTTATATACGCCCATGCCTAACTCCTGCTAAGTATCAAGGCCTCCCAGCCCTGCGCAATTTGAATGCCTTGATAAGCTTTTGTTGTCATATTTACGTAATAATTCATCTTCTACAAAATAGGAGCAAATCCATATCAAAGGTGTATTTCCCTACACCGTATTTTTTTTTTTGTAAAACTACAATCGTTTTACAAACCTAAGTATGACCTAATGTGTGCTAATCCAAAATTATAATACTATACGAGTAATTTTCCTAGTCATTGAAGAAACCTACAAAAAAGTGATGTAATTCTACAAGCCTATGTATAAACCCTACAGCAAAAGTTTTGTATTACTACAATACCCGATATAAATTTTGGCTACATGTTTTGCATATCAGTTTCCTATACATTTTTGTAAAATTACCATAGAAATTTTCAACAGTGTATTTATGAGGGAATGTAAACCACCGCGGTAGAAAAATATAGAACAACCTAAGAATTGTGAGTTGAAACAATTTCTTTTTCACACAATTAAGGTGGCAAAAAAATACAGCCCACCTGATGGTAGACGCTTCAACACCTTAAGTATAATTAGCGCGTTTCCGACCTTGAACCCCGAGGAGCTTTGGAAACCTACCTCATCGCAGAATGATTGAAGCAATGACGGCTCATTCGTAGTATGTACGGACATCGCGTTGATAGACGTTAGTTCGAATTCCTGCAATGAGCCTGAGCTTTCGGTAAAGGATAACATTTTGATGAAACCATAACATGGTGGCAGGGACTTTTTCTAATACCCGCCTGACTAGCTACCACCCTCAAATTGAAATCTGTTGTCAAGAACCAAAAGTGTGTTCTGGAAGCTGCACTTGAGATCCAGTCTTCCACTAGGCTTAGCGTGCTACCCCATCTTGGACCAAATCGTCACTTAAGATAAGATGAGATTGTGGCCACAGCGCAAAATCTATAACCATAAAAAAACAACACCAGGTTATTTATTTGGCTGCGATCTTCTGTAGGGTGGAGATATTTCACCAGTCACACTACCCGAATTTGAGAGAAATTTCCAAAGACATTTAGGCAAATAGAAAAAATATTTCTCTTAAAAATTACTCTTAAATGAAACAACGAACATTCTAACTAGTGTTAAAATAAATAACGCAACTAAAATTTGAATGAAACGAAATACTTTTAATTTTAAAAAGTAGTGCATACAAATTACAATAATGTTATAAAAAATATAACGACGATGCAAGAATACGTAAAACATAGTTACATAACGCTAATTTAGCTATGTAACATAAAAGTTACGCTTGTATACAATGTTTATAGCATCGAAATAAATGGAGCGACTAGCAAATTACATGTTAAAATAGAAGGCAAGATGTCGGTCACTGGTTTCGATATACATATCGAGGTAATAACACAGAGACGTGGCGCCGAATGAATAAGAAGGAAAGACCGATCGATAATAAAGAACTACGAGATAAAAGTCGTGTTTATTTGGGATCAGCCTACATATTTACATTGTCGCCCTCACTCACTTCTAAGAAAAATGAAAAGTCTGAAGCATTACGGAAAGGAAATAAACACGTAACCGCAAGTTACTCATAGATATAACGTAAAAATATCTTCACTTCGTAATGGTGACGTATTGCGATGACCGTTAAAAATATATTTAGCCTCGATACATATCAGCCTTGATTAAAAAATCTTAGTTACAAAAATACGTGATAAAGTAATGACTGTTTGTCTATTTGGAATATTCACTATAGAAAAATACTTAATTTGGTCAGATCATGTTTTCAATTATACTTTTCCTTATAGGCACTGAGTAATATAGCAGTACTAGCTGTGCCCGCGGCTCCGCTCGCGTGGTCTACAGAATACCATCGGACATAAACGGAAATCATCGGAAATAAACGCGTTCCAAATTTGAATACAGAAAAACATAAAAATTTCAAGTTTTAACAATAATTATGGCAAGTTATTATGATAATTTACACACAGGTACGTAAAATTACGTAAAATATTTTGTATTTCAAAACCCTAGACAATACTGCAAGTAAATATCTTATAAATAAACAATAGACTTCAAAAAAAGAGAGTACAATGTATCAACTGTTTTGAAAAATATGTAAAATGACACAAAAAAAAATCCACCGCGCCACTTTAAAATAAAATGCACATTTCCTCACGAAATCCTGTCTCAGCCTCTGTAAACGGAAAATAATTAAAATTTTACTAATTTAATTTTTATGAAGCATCTGTGCGCTACCATAGTATAAAATACGTTGCTTTGCAGTCAAAGATGTTCATACTTATATGACACAACATTTTCCAAACCGCAAAACTACGTGTATATTATATAAACATTAACGATACACGCCTCACCTGAAGTATGTTTGTATCTAATCAGGCTTGGTTTGATGACTAACATGACATAAAGTATCCAACGAGACTGACCATAAAATAGCTTAAGCCCTCTATACAATGGACAAAACATTAAGTAATTATTATTCACCCAGCATTTCAAAATAATTGTTTTTATCCTCAAACATTTCCAATACGATCAACTGTTAACTTACAATGGTGACATGGTTAAATTTACAATCTGAATAAAAATTTTCGTATATCGATTACGAAAGCTGATCAGGGCCCTTTAGAATTTTGTTAAGTGTTTGAGGTCAACATCTTGGAATTCATAGTTCATTGATACTTCAATACTAGGACTAAGTAACTTTTCTATTCGCCTATAAGACCCAGTAAAATTAAACTGTATTATTACATTTTAAAAATGAAAATTAGGTTTAATTTATGAAAACATACGAACTTAAAACTATAATAATTCAACATGAACTTTAGAAAAAGACATTTAGTGGTTTGAAATAACTGGTTTGTGTGTGTAGCTGTGCTTGTGCAACTTGTATAGATGACCTTGACCCCAGGGATCGGCTCCGTAGAGCACACTGACTTTACTGTCTGATCTATTCGAAAGTCTAATTTAACTCCTGGTTCATTCCTAGAATAGAATTGTTATAAGAATATAACTATGTTATGTATTTCTCAACACGTCTATACAATCTCATCTAATGTTAGTAACGATTTTACCTAAAATACCAACATGCTATATTGCTAAGCCTAGAGGAGGACTGGCTTTCAAGTGTAGCTGCCAGAACACATTTAAGGTACTTGGAGACTGATTTTCAACTCGAGGATGGTAGCTTGCCAGATGGGAATTCGAAAATGCCCTATTGCATTTGCATAATATACCCACTCTCGCCGATTATTGCATATTTTAACTAAAATCTAGTAATCATGCATATATATGTATTTACTATATCAGTACTAATATACTAAAGCGGAAGAGTTTTTATTTGTTTAAACACGCTAATCTCTGAAACTACCAGTCGTATTCGAAAAATTCTTTTTGGTATCTTGTGATAAAGTTTCATTGAAAATTGAAAACTGATTTATGATCATTATGCATGGCATATTAATCCTTACGAACGAAAGTTACTTCATTATCAAGACAATTGTTTGTAGGTACAATTTGCCTTTTATAGTATGTTGTTTGGACGAATAGTTCAGGAGATAATGTAAAATAACATGATTCATAACTCGACTCGGGCCTATGAATAAAGGTGTAGAGCCGCGAACGAGCCGTGTGGGATGTGACGTATAACCCTGGCCGCCTGATAAACATATTGTCTATACTGAAGTATTATAAATCATCAATTTCTTTAACGCGAGTGAAACTGCTAGTTTACAATATTTTAGTGTAGGGTTGTTATTATTGTTAAAAACAGATGTTATTATGGTTTTAGCCGCAGTCAGTCAAACCTAGTTAGCTAGGATTACCAACCATACTTTATCATTACGGGTCGGCTACGCGCATGCAATGCTTCTGGTGTTGCAAGCGTCCATAGGCTGTAGTGACCGCTTACCATCAAGCGGGTCGTATGCTTGTTTTTCACCATCGTGGTATAAAAAATCCTACTTTATTTTTGATAAATATACTTACTTAATACTTTTGAATAACAATAACAAGTTTCCAATCATTACTGTAATGAATAAAACTAATACCTAAAAAATAACTCATATGGGTTATTACTGCAATATTTGTCGATGCTCATAACTTATAAGTATAGTAGTATTGATAAAAACCAAAAACTAATAATACTAATAATTTTTTTTAAGAGAAAACGCTGTTGACAAATTGCGATATACAGCACCGAAAAAAAAAACGGTTTTTGGTAAGAAAGTACCCTAAATATTGAAGATGGCAAATTTTAGTAAAAAATGGAAACATTCCTTTATTTTTTTAATAAGTAAAACTACATTCAATTTTTTTTACATAAATGGTTTGTCGGGAATCGAAGGAGGAGGAGGAGGAGGAGGAAGAGGTTAACATCCGAAAAAGTAACACCTGTACTTTTATGATAGCAATCGATAGGGTCAATTATAAGGATCAATTTGTTCTATAACATAGTATTTTAAATTAAAGGCAGACACAAGAAAGACAAAAAAATATAGGTATTGTTAAAAAATATATATTGTATCTACTTATGAACTAAAATAAATATTAACTTGTAAATCGCTCAAAATGAGACCCATTCTCAGGAATGCACAGATTTATTATTGGATTGAATTAGTATCGCGTCGCCTTTTGTATCGAGTTATGGTGAATATTAAAAATAATATTTTCAACTTCAGTTTTTATTTCTTCTACTGTACAAAAAATAGTTTACAGGGCCCATAAAAAAAAAAAAACATTTGGCCATAGATCCCGATACCTTGCAGGCCATCCTAATGGCCACATTAGTGCCAATCCATCTTTGACAAAATAAATTAATTTGGTCAGTGGAAATTCTACTATTATGGGCCAGAGCACCATCTTGCTGAATAAATAATATTGCGTAGCTCTTCTTCGGGGAATCCATCAATCAAATTATTCCGTTAAAGCTGCAGTATTTCGAAATATTTTCCAAATTAAGGTGTCTTTCGTACGAGTGTACTTATAATACACCTCTGTTTTTAATAATTCCACACTAACAATTGAACGAAAACCTCACTTGGGTATTCGTTTCGTAAACAAGCATAGGATTAAAAGTAGACAAACATTGTGGCGGCGAATGTACATTCCATTATTACTAAAATAAAACTGGTCTCATCAAACCAAATAATCTGAATCAAAAAATTCGGATTTTGGGCTCTCTGCATAATCTGATAGAATTCTAGCCTTCTCTCAGGATCAAATGGATGTAATGTCTGTACTAATCGTCCCTCACAGTAACATTTTTCACCTTACTAGAACTTATGCTTCACCTTAAGAACACAGCTATGGAAAGTAACTACTTCATTAGCGACAACTCTACTTGACGTGTTCGGGAAACCCTCAAAATATTTAGTTCAAAGTCAAAATTGTCTGCTGGGTCGTTCCAGAATATGTTTCTTGTTACATCCTTAACTTTTAAAAATTTACTGTTCGGTATTTACTTATGTAATAGTTTATTGCAACAAGTAGGTACAATAAAATTTTATGAACAAAACCTCTATTTTTATCCTTCTTAGTTTTGGATTCTCAAAAAAATTTTGTATGTACTTAAAAAGCACCCAAAAATAATACGATTTGATAATATAGTTTTCTCAAAAAAATATTGCCAACCACACTTAGAGCACACTTATCAGCAGCTGTTTGTTGTTTAGTTTGGTGAGACCCTAATAGATGACACATGTGTGGCTTTTAGGTTTCAAGCTTTTAAGCAATTTGTCTCAGTGGTAGCGTGTACGATTTCACTTCAATTGAAATGACTTTGAAGCCCTGCGATGAGCCTGAGCTTTGGGTGAAAGAAAACATAGTGAGGAAACCATTTATTAGGATATTTTCTAATGCCCGTCTGGCTAGCTACCACCCGAAAGTTGAAAATCTGTCACCAAGCACCAATAGGTGTGTTCAGGCAGCTGCACTTGAGAGCCAGTCTTCCACTAGGTTTAGTGTGATATCATTTTGGACAACATCGTCACTTAACATCAGGTGAAATTGTTGCCACTATGGCAAAACCTATAACGATAAAAAAAAACTAACAAATACCAACATTTAATATTATTACAAAATTACTAATAAAATAAGAAGTTTGTGGGCCTAGTATATAAAAAATATTCTATATTTTTATAACTAAAACATAAAAGTAGGAGAAATCAAGCACAATTTTTAAGGAATCACAGAACATGTGTTCCTCTGCTCACTCAGTTTATTTAAAATGACGCCAATTCGAATTCTGCTTAAACAGGTGGATGTAAGTTTTCTGTTTCATATCACTGATAACACTAGGTGTCATTAACATCAGAATTAAAATTGTATCAATATAAATATTCTTAATAAAAGAAGTTTTATTCCTAAACAAAATAGGACTCCATTATTATTTGTTATGAAAATAATGGTTGATAACGATTACATAACAAAAAAAGCACTAGGATCAACAGAATTCGCTCCTTACATAATTATACTAAAGCATGTGATGAAATGAGAGATTCTACCAATCACAGCATGTGTTTGTGATCACATTGCGGAAGTTTCAAAAATATTTAATTTATTATTTGTGTTATACTGAATAATAATGCAATATTGTTTAGTATTTTAATGAGAAATAAATTATAATTATTTAGAATTACACTGACAATTATATTTTTAATACAATCAAAATACCATATTATCAAATTTATCCATATGTTATTAAATTACTTATTAAATGTATTTATAATTATTTAATTAAAATTACTATTTTCTTATTACAACCATTTTCAGGCACATTTCAAGTAATTTTAATCATATTCGCATATATATTACAAACATTTTATATGTTACATATAATCCTATATCTAATTATAGATGTGACAGTCTGTTTGTTCAATTACACTCATGAATTTCAATGAAAATTTATTATGTTGTGGTATAGAGCTTACCCAATAGCATAGTTTTTATAACTATCTAATAAAAAATATGTGTAACAAAATGTTTGTAATGTCAAAACAAAACCTTTTTACTATATACATATGAAAGTATATATGGTACCTATAACAAAACAGCACTTTTTTATTTTTGTCTGTTTCTGGTAATCTCCAAACCGGTTGGACCAATTTTGACAGGTTTTTCATTGGCTTATAGCTGATTTTATAAGGAATAACTTAGACAACTATTATTTTAGAGAAACAATTAGGTTCTACGCAATAAAATAAACAAGCCTTTTTAGTAGTCCAAGTGAGTGGAACTGCAGGCACAGCTAGTATATAGTAAAAACATTGTTTTTTTGTTAGAACATGAATCTTTTGAAAAGTACTGAAACACTTTGGAAATAGATTTCAGATTAACATAGAACTGAATCTAAACAAGTATGTAGTAGGCTACATATAATAATGCTTTTCCATAAGGACTAAACAGAAATGATAAAATTACAATTAAAAAAAAACATTTTCATGCTGGGAGCTTAAAACTCATATGGTAATTTCTAATTCCTAATAGTATAATAGACATTTCCTATATCAAAACGATAACAAAATAATCAACATATTCATACCAGACATGATAATACTCAAAAATAAGAACGACTATATCATAAAGCAGCCTAATATTTTGTGTAAAAGTATTTTGATTATATTTTTATATATACATCTGTTTTTGTAAATACTTATCACAAACCAAGCCTGTGGTATGGAGCTTGTCTTATCAGTTTCATGTAAGTTTATCAAACAACCTACCCTCTATTACAAGCAAATAAAAAATACTAACTTTTCAGTTAAATATTGCGTGGTCCAGTAGAGTACTTCACCCGGCAACTCCGCCTCTGTTATTGTATATCCAGCTATGTTCACCGGGAGTTGATCCTCAGGGTTCACTGTTGCCGCAAAGTTCTCAAAAAACACTCGATATAAAGTCAAATAGTCTTCTTTATCACCCATCGTTTTAAAATCTACTATTTTTTTAACAATAAACAAAAAAATAACTTCTAATCGATGAGCAAACCCTTGTTATTAACAATTCGAATCAAAACTAGAACGAACTTAGCACAAGTAATCAAAGAATTAAACACTGTTTTTCTTATACACTAAATTAAAACCACATAACTTCACCATAACACAATATACAACATTAAAATTGTGAAAATCAAAATATATGTTCCTCATCGCCCATCGATATTCGTTCGAAACTGTTCGAAACCAAACCCACAGACGGCCAGTGTTGTTAGACTAAAACTTTAAAATCCAGAAAATAAAAGAAAAAAACAAGGGTCTTGTCTAAATATACAGGAGATTAATAAAATACTTCCTTCTTTGTTTATTATACTTTAATTGCTTTCTTTATTTTATTGATATATTTGACAATTCATTCTTGCAGTATTTTTTTACTATCTTGAAAATCAAAACAATTTGTGTTTCTCAAAACGTTTTCAGTTCTGTATAACTCTGGTACTCAATGGATTTCTTCTAAAAGAAGGATCGAGAAAAGAGTAAGGGCTTACTGACTTATTATTGGCTATACTCCCAATGACATAGTTCTTAACACTTCTAATTCAGACATTGTAAACAACTAAACTCAGTTTAACTACAAATTCCGATATTTTTCTACAATTAAAATTTTCTTTCTCTAGTCTGAACTCACTCCAATCAAATCAAACAATTATTATATGAACAATGTAAATGTAACCTAAGACATATCAAGGTGTACAGTAAAACATACCTATTTAATTTAGTCGTGTAGTATTGGCGGGTGGAGGTTCTTTCGCGTACGTGTGCGCAAAAACATGATGTTACAAGATCGGCAATTGAAAAGGATTATTGCATAACACTCTTATTCCATTGAGTTAAGATATGTTATAAAGTGGATATTTTCAAAACCTTTTAAAAATTATTGGTTAGGGTTATAAAGTGCATATTTTCAAAACCTGTTAAAAATTATTGGTTAGGTCTGAAGACTCAAATACGCTACTTTTCATGCCTATTTCAAACATTATACGTAAATATTTATTTCAAAACCCAAAAATCAGGCGACATATTAATAAAATCAGTAGATCAGAATAATTGTACAAAAATCAGGAAATCAGGAGGTCTGGCAGCACTGCAGACGGCACAGACTATAAGAACTATCAACAATATTAACCATAGAGAGTATGAACTATGACACTACAGAGTATCACAGACAATTAAATGACAAAAATTTGTCATGCCTCGGTCCTTCAGTACTGCCAGACTACAATCTAGCTTTCCCCCTAAACACAAGAATTTTCAAATAAATAAGTAAAAAATAACTTGGGAGATAACGTTTTAAAAGTTTGGTCAAAAGTCTCATAAGATCTCGTGTCTGCGTCTTAAGTTAATCAAGGTCAAAGTTCGCGAAAACGGGTTTTTTCAAAGAAAAACTTCATAATAATACTTACTCATATCATATCGACTACGTAATATTATAAAGCTTAAAAGATTGGTCAGATATAAAAAATTGTTTTGTAATTGCTTAGCCCGTTTATTAAGGAAGAGTATAGGTTATATAACACTACGCTACAACTCTAATGAACGGAGCAATGATTATAAACATCAATGTACATATATTACAAAGCTCAAGGGGTTTATTTTTTATTGAACGGTTTGCTAATCTATGAAAATATCTTTTAGATTTGAAAAATTATATGTAAATAATTTAGATTGTTTACTGAAGAAGGCTATATAATATCACTCGACGACCCATATAAAGTGGAGCGATTACCAAACAAAGTGTAGGTTAGGCTTAAAAAATCAAATACAATGAAACAGCGGGTACACATTAGTAATATATAACATAGTTAATTAAATGAATTTATCATTTTTGAATAATATTTATAAATATTATTCTATTATAATATAATATACGCCCCAAATCCAATCAAAACGCCCAAGTCGAACATTTCACTTACGTGGGGGGCTGGCAACACGTACAATGGTAACTTACATGACTAATGTGGACAAAGGTAACCCAACAAAATGGAGAGTAGTAATAATATTGAAAGTACAGGGCCGCTTCCCGGGGGTGATCGCCGGGGCACGTTTGAAGCTGATGCTGGGCGTGAAAGCGTACAAACCGTCAGCGGCTCTCTACTGAGCAGGCGGGCAAGAGTCGGGGAACCGAAGATACTACAGGCGACAAATGGGTTAGGGAGGGGGCTGATGACACTTTGCAGGGTAGGGCATCGCCCATAAATTCTGCCGGCATATCTACAACAACCACGAATTATGCAGTAAATGACGATAGAAGAAGAAAGTGATCAACAGAAGAACTGCAAGAATAAACATATTGTATTTTTAAAAGTAAGATAAGAAGGACCAGATTTTATAGTCAGATTAAAGGCGTTGTTCACTGAACGGAATCCTAACAATACTAAAATACATAAGTTTAACTGAAACATTCTGTCTAATCAGGTTCGCTTGGATATGAAACAAAATGTGATATCTTAGGAATTGCTGGACCGATTACAAAAACAAGCGGAAGGCGTAATACCGACTGAAAACTATGAAATAATGGATAAGATTGAAGAACAAGATACGACACCAACACAGACATTACATATAAGAAAAAAAATAAGAAAAAATAATACATAGCCGACACCAGAACAAGACAAAGCAATAGACCAACTAGCAAGCAACATAGAAAAAAAAGTGTGTGTGCGATTCACACACGATAGAAGTGAAACTTCATTTTAAAATATATTTTATTTAAACAGTGTGCAATATACATACACACCGACATTTGCTCTCAGGCTCTGGCTCACACAAAGAGGAGAGACCGATAATATATTGCTCTCCCGCTCTGGCTCACACAAAGATGAGAGACCGATAATGTGCGTTAAACGTTTAACGCGTTGAAAGTCGTATAAGAAGTTTCACTTCAATAAACGAAGATCAAGACCCATTAATTTTACACTTTCTTCAAGTATTCGCTGAAACGATTGAGACCCCACTAGCAGAAAATTTAACCTAGTCTAAAGCCAAAATAAATAATCGTTTCATAGAAAACCAAAACACCTTAAATAAATACTTGCCTTATCTACTAACTATAAATAACATTTAACACGAAATAAACAATATAATATACGCGACCACCAAAACCTTAATAAAAAATAATTACCTAACACCTTTTGAGCGTTTTGGCATCAATTTTTTTAATTTATATTTATATTCATAAAAGTAATGGGTCGTCATAGGTATTGTGGCGTTATCGCCACAACCATACAGGATATTTAGTTCGTATGAATATAAATGAAATACAACTTGATTCATATATGTACCTATTGCTCTCCAGCCAGTCTTTTACATATATAGATCTTGGCTCTAGACAAACTATTTGCTGCGGTTAGCCGCCACAAAGTAAAAGGTATTATATGTATGAACATTTATTTAATTGTATTTTATTAATTTTCTTTTTTATACTATTTTAAACATTACCATTGTAATGTAATCGCTGATCGCATATATTTTATTTGTATCCCCTTTAAAGCATACATTACAAGAATTACATTTGTTTTATTGATCATTTTTGCAATTATTTAATTTGAAGTTTGTTATTATTTATTTTACTTGAGTCATTAAAATCAATTAAAATATCTGTCTGAGAATCGTGTCTATGTCACTATTTAAAAAGAAATGATGTTTCATAGTAACGGGATAACAAGACCTGTTAGGTATTTAAATATACGGCGTATATAAAATAAATGGAAATAAAGTAGAGATGACGCCACGCGCTCGAAACAGGTGTGCTCTGTGATCCATGCAACCACATAAGCAGACAACGACGTGCTTGAAGGATGATTCTAGCTCGAGCCCTCGTAACGTGCAGATCTCCATTAATATTGGATCCTAAGATTGTTCGAGACCACCTACTAAGTCGGAACCCGAAGAGAAGATTATTCTGGCTGGAGCTTGACGGATCGTGAGGACGTTCAAGATGAATTACTAGGTCATCTACGGGCAACGATAACACAGATATGCGAGGCATGGAGTGGCTATAGGGGAGATTGGAGGCCACTGGGGGCAACCCCAAATAAAACAGACATCATGCTCACATGGATTGTTGGACCATGTGCATCTCTACAATGCTTGCACTTAACCCAGATTACGCCCACAAGATTTATTATTCCGTAATGAAGAATGATATCAAGGAAAACCCTGATGTCTTCGATAGTATATTCTGATGTCTCTCTCTCTCTCTTTTACATATTCATTGTTGAATACTTGATAGAACTGGCAAAATAGAGCTGACAGCTGTCATGCTTTACGTACTTGTCAAGGATTGGGGCTCAGATCGCGAAGCACGCACTTTTATTCCGCTGTGCATAACGATATCATAATATCTCCTGGTAATAACTTGAGTTCGCGTCGATTGATCCTCGCAAGTGTTGGAGCAATCCAAGGTACGTGAGTGTGTTGTATTTGTTTCAGCTCTATCGAATTTTTGAACAGCGTTTTTGAACGTATCGATTCACTACTCGGAGAAGCCAATAGCCACCGATTATTTTGGTTCGGTGCGGACGCTTCAATATTAAATCTAATAAATATTCAGTAAATCATAATATCCCGATTTGCATACAATGGATGTTTTATCAACACTAGGCATAGCAACGCACGATAATGCACTCGTGAAAGTCGCATCATCTGTAGCATCATCGATACCCCCTAGCCTAGCCTCACACCGAGAACACGTCACAGCATCTTAAGATTAAATAATCATATCTTGGGCAATATTAAGATACTGTAAGATTAAAGTTTATATTATATTCGCCTTGTGTGATAGTCCATTGGATTCTATTGCAACCGATTTTTTATCTTAAGATAAAATATAATAGCATCATCGCCGTCTGTGACGCGCTTTAGAGTGAAGATGTCTGTTTTTTTTTAATTACACATGTTGGCGACATATAAAACACGTAACATAAGATATAGAAGTATTATTAATAGAGATAACAAATAAGTAAATATTTTATAGATATATTTGATATAATTATGTTAAGAATGTGTTTCAAAATAGAATATTGATATTTTGTTTACAATGTATGGAATATGTATAGGGTTGGTACTAGATAATACGATTTTCTTGAGATGTATGTTTCATCGGTTTAAGTAACCATTAATTATTGAAATATGTATTGAGTTTGTGTTTAATATTATAGAATTATAGATACAGAATAGAATGCAACAAAGATAATAATAAGATTTATAATAGTTTAATAGTAATATATAAAATACATAGACCGGACGGCGGGTTCGCCCATAGAAATTAAGGTTTTTTGTAAATTATTATAAAATGGTAATTTTTACGAATAAGATTTAATTTGCATTATATAGAGCATAAAATAAGGAAAATAATGATGTATAATACATGTATGTAAGGAATATAAATAAAGAATTATAGAGCGGGAAATAGGCCGACCAAAGTGAAAATAGATAACAATAGTGAACCGAGCTCTCTAGGCGATAGGGGCTCTCTTTAAGGTAACGCCTCGGAGTACTTAAGCTCGCGAGTTTTGTACTGGGGCATGTGATTTAGCGTCTATAGATAGATGTCAATCCAACAGATGTCAATAGCAGCAATACGAAGATTGGTCGGCCTAAGAAACGCTCCGGTACTAAGAAGATTTCGGCGTTTTATTGAAGAGTCGCTTTGGGTGGATATTGAGGTGCAATATTGCACCCCCCCCTCTCCTCGGACCCTTCATATCCGCTTCGAGGCTTCGAGTCGCCGGCACATTAGTAGGGGTGTCACGAGACGGGCATCCGGCACATACAAATTTCGCCCGTCCCCCTCCCGGGTACTCGTCACCCCCCCTCTCCTCAGTCGAGGGAAGTGACGCGGACCCAACAGTTGGTCCTTCGAGCCGGATCCTCAACACCACTACGAGATGCCAGTCACAAGAAGCCAGAAGGGTTCTACGAGGGAACAGGCGCCTGAAAACACAGAAGCCATCGCGGCAGGGACTCAAGCACAGCAGAGCGGCTCAGGAACTACGGAGTTCACTTCATACGAGACCACCATGACCGGCACGACGCGTGGCACGACGACGACTTCCCAGGGTCATGAAGACAAAGAAGCATCCACCGTGAGGAGGAACCGCCCTGCATCGGTGAAGTCGCAGAGAAGACGCAAGGAACTGGAAGCGCGCGCCGAACTAGCCGAGAGGGAGCTTCGGGAAGCACAAGCAGCCACGGTAGCCGCCAGGCTGCGCTTAGAAGTCATACAAGCCGAAAATGAAGAGGATGAAGACTCAATTATAGAAGAGCCATTGGACCGGGTGGACCACGTCAGGGAATGGGTCCAGCAGTCTGCAGAAGGATTCTCCAAGAAGGGACACGAAGGGGAGGCATCCAAGGAGGGGTGCATAAGGATTCCCCCACCTTCCGCCGCCAAGCCCGACACCAAGGCAGATATGGGCACGAGTCACAGGAACCTCGCAAGGGCTATTGCTGAAGAAATGAAGAGCGTTCACATCCAAGGTCAAGTGCTGCAACCGGACTACATGCATCAGCTGCCGTTCTTCGATGGTGACTCAAGGGAGTGGATGGCATTCAAAGCCGTCTACGAGGACACAGCCCCACTCTTCTCCGACGTACAGAATATGGCAAGGTTAAGAAGAGCCTTGAAGGGGGAAGCAAGAGAAGGAGTCCGCAGTCAACTATACTCCGAGAGCACACCGGGGGAAGTGATGGAAGCCTTGAAGCGGTGTTATGGAAGAGCGGATGCGCTGGTTCTGGCAGAACTGGACAGAATAAGGAAGCTGCCACCGATCAGCGACAACCCGTACGACGTGTGCCTGCTCGCAAGCAACGTGAACAACACCGTGGCGGCGATACGAGGACTGCGGAAGCCACAATACCTCCAGTCACCAGAGATACTGAGGAGCATCGCCGACAAGATGCCAGCCATATTGAAGTACCGCTGGTATGACTACGTCGCGGACAAGACTGAAGGGGATCCTGACCTGAACCTGATGGCAAGGTTCCTGAACAGGATGGCGGACCGATGCGGACCACACGCCACACCAGAGGCTGCTACGAGGAAGCAGATACCAAGAAGGCAAGCTGCGCATACGACGACTGATCACATCGAAGAAGTGAGACCAGGAAGAGAGAAGCAGGGGATTGATCAAGGAGGAAGAGAGAAGACTGCATGTCCACATTGCCGCGAGGGACATTTCCTACATGAATGTCCCAAGTTCCGTCAAGCACCTGTGAAGAACCGATGGAATATCGCGAAGGAATCGCGGTTATGCTACAAGTGCCTGAGCGGACGACATCGAAAGGAGACCTGCCGTCACCCTCCATGCCCAACCTGCAAACGTTGGCACCATAGCTTGCTGCATGAAGAAAGAAGAGAAGAAACGAAGCAAGAAAAAGAAGTGGCCAACAACGTGAGACTTCCTGTGAACTGCACCAGGTCATCGAGAGCGTACCTGAAGATGATTCCTGTCGAGGTTTATGGACCAGCAGGAGAAGCCAGGGTCTTGGCTCTGCTGGATGAGGGGTCAACGGTCACCCTATTGGATTCGACGGTAGCTGAGCAGGTCGGCCTCGAGGGACCCAAGGAAACGCTTCATTTGGAAACCGTGGGTGGGCAATCCATGGTGAAGAAGGATTCGATGAAGCTCAACATGCAGATAAGAGGACTGCACCAGTCAAAGAAGAGAACAGTCACCGGGGCACGCACAATTGACGACATGAACCTGACGCCTCAGCGACTGGAGAAGAGCACCATAGAGAACTGCGCTCACCTTAAGAAGCTGATGAAGCAACTGTACTACGAAGAGGGTTCTCCCAAGTTGCTGATAGGACAGGACAATTGGGAACTCATCATATCGAGAGCGACGCGCAAAGGAAAGAAGAACCAGCCAGTGGCATCCTTCACTCAGCTCGGATGGGTGCTGCATGGCTTCGATGGAGGCACGTCGCGACCAGTCAACTTCATGACATGTGCACACGTGTCAGCCCGTGAAGAGGCATTGGAGAAGTTGATGAAGGATCACTTCGCGGTGGAGTCACTGGGGGTCCTGCCGAAGTTGCCAAGCACAGACCAGGACCAGAGAGCACTGGACATTCTGGAGAAGACCAGCCGGCGCTTGGAAGATGGACGCTTCGAAGTTGGACTCCTCTGGAAGAATGATGAAGAGGAACTGCCAGACAACTTCAAAGCCGCTGAAGTGAGGTTGAATGGAATCATGAAGAAGCTGCACAGAGATCCGGAACTGAAGAAAGAATACGAAACTCAAATAGAAAACCTCGTGAAGAATGGATATGCAGAGGAAGCCAATCGAGATACAACCTCAAGACGGAAGTGGTATCTGCCACATTTTGCTGTCACGCATCCCACAAAGAAGAAGAAACGCCTGGTGTTCGACGCTGCAGCCAAAACAGGAGGGAAGAGTCTGAACGACCTGCTCTTGTCTGGGCCAGACCTGCTGCAATCGCTCTTCGGTGTCCTGCTACGGTTCCGGCAGAAACCAATCGCCGTGGTGGCTGACATTAAAGAGATGTTTCTTCAAATACGAATACGAGAAGAGGATCGTGATAGCTTGAGATTCTTATGGAAGGGCGAGCAAGCGAGTGGACCCATCAAGGAATACAGGACGACATCAGTCATATTTGGGGCCGCTTGTTCTCCAAGTGCTGCGATCTTCGTCAAGAACAAGAATGCTGCTGAATATCAAGATCAGTTCCCGGAGGCCGCTCGTGCAGTGGAGCACAACCATTACATGGATGACTACTTGCAGAGCTTCGATACAGAGGACGAAGCAACCAAGATAGCCAGAGAAGTCGACGTCATCCACAAGAAAGCAAAATTCGAGTTGAGAGGATGGGCATCCAATAGTCCCTCCGTGTTAAGAAGCCTCACCAAGGAAACCGGGCAGATGGAGATCGACCTTGGACCAAAGGAGGAGAAGACCCTGGGCTTACGCTGGTACACAGAGGACGACGAATTGGGATTCAGGACGTGTCTAGGGAAATTTAAGGAAGATGTCCAGCAAAGAAGAGGACCTACCAAGAGGGAAGTGACGAGCGCCGTGATGGCCACCTTCGACCCTATGGGAGTGGCATCACCGGTTCTCATACAAGGGAAGGTTCTCATACAGAACATATGGAGAAGCGGCGTTGACTGGGACGAGGAAGTCACCGCAAGTGATCAAGAAGCATGGAGAGAGTATCTCGCGAATGTTCGGGTGCTGGAGACCCTGCGCATTCCAAGATGCTTCACGCACTCAAGCGACGAGGGGGAGCTGCACACGTTTACCGACGCTAGCGAGACTGCCTACGCTTGCGCGGTATATTATAGAGTGCGCAAAGAAGATGGAGGCTACCATGTTGCACTGCTGGCAGCCAAAGCAAGAGTGACTCCCCTGAAGCCGGTATCCATCCCACGGCTAGAACTGCAGGCAGCGCTGTTGGGCACTCGGATGACACGGACGGTGGAAGAAGAACTGGACTTGAAGACCATGAAACGGACGTATTGGACTGACTCAAGCACGGTCCTCTCATGGATCAAGTCGGATCCGAGGACCTTCAAACCGTTCGTAGCGCATCGGCTTGCAGAAATAGAGGACCTCTCGAAACCACAAGAATGGCGCTGGGTCCCGACTAGCCAAAACCCGGCGGACGACGCAACAAGAGGAGTGCCTCGAGACTTCGGGAAGGATCATCGGTGGTTCAATGGGCCCGCTTTCCTTCATCTAGAAGAGACTGGCTGGCCTGAACCTCGAACGTTCAAGACGGAGCCAACAGGGGAAGAGAAAGAGAAGCACACTGTCGCGGCTACAAGGACTCCAGAAGAGCAGCTACCTACACCAGAGCCTGATCGGTTCTCCAGCTGGACAAGATTATGGAGGGCGACAGCTAGGGTGCTTCAATTCATCGACCTGTGCCGTAAGCGGAAGGAGCTCACCTGCATATCCCGGAAGATGGAAAAGCAAGATCCGACCTGGAGAAGAGCGAAGAAGAAAAAACTCAAGAGCATTGTGAAGCCTACGACACCGAAACAAAGAGAGAAGTTCCTGCCTATAGACAAGATATACTTAGAGAGAGCAGAGAAGCTGTTATTGAAGAGAAGCCAAGACGAAAGTTTTGGAAGTTCGACGACCTCCGATCGACAAGGAAGACTGAAGAAACTCGATATTACAATGGAGGACGGATTATTGAGGGTAAAAGGAAGAATTGACGCAGCCACGTTTATGGAAAGAGCATATCGACGTCCCGTGATCCTGGATGGCAAGCATAAAATCACGAGGCTGCTCATACATCACTACCACGCAGCATTCAACCACGGAAACCACGCCACCGTGATTAATGAGGTGAGACAGCGATACTGGGTTCTCGGGCTGCGGTCAACAGTACGGACAGTGGCGCATCAGTGTCAGTGGTGCAAAGTATATCGAAGCGCACCACATACGCCACCTACTGGAAACCTTCCGAAGGAGCGATTGAGATTCGGCGAGCCTCCGTTTACGTGCACTGCCGTCGACTACTTCGGCCCCATGACGGTCACGGTAGGACGACGCCACGAGAAGAGATGGGGAGCGTTGTTCACATGCCTCACAACAAGAGCCGTACATTTGGAACTGACGGCATCGCTATCGACCGACTCAATGATACTAGCTCTCCGGCGCATGGCGGCAAGGCGAGGAATGCCCAAGGTGATATACAGCGACAACGGTACCAATTTCGTCGGGAGCAACAAGGAATTAGAAGAAGCAGCCAAGGACCTGAGGACTGAAGATTTCGCTACAGCTGCGGGAAAGATAGGTGTCCAGTGGAAGTTCATACCACCTGGAGCACCAAACATGGGAGGAGCATGGGAACGCCTGGTCCGGTCAGTCAAGTCGGCCCTGGCCGTTACCCTGAAAGAGAGATGCCCACAAGAAGAGACACTACATACGCTTCTGCTAGAAGCAGAACACATAGTAAACTCAAGACCGCTCGTCGCCACGGAAGAAAATGAAAACGAAGAAGCCCTGACTCCAAATCACTTTCTCATCGGGAGATCCTGCGGGTCTCCAAGGATTGGGAGCTTCACTGATGAGGATCTCGCCGGGCGACGAACTTGGAGAGTGGCACAACGCATGGCTGACCATTTCTGGAGCAGGTGGCTCAAGGAGTACCTACCCACCTTACTCACCAGGAGGGTCAATGGAGGGACTTACAACAGGGACCTGCAGTATGGGGACACAGTGCTGATCGTGGACTCCACGCTGCCACGAAACACGTGGCCCAGGGGTGTGGTAACCAAAACGCACCCTGGACCAGACGGCCGCATCCGGATAGTGGAAGTGCGCACCGCAGGCGGGACGCTGAAGAGACCGAGCTCCAAGGTGGTGCTGCTGGTTCCAGCGACGAGCAACGAGCAACGTGACGCCGGTTCCGGACAGCCTTCAGCAATGTCGCCATGACTGGAGTTGGTGCTGCGCACGAGGGGGAGGATGTTGGCGACATATAAAACACGTAACATAAGATATAGAAGTATTATTAATAGAGATAACAAATAAGTAAATATTTTATAGATATATTTGATATAATTATGTTAAGAATGTGTTTCAAAATAGAATATTGATATTTTGTTTACAATGTATGGAATATGTATAGGGTTGGTACTAGATAATACGATTTTCTTGAGATGTATGTTTCATCGGTTTAAGTAACCATTAATTATTGAAATATGTATTGAGTTTGTGTTTAATATTATAGAATTATAGATACAGAATAGAATGCAACAAAGATAATAATAAGATTTATAATAGTTTAATAGTAATATATAAAATACATAGACCGGACGGCGGGTTCGCCCATAGAAATTAAGGTTTTTTGTAAATTATTATAAAATGGTAATTTTTACGAATAAGATTTAATTTGCATTATATAGAGCATAAAATAAGGAAAATAATGATGTATAATACATGTATGTAAGGAATATAAATAAAGAATTATAGAGCGGGAAATAGGCCGACCAAAGTGAAAATAGATAACAATAGTGAACCGAGCTCTCTAGGCGATAGGGGCTCTCTTTAAGGTAACGCCTCGGAGTACTTAAGCTCGCGAGTTTTGTACTGGGGCATGTGATTTAGCGTCTATAGATAGATGTCAATCCAACAGATGTCAATAGCAGCAATACGAAGATTGGTCGGCCTAAGAAACGCTCCGGTACTAAGAAGATTTCGGCGTTTTATTGAAGAGTCGCTTTGGGTGGATATTGAGGTGCAATATTGCACCCCCCCCTCTCCTCGGACCCTTCATATCCGCTTCGAGGCTTCGAGTCGCCGGCACATTAGTAGGGGTGTCACGAGACGGGCATCCGGCACATACAAATTTCGCCCGTCCCCCTCCCGGGTACTCGTCACCCCCCCTCTCCTCAGTCGAGGGAAGTGACGCGGACCCAACAACACACGACATAAATTATTATTAAATTAAAAAATGTACAGTTACACCTACCATCTTGTTTGAACTCATTTTGAAGATTAGAAAAGACTACGAAGGCTTGGCTTAAAGGGTTTGAATCCAATGGCCATAATAAGTAAAAGGGAATGGATATCAGCATAGACCAGTGCTACCAGATGTACTGTAAAAACAATAAATCTACTGTAATTTCTTGATATTCATTGTTCATTTTATTGGTAAAAATTTAGTTTTTAGTTGTAAAATTGTGATTAAAGAATTTTGTAAAAAGATGGTGTAATTGAATAAAGTAATTAAAATAATTCTGCACGTATTAATAAAAATAATAAATATAAAACTAATTTTAAAATACTTTAGTATGCACTATAAAAACACGGTAATTCTTGTGCAATAAACGCTGTATTTTTGTTGAAAACCGTATTTTTGAGCCCAAAATACTGTAGTGTGTATTTTCTTTCAACTTCGTTATCTGGTAGCACTGGCAGAAACAAATATGAAATTTACGCTCTGTCAGATTGTGTTTACATTTTGCGTTTCTTTAAAACTACTTTAAAACAATCAAAGAATCAAGCATTACATGTAGGTAATCCCTATCAGGTAAAAATTATCATTATTAATACTCAAGTACGTGATTGATAATTCGCATTTAAGATAACGTTATCATAATTTTATTATGTTGAACATTACTCTTTCAGGCAGCAACTATTATCTAGGCATCTTTATTACTAATAGTGGCCACTCATATACAGTTAAATATGCCGTCTATTGCAGGAAAGTATCAGCACTATAAAAATGAGAACATTGATGAGTATTTCACTGCAGTTGGTACGTATTATTTACACTACTGTCTACTATTATAAAGAGATAAAGTTTGTGATTATATTTTTATAGAGAAGGTAATAATACAGGACCTATTGATTTTATATAAAAAACTGTTATAAGCCACGTTCATGCTGATAGCTATGTAAACTATGTATTATTAATATTGTAATTGGTGTGTACAAAATTGTGGCGGGCTGATGCCAGTATTATACAATAAAAATTGGAACATTTTTCGTTATAACTAGAAACATTATTTGCAGGTGTTCCATTCATGGGCAGAAAAATGATGTCGATGTCTTCTCCTCTTATGGAAATCACCTTAGACGGAGACACAATGACTATCAAGAACTCTTCATTAATGAGAACAGTTGAATACAAGTTTAAACTTGGTGAAGAATATGAAGAACGAATGCCAAATAGTACTATAAAAGTCAGTAATTTCATCAAACTGTTATATAGAATAAGTAATAAGCAATTATTACAAAAATATTCATGACAAAATTATTTAGTATTAATAATTATTCATACTTGATAAGGTTTTCTTTTTATAATTCTACAATCAATTATTATTATCATCAATTTTAACATAATCTTTTTTAATTTTAACTCTCAATGTAGGTTTTATTTTTTTAATAATAAATTACTTTAACAAATTGATAATTATATAAATTAAAATTAAAGTCAAGTACAAATTTTCAGAGTGTTACAACTATTCTAAATGATAATGAACTTGAAACTAAATCTATAATACCAGAGAATAATGCAAAATGTGGACGTCACTACTTCTTCACTGATGAAGAATGTATTATTGTAAGTATTCACTACTACTATTAGCCCTTAATATTTTACTTTTGGATAAAGGTATCTTAGTTCAATGCCAAAAAGTAAACCAGCATTACTGACCCATCTCTTACATGGTCTGACATCAGTATAAATTTTATGTTGAAAAATATTTTATAAATGGCTTCTTTTATACATTAGCATAAAAATTTGGTTACAGACCCTTACTCATGAAAATGCCAAAACTCCTGGAAAACGCTATTTCCGAAGAGTACAGTAAAGGAGGACACATGCATCACAAATAAAATGTTGCATTAGTTCATAGAAAGTGTCAGGTATACATTTTTTATTAACATTATTTATGAACAAAGTTCTTTATATTATGTTGCCTTTTACAAATAAAAAAGATTTTTTATTATTGGTCTTAATTCTTATGTGAACTGATGTTACGATAAATTTTATTTATTTATATTTTTATATAATTAAGTTTATAGCCTATATTTGTGATCCTATATTTTTATTACATGTTTGTAAATAAAGATTAATAATCTCATCCTTGTGTTTTTTATCCGAGGGCAGGTCCATGGCAAAGAAAATATTTTATCAAGAATCACAATGAAATATGTATTTACCTATTCATCTGCTAATATTCAGAAACACAGATTTAATATACTCATAGAGTTATTATTATGGCAAGTTGATATTTGAATTATAAAGGATGCGCTTCAATTTTAGGTATACAATCTTGCTATTACATGTGCAAAGCTCACGCAACAGCGACTTCTGATAAGCGTGGAGTTTATAAAGCGAGTGAAACGACTTGATACTTTAATGAACAAAGTACCTATTATAATAATAAAATATGTTATAATTATTTTTATGTTCTACATTTATCGTAGATTAAGATTACAATGCTTGAGGCGTTTATAGAGGCCAGCAATTTAATAACTAGATCTTAGTATAGACATAGCAAGGTTGTTCGGGTCGACTTTGTATTTAGTTACCTTTACCTACGCCCAATTGTAGCGCTAGGGCTGGCATCTACAATATTTGATGAAAATATTGATTTGAGAATTTTAATAATAAATCATTACAAAACATGGTGCTACAATGGAGAAATTAAATGAACGCAAGTTACGCAATTTCAGATTTAAGAAAGATTTTAATTTTATTTAACGTTATTATGTATTTAATTATATTACAATTTTCTAAATTGTCCTTTTTAACCAACCTGTGCATAAAAAACTGTAGCACACAGGTTAGCAGACGGAGTCAATGATTCTAACGATGCCCAACGAAATGAAAAAGTAATATTATTAGAATGAAATGCGATACTTCCGCGTAATGAATCGAAGACATAGCTCTATGTTTGCAAAGCGTTGCCGCTCCGAATAGTACCAATAGGTTAGGTTTAAGTATCTTCATGAACGAATCGGTTGCATAGAGTCACAGACTACATTATATATATACTGAAACATAGAGTGATTACTTCTCGGTATTCCGTGTGGTCAAAGCAAGTTTCAAACTCGCGCCAAATTACTTGGTCACGTTGGAGAAGGAAGACCACGTTGTGCAGATTGTGAGGGACGCGATGGTTGCATTAGGATGACAAAGTTTACTCGAAAGACTGGAAGAACAAAAATTATATAGTATGCATGTTGTTTCACTTTTAAACGAATTTAAAAACCGTGAAAGAAAATGCCACATGCTCAAATTATGCTAATAATTTGTTTGCGATACCTGGCCACAATATAACTGTGGAAAGATCATTTTCATTAACATCGACCCATTGGACCGATGAAAAGAATTGCTTGCTGCGGGAGTCTGTGGAATCAATATTACAAGTGTCAGAAAAACTCCAATATGCCATGCACGGAGTTTTATAAACATGTAAAAGGTCAGATAGAATTACTTAAAAAAAAGAGTCTTCAGCAAAATAGGATGAAGCTACGTCTAACACTGCAACATTAGAAAGAATGTCAATAAATAAATATTCATTTTCTTTCTCACTTTGTGTCCCGTAGTATCTTAGCGATATATGGCAACTCTACACATGATGTGTGGATGGTGTCAAATAGAGGTCGTGTGTTGACTGGGAGTCCGCTAAGAAATTCGACATCTGTTAGTTTTGGGCCCACCACGCGAGACGCGTTTGTACATTTCTAAGAATAAAATGATTTATCCAATTTTTTACATTTTTAATCAAATTAACGTATTTATTGTTTACTAGCTGAAGCCGTCCATTTCGCTGGACATAGATTACAAAAAGTATTCTGTCCTATTCCGCACCGTATTCGATTTCTACGCCAAATTTCATTAGAATTCGTTCAGCCGTTTGAGTATGATTGGTGGACAATCATTGAAACAAGTGTAATTTCGCATATTTCATATATTTTCATGGTGGCAGGGCTTTTTCTAATACCCGCCTGGCAAGCTACCACCCTCAAGTTGAAAATCTGTGGCTAAACACTAATAGGTGTGTTCCGGCAGCTGCGCTTGAGAGCCAGTCTTCCACTAAATTTAGCGTGTTATCATCTTGGGCCACATCGTCACTTAACATTAGGTGAGATTGTGACCACTACGCCAAAAACCTATAACGTTAAATAAATAGATAAGCACAAAATAAAATAATTAATAAGTAAGTGGACGTTGGCCACTCAGGCCTATCTCAGGAGTATTCATCCTCCATAATAAACATCTTAAAATGTATGCCTTACAAATTGAATATAACTTAATAATTTGTGGCTCGAAATAATGTAAAGTTCAATAGGCATGATGACTTTTTTTGAAAAGCATTTCTAAAATCTCTTAGCGCAATATGATTACCTCATCGGGGTCGGTAAATATGTTCCGCGGCCTACGTTTTGCCTTCGGGGCGTCTAGCTGGGACTCTGGTATATGTTGCGGCGCATGCTACTAACGGGTTCGTTAAATACGTTAATTTGATTAAAAAATGTAAAAAATTGGATAAATCATTTTATTCTTAGAAATGTACAATTTAATTATTATGTCCGTTTGGGGAACACGCGTCGCGTCGATCGCGCTCATGGAAAATGTTTAGCAACACTGCCGCCTGTTTCAGATATATATATATATATTTAATAATAAAATTATGGGAGTTTTTAGCGGGATCTCAAACTGTCATGTTTGTGTTATTTGACTCTATATTGTGTCACACACGTTGCATTATGCATAATAAAGCTTAGTTATTGTGCAAAAGTGAAGTGGATTGGAAATAATCACATGGATCATTAATTATAACATGCCACAAAATCTCCCTAAAAAGATCTAAAAACAGAGCCACCGCCTTGTTAGGATCCCGAAATCATCATAACACTGGAGACTATATTCACTCGATAATGGTAGTAATGGTTTTCAATAAAGAGAACCGGTTAACAAGTATGACTAAAAAAGAATGTGGCATAAAATATGCTAAATTGACAATGCTGAACGAGATGTCGGCTATTTGATTTTTTTTTACGGCATTACGCTTGGTTAGCGTTGGAGCCATTCAGCCATTTAGGTTTAAGCGCGACTTTTACTTGTTTGGCAGTTGACACTTCAGACGTTATTATACGAATGTCATTTCAATGAAGGAAGTATCAAAATCAAAGACGATAGTAGTTCAATAGATAATCAACGTAGGTTTCAATTAAAACTCGTTAAAATATTTGTAGCAGGTCGATACCATTGCTTTCGCATAAGCACCACTTTGTAAGTAGTAATCGAATCGATAAGACAAAGCCCGCATCGCTATCTATGGAAAACGAATTTTATCCTGGAGGTTAGATTGGAGGTTTTTTGCGTAGTACTACTCACAGAGGGGTGTATATACGAAAGCAATGGTATCCTAGCAGATTTGCCTCTTCGATGAATCGAATAAAAACATCAAATATTTACGAATTAACAATAAATTATATTGATTCAATTTATCGTTTTTTTTTTAAATCGAGCGTTTTTAATACATTGATGTATGTCGTCTACTAAAACATTTTGCATTTAATTACTGGCAATCATAGATTAATATGAATATTGCTGGCAATATTGTGTTGATCATTGATTTATTGTTTTGAATTTGTCGTTCTTTTGACTTTTCGTACAATTTGCTTTGCAATCCGATTTTCTTTGTCAGGTTTGTGTACTGCGATTGTACTAAATCGTACCTACTAATAAAATACTTCTACATTACTATTACATATAAATTAACTAGAAACCTAATTGCGAAAAAATGGTTGAACATACATCCGTGGACCAGGTAATAATTACAACAATAATTATAATTTTCAGTAGATATATACCGAAACGTAGCCGACTATAAATATTCATTGCTAATACAGAAATATTTACGGACAATAAATCGATTTTTTATTCACGATAAATTGCTTTTAAAATTTAAAAAAAAATATGTCAGTGTTTTTAGCATTTCTTATTTGGAATATCATATATTTTTTTCTCGCAGCTGTATGCTTTAAGTGTTTAACATATTAAGCTTTCAAATTACCTTTAATCAATGATTACAGGAGCAGCAAGTGAAACGTCTCAAAAGATTATTGGAAGGTTGGAGAATTGCTCTCTTGCCATTAAAATCAATAATGTTATGGGAACAACACTGGCATCCTTGTGCTATTGTTGGAGTTACATCATTCTTGTACCTCATTTTATGGATCCTTGATCTAAACACCCTTGCATCATTTGCCTTTATGGGCCTATTTATTAATTTTGTGGACTTTATAGTACCTATTGTCTGTAACTCATTTTATGGACCTAATGACTGGACAGGACAGCAAGAGAAAATGTTTGAAGAAATCTGCAAAACCATAGTTGTGACTTATAATAACACACTAAATAGTATCTTTTCCTTTTACACTATGAGAGAAACAAGCCCCATTATGGTGAGTCTAAAATACTTTTTTTTGATGAATTATTTGTGGGAATCAATTTAAATTGTATAATTTAAATCAAATCATGTTTTTTGATCATTATACAATTTTTTAATATTATAATTAAATTTCTGTAAAAGTTCTTTTTACATATTTATTTGCGAGTTAGTAAGTTAATTTAAATTTAATTAATCAAAATAAATTAGTACTAAGAAATCTATGTTATGTAAGTTAACATAAAATTGAATTTAAATTTGATTTCTTATTAGTCTTTTCTTCAAGAACAATTCATGGTTGTATTAATTTTATGCATCATTAGCTGTGACCACACTTTCGCTAGTGTGGACAATAGAAGAAATTGTAATTTCTTAAAACTTGAACAACTTTTTATTCAATGAAGATATTGTGATTTTATTTATAAGGACCAAGTATCTAAGGAGTAAAACAAATAAAACAAAATCTATCCAGTAGTTTTTGTGTGATGTGCACACAACAGCAAATCTCGAATCATTTTATTTATATAGATTTTCATTTATGTCTTCTAAAATAAAAGCTTATGTATTTATTATGTTGACTTGAAATATCTATTGTGGATTTAATTGCTTTTTGTGAAAATTATAATACTAACTGCAGTGTTGCAATCTTAATATATACGAATATACCTTATTTATTTCAGTATTACCTGATCTCCATCAGCATGCTATGCACTGTGGCTTGTATTGCTTCTTCTGTCAACAACATATTCCTGCTCTACACAATGACTACTATGATTCTTCTTTGGCCTGGCATCCGATACAAGGGAATCTTCAATATGCTCCTTTCTATACTGAATATTGCACCAAAAAAATCATATATTAAGTCTGAATAATTTTATTGCAACACCAGCATTCCAATTTTGGTGGTGATTAGTTTTATTTATTTCTGGTCATAAGTTTTAAGTTTAAGCTTAGTTTATTTTAGGGTAAAAATAATAAACACCACAGCACCATAACAGCATAACATAGCTTTGATAGCCATGCATTATTTTGATGCAGGATCATCATCATACCACTATGACTTCTCAGAGCCCCTCAGACATAGTAACTGAAAACTGCAAATAAGTATTGTGATCTTTGGTATAGACCATAATATAAAGAAATCTCATTACTGGTATTGTGTGTTGTGGTGAATTGGCCCATACTGTCAGCTTTAAATTAATGGATGTGTGATATTATTTTGGTTAAATAAAGTGCTTAAATCATTGTGTTATTTAACTTGTATTACTTTAATTGTGTTATATAACTCCAGCCACTAAAAAAAATACTTTTGTAGATACAGATCAACAAACGTAATGACTCTGCTGTACACATGGGGCTAAAATTTGTTTTTCAAAATAACGCTAAAGTATTGCGTGGCCTACAAAATGCTGTCGGTAGAGCGCACGGGCGAATCGTGTTGCCCCTGCTTAAAAAACGGAAGACAAAAATGCTTATTGTGGATAATCCTTAAAAGATAGAAATATGCTATCCCTGAATTTTTTGTTGGTCTTTTTAAGATCTACAATTATGTAGAACACTAATTTGATTTATCTCATTTGGTTTATTCAGCGTAAGTCATATAAGCGCCCCAAACGACTGTATTTTTGAATTAATTCACCATTATCGTCACTGCTTGTTTCGTATGTTACTTTATCCTACAAAATATATCCTAGAACCTGGCCAGATAACAGCTATGAATAAAAATAAAAAATGATGTAAATCGGATAAGTAGTTTTCGCGTGAAAAGAACATAAACGGACAGAGAGACGTTGAGTTTTATAATATGTATAGAAGTGAGTATTGGTTATTGATAAAAAGCCTAAAACATTACAAATCTGGAAAAAAAAAATTTAATCAATTTTTGCTTCTGAAATTTTTTGTCTATTAGTCACGTGATTGGAAACGCCATAAAGAAAATGTGACGTCATCGTTCATTGAATATACACAGTTGAGTGTTATCTTGTCATAAATGACTATAAAATTATAACTAGTTCTTGAAATAGTAGCTTTAAAGTTATATGTCCTGGAGATATTTCATAATTGAAATTCTAGTGAAGTCAACTTTGCACATAATAAATACCTTTAGCCTTCGTTTGTTTATGGCATGATGACGTCAGGTTTTATTATTTGGATTAAAAATATTTTTATATTACTATTAAAGGTGTAATAATGAATAAATATTAATTCACGGTTATTATTTACAACATATCAATTGTTTAAGCGTTGTCTCTCTGATTGCAGCTCATGATCTATGAATCATAGTAGATTAACAAACAACTGCAGTTCTGACTGAAAAAAATATATTCTAGAATATTTTATGATTTACTTATATACGTATGAGCCAGAGAAAATAATCTCTCAAATATTTTATGATATTTTATCAGTATTTCTCCGACTCATAAATTCTCATAGAAGTATTACATCTTTGTCGTTATGAGATTTTATGAGTAATTTCATTAATTACTAATATTTATTAGATTTTATGAGGACTTCGAGATTAAACTTCAAGTAGCATTTCTATGCGATTTTATGTGGAAAATTGAAAGAAAAGTAGCTCATAAGAAGTTATCGACAATTTATAAGAAATCATGAGCAGACTGCAATTGAAATACACATCAAAGTGTACTGAAACTTATCATATTCTACACGTTAAAAAGGCCCGGAATTCGGTATAAAATCTCAAAATATCATTTTCATAAATCTGGTTTTAAAATAGTGAAATCCAGTAGTTTATATATATTTTTTAATTTTTTCCTTAAAAAAAAAAAAAAAATATTTGCCGTTCTTTTTGACACCCACAAATAGTTGAATTCAATAAGAGTGCTCCCGTAGAGCAAGATTGTTTAGCTCTGTTTTTATTTTACCGTAAGTCACTAATGAGAGAAAGAGAGATAACCTGTTTCATCTTAAAGAGTGAGCGCTGTAGCGAAATAGAAGTATGCTAAAAAGGGTTGCTCTCTCAGTTCCCCCTTCCCCCTAATACTTTACTTACATCAATCATTCGTTGGCAGGTTTGCGCGGACTAAGGTCATTCGACCATAGATTAATTATGAATATACAGAAATAGATGGGCATCTCAAAAATATTTTTTATTCTTAGTGTCTTCATCTAGTGGTTATAGTTTAAATAAATATACCGATACAAATGTAGATTATATGTATATATATATATATATATATATATATATATATATATATATATTATTATTTATATATATATGGGATTTACTAATTAAAACAATTTTATTCCATGAGAATAATATAATATTTATATTATATAAATATGTACGCGTATTTACTTTCAAAATAGTTCGTTTAGACAGAAACACACTTTCTGTAAAGTTTTTGGAAACGGAAACTACTATTCAAATCACTTATAATAATCCACACGAAATAATTCTTACGTGCATCAAAACAGGTAGACATTTTGACAACAAATGTTGCCAACGGAACAAATGGATTAATCCCTAACCTAACCTACAAATTCCCCAAATTTTGAGTTTTAGCAATAAAGCCCTTAAAATCGTCTATTCGTTTACAATATTGTATGTACGTACTTTACTACACTAAAAACCCTGTTTCCTTTGTTATATTTTATAACCTCATAATTAATCTCTCTGTTTAATTAAAGATGTTCCCTAAAAATTCTCGAAGGCTCTTTTAAAATAGTCTTGTGTTTTGGAGGAAATAACCTCATCTGGTAACAGTGAAAGAAATATAGTTTGAAGTCTAATAAAACTTCATAGTTACTTACTTTTAATTATTTTGTTATTTGTTGTTACAACTACTAGTATTAAAGTCAAGAAATAAAGTTCTATTAATAAAGTAGTAAATAATAGGCTTGTGTTTCGTAGTGATTATGTTATGAACATTTTTTACTATTTGTAACAAAGTAGTGAAAATTTGTCGGAGATACAACACCTATAATCGACAGATGTCGTTAAATAATAATAAAAAATGTTGTTCGAAGATATCATAGCATGCATTCGACAAAAGCGAGTCGGACTGTGTGTCAAGTGCAACATTGTTATTCTTTGTTGCTTATAAGTGAAAAATGTTTGCTTACATTAAAATACTGGGAACAAATGAATTAAAAATTGTGAACGTGAATGAGATCCAGAAGTTCAAGGTAGAGATGCCTTGCCTACGAAAAAATTTAATATTAAAATTGGTCACAAAACTGAACAATGCACGGTTTCTTTCAAAGCAAGTTAGTTATAACAATATTCCTATATTTTTATAAATGGTATTTTTAGTAAAATTAACATACAAAATGTTAACTGTAATAACATATTTTAATATTATTTTTAGTAAATTAAACAATATTTTTAGTTTATAATAATTTTAGTCCTATTCATCAGTTTTCAGAAGTTATGAGAATGTAGAACGATTCTATGATGTTGAGTTCATAATTTATAAAATCTCATCATATTATTTCAATTTTAAACAATTTCAAGGTCTTTTGAGTTTTGTGTCTTAATCCAAAAAATGGTTATAACTTCTTTTTTTTTTTCAACGAATTTATAGTATATAATTTGAGAGCATCGTAGAACATTTCTCATAAGAAAAAATAGTAACATTTTTTTTAATCTACAAAAATTATTGATATATATATTATATATCTCAACTTTTCATAACTAAACCTAAAATAAATTGAGTATAATAATTGTATTAACCATTCATCTTTTAAATAATTTTCTTATTCTTTAGAGATTTAGACTTATAGTTATAATTTCAGAAATTTTCTAATACTTCCTAATATTAGAATTTTTGAAAGCTATGATATTCTATCGTATTTTATTTCAATTTAAAAATTTATGAGATCCTATGGTATCCTTTGTTCTTCTCAAATTATTTAGTATTGATATTTATATTTGTTTCTCTTATTAATTATCCAGAATTTTATTAGTAAAATTAATTGGACATTACTACTAAAGGTGAATTAATATAACAAAATATGTAATTAATTGCAATCTTATGTGTTTGTCAATACGAATTTATGTAAATTAACTAAACTTTCCATTTTAAAATTGAAATATTCTTTCAAAAATTAATTTTAATTTAGGATTTCACTTTTTTGTTATACAAAAATATTTAAAAAATATTATTTTTTTATATTTACAATTAATGATAGTAATGGTTAGGTTAGGTTATGTAATCCTTTGTTTATAATGAAAGTATTTTTTTTTCTGTTACAGAAACTGAAGAGGAGTTGCTAAAACTTATTGAGTCAAATCAAGCAAGGTTTCCACCTGCAAGTATATGTGTAACTGCTTCTGAGGATGATACCCAAGGCGATAAAGTGACTAAATCTTTAGACCACCAGAAAACCAATACTCAAGCTTTACTCAACAAGAAGTTAGCATTACAGGATAAGGTAAAAAAATATTAATAATCAATTGCAATGATTATTATATCTCTAGAATTTATTTCTTATCAAATCATTCTTTTAATTTATATTTTAAGCTAATTTTTTTTCTCCTGATATTAAAATCAATATTTAATATAATAGTATTATTAATTTATAACTTTTTTTTTATTACAGCGTAAACAAAAAAACAGTGATTCTAAAGAGAACAAAAAAAAAACACAAAAAAATTGCAAAGAAGAAGAACAAGAATGATGATGAATTAGTAGACTATGAAGAAAGATTCTGATTTATCATTTGACCAAATTACAAAAAGATTAACGGATATGACAAATATAATGAATAAAAGTTTTGTTGACATAAAAAAAACAGTAGCTCAGATAGAGAGTAAACACAGTTCTGAACTTAAAGAATTAAGAGGCTTGCTTCAAATTTTGATAGATAATTGGAATGAATTTAAAAGTATGCAGTCTACTTCATCGTCTCGAGTTTTAGAAGAAAGGACTGGTTTTCCCGAATCTGGGTTTGTTCGACGAAGCGATAATTCTATTCATCTAGGAGAAGGTATTTACATCTTTTAGAAAACGTATGATTCAATTGCTTTCGATGCTACTTCCAATGCTGTTTTTGTGAAAAAAATTATAATGACCCAGTATACTCCTGAAGAAATAATAAAACACAGTGTTAAAGGTGGAAAATCTAATAAAATTAAAATGACGTCCCGTAAACCTGGACTTGATCCAACGATCAGACTAGCCGTAAAAGGTATGAAGTTGTTGATGGAATTCATATTTTTTATATTGTATTATTGAACTTAATTGCAAATTTATAATTAAATATTTGATTTTAGGAATTTTCCGATATTATCTAAGTACCCGTTATACAGATGAAGCTTATATTAACGCGGAAGTTGATAAATGCGGTGACCATATCCGCAGTAAAATATCGGATTTGAGAAAAAAAGCGAGACCAGCAAAGTTATTAAAAAGAAAAAAAAACCTTGTCTTCTAGTGATGACTCGTCTTACTCCAGTAATAACGATTCAGATGAGGCGGAACCAAAGAAAAAAATCTCGTAAATGTAACGTTTCGTCTTGTTCAGATAATTCATATAATAGTATCCTAAACAACTTTAACAAACTAAGCAAGCATAGAGGATTTAATAGGAGTTAATAAGTTAGGATCTCTTCTGTACCAGCGCATCGTAGGCGAGGCGCCGCGCCGGACCTCTGAATCCTTTCAGACTGTTAGCGACCGTAGCGTAGTTTTTTTTTATCGTTGTGGGTTTTTGCGTAGTGGCCACAATCTCACCTGATGTTAAGTGATGTGGCGATGCGGCTCAAGATGGTAACACGCTAAACCTAGTGGAAGACTGGCTCTCAAGAGCAGCTGCCGGAACACACCTATTGGTGCTTGGCGGCAGATTTTCAACTTGAGGGTGGTAGCTAGCTAGGCAGGCGGGCATTAGAAAAAGCCCTACCACCATGCTATGGTTTCCTTCACCGAAAGCTCAGGCTCATTGTAGGGATTCGAACTCACGTCAACCGACGCGAAGTCGTACACGCTACCACTCCGCCATCATCGTTTCCAAATGAAAATGATTCCTTAAAGAATGATGATTTTTTAGTTTTAGTGTAGTTTTTCTTGTCTATCATATGTTGTCTCAGTAACTACCTGTTCGACATTGTGTTCAGTGTCCACATGTTTAATTTGCTTCTTACTTAGTAGCTATTCATGAGAACCTGTAATTGGCTTTCTCTATAGTTGTTATCCTGCTGTTATTTTTGTTGTAAAAAGCTGTTGGTTTTCCAATAAAAACAAAAGAAATAAAAACACTAACAATAATAAACATTTTATTGTTCACATAATGAATCAGTGATTTTTTTAATTAAAATTAATACTAAATCATATTATTATGTAAAAACATTTTTTTTTTAGGTAAACTCATTTTGTTCCCATTTTATAAATGCAGTTAAATATTATTTTGAACAAATTAAAAATGTTAGCTTTTGATACAAATTGATACAATAGGGATTCTATACACTGTACTGATACTAAAAATTATAAAATTAAATATTTGCTTATAATATATATCAAAATAAATACTGCCAAAATATGGTATTGAGGAAAGTTAAAAATGTATAAAAGATTAATCCTTATTAAATACTTAAATGTTACCATAGTATTTTAATTATTTGAAAAGTGGTCATAATTTTGTAAAAGACATCACAAATTAAACAAAAAAAATAACGTTATATCTATAATAATAAATCTAATTTTGGCTGTATATGTTTTTTTCCTTATTTTCTGATAGACTACCTGTATAAAGGATACTGATCACGAATATGCTATAATGTTCTGTCTGTCTGTTTGTATGGCCGGATTTAACACAAAAACGGCTTGAATGATTCTTATGAATTTTTTTGATACGCGGGAATAAATATGTTATTAGTTAATAATTGATAGGCTACAAGTATTGTCAATAATACATATAAATAGCGTAAAAAAAAAGGAAAAACTTACTTAATTCACAACAGATTTTTATGAAATTTTGTGTACATGTGTGTATAAGTCATTCCATTATTGTTAGGCTATAAGAATGACATGTCAACAATATTTTTAGAAATCGTAAATTATTTTATTAATTTTAATAAACACGGGTAGCATATTATGTCATTTCTCAATTGATAAATCATACATTATCAATGATATGATTAAAAATAAAAATAATTATAGCGTTATAAACGCTTGCGGACCCGCGTGCGCACCGCTAGTATACTATATTATTATAATATGTAGTACGGAAGTCATTACAGTTTCCTAGTTAATCACAGAAATAAATATTAAATACTCACTTTCGTATATTTAAGAATGACTATGTGTCACCAATCTTGAATCCCGCCTTAACGTTGCAGTTCTTGGCTTTTGTGACTGAAGGTCCAACCGGTTCCTTTGATGACTGCGAGCTGTTATTAGACTTGGTATCGGTCGCGGCGCTCGCCATTAAAAGATCTTCAGATACTAAAGTTGTAGTAAATCTACTGACGTTAGGCTTAAGGGCGCTACTATCACTATACCTTCTACTACCGGGATTCAGATTTTCATTTTTTTTACTCTTACCTTTGCTAACCTCCTTGCTCTGTAAGTTCAACGAATCTAAATTAGACAAATATTGCGTGTCCCCTTTCAAGCACTTTAAGTTGACGTTAGACTCTATGTTATAATTTTTACTACTCGACGGGATCTCTTTGTAAAAGTTCTCTTTGGTTTGTTGTAAGTTGAGACCGTAGAAGTCGTTGGAGGAGTTGCTCGTCGACGGCTGAGACGCGTCACAGTTCGCTTGCGGGCTGAGATCGTTCTTTATCATGATGACGGGAGACCCGCAAGCGTCACTTGAAAGCGTCTCCTCGTCGTCTTCACCTTCCGCACTCTGCGAATAACCATATATATATTACTTCTCAAAGATGATTCTTCACGCCATATCTCCGTTAATTCTTCATCAAAATAATGAAGAATCAAGATCCAAGCGTTTACCGCGTGTTCCTCGCTCATGACAAGTTTAAAAAAAAATGAACCTAATGAAAATATATTCAAGGAACATAAATGTTTTATTTACGTGAGTACCTCCATGCGAATAACTCATTAATGAGTTGGAGGAAGCTGCATTATTCTCCGTATAATAAATATTTGCCACTCTTTATTCAGTCTCGTCTCAGAAGACTCACTCTTAACAGAGTTGTCGTAAAATATAGTCAAGGGCTATTGATATTTGTCTCACAATATTTCATCTCAGTCAGCTCTGATCGGTCAACCGCATGAGCATCCTTTCACACATTCATAGTTCTTCCGCCTGTCGATCCGTCTCACCGCCATCTACTATCATCTATTATATCCCTCAATAGTCATATTCCGAATGGATCTCTCGACCACCATACATCAGGTGTAACACCAGACATGTGGCACGCCTGGATTTCTCGTTCCACGATCAACCGGGATGGTAGAGATCTTACCCGACTGGGTAAACTAGTAACAGTGAATATCTATGGACAACATAGGCTGCTATGTAAAAAATAGCAATGCATTAAATAAGAAAGGAATCCACTCACAAGAAGGTCATGGTCAGTGAGAGAGCCCGCTGTTGCCTCATTGCTGTTGAATTCCAACTCCGAGGCTATAGACACCGGTGTTACGTCACCGCTAATAGATGAACCTGTTAACGATCCAAACCTTTAAAATTTTCATCAACATCATATTAATTAAAATTGATTAATGGCGGTCAGGTATTTCCTAATATCCGCTTGGCTAGCTACCACCCACAAGTTGAAAATCTGTTTCGGCAGTAACACTTTAACGTCAGGCGAGAATCGTGAGCGTATCCAAGTACGGGCAAGTGTTAGTAAACGCTCGGTCGGAGTGCTCCCGAAACGAAGAGTAAATAATGTTGCCAAGCTAATATACATAATAATAATTTAACAAAAGTCGTCATCTTCGAAAACTGTGGTGGTCTTTGACAAAATCTATCTTATCAAAGATTTTACGTGTAAAGTTGTTAAATGCAAGTTAGTCAATTGCCCTATCCACCGTCGATATCATTGTAATATTCTGGTCCTAACTACCGGCATCAGGTTATTATTACACTACTATATTTATTATTATTACTACAGGAATCGTTACTCCTGGCTGAATAAGTATCATCAATTTCGCTTTCTCTAGTAAAGGCTCAAGTGTTCACTCAAACATAATTAATATATCATGTTAATATTTGACATGATCATTCATAATTTGAATTTGATGAAAATGGAGAAAAGTCAAAGATTTTTTAATATAATTTTCATTACTCAAATTCCTAAATATTAGTTAAAATCAACATGCTATATTATTTTCTAATAAAAATATGTGCTCCGTGCTCCGTATTAACGCCAAGTTCTATAAACATCAGGTCATGCATACATGCGAAAAATTAAGTAAAATAAACGATGGCCTCCCTTATTATTTACATTTAATTATTATATACAGTACAATATGATCCTACATAATACCTGTCAATTCGATAAGATATGTGCGATATTTACATAATAAGTATTATCGTAATTTGTGATAAATTTATCAAAAAACATCTTGATATTTGTGAAATAAGCCTTCTATTTCGATTATTTGTACTACTGTTTCTATTAGCTGTATATTTTCCTATTAATGTAAAAGAAATAAATATATTCAAAATTATTGAATTTTAATTCAAACTTTTGTTCACTGTTATTTTTTTATTTGTAAATTGAATATCCGGATGATCACGAGAATGCTGTACGTTTGAATATTTTGTTTCAAATTAACTAAATACAATGAAAAAATAAACAACCGACGAGAGCAATGAAATCGTCATACTATGCGTTCTAAATGAGAAGATAATTTCGTCCGCACCAACTTCACTCACTACCAATATTGTACTGTCAGCAACAAAAACATAAAAAATGTTTTTATTTTCGGTGCCTACGATGAATAAAATATTTTCTAAAGCAAGAAGAGATTTAATTTCCCAGGCAACAAATCAACACTACGGTAAATTATGGCTAATCAATTCGTTTATATTAGTTACAAAATGTGCTACGAATTCAAAATTCTGCACAAATCTCTCTTTGTTGATAAATATTTTTTTGACAAAATAGCGGTTTATTTTTAAATAATTAATAAAAATTTATGACTTTGTATTTAAAAATATATGGCCAGTCACGTGACTTACAGAATAATTTGCAAACGTTACTGTTTTTCCGATCGTACATATTTTACTGAAGTTGCATGCAAGATGGCAGTTTGACAATTAATTATCTTCTTATTTGAAAAGCTTAGTAAAAAAATAAATGTTTCTTTTTCTTTATAAACCTCTTCGAGTAGGTTCTCTGTGACGTAGCTATGCATTGAAAGCCAATTAGTGAGGATGAACAGAGGAATTGTTAAACCGTTGGTTTATTTACATTGCAATGTACACTGAGTACAAGTAGTGAGGTGATTGTGATACCTGCGAAGTGAGTGTGCGCGTGCGACACTAGCGGATGCAGGCCCGCGTCGAGTGCGCACAACGTCGCAGCCTCCCCGTCCCACTGGGGGAGCTTGCTCGGCACATTTTTACTCCAATTGCTACTGGAATCCAATACGTTTCAATGTACCAACCACCATTCGTTCACCACTGTTCACATGCTATTTATACATTTTACTCAGTGGTACGGACAGAGTTTAAAATTGAGATAAGCAATTTTAATAGCATTTTCTTTTTTAATACTAGCTGTGTCCCACGGTTTCACTTGGGTTTTTTCATTTTTTCGCCTCTCGTCGGGCAGCTAACCCGCCCTCTGGCCCTGGAACCCCGCGCCGCGCCACAAGTTTCGCCGGTCTAATACTTCGTTCTCGTTATTTCTGACCTACACTTTGAATAGTAATTGCTCCGCTATAAAAGCCGTAGCATGATGTTAGGTAGCCCATAACCTTCCTCATTAAATAGGCTATTAAAAACAGAAGGAATTTTTCAAGTCTGACTGGTAGTTCCGAAATTAGCGCGTTCAGATAAACAAGAAAACAATCTCCTAAGCTATTATAATATATTATATGCAGGTGGATTTTAGAGATCAGGCAGTAAGGGTAGGTTCACCTTAAGCGTTGTAGCTACATGAAAACTTCCTGAGGAGACTTTCCTTAATTAATTTTTTGTGATATTTTTACCTGCATTCACAGTACAGTGTACAGTCAGCATGAAAATGGGCAGTTAACACAAAAACTTTTTTCATGCTAATCGATCCAGTCTCTTATAAGGATCAATAAATTCTATGAGACCAACTGAGGTTAGAGTACTAAAATTGACAGAAATTGCAAAAATCTTTAATCCTTGATAAAATTATTGATCCTTATAAGAGACAGGATCAATTGGCATGACAAAAAGTTTTTGTGTAAACTGCCCATTTTCATGCTGATTGTACATTTTTTTCAAACTGTGATTGCAGGTTAAATATCTCAATAAATAAATTAAGGAAAGTCTCCTCAGCAAGTTTTCCTGTAGCTACAACGCCTACCTACCGCCTTACACGTTGTTGAATCTTTAGACTCTGGTTTTTTAAAACGTCGAAATCTTTAAACTATTCGGGTTTTGTGTATTTGAGTGATGTTATTACCACGTTGTATGTGGATACCGCCACTGCTTTCATAACCGATTTAAAGTGCCTATCGATAAGTGAAGAATATTTCGCTTTTACCGAGTGGTATAAGACCGTCAGTAACGAAACTACTAGAGGACCCAAGGAGGGATAACTTAATAAAAACATAGCAAAAAAAAGGGTGTAACCCCGAAATTGGAAACCTTTTTGTTTAGTGTTACCTCTAGCGCGAAGACCTTTTTGTTCTTAGTAAAAAGTGTTTATTTTTATATTTTGCATAAGTAAAGGGCCTGGAAATGGCAGAAAAATCTTTTTGAAGACATGAAGTCCCGGGGCAGGACACTTATACTTTGTTCATTATAAGAATTGCTGCATGACACATGACAAATGTTTATTTTTGTCATGTAGCATATTACGACTATCGATTCTTTTTTAGAGATAAATATAATCGATAATACGATTATGCTATCAATCAATTGAGAAATGTTTAAGCTGCGTAAATAAAATAACAAAAAATATTAATAGTTATAACAACAATTCAGATCGCAATCCGGAACACTTTTTTATATTAGCTCGGCACACTAACGGTACCGTCCCTGATAGTAGCACAGTACATTCTAAACACAACGGCGACCACCAAGAGATTTAAATCCATCAGCGGTCGCCGCTGACATGCCGGCTTGCGTAAATATCTCTTCACGTTACGCTTAAAGGAGCTGATGCCGTAAGAAGGAGGGAACATATTAGCCGGGAGATGGTTCCACAATTACACGGTACGACAAAGAACATTTTAGTTCGTGCCAAGATGGAGGTTACCGTAAAACTGTGACTCGAAACCCAGCGCATGTGGTTCTGTTGTGGAAAGGATAGGAAGGAATTAGATTGAACAGATCTTCAGAACACTCATCATACAAACAGTGTAACACGCTCAGCGAGGCGATGTACCTGCACAGTTGAAGCGGCTCTATGTGTTTAGTAATGTCTGCATTATTAACAATGCGAACAGGCCGTCTCTGCAACCTGTCCAGGGCATCAAGGAGGTATTTTGCGGATCCATCCCAAATTTGCGAACAATATTCCATACACGGCCAAACTTGTGCCTTGTATAGAAGATACAGTTGACCGGGCGTGAAAAACCGTCGTACTCTGTTTAGAATTCCGAGTCTCTGAGATACAGTAGAGATTAAACTCCCTTGAGTTGAGGTCACTGCGAATATCGACACCTACGATATTGAGTCTGTCACGTATTGCTAGTGAGACGTTCTGAAGAGTGGGGAGGGAAGAAAACTGATATTTTTTTGAAGAAAACGTGCACTCCTAAGTTTTCTTGTCATATAACTCTACTTGCTCCCCATGTAGATATACACGGTGAAAGGATTGATTAAGTTCAATGACAAGTTCCTCTCGTCTCTTATCCGTGTCTCCCCGACTGCGTGAAGGCTTCCTGTAATAGCACCCATGAATGGTGCTGTCACTTTTATAGCAATGAGTATGACCTTAAGGCAACATATCATTGATATGCAGAAGAAACAGAGTGGGTGAAATTACAGAGCCTTGAGAAACTGCAGCGTTAATCGACATGAACTGCGAATCACATCCTTCTACATGGACACAAATTCTGCGTTCATGTAAAAAGTCGGCGATCTAGTTACAGAGGTTGTCGGGAAGTTCGTACCCCGGAAGTTTGGAGGAAAGTCCACGGTGCCAGACTCTATCAAAAGCCTTCGCTATGTCAAGACTGATCTTCAGAGCCTCGTCATGCTTATCAACTGTCTCCCCGTGCGGTGCAATACATACGCCAGAAGATCACCCGTTGATCGATTAAAGCGAAAGCCATATTGACTATCATCAATCAAAGTTATTCTCGTTAACGGACAAGCTGGTTGTTGATAATCCGCTCCATGATCTTGCACAACACTGAGGTTAGGGAAATTGGACGGTAATTGATAGGGCCTGATAGTTCCATTTTTTGGGAATTGGTTGAACATTAATATCCCTCCAAACCCGAGGCACGACACCAGAGAGATAGGACAGGTGGTAAAGGTGCGTCAACACTGGAGACAACTCAGCTGCACATTTTTTAAGTACAACACTTGAATTATTGACGCCAAACAACAAGATTAATTCTTCCAGACAATATTCTTCCTTGCTTGTTGCTGCAGTAAATGTAGTAATTGCGTAAATATCTATTTTTACACAAAATTAAAAAGAAACTAAGGAATTAAATGTACAACGGCGTTCGATTAGATTAATTTTTGATTAACTAATTTTATTATTTTGGGCTATTCTAATTTTAAGTAAAATAAAAAGTAACGCTGCACGAATTAAGAAAAAAAACGTAAATTCACAAAAATCATTGTATTGAGCAAGTTATTTAGGATTTTGTGGTGCAAAATGTTTTTATAACGTTTATCAGTACCATATATTTTTATATAATGATAATTGATAGTCGAAATGCATGTTTTTGGGTTATGTAGTAATTTGCACGACGTAACAATTTACGTTCTGAGGACACTTCATGCAGGACTTCGTATGATGAACAAAGTGTAGTCCTCCAATACTTTTACGTTTACCCATGAACTGTGACTAATGAATACAAACCATGAAATGTACTTGAACAGCAATATGATATGAACCACGTAATACTTCAATTAGTCAGTGAAACCATAACACGATGTACGTAACTATATAAACAGATGTTTGAATTATATTAGTGCAAAATGACGTATTTTTACCAACAAGTGAAGTAATGTCGAGAACACAAAAACCCAAGAAGCGTCAACTGCAATTCTAAAAACTTTACAAAGCAAACATTGCATTACCAAAATTTGTAGAGATGAATCGAAAAAAAATAATTACAACTATAAATCAATTACATTCACCTAATTAGAAGATCATTATCACTAAGAACAGCTTTTAGAACGTCATAATCTGGTTAGAGAGGTACCTATCGGAAGAGTTATTTTTGTGATCGGAATTCGATGCGTAGTTCGAATTAGGTGATGAGGGTCCAGCTGAGGATAGGCCGCTTGGCAGTTCACCAGAGCTGGACATCAAAGAAGACGGTCCACTCCAGCCGATGCCTGAAATAATGAAATTATTACATTTTAGTGTTATTTTTCAATTATTGAAGTGAACACTTCTTAAGCACCGTTATGATTTGAAACTCGATGAAACGAAAAAGCGAAAATAAAAAGAGACAACAATATACATCTATAGGATTTAGCCTTGAAGAGAATGAGATAGTAAACATTTACATTATGCACGGTTAATGCAAGTCCTGATTTTTATGATTATGATCGTCGTCGGATTGGCTTAGTGGTGTGATACGACCAGACTTCATACGCAGTACGCACGAGTGGTCGATAGTTCGAATTCAGCTGATTTATGATATTTAAAATGATTTTTTAATGAACATTTTTTTCTGTTGGTTTCTCTTCTGACACTTGTGAACTGCTGCACACATAATTTTTTTATTGTAGTTGATGATTTCCTATAAAAAAGAAACATCATCAAGCCCGACAAAAAACAGCCTATTGTTTACAGCCTATAATTGTTTTGGTATTTAAATGTTCAATAAATATATAAATTAGTTATTTTACTATCGCAATTCGAATCATGGAAATGTATAATCAATGTATATACATCATGATATCATAATATGGTTTATCTTTTTTTTTCCAACTGTACAGATAATATATAGTCCAGTCATTTTAGGTTTCATCTGGGGAAAATTCCTAGTGGGCTGAATTTTTGTATACACCTTTATTTCGGAGATATTATGAAGATGTGAAAAATCGACATCGATATCGTGCCGGCTAAAAAAGTTACAAAAGTCAAAAGGTCACGAAAATCAGTTTTTTGCAAATATTTCGCAACCTATTTCTCATTATAAAAATTGTTCCTTATATAATTTTATAAGTTCCTTATATAATTCCTTATATATTTTATAATTTTCCTTATATAATCTATAAAAAATGTCTCTTATAGTTTTTATGTAAAATTAACGGTTTTTGGATTAAAGCCCTGAGAATGAGGCTACATTAAACGATGCACTCGTTTACTCACCACCGTCGAAATAGAATATGAGGTGCGTTTTTTTTTTTCAAAGTTTCTCTTATAGGCATAATTTACGATATGTAATAAAAGGTTTTTTTTTATTCAAGAGTAAATAATTAATTATTTAATTTAAATTAAAATTAGTAAAGAATAAAAAATTTTAAAAAAATTAATAAATATAGGGTATAACATTTTTTGTTAGTCATTGTCAATATTTTCAGTGTCACTATCGTTCTTTGCTGTTCATACTCATTTGCCACCACAACGTTTTGTGCAATTACAAAAGATTGTGTTAAGGAGATCATCGGGTGCTGGTGGTGCTAAAGTTGTTATTGGCTGTAGTATATTATTCTTTTAATCCCAACCCCACTGTTCTGGATCGATGTCTCTTCGTAGCCAGGTTTGTATTAGATATATAATAATACACAGTAATACACTCGATAAATATGCTGTTGAGCTGCTGAAGAAGTAGGTGGAAATGAACAAAATTTTCTGACTGGCAGTAGCAGGTATAAAGGGACGGGTCTCGGAACAATAAAATACGAAACATCTGCCAGTGAAGATCATTCAAATGAGATATAGTAGATTTTACTAGAAACCTAAACCTCTATAAGAGAAGTATATCTTTTAAGACAAAAACTTACTAACAAAAATTAATAAAAAACATTAGAGTATACGCCTTGGTGTACAATACCGTGTGTAAGTGTATTTTAGCCGCTTTCTCGGCGCTTTAATCCGAAAACCGTAAATTTTACATAAAAACTATAAGATACATTTTTTGTAGATAATTTTATGAGGAACAATATTTATAACAACCTCTATTGACCTCCGAGCAATAGGTTGCGAAATATTTGCAAAAAACTGATTTTCGTGACCTTTTGACCTTTGTAACTTTTTTAGCCGGCACGATATCGATGTCGATTTTTACACATCTTCATAATATCACCGAAATAAAGGTGTATACAACAATTTTGCCCACTAGGAATTTTTCCCCAGATTGGGGTTTAAAATGCCTAAAATGACTGGACTAATAATCATATTAATGAATAACTTAGTGGAACATCAAATAAGTATAACTTCTAACGCGGGTAAAAACTATATAAATACACGCACCCACTTGTGTAAATTACGGTTTTGTAAGTAAGTACAATTTAGAGATGCGCATGTGATGGAAATGTGAAATGATGAAGTTTTTTTATTTAGCGTTAAATTATTTACTATACAATTTTAAATGTTAGTAAAATGAATTTACATTATTATAACTGATTGCTAACTTCATCATTTTGTTAACAAGCAGGATAATTTTTTTGGAGTTATCTTTGTTTTGTTACGCCTAAGAAGATTTACTTCTTACGTGTGTACATAGTAAATACACGAATTTTAATTTTCATAAAGAACAATATTTTTTTGCATGGAAACAAAAGTAATACTGACTGTTGGTCGGCGAGGGTTGTTTGCTTTTGTGTGATGGGGGCGGAGCGCGGGGCGCGGGCGTCGCTCCGAGCAGCACGGGCGCGGCCGTCACGCGCTCCAGGAACGCGTCCAGCTGCCGCAGCGAGAGAGCGTTGTGCAGCGTCTCCAGCGGACGGATCGCCGGCACCCCACCGAACCCTTCCAGTGCCGCTGACACGCAATACTTAACGTCTCACTCACATCACTCATCACATTTTGTTTTTGTTTCTTTTTATCATTTACAGGTTTTAGCATTTAAACATAATCTCACCTAATGTTAAGTGAAGTTGTAGTCCAAGATGGTAAGACGCTTTGAAGAAACTAGTTCCCAAGTACAGCTGCTGGAACGCACCTATAGGTGCTTGACGACAGATTTTCAACATGAAAGTTGTAGTTAGTCAGGTGGGCATTAGAAAATACCCTACCAACACGCTATCACGATGTTTCCCTTCAATGAAGATTTAAGCTTACTGCATCGATTTCTTGTTGATCGACACCGTGTCCGTACACACTACCACTGAGCCATAATTGCTTCAAAAAGTGCTTGTAAATTGTCACGTTATAAACGTATCTAGAATAAAAGCGAGTGATGTTCTTGTGGTAAAAATAATAAACGAAGTGTTCCGTGTGTCCATTATCAGTTGCGCAATAAATTCAATGAAATTAAAGACATAAATAAAATAAACTGTGAAACTTATAATTTGTAGGATTCTAGTGTTCGTGCTGAATGCCCCTGTACAGTACAGGTGTACTACGCTTCTTGCACATTGTACTCACGTATAATGAAGCGTAGGTTAAAGATTTTCTTTAAAGGTAATAGGACCGCGACCGTCACTTCGTCAGAATGACTCACCGTTTGTCGCAGACGTGGACGGTATCATAACGCGCAGGTTGGGCGCGGAGCTGGAGCCAGAGATGACGGCGGTGCTGAAGAGACCCGCAGCCCCGGCGAGCTTCCCGCGCGCTCCGAGCCCCAGCATCTTGAGGTAGCTCATCTGGCCGGCGATGCTGTGCCGCTGGCGCCGCCCTGCCGCCCACACGGTACAGCCGGCGTCGAGCCGTGGCCACGACGCCCCGCGACCCCCGAACGTGATGGCCGATAGCGGCAGCTCGTTAGTCGAGGACTCGACGCCCTCCACGTTAATTAGGGGGGTTAGCGGCTCGTCGCTTGGGCTCGGTGAGGAGCCCTCGCGCCGGCCGGTTGGCGTCGCGGGGGGAGCGGGCCCAGCGGGGAAGGGAACTGTTAGTGTCGCTACACGCGGGGAACAGGAAAGTGGTGCGGGGTGCAAAAGAGTGTTAGGACGCAGGGTAATAGAAATAAAAATATATTAGTTGTATAATAGTATAGAAAATAAATACATAAATAGACAGATAGATAGATATTTTGCATAAAAGCGTGCTCGGGGACAGTACGGAGATACCGAACGACTTCACGATACAGTACAGAAGCTGACCCGTGAACCCGTCGTGTCTTGTCGGTGCGGCGTTATGACGATTGACCGCGCCTCAAGCGACATAATCACCAACGTCACGAAGTTACTGCAACGTTCACGTGCGTCACGTGATCGAAGAAGTAAGTAGCGACCGGATAATTACGTCTGCTTTTTTTCATACGCTATTAGTGTTAAGTTTTAGTACAAACACTAGTCAAACGCACACACAAACAAACAAACGCATGGCGCGCGACATTGCAACGCAAACACACACAAGATCGTCGGCCAGAATGAGCTAACCCGAACGTTGCGATGGCGGGCTCGTCGTGACGTACCTTTGTCTACAAACTCGGAAATGATCAAGTCAAATAATAATCCAGACATCAAAAACACACAAAACATGACCCGAAACCATGTTTCAAGTGTTCAATCACTAAAACATTACATTAAAAATGTACACGCCAAGTCAGTAGTCATGCAAGCATGCGCCACTTACCTCTCCAATGGGCACCGAGACTGAACTCCTCGGAAGTGGATGTACTATATTATAAAAACTCAAAGGTCACATCTCGTCAATAAACGTTTACAAATACATTTATATAAGCAAATACAATTGATATACATGACACCTTGAGGTGAATAGCATGTATTCTGTGATGTGACCTCTGCCGGTGCACTGACCTTGTCTATCGACGAGCTGTAGGCTCCGATAACGCACGCAAGACACGGCCCTCTCCACTCCGCCCTCAGAAACTATCACCCGACAAACTTATTGCGATACCTCAGATAGTTAAATATATTGCAGTAAAATATTCGATATATAGATACCTAGACAGTTATATCACATTAAGCATTAAACGACGGTTCAAATTTGTATTACGTTATACTGCCATAAATGCAATGCTCGTGCTGTGTACTAGGAGAGGTGTATAGGACGGGAGGTTCAGTATTTATTTACTTTTCATGACAAGAAGAATGAGTGGATATCATAAACGTAGAGTTAAAAAATCTAAGTGAAAAACATCATTATAATAAGATTTATAAATTTATAACAATTGATTTAAAATAATGAATGCTATTTAATTGTGGCTTTACCGAATTCCGTCGATAATTTATTATTAAAAACAATCTGATTACAAATTCACAAACTATTAAAACAAATAATAACTTAAGACTAACTGTCATGTTATTAAAAATGGCGTCTTCTACATGTTAGTCAAATATATTCTCAGCTGATGGCATTTTTTTAAAGAAAACATTAATTTTAATCTAATTGTTTATTGTTTGTCAATAGCGGGTAACATAAGCTTTAAAATAATGTTTCAATCCTTCATGTTGATGAAGAGTTAAGAGAGATGTAGGTTTGCCACAAAAAACACCTTTCACAAATATGTGATATATTATTGAGATTTAAATGTTTAATAACATTTTAAAAAAATCTTATCATATTATTTGGAAGAGTTCAAGATTTTCTTGTTATAACTTACACATGGAGTAAAAAGGGTTTGAAAACACTGTAAGGTTGCTTACATAATACTTGATTGAATACCTTCATCGGGTATATAGCAGACACGCGCAAAATGAGCGCAGTAGGCACTCTCACGTTTGTTTCAAATAATAGTCAATACTAATGTCACTAATCGACGTATTTCTGTGATATTACTTAACTGGAACACCATTCGAAAGAAAGGGATATAAATATTTGTAATATGGTAAAAAAGCATGTGAGCATTATCTGAAACGAAATGCGTAATATGTGGCATAATCATCTCCGAGTGGAGTTTCGACTTTCGAGTAATGTGATATTACAGAATTACACCTGCTTCAATGTGATATGTTATCAATTTATTAAAATACACTGTTTTGAACATGCTACAGTTCAGCCGCTGAGAGAATGCGTTAATGACGTATTTTCACAACAGACGACTGTTTTAGCGATACAAAATGGCGGTCCATCACGCCATTTGGTGTTTCCATTTTTTACCAGAAATATAAAAGCATAAATAAAATTTTTAAAAATTAAAAAAGTTGGCAACCATATGTATGTGTAGCCACAATACTTTTATCTTTAAAGAAATGGCAACTCCAAATGGCATGATGGGCCGCCATTCCGTGTCGTTAATGATTAAAGTTACCTACATATTTTACTGCAATAACAACTAAATTTAATTTAAAAAAACACGACAAGACAGCTAATTTCTATGAAATACAAATCTAAATCTAATTTACTTCTAGATATGAGTTTAAAAAAGATAATGAAAGTACACTACATGTAACTAAGTAAAAATCAGGGTTTTTATGGAACTCTGTAACCGTAAACGTATCCCATATAAATATTTTAAATAGGGACGGAGTTGAATACCAAAAATGTTTTTAAAATTTAACTAATAATTATACAAAACTAAGTTAATATTGTTTATCTACAAATGTTCTAAATCTTCTAAATACAATTCTTTGATAAACGTAACATCTATAACTGAAATTACCCGAAACTATCGAATATCCAAAATAATTTCATATACGTATCCATAACCGAAACCGATTAAATACTATTAATATATATATTATATCTATATCCAGATCAGACATCTCATAACCATAACATCTCTGGTAAAAACAATAAAGGAGATATTAAAAAAATCAAAACATTTAAACGGGTATCATAAGCCCTACTAACATCGATGATTATTTTGCCGCCGCGCCGTAAGGAAAAGGGATCTAAGTAAAGCACAATCCGGAGAAAAAAGATCTTTCAAAATATGTCACTTGAATCCTTTTAGACTAACTGTAATTCGAGAACAGAAGCTCGGAAGGAAACAAAAATAATACTAAAAATATGTCATATGCGTTCTTTTAGACTAACCGTAATTCGAGAACGGAAGCTCGGAAGGAAACAAAAATAATAATATAAATATGTCATATGCGTTCTTATAGACTAACCGTAATTCGAGAACAGAAGCTCGGAAGGAAACAAAAATAATAATATAAATATGTCATATGCGTTCTTTTAGACTAACTGTAACTCGAGAACGGAAGGAAACAAAAATAATACTAAAAATATGTCATATGCGTTCTTTTAGACTAACCGTAATTCGAGAACGGAAGCTCGGAAGGAAACAAAAATAATAATATAAATATGTCATATGCGTTCTTATAGACTAACCGTAATTCGAGAACAGAAGCTCGGAAGGAAACAAAAATAATAATATAAATATGTCATATGCGTTCTTTTAGACTAACTGTAACTCGAGAACGGAAGGAAACAAAAATAATACTAAAAATATGTCATATGCGTTCTTTTAGACTAACCGTAATTCGAGAACAGAAGCTCGGAAGGAAACAAAAATAATAATATAAATATGTCATATGCGTTCTTTTAGACTAACTGTAACTCGAGAACGGAAGGAAACAAAAATAATACTAAAAATATGTCATATGCGTTCTTTTAGACTAACCGTAATTCGAGAACAGAAGCTCGGAAGGAAACAAAAATAATAATATAAATATGTCATATGCGTTCTTTTAGACTAACTGTAACTCAAGAACGGAAGGAAACAAAAATAAAACTAAAAATATGTCATATGCGTTCTTTTAGACTAACTGTAACTCGAGAACGGAAGCTCGGAAGGAAACAAAAAGAATACTACTACGTGCGCCTTTTTCCCTGCTTCTGAATATATAAGTAAATTATGCAAAAAGTGGCAGATGATAATTGCCCCTCATTCTTAGAACGGCAGTATTATAAAACATAATTTTCAATCAATATTGTTAATTATTACAATGTAATCTAACTGGAGGGGCATCCTTATGTAATAATTTGTCTGTCCATATACAAATTTAATATCAATAAAATTCTAAAATCGCAATCACATTACAGTCTTCTGCTTACCAACAGTTGAAATCTTCTAAAGCAGTTAATAATAGATTATTTCTGAAATTGTAAGTATTTACAGCGGCCATTACGGGCGGTATCATAAAGAAACACATGTTTAGATTAGTTGACGAGTTATAACATGCTCGTTGAACGTAGACATGCGTACTTACCGTTGTCGGGACCCTGCTTGTGCTGGTCGTAGCTGCGTGCTCTGGCCGGAGGCTCTTCCGCCTCCTTCGAACCTTGCTCGTCACTCTGCAAAATTTTAGAACCCATGATTGGAGTTTTTGGAGGGATCTTAATTTGTCATGTGGTGGTTGTTTATGTTCCTTGGCTTTATATTGTGTCATTTTGGCGGCATTTTACGTGATAATAATATGTATGTAATTGGGTATTTTGCACGAATGAAGTGGATTATAAATAATAACTAGAAACAGGCATCTTAGCTTAAGTGAGACGCTCTAATGTTAAAACTATATTTTTTTTTAAATATATTCGTGGTTTATTGGTATATTGGGTTTAGTACCGAATTTTGACCATAGTTGGATTTAAAAGTATGGAACGGAAAGTAATGGTGTTTTGCAGATGCAATAAGTTAGCACTCGTAGTGAATAGAAGCTAAAAGGTTGGGGTAGTCGATGTAACTTGATAGTACAACATACAAAAATATTATGACAAATTGTTGACTACGAATTTCTAAAGAATCTAGATGAAAATAGCGACATGAATCACCACAGTTAGTGAATTCTTCAAAATCTTTGTAGCAAAGGAAATTTAACTAATTTTTTTTTTAATGACCTCTATACTAATCATTACAGTTTGGAATGTGATGAATGAAATAACCTGTGAACGGTCCGCGTTATCAGTGTCATGCGCGGTTTGCGCGCGCAGCTCGGCACTGAGCCGCGCCGCCAGGCTGGACGCTTCGTGTCCGCTCACGGTGTAGTGCAAGTTACTGAAATACACATAAAACTACTCAAAAAGAACGCATGCAACTCAGTGCACGTGGGTTCGAATCAGCAACAAACAGTCCAAGCTTTAGGTGTAAAAAAAACATCATGATGAAACCATAGGGAATTTTCCAAGGCCCGCCTGGCTAGCTACCATCCTCAAGTTGAAAATCCGTCGACAAGCACCTATAGGTTCACTGGTTCCGGCAGCTGCACTTGAGAGCCATTTACCATTACCAATTTAGGCCACATTGTCATTTAACATCAATCTCTGTCATAATTTTACACACATAACGACTAAAAAGCGGAATTAAGTATTACAACGATTGCAAAATAAAACCAACGAACAGACAGACAAGAAAGATTTAGTAAAATTTATTGTATTTCAATAACATACTGCTTACCAAATCGGTATCGGGTCTGATGGCTTCAGTTTCGACTTTGATGATTTCTTTGGTGAGAAAGTATTGTCCATTTCATCAGGTGTATCCTGTAACGTATCGTCATACAACACCTATGGGCACAGCAAGAAACATCTTTATTATTTATTAGTATTTTTTTTTAATTTTATTGTCCATCTGTGTAAAAATACTGTTTTCGAGATTAAATGAAAATACATGAAGAATACTAAATTTCAATCCATATGTACGCTATAAGTAATAATTGAACATATTCATTGCAAATGTATTTATAACAGCTTCTCGTATTAGCGTTTTGAAACCAACTTTCCTTAAGGTTTAGTACGTGGAAAGCCACTACAAACTCTATCACCTCTGCCCGCAGTTTAGTTACGGCAGGATAAGAGTGGCCAAAATTATTTTCTTTTCTGTCTTACCTATATTTTATTATAACACCAGTTTAAATCTCAAACAGTAATTAGTTACGGTTACTTTCAATTTTTTCTCGACACACCATATTTTCCTCTTTCACTTTCTTAGTCAGATCGCGACTTATTTGCATACGCGCAACAGTCCGAGCCGAGGTCCGGCCACTTTGGCACCCTCGGATGTTGTTGCTTAGCTTTCGTGGCTGAGTGCCCTAAGCGCTGGCCCCCAAGCCCGGTAAAGCTGTAAAGGCTCCAGGGCCTAAGGCCTAAGGCTAACAGTATAGTCAGTTCAAAAAAAAAAAAAAACTTTCACTTTCCTCTATTAGCTGTCATGAAAGTATTCACACCTTTTATATAAATCACCCCTTACACAATTCATCACATACCTTCTTCTTACTTTTACTTTCAACCCTAAATATTAAATCTTATTAAAAAACTTACGGGTAATAAAGTTTCCTGGCTGGCTGTGTTGTCATCTTCCCCCTCTTCCTCTATGCATTTTACTTCATCCGATGAGCTCTGGTTCAAACAAATTAAATTATTAACAATAATGTCAACTTTGAAATATCCTCTTGTGTGAAATAATCTTGTGTAATTTTTCTGCGGTGAGTAGGGTTTCCAGAGCTTCTTGGGGCAGAAGGGATTCAAGGTCGGCAACGCGCTAGTTGATACCTACGGTATTATAAACGTCCTTAGACTACGGTAGCCCATTACCGTCAGAAAATATAAATAATTGAAGATGAGAAAATTATTCTATCTCATTGACATTGGTAGAGTTATGTATAAAAACACATGTTGACATTAATGCAATAGTTACGGAGTTGTTGGTGGTGGAGTGGTTCCGGCTGTGAGGACGGAATCCGGGTCCTGGCGGCAGGTTCTTCTGCACGCAGCAGTTCACACCGGGGCTGAAGTGAAGCTCCACGTGAAATCTGACAAAACGCATAGTTATGAATAAAAGTCGTTCACAATATTTACACAGTTACAACTTGTCGACTTCTTTACATTGTTGATCTCGAACTGTCATACTATACCTCCCCCCCCCGCTGTCTTTAACATCGCCCTGTGCCTCGCAGGCACATGTTCAGTAGCGACTGTGCGAGGCCTTGCTCAGCCAATGAGAGCCAGAGCGAGGCTAACCGTGGGAGAGAGATAGCAATAGACTGAGTCATCATGCCAGATGTCCTTACACCTTACAACTAGCAGTTTATACTATTCAAATATATATATATTTTTTAAACAAGCTATTTTCTATACCTATATTTTATTCCTAACACGTGTTTATTTTATATGTTTATTCTAAACAATTGCTTATACATTTTATTTTTGAGGATGGCTGCCCGCATCAATTAAGTATAAAAAAAAGTAGGTAAATTAATACTGGAATGATTGAATGTAATTTATTAAAGTGATTTTATTTTTTCATTGAAAAAGTACCTTTCTTCCGAAAAGGGATCTTTAGTTGGATCTTCGTACAGCATCACGACGATTTGTGACATGTAATTGAGTTCTGACACCATCGAGACATACTCCATAGCCCGACGCCATTGCTCGTCCTTTATTACCTGAATCAACATATAATAATATATCCTCGAACTTTTCCTTGCCCAAGGGCTTCTCAGCCTTTAAGCCCTGTCCATGAGTTTGGGACTTATTCCTTACATCTAGCAATCCCCCGAAGCGGAGCACGGTGAGGAGCGAATGCACGTGGCTCTCGCTAGTGAAGTACAGTCGAGTGCGCACGTGTCGACCCGGGCTCGATACACCGTGACTGTACCTGAAAATAAACATCTTTACTAGCTGGCTTTAATAACTACACCACGGCGTTAAACCACACTATACACATATGGAAGTTGTGAAATCATACGTTAAATCCTTCGCGAAAACCGTAGTGGTAGTGGTAGCCGCCGCAGACCCGGTAAAACGGCGACCGTAGAACCGATCCCGATGACGACATCGAGGCATTTAACTATCATCGTACTACTCCACCAAGCGTGTTCGCGCCCACGCCTGCGAAACCACCGTTCCCACCACGTCCCCCCCCCCTCCAGCGGCAACTAAAGCCTGGATCTGTTCGTCCAACACGGAGCCCTTGAGCCAGCAGCCGCTAGCGCGATACACTGCATTCACTAGCTACCACCATACAGTCATTACAGTGCATCTCTACACACCACTCAGGTACATAGGTTATGTAAGGAACCTTTTTTCCAGAACATTGCCAGATTACTCCCCTCCTCGCAGAAGGCAGAAATATGTATCGTGTATGTGTATGTAGTTAGATCGAATTACGGATAGGGAATTAGACAGATCGCGATGTTTGTATATAAGGCAACAGCGCAAGTCGAGGTTCGGCCACTTTGCCACCCTTACACTTGCTGCCACACTTTCGCGGCTGAGTGCCTTTAGCGCTCGCCCCAAGCCGAGCAAAGAATGATCAACAAAGAAAAAATTATTTAGCACTTAACTAATATTATGGTGAATACGAGTCTTTTGGTCCAAATGTATTGTGTGAGAATGAAACTTCAATTGATAAAGTTGTTGTCATATTACAATATGACTAATACCGATGGCTGACTAATGCTAAAATATGTTATATACAGTGTAAGAATTATGGGAATGGGAAGGAAATATTATGCTCTTTTTAATAAGAATGTTTATAATCGATGATGTTAGTATATCAGCACCTCGGATTTAATCTGTTAACTGTTTCCTCCCCGGTCTCTTCTATATTCCTTTGCAGGTCAGCTCTTATTTTCTTGAGTAGCGGCGTACAAATGCCTTGTCCGATAGTCAGCTTTTCTTGCATCGTTAAGCCGTACTCCTATAATAATAATAATAAAATAATTGAATGACAGTTTTGTACATATAAAATACGTCAGTAAGTAAATTTATAATTAAGGTTCGATAATTGCAAATTACATTATTATACCTTATTCATCACACGAAGACTTGCATAACATACCCACACAACGTAAATTGTTTTGTCGTGCTAATTGTAACATAACCTAAAAACATGCGTTTCGACTATCAATTATAATTTAAAAAAAAATGATACTATACAATGATTTTTGAGAATTTTTATATTTATTTTATTACTACGTACATCGTTACTTTCTGTTACTAGAATACAAGAGTAGAACAAAATAATAAAACCAAAGAATCGAAAATTAATCGTACGAATCGAATTGATCGAAAGCCGTTGTACATTTAATTTCTTAGTTTCTTTTTTAATTTCGAATAAAAATATGTATTTTTAGTTTCTTTTTTAATTTCGAATAAAAATATGTATTTATATAATTCCTACATTTTTAGTGCAGCAACACGCAACGCAGAATATTGACTGGAAGAATTAATCTTGTTAGCTTGTTTGGTTGTCAATAAGTTAAGTGTTCCAGATTTCGATTTCAATTGTTGTTATACTTTATTTTTGTTATTTCTTCATTTACATAGCTTACACACCCTTCGAATCGTTTAAAAGATAATCGTATTAACGTTGTATTTAGCTCTAAAAAAATCGATAATCGTAATATCAACTTACAATTTAAATTATGCTACATCTCTAAAATAAACATTTGACATGTGTCGTGCAAGTCTTCTTACGATAAATAACTAAAGAACATAAAAAAGAACCCACGAAAAATAAAAATAAAAAACTTAGTTATAGGGAACAATTAATACATTTTCACATGAACCAAATCGCATGTAACAGCTAGTATTGCATAAGAATGCGGGAAATAATTTGTTAATGATTTTAATACTCACCTGTGGTATGACAATGTCAGCTAAATATTTAGCATATATATAAAGTTCCTCCGCCAAATCGAACTGCAGTGTGTGCTGATTGTGCTGCAGGTCGTACTTGATGCAGTCATAAATGTCAGGAATTTTTGATATATCATAAGTCTTGTTCTTCGTGCAGAAGTCCTTTTCGATTTTTCCCCACCGTCTTCCCATTAATTCCCAGGTTTCACCGTGATATAATATTGTATCTTAAAAACAAATTAATAATTAAATTAATTAATTATTAAAATTAATTATTATATATAAAAAAAAATTAACAATAATAATAATGAAAAAAATACATGTTGCTGTTTTCATACTGATAAAATAAAAAATCGGTACAATACCAGTTGTCTCACACACCGAAATATATATATATATATATATATATGTGACTTAAATATATTATATTATATATTATATAATATATATATTTTAACTGAGATAGGGATCCTTAACGCTTAGAACCCGACTAACAGCAAGTTTTTAATTTTACTTAATTTGTACTATAATGACAACAAGTTTGATGATTCTATGGATTACCGTTTTTAAAATACAGCAAAAAAAAACTCGTATGGGATTTTATTTACTGATTTTTCATTATTTGTTAGTTTATCCACTACAATAAAGTATATATTCTGTGAAAATATTAACTGTTCAATATTAACTGTTCTCAATAGACATTATTTTAAAAGTAGGATGGACAACAAAGGCTTAGCAAGGATTCCTTCGCTAGAAACGGAACCTTAAAAATAAAATAGGAACCAAATGAGATTGATCTTTTTTGTCAATAACGTAGAACATAAGCTTTAAAATGAAGTTGGAATCATTAATTTAGATGAAGAATTAAGGGAGACATGGCGTTGCCACAAAAATAATAATTGAGAAGTAATATATAGAGATAATGGCAGGCACCTTTAGTCTTGGGGTCGTCCCTCTTGACGAGCACAATGTGTACGAGCTGCTGTATGAGGTGGTGTACGTGCGCGCAGCACTGCACCGGGTTCTTCACGAAGTCCATGGCGGCGGTGATGCTGAGCGACGAGCACGGGTTGATGCGGCTGCGGTCCTCCTCGTTGAACTCGCGGTCCACCTGCATCGCCTCGTGCAGCCGACCCTTCGCCCTGCAAATACACATTATCGATACTCATCCATGTTAACGAAACATCGCCTTGTGGCGCACTGGTAATGAGCCTTACTATTGAGACGAAGGATCGCGGGTTGTATTTGATACAATTGTCAGTTGTGTCTGGGTGTTAAATATCTATATACTAGCAGTGCCCGCGGCTACACTCGCGTGCTCTACAAAATGTCGTCGGTCGAGCGCACGCCCAACTCAAAAGATAATAATGCTTATTATGGGTACTCCCTAGAAGATATCCTATCACAGAATTTTTGTAGCCATTTCTAAAATCTAAAATTTATGTACTACATTGATTTGATATATCTCGTATGGCTTACTCAGCGTAAGCTATTTAAGCGCCCCAAATGAATATTTTTTTCCGAATTGATTCACCATTATCGTCATTGTTTATTTGATTTGTTACTTTATCTTACAAAATATATGTTATAACCTGGCCAGATGACATAGCTATGAATTAAAATAAGAACCATGTAAATCGTATAAGTGGTTTTCTCGTGATAAGAACATAAACGGACAGACAGACAGAGAGACGTCCGTAAAAAGGGTTTAAAAAATGTTTTGATGATTGAGTTATTCATACTTTGAAGGCGATAAAATAAATTTGGATGAATAACTAACATTTTGTGTATTATTGATTTTTTCCCGGTACTTTTTTGACAGAGTAGTATTTGCGAAAAACCTGGTAATGTTTATCTAGTTACAGACAAGACAATGTTCACAGACAAATACTGCAGTTTGATCATCACGAAAAGTTATAATTATAACAATTTCATGTTATTGCAGATAGGGATGAGCGATATAAGAAAACATCTTTGGTGACATCGATGAGTTATTAATAAACATATTGATGTTTGTTGCCCATTTATCCATGATGTCCATTGATGTCCATATCGCTGTTAAAAATTCGATATTTATATTGTTACTAGGTGTGCCACCTTTTTTTGGGGTGTTTAGGGGTTCGTTGTCAAAGAAAGTTGGCTGTGAAACTCACAGACGCATTTATTTAATAATATTTTATTTCTGTTTACTTTTTGTTTCGAGTCGTTTCAAACTTGATTTATAAGGAGCAAACGTAGAAACATCAATTTTCGATGTTTTTGTTCATAACATTAATAATAATTATGGAGGACAATTTCAAACACGGCCGTTTAATTCCAAACTAAGCAAAGCTTGTGTTATAATAAGTAAACAGCTGATATACTATTACATCTATACTATATTTATACATATTATAAAACTTAACGTCTGTTTGTCCTGCCTGTCCGTTTATGCTTTTTTCACGCGAAAACAACTTATTCGATTTACATGTTTTATATTTTAATTCATACATATGCTATCTGGCCAGGTTATTGGATATATTTTGTATGATAACGTAACATACGAAATAAGCAGTGACGATAATGGTGAATCAATTCGGAAAAAAGACGCATTTGGAGCGCTTAAATGACTTACGCTGACTAAACCATACGAGGTATATCTAATTAATGTTCTACATAATTGTAGATTTTAAAAGGACCTACAATAAAATCAGCGATAGCATATCTATCTTGTAAGGATCACCCACATTAAGCATTTTTATCTTCCGTCTTTTGAGCGGAGGCAGCACAATTCGCGCGTGCCCTTGAACGACGGCGTTCTGCAGTCCACGCGAGCGCAGCTGCGGGCACGGCTAATATGCTAAAAACGCTTTCACGCAAGGTCTTGGACACCTGGGGAGCTGGATAACGAGGGGCAATTGCTTGGTAAGTGGACTAATCCAGTTGATTCTTTTTCCTAGATTTAGTGCCCCGGAAAGTAGAAAATATGGAGGACCACCAGCCTGCATATGGTATTTTCTATTAGCATTTTTAGTAAAAGTAAGTTTAATATATAGATTACCAAACTACCCATTTGCCTGATAGGTTTCCCAATTGGTTTTGTTTCAGGACTCCTCATATTTTCAACCCTCTAAAGGTTGAATTTTGTAAATCTTTATACGATAATACGAGAGAGGCTGGCTCTTCAGTGCAGCTGCCGGAACTACTCCGAGTGCTTTTAGACCCAACGGTTTGAGTTGTGCCTTTTCTATCAGTCGGTATTAAGAATTTTATGAAATATGTAAATGTAAATAATCTTACATATTTTGAACTTTGGAGGAATCACAGTCGTTATCGAGCAACCCGTTTGTGTTGGCCGACTTCACCATCTGCACGAGTATGGGCGTGAGCTCGCCCTCCAGCGCGAGCAGACCCTTCGCGAAGGCAGCGGCGGTCATCTGCACGCGCCCTTCGTCCGATGCGTAGATTTTCAGGTCGTGCCGGAAAGTCGAGTGGAGGCGTAGCAACCCTAAGCCTTGAGTGCCGCCCTCGCCTGTCAAATTACATAACAAATTAATTAGTAACCAACGGGTTATCAGATGTCTTTTTTATGTGAAACATCTAATGGCGCGTTTGGACGGGAGTAAGTATTCTGATGGGACGTCGCGACGTGCCATTCGATCAACGTCACGTCAGGTCGGCTCTTCCCGTGGCAGCGCTCCCCTCTCAAATTTATACTCGTATCTATTAGTGTATCACAGCATGGTTTCTTATACTAACCTTATAGGTCATTCATGAATATCGGTAAGGAAACGAAGTCCAGCCGAATTTCGGCTCCGGTATGATTTCGAACCAAAAATTCAGCCGACGTTCGGCATCGGTATAAACCACATTCGGCCTATCTCTAATATTTTTGCATTTTTAGAGTTCTTGAAACACATAGTAAAATGCCTTATTGTCGTGTCCTACCATACAGCAACTTAGCCAGGGAGAGTAAAGAAAAAACTATGTCATAAACCGGGATTTCTAGATGAGCACAATATAAAGACAACATGTATGCACACACGAAATAATACAACAAACACTAGTAATGTTTCACTTATGTCAAATGTACTAATTTAATGCGTTTATTTTTTCTGCGCAAATTTATATGAATAAAGTAATTTTCATATCGTGTTCCACTGTACCAGGTATGTGCCTGCCCTGTCCCCCCGGGTACATGCATCGGAACATCCGGCCCAGTTCCTCGGCCTGGATGCGCCCGGCGGGAGTCAGCTCGCCGCCCCACTTCAATATCAGGACCAATGACGGCTCGCCCGGACACCCTACTGTAATTTTACACAATTAGTTCTTACCAAACTATAATATCCAATGACACGTCATAAAATAGACAATGTAATTTATTTATTTATTATACAAAGTTATAATTAACCAGTGATAAGTAATTATAAAGACATAACCACTTAAAAAAAATACACATCATGCATCCTGGACTCCGAGTGTACAGACATTGCACAATATAACTACTGATGTTATCGTTATAAAGGAGAAAAAAAAGACAAATTAAATACTCACAGTCGACATTATCAAAGAAATTCATACTTAAAAATGTTCTCGCCTTACTTACCTATACGTTTTATAAAACTCAACGTCTTTCTGTCTGTCTATCTGTTTATGTTCTTTTCACACGAAAACCACTTTATCCCATATACATGTTTCTATTTTTAACTCTTAGATATATTATCTGGCCATGTTTTAGGATATACTAGATGTGTCCCGCGGTTTCACCCCCGTATAATTTAGAAGAAATCACTGAATGATGATCATTCATAATACTTCAGTATAAACAATATTTTTATCGGGCGGGCAGGGTTATGCGTCACAACTCACACGGCTCGTTCGCGTCACTACAACCATCTAATATACCCCGAGCCAAGTATTGAATTATTTTAATATTACACAATCTCCCAAACTATTCGTACAAATAACATGCTATAAGGGGCAAAGTTTATCTACATAAAATTGTCCTAATGATGAAGTCACTTTCGTTCGTAAGGATTCCTTATTGTAGCGTATGTATAAGAGATAGGCATATGGTATCACAGACTTTTTTTAGATGTTCTAAGGAGCAATATTTTTGTACAACATTATATTTACTTATAACTAACCATTACGCCAGCGCACGCGGAAAAAGCAGTTAGGGTCGGCAATTTGTTCCGAGTTACTTAATAAAAATGAATATTAAAGGCTAGCTGAGAGGTGTAGCCTAATGCTAGATAGCCTATACTAATCCTCATGAATCTGGCTATCAAATACAAAAAGATTTTTTTTAATCCCACTGGTAGTTACAGAGATTAGCGTATTAAAAAAAAACCCGTCTGCTTCATTATATTATACTATAGATTCTAAAACACAACATCTCTCTGTCTGTCTATCCGTTTATGTTCATTTCACGCAAAAACCACTTATCCGATTTACGTGGTTCTTTTTTTAATTCAAAACTATATCATCTGGCCAGGTTATAGGATATATTTTGTTAGATAAAGTAACATACGAAATAAGCAGTGACAGAATGGCGAATCAATTCTGAAAAAATACTCTTTTGGGGCGCTTAAATGGCTTACGCTGAGTAAACTATAAGAGATTTATCATATTAATGTACGACATAATTAGATTTTAAAAAGATCTATAAAAAAGTCATTGATAGAATATGCCTATATTCTAAGAATCATCCGACAGATGCATTCTGTAGTGCACGCAAGCGGAGCCGCGGGCGCAGCTAGTTATCATATAAAATATAGTGTTGAAAAGATCAATATTACTATCCTCGCTAAAACAGTTCTAGAATTTACTAGCTCGCCATAGAAATTAGTTTTGCCGGTAACTAATAGAAATGAAAGGCAGCCAAGCAACCAATTAAGGGTTTCTATCTACCTACATGGATAATAAAAAATATAATTTTCAAATATTAAAAATATCTACGTGCATTATGAGAGCATAAGATTTCCATATAAATATATTTACACTACAAGCAAATATGATTCTTAAGAACAAATTAGACATATGTAATTTTATACAAAGCATCGTGTAATCAGACATTATTTTAAAGGTTAACCTAATTTTTATAATGTCAAAATATCTCTTTATTTTTTTATGAATGGGTATTTCGTACGTATAGAACTACGTCAGAACGTCTAGAACTATATCAAGTGTGACAAAGCCCGGTGAAGCTGTTAAAGCCGTCTGAAGGCTTCAGGGCCCTCTCGGCAAACAATATAGTCAGATAGAAAAAAAAACAACAATATCAAGTGTAACAAATACAAGATTTAGAGATTCAAATGATCGCTGTATTTTAAAATAACCTAAAAACAACATAGCTCTTTATATATCAGTATTCTAGATTTCAAAATTGAATAGAGTAGAACAAATAAAGAAAAAACAATAAATCAAATTAATCGAACGCCGATGTAAATTAAATTTTTCAGTAGTATTTTAATTTCGAACAATAATGTATGTTTTCATATACATACCTACATTTTTACTGCAGCAATATTGCAAGAAATGTCAACTGGACTAATTAACATGCCACCATCTTGTTTTTTTGGCTTTAGATATTCAATACGTATGCGAAAGCCATGGTGTATGTCAATTGTTTCGGATTGCAATCTCAACTGTTGTTAGTTTTTTTTTGTTATTGCATTTACTAAGCTTACACATTCCTCAATTCTTTTAAAGCATATCTAATCATACTATCGATAGTATTTAGCTTTAAAAAAGAATCGTATTATCGTAAAACCGACACCCGATTTGAGTAATGCCTCATCTCTAAAATAAAAATTACACATCTATCATGCAAACTTTCTTATGATGAACATAGTATAATTCAACGTTTATCAAATCTGAGTACTTTAAAATTTCCAATATAGACTTACAAACGATGTTTCATTTGGTGTTCATGAAGCATAGGGTTTCTATGTTTCGAAATCTTGTGCGAAAGTATCAAGAAATGTTAATATCTACGTACTCAGTGACATGGGCCAGGATTTTAGCCGAGGGAAAAACAAGTAAGAAAGAACTAATGTAGTAAGGGGGAGGGATAGAGGGGTCAGTCAAAGTAAAACTAATGTTTTTTTTTATATACTAAACTTGGCAAAATGACTCTATACCACGCGAAAGTAAGTATGGTACAGCAAAAACAACATCGACCGTCGGTGATAGATTTCATCGACATTCCGGCCTGATGTAATGCTTCTTCATGTCTTGTTTGAAATACACAATATAGTAGAAAGAAGCGAAGAGGTTGACTGAAAGAACTAAAAACCTAAAAAGGGGGCAACTGGTCCCCCCCTGCCCGTACCTGTCTACGCCCATGCCCAGAGATCTTAATAATTACACCAACTTTGTTACCTTTTCAATGCAGAACATTAGATTCGTTAATTCTAATAAGTTAGTCTAGGTAGATCACAGTAACAAATCACCATGCTATGTTAAAACACGGTATTCAGGTACGTATAGCTTGAGAAATAACAATGCAATATAGTGGTGAGACACTATCGATTGTTGTTAACAGTTATAAAACGCCTGAAAGTAATTATTCAAATGAATCGTTTTGCGACTAATAATGACTAATAATCGACTATTTAATGAAATATAAATTCTAACTACACGTATACATTTTTCTGACACACACTTTTTCTGATAACATTCGTTTTAATTATTGACATTTGACAGTTATCGATAGTGTTTCAGCACTAGTGCAGAACGCAATTAGCAGGTGATAATGCAGAGGCAGACCGTGCGAGTGCGCGTGCGCGTGCGAGCCGTTACCGTCGTCCGAGCTGGAGCCGCGCGGCCGACCCCGAGGCTGGTACTTCATCTGGACCTTGCGGTTGATGCCCGAGAAATGTCCATACCTGTAATAATTTTAATTTATCACGTACTTTAGCGAGGTGGTGGTAGCCAACAATAGTTTGATTTCTCGAGGTCTTTAGTTGTTATCAAAAAGATTTGGCTAATTGTTTACAAGTTAAATTCAAGCCCATTCACTATATATACTACGACTAGCTGCGCCCCGCAGTTTCACCCTCGTATAATGTAAAAGAAATCGGTGATTCAAGCCGAGTGTTGAATTATTTTAATTTTACATTATCTCCCAAACTATTCGTCCAAATAACATGGTATAAAGGGCAAAGTTTATCCCCATAAAATTGTCTTGTTGATGAAGTAACTTTCTTTCGTAAGGATTAATTTGCCATACATAATAATAATGCTCATAAATCACTTTTCGATTTTCAATAAAACTTTGTCATAAAATACCTTATTGTGGCTTACTTATAAGAGATAGGCATATGGTCTCGTGGAATTTTTTTAGATGTACTAAGGAGCAATATTTTTGTAGAACATTGTGTTTACGTATCACTAACCATTACGCCAGCGCAGGCGGATAAAGCAGTTCGGGTGCGATATTTATTTCGACTTACTTAACAAAAATCAATATTTAAGGCTAGCTGAGAGGTGTAGCCTAATGCTAGATAGCCTATATTGATAGTCTCATGAATCTGGCTATCGTATACAAAAAGAATTTTTCGGATCCGACTGGTATTTTCAGAGATTAGCGTGTTTAAACAAACAACCAAAAAAACTCTTCCGCTTTATTATTATTATATATTATAGTATAGATAATGGTTAATCCACTGACAATGTAACAAATTTTATTGACGAAGGCGTTACTTTGCGGAAACCCATCATAAATAATTTATCCGAAATTTAAAAATTTCTCTAAAGAAATAAATTTACCTAGAACAGTGAGCAAATGATGCAAGTTTTCACAAGTTCAAACCCGGTCACTATAATATGATATATATAATAGTAAATTCTCACAAATACTATCAGGCATTTTTAAAAACAATGTAACAATGAAATCTATAAATTTCTATCAATTAGTTGAAATATTACTTACATTTCCAGAACACTTTTCAACTGTTCCAGCTTTCCCTGTTTCTCTTCGATCTCGGGGTCCGCGTGGCGCGTGTGTATATCCGAGAGCAGCGCACGCGCTATGTCCAATATCTCTTGCAGTTGCTTCGGTCTCTTCAACTTAACGTGACCACGTTTATAACCGTCGTATTTTTCAAAGATCTCAAAAAACCTACAAAAGTGTGAACATTTTTACTATTTTATTTATTTTTGTTAATTTAATTATTTTTCCCAGCTAAAACCAATATTTGCCTGTATTAATATTTTTTCTCCCTTTTCCTTTTTATTTAATAGCATCCGTGTTTATCCATAAGTCTGCCAACGTCATGTACTAACCAATAGAATATTTTTCCTATTATTCTTGAAATCTTAAAACAGCAGTAACAAAATGACGGCTCCCTTGTTAAAACAGTCCAGGGAGTTTCTGCGTCAACTTAAAATGCATTTTCCTACTTTTATTCTATCGCCCAGAATTTTTTCGTTCATTTATCGCATGTCGCATTACATTACTTTTTCGCAATTAAAATTGATGTCAAGGATTATAATCGTAAATTGGGAACATTGTATATGTTAATATGTGTTATTAAAGAATGTATGTCGCATGTCTTCAATAATTTGTAATTTTTAAGGTATATTTGCATCTTGGTTTCATAAAACTACACAATATTTTTTATTAATAATCCACTTCACCAGTGCAAAATCATCAAACTACATAACGTAAAATACCGCCAAAATTACACGATATTGGACCAAATAACATAGGTTCGGGAATAAATTATAGACCACTACATGATAGATCAAGATCAGCTGAAAACTCCTGGATTTATTTAAGTGATTAAGAAAAGGAAGCAAGTGGCCTCTTTGTATTATACAAAAATTAAATGGAATTTTAATTCAACATGAATATCTAATGAATTAAGCTCGAAATCTACCTAGTACACAAGGAGTCATTTACATGGTGGTGGGGATTTTTTAATGCTCGCATGGCTACCAGCCTTGAATATGAAAATCTGTTGTTAAGCACCTATAGGTATGTTCCGACATCGGCACGTGAAAGCCAAAGCAACCCCCCCCCATACCCAACCCTTCACAAGGTTTAGCATCTTTGGCAATATCACCACTAGAAATTAGGTGACACAGAGGCCAAACGCTTAACCTATTCGTATACTACCTATGTCCGCAGCTCGGCTCGCGTGGAGAAGAACGCGCAGTGCTTATAAAAATCGTAGATTCATAAAACTTTTTATTGAATGAAGATATCTTTATTACTTTTTTATAAGGACCAAGTGTCTAAGGAGCAAAACAAAAACAAATGATCAAAATCTATCCAGGAGTTTTTGCGTGATGTGCGCCCAACGGAAAACCTCGTTATTTATACAGATAAAGGGTCCAGTTCCAAAAGTCTCTTTACGAGACTTTGTTATTCTATGCACCGAAGTTTCATTTTCTTCTTTAAACCTGACAGGCATAATTCAAATCCAATTTTTGTCTTCAAATCATTATTCTAAAACTTCAGCTTAAGGTCTTCTGCAACTGGGTTCTCTATATAAAAAAAATAAAAAATCTTACCTGGGATGTCTTACTTCGACTTTCATTTTCTGCTTAGGGGTTCTATCCCCGTGTCTGATCACCGCGACGACACACCGCAGCTCCATCATCTTGCCGAATGTGGTCGGGACTATCGGCGGGTCGTCCAGTTGGAACGGCACAGACCAAGGTATGTGTAACGTTGGCGCCAACTCACGCAAAATCATATTCCCCAATATCTTCGCACAATCGTCGTAATATTTATTGGAATTTTTCACGAATGAAAACCCGTTAACGTCGCACACGAATGATTTGCCATTTGCCCTGTAATTATATGTAATATGTATTGAATTAGAACATATATTTTTAATACAACATTAATTATGTATTAATGTTGTGTAATTAATGCAACTGGCTGTGCCCGCGGCTCCGCTCGTGTAGACTACAGAATACCGTCGGTCGAGTGAACGCGCGAGTCGTGCTGACCCCGCTCAAAAGACGGAAGACAAAAATGCTTATTGTGGGTGATCCTTTGAAGGTAGATCGTATCGGTTACTTTTTTGTAGGTCTTTTTACATCTAAGATTATGTAGAACATATATTTGATATATCTGGTATAGTTTATTGAGTGTAAGCCATTTAAACGCCCCAAACGCGTCATTTTTCCGAATTGATTCACCATTATTCTTATTCTTCTCATTATGCTTATTTCGTATGTTACTTTATCTTACAAAATATATCCTATAACCTGGCCAGATAACATAGGTATGAATTAAAATAAAAACCATGTAAATCGGATAAGTGGTTTTCACGTGAAAAGATCATAAAGGGACAGACAGACAGAGACGTTGAATTTTATAATATGTAATAGATGTCATAACATTATTACATTTAACATTAATATTTATTTTACGATGTCAGATATTTAAGTGTAAGGGTCAAAACGGCTTGTAATATTACAAGCTATTATATATTATATTATAAGCTATTATAACGGCTGTAATTGATAACTATAATAAAGCTATTCAATTGCCCCTGACAATGTATGGAGTAATTAGGCAAGTTTTCATCGCCATCATATTCAACGGCCAAACCTGAATAATGTGTTTCGTGAAGATTTATAGTCGCAACATGTCAAACAATATGAAACTAAGGAAATAAAATAAAATAGAAGTAATGCCAAATTATTACAGTAATATTAATATCACCTTAACAAATCGAAACCACAAACAGTTTGTTTGAATGCCAAGCAAACTTTTCTCGATATAAGTTTCTCTTGATTGGAGAGTATTACGGGGTATCTTATCTCTTTCCCTTCGGAATCTCGTTCCACTTTGCCGTCGAGAGCGGGACTTTTGCGAGCTTCTGCGTGCGCGTAGTCAGGCCCCACGGTATATACCTTTACGTCAGTTCCTAATGATATAAAAAATAAAACTGTTGCATGATTTATTGCTAATACAAATCTGAACGCATCTTAGATATCGCATGATTCGTTAGCGACCAATCAAAGATGACACCGGTCGACCGCGTCACTCTAAAGTGTATAAAGTCTAAAACGAACCGAGTATTTTTAAATACTATTAAGGTGGCAAACAAGCATACCGCCCGCCTGATAGTAAGCGGCTACCGTAGCCCATGGACGCTTATAATACCATAGGTATTACTAGCGCGTTGCCGACCTTGAACCACCGTCCTAAGGAGCTCTGGAAACCCTACTGACTGCAGGAACACAACACAAGGTTATATGGCTGCGATCTTCTGTAGGGTGGAGGTATTCAACCAGTCGGGCTGCCCCAACCAGAGAGAAATCTCCAAATAAATTTATCTGTTCCTTATGTCTCTTAAATAAATTATAGCTACTTTAACTGAAACGTCGTGAAATTATTTTCTAAGTTTATTATTCACAGGTGATATTTCACGGTCAGTTATATTTACAATAACTCGTAAAGTACGTACCACGTAAAGGCAAAATACGGCAACAAAAAAAAAACTGCAAGTGAAATAATTTCTCAAATTCACGAACTTATTTCAGAGTTAAGTATAAGATTTAATTTCATACAAAAATATTCTCACTTTTAGTTACACGTGTCACTGCAACGTTATTTTTATATCTCTTTCCAACAAGTAGCTTTGTCATGGGACGATGCCTGATGGAATTTTGTTAATTATAATGTAACTTGATCTGCGTGATATTATATCGTACTCGCGCAATATTTAACTAGCTTTTTCGATGCATGTAACTAATGTGGCACTTGCTATATTTCATCACTAGTTAGTTATATAACTAGTGATACGTGAAACCTTAAATGACTACATATCTTGAAACAACAAACAGGTACGTCGTACAAATATTATGAAGATTTTTGTATATTCTTTCTTTTTCGTTCGCGAACAATTGACGCTAATTATAAAGAACTCACCCTAAAAAACTAACAAAGGTATTACTTAAATACTGACAAGACAGAAATTTCAAACAGTCGAAATACTTATATGGTACTTACTACCATTTAATCATTTCTGCAAAAAATACTTAATTTTTTTCCTTCCTCAAAACTAGTTTTTAAATTAACATTGTAATACATCTAAAAAAATTATTAGAGACGATATCTTTAAACATCACAGTCACATCAAACTTTTTTTTTGTCACGCGATAACTAATAAAAGGATAATCAAAGCTTACCATCAGTGGGCATAAAATCTTCATAAATGAACGAACCCGTTTTTCTGACTCTTGATTCAGGTGAATAAATACTACTTCGGCTTCCTATCTGTAAGATAATTATAGATATGGTTAACTAACAATATAGCAACAATGGAATGTAATAATAGGGTCAGGTCGGGTTCATTTTTGACCAATTGACAAGAGGTTATCCATACTACCAGCAAATACAGTTCCAGCCCTAGGGAGGGGTTTGGAGAAACTGGTGTACCTGCCCCAGGTGGCAGTTTAAAAGGGACGAAAAACACATATTGTATTTGAAAAAAGAAAGCTATTTCACTAATGGGCATTTTCACAAAAATGGTACAACAGGTCAAAATATGACTTAAAATTTAAACTTGATAATTTTAATTACGTTTGTTTAAGATTTTATTCTTACTACTCTTTTATTTATTAAAACTAATGTAGTTTATTAGTCCGAATGCTATTTTTAAAGAAAAAGAGGAAAATAAGCAACCTTGTCTTGAAATATTTTCCGTTTTGTTACCAAAGTTAAAGTGAAACTTTATGAATTTCTAACATCATTATGTCAAAGTACAATGCATTTTGAGTAGATAATAACATCTTTTTAAGGTTTTAATAAATAAAATTGGTCGTTTTTTATCAGGTTTATTACTATTCGTTCCGAGAAAAGATAGTTTTTCATTCTAGCAAAGGAAAGTTAATAGTAAAGTATTTCCAGCTATGCAAAAACTTAAGTACAATTCTTTTTTTATAAATTCAAACTGCATAATTGTAACTACATTTAGTAATTACTAAGAAAATACTTAAAACCGTCTCAAAGATTTAGGGACAGTAACAAAATTGACGGTAACAAAATTGTAAAGCATAGTGTACATTACGTAATAAAAGTTATGTAAGTAGGGGAGTAAATGTATGATACAAATAATTTGTTTCTTGTCTCGTAGTAGTTAAGGTGGACCCTCACCTCTTCATGTAACGTGCTGAGTGTGGTTGAACTTTGTGTCGGTAAACTGTATATTCGTAAAACTCCAAGACACCACAGGGCTTGTTCCAGTGATTAAGTAGTATTAAAAAAAAGAAAATATTGCATGGCAGTACATGTTATAAATAAAGCAGGCAAATGCTTCACTTTGTTTAAATTGAAACTAAGTATATTTGTAATATAATAAAAAAAATGTTTTAATTTGTTTAACGATCAGCTTAGGCACATTATACTTTTAATTATTAGCTTCTGCCTCAGCTGGTGTCATTTCGGTATTTTTATTTTTATTTAATACGCTCTATATTTCTTTTCCGCTGTGCATCATATTCTTAAGGACGTTCTTGTTTTAACCTTTTGCGATACCTTCTCATTTTTTCTTTAGCGGTTAATTGCATTTGGTTTGAACTATAAAAGTAATGATAGTCTCAGTTAATGAGTAGATATCATACAAGGGAAAATGAAAAAATACACTAAACCGTTTAGTATAATTTAGTAACTATACACGACCACTGAGAAAGTACTAAATTAGGTAATAACATTTTAAATATAGTTACATGAATTTGCATAATATGCAAACACGCATTTAATTCGATGTACATTAAATTTCATAAGTTATTATCCAAATAATAATAAAAAAGCTTAAAATAAATTTAAAAATAATGTATGCCCAGCTTTATGTTGTCCATTTTGTTACTTTTGCAGTCAAACTATATGTTACCATCTCAATAGTAACAAAACCGAGGTAACGCAGCGCTTCCGTCTTGGATTAAACTAATTTTAACAGCAATTCAATTGCATGGTTTAATGTTAATTTTGCACCAATCTATTCTTTCAAAGCCAAAACAGGCATTAAAGATTATCGAACAATGTAATTTAAAGCTTATGTATAAAATTTTTAGTAACATAACTGAACATTAATTTTTATTCAAGTCTAGCCCGATCACACGTTTGCTCGCAAATCACTTTCTAACCAAAATGGAAAAATATTTTTAAGATTGCGTCTTGGTATCCACTTAATATTTCCATTTTGAGAAACATAAAAGGCAATTGAAAAATATTATGTTAAAAAATTCTGTAACAAACTGGACATGTCCGGAAAATACGAAAATAGGGGACAACATCTTAATTCAATTTAAAAATCGTTAAAAGGTAATAATTGCAATATAAATTGACTAAGCTGTAAAATAGCTTTTGTATTTTAAATAAAAACTCATTGTGACGGGAGGGCCATTGATAAAAACCCACAATATTTAATTCTCATCCAAATTTACTACTATAATGTAAAATAAACTCAATAAAAAAATATGAAGTTGAGGGACAGGCTAAAACTAGGGTTGTACCATTTTTGTGAAAATGCTCTAATGCGCCTAACATACTATCGATTATTTATTTGATTTTGTAATTTTTGAACGCCGAAAGTAGCCTCAAAAGTGATGTTATTTTCAGAGTAATTCCCGTAGCATCTGGAAATATCAAATGTTCCTCAGTACATTGCGGATTTGCTCGACAATAAGTTTAAGGATGTCAAGCAGTTTTTCCTGTCTATTATATGGTGAATCATTGCATGAATGACAGTGTTGTCTGGACATAACTCCCTCTCTGCATATCCACTAAATTAATACAAATTTTAACTGTAAACATTATATACCCAGATTCATCAAAACTATCTCAGTGACATAAATAATATAGTCGGTAGATAATGGAAACGTTCACCACACATTCATAAGTTAGGCTAATTATTACAATAATCAGAAAACACAACAGACATTTTAAAATAGTCCAAAACAACGCGCGTTAGCCAGAGCTCTTTTTTTTAATAATATGTCAAATTCAACAAACGGACATCAACCCACGCGTATAATTATGTATTTTTAGTACCGAGATGGGAGACGTTTTTCACTGCGCGGCGTCCGGAAATACTAGGGCCTGTTCACTTACTTAGGCCCTTCTGACATCACGATACGTGTAGGATACTTGTACGATACGTGTAGGATACTTTTATCAGATACAAATAGGATATGTGTTCACGACTCGATACTCAAAATCAACAACATTTGTCATGTGTTACTGATGCGTTAGAACGATAAAAAAGTGGAAATTTAATGATATCGAGTGATATCAGTGACGAGAAAGCACTAGCAGGCTTTCTATTACTTGTTTTAATTATATTTAAGCCTGTTAAATGAAATTTCTGTCGAATTTCTGCTCAAGCCCTCCCCGTCGCACATTTCCTCATATACTCGGGTAATTGAAAGTTGTATGTATAAGGAAGTTTTTTTTTTATATTTCTTGCACAAATAGAATATTCCTATCTTGCTCTCGCGCGATTTTGGGAACACTTGCGACTCCGGGACTATCGCGATACATGTTGCGAACACGTAGGATACCGGTAGCGTTGTGTGCGAGTTTCCATACAAATGTATATGTGATACTCGGCGGCGCGGCGGCGACTAGTCTCCGAGACTCTACGATACTTGTCACCTGTGAGTATAGTAATGTAAGAAGGATAAACAAGTTAAAAAGATAAACCCGAACGAGTTTCTTGTCGTCACTTCTCGATGACTGGGGATCTTCTCCGAACCAGTAGTAATGTTTTGACGGCCATAAGTACTTCTTAGGGCTTAAATTGATTAAAGTATTTTTTGATTTTGATTAGGCAATTCGCCTAGAAAAAGATATGAAAATACCTTTCTAAAAAGTCGCTGACTCCCACCGCCAGCTGAAGTCGGGTAATAGATATAAATATTGTGATCTTCAGCCGATACAGGCTTTTCCACGAAAGGTTTATTGAATACTACTCCATTAACTTCAACGTGATCCTCTGATTCAACCAACTCGTGATCTGGAATACAAACCATTCGATTAAAGAATATTTAATAACGGTTTTAATGGAGTCGGTAGTCCTAGAAAATTATTTATATTGTATATGAAATTGTATTTATTTAATATTGATCATAGGTAAACGACCACTATAAAAAAAGTGAAAACCTTTGAAGTGAAGTTCGCTTTGAGGCGTTATGTATCAAATGGAGCCAGCTAAATAGTAGGCCGTAACCACGCAGACTACTGTAAGACTCTTGTCTCTCTCACTTATCTCAGACTGTACTGGACCTTCTTACCTTCACGTGCACTAGAGCCAAAAATAAGAGATCAATAATTGGTCTTCATGCTTTTACAAAACATTGAATATTACATGTGTGGCGACTGTTAAGTCGACATTAGTTTAAGAAACGTACCTACACTGTCCTGAGTCCTCATGCGTTATATTCAGTTTTTCATTTCTTTTAACCATTTTAATTTCGTTAAAAATGTAATTGGAATATTTTAGACGCTTCGTACAAAGCTTAGAAAGTACAAACATCTTGCAATCTTATCAAAAAATACATAAACTGTTTGTTTTGTTCGGTTTTGTTCGAGGAAATTATGTTTACTTTGTGCGATAGTTTACACGATAATTGGGTTTAATTATTTTTTGGCAGAATAACGTAATATTACTCACGTTTAGGATCGGGTGAGTCTCTATCTAAAACGGCATACCGAGGTATCTCTATACCCTCATTCTCTAATATCGCGTAAACTCTTCGACGATCCTGAAAAATGAACATTAACTCTCAAAAATTCTATACTTATTAAAAAATATAGACAACTATTTTTACTCTTTAAAAAAAATACCTGAATGTCATACTGCATATGAAGATTGTTTATAACGTATGGTTTCCTCAACTTCTCGTACTGAATAGCTTTGTCCAATGGGAAGCCTTTTGAGTGAAATGAGATCAAACAATCACACATAGGCCATTCTTCAACTGGCTTCTGGAATATGTATTTATTCAGATATGACGAACTATTCGACATCAAATATAGGTTGTATATTAGGTATATAAAATGAAGCATAAAATAAGCAACGAAACTCATTTTAAAATGTGCAGTACTTAAATAGAAAGCGAGTATTAAGTTGGTACCTACCTAATTTTGTATTTTTAATAATATAAGAAATAATTTTAAAAGGTTAATACGTAATATGAACGCGTGTCAAGGTAACTATTATTATTTGCTGTAAGCGTTGTGGTGCTCATGAATATACTGTCATAATTGGATCTCAACTAACAACTTATTTTACAAAAACAAAAAACATGTACCATTTATATAATGCTTTTAATTTTCTTATATTATCGATGATAAAGTTACAGATATCTATCTGGTGGTGTTCTTGTTAGGTAATGTATCATGTTATAATTTATGGATATACGAACGTTTTCCACTAGCATCTTGAAAATTTTTAACAGCGTTGTCAGTACAGTTCTTTTAATTCGATTTTGTTTTAACTTAAGCGGGTGCTTTTCGAATTTTCATGATAGTCGATCTTTTTGTCCGTTATGGCTCATTTGTTTGCGGAATTTGCGGAAGGTTTAAACTAGGTGTCAAAAATTACTAATGAAGATAATTATGTGAGAGTGCATGGGCATTGTCAAATCCATCGTTATAAGAAACTAAATCCTAATACTCTTTTGTTACTTTTTACAAAAGAAGTAATGCTAAGATCTCCGCATCAATAATATTTTCAAAGATTGTTATTTTACAAATTGACATTATACTGGAGAAAAAAGGCAACCTATTGTAGATTTTTTTTATATATAAATTTATTATAGCAGCATAAAAAATGTTATGCTAATATTAGACATCTTCGACTCGAGTTACCCGATCACCGCAATGACCAGTGCGCGAGAAAGTTAAGATATTTTATTCTAAAAGAATACATGTAGGTGTTTGTGTAAAACCACCCTTAGTTACAACGAATAATACATGACAAGGTATGTAAACAAAGAACCTGCCCCCGCCATACCGTTGCGAAACAAAGCAAGTTATTAGTAGTATGAAGGCCATTCGATGGAACCATTGACTTAATATTGTGCTACATAACAACATTAAAGTGAGGAAGAAGCAATTTGTATTCTCTTCAAACTTTAAACCCACACATCGTGCACTAATTGCTTGTTAGTAATGCGATTTACACGACACATAGTGAAACAAAATACATTTTACAAGGAAAAATACAATCTCGACTTCAGAACTCAAGGACGACAAAAACTATGATTCCAGTAATGTTTTTAGTTTTTTTTAATGGCTTTTACGTAAGTCATTCCCATTTATTTCGATTGAGATTGAGTTATGAATAATGATAATTCTAACCGATTTCAGAAATACTTTATCGAGCTATTTCTTGAAGAAAAAAAACCTATTTGTAAATTCATTTTAAAGACTTTATTTATATGTGGAATAATATATCTTTGGACAAATTCCATTAACCCTTTTTAGACTTTGCTTATTTCGCTTCAGTTTTATCGCAGCATTTATGTTATTTCGTCAGCATCAATAGTAATCGTTCTTATAAAAAAAAAATGTCATCAGCAACTATCTATAAAATAAAACCATACTAAAAGATACAATTTATCTATATAACAAACACAAAAGCTTATTTTAAATGAAGCAATCCCTCTTTATTGGCCTGACCAATTAATTAAATGTATAATATTTTGTTCCACAATTGTGTTAAATAGTGAAGAGAACCTTTAGGATAACCTCCTCAGGGAAGACAAGCATCTTGATGTACTCAAACTCGTCGAGCCTTGTCAATATCTCCTTCATGGGTTTCGACTGCGACTTCTTGGCCATGGCGCAGACGCCGACCACCACTTTTTTGCCGCCCCCATCGCAGTCCAACGATTCACACAGATCCAACTCGCCCTTTATGAAATCAAATTAGAAAAAAATTACATGTAACTTTTGCACTGGAACTAGTGTATGGTTATTGCACAAAATGAGAATATATTAACAATAATAAATAGCAATGGCGCCAAATCTATATTTGCCTTGCCCATAACCCATAATCAGCCCGTATTTGTGCACTGCTCGACATAGGCCTCACCTATTTATACCTTATCTCGGCTATTTCCTATCCTGTTGTTGAATTATAAATGTATTTCCTTTATAAAGACCAAAATAATTCTTATTCCTTCATTTATAGCATTTCTTCAAAATGAAAGACGAAATAATAAGGGTCAGTTTTTCTATCCAAATCAGCCTCTTTTATCAAATCAATCTCTTTGAAACTAAGTCTAGCTAGAGATTATCGGTATATTAGGGGTCAGAGTAGCTAGCTAGACGGCTTATCTTGGGTTACCGATCGCACGAAGCCTGTAGGGAGTAGTCTACAATAAGTCTTCTTCAGATGTCTTACGTCTATTTCCTAAAAGTGACGATTTAACCTACATTTGTTGCAACTACCACAGGTGTCTCGATTTTAATAGCCGGACAAGCAGTTGTTGCCTAGTATTTTATTATCATCGACGCCATATATACATATAAGTTAGATTTTAGAGATGGGATTTGTATGGTTAAATCCGAAATTATGAAAAATAGTGTAAAGTGGTGTAAGGAGTCATGAGCTTGACTTATGATAAAATAAAATTGAATATTTACATTGTTTTAATCTGTCGCTTGAAAGAGAAAACAAATTGATTGATTTAAAAAAAATGTACACCTATATGTGTTACACCTTTTGATTTTTTGCTAAGAAATGTTGCAGATACATATTACTGAAAATGAAAGGAAATAGCTAATTTTGACAATTTACTTAATTGAAGTGAAACTTCTTATGCGACTTCCAACGCGTTAAACATTTAATGCACATTATCGGTCTCTCCTCTTGCGAGCGAGAGAGCAAATGTCGGTGTGCATGTATATTGCACACTGTTTAAATAAAATAGAAAATGTCTTTTAAAATGAAGTTTCACTTCTATAGTGTGTGAATCGCACACACACCTTTTTGAAGTGAAACTTCTTATTCGACTTCCAAGTGTTAAACGTTAAACGTACTTTATCGGTCTCTCCTCTTTGTGTGAGCCAGAGCGAGAGAGTAAATGTCGGTGTGTATGTATATTGCACACTGTTTAAATAAAATAGAAAATGTCTTGTAAAATGAAGTTTCACTTCTATCGTGTGTGATTCGCACACACACCTTTTTTTATTAAATATTAACTAATTAGCTTCCCAAAATCGTAACTACTGGCTTCAGTACATAGTATGCATTATCTTCAGGTATCACATATCAGTTTTTATGGGCTTAATTTCCGAAACTCTTTGTCTATGTGCACAAAATTTTGCATGATTGTGGCTGACTTTAATCATACCAGCCCAATTCTTACAGAAAGTCTACCAGTCGCATGATGTTATTAAAGACTTCCGGAAGAGTCCTTGGTGTTTCAAAGCATTTAATCCGGTATTAGACTAACTCTCTGCACACTTAGAGTACATGTTTAGCTATCTCTACTCCTCCCATGTATGCTCGGCCTAGGGCTTTCAACTTAAAGATTCTACTGTGTTTGGTATTACAATATGATTTAATTTCAATGAAATATTTAAAAGCTAATTAGTGCCCACACTCACTAGTATAGGTATTGTTTGAAAAATATTTATTAAGACTTAATAAAATATTATTGTGTTAGAAATATTCTGAAATAAAATGCTTATGCTATAATATACAAAATAATATTTTTATGATCACAGTACAATGTACATAGTAGTGATATTCATATAGCCCAAAGGGCCAACAGCTAACTTGGTGACATTTCCAAATGGCAAAATAAGCCAAAATAATATTATACAGACACCAAAAGTAAAAAAAATATGTAAATAGGTATTTAAAAGTAAAATTATGTCAGTAAATATTGTAAAGGTTTGTAAAAATATGTAATATTCTTATAACTGTTTATTTCATACAAGGTAAAGTACATTGAATATAAGCCATAAAAATATAAGTTATATTTCATTCAACAAATACCCAATCTAAATATTAGTTTCCCAATTATTATATTTTTTTTCGTTCTCACTATGATGTTAGCCTTAAAGTGCTAATTTAGTATCGATTATAATAATAAGTTACAAGAGATGGTATTTATTATTAAAGCAAGAAATATTAAAACCTTATCCTGATATTGAAACTACCTTGAATAGCACACAAATTGACATAAAACCCACTTTTCACTAATTAATAGTCCTGTTTAATTTACAATAGACATTAATATTATTTTCAAATACTTAACATAGTAATCAACTATTTTTTTAAATAAAATTGAAAAGAGGTCAGTGCTTTAAATTGTAACATCTGAATAGCTGAACTAGTAATGATGTGTATTAAAATTTATGTAGTAACACTGACCAATTTAAATAATATAATATTAATAAATTTAAATAAATTATACAAAAATTTCCATGTTCATAATCTTACTTCTTGTAAACACTCATCACAGTAACATATTTCATCATCACTTTGTTTTTTCTCTTTTCTCCATTTCTTAAGACGCCACCAATCCTTTAACCATTGCCACTCCATTTTAACTAGGTATTAACACTGAACTATCATATCAAATTTAATGATAAAGAAACTCAACCTTGTGAGTGATTGGTCAGATTCCTACTTGATAACTAAGATAAACTTGACATATATTCATAAACACATTACCTTACTTGACATTGTCAGTAGAGCTTGTGTTGCTATGAATAATTATAATGTAAAATAAATATCATTTTATCATAGAATTGTTAAATTCCTGGTGGCCAATGACTCAGTGTGTTATCATAGAAATTATCAGAAGTAAAAGATATGTTTACACTCTGTGTTAAGAATGTTTAAACATAGATAAGTCATTATTTAAGTGAATTACTGTAAGGTAACTGTAATTCTTAAGGCATAATTATATCATCTAAATTTACAGCTTTACTTATAAAAAAACCTGTAAACTCTTATTAAAGTATAACTCTCTTTGTCTAATCCATATGATAAGAAGAAAACAGAGCTAAAAGTAAGCATTTCTTTCATTTAATTAATGTTTATAAGTAATGCATTTATATTTTAACCACTACTAAATAAATATAAAAAACATGTGTTTATTATATGTCACATTGTTTCAGTATATTAGTAAACTTATAAAATTAAATTTAACCTTTACGTTTTTTAAATTTAAACTCACTATGCATAATTAACAAGTATCATTATTGAAATAAGTTCATTGTATGTTCTTCAGTTCTTATTATATAGAGTATACAACTGATACAACAATATGTAATATTTATATAACCCATTTCATTGAACTGATATGGAATAAGTAGGTAAATACTTCGTAAATATGGCATTCAAGTTGTTACATAGTCATTGTATTTTCATTAAACTGTGTAGAATGGCTCAGAAAATAATTTGTTTCAGGTGTTAAGAAACACTTACAGATGATCTTATCGGGACTAGATTTCCATCATCACCAACATAAAACTGAGGTTGATTAGCCTGTCGCAAATCTTGGTATCCATGTTCGAGCTCAGTATATGACATTACATACATACAGTGCAATAAGTATTAACTACTAATTGTTCAAATTCTTGATACCTATTCAAATTATTTTGAATGTATAGATTAATTTTAGAATGAAAAGAATACAATGTTACAAGGCAAATACTCTAACCAGTTGTTAAAGTGTGTCACATAGACGACTAGACGAACGTCGTACTAGCGAAATAGATGGTCATGCCAAATTTTTTTTTTATTCTGTGTGACTCCATCTAGTGGTTCTAGTTGAAATAAGTATACCGAAACAAATGTACGTTATATATATTATTTATATAGGATTTACTAATTTAAATAATTTCATTCCACGCGAATAACATACTATTTATATTAATATGTAGCGTACATAATTAACACTAATAATAGTTCTTAAGTTTACACAGAAGATAACAAAAACACTTTCTGTAAAGTTTTTGAAACTGCAAACTACTGTTCAAATCACTGATTATAATCCACACATTTCATCAAAACAGTTAGACATATTTTAAATGTTGCCAACGGCAGAAATGGGTTGATCTCTAACCTAACTTATAAATTCCCCAAATTTTGAGTTTTAGGAATATACCCTTTAAAATGGTCTATTCTTTTCCAGTATTGTATGTTACTACGTACTTTACTATGCTAATAACCTTGTTTCCTTTGTTACATTTTATAACCTCATAATAAATCTCTCTGTTTAATTAAAGATTTACCCTAAAAAATCTCGAAAGTTCTTTTAAAATAATCTTATATTTTGGAGGAAATGTCCTGATCTGGTAACAGTGGAAAAATATATTTTTTAAGTCTAATAGACTTCATAGTTGCTATCTTTTAACTTTATTGTTATTTTTTGTTCTACTACTAGTAGTAAAGTCAAGAAATAAAGTTCTATTTATAAAATAGAAAATTATAGATTCGTGGTTTGTAGTGATTATGTTATGAACACTTTTTACTACTGGTTAAAAAGTAGTGAAAATCTGTCGTAGACACATCACCTATAATCGACAGATTTCGCTAAAGAATAATAAAAACGTAGTTGGAAGATACCATAGCATGGTACTAGCACTACTAACTGTTAGGCATGTAGTATATACTGGTCCAGGTATGAATATCCGGTGCGAGCTTACCAGTACGTACACCGGTACCTGAAATACCCGATACATCCCTTATAGTTATTACGTCATCCATTCGGGCCGGCTGCGTAAACCTATAGTTCGCAATACCCACGCACCTGCACCTTGATGACCGGGTAATTGATATTTGCAGGTATTTCTCATGAGTCCGACTCCGAATGGTCCGAAGTGAGTAGCACTTATGTCAACATATACATTGTATTAAAACGAAATACAAATTCATTGCATTGTATAGGCATGCATAAAGCATAGATGAAGATTACCTAGCGAGACCACATATATCCATATACTTAGAGGTAATTGGACACCTGGTATTTGTACTGGGTATTTGGGATACCCGTACCTTAAAGACCGGGTATTGATATTTGAAAGTATGTCTCATGCCTACTAGCTGTGCGTTTGTCTTTGCTGTGCATACATTTTTTATTTTTTGAGTAGCGATAGAGACCTAACTCTACATTTTTGGCCATATCTCCGATATTATTATCTCAATTTCGATTCTGTTTGTTATATCTAATAACTTTATGAGTCATTCGGAAAAACCTACGTTTTGATCAAAATTTGTGTACTAGTAAAAAAACGGAATTGAACATCTTTTATTCCAAAAAAATAGTTACTTATTTTAAAAATAAACGTGTAAATCCATAAAATCTCCCCATTTGAGGCCTTTTTTATTCATGCTTAATAATCTACTGCATAACAACTACAAATTCACAGAACATTGCCAATACCTATCTCTAAAAAAATTAAAAACACAGCTTTCGAAAATTATACGAATAATCGTAATCTCCATGTTTGGCCCGCTTAAAACCCACATGTCGTCAGAGAAACAACTTTCCAGTCTCCATTTTCTGTCAGGGCAATGTATTTCGTAAAAAATCTAAATAGGCGTGTTGATCTAGTCTGTTCGATAATACAAAAGGTCCAATGAGTTGATCGTCAATCATTCCAGCCCAAACATTGAAGCATAACGCTTATACGCCGTTATGCACCTCAGTTTCTTAAATCAGGTATCAAAATAGCTCTAAATATTGTAAATGGGTGGATATGGTGTCGCTAGGTAATCTTCATCTATGCTTTATACATGCCAATACAATGTAGTAAAATTTGATTACGTTTTATAGAATGTATATGTCTGTTGTGATAAGTGATTGAAGTGAAATCTTTCCTTCCTACTTTATCATGCTCAATTCTGTCAGCTAAGGTAAACGTGTAAAAAGTGAAGGTCAGTTGTTAACGTAATCACTTCAAAATCACAACTGACATTATAAAAATCAAAATATTGTCGACGTACACAAAACAACGTAAATTTTAAAATATATTTGAACTCTATAATATTTTCTATCCTTTTAATCATAAATAACACAACACTATGAAAAACTGTACGACAAAATAATTATTATGCTTTAGTGTTGCAATGTATGCAATTATGTTCCTTAAATTCATATTTATCTTTAATATATTTGTCTCAACGAGTGAAATGGTTTCTATATAAGTTAAACCATGCGATGGTACTTCGGACCAACGGTCTCATAAGAAATACCTGCAAATATCAATACCGGTCATCAAGGTGCGAGTGCGAGTGCGGGTATCGTAGGTATTGTGAACTATAGGCATACGCGGCCGGCCCGCCCTTTTAGGTATGAATCGGGTATTTCCGTCCGCGTACTGGTAAGCTCACCGGGTATTAATACGTGGACTATATGCACATGCCTAGTAACAACTGTCATGTTAATTCGCCCGACTTAGTACTTATTTATTTTATGTTTATATATACGTTTTCGATATATATTATCGTGTCGTATTGATATTGTATATATTTATAACTTTGTTTTAACTAAGAGTAATGATTCAACATCGTTCTAAATGCCCTCAGACATTCAGTCTAAACGCTTTCTTGAAATCTGTTAATATTTTATTGACAAAACCCAACGTTATAAACAAGAGGATATGGGGAAATAAAATATTATTTAGGGTCTTGTGTAATTCTTTTCAGAAAATTGATATACAAAACGGTTGTAAGAAATTAGATAATATAAGTCCTGAAGGTATTAAACAGTTTGCTGTGGACATAGTTAAAGAGTTAGGCTTTGAGGAGGTGAAGGAAAGCAGTGATTTAAATAATATTACGGAAGTTGTACTCACCGAGTTTCTCCCTAAAAGTTATTCAGTGGACCGGGCTTATCAACTTATTCTTATTTACAAAAACGAAGCTAAGGTAACATTTTATGACGTCACTCCAGAGAATTTGCAGCAGAACTTGTGTCCTCACTTTTCTTATACTTTAATGATGGAGAGTGAAGACATTGTACTAAATGCTTGCTGCGGTTAGTATTTATTATGTTACAGTGTATTCAACTTAAGTATATAAATTGTTCAGCTCAAAATAACTGGACACAGATAAACTATTTTAAAAATTAAGTTCTGTACAATAATTTTATGGTAACTCACTGTATTGTGATATCAAAGAGGTTTGCAACAACATATCTACCTATAATTAATACTTCATGAATAATTCTTGTACCTTAATAAATCTGTTATTTAGCCGAGGTATATATAACAAGTGTGGTGAATAATAAATAGTAACTGTATATTAAAATGAGCCACAAATAAGACTAAGTACAGGTTACAGATCTACAACTAATTTGATGTTCGTCTAATTCTTGTTTCAACAATTTAGAAGCACTTGCTTTGAAGCCTTTGCAGTATTTTCTTTTCTTTAAAGTGGGGCTTAACAAGATGATGGCTCCCTCGTTAGAACTATCAAGGAAGATTTTTTGGAAACTCCAAATGCATGTTTCCAGTTTATATTTATAATAAACTTTACATATGCAGAATAAACAAACTATGTCATGCAAAATGCCACCAGTTTTATATAATATTTTATCAAAAAACCTAAGTTAATGTATAAAAATAAAACCCACAACGTGGAAGCCCAAGATCTCAAACATCTAATTTGATGTTCTAAAGAGGCAATTTATATATATGATGTCAGAAAACTTATTGCCTGTTATTACTTTATTTATCAGTGTAGATATTGTCACTGGAGATGTTATTCTTCTAAAGGTGAAAACATACTAGGCAGAACTTAATTGCGCAGCATGGCATGGCACGACATGGCCCTTCATTCTTTATATGAAACTGTATGGGGTATACCTCATTAGGCAGAACTGAACTGCACGGCATTTCCTATCACAGCCATTATTTTTTTATATAAAACTGTGGCCTACTGCACTTTGCTGTGCCGTGCTGAGCAGTTCTGTTCTGCCTAGTGCGGTTTCACCTTTAAACTGCTAATTTACGTATGAACTGTATGTAGTACAGCTTAAAAATATTGGAAGCTTACATTTGTTATATTATCTTTTATCCAGTTGTTCAGAAATACATCATACACAATGCTGATAACTATTTTTACCTGTTTATACTTCAGATGAGGAATCAAAAATATATCAATGGCTTATCAAATCACATGTACAGCAATTCATTAAATGGGGAAAGGAATTTGAAAATAATACTATAATACAAAATATCTGCACAGAGTCATTGGCTCTTGTTTCCAAGAATAAATATTACCAGAAATATAATGAACTTAAATTGAAATATGGTAAAGAAATGGTGAAGGTGAGAAACAGATAATGTAATATGCTGTAAAACTTAAGTGTGCATAACTTTTTTATTTATATAACTTTTTGCCTTTAATCTATATTTTAAATAATCTATACTATCGTTAATATAATAAAGCTGAATAGTTTTTTGTTTGATTGTTTGTTTATTTAAACACGCAAATCTTTGGAAAAATCAATCAAATTTGAAAATGATAGCAAGAGTCATGAGAAATTATATATGCTATATAATATCACGCTACGATCCTAAAGAGTAGAGCAGTTACTATGGACGTCAATCAATCTGGCAGGCAAGTACAGGAAGTGGAACAATAAGGTTACAAGGACGCGATGGCGGAGGCCGTGCTGTGGAGTTTTTGTCAAATAAATTTAACATGGGTGAAACTGTAGGGCACAGCTAGTTTAATATATTAGAATATGTGCTACTTTTCTATATAGGTATATTATTATTTAATGCAGTACTAGCTTTTCAAGCTGATGCACGTTATTACTAATAACTTTGTTTTAAAACATTTAAATGTTTGTTGAGTCTATTTTAGAATATTTTCATACATTGGGTTTTTAATCCAATTCAGTTACAAAAATTTATTACAGATTTGGCCTGAATGTACTGATCCAGTTAAGTTTGTATATGAAGATGTTGCTATTGCTACATATTTGTTATTGCTTTGGGAGGAAGATAAAAATAATTTTAGAGAAAAAACATTTGTGGACCTTGGATGTGGTAACGGTTTGCTAGTATACATATTAACAAAAGAAGGCCATAAAGGAGTAGGAATTGATGTCAGGAAAAGACAAATTTGGTCCATATACTCAAGTGATATCCAGTTGGAAGTAAGATACTTTACTTTTTATTATTATTTTGACTACCCCTCTATTACTGTGTAAATCTAATAATTTATTTATTACTGCACTAGGCTGTATATGCTAACTAAAAAGCTGGCTTTTAGATAAAAATCATATTGATGCCTTTATTCTCCACAACAATCACAAATATTTATGGAAATTAATTATTATATGTTATATTTCTGGAAAATAAATAAAAGAAATTAATTACAATCTTATGTTTCATTTAAGGAAAGAACAATAGTACCCTCAGAGGTTTCTTTATTTCCTGAGGCTGACTGGATTATTGGTAATCATTCAGACGAACTTACTCCATGGATTCCAGTGTTAGCAGCTAGAAGTTCATACAAGTGTAATTTTTTTGTATTACCATGTTGTGCTTACAATTTTGATGGAACTAAATATCAGCGTAAAAATTCAAACAAAAGCCAGTATGTAGAATACTTGGAGTATATTAAGGAATTATGTGAACAATGTGGCTTTATGGTTAAAATAGACAGACTTAAAATACCCAGTACTAAAAGAATTTGTTTCATTGGCAAAGGTAGAAAATACAATATTAATGAATTTGATAATTATTGTAATAAAATTCAAGCATTGATAGAAAATAATACTAGTTTTCAAGAAAATGGGATACAGAATTCTATGTGGATAAATAACTTTAAAGCCCGAGAACCACTTGAGAAAGTAAGAAATTGTACTCAAATAGACAAACAAATTATTGAAACTATTGTTACAAGAATATCTACATATTTGCTTCAGGGCTGTAGTGAAGATTCTCAATGGTGTCTTGGAAAATCCATTGAAATCCATAAACTTATACAAATCATACCTAAAGAAGAGTTAAAAAAATTGAAATCAGAATGTGGTGGATTACAGACTTTACTAAAGAATAATCATCATATTTTCAAAGTACAAAGTGGAAAAGTGCAACTAAGGTACCCTAAGACCATTGATGAAGTGAACCAAAGTACAAGGAATAAAAATAAATCAATAAAATTTAAACTACAGCATAAACCTTGCTGGTTTTACAATAATCATCCACAAGGATGTCCATTGTCAGAAGTAAATTGTAGCTTTTTACATGTCAAAAGATGAAAACAACATATAAAATATATATATTTATATTTCATAAACAATAATTTTTATCATAATACCACACCTATATGACCCGTAATAATTAAATAAAAAAATAACATTTGATGTACAAACATAGAAACAATAATAATTAACATTTGCATATTTTAAATATAAAACTTATTTATGTATTGGTTTATTATGTACTTATTTCTATTTTATAAAAACTGAAATCACTATTGTGTGAGTTCTCTTAGTTCAGGTGCAATTATTATATATTATTCTATTTTAAAAAAATTGTTAAGTTCAGTTAGATTTCTCTCATCTACTAATTTCGCAACATCATGTTCTCCCATAAATGAGCAAACCATCCTTAATGTTGTCCATATTGTTGAAGAACTTGTATCTATGGATGTTGAATCTGGACACATACCTTTAGCTTTACTTTGCTGATTAAGTGCCACTAAGAAATGTTCAGCTGCTTCTCTGTGAGCACCTAAATTCATACAAGTGATCCCCACATTATATCTAGCTCTTATAAATCCAGGTTCTAAATTTAAAGCTTCATGGTAGGCTTCCACTGCTTCTTCAGACCTCTCACTGTTAGCTAAAGTAGCACCAAGCCTATTCCATAGTTTAGCATTATCACTGGCAACCATCAAAGCAGTTTTAAAACAATCCACTGCTTTGTCATATTCTTCACTAATATTAAAAACTACCCCAAGCGCATTCTGCACATCAGGATCAATTTGGGATGGATTTAGTTGTGCTGCTTTTAAATACAACGATTTCACATGTGCTTCTAATTCTTTTAAATCTAACTTTTTAGTATCAATATCTTGAGGAAACAAGTCACTATACTTAGAGCTAGCTTTTAACCAGTCTAAAAGAGAATTAAATGCATATTTTGGCATGTTTTCATTAGTATAAGCTGCTGCTAATGTAAGATATGCTTCCAGCTGTCTGGGATCTATATCCAAAGATTTTTTCAGGGCAGTAATAGCTAAAGGATCTTGTTCATTTTCTGCTTGAGTAGTTCCTAAAAGAAACCAAGCTTCAGCAGAATTGGGTTGTTGTTGACAAGCAGCTTCAAAACATAGTACAGCTCCAGGAATATCACCCATTTTTAATTTTTCTTTGCCAATTTCTAAAGCACTCTTATTTTCTAGCATAACATTACCTTCTGTAAATGTATATTCTTTTGCAATGCCATTAGCAGTCTCAGAATTCCAGTAATCAGTGACATTACTGAGTTTGTCCCAGTCTTCTTTATATTTTTCAGCCATTTCATCAAGTATTTCATCTTTACTAAGACTTCTTTGTGTTTCTTCAGTTGCTTCACCTAAGTTCAATTCTCCAGCACTTATTTTTTTCATAAAAGACATAAACTGGTTATATGCCAGATCATCATCATCCTTAACACTATTAACATACTCTTGAGCTTTTGCTTTCACATCGTCATTAGTATTAACTTGAGATTCATCCATAAATTGAATCTGGAAATTAGATGCAACTGGTGGTGGTAAGACAGTCTGAGGAGGCATGAAAAACGGTCTTGTTAAATGTTGATTCGGAATGTAAATCATAGATGGACCTGCAGCCCATGGGTTCTGACTTTGAGATCCTGTACTCGAAACTGAACTTCTTGGTGTTTGAACAGTCTGTGATTTCTTATCAATATCAGGTAGGTTTCCTAACAAAGCATTCATATTAAAAGTCTGAGGTGCTTGAGAATTTTGTGCTAAAAATTCATTAATAAATCTGTCAGCTTGCGAGTGTGTTTGAGAGACTGAAGTATCCCGGTTAACAATATTGGAAAATTGTACAAGAGCATTGTTACCACCACAATCACCACCAACAAGCTTATTTAGCGACATTATTGTTTCCAATTAGCAAATCCAATAATTTATTACACGTACAAAGGTTACCAACCGACCTTTGTTTACAACTATAATTATGTTTTATTATTTATATATTTGGTTTAATAACAGTTTCTATGTATTAAAATGCACATGTAATCACTACTTCACTGTGTAAGTTATGCTGTTAAGATAGTTGCTTTGATTTTTATACCCTTGTAATTGATACGAAAAAAGTGCGACTTTTATGAACAACATCGATTTTTTTTGGTATAGTTCTTTACTTTCATTTTGTTTCGTGAAACGAAATGGCAAAGGTATCTAAGACTATGCAGCCAAGCCAGATGTATATGATTATTCCAGTATCCTAACAAAATAGCGGCAGTCAACTTCCCAAGTTAAAAAAATATCTTAGGGAGTTTTTGTGGCATATTAGAATCCATGGTATATGTTATTATTTTCAATCCACTTCACTTGTGCACAATAACCAAGCTTTATTATGCAAAATACCACCTGTTTAACACAAAATTGAGTAAAAAACTAATTTATGAATAAAAAAAAAACCATAGCATGTGATAGACATTAGACATGAACACTGCGCTACGCCGTGCCTCAGTTCACTTAAGATATATTTTTTAATATATTAATTCTATTTATTATATTGATCTTCTTTTTTTGTTGTGAAATTGATGTGTAATCTGATATGTAAGTGTACTTTTCACCTATACCTACTCAGTACTCGGTACATAGTATCGATATAAAAAGTACTTGATATTGAAAGAAAAGTATTTAGAATGTACTTTTATACGTTTTTCTCTTGTCACTACAATTTTTATTTGTACCAATCATTACCTTTAGTTATTGATCTATGATCACTACTATCACTAATAGGGATGGCGACTCTTTTCGATTCAAAACGTGATGATTATTAAATAGAAAAATCAAGGCAAAGATATCAATTTCACAATATCGTTTTTTTTAATTTGCTGTTCGAGTTTATATTTACAATATAAATATAAATTTGTGTTATGGAAAACAAAAATGACACCATATTAATCGATTGTTTATCACTTTTAACTGATCCATTTTTTTTTACAACTATACTAAGGTATCACGTACAGTAAAAGACAGAGAGGTAAAAAGAAGCTTATTCAGCTTATTTCAGGTATAAAAAATAATAATTAATTTTTACAAATTTATTATTCTAAACCGTTGTCGTTATTCTGCTGTTCGGTTTATGTATCGTATTAACATTTCAATAACACCGTAGAGAATGACACGATAATGAAATGAAAATGATCATAAGAAAAAAAAGGTGTGTGTGCTCACACACGATAGAAGTGAAACTTCATTTTAAAAGATATTTTATATGTTATTTAAACAGTGTGCAATATACATACACACCGACATTTGCTCTCTCGCTCTGACTCACACAAAGAGGAGAGACCAATAATGTGTGTTAAACGTTTAACGCGTTGGAAGTCGCATAAGAAGTTTCACTTCAATAAAAGTGAACTTTCAAAGTGCACTCAAGGATTATAATAGTAAATTCGAAACATTTATATGCATGGATGTTGTCTCGCTAGGTAATCTAAACTTTATGCATACCTATACAATAGGTTTCGTTTTAATAGAATGTATCTGTCTGTTCAGCTAAGTGATTGAAGTGAAATCTTTCTTTGCTTAACTCTTTCCGCTAAGATAAACGAACCAAAAAATGAAGGTCAGTTGTAACCGTAATCACTTTAAAATCACAACCGACATAAAAAATAAAGTATTGTCGACGCACACAAAACATCGTAAATTTTAAAATATACTCGAGTTCTGTATAATATTTTCTATCTAAATAATAATAAATAACACGTTATCATAAAAAAACTGTACGACAAACACTGAACTACAAAAAACCAACCACAAAATAATTATTATGCTGTAGCATTTTTACGCAATTACGTACCTTAAATTCATACGTATCTGTATTAAATTTGTCTCAACTAATGAAATGATTTCTGACCTAAACCATGCGACTCGCTTTGGACCATTAGGACTAATGAGACATCGTGCAAATAGTAATATCCGGTCTTGAAGGTGTGGGCATCATAGGTGTTTCGGATTTTACCCGGTTTGCATACTGGATAGCACGCAACGTGCGTACGTGGCCGACCTGTAAGGATGTCGTAAGGCATCTATCAGGTATTCACGCCTACGCGGCCATGACTCACTTCTATTACACATAGGAATACAGAATCGAATCAAAAGTATCGATACTATACTCGAATCTACTATAGTATCAAATGTTGGAAATATTTTTAGTAAGTTTTTACCGATTAACGGTCTCAATTATTTACACCTGTCCCAGGTTTAAATTATAATGAAAATCCATTTGCTGTGTGTGTGATTTAAGAATCTAAAATATGAAAACAACTAAAATTACTTCATCATTGTAAAGGCCCTGGGCCTGATTGTATTCCTTAAAAAGTCTTCTGATAATTTGTATAAACCACTTGGTATAATTTTTAACACTTCGTTTAAATCTGGTCTTTTCCCCACGAAATGGAAATTGGCTTATTTGATACCGATTCACAAATCTGGACCTGTTGAATTTATCACACAATATAATAACCAATATCTATTTTATCAGCGATTGGCAAAATGTTCAAATCAATTGTTCATAAAAACGTCTTGCACTTTTTAGACATTTGATCATAACCAGCACGATTTTCTTCCACGTAAATCCAAAACAACCAATTTAATTAATTTTGTTTCTGATATTTCAGAAGCTTTAGATTCTAAGAAAGAAATTCATGCAATTTACATGGACTTTAGCTTACTAAAACGTACGTAAAAACTCCTTATAGTTTGACCTTGTTAATTACGATTTTCTGATTGATAAACCGCGAGCTTTGGGAATTCACGAATCATTGTTGTGGTGGTGTGAATCCTACCTCAGGAATTGTTCTCAATTTATAATGATTCGTGGTAGTAGTTCTCACATATGTACAGTTTCTTCTGGGGTTTGCCAATGATCACATCTAGGTTCACTTTTGTTTCTTTTATTTCTTCTTCTTACCCTTATCCTACTTAAATAGGGTTGGAATAACATTTTTTTCTCTTCCACTCTACTCTATTAACTACCATCTCAGTATTTACCTCTTTTATACGCATATCATTCTTCACACAGTCCATCCATACCTTCTTCGGTCTCCTCTATTCATATTTCCATACACCTTCATACTTAACATTCTTCTATTTATATGACATTCATCCCTCCTCATGACACGTCCATACCACGATAATCTATAACCCCTCAACTTCTCTATGACTGGAGCTATTTTAAGATTTCCTCTAATATAATCATTCCTGATTTTATCCATTCTAATTACAACACACATTTGTCTTAGCATTCGCATCTCTGCCACATGTAATCTTCTTTCATCCGTCTCTTTCGTTGCCAGCACTCAAATCCATACATCAAGACAGGTCTTATAATGGTTTTATACACTTTTCCCTTAATATCCGGAATATAACGTCTTACTACAAACGTCTCACTTATTATAAAATGAATTTATTGCAGACTCGTAGATAGGTGGCGGATATAATATTTATATACAAATTAATACACAGTTTAATATAATCACCAGCCTTCTTTCAAAAATTATCCTTCAGTGTCCCACATGTTGGTAGTCGTTAAATTAATCGCCAAACCTTCAATTTGTCACTTGTTAGAACCAATATAGGCCATCATTGTTCCTTATATCGCATGCTTTCTTTTTGCAATAGTAACATTGTAACAACTTTTAAAGTTGATTTATTTGTTTGTGATTTTCTATCTACAACTAGAAGTAGATTGTATTTAAATGTTTTATTTGTTTATTATATTTTTTTGTATATTCTTTTCCTTGTTTCTCTTTCTGAGTAGTGCATTTTAGTTTGTAACTTAATATTATTTTAATATATATGAATTCTTCTATTTTGTATGCTGTGATTACAGGAAGGGTTCGATCATTATACATTAGACATAATATATATTTCATTCTAAGAATCGAACCCAATAGTGTCCTTAACTAATAATAAACACGCCTGTGGTTAACTTTTTGATGGGGATTCCCCAATAGCTACAGTAGAACTGTAAAGTATCGATTTCAATGAAAAATATTGATTTTTGGTTTATTATCGAATCTCAAGCATCAATTCCATAAATACTTGGTACCGAAAGCAAAGAACTGATTACACTCAGGTATCGATTCCTTTTCCGTATCCCTAATTATACCTCTAAAGGTAACCAAAAATGAAGTAAATAAATACTTAAATAGTACTTTTTATATATGTACATACTCTGTGTTATATATTATAATTATATCAAGTATCAATGGCTGTGGCAAAAATCACAGTGAATGTACAAATTTTAGGGTTATTACATAAATAAGAATAATATAGTTTTTTTTAAATTATAGGGACTTATATGTTAATAAAAGATACAACACATGACGCTAGTTTCGCATAAAAGAATAGCACAATATAATTACTAGTTACATAAGACAATTTCTGGGTTCGTTTTTCTAGATAACTTTTACAAAACCAATTATGACACAAACTGAAGACAAACCTGACAAGAAGCCTGAAATTAATAAATTTAATTCAATGCAGATTGGTGAAATAGCGAATCCTGAACAGAGACTTGAAGATAAGTGGCTGGTTTGTATGGCTTGCTTCACTATCAATAAACACTCATGAACATAATATCTATTCAGATTTTATATATAACATTATATATTAGTTTTTTTAATTTATTGTAAATAAATTTGTCTTTTTAATTTAGTTTTTGAGCAGAATCTCACCAAAACACTCCACCATGCTTATCCTGAGAATTCTCATAAAATTTAAATGTACTTATCAATGCTTGGTAACAGATTTTTAACTTAAGTGTGGTAGCTAGCCAGGTATGTGTTAGAAAATGCCACCACAATAATATGGTGTGTATACATGTTTTTTACATTGGAAGCTGTCACTTGTAGAGTCTGAACCCATATTGATTGACATAGTAATTAAACCATCATCCATCATCACTTTATATTATTAATTATATTTTATATATTTGTTAAATTTATTGCATTATGTAAGTAGTTATTTGAAACATACTGGTAATTAATTTATGACACTTCTCAAAGAAGGCATTAAAATTTTTCTGAACACTTGTTCCATATATTAGACTTCTTTAATAATTAATTATTTATTTATTCCTAAAGTACTACTTGATGGATAATATTAATAATTATAATTTATGGTCTAAACTTAAAAAAATTTTTTTTTCTTGTTATAAATCTAAATATTTCACTGTTTCAGATAAGAGATTGTGAATTATATAAGGATGAGTACAAAGAGTGTACAAGTGCCAAAGGCAGGTTCCATCAGTATTTTATATATGGTGAGACACTGGACTGTAACCAGTGGAAAAAGGACTATGATAACTGTTGTAAATGGGAAAGCAGTAAAGATATAAAAGCTGCAGTAAGTTTCATACTAAAATCAGCCATTATATGTTTTGAATTATGTCAGTGTATTAACACCAACCTTTTTGAGATTAGTGTGTAGTATACATTTCTTAATCTACATTACTTGAATATGTAATAGAGTTGTACATTCATTTAAATAACTTCAGGAGGCGGTAATTAATAGTGAAAAAGCGCGTCGCTTAGAAAGATTACAGGCACACTATAGAAATGACACTTGGAAGAAACGTGTATCACCACCAGCTGACTGGAACAAGCCATTACCTGAATGGATGCAGAAGAGAGACGAAAACACATACCTAGCACAAAAACTTAAAGAGGATGCAGAGGGGATAAGTGATGATAATAAAAGTTTTTGTGTTATCATGTGACAAATGTTTACCTAGATAATTTAGTTAAACTAATTTATTTTAAATAGTAGTTGATATAAATAAATAAAATGGCGTTTACTCTTAACTTTATAATTCTTTAAGGTTCTGTATAGCCTATACATTAACTATGCATTTGGTAAAGTAGACTTGGTAGCTTGGGTTACATTCAACAAATTATCTGTTATATGAGTAGATACTATGTTTCCTCCCGAGAAGTTTTTCATATAAATCCTACAGGTTTCAGAAAAGTCTAAACCTTGCATGTAATTACATTTTTTTATTGAACGGGTCACAGCTATTATTAGAGAACGGATTAAGGACTAAAAAGCTAGAAATATATGTGAAATGTTTATGAAAAGTGTCAAGATATGCTAGAATTCTATTACGGAAATAATTCTATTGACTCTAAATTTACATCCTCTGGTATATCTGACTTGGCTGCATGGCCTAAATACCTTGTCTTTTCCATTCACGAAAAAGGAAAGAACTATACGAAAAAAACCTCTTTGGTATTAATGACGAGATAATGGTAGACGGGATAGATTTATTATAACCCTGCAGCCACACATGCGTTGTTTGGAAAATGTTTTCGTTTTCGCCGAATAGTGTGGCAAGAAGTTCACGGACTCGAATTCCGTCATCGAACTCTTCGGCAAATCAAAGAGATTTGTCGCGACAGAGTTCCATAATGGCAGGAACAAAAAACGAATGGAGTAATTAATGTTACCATTTATATAAATTGTATTTATTTAACTAACAGTGCCCGCAGCTCTTCATGCATTTGTTACACAGTAGAAATTACTTCCTCACATTTTGTTAATTCTTAGAAGTACTATCGACAATTTTAACTTATATATTATACTTCCCGTGTACAAAATTTCATAAATATAGATAAAGCCGCTTCTGAATTAAAGTTAAATGTTGTAATGTCAAATTAGAAAACTGTTCTAACTCTCTACTTGGGGCAGTTCGACTAATAGAATACCTCCACCTTACAAATGATCGCAGCCAAATAACCTAGTGTTGCGTTCACGCGAGGAGTAAGCTTCTCAGAGCTTTTTGGGGTAAGGAGGTTAAAAATCGGCAACGAACTAATGATACCTATGGTATTATAAGCGTCCATTGGCCACGGTAGTTGCTTACCATTAGGCGGTAAGTATTAATGTTTGCCACGTTTGTTGTATAAAATAATAATAATCCTGCTATAACTGCAACTAAAAGTTGATATATGAAAATAAAATTTGGTACAACTCGTAGGTGTCGCCCTAGGCGACCTTGTTATTAGTTTATCGGTAAACAACACGCCTTTGGTTGATAGTGAAATTTGGTATTATCTCGTACCAGATGCAGCTTAACTTTTACATGGTACAAGACCGAAATCTGTCGCCTTACACTTGAGGAGTTTGAGTTCTGAATCGAATCGAATAAAATTCGATTTGGTGAGATTTGGCACTCTTTTAATCAATACTAGCGCACGATCGTGTTGTGGCTCAAATCGGAACTAATTTCGATCGATTTTCAATCTAGCATTTTTTTTATCGTTGTAGGTTTTTGGCGTAATGGCCACAATCTCATCAGATTGTAAGTGACGATGTGGCCCAAGATGGTAACACGCTAAACCTAGCGGGAGACTGGCTCTCAAGTGCAGCTACTAGAACACTCCTATTGGTGTTTGGCGAAAGATTTTCAACTTCTATGTAAAAATATTACAAATAAAAGAATCCAAGCAAAGATTTATAATACTTTACGGTGACTTGTGTGTGTACTGTGACCGGATACAGATAACGACGTTAATATGATTCTATTATAACTCAATCTTGATTTTCGATTCGGTTTGGTTCAAGAGTACACTTGTAGGATCGAGTTCGAATCAAAAGTGAAATCGAATCAGAAACAAAATCAAATTCGAATCAGTTTCAAGAGTAACCCCCCTGGTACGTGTACGAGGAAACTGATACGTCTATCATCCCTGCGTATGTCGTAGTCTCTGTACCCAATGTTGTTAATTGTTAGTTGAGATTCAGAATACTGAATAGGTAGGTGTACCTACCTATAAAATCGAGCGGTGAGATTTGAGAGTGCTTTCTAAAAGAGCCGTGTTGGGTTAATAAAAGGGTTGGTTGGTCGCGGCTACAACGTAAGTAGGTATTAATTTATTAACTAGGTATCTTACGGTAACTTTTTTTTTTCGAACTGACTATTCTGTTAGCTTAGGGGCCCTGGAGCCTTTGCGGCTTTTACAGCTTCACCGGGCTTGAGGGCGAGCGCGGAAGGCACTCAGCCGCGAAAGCTAGGCAACTAGGCAAAAAGTCGCGATCTGACTAATTCCCTATCCATAGAAATTCAAGCTAATCTAACTGTACAAATGGTACCCTGCCTTCTGGGAAGATTAGATTTAGTGATTTGGTAATTTTTGTCTAAACTAAGTAGCCAAAAAAAAGAAAAAAAAGGTCCCTTACAGAACCTATGTACCTGAGTGGTGTACATGTGTGAAGTGCAGTGTTGTGTGTGTGTCGATAGCTAGTGAATGCAGTGCCACTGTATCGCGCGAGCGGCTGCTGGCTCAAGGGCTCCATGCCGGAGGAACGGACCTAGGCTTGAGTTGCCGCTGGAAAGGGTGGTCGTGGCGGGTGTGCAGGAGCGAAGTTAACCGTTCCCTACGGTCGAACGAACCATGGGGAATTAACTATATTTTCATAAAAAACGATTTTGCAACGTTTGTAAGGGGCTGAAGTTTGATTTCGCCATATGGGCGAATACTACGCAACTGTATGATAAGATCGGACGGATACAAGTCTTGTAGAGTGTAAGCTTATGTCTGAGAGACAATTTACTTACCGAGCATAGCAGAGGATGCAAGCGAGCCAAGACCATAGCAGCCTTGTTTCGGACTCTACGGACATGTGCCCTGAAGCTAAGCGTATTATCGAGTGTAACACCCAGGTATTTAGTCTGGGTAGCCCAGGGGTTCGGGACACCGAAAAGGTGGAGGGGTTCGAGTGTCTTTCGTAGTTGTCCGGGATTAAAGAGAAACGCGGTACTCTTATCGGAGTTGAGAGATACGCGCCATTTACGGAACCACCTGCCGAGTTGGGTTACGGCGCGTTGGAAGCGCGATCTGAGGTGAGTTCGAGTGAACTGTAAATGACTGTGTCATCAGCGTATAAGCCTACCTCAACCCCGGGGAGACGTGGGAGGTCGCTGATGTACATGTAGTATATGTACTAATCTGTCTGGGATTTCTAATTGGTGTAGTTTGTGGACAAGTCCGACATGCCAAACCTTGTCAAAGGCCTTGGCAACGTCGATGAAGACCGCAAGTGTACGGTACGACGTGCTTTGTAGAATTCGCTGAAGTTAAACGTGATGTGCTCCGTGAGTCGGTGCACTTGAACACGAGTGTTGGATACGGAAACCGAACTGCTCAGGTGGTAACAGGTTTTTGTCGTTTATAACGGATTTGCGGCGGTTCAAAAAAAGCCGCTCGTAAAGTTTCCCTAGCGTGTTTAGGAGACTAATTGGGCGATAGCTATCGGGAAGAGAAGCTTTCTTGCCGGGCTTATGAATACCTATCACTGGCCGTTTTTCAGGCCGCTGGAAAATGGCAATGGGCTATAGCTACATTGAAGATGCAGACCAAGAGTGCTGTGAGGTGAGCAGGAAGAAACTTGAGTACTTCGTTCTTGATACCGTCGGGGACCGGGTGACTTTCTAGGCTTAAGACTTTTAATAGCGTAACAGACCTCAGATGTAACCGGAGTTAGGTTATCCGCCGAGGGGATCGCGATTAAATTCTGTACCGAGGATTCGATATTATCGATATGTACAGTGTCTACATTATCGCAGTTAGGGGAGCACTGACTCTCCAGACTCGCGGCTAGGTATTCGGCTTTATCGACGCTGTCGAACACGGGAGGGAGACCGGGGCCCCAATCAAGGGGTGGCATCGGGATGGAGAGATCGGATTTCAGAGATCGAGCGAGTTTCCAGTAAGCAGTAAGTAGCAGACCCCCTAGCATGGATTTGCTAATCGTTCAGTCGGAGTCTGAGTGCACTCGTCACGAAGAGTAAAATGTTTTAAGGAATATTGTACTAAAATCATTCTAAATTATTTCGCTGCTCCTCTAGCAAAGTATTGGTAAGCGCTTGGTCCGAGTCGGAGTGCACCCGAAACGAACAGTAATTATTTAAAAAAAATACATAAGCTCGCTATTGCTACCTACGGGTATTTTTGGAGGCGATCGGATTAACTGGGGTATATATTATTTGATATTAATTGATTTATATAGAGCTACTTTCACTCAATGTTTGGAAAGTCAATGATCCTAATGGTATCTCAGCAGTAGTCTTTAAAAACTGTAGCCTAGTAGTCCTCAGCACTGACAAGTCTATACCACCTGTGCTATATTCATAATTCATAATTATTTATTTATCATATTATAACGGTAATGTTACATGATATGTCAATATTACAATACACAGTGAAATCGATAACACTATACAAAATTTTGTCAAAACTATAATATAATAATAAAATCGCAAAATAAATAAATATTAATACCCTACTTATATATTACTCATTCGACTAGTATTATTTTTGATGCCATATACTCTTTAATAATATAATATGGACTATTTTCAAAGTATTTTTTTAATTGTAATTTAAATTCATTATACGGCAGTTTAATGATGTCTTCTGGTATTTTATTATACATATCTATTTTTAAATTTATTCCTTGTTTGTACGTCTTTACCAATCTTGTTCTAGTTGAAATTATGTTTTCTTTCTGTCGCGTATTATAATTGTGGATATCTTTTAATTTAAGTGAGCTATCCTTTTCTTTATATATTTCCAGCAGCGAGTTATAGATATAAAGGGAAATAACTGTCATATTTTTGTTTCTCTTAAAATGTTCTTTAACAGATTGTCGTCGGTGAACGCCGTATATAATTCTTATTGCACGTTTTTGACAAATCAAAACTCTATTTATTTCGGATGCGTTACCCCATACCGTTAATGCATAGTTTATGGTAGAGTGGCAGTATGCGTAGTAAACTGACAACAGTGTTTTTTTATCGACGAGAGGTTTTAAATTAATTAAAGCATAATTTGCACTTGCTAGTTTATTGCAAACTTTATCTATATGTTCATGATGACTTATTGTATGTTCTAGATCATATCCTAGAAACGTTACGTCTTTTTTTGTACTATTGGAAGCTTGGTTTGTTTTTGCTTTATAATTTAGAATAACGCTTTTGTCGTTGTTCAACAGTATACCATTAGCTTCAAACCATATTTTTAGCTTTATGATAATATCTCTAACTTTTATTTCTGCTATTTCTTTATTTTTATCTTTAATTCCAATATGAGTATCGTCAGCAAACAACGTTATCAATACCCAATCCGGCAAACAACATGGTAAATCATTAATATAAATTAAAAACAATAACGGTCCCAAAATGGATCCTTGAGGGATACCTACCCTCGAAACTACCTTTTCCGAATTTACTCCGTTTATATTAACTATTTGATTTCTGTTATTTAAGTAAGTAGTCATTAAATTTAGTTCTTTACCCTCAAATCCATAATGTTTCAATTTATGTATCAAAATATCATGCCTTAAACAGTCAAATGCTTTCTTCGATAGATCACAAAAAATACTAAAGCATTCATTGTTCCCATCAAGAGCATCCAATGCATAATAGATAACTTTACGTATAGCCATTTCCGTAGCTCTACCCTTGCGAAAACCATATGGAACGTTTGTGAAAAAATTATGTGACTCAAAATGTTCTACTATTCTATCTTTAATTACACTTTCTAAAATCTTTGACAACACTGGGAGTATGCATATCGGCCTATAATTTCCAATATTAGTAGATTCTCCTTTCTTAAAAATTGGTATAATCTTTCCTGTTTTTAGTGTATCTGGAAATATTCCAGCTTGAATACAATTATTGAGGACTAGTCGAACTAACTGGAAAAGATCTTCATTCTTTAACATAATTTATTTTATTGTTTTGCTGTCCATATCATATACATCCGTAGATTTTTTACTATTTAGTTTAGTTATCACTAGCCTAAGATTTTTACTAGATATTTCACGGAAGCAAATAGTCTTGTCAGATTTGGTTAATTTACTTAAATAATCATTACACTTGTCAACACTTATATACAGATTGTGTGTCAATACAAAGGCTACATTTTTGAAAAATATGTTAATTGTATTTGCTATTTCCAAAGCATCCGTTATTAATTTACCGTTAATATCTCTAAGTTTATATATTCCTCGTTCTGACTTAGTTGTATCAGTTTGTTCTATTATTATTTTCCATGTTTCTTTTATTTTGTTTTGCGATTTATGTATTCGGTTTGCAAAGTTAAGTCTTTTAGCAGCTTTCAAAACTCTACTTAATATATTTTTATATTGTTTAATTTTCTTCTTTCTGATTTCGCAAGGTACAAAATCCTGTAACATTTGTAGTTTTTCTAGATTTATTCTTGATATTCTAATACCTTTTGTAACCCATGTCTTTCGTTTACAATGTTTATACAATTTAACCAATGGGAAGGCGGTGTCGTAGCAATGTTTTATAAAAGTCATCAAAATTTTCATTTGTTCATTTGAATCACTGGTGTTAATAATTTTTTGTTTTATATTGCCTGATTCTTTAAAGAAAATGTAGTGAAAGTATTTTTTATTACTGATTGACATTTTGCGGCCCAAAAGATGAGTATTTATACTTTTTACAAGGGTGTTTGGCTGATTATAGTAGTACTCAAGCAAGATTGAGTTATGATCTGACAATTTACAGTTCAGTACCTTTCCTTTAGATAAATAGTCATTTGAATTAATAATAAAATTATCAATGCATGTTTCACTTGGGCCCTTTATTCTTGTGGGGCTGTCTATTACAGTTTTAAAACAATAGTTTTTTAAAGTGTTATTGAATTTTTTAACCTTGTTGTTTAATTTCAATACATTCAGATTATAATCACCTGCAATAATTAACTTTTTCCCTTCCCTGCTTATTATATGTAAGATTTTTTCTATAATTTCAATAAAAAGATTAAAATCATGGTCAGGTCTATACATACAGATTATAACAATCTTAGATCCCCTTAACTCTATAGCTGCTACTTCACAGTTCATTTCAAAACTACATCTATTCAAGTCATGTCTCACTTTAAAGTTAATATCGTTTTTCACATAAATGGCTGTACCACCATGCTCAAATATTTGTCTACTATAACAAGAAGCGAGTACGTTGTATTCAATTCCCATGTAACTTTTAGGATTTGTAACCCATGTTTCCGACAAACATAAAATATCGCAATTTGTATTTTGTGTCAGTAATTCTAAAAGTAAATATTTCTTTTTTATGCTTTGTATATTGGCATGCACTATTATTAAACGTTTTCTCTGATGAAAGGAATATTCGTAAAATTTGCAAACTTATTGCCATTGTCTCCATTGGACGAACACTTGATAAATTTAAGTGACGAAGTAGATTTAAAATTTATATGATTCATCATTATCTGGTTTGGAATAAAGTATCGAGATTGCTTGCAGTTTGTACAGTTAAGATCCAAGAATGTTGCGTTTTCTGTTATAGTTGTAAGATGAGCAAGTTCTTCATTTATTTTATATATTCCGTAATCGTTTTTCCCGTCAAATTTTATACCACCTATTATAATGTTGTATTTTCTGTTAATGTTTTTAAGAATACTTTTTATCATTGTGCTATGTTGTAATGAGTTTTTGTCATATTTACTAATTAGAATAACGACTGTGTCTTTTTCTTTTAATGGTTTTATAATGTCTTCATAATTTAATAGTATTTGTTCAGCGTTTGCGCCTGGTTTACAGTAATTGAATATATTATTATGTTTGATACCATCAACTGACATCAGTTTTATAGCTAATCCTTTTCCTATTTCATCCGAAAATATAATTAACTGTCTCAGAGTATCAGTACATTTAATGGATTTCTCGTTATCTCCATTTTTGAATTTACTAGTAATTACAGTTGAGTTATTTTTATCCGAGTAATTTTCATAATGACTATTAGTAAGTTCTGTTTGCATATTCCGAAATCTAGTATATAACTCTGCGTTGATTTTTTTAGTTTTCTTATATTGCTTCTTTAAATTCCCTATTCCTTTTTTTCTTTTTTTCTTCTGAATATTTACTAGTTATTATGTTAATAATCACCGTTTGTCACCATATTCCCACTGTTACAATTGTTTGTTTGAATGTAAGCACCATTTATGTCTCTTATGTAAGATTGTCGTTTTAATGCACTTTTAGGAGTGATCACATTGAGATATCACTTGTGAATAGTTATCAGGATACAGTGAATCCATTTCATAGTATTTAAATGCACAATATTCACTTTTTATATTTTTTTACATTTATAAACGCAGAGATGATTTATCGCGACACTGCGACACCTACCCTCAATAACCTAAATAACCTTGTCGTTGTGCCCCAAATTTCGTGAAATGCCAATGTATGAAATTTTTTACCCAATCGCTATAACTGCAGTCTTTTTCAAAGTCATGAAACAAATTATAAATACATATGTACCTTATTCATTACCCAAAAGACGAGTCCTTAATCAGTGATCGACAATAATATGGCTATCGTACGAATGTTTGGTTTATCTCGCATTAAAATTATCACGAATTTGGCTTGATTGTTATTGTCACACGTATATTGTCATATTTTCTGTAAGCGAGTTTATGTTTATTGCTGGGCTTATTCATTTAATACATTTTAATATTGTTACGGCATAGCCGAATAAGGAAGCCGAATCTGCCCCCACGGCCTTTTCTATCAGCACTTGGTCGATCTAACCATCTTGCTAACCGAGAGTATCACACTGCATCTCGGGAATCAGAAATATTGACAAAGCAGAAAACAAGGTTAAATTTCAGTACAACTACATATCTCCATCATCTCATCCCTCAACCTACATATCACCAAAAAAAAACATTATTGCTGTTTTTCATACATTGAATACCACGCGGACGAACTCGCAGGAACAGCTAGTATAATAATAATATCCATTATTATTAACAAACCAGTCGTAATGTTATCGAGCGGTCCTGACCTAGTAACTACACACACACTTATCTTAATGATAACACGTAAACGTTGCCTATAATTGTTCACCAATAAGATAAAACTGTAAAGTTTATTCCACTCTGACAGTATTTCATAACGCGCATTCGTGTCATTTGCACAGATGAGCGGACTGTTGTGTAGAGCTGTGTTGTCTCTTAGGTTTATAAGAGTACCGATGGCTCGAAATGCGTCTACTGCATACCTCATCGAGGACCCAAAGTATTCGTTTTTAAAAGAATTAGGTCTGAAGGAGAGAAATGTAGGCGTATTTAATGGAAAATGGGAGGCCAATGGTCAGGTAAGTAGCCCCGCTTACCTACTATTTATTTATATTTTTATAATCAAAAACGAATAATATTAATTACATGACGCCATACCATCCTTAGGTATACTGTTGTTACCTATATATGTATATTTAAAAATGAATGTTTCTTTGTTTTATTGTAACCCTGTTGCGTTGCGTTCCTTATAACTATTGAATTGATTATTATTACTATATATCTGTGTGAATTTTTAAATGTCCTTTATGTTATTTCCTTACATAGTTATATGTTAGCTGTAAGTTCACCGTGTATCCCTAAATAAAAATAGAATAAATAATTAGGAGGTTCACACCGTAATGTTTTCTGTAGGTATAAGTGCTTCCAGTTTACAACAGATGGCGTGCAAGTAGTATCATTTTCAAGTTAACGGGAACGAACTCGCGGGCTAAAGCTAATTATAGTAATAAATATCAATTTAAGTCTATATAAATGTAGCAGCCCTATGCAATAGAAAATGTATCTAAATTATATTAAATCAGTAATTAGGTAGCACCAAAGAATTGTTTTAAATGTCGTCTACTATTTATTATTATTCTTTGATTATCAGGAGTACATATTTATGATAATACAAGTTATTTACAGAGTTAAGTTATTTACAATTACAATACTTTAACAACTATCCTTACAATCAACACAATGTATGCCGACAAACTACGCCTTTTAAATAGGTGTTTGTACTTTGTAGGTCAATATGCGTAAGCTTACAACATCGTTTTGTAAATAAGTACATCAGTGCCATTGATATACATTTTGCATATCAATGATCACTGTAATGCAATGTAAATGGATTCCTTTCATAATATAATCTATAAAAATGCATGTTTATATATATATATAACTTCACTCGTATGTATATATATGAGACTGATAAACTTGACCGTTTGACCGGTCATCATGAAAGTTGGTAGACCTAAGATTTTTCATGGAGAACGTTTTTATGCTATCCCCGAACTGAATAGGTGGCGCTCTTGGTGGTCGAGTACAGTTGGTAAGACCAGAACAATAATTGCGAGCCAACATAGTTTAGTATTATCTATAAAACCAAGTCCACGTACGGTAACTTCTATAGCGATTATTAATAGAAGGTAGCTAAAACTCAGTTTTATCTTCGAACAGTCGTAGAAGTTCATTGTAGGGATTCGCTTCGGCGGAGAAAAGCGGAAGAGGAAGACATGTTGTGCCCACCCTACTTAAGTGGATTAAGGGTAAGAGAAGAAGAATAATCAGTTTATATCCAGTCCACCAAACGTGGTGACTAGTTTACTTCTGGTTTTTACAAGCCAATATATGAACTATGAGTGTCGATACAGTGCTAGCTTATTATTCACGGTTCCGTTATTCGAGGCCGGACTTGGTTTTTTTTATCGTTATAGTTTTGGCGTAGTGGCCACAATCTCACCCGATGTGGCCCAAGATGATAACACACTAAACCTAGTGTTAGACTGGCTCTCTAGTACAGCTGCCGGAACACACCTATTGGTACTTGGCGACAGATTTTCAACTTGAGGGTGGTAGCTAGCCAGGCGGGCATTAGATAAAACCCTACCACCATGCACCAATTCTCTACTCGTGGATACATATACAAATCTAACGATGCATAATATTGTTCACTATTTTGATAAGTAGGAACACTGAAAAAAATGAATAGCTGAACTAGTTTGACTAATCAGAAAATAGCTTACATTTATTTCTTAGTAACCAAATTTTTGTTAAAATAGCTAAACTGGTTTTGCTGCACTTCCCAAACTAGTTAAGCTATTCGTACTTTTGTTGCTACTAAATAAAAAATTGGCTATTATTTAATGAAATGGGTTTGCTAAACTCGTTTATCTATATATACTTTATACAAAACAAAGTTTAGTAAAAAAATACTATGTGATTACTGTTAGGCAAACACTTTAGTAATTATTGTAAAAAATGTTTAGTTATATCTAAGCAAGTATTAAGTAAATAATAGACTAACAAATCCATTAAATGTTTATTAATTTATTTTCCTATTGTAGCAAAAATTAATTATCAATTAGAAGACAAACTTTTACAGTTATATGTAATTAAGTTATTAAAAACATTCCTAGCTAAAATTTGGTTATCTATTTCAAATTGTTTAATAAATAGTAGATAAACTAACATATTTTTTCAACTAAACGTACATGTGTCGACACGAATCTCCAATCCACCCGCGGTACGCGTTTCTGCGCTTATTAGTGTTGCCACCTTAGCGATTTATTCTCTAGATTCGGTGATTTTTGTCGCCCTTTTGTGAAATTTTTCTATCGTTAAGTGAATTATTTTGCTTTTGCGTTTTTCAGCGCTATTTGATCGCAACCATAATAATTATGAAGTTTCTATAAAATACAATAAGTTATTTTTTTGTTATTTATTTTTACGTATTTTTGAGACCCTGTAACTTTAGGCGACACTCTTCTTCACCACTGCATTCCACTGATTTATTTACTAATTAACTTCACGCCATGTCTCTCACGGGAAAGGTAGAAAGAATAGAGCACCACTGCAATCTACTTTTGCATACCTCTTTAAAAGTAGTACATATGTTTTTATTGCCCGTTTTTTTCTTTTTCGGTGCGCTTACTTCAAGAGTTATTTGAAGACCCTAATAAAATTGTGCCAACTTTATGATAAGTTTTAAAAATATATGTTTCACCACTGCAAAAAACAGGTTCTGAAAAATAATAGAAAGTTCAGCGACATGATTTTTACAAGATTTTAATATTTTTTTATTTATGCGCGGTATTTCTAGTTCTGAACACGATAATTTCAAGCTACAAACACGGTAGTGTTTAATTTTCATATGGAAACACTGATACATAGTGTTAAAATTATATTATTCTTCTCCTTCTTTCCGTCGACGGTAGTTGCTGAATTAGCTACACTGCTTTGTTGTTATGAAGAGTCATTTTTATGCGTTTTTCAAGTGCCACTGTTTTAATATTCATGGTGTATGTTAAATTACTTTCAAAAACGAAACACCGACGACTTTCTTACATGGAGAAGTCAGTCGATCCCATGGCCGATGAGTTACGATCATGGGGTCTCGAAATCTACATCGATAATTTTGCAGGTACGCAATATTATTTCTTATTTAGTTTTCAAGAAAATAGGAACCAACTGGGTGATTGTATTAAGTTACGAGTTTTGGCGGAATTTTAGTCAGTTATGTAACTATTGGTTTTAGTATTTTTTCGTAATCATGCGTAGTTTGACTCTATTTTGTGTAATATTAGTGGCATCTTGCTTAATATAGCTTGGTTATCGTGCACAAGTGAATGGGACGTGAAAGAATAACATGGAATATGAATTCTGAGATGTCACAAAAACTCCCTGAACTGATAAGTTTTAACAAGGTGGCCACCATCTTGTCAACTTTTTATATCTGATAGGCTAGCGTTTGACCACTATCTCCTCTATTGGTAAGTGATAATGTGATACAGTTTCTTAATTATATAATACATTGTATAAATATAGTATTTAAATATATTTTTGCAATACGTAATTAATTTTTTGCAGTTTTTGAAGAAGGACTTCCGAGTTTTGTATCCTGAAAATGATGACAAACTAAGTAATAATTGGTAAACAAGACCCAAAATTATTGCAATGAAAATAACTGACAGAATTTTAAAAGAAATTATAGTAAACATAACTGGTAAGTTACTATTTGGGCTAATATACTAATGTATTATACTATACATTTGTATTACAATCAATTATTAAAGTAATCTTTTTGTTGCAGAGGGTAACGAAGAGGCTGCAGACTTAGCTACATTTATGGCGATACCATTTTTAATTGTAAATTTTTGTTATTACATCAATAAAAACAAAATATAAATTGGTATAATCTTTTATTTATTGTACTGAAACAAAGTTTATTTTTAAATATAAAGTTTTGGTTATTAGTACCTTAACTGTATATTTATTATTTACTGACATTTTTAGCTACCTGTCGCTAGGTGGTTAGCTGATTCTTTATTTATTTTATTTAGATTAACTAATTAAAACGATTGCAATTGGTTAATATTGTTATATTAAAACCACAACAACAAATTAAATGTTGAATAGAGAACTTCCCCTAAGGATTTCTACGCAAGCCTGATCTCTACTTTGGAAGTTTCTTGTAAGTTATTTTAATGTTATGTATTAATGGCAATCGTGATAATTAGTCTAAATAAAACAAATAAAAATTCAGCTAACCAACTAGCGACAGGTAGCAAAGCAATATCACTAAGTAATAAATACACAGTTAAGTTATTAATAACTAAAACATTATATTTAAAAGTAAATAAACTTTGGTTGCAGTAGCCAAATTAATTAAATCTGGTAACAAAACTTTTTATTTAAAAGTAAATAAACTTTGGTTGCAGTAGCCAAATTTATTAAACCTGGTAACAAAAATTTTTATTTAAAAGTAACTATATAATTAAGTTAGAAGTAGCTTAATAAATCTGATCGGGTAACATAACAATTTTGTTATTAATAGATAAATAATTCATTAGTAGTAACCAAAAAGTTAAGCTAATTTAAGCAAATTAGAAGCTGTGTTAAATAAACTAAATTTTGAAAACAGCTAAATATTGTTGTTATATGTAAACAAAGCAGTTTGATTAGTATTGCAAAGTTGTTAAGCTATTGGTACACAAACAGTTTTGTTAATACCACAAAACTAGTTCATTACCAGCTAACAAAATAAATTCATCAAAAAGTAACTAAAATTATTTTACAGAACTGAGTTTGGTTACTAGTAGGCCTCAATTTAGTAGTCCCCCGAATTTTGTAACTAATAGGTAAAATTTGAGCTACCCTTAACAAAACTTTTTTTCAGTGATTACTTTGGTACAACATAATACTTATAAATAAACAAATATTTCTGCGGCTAAACCTAAACTTCATTGATAAGTGCTGCCGTCGCCGTGATCGTTCCTACTTGTTTTATTGTTTCACCTTCAATAATTCTAAATGAACAACATGTGTCTCTTCTGGTTTGTTCGCAATATTGAGTGAAATCAAATATTTTTATTTTATTCTACAAAGGTGACAAACAAGTACCTATACCGTAGCATATGGACGCTTGTAATACCAAAGGTATCACTAGCGCGTTGCCGACCTTGAACCCCCCCCCCCCAATCCCATGAAGCTCTGGAAACCCTACTCGCCGCAAGAACACAGCACTAGGCCATTTGACTGCGATCTTCTGTAGGGTGGTGGAGGTATTCCACCAGTCGGGCTGCCCCAAGTAGAGAGAAATCTCCAAAGAAATTTCTCTTAAAGTCCAAAGAACCTCTCTTAGTTCTGAAGCGGAAAAATGTTGTGTTGCCTTTTAAAGTAAAAACAAAAATGCTTGATCGTTTACGCCTTGACGAGTCTCTTGCATCCATATGACGCTATTCTGATATCATTGAATCAACTATACGATCCATCAAGATCTGCGAAGCTGTAAAACATGCAAAAATTGTTAAATCCTTTAAACCCAAGCTTAGTCTAGAAATCATATTATATATCTCTTATTAAATTGCTTTTATATAATAAAAAATATATATGCATATATTTATATTTTATTTTCTTACTTTGGAACCCATACTCTAGATTATTTCCATACAAATTACCATTCCGAATTCACAGTTTTTGTATTCGCGGCATAAATATGGAACGTACCCTCCGTGATAAAGGGCTTAAGCGATTAAGGGCTGTACCTTACCCGATTTTTTTTTTTATTGAGTTCGTCTTTATTAAGACATATTTATTTAATATAACATATTTAAGAGTAGTAGAACTTGTGCAAGGGTTTGACTGCGGAAGTATCACTACCAAACCTATTTCATCCGCAAAGTAACATTGTTCGCGCTGCTATATTTCAGTCAGAAAATTATGGTTGACAATGCACTGGCATAAGCCGTTCTAACACGGTAATCAGGAGTAGCAACCTGGCAAGACTGGCCTCAGTTAAGAATGCGGTCCTTTTTGAGGTTAATATAAATAGCTGTAGGCAGCACCCAGCGAACACGTTACCGTAGTTTGACATCACATTTACATTTTTTTCTTTTTTTTTTCGATCTGACTATACTGTTAGCCATAAGGGCCCAGGAGCCTCGAACGGCTTTTACAGCTTCACCGGACTTGGGGGCGAGCGCTTAAGGTACTCAGCCACGATAATCACATTTACATCATATGCGTCATATTTACGTAAACTTTATACGTATGATGTGAGGGTGATGTCAAATTAGGTGTTCACTGGTGTGTACAGGTGTTCAGTGTCTTTACTGGGCAGTGACAACCGCTTAACGTTAAATCGACTGCATGTTTTGTTTAACGTTATGGAACCCGTCATTGGTACTCTCCCTCACCGGGCAGTTAGGTAGCGTACGGTAGTTAGATTCCTACTCACCCGGGTCAGATGCAACGCTTATTTCGTATTCCTCATCAAATCTTGGCAAGGCAGGCCAACTCACACAAACCGTTAAACCGTCACGCAGAATACGACGCGTCTCGACACTGGCTGGAATATAATAAATATACATCAATATAAAACTTTAAATAAAATGTTGTTTCACACTTTATGTTGGGTTTCATCCCAATATATATGTTTACAATTATATAATATTTAAAAAACACAATCATGTTCTACCAAGCACCTACTTACCGAACTAATATTACATAATAATATTAGCATATTCCTTTTTTTATAATTTCAGTATTGTAGGATCAGATTTTACAGTGTCATTTAAATAATCGATTCTTCCACAGATTATCCAGTCATTTAGTCCAGCAAACGGTAAAGTGATAGCGGAGGTTCAGGCCGCCAATTCCTCAGACTATGAATCGTGTGCCGCTTCAGCCCAGCAGGCATGGCATGAATGGGCTGAACTCCCTGCACCGGCCAGGGGGGAGATTGTAAGGCAAATCGGAGACGCTCTCAGAGAAAAGTTACAACCTTTGGGTCAACTAGTATCTTTGGAAATGGGTGCGTAGAAATGTAGAGACAATTTCTTTCGTTATTAAAGCGTGGCAAATGTGTGTTGGCAAAGCCAGTAAATGTTATACACTATCTGATTCCGAAACGGTATCAACTCACTATGATATATATAGTGGTAGCAAATGGGGCACAAGAGATTTTTTTTTCGATCTGACTATACTGTAAGTCTTAAGGGCCCTTAGAGGCTTTGGCAGCTTCACTGGGCCTGGAAAAACGAGAGTTCTGCATCGCTTTCCTTCGTTCCTATTCGTTTTTAGCAAGGTATTTCGCTTGCAAATCAGGCCATGATTTAAAAGTGCCTGAGAAGGTATTCGACACTCGATTTTTTTATTCTTTTAACATTGTAGATCCCGTCATAGGTACGCACCCGCTTGGGGGAGCGAGTAGTTATGTGAGACTCCTACTCACTAAAACTCCACGGTGTACCATCCGCCGCCCTAGTGGGATGACGCGGGACTGCTAGTAGTATTCTACCGTGTCGCTCCGGCAAAACTCCGAGCTCAAGCCTACAGGAGACAGTTCGGTACACCCCTAACTGTCTCTCCTGTCCACCGAATCTGTGCAAAGGGAGGACGGGCCCAACCGACCCTGCGTCCATAGCGCGCATCCGCCAGGTCATCCAGCCATCGCCGCAGCACCTCCACTTTCGCCTGCTGCTTCAACCTTTCGACCTCTGTGGGAGCCGGAGGCTCCCCTGTTTCCTTCCTCGCCGCCGTGAGTCCCTTAAAGTGGTACTCGAACCGCCACCCCTCGTCCAGGATGAGGCCCAGATATTTCATCTGGGCTACAAACTGAACCCTGATTCGACAGTCGACTACGGCAATGCTGCAAAACAATATCTAACCTTTATTGTTATCACTACTGAATTTTGATCATAAGTCCAAAAGTTGTATGACTAAGGGACCGTAGACCTCTTTGTTATATTGCACGTACCAAATAATTAAAATGTTCAAATCGACTTTAATCATGTCGCTAATTATTTTGCAGGTAAAATTCTACCAGAGGCAATAGGGGAGGTGGTAGAATATATTCACGTTTGCGACCTGGCACTGGGTCTTTCTCGTACACTGCCTGGGACGATCTTTCCTTCAGAAAGGCCTGGACACGTTCTTATTGAAAAATGGAATCCACTTGGCCTAGTCGGCATCATTACAGCATTTAACTTCCCCGTCGCTGTGTTTGGATGGAACAGTGCTATTGCTATGGTATGTAGATATTGTCTTTAGAATATACGTATATATTTATTAATTCAAATAACAGTTGGCTATAAAGCAATCTGACGTTTTGGAAAGGGAAACATCGTGATACAACCATAGTATCTTGATAAATAATTTTCTAATATTGGTCTTGCAAATAAACACTCAAGTAGGTAGTTGTTTATAACTGGTTAGCTTGTGGGACTAACATTTGAAATACTTGCCAAAAGAAAATGTAATTATGGGCAAAAAAACTTTAAGTATACGCACTTTATTGACGAAAACCTGGCGGTCAGGTATACCTACTTCATAAATATGAAGGTATGGGTAAATTTACAGAAAATATAATGAGAATAAATACGTATTCATAATCAGGTTTGCGGTGACGCCAGTGTTTGGAAACCATCAGACACCACACCACTCACCGCCGTAGCTGTTACTAGGATTGTCGAGAGTGTACTACAAAAGAATAATATTCCCGGAGCGATAGCTTCCTTATGTGTTGGTGGAAGAGACATAGGGCAGCAACTCGTCAAGGACGACAGAATAAAGCTTGTTTCCTTCACTGGAAGTACTGCAGTTGGTCAGCAGGTTAGTTGTATTTTTTTATAGTACACGACATAGTAACGGTCTGATACTAAATACAATACAGTCGAAAAATAGTGTCTTCCTACGAGTGATTGACAATCCATCGCCTGCGTAAATGCCTCTTAGCGAACTATCGGACATCTGATTGATGTTACAGTGTCTTAACCTAATTAAATTGCCGACAATAGTTCATGACGAAGACGTCCATGGAAATTTGCGTCTCACCAATAGGTATTCTTGAAGTATAAAAAATTTACCTACACTGCACTAAGTTTACTGAGTAAGTAATACTGTAAATTTTGTCTATTACGACCTTAGAAACGGTGAAGTGCGTTTACGGAAAGCGGATCTGAATATGACAGTTTGGAGAAAAATCTTTTCATCAATATACACGGGGCCATCTCTAACTAGGATATGCAATGGGTGTTAATTCCGGGGGTGCCGTAGGGCCCACAAGTCGATCGGTGTTCGGCTACAGGTGAATTAAGCCAGCGCCTGCCTGCGCCAGGCCTGTAGCAAATAATGTAGCTGTAATTAATTATTTTGTATGTCAATAAAAGAATTAAACAAACTTAGAGAAAACAACATTAAAAATGTCGTCCACTTGGGAGGGCCAAGCATACTTTTTTGCTTAAGACGCGGAGGACGTAGCATATGCTACATCTGCTAATGGCTAATCCTGCCCTGCATTAAAAATTACTACCTGCACGCTTTCTTGGAATACGTTGCTAAACCCATAAAACATAGGACAATTAAAACACCATACACAATTTTATATAATACAATACTTGTATTGTATGCTAGACATCTGTGTAAACTAGAAAGATCTAAAAAAACCGATAGACCTTGGACACTACAACTAACTTCAATATTTAAACTACAATATGTAATTTAATGTTACAGAAGAAATCAAAATATGTGTTATGTTAACAAGGATGTGAATGCCAGCAGTAATTTTGCTAGAGACAGCACTGATTATAGACTAGATTTATCAAAATTATTATCTACACTAACATTACAAAGCACAAGGGATTGTTCTTTGTTTTTGTTTGTTTGCTTGAATTTGCTAATCTCTGGATGGGCGTAACCAGGATTTTGGAGGGGGTAAAAAAATTTGTTAAATAATTTTTGTACTAGCTTGGCAATATGATTATGTAGCACCTGATTGTAAAAGTACGGTACATCCAAAAAGCAACGGTGACCGTCAATGACAGCGTCCATCAACAGTAGTCGCCGTCATATCGAACTGCAGAAATTATCTCTTCAAGCCTCGTTTGAAGTCCCGATATCATAGTTAGGAAGGAACACGTTGACTGGAAGACTATTCAATATCCGCACAGTACGGCAAAGGTAAGACTTTGCGATATTCTTTATCATTTGGCTTCGTAAACCAGTCCGCATGGGATAAGTTCAATCAACTCTTCAGACCACACACCATCTTACAGACTATAAAACGCTGAGTAAGGCAATGTCCTTTCGCATCTGAAGCAGTTCTAAGTACTTAATGATGTATGTATCATTCACAATGCGGACAACAACCTGTCACAGTAATCTGTAAAAGGAATCAACGAGGTGTTGAACGTAACCTTCCCGGAGTTGCGAACAATATTTTATGTACGGCCGAACTTGAGTCTTATAAAGAAAGTACAGCTAGTCGGGCGTGAAAATAATTGCATTCTGATCAGGATACTAAGTCTCCTGAACATTAATTGAGTTAGAACTGATTGAGATCAGTAACAAGATCTGCCCGCAATCTCTCGGCTTCAATTGGACTACAAGTAGGTATACTGCTTTAACACTCTTGTACCGTGCTCTCATCTGCATAGTAATGAATGGAACCAGAGGCTAATATATTATCCATATTAATTAAAAACAGGGTGGGCGAAAATATATAATCTGATAGAACTCCTGCATTAAATGGCATGAGCTGCGAACTGTATACGTAAACGCAAAAAGTTAGTACAGGCTGTTGGGAAGACCTTATGCTCGAATGTTGGACAAAAGACCACGGTGCAAGTCCCTATCAAACACTTTTGCTATGTCGCGGCTCATTGCCAGGGCCTCGCCATGTTTGTCAATCAACTCCTTCTCCCAGCGATACAGCACGTATGCTACAAGATCACCTGTTGATCGATTTGTACCATAGTTATATTATTGTCAATCACTGATTAAGGAGTCATATTTTGAGGTAGTTGATAAGATCTGTGTTTATGATTTGTCACATGACTTTGCACAAGACTGAAGTTACGGCGATTGGGTAAAAGATGCCACACATTGGCATGTCTATATATTTGGGGCACAATGCCAGGGTCGTAGCACAGACTGTATAGACGTGGCTTGGCTATACTCCAGCAGTTACAACAGTTACGGATGTTAGTCGGATGTTCCACTAGTTTCTGGCTGAAACGGACAACGCACTGGGCATGTTATTATGTATTTGTATTTTTATACGTTGCTTTGAGGGAACTGTCGTTGGGATCTTCATTTGCACAAACTTTGATCTAAGGACGATACGCAGCCTGCCTCTGATTGACAGCGTCAGCGCATTCGTGTTTGAACCAAGAATGTTCATAGTGATTTCTGACAATATCGAAAGAAGGAATATAATATTCCATTTCAAGTCATATCCAAGATAATCCGATCGACACCCGTAACAAGCAAGCGAACGTAAAACATGAAAATCGAAATCATTGTTGAATGATGTTAACAACGTTTCTTAAAATTATTTTTACTCTTTGTTTCAACTCCGACCAAGCATTTACCTATACCTTGCTAGAGGGGCAGCAAAATATTTTTTAATGATTTTAATGCAAACATCCTTAAAATTATATAAGTACTCTTAGTTTCTGGTGCACTCCGACCGAGTACTTATCAATCTTGCTAGAAAAAATGTTGAATGATCTTAATGCAATGTTCTTTAAGATAACTTATTCTTCGTTTTCGGGTGTACTCCGACTCCGACCGAACAATTAGCAACTTCATGCTGGAGAAGCAGCTGCCACCCTGCCCGTATCTGATTACGCCCATAGGAAATCTAAGGAGCGGAGCAGTAACTATGAACATTAACCAATCTAAGTACGGGAAGTGGGAACAATGATAGGCTACAGGGGTCGCTGGCGAATGCGCGGTGGAGTTGGTAGGCTAAATTTAACAATTAAACACGAATGAAGTCCTCGAGCACAACTAATATAATATGAGATTGCATTTATCCACTTGCGTAGGTGGGAGTTGAAGTACAAAGGCGATTTGGACGCCATTTATTGGAGCTCGGTGGAAACAACGCCATCATCGTAAACTCCGATGCGAACTTGGAGCTGCTGTTATCTGCAGCTCTTTTCGCCTGCGCAGGTACAGCTGGCCAACGATGCACAACTACCAGGCGGTTGCTGATCCATAAAAAGGTGATTGTCTAAATTTTGTCAATAGTTGTAATGCAAATTGAATCATGTTAATAAGTTGCTGTCTTGAAGTGACTCCTTCTCTGAACATCCACTAAAATTTATTATAACTGTAATGCTGTTATTGACGAGAGCTTTCGGTGAAGGAAAACATCGTGAGGAAACCATAGCATTTTCTAATGCCCGCCTGGCTAGCTACTACCCTCAACTTGAAAATCTGTTGCCAAGCACAAATAGGTGTGTTCCGGCAGCTGCACATGAGAGCCAGTCTTCCATTAGGTTTAGCGTTTTTATCATCTTAGGCCACATCTTCACTTAACATCAGGTGAGATTGTGGCCACTACACCAAAACTATAACGATAAAAAAAAAGGACTGGGATGTCTTCCAAACCGGCGGTAATGTGTTTACATTCATAATTTCTTTCTTAGGGCCTTTGATTTTATATATAAATTTAAATAAATATATATAAATAAATAGGTATATAAATTTGGTTTATAAATCAATTTAAAGTTTATTTACTGAAGTATCTTTGCAGGTGTACAACGAAGTCGTAACTCGCCTTAAGAAAGCATATGCAGGTGTCATTAGCAAGATCGGAGATCCGCTGTTGTCCGAGACACTGATAGGACCTCTCCACACCCCGGCCGCTGTCGAAGCATTTAAGAAAACAGTTGCAGAGGCCGTTAAGCAAGGAGGAACTATTGAATTCGGAGGAAAGGTTTGTACGCTATGCCTAATTAAATATTTATCCTACAGCTTTTTTATTTCTAGTAAGCTTTAAAACAAACGTTTTTAATTATTATCTTGTATAAAGTGTTATTGACCGTGTACAGTTAGAATGTATTTAATTATTTAAAAAAAAGTATAAGGTAAAGTCACCAATCATGGACAGTATAAGCGATTTTTTTTTGTATTTGCTTTGTAATTTCTTCATTTTTTAATATACATTCTTTGGGACTTGGAGGTAAATGAAAAGCTTTTTTCTCAATCAGTATTAAATGTTTAATTTCATTTTAGAACTCTGTACAATAAAATATTTTAAATAAACAACACTCCTTCTTAGACACCATCAATGGACTGTAATAATCCAGTGTAGGACCCCCAATTATGGACTTTATCTAATAATGAACAGCCATCAATGGACAGTAATAATCCAGTGTAGGACCCCTAATTACGAACAGCTAATTATGGAAATATGTATAATCAAGTAAAAGACAAAAGTATTTGCTATTAACGAAATGCTTCTCTGTAAGCCAACGGGTCAGCTATGTTATTTGAGTAAAAACAATCTAACATTATTATCAATATCAGTCTTATATAATCAAGACAATACTCGAAAGCCAACTTTAAGCAAAATAAAACATCTTTGCACAATTATTATCCAAAAACAATTATAGCATAATAAGACACGAACATAAATTAAATGTCTATGACTACTATTATTGAAAAATCAGTCTCAAAAATCACGTTATTTTCCATTGTGAACAATCTAACTATGTCGTCCTTACACAAATAAGTATAAACAAACCTTTTTAGAGGTTAAAAGGAAATTCCAAAATCAAAACATTCTTATTCAACAGAGATCTATGTCTTCCCTGAGTTTTCAGAGAGACACAACTATTGATAAATATCTGTCTAAAAATATTGTAACAAATAGTAGATAGTTATAGGAACTCTCAAAAAGTAACAAACTCTATAAACCTATAAATATAAACAAAGTATTAAAATTAAAAAATTTACATATAAATGGTAAATATTTTTCCATTTCAGGTACTTTAAAAAAGCCCCTATTGTTGACGGTTTTAGGCGTTTGAATTTTTTCCATTATAGCTCCCCTATTATACCAAATTTGATCTGGAGTGTCGGGCCACCGAAACGTATTTCCTCTAGATAGAACCATTGTGCTTATTTCGTAAGTATTGTTATCAATATTTTTAATCATCCCGGGAAAGGATTCTGCTTCGTATTTAATTATAACATATGTATTTTTCTGAAGTAATTGCAGGGATATGTCTTTTGGAAGAATATTTTCATCTGACTCTAGTGATTCAGTTGTGTGTTTTAGGTGGTTTATCGGGTCTTCTTCAGACAACTCTAAATCTTGGTCACTTTCTTGATATTGTATATCATTTTCTTCTGCTGATGAACTAGATGATTCAATTCTCTTTCTTTTGTTATTTACAGGTTTTGCTACTTTCTTTTTATTTGTAACTTTCTTAGTTTTTTCAGCTATTTTCTTTTTTATTAGTTGCTTTTCTTGTCTCTCTTTTATTCTTTTGTTTTTCTCTTCTTCCTTCCGTTTCTTTTCATTTTCTTTCTTGATCATATATGCTCTCCAACTCTCACCAGTGATTGCCGAAGGAAGACGTTCTTTACTACGTCTTTTTTCATTTCTGGTTCTGGCCAAAATAATGCACGTTTAAATGGCGATGGAATATTTTCTTCCATTACATTTTGTGGCTTTGAAGGCATGAGCTTGGATATAGTGTCATTTGATTCAAAATTCTGAATTTTATTAGGAGTAGTATACATTGTCGAGCAAGCAATATCTTTTGACATAGTATTTGTTGATTCTATAACAGATTCAATACTTTCTTTTATTATATTTTGGGAGTTGGAAGGCAAGGATTTCGAAATAGTGTCATTTGTTTCAGAAGTGTTTGGAGTAGTATGCATTGACTGCTCGGCAATATCTTTCGAAACCATTTTCGATAATTCTAGAACGGATTCAGCTCTTCCGATGTCTTCTTGTAAATCTAGATTGCCACCAACCGTAGTATTCATGTCTGTGCAAACTTGTGACGTACTTGGTCCAAAGTACCTTCCCTGCCTATTTTTTGTGGCCAACACTTCTAGTGGTCTTTCAGAGATGTGGTGAGAGACGTCTAATACGTGTTCAGGTAAACTAGAAATTGAATTGTCAGCTACGGATACCTCAGGTGTTTGTGGTGGCAATAATTCGGATTCTCTTACATGTTCAGGTTCGGAAGAATGCGAGACTTGTATTGATGGCTCCGTGATAGTTGCGGCAACTCTCTGAGGTAAATTTTCATTCAAATAGTGTTTAGTTTTAGCCCAAATGGTATATAACGACAGATCTTCATTCGGAAGCAAGTTCTCAACGTTAGCTCTGGGTACATAGTACAACCTGGTGAATAAATTCAATTTTTCATTTGTAAACAATCTTCGTATTTCTGACTCCAAGGTATTCATAAACTGTTTTGTCGTGTAAATTTTTTTTTCTAATGCTGATGTGGAAACAGTAGCACGGTTTTGTGAACTTATTTTGTTCATGTCGACGTATTCTGGACCAAACGGAAAAAGCCCACTTTTTCGAAATCCGTTTTTTATTGTTTCTGTGGCAATATTTCGCAAAGCTGCCTCAAAGTTTGGAGCAAAATGCTCTCTTTTCATTGTTTGTTTCGGATTTTCCGTTTTCCAACTCTTCACTTGATTCTGCCACGATACCTTCAAAGGCCTAAAGACCGCAACATCCATCGGCTGAAGTAGATGTGTCGAGTTAGGGTATAGAGAGATAACTTCAATCCCATTATGTTTACAAAAATCTGATAAATGCAGGGTCATGTGTGACCTATGACCATCCAAGAGTAATATAACTGGTTTAGGTATATTTTTTTTTCTATCCATGGATTGAACACATTAGTAATCTATTCATAAAAAGTTCTAGCACACATCCAGCCCGAATCTGACCTGCCTATGCACCAGTCTTTTGGTACGCTATTAGCAATTACGGCAGGTAAACGGTATCATTGGTGGAGCTAAATCTCCAGCAGAATTACCAGTAATCAACACAGTAAAATTTTCTTTCTCATCTCCTGATGCTGTATAGACATTTTTTTCACCTTTGCGCACTATGACTCGTCCAGCTTTTGGTTGTAAGTAGAATGCGCTTTCATCAGTATTAAAAATTCTTTCAGGGTCATTTATTACTTCAAGCAAGTCTTTATTTTTAAGGTAACCTTTAATTACTTCAAACCAACGGAGTATGTCATCTTCTGTGACTTCATCTCTCGCTTTACTTAAATTTTGCGCTGTACGTTCAGAGATATCTGGATGCCTTTTTAAAAACGAAGAGTACCATTTTTTTCCTGGCCGATTGTTTGTGAATGGACAGGAATCTAAATTTTTCTCAGACATTATTTTTTGAACACTATCAAGCAATTGTTCTTTGGTCACAGGGAAGTGTTTTTCAGCCATAAAGGCTATCCATCTCACGAGTATCCTTTCTTCCTCATTTGTAAGTACAGTAGCTGGACCTAGATTACAATCAATAGGACTTTTCCCGCTGATTTTATTATGTAAAGTTATCTTTGGGACTCCATATCTTGTAGCGGCAACAGATATTTTCTCTCCTTTTCTTACTTCTTCGATAGCCTTGGCCATTTGTTCTTTTGTGTAGTCTTTTCTTGGTGCCATTTCTAGGTTAAAAATAAATTTGTTTGTATTAGAAATACATTGAACCTATTACAGACACCTAGTCATGGACAGAATGTCCATTATTGGATAGACTAATAATTTATTGCAGATTTCTAGACAAACATAAAGATATAATAGAACAGACGTATGCGACATGAAAAAAAATAAAAATAAGGAATTTCACTTTATGGACACTCTGTCCATGATTGGGTGTAGGTGCTTGAATAATATCCAGTTATGGACACCGGTAATTTTAGGGTTAAAATGACAAAGACATTTTGGGTTATATTATAAAAGTAATGTATTACTATTGATAAATCACTAAATAATATGAATTTCAACAACGACGATACACCTGACACAGAATAAGATGTTGAGTGTACTTACTTGCATCGCGATTCTTGTAATAAATTACGATTTCCGACACCAAATGACACCGCGTAACTAACAACCGTTATGGCCGCAATCAAAATGGGTGTCGGCTGTGAAAAACGGTTGGTATGACAGCTTAAATATTGACACAACTGGTCGGTGTTGACATTTGAAAAAAAATACTCCGCGTTTGCTTAATTTTGGAGATAAATTCAGAAAATGTCCATAGCTGGTCCGCGTCCATAATAGGCGCCTTTACCTTACATGACTTTAGATAGATATATTTTTTGCTTCTCTAAGCAAATGCTATGATGGGTATCGCATCTATGAAAACTAAAATAAGCGTGGGTACTGTAAGTACATATCACTGTGAATAAAAGACCTATCTTTGACATAACATTTATGTATATATGATGTTAACGTGATGTCAAACCAATGCAACTAACAAGTTCATTGCGTATACTTCAATGATCTTAATACAACAATAAAACTATGTATTATACATAACATAATTTTCAATAAATATGACAGAGATCTTAAATATTAATATTACAATCCACTAATTATAAAAAATTACAGAAAATCTAATATAATAAGTAGTTATATCTAGTATCAAATAGAGTCTCCTTATATGTGATCCTTTTAGAAACGCCTAGATACATTTTTATCAACATTGCAACGCAACACTGACATTATTTCTCAAGGTTAAAAAACCTGTTTCGTTATGTAGTTTGCCGGTCATCGCTAGAATACCTTATATATATGCCTAAGTACCTTTGCCTCATACCTTTCTGTAAATCAACTTGTCTGTGGATTAATATTTTCATATAAGGATTCATAACTTTCCAAAAACACTTTTTACAGTAATTATTATTAACCATACCATTAACCATATATTTAAAAAGTAATACAAAAAAAAGGATCAAAATCTATATAGTAGTTTTTGCATGATGGGCGCACATCGATAAACCTCAATTATTTTATTTATATATACAGATAAATACATACGTACATGTGATGTTATGATTATTTATTTTCTGTTTCATGAGTTTAAAGAAGATCTTAATAATTAAATAAGGAGTAAGAGAACTTGTTTAGTGTATCCCTAAGACCAATTTAGATTTATTTCAATTCAATCAGTCAGTTTCACAGTCTTCTTTCATTATGAACTCTATTCTCTATTTATGTAGGTAGTTTCATCACGCAACATGTTTAAACAGGTGTGTGACCTCTGAATGACCGCGTCTCTCACCCCTACTCGTATTCGTACCACTAAACGCGTTGCTAAGCATTATTACCAATAGATCAATGTATGGCGAGTGATATGTATCGTTTTTTATCGACGCAAACATACGATGTATCATTGTCTGTCTTAGAACTTCTTTGAATTAGAAGAACATACATTATAGACCATTATGTATAGTCCGAAGGCAACGTCATGTCACACAAATTATTCTTTACTGAGCCCAAAGAATTTTCATTTAAAAAATCTGCATATAGACAGTATTATAGATACAGGTGTTTTTGTCGACAGGTAATTGAACGCGAAGGGTATTTCGTGGAGCCGACAATCATCACAGGCTTACCACACGACTCACCGTTGGTTAAGACGGAGTGCTTCGCACCAATTGTCTATTGCATCGAAATCCCTGACCTCGACACTGGCATCAAATACAACAACGAAGTCGACCAGGGGCTTTCGTCCAGTCTATTTACTGAAAATTTAGGTGACGTGTTTAAGGTATGTAGACTTATTGCAAATTGTTTTTGAAGTGAAACTTCTTATGCGACTTCCAAGCGTTAAATGTTTAACGCACATTATCGGTCTCTCCTCTTTGTGTGAGCCAGAGCGAGAGAGTAAATGTCGGTGTGTATGTATATTGCACTGTTTAAATAAAATAGAAAATGTCTTTTAAAATGAAGTTTCACTTCTAAGGTCGACCTGATGATAAGCAGTTACCGTAGCCTAAGGACACCATAGGTATCACTAGTGCGTTGTTGACCTTGAACCTTCCTTTTCCAAGGAGATCTGAAAACCCTACTAACCGCAGAAACGCAGTACAAGAATATTTGGCTGCGATGTTCTGTAAGGAAGAGATATTTCACCAGTCGGGCTTTCTTAAGTAGAGCAATCTTCAAAGAGGGTTCTCTGTGCCCTACCACCTTTCAAAAAATATAAAAATTATACTTGTTTTTATTTGGTTTATAAACCATACGTCATACCAGTTAAAAAAACAAAAAAAAATTAAGATGATATACTAAAACAAAATTGTGTTATGTACCTTAAAAAGTGAACACAGCTTGCACAATGAAAAAAATACACATTAAAATATAGAGTAATCTATGCTCAGAAACACGATTTAGGTAAGCTTAAATTTTACTGAAGGCAAAGAACAAGAGAAGGCAAAGAAGGTTTATCGTACCATTATATTCAGAAAACATTCGATATAAAGGAGATGGTTGTCCAAGCCGCCTTACTCTTGGCGCGATTGAGTTCTGAATCGAATCGAATAAAATTTGTTTTGAAGCCATTTGGCACTCTTGAACTCAACACTAGCGCACGATCGAGCTGTGGCTCGAATCGGAACTAACTTCGATCGATTTTTGATCTAGCATCTTTATGTAAAAAATGTTATAATAAAAATAATCCAAGCAAAGATTTATAATACTATACGATGACGTATTATGTGTGTAGTGTGACCGGATATAGATAACGACGTGAATATGATTCGATCTTCGCAGCTGAGTGCCTTCCGCGTTCGCCCCCAAGCCCGGTGAAGCTGTAAAAGCCGCAAAGGCTCCAGGGCCCCTAAGTCTAACAGTAAAGTCAGTTCGAAAAAAAAAATATGATTCTATCGTAACTCGATCTTGATCTTCGATTCGGTTTGGTTCAAGAGTACGCTTGTAGTATCGAGTTTGAATCAAAAAATAAATCGAATTCGAATAAGTTTCAAGAGTAACCACCCCCCTACAATGAGGTTCATTTTGATTATAACACTTTTCAAACACTAATATTTAATGATAAGGTCACGAAAAACTGTCGTTTTTCAGTGGATCGGACCACATGGCTCAGACTGTGGTATCGTGAACGTGAACATACCGACCAACGGTGCGGAGGTCGGCGGTGCCTTCGGAGGTGAGAAGGCAACGGGCGGCGGTCGCGAGTGTGGCTCTGACTCCTGGAAGAACTACATGCGCCGCTCAACTGTCACCATAAACTACTCGGGCGCTATTAAACTCGCTCAGAACATTAAATTCGGTGACGAATAAAAAAAATGCTTGACATAGTATCACAAAATACATAGGTACAGAAAAAAACGGTTCCGGACGACCTTGAAATTAATTCCCTATGCTCGACTGGCATACAATATTCTATGTAAATATCCATTAGGAATTTCAATTAAAACATTGATTAAGCGAATTTATTTTCATAAAAAAACCATAATGTTGGTTACTGAAAATTACGTTGATTAAAAAACATTAATTCATTTCGGTTTAACGTAACTACCTGTGCCCGCGTCTGCACTCGCGTGTACTACAGATTTATTGTTTGCTAAGTATCGTGATAATTTTATTTTTTCATAAACACCAACTACTATTTTAAGAAACAACAAAAAAAATATTTAAATCTGGGTATCTAGTATTGTTTTTGCGTGATGGACGCACAACGGTAAACCTCAATCGTTTTATTTATATAGATTTATACAAACAATAATACGAAAATGTACATAGGACCAATTTATTCATTGTCATTTGAGAATCTAGTCTCTACACAAAACAATAATTACGGATGTATATCCGCAAAGCGCGGACACTCGCGACTAGCGTTCGACCGACTTGATCCGAAATCCTTGTACGTACGCGTCTATGTGTGCGTGTGCCGTTATCAGTCGTATGGAGCTAGCTTTCTGTACCTATCTATTTTATGATAGTACTGTTGATTATTGTTTACTTCAAGTTAAGCTCATAAAAATGTATGAATAAATACATTTGAAGACTGATTTTGGTTCATGAAATAAAATTTGAAGAAATATTACAATACATTTATTAAATCTTCTGTGATAAAATCATTATTATATATTTTACATAAATGGGTACTAATGGTAAACAATCTAATTTACATTTATTTCATAAAATATTATGTTAGTTACCTATCTCGACAGGTATTGCGTATGTAAACTATAAATATACTTCATGATAGGTTACTTAATATTTAAAAAAACATAGAATATGTGTAAATAAATTATTATACACTTTTAACCAATATTTGGCAACGCCAAGTGATGCTGTCAAATACTGATCGTTTACTATACGCTTACTGTTTAAATAATTATACTATGCGTTTCAAACTCGGACTAAAGAATAGAATAGACAGACGTTTACAACGCGCGAGTGAAGTCATCTAAATGTAATACCAAACAGCAAAGGAATACCATTTAGTAATTATGCCGTTCTGCGTAGTGAAAAAGTGTAAACATACTTCAACCAATCAGAAAAAGCATAGTGGACTGTAATTTGATACGTAAGTATTAGAAATACAATACATTTCTTATTATTTTGTAATTATCTTATTCCCCACAACGGAGTCGTACGGTGTTAACCACAGTCAACTTACCAGGAAAAAATGAAATTTGATTTAAATTTTTAAGAAAGTATAAATTTAGATATTTTTATTAATTAACTGTTTATATAACAATAATTAAATAAAATTAACGTGAATCTCAATATAGTTTCTAAAAAAAGTAATTTCCTATAAAATTTTCAAATAGGTTATAAGTAAGGTATTTTCATGATATTACCATAAATGTAAAAATATATATAAAAATCTGTAAAAGTACACACTTGTGCCTGTACTTTTTACGCGGTACCTTTTCAATATGTAAGGTACGTTACTCACCACGCATGCCTTTTCACAATACACTATTTAAAACTAAGACATTATAATATGATGATGAAATGAATTTAATACATTATTTTTTAAATCAGATTTCTAAGATATCCGAGTTTACGAAACAAATGGGTCTAGATACATTACGTAAGAATGAAGAGGATATAGATGACGGTTATTAATATTGAAACCATTATCATAAATACTTCTGAAAGGCGTAACTGACACATATATGTACATGTAACATTCAAATTCGAAATTAGAAACCACTGTTCGAAGTACAGAAGCAAAAGGGGAGTATGACCGAAATTGATGCAAAATCAAGGTTTCTAATTTGGTTTTGTAATATTAAAATGTAAACAAATAATTTTAATGGTTAATGTTTATGTTATTTATAATAACATAAAAACTTTTATATTCATTTAAAAATATTTTTGTTTTGTCGGGATTTTAAATATTTTGATAATACAACGCACACAATCACAACCTTATACATATACTACCGGTACGCACGCAGGTAGCTTAAGCTGGTTTCACCTGTTTGTACTACGCGCCGTGTCTATATTATTCTTTTAGTCTATGGTTTCAAATAAAAAGACAGTATACATATAGATTTTTGTCAAGTAAGTCGGAAGCTTTATCCGCTTGCGCTTGCGTAATGGTTAGTTATAGGTAAATACAATGATTTACAATAATATTGCTCCTCAGTACATCTAAAAAAAGACCATATGCCTATCTCTTACACATAAGCCTCAATAAAGTATTTTGAGACAATAATTTATCGAAAATTGATTTATGAGCATTATTATTAGGCATGGCATATTATTCCTTATGAACGAAAGTTACTTCATCATCAAGACAATTTTATGAAGATAAACTTTGCCCTTTATAGCATGTTATTTGGATGCATAGTTAGGGAAATAATGGAAATTTAAAATAACACTCAGCTCGGGTTTGTGACTATGGTTGTAGTGACGCGAACGAGCCGTGTGAGTTGTGACGCATAAACCTGGCCACCCGATAATATTGTCTATACTGAAGTATTACATATCATCAATGAGGGATTTATTTTAAATTATACGCGGGTGATACCGCGGGGCATAGTTAATATACACATAAAATACAAGGGTTTATATTTGTATTCAAATTAATTACAGATTAACCTCTACTTTGTCAATATCTCATTAACAATGAGAAACAAATTGTGCAAAAAGAACGGTTACAATTTAGAATACGTACAAATTTTCTAAATTAATAACCTAATTGATTGGACACAATTTTTCGTAGTGTAGAAATAAGCTATTTTTTTTCAACATAGGCATTTTTTTTTATATTTTATGTTTTTGTTGCTGGCCGTACAATTTTGACAAGTAGTGAGTGAAGTTAGTGCAAACGCGATTATTGCATTTGATACGCATAGTATCCTGTGATAAATAGATATAAAGATAAAATATTATATTACATAAACGTTAACAATGTGGATGTTGTAATCTCCATAGATCGACAGCGATGTCAAGGGATTGTTTGCGGTGAAACTTGTAAGTAGCAGGCAGATCGTAACGCAGTTCAGCTATCACGCTGCCCTTTATACCCCACTCTTTGATTTTCTTCATTATGTGTGACCTTTATCATAGGAAAGTTATTTCAAGCTTGCTTTCAACATTATGTTGACAGTGGAAGGGCTAACTGACTAATGTGCACTTGATAAACTACACGTAATTCAATTACCCTTTCCACCATTGATATCTATGTATAATATAATAAAACTAAAGAATTGTTTTATTTGATTGTTTGTTTAAACGCGCTAATCTCTGGAACTACCAGATTCGAAAAGTTTTTTTGTATATGATAGTCAGATTCCTGAGGAATAGTATAGACTATATGACTTCACGCTACGACCATTAGGAGCGGAGCAGTGACTATTAAAGTCAAGCAATCTGACAAGCTGTAGGTAAGTACGGTAAATGGAACGATAGGGCTACAGAGGCACGTTGGCGGAGGCGCCGCGCCGTGGAGTTTGTCGAATATATTTAACACGGGTGAAACCGTGGGTTACAGCTAGTGTTTATATATGTGTCTAAACTCTGCTTAGTTAATTAATCAGGAACCAACAAATGACTGCATAACTGAAGTCAAAATCTATTAAAGCTAGGCTCAATTGTTAATCATAAATTGGACCAAAAGTTATATGAGTTGGCAACACTCATAATCAGTTCTACAGTTCACTTTTAAATTATGTTTGTGACAGTGTAACTTGTTTGTAGCGCGGAATAAATGGGTGGATCCTTTTCGAATTTTTAAAAAACGTCTCTACTACGCAACCTTTTTCTCGATAATGATAGATAATGTAGTTTGCTATAAATTAAATAATATATAACATACATAACATATTCACAAACACACATTTGAGAAAGAGGCAAACCGAGATATCAGAACAACAAATTTGGGGTCTACATTTAGCTATGCGTGTTTGAAAACCATGTGCGACTATGTGTGAGTAATGTTGCCAGGGTAATGAAAATACGTTGTTTTTTTTTTAAATTCACAGATATACCACTCCAGCAATGTAGTCATTATCCATTGACCGTTATCGTAAAACGGATTTTGTATTTGAAATTATGTACCCAATGACCTATACAAACCACATTTCACCCAGATTAAGTTTATAGCTGCCATCTAGATTCTTTAATTATCAATATTTTTTTCTCGGCTCTCCCTATGATTTTTATGTCAACTTACCATACTTATTACTAATGCTTCCAATGTCATAAGCGTTACAAATTTTTGCAAGCACTTTGGATTTGAGTTTTTTAAATTGTTTCTGGGTTAGTATCAGTATTTTCTTTGTTGCCAACCTTTTGTGTTCTACATCCGCCTTTTTTGAGATCTATGCTCACAAACTTTACCTGTTTATAATAGTGCGTATAGTAAAATATAGATAAATAGTATTATGGCATCTCACTGACCTTGTAGAAGTCTTGTGTAGAGAGTAAACAGTATCACAGCTACATTGGATTCCCGTTTGAAGAAACTTCAAGTCAATACCGGAATTGTTCTTAGTACCGAACGGCGGGTTCATAACTACCGTGTCAAAATAATTTTCCCACCTATTATTGAATTAATTACAAATAAATAGATTCCTTATTCTATAATACTGTCATGAATTTAGGTCATGCAAATTTGACAATAAAAACACTGATCATATGCAGCGAGTCCTCAAGTCACACTATGGTCTATACTCTTCTTAATATAATAGTGGGATACACGAGAACCGAAGATAAGGGAAGAAAAAAATATTGTGCTTGTAAACTCTGTGTGTCTGAACTGTTTTATTACATAATTGACTAAAAACTCATTTTCATTCATTATGGACTATAGTTTTGAATAATGACACATCAACAACCAGTTGCCATGAAATCTTTACAGCACCATAGATTAAAAGCCCTTGGTCATTATTAAATTAAATTATAAATAGAAAAATATGAAGGTCATCAAACACGATTGAGATCTCTTCTGTGAGCCCTATATACTTAAGGGACCTTCGGATTTTATTATCATATTGCTATCAAACCAGAATCTGCTTATATGGATTTAAGCTTAGCTTTTATGCGTTTGGCACTCTCATGTTGCCCATTGCATTCAGTTATCTCGAAGTGATTTCAAAATACTATACCTGCAAGAATTTGCATTGAGAAAATCACATTGTAAAGCATCAATATTCGAGATTTCCGTGTAATTAATGTTTCCTTTGAAAACTTCAAGTGCATCACTATCAATATCTACTGCTGTGACTGATCCTGCTCCAAGGAGAGAAGCACCTATACTGAGAGTCCCAGGACCGCAGCCTGCATCTAGTACTAATTTATCCTCTAGGTCTCCATACTGAGTCTGGAAGTTAAGAATTAAATTTATTGATTTATATTTGGTATTGATTTATTTATGAAACTTCATAATTGGTCCTATTTTATTTATTACTTTTATACTACCTTGAGGAAGATTCTACACAAATGATGTAATTTTGCAGAAACACTTGCAGTGGGCCTAATGGGATTGTTAGGGACAATTTTATACAAGTCACCATTTTTTAATTTTCTTAGGAGATGTATTTACCAAAATCCATTCTTAGTGCTCACATACTTTTTTAAGAACTTCTGCTTCTAAATCCACCAGCACAAGAATTTTATTACGTAGATTAGCACTATCATATAAATTTACTCAATTAACAAAGTAACCTCATATAACAAATATACATTTTTAAGATTCAGAAAAACTACAGTGAGGATATATTCAAAAAGAACATTAAATATTGAAATACTAAATGTAATAATCCTTATTATTTAGTTTGTATTGTTGAATATATTATGTATAGTTTTAGTAACAGAATATATTAAAATTAAAAAAAAAGGCCAAAAATTAGTAAAATAGTACAGAAATATACATACAAAGTAAGCATATACAAACAATAGTATTTTGTTTATACAAAGCTTAAAAAATTCATGTCTAAGGTATGCTGATTAATGTTTCGCAATAGATTTTTCAATTTCTATCAACTATGCTAAAGTAATAAAATACTTAGTATACTTACTTGTATTGTGTATAAAGCTACAGCTGCAATATGAGCTGGAGTCTCATATTGTTCGTACTTTATTTTTGGGTCTAAAAAACCTTGCAGATCTTCTAAGTGACCTTGCAATACTTTCAGTTTCATGATTGACGCCATTTTTATTTATTATCAAAACGAGGTAACACTGGTAATATCTGGTTGCCAAATGAAGAGTCCTGGGACACAAAGTACCCACAAGATGTGGCGTTAGCGTGTTGCAAGGCTGCTCTATGACTCGTATTTATTATATTAGCTTCAGGTAATTGAGGAAAACCCTGTAACAACATTTATTAAGAGTATTATAAATTTGCATGATTAAATTGTCTATTTACTACACTTACCAGCAAGCACAATACCATTCTAATATATACAAATATTGCATGTAGATGAGAGATAACAAATACCTCCTTAATACTGTACTCAATAATTAAAGAGGCCATAGCAAACCCAAACTACAGAGTGTGGAGAATCTAATACAGAACAACAGATCAAAAAGAAGTGGTTGGATGTGGAACTCAGTTCAAGTTGGAGTCATATTCTCAACCAGTGGTTGTAAGTGCAGTCAATATTCTCCAGTTTCCAATAAATTGCTGTTGCTAAAGATTAAAAAATCAGAGGTATAAATAAGGAACTTAAGGTGTCTATTGTTGAATCGTAAGAGAGGTAGGGCAAAGATTTTTTTTTGGAGTTATCTCTCTACTTGGGGCTGTCGGACTGGTGGAATACCTTCAGCCTACAGAAGATCACAGCCAAATAACCTTGTGTTGTGTGTAGGGTCTCCAGGACTCCGTGAGGTAAGAGAGTTCAGTTGTGATACCTATTGTGGTATTACAGGCGTCCATAAGCTACAGTAGCCGCTTACCATCAGGTGGACCATATACATGTTTGCCAACTTAGTTGTATAAAAAAAACTTAAGTTCTTTGGTGTGGTCAAGTCTTCTTAAATAACCATAAAATGAACACACTAAGGTTAGATATATTAAACATACACAACAAAATAACATTCAAATTTTCAATTTATATTCTTAAAAAAAAAAAAACACGTATTTCAAAATTAACGAATTACAGATACAAGGTTTAAGAGACAAATATTGTTAGTAGGTTGATGAATAAAAGTAGGTAAAACAACATAGAGGAAGAACCTGTTCCTAGCACAATTAAAAATGTGATCAGGGGATCCATCGTCCAAGTCGCATTCACAAAGTGAATGAACCCAATTTGGTGTAATTATAGATTTTATCAAAACCATTAATTTTTAAATTAATGTTAGTGCAGTAAATTTTATACATACAGCAGTAGCAGACACAGGTGGAATAGAACACATAGGCAACTGGCTGACAGGATTTGGTTGTGTAAGCGATATAGAAGTGGCAGTAAGTGGCGCTACAGCACCCTGTTTCAGAAGCATTTGTTTTTTCAACTGTAGTTCTTCTAATATCTTTCTGTTTGTTAACTCTAAAAAATATTATTGAAAATTGTATTAGGACAATCAACAAACTTATTCTTCGTTATGTAATTTAATTTTTATTTGTCTTTTATGTAATTTATACTTAACCTCTCTGCGCGTTAGGTTGGGGAAACGCCATCTAATAGTATAGTACCTATGTAAATATACGCAAATTATATGCAAAATAAAATAGTTGTGTTTCACTCAAAATGTAATCAAACTATAAAGCACATTGCTCAATTAAACAATTTCTTAACCAATTTGTTTTTGTTTTCGCCAGTTTTTGACAACTTAGCAACTGACATTTCTCCGTTGTCGAGTTTTTTTTCTTATTTAATGTAATGGCTACTGGATACATATACTTCAAGCTAAAACTTCGTACTTTTTTTTCTACTCTTATAACTTATCTAATATACTACTATTATATATTCTATAATCAAACTATATCAAGGAAAATAAAAAATATCGTCTTTTTTTTGTAGTCTGTACTGTAGTACTGTATTCCGTAGTTTTTGGTCATTGTGGTCTTTGAAATACCGGTATCAAAGTGACTACCCTTGTTCGCGAAACTCAAAATTTTCATAGCAAACCGCCATAAAGTTTAGAATTTAATTTTTTGACTGCGTTTTGAAATTAGCGCTGATGATGAACTTTATTTTAATTTTTTTTTACAATAAATCAAACCCAGCAACATGTATTTTACATAACTAACAAAATTCTTTCTCATTTAGACTAATTCATTTATTTTTCTAACTTATTTTTTAAAATAATTATTGGTGACCCATAAAAGCGCACTAGTAAAATTTAGTACTTTTACGAAAACAGCGCGCAACGTAAGGACGAACATAATTATTATCAACCATGGTATTTAGATACGTTCAGAGAAATAAAACATTTTTTTTATATAAAAGCATTTATTTTAAAACAATGTAGGTAATAATATACTTTCTGATTCTTGGCAAAACAGTCTCACATAAGCAAGTCAACATTTGGCCTCTCTTAGTAGTAAACATAAAGACTAACATGCGCTGCCATAACTCGCAAACAAATAAAACTGAAACATCAGATAAATAATCATATAAAAAGGACAAATATAAAATTATTCTGTCTACATTGCAGTTAGCATTGCATCTCGGTTGAGCAATCTTACGATATTAATTTGTTTATTAAAAGTAACATTATTCTAAATAAAAGGGAACATTAACTTTACTAGAATTGACTCACAATATTAGCGATATATATTTAAACAAAAAATCATCTACTGCATCTAATTAACAGTTTTTCACAGACGCAGACATTACAGTCCACAATGAGTTCGTGGTTTTATTATGTATTTGATAAAATTTGATAATAAATGCACAACAAAAATATAATTTGAGTTGCCTTTGTCTTTTACGTTTATAAAAATAGGTATATAACAATTTAGAAATAATTATAACAGTTTTTATTATATATAAACAATTTGGAATAATATTGCACGAGCTCGAAAGCTAAACCATAATGTGCATTTTTATAAATATTAAAATATAGTAACAAACCAACACTATCCATTACTCTAGGCTACTAATGACTTAATTATTCTGGTCGACAACTTTCAATACTTAAAAGTATTTAATTTAGAAATAAATTATCATGAATAGAAAAGGTACTTCTTGACATGAATAAACTAAAGAATTTGATTGTGTGAGATCTCTACAGTTTGATTTTAATACACATAAAAAAAATCATATAAACCAAAAGTATGTGTATTCGAAATTCTTAACAGCTTATCGATGTCGACCAAACTTAACAAATATACGCAAACTGGTAGATTTAATAGGATAATAATGACAAAAGCATTTTAAATGTTTTCTTTAGGACCGGATATAGGGAAAGAATTAGTATTTCCATTAAATTTCTTTAAATAAAAAGCACATGTGCTGGTAAAGAAAAATGTTCACATCCACGAAGAACTTTTCTAAATATCTCAAAGTTTAAATACCTAAAAACATCAGATCCATCCCTGGATTTCATTTAACACAATAACAAACTATCACATGATTTTAACAATCTTTCTGCACTAAAGTAATCCTACCAGATATGTATAGTATCTGTAAGTCATAATATTCCTTGTTAAATAAACCCATATGATTAAATTCCACCACCACCATATTCACAACCCCCTCACCACGAAAGTGTTGGTTTGCTAGGTAATATATTTTCACAGCACAGGAACAAACACATTCTGGACTAAATAAAATCTGAAAATGATAACAACATTTGTTTTTTTTTTAAAGACTAGCACGTAATTTTGGCACAACGCTGTGTCCCCAAAGAGCACAGTGGCATCGATGTTGTTCTCATTATTATAATAATATCTATGATTATTCCCTTCAGTGAAAATAAAGAAGTTCACACAAACAGACGCGGGCAGGACTAGCATTTGCATGCTTCAATTCGGTTCAATAAACGACGATCTTAGTAATAACGAGATCGATAGGGGGATCGCCGGTGTTGCCAATGTTTGCAAGCTGCCCGTATCTATTTGATTATTTCACAAATTAGGGTTTCACAAAAGCTTTCCCCGAGCGACACTAAAAATCAGGAACAATGTTATTTGAATTTCAAATATAATACAAATAGCAAGCAAGGGAAAAATTAGCATATTTTTTTAAATATATATATCAATATTTGTGCCCAATGGTGTCATGTTCGATGTATCGTTTCTAAATTTATTTATGAAACCCTATAAAAACAGCAAACGATCTAATCGTCCGCCGTCACATGGACAGCTGCCATACAATAATAAAATGCAAAATAATATATATTAAAATTTAGTAAAAAAAAATATTATCGTATATAATTAAAAAAAAGTTATTTGAGTAAATAAATTCTCTTGTTCCATTGCTCATTCTGTGCTATATAAAACAGAGTGTAAAAATAATTCTAAAGCCTAGTCTTTCTTACGTACACATCACAGATTAAGAGAAAAAGGCAGATGGAGCCTGACAAAATACGAAAATGTCCCTAACAATTTTAGTATTAGTATTCAATTTGAAAGAAAACGTCATGCAATGTCAGCCCCTTGTATGTTTAATATTATATAAAAATTTTGCCGTCTTATGCGTAATTAATCAGCAAAAGTTCTTCCTGAAGACAAGAAGTTTATTTTGATATTATTTTCCTTGTTATTTGTTACCGATTACCAAACTGCAACAGTGTTGATAAGTTATAATAAAAAAAATTCTTGCCAGTTTCAGTAAAATAAATGTATTTAGCGTTGGTAGATCATTTTATTTACAACCTAACTATCATGAACCCAAAGGTAGGGATTTAATATTTGTCACGTACTAGTTAGTTTGACAACGACCTACAAACACTGAAAGAGCGTTATACTTCCAAAGTAAAAATGATAGAGAATCCTGGACAATTCTGTGTACCAGTAAAAATCTAAAATCCAAGATGGTCGCAAAAAATTTCAAATGCTTACGACATCGGAACCATCAGGCATAGGTTAGGTAATAAATATTCATTGATAAGGAAAAAATCAAGATGGCAGATATAAGTTTAGTTGAAAATTGGTATGTAAAGGTCCTTGGGGCCCTTTATTTCAAGTACAAAATAAGTTTTTTGATGTTGATGCCGGATGATAGAGTGACGAATACACTACTGAAGTGATAAAAAACAGTAAAACTTATTTTAACTATCCTGGCAACATTATTCACACGGTCATACGTGTACTAAATGCATGTCCCACTTTTGTTGCTCGTAAGGCTCAATCTGCCCTTTTACCAAATCTGTTGTACACAACCCTGCCCGTAGGTGAAGTTACCGAGTTATTTTTGGCAATTCGTTTGTATTTTTCAGCCATAGTTTTCTATAGAATATACGTATCAAAACTATTCTATGGTATAAAATATGCACAGAGTACCGTGCACATCAAATGCTAACGGTGTATAATATGTCACGATTACGTTTATTTTTACACTCTGCCACAATGAGTATTATACCTCAACGACACTCTTAAATCCCAACAACAGTACATGTCTAACACTTTCCCTGTATAAATACATTATAGTCTTGTAAAAGAAACCTTTGAAACCTCATAGGTCATTAACACTACGTGAGAAATTACCACAAGAGCATTACGATACAATATATTGCTACAAGTTAACTTATCATTTGGCACTAAAATAACATATTGCATCTCGAGCATTCGTCACAAAGTATTTATACTTGCGAATTAATTTTAACTCTCAATTTTATATCTTCTAAATTACAATTAATTTTATTTTTACGTTTTTTTTTCTTGTTTAATTTTCTAATGATATCGTTTTGTTGGGCCGAAACGTTTCACGTTCAATGCGAATGTTTTATGAGCTACTACAGGGCCGGATAAGCCATACAGCAGAAATAGCAAATGCTACGGGCCCCAAAAAGTGTGGAAATCTCAATTTCTAAATTAGATCAAACAACACTACAAAAGTTGTTTTTGCCTTAAAAAAACCTAGGGCCTCCAATAACATTTGCTACCTAGCCCGCGCTGGCTTAATCCGACACCGAGTTACTACAAAAGAAAAAAAAATATTTGAAATATATTGAGCAACAATCTTCACATTCCCCATCAGCTTCGATAACTTAAAAAACCTCGATTTTAGTATGGGAATGTTTTCTATATCGAACATTAAATATGAAATCAATAGACAAGACGCATTAACGGCAAGTTAAATTTGGCAAAATTGAGCATTAAGACTTTCAATTGGCATCGTAAAGTATTAATAGGTTTTATTATGTAGTACTGCATGACTACGTATATATCCTAACTCTGGTAACTGCAACTTATTTCGTAGGTACACCATCTCTTAAAGTTGACTGTTTTCCACGCGATAGTAATGTTTTCTGTACCATAACCTTCAGACCATAACGACAGATAGGTCACATTTGTGTTTCGCTTTCAAATACATCGAATACATTGAGCTATATGTAAAAGCCTCATTTTTATGAATACAATATATATGTAACTAAAGTACGTTTTTTATTCCCACGGAGTAAATTGACATTTCATGTGTTGCGAGTTTATTATGTTTTTAATAAATAATACGAGAAATTATTGTACGTGTTGGCAAGTTTTTCTGAATAAAAAATTGAAGCCTCGAAATTTGTAAGCCGAGTAAGGCAGACAAAATCGCGTCTCTCGTGGGCCTACCGAAGCGTTTTTTTTTGTAATTTGTTCGCTATACATATGCACATCTTATAGTTTCCTCAATTATGTAATGGTAATAGTAAATTATCGGGTACGCCGAATAACAGAAAATATTACAATTAATACTTAAATAAAAACCCTCAATTCAGTATTTAAAATAATTCGATTCAATTAATTGTACCGTAAAATATACGGTAGCACAACACTACAAAAATAAATGTTGTATTTTCAAGTTTGGCATTAGTGGTTGTCAATTTAATCTGTAGAATTAAAAAAACGCACCATAAGCAAATATATTATATCTAATTATATTAGTAAATATGAAATACCCCTTAAAGTGTTACCAAGTGAAAGAAATTAGATATGTAATACAGTTAACACAATTATTGTCAACTATTGCATTTTTTTAAATACTGCGATGTAAATAATTTTATTATTTTTGCATACGATATATCTTTTATCACTAATAAGGTAATCTTAAAACACTGACATTAAGTATATATATAAAAAAAACTATAAAACATTAATGTCGTTTCTTTTCACATATAAATATGTTTTTATTACACTTTCGCGTTGATTATATTAAATCCGCCTCTAAACAACATTAGGCAAAGAGGAACTATAGATTGAACAATTTTCTTTAGAGACATCTACTTGGCTTTTATTATCTATGTAACATATTTTTAGCATCATGTGACATTAGAAAATCCATGACGGCCTTTCAGTCGTTGTGATCTGATATGATGATTATGTTGACTGTACAAGACGTAAAAAATGTTAATCGTTACATTTAACTAAGTATTGTAAATTGATATGACGTATTCAATATGTTTATCGTTGCGAGGACTGTTCAAAAGAACGTTATAAATGACCACGAACATTTCGAGTAGGTAATTATTATTTTCAATTTACTAACTACATTTATAACAACTTGGTTAAAATAGCATTTAAAAAAATGAAATATCTTTTTTATCAAATAATAGTTATTGCTTTTTTTTGATATGATAATTACAGCTATCTTCACATGTGTTTGTGTGCAGGGCCGCTCGTCACTAACATGTGACGTATCGTGCGTGCGTCACGTGCGCTACACGTGTCATGGCGGTACGTGCGTCCGCGCGCGCGCGACCGCGGCCTGCCCCTCCCGAAACAACTTACGTTCACGAAATCGTACCGTCTGTATAATTACGTAATAACTCTTAAATGTATATTTTAAAAATATGACTGCTTTATATCCATCATGATCACAGCTTTCCATAGACTTTACATTATACGAACCTGACACGCCAAAATATATTCTTTAACATTTATACCTATAAAACGAAATGACTATAATATCTCTACGTTAGCTCTAAAAATTATGCCATTTTGATATAATTACTTTGCGATTGCAACGGTCCCTCGTACAGCACTTAAATGCCTCATATACAAATTTAACGTAATCACGAAAATGACTCGATTTATATAACAACGTAAATATAAAGAAAGCGACGAACGGGCGGAGTCCGTCATAATTTTAGATACAAAGCGGCAGTGTTCGCGAAAATTCGTGCAATAGAACCTAACTACAAAACACGTCTTAGGAACCTGATAAATTATTGCTAGAGCTTCGGCGCGAGTCGAGTCCCTCGCCTCTCAGACGACGCATCCCCGGCGCCGCCGGCGGACACATAACGAGATAAAATCTTATCAGTAGCCAATAGAAAAATATCACCTAAATAAATATGAATATTTGACACGGGCGATGCCATCGCGATGCCGCACAAATAAATATACATCTGTCGGCGCGATCGCGATCGCGACTCTCGCCGCGCAACTCCCCGACCGCGGTCGGCGGCGAACTAACGACTCACTCTCTCCACATTTCTTCTTTTTTTTTGGTAAAAAATAACAAGATTATGAAATTGATATGCAACGCGTACGCGAGGCGGCATCACTGCGGCTCGCCTTCTGGCTCGTCGAGCGGCGCACGTGAGTACTCTCCTCCCCCGCCCCCCGTGCCGCTGCCGCCAGCCCCGCCCCCCGCGGCCGCCCCGCTCCCGGACCCCTTTGATGACTCGCTACACGACAATAATAAATATGTATTAACACATCGACTTTCATCATCTGATCACTTCACTTATTGATGAATAGAATTTATTCAAACTGTCAAAATATAGGTTTTTATCACAGCATATTGGCAGAACCTTGTTCGAATGATGCCAAGATGTTGCATGACTTAGTAGTGCTATCTCATCAGCGACTCTCTTGATTTAATCCCAGAAGGAATAGGATACAAACAAATACAATAATGAGTTCTACGTGAGTCCACAAGTCTTGTAGGTAACGTTGTTGTAATACTATTTACCCGCGACCTAAATGTAATTAATCGACATCTTCAACCTAGACTGGCGAGACTCTTATGTAAGAATTTTAATAGTTTTATATATATTTACTATGAAATGAAGTACTTAAAAAGCATTTGTATTTTAGCTTCAGTACCCATACATACATACATTATTTCACAATATGTTTGTTTATAGCAACGCTATATCTTCCTTTACGAAGAGTAATGTGTAGTAATGTCCTGATTAATGATTTCAAGCATCATTTTAGATCTTATGTCCCTCGCTATTCTCGAAAAATAGACAAGTAGTTTAAAATTAATGTTTTCGTTAAAAGTATATTTCAAGATCGATAGATGGCATTCCTAACGAAAGTATATTCGTCTGACATGTAGAAGGCGCCATCTATTAACAGCCTGTTTAACTAACATGACAGTTGTTATTTTTAGTTACATTGAAATATTCGTCGTTATTGAATACTCGTTATACTTACAAATTGGTGTAAGATGGACGTGCAGTAGACGACGGGGCTTCGTCGCACGGCGGTGGTCTTGCTGCCGCGCTCAGAAGGTAGTTGGTCGAATCACTGAAACAATTCGAGAGCCTACTTCAAATTGTATTACTGTCTCGGGTTACGTCGTACGGAGCCGAAATTCACTTCAGGAAAAAAGAAAAGATTACTATTACGCCTTTTAATTAGACGGATATATTATTCTTAATACAAAGTGACACGCTTTGACATGTCGCGTTCTAGAATCATCTCAATCATCCGGTTTATGTCCAGTAATCAAGAGGGGTGGGAGAGATCTGTACTCGATTATGACCACCATTCACATGACTATCTTTTGAGTTATCGCGTTTCGTGATCACCTAGTGTATATCCAACCGCCGGCATGACAGTGACGACTGTCGTTGGATCGCGGAACTCTCGGTGGTTGCCGTTGTTTTTAAATTGTACTGTGCTTGTGCTACAATAGAAAAAAAAAACCTAAAATCCTTCACTACAAAAATTGGTACTTAAATATGAGAAACCTAGAGATCAATTTTCAAACACGGAACTTAATTATCTTAGTTATATTAAATTAGGAACTACTGGGGAGGATGGTACATAATACCTATAATAGCTTGCAATAGTTTTAGTAACTGACAAGTTCGAAACACAGGTTGATTGTACTTTTTATATTTCTCTACTAAAACGTATACTCGAATGTTGCTCGCTTACCGAAATTAGACTTGTTCTATGGTTCGGCATTGTCGAAGTTGGCATATAATCTTTTTACACAAGCCGATTGTAAAAACGCCGATTATTACTTTTCATCTTATTTTTCGTATATAAATACAACAATTCGCAAGTAGACAAAATGTTAAAAAATTAAATTAATTAATGATATTGGTTTATTGGTAAAAAATCTAAAACTTACAAATCGGCAAAGAAATAATTTTATCTTGAGAAAATTGAGATTTTTTTGTCTGGGAGTCACGTGACTTGAAACTTCAATCAGAAAATGTGACGTCATCATACAATACTTCTATACATAGTTGAGTGTTATTCTTATTAGGTTATTTTGTGACAAGTGACTCTAAAATGATTGCTAAGTGTAGAAATAGTGACTTTAAATTAATAAAGGTGCTGAAGAAATTCTAGTATACTCGACTTTGCACATAATATTTCTCACTTAGTTTTATTTATTGAATGATGACGTCAACCGCCATCACATGAGCATAATGCCGTGTTCTTGTGTTTTCACCGTGTATCGAACGCTTTCTTAAGCTTAGTTTCCATTTGAACTACGTACTTGTAATGCTAGTACCAAATTAGTATTTTTTTAATATGGTTTGTATCTAAATGTGACGCTTTCTAAAAGATACGTCCGATTTACGCCTGCACGCGACTTGAAACGGTAACTGAACCGTTTATCAAATAACCTCAAATAATAACACCAAAGTTATCAATCAAGTTTAAGGTTCATATAACACGGGATATAAATACCCATTAAACCCATATTATTCGCATTATACAAACAGAACAGTGTCTACAGTGTCTATAAAATGGAATGATTCAACCGATATCATTTGTTTATGTTTTACGGACGCTGAGACCATTTACGTATCGCAGAACCGGCCACTCATGGTGATAAGCATGGCACACATGCCATAGCATGATAACCCCTGATTCACAGTACATGACAGACACAATTAGACTCAAATAACAAAAAATAAATATAATGACACGGTATCAAGCGCTTGAATGATCTGTGAAGGACATTTAACAACGATATTCTTAAAATGTTTTAACCTCTCTTGTTTTGTTTGATAAACTAACCGTGCTTATGACGTCGCTCGCGTGATCTACAAAATTACTGTTGAAGTCTGTTTTTTTAATAAAACTAAACATTACATGGTTTTTCATATATAAATATTTACTGTAGAGACTTTGTACACAATATTTATTTCCTAAACACTGACACCAAATTTGATGCTATTAAGCAATAATATGAGAAGGCCGTTAAATTAAAAAAGATAGAAAAGTCTTTCCGTAGTCTTTGGAATTAAAAAGAGTAAATACTGGCTGACTGGTTTGATTGCTGTTTGTTGTATGTTGAGGAGAAAATAGAAAAAAAAATACGCGCGGTTATTACATCTGTGTTGAAAATGTTTACTACGGAACAAGTCAATCACGATTTACGAGATGCACTCGAGGTAAGTTCGCAGCAGTTATCGAGGTAAGGGTTAAAATAATGGAATAAATTGTTTTAGCAGATTGTAGAGCAAGGGTACGTTTTATTGCTGAAGGATGAAAAAAGTATCCGCGCCTTGTGTACCAAGAATGCTTACCGTTGCGCAAAAACATATCAAAGTAATCCTTTCCTGATGATCTTTGAAACTGTTGCAACAAGACCCTTATCGTTTTTAGACTCGATTTATAGCAATGGATGAAACTTGGCTTCACCAATAGGACCCCGAAGCGAAATTACAGCTAATACCAATATAGAGTCTAAACAAAGACCTTAATCACCCAACTCCTAATAGATTCAAGGCGAGTCCTTCTGCCGGTAAAATCATGGGCTCTCTTTTTGGGATAGTCAAGGGGTAGTAAAGATTGAATACCTGGATCATGGAGCAACGGTTACAAGCACGTCATATGCAGATCAAATAATTCGTAAGCTACCTACCTACTTTGAGAGACTTGAATAAGTTATTCTTACCATAGGCACAAAATTCAAGGGCAACATGAGTCTAATTGTAACAATAAATCTTTTTTTTTTGTTTACTTAACTATGGACACAGTAGTAACATTATATCGACGGTATTTATACGCTACATTTCTAGCTTTTTACAATCAAAAACAATATCAGTCTCTGTCACGCTCACAAGCTAGGTCGTGTGCGAAAGAGACAAAGATATTTTGCATGTTGCGTATGACGTCACGCCATGCGTTCATGTTGTTCGTGACAGGTTTCGTTAAACATGCAATAAAAACGCTCATCATCTGAACACTTTAGAAATTATATCGCGCGTTAACGTGCGCTTATGCGCTTCACATCTAAACAGGGGCTAACGATTCGTTCGTTGTATGAGATGCATATCGTGGTGTTGTTATATTGTTAGTTAAATCTATATAATGCTATAAAAATCAAGCTTGAATGTGGATCTAATGTGAAAAAAACTAAACATATAACGTTTTGCAATAAATAATGGAGACCGAGTCTTCTGACATAGAACATATTGCGGTATCACCGACGTTATCAATAGAAACATGCATTATTACATTAAAAATTATATCCACGCTAAAACATACAAATACGAAAGTGACTATGCCCGTCTGTCTGTATGTTACCTTTTCACGACTAGTCCTCTGAACCAATCGCAATTAAATTTTGCATAGAATAAGCCTGTGACCTGAACGAAAAAACACGCAAACTAAGAAGAGGGAATAGCTAGTAATTACGACTGCTTACTGATTATAAATATGAGATAGCCGGGCACATAAAATAATTTAATAATGTATGTTATGTATTAAAAAGTATATATCTATATACATATTATAAAAGTCAACGTCTCTCTGCTGCCTGTCCGTTTATATTCTTTTTACCTGAAAACCACTTATCCGATTTACATGGTTTTTCCTTTAATTCATATATGAAGTATAAAGAATGAATATGAAGTAACATACGACATAAGCAGTGACGATAATGCAGAATCAATTTGGGAAAAAAGGCGCTTTTGGGGCGATTAAATGACTTACGCTGAGTAAACCATAAGAGATATATCAATTAATGTTCTACATAATTCTAGATCTTAAAAATACCTACAAAAAGGTCAGCGATAGCGTATATCTATCTTCTAAGGATCACCCACAATAAGCATTTTTGTCTTCCGTCTTTTGAGCGGGGGCAGCAAGACTCGCGCGTGCGCTCGACCGAAGGCGTGCTGTAATCCACGCGAGCGGAGCCGCGGGCACAGCTAGTTCTTTATAAATTACGAAATAAAAATACCAAAAGGAGGTCGGCAGCTCCTTGTTATCAGCCAATGTCATGATAGTAACGTAAACAGGCAATAATAATTGTATAGCCACCACAGACTATAATAACATTTATGTATAAAAAGTAACATGAATTTATTATTCCAGATAACCAATGATAAAATTATAATTAAGTTCGATCGGTGGAGTAGAGCAAAGGTCAAACAAATATTAGTTTTCGCTCGACATGAATGAATGGAAAATATTATATAATTACATAGTATATTATTTACATATAATTATAGTTATATACCATAAGTAGCATAGCTATGAATTAGATTATTTCGATTTTTAATAATTATATTGGTTTCTACGATGTTATTCATTCCTTTCTAGGAATGTGACTACTACATAATTTTATCCCTGATAAAAATACCTTAACTTGTGAAAAAAAATGTTATTTAAAATATTCAAACTTTTTCATACTACGCTTGACAAACTTTCAAATTATTATTTAGAATCCCTTATATGGCGGAGTTTTTTGCGGGACGTCAAACTGTTATGTAGTGGTTTTGGTTTTTCTATTATAAACTAGCTATGCCTGCGGCTCCAATCGGGTGGGCATCTAAAAAGGCTTATTAGCATATACGGTCAAGTCAATATAGCGGCTGTTACACCTAGTGTATGGTGGTCGCGATTCAGTCAGACAGTTGTTTTGAAAAATCTTCTCCTTTATGGTCTATATTACAAAATCTATGAATTATAAAAATATGTTACCCTATTTTTAGTCCTTTTTAAACCGGCTATTAGGTACTTCTAAAGTCTAAATTGTATAAAACATACATACATACACATAGAAATACACTTATCTTATTTTTACACATAGATACACTACAGTACTTGTAAAATGGTTTTTCATTTTATTGTTTGTTTAAACACATTAGTCTCTGAAACTACCAGTCCGATTCGAAAAAATATTTTTGTATATGATAGCCAGATTCACGAGGAATAGTATAGGCATTAGTGTTAGCAAGCCTTAAATATTGATTTTTGTTAAGTAAGTCGGAAAAATTACCGCACTACTTTATCTGCATGCGCTGGCGTAATGGTTAGTGATACGTAAATACAATGTTCTACAAAAATATTGCTCCTTAATATAAAAAAAATCTGCATATGCCTATCTCTTATAGATAAGCCACAATAAGGTATTTTGTGACAAAATTTTATTGAAAATTGAAAAGTGATTTATGAACATTATTATTAGGTATGGTATATTAATCTTTACGAACGAAAGTTACTTCATCAAGATAATTTTATGTAGATAAACTTTCCCCTTTATAGCATATTAGTTTGGGAGATAATGTAAAATTAAAGTAATTGAACACTCGGCTGGGGTCTACGTCTATAAATGCAGTGGCGCTATCGAACCGTGTGAAGCATAACCCTGGCCGCCCGATAAAAATATTGTCTGTACTGAAGTATTATAACTCATCAATCAGCAATTTCTTTTAAATTATACGCGGGTGAAACAGCGGGGCACAGCTAGTTAGTTATAAACCACAACAATTTTCAGATAAAACGAATAAAGCACTCTACAGTATACAATGTATTTATTTTATTGCGTACGCTGACGTCACTGAAACTCAAGAATTTAAAATGCAGTTTTTAAAAAAATATTTTGATGTTAAATTTTTATCAGTGTTTTATTTTTACAGCTATGTACTCACGTAAATAATTGATTAAAAATATAAAACTAATTCATGCATACTCCCTACTGTGTATAAACACATGTTGCCATTAAATAAAAAGAAGAAATTAAATTGTTTAATCTATTCGCGCGTTTTTATATGACAATATTATTATTAAGAAATAAAAATGTGTGGTATAAATGGGTGGGTATAAATCACTACGTCTGACTTAAAATGAATTTTTTTTTCTGTTTTTTTATATGTGAAAACTAAGGTTTTCATATAAACTTTATGCCACAAAATAATTATGATAAATAATCGTTATTAAGGGTACATTTTGAAGGATGTAATCAGGATATGTCACCTTGCAGTGCGCATTCTTAGTGCGGCGCAGTTCTCCTTACACTTGTAGGCTAGGACCTGCTTGATCCTGCTGACTTCGACGTCTGGGAAGTGCCGGCTTACGTATGAGATGAGTGCATGGACTCGGCGGCGGTCGAGCGGTGGCTTGGTGGGGCGTGACTCCTGACCGGCGCGCGACCACCGCTGACCCGTCACCGAGCAGGTAGCCAGCTCGATGGGCGAGAACAACGCCGCCGCCAATCCGCGTGTCACTTTCCTGTAGTCGCCCCACTTCACGCCGCGCAACAGCTCCTCGCGAATTTCCACGCCCTCCCCCAACTTTATCTGTCGAATGAATAATGTACACAGTCATGAGACTGCTTGGTCACGTATAAAATAATAAAAATCTTTGTTAAATTTAAGCCCTTATCAGGCACTTGTGAAAGTTAAAATATTACCGCCGATTCGGAAAGCATCCCAGTCATTGAGAAGATCCGGCAAAAAATTTGAGAGGATGTATCATTTTAATTATTTATTTGCAAGTAGCTGTATTATCCTATGTCTACCTAATATCCTATGTTACTTCTAATACCTCGAAGAATATGTGTACAAAGTTTCATGATGATCGGTTAAGTAGTTTTCGCGTGAAAACGTAACAAACAAACTTACATTCACATTTATAATATTAGTAGGATAGTCTTGCATTACAGAGGAGACACTTGTAGAAATCACTATCTCTCACTAAACTCCCCTTACCTACATAATCCTTTAACTTATTGTTCGAAAATTCTTTAATATATTTAGGAAGCTTATTTAAGTTTAAAATATGGCATAACTATTTTATGTATAATTCTAGTATTAAAATTATACAGGTCGTTTGGAGGTTCTAACTTATAAGGGATGTTTTGGATGTATTATTTTTAAGTAAATTAAATGCCATTTATAATTTTAATATGATTTCTGGCATGTAACCATCATGACTAATCGTTACTATTTCAGACATCACCAAAGAACTATCACATTGACAATCTTCATTCAAAAGTTATCCCTATCGATAGACCTCATGGAGCTAAAACCTCTATAAGTTTTTACCCAATAGATTCTAAGACATAGTGGAATAATTTTGTATCGATACATTAGTTTCGTATGTTAGATGTGTTCGTATCCTCTGGGCGTGGCTTAAATGAAGTGCACGAACTCCGCCCCAACTAGGGGACCGAGTTGAATTATCGTAATGACGTTTATATAAACTATTTTTTTTCCGTATGTCGTATTATTTATTCCACATCGATAACCTACTCACTGATAAACGTATTAGATAAAAACAGAAACCACATGTGTCCAAATTTGGTTCCGCTACTTGGCAACGCGACGGTACACGTTTCCCATATCTATTAGATTAAAGATAAGCTCAATTTATGTAGGTAGTTTCAATGTTAATATACACGCCATGATTGTCTGAAAAAGGGCTTTGTAGAAGGTAGTTTCCGAAAAAATGCTGATTTTACTGGTTTAATTTGTTAATATATTTTTTACACAATGAAGGTACAAACAAGCATACGGCCTGCCTGAGGGTAAGCGGCTACCTTAGCCTATAGAGGCTTATAATACCATAGGTATCACTAGCGCGTTGCCGACCTTAAATCCCCCTTCCCCGAGGAGTTCTGGAGGAAATTACAGCAGGAACACAACACAGGATATTTGGCAGGCATTATTATTTATTACAGGTAATCTTCTGTAGGTATGAGGTATTCCACCATGTGGACTGCCCCAAATAGAGAGAAATTTATCTGCGTCCAACCTCTCTTTTTTTAATTTAATTGTTTATAATTGTTTAATAGTTTTTATTATAATATAAAATGGTTACAATAGTCAGCCGCTAATGGTAGTAATGATAGATAGATAACAAGTTGTGTTATCGAGTTGCTTATGGTATCTAGCAAACTAACTGATTTTTACAAGAAGACGTATTTGAATAAAAAAGAACACCATTTTATATTATTTCGAGGAGTTTCCCAAATAATTTTAATTTTCAAATAATTAGAAAATTTTGAATTTTTCGATTTAAGTTTCGAATATTCAATTTAAGTAACGAATATTCAAGCCTAATTCCTAATAATCGATACAAATTTCGATATCTCTATTATTTAAAGTTTCAATCGAATAGATCACAAATTACAAACTATTGGATATACTTATTCGAAGAAAGTTCAATTTAATCGCACACTCTTAATCTTTAAAATAATTCAATATACAATAATAATTATACATACAAGTCTAGGCGCAACAGTGCCTCCTCTTTCATTCTCCCGTTTGAGTACGAAGGGTAGAGCTCGCCGGTGCTGTTCCAACCACACTGCGTCCGGAACGGGCCGATTTCGTCTCCCGTCCCATCTCCCCATAGCCACGCCAACATCCGTAAACAAAATTAAACTGTTAATATTTACCTTAAGTAGTTACCCTTAAATATGTAACCTTAGGTCATAAGAAGGCACTTGTGAATGTAAATAAACTACCACCGGTTCGTAAAACATCCCAGTCCATCGAGAAGAACGGGCAAGAAATTTGATCGTTTACCAAAATAAAAATAATTTTTATTTTTATAGTTATTATCTTTTTCAGTGAATGAGACGGAGTCACTTCCAGATATCACCGTTATTCACATAATGGTCCACTCTATTATAGCCTCGACAATAAAACTCGCTTTACATGATTCTTGGACTCTCCGGAAAATCTGTAATGTGCTTAGGAAGTTTATTGGAAAACCTAACATAATTACCTACATACTTCATAGGAACAATAATGCCCATAACACACAATGACACATCGTTGTCCCTTGTATCTGCCTATCCCTTTCTCCCCTAACCCTATCATCGGTGTGAGACAACTACTAAAATAAAACAAATTGCATAATAGACATTAATTCCTGTTTATAACTAGTGAAAGTCGCAGATATATGTGAAAGAAGAGGTGGCCTCCTAAACTTCAGGAAAGCAGATAGATGACGAGAGTCCGCTTACTCCTTTATCCTCTTCAGTATCATTGTACAATTGTAATCTACCTGGGAAGCAAGCCCTAACTAGCGGCTAATTTTTTGAAAAATAAGCTAGTCAGCGCTAACTCTAGATGTTTCTTAAATAACGGTTCAAGAAATACGACCAATCATGTTACATTTAAGATTAATACAAAAAAATGTGTGTGCTTATGTACGCACATAAGTTATACTTCTTTGGCGTAAAAAAAAACAAACAAATTGTATATCCCGCGTGCCAACAATATGATGAAGTTAGCCGTCAATGATAATAATGTAAATTCAATTTATTGTGTAAAAATAATTTAACGATGTATAAACCAGGGATGTAACGATACCGATACCGATACGACATATCGGTTATCAACAGATATCGAATTTGAAAAGCGCGGGATTTTACGATGATTCCCTTACGTAGCAGGCGAGAGAGCCGCACGTGGTGCTAGTTGCGACAATGCCGTCTTCACTAAGCGTTGTATTGTTTTGCGACTATTGATTATTAATTTTAATTTGACATTATTTTTATAAATACTCTTTTCAAATTTAAATATCAAATACCTACCTATCATTTAAAAAGTATATGCCAGTTTTGTGTATAATAGAGAAATACAATAACCCAAAAAAACTTTACCTCCGCCATTCGGGTAAAAATATGTAGAATGTTACATACTTTATTATTTATTAGTAGCTGTGCCCGTAATCTTGTCAAACCCGAATTTTACTAAAGTGTTTTTTGTTAAAAGTACTCTATATATACTTTCATATGCATTTAGTAAAAAAATTATATTTTGATATTACAAAAAGATACTTCAATTTTATTTATTTGTATGTATAGATTAAACTCTGGATATCGGTATCGGTATCATCGATTATTCACTACAATAATCGGAATCGGTTTCGTATCCGAAAAATTATATATCGTACATCCCTAAAATAAACATTATTTTAATCAAATTCAATTCAAAACGCACTAAAAGAAGTATAACATCAAAAAATAGTATTATTTAAAGGTCTATTAAAAATCGTATAATAAACTATACTCGCCTTGTTATATTAAATTATTTTTTCATTTGCATTTTCTTACGCAACTTGCAATCTTAATAATCATCCACACCCATGTTTTTCTAGTATAGATAATGATTTTATTTACCATTAATCTAAACAATACAAATAGATGTTACGTAAATACCCATAATGTACCAAGCATCAAACATCGACGTACCAGTTTACAAAGCATTACTGATAACCTTTCGTAAAAGGGAATACGCACAAACCGATAAGTGATTCAAGAAAAAAAAAAAGGGGACTTCTTTAGTTTGAACTGCCAGTTATTATATATCAATTATTAGAATAAGTATATATTGGTTAAATATTACTGCAGAGAATGATAAGTATTTTCCTATGGCGAAATAATTACACAATTTTTTTTTATAATACCAAATAAATAATACCAAAATAATTATATAAATGTTTATGAAACTTCAAACGTAAGCTAAAAATGGTCGAGTAGCATGTTAAGATTTAAATTCAGAGGTCAGAATTTGGTGTAGTATTTTATTTTATTTTTTATATTTAGTAAAAAAAATTACATTGATATAATATTGTTATGTACATATAAATTCTGCTTTAAGCAATTGCACAGATTGAACAAATCGTATAATTTCTAAGTTTGTGATACATTCAAATGTTCTCATTAGAGACACGGACACTGTAGTTGAAAAAGAATTTTCTAGAAAACATTACAAAAACTGTTTATATCGTCAAAATCAATTTGAATATTAATGATAGAATATATGAAAATAATTTCATTAGGTAAATACCTAGAAGTATTAATGTGAAATCAAAATCATTTAAGCACATTTTTAATTATATCCATAAACATTATTAACGATAATGATCCAAAATTCTAAAATCCTATTACATTTTTCAGCAGTGAAAAGAGATTCATTTTTCCCCTATACATCATACATTTATACTTAATTTATATAGGTCGATGACGAAAGCTGCGCCTTAACTTAATAATTGGCTTTAAATTATTATCATTATAAAGTGCTTTTTAGAGAAAATCACTAATTACTTATGCTTAAGCAGTAATTTGTAAGAATAGTAATTATTGCAATTCATATAATTCCATTCATAAAAGTTTCAACATTATAATTAATATTCAAAAAATAAATGCAAAACTAAAATTTAGAGATCATGAAAATAAATTAACAAACAATCACCTGAGATCACACATTATCCGCCACACTTAATTTTCTTTTTAAACGATAATTAAAAATTTAATTCACAACCCTAATCGTACTTGTAATAGAGTCCTTTCTAAATGCTTTTGTTACAAAATGACTAGACAAGCTTTTTCATGGCAATCGCTTTTAAATCTACAAATGATATATACCTACTATAAGTAACAATGAACTGTTTTTCTTTTTTTAATAAAAACAATTTAAATATTTAAAAAGTCATCAAGTGCATAATATAAAAAAACTGGGCTTGTTGACACTATAGCAATCGCACCATGTCATACTTTATATTTCAACTTTTATGTATTTACCTCACATCTTGATCACATATTCCTGTATAAGTCGATTATCATTTAATAATCAATCAAAACTAATGACGTTTATTTATTTTTTAATGAAGCTATAATTAATTATTTATGACGTTTTATAAATGCATTCATATAAAATTGAATTATAGTAACTTGAACATTAATTAATGAAAAAAAAAACATTTTATACGACAAAATATGATCGTAAATCGCGTAAACGTTTCCTATTGCTTTTTAAACTTTAAAAATAATAAAATACATAACTAGCATTATCGAATATAGAGCTGCGAAGGATTTCCCTCGTTACATATGAAATTTTTTGTACAAACTTTATACCGGGAGCCATCCAATCACTCAACAATAACACTGTGTAAAGATAAAAACTTTCGTGTATAAAAATATCACTATTGCTCTTTAGCGCGTACCTATGCATAATCTACGTGCCATCCTGCATCGATACGCGGAGTTGATAAATAAAACGGTCACGATCATTACCGAACATCGCATCTTCAGTACAAAAAACATTATATTTTATTATGAAAATACACCATAATCTATAATAAACTAGTGATGCGACGATGAGTAATAATCGCATTTGGGTAACGTGTATAATGTATGTGTGTGTATAATTATGTAACCAGTAAATAACCTATTTTATGTTATGTAAAAGCAGCACCGGTCGCAACAAATGCTTTAACAACGATCAGTCTATTGTCAAAAAGGAAGGTACTCGCGTCGTGCCTTCAACGAGATCCCATTAGTCATATAGCGGGAACTCCTATCCTATGTATGATTCATCTATTTTTATTGTACGTAACCATTTCGATAGACGTGGCCATTACGCGTCTTTGTAACTCATACAGTTTTCCTCAATTGCGTGCGTTTTAATTTCACGGAAAAGACGAACGCTTGTAGCGTTAAGTGTTACACATTATTCAGCATATAAAACTATGACGTAATTATTCCTATATACAATTATATACACACAATATTTTTACCAATTGAAATTATACCATACGCAATAATAATTAATTTGACCAAGTGGATCTCGTTAAATGAACACACGTCTGGCACTCGGTAGGTATATCATAGAAAGGCACACAATAAGCGGAAAGGTGTGACGGCAGATAGGCCCCCGGCGACACTCCGATCACAGACTAGATATATCTACTGACAGTCTTCGTTACGACTCATAAGTCAAACCTTCACGAATACGATGCTCGAAGAGACGCAATATCGTTTCATCGTTCGTAACCCAAACCATAATTATACTTGATCGCAACAATCACATCAAACATTCAAATGTACTCATTAAAAAAGTTTTCAAATTTCTATATTATACATTTTCACGACTATACTAGTTATAAGGAATACTAAAATCTGGGTGAAGTTGAAAAAAGTCGTGCACAGCCAGTTACGGTCGTTCATGGAAAGAATATGGACAAAGATGAGATTGCGTCTCGTCGGCGATACAGATCCTCGGCAAGAGCGGGAGAGAGCGCGCGAGTGCCGGGTGGCGGCTACTGTTGGAAGTGGTGGGCGGGCCGCAGTGCGGGCAACGGCGGTGGCGGCGGCTTCACACGCACCCGGGCGGGAGGGTGTTGCGCCAGCGTGTGCCGGCGCAGGTACAACGGCGTCTTGAAGCTGCGGCCGCAGGTTGAGCAAGCCACCGGCTGCGCCTCGTGGATGAGCCGCACGTGCTGGCGTAGATTGGACGCGTTGCTGTACCGTCGTCCGCATAGAGCGCACTGCACCCCGCCACCCGCGCCCGCGACCACGCCCGCACCCGGCCCTGCGCCCGTGCCCGCGCCCGCGCCGACCGCTGCCAACAACACCAGGTTCGCACTGCGCCGCCACACGACTCGCCCACCCTCTCCGATCGCACCCTCCGCCGGACACCGATCCTGTTCAAATGCTAACAGAATCGACCGACGACTCGTTCCGCAATAGAGCGGCACATTTTTTGCGATCGAATCTATCCGAGATTGTCGAATATTTATTTCATTTGTTCAACAACGGAACGTCGGGCTAAAGACGAACGGGCTGATTAGCATTTGAACGGATTTTCAGGCGACCGATTCAGTCTGCGAGATTGTCCGTGGAGTGCGAGCCGGCACGGGCGCGACCGGTGTGCGGGCGGGAACGCGTCGGAGGGACACCCGCGCGCCTAGCTGCTGCGTTCACAACGACACCGCGCGCTCTCTTCTACGACCGAATAAGTTTAATAACGTGCAAAGAGTTATGCCGGGGGCGCGGTTGTCCGAGTCGACGTGTGCGTGTGACGATGACGTGACAGTGGTAAAAAAGAATATTAATTACCTTCCGTGTTTTCGTCCCGCAACTCTGTTGCCATCCCAGCCATGAGATCGATGTTACCTGAATAAAAATGTAAAGGCGTTTATTTTTAGTTTAGCGTTTAGTTTGTTTATTTAGTTACACATTTGGATAAAAAGCAATACGCACCTTGAAGGGCAGCAAAAGGGTTCGCTAATGCATTATTCTCATTGTAGTATATTTGTGGAAAATTGGAACGCTCCTCATCACTAGCCTCTTGTTCCATTACCTCCATTTTTGGTTCAAGGAGATCGGAAGCAGTGAACTCTTGACTCTTATCCGTTTTTTCAGAGTCCCCAGGGTCCATAAGAACATCACTTTCTTCATTTTTCACTTCTGTTGCTTCGAGATCGGTTTTGACTCTTAAGGGCGGGTGGTTACAAATTTCTCTATAGTCATCGTTCTTAGGCCAAGTATGACTAGAAGTTTGAAATGTAGCTTCTTCATTGAGATTGTTTCTGGCAACATCGGGAGAATTTCTGGCTGAACGACGAGCTGTATTCTGTTCCTGATCATCAGCAGTGGTCGTCTCGACGTTTTGGTTTGCGGCTTTGGAGGAGGAGGAGGAGGTAGAATGTGACGGCTTAGCGCTTAGCAAATTGCGTAATTGTGAGGGGGGTGATTTTCGATTCACTTTCTGAAAGGTAATTTTGAATTAATATATAATGTAAAGTGAGAGACTACTGAAGTAACTGTATGGCAGAATTAATTGATTACTTTATCGTTGTGCTGTGAACAGTCTGTGAGGCCGCGGATCTGTAGCGCGTCAGCAGTGCGCAAAAACGCGCTGAGCTGCGCTTGCGCGATGTTAACTTGTCCTACGTACATGAACTGCAGTAGTGCACGTACATGTGACACTTCGCAGTCGCGCATGAATATTATAGGATGTGGACATGGATTGTTCTGAAAATTATTAGATTATTAAATAATCACACCATAAAGTTACACAGATTTTATATTTATAATTAGTTATTCAACCAATATTTATTAAAAAAAACATTGCTTTATATAAAAAAAGTAGGTAGTTCGTCCACTGTCGTAACAAGGATTTTGATTTTGAAAGGTTGGTTTAAACCATACTATGGTGAAAGGCACTATAAATTTCGTAAATATTTAGTGGATAACTAAATCATTTGGTGTTAACGGTGCTGTTTTGGTATATTTACTTGCTTTTGGCATAGCTTTACTTGATAAAGTATTGTCAAATAACATAATTGTCCCGAAAACTTCAAATCTATACATTATTATTACATAAATACAATTTTCCAAGATATATTCTGTTAATTATTATTTTATTGTAAACAATGAGTGTCCTAAGCGGCTATTTATACTAAATATAATATACTGAAAGGATTAGAGATTTTAGTCTGTACTAGCTGTGACCGCAATTCCTCTCGCATAGACTACCTTTTTTATTTTTTGTATGAAACACTAAATCTTTTTTTTAAATAAAATTAGCCTAAGTTATTCCTTATAACATCAGCTATCTGCCAGTGAAAGTCCCATCAAAATCGGTCTAACTGTTTCAGAGATTACCCGGAATAAACAAACAGACAGACAGACAAAATAAAAATAAAAATGTTTTTTGTTAATGGTTTTGTGTATACTTTCATAAGCTGTTATTTTGACATTACAAACAGAAACTTCAATGTTATTATATGTATAAAAGATATCCCGTGATAATAGTCCAATTACTAAATAATTTATAACTATTCAAATAGATTTACAGTAAGTTTTATGGATTGTATCAATGAAAAATGTGTGCAAAATTGAACTTAAATAATATAAATCATACAGCTATGGCAATCAGGCCAAAAATTTATACATAATTTATAGAAATTGCAAAACATGTCTAGCCAAAAACCTTGTCCGGTTAATTGTGTAGAATATGTATTAATACTGAGTTATTTAGCCTCTGCAAATTACGTCATCATATGTTGAAAACATATTATTTTATCAGTCAAATGCCACAAGATTGGAGTAACATATTTTAGTATCTTAGAACAACTGATAACTTTAAAGAACATAAAAGATACATTTTTTCATTGAGAATATTGTTAAAGAAAATTTTTAAGTTAGATTTGCTTTAAAAATATTTGAGAAAAATATTTACAATGTCTTGTAAAACTCTCAAGGTGTATTTCTATATTATGTATAAAATAATGCCCAGTGTCCATCCAGTCTTCATGTAAAACACAATAAGTTAGTATGTCCAATATTATTATTTTTATACCACCATGGTGGCAAAGATGCTAGAATCTGCTTGATGGTAGGCTGTCATTGCAGTTTTTAGTCCCTAGCACATTTACAAACCAAATTAATAATCAGGTTAACATCAAGTAAACATTATTAGAAGATGATATCTTCCAGATATTAAACTTCTACAACTTTACAAATTATTTGAAATAAAAGGATTACTTTAATCTTTATGTAACCATAAGATAAAAGTATATACATATATTGTTAATATTTTTAAATGACTTAACTGAAGCAGTATCTCACAACTGAGAGTCAACTTTTCACAAATTACTATATGAATTCATTAAAAATATTTGATGAAATAAGAAAATTGTCATATAAATGGATATTCAGAAATATTTCAATAAAAAATGTATTGTATACTATATTTTTTAATAAGTTTTCCCCAAAAATTTGTTTAGTGCCATTCTCATATATATATATATATATGTATCTTCTTATTATTTTTTGTATTATATTACTTAGGCAAGTACATTGTTTTATCAAATAAAAATGTACTTACTTTCTGTCACCTTTTTTATTGAATAAAATAGCAAAGAGGCATGTCGTTCACTTAATGTTTAGTGATCACATGGGGCTGCAGTTGTTTAGAACCGACCTCAAATAGAAAGTCCTAACTGAACCAAGTCAATATAAGGTTACTACTTCTGAGGACTAGTTTAAAATATTTTGTGCATATTACAAACCACACTCTTTAAACCTGAACAGATCAGCATAAGCACTAATGCATTGCAGCAGAGATAAGGGTTGTGGTGGTAGTTGCACAAGTACATTTGGGCTACCTTGCACAAGTTCTACCTCACTTAACACCCCCTAAACTTAACCACTCTCATGCTTATCAAAATAAAGGTTGTATTATATTTAATTAAAAGACAGTACTATAAATAATTAGTAATTAACTATTACAAAACAAATCTACTACTATTTTAGTATGTTCATATTATACAATATTTTAATAGAGACATATCACTTTAATCCTTTTTTTAATGTTTCTATTATAAGTAAAATAAATGACATTCTCAAAAAACAAAAACAATGTATCCCACACATTTATACATTCTACTTCTTTTGTTTTATCCAACATATCTGTCTTTAATGTACACCAAATGTTTAATGCATTACCAGAAACAACATAATGAATTATTTATTTGTATTTTTAATCAAGATAACATTGATCTAACATAAACATATGTATAGTTTAATATTTGTCAATATCATCATAGCTATACAGATATGTAATAATGCAAACTTGATGCATAGAAATGCTGTTTTACAATAAATATAATATGCATATTTCATCACAAATGCAGTTTAGACCGTGCAACATTTAGGCAATAACATACAAAAGTATAATTGCAAAATATATTTTTTAATCATGGAATAAATAAAATTGACATATAATTAGCATTAAATTTAATGAACATAGGTATGTATATAAAAAGAGTTTAGTTATTTGTTTTAAACACAAATGTAATCTATAGCTCTAATGGTAATGAGTTAATTAGAAATTGTGAAACAGAATTATAAAGTAGGTACTAATAAATGAAATCACGAGTACTTAACCGGAACGCGAGACATGGCATTTGTAAGTAGATCAAGTGTTTTATACATAACAACTTTCACTAGAGTCATTGTAATGGTGACACATCAAACTGTGAGGAGTGAAAGATCGACTTACTTTAAATAGCTCCTTGAAATAAGGGCTGCAGGCAGACAGAACCACTTTGTGGGCCTCCAGCCTGTGTCCCTCGCATGCCAGGGTGACATCCACGAAGTCCTCATCATCGCGCAACGCCTCGAATTGAGATGTTATATTCGCTTGAAAATTGTTCCATCTCAAACAAAATTGCTGGTCGCCACCCACTTCTGTACCTTCCATTACTTATAGACATAACTTGATATCCCTGCTCATTTAATTGGTTGATAAGAATAGTTAATTATTGAAAATAAATATATCACAGTAACTTGCAATTTCCGCCGCCGTCTGGACGAAAATCTTATGAAAGAAAACAATCAATAAAATCTCGTACCAATATAAGAAAAATAAAAACTTTTTAATTTGTCATTTGGATGGTACATTCACTTCGACGTTTCTTTACACTTTACGTTTCCATACCGGTTTTTATCACAACCACAGATCACACGTTTACTTTGATGCGGTATGAAACGTTAGCTATGATTCGATACTTTTTGCAGCGTTGAATGGAGCGGTTCAACTTGCCACACGTTCACATTGTACTCGCCATGTGATGGTAATGGCGAAAAGAGAGGTCACTTTAATTCAGTTAGCATTATTTTATCGAATTGCTTTTTGTTTGTTTTGCAAAACATCACGTCACATTTATAGCTTATTATTATGTGTAATATTGTTTTTCATGATTATTAGTTAAGTAGTGGGTAAATTTACATGTTTGATTAAGCGAATTAAAATAATTTTACTTAGTACTAAAATGCAAGGGACAAAAAGGGTTGCATAAGCAGACTTTGAACTGTTTAATACATAGAGCAATAATACTCCTAGCGGGTTTATTATTGGTAACCAAATATCTATCTATGTATTTTCTATACATATTGTAAAACTCAACGTCTCTCTGTCTGTCTGTCCATTTATGTTCTTTTCACGCGATAACCACTTATTCGATTTGCATGTTTCGGGAAAAAATATGCATTTGGGGCGCTTAAATGGCTTACGCTGAGAAAACCATACGAGATATATCAAATTAATGTACTACATAAATTTATATCAAAAAAATACTTATGAAAAATCTACGATAGGATATGAATATCTTCTAAGGACCGCCCACAATAAGCATTTTTGTCTTTAAATTAACCGGCTGGCGATCGCCGTGGCTGGGAGCGAGGGTAGCACGATCCACGCGAGTGGAGACGCGGGCACGGCTAGTATTTTATAAAGAAGAAGATTGTACCCTTCCAAATTTTTTTCAAGGTAAAATGAAATCTGTTTCATAATAATAAAAGTTATGTTCATAAACAATCACAATAAACGTATAACGAACCGAGCGAAATGCCCTTATTAGGGATTGTGTCCTTGTATAATGGGCTGCGATAGGTTGTTTGAAGAGGGTACCTATATAATTAAATTCTACTATATAGAATCACTACTTATATATTTTAAATAAAATGTCGTTTTTTTTTTTTTTTTTTTTTTCGAACTGACTACACTGTTAGCCTGAGGGGCCCTGGAGCCTTTACGGCTTTTACAGCTTTACCGGGCTTGGGGGCGAGCGCTTAGGGCACTCAGCCACGAAAGCTAAGCAACAACATCCGAGGGTGCCAAAGTGGCCGGACCTCGGCTCGGACTGTTGCGCGTATGCAATTAAGTCGCGATCTGACTAATTCCCTATCCGTAATTCGATCTAAACTAACTATACATATATACATGTTTCTGCCCCCTGGGAGGAGGGAAGGAACATGTGTATGTGTATTTAGTGGTCTGAAATTTTTGTCTACTCTAACTAGGCAAAAAAAGAAAAAAAAAGGTCCCTTACAGAACCTATGTACCTATGTGTGTTGTGCATGTGTGTATAATGCAGTGTCATGTATGGCTGTGAAAGCTAGTGATTGTATAGTCACTTGTATCGCGCGAGCGGCTGCTTGGCTCAAGGGCTCCATGCCGATGGATCGGACCTAGGCTTGAGTTGCCGCAGAGGAGGGCGGTCGTGGCGGGTGTGCGGGAACGAAGTTAACCGTACGTCCCCTGCGGAGGGAACGGTGGTTTCGCGGGCGTGGGCGCGAGCACGCATATGTTGCGGGAGCGGACGCGTAGTAATTATTAGCTTTCTCGATGTCGTCGTCGGGATCGACAAAGAGATTTCGCGGACGGCGTTTATAACGTTTGGCAACGGGGATCGAGTTGTCTGGGACGTAGTTCACGGTGGATTTTACGAGCGGGTTGGGGTGATTCGAAGCGCTATCGAAGTATCTCCTGGTGAGATATTTCACATAGGCTTCTATCGAGGGAAGCCTCATGTCCCTGTGGAGGTCCATGTTCCTAACGAAGGCTGGAGGGTCAAGCAGGCGACGGAGAAACCGATTTTGGACTCTTTGCATGCGGACAAAGTTATGTTTGGACATATGTGCGAACGCTGCGCAGCTATATGTCAAGATCGGACGGACGCACATCTTGTATAGTGTAAGCTTATGTCTTAAGGACAGTTTGCTTACCGAACTGAGCAGGGGTCGCAAGCGGGAAAGGATCCAGACGGCCCTATTCCGGACTATAGTAACGTGTGCGTTGAAGTTAAGCTTCGAGTCGAGGGTGACACCCAGATATTTAGTCTTGGTGGCCCAAGGGATATTCCTACCGAATAATGAGAGGGGTCCTACCGTGCGTGGTAGTTTACATGTATGCGGTTCGAACATAATCGCGGCGCTCTTTACCGGATTAATAGCTATTCGCCACGTTCGAAACCACTCCCCGAGAGTGGTTACGGCACGTTGGACTGCGCAGGCGAGATTTTTTCTGTGTCTGTTTGACGCGTATATGACTGTGTCGTCAGCGTAGAGCCCTACCTCGACCCCGGGGGGCTTCGGTAGGTCGCTGACGTACAGATTGAAAAGGCAAGGCGCCAGTATGGAACCTTGCGGGACGCCTGAGCGTATAGGGTGGGCGATAGATAGTACTCCTTCCACTCGGTAGTGAAAGGTGCGGTCGCGTAGAAAATCATGAACTAGGTGAACTAACCTATCCGGGACTTCTAGATGGTGAAGCTTGTGGACCAGTCCGGCGTGCCAGACCTTATCGAAGGCCTTGGCTACGTCGAAAAAGACCGCAAGCGTGCGGACGGGAGCGATATTGCTCTTGGCGAAGTTACTCGTGATGTGCTCCGTGAGGCGGTGCACTTGATGTGTACACGAGTGACGGGCGCGAAAACCGAATTGTTCGGGCGGGTATAAATTCTTGTCGTCTATAACGACCTTGAGACGGTTCAGAAGGATCCGCTCATAGAGTTTCCCTAGAGTGTTTAGGAGACTGATCGGGCGATAGCTATCGGGAAGCGAAGCTTTTTTGCCGGGCTTGCGAATACCTATAACTATAGCTTTTTTCCAGACGGCTGGAAAATAGCAGTGGGCTATGGCTGCATTGAAGATGCAGACCAAAAGAGCTATGAGGTGATCAGGAAGAAGTTTGAGTACTTCATTCCTGATACCATCAGGACCGGGAGATTTCCTAGGCTTAAGGCCTTTAATGATAGAACAGACCTCATCTGGCGTGACCGGGGTTAACGTTTCCGCGGGGGGAATCAGCGTGAGTTCCTGAACGGCGGTCTCGATAGTTTCGATGTGGGCAGTGTCAACGTTGTCGCAGTTTGGGGAGCACTGGCTCTCCAAGCTTGCGGCAAGGCATTCTGCCTTATCGTCGCTGTCGAACGCGAGTGGGAGATCGGGGCCCCTTTCGAGGGGCGGCATCTGGGCGGAAGCTTCTAACTTCAGAGAGCGGGCGAGGTTCCAGTAAGCCAGATGGGACGGCTTGAGACCCTCTAAGAGGTTATCCCACCGGTGACCTCTGTACTCTCCGATGCGAGTTCTAACCTCTCTCTGAAGTTGTCGTAATCTACGGGTGTTATCCCTCGTCGGATAAGAGTCATGTGCACGTGTCGCGGCGTTCTTTTCCGTGATTAACGCTCGTAAGCCGGGGGGGAGTATAAAACGGCGTTCGTTCGCCGCTTGCACCTCTCTCGAGGCCTCCCTTACACCGGTTTGGAGGTAGTCGACCAGGGAATCGATGGCTAAATCGGCGTCTGCAGTTGACTCCAATACGTCGGGGATCCTAGCTAGGCTGGACGGGGTCGCGTTGTCGGATAAGTAGCGATTTAAGATCGCGTAGTCAACTATTTTGACTTTTGGCGGACTGGGGTCGAACGGTTGCCCGAGTTGTAAGATAACCGGGCGGTGGTCGGAGTCTAGTTCGTGTACGACTTCTATAAGTCGTAACCGAAGTGAGACACCTTTGAGGAGGGCTATGTCAAGTACTGTCGGTTGACAGTTGTCTTGAAAGTGCGTGGGCTCTAGCGGTGCTATGACGTCAAAGCCGAGCACGTCGCATAGTAGTTCTAGTATAACCCCGTTACGGGTGTTGCGCGGGTTGTTGAAAAGGGTGTGACCGCTATTGAGGTCGCCTGCTATTATGACTGATTGATCGAGTGAAAAAAGCGCCTCCAGATCGGACTGAAGGAGTCTTTTATTCGGGGAGAGATATGCAGAGACAAGCGTGATTGACGGATGGCCAGTCATGCCTATTCTACAGACGGACACTTCCATATTGGTAAGTGCGGGAGGGTCTATTGGCATGCAATAGAGGGAACGCTTGTAGTAGATGAGCGTGCCGCCGCCTCGGGTGGCACGGTCATTTCTAACTATGTTATAATTCGCTATCTTAGGGTCGCGCCTACTGGGTTTTAGAAGTGTTTCTTGTACTAGAAACACGTCTATCTCCCGTTCCCTAAGAAAGGTGGATACTAAGTCCCGTTGTGGAAAGAGGTTTCGCGCGTTAAAAAAAGATATGTTGAGGCTTCTAGGCTTAATGCGTGCCATTGATAACCGATATCTATTTCCCGGCACGGGCCAGGCGCATTAGCGTCGCTGTCATTAGGGGGAAACGCCTGATGGATTCGCCGGGGCCGTACTCAGCGACGCACTGTTCGTACGCCAGTACTTCCTGAGGGTCATGCTCGCGGAAGAGCATGACCATGTAGTCAACGCCGCGGCGCGTGTTGACGGGCGGGGGGGCCTGAGCATTAGGAGGCTGAGGGCGGGGAGTGGAGACCCATGCTGCTTGAGGGGCTCGCATGGCCGGAGGGGGTGCGTGGGGCGCGGAGGCGGCTGCCACTGGGGCGCTGGAGGCGCCCGGGAGGCTGGGGAAAGCCTCTGGCGTGAGCAGGGGCTTTGGCATTCCTACGGCGGGACGTGTCCTCTGAGGAGGGGTGTGTCGCGTAGGGCGCATGGGTCGCGTAGGGCGCGCGGGGCGCGGGGCACGGGGACAGCCGCGATAGTTCGCGGGGTGACCTTCGTTGCCGCATAGCACGCAGCTCGGAGGGGTAGCCGACTCACGAGTGCGCGAGCACTCGCTCGTCGCGTGGTCCCCGAGGCACTTAACGCACCTGGGACGGAGATGGCAGTTGCGTGCCGAATGACCGTACAGCTGGCAGTTGTGACACTGCGGAGGACTGCGATTCTTGTGTGGGGGCTCTACGGCTATTCCGGAGAGCTCACACACTTTCCTAACGTTAAAAATGGCTCTGCCCTCGGGGGTCAGTTCCAAGATGACTAAGACCATGTCGAGAGGTCTGTTTTTTGATTGTCCGCCGTGCATTCTGTGCACTTCGCGGACAGGGAAGGCCTTGGCTAAGAGGTCAGTTTTGACCTCCTCGGGTGTGATTTCCACCGGGATGCGGCGGATTACAACCCGGAGTTGACGTTCTTCCTCCAGGGAGTACGTGAAATATTCTAGGTTGCTGTCTCGGAGCAACCTGGTAAATTGACGGTGTTCGTCCGAGGTGGAAACTTGGACGCGGATACCGTTGGCCGTGTTACTTGCCTGGGTGTAGTGGATGCGGAGTTCTCTCAGTTTCTCTGAGAGTTTTGTCCAGACCGATTTGTTCTGGACCGTGACGGGGGGCGGGCGACGCGCCTTTCTGCCGGCAAAGGTACCGGCAGGCGCTGAGGGCGCTGCGGAGCGGGGGGCGTGGCTATTGAGCCCGGTTTTTTGCGCCTTTTGTGGGCGGGACTGAGTCTCCGGAGACTCGGGACGCGAACGCGGTGCCCGTTTGGCGGGCTTGTTTTTTTGAACGAGGGTGAAGCCCTCGTTGTCTGTGCGTATTGCCGTGTCCATTTCGATGGACTCGGGTTCGGGGTCCGAGCTAGCGGGAGAGTAGCTGTCGTTTGTTGCTACAAGCGACGGTGTCTCCGCTTCGGGGACTAGAGAAGAAAATTGATTTTTAATCGGTAGCGCAGAGGGCGCTGGGGTTGTGGCTTGAGTTCCCGGGGAACGCGAGCGCGACGATGGCCGTTTGTACGGCGTTTGACGGTGAGCGCGGGGTGCCGTTGAGCGGGAGCGCGGGACGGACTTCTTGTTCGTCGCGTGTGGCGCGGCGGGGTCGCTTGTGGGCTCGGTGCCCTGAGCGATGGCAATGGCAACGGCGGGTTGCTCGGCCGCGATGGCCCTATTATATTCCGTCCAGAGCGACGGATGCAGGGTCGTTGCGAACGCTTTGAAGCGTTCTAATTCAGGGTTTGCCATTCCGGCGGTGGCGGTTGGGCGGGCGGGGGTGAAGTTAAACCTCCCTGCCGGAGAGGCAGGGGGGTGCGCCGAGTGAATTTAAACGGCTATCCCGAGCCGTGCAAAGGGACCTGCGGGTCACGGTGTAATGACTCGCAGGAAAAGAACCTACCGGGCCCTACGTGGAGGTCCCTATCAAGCCCGAGGCAGAGAACGCAGCCGGTATAAATACCTAGCTACGCCCAAACAGACACTCGGGGATGGATGTGTAGCAGGATCGGAAGGGTGGGAAGGAGACACTCAGGGCTTGACTATGACTCTATCAAGGGCCAAGTTTCCTGAGCCCGACCAAGTACTATCGTTTGTAAAATGCACTTTGGTATTTTTCAAAATGCAACCCTTCACGGGAGATGGGTGTAACAAAGTTCGTATGGGCAAAAAGTAATATTTTTCTGGACATATTTATTTATTTAATACTTTTCGACACAAAGACACAAGTATTTCGGCCTTTTCAAATCTTACAAACCAATTATAGTATTTTAGATATTAGACAGAAACAAAAATTAGTATAAGAAATAACATTTATCTAAATAAATTTGATCCATAGTATTTATGCATTGCAACAAAATTTATGACAAATGTGTATTGGCGTTTTTTAAAATGTAACCCCCTAAGAGTGTTACCCTTTTAAGACTCATAAAGTAAAATTTGCATGGCAAATAATATTTTTCGGATCAGCTTAATTTTGTGTAAACTGTTCTAAAGTCATTCTCAACAGGTGTCATTCCTGGTGATTTTTGCATAAGAATAACCAATGATGTGGCATCAACACAAATAAGTGTTCTTATTCAATTCAATCTTTCTACTGGCAGTTTTGTTCGCATAAAATAATAGCACTTTACAATTTGTTAATTTAATTATAAACAATAGTCATAGCAACATATAATTCAATGAAAATATTAAAAAAAAGGTGTGTGTGCGATTCACACACGATAGAAGTGAAACTTCATTTTAAAAGACATTTTCTATTTTATTTAAACAGTGTGCAATATACATACACATCGACATTTACTCTCTCGCTCTGGGTCACACAAAGAGAGACCGATAATATATTGCTCTCTCGCTCTGGCTCACACAAAGAGGAGAGACCGATAATGTGCTTTAAACGTTAACATTTAACGTTTAACGCTTAGAAGTCGCATAAGAAGTTTCACTTCAAAAACTACAAATATTATAATATGTGCAAGCGAAGCTGCCGGTGGAAACCTAGAAATTTTATATATTATAATTTTAGTAATAAACCGGTATTGTGTCTATGAACATTTACTTATACCCTTATGATATTATTATGTTGTCTTATTCCTAATTATACCGCTACTTAGTTATATTACTAATTATACCTATTCACCGCTGGGGTGAACGGGTTCTTGAGTGGAGACCGCAAACGTAGTTTTTTTTTTTTTTTTTTTTTTTTTTTTTTTCGAACTGACTATACTGTTAGCCTTAGGGGCCCTGGAGCCTTTTCGGCTTTTACAGCTTTACCGGGCTTGGGGGCGAGCGCTTAGGGCACTCAGCCACGAAAGCTAAGCAACAACATCCGAGGGTGCCAAAGTGGCCGAACCTCGGCTCGGACTGTTGCGCGTATGCAATTAAGTCGCGATCTGACTAAATCCCTATCATTCGATCTAAACTAACTATACATATATACATGTTTCTGCCCCCTGGGAGGAGGGAAGGAACATGTGTATGTGTATTTAGTGGTCTGAATTTTTTTGTCTAATCTAACTAGGCAAAAAAAGAAAAAAAAAAAAGGTCCCTTACAGAACCTATGTACCTGTGTGTTGTGCATGTGTGTATAATGCAGTGTCATGTATGGCTGTGAAAGCTAGTGAATGTAGAGTCACTGTATCGCGCGAACGGCTGCTTGACTCAAGGGCTCCATGCCGATGGATCGGACCTAGGCTTGAGTTGCCGCAGAGGAGGGTGGTCGTGGCGGGGCAAACGTAGTGTAGGACGCCCTCCAGCCAGATGGGATGACGATCTGCGAAAGACCGCAGGCAGATGCTGGATGCGGACAGCCGAAGACAGGGCGCTATGGCGCTCATTAGGGGAGGCCTATGTCCAGCAGTGGACTAATATAGGTTGATGATGATGATGATGATAACTAGTATTATCAATTATTACCACACTATTTTGAGATAAATTAGGTATCAATTTTTCCTGCAGCCATTTCATAAAATTTGAGGCGTTCATATCATGGTGATAGTCAGCTAGCTTAGATTTTGTACTAAATAAAAAAAAATACATTCGGTACAAAACCATGTTCAGAACCGGCATGAACCACTATAAACCTTTTTCCCATAGAAATCTTGTCTGTAATTAAAAACTGTATCGTGTTCACTTTTTTCTTGTTTGTATTTACCAATCATACCTTATAACATATTTCTGACTCTGCTTCTTATAGTTTTAGGCATTATTTTAATGGAAATATGAAATAATATTCACAAATATGTTTATTTAGGAGTTTATGAATACAACAAAAACACTTCGCTGCGTTGTTGCCAGTAACTAAAACCGTGAAATAATCATTCTCAGCTTTCATTAGACAGAGTTTAGGATAGGTATTTTTTGCCTCTGGATTTAATCTCATTCCCACATGAAATATGTGCCAAGTGAAAAACTAAGGATAAATAAGCGAGTAATACTCACCCATATTGTAAGTTTGTGGTAGCTGATTAGTTACAAAAACAATTGTACTGCTAGTATATTCACGATAGAATTTAGATTATTTAGAGAGACGATTGTTCACATTTCAAGAATTTATGTTCTCTCTTAATCAATAAAAATACATTTAATTACTGCAGTATATGTACGAGTACTTCTCTAGCATGGTTTTTCCGCGAAGTGCCAAAATTGTGGTTTACTGTAGTAGAGTGAGATGCAATACTCATTTGCACTGTCTTCCTCAGCTCGTATTTTCGGCACGAGTACGTAATCTTATTCTTTATATAATATCTTTATGCAGATTTATACAGATTATGGATGTCCGTGTGCATACAATTCATTAATATTTTTTCGATTTGCGTGTAATATTAATTTAATATAAAGCGGCCTCTACACATTCGCCTGTATTTGACGAACAGAAGCGAGACGAACGTGTAGAGGGGCTATTTGACGGCATTCGTAGGTATTCTCCTAGGTACCTTAGTAGGTAGGCCTCTATTCGCCCGCTATGCGTCGTCTATCGGTTCTCAAGCACAAATCAAAGAAGTTCGGGCAAACATTTGTGACACTATCTACACGTTCCACATTCTTCCAGTCTACGTTCAACCGCGGCAACACAAAATAAAACTATGTTGCCATAGATAAACACCGATCGTTCAGATAATTTTTGTCTTTCGTTCAAATTCCAGATCTGTCGCTGTCAACATTTATTTTAATTTTTTTATAATAGTTCGGCACCTTAACTGTACTGTCCCTGATGGTAAGCACAGTACAATCCAAATACAACGGCGATCACCAAGAGATCGAAATCCATCGACGGTCGCCGCTGTCATTCCGGCCTGCTTAAATATCTCTTCACGTTACGCTTGAAGGACCCGATGTAATAAGAAGGAGGGAACACATTGGCCGGGAGATCGTTCCACAGTTTCACGGTACGACAAAGAGAACTTTTTAGTTCTTGCCGAGATGGAAGTTACCGTAAAACTGTGATTCCGAAGCCCAGCGCGTGTGGTTCTGTTGTGGAAAGGAGAGGAGGGAATTAGATTGAAAAGCTCTTCAGAACACTCACCATGATACAGACGGTAGAACACACTTAGCGAGGCGATGTTCCTGCGAAGCTGAAGTGGCTCGATACATTGGGTAACGTCAGCATCATTAACAATGCGAACAGCCCGTCTCTGCAATCTGTCCAGGGCATCGAGGAGGTACTTTGCGGTTCCATCCCAGAGGTGTAAACAGTATTCCATACACGGCCAAACTTGTGCCTTATAAAGAAGGTACAGTTGACCGTCGCACCCTGTTCAGGATTCCTAGCCTTCGAGATATAGTGGAGATGACACTCCCAATGTAATCCCTGTAGTTGAGGTCGCTGCGAATATCCACACCTAGGATATTGAGGCTGTCACGCATTGCTACTGAGACGTTCTGAAGAGTGGGGAGGGGAGAAAACGGAGACTTTTTTGAAGAAAACGCGCACACCTGAGTTTTCTTGGCATTGAACTCAACCAAGTTACTTGCTCCCCATGTAGATACACGTTGCAAGCAATGGTTAAGTTCCTCCTGTCTCTTTTCTGTTTCTTCCCGACCACATGAAGGCTTGCTATAATAGCACCCATGAATGGTGCTGTCATCTGCATAGCATTGAGTATGACCTAAAGGTAACATATCACTATACTAGCAGTGCCCGTGACTTCGTCCGCGTGGAATAGTGACTTTCGGGGGATTGTGACTTTTAGGATTTATTTACTTATTTTGAAACTTCTGTACAATAATAAAATGTACAAAGGCTTTTTGCCTTAGGCATTCTCTGCCAGTCAACATTTGTGTGATGCTGAGATAATATGGTAGATGCACAATTTTAGGTTATTTTCAAAAAACTCATAACCAATGGTATATTAAAGTTCTTCTGCGTAAACTATATTTTTACTTTTGCTCTTCTGGCAGAAGTAGAAATTGATTTTCACTCGAACCAGATCTCGACAGAGCAACATAACATAATAGTTGGCCGTGCGAAAACACTCTTGGCGTAAATCTATTCCTACGTACTTAAATGTTTGTCCCTGGGGCTTATTAATTGTTACCGCAAACGATACCTTCACCAGAAATTGGATTCGCTTAAAGTGAAAAGGCAAATCCGTTGTTATCATAGGTCTGCGAGGTATCAGCACTGTTTGCCCTACTGCTGGACCAGTCAATACTGTAGTTCAAATCACGTTATCGCGAAGGAATTTTACTTGGAGTCTGGTTCCGTTGCATAAATTTGGTGGTTTAAGATTCCTTAGCAGCACAATTGGACAGCTAGTTTTTAATTTGAGTGAATGTGAGGGAATGACTCTCGGATTTAAAGAATTTAAAAATTTTTGTGGATAATCTACCGCATCTTCTTGATCCATTACTTTATCAATGGACATGTAGTTCACGCTATCTCATGGAAGTTTACCCAATATAATGTTATTGATGTCGTCAACGCTACTATTTCTAGCTGCCAATATTGCCCTTTGACACATCCACTGGTAGTCTTTGTTTTCTATATTGACTACATCTGGGTACACTTTGGAGATTAGGTCTTCAATGTTAGTTACTTTCTCACCTAAATCAAGGTTAATTTCAATTTTGTTATCAACATAAGGTACCTTCCTATTAAAAGTAACTTTGAATGAAATCCTGTACTACCATCACCCAAATGTGCTCTCATATCTCACATGTAGATAGCTTTAGGGTATGAACAAACTTCCATAATGGGGAAGATTTTAAGCAAGACTTCACAACGTCAGCTCTAGTTCCCCTAACTATCATCGGTAATGTTTGGCGAAAATCACCAGCAAACATGATAGTGATTCGACCCATGATTTTGTTAGAGTTTCCGATATCTCTAAGAGTCCTATCTAAAGCATCTACATGAGCTCTATGAATCATAGTGCATTCATCCCATATTATTAAATCGACAACTTGCAAAACTTTTCCCAAAGGTCCATTTTTACGGATCGAGCACACGCAATCTTTCTGCAAAGAAACAGTCAAAGGCAGTTTAAAAGTTTAATGAGCGATGCGTCCACCCGCTAATAAAGTCGATTTGATGATGATGACGATGATGCTACCGCCAAAGCTAATTTTGGACAAACGTTGAGAACGTTCAGCACTTGATTCCCGTTGTCGATTCGACGAAGTTCGAGTTGTTTGTGAAGCCAAACGTTGCGTTCGTTCAACGCTTGTTTCTCTAGCGCGGTTTCGTTCAGCGATTGCTCGTTGAGTAGCCAACCTCTGCCTATTTTCATCCTCTGTCTCATTGCTGCGCATGAGTCGCAGTCGTTTTGCAGTGGCAGACTGTCGAGAATGTTTAGGTCTCTTTCTAGGCATTTGTTTATCATTACATAGTATAAAACAAAGTCGCTCTCGCTCTGTCCGTCCCTATGTATGCTTAAATCTTTAAAACTATGCAACGGATTGTGAAGCGGTTTTTAATAGATAGAGTGATTCAAGAGGAAGGTTTATATGTATAATACATCCATAATATTGTAGAGAAACACTGATAAATTTAGAAGTTTCTAATGTGATGTCGTAAATAAACACATTTTGTGCTTACATTGCAAACGCTAGCTGAACCACACGAGATAAATCAAAATAATGTCCTACAGTATTGTACACCTTAAAAAGGTCAACAAAAAAGTCAACAATGTTATATGTATATCTCTTAAGGATAACCCACAATAACCATTTTTTATCCTTTACATTTTACGGGAAGAAATGGCTTATTTACGAAGTGATTTTAAGCAACACAGCATTAATCCTTATCCAATTAAGTACCTTAAATTCATTGTTAATTGAATAAAGATCAATATGGCCCTTTACAGCGTGTAATTTAAATGAATATCGACGGCTCCCACGCATAAAGTCGAAACACATTTTTTGAACCATAATATACCGTATTAAACATTCCTGAACCCTAATTACTGAATTACTGAATTCCTGAATACTAAATCTTCTATAAATTATGAGTTTTTGAATTACACAAATAAACTATATCAGTAACGTTTACAAAAACAGCTCTCCTGAAAAATATCGTTTTTTGCCTTACGACCTTATGCGTGGGAGCCGTCGATATTTTCGAAGATATTACAGATTTAATATGCAGGGACATAGCGGTGCGGCGGTACCGGCCCTATATACCATGGTTAATTATATGTCGTTCTTTCGAAGGGTAACCTCTAAACAAAACGTTTTTATTGTCTAATGACAAAAAAGCTGTAAACGTTGTTTGTAAGGACATTCTGTAGTAGGTAGGTATATTTAGTATCAGCAATGCACCCGTGCGAAGCCGAGGCGGGTCGCTAGTCATTGATAAGCAGAAGAAACAGAGTGGGCGAAAGCACAGATCCTTGAGGAACTCCAGCGTTTATCGATATGAACTGCGAATCACATCCTTCTACAAGGACACGAATTCTGCGTTCATGTAGAAAGCCGGAGATCTAGTTGCATAGGTGGCGGGAAGTCCATATGCCGGAAGTTTAGAGAGTAGACCACGGTGCCAGACCCTATCAAAAGCCTTCGCTATGTCTAAGACTGAAATTTGCACTCTTGTCGCCTTTACAGGTAGAGGTGATCATCATTCCGACAACGAATAATAAAATGCATTACTTATTTCTACGCAAAGAATAACAAATTATTGAAGACATAATTATTCTACTGTCGATTATCCGTTGTTATTATTGTTGACAATGAAAGTAACCGGCCAGTGTTATCGCATCGTGTGAACAAATAAGCAATTATGCAAAAATCAATAGGTGTGTAAGGACTTCACATTGCCCACATACCAATTTACGATTTGAATAATAAATGTTTCGAATTTGCGATTATAATCCTTGAGTGCATGGTATAGTCATTTTTATTTTTATATTATCATTATTTATTTCGTGTGTCATTCGCTATGGTGTCATTTATAAATTATAATTCGACTAGCTGTGCCCCGCAGCTTCAACCGTGTATAATTTAAAAGAAATCGCTGATTGATGACTCATTTTTTTTTATATTACAAATTTGGCAAACAGGCATACGGCCCGCCTGATGGTAAGCGGCTACCGTAGCCTATGAACGCCTGCAATACCATAGATATCACAAGCGCGTTGCCGACCCGAACCCCCCTACCCCAAGGAGCACTGGAAACCCTACTCACCGCAGAAACGCAACACTAGGTCATTTGGCTGCGATCTTCTGTAGGGTGGAGGTATTCCACGAGTCGGGCTGCCCCAAGTAGAGAAAAATCTCCAAAGAAATTTCTCTGTGCCCTACCTCTCTTAAAACGAATACTTCAGTATAAACAATATTTTTATCGGGCGGCCAAAGTTATCTGTCACAATTTACACTCCGTCCGATCTTGACATATAGCTGCGCAGCGTTCGCACATATGTCCAAACATAACTTTGTCCGCATGCAAAGAGTCCAAAATCGGTTTCTCCGTCGCCTGCTTGACCCTCCAGCCTTCGTTAGGAACATGGACCTCCACAGGGACATGAGGCTTCCCTCGATAGAAGCCTATGTGAAATATCTCACCAGGAGATACTTCGATAGCGCTTCGAATCACCCCAACCCGCTCGTAAAATCCACCGTGAACTACGTCCCAGACAACTCGATCCCCGTTACCAAACGTTATAAACGCCGTCTGCGAAATCTCTTTGTCGATCCCGACGACGACATCGAGAAAGCTAATAATTACTACGCATCGCTCCCGCAACATATGCGTGCTCGCGCCCACGACCGCGAAACCACCGTTCCCTCCGCAGGGGACGTACGGTTAACTTCGCTCCCGCACACCCACCACGCCTCTGCGGCAACTCAAGCCTAGGTCCGATCCATCGGCATGGAGCCCTTAAGACAAGCAGCGCTAGCCGCTCGCGCGATACAAGTGACTGTACAACTGTACAATAGCTTTCACAGCCATACATGACACTGCATTATACACACATGCACAACACACATAGGTACATAGGTTCTGTAAGGGACCTTTTTTTTTTCTTTTTTTGCCTAGTTAGAGTAGACAAAAATTTCAGACCACTAAATACACATACACTTGTTCCTTCCCTCCTCCCAGGGGGCAGAAACGTGTATATATGTATAGTTAGTTTAGATCGAATTACGGATAGGGAATTAGTCAGATCGCGACTTAATTGCATACGCGCAACAGTCCGAGCCGAGGTTCGGCCACTTTGGCACCCTCGGATGTTGTTGCTTAGCTTTCGTGGCTGAGTGCCCTAAGCGCTCGCCCCCAAGCCCGGTAAAGCTGTAAAAGCCGTAAAGGCTCCAGGGCCCCTCAGGCTAACAGTGTAGTCAGTTCGAAAAAAAAAAAAAAAAAACAATTTACACGGATCGTTCGCGACACTATAGTCATAGACCCGATCCGAGTGTTGAATTATATTAATTTACATTGTCTCCCATGTTCGAATATCATGTTATAAAGGGCAAAGTTTATCTACATAAAATTGTCTCTGATGATGAAGTAAGGATTAATATGCAATCCCTAATGTAATGTTTATAAATCGCTTTTCAATTTTCAATAACTTTGTCACAAAATACCTTATTGTGGTTTATGTATAAGAGATAGGCATATGGTATAGAGGACTTTATTTAGAAATACTAAGGAGCAATATTTATGTAGAACATTGTATTTACGTATCACTACCCATTACGCCAGCGCTCGCGGATAAAATAGTTAGGGTGCGCTATTTCTTCCGACTTACTGAACAAAAATCAATAGCTTGCTAATGCTAGATACCCTATACTATTCCTCGTGAATCATATACAAAAATATTTTTTTGAACCCGACTTGTGGTTTCAGAGATAAGCATGTTTAAACAAACAAGTAAACACACAAAAAACTTTTCCACTTTATTATATTAGTATAAAAGTATATATACATAACAGCAAATTACCCAACAGCAGAATAACAACAACAGTTTATAATAATAAATTTCTGAAATACCTGAAATAAACTCTGTTTTTCTATACCTTTCTGTCTTTATCTAAGCCTGATACTTTAGTATGATTGTAAAAACAATAATGATTAGTTAAAAATTATAAAAGGTCCATTATTGTGATGTCCTTTTTGTTTCCATAATAGGGTTTTATATTTATATTGTGAATTCAAACTCGTAAAGCACATCCAAAAAATGATTGATTATGTTTGTGAATTGATTCAACAGAAATCATTTCAAATAGATTTAAAAATCAGTCTTTTTCGAAAAGAATCGCCCACCCTAATACGAATAGTGAATGTTTGGAATTTACGATTGTAAACCTTGAACAAACGGTATAAAGTTCACTTCTATTATCATTATTAATTTCATTATCTTGTCCTTGTTACAAACATATAGTTATTCCGCTAAGACTGATAGTTGCCACAGAAGAGGGCGGTCGTGGCGGGTGTGCAGAGGGACATGTGGATGGGCTGTAAAAGTAGAGACATATAGCCTAGAAAGATCGCGACTTCTTTGCATACGCGCAACAGTCGAGGTCCGGCCACTTTGGCACCCTCGGAACTAGTTGCAATGCTTTCGCGGCTGAGTGCCTTAAGCGCTCGCCCCCATGCCCGGTGAAGCTGTAAAAGCCGTAAAGGCTCCAGCGCCCCTAAAGCTAACAGTATAGTCAGTTCGAAAAAAAAAAATGTTCCTCTGTATTCAATTACGAAAATATAGGTGGTTGCGATGGATCTTGCGTTGAGGTCATTGGGGCGCCATATACTCGTCATTTAAATATATATTGCATAAAATTTGGGAACCCTTGCTTAATTGTGATATTTTTCCTAGATAACGTACTTTCCTATAACAAGGCCTCTGCATAGACGGAAAATACAAATAATATGTATAAACAGAAACTAGTTGTTTTAAATTCTGGGAAATTATTTATAGCGATGAAAATAGAAAAAGAAAATAGAAATAGAAAAAAAATTACATTTTGTATTTAAAATACCAAGGCAACATCCATTTGAATTTGAAATGGGGAAAATAAAAGTATAATCATGTGCAGTTACGATTCTTCAATAGATCACATTTGGTTAGGCATGAGGCGTATATACTCAATACTGGTCCAGGTATTATTACCCAGTGCGAATTTACAAGTACGCAGACCTTGTCTGGATCGAAATACCCGATAGTCGACACATACCTTATCGCTATTATTGTATATATGTTGTTAATAATGTATTGCAAAATTAACCATAATAAAATATTTTTAAATTTGCATTGTATTACTAAAAAACAACATCATTATTATAACTGAATTGGGTATTTGAATGTTTTTTTTTATGATAAATGGAAAGACCATAGATAAATTACAAACAATTTTTTTTTTTGCAATATTACAAAAGTTAATCCAAAATAAAAATTAATGTTTGAATTCAGTATTGAAAACGCGCCGATCGTTCCCGAATAAATCCGAGCGCGTGTGACGTCACAATGTTAATTTCTACTCATTGTAGCACACAGCTGTTATAGTGCTTTGACACTTAATCTATGAAATTCCTATAGCATTATGACGTAACAAACCTGCCGATGAATCGTGGCGCGTTTCTTAGTCATGTTATTATTTTTAAAATATTACAATTTTCAATTGTTCATTATTAATAAATAAAAATGTTTTAAGAGTTTTTCCAATTGACTATTATCATAATTATGATGAAGCTTTAAAATACACAAAAAAATAGTTTTTTTTTTTCAAATACACAATTTTGTATTTATGCAGATATTAAATATTATTAAAGTTTCAATAACTCTTCACAAGGTTTGCTCTCCTTCCACCGTTTCTTTCAAATTCAGTAACTCAAACTGGCCCATGCCTTTTGTCTCAGTTCTAATAATTTCATCCAAACTTCTAAAGTTCCCAGGATCTATTAAGCATATAATATTTGCATTCCCTGAATCCCAATTTTCTTCTTCAACACTTGTTGCAAGTTTAATAACCTTATCTTTTGTTTTCTTTGCATCTTTGCCAGTCAATAAGATTCTTACCCTCATCTGGGCTCTCTCTAATGGTATTTCCTTCTTCAGTAGTTGAATGACATCCAAAGCCTGTTGTTTAGCACTTTTATTTACATTCACAGAAAAATGTATATCTTTCATAGCCTTTTCTATAATTGAAACTGGGTATGGTCTTTTTGTTTCTGGATTCACACATTTGTCTGCAACAGTTGTTGCTATATCCTTGAATAGTGAGTCAATTTGTGAATGCCTTTCCTTATCTGACACCTGAAGTTCTCCTTTATCCAATATCTCTTTACAGATCTCCGTTTGATCATCCTTTCCAAACACTTTAACTAAATCTTCTTTTTTAGCTACTTGGCCTTTGGATACATTTAAAAATACTGAATGAGTCTGCAATACTTCATCAATATCTTTCTCCCTGTAAATGCATTTGATATATTTAATTATCAGTTTACATGGTAAGGTAAAACCACCAGTAATTGACACTGCACCAATAGTTGACACTCTGACGAAGAAAATTAAATATTAAGAAAAAAAAAGGAAGCCAAAGATCGAGATGGCCAAAATCACTGATTACTGATATATTTTTAATGTTATAAATATATATAGGTACAGTCAGTTATAAAAGTCGGTTAATAAACTCAAGACTTCAAATTTAGTATCAAATATTTAAAATTCTTTGTCAGAGTGTCAACTATTGGTGCAGTGTCAATTACTGGTGGTTTTACCTTAAAGCAGTTTATTTTTTTGTATTACAAATTAAAATTTGACAATAACATCTACAAAATAAATGTGAAGCAACAAAGTTGTCGCAAATGTTAAGAGTCCCTCGTCCTACTAACAAGAAATGTTTATTGTCCTTAGTTAACACTCTCATTATTCTGTGTAAATTTATTGAAATTAAATAAATAAAACTTTGACCTTATGTAGCATTTGTCCTTGTTGTTGTGTAATATTGTAATATATTTTATGGTGGTAGGGTTGCAAAATGTTGTGTTGTCTCTTTTGTTTTAGTTAATACCGCTTAAAGGCAAAGTTACACTGGTCATTTTCAGTGAAACAGACCAGAGCTTTGCACCAGCCAATCTCATTCGTTAAAATTTTAACCACATGACACTAGCAGAATTGTGTACTTAAAGCACATCACCATTTTTATAAGAAGTGAAATGAATGTTAAGTCTAGAAAGAGTATTAGTTTTGACAGGTGATTTAATGATGATGATATACCACATTTCCAATTTTAGGGTGGTAACTGGATTGTTAATCCAGGTGATCTCTAGAAAATACCCTGGCTCAACTTTACAATAGCTACCATCGAGATAAGACTCCAAATTTTTATTAGTTTGATCACTCCATATGTAGGCTAAATATAAAAGATGTGTATCGTGATTCTATTGATGTGATTTTGTAAATAAATAGTTTAAGAGAAATTAATTTTTATAATTCAAATTTCTTGTAAATTTGACAATACAAATGTCAGTTCTAAGTACTTATCATAAAGTTCACTTTTGCAAGATAGCTAAAGATTTTCGATGATGGTAATTTTTACTATACATTTTATACAATAATTGCTTGGTTTAAGTCAAATACGACCTACTTGAACATTTTGTAACACTTAGGTGAGAGATTTTCATTTTTCTGTTGTGGCAATAAAATAGGTTAAGTTAGGTTTCAACTGTGAACATAATGCCCCAAGCGAGCGCCACAACAATTAATAATCCGTTCAAAAATATTATAAAAGTCCTAGAATCACAAAAATTATTTCTCTTAACTATTTGTGTCTGCATTTTTTCCTTCACAGAGGAGTTACTTTTCACCATCCCCTCCATTTCCTGCCCCTTCACATCATCAAATTCAGCAGTAGCTATTCTAAAATCCAAGTAATGCCCCCTAAGACCACGAAAAACATGATTGATGGAAAGAGAACTTACAATTTATTTCTCCAAGACACAACTTTGTTTTTGTAGCATGCTATTTCAAACCGCTTTCCACCTTTTTTTAACCTGACAATTGCTACATTTGTTAAACGTATTTGATTCGTAGGTGTAAATATCTTAGACATCTTAGTAATAGAAGTTTAGCTATAGTCTTAGTAGCTAGTAGTAGTATATTCACTTCTTTATTACACAATATACGGTAATCCAAAAATTGTATTTTATGCGACAGCACAGATTTACATATTGCATCTAAAGTCTAAATTATAGTAATGTTTATTTATACATTTACCACTGGACCAAAGGACTGACACTACATTATATATGTCAGAGAATCGTGTCTATGTCACTATTTAAAAATAAATGATGTTTCATAGTAACGAGATTACAGACCCTGTCAGATATTCAAAAATACGGCGTACATAAAATAAATGGAAATAAATTAGAGATAACGCCATGCGCTCGCAACAGGTGTGCTCTGTGATCCACGCAACCACATAAGCAGACAACGACGGGCTTGAAGGATGGCTCTAGCTCGAGCCCTCGTATCATGAGGACCTCCGTTAATATTGGATCCTAAGATTGTTCGAGACCACCTACTGAGTCGGAACCCTAAGAGAAGATTATTCTGGCTGGAGCTTGTCGTATCGTGAGGATGTTCAAGATGAATTACTAGGTCACCTACGGGCAGCGATAACACAGATATGCGAGGCATGGGGTGGTTTTTTTTTTTTTTTTTTTTTCGAACTGACTACACTGTTAGCCTGAGGGGCCCTGGAGCCTTTACGGCTTTTACAGCTTTACCGGGCTTGGGGGCGAGCGCTTAGGGCACTCAGCCACGAAAGCTAAGCAACAACATCCGAGGGTGCCAAAGTGGCCGGACCTCGGCTCGGACTGTTGCGCGTATGCAATTAAGTCGCGATCTGACTAATTCCCTATCCGTAATTCGATCTAAACTAACTATACATATATACATGTTTCTGCCCCCTGGGAGGAGGGAAGGAACATGTGTATGTGTATTTAGTGGTCTGAAATTTTTTGTCTATTCTAACTAGGCAAAAAAAGAAAAAAAAAGGTCCCTTACAGAACCTATGTACCTATGTGTGTTGTGCATGTGTGTATAATGCAGTGTCATGTATGGCTGTGAAAGCTAGTGATTGTGCAGTCACTTGTATCGCGCGAGCGGCTGCTTGGCTCAAGGGCTCCATGCCGATGGATCGGACCTAGGCTTGAGTTGCCGCAGAGGAGGGCGGTCGTGGCGGGTGTGCGGGAGCGAAGTTAACCGTACGTCCCCTGCGGAGGGAACGGTGGTTTCGCGGGCGTGGGCGCGAGCACGCATATGTTGCGGGAGCGGACGCGTAGTAATTATTAGCTTTCTCGATGTCGTCGTCGGGATCGACAAAGAGATTTCGCGGACGGCGTTTATAACGTTTGGCAACGGGGATCGAGTTGTCTGGGACGTAGTTCACGGTGGATTTTACGAGCGGGTTGGGGTGATTCGAAGCGCTATCGAAGTATCTTCTGGTGAGATATTTCACATAGGCTTCTATCGAGGGAAGCCTCATGTCCCTGTGGAGGTCCATGTTCCTAACGAAGGCTGGAGGGTCAAGCAGGCGACGGAGAAACCGATTTTGGACTCTTTGCATGCGGACAAAGTTATGTTTGGACATATGTGCGAACGCTGCGCAGCTATATGTCAAGATCGGACGGACGCACATCTTGTATAGTGTAAGCTTATGTCTTAAGGACATTTTGCTTACCGAACTGAGCAGGGGTCGCAAGCGGGAAAGGATCCAGAGGGCCCTATTCCGGACTATAGTAACGTGTGCGTTGAAGTTAAGCTTCGAGTCGAGGGTGACACCCAGATATTTTGTCTTGGTGGCCCAAGGGATATTTCTACCGAATAATGTTAGAGGTCCTACCGTGCGTGGTAGTTTACATGTATGCGGTTCGAACATAATCGCGGCGCTCTTTACCGGATTAATAGCTATTCGCCACGTTCGAAACCACTCCCCGAGAGTGGTTACGGCACGTTGGACTGCGCAGGCGAGATTTTTTCTGTGTCTGTTTGACGCGTATATGACTGTGTCGTCAGCGTAGAGCCCTACCTCGACCCCGGGGGGCTTCGGGAGGTCGCTGACGTACAGATTGAAAAGGCAAGGCGCCAGAATGGAACCTTGCGGGACGCCTGAGCGTATAGGGTGGGCGGTAGATAGTACTCCTTCCACTCGGTAGTGAAAGGTGCGGTCGCGTAGAAAATCATGAACTAGGTGAACTAACCTATCCGGGACTTCTAAATGGTGAAGCTTGTGGACCAGTCCGGCGTGCCAGACCTTATCGAAGGCCTTGGCTACGTCGAAAAAGACCGCAAGCGTGCGGGCGGGAGCGATATTGCTCTTGGCGAAGTTACTCGTGATATGCTCCGTGAGGCGGTGCACTTGATGTGTACACGAGTGACGGGCGCGAAAACCGAATTGTTCGGGCGGGTATAAATTCTTGTCGTCTATAACGACCTTGAGACGGTTCAGAAGGATCCGCTCATAGAGTTTCCCTAGAGTGTTTAGGAGACTGATCGGGCGATAGCTATCGGGAAGCGAAGCTTTTTTGCCGGGCTTGCGAATACCTATAACTATAGCTTTTTTCCAGACGGCTGGAAAATAGCAGTGGGCTATGGCTGCATTGAAGATGCAGACCAAAAGAGCTATGAGGTGATCAGGAAGAAGTTTGAGTACTTCATTCCTGATACCATCAGGACCGGGAGATTTCCTAGGCTTAAGGCCTTTAATGATAGAACAGACCTCATCTGGCGTGACCGGGGTTAACGTTTCCGCGGGGGGAATCAGCGTGAGTTCCTGAACGGCGGTCTCGATAGTTTCGATGTGGGCAGTGTCTACGTTGTCGCAGTTTGGGGAGCACTGGCTCTCCAAGCTTGCGGCAAGGCATTCTGCCTTATCGTCGCTGTCGAACGCGAGTGGGAGATCGGGGCCCCTTTCGAGGGGCGGCATCTGGGCGGAAGCTTCTAACTTCAGAGAGCGGGCGAGGTTCCAGTAAGCCAGATGGGACGGCTTGAGACCCTCTAAGAGGTTATCCCACCGGTGACCTCTGTACTCTCCGATGCGAGTTCTAACCTCTCTCTGAAGTTGTCGTAACCTACGGGTGTTATCCCTCGTCGGATAAGAGTCATGTGCACGTGTCGCGGCGTTCTTTTCCGTGATTAACGCTCGTAAGCCGGGGGGGAGTATAAAACGGCGTTCGTTTGCCGCTTGCACCTCTCTCGAGGCCTCCCTTACACCGGTTTGGAGGTAGTCGACCAGGGAATCGATGGCTAAATCGGCGTCTGCGGTTGACTCCAATACGTCGGGGATCCTAGCTAGGCTGGACGGGGTTGCGTTATCGGATAAGTAGCGATTTAAGATCGCGTAGTCAACTATTTTGACTTTTGGCGGACTGGGGTCGAACGGTTGCCCGAGTTGTAAGATAACCGGGCGGTGGTCGGAGTCTAGTTCGTGTACGACTTCTATAAGTCGTAACCGAAGTGAGACACCTTTGAGGAGGGCTATGTCAAGTACTGTCGGTTGACAGTTGTCTTGAAAGTGCGTGGGCTCTAGCGGTGCTATGACGTCAAAGCCGAGCACGTCGCATAATAGTTCTAGTATAACCCCGTTACGGGTGTTGCGCGGGTTGTTGAAAAGGGTGTGACCGCTATTGAGGTCGCCTGCTATTATGACTGACTGGTCGAGTGAAAAAAGCGCCTCCAGATCGGACTGAAGGAGTCTTTTATTCGGGGAGAGATATGCAGAGACAAGCGTGATTGACGGATGGCCAGTCATGCCTATTCTACAGACGGACACTTCCATATTGGTAAGTGCGGGAGGGTCTATTGGCATGCAATAGAGGGAACGTTTATAGTAGATGAGCGTGCCGCCTCCTAGGGTGGCACGGTCATTTCTGACTATATTGTAATTTGCTATCTTAGGGTCGCGCCTACTGGGTTTTAGAAGTGTTTCTTGTACTAGAAACACGTCTATCTCCCGTTCCCTAAGAAAGGTGGATACTAAGTCCCGTTGTGGAAAGAGGTTTCGCGCGTTAAAAAAAGATATATTGAGGCTTCTAGGCTTAATGCGTGCCATTGATAACCGTTATCTATTTCCCGGCACGGGCCAGGCGCATTAGCGTCGCTGTCATCAGGGGGAAACGCCTGATGGATTCGCCGGGACCGTACTCAGCGACGCACTGTTCGTACGCCAGTACTTCCTGAGGGTCATGCTCACGGAAGAGCATGACCATGTAGTCAACGCCGCGGCGCGTGTTGACGGGCGGGGGGGCCTGAGCCTTAGGAGGCTGAGGGCGGGGAGTGGAGACCCATGCTGCTTGAGGAGCTCGCATGGCCGGAGGGGGTGCGCGGGGCGCGGGGGCGGCTGCCACCGGGGCGCTGGAGGCGCCCGGGAGGCTGGGGAAAGCCTCTGGCGTGAGCAGGGGCTTTGGTTGTCCTACGGCGGGACGTGTCCTCTGAGGAGGGGTGTGTCGCGTAGGGCGCATGGGTCGCGTAGGGCGCGTGGGGCGCGGGGCACGGGGACAGCCGCGATAGTTCGCGGGGTGACCTTCGTTGCCGCATAGCACGCAGCTCGGAGGGGTAGCCGACTCACGAGTGCGCGAGCACTCGCTTGTCGCGTGGTCCCCGAGGCACTTAACGCACCTGGGACGGAGATGGCAGTTGCGTGCCGAATGACCGTACAGCTGGCAGTTGTGACACTGCGGAGGACTGCGGTTCTTGTGTGGGGGCTCTACGGCTATTCCGGAGAGCTCACACACTTTCCTAACGTTAAAAATGGCTCTGCCCTCGGGGGTCAGTTCCAATATGACTAAGACCATGTCGAGAGGTCTGTTTTTGGATTGTCCGCCGTGCATTCTGTGCACTTCGCGGACAGGGAAGGCCTTGGCTAAGAGGTCAGTTTTGACCTCCTCGGGTGTGATTTCCACCGGGATGCGGCGGATTACAACCCGGAGTTGACGTTCTTCCTCCAGGGAGTATGTGAAATATTCGAGGTTGCTGTCCCGGAGCAACCTGGTAAATTGACGGTGTTCGTCCGAGGTGGAAACCTGGACGCGGATACCGTTGGCCGTGTTACTGGCCTGGGTGTAGTGGATGCGAAGTTCTCTCAGTTTCTCTGAGAGTTTTGTCCAGACCGATTTGTTCTGGACCGTGACGGGGGGCGGGCGACGCGCCTTTCTGCCGGCAAAGGTACCGGCAGGCGCTGAGGGCGCTGCGGAGCGGGGGGCGTGGCTATCCAGCCCGGTTCGCTGCGCTTTTTGGGGTCTCGACTGAGTCTCCGGAGACTCTGGGCGCGAACGCGAGGCCCGTTTGGCGGGCTTGTTTTTTTGTACGAGGGTGAAGCCCTCGTTATCTGTGCGTATTGCCGTGTCCATTTCGTTGGACTTCGGTTCGGGGTCCGGGCTAGCGGGAGAGTAGCTGTCGTTTGTTGCTACAAGCGACGGTGTCTCCGCTTCGGGAACTAAAGTTGCGAACGAGTTTGATGTTTGCAGCGCAGAGGGCGCTGGGATCGCGGCTTGTTTGCCGGGTGGTGAGCGCGAGCGCGACGTTGGCCTTTTATACGGCGTCTTGTTAAGTGCTCGCGGTGCCGTTGAGCGGGACCGCGAGCCGGATTTTTTTCGCGGCGGGGGTATGGGAGGTCCCGGGGACCTGTTCGGACGCGGGTGCGGGATGCGGGGCCCCGGCTATCATCGTGAACTTCGCGAGAAGATCATGGTCCTTGAGGAATTTGAAAACTATTTCATTGAACCTAACTTGGTCTAAGTTTGCCATTCCGGCGGTGGCGGTTGGGCGGGCGGGGGTGAAGTTAAACCTCCCTGCCGGAGAGGCAGGGGGGTGCGCCGAGTGAATTTAAACGGCTATCCCGAGCCGTGTAAAGGGACCTGCGTGTCACGGTGTAATGACTCGCAGGAAAAGAACCTACCGGGCCCTACGTGGAGGTCCCTATCAAGCCCGAGGCAGAGAACGCAGCCGGTATAAATACCTAACTACGCCCAAACAGACACTCAGGGATGGATGTGTAGCAGGATCGGAAGGGTGGGAAGGAGACACTCAGGGCTTGACTATGACTCTATCAAGGGCCAAGATTCCTGAGCCCGACCAAGTACTATCGTTTGCCTCTGAAGGAGGCAACCGAGGGGCGCTTGGGTCACGCACCCACTTGCTTTCGTTGGCACCGTCAGGTATCAGGCAAGTGACCACTAAAGTGTGGATTTCGTCGAAATAGAAACAATTTGCTCTTAAAAGAGCAGTTTTATGGTTGTGTAGCGCGACACAATGGGTGCGAGCGAGACGGCGATACGCAGGTGCGGCGCAGGTGCGATGCAGGTGTGCAGCAAGGCCGGTCGGTCGTAAAACTTCACAAAGGCGGCAGAGAACAGTCGTAAACACGTCCGTTCCCGCCGGCGGTCGTGATCGGTCCGCATGGGGTGGCTATAGGGGAGGTTGGAGGCCACTGGGGGCAACCCCAAATAAAACAGACATCATGCTCACTTGGATTGTCGGACCATGTGTATCTCTACAATGCTTGCACTTAACCCAGATTACGCCCACAAGATTTATTATTCCGTAATGAAGAATGATATCAACGAAAACCCGGGTGTCTTCGATAGTACAAGACAAGTATATTCTGATGTCTCTCTCTCTTTTTTACATATATATAAATGTTCATTTGTTTGTGTGACAACTAAGTGAACAGTAGTATTGTAAAACATCGATTAACTATCTATTATTCAATTATTGAAATAAAACTATCGTTTGTTTTATCAATACATAACACAGGGTATTTTTGTGATTACAGGAAGATTTGCGCGAATGAGTATTTCACTGCAAGAAGCATTTGCCAGTGTCAATGTGTTTCAATCTTCGAAGAATTTTCCAAACATTCAAAGTGGGTCCAACAAGATGGTGCCTTCCTTGTTAGAATTACCTATTGAGTTTTGTGACATCTCTAAATGCATGTTTTCAGTTTATACTGATAATCTACTTCGCGAATGCATAATAACACCTAACTATATCACGCAAAACGCCACAAATATTACATAATATAGAGTCAAATAACCTAAGTCCGTGGATTAAAAATAAAAACCACAACATTTTATACATCTTTTTTTGTTATTTGACCCTATATTGTATAATATTTGTGGCGTTTTGCATAATAAAGCTTGGTTACTGTGCACAAGTGAAGTGGATTTGAAATAATAACATGGATCTTGAATTCTGAGATGTCACAAAAACTCACTAGGTAGTTCTAACAAGGAAGGCACCATCTTGTTAGGATCCTGAAAACGTCATAAGACTGGAAACTATATTTACTCGACAATGGCAGTAATGCTCATCAATAAAGAGAACCGGTTGCCAAGTTAGGAAAAAGAAGAAGAACTCCGCTCGTCAAGTTACTAAAGTACGTGAATCTTCAGAACACTTTTTTTTGGTGTCGTTCCTCGATCCGTTGACATAAATTTTGTACTAAAACAATCAATTGTCAATTATTTAATCAATTGTTTTTATAGTCAATCAATTGCTATCGTATGTCCAAAAAACCAATATTTTACAACACTACTGCACAGGTGAGTGCTAATATTCAGGAACAAATAAAAATTCTGATATTCAAAATTGTAAACAACCAGATCATTAAAAAAAAAGGTGTGTGTGTGATTCACACACGATAGAAGTGAAACTTCATTTTAAAAGGCATTTTCTATTTTATTTAAACAGTGTGCAATATACATACACACCGACATTTACTCTCTCCCTCTGGCTCACACAAAGAGTAGAGACCGATAATGTGCGTTAAACGTTAATTTAAAACGTTGGAAGTCGCATTAGAAGTTTCACTTCAAAAAACTACTTTACAAAATTATCTTAACACCTTTATTTTATTTATAATGATTTATAAAAATATATAATAAAAATATAGCAAAGTGCAATAATAATAACAGTGATCACGTAGACTAATCATCAGACACTGTATAGCCATCATACATAGACTATACATAAAAATCTTACGCTTTTTTTAAACGTTACGGACGTTTTTTGCCGGGTAGTGTACCCCTCCGCAACGCCCCATAAGGAACTTCGTTCAAAAATCCTACATATTAAAATCTTATTGGATTTTTACAGAACTAATTAAAATACAAAAATACACTATTCTAAGCACAATTAAACGAGATAAAACAATAAATTAATAAGTATCAAACATTAACACAAAACTCGTTAAAACTGTTACATACAGATACTAAACCTATCAGAACACCATTAGGACATTAAATATTATTAATTTAAAACATAATCTCAGTTATGTCAAACGTTAAAATCATTAACAATTGGTATATAAACATACAAATTGAACATTACGACTCGAAAGACATATTAATTGAAAGTAATCATTATGAACTTCAAAATACAACTTAAAATACCTAAGTTACCTAAGTTAGAAACATTAAAACAAATACTATCAAGTGAGCCTACGCGTCGTTAACATATATGTTATATATTTTTATTCATTCTTAATTGATTTTGATGAAATTTTTGTATACGTGGAGTACAGGTCAATTCAATGAATATCATTAGTAAACACCAGATCTTGTTCGCACTGATAATGTTTTTCATTTAGAAAAATGGTAAAAAGCGCAAGTAGCAAACCTTAGACAGAGAACGAACTAGACACACAAATCATGTAACCGTGTGTGAGAAAGCGATAGTGTTATCCCCTATGCGGCGCGATGCGCGGCAGATTCCAACAAATCCTTTTCGACACGAATTGTCTGTGGTAAATGTCTATTTTTGAGGCTGAGACGTTTTTGACTGCTTTCTTCATCTGTGGTTATTTTATTGTGTCATAGGGATGTCCACTTAAAAATTATATCGATATTTATGTTCAATGTAAAATATCGGAACCTAGCATCGATGTTTATCCATATATCGCTAGAAAACATCGATGTTTTTTCAATATCAAATACTTTCCACAAAAGTTTAATATTACCTTTTTCCAGTGAAACGCGCAGTTTGTGGTCTTTGATTTTGTATGTGTGAATGTAGAATTAGAGACCAGAGTAACATAGCTAAACTAGTAATATAATAATAGTGATTTTCTATGAGTGTTACTTGAATAGAATTGTATTACTATGATAGTGGTGAGATGACTGAGATGTGGCTTTAGTGCCACATCACTATTGAGTTAATTTGTTTGCAAGTTTAAAAACTAAATGAAAAATACACTAAAGAAATTATTTGTAGCAATTCACGTAAGTAGTGCTACATAACATATCGAATAACTAATTACTTCATTATAATGATATAGCATTTATAAAAATAAAATAGGAAATATATTTATTATTATAAAATGTATGATAATATAAAATATCATTATGTTATATCTTCCAAATAAAACACTGTCACAAACTAGTAGAGGTTAGGTTCAGAAACATAATAGAAATATAATATGACATTCCTTTTCAACTTCAAACTAGCTATCAGATGATGCGTTAACTCAGTTATTTAAGGGTAATTAATTGTATTAGCAAGTAAATGTCTTAGATAAAAAACAAAACAATGATTTAATTGTGTTATAGGCAACCAAACAGCAGAAGACGATGCAAGAAGAATGAGAGTGAGTGAAAGTAAATATAATGAAGAGTGAATGGACGATCGATCTGTCAGGATAGATTAGGTAATGTCACTATCTTAATAAAACTTATTTAAAATGTAAGTCATTAAGTAGTCTTAAATTTATTGTTTTTAATAGATTCGAAAAAAAGCAAATATTCGATGTTTCTATATAAATATGTCAATATATCGAATACAATAAATGTTTTTCAAAACATCGAAAAAATGCGATATATCGATGTTAAGTGAATATCCCTATTGTGTCAGACGCAACACGACGTGTATTTCTTGAGATTTTGGTCGTCATTTTGTTAGATTATATATTTTGTCGACTATTTTATGTGATTAATAGTTAAAATGGCGAAATTAGTCGATATATACAACAGCGAAAAAGAACCTGTGATAAAACGACGACAATTACCGTTAGTTATATATGAAAATCTTACTGTAAGTAGCTCTGCACTTTGACATTACCACAAACGTAGATTATTCAGAATAAAAGTAACTAAATAATTAAAAGTCACCATTATGTATTGTAAAGTTTTTTATTCACTTTCTTATTAAATCGGTTTCTTTAATTAGATTTTGTTAATTTGTTGGAAGTTTATTGATTTATACCTCTTTAATGACGTCTTGACCTTATTTAAAAAAATACTTCTTTGTTGAAATGCATCATGTAGGTATATTGTTTATGTTTTGTAGATGATCATGGATCTAAACACAATGGGTCTCATTTGTGACAATCCACAAGTTAAAGGGCGCGAATACGAGGAATTTATGCGTAAATACAGAATTCTATCAACAGATGAACTAAAAGCTGCACTGAGAGTAGAAGCGTCTGATATTTTTAACGTATTAAATCAAAGCATTCCGTGTGTTGGCTGTCGAAGAAGGTAAGTTTAACATTAAAGATCAGATCAATTACAGCAGATCAGTTACTAAACATTTATGGCCCCTGTTCCACTTAGTTACAAAGTTTTTGATCTGTTTTAAAAATCTTTCTAGTTTGTTTGGATATTAATTCGATACATGTGTCACTGCAATGAAAGTAAGGTTAATATTGTATTATGGTCTAAGTACCGTGTTTAATATAGTAGATAATAGGAAGACATAGACTGAATATAACCTTACTTGTCTATATATATATATATATATATATATTTGTTAATTAATCATATTCATTAATCTTGTTAAATAATTTTCTTACATGCTCTTGCACAATTTATAAGAGAACTTTAGTCCCATATTATCTGTTTCTATTTTACAGTACTATAGTTTAAAGATGTAACTTTCAAATCACATTTGTTATTAGCTACTCATCAACCATACTTGGTGTTAATTAAACTTTAATAATAATTTATAAAAAGTCTTCTACGAGTATGTTCTTTTCCACAGCATAATCAAGTTCTGTGCCAAATAGCATCAGTTTTTTGTTCAACCTTACAAGTGTAATTGAAGGACAATATTTACAAACATACATTTACAGTAAAAACATATTATATTATTATGTATTATAATATATTGAAAACTCTAAATACTAATATACTCTATTGTTGGTGATACTGCAAAATGGGCCATGTCACTGAACTGATTTTACATGAGAGAGAGAGGAAACTTTTTTAACAATTTGCTAAATTGTGACATGAATATTGTTAGTACAATCTATTTGGTTTATACAAATCAATCTTGAAGGTTGAATGAATCTGAATATAACTATAAATAATAATTAGAATATTTTGATTCATGATTGAAACGGTGTCTCTTGACATTCATATATTAAAGTATCATGAATGATATACATAATTTGAAAGCTATTATTATAAGAACAAAAATACAACAGAGCACAAATTAAATGGCTAAAGGTTGAATAAAAAGCAAAAATGTATTGTTTTGTTTTAATAATAACATTGTCCCTCAGACAATAATAGTAAACTGGTTACGCCTCCCTTGTCCTTGACCTGATACCAAATTTTTGTCTTAATAGGTTTGCCCTAAACAAAAATTAATACCCAGTGTTTCTATTATGCATAGGTTCTGATAAATATATTTCTGAACATCAGGGTTTTATTTCAAATATATAATTAAAAACATCGAAACTTATAAAATGTAAAAAACATCAAATCAACAAAGATAGTAGAAAAAAACCATTGACAGCGCACATTTTAGAGTAGATTGAAAATAACTAAGTTCCAATGTTACATAATTATTAAAATTTCCTAAATCTAATTCTAAGGAAGTTGTGTAGTACTCTTACAAGCGATGTCTTCCTTGGCATTGATAAATTTACAAGGTCATCATTTTGCCATCTGGGACTGGGCTGTAATTTGCAGCGGCTACAACTAATGGTTTCAGGTGATTCGATTCTGTCTAAACAGGATCTTGCGAGGAATTTAACATATGATTCAATCGAAGGAAGTTCGATATCGCTATGTAGGTCTACATTTTGCATGTACCATGGAAAATCAACAAGCCTACATAAAATCTGTTTTAGACTCTGTGGAGCTGACTGAAGTTATACTTGGACATATGTGTGAATGCAGTGCAGCTATATGTTAGGTTTGGATGGATACATGTCTTGTATAGTGTAAACTTATGTCTCTGGGATATTTTGCTTACTGAGCATAATAGAAGAAGTGACCCAGGACCATGGTAGGCTTGTTTGGGCTATACGGACATGTGCATTGAAGTTAAGTCTATTGTCCATGGATTTTCAGTCTGGGTGACCCAGGAGATTGGGATACTGAAAGGATGGAGGGGTTCGAGTGTCTTTCGTAGTTGTCCAGGATTAAAGAGACTTGTGTTAGTCTTATCGAGAACTATTTGCCATTAATGAACCATCTCCCGATAATGGTTATGCCGAGTTGGATACAAGCTCTAAGCTGAAGTCTGCTCCTGCATGCGGCGTAGACAACTGTATCGTCAGCGTATAAACCTAATGTGATTAAGAGACTGATCATGCGATAGCTATTGAGAAGCGAAGCTTTCTTGCCTGGCTTGTGAATTCCTATCACTGTGGCCCTTTTCCAGACGGCTGGACAGTGGCAGTGGGCGTTGGCTACAATGTAGGTGCATACTAAAAGAGCTATGAGGTGATTGGGAAGAAGTTTGAGTACTTCATTCATGATACCGTCGGGACCGAGAAACTTTCTGGGCTTTAGGCCTTTAAGTACGGAACAGCCTTCCTCAGATGTGACTGGGGTTAGGGTATCCGCCGGAGAATAGCAATTAGATTTCGTACTGATTTTTCGATAGTGTTAATATGTTTGCAAGCTACATTGTCGTAGTTAGGAGAGCATTGTCTCTCCAGACTTGCAGCAAGGCATTTCGCTTTATCGATACTATCGAACGCGGGTGGGTCACCGGACGCCTTTCGAGGGCTGGCATCTGGGGCAGATTGAGACCCTCTACGAGGTTGTCTCGTCTGTGACCTCTGAATTCGACTATGCTGGTAACCACTCTCTGAAGTGCGTGAAACCGCACGCAGTTATCGCTAAACGGATAGAAGTCGTGTGCATGTGTTGCGGTGTTCTTTTCCGTGATCAACGCTCGCACGTGGGCAAGGAGTTTAAGGCGGAGATCGTTTACCACTTGTACCTCTCTTGAGGCCTCCCTGACATCGGTTTGGAGGTGGTCGACCAGAGAATCGATTGCTAAGTCGGCGTCTGCTATTGACGCCAATTCTTCTGGAATTCTATCTATACTGGACGAGGAAGAGTTGTCCGTAAGATATCAGTTAAGTTAATAGCAAAATTAATCGAAATTGGTTCAGCAGTTTAGTTGTGAAAACTTAACCAAAGGACAGAGTTACTTTCGCATTTATAATATTAGTTTGGACCACTGGTGTATTACCATTACTAAATAAATTCACAAGTAAAATCTGCCTCTACTAATGCAACACGAAACTTAGTTAAAAGCTAATATTAATATCATGAACAAGAAAATAATATATAATAATATTGGAATATAATAGTTGATTTACAACCCTATCCGTTATTTATTGTCAATATTAATTATATATAATTATCTAAATAATATGCAATTTTATTTAATTCCGTCAGAAGATTCCGCATTGTACATGTACAATTGAAAAATAATTGTGATGTGTTTAAACATTATTACATTTAAAGTTGATGTTAAGAAGTCTTTTAGGGCCCAACATTTGAATGTTAGTAGTTTTAGGGCCAACTGATTTGGATTTTGGAGATATATTGTCATAAGAGTTGGCAGCACTGAATAAAACCCCTCACTATTATATTTATGTAATTTATCACGTGACTTGTTTGTTTGTTTACACTTTTAGTATGTGCCGCTTAAATCGACTGTAATATATATGTATATATATTCTCTAGTAATTAATTACCTGTTAATAATTACTAACAATTAGTTATTACTTAACTTTATTTGCGTTAATTACAATATACAGATTAAAAAACCTATGTTACTCAGGGATAACTTAGCTTACTATAACTTATAATTTTTAGAATTGAATTAGTAATGTAGATTTCCTCCTACAAATTTTACCTCTTTAAAATAATAGTATTTAGTATAGATTGACTATGGATTCAACATTTTCGCTTTCCTGTGTGATAAAATTTTTTCTATGCAAAAAAAGTTTAAATTATTATAGACATTTTCCTCAATTTAAATTATATACTCAACTTGAATTATTAACGATTTAAAAAGTGTTCGATGATAAATATTATCAATGTCCAAAATAAAAAATTACTTTATATTCTGGTATTGTTTGCCGTTTCTCATAAAGTACAGGGTTAAAATACAATGAACAATTTTATGTTTCAGTGTGGAACGTCTATTTTATCAGTTATGTAAATCAGGCCACCCCACATTGGATCCGTTAGTCCTCACGCCAGATGAAATAATGACGATCAGAGAAGAAAAAATTACGCATCCACAGTCATTAGCCACTTTGCTCAATGGTCACAGGTAAGTTTAACAAAATACAAACACATTTTTTAATTATATTTTTGTTTGATGTTTTTAGAGTTCCGAAGTCAAAAGGAACCCTTATAATTTCAATATGACCTTTGTCTGTCCACGGCTTAGTTCAGAGATTCAAAGTTGTTAGAAACCTGTAAATTGGTTATACAAATTAATCACGCCGACAAAGAAGTAAAATAAGATTTTGAAAATAAAATTGTTTAGAGTACTTACTTACCCTACATGTAAAGTGGAAATAATTTTTTTCCTCTATCACATGTGGGTTGTTGTTGGATAGGTCGTTCAAAAATATTGTGGGTCTGTGACAACCATTTTTAGATTCAAGGATCTGTTTGCGAAATATTAAGCTATAAAATGCTAATTTTTGTTAAAGTCAAGCGTCCCCTCTGTCAGCTAGATGGTTGTTTTTGGATATGTGTAAAAATTCATGATAGTAGGTAGTATATATAATGAAGTTAAAAGAAAAACTATCAGAAGTAGGCTTGACAAGTTAACGAGTAATAGTCAATCAACTTATAAAATGTATTTGGGGAAGTAAACTCATACAAATTGTATAGAAAACAATTTTAAGACCCCCTTTATAAAGTAATCCTGTTCTTTATATTACATTGTAATGAAACTATTGTAGACTAGTTGTGCCCGCGGATCCTCTCGCATGGACTACAGAAAAAGGTTCTTCCTTTTTTGTGCAGAACCCATTTTTTTTCTAAAATTAAAGTAGCCTAAGGTATGCCTTAACACATCAGCAATCTCTAATGAAAGTCCCGTCAAAATAGGTCCAACCGTTTCGGAGATTACACGAAACAAACAGACAGACAAAAATTTAAAAAATAGGTTTTTTGCTATAGGTATCGTGTATACTTTCATATGCATTTAGTAAAAACTCATTTGACATTACAAACATACACTACAATTTTATTATATGTATATATTAATAGCAATTTGCATGATTGTTGGATAGTCAATTTATTAGCGTGATAATGATTTAATTACGTGAGCTTAAAATTGTAGTGACGTGTTTGGCAAAATCAGACCAAATTCCATATTAAGGGGTTTGGGGGGGGGTCAGGTGGTAGTTTCTATAACAGTTACACGTCAACTTTGTAGTTCACTGTATTTATATATTTACAAATAGCATTTTGTAATAAAATCAGAATTGCTAGAAGGTATTAGTACTATTTTGATTTTATATATTTACATTATATAATAGTGCTTTATTTTATTTAGCCTTTTTAAGTGCTCATATTTTTAAATTTTTAAAATCAATATTTACATTTAGTACATACTGCACTAGAACAATATACAATCAAGAAATCCTTAAGGTTGTGTAAAATTTTACAGTACGGGCATCGAGTGCCTCATCTTAAGTCAGCCTAGATGGAAGAAATCACAGAGATGTATTCTACACTCCTTGGAAGCTGGTACGGCTAGAGGGTGGGGAAGTACAGTAGCTGCGGGGAGTACGGGTCCTTGTGGCTGGAGTTGGGGAGCATGGGGTTGGGGTGGACGCGTGGCCTGGCGAGCCGCCTGGGACGCCATGCGCACCTCAGCCCGTGAGCATGTCACGCTGGTCCATTTCAATACCCTCCACGACACTCTACATAACTATTTAAGGAAACACCGATTCTGTGCCGACTGTAAAACTAAGGTGAAATTCTTAATCAACTTGTCACATAACCTCACATATTTGGTATGAACAACTCAGTTTATTAATGTCCGCCTGGCTAAATAAAATATCCAATATATATATATATATTGTTGTCTTTATTAAAATGCTAAGCAAAAAATTACTATATTGAAAATGAATTTTATGTGTAAACTTCTTTGAATTTAATAGTATGTATATATTGACAATGTAAGTTATTTAAAAATGGTTAAGCTATTACTTTTGATTGACTGTATAGTTTAGAACACAACATCGGTAATTCCACCTTCGTAGAATATTCTCATGTGTAGCAGTCACAATAATAAAATAGCGAAAGCTCTTACGACAAACGTCTATTGCAACAGACTAGTTTATTGGTCGGTGTTGTTCCCTTCCCTCAGGAGAGCCGCGCTTACGGCGGTCAGCCTATTGTACTTTACAGCATTGCCTATTATTTAAATATTAGATAAATAGTAAACCAGTTTTTGTACAGTTAAAAAGAATTTTGATTAGACTCGGATGAAATAAAGTCTTTAAAATTTGCATATCTTCATTGTAATTATATTCACTCAAATGGATGAAATTTAACATTATAAATAGGGTATATTCACACGTTTCTTAACACTTTAATAATTATTATATGACATAAATCAAAGCAGCAAGATTCAGTCACATATAAATAAATCAATTGGCGGGTGCTCGGTTCCTTTTCTCGATAGTGCAGAGAACGTTTTAGGTTGTCGAGGTTATAAGTTGTGTTCCAAGGTTAACAAAATTTACTAATAATCACAAACTTATGTAAACTTCGAATGTTGATAACCTTATAAAAAGCACAAAGAGTCCTTACTTGTTTGTTTGTTGTTGTAACCTTACTTTTTGCACAATCAGATCATTGTTAAATCAATGTTGTTGAATTAATTTAAATATTAAATAAATAAGGATTTTTTTTAAACAGACATAATTCTATAAAACTAACATATTATAGAATATATTTTTTAAATTATTATTGGTTTCTAAAGGCAAGGTGTAGCCAGGATTTTGTTTGGAGGGGGCAAGCAGGCACGCGAAATCTAATATTATGTATATCTCACTGCAAATTGCCTTCTCTAGAAATATTTGAAAATCCATTAACAATGTATACTAGTTGTTCGTTAAAAATTGCAATAGGTACTTTATTTTTCCAATCGGAGTGTTACTGCTGAAGTATTTGCGTTCCATGCAATTTAAATAAGCAAGCATTGTTTTTACCCACACCCTGCTAATGTTTTGCGGCGACTTGAGCGTACCTTGTTAAAGGATTTACGTTTTTGAGTAGATCTAGACGTTTTTGGCAGTTGTTACTTATCTACAACAAAAATATCCATCATTATAACAGTGTGAAGCGAAGATATGCACCGAAGTTGTTGAGGCAGGACAATAATTTTTGACAATAACCGGCTATTTAGGTGAAATCTATTTTTTCCTCCAGAACTTCTTATAAAACAGTTGTTAAACAAAAAATAAATAGTTTTTTTTCTGCTAATCAATTAATTGGATTTTACTCTTACGTAATAAGTGTCCATGTATCATCAGGACTCTTTTTTTAAATCTTATTCCGGACGCTTTTCATACTACGACAATTCGGGGAAACGCGGATGCATGGTAGCCCTAGGCGAAGGCCCACTTCTTGATCATGAACTATGGAAAACACCTGTTTAAGCGTTTATTTGTTCTTCCATTACAAAGTTTGACTTTACGTAACATTGATCTAATGGAAACTAAGGCCTCTTATCAGACTCGCTCGTCGCGAAGCTCGCGTCACTTTATTTTCCCGTTACAAGAAGGCACGCGGCGTGATTGCGACGTGAGCGCTGCATTAACATTGGAGGAACGCGCACGCTCGACAAACATTAGCATAATAGCGGCCTTAGTATTTAATAATAAAACATTTTATATTATATCGATTGTGGAAAAGCTAATTGACTAAAATGTAATGTTTGTCATATTTACGTCAATTAGACTTTCCACCGTTAATATCGTATTACTTAATATTTTAAATTTTCCCAGGTTTTAAGAGCATATCAACTTTTAGTTGAAGAGAAAGAACCGCAAAAAGAAAAAGGTTATGTTGGAGCTTTATATGGGAATATAAAAAGATGTCTTCTGGATAAACATCTACACCTGCAAGCCAAGACTGATTACATAGCTCACTTGATAGCCAGGGCCGAGCCGGAGTTGTTAGGGAACCATAGAGAGAGGCACGCTAAAACGCTTGAAATTGCTCAGGAAGAGGTAAAAACTCTAGCTCAAATATTTTTCCCTTTATTTATTCTTTATAGGTTCAGCGTTATGCTACAATCTCACCTATAAATATTAGTGATAATATGACCCAAGCCCAATACGGGGATGTGGTTTTCAAATGCAGTTGCTAGATCACACCTATAGGTGCTTGGTGACAGATTTTCAACTTATAAAAGAAACTTTGAGCTTTCACCGAAAGCTCAGGCTCGTAGGGACACGAACCGGTACACTGAACTAATAAATGTACGCGGATTCCGAAAAATTAGTTGCTACATGCCGAAGTTTCGAACCTGTGGACATCTAATCGATATTACGCCGATCTAAACCACTCGACCACTATCACACTATCAGCTGATGGTGAAGGAACACATCGTGAGGAAACCTGACCGCTTGAGAAATGATCTTGTAGATCTTGACCCAATGTATGTGGGAAAAATGTATATTGATTTTTCGGTGTTTGAAATCGCTAATACGTCGTGGGTTGGCGTGGTGATTAAACCCGAACCTTCCCTTGGGAAGACTGCCCATCAGTGGGACACTTACCGGCTAATATTATTATTATTATATTACTAGCACAGAACCATTATTATTATTTATTAGTCATATAAATTCAAATGCGAAAAAAAAGTTTCGACCGATAATTTGGTATTTAAAAAAAAACTAATGTAATTCAATTGTATCCATAGACATTTATTTTTGACTATTTATTATCTTTAGGTGAATGTTTTTTTTATTAAGAAAATTACGGTCAGGCCTACTTTGCCGCTTTTGATTTTATATGACATATTTATTCTGAAAATAATATTTTTATCCAATAATTCGATCCCTAACTTCCAATAACATGGATGTAAATTAACAATGGATTAATAGAAATATTATAAGTAAATTTCAATCACTAATGACAATCTTGAAAATAATGTTGCCACATTTTTTTTTGTAGTGTTGAGCTACCGGATATTCTATGGTACAATTATTTGAATCTTAAGATTACAAATACTGAATTGAGGATTATTTATTTATTAATTGAAAATTTTTATGTTTAACATACTCAATAATTTACTATTATCATAACTCTATATATTCACAACACATCTCAAAATAAATCAAAACTATAAAATTCATATATGGTGAACATCTTACAAAAGAAAAAAAAAGCTGCAGTTGACCCACGAGAGACGCGATATTGTCGATATTCGATTTTTACATTAGGAGGTTCAATGTTTTTTAAAAAAAACTTAGTTAAATACGAGCAATGTTTAATACGGTTGTATGATAAGTTTGGATTGGTGAATTCACTATTTTAAAAACACAATAAACATGATATGTCATTTTACTTCACGGGAATAAAAAAACGCACTGTAGTATAAAGTAATTTGTTTTTCGTTTAGGTACTGATCTGCCTTGGAATATGTATTTATGAACGACTCCAACGCATATCCCTAAGGCTCCGTGAGGAAGAAGGTACGTGTCAGACCTTAGCAGCGGTTGCTGTAGAGGCTCTCTATCGTAAGTTTGAAACAGCAGTAGAACATAAAAGTGGAGTGTCTAAACTTCAACTGCTGTATGACGAAATCACTCAAGAAGAATTAACAAGGCAACAAAGGAAAGAACAGAAGAAACTCAAAAAACGCAAGAAGAAGGAACGACAAGCAGTTGAGATCAAGTGTAAGGTATGTTATATCAAGTATGCTGTATGCACTTACTGTTATTTTGACATTATAAACTGACAATTCAATTTTATTATATGTATAGATAGATTTTTGGGGTGGAATATAGTGCTTTTTTTTTAATAGGAAGCAGACTCAGAAGAACCAGATGAAAAGTGCCAATGTGAAGAATGTTTATTAGAGGAAAGGGATACACCTACGGATTTGCTTTCGCCACGTGACTACAATCAGTGCTATGAAGCTAGAGGGGACGGATGTGAGTCGTGTCAAGACGACTCCACAAGCAATCGTCGTTCGCCCAAAAAGTCAAGCAAGAAACGGCCTAAAAATGGTAAAATCTCACCAAGTGAGATAATACAAGATTGTGGATACTCGTCGGGTAACAACGGTGGAGGTTGCTGTGAAACACTGTCTGGTTCCTCTTCCCTCGTGAGTTCACCGGAAGGTTCTGAGGTGGCGTGTTCTGAAGGGTTTTGCAACCATGAAAGAGGCGACTGTTTTGATATGATTAAGAATGATAAAGCTTCTTGTACTAGTTTCACACTATCCTTACAGGAAATGTTAATGGTGAGATATTTTGATTTATATGTTTATCTTTAACTCTCGTTTAACGATTCAAAGATGAGGTGATAAAAGCAATGATATGTAGAAAGGCCAAACAAGAAATATTTAATTTAGTGTATGCTCCCATAAAATGATAACACTGGAGAGAAATATTAATCTCAACATTGCTTTTAAAAATGAGTTAAAGTATCAATGGTAAATTTTTCCAAAAGTGGGCAGTGGTGTTTTTACTTTTATACATTCGTATTATAAGGGTTCTTTGTTTATTAAAATTTAGAAAAATATAACTAGGATTCCCATAGGTATAACGCAGAGTTGTAGTGACCATGGTTAAATTATTAATTTCTATTTACAATAGCACTTGTATGAGACAACTATAAGACTAAGACTGTTACCTTAAGACCTTCACAAAAGATTGCATTAGGACGCGCCATCTGCTCGCTTCCTATGAATGTTTTAGCCTAATGCAATATTGGCTAATGGATATTAATTAGTAGTTTGTTTTTGCTTCATTTATTCTGTGAACATGATGGATAAGGTGTTTTTGATCTTAGAAAAAAAAAATGTATAAAGGTTAACTTCACTTAACTGGCCATTATTCATGTCCTAGTAGAATAGACCAAACATGACTTTATTAACCCTTTCATTGCGTGGAATCTTAATCATATCTTAGGGAATACTTAGGATATATTTTGGTTTGTATTTTTTTCTGAAGTTCTGCTATAAGCAATTTCAAGATTATCCATTCATTACCGGACATCCGGTATATATGAGTTTTATATTACGAGCATGTACCAGTAACCCACGTTGTAGGTTCATTTATAAGAAGAATGGCGGCAAGGCATAAGACCTCTATAAAAACTGTAGAGAAGGCGAATATGTTAAAAGATTCCCCAAAAGTAGATCTAGAATTGTAATTAAAAATTGCAGATACGTATATATTATATATATATATAGAAACGTCAAATGAAATTTTCATGAATATTTATCACAATAAATAAATAGGTGAAGGATCACTGAAAAGTACAAAAATATAGCCTTGAGCATCGGCATACTCACTTGCCTTGTAGTGTACTATCGGCTGCACTTTAGTGAATGTGTACAAGAACTGCACCAACTAAATTCATCCTTTCAATTCTATATCAGGACTACCAGACGCTGTATGTTTGGTTTTGCATCCATACGTAATTGATGTTCCTTTTATTCTACTTTGCAATATATTATGCGACCCTGCATGTTTCCTGAATCATACATACTTATATATATATATATATATATATATACATAGTGGTCTTCAAAAGAAGATTTGATCAGTTATTAATGAGCAAACGCATATTATCCATGGTTTCGTCTTTACTTTCCATTAGGTGTAACTTAGGCCAAGTAGCCAACTAATAATTGATCCATGGAATAAGTGAACTTATAGAAGCTTTTAATGTAATGTAATTTTTTAGGATACTTGTTCATCTGACGAAGAAGAAGATGCCAGTTACATTCCTATAGAGGAAGTGTTGGAATTCAAGTCACGCAGAAACACAACAGAGAAAAGACAAGAATTACGACAGAACCTGCGACAGAAATTCGCTCAGCTGTGCGTAAACACGCCACAGACTCCGTCAGTAGCACAGTCCCGGGACAAGCAGCCAACCTAACTCATAAAATCCGCACAGTATCATTCAACTGCACTATGAAAAAGTTAAAACCATTTTTTTCCACATAGCACAAAATGATATTTTCTTTATTGTGTATTTTCTCAAATACAAAATATCTCATGTTTTCAACACTACGAAATTATACCTTATATTTTATTTTTATACTTTGAGAAATCAATTTTCTTCTTATAATAAGTCTTTACAGAAATGTTCCATTGAGTTCAATCCATAAAGATTTATTCTGTTTTTGGTTGAATTCAATCCAGTAATTAATTTTTTTTCTTTATTTTGCTTTATGTAGGCTTAATTTAAACTGTTATTTTACATATTATGTTAAATACAGTAATTTCATATATTTAATTAATTTTCAAAACCGTATATCTGCAAAGCTTTTATTATTATATGCAGTTTTATTGTTAAGGGTCGTATAGAAAATCAAAAGAGGCAACATCCAATTTATCATTATAGATTTTCATTATATTAATTACTTATTATTTTTATATTTTTCTATATTTATTCGGGAACTTTGTTTTACAGTATGTGAGAATACCGTTATTTTTCACCTGTAGCTGTGCTTGAATTGTGATTAAAAGTAATGCCACAAAAACATATTTTTCAGTGAAAATGGATATTTCTGCTTTTGATTCTATAGGATTCACGTTAACTTCAATGGCTTAATCAAAAACTGATGTCATTAATTTCAAGTGCAAGTTTGAATGATCCTGTGAAAATCTATAACCGACTGGATGAACCCAGCATTTAAAATATATACTATTTAAAAAGTTAGAAAGCTTAGTAATGAAATATTTAAAGTAGAATTTTTTGATCAAATCATTTTATTTTTCAACGCTTTATGTATATGACTCGATATTATGTGGTACATTATGAATTATTGCTTGTTATCAGAAGCTAAAAACAACATTATGTCGGAGTTACCTTGGCTAATTGGCCATTGTTATTAAAGTCGATAAACATTTGTAACTCAGTTTTCAATATATTATATTACAAAGTGAAAAAGTCTGTTTTATTAGTATACAAAGGGATCTTAGTTTTCTTATATTAGAATAATTAGCAAAAACGACAAGTACTAAACCCATAAGTAAAGTGTTCTACCTCTCTTTACTTATGGACACAGATAAATTTGGAGTTTTCAGATTTCCTTGGAGTAGGGTGGTTCAAAGTCGGCAATGCACTAGTTGGCACCTATGGTATTATAATAAGTGTCCATAGGCTACGGTAGCCACTTACCATCAGGCGGGCCGTATGCTCATTTGCCATCTTAGTAGTATAAAGAAATATGAAAAAACTCAAACAAGTTTGATTTAAAAACTTGCTTTAGTCTGTATAATAATTTTTAGTAAATGTTTTAGAAATCCAGAGAATTAATAATAATTTTTATTTATGAATAACAAACAAACAAAAAACTCTCTGATAATTAGTGACAGGCCGGTTTTCAAATCTACAGTAGTAACTGTTGAAGCAGAAGCCATTACAAGTAAGTATGCCGTTTCTCTATCTACAATATTTTGTATTTCCAGTCTCTTACAGCAGTTATAGTTATGCTGAAATTCATTTCTATGTATATTTACTTTCTTTGCTTCATTAATTGATTTGATTTGCTGTTTTTTCACTATTAATATTTATACTTATTATTATAATATTATATGTACTTGTTCCATATATATTATTTTTATGTAAAGATCAAGAAAATAGACATTTTACATTCATAGAATGTGATGGACTAAAGTATTTTTTCTTGTAATAAGTTTCTCTTTCATATTTGAGCAATACATAGCGTTGCATTTGTACCACCAAATCCAAATGAATTTTTTAATGCTATCCTTCTGTTAGAGTCCCATTTCCTTGATACATTAGCAACATAGTTTAATTCATCAACCGGATTGTCTAAATTTAATGTGGGTGGTAATATGCCATTGTAGCATGATAAAATAGTGAATACTGCTTCTAAATTGCCAGCAGCACCTAAAAGATGTCCATGAGCCCCTTTTGTTGAAGATATTGATATATTTTGAGCATGTTGTTGGAATAGTGATTTTATTGCTGTTGATTCAATTCCATCTCCTATAGGGGTTGATGTAGCATGAGCATTAATAAAGGTTATTTCTTCTTTATTTACATTGGCATCTGTCAAAGCTCTACTCATGGATAATACAGCTCCACTGCCGTCTTCTCTTGGAGTTGTTATATGAGATGCATCGCCTGATAAACCATATCCAAGAATTTCTGCATACATCCTAGCTTTTCTTTTAAGTGCATGTTCATATTCTTCTAAAACTAAAACAGCTGCTCCCTCTCCCATCACAAAACCATCTCTTTTTTTGTCAAATGGCCTTGAGGATTTTGTGGGTTCTTCATTAAAGGATGTGCTAAGAGCTCTCAACCGACAGAATCCAGCTATAGCCAGAGGACTGATACAAGCCTCAGCGCCTCCACAAACCATTATACTCGCATCACCATTTCTTATAAATCGAAAAGCATCACCAATGGCATGTGCCCCTGTGGCACATGCTGTGGACACAGAGTGATTCGGTCCACGAAATCCATATTTAATGCTTATTTGTCCTGCTGCCATATTTGGTAGTATTCTAGGGACAAAAAATGGACTGACTTTGTTGTAACCTAGTTTCAATGAGTCATTTGTATGACACACATCTTGTAAATCAATCATTCCCATTCCCAGTGCTACACCAGTAATTTCTTTGTCTATATCAGAATCAGGTTGCCACTTCGCGTCAGTCAGTGCTTCTGATGTAGCGAGCAAAGCTAAACAAGTAGCAGGAGCCATAGTCCTTAAATTTGATTTCGATAACGCTTCCGCTACTTTGCCTTCATGTTTTGAAGGTATTACGCCGGCTACACGACACGGCAGCTTAGAATATTCATCACCATTAAGGGGCACTATGCCGGATTGGCCTTTGAGTAGATTATCCCAGACCAATTCAGTGCCGACTCCTATAGGAGAAACCACACCTAGTCCGGTAACAACCACTCTTCGCCGTGATATATGATGTGAAGCAGTGTTTAACTGGCGCATAAGGTTAATATATATTTTCGGACTAGCCATTGAAATTATGTAAATAAATAATAAGTTACAAATAAGAGCAAGATATAGAATTAATTAATGCCCGGTCATCATATTGTTACCTAAATTATTTTCCTTTTTACTATATATATGGAAAATCGAAATAATATGTTGCACGGGTAGGGATATTCACTTTACATCGATATATCGAACTTGTTCGATGTTTTCCTTTCCATATATCGGATTGATTCGATGTTTTGACAAATATTTATTGTATTCGATATATTTATTTATAGAAACATCGAGTATTTTCATTTTATATTTATGTCGATTCTATTAAAAAACAATAATTTTAACACTACTTAATGACTTCAATTTTAAAAAAAAGGTTCTTTGTGATAGTGACATCTGTGAGTGACCAGCTTAATTACCTTATCTATCTTGACAGATCGATTGAACATTCTCTCTTCATTATTATTTTCACTGACTCTCACTCTTCTCGCATCGTCTTCTGCTGTTTGGTTGGCGGTAACGTTATTCAATCATTTTGTTTGTGTATCCAAGACAAGTTTATGTAAGACTTTTACTTACTATTACAATTAATTACTCTAAAATAACTGAGTTAACGCATTATCATTATATTATCATTATCAAAGTAGAAAAGGTATGAAATGTTATATTTCTATTATGTTTATGAACCTAATCTCTACTCGTTTGTGACAGTGTTTTATATATAAGATATAACATAATGATATTTTATATTATCATACATTTCATATTAATAAATATATTTCCTATTTTATTAATTGTAAATATCATTATAATGAAGTAAGTAGTTATTCGATATGTTATGTAGCACTACTTACGTGCATTGCATCAAATCATTTGTTTAGTGTATTTTTCATTTATGTTTTAGACCTATAAACAAATTAACTCAATAGTGATGTGACACTACAGACAAATCACAGTCATCTCAACACTATGTTAGTAGTACAATTCTATTCAAGTAACACTAATTGAAAATCACTATTATTACACTACTAGTTTAGCTAGTTACTCTGGTCTCTGATTCTACATTCACACATACAAAATCAAGGACCACAAACTTTGAGCGTTTCACTGGAAAAATGTAATATTAAACTTTAGTGGAAAGTATTCGATAGTGAAAAATATCGATGTTTTATGTAGATGATGTAGAAGCTAGGATCCGATATTTTATATCGAATTTAAATATCGATATATTTTTTAAGTGGACACCCTTATGACCGGGTTACTTCTGTCGTGTTGACACTTGACGATAGAGGTGAGGTTCAAATATAGATTAGTAATATTTTTTGAAACTAGGAAATACCTATTCCAAATGTAAAAAATACTAGGTCCACCTAGTATTTATCGAATTTGTTTGTTCATACAAACTCGTTAACGCAAAAAAGGGGACCAGTTCTCCACTAAATACAATAAATAGCTCGGTCATTCTTGATAGTCTGGACGTGAACGTGGCGTCGCATATGAACGGATACAAAATACTCGACTATTGAACGCGTTGATGGCGGGATCGAGTACTGAGTGTAATGAAGTTTGGTTTGACGCTCGTGTGGACTACGGAATTATTCTTTATAAAGATATCGTGATATTTTGTTTTTGATAAGGACCATATATCTGAGTAGTAAAACAAAAAAAAAAATAACAAAATTTATCCAGTAGTCTTTACGTGATGCGCGTTCAATGGTGAACCTTCATTTACCTAGTAAAACCCACCTGGCACCATGTGCTGCCAGGGCCCGAAAGCCAAATTCATAATTCAATATATTCTTTTGAGTTTTTGGCGGGATCTCAGACTGTCATGTAGTCGTTTTTGTTTTTTGTTCATAATTTTTTGTTTCTGGTCCATATATTGTGTAAAACAGGTGGCATTTTGCATAATAAAGCTTGTTTAATGTGCACAAGTGAAGTGGATTGGAAATAATAACATAGAACATGAATTCTGATATGCCACAAAAACTGCCTAGAAAGTTCTAACAAGGGAGCCACCATCTTGTTAGGATCCTGAATTCGTCATAAGACTGTAAACTATATTTACTCGATAATCGCAGTAATGTTCTTCAATAAAGAGGAGCGGTTGTCAAGCTGGGAAAAGAAGAAGAAGAAGAAATATATATTATTTTAATGTGTAGGTTACTAATCATCAAACTTTGCTCTAACAAGATCTTTGTTTGAATTATACAGGGAATTTTTCCTTCCGGTCCTTACGTTTACATACTACTTGATGTCTGATAGCAAGCACCTTTATTATTTTATGGCCATATGTATACATTATGATGATTTAATGTTATTAATATGTTTCATGTTTCTAAATGTAAAATAATAAAAAAAATGTGTGTCTGCTTTCAGCTCCGCCGCGCGACTTAAGTTTACTCCTCATAAATGCATCTCTTATGATATAGTATAAATGAAAAAAAAACATAAGCTACATAACCTAACAAGCCAACGTATCCACGTGTTCTTGTGATTTATATATCATCACTTGAATTTTTTTCATAATTAACGATATATATAAACGTATATATTTGTATATATATCCACCATCCTGACGTGCCTGTGGAAGTAGTACAAAACTTACACAACGCACAGCTACTCCGCAACGAATGACAACGATCCAACGATATCACCGAACGTTATTTCGTTGCACGGCAACGATGCGACGCATGACGTTAGTGGCGTTGCACGTTATCGAAATAGGTAGTTATTTCATTCTCGTATAACTAGTTATACGTTACGTAGCGTATAACCGTTTTTGTAACTATCTACTAGACGTTATTTCGCCCACTCCTAATATTTTGTTATTGTTGTCAAATGTCAAAACTTTCAAGTATGTACCTAGGCTTTTCATTTCTATGAGAAATGTTTATTTTTATATTATGTAGTGGGTAGGCACCTAAGCAGCTACGTGGCTACGAATTTGTAAGGAAAACATTCACTTTCTCTAATTTTCAGTATGTTACAGGCCAATATTAAATTAATATTGTCTTTTGCAATAGTCATTATTAGCATTTTTTGTTACAATTATCTGGATATTATTCTTAATAACTTGAATTTAGACACAGTGATAGATAAAAACAATAAAGTGAAAGTCTATTCTCCAGAAGAACTAGCTCACTACAATGGTTTAAAAATAAAGTCACTTTATTTAGCTGTTTTGGGAACAGTTTTCGATGTCACAAAAGGCAAAAAGCACTATTCTAAAAGAGCTTCATATCATTATTTCATAGGTAAGTTCCATAACTATTATGTTATAATTTATTTTTTTATGTACTTATCTTTATACATTATAAAACTCGAACGTCTCTTTGTCTGTCTAACCGTTTATGTTGTTTTCACGCTAAAACCACTGATCCGATTTACACGGTTTTTCCTTGAATTCATAGTGATCTGGCTATATTTTTTTACATAAAGTAACACACAAAATAAGCAGCGATGATAATGGTGAATCTATTCGGTAAAAAGGTGCTTTTTGATTTACGCTGAGTAAACCATAAGAGATATATTAAATTAAAGTGCTACATAAATTGTAGATCTTAAAAAGACCTACAAAAAAGTCTGTTGTTAGCATAAATTATATCCAATAATGCTCTGATTTCAATAGGTTATTTATGCATATACTTTTTTACATGAGAGAATAGAGATTGTAAAAATGGAGACATTGTAGTATATTCTTCTATTTACTCTCATACATCCTTAATGTGTGATGCAGAATATAATTTATTGTGTCTCGAAATTCAAGTAGGCTTTTGTTATTTTTAAGGTAAAGATGGTTCAAGAGCATTTGTGACAGGAGATTTTAAAGATGAGAGTCAGAACAAAGATCATGTTGTAGATCTTTCTTGTAATGATCTGTTTATATTGATTAATTGGAGGAACACTTTTAAAGATAAATATATAGAAGTGGGTGAGTTAAACAATTTTATTTCTATACTAAATACTCACACTTTCCATATTCATACTCAACTTGAATTTAAAACAATATGTAACTTTTTATAACTAATTCATAAAGTAATATCTTATTTAAGGTGTTTTAAATGGGAGATATTTTGATAAACAAGGAAAAGAAACACCTTATGCTAAAGAGTTGAAAACAAGGTTAGAACAATGTGCTATTGAAAGGGAAATGACTAAGAAGCATGATCAAAACTTTCCACCATGTAATGTTGAATGGAATCAAGAAGCTGGAACTAGAGTGTGGTGTACAAAAAGCAGGTAAATTAGATTGCAAATTTAACTTAGAATTGAGGCCTTTAGCACACCTCCACTGCAAAATCAATAATATGATACTGCTACATATTCCGCTTATCAAGACATCATTATGTTGCAATTTGAGTAGTGACACATCACGCGAGCGCAGTCGTATATTAGCAACTGATAAATAAAATACTCTCATTTGGAGTCAGTAGAGGAAAAATATTACTGTGGTTATGGTCCTTAAAAAAACGTAGAATATGAGTGCACGAAATTAATTAAACAAAGAAGAGGTTAGGTAAAAACTGAATGTGAAATGAAAATATAAAGAACTAGAGTCATATGAATATCATTATTACACATATTTTAGAAAGAGCCAGCTCTTTTTAAGAAAAGAAAGAATTAATTTAATTAACTTTTAACCAGCAAAGAATTGGTCTGTTTTTGACCTCTTGGGTGAGTTTTTCAGTAGAATTATTCAATTTAACGAATTAATAGTATTTTCAATACCAAATCTGTTGACTACAATAGATCTTTTGTCTAGTGTCTAGTGTCACACCAACATCATCGCATTTGCATGGAGAAAAATTAAGATTCATAGTTAAATCTCTGCATTAGAACTGGCAGTTTCACTTCTGTTTTACCTACTGCAGTTTTGCTACTGTGGTTTCACAGCGTAAGTATGCTAAAGGCCTAAATACAAATGATAGTGAAGAATCTATACTTCATGTTCATTCTAGTATGTTTGGACACCACATCAATTGATGTAAGCTACAAGCCTCAAGAGCCTGAGCTTTTGGTTATGGAATACATTATCATGATACCATAGTGAATGCAAAATCTAGATTTTGCAGGTTTTACTCTTTATCTTTTAATTTTATTGAATTTTATTTGGTAATTGAATGTCATTACATTTTATGTGGTTATAAATAAAATGGAGAAACTTTCTCCAATGGTTCTTTTTATGACCCATTACTTTAACCTGACATAGCTCAGGCAGCACTTGAAATTCTTTCAGAGAATATATTGAAAATGAAAAATCTGAATATCTAAGTATTAGAGGTAATTAATATTGTGTTTTTTTATTATATAGTGTTTGCTCTATGATGTGTACTCATTGGGTAGTATAAAACAGTCCCACTTGAACTGATAAAGTTTGTAAATAATCTGGAGTGATTATCATTAAACAAATTTGTTTTCTTTATGATGAATTAAAACCAAATCATCCACTAAAATGAATTAGGTCTGTATAGATAATGTAAATGATCATGAAATAATGAAATCTAAAAGTGATGCAAAAGATTGATTTTGTATCTATGTATGCATGTTATATTTCTATTATTATTTGTTATATTAGTCATACTCAATGTTATGTTCATCAATCAAATTCATATTGTAGACTTTTTGTAACAATGTGCGAAATGTAAAAATTCACACCCATATTTTTTTAATAATTTGTGTTTAAAGAATTATGACTTCAAAAATGTTAATTTAAATATTCCCATAAATATTGTAAAAACGATCCTGTAATTAATGAAAGATAGATGCTAGATTTTATGATTTTTTTTTTCTGTGTATGTGCATGTGTTAGAAGTAATTGTTGATATTTACATACAGGATCTTTGTCTTTTAACAGTGGTGGTATACAAAGGAATTGGGTTGGAGTTCCTAGGCAGCTCTTCACACCTGGTGAATCAAAACCTTATTGTGTTTGCGTTAACACTAATCAAAAATCTCCATTGGGACATCTTAAAGAGTATGAGAATTGTTTGAATACATCAATTTCATGTATTGTACTTACAAAATAGGATGGTGAAGTAAAACCTTATTTATACATCTGATAACAAGGATTCATCTAGCACAATATAACAAGAACTATTGAAATGTTAACAATAATTTATAACTAGTTGTAAAGTAGAGGAACTTACCTTGTAAGCCTTTTTCAGAACCAAGAACAGATCTATTCTGTACCATCTTCAAAAATTTACTATGGATTTTGAGAACAAAAAAGGCAATTATACAAATGAGTATTAATCTTATTTATACTTTATAATAATATTTATCTTTGAAAATAATATACAGAGGGATGCATTAATGAATATTCCTGGAGGTAAAGGGGTTCATAATTGATTAGTGGTTTAAAAACAAAAAGATTTGTTAGGGAAGATAGATCGTTCCATTATTTCTGCATAATATAGTAAGTAAGTGCATGGCGTGATGATGATTTGTGTTGTAATTAATATGTATCAATAATATTGGATTTTTCCTACTTTGTAAGATAATATTATAATGTAATTTGTACTAGTACAAAATAATTTACTAAATATTAATTCAATTGATTAAACATTTCTACTAAAGATTAATTAGTATTTTTATGTGTTCCTGTATTTTGTGCTAGCTATGCCCGCTGCCCCGCTTGCGTGCGTTACAGGATGCCATCGGTCGAGCGCACGCGCGAAACGTGCTTAAAAAATCGCTTAAAAGACGAAAGACAAAAATTCTCATTGTGGGTGATCCTTAGAAGGATAGATATATGCTATCAGTGACTTTTTTGTAGGTCTTTTTTAGATTAGATCTACAATTGTGTAGAACATCTCATATGGTTTACTCTGCGTAAGCCATCTATTGTCCTAGATGTTTTTTTTTCCGAATTGATTCACCATTATCGGTGTCTGCTTATTCCATATTTTACTTTTTCTTACTTAATATATCCTATAACCTGGCCAGATCAGGTTCAGGTTTAAGGGGTAAATTTCCGCAACATGTCTATGTGTGCCTATTTTGCGTGATAACCCTGGCCAGATAACATAGCTATGAATTAAAATAAAAAACATGTAAATTGGATAAGTGGTTTTCGCGTGAAAAGAACATAAACAGAAAGACAGACAGAGAACGTTTTAGTTTTATAATATGTATAGATGTTGCGTTGTTTAAAGAAAAGCATTTATTTAATGGCATTTCATTGTCAGTGTTTATCAAATTCAAGGATATCATTCAAGTTGACATTAAAAGTCTTTCTACTTTTATATATTTTCATTCATATGAAATAAACAATACTTCATACAATTATTAAAAAAACCTTAACAAATGTCATATCTTATCACTACCAGGTGGGTTGATTTCTGTTTGTACTGCTTCATCTAATTCCAAACACTCAATTGTTTTGAGGAATGCTTGCATTGATATCTTCTTCCTATTTAAAAATGATTTATTGCCAAACATTTTCTTGATTTTAGCTCTGCGTTTTTTTATTTTTTCTTTTGTATATTGGTTACCTAATTGGAATGTTAACAGTCTCTTCACTTTACGCCCGCTGATAAGTGTTTCAGCATCACTTTGGCTCTTGGGTTCTTCATATATTGTTTCTAAAGTTTGAGAAAGAGACTTCACTTTTTTATTAAGATACAAAGCTTCTATTTGTTTAGGATTTGCATTTTCGATCATTAAATGCTTGCGAGGTTTCATACTGACCCTGCGGTTGGATGACTTAGTTACTACATCTGTAGCCAAAGACTTCCTTTTACGTAAGACCCTAGATGTTAAATCAGGTACTAGGCACTTGTCTTTAGGTACTTGTAATTCAGGTTCATCTATCTCCATTATGTCTAAATGTGCCATTTTACAAGGTAACTCAATATCAATTCTGTGGAAAAACGGAGAAATTCAATATTTATAAAAAGAAGTATGATCATAATGAGTATGTCCCATAGAACTTCGATAAGTTCAAGTGACATGTTTTTAGAATACTAGCAACCTGCCTTACACATGGCTTTACATGGGAGCAGAGTAATACATATAATTTTATTGGTTTACACGGCACACATCTGAAAAGCTTCCAGTCTGCGATCTTTTACAACATTTTCAACAATCATGTCATATTTCAGCGAATTTACACAAAACCATAATTATTTATACACCTAAACCTTTCTCAAGAATCACTCCATGCATTTTTAAAAATCGTATGTAAATCAGTTTGGTATTTTTTTAGTTTATTGCGTTCATACAGACAGACACAGCGGGGATCTTTATTTTATAATATAGATACATTTATAGAACTAGTTGTATTAGTAGAACTAGAATTTTTAACTTACAAAGGGTTTAAGTTAAGAATGTTTTAAAGGTTCATATTTTCATTTAATGAGTTTCATTTGACTTTTTGTTTTGAAGGCCTATGTTATTCAAATGTTACTTCTAAAGATTACTCAATATTACTTTATTTATTTGAAACAAATATGTTTTTTTTTTGTTTAACAAATTCAAACATCCTAAATCAATTTTATTTTCATTTTATCAAATAAAGAAGAGAAAAAGCTCATCTTCTGTTCATTACATGGATCTATAAAAGATCATAAAGTGTAACCCTTCTCGCTTGGCTCAAACATAATTTTGAGTTACAAGTGTCAATAAAAAACTGTTGTTAATTTAAGTTTAAGGTTTTGAATTTTAAGTAAGCAAAGGAGATTTTACGACTCTAGGAGGAAGGGAACAAATAACATTATTAATTAGGCCTTATATTATTTATCTTTAACTCAACTATTTAGAATCAATAAGTTTTAAATTTCAGAACTCGATACCATTTAGGCAAATAAAGCAAGTAATGTAGCAAACAAATCTTTGTATGGTTTTCATTAGATGATAACTAATATATCAGAATTCAATGTTTTTATTTAAAGCACTAAGCAATATGGCAACAATAAATTTTCTAAACTTTAACCAAAAACGGACAATATCATATAAAGATAGAAAGTGATAAAACTGATTCAAACTGCAGCATTCCCTGCTTACTCCAGAAGCCCTTTTCAACAACGTTTGATTATACATGTTTAGTAAAAATATCTTACTTTGTGCCATCCATAGTTATGTCCTGAATGTCCTATGTCCTATATTATGTCCTATTCGCTATGATGATAATTTTTACATATTATGTGTTTTACAGATCCATTTACAAACCGTTGTTTTCTCAAGTTTCACACACACAAACGTCAGTGTTTAACGAATATTAGTGTATTATCTGTGGTCATCTCAAACCACAGACTACTAGAGGATCCCACGTATCACAAACTCATTTATTTCACCCGCCTTAGGAGTAAAATGTCACCAGGGTCCCGAGTAATTTTTATTTGTCTCTGGTCCCCAGCAGTTCATAACCTGAAGCGTAGGTAGCGAAACTATCATATTGTACCAGTAACTTAGAATTATCGAATACTGGGCCGATTGACCAGAATTATCGAACTTTACTGGCTTCCGTTCCGGATGACGTTTTTTAGCTTCTCGATGAATAAAATTAGCAAACACCACAGGCCTGACTACGTTTCGGTATGACTTTTGGCACGCCGCGCAGTACGGCCTTTTTTTATGAATTCTTAGAATTTTCAAATTATCGTATGATAATAATTATCTCTTATGACAAGCTATTTAATTGCTCCAGAAGCGTCTTTTTTTCGAATGGTGAATCCATTATCGTCACTGCTTATTTCGTATGCTACTTCATGTAACACAACATATCCTATAACGTGACCAGATAACGTATCTATAAATTAAAGCAAAAACCATGTAAATCAGATTAGTAGTTTTCGCGTGAAAAGAACATAAACGGACAGACAGACGTTGAGTTTTATAATATGTATAGATAGATAATCTATACAAATTAATAAAACTGAAGTCTGTTTGTAATGTCAAAATAACACCTTTTTACTAAATGCATATGAAAGCAGTATATACGGAACCTACCTAGAACAAAAAACAATTTTGTCTGTCTGTTTGTTCCAGCTAATCTTCGAAACGGTTGGACCGGGACTGTCACTGGCAGATAGCTGATGTTATAAGGAGTAACTAGAGGACTACTTTTATCTTAGAAAAATAATTAGGGTTCTGCGTAAATAAAATAATAAGCCTTTTTAGTAGTCCACGCAAGCGAAGCCGCGGGCATAGTTAGTAATAATTATAAAACTCAATGTCTCTCTGTCCGTTTAGGTTCTTTTCACTCGATACCACTTATTCGATTTATATGGTTCTTTTTTTAATTCATAGCTACATTTAGCCAAGTTATAGGGATATATTTTGTTAGATAAAGTAACATATAAAATAAGCACGAACTATATTTTAGATTACCCTCACATCATGCCTGTAAAAATTACGTAAATATGATACGTATGATGTGAATGTGATGTCAAACTAAGGTAACGTATTCACTGGGCAGTGACTGATAATACTGAATCAATTCGGAAGATGCTTTTAGGACGCTTAAATACACCGATCAAACCATAAGAAATATATCAAATTAATGTTCCACATAATTGTAGATCTTAATAATTCCTCCAAAAAAGTTAGCGATAGCATACGTCTATCTTTTAAGGTTTACCGACAGCGTTGTGTAATCCACGCGAGCGGAACCGCGAGCACAGCTAGTTTATAATAATCCTTATATATTTAATAAGCGATAGAAATGAAACAAGTGTCGTTTTATAACGATTTATTGTACAAAACAATAATACATTAAAATGTACAGGTATGTTTAAATTTATGGACTCGGGTCCCAAACACTGGACAATCATTTAAAATTATCCTTCCCTTATAGACACCATATTGCTCGTCGAGGCGTCAGCACTAATAGAAACAGACTTGGCTCTAGATAAGCAAACTATATTATTATAATAATAGAATAAAATATAACAATAAATATAATTAATAAAGTGCTGTCAACTTAAGTACTTATCGTCTATCGCACTGTTTGTGTCGACGGGCACGATGTAGTCTTTATTTAGAACAACGTAATATTATAACAAATCGATTAAACTCCTAAGCATACTTTATTATATACACATTATGAACAACGTGTGTCCTCTCCGGTGAAGTGGCGCAGGTGAGCTGGTGGAGGGGTCGTTCCCCGCTCCCGCTCCCGCACCCGCCTCGTCTGTGCACCCTAGTCTAGCTTAACCTATCCTGGTCCTGTGACGTCACACGCTACGACGCGTCTCATAACACATCTAAAAGCCATTCAGTTATTACGTCCGGAGACGAGAGCGGTAGAAGTAGCAGAGAGAGAAGCGGGTGAGGAACTATTGAGTTGGTGGCGTTTACCACTTGTCTATGACCACCTCGTTCGCTGCAAAACAACGAGAGTGTTAGTTTTGTGTTCGCTCGAGCGGGGCGCCGTCCGAACTTACTGGGTCTTATGCGGATATCACAACCGTGTCCTAAATATATTATATGTGTAGTTTCACTGCGGGATCACAACAAACAATGAGTGTTCATGGAATATGTGCGTGCAGTGGTGCTGCGACGGACTCGCGCTCGCCGGTTACAGCTTCCACGTCGGCTGGGCTGGGGGCAGACAACACCACGTTAGTGCATGCGGGAAAGGGGCGAGGACCATTATAAAGTTTTGCAATTAACAATAATAACGATTACCATTTTGAACCATTTTCAATTTTATTTTATTTTATCAAACTGGTAGGTATAGAATTGTGTTTGTTTTTTCCATAATAAAAAGTTCCAATTTATTGTCACTCTGCAAAAAGCCGTTCAATCCAATTTCAAACACATGTAGCGGCGTAGCAATTTTGAAGCTTGCAAAACTTTGTGTTATTTCAAACATGTTAGCAGGAAGAAAACAACACAGAATTATTATTTCTATACTGGACATGGGAAACTCATGTGTTTAATGATGTGTAATATAGTGCCAAGTAGTCCTTAGCAATAATAAATGGAATATTGAAAGGAAATAATACATTCAATGTTTACTATTTTAATTAAAAGTAGTATTAAAAACAACTGTATATTTAACAAACGTTATTCAATCATGACAGTTCCAGGATGTCGGAAACAGTAACAATAAAGGTTTGAGCATGCCCTTAGTTGTGCAGAGTAAAGTCTAATTTTCCCAGATTTTGTCTCTTATATGTGTCATAAACATAGATCAGAATAGGTAAAGTATATTTACCTAAACTTTTTGGAACGACTAACATAGAGTGAATACTACATCTATCTGAATTTTAGAAATTACAAACTAATTATTACAATTTAACCCAGGCGCCCACATTCAAGGGCGTCTTTTTTAAATTAACAAGACTTTTTCGTGTATGTGTTTACGAGCATATACCATATATGACTTGCCATCACCAAATGTATGCCGGCGTGGCATACGGCCTAAATGAAAACTGTAGAGTAGGCAAAGGTATTAAATACATTTTTAAGTAATTATTATTTTTATTAAAACTACTTTGCAAATTTAACAAATTGCTTTATATACGTCTTTGAAACATCATTATTATCCATTCTGGAATTTAAAACATAGGTAGTATCCACTCTGTTACTTCCATCATCGAAGTTTAGGTGAATATACTCTACCTATTCCGATCAATGGTCCTAAATTATTAATATATTACACGGTTTATACATTTGATAACTAATGTATAGAGACTCACCTTACTGAAGTTTCATTAGTTTTACATTTTACTATACTCCATGTATCTTTAAACACAATTATAAAAAGTACAAACAGCAAAAAATGAAACTCACAGTAAACGTCAAGAAATTGTTAAGTTACATAATCATATTAAATACAATAATGAACACCATGCACAATGCACACATGCAATATTACTAATTATTTTTAATTTTTAAATATAATATTATTTATTAACAATTATGTACGTACGGACCTTGTGACATAATATTTTAATACATTAATGGACAAAATTTTAATTCAAACTTTTCTAAATTTAAAGTAATATTATGTCTCATTTATAAAACATACTTTGTATATTAGATTTATATCCCCAACCAACAGAAAATAAAATAAAAAATACAATTCATCATGAAATGTTAAATAAAAAATAACACAAGATGTGACATTAATACAGTTCTCGTAAATAGTATATTCAAGTATATTACTTTCATTGCGATTAAGTAGATATTTATAGCATTGATACTGATATTTAAATTTTAATAAAACATAATATAATTGCATCCTGTATGGTAAGTGGCAAGAGTAATCATATAGAGATTACTTAAGCTACTTGGCTATTGGTTAATTCATACAGTAGGTAAAAATCAGTTAAAATGTTAGGGAAATATTAACGGTAACGCAATATACTTACATGGTAAAATAATAAAGGTTAATAAAAAGAAACAGAAATGCATTAGGAATTGTTTTTTAAGCGATCACAGGCGATAGGAGAAAGGAGATGTGCTCTTCGAGCGAGAGCATCATAGTGAGAAAAAAATATATAACCATGTCCCTAATAATACGCTTATGTAATTACACTAAGCTAACATTGAACCTTACCATTTGAAGTAAGTTATTAATAACATGTATGCAGTCTATAACGGACAAGGTTCTGAGCTATGTGCGAGTAGTTGCAATAAAGGAGCTTTTGTTAACATGTAGTACATATCGTAATATATCTAACTTACAAATTATCTCAGTATAACCAATTTTTGGTGTTTCCTGTTAACATTATGAAGGTCTTCACAGCCACTTCACATCAAAATAATTGTATATTACTCGGTATATAATGAATTTAAAAATATAATCGTTGTAACTCTCTCTTTCTCTCTCCGTGTAAAATGAGCTCCGAATTAATATTATTGTCTCGCACATACAAAATGCACAACACCGAGGCGGGGACGCTGGAGAGCCACCGCATCGGTTCCGTCAGAATTTAACCCTAAACATTAGATCGAACACTACAACGACTTATCTGTAGGTGGTTTACGAGCTGGTCCGATAGCACCGGCGCACTGGAGCACTGGAGGGGCACGTCTCGCGCACTTTCACTACACAGCTCCACTAACGACACCAGCACGCGCGCACACGTGCACACGCGCACAGTGGGGGGCCGGGGGGGGTCACGTGCACTATGGGGGGCTTCACTTCACACACGGTGTGCGCCAGTATTAGCATTCCAAACGGTTAGATAACTCGTTACTGTGGTGAGCACAGCTCATAGTTCATCATTTTCCACAGTTGAATCCCGTGCGCCACCCACGCACACATCATAATTGGAAACGTAATAAATAATCATTAAAAACTAACAACGCGTATAGAAAAATGGTGGGTGGCGCAGAATTCGTCATGGGAGGGTAGTATTAGGTGTGAATCAAACGGGGGGAGGGGGTGGGGGGGGATGGTCGCACGTCACACGGGGCGGGCCGGCTTATAGAGGTCCGTAGATGATGATGCCAAAGAAGACTGCCCACATGAGCACAATCCATTGCATGCCGTCGAGCCAGTCTAGCACAGTGCGCTTCTCACCATCGGAGATCTTGCGCGCGACGAACTTGAGCACTTCGTCGAGCAACACAACGGGCACTGAGAACTTCATTACCGTCACCCATTCGTCGACACATAGCGGCGTCACTTGGAATACGGCCTGGAACAGAACACACACATCATACATACAGCGGTACACTGTGGTAGCGTGTATGGGCATATCTTTAATGAGCCCGAGCATTCGGTAAGGGAAAATACCGTGATGAAACCATAGCATGGTGGTAGGCCATTGTCTAATGCCTACCTGGCTACCTACCACCCTTAAGCTGAAAATCTATCACCAAGTACCTGTAGGTGCTCCAGCAACTGCATTCAATGGGCTATATCGTCACTTAGCATCAAGTAAAATAGTGGCCAAAGGCTAAACCTATCATATACATATAATGAAATTGAAGTGTCTGTTTGTAATGTCAAATAACATCTTTTTACTGAATGCATATGAAAGTATACATGGTACCTATAACAAAAAACCCATTTTTAAATTTTTGTGTCTGTCTGTTTGCTCCGGGTAATCTCTGTAAAAAATAGTTGTACCAATTTTGACAGGACCATCACTGACAGCTGATGTTATAAGGTATAACTTAGGCTACAATTATTTTGATAAAATATATAGGGTTTCTGCTCAAGAAAGTAGTTAGTAGTCCATGTGAACGAAACGAAAAAGAAAGTAACTGAAAACTCACCGACAAGACCTCAACATATAGAATGACAAAGTGGAGAGTGAATGAAAGTGCCATGGAGCCGACGAGCCACATGTTGGACCATGGAGGCATTGTGACTAGTGACTGGTTCTCTGACAAGCTGTTCATGGCATTCAACATCTCGATGGTGACCAGCACTGAGAGAGCCATCGTCATGGGATGGGGATCTTGGAACACCTTGCAGTCTATACCCTGTAATATTAAATTTACATTTAGAAAAATTCAATATAATATAATAGTAATATTTTCTTTCCTCTAATCGGAAAATAATTTAAGACCTACTTTAAAAAAGAGTTAATTAGGCTATTCTATAGACCATATTTAAACTTATTACATTCAGGTCTAAGAATAGCTGTTTCATTTGGAGTTATGTATTCAGTGTAGATACCTTGAAGTCATCAGCGCTGTTAATGCACTGCAAGTGGTGGGTGAGTTGCCAGTACGTCATCTGGGGTCCATCAGGAGAGTACATGAACCACCAGGACGCTGCGCCTACGGTGGCGGCGCCGACGTAGCCACCGATCGCCATGTATCTGAATAATAACAATTTTGTCAACTTGGTTCCAACTTATTTCTATGTCCTTAGTATTTTCTTACAAAACAATATTTAATGTATATAATAGTATGGACACATCTGAAATTCTGAATATACCTATCTCGCTTACACTTTAGTACGATTAGCACTTCCTATAGCCAAGCCTTTTTATTTTAGTTTTTGTCCCGAATCACCATTCTATGTATATAGATCATTGGCACACAATGAATATTAAATTTGAACCCATTGCGCTTTTTTTTTTGGCGCTCATAGGGTTCTAAATATGTATATAAAAAACCTGTGCCGCTTAGCAATTGAAGTTTATGCCTTTATGAATCAATAATTACTTATTCCAGTCAAAGTATTGTTTAAATAATTTGAAACTTAGTAAACTTTAACTTTATAACAGCACGTGTCAGAAGTGAAACAATAAGAAAAAAATAATGTTCTTAAAAAAATATTTTTACATTTTTACTAATAGAGCGGCAGTTTTATTGGTGGTTTGTTTGTTTAAACTACCAGTCGGTTATAGTATTATATAGGATATAGTAGTATATAGGACGAGGAATGGTATAGCATTAGGTTACACCTCAGCTAGCCTTAAATATTGATTTTTGTTAAGTCGGAAAACACAGTGCAACCGAACTGCTTTATCCGTGTGCGCTGACTTAATGGTTGGTGATACGTAAATAAAATATTCTACAAAAACATTGCTCCTTAGTACATTTAAAAAAAAGTCCGCTATACCATATGCCTATATCTTATACATAAGCCACAATAAGGAATTTTGTGGCGAAGTTTTATTGAAAATTGTAAAGTGATTTATGAGCATTGTAATTAGGCAAGGCATATTAATCCTTACGAATGAAAGTTACTTCATCATCAAGACAATTTTATGAAGAGAAACTTTGCCCTTTATAGTATGTTATTTGGACTAATAGTTTAGGAGATAATGTAAAATTAAAATAATTCAACACTCGGCTCGGGTCTATGACTATAAGTGTAGTGGCGTGAACAAGTCGTGTGAGTTGTGACGCATAACCCTTGCCACCTGATAAAAATATTGTTTACACTAAAGAATAATAAATCATTAATCTGCGATTTTTTTTTAATTATACGTGGGATAAACTGCTGGGCACAGCTAGTATCCTATAAACCAGTGGGATTCGAACTATCGACCACTCGTGCGTTCTGCGTATGAAGTCTGGTTGTTTCACACCACTAGGCCAATCCGACGACGATCACAATCCTGAAAATCAGGACTTGCATTGACCGTACATAATGTAAATTTATTCTACCTCATTCTCTCGTAGGCTAAATCCTATAGATGTATATGGTTGTCTCTTTTTACTGTCGCTTTTTCGTTTCAGCCAGTTTCAAATCACAATGGTGTTAAAGAAGTTTTCACTTCAATAACGACCACCCTAATTAATCTCTAATGTTTAATATAGTAAATGTGTCACCTGAAGAACAGCCATCCAGAGATGAGACCCTCGTCAGCTTTACGCGGGGGTTTGTTCATGATGTCCAGATCGGGAGGGTTGAAGCCGAGGGCGGTGGCGGGCAGACCATCGGTGACCAGGTTCACCCAAAGCAGTTGTACGGGGATAAGCGCCTCGGGCAGACCGAGAGCGGCGGTCAAGAATATTGATACGACTTCACCGATGTTCGAAGAAATCAGATACCGGATGAACTGCTTCATGTTGTTGTAGATGGCACGACCTGATCAATAAACATTCTCACAATCTCTCTAATGGTATTCTTCTAAATCTACATACAAACTAGCTGTGCCCGCGGCTTCGCTAGCGTGGACTACTAAAGCATCACATAATTTTTAGTGCGGATCCCTAATTATATTTCTAAAATAAAAGTTATGCCTTATAACACGAGTCATCTGCCAGTGAAGGTCCCGTCAAAATCAGTCCAACCGTTTCGGAGACTATGCGGAACAAACAGACAGACAAAAAAAAAGGATTTTTGTTGTAGGTACCGTGTTGTGGGGTGTCGGGTCACAGTACAGAAACGCTAGTCTAGAAGAATTTGGTAAGGGGCGGGCCCTTACAATTACCTAAGAAACCAGGACCAGTAGTACTACCCCTACAGTGTACACTTTTAATTTGATTATATGTATAGAATATATATAGATGTATAGATATAGATAATAAAATTGAAGTGTCTGTTTGTAATGTCAAAATAAGAGCGTTTTACTAAATGCATATGAAAGTATATGGGTACTTAAGATAAAAAAAACATTTTTTGGAATTTTGTCTGTCTGTTTGTTCCGGGTAATCTCCGAAACGGTTGGGACTATGACGGGACTTTCACTCGCAGATAGCTGATGTTATAAGAAGCTTAGGCTAGTTTTTATTTTATATTCTGTAATCCACGCGAGCGGAGCTGCGGGTCCAGGTAGTTCTTATACAAATAAAATATAAATGTGAAGCTACGTTTGTTCCAAACTAAGCAAAGCTTGTAATATGGTAATAATTATATAGATATTTAACACTCAGTCATATAAATGGACATCACAAAATAGTCATTCAAGTACGGGGAACAAACCCGCAACCTCGCTGCTCATTTGTAAGGGTAGTTAACCACTGCGCAACGACGCCTAGAAGATGATAATGAGATGATAAAAACCTTCTTCAACGGCAGCGACAATGGACGAGAAGTTATCATCGGCCAACACCATCTCGGCGGCGGACTTGGCGACGGCTGTACCGGACCCCATGGCGATACCAATTTCGGCCTTCTTGAGAGCCGGAGCGTCGTTGACACCATCACCCGTCTGAAATGTTCATGTGTTTAATATACACTGCCATATTACATCATATTCTATATATAATAAATTTGTTATGATTTCGATCTACATTGAAAGTCGATACATTTTATAAAAATAAGTCTGGAAAACGACGATTTTGGAGCGCTTAAATGGCTTACGCTGATTAAATCATATGAGATATATCAAATTAATGTAGCACGTAAATGTTGTTCTTAAAAATACCCACAAAAAAGTCAGCGAAAGCATATGTTTATGCTCTAAAGATCAGCCATAATAAGCATTTTTGTCTTTATAAGAACCAGGAGCGGGGCAGCACAATTCGCATGTGTACGACGGCATTCTGTAGTCCATATATTCCTATTAAATTTAATGGAATGTTTTGTAATGTGGTATTGACGTCAAGATATAATAAATTCCTTGAGGTGCTCAAATTTATAGTGTCGGTGGTGTACCACAAAAATTTTGGAAAAGCAAGCGATCGATTGCCTGCCTACTATTACGAAAGAAAAAAAAAGGTATAATGAAATAGCTTTTACTACACATTATATAGGTACCGACCTAGGAACGAAATCATGAATTAAAATAAAAAATTGATGCATGCCGCCCTTGATCCTCGTACTTTTAATAGGATGGCACGTAATTACTGAATAATTAATTACTTTTATTCAGCACTGAATTATTTTCATCTCTGTAAATGCTAATTTTCACAAATAAGTAGTTCCGAACGATCCTGTTAGTTTAAGAGCTATTTGATTCAAACGCGGATATTTCATTACATTAAAGACCAAAATTTGAGATCAGATGCGCTAGTTTTGAGATGACGTAAATATTATTAGTACAGGAAAATTCAATAGAGACTACCTACAGGTGTCGTTGTATGAGTGAATGCCGCCGTGAGAATTTTAAGGTAATGTATTTAATTATTTTGTAGAATTTCTACGATCGACTCGTAAAGCTGTCACGATCGACTGTCTGAACACCCCTGTGGTATGATGTAAAGAATAATAAATTGCCTAGACTAATATTAATTTCCGTTATGACGCATTATTCGCAGTCTACCAACAGAATCAAATGTTAGAGACTAAAACTACAACTAGACTAGAACCAGTCATGTAAAGATAATCTTTGCATGTTGTAGTTTATAAACAGGGTGCCCTAATGTAAACACTGAGCACTTCCAATATGTGCCGTAAAATGTAAACATTAATAAAGTACCGGAGCAAACTAGTAGTTTCACTAAATTATGAAGACATTGTTTGGAGTGCAATAAATACTACATTTTGTTTGTAACTAAAATGCAAGTGTACGTTAAAAATAGAAACGGATGTAGATACGTTCATTCACGTATGAGAATTATATTTTAGTGACGTGAATAAACAGTCAATTGTGTGTAGCGACTAGCGTTGATACTGACCATAGCGGAGATTTCATTCATGCTCTGCAGGTATTCAACGATCTTGGATTTGTGGGCGGGTTCCACTCGGGAGAACAGCCGTGCCTTAGCACAAGCAGCTCGCTGTTCTGATACGGGAAGGTCATCGAACTCGCGACCGGAGTAAGATTTGCCGGTAGTGTCTTCGTCTTCACCGAATATACCGATACGCCTAAAATAAAGATAATTTTAAAAGTGTTTTCAAATAACAATAATTAACAAATGGTTTAATATTTACCTGCAGATAGCTTCAGCGGTGGACTTGTTGTCACCAGTGATGACAATGACACGGATACCGGCGGCACGACAACGTACGATGGAGTCGAATACTTCTTTACGGGGAGGGTCCAACATGCCGACAACACCGACGAAGGTAAGGTTAACTTCGTAAGTGTAGAACTTCGTGGAGTCACCGAGGTCCATTTCATCAGGTTTTATGGGATTGTCAGCTGTGGCGAGTGCCAAGCAACGGAGGGTGTCGCGACCGGTACCATACTGGCGGGTCAGTTCCAAGATACGGTTCTTTAGGGTCGTAGTTAGTGGAACTTTGGTAGTACCGACGCGAGCATGACTACAACGCTCTAGTACACCTTCGGGAGCACCTTTCACGAACAGTTTAGGTCCATTTCCAAGACGAGAAGGCTTGAGGGGAGTGCAGTAGGTAGACATAGATTTCCTATCACGCGAGAATTCCAAAGTGAATTCTTTCTTCCATTTAGTTTCGATCTCTTGACGGACAACAATGGCAGAAGAGCGGCGGTCGAGGCCAGTTTTGGGAACGTTGAAAGGATTCATTTTCTCAGCAAGTACAATAAGAGCAGTTTCAGTAGCCTCGCCGACTTTTTCAAAGGCCTGTTTGAATTCGTTAAAGTCGATAGCCGAGTCGTTGCACATAACGCAGATGGTGCCTAATTCCTGGAGTGCATCGAATTCGGAAGCCTTAACTTTTTGTCCCTTTAAGTAAACGTCACCGATAGGTTCGTATGTCGACCCAGTAATTTCAAATTCTAAGAAGCTACTATCATGTCCTTCAACTTTCTCAAAAATGAACATGCGGGAGACCGACATCTGGTTAGTGGTCAGGGTTCCAGTCTTGTCGGAACAAATGACTGAAGTGCAACCAAGAGTTTCTACGGAAGGTAAAGACCTTACAATAGCGTTCTTTTTGGCCATACGTCTAGTACCCAGAGCCAAACAAGTTGTGATGACAGCCGGAAGACCCTCAGGTATGGCAGCGACGGCCAGGGCTACGGCAATTTTGAAGTAATATACAGCGCCTTTAATCCAGCTTCCACCGTGAGCAGGGTCGTTGAAATGACCGATGTTAATAGCCCACACAGCAACGCAAATGACGGAAATGACCTTAGAGAGTTGTTCACCGAATTCATCGAGTTTTTGTTGAAGAGGGGTCTTGATTTCTTCAGTCTCAGACATTTCTGTACGGATTTTACCGATGGCAGTGTTAAGGCCGGTGCCAATAACAATACCACGGGCTTTGCCTGCAGCTACATTCGTACCGGAGAAAAGAATGTTTTTCTTGTCCTGATTCACAGCGCGGGGATCAGGGATAGCGTCAGTGTGTTTAATAACCGATACCGACTCACCGGTCAGGATAGACTGGTCAATACGGATGGTAGTGGAGTAAATTTTTATAAGGCGAATGTCAGCGGGAATCTTATCACCGACGGACACCTCAACAACATCACCAGGTACAATTTCTTTCGCTCTGACTTTTTGAATACCAGCTTTGTCACCTCGTACGACTTTACCCATTTCGGGTTCATATTCTTTTAAAGCTTCGATGGCAGATTCGGCATTTCTTTCCTGTGTAAAGGAGTTATGATGAGAAAATTATGATTTTGTATTAAGATGTAACTACTATTCTATTAAAAATAAATTTCTTACCTGCCATACTCCTACTACAGCGTTAGCAATGAGAATAAGTAAAATAACAAAAGGCTCTACGAAGGCTGAAAATGCATCTTCGTGTTCTTCAAATAAAGCTAAAACCTGAGAAATAAAAGAAAAATACAATGTATATATTTGTTTGCTTGTCATCAACTTGTTTTTGTTATTTGCATAATGGATGATAAACTTTACTTACGAATGAAATAATAGCGGCTAACAGCAAAATCTTGACTAAGAGGTCATCAAATTGTTCAAGGACTAACTGCCATATACTTTTACCTATAATAAAAATGTAATACGTAGATCAGAATCTTTCAATTTCTAATAGAAGTATTATAAGTAAATAGATATAAAAAGTTATTTTCTTCGGCTAGAAAGAACAAAAGAATATTCGAGTGGGCTCAGTTATGATAAAATCAAAGAGCGAGGGTGGAAATTATGAATATTACGAGTAAAAAAACGGATACATCTTTCGCATTCAATGTAGACTTCAAAAGTTAAGATTTTAACTACCGAGTTTCTGCTTAGGCAATCTCGATGGATGTATGTCAATGTTTGAATTATTTATATAGAAATCTCCGTGGCTTCATCAAAATTAGGTTAGAAACGTATTTATTAAGATTATAAAATCTACGGAGGAGTCATGCCAATATAGTAGGTAATATAGATATGCAATCCAAATAAAGTTTGAGACTATAGAATCCGTTAATAAAACATGACTGCTCATAAATTAAATAATTAATAATAGGACTGCAATCAAGACGTTGGAAATCTTGATTGGGTAAAGAGTTCTCAAGGTTGGAAGGTAACTAAAAGTACCTATGTATAACAAGTCCTTGACATAGTTTGACTAATTTATTGACGAACTGGATATATTAGATTGCTTTTTATGGTACATAAGTCTCACCCAGAGATTTTCATTTTATTACTTAATTATTTATTTATAGTTTAAATAAAATATACTTTAAGTTTTACCATTTTCTATCGTTTATAGGTTTAGCGTTATAGCCATAATCTCATCTCATCTTAAGTGACGATGTAGCCCAACATGGTAACACGCTAAGTCTAGTGGGAGGACTGGCTCTCAAGTGCAGCTGCCGGAACACACCTACTGGTGCTTGGCGACAGATTTTCAACTGGAGGGTGGTAGCTAGGCAGCATTACAAAAAGCCCTACCACAATGCTATGGTTTCATTAGGATGTTTTCCTTCACCGGAATCTCATGCTCACTGCAGGAATTCGACGTCCATCGACGTGATATCCGTAGACGTTACCACTAGTTATCATTGCTTCTAAATAGTAACTATATTATGCTAATTGAATTTATTTTTAATTTCTGATATAAAATATAGTACCTTCTTAGGTTTTGTCATTTAGGTATTATTTACTCGATTTAAGCATGGAGTAATAAAACAAATAACAAGAAAACATTAAATCTTTCAATAAATAAGTGCAAGATAAACTAAAATCATTAATACAAAATATATTGTATCATTTCATAAAGGTCAGCGTTTCTGTGAATACTTATTCTATGTAATCTCTCACCTTCCTCGGCAGGTAATTCTGAAAAGAGAGAACGAACCATAATTAGAGTTTTGAATAAAACATCAAAGGAGTTAATTTAGTGTGTAATAAACTAGTCAGAACAGGCATGCGATCTATCGAGGTAGTTACGATCGTACATAAAAAATACAAGATTCGTTGGGCTGGGCGTTTCGCATACAGTACCATTCGATCAGAGAGCATCAACGAGCGTACATTGATTAATCTATCATAAGTCGCAACTCTTCTTCTCTGTATATGTTAAAACGCATGTTCAGATGCTGCGTTTCATTCGGTTGTAATAACAATTTGTATTTGATTACAGAGTTAAAAATTACATATATTAATAATATAGGTACTACTTACATGTACATTATATTATTAAATATGTCTTATTATGCAGATGTTATAACATATCAACGTTATAAATGTCATATACCTACTATAGCTGAACTTGATATGCATATATGAATTTGGAAGATAAACCAGGCAAAAATAAGCGTAATATTTTCAATTTACTTTATCTTATTCATACATATTACAAAGTTTACCGTCTCACTGTCCGTTTATATCATTTATCCGATTAACATGTTTTTATTTTAATTTTAATTCATAGCTATGTTATCTGGCCAGGATATAGGATATATTTTGTAAGATAAACTAAAAGTAACATACGAAATAAGCAGTGACGATAATGGTAAATCTACTCGGAAAAAAGACGCATTTGGGGTGTTCATATGGCTTACTCTGATTAAAGCATATGAGATATATATCAACTGAATGTTCTACATAATTGTTGATCTTAAAAAGACCTACAAAAAAGTCAGCGATAGCATATACACTCATGGACATATTTAGAGGAACACAAAAGAAGGTAGAATACTTGAAAATATTTTATTTCATACTGGTCATATATACCCGTATTATGTAATTTGAAAATCTTTTCAATAAAATTTTACTTAAGACTCATTTTTTTGTATCTGTTAATTTATTTGATACGTAGTGTGTGAAATTGTGCAGGTTATTGTTATTTTTAACAAATTTAACATTTTTTCCGTTTTTTTTTTACCGAAAATTTTTATTATGGAATGAAGGGATCATCATTTGATAAATTTCAGTGATTATGCCTGATCTCAGCGTTGAAAAAGTGTCTAAAGCTTAAACGATACCGGCAGACTGGAGAGTATACAAGACGTAAAGGACAAGGTCGCAAAACAACAGAGAGGGACAACAGATGTATTGAAGCAGTGTCCTTAGAAACCGCACTTAGACTTCTTCCGAGGTACGAAACAAGCTGCAGGAAGTTCGATAAGTGACAGTTAGCACCAAGAAAGATTTGAAGAAAACTTAAGGCGGCTGGTATAGGGGCTTACTTGCCCGCCAGAGGCCCTACGCTCACCACAGGTCATCGAGTAGCTCGGTCCAACTTTGCTTGTTCGCAGCGAAATTGGGATAACACTATGGGAAAAGTACTCTTTACTGATGAGTCCAGATTCTGTCTTAAGTCACATGATGGAAAGGTTCAAAGTATGGAGACGACCCGGAGAAAGATACACTGAATGTAACATTGTTGGAAGAGAACCTTATGGTGGACGGTCAGTAATGGTATGGGGTGGTATTTGCTTAGTAGCACGTAAGGAGCTACACATTGTAGAAAACGGGTCCCTGAGTGCGGCAAGATACGTATCAGACATTTTGGAGCAGATTGTTATGACTTTTGCCCCCTTTATGGAGAAGATAATTATTTTTTATGGCTCGTCCTCACGTTTCGGCGGTAGTATAGGAGTACCTTACTGAGGTCGGAATCCAAGTATCGGTGTGACTAGCGTGCTTGCCAGACCGAAATCCGATAGAACGTGCTTGGGATAAACTGAGAAAATATATTAAACAAACAAATCCAGCTAACCTAATGGACCTCAAAACTGCAATGGTTGAAGAATGGAATCTAATGCCACAAAGCTTTATTGACAATTTAATAAAAAGATGCCCAGACGGATGCAGCCAGTTTTGACAGCGAGAGGAGGCAATAACTAAATACTGATTGTATCATCCAATAAGAAAAACGAAACGGTATTTAGAACAATATTCAATTTTAATTATTATGTTAGGTCAAAATTCCTTGCAATTGAAATACTGAGCTTACTGTCTCTAATTAGTTTTTTTTTCGTTTAGTCGTTTTTTGTGTTCGAAAATTTTAATTAATTGATTCAATTCAACGAATTTTAAAAGCTTATATTGTACAAATAAATCTGCTTTAATTTTAATTTTTCCCTTTTTAATTGCGTTCCTCTAAATATGTCCATGAGCGTACCTATCTTCTAAAGATCACCCACAATAAGCATTTACGTCTTCCGTCTTTTTAGCGGGGGCAGCACGATTCTGCAGTCCACGTGAACGAAACTGCGGGCACAGTTAGTAAGCAAATAAAAAAGCTTGTAATGAATACCACTAATATTTATAAACGATTGATCTAACGATTTTTTCTCTTAATAATGTAGTACATTATTCCATATCAAAAGATGGCACATGATTTGATAGTTTAAAATAATTGAGTCTCAACATTGTTTGTTTTATAGATTTTTAGAAATATACAAAAAAAAATCAACAATTTAATTGTAATATCCGATTCATAATCCATTATTATTATAGATATATGACAAACCATAATCAAATTTTTGTTATGTATATATTTTAAAGTCCATTTAATTACCGAGTATTATTTTATTGGCTGTTATCTAATAGATTGGTGTTGATTAATGTAGTCTCAAACACGCGCCCTATGAACTTAGCAAAAGAATGACGTCATATATATAAGCGTCAGCTAACGGACTCGCCTCGTTCCAGTAAATTCTAGTTCCTTTTTAACGTAGTACGTTACCGTCATCATAAGTAAAAACCGGTTTTTGTTTAGAAACTACACAGAATACAACAAATCAACAACGAAAGTAAACCACGTGTGATATATTTACAAGTTGTCTAATCAAATGAAGACGTATCGAATGATTGGCGCGCTACTGTATGATAACAGTTTATAACAGATTCGATGTATTTTTAAGTAAAACGAGTGCGCATTTCGTTATGAACAGATCATTAAGCAGAGAAATATTTATGGCGCTTTTTGCTAAGCAAGAATCAATATTGTGTTTAGCGTTAAATTTCTTTTTAATACGAGGGCGTCATATATTTTCTGCGGGCGATAACTCTTAATTAACAAAATAATTTAACAAAAAGAGTTTGATTACAGTTTCTTTTATATATTACTATCGATAGTGTATTGGTGATTAAAATACTTTTAAATCAACTAATACCTTTGAAGAAAAAATATAAAGTACATATTCGCAAGTACATTATTTATTCATGATACGGTTTTGCTCTAAACAACGCGTTATGTATGTCACCGGATAATTGTATGAACTGTTAGATTATAAACAATCTAGTCAAATTGTAAACTGTCGGGAGATTAGGAAATGACACTAAAATTTGCATTTTCGTAGGTTTATAAACTAACTAGCTGTGCCTGCGGCTCCGCTCGCCTGGACTACAGAATGCTGTCGATTGAGCGCACGTGCGATTTGTGCTGCCTCAAAAATGCTTATCGTGGGAAATGCTTAGAGGATACATATATGCTATAGCTGACTTTTTTGTACGTCTTTTTGAGATCTACAATAATTGTGTAGTACATTTATTTGAAATATTTTTTATGGTTTACTCAGCGTAAGCCATTTAATCGCCACAAAAGCGTCTGCTGAACTGATTCACTGCTTAGTTACTTTATGTAACAAAATATATCCTACAACCTGGCCAGATAACATATCTATGAGTTAAAAGAAAAACCATGTAAATCGGATTAGTGGTTTTTGCGTGAAAAGAACATAAACGGAGAGACAGACAGAGAGACGTAAGCTTTATAATATGTATAAGAAGAATGCATTGGTTAGATTATGTTGGATCTGTGATCATTACGCACGAGCTTAGGAAGCCAAGCGAGCGGTTTGCGGCAGCGGCCAGTGAGTGCCAAAAACAAATTAACCGTTGAAAATTCACATTTTTCAAGTCCTAGTATTATATAAACATAACCTCAAAAATTCAAAATTATTAGTGTCCAATCACAGTTTACCGACAGTTTATAATCTCACTAAATTTTTTATAAACTAACGGTTTGTACAAATATTCGGTATCATTCGGTATTATATCGTGGTACGGTATAATGTGCCTCGCGTCTCGGGCTGCGGTAACATATCCTGTATAGTGTACACTGACCTTATGATGTACGCACCACTTACGTGGTCCCAACGCAATTGCGACCTCGTTACTGTTCCGGTTACAATTGTCTTTTAATGAACGAGATTACTTAAAAAATTAACTGTTTAATACCGTATATTCTATTGATTAAATTACTTATAAATACGGATTAGGCTTGCCCATAAATGATGATAGGTTCGGAATATTTTATATAGAATTTAAACCAAGCCATATTGAAATCACACTTAGGTAATTAAAATACTTTGTGAAGATAATCTTAAATTTATATACTTTTTTCTTCAAAAAAAAAGTATCTACATCCATTATAGCATGCCTAATTGAACTACCTAATCGGGAAATCTTGAGTTACTAACCGGCATCCTCATTGCGTATTTCGCAAGAACAAAGCAAATAATTCATTATTTTGAAGCATAATATTTAGTGATTTCTGCTATCGCTTTGCTTTTGCGAAATACGTAATCGGGAGGGGGGGGGGACACACGACAATTCAATCATGTCCCAGTCTACCGGAAGTGGGGAGGTATAGCGGTCCTATGTTAGATTCAGTTTAATGTATATGCACTGCTTAAATTTTTAAATTGCGGAGTGCAAACCGGGCAACGTGCGCTAAGTCAATCGTATATCGACTCTATTTACGTACGCAGGCCGGCAGCGGCAACGGCAGCCGGCCACTCCATGACTAATGTAAGCAATTAGTCAACACGTCGATAACGCGATGTCAGCATCCGAGAGCCAATGATCAATAAATCTACATCGGCACGCGTTATAGTGTAAAAAAAATTAAACAGCACCACCAGTGGTGTCAGTTCCTCGTGATATTTGGTATTACGTCAAAGTAACGTCTCTTCGCGCGTGCCCCGACTGCTTATCAATCGAAAACAATACACAATGAGCGCTGTTGAGGGAACGATTTAAATGACACAATGACGTTTTGATTGTTTACGAAAATAAAAATCATACATTATACAATAAAAATTATATGTTCATCAGAAATTCAATAGTAGCATCGTTTACATTTAAAGATCTAAATTTAGGAAACTATGAATGAAGAAAGAATCTCTGTACTACCGTGTATTTTTTATATTGGCCTGGCTAAGTGACTGAACTATTACAGCGGTGATCCTCGTGTTGTGTCGGTCTCTAATTACCAGAACGATATCGCTATCCGATTTTGAAAGCATGCTGGTAGAGTGATCGCTATCCAGTTCGACATCATACTCCCACCAACCTGCATTACCCATTCCATAAAAAAAATACTAAATCGATTTTACGCCATTAATAGCTTTCGCTACACTTACTACGAAACTTACAAAGAGAAAGTTGTATCAAAAAATTCTAATTCTATGCGCCCATTTTTTCCCCCACAGTGTTGTAAGAGGCTGACGATATCTTTTGTTACTGCCGGTAAGTAGAAAGTGTTTTAAAATTGCACAACCAAGTAGGTATCTCAGATTAGAATTATTGTAAAAAATTATTAGCTAGAAATAAAAAGCTTGCATAAATAAATTTTATGCGTATCGAAATAGTTCCCATTTTATTTATAACAGTAGGATTATTAAAATGTATTAATACTTTTTTATAACCAGAAATTATTGTTACGATATTTACTTTTAATATAGCAAATGGCAGAGATATTCGTAAAAATAAAATAATGGTAAGGAACGTGAAATTATCGTATAGCGCGTCAGCCGTTTGTAGACGCAACCCGCCAACGTAGACCGTCGAAAATAAACCTCGGCACCTAGGTATATAATATTTCAAGCACTTGAAACACGCGGCAGTAGTTATCAGCATTCCCGGTCATCGGGCTCACTGGTTCCCGATCAACCTCCGCTTCAATTTTATGTAATACAGATTTATATTATTTTAATTATCCCAATAATAAATCACATATTATATCTGTGTGAGTTTAGCTTACAGTATCTAATGGTTACCTTGTACATATTAAATTATTAATTCAGAGTAAACCGAGCTGTTATCATAAATGATATACGTAATACGCATTGCTTTATAAATTTATAGGTATAGGTATAGCTATGCATAGTTTCTGTTTCGAGGACAAATATTATTATATTACTACTTAATGCCAGTTTCTATGCACGACGAATTTTAATGGTTAATTGAATGTCAGTTACGTTGATTGAAGTGAATAATAACGTATAGTATTAATGATATTGTGACAAAAAAAAATTGTTATAGAAATACATTAATCTTTCTTAGAAATGTACTAAACTGTGTCACCATATTTAAATATATAAATAATTGGACTACGTATTACGCATTACTAAAATTAGAACATTAAGACAAAATGAGAGATAAAAATACATCAAAGCTGGGAGTTCTTTATTTATTGAATACTTTGGTATCTAAAAATACTCTGATCGAGAACTGGTAGTGATAACATAACTGAGTCTGTCTTTCTTGATGTACTTCGTTTGTATTTGAAAAGTTTTTGCGTAAATATTAACCATTTTTGAGTGCTGTAAACACACTGGGATTTCAAATGTAATAACGATAAAAACGACGTATTAATTAAATTAGAATAATGATTAGATTATATAGTCATTATTTAAATAACATAGGAATTTTGGTATTACAATTTAGTACTGGCCATTCAGAAACACAAATATTATTAATAGGTTATTCAACTGTGTGCCGAAAATTCTAAAAATGAATAAACAAGGTATTTATCGACGTAAGTTATCAAAATATGTTAATTTTAATTTTAGTAAAATTACTAAATTAATTTTAGGTCTCACTTCAATGATTCAATATTGTTTGTAAGGCTAAATTAAAAAAATGGAAAACTTTGTTCGAGGATAACATCTGATGGTTGTTGACGTCACAAACAAAACAGCATGGCGTCTTCGTGAGGAAATTTAAATTGTCATTTTAATCGTTTTCATAAAATATACATTACAATTATAGTGGCTTATTACTCGTATCACCAAAGAATCAAATTTAATCACATTTCAAAAAACAGTGTAATACCTTATTCGTAACTTTAAACTTTAGGACCAGAGTCCCAACTTTGTGCGATTTTGTAAATACGTATTTAGGCGATGGAACGTGATACTAATAATAAAATGTGAAATAATGTTGTCTTTATCAGCGAATGATCGAGAATGTACATTTCTCCAGATCCATAAAATCTGGTGAATGATAGTACTATTATTATATTCTCTAGTTTTTACCATTTAGCATCGTAAGCAATGCGTACAACTCTTCTACAACATCCCACGTCAATAAGGCGTTCTGTAAGCTCATAATGGAAGTGACGATTATTTGTATATATAATTTAAAACGTTTATTAAATGTACTACATATTGTATTTACATTTCGTATTGTAATCGAGTTTTATTATCGATTCGACGGAAGTTTTATATATTCCGTAGAGATATGATCGTTGGATGTACGAAGCCGAAATAATAAACAGTGACCGCGGTCTAGGTGGATCTCGCGCTGCCTAGATATTATTTCAAATCGATATTGTTGTTCACCGGTACCGTTATGTATGACGATAGAAGTACGAGCCAACATCTGCTTGTTAAAAAAATAATGCTAAATGCTTCGTACGTGTTTTATGGGGTTGATAAATGGGTTCGTTTCAAACATTTACTGTATATATTAGACTGGGTTAAGAAAAAAATAATAATATTATTCCACGACTGTTTTTAAGTAAATATTTGGACGACTGAGTTTGGTTATCTTGCATAAAAAACACCTATTTAGGTAAACTTGGCGAGTAAAAATATATCTAAATACAATATTTTATCCAAATCCTTAAACAGTTTTAGAAAAAAAAAAAAGATATACAGAATGCTTCTATAGAACCATTTAAATATTTTTCATCTTTTACTATACAACTTACACAATAGGCAAAACACTCATTTAATTAATAGAATGAATTAAGGTTTACGTACACCTGTAACAATTTTGAGAAATTAACACGGAACATTCGAGAAGAGCTGCGGTTTATGCATCTCCCCATCTTTGTATACTTTATAGCAACACTGCTTATTAGATCATTTCCGTTGAACTAGATAGCTGAAATTCTAATAGACTTGCTATGAAACAAGCGTTAAACATTTTCAAACAATAGTTTGATAAATTGGGTATACTAACACGACGTAATTTATCAGCAAATTTAACTGCATCACGTATACAATTATCAAAGAGCTTTTTATAGAAGAGAACATTGATAATTTATACAAATCTAGAATTAAATTTTTTTTTTTTTATAAAAAAATTTAGAATCACATGATTGTACTTTGCAACAAATATCACTTTTTATCATAGAATAGATGCCAAATAAGTGACATTTCTTTTCTAAATATGTAGTTAGAAGCAGAATTGAGTGTCTTGATTTATTGGCTAAAATCATGCATCAGAAATGGACTTTCAGACAGCAGACGCTGCTACAAAATTCCGTTTGCAATCACTAACTACAGGCAAAATGCTTTTATGATACGCAGTTCTAGAACCTTCCAACTTGGACATAGATCTCTTTTACACCAGCTTAGACACACTAAAACGCTTATTAATAAACGCTTATTATTATATGAATAAAATGATTGAGATTTGCTGTTGTGCGCGCATCAAGCAAATACTACTGGACAGATTTTGTTTTACTTCTTATATACTTCGTCTATATAAAAAAATATGGCGATTTATGAAGACATCTATACATATAATAAAATTAAAGTGTCTATTTGTAATGTCTAAATAACATATTTTACTAAACGCAGATGAAAGTATACACACACAGTATATATCAAAAAGCAATTTTTTTAATTTTTATTGTGTTTGTTCCGGTTAATCTCCGAAACGGTTAGACCGATTTTGACGGGTCGTTCACTGATAAATAGCTGATATTATATAGAATAACTTAGCTTACTGTTATTGATGAAGCTAGTATTTCGTAACTATAATATTATAAATGTGTAGGTTGGTATGTTTGGACGCAAAAACAGCTGAATCGATTTGGATGAAATTTGGCACAGAGTTTATAATCTGGATTAACGTATAGGCGACTTTAACGACTGTTATGTGTACGCTAGTTACTTTTATTGTTTTCACTTTAATATCTACGTTCCAAGTGACAACTGTGACAAGTTACTCAATCACGCAAAAAACGGCTGTACGGATTTGGATGAAATTTGGCACAAAGATAGTTTATGCCATGGATTAACACAGTAAACTTTTTATCTCGGTAAAGACTAAATTCTTAAGTCCACGCAGGCGAATGACGGTTGATAAGATTCAAAACAAAAATAAATAAATTAAGGAAAGTCATTAGGTATCATATATGATACAATTACATAACTTATATTACAAGCTATTAATTAATTATCCATAGCGTGGTATATTTAACGTTAAATATACGGGGAATCGTTCCGCCTCAGGGAACGTCCCCGGTCCCTAGCGGGTGCTCAGGCACACGCACCACTGACAGTGTCTGCTTTACTCACCGGCGACCGACCGATCTGCTCCTGCTCACCTATAAATAGAGAACCAGAGCACGCAAATAACGGCCATCGTACATCATCTCGCACTTTCGAACAGACCGCCTCGGCGCCGTAACATCAATCTGAATATCTCTACGTTTTACACACACACATATATATTAAACGTATAGATAGCAATATCCATTATCATTGAATCTTTGAAACATAAAAGTATCATGTAATTTTATTGATTCACATCCGTGTAGTTTATATAATACATTTATAGTATTATTCATTATTGAGCGGCATTGAATTTTCTGAACATGAAACGAGTAGTAGAAATTAATGCGATTATGGATTGAGGAGGGGAGGTTGTATTGGTATATATTTTTAAACAGTGAAATGATGTGTCTATATGGCATCTAATTTACTATTATTGATTCATCGTAAAAAGACTTGCATGACACATGCCAAATGTATATTTTAGAGATGTAGCATAATTTAAATTGTAAGTTGATTTAACGATTATCGATTCTTTTTTCGCGGCGAGCAGAGCCGCGGGCACAGCTTGTATATATCAATAAAATTAACTGATTTAACTCAACGGTATTTTTCTTTTATAGGACCAGCTACTGATAATCGCTTTATTAATATTAACGACATAAATATTACTTGTTTGGCCTTTCCACGTATCAGTGTCGTTTTTTCCGGTAAATGAGGTTTACAGAAATAAGATAAAATTTTGCTCCCGATACGATTTGAAACGGCTTTGAGATTGTCAACACTACATTTTGATATTAAACAAAAATAATGAATAGTCGGAACAAAAATTTCATGTATAAAAACATGAACATTATCTATGTGAAAAAAGAATGTTGATAACATACGAGTAACATCTTGGATTAACTTAATGATAAATAAGTAAATATTATATCTACTGAGTCACCACGTGTTTTGACAGATAAGTAGATATATGTCTACTTCTGTAATCTTTTTTTTTGTTTCATAAATCTTTATCATGTTTTGTATGATAAAAATCTCTTTTAATATCTGTACAAACATGCGGTTACTGTTCGTACTGGTATTATATATAATAGCTTTGTGTTAATGTATAAATATAACGAAAACATTCGCAAAACCATTTTTCGACAGAATAGCAAATATTTTTTTAAAATTAAAGTAAATAAAAATAAAATTAAAGTAAAATTAAAGTAAGTACTTATGAAAAACACTTTTCTAGTACTGGCAAGAAATATGCGTTGAAAAAAATATACATTAAACGTTACGAATATTTTTTAAATTATTTTATAAAAAAAATTATAATATAGACAGTGTTATCTATCACGTACGTTTTTATTTGAACAAATATATAAAGAAAATAAATACAGCGTTATTAATACAAAAAAAGGAGTACATGTATCCAAGTTTTTTTTGCAAAATTAGCTTACGGCTCAACTTTCAATCTTGTTAACACAAATGCCTATTGATATATTAAGATTCATTTCTTTTTTGTTTATTCTTTGAAAATGGGCATAATTGAGTGATTTTTCGTTCTTTCAAAAAATTGAAATGATAAGTAAAAAGCGTAACGGTTATAGCTTACAAAAACATTCCAAAAATTTACTGATGTAAAAATAAATCACTATGCATTTAAGGGTATAAAATACTGAGGTCATGGGACATGTTAAAACTTTTTCCTACTCGTACTCATTAAATAAACGGTTCTGATTTACTCTGGATAAGACAAAGGAAAAGTACATTGCTAGTGTATATACAGTATACACTTTACATAATTATGTCAACGGATAATTGTACGAACCGTTAGTCTATAAACTATCAAGTGAGATTGGAATCTGTCGACAGATTGTGAACGGACACTAAAATCTATCGCTTACACATTACTAGGATTATAAACTAACTATTTCTAGCCGATTGCGCACTGGATTGGTTAGGTTAAGTTGAAAGTGCGATCATAAAGCACGAGCCGAGCGAGCGAAGCAAGCGGGCAGCGGAAGCCGATTTTTGATTGTGTCAAATTAGCCGTTGAAAATTCTCATTTTTTAAGTCGTATAGTATAATGAATTTGCTTATTTAATAGATACAACCTCAGAAATAAAATAAAAATTAGTTCACAATCTACCGACAGTTTACAATCTCATTAGATTGATTATAAATTAACGGCTCCTAAAATTATCCGGTGACATATGTAATACACACCCATTAGTATTCACTATAAGAGATGAGTAAAAGTATCCTAGCTTCCAGAAACAATTCTGCTGAAGTTTCACTTGAAAGATAACAGTATAATGTTTACAAATGGGATGCTGTCTCGTATCAATTGCAATGTTACAGAGTTACTGTAAGTCCTATAATCTATTCGCATGCCGGGCCGCGCGCCCCCGCACAGATTTAATATTTATTCAATAATGATAATTAAGTGATACTATTAAATGGTATAGTTTTCGTTCAAGCTGTTTATCACGTGCGTTTGTGGGCCAATAACCATTATTCAACCTGTCTAGTTTCGCAAACATAGATAAATTTATTTATTTATATTTATACCAATTCCAACGGAAGATAGTCCATTTATTTATAAAATGCCTTTAGGTCCTTTTAATTTCAACTAAACACGAACGGAATTTGTTTAAGGAACGGTATTTTAGTGATGTTAATAAATTATTTATAGTCTTGGTTGGGGTGATTTTAAACTATCTATAAAATACTAGTTGGCCCCGCGGACGTTGACGCCCTTTTCATTTGTCAATTACTCAACCAACGCGCCACCTATACCGTTCAGAGATACTATAAAACTTTCTCCATAAAAACACTGATAACCACCAACATTCATGGTGATAGGTCAAATGGTGTTGGAGTTTATCAATTTCATTTATGAGTATTAAGTATATACCAAAAAAAAAATTATATTTTACTAGCTGTACCCACGGCTTCGCTCACGTGGACTACTAAACAACCTGTTTCATTTTTTTGCGGACCCTAATAATTTTTCTAAAATAAAAATAACCTAAGTTATCCCTTATAACATCAGCTATATGCCAGTTAAAGTCTCGTCATAATCGGTCCAACCGTTTCGGAGCTTACCCGGAACAAACAAACAGACAGATAAAAAATTTAAAAATGAGTTTTATGTTATACGTACCGTGTATACTTTCATATGCATTTAGTAAAAACCTGTTATTTTGACATTACAAACAGACACTTAAATTTTATTATACGTATGTACTAGCTGTGCCCACGGCTCCGCTAGCTTGGAATACAGAATGCAGTTGGTTGACGCTTGAATGCGTCTTTTTTTATCGTTATAGGTTTGGCGTAGTGGCCACAATCTCACCTCATATTAAGTGACGATGTGGCCCAAGATGATAATACGCTAAACCTAGTGGGAGGACTGGCTCTCAAGTGCAGCTGCCGGAACACACCTACTGGTGCTTGGCGACAGGTTTTCAACTCGAGGGTGTTAGCTAGCCAGGCGGGCTTTAGAAAAAACTCTACAACCATGCTATGGTTTCCTCACGGTGTTTTCCTTCACCGAAAGCTCAGACTCATTGCAGGGATTCGAACTCATGTCAATCGACGCGAAGTCGTACACGCTACCACTGAGCCATCATTGGTTCAAATTTTGCTTTTTTCCGAATCGATTAACCATTATTGTCACTGCTTATTTCATATGTTACTTTATCTTACAAAATATATCCTCTAACCTGGCCAGATAACATAGCTATAGCTATGAATTAAAAACATGTAAATCGAATAAGTGGTTTTCGCGTGAAAAGAACATAAACGGACAGACAGACTGAGAGACGTTGAGTTTTATAATGTATTATAGAACATATAGATTCTTACGTATTTTATAATAATGCTAACATTCTCCTCATTATTATTATTTTACTTAAGTAATATTACACTAATTTATAATATTTTTAAAACCTATCGGGAAATTACATTTACAAAGAGAACTACAGATTTAATAATGAATTGATTAATATAGATAAATGTGCGAAGTTAGGGTTGAAAATCACGTCAGACAGACAGACGTTGAGTTTTATAAAATGAATAGAATATATAGATAAATACGATATGTGTTAAGGTACATCATACTTTTCGTGGCTGAGTGCCTAAAGCGCTCGCGCCCAAGCCCGGGTGAAGCTGTAAAAGCCGTTTGAGGCTTCAGGGCCCTTATGGCTAACAGTATAGTCAGTTCGAAAAAAAAAGGTACATTGTTTCTACTATCTCACATTAATATCCGTTGAAAATATATTTTTCATAACACCATTTTATTTAAATTCGGTATAAAAAACTGTTTCAAATTCAAGGTTTTGTTTAGAGATGACATTCTATTATCTTTTTCGTGTATGTACTTAATCACTAAAATGTACGCATTAATTTAATAAATTTTACATAGTTACACTAGAAATCCTAGATAACAAAATAGCAGTTAACATTATAGATACTATTGCCATAGAGAATATAATAATAGTGGCGAAATATAATTTAAATAAATTACAGGTAGGCCTGCCAATAGGGTATTTGACTGCATAAACACGAAATAAACATATTTATAGATCAATTAAATATCTGTTTTTAGTTTATATTTACAACTAGAAACAAAGTTATTATAATATAATAACAAATTTTTTTCTGCAATCTGTAATAAAGAAGTATCCGTTTTTATTTATAGATCTGGTGCAAACTTCTGATAGTAAAGAATAGGTTGAATTTGTAAAAAAAATTATACCACGACGATGCCAGACAAGCATGAGATTCCGCTGATTGTAAGCAGTCACCACAACCTATGGATGCTTGCAATTCCGGAACAGTCACATGCACACTGTCGAGCCTTAAAAATCTATTCACTCTGTAATTATTTAAAAATAACTAGTAGTGACATACTATCATGGGCATGTTGCATATATTGAAGATTTTAATGTTTAACTTCAAACTGTAAAAATAGCAAAATATTATATAAACTACACATTATGTTTACTCATATCAAACTGATCCTCACAGAACAACGTACAAACTTAAGGTTTCTACCAGAAATTTTCAACCATTTTTTCCAAGGTTCGGGCATAGCTAGTATATTTATAAAATAAACTTTAATTATGAGTTAATGATAAGACCAGCCTTGTTATTCATCACCCTTGTGTTCCCTTCTATTTTTAAATTTACTTTGTCAACACAGGGCTGTTTCATGGCCAAGTCTAACTATCTGGCAAAATTTCAAGTAACCCTGACTGATAGTTCAGTAATAAAAAACACCTTTTAAATATTTATAAATACCTTAGTATTTAACAAAATAAAATACTTTATGAATAAACATACTATATTATCTAATATTTATTATAAGAACATTCTTATTCTCTTATAAATTAATAAATATGAGTAAAGAATAATTTTGGCAGAAGATGTTTAAATACTAGAGGTGAATTTGAAGGACAATGTGTGCAGAAGAATTTTTGTGATGTGAATAACATACCTGATTACATAATATGGTAAACTAATATTAAGTAAATCAAGAGTACAAAAAAATAGACCTTGCTTTTTTATTTACAATAATTATTTTAAATAAAAAACTATTAAAAACAAAAGTTGAATAAACAAGACCTAGCAATTTGAATAATACATTAATTATTGTTTGCTTCATTATTTTAATCATACCAATAATTAAAGTAAATAATGATTAAGAAGAAATATTCAAAGAAATTTAACAATTATTGGATTTAATAAAATGAAACTTATTAATAAATATATTGTTGGTTATACTGCAAAAACTAAACGGGCTACTGAATCAGTTCCCAACTGATTTTACAGGAGAGAGAAACCTTTTTTAACAATATGCTAGGTGTATGGCATGCCTATTGTGGTGTCATATTGTTAGCAAAATCTATATAATTTTATACAAAACAATCTTGAATGTGGTTCAAATGTGAAAATAACTAGAAATATGACACTTTGCAATATCACCAAAGATATTTAGGACTCATTTAAATAAAAATTGAACAAACTATCATTTATTATTTATCAACTGAAAATACAACTTTAAAGTTACGTTAAAAGATTCAGGAAATAAATATACATCTATACATATTATAAAATATAGTCCACTGCCGCGTCTGTCTGTCTGAACATGATAAACTCAAAAAGGACCAAATGGATTTTATCAATGGACGGAGTGATAAATGAGTAAGGTGTATAATTACGGTTTTGTGTAAATTGGCTGAAATATCACTATGATTGTTGAAAATTTCGGAAAAAATCATGTCAACTGGGAGCTTTAAAGGCGTAGGCCATGTAAACCAATAGAGTTATATGTATTACTGTGCAAAGCCGAGCTGAGGATTGCTAGTTTAAAATAAAATCGAATACAAAAAATACTATAATACAAAAAAGTTATTATAGATTATCTACATAGATATATAATATTATTATAGAGATATCACTTGATTATAACTGGAATCGAACAATAACATTGAAAAAAGAACCTTGAAATAACATATATACTGTAAACATTATGTTTCTGCCATATTCTGACTAGTTTATTAGAACAAGGATTTTAACTATACCTATGCTCTATATAAAGATATAAAATGACTTACCATTGGGCCCATATTTGTCTTGGTTTCTTTTCACTTGGTCTGCACTGAGGCCTTTATCTGGGTCTGTGCCAAAATATTTTAAGACTTCTTCCACGGATTTCGTGTGAGCGTCCTCCATGGTGAAATTACTACGTTGCCGTCAGTTCTTGAAGGAAAGAAGAGAATATAGGTTAGAAATGACGAGTCATCATTGGTAAGATTGAGACTTTTGAGGTTATATTGCTCTATTGTCTGGACTTGCAAAAATGATATTCAATATCATACAGAATTTAAAATATTTATTATACAATTACAATTTTTAACTTTATTTCTTGTTAAAATGAGAATCTAATTGCTTGGTTGTTTTGGTAAAATGTAAAATGTATATCATAAAAGTAGTTTACACTTTATGTAGATCACCAAAATGAACATAAATAATATAACAAAGCACATTAAAAATAAATGAGCAATTTCCTAGTCAGTAAATCCATCTGAAATCTCCAGCACTCACCAACTAATTATTTATAATACATGAGAAAAAACTATCCTTAAACAATTCTCACTGAATTTATACTGTTTGACTCCTTTATTTATGAAAAATAAATAGAATATTATGCTAGAATAATACTTTTTCTCGTAAATATCATAAACGACAAGCACACGTATCCAATCTAGCAGTCATTTTTCATAAACTGACGTAGCAAAAGTCGTCGACGGTAGCGCCACCTCTTTCATAGAAATTGAACTATTTTATCATATCAGGATTTTTTACTATAATTGTTATTATGTTCAGATGAGACAGAAATTTAATAATTTAATTTTGCACTGTTAAAATAATTAAACTTTCTATTTAAATGAAATCATATTTTAAGAAAGTATTTGTCTAATTTACGACCACACATGAATGTGGAGCTTTGCTATAGGCTGAAATCGAACCACGTGACGAGATGCTATTTTGGTGCCAAAGGCGCCTACAAATTGCGGTATTTTTAAAATTCCGAAATTTGCTTCGCGTTATGTAACACTTTTTATCACTTATTTATATTCACCAACTTCCTTATTGAACGTAATTGCACTTGATTTGCACTCGGTTTACTACACTCACGGCTCTTTCGTATTTATGGTGGTATTATAGAACTTACTGAAATATTTTTATTCGACAGCGTCGGGAAGGAAAGAAGAAATAAGAGTGGCGCGGGAGATGTTTTCCCGCCGCGCCCCGAGTAGTGACTCCCGGGCGAAGAGCGACGATTTTAGAGCGGCGCGGGCGCGGTGGAGGGACACCGTCGGAGATTTCTTTAATTATTTTGGCAACAGTACTCGATGGCACAGTCGAGTCGCTTTCCAGGGTTGTATGTCGCACAGTGGCTGACGACGACCGTCCTATGATGATCTTTTTATAGCGGGCGCTACCGGGCTCGAGCTCCCGGTGCTTGCTGAGTTCTGATTTCTGTTTACGCGCATTAAATAGAAATAATATTTGTATTATACTGTGCAGTCCTTGTCTATAAAACATAGCAATTCTCTGCACACTGATTTCCTAACAGAATGCTTGCAAATAACGATGTAACGCTGACTTTATATGAGTTGGAGAGCTTTTCAGATAAGAAACATTGATCAAACACAATGTTATCACAGATTAATGATTAGGTTAGGTGAATGTCACTAACATTATTTCAATTTAAAATACACTGAAAAAAATGAATAGCTGAACTGTTTGACTAATCAGAAAATAGCTTACATTTACTTCTTAGTAACCAAACTTTTGTTAAAATAGCTAAACTGGTTTTGCTGCACTTCCCAAACTAGTTAAGAGTTTGGTTACTAGTAGGCCTCAGTTTAGTAGTCCCCCGAATTTTGTAACTAATAGGTAAAATTTGAGCTATACTTAACAAAACTTTTTATTCAGTGTACCTACGAGAAAGCTTTCGATTTAGTGTACTTACCAATAATTAGACTACTTTGTGGATAAAAGCGTTTAAAGCCTGATTCATTATTCATTAAAATCCTATGATACCCGTTGGATGTTAGTTGATACATCTACAGTATCAAGTGTGTGCATACAATTGTCAGTGTCAAGACGGCAACAGCCCAAGCAGAGTTTCGCCAATTTACTTGTAGTATGTACTTTCTGTAGTACTAAGTACTTTCTACTACTAGTACTGAGTACTTTCTGCACTCGCCACAAAGTCAGGTAAAGCTATAAATGCCCTTCCAACCAACAGCATTAGTCAGTTCGAAAAAAAAAGTCAATGTAGTACAAATAGTGAATAGTGTTTGACTAGTGTACATATTCACTGTCCGTTAGTTACAAGTATCCACTGGATACCTACTTTTTTTTACGAGAAAGTAATAAAAAATCTCCTTTAAACCGTTTTATAATCGAAATAACGATCTGCTAGCGTTCATATGTTGGTACCGCGTAAACAAATAATGTACATATTTTTTAGTCATAAAATTTGAAAATAAATCATTTTTTGGGAAAAAAATAAAGTATTACAATTACTTTGTAAATATTAATTATGAAGTTTTAATATGATGTTATAAATCTATATTCATATAAATAGGCAAATCCTATGATTTGCCTAAAGATTTGAGACTACTATCCTATTCGGTTTATTATTAGGTATATACCTAAAAAAATTATTAATTGTAAAGTTTACTTTTACTATAAATTATTTTAAACATTCACATTTATATAAATGCTTATTTTGGAATTTACAGAACTGATACATTATTCATTGATGTAAAAAAAATCCAATTAATAAATTCGCTTTAATGACTTTTTATCCTATCGGGATTTTGGACTATTTATTTGCATATCTTGTATTTCTTGTATAATATAATATTTAACACTTGTATGTAAGGAGTAACAGTATAGGATTAAGTCAAATTTGTCGCAGTTCGGTAGGTATTTAGTTTCAACTATAAACGAATGGAAGTGTTAGCTAGAAATACTATCAGGTAACAGAGATAGTGTTGCATAATACAATTACATAATACCATAATACAATACAATTCTCCATGAGTTCTACTCTGACTTAACCGAGGTGTTGCGCAAAAAAACTTGGTCGTCCACTAAACGTGTGTATTCGCTACATTTACGGGCTGCATAAGTACCTACGATCACATCTCAGAATTTCGTTCGCAGCTGAACTGACTTAGTATTCGTTTTCCTCGGAATACTCATACATTAAATTAAAATATCTTTATGGTGTCTTATTTAACTCACGTGGTTCACAATATCTCCAGGTACGTTTTATGGTCCCAGGAGCTCAGGATCGCGATCTTTGCTCAGCTTATACCAAAACTCTTGTGATCCCCGAGTAAAGATCGACACTGTATTCTTTTCTTCTAATTCTTTCACGATAACGGCCATACGACTATAGCATGCGTTACTGCGTCATCTTCAAAATGCTAACATCATCACCAACTTTAAATCTCAACTGCATCGATATTTATTTAGTAAACAAGATAGAATATAGAGTGATCATGATTTACACGATTTGTATTTATAATATTCGTATATATGTAAAAAGAGAAGAATTTGCTGTATTCAAAGAGAGGTAGGGCACAGAGAAAATTATTTGGAGATTTCTCTCTACTTGGGGCACTCCGACTGGTGGAATACCTCCACCCTACAGAAGATCGTAGTCAAATAACCTTGTTGTGTTTCTGCGATGTGTTTCCAGAGCTCAAGGGTTCAAGGTTGACAACGCGCTTGTGATACCTATGTTATGTATATACGAGCATCCACAGGCTAATTTAGTGTAGTATTTATGTATGTATACTTTTGTTTCTATATATAATTACTTATAGGTCAGTGTTAGCTCATTTTTGTTTACTTTTAACAAATATTTTTAGTTGCACTTCCTACAGCGGTATTTTTTATTTTATTCCTTTAATACCGCTGGATAGCTGGAAGAAAATTAAACACGCCAGTGCACCACATAAAGTGTAATAAAGTAATTAATTCATTCATTCAACATCAATTATGTCTAAAATAGTCTATAAGAGAGGGAAATAATATCTTGCACCCGAACGGCAGACACCCTTAGCTCGGCCCTGTTGATTGCCACCGTAAGCTTAAACATTTCTTGTTTGACTAACATGAAAGTATAAATAGACGAAGTGGATTAAAGTGCGGGTTCTATTAAGAGTAAGACGGTATTTAACATTATCACTGCTGCATAACTTATACCAAGTATAAAAGCAACTAATAATTTAATCGGTGATGGAACGCTTACTAAAGTAAAACTGATTATCTTAAAATATCGAAGTAAGGCTCTCGCCTTTCCGTGTTCTATTGGTGATAAATTAGTAAACGTGGGTAGTCTGGTAAAGGTAATATAAATTAAAGGAGTTCATGTTAAATGATATTCAGACAATTTTGTAAATACAAGCGCCAAAGTTAGCAGAAAGGATAGTGTACAAAATTTACAAAGAGGAAAGACGCTTTCGGCAAGAGCTTAAAATTTATTTTCGCAGTAACACGCCATTTTTTATCGTTTTTTATTTTTTTATTTGCAACATATTTTGTACTTCATTTTATTAAATAGTGGGTCTCCGTGTAGATAAACGCCAAACAATCATTTTCCCAAACGTTCAACAAAATCAATATTACGGATGTTACATAAAAATGGGATCTCTAATTGTTCGAATGGTTTCGAGTGGGATGTCAAAGAGGAGAAAATTCTGAGTTCATAAATGTAAATATAGTATAATATTAAATATAATATACCAAGCGAAAGAAAAACATTTTTATACTATATTTCATTTCCGTAGTCGGGTTACAGACATTATAACTTTCTTTTATTCGTTGTTATAAGGCGGTTATCTATGCAATAGCTATTAGATACAGCTAATGTTAATCACTCAATTAAAGTTCATGCCCTGTAGTAGAGCTATAAGCTAACTGATTTACAGACAAAATACTTTCCATATTTGATGGGGATTTCTCAGTAAAATAAAATAAAATATAAAATAGTAACTAAAAAATAAAATAAGTAAATTATGTAAGAGGAGTAAGATTTGGTATTTTCTTTTTCCGTCGATCGTGTTCTGTAGGCACAGGTGTTAATAAATGGCGTTAATTGAGCTGTCTATATTTTATCGTTTACAAGGAAATCCGCATTGCCAACCTGGATATTATGATTTTTATAAAATTAATGTCGTATTACATAAACTAAGCAAAACTTTAAGAACACACCTAAAACTTATGCCAACTAACAAATGATCTTCACGATATTGACAAATTGATAACCATTAAAGATGCATCGAAAGGACGGCTAACTATGTTCATAATTAGAAAAAAAAATAGACTATTACGAAAAAATCAGGCATAATTTTTTTTCTTAATAAGTAGTTAAGGATGAATTAATTACAGTTGAATAAAACCTAAACTTGAATATTCAATACTCAAAACATTTTTGAATAATAATAGAATTATTTGTATATAAAACCTACCAGAAATCAAAAGGTTAAATAATAACATAGTTTAAATTCGACTTACGACTTTAGAATCATTTGTCTTTTTCATTAAGTAAGTACGTTATATATCAACGTAAGTGTTTGTTTACAATTCACAAATACCTGAAAAATTCGTGATATCAATGGTCGAGTTTCCTGTTAGCATTTTTCTGCGAACGGAGTTGTTTTTATACAGGTAAAACTTGCTCTAAAATAAACTTTGATTGTAAATTTCAGGCACTTGTTAAAATATGAAAAATTGAAAATTAATTACAGATTACGTCACTGCATAAACTTTTAAAAGAACATTCTTAAATAATGCAGCTGTAAAAAAGTGTTTTAATGAGCCCCGAAGTGTGAACTGTGTAATAAAATGTTGAAATTAAACATCTCTTTGTGTTGCCGATATGTTTAAAATCAGGACAACCTGGAACGACTAAATAATCATTACATTAAATTGCGCAGTTTTTGACTGTTTATATATCTTATATAACAGATATGCTGTGCTTACGGTTTCACCCGTGTCAAATTGTTTCGACCAACTCTCTACGGCGCCTTCACAAACGGATGTGTCTTGCCTATCATTGTTCAGATATTCCGTACTTGCCAGATTGCATGACGTTCAATGTCTGCGTGCGGAACGTTAGGGTTGTAGCGCTAAGTTATATAGCCTATATAACCTTTCTCAATATACAGGCTATTAAATCCATTATTCTTTTTTATATATGACTGGCAGTTCCAGAGTTTAGCGCGTTCAAACAAATGAGAAAAATAACAATCTCTTGAGGTTTATAACATTAGTATAGATATTGAATGTGGCATGGTTTACATAAGCTTACGATATTTTTGTATCCTAATGATTACACCAATGTCAACCTTGTATTTGACTCATTTTATATTTAGCCAGTGAAAATGGAGAATTACGTAAAATATCTGAATACCAATGTTAAAGTCTATTTCAGCTGTTGGGACAGGAAAGATATACGTATGCATATAAAACGTAAGATTAATTAATTTTAAACCTTGTGAAACCAGTGCATAAATTAAATTTAAAGTAAAATGTGATAAAAATAATTTAAACAACGCGACGCTGTGTACTCTTTGCCATCTGATATAAATGAAAAACTGGCATGTTTTTCATCAGAATCATTTGAAAGATTGAGATTTATTTATGCAAACGGATTGAAGTAAAGTTAATATATTGTCGAAGTTTGAACATTGCAAATTATACACCTCCATTAACAACTAATCCTCTGCCAGGTGATACACATGTAATAAGATTTTATGATTCATAAATAATTTAATATCAAAAGCTTATTCCATAAAACTAAATGTGTAATATAAGTTAATTATTTTAGTCGTCGTTATCTGTAATATATAGATTTTCTTTTTCATGCTTTATGTATTTTATCTTTTTGAATTCTAGTTTAGTCGAGTTTAATCAACTTTTGCAACCAATAAAATACCCAGTTTTATGTTTAACGATCGATATAAAATCAATCGCGTTAAAAAGCCATAGTATTTTTATATTTTATAGTTGATCAATTAACACAATTTCCTTAAGTCAAGTTGGTCATAAGTGTGAAAACTGTAGCGTTCCATTGACTTTTCATCTAGAGATGTGTCTAGAATACCTGGATTTGTACATGAAATGACATAACATTTTTTTATGTTTGCCTGACAGTTTCTATTTTCGGATTGTGGAGGGAAGAGATAAGGAAGACTATCTTATATGGGTGACAAGGTGAAAAAGTGTCCTGCAGGTCCAGCTGTAAGTAGTAAATTATAATTAAAAAACTCACCAAAATGGCGCTAGCGTAGAAAGAGGGAATGATACATATCTACGATTTTATAGTTATTACTGTTGTAACTCTTTAAAACAATTTTTTGGAACAATAATGGGAAAAGTTTGTGGAGTAGTGCTCCGCACGCGTTTATTACGCAGTAATTATTTTCCACAGAATTCATAAAAAAGTCTGTTTAATGTAAACCTAGAAAGAGGATATCATAAAGGTATAATTGTAATATTAGGTCTTTACATATGATATTGGCGTTTTGTTGAACTGGCCACTTTGATCTCAAATATCTGGCGTTCGGTTAGGAATTTCAAATTCAAATTTATTTAAAATTTAGGCATGTGTATTTGTGTTTTGAATTTATTTGTTTTCGCACTATTTGATTTTTCTTTGACATCGTTCTTTTCACAAAATGGAAAACTTAAAATATCGCGTTATTTACGAATATGAGTTCCACCGTGGCATCAGCGCTGCAGTAACAGCTCGAAGGATCCATCGTAAACCACGTCAGAGTTAGCGGCAGGCTTCGGTGTTAGTGATAAAACAATTTTAATTCACTTGAAACAAATTGGAAAGTGAAATAGGTACCGCATAAATTAACTGAAGCACATCAACAAACATGCATTGAGTGCTGCGTTACATTACTCTGTGACGAAAAATGGATCCTTTACGGTAATCGGTAATGCTCATCACAGTGGTTGAACCCAGCAGAACCGGCCAAATCTTGTCCCAAGTGAAAGTTGACTCGGAAAAAGGTACTGGTGAGTGTTTGGTGGACCAGTGCTGGTGTCATACACTACAGCTTCCAAAGATCTGGTCAGACGATAACGGCAGATCTATATTGTCAACAATTGCAAACCATGATGAAAAAGCTACCTATGAAAAAGCTGAAAAAGTTAAACAACCGAGACTGGTCAATCTCTCTAGCCCACTGCTGCTTCAGGACAATGCTAGACCCCATACTTCACGACAGACGGTTGCTAAATTAGAGGAACTGCGGTTGGAATATCTCCGACACACATCATACTCCCCGGACTTTGCTCCAACCGATTACATTTTTCGGAATTTGGACAATTTCTTGCAAGGACAAAAATTCAATTACGATAAGGCTGTCCAAACCGCCGTCAAAGATTTTATTAATTCTCGCCCCCACAATTTTTTTAGCAATGGCGTCAATGAATTATCTATAAAATGGCGAAAGTACTTAGATAATAACGGTATATACTTCGATTGATTAAATGTATAATTTCATAATATTTTTTCGTTTTACTTTTTCCATATAAAACGCCAATTTCATATGTAAGGACCTATTACTCGTATTTGTTTTATCGATGGTAAAAATAATGGTGGGAGAAAATAAGTTATGAACGTTTTTCCTAGTTGTTTTTTCTAAGGACTTACAATATACAATATTTTTCTATTTAATCCTGAAACATGTACTTTTAATTTTAAGATATCTTGATATATATGAACATACATAAATACATTACAAAATTTAAAAGTTTCGAGATATATCTATCTCATCTTGAGTGATTCTGAGTTTCTAGAAATGGTGCTATGATATTTTCTGGGATTTATTTTGAGAACATCAAAATTATTGGCTCGAATTTAATTCAGTTATGATAAATATGTTTTAGTTGGCGCTATGTATCAAGTGAATTTGGCTGCTGCTTGATTTACTCGTCAATCAGAATTTGAGGAATTTGAGAAAATATTATCATTCAACATGATGTTTAAATAATCTAACAACATGTGCAATTCAAGGTAGTTATTTTTATGATATGGCAAAGCAAAACTTATGTTTGGTGTAGGTTTGTTTTGGTTTTTCTTCCTTTGAAGATTATTACTGTCTAATGAATGAAAATGTCTAATAAACTTGATACTGATACAGCACTTGATTGACTAACTTGATAATTCAAATGGGTGAATATTTCGCTTAACAAAAGCTTTGTGATCATTTCATATATTAAACAAAATGGTGGCTTCCTTAGAACTTTCCAGAGTTTTTATGACATTGCAGTATTCATGTTTCTATACTCCGCCGACGTGTTCCATGTTTAGTTTTATATGGTAATTATAAATGTAGTGAGAAAGTGCCAGTATTTTTGGGAATAAAATATCTACCTTGGATGGGTACCTACAATGGTAATTGGTGACTATTTTCAGGAGGAAAATAGATCCAAGCACAACTCACTAACAATGTTTCGATGACAAAAATGATGATGTATTTCTCTGGACTTACAAAGACCTATCGACACCCAAAACTATGAATAATAAGGTAACTTTAGTTATGGTGAAGTATAAAGGATGATTCTTGTTACAACGGGCTGGGCCCCAGTCAAACTATTATGTTGGTAATTCGAAATATAGCAATACTGCATGCATGCTGCATGCAATACTGGGCATGGATTCGGCGCGGTGGAATATGAATTATCCTTTATATATCACCGTTACTAAAGTTCCGTTATTATTCATACTATCGGGTGTCGATAAGACATAGTTGTAGAAAAAATATGAAGTTAATATTATGTGTTTCTGTTTTAAAATCCTAAAAAAAATATAGGTTCAGCGCTGTGGCCGCAATCTCACTTAATCTTAAGTGACGATTTGGCTCAAGATGGTAACACGCTACGCCTAGTGGGAGGACTGGCTCTTAAGTGCAGCTGTCGGAACACACCTATTGGTGCTTGGTGACAGATTTTCGACTTGAGGGTGGTAGCTAGCCAGGTGGGCATTGGAAAAAGCCCCACCACCGTCCTATGGTTTCATCACAATGTTTTCCTTCACCCAAAGCTCAAGCTCATTGCAGTCATCCGAGATCACGTCCGTCGATGCGATGTACGTACGTACATGCTACCACTGAGCTATCATTGTTTCGATAAACAAAGATCTTCCTAAAACCATGGCTGTATGAGTTACGATGTTATTTATATTGGGTATACTTATAATATTAGTAAAAGGTTGATAAACCAGGTAGATTATGAATTATCTGAATGGTATCTCTAAATTGAAATTTGCTTCATATGAATTCGCGCCAGTGATAGGTACATTAAAATAATATAAATTCAACTGACCCACTTGGAGAGTGCACCTGTTCGGACTGATGATAAAATGTGCGTTTTAAGTTTCCATGCTATATTAATAAATTGTAGCGTCTGTAATATACATTTACTAAATTAAAAATTTGTTGCTTAGGAACTGAGGAGGATACCTTATGCTTATTATTTGTGGATCTTTTCTTTGATCAGGATATATTTTGTTGGATAAAGTAATATATGAAATAAGCAATGACGATAATAGTGAATCAATTCGGAAAAAACATGCTTTCGGGTCGTTTAAATGGCTTATGCTGAGTAAACCATAAGATATATATCAAATTAATGTACTACATAATTGTAGATCTTAAAACGATCTACAAATAATGTACCGATAGCATATATCTATCATCTAAGGATCACCCACAATAAGTATTTTTGTCTTGCGTGCGCTCGACTGATGGCATTCATAATTAATATAGCTAAGTAAAATATACTTTATTTATAAATAATGTAAGGAATAATTCTGTATTATTCGCGAGCGGAGCGGCAGGCACAGCCAGAAAAAATATAAAAGAAAAAATAGGCGCATTATTAATGAAAAAAAAAATCATATAGGTCCAGTTTTGGAAGAGAAAATAGGGGAATACGAAGTTATGATTATTTTACATGGGCATTATCAGTTCGAGCTGCAGTTGTCCTTCTCGCAAAATTATTTGGCCGTTCTGATATAGCGCGACAGCAATAGATTTTTGTTGGATCCTATTCCTCAATTATCTCGGTGACTGCGTTTCCTTTTAACAGGCTTCATTGTCAATACATTGATCTATGGTGAAAATGACCTAACAATTTGGTATTTGAAAAAAAAAAGAATATCGGTTTTTTTATGTATTTTAAAGCTTCATCATTATTATGGTAATAGTCAATTGGCAAAACTCTTAAAACATTTTTTTTAATAATAATGAACAATTGAAATTGTTATATTTAAAAAAAAATCACATGACTATGAAACGCGCCACGATTGATCGTTGGGTTTGTGACGTCATTATGTTATAGGAATTTCATCGATTAAGTGTCAAAGCACTGTACCAGCTGTGTGCTACAATGAGTAGAAATTAACAGTGACGTCACACGCGCTCGGATTTATTCGAGAACGATCGTCGCGTTTTCGGTACTGAATTCAAACATTAATTTTTATTTTGAAATAACTTTTGAATTTTGCGAAAAAAAATAGTTTGTTATAAAACTTATATATGATCTTTCCATTTATAAAAAAAAAACATTCAAATACCCAATTGTTAGGTAACATAATTATTTGTTAAAATTGAACGAAGCGTCATTGTCACCATACAATTGATTTTAGTATCGCATTCCTTTAGGTGAATAAAAATCGAAAAAAATCCGTAATGTGTTTTTCAGTGGTTTTATGTCCTTTATATTGCTGAGCTCATGAATGCTGGGTGGGTGTTCTGTGGTTCTAAAATTTGTTGTTATTGGCAAACGTCGAAAGACAAATGTAACATTGATTGGGCCTGTTGATTCATGTACGAAGTTACGTGTTTACTCTAATTATGTTTATTGTATTTTCAAGAATAGTTTGATTATATATTATTTAGTTCGAAATTAAAACAAGACCTTTAAGCAAGATTGAAAATTTTTAACTTACGGGTACCTGTATATGTTTTATATGTTGGTGCTATAGAAGCAAACTTTAAAATTATCAATGACTCATACACTTTTTTTATTTTGTAATGTGTATATTATTCATGTTACTAAAGAGAAAAAATATACTATGCTAATTACAATATCTATCATCATTATAATTAAATGTAAAGTTTTAATCCTTATAGGAAGTTTAATATCTCTGGAACTACTTACTGATCCGATTCTAAAAATGCTTACACACATAAAATTACATTCTTACTGGGTGACATAGGCTACATTTTATTCTTATAAAATGTTATAATGTGATTAACGTGAACGAAGATTTTTTCAATGATTTACCAACATGTCGCAGTGTTTTATTAACGTGTTTGTTTTTGTGTCTGTTCGGGTGGAATTTTGTAATTGATTTCCAGATGAGGCAGAGACTTGAAATTATGAATATTTCTTTCAATAAATATAATTTTCTATTATCTTTTCTTTTTTCGTACTACTGTTAACCTTAAGGGCTTTGACAGCTTCACTGGATTTGGAGGTTCAATTATAATACATAATTTTTCAAATCGACTTCAATTAAAAAAGTAATTTAAAAAACGACCAAAAAAATTTACTCAAAATTATGAAATATTTTTATAGACAAACACGAAATTAACCAACAAAACGATATCAAAAGTACGAAACAAAAAATAAATAAATTGTAGGCCCCTATTTTTGTTGAGGTTGGCCAGCATGATACTTTTTGTTAATATTACGGATATTATTTTTTGAAGTGAAAACTTCTGTAGCACCGTTGTGAGTTGAAACTCGATTAAACGAAAAAGCGACAGTAAAAAGAGACAACCATATACATCTATAGGATTTAGATTTAGATAGATTTACGCGAGAATGAGATAAAATACTATACATACCTATATAATAACATACCTACTTTTAATTTAGTTTTGTTGGTTAATTTCGTGTATATACAAAATGGATTTAATAATGAATGAATGAATAAACTCTATGAGACCAACTGAGGTTAGAGTACTAAAATTGTCAGAAATTGCAAAGATCTATTCCCATACATTTCGTAGGAAATCATCGTGGCTTCGATACCCTTTTGTGGTGGCTAAAATGGTGGCTCCCTTGTTAGAACTTTCTAGGTAGTTTTTTGGCATCTCTTAATTCATGGTCCATATTATTATATCCAATCCACTTCACTTGTCCACAATAACCAAGCTTTATTATGCAAAATGCTATCTGTTTTTCACAATATAGGGTCAAAGAACATAAATAATTTATGAATAAAAAACAGAAACCACTACATGACAGTCTCGGATCCCGCCAAAAACTCCAATAATTTTGAAGTCGATTGAAATCTTTTAATTACTTTTTTTTCAATGTGTTGAATCATCGAGAAACTTCAATCTATAACCCCCTCCAAATTTAAAGTCTAGTTTCGCCCCGTTTCGGTGCGAATTACGCAATCGATTTTAAAGTAACTTTTAAAAAACCTAACTAAAAAACTAAAGAAAAAAACCTAGAACTCGATCACAGCGCCATCTACCGGATCCAATTGTGAATATAAACCATCCAAAGACCCATGCAAACACACACTCAAAAAATTGCATCCAAATCGGTCCAGCCGTTTAGGAGGAGTTCAGTCACATACCCATTTACAGAAGAATTATATATATATATATATATAGATATATAAATAGTTGAGTTAATATGGTTATTGTTTAAGTCCATACGATAAAACAAATAAGTACGATATGAGGCTGACTTCAGCTGGCCGTGTTCAGTGAGCCTGCTGTATAACAAGCTTTTAAAATTCCTAGATAATGTGTGTAACAAAGTTACGCACGAATATATTATTATGATAGTAGTAGTTCGCGTACTTACGGAGAGATATTCGTAAGGCTATCCGTCATCTACAAATAAACGGGCGAAGGTAATAATCGAAATAGAATTATCGTACGTACGGTGTGTCGTAATAGTCTGTTTTGGCATAACTGTGTGGCTGCCGTTGGCGGGACACCCAGGGATTTAATACGAACATGTTGGACAAGCTCAGAAAGGTTGACATGTCATAGCTGATGTTAGTATTTATTGTACTGGCTAATTATGTAACGAGTTGCGAACGTTTCGCCCGTGCGAATTTTATTAACTCATAATTTTCTATCGTAAATAGTCTGTTTGAAAACAGATATGATTTTATTTAACTGTTTTGAAATAATCTTCAGTTGCAAATCGATTACACAGTTGATAAATTGTTTTGATAACTTGTTGTCTGTTTAGTAACCAACTGTATTTTTTTCAATTGCTAGAAGTTATCGGAAATGGATATATATAAAAAATTGTGTGTATTTATGTACGCACGAAAAAAAAAGGCGTGTGTGCGATTCACACACTATAGAAGTGAAACTTCATTTTAAAAAACATTTTATATTTTATTTAAACAGTGTGCAATATACATACACACCGACATTTACTCTCTTGCTCTGGCTCACACAAAGAGGAGAGACCGATAATGTGCGTTAAACGTACGTTTAACGTTTAACGCTTGGAAGTCGCATAAGAAGTTTCACTTATTTGGCTTAACAAAACAAAAATTACTTCAAAATTTTTATCCCATGTGCCAAAACAACATGATGAAGTTATAAGCTGACCGCTGTAAATGCGGCCCTCCCGATGCTTAGCGGTACGCGGGAGGGGAACTAGACCGACCAATATGCTAGTCTGTAATTAAATAAGCTAGTGTGTAAAATTAATTTCACATTATTATATATTTTTTTAACCTTTATTATTATTGAGGGTTTGTTCAAAGAGAACACGCCACCCTCATCCATTCAAAAATTGATTGAAAACATAAAAAAGTCAGTCAAATGAATTGACTTTATTACTACTGATAGCTAACTTCATGATGTCGTACTTAACTCATATGATACGTGCGCAGCTCTCAATTTCTTGTTCTTCTTATTAATTATGGCTCGGCACTATTCGTGCATTAGGCCAGTGTCAAGTATTTTACATTTTTTCAACAAAGCGAGGGAAATATTCTGTAATCTTCAAACATCGCTCCAACAAGATGGCGGCACCCTTGTTAAAACTTTCCAGGGAGCCTTTGTAGTAACTTAAAATGCATGTTCCTAGTTCTTTATTGTAATCCACTTCACTTGTGCACAACAACCACACTACATCACGTAAAATGCCGCCAAAATTACATAATATAGGGTCAAATGACACAAGTTTATGAATTAAAACAAAAACCACCACGTGACACTTTAAGTTACCGCCAAAAACTCCAGCTCTCAATTTTACCATCTACTAAACGCGCCAAAAGAATTGTAACTAAAATCTAATAAGTTGACTGAGGTAGAAATATAAGCCTACAATAAATGAATGAAAACTATAGTATTTATATAAAGTTGTCTTTAGTGAATGCATAAATTAAATCAAAATATAGAATGTTTTTTGTTGTTATTACAAAATATTACCTGTAGATATTTGTGAAAATCTTAAAATTATTAAGACAAAAATGATGTATATGATATTATGTAATAACTGTATATAATGAGTTAGTAACGGAGTGTATTGACGTCATAGAATATTGGGTGCTTTGTTCGCATATTCGTAGTTTTATAATCTGAAATGAAGAGTATTTTTACAGCTGGCAGTAACTGCATAGAGTAAACATTACTATCTCGTTTCAACGTGTAAGCTGACTACTCATTTTGTACAGTTTTATTAGAAAATGAACTTATTTACTTTATACTAATTTTACAAGGAAATAAATATACTCTTCATGAGTTTTAAAAATCGAGTGAAATATTTTTTTACCAACTTGTACGCAATTATAAATGAAGTCATTACAAATTTGTTAAACGACTAAGCATATGTCGTATTTGCTAAAGTAATTAAGTATTTGGCAATTAAAATTATAATTTACGAGCACGCTATGGCAACAGGGAAAATTATTAACGCTAGTTTATTTCTAGGCTATAATTACATATGACAAAATTTATTAAACGCAATCTGTTTTTTAAATGATTTATTTTTGCAAATATACCTACATATAAATTTATATACGTATGTAATATTTTGTTTTATCGGCAGATTAGTCTAATACTATTAATTGAGCAATTCTTATAATATGTAATTGGTCGGAAACAGCTCTAACGATTTTTACAACATTTTGTATTTAGATAATGTTTACTTTCCACGTTTAACTAGACAGTTTTTTTTTTATGATACCGAGTAAAGCTCGCTCAGATATTTTTTATTTTATATACGGTCATGGTTTACTTTAGCACTGTTCGACAGATGGCGCTACTTTTACCGTATCGAGACAAATTTATTATAAAATATTCTATTTTGAAAATCTACCAGAAGCCATTGTTACTTTGGAAGTAATTAAGATTTGTTTTATGTGGTTTTTCCGTTCGTTATAACGCAATATTTAAGTGCTAATTATATTGCAATAAAACGGATAAACCATTTAATTCTGGTAACAGTGGTTTATGTCACTTGTATTCCTTTCGCTAACAGCAATACCGATATAATATCATTAGATTTATTATCCCCAAGGAGCGTTGTCAATTGTAATCACTAAAAGTCCGTTACTCTTCGAAATCCGTAATCACAAACCGCTAATATGGCAACACTGAACAGTCACTTTCCACTAATCACAATCCTCAATTGGTAACACTGTCATTATAAAGAAACTTACCGTATCACTTAAATCACTTGGTCCCGTAACTGGCCTATCAGTATACATAAAATGTATTTTTTGTTTTTTATATACTATCGTAACAAGTAAGCGTGCCCCATGAGGACAGCGTCTTGAGTGTGGCGAGCCGAGCGCGGGACCAGATAGCTGCCCTCTTTTATAAGTTTGGTTGTGGGCAGCGGGCTGACTGCCAGCTAACCGTACTCTTGACAACATAAGCATGTTGCAACTGCAAACGAGTTTTTATCTCAAAACCATAATAACTACGACATAGAGTTGAAAATTCAATACAATTCCTTTATCGATGCGAAAACATTAATTGTACACGGAACGAGTTTACTGATAACGTTTGACATTTTTTTGTTATTAATATACCTGTTGATTAGTGTTTGATTGCAATTATAAAATGGTCTTGGTTGTTAATTGGTAAAACCAGCAGAATTTCAATTCCATATACTTTGTTATTAATCTCGCTGTTGATTATAGTTTGATTACAATAATGAAATGGTCTCGATTGTTGAATGTTTAGACCAGTAGAACATCGATTCAATATTTGAAGGTTTGAGCCTCATCGTATGCAACAAATTTTTCAAAATTTTCGTGCATGTAATTAAACAATCTAATTGGAGAAGTACCAAAGCCCACTTTGAGACTTTTTGATCTGATATCATTAAATAAAGTGCAGTGTAGAGTATGTTTGAATTGTGTATGTACAAATATTATTTAAAAATATAAGAACATTATTTCTTCTATATACAAAAATTTCATTTTTTTAAGCTCGATAGGAATATTACCAGTCCAATTTTTGTTATCAAATAATTAGGGACTTCTACAACTGGGTTCTCCAATTAGTAACACCATTGGCTTACGGTGTAGGAAAACACCGTGAGGAAATCATAACACGGTGTGAAATATTCTTGTAGTCAAAATATAGAACTGTACATTACTTGGTGTTTGAAAACGCGGATACTTCTTTGGTTGTTGCGAAGAATAAAACCCCTGGCGTTCTTTAGGGACGGAGTTTGTGCCCAGCAGTGGGATAGTTAAATGTGACTAAGATAGTAACAGGCTAAACCTAGAAAGTGAATTATTTCACAAGTGCAATTGCGTGGAATACGTCGAGTCATTTTGGGGATAAATTTTCGATTTAAATTTCGTAGCTAGCCAGAGTATAAACGGTAATGAGGAGGCTGATCGTTTAGTTAAGTTAGCATTAATAAATGGAACTATATATAGTACTACTCTCATTATACCGAAGTTTTAGCCAAATATAAACATTTATCCTTTAATAACTGGAAAGAGCATTTCGAACTTAGATCGAAGGAAAAAGGAATTTAGTACCGAACTCTGCAAAGTGAGCCTCCTCATATACCGTGGTCCACTAACGTGAGAATGTCCAGGAACCAAATTGTTATCGCCCATAGGTTGCGTTCCGGGCACATGGCCCTGAATAAATTCTTTTATCTGATGAAGAAATGTACTTCGCCTAATTGTGAACATTGCGATAAAGTACAAGAGATGCATCACGTTTTGATGGAAAGTCCGTAACAAAACAGAGAGAGAGAGTCTGGTAGGGCTGCTTGGTCTCAATATGTGGGATCAGGGTACCTTTCTTGCTATATTATCTAAACCTGGTAGTTCTGATGCCTTTTCGGTACACATCTTCATCGTTTGTTATTTTAATTAAAACTAGTTTATTCAACTAGGCCGACATAACCCCAAGGGTTTAAAGGCCTAAAAAGGATTTAAAAAAAAATTAGCCAGAAGAGTACTGGAAGATACCCTAACATCTTATTTAATTAAGATATTTTCCTTTGCCAAAACTTATGGCCCAACATCCATGTCGTTCGAGGAGGTAACTGAAACCACTAACATACAGTTATGATCGCTACAAAATTCATTTTGTTATTAATCATTAAAACGAAGTTTAAGACGGTTGGTTATTAAAATGAAAAATTTGTTAGATTGTGAATTACTGATTAAAATAAAATAAAATGTTAAATTGCCAGTTAATGATTACAAATAAAAATTTGTTAGATTGCGAGTTAATGATTAAAACCAAAACGGTTCTCCGTTTCGTAGTAAGCTACGATTCGCTACAGCGTAGCAGCGGAATTTTAAATTATTTTTTTCTAAATCCATTATATTATTATCAAAAACCTAATAATGTAATTATTTATATTTTTGACTTTTATAAAAAATTAGGTTCCTATTCTCTTGCCGTTTGAACTTATCTGATATTATTTTGATATATATTTTATTGTTTAACTCTTTCACGAAAACAGCTTCAAAAATTTAAGATTAACAATTTATGAATTATTTAATACATGTATATATATTATAATGTGTAAGAATTTTTGAAATAATTTATATAAGTTTCTACTGGAAATTCACTTACAAGTTGTACCTCTACGGCTTCACTTATAAAGAGTCTACGGAAGTCTACGACGTAGCATGTTAGCTACAGCTTAGGTCGATTTACAGAAAATCCTTTCTTATTTTATTTATAATAGGGCTAAAAATATTATATCAAATTGATTAAATGTTTATTTATACTACTGTTATGAAGAGATAAATTTGTATGAAAAAACCAAAGGGTGGTAAGATATTGAAATGTTCGCCGGAACAACGTTAAATTTAAAAAATCTGTTACCAAGCATTAACGTTGTGTTCTAGCAGCTGCATCTGAAAGTTCTGTTTCTAATAATCTGTCATTTAAATATTATGATTGTAGATAAATATTAGCTTTTAATATATGTATACGTTGGTTGTAATTAATACATTCATACATCTGTGTCACCTATGAAACAATGTAAATGTGTTTTCGTATGTCGATGGCTTATCATATTATATTTTGCAGTATACCAAAATGTTAATAATTACCGAATACTATTTATTAATCTTATGTATAGGTAATTAATTATTTCCCTGTTTCGTTCATGGCTTTTTGTTTTAGTATATACACTTTTGGCACCGCTGTCGTACCAAAGATGTCAGCATTGGTTTGGCACAATCTGGATCAGTCCCCATCAAACGATGCTGGCATATATATTATATTTCCACTGAACACATTTTGTGTGCGCATTACACGTCTGTCAAGAACATTATTAATCTTCGTGATGAACGGTATAAAGTTTTTTAGGAATCATTATTTAGGATTATCCTGAAATACAACAGGAACACAGCATAAAGTTATTTCAGTTCCGGTGAAGCTGTAAAAAGCCTTCTGAAGGTTTCATAGCGCTTAAGGCTTACAGTATAGTCAGATCGACAAAGTTATTTGGCTGCGATCTTCTGTAGGGTGAAGTTATTTGAAGATTGCCCGAAGCAAAGGGAAACCTCCAAAATAATTTATCTGTGCTCTAACTCTCTTTGAACCCCTCTCCCCAAGGAGCTCTGAAAACCACACTCACCGCAGGAATATAACATAAGGTTATTTTGCTGCTATCTTTTGTAGGGTGGAGGTATTTTATCAGTCAGGCTGACCCAAGTAGAGAGAAATCTCTAAAGAAATTTCTCTATTCTCTACCTCTCTTACAGTCTGCTTTTTGATGCTATGAAGTTTAGGAAATATGTTATTCAATGCTGTCTTCTCTGGAGCAGATAAAACTTGATGAAATATAGTCATGTTATCATTTTTATTAAAGGGGCTCCGCGTTTGCGATAATATTAACATCTAATATAAGGTTCAAGAGAAGATTACATAAATTATGTTTCTCAAAATAGTACAAAATAGCAAGGCACAGAAAGGCGGCTACGGTCGACCTTGAATTTAGTTATCTACACTCGACTGTAGCGAGGGCTGGTACCGAAATTATTTTATGAAACTTCTATTTGAAATTTCAATAAATCATAATCATCATAAATTCATTATAAATCATAAATTATTTAAGTGAAATAAACAAAATAAAAAAAAATTGTTATTGAAAAACGTTGGTTAAAAAACGTGAATTTGTTTTGGTTTAATGTATATATTTATACGATTTCGAGAAAATCGTGTGTTCAATGTCCATTCAGAACTTAGTGTCCACACAAAAAATAGGTACCTACGTATATCGGTAAAAGTGTGACAACCGCGACTTCTTCTTTTCTTCCTATACCCACTTTCTGACCTTCTTCTTTCTATACCCATCTATTTTGTGTCAAAATTACATATCATATAATTAATATATTTTTAAATGCAACTGGTTTTAGACACATTAAGGTTTTATTTAAAAATCAAGGAGTAATAATACAATGTAAAAATATTTTACAAATAAACGTAGCCTTGTTTGTGTAAATTAGGTACTTATGTGTTTGTTATTTGTTTGTGTTTGACTTAATAGTTTTACAGTAATGGCATCTCCTGCAACAATAAGTGCGTTAGATACAACAGCTGTAAATAATGTTTTACGTTTATTGGTACACAAGGGTCAGCAGGTGATTTCTGGCAGGGAGCCAAGTAGCCCACGCACGTCGTTCGCCTACTATAATGCTATTATATGTTCGATTTTAAGACTTATCACATAAAAATTTTGAGTTTACTTTTATACGCGAAGAAGGTTAATCTTATAAATTGATGTCCAAATCTCCGGTGGTATCATCTGCCTTGAGGTACTTATATTTGTGTTATCGTGCATAAAGTAGGCCCGTCGTCAATTGAAGTTATCTGTAAATAATTTTGATTGAAGTATTTTCCTCATTAAGTAGGGTGTTATAACAGATTAGCCCTCACCGAACTAAAAAAGAAATAATTTAAGAAATCTAGACAACACAATAGTCGATGTTTAAGATGATTTCATAGAATGATAAAATAAAATAGACATTAAAACTAAGAAGTAGATTTAAATAATCTGTATGTATAAAAGTGGATGATAGTTATATAATAGTTATAGTCTATAAGACATTTTACATGCTTTTTACCTTGCTTTGTTAGTATGGGTCAAATTATGGAACTGCATTCTAAAACAATTAACAAAAAACCGATTGAACTGAAATTTTGCATACACGTTTAAGGATGATTGATGTTACATCTATCTATCTAACATGAATCATGTTTTAGAGAGGGAACTTTAAAAGTTGTTTTCAAAGATAATAAGAAATTACTTCTCTAAATACATTGTATAAGTTGATTGACTATTACTCGTTAACTTGTAAAATGTAATTACATCTGATAGTTTTTCTTTTAACTTCATTATGTGTACTACTACCCTGATTTTTTTCACATATCCACAAACAACCATTTAGATGGCGGGATGAGGGGAGGGGAAATACTTGACTCTAACAAAAACAGCACTTGAAAGCTTAATTTTTGCAAGCAGATCCTTGAATATAAAAATGGTTTTCACAGATCCTCAATATTTTTCAACGACCTATCCAACGACACCCCACACGATGTGATACACGAGAAAAAAAACATTCCCACTTTACGTGTAGAGGGAGTGCCCTAAACAATTATTTTTCAAGAATTTGATTTACCACTTTCGGCGTGATTAATTTATATGTATACTAAATTACAGCTTTCTAGTACTATGAATCTCTAAGCAAAGCCACGGATAGACAAACGACATACCGAAACTATAAGGGTTCCTTTTAACTTCGGAACTTTAAAAAGAGAGAAAGGTAATTTTAAACTAAATAAATTTCTCGTGCGTTACAAGCTTTTAAAATTGAGCCCTTACTTAATAAAATTATTATATTCATCTTAGTACAACCGACATATTGAATAAAAGCTTGTTTTAAGAAAATCTATTTATATTTAATAAAACAATTTCTTTATACTGTTCGGCAATACGACGTACAGTACATAGAGATTGATAAACTCTAAAACTGTTTAACCGATCATGAAGGTTGCTAGGTTTAAGTTTTTTTCATGGACGTTTTTATGCTATCCCTTAACACGACAGGTAGCGCTGTGGTCGCGTTATTACATGCTGAAAAGGATAGAGCATTGCCTGTGGGACTAAGCTGTTACTTATAATTATTAGTTTATAATTCTGTCAAGCTCAAGTATTTGTAAACTTTACTAATAGTATGGTAACTTAATCTTGATTTCTTGCCGTACAAAATGGCTTTTATTTATTCCGGTTACATATTTTGAAATCAAAATCAACATACATTCGACTGGACGACAGTAAAATGTGTGTGTAAGCTCTAGAAATAGACTGGCTGGTTAATTTATTATTTAAAAATGTAGTGTCATATAACCCCTGACCAGCTGTGCGTAGTGATGCACAACCAAGTGTGACACGACACGGCGGTTTTTAATTTGAAACTTTTATTTGTTCCGTTAAAACAATAGTCATTAATTAACAGTCGACGATAAACAGAAACCTTGAAACCATATACCAAAATAACTAATCCTAGGTTTTATAAAAGTTGATTAAGACTACTTATAACACTCTTCTCAATAAGCTGGTAGTTACCAGGACCTCATAACAATTCTCATTGATCTCCACACTAGGCTCAAGGACCTGTCTTGTGGATATCAGTATCAGAGAGGTTTGGCTACAAGATTGACAGCGTCATCAAATATTCAGAGAGAGTAAGTGTTTTCGCGTATTTTTTTTGTGTTTTAAATAATGCGTACGTGTGTGATATGTGAGTATGTGTGCTGTGAAAGAGAGAATGTGTGTATGCATGTATGTATGGGTATTTGGGCGCGTGTATACGTGGGTGTGTGTGAGAGAATGTGTTTATCATGTATTTACAGGTATGTGGTTGTGCTTATGCGTGTATAGGTATTTTATGTAATTACGTGTAATTGCATTGTATTGAAAACTAGATATATATGTCATAGTGGATATTCAACTTTTTATTTGTAGTTATTTCAATTTACATTGTTATTTTCTCAGCTCTTTTGTAACTTGCTAAAATTTTATTGAGATAAAATCTACTGATAGAGCAGTTCGGGTCCACTGTATATCACTAAATATGTAACACAAGGATAGGTCTTATGGCATAATATATGGAATAAACTCGAAAATGATGTATTACAAATTCCTTTTTTCAATTAATACTGGACAAAGTTACACGCGCTGTTAATTTCATAAAGTGTACTATGTGAACGTCCGCAAAATAAAAGTGTATCACTTAAAGGTACGCACACGAACAATATTTATAAAACATGTACTAACATAATACGGAACCTTCAGGGATCGACTTCTACTCGATTCTTGTCTGGTTGTTTAAAAAAGTAGCTACCGAAATTACATTGGACCTGATTACTTGATTTACACAATTAGCTAATAAACTTTTTCGCACCGATATGTAATTAAAATGATTACTTCCGCTGGTAACATGGTTATATGAGTTTTTAGCGGGATCTCAATCTGTCAGTTAGTGGTTTTTGTTTTTTATTCATAAATATGTGTTATTTGACCCTATATTGTATAAATACAGGTGGCATTTTGCATAGTAAAGTTTGGTTATCGTGTACAAGTGAAGTGAATGGGAAATAATAACATGGATCTTGAATTCTGAGATGCCACAAAACTCCCTAGAAAGTTCCAACAAGGAAGCCACCATCTTGTTAGAATCCTGAAAACGTCTTAACACTGGAAACTATATACACTCCGCGATAACACATTTTGGAAATAAAATATATCTAAACTATTATTAAAGTGAGTGGGATCTTGATCATGACGACGATGATTATGGCTTTTATTTGATTTGATAAATATGATATTTGGTCTAATATTGTGTAATTTTGGCGGTTTTTTCGTGATATAGTTTGGTTATTGTGTACAAGTGAAGTGGATTGTAAATAATAACTAGGAACATGCATTTTAAGTTGCTCAAGTTGTACAAAAATGTTTTGATGATTGGATTATTCGTTGGCGTAAGTGTATCGTTTCTTAAGAAGCATACTTTGAAAGCGATAAAATAAATTTGGATGAATAATTAACATTTTGTGTAATATTGGTCTTTACCCGGTACTTTTTAGAATGTAGTAGTAGTATTATTAAGAATTAAAAATTATCAGTGTTCCGAGTAGCGAAACATATGACTTCGCATGAAGTAAATAACTATGAAAAAAACACACGTCAAAAAAATTTATGAGGGCATCAATATGATTTCATATTTTTTGTACACATTTTATTTGCGAGTTTTATTACATCTCTACAAATCGGGTTTCTTTCTGCTCAAGGTACGCTTTATAAACTTAGTCATTTAAACGAATATAGAGTATGAGTATGAATTCTCGATAATAACTATGAATGTTGTTTTTATAGGTAAAAATTATCGAGACAAAATAGATTTTTTAATTTCGTAGGGACGTCTTACTAACTTATCTTCTTCTCTTCTGTTTCTTCTTCAAGCGTTCCTCATTAACCATATATTTTGGGGTTGGCCCTCCTGGTCTTAATGCGCCATTTTTGGAGTAATTGCTTAATTTCCAAATATAATCCCATCGTCGTCAAGTCCCACCTAAGTATTCCCGTGTAGGTGGTTGGTGACGTACGTCGACTTCTTTTATGGTCTCTTATGCCCATAATACATCTTGTTATATGGTCTTCCTTACGACGTATAGCATGACCATACCATCACATACGGTTTTTGGCAATTTCGTCGCGGATTTTTGCAACTTTAATACCTGATTAAATTCAGACCCTATGAAGACACTTAAATAAATCTTACAACCACCGGTTCGGAAAATATCCCCGTCATAGAAAAATGCCAGCAAGAAGCTTGATATCAGATCAAATCAAAATTTAGATTATGTTATGTACTGAAATTTATAATACCCTAGTAGGCACTGACCCTATTTTTATTTTCTGTCGTCCTCTCTTAGTAATATATTTATTTATAATTTTTACAGAAATGAGTTAAACAATTATTAGAAACACTTATTATGCGATTTAGATTTCGGTTTCCACCAAGGTTCACTTCTATCCAACTATTAGTAAGTACAGAATCTCTGGGAAATCTTAAAATACTCATATTAAAACTGATATAGATTTCCAAAAATATATGTTTCCATTCAGCTACTATCAGCCAATTACTTATAGAGATGAACCTAACGAGCACAAACCAATGATTTACGTTAAGCACAGTTTCACTATTATCCCCTAACGATTTAGCTATCTACTAACAAGGAAATTTATACACGTAATTTCAACCTATACAGTATCTATAGTTGAATAGTGTTTATATTGCACATGATAATTATATTATTATAATTTAACCACCTTCGTGGGAATTCTAACGCAATTATACCAGCAACACTAACTATGGCTCCCTAAATGTACTGACAGCTGTTCGGAGCATGATATTTATACTCGTACTCGTATTTAAATACTGTGAACAGTATTACTTTGACATGCTCGATTAGGAATCTAGACGTGTATATAATCAAAGATTAGTATATAGATAATAAACGTTTTTTTTATATTCGTATTTTTTGTGAAAGATGTTAAAATGATTATTTTTTTAACAATTTTTTCATATAAGTTTGCTGTTTGCTATTTTGTCTGTTGTAAAAAATCTTCACAAACAGCAGTTATTTCGGTATTTCAAGGGAAACAATTTTTGTGTTTAGTCTGTGCGGCTTCCACAATCATAATTGCGATTTCACGTATAATAACACAAACGATTAAGAATACATAACCAAGATTGACGGAGAACTTTGTGTCGTCTTGTCAAAGATTAAGAGGGCAAATCAAACGGCAGTAAATTTCAACGGGCAAAGAGACACCCACTTACCGGCGCATAACTATGAACGTTGTTTTAACAGAATCATTTTAGAGACGCGTAAAACAATAATTAATTTGAAAAGAAAAGTGCTGGCAAGCGTCCACAGATACATTCCTATTGCTCGGTGGTGTCATACTCTGCCTAGAGGCATACATACATATGCTTTGAAGTTTGTCGAATGAAAGTAATGAATGTTCTACGTTCTCTTCAATGCAGTTTTGAATAGACAATAAATCGACGATTTAATATTTTTAATATCAGGATTGCTATGGAACTTCGTAACCGTAACTGAATCTAAGGGATATCTGAAATAAAATTATCTAAAACCGGAATAATACCGTAATAATTACCGTACCTAATAATTTCGGATAGGTACGAATTCGAATGAGACACGTTCGATTACCAAAAATTCCTTACAATTTAGCAAATAATTATTTAAAATAAAGTTCACCTACAAATCTTCGACTAAGTAATACCTATTTTCCTTCTAAATGCAATTCTTTGAATATTTTAATATCCATAACTGAAATTATTCAAAATTGTTCGATACCTGAAATGATTTCATATTCGTATCCATAACCGAAACCGATTAAATACTCTTAAGATTTCCATATCCATATCCTGATCCGAAATATCATATTCATAACATCTCTATTTAATATCAAGAAATTATGTTTTTATATTTATATACAATCGAAACATTAAAAATAAGTCTTTGAACGAATTTTCAGGAAACGTTTTACGAAGAGCAACAAACTAATGAAATTGGTAATTAATTAGTAATGGCCGAAATTATACATCGACTGTCTGAGTTTATATTACGAACACACGTAATATCGTTTTTAGGGTTCTGAAGTCAAAAGGAACCCTATAAGGTATGTCCGGTTGTCTCTCCGCGGCTTAGCTTAGAGACTCTTAGTACTAGAAAGCTGTAATTTGGTATGGGTATTAATAACGCAGACAAAGTGGTAAAATAATATCATTAAAAAATTGTTTAAGGTACCACCCCTACACGTTAAGTGGGTAAGACTTTTTTCCCGTCTATCCTATTGAGTGGTATGTCGTTGGATAGGACGTTCAAAAATATTGCGTGTGTGTGTGTAAATCATTTTTAGATTCAGGGATTGGTTTGTGAAAAGTGCTGATTTTTGTTAGAGTCAAGTGTCTCCTCCCTGCCAGCTAAATGGTTGTTTTTGGATATTTGAAAAAAATCATGGTAGACCATTCATTATATATATATAATGAAGTTAAAAGGAGAACTTCAGAGGTAAGTAAGCTTTACAAGTTAACGAGTAATAGTCAATGAACTTATAAAATATACTTGAAGAAGTAATTTCGTACAAATTCCATTGAAAATTACTTAAAGCCCTTATCTTTGTCTGCATACTGTGACGGGCAACTACGGAATACTACTCTGCACGGGGCCCGATACGAACTTGGCATTTTTTTTCTTTTTAAATCAAATTGAGACAAAAATAAATCATGGTAAGACAGTATAAATTTCACGTGCGTCAACGTTCCATTATATGCGGAAGAAAAATATAGGTTTTACAGTTTTCTAAAATTCAGACTTGATGATTTATTTCTGTTACATTTAATTGAATTTGTGCCAATGCTAATGCTAGGTTTTACTAGTTATTGGGCAACCTCTAACTGGGTAATGACTCAGTTGCGTACGTTAATAGATTATTGTCGATTTAATTATTCATATTTTATATAATACTTGCTGTGCCCGCGACTCCGCTCGCGTTGATTATAGAACACCGTCGGTCGAGCGAACCATGCTGCCCGCGCTCCCACTCACGGCGGTAACCCGCCGGTTTTTTTTTTATAGACAAAAATGCTTATTGTGCGTTATCGTTACAACATAGAGGTATGCATCTGTGTAGCCAAATGTAAACTTAGTTTGTAGCTGTGTTTTCATATTCTAAGAAATCATTTCTTTTATTTTGTCTATTTTTCTATGCTATATTGCATCCTCCCCAATTTGCTAGCTAACTTTACACTCTACATACACTCTACATAACATTTGGTTACAAGGAAAGAAAATAACTATTTACGTGGTCTAGCTAAAACCAAGGGGGACGTGCTATCCATTTTTGCTATGGTCCTTAAAATTTAGTTATAGTTCAGGCATTGCTTAATATGTCACCGTCCCTAATATTATCATAATATATTGTAACACCACATTTAAAGGACTCTCAACTGACTCACCTCAGCGGTGGCGCCACCATTGGTTGCCTTGGATCGTACGATCGCCTGATGTGCAGCGACGAGGGTTCTCTTATAAAAGACTCGTAGAGCTCCGTGGTAATTTTCAAGCCCGGTGAAGCTGTAAAAGCCGTCAGAGGGTTCGGGGACCCTAAGTTTAACAGTATAGTCAGATCGACAAATAAATACCGTGGTGATTAATTCTAGTTGTGTATTCGCGTAGGAACATTACTTTGCCACGTAATTATGTAAAGTATGCAATAAACTGTTTGTTAAATATTTCTTGTTTGTTAAATATTTCTTGTTTGTTAAATATTTCTTCAAGTTATTGACCAACTCAAGATCACAATTCCACGGTCTTTACAATATATTATTTCTAAAAAAATTTTTATCGTTGCTCATCAGTGTGTCGCCACTGTATTACCTGATATTACCTGATAGTAAGTACAGTGCAATCAAACAACATTGGCGACCACCGAGGGATCTACAATCCATCGAATGCTTCAATACAATCCAATGCTTAACTTAATGTTAAGAGATTAATCTCTTAACATTATATTTAAAGAAGCAGGGAACAACACTAACCGGTAGATAGTTCTATGGTTCACAGTAAGGCAAAGATATGACGAAGAGACCTTTTTTGTTCTTGCCGAAATGGTCGTTACTGTACTATTCGTGTACTGTGTCGTTGAAGCAATGATGGCTCAGTGGTAGTGTGTACGACTTCGCGTCGATTGACGTGATTTCGAATCCCTGCAATGCGCCTGAGCTTTCGGTTAAGGAAAATATCGTGAGGAAACCAGAGCATGGTGGTTAGGCATTTTCTAATGCCCGCCTGGCTAGCTACCACCCTCAAGTTGAAAATCTGTCGCCAAGCACCAATAGGTGTGTTCCGGCAGCTGCACTTGAGAGCCAGTCTTCCACTAGGTTTCGCGTGTTATCATCTTGGGCCACATCATCACGGTGAGATTGTGACCATTACGCCAAAATCTACTATATATATATATATGTATATATATATATATATATGGCCCGGCGCCCAGCGGGTGTGGGTTTTTCCTGGAAACGCCATATCTTCGGTAATTCTTCATCAAAAATAATGATTTAAACATAATTTTAAAGCTTAAATTCTCCGCTATTGACAAATGATTTTAATGGCATTACTTAATGGGTACGTTTACAAAAAAAAAGCTATGCCATGTATTGATGCTAATGAAAATATATTCAAGGCATTATCTATTAACAATCTGTTTAACAAACATGACAGGTGTTAGATGGTTACATTCTATTATATGCGAAATTTTCGCACAATTCAGCTAGTTATAAATAAATATCAAAATCTTTCGACATACCTTTTTATCTACAAATGAAAATCGTCTTTATATTCATTTGGAAATAGAACTGTACGTTTACGATTTAGTTATATTTGCTGATAAAAAATATAGTTACAACAAATAATAAGAAACTTAATAATAGCAATATCCTAAATTATTTGGATAAATACGCATCTTGTCCGAAATATGCAGATGTTCGGACGTATTTATTGCTTAAGAAATCATAATGATAGCGTATGTTTTGTATTGAATAGCTCTAGAATCTTCAACTTGTAACGAATGATACTCGAGAAAGAAGATTCTTTACGATAAAGATTAAAATTGGCCAATAGTAATAAGTTACGTAACCCGCTTGCGTCACGTTCGCGTCATTGCGTTAATATACTTCCAGTTCTAATACGTCATACTTCACGGCTTGATGTACAGTTGAACATTAAAACTAGTGTTTATAAATTTATTTCATGTATTGGTCACTGCAACGTTCAGATCGAATTAAATTTTACCTAAAGCATCGGAGGTGGTTTATTTATGCGGTTGGTTATCTCGGCGATTACTGGTTTGGTTTGTATTAATCAATTACAATTGTTTATTTCATCATTTAAGTTTATTGAAGGGATTATAAGATTGTAAATCAATAATACATTCATTCAAATTTATTTTGTCGCCTTCAAAGTATGCTCCTTCAGAGACGATATACTTACCCCAACGAATAACCAATCTTCAAAACATATTTTAAACGCTTTTTCCGGAATTGAGTTTAGTTCTCGTCGCGAATTCTCCTTTATGTCTTTTGGGACTAGCCAAGCGGTCAAATGTTTCATGCCCAAGTGATTATTTAAAATGATACGGATCGACTCGTGACACACAGAAAGTTCAGCAGCTATCTCTCTCAAACTTGAATGAGAATTTTCACTCACTATTTCCTTCACTTTGCGATGTTGACTTCAGTTGAAGACATTGATGGCCTACCAGGGCGAGGCAAATCTTCGACCGCTTTTGAACGCTTTGTACCACTCATAAGGACAGGTTTTTAGTGTCTCCGAACACGAAATTCTCTTTCTTTGTTCGATGTTTTTGATCATTATGAAATTTTCAATACACACTAGATATGATTTAACTAAAAACAGCACTGTATTCCCGATACTTTTTTGATTTAATGTATATAAAAGCGAGACACAACTCATCACGAGACCTCCGAAACTATAGGTCCAATTGAAATGAAATTTAGCATAGTTACTCCTTTGGCGATGTAGACGCTCACTAGGAACGGATTTTGGGAAATTCAACCTCTAAGGGTGGAAAAAGAGTGTTGAAATTTGTATGCAGTGCAAACATTGTCTTTTGACTTGTAATTGTGTACTTAGACCTTTTAATAAAAATAATGGAACACGTATATCAGATTTAAAAAAAAACGTAAGGGTGTAAAATAAGGGTTGTAACTTTTTATGGTAATTTTTTTTTTATAGATTTTATGATAATTGTTAACCACACATGAACCACATATACTCTCCAATTAAAAGAATCCAGTTTTTTAATTCTTCACCTATATTAAACTAAGGGATGATATTTGTGAATAGGTAGTCTAAGAAAGCTTAATTTTTTTTACTATAAAAAAAATAATATATTATTATTATTTTGTCTATATTCTTCTTAACTGTTATTATGTTCTTCTTCTTCTTATTAATTATGGCTCGGCATTGTTCGTGCATTAGGCCAGTGTCAAGTATTTTACATTTTGTCAACAAAGCGAGGTATCTTAAAACATCGCTCCAACAAGATGGCGGCACCCGTGTTAAAACTTTCTAGGGAGCCTTCGTAGCAACTTAAAATACATGTTCCTAGTTATTTATTGTAAACCACTTCACCTGTGCACAACAACCACACTACACCACGTAAAATTCCGCCAAAATTACATAATACAGGGCCAAATGACATAAGTTTATGAATTAAAACAAAAACCACCACATGACACTTTAAGTTACCGCCAAAAACTCCCTGTTCTTATGTTAACCTTTGTTATGGTAAGCGTTGCCATGGCAACCGTTGCCATTTTAATAATAATATAACACTAAAGTCCATCTTTTTAGTTCGGTATAGTTTTTATGTCCGGATTTAACTTAAAAACGGCTTGACCGCTTCTTATGAAATTTTGGTCAATTGATAGGCTATGAGAATTTTCAATAATCATTTTAGAAATTGAAAAAATATTTTTTTATTATTTCTCAACCGATTTTGATATATAAGTTGTCAATAATATGAGTAAGAGTAAAATTACGGGAGAAAAATAAATATTGCACAACAAACACGTGAGGAGCCGCGGGCGCGCTGCTAGTAATTAGATAAAATTAACATAAACGTAGTGGTTAAAATTTCTTTAACAATATGCACGTTAGTCAATTTGCCTTTCCACCGTCGAATTATAATAAACTAGGACTATATTTACGTTAGTAAATACACCTAACTATATACGATAAATGTATTTTGGCGGATGTGCAAGCGTTCTATACAAATAACTTACTCAGAAAATATACGCTGTAAAAATCGGTAGACACATATTGTGCCTTTGTCTGCTGAACTTGTGCTGTTGAATATCAGACAGCTATTATATTTTGTGGATGCACAGTAAATCCTGGGATGTACAGCTCGGTATCCGACCAAAATATCTGAATATTATGCAGATATTACATTATGTACGATCACCTTGAGTACGAAATTAGATAGTTTTGCATGTGAGCAAGTGCTTCTCGCTCGTGTGAAATATTTTTAGTTTTTACATGAGTACGGTGACCACTTTGGTGGAGTTAGGGTTGTATTGTTTTATTTATTGGAGAGTTACACAAGAGAGTTGACAAAGGTTTTAAAGAAGCAATCTTTTTAGTGTGTTTAACGAAATATTTAATGTTTAAGGAAGGGTCAATATTATTGTGCGTGTGTGTGTGGAGGAGGGGGGGGGGGCGACATTATTCATCCTATTTAAAACTTTTTTATGTATATGATAAGAATGATAGTATGATCATCGTTATTTTTGAAGTGAAACTTCTTATGCGACTTTCAAGCGTTAAACCTTAAATGGTGGATGTTAAACGTTTAACGCACATTATATCGGTCTCTCCTCTTTGTGTGAGCCAGAGCGAGAGAGTAAATGTCGGTGTGTATGTATATTGCACACTGTTTAAATAAAATAGAAAATGTCTTTTAAAATGAAGTTTCACTTCTATCGTATGTGTATCGCACACACACCTTTTTTTTGGATATCATCTCTTTAGAGCGTAAAACAATGGAGTTTGTATTAAAGTTCCGTTGATGTTTTGAAGCTGGAGTCATAATGGTACTTTAGTTTTTAAGAAATATGGATTAAAATGTCTTAAGAAAATAAAACGTAAAAGAGTTCCTTAAATTAGTGCAGTAACTTAATTATTTAAGTTAGTACCGTTGAAAGTATTTAGGATCGCAAACAAAATGAATAAGAATGAAATTACGGAGAAGTCAAGGCGAATGTGTTCCAGAATTCCATTACATAGGGTAGCGTGAATAAGGACGGTTCCATTTAATATCCTTGGTTGAGTTGACTATACTATAAGGAATATCTGTAGCGATGTGTACGGTGCAACGATTGTCGCAAGAAGTTCCTTCTCACCTAACCCGAGCCGTCAGCCGTCATTTAAAAATCTTCAATCAATAGCTAGCCAATTGTTGCGACATCCCTTTTTTCCTATTCCAAATTCTTTCTATTTCTCCTATTTCCTTGGGGACATCATTGAATTTAAAATACGCGCGCAAACTTGCCGCGTAACTGTTCGTAAAACCGAACAAATTGTAATGGCCGCCGCGAAACTGCAGTGATACACGCGCTGCGAGTAATTTCGTGTTAAATGGCAAAAAGTATCGGAAATCAAGCAAAATACATCTTTCGAGTGCTCTAGAAGTGTTGTGACTGTAAGACGTGCAAGGAAGTTCAGGGTGCACCCTCGGATCACAGCAAATGCAAACAAGTATACGTTGGTGAGTCCCCCTACTGCTCCATTCTATGTCTTTCCAGTCGTCGCATCCTCTTGGTTGTGATTTACCAGTATTCTAGCATCCTGCGAACAGATTGGTGAAATAGCGAGATTGCTCTGATATGGCCAGTACCATCCATTATCAAAAAGTGATCCATACGAGCCGGGTTATCAATACCTTGAATCACTAAAATTATGACTATTATGCTTTTTACTTAATTTCAAAAGAAAATAGTCAATTACATTAATTAGTTCAACAACTCATATTACGTTGTTACTTCAAAACTTGTTAAATAATTTATTTTAACAAAAAAGTGTTTTCAATCTACCTACCTATTTTTCAATCTGTCCGTAGGTATACGATTGGCAAATTTAGGTACGATTGTATGTACTCGGAATAAAAATCGTATTATCAATGTAGGTAACATATAATTAGATGTGTTAACTAAATTTAAATTCATCCGAGTTATAATACGTACGCATCAATTGTATTGTAATTGTTTACAATAATTAATTATAAAATTTATATGTGGTATACATTCCATTTATATGTACTGTTTTTTGTCTGGTTTTATACCTAATAATAACATTACATTGTACAATAATAAAATTATTGGAGATATACGATAAAGGTTGGGTAATTATAAAAAACTTGTTAAGGCGACGACACTCGCTAGTTACAAATATTTTACTTTTTGTTTTAATTATTTTCTATTTTGTTGGAGTTGTGCAGTTAGAGATTGGTGTTTGCCATGTCGAAACCAACTGAAAAGATAACCAAAAGGGCGGAAGCAGAAATAAAAACTTTAGTTTCTCGACGAGAACACGAGTTTCGTTCAATTCAAATTTTGTATGATTTGTCTAATCAGATTCCTCATGATAAGTCGAAATTATCAAATTTTCGTGCGAGATATAAAAACATTAATACTATTAGAGATAACTTTTATGAAATTTGTCAAACGATTGATCAAAAGAATTTAGAATACGGATTTGAAGTTGAACCTGATACTCAAATGTTAGATTCTTTCGACGAGTTATATTATAATATAATTCAAATAGCACAATCGATATTTGACATCGATAACTCAGAAACGAGGTTTCAAAAGGTTCCAGCATGTACTAGTGCGGTTGAGTACAAGCCTCAGATACATTTGCCGAAATTGCGAATACCATCGTTTGATGGCAATATTGAGAACTGGCCAACATTCAGAGATAGCTACTTGCCTTTAATACATGAAAACAAGTCATTGTCGGATATCGAAAAATTTCACTATTTAATTTCTTATTTGTCAGGCTTCGCCTTAACAATAGCTAAGGGAGTTCCGTTAACCGCTTCTAATTATAATGTTGTTTACAACGCACTTCTCGATCGTTATGACAATAAGAGACTGTTAGCCACTACTTATCTCGATACAATAGTTAATCTTACACCATTGCATAAATCGTCACTTAATGATTTAATCTCGTTGACGAATACTTTGTTTGAATGTGTAAATGCGCTTCGCGCGCTCGATATTGATTCGCTCGGTGAATACATTTTATTTTACATTGCTTCCCGTGTTATCGACAACGACACTCGACAACGTTTCGAGCTACAAAATAAAAATGAAATACCTACATTTGACGACTTATTAAAGTTTTTACAAAATTATATTAAAGTACTAGAAGTTACCAAAGTACCAAAGTCAACAAGTGTAAATTCTAAACAAATTCAAAATAAAGTTTACAGTCCGCTAAATAAAAAATCGAAGTCTTCGTTTGTTTCTTCAACTAATGATCAACGAACGAAATTCTTGTGCCCATGCTGCAATTTTTCACATAGTATATATAAATGCTTTAAATTTCAAAAAATTAATGTTATTTCGCGTAGTAAATTAATTCAAGAATTATAATTATGTTCTAATTGTTTGAGAACGGGACACAGTTCTATTTCTTGTCCATCTAAAACAACTTGTTCCATTTGTGGTAATCGACATAATACGTTGTTACACGTAGATGCTTCGAGCCCTACCACTAGTACATATTTACAGTCGGCCGGTTCCCCTACCATAGGTTCGTCCACTCAGACTGTTACTGAGAATTTAGTTCCGGATTCAACGGCGTTGTCAAGCGCGGCAACTTGGCCTAACAATTCGGCAACTAAAATTTTAGGTTCTGCATTAGTGCGAATTTGTGGCGCGAACTCCGTCATGCATCATGCGCGTGCTCTTATCGATAGTTGTTCTATGGATTCATTTATTACTAGTTCTTGTGCCCGTAGGCTCGGTCTAAAGGTACAAAAATGTAATGTTTCTGTTACTGGTCTTGGTGAAAAAACAATACATGATATTAAGGGAGTTACGTTTTGTTCGATCATGCTTATGATTAACAAATCGCCTCAGTTTGATATACCTTTAGTTGTCATCAAGAAAATTTCCTCAAATATGCCAGGGAGACCTTTGCCGTCATCGCTTAGGGAACATTACAGTCATCTCGACTTAGCTGACAAAACATTTGACAAACCAAGCCGTGTGGACATACTTCTTGGTGTAGAATGTTACGACCGTATCTATGACGGTACTCGCTTTGATCCGGGCCCCGGAATCCCGTGTGCGCTCGGTAGTGTATTCGGTTGGGTTATCACAGGCCAATTAAAGCACTCAAGTTTGCATTCTCCTACTAAGGAAGTCACTTCTCTATTAGTGTCCACTCTTGAGCTCGATAATGTAATTCAAACGTTCTGGGAGACTGAAGAGCCACCTAAGATAAACATCAGCGCCCCAGAAGATGCTATTTGTAAACAAAAATATAAAAATAACCGTTACCGTGATTCTGATGGACGATACGTCGTACCCATTATGTTAAAGGATAATTCATGTGATTTGGGCGACTCAAACCGACAAGCCTTAAATCGTTTGCTTAATCTGGAAAAACGACTAAGTCGTGATCCAGGCATTCAAACTCAATATTTGGAATTTATCCGCCAGTACGAACAGTTAGGTCACATGCAACCAGTTGAAACTTCGTCTACTGATAGCGCATATATAATTCCTCATCATTGTGTCGTGAAACCGGATAGCACTTCCACACGACTTCGTGTAGTTTTTGATGCTAGCTGTCCTACAACAAATAACAATTCTCTGAATGACATTGTTCACGTAGGCCCGAAACTTCAAATTGATATTATAGATTTGATGACAAAGTTTCGCCTGCACGTGGTTGTATTTACAGCAGACATATGCAAAATGTATCGCCAGATACTGGTTCGCCCTGAAGATAGGTGTTATCAACACATATTCTGGCGTGGATCTGCTAACGAATCAATAAAAGAATATGAGTTAAATACCTTAAGTTATGGGGTGACCAGTTCGCCTTATTTGGCCATAAGAACTTTACGACAACTCGCGGACGATTATGAGTCTAAATTCCCTCATGCTGCATCAGTTCTGCGTGAAGAAATATTCATGGATGATATCATTACAGGTGATTCATCTTTACAAAAGGCAATTGAGCTTAAAAACGAGTTAATAGAATTACTAAAGTTAGGGAAATTTGAACTCCATAAATGGAGCAGTAATAATTGCGAGTTGCTTTCTGATATACCACCCGCGTATCATCAGTCTCCCAATTTATTTATGGAGTATGCTAATGACCACATAATTAAAATTCTTGGGATTAAATGGGATCCTTCCAATGATTATTTTTCTTATGTTTTTTCGGATGACTTCAAACTTGAATTCACGAAACGGTCAATTTTGTCAACCATTGCTAGGATTTTCGATCCGCTAGGTTGGATTTGTCCAATTCTATTTTCTGCTAAGGTGCTTATGCAAGAAATGTGGCGATTAAATCTCACATGGGATGAATCAATCCCCAAATATTTAGCTAAGCAATGGCATCTTCTTGCAGCTAACTTAGCGGATTTGCAAAACATTAGATTGCCTCGTTTACTTTTACCTCCGGATCCTATGCAAATACATCTTGTAGGGTTCTGCGACGGAAGTTCTAAAGGTTATGGCTGCTGTGTCTACCTTTGTGTAGTCCGTACAGCATTGCCACAAGCAAATATGATCAATCTTTTAATAGGCAAATCTAAAATAGCACCCTTGAAACCGTTGACGGTTAACAGACTTGAACTGTGTGCGGCGGTTTTATTGGCTCGTGTGCTGGGCCACATGTATAATTTACTTCGATCAAAATTAAAAATTGACTCTGTTAGAGCTTATACTGACAGTAGCACTGTTTTATCTTGGATTAATACTCCACCACATCTCCTTAAGATGTTTGTCGCAAATCGCGTGGTACAAATCACAGATTTGATTGAGTCTAACTTATGGTTTCACGTTTCTACTCGCGAAAACCCAGCAGATGTCTGTAGCCGTGGAGCAACTTGTAATGAACTAGCCACCCACAAACTCTGGTGGGAAGGTCCATCTTGGATTAGTCTACCTCCTGACGATTGGCCAACTCAGAAGAAGTTAGTATCAGAAACTGAATTACCAGAACGGAAACCGCTCTCTACAGATTGTTTTCTAGAAGCTCAATCAGAAAATTATTTAACTGATTTATCTCAAGATGTTCAACATTTTCAAAATTACAACGTGTTGTCGCTTGGTGTCTAAGATTTGCTAAAAACATAAAACTTAAACGAGATAAGCGATATACTTCGCCGTTATCCACCATAGAGTTAGAAAATGCACTTAAGATTTTAGTTGAGCATACTCAAAGGGAATATTTTTCTCGAGAAATTGACTCTGTAACACAAGGAGCTACTTGTGTTAAATCAATTCAACGTTTGTCACCATTTATCGATAATCATGGTGTTTTGCGAGTGGGGGGTCGTTTGCGTCACTCTAACTTACCCGACACTACTATACATCCTATTTTACTGCCAAAATATTCCCCGTTATCTCAAATGATAATTGATAGTTGGCATCTTAAATATCTGCATTGTGGACCTCGTACATTGCAATCTCTTATTCAGAGACAATTTTGGGTTTTGGGTATAAGGCTTTTGATTCGTTCAAGACTTTCGAAATGCATTAAATGTTTTAAATCTAAACCAGTAATTTTTCAACCAGTCATGGGAGATCTTCCAGCTGACAGAATCTCGTCTGGGAGATGTTTTCAAAATATTAGAATAGATTTTGGTGGTCCGTTTATTGTAAAGGAAAGTCGGCGTCGTAATGCCCGTACTTATAAGGCCTGGATGTGCCTATTTATATGTTTAAGTGTCAAGGCTGTCCATCTCGAGGTAGTGACAGAACTTAGTGCCGAAGCCTTTTTAGCAGCCCTTGACAGATTTGTTTCTCGACGTGGTATCTGCAGTAAGATTATTACAGACTGTGGTACCAATTTCATAGGTTCTAATCGTCAACTGAACGATATTTATGACATTTTCTTTAGAAATCGTAACGATATATCAGATGGTCTTGCGGTAAGACGAATAAAATGGGATTTTAATCCACCTGGTGCTCCTCATTTTGGAGGTATTTTTGAAAGCGGTATCAAATCAGCTAAGCATCACTTAAAACGCGTTATTGGTTCGCAAACTCTGACATTAGAAGAACTGTTTACTGTACTTACTAAGATCGAAGCAGTTCTTAATTCGAGACCTCTCTGTACACTTTCGTCAGATCCGAACGAAGCTGATGTGCTCACACCCGGTCATTTTCTTATAGGTGGTCCTCTCGTCGGCCTACCTGAAGCTCCATTGGTCGAAACGACCTGCCCACGTTCTCGTTGGCAGTTAATTAAGAAAATTACCCAAATTTTTTGGCATACATGGCAGCGTGATTATCTGCATACACTTCAACAGAAGAACAAATGGTTTAAAACTGCACCTAACTTAAAAATTAATGATTTAGTTATTATGGTTGAACACAATCTTCCTCCTTTATCGTGGAAAATAGCTAAAATTATTCAAATTCATCCGGGTCCTGATAACGTTGTAAGAGTCGTTACTGTAAAAATAACGAATGGCAGCGAGTTTCGACGCCCGGTGGTGAAGGTTTGTCCTTTACCTTTGCAATAAGCTTGAGTTTATTATTAAAATTACTTAAGCTAATTTATTTAGATATAGCGTTAATTTAATTTATATTTAGACTCTACAACAATAGGGTTATTTATATATTGTAACTTGTTTAGTTATAAGTAAATTTTAGCTTCCGAGTACATACAGTTAACGTATTTTTGCTTTTCTCTGGAATCCTTGTGAATTCCAAGTGGGGGGTATGTTGCGACATCCCTTTTTTCCTATTCCAAATTCTTTCTATTTCTCCTATTTCCTTGGGGACATCATTGAATTTAAAATACGCGCGCAAACTTGCCGCGTAACTGTTCGTAAAACCGAACAAATTGTAATGGCCGCCGCGAAACTGCAGTGATACACGCGCTGCGAGTAATTTCGTGTTAAATGGCAAAAAGTATCGGAAATCAAGCAAAATACATCTTTCGAGTGCTCTAGAAGTGTTGTGACTGTAAGACGTGCAAGGAAGTTTAGGGTGCACCCTCGGATCACAGCAAATGCAAACAAGTATACGTTGGTGAGTCCCCCTACTGCTCCATTCTATGTCTTTCCAGTCGTCGCATCCTCTTGGTTGTGATTTACCAGTATTCTAGCATCCTGCGAACAGATTGGTGAAATAGCGAGATTGCTCTGATATGGCCAGTACCATCCACCAATAGTAGCCAGTCAATAGTACGAAAATTAGGTCAATAGTAAGATTTCCCGGTCATTAGTATGGCTTGAATAATCACACTAGCAGATTTCAAAAATTAACCACCGAGATGATAAAAAGGTGTACATTTTTATTATTATTATAACAAGACAATTTTTAACAAAAAGAAATAACCAACTTCTATTATTTTGAGGAGTTCCTTGGTCTTGGTACTTTGATCTTCGAAGTCGAAGGTCCAATGCCAACGAAATTAAAATGGGACCAACCTTGTGGTATCCCATTTCGATCGAAAATTAAATATATACATTCGAATTGAGAACCTCCTCCTTTTTTTGAAGTCGGTTAACTAAGCTAAGGAATATTTTCTAGACACATTATTCAATTTTACATACCGTAATAAGGTAAAAATATATGAATGCACTTTATTTAATGTTCGCTAAGATAGATAAACGAGTTGCAACTCACAACGAAATTCTTTAGAAAACATTTATTCAAAGTACATTAACATTAACGCGAGCTAAAAACGGTTTTATTAGTTTATTACTCTCAGTCACTCTTTTAAGCGTATCGCACAAGTTTACTCTCAACACCTTGATCAGAGATTTTAAGGGAACGTATCCATACTACGTGACCCGATCTTCAAAATACCACGCTTGATCACAGGGGGGGGGGGGAGGACGTAGTTAATATCATCTAGGAAAATCTCGTGATTTTTGTAGCTATATTCAAATATGGCGCGCAGTGTTTAGCACTTTTTAAATGACAGTGTATTAATAAAGACAAATATGAGCCTAATGTTTTTTTTTTTAATTTACTGTCTACAAAAAATAATTTAAAACCATATTTATGAATTACTACGTGAAAACTAGATGGGAAGAGGTATTGCTGGCATAAAGTACGGGAGGTAACCTTGCAATAACTAGGTAACTTGCAGTAACCTTGCAATAAAAAATGTAAAAATGGGTCACGTAGTATGGGTACGTTCCCTAATGTGAGTGTTAGTAGTTAAAATAACGAGGAAACTGGCTGGTTGATACCATGTATCACAACATCGGGTGTAGCTCGCGCCAGTGGCATGCTTAGGCGTGGCTGCGTGTCGCGATCCAGGATTAGCCTGTATTCAGCTGCAAAACTGGGTTGCGACCACCGTGCACATATGATAAACCCTTCACAGTTAGTCTCCAAGCCCGGTAAAGCTGTAAAAGCCGTAAAGGCTCCAGGGCTCCCAAGGCTAACAGTATAGTCAGTTTGAAAAAAAAAAGAAGTGTGTGCGATTCACACACGATAGAAGTGAAACTTTATCTTAAAATACATTTTCTATTTTATTTAAACAGTGTTGTAATATACATACACACCGACATTTACTCTCTCGCTCTGGCTCACACAAAGAGGAGAGACCGATAATGTGCGTTAAACGTTTAACGTTTAACGCTTGGAAGTCGCATAAGGAGTTTCACTTCAAAAATTAGGTGTCTGTGTGTCAGAAGTGAAAACCATTAGAAAAAAAATGTTCTTTAAATATCCTAAATCAGCGGGATTCGAACTATCGACCACTCGTGCGTACTACGTATAAAGTCTGGTCGTCTCACACCACTAGGGCAATCCGACGACGATCATAATCATGAAAATCAGTACTTGCATTAACCATGTATTTTATCTCATTCTCTTGTAGACTAAATCCTATAGATGTATATGGTTGTTTCTTAATACTGTCGCTTCTTCGTTTCATCGAGTTTCAAATAACAAGGAGCACCTTGTGTTTTCACTTCAAAAACATTTCCTTTCATAATATTTCCACTGGCCGCATCCTTGATAAAAACGCGGGAGGGTTTAAAATTATCTATAAAATTTTCATTAGACAACCTGCTTGGAAGATACTAATTAGCGACAGCAGCGTTTCCTAAACTTTTAAAGCTACGGAACACTCAACATTTATTTTATTTTATGGGACCATTCCTTAAATGATAATTCCTTATGTAATTTCAAATAAGCGTAAAAACTTTTATTAGAATTATTACGATATTTCAAATAGATATTTGTAACAGTGTTATTGTTTAATAGCCAAAATAATTATTCATCTCATCAGTTAATAAATTGACTTTCACGGAACCCGCTTCAGGGATCGCTGAACGTTTAATAGATATTACCAATTCCATTTATATATATATATATATATATATATATATATAAATATTGTTGATAACAAAAAATGTTTTGCATTGTTCTGTCTATACATTTTTTTTAGGATTTTATTGTTTGTTCGCTGATAAAAATATAGAAAATATTAGATTGAAATTACGAAATTGATATTTAGATCCAGTTAGTGCTAACTAAATGTTCAAGAAGTTAGCGTTTGGTCCGTATAAAATTTGAAGTACCTGAAAGCATTTTACTTTTAATAGAAAATAATAACTTCGAACTGTCTTTTATGTATGTCATTAATTGTGGAAAATTTAAAGGTAGAAGTAATATTAATGTCTTCTTTATGGAATTTAACCGTAAGTCCTACTATCCTACTAATATGATATTGTTACGGCTTGAACATAAAGAAATGGAAAAAACAACATCTTTCTCGAAATTTCCAGGACCGTCCGAAAAAATCGTGAATTTATCATAGTGCAGTCGTGTGACGTATAATCTTAGGTTCAACGACACACACATAGAAAGTCTTATCGCTAAAACTGTCAGCAAACAATAGGCCATAAATTAAACGTTCCCCTCGTTTTAAAAAGCGATGACGTAAATTGTTTACAAGATGTTAGGAGTTCCTGGACCTTCCAGAGATTTCGGGATCGAGTCATTTAGGTATATAAGGGAGCTGAGTTGCGAGACGAGTCAGTTAATAATTCGAAAGCGAAGCGACAACAAGAAGCGAAATAAGAGAGGAACAAAAAGTGTTATTCTGCAAGTATCTACACAGGGTGATTCTGAGAGCATATTCGGTGAACGATTTATGTGTTTTGTTTTGTTATTTTTTTTATTTTAATTTCTACTAGCTGAGTACGAATAAATTACTTTTGAGTGACACTACGGCATCTTATTACCCACGAACGTAACATTTGGTGTCAGAAGCGGTATGCCGTTAGTGACGCGTGACGAAGAGATTCGTACTCCGCGAACGAGGAGGCAAGCCGAGATGGACGCCGCACGTCAACGTCAGCGTAACGAAGAGGAAGGACATGCTGCTACGGTACCATCTGAAGAATCGGTGAGTTTGGCGACATTGTTGGCTGCTATCCAGGCCACCCGCCGCGAGTTTCAAGAGAGTCAGGAGGCCACCCGTCGCGAGTTTCAGGAAGCTATGCAGACTAGTCAGGCTAGTCAGGAGGCCACCCGTCGCGAGTTTCAGGAAGCTATGCAGACTAGTCAGGCTAGTCAGGAGGCCACCCGCCACGAGTGCCAAGAAGCTTTGCAGACAAGTCAAAAAACCGTATTGGCAAAGATCGACAGTGGCATCACGGTCCTGGGAGAAAAAGTCAAGAACCTCATGATTGAGGTTAAGGAGGTAATACACAGGACGGATAATTTTGAGAGTCGAGTCGACGGGCATGATAACGACCTGCAGAAAATAACCAACAGAATTAGTAAGCTCGAGACACGTGAGCCAGTAGCGGTAGTAGCTTCACCGTCGTCTGCGAAATTTGAAGTGCCACGTTTTGACGGGACAACATCTTGGGCAGCCTTCAAGTACCAGTTTGAAACACTGGTAAGAGGTAATGGCTGGAACAATGAGCAGTCATTTGTGGCTCTTACTCTGGCACTACGAGGAGACGCAGTCATGATTCTCGAGAACTTACAAGCGGATGACAGGACCCTGGAGTCACTGATGGAAGCATTGGATACGCGTTATGGTGACAAGCACATGGAACATGTCTATCGCGCTCAGCTTCGGGATAGAAACCAGAAATCTAGCGAAAGTCTGCAGCAGTGGGCTCTTGAGGTTGAACGTTTGGTCCGTCGAGCTTATTCATCAGCTCCTTCAGGTACGATTGAAGTAAATATACTCCAGGCATTTGTCGACGGTATAAAAGATGGTGAGATTAAAACTGCCGTACGGCTTGGTCATCATCAGACCCTCAAGAGTGCGCTTGCACATGCTTTGGAAGTGGAAGCTGTTCGTCAGGACACAAAACCCTATAGAGTTCGGGAAATTGTGACTCCACCTGCAACCAAACGGTTTACGCCAACGTGTTATGGTTGTGGAGAGAAAGGGCACTTGCGAGTTGATTGCCCTAAGAGAAAAAGAAGAATGGTCTCATCTGAGACCCAAATAGAAGGAGACCTTGCGTTAAACTAGACGTCGCCAGGACCGCGGGGCGGGTGCTGGCTGGTCAAGATAAAGCCCCAAAGATCATAATAACTCAAGTGTATGACGGGAATAGTCTGATCATCGAGGGTAGTTTGAACAACCAAACTTGCAGTTTTACTGTGGATACAGGAGCTTCACGGACAGTTGTTAAGCCAGAACTACTAAAGCGCACCATTCTGTGGCAGAGGCAATCTCAACTGTGTCATCTACAGACTGCAACCGGCGAGCCAGTTTCCGTCCTCGGTGAGACAGATGTAAATCTAAGAATTGGTGATCAAGTTTACGTCCACTCAGTGTTAATTGCAAATATAACAGATGATTGCATCCTAGGACTTGATTTCTTGAAGAGTCAGAAATGTGTTTTGGACGTCTCAAGAGGTGTGCTGAAATTTCCTGACCAGGAAGTCTGCTTAAAAGGATCCAGCGCATGTAAAGTTTATTGTCTGAAAGACACTATTCTGGCTCCGAGATCAGAGAACCTGGTGGAGGTGAAGTTCCCTAAGAACATTAAGTACAAAAGGTGTGCAATAATTGAAGACCTGGGCCACCACCCGAATACCATCACCGCGAGGACACTGGTCATGACACAAGGAAAAACTAAAGTGAGAATCATCAACTTGGGCAAAGAAGAAGTTCACCTAAAGAAGAACAGTGTGATTGGCAGATGTGAGGAAGTGGGCTACCTCAAACGCCTGGATAGCACTGAGATGAAGCAGGGTTGTGAAGGACTTAAGGATGATCACTTTGGTCAGCTTATAGAAACATTCAAGGAGAATTTATCAGCATCAGAACTACAGCGAGCCAAGGAACTTTTGCTGCAGTTTCGGGATATTTTTGCAACTGGTAACGAATGTGGAAGAACAGGACTTGTGAAGCATCAAATAGACACTGGTGATGCAAGACCTATTAAGCAAAGGCCTCGACGAATACCTTGGGCCAAAGAACCCGAAGTAGCAGAAATGATAAAGGACATGGCTAATGCTGGAATCATTGAACCTTCTACTAGTCCATGGTCATCACCGGTGGTGCTGGTGAGGAAGAAAGATGGCAGTACAAGGTTCTGTGTGGATTACCGCATGCTGAATAATGTGACAAAGAAGGACAGTTACCCTTTACCCCGGATTGACGATACACTGGACTTGCTGAGTGGGAAGGAGTGGTTCTCTACTATTGATTTGAAGAGTGGATATTGGCAGGTAGAGATCAGCCCACAAGATAAGGAAAAGACAGCATTCAGCACAGGGATTGGAAATGGACTATGGCAGTTTAATGTTATGCCATTTGGGTTGTGCAACGCTTCAGCGACTTTCGAACGCCTTATGGAAAGAGTTATGGTTGGTCTTCTTGGTGACGTATGCTTAGTATATTTGGATGATGTGATCATACTAGGCCGAAATTTCTCTGAGAACTTGAGGAATCTTGAAAAAGTATTTACCCGGATACGCGGAGCAAACTTAAAACTAAACCCTAAAAAGTGTGCTCTATTTAAGAAGGAAGTCAGTTACTTGGGACACATAATCTCGGCTGAAGGAGTAAGAACTGACCCAGAGAAGATAAAGGACGTCCAGGAGTGGCCTGTCCCCAGAAACAAAACAGAAGTGCGCTCATTTCTGGGTCTATGCGCATATTATAGACGTTTTCTTAAGAACTTTTCGAACATTGCCAAGCCGTTACATCAGTTAACAGAAGAAAAGAGGGACTTCGTCTGGAATTCGAACTGTCAATCTGCTTTTTGCGAACTTAAGCAGCGAATGTGTGAAGCACCTATTCTAGGTTACCCAAGCAGAGAAGGAAGGTTCATCGTGGACACTGACGCCAGTAACATCGGAATTGGAGGAGTGTTATCACAAATACAAGGGGATCGACAAGTCGTAATAGCATATTTCAGTAAGGCTCTTTCTAAGCCTGAAAGAAATTACTGTGTCACACGTCGGGAACTACTTGCTGTTGTGAGAACCTTGCAACATTTTCACAAATACCTCATAGGAAGGCAGTTCACATTAAGGACGGATCACGCTGCCTTAAAATGGCTACTTCAGTTTAAAAACCCAGAGGGGCAAGTCGCAAGATGGCTCGAGCAACTGCAGGAGTTCGATTTTATAATAGAGCATCGTAGTGGAAAGGGGCATAGTAATGCAGATGCTTTGTCGCGACGGCCTTGTGTGAACGATTGCAAGCACTGCTTACGAAATGAAGAACGTGAGGCTGTAAGGCTTGTAAGAATCGATGACAATATGAAGAGAGCCCAAGAAGAAGATGACGACTTACGACCGATACTGGACTGGAAGCGCAATGGAATCCGACCTCAGTGGAGTGACGTCTCATCTTACGGACCAGTCACCAAAGGTTATTGGGCCCAGTGGGACAGTCTATCCTTGGAAAATAGCGTCCTATGTAGAAGATGGGAATCCAACGATGGTAAAGTGGTAACCATGCAAGTAGTAGTACCACGAAGTCAGGTGACCCCCATATTGAGGCAAATTCACGATGGTGTTTCCGGTGGTCATCTAGGAGTAAAGAAAACCCTGCTGAAGGTTAGACAGCGGTTCTACTGGTTGGGTTGTAGAGAAGATGTGGAGAACTGGTGCCGTAAGTGTACTGCTTGTACGTCAGTAAAAGGCCCACAGACACGAAGCAAGGGTAAGCTGAAGTTATACAACGTAGGAGCACCCTGGGAACGCATTGCCATTGACGACGCAGGACCGTTTCCAATGACTGAGGAGGGCAACAAATACATTGTAGTAGTACAGGATTACTTCACCAAGTGGCCTGAAGTATTCGCGACGCCAAATCAAGAAGCGACTACGGTGGCAAAGAAACTGGTTAATGAAGTGGTCTGCCGCTACGGTGTACCAATGGAGATTCATTCAGATCAAGGAAGGAACTTTGAATCTTCTCTCTTCCAAGAAATATGCAATCTCCTTGGCATTCATAAAACACGTACGACTCCCGCTCATCCACAGTCGGATGGTATGGTTGAAAGATTTAATCAGACCTTGGAAAATCACTTGGCAAAAGTCGTGGAAGACCATCAGAGAGACTGGGACCGCTACATACCCCTATTCCTAATGTCTTATAGATCTGCTGTACACGATAGTACAAGATTCACGCCTGCAAAAGCGAATTTCGGAAGAGAAATGAGACTGCCAATTGATGTGATAACCGGCGTGCCACCTGATAAACCAAAACCCATTACGGATTTCGTGAGCGATCTTCAAAACCAGTTGGAGGAAGTACACCAGAGGGTGCGGGAGAATAGTCTTAATACTAGCATAAAGATGAAGACTAGATACGACCGCAATGCAAATGCCAGTGGTTTTGAAGAAGGATCCCTCGTATGGCTCCATAACCCTCTTCGCAGAAAAGGGAAGTCTCCTAAACTTCAAGCCCGGTGGGAGGGGCCCTATACTGTCGTCACTAAGATTAACGATGTGACCTATCGCATTAAGAAAGGATTAAGAGGAAAACCGAAGGTAGTTCACATAGATAGATTGGCGCGATACCACGGAGATAATGCTCGGGACGAGCATAACTAAGAGGGGGGTAATGTTACGGCTTGAACATAAAGAAATGGAAAAAACAACATCTTTCTCGAAATTTCCAGGACCGTCCGAAAAAATCGTGAATTTATCATAGTGCAGTCGTGTGACGTATAATCTTAGGTTCAACGACACACACATAGAAAGTCTTATCGCTAAAACTGTCAGCAAACAATAGGCCATAAATTAAACGTTCCCCTCGTTTTAAAAAGCGATGACGTAAATTGTTTACAAGATGTTAGGAGTTCCTGGACCTTCCAGAGATTTCGGGATCGAGTCATTTAGGTATATAAGGGAGCTGAGTTGCGAGACGAGTCAGTTAATAATTCGAAAGCGAAGCGACAACAAGAAGCGAAATAAGAGAGGAACAAAAAGTGTTATTCTGCAAGTATCTACACAGGGTGATTCTGAGAGCATATTCGGTGAACGATTTATGTGTTTTGTTTTGTTATTTTTTTTATTTTAATTTCTACTAGCTGAGTACGAATAAATTACTTTTGAGTGACACTACGGCATCTTATTACCCACGAACGTAACAATATTATAAATATGAAAGTTTGTATGTTTGTTACTCACTCACGCAAAAGCGGCTGAACAGATTTGGATGAAACTTGGCACACAGGTAATTTATAACCTGAATTAACACACAGGATACCAACAGAACACACAGGATTTATCTCGGTAAAACCTAATTCTGAAGTTCACGCAGACTAAGTCGCGGGGAGAAGCTGGAGTTTCTGCGTAGAAGACCAGATCGTGTATTGAAATCATTGACTTATACAGATTTTGAACCTGCGCAGGCGACGGATGAAAAATCGAAAATCATTTTTTGTTTGATAATAAATCAATATAAATATATACTTTTAACCTGTGCGTATGTAAGTTCCCATACACGCTACGACCTGGCCAGGCGTAATATGCACAAGTTAACCTCGTCGGTGTACTGTAGCGTGTGTGGCGAGCGTAAGTTTTGAAAAGTCAGTGGAGCATATTTCAAGCTGGTTTAATATTACAAAGAAAAATAATGCAGTGAGTCAGTCTAGTAATAATGTGTTTCACATTTATAGCACACAATTTATCACATAGCAATTACTTTCAGAAATATCTTTGTATAGTTTATCTTATCTTACTTTTTAATTTATTTTTTACTGTTGGCCATGTTATTTTCACACGTCTTCTGACATCTTTTTTCTTTCACGATGCTTCGTTCGATTCTAAATATCTGTGAAATTTTAGAAGTTCAATTCATAAATAGATGAATAATAAGAGTAAATGTAATATGAACTAGATTCAATAAATGAATCTTGTAAACTGGACCTATAAATAAAGATCTTACTTAGAGACTAAATAAGAGTAAAGCAAATTAACGTTTTCAAATTTGTTTATTATCACTAAAATAATATGTTTAACTTGTTACTTAAGTTTAATCTAACTAATACCAGAAGTTATTACTAAATCTGTAGAGTTTTTTTTTCAAATTTCCTGTTAGACCTCATATATAAAGGACTAGCGACCGGGCCCGGCCTTCACGGGTGCAATGCTGATACTAAATATACCTATTACAGAATGTCCTTATAAACAACGTCTACAGTTTTTTTGTCATTAGACAATACAAACATGTTTTGTTTAAAGGTTACTCTTGAAAGAGCGACATATCATTGACCATGGTATATAGGGCCGGTACAGCCGCACTTCCCTACATTTTAAATCTGTAATATCTTCGGTAATGTTCATTTAAATTACATGCTGTAAAGAGCTATATTGATCTATATTAAATGGACAATGTACTTAATTGGATAAGGATTAATGCTATATTGCTTAAAATCATTTCGTAAATAAGCCATTTTTTTCCCGTAAAATGTAAAGGATAAAAAATTGTTATTGTGGGTTATCCTTAAGAGAAAGACATATACAATCGCGTACTTTTTTGTTGACCGTTTTAAGGTGTACAATACTGTAGTACATTATTTTGATTTATCTCGTGGGGTTCAACCAGCGTTTGCAATGTAAGCGCAAAAGATGTGTTTATTTACGACATCACATTAGAAACCTCTAAATTTATCAGTATTTCTTTTCAATATTATGCATGTATTATACATATAAACCTTCCTCTTGAATCACTATCTATTAAAAAAATCGCTTAAAAATCCGTTGCGTAGTTTTAAAGATTTCAGCATACATAGGTACGGACAGAGACAAGCGACATTGTTTTATACTATGTAATGATGATACTGAAAATGAATATGAATTTTTTTTGTCTGTCTGTTTGTATCTTTGGTTTTAACTCAAAAACGGCTTGTACGATTTGTTTTTTGAAATCGTAAAAAAAACTGTATTCATTCTCAACCGATTTCGTACACGAGAAGTATAATGTCATTCTACAGTTGATACGCTATAAAAACTATCAATGATACTCTTGAAAATCGTAAAGAAAGATAATTCTCTACGTATTTTATGAAATTGTGTACACAGGAAGTATATCTTATTCCTCAATTGAAAGGTTATAAGAATTGTTAATAATATTAGTAAAAATTATATTTAAAGACGAAAATAATTACTTCATTATAATTGTGTGCGGGGCCGCGGGTCACATTTAGTAACATATACAAATTACAATCAGTATAGAGTACCTATATATTGGAGAGTATTGAAATAAATTGTGTATAAGCGAAGATCACCTTGTTAAAAAAACACGTAAATATGCTGAATTTGTGTCGTCATTCAGTCTGTGTGCAAAACGTACGTAAGTACCTAATAGGAGCCTCGGTATTGAAATTTAGATTTGTTTACGTTTCTAAATCTTTGCTTTGTATTCGAACTCGGTTTAAATGAGCAATTTTTTATAAAGAATAGACAGTCACAGTTCGATGTGCTTATTTAATATGTTATTTATTAGTTTGCATTTTATATTTTTAAATTTTCAATAACCTTATTTCCTTTGATCAATTTTACTTGGTTTATAAGAGTAATTTATTATAAACAATAGTACATGTATTATTAAAGCTGACTATCAATGTATTCTTTGTAAATAACTGGCTGTTAAGAAACTGGCGTGTAGTTTGTTTAAATAATTTATGAACTTTAAATTTTATTCTATGATTAATTCATTGTTATTCAAAGTGTTATTATTGTTATTATACTAGTAGCTCGGCAAATCGACGGTACTGTCTCTGATAGTAAGCACAGTACAAACTAAAAACAATGACAACCACCGAGAAATCGATAATCTATCGGCGGATCCATCTTGCCATCCTCTCTGCATTTGGATATACACTAGTTGATCTCCAAACGCGACAAACCGAGAGAATAACTGTGATGGGTATATCAAAGTGGTTATCGCTATTCATCATTATCATTTCAGGCGAAAGACGTCCACTGCTGGACATATGCCTTCCCCAAAGATCGCCACAACGACCGGTCCCATGCTGCCCGCATCCAGCGGCTTCCCGCAACCTTTACCAGGTCGTCGGACCACCTTGTGGCGGGTTTGCCCACGCTGCGTCTTCCGGTACGTGGCCGCCACTCGAGAACTTTTTGACCCCATCGGCCATCTGTTCTACGAGCTACGTGGCCCGCCCACTGCCACTAAAGTCTAGCTATTCTTCAGGCTATGTTGGTGACTTTCGTCTTGAGACACTGCGGTATCTTGGACGAGAATATGTTACGTAGCTTCCCGAACGCTGCCCAGCCGAGTTGGATTCGACGATTGACCTCTTTCTCGAAATTGGATCTACCTAACTGGATTGTGTGTCCCAGGTAAACATAATCTTCAACAATTTCAAGCGTATAGTCTCTGATCTTCACGGGAGTTGGCGCTACACGGACGTTCGACATAATCTTCTTCTTGTCCATGTTCATTCTAAGACCAAATCGTTCAGAGGCTTTACTGAGGTCATCGACCATCGCACGTAGGTCCTCCATGGTCTCGGCCAAGACTACTATGTCGTCGGCAAACCGAAGGTGGGTGATGTACTCGCCGTTTTTGTTGATGCCTAGTCCTTCCCAGTCCAGAACCTTGAAAACATCTTCCAGTGCAGCGGTGAACAGTTTAGGAGAGATAACATCTCCTTGTCTGACTCCCCGCCGCAACAAGATAGGTTTCGAGTTCTGATCTTGCAGTCGAACTGACATAGTGGCGTTTTCATACAAACACTTCAACACTTCGATGTACCGGTAGTCTACTTGGCACCGCTGGAGAGACTGTAGTACAGCCCGGGTCTCAATCGAATCGAAGGCTTTCTCGTAGTCCACAAACGCTAAACAAAGGGGTAGGTTATACTCTTGGGTCTTCTGTGTAACCTGCCGTAATGCGTATATGTGGTCTACGGAACTGAAGCCCTTTCGGAAACCGGCTTCTTCGGGAGGCTGGAAGTCGTCGAACTTTCAAGCGAGACGGTTCGTAATAACTCTCGAAAACAGCTTAAAAGTGAGATGGGCCTATAATTCTTCAATAGGGTATTGTCACCCTTTTTGTTCCATGCCTGCGACGTTTTACCTTCGTAGATAACGGAATTGAACAATTTCTGAAGAGCCCTCAATACTGGTTTACCACCCGCCTTCAATAGGATCAAGCCCGGTAAAGCTGTAAAAGCCGCAAAGGCTCCAGGGCCCCTAAGGCTAACAGCATAGTCAGTTCAAAAAAAAAACCTTCAATAGTTCGGCTGTGATTCCGTCATCTCCGGGAGCTTTGTTGTTTTTAAGCTGTTTGAGAGCCATAATAATCTCGTACAAGCTGACGTCCGGGATGTCTTCTGTGTAGTGTCCATTTAGACTAGTTCTTGGGTCTTTAGCTAGATTCGTAACGGGTTTTATTGCGTTGATGTGTATAACTGTCCATAGAACTTCTCGACCTCTCTCAAGAGCTCGGGTTTGGAAGACACGATTCTGCCGTCGTCAGTCTTCAGCTTTAGCTAGCTTTGCCCAATTGTCAGATCTTTTGCGAACATTTGGAGCCTTTGTTTCACTCTATCGCCTCTTTAATGCGATTCGTATTAAATTGGCGTTTAGTTGAGTACAAATCCCTACCATCCCGTTTGATTACTGGATATAATTGTCCTATCCTACCAACCAGCAAGAAATAATAACAATATCGTCGAAAAGGACAGGAAGTAACTCGAAAAGTGACTGACATGTGGACGGTGAAGATCTCGAAGCTTCTATTTGAGGTAGGTAGGAATAAATTTGAGGTAGGGGACAGATAAATTTATTTGGAGATTTCGCTCTACTTGGGGCAGTCCGACTAGTGGAATATCTCCACCCTACAGAAGATCGTAGTCAAATGACCTAGAGTTGTGATCCTGCGGTGAGTAGGGTTTCCAGATCTCTTTGGGGAAGGGTGGGTTCAAAAATTTCTTTGGAGATTTCTCTTGAACTGGGGCAGCCGGACTGGTGGTATACCTCCACCCTGCAGAACCTTGTGATGTTTCCTGCGATGATCATGGTTTCCAGAGCTCCTTGGGGTAGGAGGGTTCAAGGTCGGCAACGCGCTAGGGGTACCTATGGTATTATAAGCGTCCATAAGCTACAGTAGCCGTTTACCATCAGGCGGGCAGTATGTATGTTTGCTACAATTGTAGTTTAAAAAAAATTGGTCCAGGGTAGTTAAGGATAACAGAATAGTAAGATCAAAAAAAAAAATGAAGCTATGGTAATTGAATTATCTATCAGTCCATGATATTGCTGGCTTCCATATCAGATTGGAGTTTTATCGTAGTTCACTTTTTTATAGTAACAAAGTGACGTTACTGTGCCTGATGCTAAGCACACACACAAAAACAATGGCGACCATCGAGGGTTCAGCAATACATTGACGGTTGTCGCTCGCGGTTACTGGTTGTACACTAGCTGATCCTAAAATGCCATAAACCATAAGAGTTGTGTGGTCGTTAGTTACCACCTCCGCATTAATAGGTCACTCGTAGTATTAAATAAATTCTAGGCAACTTTAAGAACAAGTGTATTGCAAGAATATACAGATAATAAATTAAAGGATTGTAATGGCGGCGAGACGACTACAGTGCGCTAGAGCAGTGTTGCCAGACAAAAATTTCAAAATCCAGGAAATAAGAGCAAAAAAATAAAACATATTATTTTGCGTTTTTTTTTTACTTTAAAACCAAAAGAATTTGTGTTTCTTAATACGTACGACAATAACTCTGGTACGAAATTTATTTCTTCTAAAAGAAACCATGTATCGGCTTACTGACTTGTGATTTGCTATACCCCCAATGACGTACCTCCTAGCGCCAAATTTTGTGTTAAGCTTGCTAGCCCCCAGCAGGTACACTACTTACTTAGTTTCGATGAAGGAATTTCAGGAATTATCTAATTTAGTCAAAATGCTACCAACAATAATAATTTTTTTTTTGTTTATACTTTCTTTGAAACTTGTTTTCAGCCAACCTTTCAATATGTATTTCTTTTTTCAGTCATTAATATAAAATGAACAATAATTTTATTTTCTTTGTCTGAGTCTTTTACGTATTCACTTCAGAATCAGACATTGTAAATATCTAAACTCAATATAACTCAAAATTATATTATTCTTCTACAGTTAAAAATTATTATATGCAAAATTTAAATGTAACCTAAGACGTATCAAGTTGTACCATAAAAGTACATATTTAATTTAGACGTGTAATACGAGTATTGGCGGGTAAAGGTCTTTCCTGTACGCATGTGCAACAACAAGATACTACAGGACCGGTAATGGAAAAGGCTTATTGTAAAAACACTCTTATTCCATTGAGTTAGGATATGTTATATATTTTTAAAACCTAACACTGTTAGAAATTCTTCTTCTTTTTGTTTTGGCGTCGCAATAAGCACTTGCCAGTGTCAATGTGTTTGTTTTCGTAGTATTTTTTATATTCAAAGTTGGTCCAACAAGATGGTGGCACTCTTGTTAGAACTATCTAGGGCGTTTTTGTGATATCTCAAAATGCATGCTTTCAGTTAATATTTACAATCCACTTCACAAACACAGAATAACCAAACTATATCACGCAAAATGCCACCAATATTACATAATATATGTTCAAAGAACCTAAGTTAATGAATTAAAAATGAAAACCACAACATGGCAGCTCACGATCCTGCCAAAATAACCCTGTTGGAAATTGTTGTTTCTGTCGGAAGACTTCGATACGTTCCTTGTTACGCATATTTCATTCATATGAAAAATTCGTAAATATTTATTTGAAAAACCAAATATCAGGTGACATATAAATAAAATCAGTAGATCAGAAGAATTGTAGAAAAATCAGGAGGTCTGGAAACACTGCGCTAGAGTTATCTCGCTCTGAACGTAGGCGCACGTCGCATCGCGCTCGGTACCGTGAGCCGCGTTGGTGGTAGCATGACGTCACATGTTGTACCGCGGTATAAACTGCGTTAACGAAGCTGATAGTACACTACAGAGTAACTGTTAATGGGTTTATAACCACGAGCATGGTGTTTTTTTTTTCAATCTGACTATACTGTTAGCCTTAGGGGCCTTGGAGCCTCTGACAGCTTGTACAGCTTCACCAAGCTTGGGTACATGGTGGTTGCGACCCAGTCAGATAAACATCCCTGCCACCCTGTTTGATTAATGAATATACACTAGCTGATCCCGGAACGCGATATGTCTTAAGCATGTTACTACGGTGGTCACACTCCAGTCGGACATACTCGTAATTACCGTGTCAGTGAACCTAGTCAACCCACACTCATGACCCTTGTTACCAGCCGATGTAATCATCATGAAATACGAGTATATTACCTAAGTAATAATAATAATATTATTATTAGTATATTAGTATTAGTATATAAGGTATTTAATTGGTTGCAGTTACGGTTAGGCACGGATAAGACATTTTATCAGATATCCGTTAATGTCGGATAAAATTATGGATTAAGTTATAAGGATTAGTTATGGATATTACATTTTTCAAAGAATTGTATTCAGAGAGAAAATAGGTAATACAAAAATATTTGTAGGTGAAAAATGTTAACTTTATTTTAGACTAGCTGATACCCGCAACTTCGTCTGCAGTGTGTGTTATATTAACAATATGTTTTATGCATACCGCTGAACGCGATAAAAATAAAAATATCTTATAAAAATCGTAGTATCTTAAAACTTTAATAACTTTTTATTAAATAAAGACATAATGATATATTTTTTTGGATAAGGACCAAGTATCTATTTAGTAAAACAAAAAATTAATTAATTAAAACCTATGCAGTAATTACTGCGTGATGCGCGCAAAACGGTAAACCTCAGTAATTTTAGTTATATAGATAATTATTAATTAAATTTTAAATCATTATTGGTATTAGACCACTGTAAAGTTACGGTTTAAATATTGTTTTATTTGGGATATCAAATAGTGACCTCGTTAATACCGAAGAAGACCCGCCCTCCTTTAATTTTAGAAGCTTAGAACTAAGGAACTAATGAGGAACTAATTAAAATTTTCATTGTACTAAACTAACATAGGATATTCCTTTCAGGATAAGCAGAAGTAGTGGGGACAATTCTATTCACGTAATGCTTGTATTTTATGCATAATAAAATATATTACACCAAATATTTTGGCAAGGGCAAAATTCTTTTGAATTTTGAAGTGAAACTTCTTATGCGACTTCCAAGCGTTAAACGTTAAATGTTAAACGTTTAACGCACATTATCGGTCTCTCCTCTTTGTGTGAGCCAGAGCGAGAGAGTAAATGTCGGTGTGTATGTATATTGCACACTGTTTAAATAAATTAGAAAATGTCTTTTAAAATGAAGTTTCACTTCTATCGTGTGTGAATCGCACACACACTTTTTTTTTGCTTCTTTTAATGCCTTGAAAAGGTTACGGATTCTCAAAACGGTGGAAGATATTTATACTACTAATGTGGCAAACACGCGAACGGCACGCTTGATGGTAAGCGGCTACCGTAGCCTATGAACACTTATAATACCATAGGTATCAACTTGCGCGTTGTCGACCTTGAACCCTCTTCCCAAGGATCTCTGGAAACGCTACTCACCGCAAGAACACAGCACGAGGTTAATTAGCTGCGATATTCTGTAGGGTGGAGGTATACCACTAGTCGGACTGACCCAAGTAGAGAGAAATCTCCTAAATAATTTCTCTGTGCCCTACCTTTCTTTGAACCCACCCTTCCTCAAGCCGCCCCTCGAAAGGGGCCCCGATCTCCCACCCGCGTTCGATAGCGACGATAAGGCAGAATGCCTTGCCGCAAGCTTGGAGAGCCAGTGCTCTCCAAACTGCGACAACGTAGACACTGCCCACATCGAAACTATCGAGACCGCCGTTCAGGAACTAACGACGATTCCCCCCGCGGAAACGTTAAACCCGGTCACGCATGACGAGATTTGTTCTGTTATTAAAGGCCTTAAGCCTAGAAAGTCCCCAGGCCCCGACAGTATCAGGAATGAAGTACTTAAACTTCTTCCCGATCACCTCATAGCTCTTTTGGTCTGCATCTTCAATGTAGCCATAGCCCACTGCTATTTTCCAGCCGTCTGGAAAAAAGCTATAGTTATAGGTATTCACAAGCCCGGCAAAAAAGCTTCGCTTCCCGATAGCTATCGCCCGATCAGCCTTTTAAACACACTAGGGAAACTTTACGAGCGGCTCCTTCTGAACCGTCTCAAAACCGTTATAGATATTAAAAATCTATACCCTCCCGAACAGTTCGGTTTTCGCGCCCGACACTCGTGTACACATCAAGTGCACCGCCTCACGGAGCACATCACGAGCAACTTTGCCAAAAATAGTATCGCCCCCGCCCGTACGCTTGCGGTCTTTTTCGACGTAGCTAAGGCCTTCGATAAGGTCTGGCATGCCGGACTAGTCCACAAGCTACATCAATTAGAAGTCCCGGATAGGTTAGTTCATCTAGTTCACGATTTTCTACGCGACCGCACCTTCCACTACCGAGTGGAAGGAGTACTATCTACCGCCCACCCTATACGCTCAGGCGTCCCGCAAGGTTCCATTCTGGCGCCTTGCCTTTTCAATCTGTACGTCAGCGACCTCCCGAAGCCCCCCGGGGTCGAGGTAGGGCTCTACGCTGACGACACAGTCATATATGCGTCAAACAGACACAGAAAAAATCTCGCCTGCGCAGTCCAACGTGCCGTAACCACTCTCGGGGAGTGGTTTCGAACGTGGCGAATAGCTATTAATCCGGTAAAGAGTGCCGCGATAATGTTCGAACCGCATACATGCAAACTACCACGCACGGTAGGACCCCTCTCATTATTCGGTACGAATATCCCTTGGGCCACCAAGACTAAATATCTGGGTGTCACCCTCGACTCGAAGCTTAACTTCAACGCACACGTTACTATAGTCAGGAATAGGGCCATCTGGATCCTTTCCCGCTTGCGACCCTTGCTCAGTTCGGTAAGCAAAATGTCCTTAAGACATAAGCTCACACTGTACAAGATGTGCGTCCGTCCGATCTTGACATATAGCTGCGCCGCGTTCGCACATATGTCCAAACATAACTTTGCCCGCATGCAAAGAGTCCAAAATCGGTTTCTCCGTCGCCTGCTTGACCCTCCAGCCTTCGTTAGGAACATGGACCTGCACAGGGACATGAGGCTTCCCTCGATAGAAGCTTATGTGAAATTTCTCACCAGGAGATACTTCGATAGCGCTTCGAATCATCCCAACCCGCTCGTAAAATCCACCGTGAACTACGTCCCAGACAACTCGATCCCCGTTGCCAAACGTTATAAACGCCGTCCGCGAAATCTCTTTGTCGATCCCGATGACGACATCGAGAACGCTAACAATTTCTACACGTCCGCTCCCGCAACATATGCGTGCTCGCGCCCACGCCCGCGAAACCACCGTTCCCTCCGCAGGGGACGTACGGTTAACTTCGCTCCCGCACACCCGCCACGACCTCTGCGGCAACTCAAGCCTAGGTCCGATCCATCGGCATGGAGCCCTTGAGCCAAGCAGCCGCTCGCGCGATACAAGTGACTCTACAATCACTAGCTTTCACAGCCATACATGACACTGCATTATACACACATGCACAACACACATAGGTACATAGGTTCTGTAAGGGACCTTTTTTTTTTCTTTTTTTGCCTAGTTAGATTAGACAAAAATTTTCAGACCACTAAATACACATACACATGTTCCTTCCCTCCTCCCAGGGGGCAGAAACATGTATATATGTATAGTTAGTTTAGATCGAATTACGGATAGGGAATTAGTCAGATCGCGACTTAATTGCATACGCGGCGCTCGCCCCCAAGCCCGGTAAAGCTGTAAAAGCCGTAAAGGCTCCAGGGCCCCTAAGGCTAACAGTAGAGTCAGTTCAAAAAAAAAAAAAAAAAACCTTCCTCAAGGAAATCTGGAAACCCTACTCGAACACTACTGGAACACTACCCTAGGTCATTTGGCTGCGATCTTCTGTAGGGTGGAGGTATACCACCAGTTGGACAGCCCCAAGTAGAGAGAAATCTTGAAAGAAATCTATCTGTGCCCTACCTCAAATTTATTCCTACCCATCTCAAATTAGAGGCTTTGACAGCTTCGCCGTCCACAAGTCAGTCACTTTTCGAGTTACTTCCTGTTCTTTTCGACGATATTGTTATTATTTCTTGCTGGGCGGTAGGATAGGACAATTATGTTCGATTGGATCGCTACTACCATACACCAGGTGTAACGCCCACAATATTTGCACGCTTAGGCTGTGTATATCCAGTAATCAAGCGGGATGGTAGGGATTTGTACTCAACTGAATAGCGACAACCACTATGATATACCCATCACAGTTATTCTTTTGGTTTGTCGCGTTTGGAGATCAGCCTATGTATATCCAGCTGCAGAAAGGCTTGCAGGATAGCAGGACAACGGCGACCGCCGATGGATTATCGATCTCTCGGTGGTCACCGTTGTTTTTGGTTTGTACTGTGCTTACTATCAGAAACAGTACCGTCAATTTGCCGATCTACTAATATAATAATAATAACACTTTGAATAACAATGAATTAATCATAGAATAAAATTTAAAGTTCATAAATTATTTAAACAAACTACACGCCAGTTTCTTAACAGCCAGTTATTTACAAAGAATACATTGATAGTCAGCTTTAATAATACATGTACTATTGATTATAATAAATTACACTTATAAACCAAGTAAAATTGATCAAAGGAAATAAGGTTATTGAAAATTGAGAAATATAAAATGCAAACTAATAAATAACCTATTAAATAAGCACATCGAACTGTGACTGTCTATTCTTTATAAAAAATTGCTCATTTAAACAGAGTTCGAATACAAAGCAAAGATTTAGAAACGTAAACAAATCTAAATTCCAATACCGAGGCTCCTATTAGGTACCTACGTACGTTTTGCTCACAGACTGAATGACGACACAAATTCAGCATATTTACGTGTTTTTTAACAAGGTGATCTTCGCTTATACATAGTATATATTTCAATTCTCTCCAATATATACTCTACACAGTTACTCAGGTTGTGCAATTCCTGTGCACATTCTCCAAAGTGTAACCTGTAAAACACTGATAGGCATGCTTACATGCTACCGACAAGTCTGCGATCTAGGCGCTCAATAGAGTCTAAAACGGCCAACTGATTTGGTTTTGATTTGGTTATTTTTGATTTGCACTGCACTTACCCAGGCACTTTGCCGTGCTAATAAATAAGCCGTGGATTAAGAAGTTACCCAAAATGATAGATTTTTTTTAGCGATCTAATTATACCGTTAGCCTTAAGCGCCTTGAAGCTTCAGAAGGCTTTTACAGCTTCACCGATATTGAAATGTTTGATGATGGAAGATGTCAAAAACTCTTAACATTAAATTCCACAGACTCGAACTTGGCAATTTTTTATTAACTGTGATGTGTAGTTTAGAACACGGAATTAGATGACATATTCTTTATTTTATTGTAAGTGGTCAGATAATAAAAATATATATTACTTTTTCGTACGACATAATCCACTTTAAAAGTAATAAAAGACACTACAATGCTTTTACGATTGACGCATAAAATCATTATTTACCTACCTATAGAATTTTTAAAGCGACCGCTAGCTATAAATATCTGATCGGCCTGGCAGCCACCACCAAGGTCCCAGGTGACCGCCACTCGTCTAAAAATATGTTGTACACGCTCAATGTGAGATTTATAGCCTTCATTACCACATTTACGCTTGTTGGACTAAATTAATTATTATCTTTAAAGTTAAATGCACTTATTTTGGTTTATAAATGTGTTGATAGAGGTTTTATATTATTTGGTTTTTGTTACAAAATATTACAGGTTTTTTTATATCTTGTTTTAGCATTTGAGTCTGATGGTATGTGTGTGATATGGCGACAATATGACACTACAAGTGGGTATAACAAATGTAACTGTTTTAACAAAATATTATGTTAATTTCACGTGGATTGAATATTTTTGTAATCTTTAGAGTTCAAATGACGGTTTTACAAGTTTTTTTGGCAGGCTAAAATTCATGTTTTAGTTATTTTTTTTAATTTACTACCTACACTTGTTAATTTACACATATTAATTATATAGTATACCAAAACATATCACGTAAATTGCCACCAATATTACATAATATAGGGCCAAAATAACGTAACTTTATGAATTACAATAAAAACCACAACATGACAGGTTGAAACGGCAAATGTAGCAAAATTAATACATTGTTATGTAAGTAAATAATATAAATGGCAATAATAATTTAAAAATATATCTACTGTCTAAAAATAAAACAATATTGTTACGATCGGAGCAAAAATAGAAAAGAAACATTATTCTCGAAATATCTGGAATCGTCTAGAATGTACTCGAAACATTGAGATAGGTACTAAAAACACAACAGTTCATTCACAAATTGAAAGCTTATCGCTTCGATTACGTAATCCGACAAACAATAGCCTAAAAATACAACACAATGATATAAAGTACGAGGCGTTTCTAGTGATTTTGACCCTCCTTTTATTTTTAATATTTAAGCGAACCATGTTCCAGAGCTGTTACAGGTATCGGTGTAGTCAGTTCGAAAAAAAAAGAGCTAGGACAGTTCTGTTTTGGACAACGAAGTGGAAACAAGCGATAAAAAGGCCATAGAGAGATATATATATATATATATATATCCTGTAAGTAAGTTCACAGTATAGTGAAGATCAGTACAGTGAGTTTGTTTGAATTTTATTTCGTCCAGTATGAATAAATTATTTACGTGAAATATAACGGTATTTTTTTACCCACGGATGTAACAATATTTTGTAATATTTTCGGTTTTGTTCGGATATTCTCAAATTCTAAATACGCCTACAGATATTCCGTAACTATAATAACTGTACCTGTTATGTAAGGTATTCACTTATATTATTTGTACTCAATTGGCATTGGTCGAACGAACGATTAATAATAAAGATGAATGACATCATACTTTATAGTCTTTGGTCGTCACTTTTGTCACTGTACAAATAAAACAACTCTGTATAGATAAATTTTCCACAGCTGATTCTATCATTCTACGGATAGAATTATAGCGATAACACATTTTTAATTTCATAACTTGAGTCTATTGTATTGTAATGAACTCGATGAGTAAAAGCTCATGTCCGATACTGAAAAAGAGAATACTATAGGTTTTTACAATTTAATTTTAAAATTTACAAATGTTTTACGTCTCTTTTATATTTACTTAAATTCGTTTCAAAAAGGAGAACATAAAAAAAGGAATTCTCCCAAATAAACAAGCCAAATTGAGAACTTTTATTCGTTTTTTATTTGGGAATGTTTATCTGGCAAATATTTTGCGAAGTTATTTAATGGTTATTTTTTGAAGTTTTTTAAACTGTGATTTCAATGCAATGCTGTGCTAAGTAGTACGCCTACAGAAGGCTGAATATATTAAGACAACATTCTGTAGATTTTTAATTCATGTACTTATAAGTCAAGAAATAGATTTACTCAATTATAACAACATACTATTGTGTTGACGAAATATTTTAGGCAACGAAAAATGCATAAGAAATTAAAAAAGAACACATACGTTTGAACGGTAATTATAAGAGGAAACTGCGTATATTAATATATAAAGGTTATTGGCTAATGGTCTACATCATAGCATTCAAACATTTTATTGCTGAACGATAGTAATAAATCGATTACGATCAATTTTAATGATCATGATCCACATAATGACCAACTACATAGGTTAATGCAGTATTATAAATCTATGATTATATACAAATCGTATTCTACCCATTTATAATATTACCTATAATGGGGAGACTTCGACGGTCACCAAAGAGACCGTTGCATAGAGTGTGCGTTGCACAAATGGCTGTGAAGCGTACCATGCTCGGTATTAGAAACTAAACTGTAGAACCATCTCCCGGCCAATAAGTTCCCTCCTTCTTACGACATCGGGTCCTTCAAGCGTAACGTGAAGAGATACTTATGCAGGCCGGCATGACAGCGGCATGGATTTCGATCTCTCGGTGGTCGCCATTGTATTAGGATTGTACTGTGCCTACCATCAGGGACAGTACAGTCAATGTGCCGCAACACTATAAAAAAAAACTTCCATTCAGGGTGGAATTAAATTATAATTTAGGATGTTGTACTCTAATGTTATATTTATTATTAGCTATGCCTGCGACTTCGTCCGCGTGGAACTTAGGGTATGAAAAGCAACTATTAAAAAAAACATAAGCGTAATGAAATTCCACATCGGCATTTTAACCGCGTTCCGTGCCTGTGAATGCGTGTATGTTTCTGATTACTAAGACGCAGCATGGTACTCACGGTTAGCAGTCAGCCTTGCCTCACACTGTGTGAACGTCTCTAATTCCGAGACACAGCGTGACACTCGCGCTACACACAAAATTATATATACAATATACGTACCTTCTTTTTTATATATACACAATTTAAATGAAATTTATACACCATGCAAATGTATATAGGTGAAACAATGTATCTTCAATGTTACTACAGAGTATAAACTACAGTCATACCAAAATTCATCAAATTCGGTTTAGTACCTAGTTTCTGCATGATGGGCGTACAAATTAACAGATACCAGAGATAACAGATTTTTTTTAAACTGTCATAATGTCTGTCCATGTCTCTAAAGCATGTATTTTTGCACACTGTATATTTTAAAATTATCGCGGCAATTTTAACAAGGATAATCGCTATTCTCCATCTACGGTACCATTCACCGAAGTAGGTCTATGGTCCGTTGAACGAGACATACGAGGTTGGTTCTGTTCCTTTTTGAGCTATATATAACTGTGTCATCAGCGTACATTCCTACCTCTACTCCCGGGAGTCGAGGGAGGTCACTGGTGTACAGATAGAAAAGGCAAGGCGCCATAATGGAGCAATTCTGGCCTGCAACATAACAAAGTAAAGGAAATCGAACCATGTAAATAAAGAGTAGAAAATGCTGTTACGAAATTTTGGTCTATTCTTTTTTTTATCGTTATAGGTTTGGCGTAGTGGCCACAATCTCACTCATGTTAAGTGGCGATGTGATCTAAGATGATAACACGCTAAACCTAGTGGAAGACTGGCTCTCAAGTGCAGCTGCCGGAACACACCTATTGGTGCTTGGCGACAGATTTTTAACTTTAGGGTGGTAGCTAGCCAGGCGGGCATTGGAAAAAGCCCTACCACTATGCTATGGTTTCCTCTCGATGTTTTCCTTCACCGAAAGATCAGGTTCAGGATTCGAACTCACGTCAATCGACGTGTAGCGTCGTATACGCTACCACTGAGCCATTGTTGCGGAGACCGATCACGACCGCCGGCGGGAACGGACGTGTTTACGACTGTTCTCTGCCGCCTTTGTGAAGTTTTACGACCGACCGGCCTTGCTGCACACCTGCATCGCACCTGCGCCGCACCTGCGTATCGCCGTCTCGCTCGCACCCATTGTGTCGCGCTACACAACCATAAAACTGCTCTTTTAAGAGCAAATTGTTTCTATTCGACGAAATCCACACTTTAGTGGTCACTTGCCTGATACCTGACGGTGCCAACGAAAGCAAGTGGGTGCGTGACCCAAGCGCCCCTCGGTTGCCTCCTTCAGAGGCAAACGATAGTACTTGGTCGGGCTCAGGAATCTTGGCCCTTGATAGAGTCATAGTCAAGCCCTGAGTGTCTCCTTCCCACCCTTCCGATCCTGCTACACATCCATCCCCGAGTGTCTGTTTGGGCGTAGCTAGGTATTTATACCGGCTGCGTTCTCTGCCTCGGGCTTGATAGGGACCTCCACGTAGGGCCCGGTAGGTTCTTCTCCTGCGAGTCATTACACCGTGACCCGCAGGTCCCTTTGCACGGCTCGGGATAGCTGTTTAAATTCACTCGGCGCACCCCCCTGCCTCTCCGGCAGGGAGGTTTAACTTCACCCCCGCCCGCCCAACCGCCACCGCCGGAATGGCACACCAATCTGAGCTCGAACGCTTCAAAGCGTTCGCAACGACCCTGCATCCGTCGCTATGGACGGACTTTAATAGGGCCATCGCGGCCGTGCAACCTGCCGTCGTCATCGCTCAGGGCACCGAGCCCAACAGCGACCCCGCCGCGCCACAAGCGATAAACAAGAAGCCCGTCCCGCGCTCCCGCTCGACGGCACCCCGTGCTCACCGTCAGACGCCGTACAAACGGCCATCGTCGCGTTCGCGTTCCCCGGGCGTTCAAGCCACGACCCCAGCGCCCTCTGCGCTACCGACTAAGAATCAATTTTCTTCACTTGTCCCCGAAGCGGAGACACCGTCGCTTGTAGCAACAAACGACAGCTACTCTCCCGCTATCCCAGACCCCGAACCGGAGTCCAACGATATGGACACGGCAATACACACAGACAACGAGGGCTTCACCCTCGTCCAAAAAAACAAGCCCGCCAAACGGGCCTCGCGTTCGCGCCCAGAGTCTCCGGAGACTCAGTCGAGACCCCAAAAAGCGCAGCGAACCGGGCTGGATAGCCACGCCCCCCGCTCCGCAGCGCCCTCAGCGCCTGCCGGTACCTTTGCCGGCAGAAAGGCGCGTCGCCCGCCCCCCGTCACGGTCCAGAACAAATCGGTCTGGACAAAACTCTCAGAGAAACTGAGAGAACTCCGTATCCACTACACCCAGGCCAGTAACACGGCCAACGGTATCCGCGTCCAGGTTTCCACCTCGGACGAACACCGTCAATTTACCAGGTTGCTCCGGGACAGCAACCTCGAATATTTCACGTACTCCCTGGAGGAAGAACGTCAACTCCGGGTTGTAATCCGCCGCATCCCGGTGGAAATCACACCCGAGGAGGTCAAAACTGACCTCTTAGCCAAGGCCTTCCCTGTCCGCGAAGTGCACAGAATGCACGGCGGACAATCCAAAAACAGACCTCTCGACATGGTCTTAGTCATATTGGAACTGACCCCCGAGGGCAGAGCCATTTTTAACGTTAGGAAAGTGTGTGAGCTCTCCGGAATAGCCGTAGAGCCCCCACACAAGAACCGCAGTCCTCCGCAGTGTCACAACTGCCAGCTGTACGGTCATTCGGCACGCAACTGCCATCTCCGTCCCAGGTGCGTTAAGTGCCTCGGGGACCACGCGACGAGCGAGTGCTCGCGCACTCGTGAGTCGGCTACCCCTCCGAGCTGCGTGCTATGCGGCAACGAAGGTCACCCCGCGAACTATCGCGGCTGTCCCCGTGCCCCGCGCCCCACGCGCCCTACGCGACCCATCCGCCCTACGCGACACACCCCTCCTCAGAGGACACGTCCCGCCGTAGGACAACCAAAGCCCCTGCTCACGCCAGAGGCTTTCCCCAGCCTCCCGGGCGCCTCCAGCGCCCCGGTGGCAGCCGCCCCTGCGCTCCGCGCACCCCCTCCGGCCATGCGAGCTCCTCAAGCAGCATGGGTCTCCACTCCCCGCCCTCAGCCTCCTAAGGCTCAGGCCCCCCCGCCCGTCAACACGCGCCGCGGCGTTGACTACATGGTCATGCTCTTCCGCGAGCATGACCCTCAGGAAGTACTGGCGTACGAACAGTGCGTCGCTGAGTACGGTCCCGGCGAATCCATCAGGCGTTTCCCCCTGATGACAGCGACGCTAATGCGCCTGGCCCGTGCCGGGAAATAGATATCGGTTATCAATGGCACGCATTAAGCCTAGAAGCCTCAATATATCTTTTTTTAACGCGCGAAACCTCTTTCCACAACGGGACTTAGTATCCACCTTTCTTAGGGAACGGGAGATAGACGTGTTTCTAGTACAAGAAACACTTCTAAAACCCAGTAGGCGCGACCCTAAGATAGCAAATTACAATATAGTCAGAAATGACCGTGCCACCCTAGGAGGCGGCACGCTCATCTACTACAAGCGTTCCCTCTATTGCATGCCAATAGACCCTCCCGCACTTACCAATATGGAAGTGTCCGTCTGTAGAATAGGCATGACTGGCCATCCGTCAATCACGCTTGTCTCTGCATATCTCTCCCCGAATAAAAGACTCCTTCAGTCCGATCTGGAGGCGCTTTTTTCACTCGACCAATCAGTCATAATAGCAGGCGACCTCAATAGCGGTCACACCCTTTTCAACAACCCGCGCAACACCCGTAACGGGGTTATACTAGAACTATTATGCGACGTGCTCGGCTTTGATGTCATAGCACCGCTAGAGCCCACGCACTTCCAAGACAACTGTCAACCGACAGTACTTGACATAGCCCTCCTCAAAGGTGTCTCACCTCGGTTACGACTTATAGAAGTCGTACACGAACTAGACTCCGACCACCGCCCGGTTATCTTACAACTCGGGCAACCGTTCGACCCCAGTCCGCCAAAAGTCAAAATAGTTGACTACGCGATCTTAAATCGCTACTTATCCGATAACGCGACCCCGTCCAGCCTAGCTAGGATCCCCGACGTATTGGAGTCAACCGCAGACGCCGATTTAGCCATCGATTCCCTGGTCGACTACCTCCAAACCGGTGTAAGGGAGGCCTCGAGAGAGGTGCAAGCGGCAAACGAACGCCGTTTTATACTCCCCCCCGGCTTACGAGCGTTAATCACGGAAAAGAACGCCGCGACACGTGCACATGACTCTTATCCGACGAGGGATAACACCCGTAGGTTACGACAACTTCAGAGAGAGGTTAGAACTCGCATCGGAGAGTACAGAGGTCACCGGTGGGATAACCTCTTAGAGGGTCTCAAGCCGTCCCATCTGGCTTACTGGAACCTCGCCCGCTCTCTGAAGTTAGAAGCTTCCGCCCAGATGCCGCCCCTCGAAAGGGGCCCCGATCTCCCACTCGCGTTCGATAGCGACGATAAGGCAGAATGCCTTGCCGCAAGCTTGGAGAGCCAGTGCTCCCCAAACTGTGACAACGTAGACACTGCCCACATCGAAACTATCGAGACCGCCGTTCAGGAACTCACGTTGATTCCCCCCGCGGAAACGTTAACCCCGGTCACGCCAGATGAGGTCTGTTCTATCATTAAAGGCCTTAAGCCTAGGAAATCTCCCGGTCCTGATGGTATCAGGAATGAAGTACTCAAACTTCTTCCTGATCACCTCATAGCTCTTTTGGTCTGCATCTTCAATGCAGCCATAGCCCACTGCTATTTTCCAGCCGTCTGGAAAAAAGCTATAGTTATAGGTATTCGTAAGCCCGGCAAAAAAGCTTCGCTTCCCGAAAGCTATCGCCCGATCAGTCTCCTAAACACCCTAGGGAAACTCTATGAGCGGATCCTTCTGAACCGTCTCAAGGTCGTTATAGACGACAAGAATTTATACCCGCCCGAACAATTCGGTTTTCGCGCCCGTCACTCGTGTACACATCAAGTGCACCGCCTCACGGAGCACATCACGAGTAACTTCGCCAAGAGCAATACTGCTCCCGCCCGCACGCTTGCGGTCTTTTTCGACGTAGCCAAGGCCTTTGATAAGGTCTGGCACGCCGGACTGGTCCACAAGCTATATCAATTAGAAGTCCCGGATAGGTTAGTTCATCTAGTTCACGATTTTCTACGCGACCGCACCTTCCACTACCGAGTGGAAGGAGTACTATCTACCGCCCACCCTATACGCTCAGGCGTCCCGCAAGGTTCCATTCTGGCGCCTTGCCTTTTCAATCTGTACGTCAGCGACCTCCCGAAGCCCCCCGGGGTCGAGGTAGGGCTCTACGCTGACGACACAGTCATATACGCGTCAAACAGACATAGAAAAAATCTCGCCTGCGCAGTCCAACGTGCCGTAACCACTCTCGGGGAGTGGTTTCGAACGTGGCGAATAGCTATTAATCCGGTAAAGAGCGCCGCGATTATGTTCGAACCGCATACATGTAAACTACCACGCACGGTAGGACCCCTCTCATTATTCGGTAGGAATATCCCTTGGGCCACCAAGACTAAATATCTGGGTGTCACCCTCGACTCGAAGCTTAACTTCAACGCACACGTTACTATAGTCCGGAATAGGGCCGTCTGGATCCTTTCCCGCTTGCGGCCCCTGCTCAGTTCGGTAAGCAAAATGTCCTTAAGACATAAGCTTACACTATACAAGATGTGCGTCCGTCCGGTCTTGACATATAGCTGCGCAGCGTTCGCACATATGTCCAAACATAACTTTGTCCGCATGCAAAGAGTCCAAAATCGGTTTCTCCGTCGCCTGCTTGACCCTCCAGCCTTCGTTAGGAACATGGACCTCCACAGGGACATGAGGCTTCCCTCGATAGAAGCCTATGTGAAATATCTCACCAGGAGATACTTCGATAGCGCTTCGAATCACCCCAACCCGCTCGTAAAATCCACCGCGAACTACGTCCCAGACAACTCGATCCCCGTTGCCAAACGTTATAAACGCCGTCCGCGAAATCTCTTTGTCGATCCCGACGACGACATCGAGAAAGCTAATAATTACTACGCGTCCGCTCCCGCAACATATGCGTGCTCGCGCCCACGCCCGCGAAACCACCGTTCCCTCCGCAGGGGACGTACGGTTAACTTCGTTCCCGCACACCCGCCACGACCGCCCTCCTCTGCGGCAACTCAAGCCTAGGTCCGATCCATCGACATGGAGCCCTTGAGCCAAGCAGCCGCTCGCGCGATACAAGTGACTGTACAATCACTAGCTTTCACAGCCATACATGACACTGCATTATACACACATGCACAACACACATAGGTACATAGGTTCTGTAAGGGACCTTTTTTTTTCTTTTTTTGCCTAGTTAGAGTAGACAAAAATTTCAGACCACTAAATACACATACACATGTTCCTTCCCTCCTCCCAGGGGGCAGAAACATGTATATATGTATAGTTAGTTTAGATCGAATTACGGATAGGGAATTAGTCAGATCGCGACTTAATTGCATACGCGCAACAGTCCGAGCCGAGGTCCGGCCACTTTGGCACCCTCGGATGTTGTTGCTTAGCTTTCGTGGCTGAGTGCCCTAAGCGCTCGCCCCCAAGCCCGGTAAAGCTGTAAAAGCCGTAAAGGCTCCAGGGCCCCTCAGGCTAACAGTGTAGTCAGTTCGAAAAAAAAAAAAAAAAAAGCCATTGTTGCTTCATTCTTTACTGTTTCAAAAATACCTAAGTCTATTTTAAAATTATAAGTACCTAAATGCTAACTACATTTTTATTCATGTTACATGTGTCTGAGTTTTGTCAAGTAACTTAATACAGGAAGTATTCCATTATTTTAAAGACGCAGCCCGTAATTTTTTAACGAGGTTTCTGTCCTCCATCGCCTGTAAACGAGGTTTTATTCCTCTTAATTTTTAACGAGGTTTTCTTACTTCACCGCCTGTAATCCTTCTCTAAAATTTTGACGAGGTTTTATTCCTCCAGCACCCGCATTATTTAATGAGGTTTTTATCCTCTTACTTTTTAAGAGCTTCAGTCTGACGGTGGTGTTGCACAAATATTTCCTCCGTGCTTGCCTAGCGGACCCGCTTTTGTCTCAATCTCTTGTACCTTCTGCTTTTCAAAGAAGTACTGGGAAGAGCGCCGTCGGTCAGGATAGTAAAACAACGAAGAGATTAATTACCTTACATCAAACCTCACCAATGCTCTGAACTCTTTTGTAAGACGTGACACAAATTATAGATGTACACTTGCACACCTGTACACCTCCTCTTCAAGGAATGGTAGCCGAGGGCAGTTAATGCAATGATGATTCAGTGTAGTGTGTATGGACACCGCCTTGATTGACATGAGTTTGAATACCTGTAATGATCGCGAGCTTTCAGTGAAAGAAAACATCGTGATGAAATCATAGCATGGTGATAGAGCATTTTCTAATGTCCGTCTGGCTAGCTACCACCCTCAAGTTGAAACGGCTACCGTAGCCTAAGGACGCTTATTATACCATACGTATCAACTAGAGCGTTGTCGACCTTTAATCAAGGAGCTCTGGAAGCCCTACTTACCCGAAGAACATAAAACGAGGTTATTTGGATGCTATTTGTGTAGGGTGGAGGTATACCACAAGTCGGGCTGCAAAGTTGAGAGAAATCTCCAAAGAAATTTCTCTGTGCCTTATACCTCTCTTTATATGGGACTGCAATGGACGAACAGCGTAGTTGGAAGAAGCTTTATGAAGAGGGCTACTATAGGCTCATAGTGAACAATAAACATAAATTTCGTTATACCTAATTTATAATATAATATTGTTGGTAGTTAAGTGAGAAGTGGCTGAGCGTGTTCTACCGTCTGTATCATGGTAAGTGTTCTGAAAATCTGTTACATTTTAATTCACTCCTTGCCTTTCCAAAACAGAACCATACGCGCTGGGCTTCGCAGTCACAGTTTTACGATAAGCTCCATCTCGGCACGAACTAAAAAGTTCTCCATGACTTATGTTTGTCGTACCGTGAAACTGTGGAACCAATTCCCGTCTAATGTATTCCCTCCATCTTAGGACATATTGATGAAGAGATATTTATGGAGGCCGACATGACAGCGGCGACCACTGATGGATTTAGATCTTTTGGTGGTCGCCGTTGTGTTTGAATTGTACTGTGCTTACCATCAGGAACAGTACCGTCAATTTGCCGAAGTGCTTTTTACTCGTCATTATCTTATATCTATACATATAATAAAACTCAACGTCTCTCTGTCTGTCTCTCCGTTTGTCTTCTTTTAACGCTAGAACCGCTTATACGGTTCACATGATTATTTGTTTAATTCATAGCTATCGTATCTGGCCAGGATATAGGATTTATTTTGTAAGATAAAGTAACATACGAAATAAGCAGTGACAATAATAGTGTAACATTTCGGAAAAAGACGCATTCGGGGCGCTTAAATGGCTTATGCTGAGTAAACATGTGAGATGAATGAAAATAATATTCTACATAATTTTATATCTTAAAATACCTACAAAAAATTCAGTGGTAGCATATATCTATCTTCTAAGGATCATCCACAATAAGCATTTTTGTCTTTCGTGTTTTGAGAGGGGGCAGCAAGATTCGAGCGTGCGCTCGGCCTTTTGTTTTCTGTTGTCCACGTGAGCGGAGCCATGGGTACAGCTATTAAGTAATAAAAAACCCATACACGATAAAGGTTAATATAACAAATTAACAGTATAATAAAAAAATTATGAATTATACGTAATTACTATGGTAAGAGTTTAATTTTCAAAACCATATGTACATAGACAATATACATAATATATTCAACTCTCACTACGTAATAAATTTAACTTTACACATCCTTAAAATCGTAATATTACTACTACATTGTATGTAATTTTATGTACGAAAAACTGTTAAGTATTATTACAAAGACGGAGATTGGCAAAAGCGACTGACTTCCCGGTGGACAGTGTTCTGCGGTCCCGAAATAAAACAATGTAAGCTCTCAGGAATAGCCGCGGTCGGAAATAGAGCCAGTGCGGACGGTGACGTGTCCTTGACGGCGAGTCGCGCGTACAGCTCGAAATATGTCATTAGCGGGGACGTAATAACGTTTGCTTGGGGAATGTCGAAGAACGAGACACATTCAAATTTGCATACTTCTTTATAAAATTACATTATAAAAGCGAAGATTCAGTCTAGAAACTTATCTCGATTCCTGACGAGAATACGCTAATATTTAAATAACTGTAGTTGGTTTTTATCATACGAGCAAGTTTGCAACATAGTTTTCCATACATACATAAATACTTACCGTATTTTGGATAAACGCTAGGATGACACGATTAAAATATAAATCATAACCTTAAAATAACGAACAAACGAACGAACTAAAACTAGTTCTATGGTGACAATATATTATGTCTATGCTTACGTCTGAAAAGTATTTTTAAAGATTATTTCGATTCCATGAACGTATATTGTATATAAATATATGTAACAATGAAGTAATTGTTAAACTTGCCTTGAATTGGAATTGCATTGAATAGAATTTTTACAGCGATGCAGACTTTTTTAGTAATTTTGTGGAGTTAAGAGGAAATGCGGTCGGCAAGAAATTTGAAGAATAGGTTTTAACAGAAATCTATTGCTGTCGCATTATGCTCGAACGACAGAATAGAGCACGAAAGAAACAACTACTGCTCGAACCGATTAGTACTACAATAGTAGAAATATATAATGTAATAAATGATAATGTCGCATTCACATATTTCTCCTTTAAATTAGGACCAATTTTTTTTTCATTAATCCCTATGTTTTTCTTTTATTTATATATTAGTCTAATTTGTTTAATTTATAATATTAAATATAATCTAATTACTGGGCATTTTTAGTAATTTTAGAAAGCTCCTAGTTCCTATAATAATTAATTTATGGAAAAAAACAAAATCAGAGTTTTCTCTAGTGTCATTATCCAGGGATAAAGCAGACGAATACGTTTATACGTACTAATCGCCGCTAGCATTTCCTCTTAAGAAAATGTTACAGGATTTTACTGCCTTCGTGGTGTGGCACTTCGTAATGGTAGTAGCCGAGAGTTCACGGGTTTAATTTTGATACAGAATGTGCTTTTTAAACATGAATGTTAGTTCTATCTGTATGTTTAGAATTTAAAATATTATCATAATATGTACACAGATATAGTTATCAGCAGTTATTCAGTTAGGTCGTCTTAGGAAGGATGTCTACAGTTAGGATTAAATGACCGTTTGTGACTTTGTCTTCCAAATATTTAAGTAAAAATATTGCCTTCAATGATGAAACGATAAAGTAAAGGATTCCATATTTGTACTAATCAGTGTTTAAACACTATGCAGTGAGATGTAAAAAGTTGTCTATATACATGAAAACGAATGATTCTTTAATTGTTTGTCATCTATGCTTTCATCCGATTGTGATGAAACTTTGTCGAGTTGTTGTGCGCACACTCGCGAAGGTTTCTGTATTAGTACAAGAATTGTAAAATAGATGGAGCGCAAATCGTTTAATTTTGAAGACACGGGAAGAATGTCCCGTGCAAAAGTCAGTAAGAAATTTTATTAATTTTTTAGTGAAGTTGGTTTTTTTGTGGGTTCATGTGGACATTATGGTTTCTAAGAAGTCTGATTTAAACGATTTATATTACGCGGAAGGAACTCATGTAAGTTCGCTACGTCACATTTTTGGCGTCCTGTGAAGCTGTGAAACGATGTTCCGGCAGCGTATATGGCTTTCCGTATTCAATACGTCGAACAAGGAAAGACGAGCTAGGTACGCTTTTTTAAGAACCTAAATAGCTGAAATATCATGCATAGTATGATCATCGAAGCTACAGTTATAGTGCCGTCACTAAGCCGTGCTAAGAAAAAAAAATAACGGGTCCTCACAGACAAGTCGCCGTTTCTAACAGTCTGGTTTTGCTGATTACGTCATCTAAATATGTGTCTAATTTATTTTAAACGCATACATACATTTTGTGGAAACGGTTGTATTTTATTACTGTGACAAATGACAGATTACTTCAGGAACTGTCGTTTGTATGATCCGAGCTCAATATTTAATGGTGTAGTATTGGACATTGCGTAAAAATCAGTCGTCTGCATGCCAACTGTTTATTTTAATGTAGGCATATATACGTAGGCGACCCTGACGTGTTCTTAGAAGCACCTGTTGCCCATATATATGCAGGGTTGCCGCAATATAATGAAGTTATTCACTTGTCTTAAATATGTTTACGTATTGTTTGTTTATTTTAAATATTTGTCTGTTACCATATCAGTTTGTGTCGTTGTTACAAAAAGTATTACATATCTAGTTTACCTACATAATCCGCAAGATGACAGTATCTTTAAAAATGAGAATGATTTAATATTGGTTTATTGATAATTAATAAGCCAATATTATTGCCATACATTAGTTATAGATGTTGCCTAGTTTTTATTTATTTCTGCGAGTGACCTATTAATGTGAATGTGGTAATTAACGCTCCCACAAGCCTAAAACATTAAAAGTATGGAAAAATTCATTTACATATATATAATTTCTTCGGGAAAATTAAGATTTTTGTCTGAGAACCTAAATCAGAAAACGTGACGTCATCGTTCAACTAATACAAACTAATTCAAATAATATACACAGTTAAGTGTTACGATTTATCAAATATTGATTACTAGATAAATGTGGAAATGCATTTATGACATATTTTTATTTTTATTAAAAATACTACTACTACTAATAAATCCATATTGATTATTTTAAAATTATATTAAAATAGATAGAGCCAACACAGGAGTTGTAGGTAGATTCTTAGTATACATATTATTAATGCCTTATTTCTGTATCGAAATTATATATAGTTGAAATATTTATTTATTTATTTATTAATAAAACTCACAGCTTGAATATCAATAAATATAAACTAAATTTATAGTAGATAATGTAGTCATTAATTAAATTACATATATGTATATACATAATTATTTATATATCTAAACAATGAAATAAAGAAATCAGTTAGGGGTGGGGGGATGTGTGACGCCAGTGTATGTAGGTATATATTATTTACTTTAGCAATTAGAGCTAATTTCATTTGGCTATTTCAATATCTTAAGTTATTGTCTGCATCCTAGAACTGTATATTATTTTTGTTATACCATAATACAAGTCTCTACAGTGCCTACAATAAATTTATAATAATGGGATTGTGAAACATTCTTTGAAGTAACAGATTACCGACTGCAGACTAGGAAGTACGTAGTTACCCAGTTATCAGGCCCAGAGTGCGTGATCAAAACAAAAATATAAGTCGTGCGTGAGCGCTGTCACTGTCGTTACGTCGCTCGTGCGCGAATGCTCACCAAATACACTTTACTAAACGTTCTCAATGTCACATTTGTGCACATACGTAAAGGCAAAGATATTACAAACGTGACATGTAATGGAAATATGACGGCTTTTAAAAGTAACATTATGCAGTTTTATTGCAAAATCGTTTCTATTCTATATTCACATTAAAATACGACATTGAAACAAAATTGTAGGAAGTCAACGTTCCATTGGATTTCTTTTCAGAAACTATTTCGTCTGTACGTGTGTTCATATGAGTCCTCGTGTCAATCTTTCAACGGTTTGCGATTTCGTGCACATGACTCACGCTTAGGCAAATCGGCTGGCTTATGAAAAACTGCTGTTTGTTGCAGGTGAGGATACTTATCGAATCGTTAAATCTCGCACGGAAATAGTTTCATATACGTCAGCATTCCTACATTTATTTTACACGTCAATAAAACAATACGCTACTGCATCGACAGCGTAATAAAAATCAGCGTCAGTCACCCGCTATATCTGAGCGTGACTGCCCACGCAGGGACCAAATGAAAATATACTCGACGATGCCAGCTGCCAAAGAAATTAAATAGAGTAGATTTTTCATTTGAACAGACGTGCATGAACAATAGGTCTCGGTTACAAGGGAAGGACAGGTTTGACGCGGAAGATGTACAGCTCGCGGCTGCCCAATTCCCAATTGCATCTTGACAGCAAACAGCGGGCAGACGGTAAACAATAATAATTTCTGAACGTTTACAGTTTCTTGCTAATTTACGTAATTACGAAAACTTGTACAAAACCATACATTTTAGTTTGCTCTGTGACATTATAAGCATTATAGCATACCATTGGGGTTGTAACCAATATTTTACACGTTGAGAAATATTCGTACACACGAGTGTGATATATTTAAAAGGTTTTAAACTAGTTAATCGTTACGTGATTTAAGAAAAATGGGTAGCTATTATAACGATTTTAATATTTAAATTGTATCGAGCCAGTTTTTCAGATATGGCAAAGCAAAAAGCAAAAATTATAAGCTTTTGAACAGTGCATTATACATTTCTAAATTGTTGGTAGCATTAAAGGTGCGTTCTTAACCGAGGCCTGGCGTGTGTATTCGCGGAAGCTACAGTCGACGCGCGAAATATATCATAGTGACCCATATAGTTTGAACTAGAGAATGCGAGAATTATTTTAAGGAATATCCATTTTGCATTTGTTACCTAACAGATAATAATTATACAAGAATGTAACAATAGATAGGCAGCAGTAATGGGGGCACTGCGGCTTGGACAATTGAATGATTAAGCTTACAATTACTGGGATTCTTATGCATGTCAATGAGCTAATATATATGTATGTATGCCTAAATTTCTACATTGTATGATAATTGTAGTGTAATTAATGTAAAATGTAAATATTTGTAAAATAATTTGTTATATACCTAGTAATAACAATAAATTAATCAACGGACAAATGAAAACAAATAATGAATGAAAAGATAAAAGGGAGATACATATATTAGATTGCGGCCATTTCAGATATCTGAAAACTTGTTTTTACCGACATGAGGTCTAGACTGGAAGAATGCCTGCAGTTAAACTAGCGCTATTTACTTGGACTTATTTATAAAAAATCTGCATTATTCTTGTGTAAAGTTCGCCACCGGATCCGAACTTCACTATTCTGCATTCATTCTCTGCCAGCAACGACACTGTCTTATTTTTCAATTTTATATGTTCATAATAAATAATAAATATCCGGTAGTGTTAAGCATGCCAAAAGAGATTTTGTAGATACTTATATCGTCGAAACACACGGGGTGCTTCGATGTTTTCCGCCGTTGTTATATTAAATTATGCATGAAAACCGTGGGCGAGCTTTATAATTACTGGCAAGCAATAAATAAACCACACATTGTTAACAATTTCATGTGGTTATTGCGAATTACAATGTTTTTAACGATGGCTGCAGTTAATTTATTGCTAGAGTTATGTTTTTGGGTTTAACTATGGGCAAAAGGCCACGCCACGCCGGACACTGTTATTATCAATATGTAGTAAGACGTTAATGGACAAAAACATATTTGACAATACAAATAACATAATATATATATAAGTGTCTGTACAAAGTCATCATAGTCTCAGCCGAAAGATGTCCACTGCTAGACATAGGCCTCCACCAATAATCGCTATAAAGACCGATCCTGCGTTGCTTGCATCCAGCGGTTTCCCATAACCTTCATCAGATCGGCGTACACCTTGTTACCAATGCTGCGTTTTTCGGTACGCAGCCGCCACTCGAGAAGTTTTCAATCCCATAGGCAATTCTAATCGTTCTACGCTTACTGCCACTTAAATCTAGCAATTCCAAGAGCTATTGTAATTCCTAGCGATATTGCACTTGGGAACAGTGTTTATTGCAGTCTACTTATTACCTGGGTCTCCACTATCTAACAGCTCGATCGAGAATACCTTAAAGCCAGTCGTTGCAAGCTTATAAGGTACCTGCGGTCACAGACCATACTTGTTGCTATCGCGCCAAGTCAATAGTACGAATATTAAGTCCTTAGTAGGGATTCCAGAATCACATCGACACGATTCTTCGATATCGTGAATCTTATTTAATATGCTGTGTTGTGAGAAGCCGTTCCTTGTAACACTATGTCGGTAATATTGATTTTTCTTCGAATCACCTTATTTCTGATTCAAACACGCAAAGAAATCCAAGCATACCCCTTCATAGTCTTATGAGAAAATTTGAATTTTCTTATGAGGTCCATTGTTATCGACCACGTTTGAGTAGCAAGAGTCATCACTGACAACACAATGGTGAAAGACTTTCGGCTTGAGACATTGAGGTATCTTGGACAAATTAATGGACCTAGCTCTCGAGTATTACTGCCGGAAAACATAAATATATCTATACTTAGAATAAAATTGAAGTATCTGTTTATAGTGTCAAAATAACACATTTTCACTAAATACATATGAAAGAAAACAAATTTTAAATATTTTGTCTGTTTTTTCCGGCTAATCTCCAAAACGGTTAGATCGATTTTCACAGGACTTTCACTGGCTAATAACTGATGTTGTAAGGAATAAATTAAACTACTTTTACATTAGTAAAATAATTTGGGTTCCGCACTAATATAATAATAAGCCTTTTAGTAATTCACGCGAGTAATATAAAAAATCCAAAGAGTTTTTTGATTGTTTATTTAATATTTATTAAATATAATATATATATATATATATATATTATATTAGCGAATATATAATAATATATATAATATTCGTTCTTTATAACAACTGCTATTTAAAATTGCTTACGGAAGATTTACCAGTTGAGTGACAATAGGTATAAATTAATATTGATTCTTTAAAAGTTTACTGTGAGCGTGCTCTAAGGTCGTGTCGAAGGTCTTAGGTGGGAAAGCTACATAAGCCTGAGCTTTCGGTGAATTTGTTTGGTGCATTTTGTGTTGAAAATTTATTCCAAGGCACTACTATCTATCGGTTAACTATATAACTTATCGGTTTACTTATCAGTTATACTTAAGAATTTGTTCCTTTTCCTAGTTTAGCTTGTATCATCTTCGAAACATATCACTTGATCAAACACTAGCTTGCAGGCTATTAAAAAAAGCGGCCATGTGTACGTCCGTGCGTTAAAAGTTATGCTTATTTCTTTGACGTGATTAAAATGATGCAATATGGATTCACACTAATTTCAATATGGATGAAAAAAAACTTATTAAAAACAGGCTTTTATTAAGTATTTCAGTTGTACTAAAATGAAAATAATAATTTTATGCAACAGCTGTGCTGAGTGTTATTTATATATGTGAAAATAAGCAGAAAAATAAATTATTCATAGTTATACCTAATAGTCTGTGATACTAAATAATATTTTTGCGCGTTACAAGCCTTTGAAGTTATTTCAAACATACGTTCGAACCCGGAGATTCTTTGCACCCTCTGAACAACTACTGTACTACTAAAATATTGAACAAAAGCTTGTTTTATAAAGTTAGTAATTTTCGTATCTACTTGATAGAACGAGCGTCATTTGAAAAATGCTGAACCAATATGCAAGTAATTTTCAGATTAATATAGGACTGGACCCCACGAAGAATTTAAGTATTATACGCTTATTATAGCGGTTAAGTTTGTACCTAATGATAAAATAACAACTAAAAACCACTTTGACCGAAGATGGTAGTATCTACTGTTAACTTGAGTTAGTATGCATTATATAGGTAGTTTTTCTTATTCTTCTTTTTATTTAATGCCAACTATGTTTATCAACAAATCTTCCAACAGTTTCAACATCACGTGAATATAATATTTCTATATATTTTTGTAATCTTTAAACATAGCTCAAGATGACGGCTTCCTTGTTAAAACTGTCCTGGGAGTTGGGAGCAACATAAAATGCATGTTCCTAGTTATTATTTATAATCCACTTCTGCACAATAACCAAACTATATCACAAAAAAGCCACCAAAATCACTATATATTGGACCAAATATCATAAGTTTATTAAATCAAATAAAAACTATTACATGGCATATCAAAATCTCGCTAAAACTTCCTGTAATAATAGTTTAGGTATATTTTATTTGCAAATATTTTTTTTCATAAATCGTATTATGTTGGACTGCCAGCATCTAATAATGTGGTAATAATATTATAAAAGTTCCAGGAAACGGCCGGTAGCCAGCGCATGCTATAGTGAATTGTAAATCAACATAAATCACCCATGTCATAATGTTTGTCCGCCCTATTCCTGTCGGCATAGCGCGGCGCCGCGCCGGCGCAGCGGAACGAACAGGTAGAGCATGTTCTGTTTCTCCAGCAGTTATTACGCGTTGTATATTAATTTTCCAATGAAAATGGGTTAATTTTATAGTCGAGGAAGTTTCTCTTACGAACCGTCTAATATGTATGGATCTTCAGACATAAAATTTTAAGTTTATAGCGTAAAGTTTAGATAGTTTTCGTCGTGAATGTTTTGTGTAACGTATTTTATTTTCTTACATAGCTATGTATAATACGTGCCAAATATATTTAGTAACATATATGTAGTAACACAATTTTAACTTGAAATAGAGAGTATTAACAAATAATAATAATAATAAAAATCCTTGCAAGTAGTTTTGCAGTATAGTGCATAAGATGATAGTAATCGAAAAATTGTTATGCTAATAGAATATCTGTGTTCGTTGATTTTTTTCTGTATAGTCACACGGAAATGTGCCGGATTGGTAAATAGCGATCGTCGAAAGATTAGCAATGCATCTCCGTCGTCCCGTCGCTGTCATGTCGACTAGCAAGCCGGTAAGTACCTGGATATACCAAGAGAGTCATTGTGACGAACTTATCACTATGTGCACGGCGGTCGAGACTCGGTCGGTTATAGATACCTTACCACCCCACTTCATTATTGGATATGATCCGGCTGACCCCCTGAATGCGACACGTCTAAGCGTGCCGTGCCACTCAGTGTGTCATGGTCGCGATTAGAGATGTGAGCAGATAAAAATTTTCAGCACTGGTTTAAAACCAATCACTTAAAAAAAATTTTTACAGGTTCTTTCGGTTTTATTTTCTCTTCACTTAAACAACTAAAAAATAAGGAAAGTAATTAAACTGCTTTGTTTTTTTATTAAATTTATTTAGTAAGATCATAATTCTGGAGAATGAAATATTCGGTTGATAGCGTATCCTGCTGTTGAGAACATGTGGTCTGAAGGCACAGAAGTTCCTATCACTGATAGGTATTTAAATAAGGTGACCCATTTGAACGAACTATTGGTTCGAGCAATCTTGGAGCCGTTCTTTTGGACGAGACTGTTCGCGAACTACACAAGACTATTTTATATTTTGATTCTAACAATAAAGTAAACCAATAATATATATTTTATAATAATAATGATTATATTGGAACACATAATCATGTTAAGCATCTATCGACAAAATATAATTGATAATTACATGGTGTACCAACATAAATGTTATAAATACTCAACTATAATCTAATACATGTTATTGAGGAAGAAAATCTTATAAATTATCTAAATAATAGATTACTGTAAGTATTAAACGCTAGAAGCTCAGAAAACAACAAATGCATCGTTGGCATCTGAACTAGTTACAAACTGGATAATAGAATATTATACCTTAATATGCAGCTTAAAAAGGTGTTTATTCGTATATGTTTTCAATAGAAATATTTTTTGTTCTCTGTTATACAATCCTCATGCAGTAAGTAGCTCGTTTATTAGAGTCATTAAATGAACCATACAAGCTTATTAGCCAAAAAATAAAAAGAACCGAAAAAGCTTTTGAAATATCAATCAATGGCCGTTCGAACGAAATACTTTTCGAGGAATGTCCTGTCTGGCTTATCATTGTATAGCTTAGTACCTGAGTGTGTAGTCTTATGTTAATAAAAAATTCTCTTTTTCGACCCATTTGATAATATTCCTGGAAAATCAAGCTACGGTGAAAACTCTGGTGGCTGTTGTTAAATTACTTTAATTAAATGTCACGTTAGGACAACATCATCTTAGTCCATTTTTGAAAAGAACAAATTTACCTAGGCCAGTCATCATTGCATTAAAGAGTTACAGGACAGAGGCATATATAAATCGCTTTTTTTTTTTGTAGATAGTGAGTGAACCAATGGCACTTGGTAAGTGTAAATATAGATTAACAATTATAATAGTAACTAGCTTTTTCACCGTCAAGTCAGACATCCTAGGCATGTCTAGGTTGTTGCCAAATATTTTGGACAACCTTGAACGTCTGCTGAACTGTCACTTTGATCAGGGTCGGCCATGTTATATAAATGAGTATTGTACAGTGCTAATGGACACGAATATATATAAATATATACACACATATATATATATATATATATATATTACTAATTAACAAAAATAATTGTCATATAGATAAACAGATTAATAAATTAATATAGTTCTAATTTTAAACAAATCTTTATGGGGGCCTTGTGAATTTTAGGATTCAAGATAATTGATTACCGTTAGCTAAATTTAAAAAGTGGTTTTTAGGGTTCCGAAGTCATAAGAAACCCTTATAGTTTCGGTATGTCCGTCTGTCTGTCCGCAGCTTAGCTCAGAGATTCATAGTACTAGAAAGCTGTAATTTGGTATATGGGTACATAGAAATCAAACTGACAAAGTGGTAAAATAAAATGTTATTTAGGGTACCTCCCATACACGTTAAGTTGGAATGAATTTTTGTGTGGGTTGTTGTTTGATAGGGGTAGTTAAGGGTCGTGAGCGGAGCCGAAGGTTTTCAAAAATTATATACAAGTGATTCTTATAAAGCTTTACTATGGAGTTAATAAATAGTGTTACAATCCTCTTATATACAATCTTATGTATTGTAAACAACAGGTGGTTGTTTATAACTTTGTAACAATAATATGTCGCAATTCGTCTAGTCTAAACAAAAGGTGGTTATCGCCAATCGTAGTCATAACATACGAGTAAATATGTAACATCAGCGTCTTCTACTTGTGTACCGATTAATACGTCGTAATAAGAGAGGGTACAGCCTGCATAACTAGGCCGTTGAAAAATGTTGTTGGTGTGTGACATTTTTCGATCTAAGGATCCGTTTGCGAAATATTAAGCTTTAGTGCTGTTTTTTTCTGAGTCAAGTGGTCCCCCCCTCCCCCCTCATATAAATGTTTTTTTGTGGATATGTGAAAAAAATCATGGTAGTAGTAAATATATATAATGAAGTTAAAAGGAAAACTATCAGAAGTAAGTAGGCTTTACAAGTTAACGAGGAATAGTCATTCAACTTATAAAATGTATTTGGAGAAGTAATTTCATACAAATTCCATTGAAAACAACTTGAAGTCCCTTCTCTAAAGGATGATTCGTGTTACACCGGGCTGGTACAGGGCCGGGACGCCATAAGCAGGCTGACAAGTTGGCACAGTGCCTCCAGACGGCATTAGTGAGCGTCGCCACTATAGGCAGGCCTAAAAACGGGCGAACATTCGCATCGTCGGCCTGGATGACTCCGTGTCGCAAGAGGAGGTGGTCGCAGCTGTCGCGTCCAAGGGGAAGTGCGAGCCAGCCCAAATTAGAGTTGGGGAGATAAGTACCATGGGGAGGAGCCTGGGCAGGGTGCACATGTCCCTCCCTGTCACCGCGGCAAAGTTACTTGTGGAAGGGGGACGTCTTCTTGTGGGATGGAGTGCAGCCAGAGTCCATTTCCTAGAGCAAAAGCCTATGAGGTGCTTCAGGTGCTTGGGCTTGGGTCATACCCGGCCAGTTTGCCCATCGACGGTCGACAGGGAAGGGCTGTGCTTCCGTTGTGGAAAGCCTGGCCACAAGGCGCTGGGTTGTACGGCTGAGACGCTACATTGCGGCTACTGTGCCGATGCTGCAAGGCCTGCCGGTCATTATATGAGGGGCGCTAGTTGCCGACCGCCTCCCGTAAAAGGGAGGGTACTACTAGCGCTGAGTCCTCTTCGGGACATAAGTGTAGACGATGGCTAGTAGGAGGGGGCGCTTTCGCGCCTCATTCCTCTGCATTTGCTGAATCAAGGGGAGTTGGGTCGGGGGGCCCGTCTTCGCATTGCACTGGTTCAGCCGTCTGGGAGACAGTTGGGGTTGTACCAGACTGTCTCTCTTTAGCGCCGGAGGCCTGTTGGGGCCAGCCGCCGGGGCGACGCGGTAATGCAACCGCGGTTCCGTTTCGTCCCATTTTGGCGGCCGATGGTACACCGCTGGGTTTTAGTCAGTAAGAGTCTGACATACCCCCTTGCTCCCCCGAGCGAGGAGCTGGATCCATGCAGGATTTCCCAGCGACAAAAGAAAAAAAAGGGCCGGGACACGGTTAAACGTCTATAGTATACTTTTGTATAAAGTAATTCATGCTACACCGGGCTGGGCAGTGCACGGATCCGGCTTCGGCTCAGTGTAACATAAGCTATACATATAATAAAATTGAAGTGACTATTTGTAATGACAAAACAACAGGTTTTAACTAAATGCATATGAAAGTATACGCGGTACCTATAACAAAAAACCATTTTTTTTTAATTTTGTCTTTCTGTCTGTTAGTTCCGGTTAATCACCTAAACGGTTGGACCGATTTTGATGGGACTTTCACTGGCAGATAGCTGATGTTATAAGGAATATCATAGGCTATTTTTATTTTAGAAAAAAATAGTTAGTTTAGCATAAAAAATAAGAAAATCTTTATGGTCCACGCAAGCGAAGCCACGGACACAGCTAGTAATCACGTTGGTATTCTTGTTAATTCATCTGTGTATAAAATTTATCGCTTGCCAATCGAAGGAAAATAAAGTGACGAAGCTCGTAACAAATGATGCGCTGATGGTTTGAGTACATTCATCAGGCACAATATCAACAATTGTTTATAAAAGCAATAATATTCTTTGGTCTTGAATATTTATTGCTTATTTGAAATTTTATTTGTTTTTGAAACAGGAGATATGATACGAATGATTAAATAAATGTAAGGGTTTCACTTTAATCTTTTTAAGACTTGGACAAGATTATAATGTTTTCAAGTTTGCACTGTAGGTATAAATAACTTAAGACGACTTAATAAAATAATTTGTGTCTCTGTTGTCACAGGAAATGCCGACATTCTTGAATAATATGATCATTGAATTTAGGATTACCACCTAGGAAAAATCAATTTTAATATCATTAGGAAAACGAGTAATTTCTTGTGGGTGAAATGTCATATGAACAATAATACCTCAGTTGGACTCGAGGATTATGGTCCGTTAGTTTTCCGGTGATTACCTCTTTGTCCTCAATAGAGGATACGGGTTTTAACTAAACCTGGTAGTGGCGAGAAATTCTTTAATCCACCACAACCTATTTATTGTCTCAATAAGTATACTAGATATAGCATAGTCAGTGCCAGCCCGTGGCAAGTTTTAGAATGGAACGAGTTTCCGAATACAGCGATAATACCCTAGCCTAGTCTAGCTAGCCTTGGTTGTCTTTTTGTGCATGCAAGCATGGAACTTGGACTCGGAACAGATAAGGACATTCACATACCTACTAGCTACAAGCTCGCAATAAAAATATAGAACAGTGAAAGATAAATTGTTTTACGTGTACGGACATCGCATTGTTCGACGTGAGTTCGAATCCCTGCAATGAGTCTAAGCTTTCTGCATAGCACAACCTTCAAGTTGAAAATCTGTGTTCCTTCAGCTACATTTGAGAGCCAGTCCCTAGAGCTAGCGTGTACCATTTATAGGGCCACATCGTCATTTAACATAAGGCGTGAGTGTGGCCATGACGCTAAATTGTGTAAAGAAAAAAAACTAGACTTGTGCCGATCACCGAGTAAACTCGATGTTTTTATTTAGGACGTTTCCTCTATTCAATAACTAGCGAACGTAGAGTGTATCATCAAAGTCGAAACTAAAGGAAACATCGCAGCACTCTGTAGACGAAACGGCGAATATGCGGAACAGCAATAAGAAAAAAAAGTACTTATTTATGTAATACAACAGTACAAGAAATGTTTAGAACTCGAGTACGTATTCAGTCAATATCTTCTTATATATATATTATAATAAAACCAAACGTTTCTCTGTCTGGCTTTCGGTTTATGTCCTTTTCACGCAAGACCACTTATCCGATTTACATAGTTTTATCTTTAATTCACAGATATGTTGTCTGGCCAGGTTATAGGATATATTTTGTTAGATAAAGTAACATATGAAATAAGCAATGACGACAATGGTGGATCAATCGGAAAAGACGGTTCTGTCACTTAGGCTGAGTAAATAAATTATAAGATATATATCAAAATAATGTACTACATAATTGTAGGTTTTAAAAGACCTACAAAAAAATCAGCGATAGCATATGTCTATCTTCTAAGGATCACTCACAATAAGCATTTTTGTCTCGTGGGCGACCGCCATGGTTGGGAGCGGGGCGGTACGACTCGCGCTTCTGCTCGTCCCACGGTATTCTGTAGTCCACGCGAGCGGAGCCGTAGGCACAGCTAGTCTTATGTATAAAAATGCATGTTTGTGAAAAAACAGCTGAAGCGATTTTGATGAAATTTTCAATCTTCATATTAGCCCAGCGGGTGATCCTGTCAAGATTGGTAGCGATCGGATAAAAAAAAATCTGAGCCATATAAACGCGTGGCCGGCCTGCTAATTATATATAAAAATATGTACTTATTTAGGATTTAAAATGTTAATTTCTTTTTATAAAAGACTGCAGACTAATCGTCTGCAGGGATTAAATAACTAGATGTAGAAAAAACATCAAGTGTAATCTTACAAAAACCTTGCAGAGTTAAAATTAGTTTAGTTTAATTTAAATTTAAAGATTTTAAAGATCTTTAAAATTTCGTTTAAAATTTATAAAGTTATTAGTATGTTATCTTTGTGATGGGTAAATAAGTCTGGTTTTTTTAAATAAAGCTCGATACAGTGAATGTTTAGTCTATTCTATTGTCTGAGCGCCGAAGAAAAATTGCCGCACATTATTTATTTCGTGAGTTAAGAGAGTTGGGGATGGATAAGCGGGAATAATATTAACAAACAACTATGATGTGGATTAATCTGTTTTTGAAAATGTATAAATCTGATCATCACAAGATATTCTTTCATTCCTGTAGTTTCAATTCTTTTATTAGAAAAAATCGATATTAGATTCTGATAATCTATTCTTCCAGCGAGAGGCAGGTTTGCCTAATAATTCTTTCGTTTTTAGGGTTTAAAGGGTTTTAGGGGAACTTAAAATAGAAAAAACGGAACCCCTATAGGATCACTTTGTTGTCCGTCCGTCCATCTGTTTGGCTGACTGGTTGTCCGTGTGTCAAGACACTTTTTTTTGAAAACGACTGTAGATATAGCCACATGCTGCTGTAAAAAATAAATTTTCTAGCTTAACCCATTAGAGTTACGGCACTTCGTAGTTAAAATAACGCTCACGAACCGATTATCAAAACCTATAGCGTACTTCCCGCAGATCTACAGTCTTGAAATTTGGCACTAAGGGAGGTCTTTTAACAAAAGTTATGGGAAAAATCAGAAAACACGGAATTTCTTATCCAGTGTTTTTTTTTCTCGAAAAGTACTTGACACATAATGTTTCAAAACATAGCCTAAAACCTTTTCATTAAAAACATCTATAAAATTATAATAAATATTCACCGAAATATGTTAAGTGTTTCTTGAGTTAAGAGCGGACTAATAGACAGACAGACGGACAGACAGAGATACATTAAAGAATGTAAAGATGTTATGTGGGCTCCATCTATCTGCACTTAGACTCTTGATAGGTCGTGATAGATATTCCGGCCAGCTATTCCAGCCAGCCCAACTCCAACCAGAAGCGCAGAAGCCTTCTGGGACATTTACAGGCTTCTCGAAGCGTCCTCGGGTTTTTGAGGATTTCTACCCGTTGGGTTGTAACTCCCACACATTCCAGGTTTCCGTGGGTAACGGTTACTTTTCCCTCCATGCATGGTCTGCACATTAGAACATAAAGGTGTTTGTTAAGTGAACAATGGCCAGTTATAATACCTATCATAACTCGTAGATCACTACTATTAAGACTAAGTAGTCGCCGCAACAATCGCGGTTCAGGAGTGATCAGTGTCACCCTCGACTGTCTACAATCACTGGCCGTTGTCCATCGATCTTTATGTAATTCTGTTGTTCTTAAACGCAGCCAAGAGCAAATTAGACTGGAAGGCAGAAGCAGTACGAGTATAGGACTTACCCGCAGAGTGCTCGAACCTCTCTTTGCCAGTTCATCTGTTGCGTCATTGCCCAGTGATCTACTGTGTCCCTTATTCCACTGTAGGGTTACTTTGTTGTTAGTTGTAACCCTTTTCTAGTGCGTTGTGACACTCGTTGATAAGCCCAGACTCGTGAATCATATTCTCCAGGGCTCGTAACACTGCAGTGCTGTCGGAGAGAATTCTTGTTTTGGTTCACTACTTTCCTGTTGAGCACCGCGTTTGCCGCTCAGTAATGGTTACACATTCACATTGGAAGATGGAACTGTGTCGTCCTAGGGCTATTGATATTTAAGTAAGGAAAACCCCCGGCATCTGTTCCCATATCAGTTTTCGAACCTCGTTTATGCCAGATTGGTCCTGTTTTTCTTCACATGGTTTTATCGAGTAATTCTTGTTAAAAACGTGTTTCTTTAGAATCCTGTCACACAGAGGGCCTACCAGAGGTTTGTAGATGATGGCTTTCTTAAAAATGTTTGTGTGTGATCCAACTGGATTGCCTCACAGTCCCGGATTTGTCATTCATATTGGTGATAGCGCGGTCTCCTGTTGTATAAATAAATCCAGGAGTGGTATGTCGAGAATGACTTCCAGGGCTGTTGTTGGTGTGATGCGCATGCAGCCGGTTATAGCTGAGCAAGCCAATCGTTGGAATTGCTGCAGCTTTCACCTGGCAGTGCTTAGCTCGGTACTAGGCGATCAAACTATTGCACCATAGGTAGCGGTCGGTCGAATTACGATCAGTGCAGTGGGTAATCTTCAGAGACAATTTCTTTATTTATTAGCCCATTTCTTACCCAAGTCTTTTACATTGCCAGATTGTAATGCAGGCCCTATATATTTAATTCTCAAGTTCAATTCCACATTAGCTTGCTGTCTAAAATTACGCCTAGGTATTTGACTTCAGCTACTAGTGCTAAGTCGGTGCCAAATAACTTTGGTAACACAAAGTTACTTAATTTGCGTTTATTAGTGAACAGCACTAGTTTCGTTTTAGACGGATTAACAGTGAGTTCCTGTTTTTTACACCAATTTTCTACTATGCGAAAGGCACCTCTCATCAGATCATAGAGTGTGTCTTCATGTGACTCGTTAAGTAGAATAGCTAGGTCATCAGCATAGCCTACAGTGTAATTAACTGTCTTGGTTCAAGTCAGTGATGAGTTCATATACAACCAAGTTCTAGAGTAGCGGCGAGAGTACTCCTTCTTGAGGGCAGCCCCTGACCGCAACACCTCTGGTGGTTGTATTCACTGAAACCTGTACTGCTCTATAACGAAGCGTGTTATCAATCCAACTTCTGAGCGTTGGGTTTACTCCTTGTCTTGAAAGGGCGTGGCTAATGCTGTTAAAAGTTGTTTTGTCGAAAGCTTCTTCGATATCAATGAATGAACCTAGACGACGATTTACTTCATAATGCATATTAAATGCTTGAGAATACATTACACAACGCAGATTCTGTTGATTTTCCTACAGTGTAGGTATGTTGTTGGCGGTGAAATAGTTTGTTTATACAGACGTTATCCTTTATTTCCCTGTCACAGAGCCTTTCTATGGTTTTTAAAATTAAGGATGTGAGACTGAGTCTTAAACGATTTCGCCTGTGGATATTCCCTTCTGCCTGGTTTAGGTATACACACTACCTTCACCTCCCTCCACTGTATTGATAGGCAATGCAGCCCTGGTAAATTATTATTATATAGGATAATATATAAACAATATTTATGTAAAAGACGGTAGAATAATTAACGATGTAATAAGTTCGGAACACTCAAGGCGCGAGTTCTATTCGCTACTTCTCCGATTTTTTATATCGTAGCATGGTAACTTTACCTGATGGTGAGTTGTGCAATGACATCGGCGACCACCGTGGGATTCACAATCTATCGTCAGTTGTCGCTGTCATGCTGGTCTGCTCAGATGTCTCTTCCGTTATGTTTGAAGGAAGTGGGAAGGAGGGAACACACTGGCTCGGAAACAGTTTAACAGCTTCACAGTACGGCAAAGATAATAGGAAATATCTTTGTTCGTGCCGAGGTGGTTACCGTAAAGCTATGGCTCCGGAGTCCAGCGCGTGTGCTTCTGTTACGAAAGGTAGAAGAGGGAATTAGGTTGAACAGCTCTTCACGTCAACACTCGAACACTCGTCAAACACTGTAGAATACGCTTAGCTGAAGCGGCTCAATGAACTTAGTAAAGTTTGCATCATTTATAATGCGGACAGTCCGTCTCTACATGTCCAGGGCGTCGATGAGAGTATTTTGCGGATTCGATCCAAATTGTGAACAGTATTCTATACAAGACCGACCTTGCAAAACAGATATAATTAACAGATGTTTGGGCGTAATAAACAAATTATATATTAGCTGTGCCCGCAGCTCCGCCCGCGAGGACTACAGAATGCCGTCAGTCGAGCGCCCGCGCGAATTTTGCTGCCTCAAAAATGCTTATCGTGCTTATGATTCGTTAGAAGATAGACATATGCTATCACTGACTTTTTTGTAAGTCATTTTAAGATCGACAATTATATAGTACCCACATTAATTTAATTATTATTTTTTGGTTTACTCAGTGTAAGCCATTTAAGCGCCAATGCGCCTTTTTCCCAATTGATTCATCATAATTGTTATTGCTTATTTCGTATGTTACTTTATGTAAAAAAACATATTTTATAACCTGGCCAGATAATATATCTACGAATTAAAGTATAAACCATGTAAATCGGATGTGGTTTTCGCTTGAAAAGAACATAAATGGGCAGACAGACAGAGAGACGTTGAGTTTTATAATATGTATAGAAGATATTCATATTTATAGGTAGGCAATGTATACAAACGTTTAGTTTACGTTTACGTACAATTAGTTGCGTGTATCTCTATTAAATGTATTCTTTCTTATTAAGCAGATTGTAATTTCAAATTTATTTTTAACAGGGCTCATATCTTCGTTAAAATAATAAAATTATAGTGTCCAATATGTACCTGTTTCCTTATTGATCTCTTTTTAAGCAAACACGAGTAACGCATCAAATAACACAATACATTTCATAAAGTAAGCTTATTGTATTTTTTCATTTAAATATATTACAAATCTTAAATAACAAAGCGAGGTAGATTAATTTTATTTTAAACTTAAGTTACTGTCATTATCATATTAATATGCCAACTGATTACATATTGATTTAGCATATAAATACGATATCGCCAGCTCGTGCTAACTGACGTTAAGTGTTAAGTGGTTGTCCAACGGTGGGCGCGTCGCGGTAAATTTTCAACTTTATTTGTTAGCTAAAAGTGCCACATGATGCTCTATGACCAATTTCTATTTAATATTATAAACTACAGTTATATCAATAGTCAATACTTAATTTTTTTATGAATTAAATATAGCACCAAGCCCCCGGTAATTAGAAAACCGCTCCTGTAAAAAAATGTACAATTTAAAAAGAAGCAATTATTAGTGTAGAATGGGTGCTAAATAAAACAACTATACGTATGTCTCGATAACAATGTACAAGGTCTTATTAAATAATTATCCGAAATTTCTGTGCAATAGATGAATAGTAGTAGTTTCAGCTACCTACAACATAAAATGTTGGAATTTATATAAATTTGTCAATGAATGACTTCAATAAATTAAAATAATAATAATAATAATAAAGATGATGTGTTTATATTCAATATTTTCAATGACTCTATAGCCGATTCGGAAGGCACTGTCCTTTAGAGAAGAATCGGCAAGACAATCTAAGGTTGCTGTTTTTACAATAATAATCTACATTAACGAATATAAAAATAACTAATACATATATATCGATCTGAGGATGCCTCTTTGAGACGCGAAACACGTGTCCATGGATTGTGTGGTCGTTCCACGTCTTATCTGCAACTTAATTGTTTTAAATTAATTTATTATTTTAATATCATTCGTATATATATTCCGATTTCCGCAAAGTAACGCCTTCGTCAATGAAATAAGATTATAATTATCAAATTTCCAGGAACCTATTTGGAATATCTGTTTTGTTAAATATCTGTACTATAAGTATGTACATACATTGATCATAAGTTGTTTGGTTCTCATCAAGCAAAACGTAAGTGTGGACATTTTTCCGAAGGTTCCGCACGAGGTTTCATAAGTGTTCTGCTTTGCTCCGGAACGACTGTCGGTACATCAAAAGAAAACAGCTCGAACCGACCGACGAACGCGGTGTGGACGCGACGTGTTAATTAATTATTTTTTTTACTTGTATATGAAGTTCCATAAACTATTTTCTTTATAAAAGAAATTGTTAAAATCAATATCTTATCGTTTGGTTGACGAATTATACAATTCTAATCAGAAGTCCTCTTTCTAGCGTCGTCAACGTCGAATGAGCATTCGTCGACTCGTCCACACCGCGTTCGTTCGTTCGAGCTCTTTTCCTTTGATGTACCGACACGCGGCCAGAGTACAGCCGAACTCTAATAAGGCCTACTTCGCATATGTTTGACTTCGGAAAAACATGGAAGTTCGCATTATACTAGTTCGCGTTCGTTCATTAGCTATCAATAATGTGTTAACGCTCGCTAATGTGCGTCACATCTGAACGGGGGCTAAGAAATTTTCCGTAATATTTACACTTTTTACTATACACCAAATTTTTTTCAGGGAATTGATATCTCGATTTTTTTTATATATCGATGGTGGCAAACAAGCATGTGGTCCGCTTGATGGTAAGCGGTCACCTCCGCCTATGGACGCTTGCAACACGAGAAGCATTACATGCGCGTTGGCCGGCCCAAATTTCCGATGGAACCAGCAAAACGCTTAGTCATCAGGTTGCTAGGAAAATTTAATTGTCATAATAAAACGTGAAATTTCAGCAATCAAGTAGAAATCTCACGGTATTCCGTGGTATTCACATAGGGGAAAAAACCCAAGATCAGAAGTGGGACACAAAATGGACACGAAATAAATTACAAAAATCAATCTGTACAGTGAAAAAAAGTAATCATTACATGGTCTTACGTGTTTAACTAATCAAAGAGATTGTCGTTCAGTACCGACCTGACTTTAAAAAGTGACTAAAAATAGCTGTAGAACGGCTACATATCACTAATACCGGTGATCATATCTGAATGGAGAGAATCCAAAATCGGATTATAACCACAAAACCCTCCTCTCTATATTGAAATAGAACTGTGAATAACTTGAGCTGGTGACGTCATAGCACAATATTCTACGTATCGCTCGTGCGTTTTCAACTTTTTCAATATAAAAGAATAGCAAGGAATCCATTTTAAAACAGTAGGTGTTGACATCACACGTAGGCCAGACGTCATCACTCACGACAAGTCGATTAAATAAAAACGGCGCCAGTACATAAAATTCTTTAGTATCCATACCACACGGCAACAGGTCCCGCCACGAAATGTTTGTACGAGTTGTATTTAGACACTCGGTATTCTTTACTGTTATTGAAGTTCTTTAATATTTTGTCCGTCCTGCAAACATATTGGCGAATGGAATATAAAAAGGGATATAAGGTTTAGCTTACAGCATAGATTTAGTATAGTATAGATCGGCAATAAGTTGAATAATACAAGACCAAAAAAGGAATACACAAGTGTGCGTATTATTTTGTTGATTTTATTTGTTATAAGAGTTACATCTACTTACGGTATACGTAACAACAATTAAGCACATCTTCTTAACATTAAATTACATAATAAAGCCTTAGATTTTGCAAAAAGAAGCCTTAGATTTACTTAGGCCGACAGCACATACAAAATGGTCTTGTATCGCTATCTCGTTCTAACATAAGCTTTCTCTTTCGAGTGGCCGATCTATGTATATTCAATATATAGCGTAAAGAGTATAACGTCGGTGATATTGGAATACGTTCTATGTCAAAGGAGTCTGCCTCAATATTATTCATTGCAAAATGCTATATTTCTTGTTATTTTCACATTAGATGCACATAAAGGATTGTTTTGCAAATAATTATAAAGTTTTACTAACGATATAGCACCATGATATACATGTAACACAACCAGCAAATCGTTGAAAAAGGTTTCTCTTTCTCTTGTAAAATCAGTTCGCAGTGACAGCCCGTTTTGCAGTATCACTGAAGATATTCGGATCATGTAGTTTTGGCACAGTGGTAGCGTGTACGGACACCGCGTCGATCTTCGCAAAGGAAACATCGTGATGAAACCATAACATAGTGGTAGGGCATTTTCTAATGCCCGCCGGCTAGCTATCACCGTCATATTAAAACCAGTCGTCAAGCACTTATGGGTATGTTCCGACAGCTGCATAAATGAGAGCTAGTCTCTCCATTATGTTTAGCATGCTACCATCATGGGTCATATGGTCTCTTAACATCAGATGAGATAGCAGCCAACCGCTAAACTTACAAAGAATGGAAAAAAATGTTGTTCCAGTCCTTATAAGACTCTATATGAGACCGAGCTGATTGCGTGAACTAAAAGTCGTATCAAATTATAATTTAAACATTTTAAGACGTTAGTACACCTCCGCCGCGAAATATAGCAGCGAAACTGCCTATTGTAACGCAGAGATTTAACTATGAATCTATCTCTTTCCTATGCAAGATATGTTTGCAAGACTATGCAAGACAACCGTTTTAGTAGCGAAAATAGTATAATTCCTTAAAATGTATATTAAGTTCAGTGAAAAAATCATCCATCTTCACGTGACTCTTTACATAATCGTTTTCACATAACTTCATCATTGTTTCATGAATTTCGTGCACACATTATATCCTACGTTTTTTGTACCATGATCACATTAATATTTCTTCCTCATCTGACTCCGAAAGTGACGATATTTTTCTTATACTGGTAATACATAATTGAACTGCCAATACGCAATTACGATACTCGATTAGCGAATTAGTGTAATGACGTTTCGCTAAGCGGAACATGTAGCGGTTTCGCGTTATTTATTTCTAGGCGGAGGTGTGATTAGGAAATTAGTAAAATCGTATAACGGTATAACTTACGTAAAATTGGAATTAGTCGCAACAAGCGCTGCCCGGGTACCATGTGGTTTCACATCCACAGACCCGTAGTTGGCAAGTGTTGACGCCATCTATAACGAAACGGTTTTATGGAACTTATCACGAATGCTAGATGTAAGAAAAACGATCGATAGAGTCTATGTCATGTCCAGAAAACGAAGGATAGATAATTTTCCTATATTTGGTACCAAAGTAGCGCTGCGTTCATATTTGTCAGGTTCATGGCGTCTGTTTATTAACTTACAATAAGAATAAAGTTTAAAATTGCACTTTAATAAAAAAAAAAAAACTGATTGGTGAATTTAATATGGTGAAAAAGTGATCAATAAATGGGTGTATATAATTGGTCGAATAAGGTACCGTAATAAAAGGCCATAATTGAATTTAGAAAAACTTCATTATTTACTATTCCGAAAAAATAAACCTGACTAACTTGTTATAATTAATACATTCTAAACTATCTTAGAGAAAATAGTAATGTTCATTTGAATATTTCTCAAATATGTGAAACAGGCATTTTTTTCTTATTGGACTAACTGGACATTTGCGATACTAACGCACTCTAGGACCTGTCTTTCAATATTCTGACATTTATAACAAACACATTACGATAGTTCTCCTTATACGTAGGCTCCGTAAAACTTATGGTAAAAGTAAAACAGCTTTACAACGGCATTGTATATCTATCTAGAGTCCGCTGTCTCCCAATGAAACATATCGCCTAAAGACAGCAGCAACCGGGATCAATTTTATTTATATCTCTAACCTTAAATCAACCTTGACAGTGACATAAAAGATGAGGTTCCGAGTATTAAAGAAATCAAACACCGCCCGACGGCTTCTGAGTTAAAACGGACCGTTCTGAAGTAAAAATAAAGATTTCCCCGCTTGTGACACTTGGGCATTATCAATTTGTTTTAACTAGCAACGGGAAATATGTGAACGACGCGTGAGATATGCATATGTGTGGGTGGGAGTAGCGCGTGCGTGTGCGTGTCGTTGTCCCTGGCCGGCCGCCAAATGTCAGCTCGTTTTCCCGCTGTGCTTGTTTAACTGTCACAGAGCCGATCCGACGACTAACGTGTTTAAAAGACAGTCAAAACATTGATGCCACATTTTACCGTGTCAGGCACAGTGTTCTTTGAAATGGCTTGCTGGAAAACGGGTAACGTGTACCGCAATTCACCGGGCGAGGTGACAATTATTACTACCATAACTGTTCTTTAACGTATGTGCGCTAATTTTGGCTTCGAGCAATGAAAGTACAGTGACGGACCCGAATACTTATATTTAAAATAAAATGAATTTGACATATTATAAAACATTATTTCGGTCTTGAAGAATGAATGACAGAAATAATAACAAATAGCGATTTGCATATGTAATAGTTCGATTTTATATTGTGGGATTAAAGGTGAAGATAGTTTTGGTTCGTCACAAATAAAAACATATCTGCGTAAACACTATGAAGCGATATGAAAGATATTTTCATCAATTTAAATACACATTTTAGGGGCCATGCAAATAAGATCTGGATATTACTGTAAATTACAGGCACTAAAATTACTGGCACGCAAGTCGCCTGGAATGTCTTTAAAATAAAAGTAATAACACTGACAGGAAACAATTATTATTATATAATTACCGTTAAGAAGGTATATCTTAGAATAAACCTATTTATAATGTAATGTGCGTTTTATATTAATTACCACGGAGTAAAATTATATTTCATGTGTTGCTAGTTTGTGTTTTTAAAATAGTGATGTCACCAATCCGAACTAATCGAAAACCCGTACGAGATATTATTCCTGCTAGTAAATTTTCTAAAAAAATCATTGATCTCTCTAAAGGTGAAGGCCGAATAAGGTAAGCAAAATCGCGTCTCTAACGGACCAACTGAAGAGTTTTCATATATTTTTATAAATATATAAACATTTAGGGTTTCCTGAATTATGTAGTGATAAAATAAATAATCGGTTATGCTGAATAACACATTTTTTAAATAAATAAATAAAAACCGTCAATTCAGTATTTATAATAATTACGACCCATATAACAGGGAATATGCATGAATTATTTTTATATTTTTAATGATTTAATTTAGCACATAACCATAAAATTAAATATTGATTAAATACTATAATTTAACATTAATATAAAGATTTTAAAACTGCGATGAGATTAGGGTGAAATTAACGAATCCATTTCGGCGCGCTGTCACAAAATTTCAGTGACGTCAGCGACCGCGACAAAGTACTACTCTGTAAAAAAAGTACCGGGAAAATATCAATAATACACAAAATGTTAGTTATTCATCCAATTTTTTTTATCGCCTTCAAAGTATGATGCTTCAGAAACGATACACTTACGCCAACGAATAATCCAATCATCAAAAATTGTTTTAACGCTTTTTCCGGAATTGAGTTTAGTTCTCGTCGCGAATTCTCCTTTATGTTTTCTACCGAATGAAAACGGGTGTCACGAAATGGTAATTTGAGTTTAGGAATAAGAAAGAAGTCGGCTGGGGCCATATCTGGTGAATAAAGCTGTTGCTCCATGATATTTGTTATCTTTTCGGTCAAAAATTCGTTCACAATGACGGCCTTGTGCGAAGGCGCATTATCGTGGCATTTTGGAAATGCAAGAATTTTCTTTCCACTAATCTGGCCTTTTTATTCGAAATTGCTCTGTTAATATGCTGTATAACGCTAAAATAATATTTTTTATTTACTATTTGACGTTCCGGTAAGAATTCGAGTGCACAAAAAACCGTGATAGTAAAAGTAACAGTCAACATGGCTTTGAATTTTAATCGACTTTGGCATGGTTTTTTTTGGTTTCGGTTCAGTTGGAAGATGCTACTCCGAAGCTTGTTGACTAGTTTGCAGGTGAAACTCATAAACCCACCTCTCGTCATCAGTGATAATGCGTTTCATGAATGTTGGGTCGGAATTGACTCGTTCTAGCATGTCCTCAGCGATTAGAGTGTTTGAAGAAAATTCAGGTCTTTTGGGACTAGCCGAGCGGCAACTATTTCATACCCAAGTAATTATTTAAAATGATACGGATCAACTCGGGGGACAGAGAAAGTTCAGCGGCTATCTCTCTCAAAAGATTTTCAGTCTGCAAAACTGTAAATTATAATACGTTTCCATTATATCCAGATGCCGAGGATTACAAGCCGGCATGACCACGACGACCATCGATAGATTGCCTATCTCTCGATGGTCACCATTATTTTGGATTATACTGTACATACCATCAGGCACAGTGCCATCACTTTGCCATTCCTTGTATTTAGTTGAATTATTTGGTAGTCACTTATAATAAGGTCATCTGGCCAAATATGTTCTATCGATAATCTCCAACCTGCATTATAAAAATACAACATTTCACTAATTAGACTAATAAATAAAGATAAAACTTAAACACAATCACAAAACTATAAAAACATCCAGTAACTTCGCTTTTGTGGACAAATTGAACGCGGACTTTGACGTCACGATTTGTCCTATATTTAAATTACATGCATATTCATTATTAGAACATAAAATATACGGTAGCACAACACTACAAATATTAAATGTGATAGTAACATTTTCAAGTTTGACATTATTTATTGCTATTTTATTCCATGGAATTTAAAAAAAAACTACTTTACGCAAAAACATTGTGTTATTCGCCTACATTGCCTACACTCTTGATAAATAAGTTCTAAAATAAGTCTAACCTATATCTTTATATGTAAATTGTTCTTTAAAATATTGAAACAAAACGCTAAGTAATTTGATAAAACATGGCATCACAATGAACATACTTAAAACAAGAGTAAAGTAGTAAAATTTATCTATATTAACAAATCTGTAATTCTGTCTGTACATGTATCTTTTATCCAAATGTCCTCATAGGCCTCTATTTTAAAGGGCAATAATCAAGAATATGGTTTAAAAAAAACAGTCTGTCCTGTGCCTGTTTATATGTTCAGATTTAATTGAAAAACGGATTGATTGATTTCTATGAAATTTTGTACACGAAAAGCTTATGTCATTCTATAATTGATAGGCTTTAAGAGTTGTCAATAATACTTATATAAATCATAAATAAATAAAGTAATAACAAAAATTACTAACCGATTTTGATAAAATTTTGCAGACGGGAAGAATATGCCATTATGTTCTGATGGGCTTTGAGAATTGTAAATAATATTGATAAAAATTAAATGATGAGAAGAAAATAACTACTACCTAATAAACGTGTGTGAAGCCGCAGGACACCGTTAGTAAATTAATATGTCAAAATCATTTTTTTATTCCTTACAATTAGTAGCTCTTTATCATTAAGCTGTTCGTATCGGATTTGGCACAAGTTTAGTTATTTAGTACGATATATGAAGTAAAACATTGATTATAATTTGTATTTATAAACGTTTTTAAAATAACCTTTTCGATGTTAATGAAACGTTCCTTTAGCGATTTGATATGCAACAAATCAGGTCGATGTCGAGGCGGATCCTGTTCAACGAGATTCTGAAATAAAAAGATGGTTCGCTTAAAAATGAATTACAGAATATAAATTCAAAATTAACATTTAACTAGGGATGTCGATATTCATGGATCTTATCGTAACATCGATGTTGATTTTGCTAACATCGAATACAGATGTTTTCATATATGTAAAATTTTTAGTGTCTCCGAACACGAAATTCCATTGGCGATGCAAAATTTAAGACAAACTCTTTGTTCGATGTTTTTTTCCATTATGAAATTCGTAATACACACTAGATATGATTTAACAACAGCACTATATTTAATCTAAAAGACAGATGCAATTCAACTCTGCCCCAAAATGAAAAACAGGACAATCTAACAAAAAAAAAAATGAGAACCATAAACAAAATAAATCAAACATTCCCGATACTTTTTTAATTGAAAGTATGTTGTTTTGTATACGTACCCCGGATTATTTCACTTCTTATTTTTTGAAGGGTAACTTCTTAGTCGGCGATTCGATAATTTATTGGACGAGAATTGGGAGTGAAATCTCAAGGACACTTCACGTTAAATACATTTCATTACATGAGAGAGAAGAAAGATATAAAACAGAGAGAAGGAGTAAGACAGCTATATATTGTATATCTAACACACATTTTAGGCTATTGACGTCTCCCGTTTTAAGAAATTTAACTTATATAGGTATACAGTGCAATTTTGCTGACACAAACATTGTTGTAGATATACAACAAGTATTCTCTGAAAATTTGAGCTCTTAATAACGCTGTTAAGGATTTTCATTTACGTTGATTTCTCGTATAAATAACATGTAGCTTTAATACTTATTATTATTAATTGTTAAAACATCCACCTTATTAAGATATATTTTGTGAAAATTTCAACCGGTTACCTATTACAGTTCAAGAGATACAGGACTTTAAAGATAAGGGACAGCGTATGTTAAGCGGTAGTATTTTTAGAATGGATCTCGAAAAGGTGGGAGGAAATATTTCATTAAATTGTAAGTACTAAAGTTATCGACACATCGATCCTACTTCTGCACTGGAATAGCAGGGACAGCACTGGACCAAAAACTACTTAGAATAATCGAAACTGGATATTTTGATATCCAAAAGCAATTTCAATGAAATATGTATTGCGTATTTTTAAATGTAAAACTATACTTACCATGTACGGCATAGCTCCACGTATGATATTAATTTTGTTACAGTAAGGTGCCAATGCAGCTGCTTTCTCGATGGGTCCAACCGGACCATAGTGTCCTCGGTTTTCACAAGCTGCCCAATGTCCGAGTCTAATGAAGCAGTACGCTGCAACGTAATTAAACTTGTTAAGAACAACTTTGCAGAGACATTTTAAATTTGGAGTTATTCGAGAATCATTACGCTTTATTACTGTACTATACATATAAAATCATTGTTACTATCAAAGTTAATATCCAAATATTTAATGTTCTTGTAAAATAAACTTTACGAAAGGGTTTAACTTAATTTTTATCTCTATTTGAAGTGAGCACGCTGTCTAGAATAGAAGTATTTTAATAGTGAAGATTGGAATATTACAGGGTGGATAAAATGAATGGGACATGGTACAAAAGTACATTAAATATTGAAGATACAATGTTCAATTAATCCGATCGACAACAACAAAAAAAAAAAACGATTTCTAAATATATTATTGGTAACTGGGGAATGACATAATATGTATAATTTAATTAAAATCGGTAAATTATTTTTTGTGCTAAATCCAGACATATAAACAATGTCTAATTATAGATTAGTTGCATGTGGAATAAACTATCACAAAATTTGTAAAATAGATATAGATAATTTTTATGTATTTATGGTTTAAGATACCTGCACAATATGCATCCCAGCCAGCTTCGTGATACGATTGTCTCAAATTAAAAGGAGTGCTGAGTTTGACTACGTTAATTTCCCGCCGTAATATTTTGTATTCATCTTTTATAAAGAATTCATATAAGCTGTAAGAACAAACAAACAATACGTACTACTACCATTTATAGGGTAAAACTATCGTAGTGATGTTTTGACGTGTCGAAGCTAGTAAAAATGCAAAGCTTAGAAAAAGGTTTCTGGAAAAGGGGCATGCGAACTTCGAGGAATTCGACAGTTGATCGCAAGGGCTTCGCGAATAGATTTATATTAAGACGAATGACTGCATACGGTCGCGTGTGCAATACAGTTTTGATGGAGTGACATCTTTATAGTGGGTATCGAAATAGAACATAAAATTATTCTTAGCTTTCTGAAGAACTGATCGGTAATTTTGAAGATTCAGTGCCGATTTGAATACATAGCCACAAGAATCATAGTAGCAAAATGTCCGCAAATTAGACTGTTGAAGCTGTTTTCAAAAAGACGACGTCTTACGAAAACCTGCACCGTGTAAAGTAGACGTGCTTAATTCATTTTTCTTAATTAAAAATTGTAATATTATCCAGACAGTAAAAAAACTAGCAATATAAAATTACAGACAACAATATATTATAGTGGTGTTCAATCTCTACATAACACTAAAAGCAGTGCCCCGCGGTTTCAACCGCCTATAATTTAAAAGAAATTGCTGATTGATGATTTATAATACTTCAGTATAGACAATATTTTTATGAGGCGGCCAGAGTTATGCGTCACAACTAACACGTCTCGGTCGCGCCACTACATCTATAGTCATAAACCCGAGCCGAATTATTTCAATTTTACATTATTACACAAATTATATATCCAAATAACAAATTATACAGACCAAAGTTTATCTACATAAAATTGTCTTAATGATGAAGTAACTTTTGTTCGTAAGGATTAATATGCCATGCCTAATAATAATGCTCATAAATCACTTTTTAATTTTACAATAAAACTTTGTCACAAAATATTTTATTGTGGCTTATCTATAAGAGATAGCCAATAGTATCGCGGTTTTTTTTTATAGATGGACTAAGGAGCAATATTTTTGTAGAACATTATATTTACGTATCACTAACCATTACGCCAGCGCACGCGGATAAAGCTGTTCGGGAGCGCGGTTTGTTCAGACTTTGTTAACAAACATAAATATTTAAGGCTTGCTGAGAAGTGTAGTCTAATTCTAGATAGTCTATACTATTTCACGTGAATCTGGCAATCATCTACAAAAACATTTTTTCGAATCCGACTCTATTAGTCCAGAGTTTAGCGTGTTTAAACAAACAAAAATCTCTTCCGTCTTAGTATAGATATAAAATCGATTCTAAAATACTGCAAAGGTTTATATAAACTAAAGTCAGATTCAAGGATTCATAGCCGACTTTAAGTAATTTATTTTATGTCTAAATTATTATATAACTGGTTACTAAATACAGTGTAAAATCTTTATAACGAAATTCAAGGCACTGGGTAATTTTTGCGCTACAGACAGTTTTCGCTATATTACTTACTCTTGTAGAACATTGGATTTCCATACTTCATCAAGCGTCAACTTCTTTGCCATTAAATGTGATATATATTTTGTATCGAATATATTTGGGAACATATTATTGATGTTCTTTTTAAAGGTGGAATATTTTTGTGGCAGCGGTCCAATAAATTGATTGTGTAAGAGAACTAGGTCCAAGTACATGTTGTGCCCTATAATTGGTTTCCGATAGGTCTCTAATAAGGAAATAATATTTGAAAATCCTAGTAAATGTGTCATTATGTTTTCCTCTAAAGTCTTCATTGCAGTGCTCTTTGCACCTTCAACATTTTTGTCTCTGTAGATCAATATCTGTAAACAAAATGTGACAATCCTTGTATACATAATATTTATAATATCTGGACGACCAAGCATCAATCTGGCCTTACAAAAAAAAAAGACATGTATCTATCTATGTAACCTTGGGACGTAAAACATTATCTTAACACAAAATTTCATCCAAAATTGTAAGAGCCGTTCTGAGAAACCATTTATACATCTTCTATACATATTATAAAACTCAACGTCTCTCTGTCCATTTAGTTATTTTCACACGGAAACCACTTTTTTATTTTAATCCATAGCTATGTTATCTGACCATGTAATAGGATATATTTTGTTACATAAAGTAACATACGATATAAGCAGACAAACTCAAAATCAAAAAAATACTTTATTCAATTTAGGCCCTAAGAAGGCACTTATAAACGTCAAACACTACCACCGGTTCGGAAAACATCTCAGTCATCGAGATGAACCGGCAAGAAACTCGATCGGGTTTATCTTTTTTATTTATTTTTTCCATCTTTACAAATAAAATTTAAAGTCAATCATATGATCATAATCATTATGATATTTATAATTTAGTGGATGCACAGAGAGGGAGTTACTTCCAGACATCACTATCATTCATGTAATCATCCACCCTGTAATAACGTTTTGACAGTAAAACCCGCTAGACATGGTCCTTGAATGCATTGTCTGGGAAATCAGTAATGTGATTCGGGATCTTATAATATCGTATATAAGCGTACTGTGGTCAACGTACTCGAAGGCCTCAGTCGAAGAGATCACAGAATACACCGATTGCATCCTGCAACTCCTCGCAGGCCCTAAATATATGACTTAGCAGTTGCACTAGCATTAGTGGTTTATTTAGACTTCGTGAAACCACACAGTCGATCTCTTGTGCTTGATATATTGTACTAGCTGCTTAAGCATAATTTTCTGGAAAGCCTTACTAATAATCGACGGAAGTACAGAAATTGGTCTATAATTTCCAAGATTACTTCTACAACCTTATTTACACGGAGAAACTACTTTACGTATTTTCATTAGATTAGGGAACGTTCCTGTTTCTATGCACTGATTAAATATATTAGCCAGATAAGGTGAAATATTGACAATTAAGGACTGGACTACTATTACTGAAATTCCCCAAATGTCTTCAGTGTGTTTTAAATTTAATTGTTTAAGTCCTTATTATTTCACCTGCACCTGATGTAAAATAAAGTTTAGAATTTATAGGTTTAATGAGATTGTCCAAAAGTGATGCGGCAATATTGGATGACGATAATGATGAATTAATTCGGAAAAAAGCACGTTTGGGGCGCTTAAATGGCTTACGCTGAGTAAACCATACGAGACATATCAAATGAATGTACTACATAATTGTAGATCTTATAAAAGACCTACAAAAAAGTCTATCATGTTTTGATAACGTTTAACATTTAACGTTTAACGCTTGGAAGTCGCATAAGAAGTTTCACTTCAAATAAAAAAAAGGTGTGTGTGCGATTCACATACGATAGAAATGAAACTTAATTTTAAAAGATATTTTATTTAAACAATATGCAATATACATACACACCGACATTTGCTCTCTCGCTCTGGCTCACACAAAGAGGAGAGACAGATAATGTGTGTTAAACGTTTAACATTTAACGTTTAACACTTGGAAGTCGCATAAGAAGTTTCACTTCAAAAATTAACCAACTCAGTCCAACCGTTCTTCAGTGATGCGCATACTAACGAACAGCATTTCATTTTTATTTATATAGTTCTAAAATAATTAAATTGAACTGTGTATAGACACCCTCCCTACAGTTCGAATCCCTACAGTGAGTCTGAACTTTCGGTGAAGGAAAATATCGTGATGAAAACTCGGCATGGTGGTTTGTGCATTAATAATGCCCGCCTAGCTAGCTACCACCCTCAAGTAAAAAATCTGTCACCAAGCACCTATAATTATGTTCCGGCAGCTGCATTTGAGAGCCAGTTCCTCTCTACGCTTAGCGTGTGCAACAACTTGGGCCAAATCATCACTTATAATCAAGGGCGATACTGTTCAAACACTAAGCCTATCAATCCTACTAATATTATAAATGTGATAGTTTGTATGTTTGTTACTCAATCACGCAAAAACGGCTGAAGGAATTTGGATGAAATTTGGCACACATACAGTTTATAGCTTTGATTATCACATAGGATACTTTTTATCCCAGTGACATGTATTTAATTTTCTCTGGACACAATTCTTAAGTTCACGTAGACAAAGTCGCGGGCAGAAGCTAGTGATAAATAATTAACAAAATATAGTGAGACAGCTCCTAGCATATTTATGATTACCTTTTTGCTATTACCTAAGCTATCAGTTGTTCGAATATCTGGAAACCGCATTCTAAGTTCATTATGGGTGATGTAACGCAGGATAGGGCTGTCAACATCTATGTACATAGTGTCCTCTTTACTCATGCATAGCCATCTGGAATTGAAAATAAGCCACTTACATATTCCAAGCAATATTATTCTATTGTCTATTTTATTGTTTTTTTTTTCCATTACACTTTTTTAAATATTAATATGAAACTGAAAATAATGTTGTTAAAATATAGTGTCCTTTCATTTGTATGCTTGGAGTAAGTATAATGAGGAGTTTGCATACTAAGAATAATATAAAGAGCGAACAAGCTAAGCCTATACAGCAAAGTCGGGTTATAGTATATTTCTGTCCGTTACTTGCGTACTTTGTTGTCTAATCTATATTATTCTTAATCTGAGGTTTTGTGACTCTGGACAATATAGTTGTGGTGATTGATTTTATAGAAATGATGGTTCAGTGGTAGCGTGTAAGACTTCGCGTCGATTGACGTGAGTTCGAATCCCTGCAATGAGTCTGACCTTTCGGTGAAAGCCTGCCTAGCCCGCCTGGCTAGCTACCACCCTCAAAATGAAAATCTGTTGCCAAGCACCAATAGGTGTGTTGCGGCACCTGCACTTGAGAGCCAGTCTTCCACTAGGTTTAGCGTTTTATCATCTAGGGCCACATTGTCACTTAATATCAGGTGAGATTGTAGCCACTACGCCAAACACATAACGATATAAAAAAAATACTAATAAAAAAGTATGTTGCCACATATATTTTGACAGCAATTCATTATAGATTTAAGAGTTAAGCGTGTGTAATTCAAACTATGAGGATTATAATTTGTGCCATTAATATAAAATATTGTGGACATTATTATAAAAAAATGCAGAGTTCGAATGTGAAATCACCGCTGCCACAAAGCAGCTGTAGGTAGTCAGTTGGCTATAGTCCTTGAAGGGTGTGAGTAGCAATGCTTAGAATATGCGACCCTTTTCAACTCAGTCCTCAGCAAGTGAGTAGGGACTAATCTCATTTAGGATTTCAGTTTGAAGTTGGTTATAGTTATTTATAGGCTGCAGTGGTCACACTTGGCATCAGGCGGACTGCACACCATTTCCTGCCTTTATATACAAGAAAATAGATATGATTTTCAGTTATAACTAGGAACCTAAAGATCATAATAATTTGGCAATATTTTTATATCCATGTACATGCAGTAAACTCCCTTAGAAACTATTTAAATGTTAGCTACATAGAAAATAATGACAAAAAAGTATTTACTTTGAGACTTCAGAGCAATACTGCTGTACTAATTTTTCTTCTTCATGTTCAAGATTTCGGGAGAGATTTTTAAATAGAGTCTTATCTTTTAAGTTTTGACGAACCTTTTCTTCTTCTACTTTACTCAGGTATGGAAGACCTTCATAAGTGAACTGCATCAAATAATATATATTAATTAAAAACAAAATTTATATTTGTGCACTTAAGAAGAATACACAGATATTATGCATATAAATTACGTACAAAATATTATGTATTAATATACATACATATCACATATATAATTTCAAGAGAAAATACATACAAGATCATTAAAAAAATACAAGTTTTTTTAAATCTTAATTTTAATTAGGGATGTGCCTCCATTTCTCAAATCAAGGATCCAAGAGGTGGTAATATTAGATCACAACATTAAGCTACTGTATAAACATGGTTGGCCTATCTCATTCTGTTTCGAAACCAAAATATTATATTAACATTACACTCACCTTATTAAAATCAAAATTATGCCTACACAGAAACTTTAAAGTGGAAGCTTGGAATATAAAAGATTGGTCGATATCCCCAAACACTTGTGGGCATAAGTAGAAAGTGTAGCAAACTGCTTTATAGGTATTCGTCTCTCTTTCATATTGGAACATACTGAGCCCAACTTGGGTCATTATCATTTTATCAACTTCTGTTTTGATCTTGTCATATCTTTCTTGACTTGTATCAAATAATCTAGAATAAAAAGCACAGCACATTAACATATGATTATATGAAATAATATTATAAATATAAAATCCAGATGGGATGATGATCTGTGAAAGATTGCAGGCAGATGCGGCAAGCTGAAGACTGGGGGCTGTGGCGCTCATTAGGGGAGGCCTATGTCTAGGAGTGGACTACTATAGGTTGATGATGATGATGGTGATGATATCAAATAAGACAATTGCGAATTGAGATGTCTTTTTTGTCTCATAAATCATTATCAAGGTCCATGCTTACCATTAATGACCTGCAGAAGAGGATGAATAAACAACATAGGGATTCTCTCAAATCATAATTATACAACTGGTTTTAAGTGATTTGACGGATGAAATGGGTAACAATTTAAAATTAAAAAGAAGACTGCCTCTTAGTTGCCTTGTATTAAGCATCAACTTTTATGATTACTTTTCAAATATTTAGGAGAATCAAATTTAGATATATGGTAGTTTCAACTATTAACAGATACACAAAGCAAATTATAACTATATCTATGTCAATTTAGTGTATAATACAGCATGTAAAAAGGCAGGAAATAAAATAAAAGTTTCCATAGTCTATTTATAAACAATTTCAAATTCAAAGCAACATGACAAATTTAATACAATACATTTTAAAGTCGAAATGTACAAATACCCACCTGTGTTTAAAGCACTCTCCTGATAGAATAGCAGTAAATTCCGCATCAAAACCAACAAAACAAGAACGTTTTAAATTCATGGTTATATTATCAATTTCATTATTGAAATTTTTCATTGTGATTTCCATGATTTTTATTTAAAATTTACAATGTTAAAATTTATTAAACTTTGATACTACGTAATTATTGTACAAATTTATTTACCTGTATAGGTACTTTTACAAGATCATAAACGAGCGTTTTTTTTATAACCTCATTGATAACAAATAATAATAAATAATAGAGATGTACCTAATTTATTCGAAATAGGTACGAGCCACGATCAAAATATTATGATATAGTAGTATAGAATAATAGGTTATCAGATATTAGTCCAATAATAGGGCAGCGATTCATGATCCGCGCGGCGAGTTACCACTTGCGTAGATTTTACCCTGTTGTGTAACTGGGCGACTCGGGCTAGTGAGTGAGATAATTATTTGATTTGAAATTTCGAATAGAACTAAGCTCTGGCTGCTTGTATGTGGTATGCGCGACTATGCAATTGTAAAGACATAATTATACACGTCGGGTTTCTTATGAAAACTGCATGGGCAACACAGTAAGCAAGAAATGAGAACAAAATCGCTATATTTAAGAATATCAGTGTATTAGCTAATAGGGATATTAGTTATATTCATAGATTGGCTTGTAATTTTTGTATAAGGTATTCGTATCTAGTATTATATTAGTGGTTCCTTTAGTTCCTTATAACTCGCTGCGATTGTATGCATATTAACGTACCTATATATTTTTGTTCATTTCAAATTTAAATATATATTATTATGTGTTTATAATTAAGTAATAGGTCAAACAATTAATGTTGTTAATGGAACTAGGAAACAATTTTTATTTAAGCAATTTTCAATAATCGTAGTGCCTACATGACTTATATACATGTGATATTTTATAACATATGTACAGGTACCAAAGTTTTCGACGTTGACAGTTCATGACTTGTCAATACGACAGAAAATTTTATCACCGTTTTATTTAGGTTTATATAATAGGCATGCGGTTACGGTCACATTCTAAAAGTAGACATCAGGTAAGTTTAATATCAGTATTAGATTCGAGTAGGTAGCGAATATTGAGTCTGAGACTATTATTTGACTAATACCCCGTAATGGGCACGGTAATCTAATATGAGATAACAATTGTATTCCATAATAGGTTTATCTGAATCTGAGACTTATAGGGTAAACTACCAGTGATTGGACGTTACGAGTTATTGGACAGTTCAGTGATTAAATGTCAATAATAAGGATATTACTGAACTTCAACACCATCTATGATGCTTTGTCTGTTCTCTAGTAAATAACAATCCTTAGTTATTTACGATAGTTTTGATAGATGGCAGTAATAGTATGAAAATATTTAGTTGCATTCGGCGTTGGCGTGGTAAAGTAAAATTTGGCAAAAAATAAAAAAAAATCGTAAATTAACCGGCGTCGTTCGTAAGTCACAGAGTTGAGAGAACAAATCTTTGGTGTTTATCTAATTGGTGATAGGTAACTTACAGTATTATTTATAGTCTTCCATAATTTTTAAACAACTTGGATATTATATTTAGGTTATTTTTGCTTGTCCAATGTATATCTTTACTGATCTCTTAAAATTCAGTTATTGGACACGTGTCCAATACCTTGATGATACCTAGATGTTAAAATAATTTGAAAAAAGAATGTCTTATCATTTTTTTTTATTCTTTGTTGTTGTTTGTAAAAGTAATTTTCTTTAGATTTTTAATTTACATTGAAAGATTTATACACTAAGACTGATTCTAAGTTGTGCCAAAAAATAATTAATTAAGTCTAAGTGTCGCATGTTTATGCTCATTTGTTTTTTTATAAAAGTAGGTAAATAAGTTTACTTTTATGTTTTACATTGAATTTTTTCCTATGAAAGACTAATTCGGTGTTGTGCAAAGTTAAAGTAAGTAATTTTGTTAGTCACAGACAGTATTGAGAGTATAACTGAGATATTTATAATAATGTTGTAATAAATATGATTGGAAATTACTCACTTAGCCTTTTATTAACGTAGCATTAACATTGGTGGCAATTTATATATGTTTTTTTTATACTTAAAGCAGTATCAGAATATTTGTCCATTGACTAGTATTGAGTGTCCAATATTAGAATTTCTGTCCAATAACTGTATATTTTGGTTTCATTTTTAATTTATTATTTTTTCCTATAAATCATTACACTATATATTGAACAAAGGTAACTATGATAGAATAAAACATTTACTAATATTTTTTTAATAAATAACATATTTACCTTTAAAAACAAACCCATAAATTAATTATCACTATTTAAAGTCACTTAAGTGTCCAATCACTAGTAGTTTACCGTATACATCTCTAATAATAATTGTCAATAGTGTCAATACATCAGTGCTGCCAACTGGTCTAAGCGTAAGCGCGTTGCCAGCGTTTTGAAAGAGCGGTACAACGCGCTAAATGTTTTTTTTAGCTTCGAAAATCCCTCCCTTTTTACTATTAACAATTATAGATAAATGTGGGTGACGGCTAAAAAGCGATTTAATAGTGTCCAATTCAAAATTTAATTATCTAGCTATACAATACTATCTTGTCCTTCTTCTTATAATAATATGTCAACATGTGTGCAAACACAATAACGCCTATTTCAAGTGGATACTACGATATTTTGTGATGTTTTGAGTTTGTAGATTTCAACACGTATCTATATAACATGCATATATTTATTTATATCCACAGCATTCACATTAAATAGTAATTGAACCAAAACTCTTAAATTTTATATCTTAGGCCTCTACCAGACTAGCGTTTGTCGAGCGTGCGCGTTACTTGAACGTAGCGCATACGCTGCGCGTACGCGTGCTCGCGTCGCAAACGCTAGTATGATATCGGCCATAATGATTCTAATTTAAACAGCTCGTTTTTCTAACATCCAAAATTGAGTTGTTTATTGTGCTTTAATTGTTTTTGTTTAAGTTGTGTTGTTAAAATACACAGCTAATGCGCTTAAAAAAGAAAATTTTGATTAAACTAGGGCAGAGTGGGTAACAGTAGAACACTTTATTACTAGCTCTTGCACTTTTTTAATGTTTATTGAGTAGACACTATAAATGAAGTCGCTTCCGCTGTCTGTTCACTTAGATCTTTTAAACAATTCAACAGATTTGTGATTCACGAGGAAGGTTTATATGTATAATACATAAATATTATAGTACAGAAGAGACGAAAAATTCAAATATTTGTAATGTGATGTCGAAACAAACATATTTTTGTGCGCTTAAACCGTAAACGCTGGCTAAATCTAACGAGATAGATCAAATTAATGTCCTAAGGAATTGTATATCTTAAAAAGATCGATCAAAAAGTCCGCGATAATATTTATCTCACACTGCCCCATATTAGTATCTGCACTGCACCCGTGCGAAGCCGGGGCGGGTCGCTAGTAATTTATAAATCATCAATCAGCGATTTATTTTGAATTATACGCGGGTGAAACCGCGGAGAACAGCTATAGTATAATATACACATTCGTGTGCGGCTAGATCCTCCAGAATAAAAATGATATTAAATTAAACGTTTAACGTTGAACGCACATTATCGGTCTCTCCTCTTTGTGTGAGCCAGAGCGAGAGAGTAAATGTCGGTGTGTATGTATGTTGCACACTGTTTAAATAGAAAATGTATTTTAAAATGAAGTTTCACTTCTATAGTGTGTGAATCGCACACACACCTTTTTTATATTAATTTTTTATATCAAGTAACTTCAAAAACTTTTGATATAGAATTTATCAGCCGATTAGATATTTAATTATATAAACAGTATAAATATTTGGAACTTATTTTTTGGATAATTTTATTGTTTAATATTTTGGCGAATGATCATCTCTCATACGGAAAAACATCTATCTATCTAAATAAAATTGAAAAATACTTAAAACATTATCTAAATACAAAATGTCTTCTAAATCGTTAGAGCCGTTTTAGAGAAACCAATTATTACATTGTGTAAACAAGAATTACTCAATTATTATTATTAGATTAGTTTATTTTCCTGCACATAAGTACCTATATAGTTTTTCTGCAAAAATGTTTAATTACCGTCTTAAAGATGTGTAGGTAGTAAGTAACTAGGTATAAATAAATTGGACACTAAAATATCAATAGTGCTCTATAATACCTTGTAGCCATAATAATATAAAAATTTTAAGATTAAAAAAAAAAGAAAAGATTACACAATGTAACGTTATGTCATTCTGGACAGAGCTCATTCAGCGACGTTGATTTACTTCCGAATTGGATCCCCACGAGAGCACTGACGCTTTACCTGAACTGAAGCATGCTGTTGCTAAATGAACGACAACAGTACCATACCAGTCACCAGTTGTTGGTCGGCTCGCGTGGTCGCGTGCTTAGCAGCTTGATTGCCACACGTTTGTCCGAGTTCAAAATATATTTTTAACTTTTAAATCGGTTTCATCAATAAACATGTGATCAGTGCATAACGTGTTAATTCATAATTAACATAACTATGGAGTCGGAAAACCGTACGATGGAGCCATCTTCGCCGGCAATTGTAAAACCGAATTACATGATAATGTCCTTACAAAGGATATTAGTGCTGATTGTAATATTTGTCAGTGTTTTAATTGTTGTTTATTATACACCAATGCCAGGTAAAATATTTACAACTATTAATAATAAATGCTTATGATTTATTCTCTCATTATTATAAAGTTTACGACAAAGACAGGAACAGAAACACGATGTTGGAATTAGGTTCCTTATCGATATCAGGTTCCCTAAATCATGAAAACATCGATGTTATAAAAAAGAAAAGAATATCGATATTTCTAGTGTGTTGTAAAATGGAGTCCAAAGATCTGTATGTAAGCAAAATATACACAGAAACACAAGTTTTCCTAAAAAAAGGCCGTCAACACAAGAGTCGCACTCAAAAAATAGTTGTCAATTGCTAGAGGTAGCACCAAAAAAGCTTACTTCACTTGGGCTGCACAAACATCGATAGATGTTCTTCTAATATCGCTCATCCCTATTAAAAATTTAAAAAAATCGTGATTTTTCAAATTACAATACTTTCGTAAAAACTTGGTGTAGGTATATATCCATTTGATATTGCCGTATTTTACATGAGTCAAACGAGTTAAAAGATCGTTAGTTTCTCGTGTTCAAGTGTTCAAAGAAAAATTTATATTAAAAAAATTGTGCATTATAATATTTGGACAAATTAATTTATTTTCATGAAATTATAAAATAAACGGAATGTTTTATACATGGAATGTGGGCACGGTTGTGTAGGAGGTACCCGAGTCTTTAGAAAAGTTGCAATAAAGAACTTGGTACTTTAATTGATTAAAGCATTATATATTATAACTTTTACATTTTATTGTATATAATACTAAGAAAAATGAAAACGATTTATTAATTTGAATTTTTGCGAAATATGAAGAATATATGAACAGGTATTGTGAAGTTTGTATGAAGACTCAAGTTACGCGAACGTGAGTAATGCAACTTCTATTCGCAATCAAACTTCACGCCGCGTAGCGTTGTTGGCAATTGTGGAAATACATTGCTACTGTCCTTGACATATAAATAATATTTGTTTATCTTTAAAATGTTCTATTGACCGCTTTAACATTTCAAAAATGTTACATTGATCTTTTTCAGAGGAATACTTCGAAAATTGTGACCGAGATTGCCACGAATTGGATTGGCCTATGATTTGTCGAGTAAAATTAATCATAGAAGTTTACAAAACACTTAGCAAGTAAATACATTTTATATACGCTTTAACGAAATATTTATTTTACATTTTCTTGAAAGAGTTTTTATTGGTGTTGGCTAGATTAGTATTTTTTAATATAAAATTGATTGGTACATTATTAAGCTCTTTATCGTCAGATCTGTTAAAGTATATCGCCTTTTCAGGTCCTGTGGGAACTGTACTGATAATGATGGTGGAGAGTGTCCACCGACGTGTATATCAGCTGACGGTCGGGTGCGTGGTGTGCTCACTGCTAACAGGGCTCTGCCGGCACCGACGCTCCACGTGTGTCATAACGATATACTTGTAGTAGACGTTGTGCATAGAGCACCAGCTCATGCGCTGTCAATTCATTGGAGAGGTCAGCCACAAAAAGAAACTCCATTTATGGACGGAGCTCCGATGCTTACACAATGCCCGCAACCAGCGTATACAACTTTTCAATACAAGTTTCGTGCGTCAGCAGCTGGCACACACATGTATCACGCACATTCAGCCGCCGATGCTGCTGATGGATTAGCAGGGGCTCTTGTAGTACGTCAGTCTCCTCGACTCGATACATTGAGGAAATATTATGATAATGACGTTTCTGAACATACTATTTTCATAACAGAATGGGGGCATTCGATGGGACCATTAGCTGGAATGATGTCAAATATGCCTAATGCAGAATCTCTCCTTATTAATGGTAAAGGAAGAACCATCGAATCACTAGACGCTCCGTTGTCTAAATTTACAGTGGAATACGGAAAGCGATATCGATTCAGATTAATATATGGTGGCGGTTCTAAGAGTTGTCCGGTACGATTTTCTATTGAAAAGCACGTTATGAAACTAGTCGCCTTGGACGGAAAAGCAATACAATCAAAATATGTTAATTCTATCGAGTTAGGTAGAGGAGAACGTGCTGATTTTATTCTAGAAAGTAAAAGAGGTCCAGGTGTATATAAAATGTCTGTTTTAGCAAACGCGTTTTGTCAAGAAAATTTGGAAGGATTAGCAGAGTTAGTATATGAAAATAAAGACACTAAAATTTTGCTTAGGGACGATGAAAGTTTAGAAGATGTAAATCATGAATTTACAACAGTGTTTAGTGATCGGTGCAGTTCTGATGGTGTTTTATGTTTAACTGACCTTCAAGCGGACAATAAACTTCCTAAAGAGCTTGGTGGAAAACTTGATGAGATCATTTATGTGCCTTTTAATTACTCCACGAGGAGAATTTCGACAAAACGAATCGGTAAGTGTTTTTATTAATACATTTTGTATGTAAAAATAATGTTTAATCATTTATGGATTATTAAAGCCAGTGGCTACTCTTGAGAGAGCTAGAGGTTTATGATTGAATCTTTGAATTTGAGGTTTGAATCTTTTTGATTGTGATGATGATGCAGCATAATTGTAGTTTGTATTTAAGCTATTAGTAGGTACAATTACGAAAGATGATAGGTCTCTAGGTCAGAAAAGGCTTATAAAAAGGCTACAAAGATTATTCTATAAATTAACAATACAAAAAAAATCAACGGAAGAGGCATTGACAACAAAGTTTCGCACATATTCACATATAGGTAAAGTTAATGACGTAATGTAAACCACAGATAAGTGAGAAAAGTTGGTTCATTGATCTCTCAAAACGACTATTCGTATAATCTTCTCATAAAAGGTAAACGCAGTAAATTTGGGTTAAGAGAACGACCTTGAAACACCTACATTATATAAAAACACGTTTCATAATAGCACATATAGTGGTCGGCGAACAAACCGTTTGCATATTCCGCAGCATTTTACGAGTTTTGTAATGATAATAAATAACACGGTTAGCTGTATTGTTTGTATGTATTGAAAGAACTGGAAGGGCATATGTGGTTTAGCTTAATTATTGGCTCACATAGGTAGGTAACATGTGTCAAGATCGTCTTTTTAATGTAATATTTTTATATAAGTTTTTAAACATAATATTGGTACGTATTTAACGGACTATCTACTTATTGAAGAAAGATTAACAGGTGTTTTCAATTTATTTTTGAAAAGATAATATATTGCAAAGTTTGATCCTAGATTGTAATGAATAATTGAAGAAAATAAAAATCCGTTATTGAGTCATCTATAGTTAGATTTTTTTAGTCAGCGTAAGTTCTCATACTTTGTTTTGACTACGGTATAAAAAAATATTAGCGCCCCCCTAACATTTATAACTTACTCTCTGTGACGCTTCCTAAAAACACCTAAGCAAACAGCACCTAAGCACCTAAGTAAACAGGGTAGAAATAAGAAGTGAAATATTTGTTTGTAGATATAGTAGGTTTTTAATTTTTGACAGTAATAATTGAAATACGGTAGGTTCTAATACTGTAGAGTGAACTGCGTAAATACATATAAGAAAAAATATGATTTTTACCTATTTTTAATTCGCATTTCTGGGCCGCCTTAACTCCGTTAAATTTTCTCTTAGCGTTTTATAGCTCTCCAGAAAGTCTCTAGCGTCGTAGCGTCCATAAGGGGGCGTTGTTACATATTTTGAGAAACATGGATTTCCTGTAAAGTTATATATAATTGACCAATAAAAAAATGAAATACTGTCAATAGGCATACTGCGGTTTTGATTTCTATCTAGCATGTATTTAACATAAGCCATAAATAGCGAAGAAAAAAATGTCAGTTGAATATGAAAATGTATGTGGTAAGAGTCTTATATACATTATGCAAGGTCTAAGCCATGTTTATGTTGTCGTAACCTGCATACCAAATATTATAGCGACAGAAAGCAGTTTTTATTAGCATAAATTAAATAGCATATTCAAGTTAAGCCCATATACATATAAAATTTAAGTTCACTTAGAGATTTTTTGATCTGATATCATGAACGTATAGAGCATGTCTGAATTATGTATGTACAAATTATATTTAGCAATAGTGGAAAGGTCTTTGTTCTTCTCTAGTCCTGTTAGTAATATTTCCAGTCCAATTTTTTCCTCAAATAACATTCTTAAAAATTGAAAGTTGGGGACATCTAAAAGTGGGTCCTTCAATTATCGCTTGCTCTTCTATATACATATTATAAAACTCAACGTCTCTGTGTGTCTATCCGTTTATGTTCTTTTCACGCGAATTTTTTTTTAATTCATAGCTATTATCTGGCCAGGTTATAGGATGTATTTTGTTAGACAAAGTAACATACGAAATAAGCAGTGACGATAATGGTGAATCAATTTGGGAAAATAGACGCTTCTGGGGTGATTGAATACTTTACGCTGAGTTAACCATAACAGATGTATCAAATTAACGTATGACATAATTGTAGATCTTAAAAAGACCTACAAAAAGTCTCGAATAACATTTATGTATATCTTCTAAGGATCATCCACAATAAAAAAATTTGAGGCAACACATTTCAAACGTGTGCTCGACTGACAGAATTCTGTAGTCCACGCGAACGGAGCCGCGGACACAGCTAGTCAATTTATATTTTACAATGGTTTACAAATAATCGTTTGACTGAAGTCGTTAATATATCATTGAAATTTCGAATTAAATTTGTTCATAACACTTAAAACATGGATTTTCTACTTCATATTTTATAGCTTTTCGATTAGAATATCACTTTCCATTTTCGTCATAAATTTCTTATATATACCTATACATTCTTATAGACCTAGTGTGCAAAGTGAAAAAATATACATTGTATAGGAAATACCTACATTTTATTAGCTATCGATTTATTTTGTATGTGAGATGCGCGAGATTGAAAGTTGTGACATTAGTGTCAGGCTGGTTCGTGACTACTGTACACTAGATGTAACACCCGCTATAGTGGCACGTTTAGGCCTATCTGTACCCTACTGGGTAGCCACCACAGCACTTGGTGATAAACCTGTTGCAGTGACTCTTTTTTCGTTCAGCCAGTGGTATATCTATCCAGCTGTACAGAGGTTTTCAGGCCGCGCGGGAACGGCGGGACGGTGTCCCGTGTTTAAATTGTACTGTGCTTACCATCCGGCACTGTTCCGTCATTTTGGCTATTCACTATAAAAAAAAAAAACATTCAGAATAACTATAATTTAACTGTTGAATGTACAGTAACATAATGTTAATCTTAAATTAAGTGTCGTAACTCAGAAACTTAACTAATGGCGTCGATTCCCGCGCAAACGTTGCAGATGCGCGGGTCTCCACTGGTAGCACAACTAGCGCCTTCTATAGGGACGCTAGGGTAAAAAGCCGGCCGGCCCGGTCATGGTTGGTAGATTGGAGTTTTTTCGCAATATTATGGAAAAAATTCGTTTTTTGCGAAATTTTGGGAAATTGAAAATCAAGTAAGGGGAATTTTGGAGTTTTTTTTTAACATAACTATTACATTTTATACCATACTCGCTAGTTGAAATATAATTTCAATAATTGTTAATAATAAAATATTATGAAGAATGCCGCTCGATCTCATATCGAATATGTGGAACTATCTGAGTTAACCTCTCGGATTAGACCAATATCGTACCATTAGAAAATATAATTGCTGAACCTATTTGATCCGTAACTACTCATTTTTAGGCTGTATAGGTGAGCTATACCTGGTAAAATACCTGTTCCTGTTCCAGAGAAATAACAATTCCATAAACCTGTTCCAAAATAACAGCCTGTTACATGATTTCTGCTCTTTCTATTACTATAGTTGAAAAAAGTAAATAGCTTGTTCCAAGTCATATTTCTTTGTATGAGAGTGAGTATAAAAGTAAAGATCCTTAAGCTTGAATAGAGCAGATTAGCAGCAATAGATCATGTTCCAAACTGAAACAGTTTACTTTTGTGTAACACCCAAGTATCCTGGAACAGGTACGTAGTATTTAGTAACAGCTTTCTCAGTTTACAGATAACAGTTATAAACAGTTACCTGTTATTTTAAACTGAAATTATTTTGACATTAAATGAAGAAGAAGAAGTGCAAATGGAGGTATTAAATAAACGTTTAACATTTTTAATATCATTTTCTGAAGTACATATTTTAAAATATATATGTTTTGTTTAATAAATGTACTTGTATGTCATTCCATTTGTTTTTTTTCGTTGGAAAAAATGGCCAAATGTTGCAAAACATATCATTTTGGGAAAAAGAAAATATGAATATTGGAAAAATTCAGATGTTACTAACTATGGGCCCGATATACTCACTGAGCGTACTCACGACACACGGTCTCATCTAGTATTTTGTATGTTTCTTATATGTCTCTTGCTCTATTTAATAATTACATTGTATAGTAATTGTGTTAGTTATTAAATTGTGTTACCATCAAACATATATTAAAGTATATTATTTTTCCCATGAAGTTTTCGTCCAGTTCTTGGTGACATCTCGTTTACAATATCAAATCGAACACGAGACGTTAGGTCCGATGTCTGTCTTGTATTACATAACAGCTTGACCGAAGTGAACAGAAAAAGTGTCAGTAGGACGCATTATTACATCACATTAAGTATGACATGAAAATGTATTTATGTACTTTGATGCATTTTTTATTACAGAGCATAAAGAGTTTTGGCAAAATCCTCGATGTTGTAATAATCAAATCTTGTAATTTTTTCGATGTTACTACACTGTGGCCCTGTATTCATTAAAGACTGACAGCTTCACTGGGCTTGGGGGAGAGCGTAAATGGCACTCAGACGCGTAAGAAATTCTGAATACCTAACTAATGTACATTTTTATAGTATCTACGTACACAAAGGTAATTGAATAAGGCTTTGAAATAACTTCGGTTATTTCGACATTTTGTTCACCTCCTACAAAAATATGTAGTGTGCAGTTCCGGCAAAATTATATAATTTTTTTTTCTTATTAATAATAATATATTAATTTGCAATTTATTTGTAACTTTATTGAAGTTTTTCTGATTATTAAAAAAATAATTTTCGATTGTAGGTATACGGTATTAATGGAGATACTAATATTAAAAATACAATCGAAACTAAAATACCTAGGCATAAACACAGTATGGAAATCTCCTAAAACGTTATTTCTAACATATTTAATGTAACAGTGTATAAGTTCTTACAAAGAAAGTGAAGTAATCGCTGCAGAGATAATCACGTTCGCGTAAACCGCAAATAATGTGACTTGATTGCGCCTGCGCAAGACATGGCACGACGCGGCGCGGCGACGAGGCTCCGCGCGCGGTTACTACATCGCGTATGCTCAGTACACAGCACAGAGTACTGTACACAGTACCTATACGACACGTCTATATAGCTTACAATTATATTTAAATGATATTCTACGGTATAAGCAGATAGTTTAATTTTAAAGTATAACGGGCTCTAGTACCGTTTATTAGGTCTATATACTATGTTAAAAAATACTTTGTTTAATTTAGGCGTTAAGAATGCACTTATGAATGTCAAAATACTATCAATGGTTAGGAAAACATTCGAGACATCGAGAAGAGCTAACTAATATAATTATTTCGTTCAGATGTTACACGAACACTAATTATTTACAACACAAGATTTTTATATATTATTATAAGATAAAATAAATTATAAATATATTTATAATAAAATAATATAATAGAAAGTGTTGTACAAGTCATGATTGACTATTTCGTTAACAGTTTGCAGATTTAAGAAAAACATTTTTCTGTTCTCTGGCAAATATAACATTATTTGCGTTTATATACTCGAATGAAAAGTAAAAACAAAGTATAAAGTTTTGAAGTTTAAACTAGGTAATATAACTTATACGTTTGCTTGAAAGTTTGCCTTTCTCTAATAAAAGACAGCTTGTTGTTTTATAGTATATACAATTTCAGTTTTATACAGCTATAATATCTGTGCGACAGAATAAAGCTCGGTTTCTGAAAAAAAAAACATCTAGATAAACTATACAAATAAATATGAAATTTCATCCAAGCGTTAGAGCTCATTCCACAACATGTACAAGAACTGTTCTCCTATAAATTTCGAATAAATTTAACACGAGTAAAACCGTGGGATACAGCTATTATAATTTAGTTAATATTATGCTTTATATGTTAAAACTTAGGCAATGTAGGTCGAAAATGCTTGACAACATTGTTTTAGGTCAGTTAGTCAATTCTCTTTCGCTTATTAATTATATGAGTAGTATTAATTTTATATTCCACCGTTAAAGAATTCTTTTAATGTATATCTAAATTCTAAAAGCAATAGGCATTATTTATAAGCTATCTACGCTCAGATTACTTCGTCAAATGAACGAGGCAATAAAACCTTATTACTGGATTGAATATTTAATACACAATTTACTTTCACATCAGTTAGGCATGAACACGTTAACTGTTTATATAGACGCACCTGTTATATAGTGACGTTTTTATGGTTGAATTTTATATTTTTACATAAATAGGTTTGTGATATTTGATCCTAATTAGTGTCCTTATAAATTGAATGTATTTGTTATCTCCAATATAGTTGTTGGTTTAGGAATAGGCTGAAAACATTAATCGGAGAAGTGTCGTAAAGTCTGTTATATTTGTATTGATATGTCAATTTCAGTTTTGGACTTATATGTCGTGTTTCTATAAAACTGCTTACAATTATTACCTCTATTATTTATCATAAAAACTTTATATTTTATACTTGTTGCCTTAATCTCTTGACTCCCATGGATGGAATAAATGTCAATTTTTCACGCATTTTTGATTTCTTAAGGTCTATTATCATGTGTCTATGTTCCTGTCAAATGCAATTTGATACCGTGAGCTGAGAGGTTAATGACCTTTTCGTGATCATCCATCACAGCGTAGAATAGAGTTATTGTGGAGAACAATGACAACACTTTTCAAAAATGCAATGTGGACTGTATTTCGGATATACAAAAAGAAGCCTTACTTCTAAATTGCTAATGACGAGCCGTGCCGTTCCTATATTTTGGCACTAATTTTATACCATTTATGTACTTAGAGCTAGTACATGTGTCGCCATTTACAAAAAATAATCACCTGTAGTACAATTATCACAACATAATTACACTTACAATTACAATGTTTGTCACGGTTTCACATAATAATAATAATAATAATCCAGGCCACAAAACAACTCTTCATTTATGTTCCTTTCACGCGAAAAAGACTAATCCGATTTATATGATTTTTCATTTAAATCACAGATATGTTATCTGGCCAGGTTATAGGATATATTTTGTTACATAAAGTAACAAACGAAATAAGCAGTGATGATAATGGTGGACCAATTCGGAAAAAATACGCTATTGAGGCCATTAAATGGCTTACGCTGATTGGAGAGATATATCAAATTAATGTACTACATAGTATATAGATCTTAAAAAGGCCTACAAAAAAGTCAACGGTAGCATATGTCTATCTTCTACCACACAATACTTCTCATCGGCAGGGACTTTATCCTTACAGTTTGGAACTCTCCAGTTTGGAATGAGCTCCCTGCTGAGGTTTTCCCATTTGACTACGGTAAAGATTATTGGAAAATTTTACGGTTTGGAAAGTGATCAAGTTTTTAAATTCGCACGAGTTGCTGATTCTGGTGTTGCAAGCGTCTATACTAAACGTAAGCTTGTTTGTCACCGTCGTGGTATAAAAAAAGAAAAAAGCACGAATGGGCAATGAGCTTAAGCTTACGTTGAAGAAACACGTGATGAAACTGTCACTATATCGTAGGGTATTATCCAATGCCTGCCTGGCTTGCTAAGACCCTCAATATGAAACTCAGTCATCATGGACCTACAAGTGTGTTTCAATCATTGCATTTGAGAGCCAGTCTTTTTCTAGGTGTAGCGTGTAGAGTCATCTTTGGCCACATTTTTACGTAATATCAGATGAGATAGCGTTGCCTCTAAAACGATAAAACAAAAAAAATAAAACATACCAGTAACTGATATCAGAAGTTGTTAGAATTTCCTTTCGTAACGGCTTTCATAATATATCAAATTTCATTTATACTTAGTAAAATCTGTATGCAGCAACTATAGCCAAAAGTTGTTAGAATTTATGAATTAAGAATATTAACGACTTTCATATATCAAATTTCATTGAGACTTTGTAGAAGAGTCGTTGTGTGTTTATAATGCAATGTTTAATAGCATTTTGTGAGTACAACTGAGTGTGAGTCAACTCTTCAATAGTATACATATTAGATATATTAACAAAGAAATTTGTAGTTCTGTACATGTACTTGTTTCCAAATTTCGTGATAGACATCTTTTTTTATACTACTATGGTGGCGAACAAGCAAACTGCCCGCCTGATAGTACCGTAGCCTATGGACGCTTGTAATACCATAAGTTTCATTTGCGCGTTGCCGACCTTGAAGCCCCCTACCCCAAAGAGCAGTGGAAACCCTACTCACCGTAGGAACCCAACACAAGGTTATTTGGCTGCGATCTTCTGTAGGTAATTTTTTTGGTCTGAATCTGTTTGTATGTCTAGATTTAATTCAAAAATGGCTTATCCGATTTTTAAGAAATTTTGTACACGGGAAGTTCATGACTTTTCGCAGTTCAAAGGCTATAAGAATTGTGAATGATACTTTTAGAAGTCGTAAAACTAATAATCTCAAAAACAATATTTTTAAATTAATTTTTAATCGATTTTTATAAAATTTTGTAGACGGGTAGCATATGTTATTCCATAATTGGAAGTCTATAAGAATTGTCAATTATAATTTTAAGAAATCGTAAAAAACTATTGTTTCTCAAACCGGCCCCCTTATTACATATGTCGTAAGAGCAAAGTGATAGCAATAATAGCTAAATATTTGCTTCAAAATCGCAGATTCGTATTATTTAACACCTATAATCTTCGATCTATAATACATGACCGAAGCCTATAATGTACCAAACATAATCTGATTTTGCGATTTCGAAGCAAATATTTAGCGATTTGTTGTTTAGAGATTTTTTAGCGATCTATTGCGAAATACGTAATAAGAGGGTCGTTTTTATGAAATTTCGTATACGGAAAGTATATTGTCATCTAAGTGCTTAAAAAAAAGTTTTGTTTGCACAATAAAACAAAAAACCTTTTACTATAAAATGTGTTACCAATGGCGAATTGAACAAATAAGCACTGAGCACTGAGAAACTATTATTTAAAAATACTTCTAGTAATAATCAAATATAAGTAAAAATAAAATTCGTGACGAATAGAATACAAGATTTTACCTAGTAATAAACGCGTGTGGAGCCGCGGAAATAGCTAGTGATGAATAAAATTATTACATTTCGTCACGATTATACATATTAATTTTATGCTCATATCGCAACTATATAGTGCTATCAACGTTGCAAACATTTCGAAATGATGGCTCTACTTCAGTATTGACTTCTTTCATTTATATTCTATAGTTTCTGATTACGTAAACCCCAATTTGTATTTCCATAGAATTTAAAAGGCATTCACAAAGTGTTCTTTAATTGAATACAGTTCGTAATTGAAAGGGAAAGTGATTGGATGAATTGAGCGTAGTGTATGTTGAAAATTATATAATTCAACGTTATGGTAAAGTGGAAATTGGAATAGAGGTGCCATAGGTTCTGGTACATCGAGATACTTCTTGGTTGTTCAGTTAGGCTTAGGTTAAGGATATACCTACTATATTAAGAAAACAGTTTGTAATTATAAAATCACAACAAAAAACATAAATGTGAAAAGGGCCAAGTTCGGTAGACACTACGTTCGGGATAGTCGTTGTCACCGATAAAAGAGCTGAGATCTAAAGGCCGTCAAGTTCCATAGCAGTTCATTTAATTAGGTATAGCTGTAGAAATGAACGTTCATCAATTTCTTTGATATGGGATTTCTAACTTGGCAAGTCTTAATCGAAAGTAGTTCGAAATGGTTCGTGTAAATATACACAATGGTCGATGTGTCCCCTTTTCTATTTCGAACACTGCCTTGTGTCTAGATGACGTTCACAGAGTTTAATAAATATCTACGTGAAAGGTGTAAAGGAGTTAAAGTCGAAATATAAAAAAAAATATGAAAAAAAAGAGAATTTCTATGATTTGGCTCCATTTCTATACCTTATGTCCCGGTCTGCCTTTCAGCATTTTTATTTGCAGATACAATTAGAAACATAATTAGTTATGACTGGTTTTTCCTCGTTTTAAACGATTATAAATTGTTCAAAGCCACAGTTTTTCAAGATTATGTATTAATTACAGAAACTTATCTTTCACAGAAAGTTGGGGTCAAACAGATGGACATCGCTTCACTTATCCAGCATCACCGCTGCTTACTCAAGGGAACGACGTGGATCCAAACAGCCTGTGCTCAGATGAACCGGGTGATGGAGACGAATGCGTCCATGTAAAAAATATTCCGCTTGAATCTACCGTGGAGATAGTGATGTTTGATCAAGGTACTTACTATTTTAATAATATAGGCTATTATAGTTATATGGAATACTAGATGTACCTCAGGATTCCATTATTCGAGCAACATTGGGCCGCGCTTTCGTGAACGCACCAGTGTATCTCACTTTCCATACTGCCTACAGCTTTCCAGATTGCTTGACTTTCATGGGTTCTACTCCGCTCTTTAGAATCCTAGCGTGAAGTTATATAACATATAACCTTGCAGCGAGCTATAAAACGCATTTTTTTAAACTGACTGGAAGTTTTAGAGCTTTGCGCGTTCAAACAGATACGAAACATGAAAATAGCACCAGTGACAGATAAGTTAAGGATTAATAGTTTAACGTGGTATAGGCATGTCGTGAAGAGGTATGAAAGTCATATTACTAGAAGAATATTAAGTATGAAGGTGGAAAAATATAGGAGTAGAGGAAAACTGAATAATGTATGGATGTATTGTGTGAGAAATTATATAGGTGAATAATGAGATGATAGCTGATAGAGGCAAGGGGAAGAAGAAAACAGGTTGTGTTGACACTATTTCAATAGAATAAGGGCAAGATTTTTTTTTATATAGAATGGTTTATGCGACCGAAGATGTTAGCATATTTTTATAGCATTGCCAAAATTACGGCCCTGTCCCTGATGTTAAGCTGAGTACCTACAAACCAAAATATACGACCATCAAGGGATCGGCAACCCGTCGCCAGTTGTCGCTTTCATGTCGACCTGCATAAATAAATATATCTTTATATTACGCTTGAATAACCGTATAACGTAAAACGGATGAAACACACTGGCCTGGAGACGGTTTCATGATAAGGCAAAGTGTAGGAAATTGCAAAGTTTTCGAAAACTGTGGCTGGCAAGGACAATGTTAGTTTTCGAACGGTCAGAACATACCGGCCCTCTTATTTTGCAAGAGCAGAGCGATAGTCGATATCGCTAAATATCGCCTTAAATATGGCAAATTTAGATTGTGTTTGGTATCAGCTATATAATGCGAATTTGTCGTTTTGAAGTCGATATTTAGCTCTTGTGATATAATTAATTAGGGTACGGATAAGTGCGTAGTGACCGATTTAGCGGCATCATGATGTTTTCCTTCATAAAAATGATCGGGTTTTGCATTTCGTTCATCGCGGCGTATGGACATACTAACACGCAGTCATATTAGTCATCACAGATAATGGTTTTTGTTATAATTTCTCGTTCTCACGGGCTTTTGGACATCGAGTTTATGGTCGCGTGCGTTACACTGATTATATTCGTGAACTGTCAAGTACCTACAATACTGGTGATACTTAGTGCAGTCAGCCTGATGGATACCTCCACCCTACAGATGATTGCAGACAAATAACCTTGTGTTGTATTCCTCAGACGGGTAGGGTTTCCAGAGCTGTTTGGGGTAGGAGGAGGGTATTACAATCGTCCGTTATAGCCTTCTAGGCTACGATGACCACTTACCATCAGGTGGACCGTATGCTTGTTTATCACCTTTGTTGTATAAAAAAGAACACGGTAAAAATATGCATTTAATTACACTAGTTGTCATGTTTCTATTGTCGTAAAAAGTCGATTATGTTTGCAGTAGGATACTTTTCATGGGATACTTTTTTATTATCCAGAGAAGTGGAGGACCATCATTGTGGCATATATGTATTCATATGCGGGTTAGTGAGGGTGAAATCATAAATAATTTTTCTAAGTCTCGAATATGCCAGTTTCATTGCTCGTCGCCTACGACTACTAAATTAAGTATAAACCACAGTGTTAATTAAATAAAAATAGGTTTAGAAAATCATACTTTAATATTATAAAGTTTAAGATATTGTTTGTTGGAACGCGCCTTTCTCTGTGACTACTAGTCAGATTTGATAAAATGTTATTGCATTTTGTGCCTGTTTTTTTTAGGAATGTTATATAGGCTATATAACTTCACGTTACGACATTAAGGAGCGGAGCACTAACCATGAACATCAAGTAATCTGGAAAGCTATAAGCAAGTATGGGAAGTCAGTACGATAGACTCACCGTCTCACGTATGCCGCGGTGGAGAGTTGGTGAAATTTAACACGTGTGAAACCGTAGGACACCGCTAGTATTTTAATGCTTCGAGATCAACGGTTTTAGATAATTTTTTGTGATTCATTAAGATTGATAAGTACGAAAGTAATTATTGCGAAAGAGTGTCTCTTTAAAATAAATTCAATGTACTTCCCCTAAGACATCTAATTTTATACGAAACAAGTTTTTCTTTACATAACTGTGAGGAAATGTTGTAAGAAATTGTGTAACAGAGTACTACTGGAGTGTAATTCGAACGCAATATACGTTCAATTTTTATTATCATTACTAACTTTACGATTCGATCTCTCCAATAATGTCGACATAAAGATCGCTATCGAGAATCAGACCGGACAGTTCCCGGCTACACCTGCGCCGAACTTTATCTGTTCCGCTTTTAGGATATTGATTTAAAATTTACAGCTCATACTTGGAATATTTTTGCATTGAAATAGATACTTCAAGTATAGAATATTGTAGATACAAATTGTCTTATCTCTGCAACTGCTTTTATCTATATTGCAAATATTTTTCTGTTATTTACACATGTCGGATACCGTACGGATCGTGTTTTGGATAGTACCTAAGGGATTTAGATTTTGTATTTCTATATTTGGTGTTGAATCCCGGAAGTTTATACAAAATTATATATGAAACACTTAAAAAACACTGTATCTCAGTACCAATTAGGTTGAAGTAAAAAACAACGGATATTAAAAAGGCATTCATACAAAAATATTCATTATACTCGCATATGAAATACTAGCTGTGCCCGCAGTTCCACTCGCGTGGACTACTAAAAAAGTTTTTTTTATTTTTGTGCGGAACCCTAATTATTTTGCTAAAATAAAAGTAGCCTAAGTTATGCCTTATAATATCAGCTATCTGCCGGTGAAAGACCCGTCAAAATAGGTCTAACCGTTTCAGAGAGTACCCGACAAAAATTTTAAAAATGGGTTGTTTGTTATAGGTGTCGTGTATACTTTCATATGCATTCAGTAAAAACCTGTTATTTTGACATTACAAACAGACACTTCAATTTTATTATATGTATAGATTCTAATCGAATCTTTTCGATGCAGAATGTAGTTAAAAACTAAATAAAGAAAGATAAACGTAAAAAAGTAACGTTTCAATTAACAAGTTGGTATATTCTTCGTAATTTTAATATTAAAATCAATAAAACTGCCCAACAATGAACATTTTATTTTTAACGCCTATTCACTGTAAAAATACAACAATGATCAAGTTGTGTTATTAACGTAAATATTATTGCTGTGGCGCATGGTATATCCAAACATAACAGTTCCCATTGACTTAACCAAATATACTTAACATAAGTGGAAAATTTGTGGTCATTGCTGAACTCTTAGGAATGCAGTTAGGGTAAAGTAAATACTTACGTGCTTACGTAATTTTAATTACATGAGAAAACAATCTTAGATTAAATGATCCAAAAGTCGAGGATTAGTCAAGCATCTTTGTTGGGCCCTAAATACGGCAACTCATAAAGGGTCCCGCGTTCAACTTAGTTTTGGAAGGGAAAGAAAAGGAAGTTTGGGATGCTCTCAAGAGAGTTATGCATGGATTTTTAGGGAACAAAAGGGATTATAACTACACTCTGTTGGTGACAGTACTTCTACACAATATATCATCAACTTGGATGCAACATGCCCTTAAAATCAATTTACTCCTATCCAATCTCTGTTTTTTCCACCTACTTGTGGATTTGTAAGTGATGAGCGTGGAGAAAGGTTCTTCCAGGATATTTCTGTGATGCAACGGAGATATTAGGGCCGTTGGATTGAAGTATTTCTTGCGGATTAGCTCCAGAACTCACAAGAGGAAAGCCAAAAGACATCGATCTCATAAAGCTAACAATTGATTCCCTATAGATTCAACCACTTGGTTGGTGTTCTTTCATCAGTTTAAGATGTATCAGTAATTTAAAAAAAAAAAACTCTTTAAATGTTGTTAGCGTTGTGAATTACGTCATTTGTCAATTGTCATATTCGTTTTCCTCAATCCAAAATTAGTAAGAATTGACTAATGAAGTTAAAGAAACATTCAATTTTTTTTTCTTGGGTAGTGTAATAAGAGAAATTTTCAATTTTACCGAAATCAATAGAGAATGTGCTAACAGTTGATACTAAGTTATATTAATAACATTGTGTTTTTTTTTTATTAACTCATATTTGTGTATGTAGTCAAAATCAAAAATTATTTTATTCAGTTTAGGCTCCAAGAAGTCACTTATGAACTTCAAACACTACTACCGGTTCGGAAAACATCCCCTTCATCGAGAAGAACGGACAAGGAACTCGATCAGGCTTATCTTTTTTTTTAATTCCTACTGTATAAACAATGTTTACAGTTAATATTTATATATATATATATATGCCATTATATTTATTTTTATAGTTTAATATATGGCTATATATGAAATTCGAAATAAAATTATATAACATATCTTATCCGCGAAACTGAGGCGTTATTACTCGTCTGAATTAACATCTACATGCTAACTAACTCCGTCTGTGAATCGTAAATATTTTTGACTTTTATTAGGTCGTTAAGATGCCTTCAAGTTTTAACTTTCGTTTCTCGAAAGCCGCCTACGGCACTTGCTCCTTCATTTAAAGTGACGGAAGGTCTCTTGAATAGTCAATATTCAATGCATACAATAATCAGAGACATACATACAATGGCAATGTTTTTTTTTGTGTAACCATGGTTAAGTGGACACATAACGTCTTTGCATCTACATACATAGTATTTGGGTCATATAACACTCTACAAATGAGAGAAAGGGAAAAGTAGTTATTTTCTATAGGAAGATTTTTTGATTAATGATTTCGCTTTAAGAGCTTTGAGTAGTTAAGTAATGCTAAAGTATGCTAACAATGTGGATATTATACTAAACAATTTTTTTGTGGTCGACTTTACTTCAATTATAAATTTATTCAGTTGTAATTCGTGAGCAAGAATGTAGCCAGAATTTTTGCTGCAGCATTGCATTCTCTAGAAATATTTGAAACTCCATTCAGAATGTCTTCAAGATGTTTATTCCAATTAAAGTGTTAGAAATAATGTTGAAGTATTACTTCAATTTACTTACTTCAAAGTATTATTTAATACAAGTAAATAATGTATTTGAGTTACATACAATTTAAGTCAGGTAACACTTAGTTTAGCCACTCTTTGCTAGGGTACCCATATCTGGCTACGCCCTCGTTTGGAAGACACACAGTTTTCCAGATAAGTACCTTTTATATAGTCATATCCATAAAGAAATTATAGTTGTTCTTATTTATTATATTAACTTTTAATAATATTATAAATACGATAGTAACTCCCTCTGTTTGTTACCTTTTCTTAATTACCTCTGAACCGATCAGAATGAAACTTGGCTTAGAAGTAGACTGGGATCTGGAGAAGGAGTAGTACGGAAAACCAGCAGACTAAGTCGTGAGAATTAGCTAGATCTAGCATGAAAGTTAAAACAATGTACTTTGAATATATTTTACTTGCCATTATAATAGAAATAGAGAATAAAATAATAAAAAAAAACACGCATTGACACTATTTCCAAAAGGTGTTGTGTTTCAAAAATGTTGTATGCAGTTTTGATAATTCATAATTCATAATTCATAATTATTTATTTATCATATTATAACGGTAATGTTACATGATATGTCAATATTACAATACACAGTGAAATCGATAACACAATACAAAATTTTGTCAAAACTATAATATAATAATAAAATTGCAAAATAAATAAATATTAATACTCTACTTATATATTACTCATTCGACAAATATTATTTTTGATGCCATATACTCTTTAATATTATAATATGGACTATTTTCAAAGTATTGTTTTAAATGTAATTTAAATTCATTATACGGCAGTTTAATGATGTCTTCTGGTATTTTATTATACATATCTATTTTTAAATTTATTCCTTGTTTGTACGTCTTTGCCAATCTTGTTCTAGTTGAAATTATGTTTTCTTTCTGTCGCGTATTATAATTGTGGATATCTTTTAATTTAAGTAAGCTATCTTTTTCTTTATGTATTTCCAGCAGCGAGTTATAGATATAAAGGGAAATGACTGTCATAATTTTGTTTCTCTTAAAATGTTCTTTAACAGATTGTCGTCGGTGAACGCCGTATATAATTCTTATTGCACGTTTTTGACAAATCAAAACTCTATTTATTTCGGATGCGTTACCCCATACCGTTAATGCATAGTTTATGGTAGAGTGGCAGTATGCGTAGTAAACTGACAATAGTGTTTTTTTATCGACGAGAGGTTTTAAATTAATTAAAGCATAATTTGCACTTGCTAGTTTATTGCAAACTTTATCTATATGTTTATGATGACTTATTGTGTGTTCTAGATCATATCCTAGAAACGTTACGTCTTTTTTTGTACTATTGGAAGCTTGGTTTGTTTTTGTTTTATAATTTAGAATAACGCTTTTGTCGTTGTTCAACAGTATACCATTAGCTTCAAACCATATTTTTAGCTTTATGATAATATCTCTAACTTTTATTTCTGCTATTTCTTTATTTTTATCTTTAATTCCAATATGAGTATCGTCCGCAAACAACGTTATCAATGCCCAATCCGGCAAACAACTTGGTAAATCATTAATATAAATTAAAAACAATAACGGTCCCAAAATGGATCCTTGAGGGATACCTACCCTCGAAACTACCTTTTCCGAATTTACTCCGTTTATATTAACTATTTGATTTCTGTTATTTAAGTAAGTAGTCATTAAATTTAGTTCTTTACCCTCAAATCCATAATATTTCAATTTATGTATCAAAATATCATGCCTTAAACAGTCAAATGCTTTCGATAGATCACAAAAAATACTAAAGCATTCATTGTTCCCATCAAGAGCATCCAATGCATAATATATAACTTTACGAATTGCCATTTCCGTAGATCTACCCTTGCGAAAACCATATTGAACATTTGTGAAAAAATTATGTGACTCAAAATGTTCCACTATTCTATCTTTAATTACACTTTCTAAAATCTTTGACAACACTGGGAGTATGCATATCGGCCTATAATTTCCGATATTAGTAGATTCTCCTTTCTTAAAAATTGGTATAATCTTTCCTGTTTTTAGTGTATCTGGAAATATTCCAGCTTGAATACAATTATTGAGGACTAGTCGAACTAACTGGAAAAGATCTTCATTCTTTAACATAATTTCTTTTATTGTTTTGCTGTCCATATCATATACATCCGTAGATTTTTTACTATTTAGTTTAATTATAACTAGCCTAAGATTTTTACTAGATATTTCACGGAAGCAAATAGTCTTGTCAGATTTGGTTAATTTACTTAAATAATCATTACACTTGTCAACACTTATATTCAGATTGTGTGTCAATTCTAAAGATACATTTTTGAAAAATATGTTAATAGTATTTGCTATTTCCAAAGCATCCGTTATTAATTTACCGTTAGTATCTCTAAGTTTATATATTCCTCGTTCTGACTTAGTTGTATCAGTTTGTTCTTTTATTATTTTCCATGTTTCTTTTATTTTGTTTTGCGATTTATGTATTCGGTTTGCAAAGTTAAGTCTTTTAGCTGCTTTCAAAACTCTACTTAATACATTTTTATATTGTTTAATTTTCTTTTTTCTGATTTCGCAAGGTACAAAATCCTGTAACATTTGTAGTTTTTCTAGATTTATTCTTGATATTCTAATACCTTTTGTAACCCATGTCTTTCGTTTACAATGTTTATACAATTTAACCAATGGGAAGGCGGTGTCGTAGCAATATTTTATAAAAGTCATCAAAATTTTCATTTGTTCATTTGAATCACTGGTGTTAAGAATTTTTTGTTTTATATTGCCTGATTCTTTAAAGAAAATGTAGTGAAAGTATTTTTTATTACTGATTGACATTTTACGGCCCAAAAGATGAGTATTTATACTTTTTACAATGGTGTTTGGCTGATTATAGTAATATTCAAGCAAGATTGAGTTATGATCTGACAATTTACAGTTCAGTACCTTTCCTTTAGATAAATAGTCATTTGAATTAATAATAAAATTATCAATGCATGTTTCACTTGGGCCCTTTATTCTTGTGGGGCTGTCTATTACAGTTTTAAAACAATAGTTTTTTAAAGTGTTATTGAATTTTTTAACCTTGTTGTTTAATTTCAATACATTCAGATTATAATCACCTGCAATAATTAACTTTTTCCCTTCCCTGCTTATTATATGTAAGATTTTTTCTATAATTTCAATAAAAAGTTCAAAATCATGGTCAGGTCTATACATACAGATTATAACAATCTTAGATCCCCTTAACTCTATAGCTGCTACTTCACAATTCATTTCAAAACTACATCTATTCAAGTCATGTCTCACTTTAAAGTTAATATCGTTTTTCACATAAATGGCTGTACCACCATGCTCAAATATTTGTCTACTAAAACAAGAAGCGAGTACGTAGTATTCAATTCCCATGTAACTTTTAGGATTTGTAACCCATGTTTCCGACAAACATAAAATATCGCAATTTGTATTTTGTGTCAGTAATTCTAAAAGTAAATATTTATTTTTTATGCTTTGTATATTGGCATGCACTATTATTAACCGTTTTCTCTGATGATTGGAATATTCGTAAAATTTGCAGACTTATTGCCATTGTCTCCATTGGACGAACACTTGATAAATTTAAGTGACGAAGTAGATTTAAAATTTATATGATTCATCATTATCTGGTTTGGAATAAAGTATCGAGATTGCTTGCAGTTTGTACAATTAAGATCCAAGAATTTTGCGTTTTCTGTTATAGTTGTAAGATGAGCAAGTTCTTCATTTATTTTATATATTCCGTAATCGTTTTTCCCGTCAAATTTTATACCACCTATTATAATGTTGTATTTTCTGTTAATGTTTTTAAGAATACTTTTTATCATTGTGCTATGTTGTAATGAGTGTTTGTCATATTTACTAATTAGAATAACGACTGTGTCTTTTTCTTTTAATGGTTTTATAATGTCTTCATAATTTAATAGTATTTGTTCAGCGTTTGCGCCTGGTTTACAGTAATTCAATATATTATTATGTTTGATACCATCAACTGACATCAGTTTTATAGCTAATCCTTTTCCTATTTCATCCGAAAATATTATTAACTGTCTCAGAGTATCAGTACATTTAATGGATTTCTCGTTATCTCCATTTTTGAATTTACTAGTAATTACAGTTGAGTTATTTTTATCAGAGTACTTTTCATGACTATTAGTAAGTTCTGTTTGCATATTCTGAATTCTAGTATATAACTCTGCATTGATTTTTTTAGTTTTCTTATATTGCTTCTTTAAATTCCCTATTCCTTTTTTATATTTTATTATATTTTTATAAGTGGTACGCTTTATTTTGCTTTTAGATAAATGAAGAAATTTATTTTTTGGAATATTGTGTTTCGTATTCTTACTGTTATTCTTGTCACCACTAACCTGTTTCGTTTCATTTACTTCTTTTTTTTGTATTGTTTGTGTTGATTTGTTTTCCAATGTAATTTTAATATTTGGCTGTGTTAGAGTCACTATATCTTTATTACTCAGCTTTCTGGTAGATACTTTATTTATTGGAGATCCACCCAATCGTTGCAATCCAATTACAGGCGATTGAATAGTCTTTAATGATTTAATAACTATTCTTAATTCACTAACCTCTTCTTTAAGTTTATTGTTTTCTAGTATTAAATCAGCGACCTCCTGATGTGCCGCATCAAGGCTTTGTTGTAAATTTGCTATCTGTAGCTCCATTTCTAATATATTAGATTTGTCGCATATCGACAACTCTGGTAGACTACGTATACTTTCATTAATTTCTGTAGTTTCATTTAAACAATACTTGATAGGACCGGTTGTGGAATTAGATTTTTGGTGCTTTCTTAAAGTTATGTTACAGTACAAATTCTTACTGGCATTCTCCATTTTGAAAGATTTTGATGCTTGTAATCTTAAAATAGGAACGGAGCACTTCTATATCAGTAATTCTAATACACAAAAAGTGGAAGAGAAGGTGGGATCGAACTCGGGTCACGGCGAGTGAAAACGAATATTCATGCCGCTTGACCAACTTATCCTCAAAACTTACTTTGAAAGTAGTTGACTAGTTTCTACTTTGATTGTTAGTATCATTCTATAACAAATGCATTATAAAAAAAAAAATGTTCTTCAACCGTCAACTATTTTATATATTTTATTGTATTTCACTTTTTGTAATTTTATTTAAGTTGGCGTACTTTCTTCTGAATATTTACTAGTTATTATGTTAATAATCACTGTTTGTCACCATATTCCCACTGTTACAATTGTTTCTTTGAATGTAAGCACCATTTATGTCTCTTATGTAAGATTGTCGTTTTAATGCACTTTTAGGAGAGATCACATTGAGATATCACTTGTGAATAGTTATCAGGATACAGTGAATCCATTCCATAGTATTTAAATGCACAATATTCACTTTTTATATTTTTTAACATTTATAGACGCAGAGATGATTTATCGCGACACTGCGACACCTACCCTCAAATCACTATTTAATTATAAATAACTATTTAATTAATGTTTTGTATAACTTAATTCTAAATTTGTGCCTAATATTATTGTTTAACAAATTATTATCTAATATATAAAAGTCTTGTGTTAACTTCTGTACGACTTGACCGTTTCATATTGAATATGTGTTGACGCACATATTCACATAACATATTTATTTTGTTAAACCGACACGATGGTTCATAGCTATGATAAGATCCTTTAGATGGTGCAGTATTTCTTAAATTATATTTTTATGGGAAAAAATTGGCAGTCATAGGGACTGCCGATAGAAGTGAAAACTTATAACTTAGAATTATTTTCAAACGCCAACATAAACAGGAATATTTAAAATACTTACTATGTTTTTTCCCTAAGTTTTCCCCTATCTAAAAGTGCTCAACACGGCTAAAGAAGTTTTCACTTCAAAAATCTCATATTTGTAATATTTATTACATTGATTTAGAGCCAATAAAAGAATATCATAAAATTTAGACTCGATAGGTGGCGCTGTAAGAAAAAGCACAAAAACGTCTGCGGTGTCGTACATACTACAAGGACTGTGTAGTAAACTATTGTTTACAGTTATTGTTGTTCATTAAATGCCTACGAGTGTAACTTTCTCACAGTGATTAACTTATGCAGCAGTGGATACCGTATATTAAAATATTGGTTATAAAAAATCTACACTGTTATTTAGATGGTTAGCTTCAATCAGCACCTACCAAGTACTTAGTATTATATAACATGTTTTCAAACATAATTAATGAACAAAATTAATTTAAATAGAATGAACTTTTGAATACAGTCATGTATATTAAGATTAATTATGTTTTTTTGTTAAATGATAATAGGAATGTTTTTCACAATACATGCCTTACAATGAAGGCCAGCCTGTATATTAATAATTTTATATTGTTAGCGAAGCGGATGTATGATATAGTTGGATCTCAAAGTAAATTATACACCGTCCGATGGAATAGAATAACTGGTATATAATTTATTTCGAGTGAAATGTCTTTATATAAAAACAAATTTCTAATTAAATAACATTACAAGAAAAGTAATACAGAAATTGTAATGTAACCTCAATAATAAATATAGGAAAGCCTATATTTATACTTGAATCAGGAGTGCTCTAACTTGCCGCTCTGTTTAAATATTCAACAAATTCAGAGACACATATATTTTGCCTATTCGATTGTGTTCAAAGAATAGGTACCTACTTTACAAATCGTAAATAAATTACTGGAACTACATTATTTCTATGCATTTGTGTCTTGCATTGTTATGTAAAATACACTAAATTCGTGACCAAATGATATGTTATATATCTCTATTATTATTGTAAAGTAATCAAGTTCCTGAGTATTTTTATTGAACTCTGGAACTAATAAACAGAGTTTAAAATGATTCAATTATAAATTGCTTCATTACGTACCTCTGATTGCAATTGGTAATTTATATTTTTATTAAGTTTTACATTGATAACAAAAGGAAGTTTACGCTTACATCACATTTCATATAAGTTGATTATACAACCCGAACAAAGTAACGGGCGGTTAGTAGTTTAGTATAAGTCTGTTATTATACTATTCATGGACTATTTATGTATCATTGATAATTATAAATGAATTTTTGTGATTGCTATCTAAAAATAAAGTAATTTAAGAATTAAAGTAGAATTAAGAGGGCAGCTCTTGAGATTCAATGCAGCCAGAAATCAATGCGGCTCCATACTGTGTACCTTCCGCTTAAAATGGGCTATATTTATTATTATATTCACTTATCTCATGTGAAATAGCAGTGATTAAAAAATATATTTTCGAAGTAACGAAACAATGAATATAAGTTTTTGAAGTCCTTATAGGATTTAGTTTTTGACTACAATCGTATCTAATGTTAAGTGATAATGCTGCCAAAGATGGTAATTGGTTGTTATGCCTAGAGCTAAAGGTACTTGGTGAGAGATGATCAACTCGAGGTTGCTAGTTAACTAGGCCGATATTAGAAAATGGCCTACTACCATGCTATGGGTTCATGATGATGTTTTCATTCACTGAAAGCTCCTGCTCTTTGTAACATTGGAACCCACGTCGACCGTCGCGGTGTCTGAATACGCTATCACTGAACAATTATCACTTCAATCGATCGCAAAATACATCTTTGGCATTTGTGTTTATATGATTTATATTATTGTTATATTTGCAATACAATAATCTGGTATATAAAATTCTTGATACCTATTACCACAGAATAGGTACAGAAAGTCAGCTTCATAAATTCGCGAGTATCTGCGCTTTGTCAATATAAATTGTTTTGTGAGTGACATTAAGTTAAGAATTTGAAATTGTAAATTAATAAACGATCTTTCGAAATCGTTGTGCATTTCCTTGTTTAAACACTACATTAAACCGAAACGAATTCACGTTTTTTATCCAAGTAAGAAATTTATAGATTTTTATTTGTTAGAAATAAATGCGCTTAACTAAATGCTCTTATTGAAATTCCCTAAGGGCAATTTTCATAGGATATTTTAGGTAGCCCTAGCGATACAGTCGAGTATAGATAACTAAATTCAAGGTCACTCGACCATAGCCGTCTTTCTGCACTTATCTGTTTTGTGACATTACCGTTATAATATGTCCACAAGAAAAAAGGAAAATGACTCATAGTTATTGTTAAGCAAATTATTCTTCATAGAACAGTCTGAGTGCTTCGTTAGATTTCACGGCGGATATAATTAGTTTAAATCATAAAGTAATTTCATTTTTATTGCAGGAGGCGAGTCGGACCACATTTTTCATCTACACGGCTACAGTTTCTACGTCGTCGGAATAAGGGAGTTCAATAGTAGTTTGAACAAAGATAGCGTTAAGAGAATGAACGAAGAGGGATCTCTATTTGCATCAAAAAATCTTAGAAATCCCGTAATGAAGGACACTATTGTGATACCCAAATTCGGTGTAGTAGCATTGAGGTTTAAAGCAAATAATCCAGGCTACTGGTTAATGAGAGATGAACGATCGACTCATTGGACACGGGGATTGGACTTTATACTCAAAGTTGGTGAACAAAGTGATTTTGTACAAGCGCCATCAGATTTTCCAAAATGCGGCTCTTACGTTGGTCCAGAATATTTCCTGATATGATGGACGTAAACATAAGTAACCAATACAATTTCTGTTACCTATACCGGTTCCGATATTGTTGCTTAATATATTTATTTGACTTGTGATATGATTGTTTGGGTATTATTTGTATTGTATAAAGCTACGGCAGTATATATTGGGAATCAAAACAAATTTTTATATACAGTGTAACTCGTAAAGAACTTGTGCTCAAGTTGATATAAAAATGGAGTATTTTTTGAGTATGATGTGTTTTATTAAATTCATTGTACACTGAAAACCATAGAAAATTATACATGTAATACAACAATAGATATTATTTGTCACATATTTAAGAATCTGTGCTATCCGCGAACAGTTAGGTGGCTTTATCACTTGGAACGATTTCTTCCAAGCAAGGTATCTAAATTAAAATACATTTTGTGTTGGCAGAAACACACAAACGCTAGATTTATGTTATATAATTATGTTATGTACTGTAAATCCTATGATTTACCAATATACGGCAGTAATTAATATAGTATACTTATACATATAACCTTAAATTAAGAATTAGTTTCGGCTACGCCTTAATGCACCAAACGTTCATCTAAGTGTATAACATAAATATTTCATGTAATATTATAAAAAGGTTTACATACAAACCCTTTTTCTCAAATCTGTGATTCAAATGCTATCATATACAAATGTACTCTGTGACGTAATCTTTGGAAGACTCATAATTCAAATTTAATATTAAATGTTTTTTAAACAGTCAATGTTTTTGAATTTATTTTTTTTGTAATATTAGTTGTAAATAAATATTTCTGAATAATTCTTACTTATTTTATTTGCATGCGGAATTCCGGTCTAGTTATTCGACAACAGAAAATTAGTTTCAAAGTCTACTAAAGTATTACAAATTGTTTGATTTCAGTGTGATAGATTGCTCTCATTCTGAGATGAAAAATAAAACGTTAAACGTATTTAGGTGATTGTCCAAATGCCGAGCAGTGAAAGTATTAATATTCATCGGACACGGCTGCTGGTACACTGAACTAGTGCCAATGCACCGTGAACAGTGATCAAAATTCACCATGCGATACCGTGACCTACATTCAATTAATGAAATAGTAGTACCACACAAAACAGAACAAAAGATGATAAAATAAACGTTTTGTAATCGTTTCACCAAAATAATAAATGTAGGTTCTCAATTTAAATAGCACGTTAAATAAATATAATATATTATTTTACCTGGCCCGACAGACGTTGTTCTGCAATTTCTGGTATTTAATGGCTAAACGACAGTGCCACCTATCGAATCCTAACATAGCTATGAACCATTGTCTCAATAAAACATATATTTTGTGAAAATGAGCTCAATCGGCCAAGTTGTTCAGAAGTTACACGATCACTAACAGATGCAACACATTTTTTTTATAATATACCAGACTATAAGTATATTTATAGTATACTTCAGGCCGACCGCTGTAAGCGCGACTTGGTTTGCGGGACGCGGGGCGGCGGGTGAGCACGGATATACACGGTACTGAGATGTTACACTATATCTTAAGATCAATAGTTTATGCATGTTATTGCAACTGGGACAGACATGTTATGCTAAAAAAAAGATTTAATACACATAATATTGTTGTTTTTATTAAAATTGTAATCAAAAAACTATTATTTAAAAAAAAATGTGCGTGTAACCTTTACACGCAGTTTAAATAAAACTTGTATGTCATGTGTATGTATATGTATAACGTGTATGTATATATTGACCATATAATTGAATAAAAACGCATTAATTTGATTGATTGAATATTTTTTAAAACGTAACGTCCGTAATTCCATCTTGGTACCGACGCCGACGACCGGCAACAGACTAGATTATTGGTCGATCTTGTTTCCCCCTCGCGTCTCGCAGACCTTTAGGAGGGTCACGCTTACGGCGGTCGAGCTATAATATTTCAATGCTCAAGAGCTCAATGCTATCTTTTTGTTTGTGTTTGGCTATGTGTACCTGCGAGCAGTACATTTCATTATTTAGTTTGAGTCGCAGTGAATTGAAACCAACTAGAGTTTGTTCATAATATATTATTAATCACACAAATCCTTGCTAATTTCAAGTCTCTGGTTCCTCCTATTGAATTAAGAAAATTATTAGGCTACTGGCAAAGACCTTATCTTGATCTTCACGAAGACGAAGTCGTGGGCAAAAGCTAGTAATTTATAATAGTACGCAATTTTGTGTTCAGACAGTTAACAAAATTTTATATGGATAACATTCAGCCGTAAAAATTTTACTGAGAAAAATAAATTGAAACACGTTCTGCACACCAGACAAACATTTTTACTTACCGTAAAATTAATTTGCAACTTGTAGGAAAACTCGGAAGTGGTTTTACATATTCATGAGCGTTATGCATTAACCGGGCTACTCGAGGACACGGTGCCGGCAGGTAACTGACGCCCTGGATTTTGTCTCGTTGTGCTATATCATTTGATGTTGAATTATGTTTCCTTTCCCTTTTTGTGTTTCAAACAATTTTTCAGGCTACATAACACCCGTCAACTTCCTTATTAGGAAGTGCGTTTAATTTGAAAATAAAAAAATGTTAACTTTAACATTTTGATTCTAAAAACACACTCTAATATATTCCTTAAGCATACTCCGTAAGCTACCTTATTAATGATAATAAAAACGTTGCCTATTAGTACTAGCCTGAACGTAGGTTTCTACCAGTGTAAGTTTTTTTTGCAACCGGATCAGTAGTTCCAGAGTTCACTCCTACATCCAAATTTACAAGCTTAACCTTTTTATAACAATACTAGTAACTACTTGCGACTTCTTTCGTGTTAATTACTATTTAAAATTAAATAAGAAAGAAAATATCTAAATCACTCAGGGATAATGTACCTTTTCATCAGTAAAAGAGTTTTTAGAATTGGTAGTTCCAGAGATTACCTTTTACAAACATTCACAAACTTTATCACCTTATAATAACAGTATAGGTTATTTTACATTTTAAATTGCCTACATAGGTCGAAGCCACAGTGCAACAAAGGGTAAGTATAGATAAGTTAATATTTCCCTTCATATATGTTAAAAAATAAAAAATCAATTGTAATTTTACAAAGACTGCATTGGAAACTGATAAGCAAAACATTTAGCCAAAATTAAAATCGGGTACTTATTGTCATAAGACAAAACTTTTTGTGTGGGGTATATACATAAATATTGTAAAATTACATTTTTTTTAGGTTTCTAAACATGTCTAGTAAAATTACTCGTATTATACAAGATTTTGTGATAATTTTTGATTAGCTTTCATTGTTTTGTAATTTTACTCATACTTTGGTTTGTAAAACAATTGTAATTTTACGAAACTTTTTAACATTTGTACCTAATACAAGTTATGATGTTGTCAAACATCACGCTAATCCGAGAATGGGGATTGACTTGAAGGAAGCTACCGGAATACACTTAGCAAAATCAAAAAATTCTTTATTCAATTTATGCCCCAAGAAGGCACTTATGTAAGTCAAAATTTACTGATTTTACTGATTCGGAAAACATCCCAGTTATTGCGAAAAGCCGACAAGAAACTCGATCGGGGTTTATCTTTTTTTAACTGTACAACTATTATTTACTTACTGTTAATAACCATTTAATAATTTAGTGAATGCACAGAGAGGTAGTCACTTCCAGACATCACTATCATTCACATAATGATCCACTCTATAATAATCTCTTGATAATAAAACCTGGTTGAAATGGCCTTGAACTTATTGTCCGGCAAATCAGTAATGAGCTTCGGGATCTTTTTATAGAACCCAACAGAACTACCTAAAAAAGTTTTAATGGTAACTAAGATAACTAGAAAATACTATACCACATATCTATGATTACCTGTTTTCCATTCCAGAATCATTGCGGGAATAATCCCTATACGAATATAGGATAGTTGAAACTGTCAAGTGAATTTTGAAGCAATGATGGCTCAGTGGTAGCGTGTACGACTTCGCGTCGATTGATGCAAGTTCTAATCCCTACAATGAGCCTGAGATTTCGGTGAAGGAAAAACATCGTGAGGAAACCCTAGCATGGTGGTAGGGCTTTTCTAATGCCCGCCTGGCTAGCTACCACCCTCAAGTTGAAAATCTGTCGCTAAGCACCAACAAGTGTGTTCCGGCAGCTGCACTTGAGAGCCAGTCTTCCACTAGGTTTAGCATGTTATCATCTTCGGCCACATCGTCACTTAACATCAGGTGAGATTGAGGCCACTATGCAATCTACCACGATAAAAAAAAAATTAGTTACTCATCATAATTTTAAATAATTAGATCTTATATCAAATATACTTGATTGATTGATTGACTATAATTAATTGAGAATTGATAACATTTTAAAATAATGAACTTCACATAAACGATTGCACAGGTACCTCCTTAACTGTGTTAATTAAATGCGTATTACGGTGCCGCGTTGTGTGAAGTTAAGACGCAATATGAGAAAATGAAAGTGGTTTGACGTTTATTGTATACAATATTCTTGTTAGGTGTTGTTTCAGTGGTTACATTAGGTATATTAATTTCGTTTCCATAGAGATTGTAGAATCTTAGTAAAAAGAACTAATTTGTCAGTCCGTCGGCGGTTAATCCTTTGTCTCTCAACGTCACATAAAATTGGCATTAATGCCATCCATGACAGTCAAGTTATTTAATGTAACCATCTCTGTTTGTATGAAAATGTGTCCGTCGAAAAGCATCAAATTAGAGTGGCGCCACGGTAGCAAGTGGGTGCATTTTAAAGGTAGCGCTAAAAGTAATTAATTTTTTATCTTTGCCTATTATAGGCCGACCACTGTAAGCGCGACCCTCCTAATGACTCGCCGGCCGCGGGGCAGCGGGTGTGCACAGATATACACGGTATTGAGATGATACCCTATGTTTTAAAATTAATAGTTTATGCATGTTATTGCAACTGGGACAGATATTTTATGATAAATAATACGTTGAATACACCTAATATTGATGTCTTTATTAAACTGCAAATCAAAAACCTCCTAAATTAAAAAAAACATGTGCCTTTACACCCAGTTGAAGTGATATTTCTATGAATTTAATAGTATATATTGACAATATAATTGAATAAAAACGGATTAAAGTAATACTTTTGATTGACTGTGTAGTTTTTTAAAACGCAGCGTCCGTAATTCCATCTTAGTAAACTAATGTCATGTGTAGCAATCACAAAAATAAAACCGCGTACGTCATACGTCAAACGTCTATTGCTGCCGGCGGCCGGCAACAGACAGAACATCTCAGAAAGTAGTTTTGAAACATCCACCAGGTCGCGCCACTACTGTGAATTCCTCAAGCGACATCTCTATTCTCCTATATACATATGTACTCTGTGGCAACAGACTAGCTTATTGGTCGGTCTTGTACCCCTCCCGCGTCCCGCAGACCGTTGGGACGGTCGCGCTTACCGCTGTCGAGCTATAGGCAACTTTCCATTCCGCAAAATTTTTATACGTATAACATTACTGTTCAATTATTTTTTAAATTCTATAATAGTAAAGACTATAAAACACGAAATAGTATCATTCATATTTGCAACGATAGCGTCATTTTGGTGGGTTTTTTTATTATAATTTTCTGTTTACAGCTGGATACCTTTTCAACTTGTCTCCATATAAGATATTTCTCCTTACGTCTATCCTCCATATGTACTTATACTTCTACGACGTTACAGTTAATTCTGTCGGATAAGATTTTGCCATAAAATATCGACTTTTGTATTTCGACATTCAAGACTACAGGTACAGAAACACACTGTTTAAGATTTTATTGAATGTTAAATTTTATTTATTTTAAAAACATTTTATTATTTACGTGGCATATAATTTCGTCTTTTATGCCAAAAATAAACAAATCTATTTTTATATGACAACCTCAGGTTGTCAGTGATAGTGTCACTCTTGAAAAATAATATAAAAGTACACCTAGTACAAAAAAAATCTAGTAGCAAGTCTAATTGGCGGCACCGTACCGGATGGTAAGCACAATACACTCCAAAAACAATGGCGACCATCGAGGGATTGACAATACATTGCTGATCTCTGCTGTCACGCCTGCTTGCAAGTCTGTCGGCCGTGAGTTTGAATCCCTGCAATGAGCCTGAGCTTTCGGTGAAGGAAAACATCGTAAGGAAACTATAGCATTGTGGTAGAGTATTTTTTAATGCCCGCCTGGCTAGCTACTTCCCTCAAGTTGAAAATCTGTTGCCAAGCACCAATAGGTGTGTTACGGCAGCGGCACTTGAGAGCCAGTCTTCTACTAGGTTTAGCGTATTTATTATCTTACATCATTAACTCACATTGTGAGTTTGTGACCACTACACCAAAACTATAACGATAGACAAAAAAATGAGAGTCTTTGTGACCCGTTTATTACTTTGTATGCAGTCGGATACAGATTGATACATACGGTTTATTTACTGAACATACAGAGATTGAATCCGAAATGCGACATGCCTAAGCGTGCTCTATGACGGGTGTTACAACTAGTTGTATGGTGTATGTTCCCGGCAAAAATCATCATCATCAGAATATTTTTTTACTAACCTTGAAAACAATTTGAACATTAAAGAAAATCAACAACAGTTTATTAATAATAAATCCGTGTGTTGTCACAATGTAAATTTCTACTCATTGTAGCACACAGCTGATACAGTGCTTTGACTCTTAATCGATGAAATTCCTTTAACATTATGACGTCATAAAACTGGCTATTAATCGTGGCCCGTTCGTAGTCATGTGATTCTTTTTTAAAATATTACACATTTTCAATTGTTTATTATTAATTAAAAAAAATTAAGGGTTTTTTCAATTGACTATTATCATAATTATGATGAAGCTTTCAAATAAATAAAAAAATCTATATTCATTTTTTTTCAAATACCCAATTTTTGTATTTCGCTGCAATCTCCTTGAATTAATCGTTTAATAGACGTGTACAATCGCGCTGGTCTTCAAATGTTTGGCTAACAAATTGACAATTATAGTCTATTCGTTGGGGATGAATGCCCGTCGGCATGATTGGATCGTTGCTCTATCGGTTAGGCTTACCGAATTAAATTATGTGCTAGAACCACACGTAATAGAGTTATAATTATTCAAACCATTAGTGATATCAAATGATAATTACTATTAATATAAAATAGGTCAAGATCATTTAGAATCGATAGCGAGTTTTTCTGTTTCTGTTCCAAGTGTATAATTTTTCTGTTTCTTGTGTATAATTAAATTTACTTAGTATTTGGAGTTTTTATTTGGGTTCTGATATGTCATGTGGTTATTTTTATTTTTTATTTTATTTGGTCCTTCATTGTGTAGGTAATTTTGGTGTCGTTTTACGGGATCTAGTTTGGTTATTATAAATAAGTGACATGGTGATCTGACTATACTGTTAGCCATAAGGGCCCTGAAGCCTCAGGCGGCATTTACAGCTTCACCGGGTTTTGACAAGTGAAATAGATAGTAGCTAGCTGTGCTCGCGGCTTCGCTCGCGTGAACTACAGAATGCTGGCGGTCGAGCGCACGCGCGAATCGTGTTGCCCCGGCTTAAAAGACGTAAGACAAAAATGATTATTATGGGTGATCCTTAGAAGATAGATATATGCTATCGTAAACTTTTTTGTGGATCTTTTTATGATCTATAATTACATATATGTGATATATTATATATCTCGTATGGTTAACTCAGCGTAAGCCATTTAAGCGCTCCAAATGCGTCTTTTTTTCCGAATTGATTTACCATTATCGCCACTGTTTATTTCGTATGTTTCTTTATCTAACAAAATATATTCTATAACCAGGTTAATAAACATAGCTATGAATTAAAATAAAATAAAATCTGTTAATCGTATAAGTGGTTTTCGCGTGAACAGAACATAAACGGACAGACAGAAAGAGATACGTTGAGTTTTATATTATGTATAGATAACTATCATAGGAACATCAATTTTAATTTGCCACATGAACTCCCCGGATAGTTTTAACAAGTGGGCCGCAATTTTTAATTGGAGCTATGTTTCAACTTTGAAGGTTAACAAATAATTAGAAAAATACTCTATTCACGTGACGCTGGCAGAATTTTGCGTATAAATAAAATTTTTTTTTTTAATTCAACGCTTTAGGTATAAAATATTTAACATATTTGATGACGACCCGACAGTTTTTTCTTTATGCGTTATTATCGAAGCCGAATTACTCGCAACGATGTTTTGAAACTGTAATATTATATACCTATGTGTGTGTGAGTTCATTGGAACAAATGAAAGCTATTAACGGGGCATGGATTGCGTTCGATGGTGCTTCAAAAATCACAGGAGTCGCGTCGAGTCAATTTAGGGTAAATAAATATGAAAGCAATTTACGAGCGGTTCAGTTGGCACCATCTCACACCCACTTCTTCTTACCCCTTATCCTACTTAAGTAGTCAACTGTCATCTCAGTATTCACACCTAATAGGGCAGATTTTCAATCCTTAGATATAATGTTAAATAACTATCAAAGGAATGAAGTTACTTGATTCTTTATCAGTCTAATAAGTGGTTATCTATTATTCAATTGTCTTTTATTCCACGTCAATAATAAGACCGATAATTTCCACTGGGGCGCCGCTAACTTGAAGGAGGTGAAACAAATATATTGCATAAATACACGTTAGAGCGGACAGGCTATAATTATAATATTTACACCATAAGGCGCTCTTAGTTTGGTTTGAGGTTACGTTTGACTAGTGATTTTGTAGTTTGTTATGCTCGGGTTATTTTGTTTTTGGTTTATTTATAATGAAACTAAAATATTTCTATTTAGTGCTGATTTTATCTCTTATCATGGAAAGATATTCCTCATAAGTACTCTTTTAAAAGTATAAATCGACGATGGATTCTTTTAAATCCCATATGTGATATAAAATAATCGTGCGTAGATCTGCCGCTGTTTTTTTTTCAGATGGAATGTACATTTATTTGTTATACATACTTTCTCAATTGCCAGTTCAACAATACCATCAAAAATATCCATTATAAATTTATAATAACACATTCCTTTGTCTTAGGGCAAAAATCAAGAAATATCTAAAAATAAATATATTTTATATAGCATCTGTCATTCATTAATCAAAAGTATTTTAAGAATAACCGTTATCTAGCCGTCGAAGAGACAGACAAAGTTGTTGTTAAGGTAGTCGAGTTATTGGTCGAATAAAGTATATCGATTAAAAACTTCGATTTTATGCTAATTGTCGAATAATCACTATCTCTCTGTTTATTTGAGGATTGAAAAATCAACACTAATACCCATAAAATTTAAACCATACATACCTTCCTCAGTCTTTCTCTACTTATATCTATCGGCCTTTATACTTAATATTCTATCACATCCACTAACGTAAAAATTAACGATTTCAAATGATCGTCTTAGGGATCCGCTAACGGCTTTGTAGCGAGATTATTATTATGATTCTTGAGAAGTATTTTATGGTCCGAGGGAAAATCCTATTCATGACACTTTATTGCAAAACTCTACGCCCCTTCCAGAATCTTTAAAGAATATTAAATTTTGTAATCTATTTATGTAAAAATGAAAGTTTCTTTATTTATCCCCTATGCGTTACTAACCAATTCATCCGACTGCGTCAAAACTTTGGTGATTTGCCGTGCGCACACCCGCGAATGTTATGGATTAGTACAACTAGCTTATAATAGATGGTGCGTAAGATGTTTCATTTTGAAAACAAACGGGAACGAAATTGCGAAATATCTATACTAATATAATAAAACTAAAGAGTTTTTTGTTTTATCGTTTGTTTAAACGCGCAAATCTCTGAAACTAGCAGCCGGATTTGAAAAGTTCTTTTAGTATATGTTACACAGATTCATAAGGAATAATAGAGACACTACTTAACTTCATACTACGTAATTAAAAAGAAAACAATGCACGTTCAAACAAACAAACAGATAATATCTAGAGCTTTATAATATTAATCTAGATTGGTTATACTGTTATATGTGTGCTCATACTTAATAATTGAAATTCCATTAATAAATAACCATCGTGTCAGCCAACTGTTGTAGTTAATACTAAGCTTGATTGAATCGAGGGTTTTACGACTCAGTTATAAGCTACAAGCTGTGCCCCACGGCTTAACCCCTTGTTACATGTTTTATATGATTTGCGTAAAATACGTTCTTAGTGAGCGTGTACATCGCGAAAGGAGTTACTGTGCTAAATTTCAAGTCAATCGGACTTATAGTTTTGGAGATCTTGTTATGAGTTAGTGGTCACTAATTCACTTATATAACAGGTTGGGAAAATTTTAGCAAATGGTGTCACATATCTTTATGGTTTGAAACCTATGTTGTAGACAGATAGAGAATTAGTTGACAATAAGCAATGAGGTTAATACACACCAGAAAAGCGCAGAATTTTTATTACAGTTATTTGAAAAAAATCCGGTCTTTTTTTGTAACGCAATGCCGCACGCATTTGTATTGGTCCCTCACAGCTCGAGCAACGATGGAAGTTTTGATACACAAATTTCCGGGCCGTGTGAAGAGATCGCATGTTTCTGCGATTTGAATGGCCGAGAATTCAATCACCAGAATTCTTCGAGTCTTTTTTGAAATCTCGCGATTACCACATTAAACCACAAACTTTGCAAGTTTTGAAATCCAATATTGAAGAAGAAATTACGAAATTTCGAGCCAGTTGTATTGTGAGCGATGTATTCACAATGCGGTAAAGCGAGCATAAGGCATCAACTCAGAAGGTGGCCATTTAACCGATATCATTGTTACGACTTAATGTCATCAGTTTTACTCCTTCAAATAAACTTCCCGTGAAAACAGACCCCAATTTTTCATTTCCATAAAAATAGTAGCGAATTCACATTATGACATTACTTTTGCCTCACCTTGGATTAATTTTATATATAATATCTATCAGTTTGTAATTTGTCGGCTACAGATGTTAAGGTTCGGTGCTAGTTTACGTTACTTTGCATGATTTTTTATTTTGTTATTTGCTGTTTTTATACTAGCTCGACAAAATCATTGTACAGCACCTAATGTTGAATAAAATACAGCCCACAAACAACAGCGACTGTCGGTGACATAGATTTCCTCTAGATAGAATGCCTCTTCACACCTCATTCGAAACACCATATCATAGGAAGGAGGGAATACGTTGGCTGGAAGACCATTCCACATCCGCATGGTACGGCAAAGGTAAGAACCAATTTGGTATCTAATCATCAGATTACCTATTTATGATATACTTTTTAATAAAATCACACAAACATCATCCAGAAACCTATTACGGCTAGAAATCGAAATCGTGTTTACTGACCGAAATATAGAAGAATTTTTAGGGGACCTTTGCCAAAAAAATCAACTGTATTACAAAGCCTACGTTATACATCCTACCTTTGACAGGTCTGTCTGTATCTTTTGAACCATATTAGGTAGCCAGTTGAAGGATTCAGAAAATATGTGTTATTATGGTTGATATCCTAACGTATAATGAAAATAACAAGAAGTAAAATATTAGGAGGAGCTCCGTGTAAGAGACATGTGTTTTACTTTAACATAAAAACGGTAAGATACAAATGAAAAACTTTCTCTGATTAGAGCGCAAACCATAAAAGTAAATCCTATAATAAAAACTAGCAATAGTTATGTATGATACTAGTGCGCTAAGTTGGTTTTTACAAACGAGTAAGTAGACGAATGTAAGCCCGAGACCAAGTCGACCTTAGTCACGAGTTTGTAAAAACCAATTCCGCGCGCGAGTCATAAAATGGTTTTCAATACATTTGCGAGAAAACAGTACAATATTACTAAATAAGAAATTATACAGATAGGTCACTAATCTTGGAAATTTTACCTGCAATTTGCGCCTCAAGATATCAGATGGAGTAGATTCCATATTAATATAGGATTCCTCATTTACACATACATTACTGATTTGCCGGAAAATATGTTCAAGGATAATATCAAGCAAGTTGATATGATAGTATACTATCAAAAGGTTATTACAGGTTGAGTCATTATGTGAATGATAGTGATATCTGGAAGTGAATAGATGGATTGAGCATTTACAAAATTATTAATATAATTATTAAATGTAAATGTTATTTGTACAGTAGAAAAAAAAGAAGATAAACCCGAGTTTCTTGCCGGTTCTTCTCGACGACTGCGATGTTTCCCAAATCGGTAGTAGTCTTTTGACGTTCATAAGAGCCTTCTTAGGGCGTACCATCAGGTACAGTGTAGTCACTAAGCCGTGCTGCGATAAGAAAAAAAAAACTTGTGTTGGTATTCCACGGTACAGGAAATTTATGTCACCGAGTAAAGATAAACTTCAATCACCCACACGTAAACACTGTACGTGATTGAGGGTAGAAGGTAACGTAATTACCTGCTCGTTTCTCCGCGAAGTTGTTAGGTATGTATGTAATATTTTTACGTGTGTAACAATTAATACAATTAACACTCTGCAAATGTCTTAAACGTCTCGTTTGCGTTAACACCTTTTCATTATATTTCAACAAAACTTGACCCTGATGAATTATGTGTTTTTTTTTAAGCAAAAAATTTGTTAAAAACTAGTATGTTTATTGTTTGGGTTGCGTAAAAGAGAAACTTTACTTTATTATGAGTATTCTTTTTAACGTAAGACTCAAACTTAAAGTGATTGCACACCACCAACTAAGTATATGTAGAAACAGGAATACAGTCCAATGTAAGGCCAGTTTTCTTATTTATTTTTTAAGTTGTCCTCGAAGTAATATTTTCCTGTGTCAATGTTATACTTTGATGAAAACATTACGTAATACAGTTCAATTTTATCTTAATTTGAGATTCTTATTTTCTTCAATGTTTGATTCGTTGTATAAGAATCTTTTCAATAAAGTGAGTGGATAGGTACTATAGTAAAATTTAATAAAACGATTTAAAAAAATCGGAATTTTTGATTCTGTACTATTCACTCGAATTCACTTCACTTCAAAAACGATAATAAATGAAATGCTACAAACATCCATATATATGTAATACTTACTAGATATTGCCGTCCGAACACTAACTCTGTTCGACTGAACTGTACTGCAATCCGTACACCTTACCTTAGTGTGCCTTCAACATTTCTGCAGTGTGGGCGCGTACGGATCGGTGCTAATAATACGATAATTCGGATAAAAGCGTTAACATGGACGTAAATAAAATAAAAACAGTAATTAAAATTGAGTAGGGTGAGTAGTACTTCCCGAGCTTTTTGTGGTTGGCAACGCAATAGTTGACATCTATGATACAAGCGTCCATAGATTTCTTTCGGTACCCACTTATCAACATGGGAGCCGTACCAAAAAAATAGGTATACCTACACAGTTCTAATTGAAAGGTTTACTACAATTTCAATAATAAACAAATTACAACATTTTGAGTGATACAAATATTTTAAATTAGAAAACTCCTACGTAAATCACTATCTTTGTAATTGTTTTAAATAAATATTCTGTCAAAGCTAGCCTCGGGGTTAAATCCTCACAAGGTACAACGCTAAAACGGAACCTGTCCATTTGAAACTTTCACTTTTTAAACACACAATCACATTGTTAGCCAATGTAAATAACAATACACTAGTTGCGTTTCTCATGTTTGTCTCAAACATGCTGAGTCATGTCATGAGCAAGAGAATAAAGTTCAAAATGAAAGCGGTGCGTCCCATTTCAAGCAACGTTGCAACATTGTTCATTATAAAGTTTATCATTGTCAGCAGAAGTAATCTGTTTTTATCTACGACGTGGATAAATTGATGTATTAGTACTATAATGTCCAGTACATTGTACTCGTATGTCGAAAAAATTGGCGTAGTTAAAGAGGAACCTATTTTTTTAACAACGGCTGATTTTATATTATACTTTTCTATTCTTGAATAAGAAGACAGGTGAAGTTTTGTCATATCATGTAAGTGAATATCTTAAAAGAATATTCAGTAAGATAAGCATTGCTTCTTCAGTAATATTGTTAAATTATAAATTCATTCAATGGCACAATTTCATTTGCGAAGAAGAACCTACGAATTATACGTCCCGTGTACAACGATTCATAAGAATCGATTGAGAATAAATAATATGTATTATATCTTTTTTTACTATTTCTAAAAGTATTATTATTTACGATTCTTATTGGGTATTTGAATTTCTTTTTTGTGATAAATGTAAAGATCATATATAAGTTTTGTAACAAACAATTTTTTTTTCGCAATATTTCAATTTTTGAATTCGTTACCGAAAACGCGCCGATCTTTCCTGAATAAATCCGAGCGCGTGTGACGTCACAATGTTAATTTCTACTCATTGCAGCACACAACTGATACAGTGCTTTGACTCTTATCGTGGCGCACTTGTAGTCATGTGATTCTTTTTAAAATATTATAATTTTCAATTGCTTAACATTAATAAAAAATGGTTTTTAGAGTTTTTCCAATTGACTATTATTAATTATGATGAAGCTATAAAATACATAAAAAAATCGATATTCTTTAATTTTTTCAAATACCCAATTATGGAATAACATATGTCCCGTGTACAAAATTTCGACAAAATTGGTTGAGAATTAATAATAATATATTTTTTTTATCTAAAATGGCCTATCAATTATGGAATGACATTATATGCTTTCCGTCTACAAAATTAGTTGGAAGAATACATCTGTCTGTAAGAATAGAATATTATTCTTTTGTTATTTAATAGTTGTTATACACGACTCTAAAGTTACAATATAAATCTATACTGTAATATAATAAAGCTGAAGAGTTCTTTTTTGTTTGATTGTTTGTTTGTTTAAACTCGCTACCTGGCACTACCAGTCGGATTCGAAAAAATGATAACCAGATCCATGAGGAATAGTATAGGCTATATAACTACACGCTAAGACCTTAAGGAGTAGAGCAGTAACTATGAACGTAACAATTTGGCAAACTGTAGACAAACGTTAAGTGGAACAATGATAGAGTTATACGGGCGCGTTGGCGCCGACCAAGCCCGGTGAAGCTGTAAAAGCCGTATAGGGTTCAGGGACTCTAAGGCTAACAGTATAGTCAGTTCGAAAAAAAAAAGAAAATAGTAGCTGCTAGAATAAAAGCTGCTAAATATAGATGCTGCGGTTCGCCGCGCCGCGCTTTGGAGTTTGTCGAATAAATTTAACACGGGTAAAACCGTAGGGCCCGGCTAGTAAAATATATTTCCGATTATTATGTACTTCTGTCATCCTAATGTTGATTGATCTGTTAATACCACGGCAAAAATTTCTAACATCAGGATGTACATTACCTGATTCCAAAACATAACCTATGGACGTTAATAAAAAGAACTATACACCTTGATAATTGTTTTGGTAACGATTTTGATTTTATCAAAATAATATTGAATTGTTATCGTAATCTGTAGTAATAATTAGCACGACCATTGTCATGAGGTCGTGACCCTCCGACAGCTAAAACATCCTGGTAGAACTTTTTTGCTTTCCGGCATTTGTATATGACAGTTTTATTTTTTCTTATGACCATTGCGTAATAAATGTACCGAGATTTGTTTGAAAAAGTATCTGATGTTTTGTTCGATATTTAAAAAAAAAAGACTCTTTAGCTTTCTTTTTTAATTTTATTTTGTTTCAAATAGCACAAATACAGGTTAGAGATCAGAAAATAATAACAATAAAAATTTAACTCTAGATAGCTTTTTAAACCGAATACCCTATACCATAAGGTACAACTTGCATTGTTAAAGATTATTGATTATACGTGAATAGTGGGATGAAGAACGAAATCTTACTTAATTAGATTAGTTACAGGAAATACAATGTTTATAAGTATACAAAAAAATATAAATAAATTAAATATTTATATATTATGAAAGTGAACCTTTAGCTAGATTGGTGAAAAATATGTCATGTTGCGAATGAACTTCATTGTAACGTCTATACTATCTATAAATGGGACTATTCTCTGATACATTGTTGTTACAAGAGGAGACGCTTAACAAGTGTTAATGTCTTTACCGGTCAACATTCTCTTATATATATATATATATATAATTATAAATACTAACTAATGCTTGCTTGTTTCACTGACCGATATAAAAAAGAAATATCCTATGTTTTATTCCACGGCATAATCAGTTTCTATGCCGAATTTCATTAGAATCCGTTTAGCCGTTTGAGCGTGATTGATGAACAAACAAACGTACTTTCGTATTTATAATATACTAGCTGGCCCTGCAGCGTTGTTCTACACTTTCCAGTAGTCAGTAACTCGCAGTAACACACTCATTATCGATTATTTGCGCGGAACCCTAATTATTTTTCTTTTTCTAGAATATAACTAGCCAGTGAAAGTCCCGTCAAAATCGGTCCAACCGTTTCGGAGCCGGAACAAACAGATAAACAGACAAAAAATGTAAAAATGTTTCATTTTTGTTATAAGTACAATATATACTTTCATATTTATTTAGTAAAGAGCTGTTTGACATTACAAACAGACACTTCAATTTTATTATTTGTATACATAGATTAGATTAGATATTTTTCAACGTCGTTACATAACTTTCAAGTTTATATAAAGATGGAAACAACATGGAAAATTCGCATAACGTGACAAGATTACGTCCCTCAACAAAATAACCTACGTAAAAGTCAGGTCATGGAATATCCGAGGCCGGATAAGCTAAATGCCTACATCGGAGTACTTGTCGTTGAGGATGAATAATTTAGTAAAGCGAAAACCACACTTTTGCTGGATACAGATTTGAGGAAGTAGGTACTCAAGAATACTCAAGTATTCAAGAATTATTAATGTGTGGAGGAGGGCAGTGCTTCCGAATTTCGTACGTGTAAAGCCATCCGAAAAATTCGTCTTTATGATAACAGAATGTGACACAAATTATGTAGGTACTCCCTGAGTATCGTCCTTTAAATATTTTTTGTCAATATGAGTTTTTTCTTCAGTGTTTTAGGAACCCAAATTATAAGAGCAATATTTAACAGTGAAAATATTTTGTAGGAGATTATTGTTAATTATATATATTATTAGCTGTGCCCACGGCTCCGCTCGCGTTGACTACAGAATGCAGTCAGTCGAACGCTTGCGACAATTATGCAGCGTCAAAAATGCATATTGTGGGCGATCCTCTGATGATAGACTTATGCTATCTGTAACTTTTTTATAGGTCTTTTAAGATCTACAATTATGCCATACATTAATTTGATATATCTCTTATATTTTACTCAGCGCAAGTCATTTAGTCGCCGCAAAAACGTCTTTTTTTCCGAATCGATTTATCATTATCGCCACTGCTCATTTCGTATGTTACTTTATATTATAAAATATATCCTATAACCCGGCTAGATAACATAGCTATGAATTAAGATAAGAAAATGTAAATCGGATAAGTGGGTTCTGCGTGAAAAGAATATAAACGGACAGACAGACAGAGAGACGTTGAGTTTTATAGTATGTAAAGGTTTTCCTGGCAGTACTATATTTCCGTTAATTCTTCATTAATTTTAATGATATAATCAAGGCGCCACCTATTAACAATCTGTTTAACTAATATGACAGGTGTTAGACTTTTACATTCTATAATCCAAGCCCGGTGAAGCAGGTAAAGCCTCTAATGGCTCCAGGACCCTTAAGGATTATAGTATAGTCAGTTCGGAGATGAAAAAAAAACATTTTAAAATATGCGCAATATTCGCATAAGTCAGTAATATTCTCCGACGGATAACTTAGATGCTAAGTGAGAAAGCATTATAGCATAACAGACACTGTGATCACTAAATAGGAGTAGATCAAGTGAATACATCCCGATTACGTCCAGCGCACCCTGGGCAGTCAGTCCCGATTCCAACTTCACTGACAAAAATCATTTCCATTTCCATTTCTTTGGAAATATGTTTTCACTTAGAAATATCGAAGGTAGTCAAGAACCATTGGCGTTTTATTTCTCTCTAGCACCCGCCCCGGCTTCGCACTGGTAGCAAAGTAATACATATAACTAACTCTATTGGTTTAAATGGGTCACGACAGTAAAGCTCCCCCCAGTCGGCATGATTTTTCCGACATCTTCTACAGTCATTGTCATATTACAGCCAATTTACACCAAACCTTAATTAGTTATAAACATAAACCTTCTTCATGAACCACTCTATCTATTGATGAAAACCGTATGAAAATCCGTTCGGTAGTTTTAGTGGGTTACGTTGGAGCATTCGAAATATGTCGCTTTTACAGTCTTCCGATGAACTCAAAAATTCATATTTTGCAAGTAACAGGTAGGTAATCAGTAATAGAGACATGACTTCGTAATGGTCTGACCGGCTTCCTTTCTGGAAGTTTAAGTCTTGTTTCATGGTGAGGTTAAAATGTACTTTTTATTATCATTTTATGTAAAGGTTTAATTTATTTATTGGTTTAATATCTGGTCGCTAATAAGGGAGTCCGACTGGATTACGATCACCATACGCCAGGTGTAACACGGGCCATAGTAGATATGTATTCATACAGACAGACGGACGCGGCAGGAGACTTCATTTTATAATATAGTAAGATATTAAACGACTAAAAGGCCAAAAATGAGACGGACTTGTTTGACATACTTCGTTTTTTAATGGATTTTTTATCTAGTCCTGTATCGCGAATTCATCCGCGTAAAATTTGGATTACCATGCCTGTTTTATACGTGTGATACCTACTTGCCTTTAGATTATCAGATAGATTCACGTTTATGGTCACTCCTCAGCTCCTAAAACTCGTAGCGTGATGATAATAACTTTCTCAATAAATACTTAGGCTTTAAATGTATTTTTTTTTAATCTGTCTTGTAGTTCTAAATATAAACAAACTCGTTCAAACAAACAATTTCTTAAGCTTTATAATATCAGTATAGATTAATATAGAAACAATATTAAGTTAATACAGATTTATGAATTGAGCGTTTTTCTTAACAATGTAAAATTAACACACGAGTTTACATAACATGTGCCATAAGAGTTACATTTAAATGAATCAGGTTTGAAATGTTGACCACGTTTACGAGAAGGAAGGTAATTGTTGCATATTGACAATTTGTAAAATTTTAACATAATTATATCACATAATGTTTAATTATGTAATTCAAGATTCGAAAATATTAACATAATGAAATATTTTAAGGTTTATTTTTATTAATATTTAGCCTGCTTGGGGGCTTTTCTTCAGTTTTTTATACAAGCTTAGCAAAATAAATACATTTCAGCAGATCGTCAACGGCCTTTGCTATCAGATCCGCCTACAAATTACTACTTTTTACCGTGTATATTGTGATCGCAATCCAATCATCTGATTAAATGCTCCAAATATAAAAGTGAACTGATCTTACAAAGGAAGTTTTCATAAGTATACGTTATAGAAATATGTCTAGTCGATGAAATGCGTAGAAAGAATAAAAAATAATAATCTTTAAGATAAAGTTGCTATGTGTAGTTATGTACTTTCTCAACCTCGTATCTCAAAATGATACACTTTGTTTTCATCTTAATTTATGTGATAAATACACAAAAATCCCGCTCGAGGATTCCTCGCCTCCAGCGTATATGCTGACTCGAGGCCCATTTGATACACACAAATGGCTACCATACACACATATAACAGGATTATATAATGATTCGAAATCTTTAGTTTTAATTTTACTTGTTTTTCCCTTTTTTAATTGTTTTATTATTATTAATTCCTTAACTTATTAAGCACATTTTACTTCGAGTATGATTTTAACTATCGTCAAATAAATGCACGTTCAATGACATAATTAATAAGATTTGTCTCTAAAATAAAATCAAAACATTTACATTAAAGTGCGAATTTTCAACGTCGACTTGTTTCTGGTACTCCCACCGCCCGCTGACACGACTTGCTCGTTGCGCTCACTTGGCTCGTGCGTTATGATCGCAGTTACAATCTAACCTAACCAATCCTGTGCGCAACCATGGTTGGCTACAATATAAACCATGAGAAATAAAGCTACTTATTTGGTGGCAAATCTAATATTTTGATGACAGAACGAATTAAGTGAGAAGAATTAATATGATAACAACAATATTTGTTAGGAATACTTACATATTATAATTAGGGGATACATATATAGGATACATATAAAGAATATAAACTTTCGCGAAAGAAAATATTGTTGGCATACATTTACCATTACCAAAATAATCTGTGTGGCCCTGATTAGACCAAGTATTGATTTTGACGCCTAGGTTCTATTAACATACAATAATAAGACAGTAACAATATGATAAACCAAATGATCAAAACACGAAAACCAAAAAATATAACTCTTAAAATATTTAAATTATGTTCTACATTAGGAATGCAACGACATGAACTAAATCCACATATATCTCAGTCTAGACTGTCCGCTTTACTTGTAAGACATTTAACAACTGACCTACATTGTAAGCCAACGACAAGATTGCGTGATCAGGTATAAAAACATACATAAGTATTATACATATTATTCACATAGGATTGAATAGCGTATTATAAATGTATTAAGGTCGTATTTTTTTTATTACAATGTAAATAATAAAGCACCTTCAAAGCAGAATACAATTGGCACATAAAAAAATCAGGGATGATAAATTTTATACTTAAACAAATATAACATTCTATGTTTATTATATGTATTAATGAAATTATCTTTTTTCGCGCGTTTTGTAGAGGATAAAATTGAGAGCTGTGTGCGCATCATGTGACGAAAGTGTGACATGATCATAGAATTATGAATTCGAACGGACATTATTTTTTTATTTTTTGTGCGAAACGCCAATTATTATTCGAAAATAACAATAGCCCAAGTTATGCCTTATAACATCAGCTATTTGCCACTGAAAGTCTTGTCAAAATCGGTCTAACCGTTTCGGAGATTACCCGGAACAGACTGACACACTGACAATTTTTTTTAAATGTGTTTTTTGTTAATTGTGTTTTGTATACTTTTATATACATTTAGTAAAAAGCTTCTATTTTGATATTACAAACAAAACACTTCAATTTTATTATATGATGACATGATGAAGTTAGCTATAAATGATAATAATATTAAATTGATTGTACTGATTTTTTGTTATACTGGCTGAATAATTTAACTGTGTATTATTTTATTAAGCTTTATTTGAATTTCAATTAAAATTATGCTTATTTATATACCGATAAATTAATTTTAAACAATAAAAGGTATTTAAAATGAATTCACACTTTTATTATCATTGACGGCAAACGTCATCATGTTGTTGACACGCGGAAGTTTTGTTACGTCAAAGAACTATAACTTCTTACAAGCGTACATAAGTGTACACATAAATTATTTTTATTACATTATATAAGTTAGTAGATAATTAGACTAAACCAATTGACAGGGCTCAAACGACTTAAATTACATTCTATGTTCTTATATTGATAAATACCTATACTACAAATTTTAATTGAAGTTAAACATATTTTAATAAGTACATATTAATCCACAAGACCAGTATTACTTTACTTGTATACCATTAAGAATGGATAGAAAAGAACATAATCGAACGATCACATGAGTTGACAAAAGAAAATATAGCAACTGGTTGCCAGTAAACGTTTTTGGCTCTGAGCCAACAAAAAAGAGGCGACAAAACTAAATTTGTCTTTGCTTTGTTATTTAACTTTTATCTTGCGAGTTCATTTGGGTTGAAGAGGTCTGAGATTAAGGTTGCTTTTCATAACGAAAATAACGAAAAATAAATATAGAAGACTAAAACTTATAATACTATAATATTGAAAATGAAAAGCTACTTATAGCGTTTCATATAACGATCCTCTGCGTTGTCCGTGGAATTGTAATAAACCGTACAAGATGTACTTACCTACTTGTTAAATTACTTTAACTTGACTTCCAAACTATACTAATGTTATAAAGCACAAGAGATTGTTTGTTTGAACGAGGTAATCTTTAGAAATACCGGTCAGATTAAAAAAAAAATCTTTATTAATTTATAGCCTGTTTATTGATGTAGGTTATAGGTCATATAACTTCACGTTACAAGTCTAAGGGGCAGGTGAAATTGTGATGCACATCTACTACTACTAGATAGTCAATAATCTAAGTTTATAATATCTAATATATTAGTGTTAATGGGTAATTTACAAGTAAATAAACATATAACTACTATTTAAATTAATTTAATTTTACATTATTAAAACATATTATTAGCAGATTAGATTTATTATAAGATGTTCAATTGACTAAGTTTGCGATTTAGCGTCGTCGGCCAATCCTAGCCCCCACCATGAAGTAACAATGATGGAGCCGATGCATTTTTATGACCACACAATTTTTACGACGACTTACATGACCACACAATTTTTCTGTTTCGAAGCAAGATAAGGCGGAAAGACTAGTATCTAAGCTGAAAATTGTCTATGAGCATCTTTTCCTCATTGCATGTGTCTGGGGAAATCCCTCGAATACAACTCGTATTATTTACATAATATACATCGTTTGTTTTTAGCTCTGAGTTGTACTTTTTCTCGTGCGTATTTAATTAATTGTGCGTGTTTGAGTATTACTTGGTAAACAATATTACAATACAATACAATAATATTAAATGGTAATACAATTTATAAAAAAATGTAATACACAGTTAGAATACATAATTAACTATAACCAATAATATTTCGTTTCTCCAAGATGTATCACGAATTGTAGTTCTCAATCAAAATGAAAACGAATAAAAGTATTAATTATCACGAACTCAAGTTATTTATTTATGCAGAGAACTAGCAAAAAGATTAGCAAACAGCTAAGTAGTTTAGCGCTGACTCTAGCGCTTTTTGTACCATTGTTAGCACCCAATACGTTTTTTCATCTGGCAGCACTGTATGGAACGAAGGACAGTTTAGGTTTAATGAGGAACAAAGTAGGAGTGTGGCTAATATGATTATAAGAGTGAAATAGTTATATAAATCGTAAATAGATGATTAAGTATATTATATTGTAAATAGATTAAGGAGTCATCTTGTGGGCAGAGGATGATGTATTTACGATTTTTTCCATGACTTTGCACAAGACTGAAGATACGGCAAGTGAGTAAAAAATGCCATACATTGGCATTTCTATAAATTTAGGGCACAATACCAGGGTTTTAGCACAGACTGTATAGACGTATCAACTCTGAGGACTTCTAGGCTGCACAGATTTTAAGGACTACTGTGATACCATTAGGACCACTGGTTTTCCAAGCATCGAGCGAAAGTAGCTAACTGCTCACCTTATACGTATATTGGACATCGTGGCATCGACATTTGATATAGGCGAATTCGAGCCTGGAGTTAACGACGAAAATATTAGCCACTAAAGTTGCTTTCTCGCGTGGTTTGTGGGCGAGTACTTCCACGGGGCAGCGATAGATAATCAAAATAAATAGGCTTGACTATACTCCAACATTTACAACAGTTACGGCTGTTAGTCGGATGTTCCACTACATTATGCCCAAAACGGACGACGCACTAGGCATATTGTATTGTAAGAAGCCCTCTTACAGGACTTGCTGGACTTGGTTTAATTGGCTTTGAGGGAGCTGTCGTTAGGATTTTATTTGCACGAATCTTGATCTAAGAACGATATGCAGCCTGCCTCTGATGGACTGCGTCATTGCATTTATGAATGAATCAAGAGCGTCCACAGCGATTCCTGACAATATCGAACGAAGGAATGTAATATTCCATTTCAAGTTATATTCGAGTTAATCAGATCGACGCCCGCAATTCCCGCAGTTAGCAGTGCGAGCGAACCTAAAATATTTTGTAATTTTGGTTCAACGATCCTTCAAATTATTTACTCTTCGTTTCGGATGCACTCAGACTCCGACCGAGCAATTAGCAACTCTATGCTAATTGGGGGCAGCTGCCCACCCTGTCCGTACCTGGTTACGCCCATAGGTACTATTCAAGTCTCCTTATAAAAATGTAGCGGCAACGCGACACGACGCGGTGAAAATACTATTTATATTTCTATCACGAAACCAGAGTCGACAAGTTTTACGTGAATTTCTTACGAATGAAAATATACAGCTTTTTTGAAGTACATTCTTGAAATACTTTACAACGTTTATCTTGCTAATTTTATGAGATAAAATCATTTTTATTTAGCTATTTTTATTCATATTATTATCTCAATTATAATATCCAACCAATGATGGTAGCGTGTACCTATATCACGTTGAGTTCGAATCCCTATAACTAGAATAAGCTTTCGGCGAAGGAATCCATCGCGATGAAACCGTAACATGGTGGTAATATTTTTGCTAATGTCTGGTTAGCTACCACACACAAGTTGATAATGTGTCACCAAGAATTTATAGATGTGTCGGGCAGCTGCACTTGAGCCTAAGCCTCCTACTAGGCTTAGCGTGTTACCAACTTAAGTCACATCGTCACTTAACATCAGTTTAGATCGTGGCTGAGAGCTAAATCTATAAACAATAAAAATAAAACACCTTTTTTTACTCATCATTTCAGCCGAAAGACGTCGTCTGCTGGACATAAGCCTACCAGATCGCCATGAAGACCGGTACTGTGTCTCTGAGATCCGGCGAGTTCCAGCAACCTTCACCAGGTCGTCGTAGCAAGTCTACCCGCACTGCATCTTCTGGTGCATTTCCGTCACTCGAGAACACTTTGGCTCCATCGGCCATCACTTCTACAAGCAATGCACTTTAAGTCACTTGTTTAGTAATTCTTAGACAAATGTTGTTTCTTGAGCGGATCTTTTCAATTTTGATACAATCACGCAGATTAATATAATAATTGAACTATAATAAAAAAGATAATTAAATCAAGTGACCATAAAATAATTGGAGATGTTTATGATCTGCAATTAGTTGACGTTTAAAATTTTCATTTCACAGACTATATAAAAATCGAAGTCAATGATATTAAACCTCTGTGTCTCTACAATCTTGTAGATGAAGATAAAAGGTATGTTAATAAAAACTGTATTTCGTCTACCGTTTACACGATTCAGCGGACGGTAACATGTTTCCTGAGCACTCAACTTGAAAGACAATACATAACCTTTTATTCTGTTACCGCTATTTAAAATCGTTTCTAGACTATTCCAAGCTAATTATTGTCTAAAATAAATACTGCAATAAATGGATGGAAAGTTTTTTTATTGTGTTTTTCTAAAATATAGACGATGTCGATTTGACTAAGGGGTCGAGTGTCACTACTAACCCATTATTGGACTCAAATCACTACAATAAATCGATGCCAGAAGTATCAATTGACGTAAGAGACATTTTCACGAAAATAAGTTAAATATACAATGTGTCTGGTCTTGCATTACCGATATTTTAATGACGTGGGAAGGGGTGGGAATGATTAGGAAAGTAAAAATAGGTGTATAATTACCTATTATCGATATCTTAAATATCTTCAAAAAATGTCCCTTTACAAAACACATTTTCCATAAGTCTAGAACAATTTCCTTAAAAAAATACGTAACGGATTACACATACAACCTTATACTTTGTAAAAAGATACTATCTCTGGTGCTAAATAGGTTTCCTTTACGTAATATTTACTTCATTATATTTTAACTAATTTGTTACTTACATTAAATATAACTCATGTTTTTCAACACGTATTCAACTAGCCTTTTCACCGTTGATATAATTTGGAGAAATTAAGTTAATTTAGAAAAGTGTTTTTCATATTTTATGTATTTTATCGATTCAGACGCGAAAATAATTGGCCGAATTATAAGACTGTCGAGTCTAAGTAACAAGTGTGAAAGTTTCTTAAATTAAGATATTTTTTAGTTTTGTTATGATTATCGGCCTTTATCAATCCTCTGTTGGACATTGTTCTTCCTTAAGTAGGTATACTGGACTCAATGTAAGGTCCTTTGTATCCAGTTGTTACTAGTTCGCGCCATCTTGCACCTAAATACGTTTGCCTAAACGCGGTCTCCACTCGCAACACTCATATTCTCAGATCTCGGTAATAATTACCGATCAATTAAAGTAATAATGAGTAAAAGAAAAAATAGTAGGTGCATGTACGTTATACGCGCTTTAGAAGTTATACTACTTTGATGTGACCAAAACGATGTTTGATTTACACGAAACTTATTTTATTTTATTTTTTTCTGTGTTATGACTAACTTCATCACAATAAAACAAGCGGCTTAGTAAGCAACGACTGACACTAACTCTACTGTCGTTTATATCAGTCTGCACATAGTCAGAAGCACTATTCTCACTAGTACTATCCGAAATGTCTATCACAAGCTTCACTGGTGGATAACATCGAGTATGACTATCTTCACCACAAGATGTTTAGCAAGCAACTTCATCGTGTAGACTGTTTGCTACAACGTGTAAAATATTACTGTCATCATTTTTTCATAAAGCGCCTAAAGAAGTATATCTAACTTCACTAAAGTGCATTCAGGCAAAACGATTTACCTACTTGTTAGGGTGTAATAGGGTTGAAATTGTTCTATTTTTAATAATATAAATCTTAGCCGGATTTATCTTTGTAACCTTAGGGTTATGTCTTCGACCTTCCTACATTTTATAAGAATCCGTCTTGGGATTATAACTCCCTTTGCTCTCGTATTTCGGCAATAAACGTTGGTATAGCTGTTGCACTTGTAAAATAAAACAGCTTTTACAGTAAATATACAGGATTAATTTTATTTGAAAGCGTTAAAAATATTTGAAATCTTTATCCATGATAAAGGATATGAAAATATTGTGGATGTTAGACTTTTTTAATTATATATTAATCTAGCGCTTTGCCCGCGGCTTCACAAGGGTCACTTTCTATGTAACTGAAATGCTAAATATAAATTTTCATAGATCTATCTTCAAAAATGACGTCTTTTCACACAAACTTTCATCCTCTTTTTCACCAACTTAGGAGTTAAATTTCTAAAAATCCTTCCTTAGTGCAATTTTTACAGTCCTAGCCTCATATATATGTACATACATATATATACAAATATATATACATATATATATATATATATATATATATATATATTTGTATATATATGTATAGACTAATATTTTTGTACATGCTATAGTATGCCAGTTCATAGAGGATTAATAACAGAGGCCAATCTTTTTAGTTATAACGAATTTCCTTGCCATATAATTTGAAAATGTAGATGGCTGACTCTACCGTGTGGGACACATAGCCAGGAAGAGAGAGAGAGAGAGACATAATTTATATATTATTTATGCTGCATCATGTATAAACACGGACGTCAACTTACAAGTGTAACTTTTTTTGAACGAAATAATAAACAACATGATCCGCTCCTTTCCATCAAGTGTCGGACGTAACGATCTCCTATAGTCCCCCACTGTAGCCAATTTTCGGTTTTGCGCATCCAATTTATCTCTAATTACGTACTAGAGAATATATTATTATTAAGCCATCGACTCGGATTTCTTTGGCTCCACTGCTGATTACGTTCGTCTTACTTGTCGGAAATTCTGCGGACTACTTTGAAATGTTCCAATCTCTTTTGAGTTTTTTTCTCTGTTAATTCTTGAAAAGACAAACTTTGTGAAAAGTAAATTTGTAGAAAATTTCTGTTAATTCTTGAAAATACAAACTTTTTGAAAAGTAAATTTGTAGGAACTAGCAAGTGTAAGACACCATGAGACCAAGTATTTCGTTGACTTTATTGGACACATCACTACTATTTTTGTCACTACATTTCTTCAGACCTTTTATCGACTATTATATTATAATTATCTATCAGACATTTAAATATTTCAATCACTACTGTATCCAATGGGCTCGTTATTATCTTTTGAACTTATAAATTTTTCATTAGGAGAGTTATAACTTTTTGAAATTGCAACAGTATTCTTGTCTTCTTTCTGAAATTAAAAACTAATTATTTTGATAAAATTTTGTTTATATATCTCATTGTAAAAATTTTCATTATTAATTTAAACATTGTTTTATTGTATATAGAAAATAAAAAAATTCAAGTTGAAGCGTATAAACGAGTTTCAAGAGAATTCTTCCTAATAGCTTTTGAGTACTTTCTAATATGGATTAAGTGTAGTTTTGTGTCCGTACATACTTATTAATTTGTTCACTATTGATAAAAACATAGTAACTGTAGACAAGGCTGTTCAGCCTGTCCTATATATACGGTATTTGTCAATCAATACATTTACCCTAACACGAAATGGATATAAAGCAAGTTCAAATTACATAAAGTAATAAAATTATGACATGATAGGCTAGGGAATCACTGCATCTTGCTAATCCCAAGATCTCCAAAGCCTTTCTACACTTCAATAGACTTCAAGCACGAATGGTCACTGCAGCCTTAAGAGGACACGGGTATTATAACAAGCATCTTTATAATCTAGGTGTTGCTGAAAGCTCCTGTGCCGAGCGAGATCGTATAGATGAGACAGCCAAACACGTACTCTTTTAATGCAAAGAGTTGGTGCAATACCGGCACGCCAAGGAATCTTTCGGAGGTCTTAAACAACATCGGGCGACTGGTGAACTTCCTGTAAGAATAGGGCTGGTACGACTAAAGTCGACCATTACCACGCAAAATACACGCACATAGACGTCGATTTGCGAAAATGTAGCCCTTGTTAACCTGATACCTGAAATTTTGACATTTCTAGTTAATAATTTTTAATTTATTGCGGTTGACTAATCTCATACACTAATCGAGACTAAAATTAAACGAAAAACCACAAAGTAATTTGTTTTGTTGATATATTTATTCAAGATTAAAGCGACAATAGTGGTTTCATTGAACAGTTTAATGTTGAGGTTGCACGGAATAATGCTTTGCTAATTTTAGTACATTAATTGAAATATTGGATAACATATTTTAATTTAATTGAATGATTATATCACAAAAGGTTTCTTGTTTTATTATGCTCCTTTATACAATTAGCTTATGTTTTACAAAACAGTACTATTTTTTTTTAATGCAAATTATTTATATTATAATAGTCACGTTTTTACGTAATTAATAATAAAGGTAACCACAACTTTTTATCGCTTTTGTTATCGTAAGCAGAGTAACTTATCTTAAATATTTATTTACTAGCTTTTGCTCCGACTACGTTAATGTTGTCTTGAAAATGAATCGTTCGATGAAACGACTTGCACGCCATCTATTATAAGCTGATTGTACTGATAACGATTTTGTTATCGGGTGAATAGTTTATGAATGCATAGTGTACATATAAACGTTTTTTTTTTCGAACTGAGCTTTAATGTACCTGAAGCCATTAAACGCTTTGACAGCTTTACCGGGCTTGGGGGCGAGCGCAGAAGGCAATCAGCCGGCCAAATCGAGGCAACAAGCTCAAGGATGCCAAAGTGGCCGAACCTCTTGCTTGGGCTATTAACGTTAAATCATAACGACACAATGCATCAAGGGTAAATAATTTATTTCTCAGAAAACGTTTAAATAAATAGTATGCATCAAATATTAATAAGTAAAAATATAACATTATTACAATACAAGTAAATGAAAGGAGCATTCAAATAATTTTCAAGAATGTTGAAAGTACAAGCGAACTTAAATATTTATATGAATAGCCCTTTTGCGAACATATTTTCAAAGAAAGTAAATGAATAGCTGATTTAATTAAGTAAATTTGCAGCTCATACTTGCTTTTGTGTATTTGGTATTTTTGGAAGACGCTCAATGATTTATATTTTACTAGTTGTGCTTGCGACTTCGCTCGCGTGGACGACAGAAGTGTGTAGTAACAGTAGTGATTATAAAAATCGTAGTTTGTTAAAACTGTAAAAACTTTTTATTGAATGAAGTTACATTTTTTTTTAAAAGACCAAGTACTTATATGAGTATTTAAAAAAATGAATTCGCAGTAGTTTTTGTCTGATGCGTGCACAACGGCATACCTTAATCATTTTATTTATATAGATGTTCATATTAGTACTAAAAGAGCCGAATTTAATAATAACATAAAAGTTTTCTTTTCACATTCTTTTAAAAATACATTTAAACGAACCCGTCTAGGTAAATTATCTGTAATTGCACTAGGGAGGGACAAAATCAATATCTTACAATGAAACCATTAACTCGATAACAAGGCCTTTTTCAACTTAATTCGAGTTGATGGGTATTTAATATCACTATATAATTGTATCTAAGTGTATTGTTCTTTGTGAGTGACTTAAAACTTTTTAAGTCTTTTTTTTAGTAGTACGCCAAAAGTGACGGAATGTATGCACAGTCCAAAAACCACGAAGAACTGATAGCCTTAAGGGCCCTGAAGTCTCAGAAGGCTTTTAAGGGTGAAGCTGTAGTCAGATCGAAAAAAAAAACACGGAGAGATCGGCAATCCACTGCCGGCCATTACTATCATGCTAGTTTGCAAGTATCTTGATGGATATACAGTGACTGATTCTAAAACGCGACAAACCAAAAGAGTGTCTTTGGTACGAGTTCATCACCAAATGTATAGTGGTCGTGACCCGGTCAGACCAAGTAAAATAAAATCGGACAAGTAGCGAATGAAACTCACGCCCTGAGGGCTCCAAACTGATTACATTACTTACCTTACATTATTTTATCGTCTTTTATATAAATATTATCTTTATATTCTTTAATGTATCTCGGTCCGTCCGTCTTTTTGTCAGTTAGTGCGTCATAACTCAAGAACCGCCTAACAGATTTGGGTAAATATTTTGTTATTGTTTCAAAGATGTTTTTTAAAAAGGTTTTAAGAAAGAAAGAAAATACATTTATTTGTTACATTTATTTATTTGTTAAAAGTAAAATGAGCTTAATAAATCAATAAATAATCAGTTAAATATAAAACTATTTTTTTAATTTATGCTATGTAACAAAACATAAGGAAACACAAGTAAAATAATATAAAATCAACTCAGAAAAAAATCACCACCAGTACGCATTCTTGGAATACCCTGCCAAAACCGTTAAACATAGGACAACAGAAACACAATACAAATAGGTGATCAAGGTGATCTAGGTCATTTGGCTGCGATCTTCTGTAAGGTGAAGTTATTCCACCAGTCGGGCTGCCCCAAGTAGAGAATAATCTCCAAAGAAATTTCTCTGTGCCTCTATTAATTTTGTTGCATTTAATTGCACGAGATTACAAATTCATTATTGTCGGGTATATTCCTTAAATTTTGTTACAAGATGTACCTCCATTCGTTCCAAATTTCAAGACTATAAGCCTGCGGGAAGTAGTACCCTATAGGTTTTCTCATTTGGTCACTGAGTGCGACTTTTAAACTTTTATTATGAAGGACTGTATTTTTTATTCTGTTAATTTAGAAACTTGACTTTTGAACTGCAGTTTGAGGTCTTAAATCCTAACTAGTTGATATTAATTTCAACTGTATATAATACCTTAAGCCCTTTTTGTTAAAAATTAAACATAATACATTGTTACTTTATAATTTCACTAGAGATTAGAAATTCCTTATTTTTGGATTTATTCCTAAACTTTTGTTAAAAAACATCCATTAGTGCCAAACTTCTAGACTGTAGGAACGCGGGAAGTACCCTATAGGTTTTCATAAATAATCGGTATTTTAACTATGCATTGCCATATATGCAATATGAAGTATGAAATTTGGACGGTAAATTTTCTTTACGTAGTTGCGTAGTAAATATTGAAGATTTAGAAATAGACGAACAAGAACGAATCAACTGAAAAAACATACAAATAAAAAAGAGAAAAGTGTATATTTTTAATAGTATTAAGGCAAGATGACCTCATTGTGCGTGTTGGTAAACAAAGTACAAACAAAAAACACTGGAGACCACCGAGAGATCGACAAATCTATCTATATCGACAGTCAATCTAATGGATATATAATGACTGATCCCGAAACGTGACTAACCCAAAGAGAGTCAATGTGATGGGTTTATCATTATATGCATGGTGGTAGTTCTACCACCCCACATGATTAGTGGATATACACCGAGTCATTCCGGAGCGCTACACGCCTAAGCGTTCCCCTATTGTGGATGTTACACTTGGTGAATGGAATGGAAAAGTAATCTATATATATATATAAAAGCGAAATACCACTACTCACGAGACCTCCGAAACGATAGGTCAGATTGATTTGAAATTTAGCATAGTTACTGAAAATAGGGGTTGAAAGTTTGTATGGGTGGGTAAAAAACATTGTCTGACTAATTTTCTGTCATGACCTACGTTCAGAATGGTGATAATCTATCTAAAACTGCTTGCCTGATTTAGGTGAAACTTTGTAAGTACTCGGGAAGTATATGCCATTCCTCAACTAATTGGTTAATAATTACTACGTAATCAACGCATGCGAAACCGCGGGGCACTGCTATTGAAATATAAACATATTATTCAAAAAAGTATTAGTTAATTTCATGTATTAAATACTAACTAGCTTCAAACAACATATACACATAATATAGACTAGGTCAGGATATTAGTGCCGTTGTTACTAACTAGATAAACAAAGAGAGATAGCGCTTCTTGTAGATTACATTTTGTTTTTTTTCTTATCTAACTTCATTATTTCTAGGTGGTATCTGTAAAAGGTTTTCCTTTTATGAACATAAGTTCATATTATAATACGGCGCTTTCTCTCTACAGCTGAATAAGGAAACATAAAATGTAATACCGTGAAAAGAAAAATTATCACCCGAGGATATTAGGGGTTTGATTCTTTAGAAAAAAATATGTCATGTAATTCCCATTTAATATTGAAAATATCATTAATCTAATTTTAACCATCTACTTCTACAAAGTGAATAAATAAAACATGTCAAATACAAAGTCGCGTTCTACACTATTTCTATCTATAAAACTCAACGTCACATTGTCCGTTTATGTTCTTTTCACGCGAAAACCACTTATTCGATTTACATGGTTTTTATTTTAACTCATAGTTATGTTATCTGGCCAGGTTATAGGATATATTTTGTAAGATTAAGTAACACACAGAATAAGAAGTGGCGATAATAGTGAATCAATTCGAAAAAAAGACGCATTTGGCTTACACTGAGTAAACCATATGAGATATATCAAATTAATGTTCTACATAATTGTAGATATTAAAAAGACATAAACAAAGTTAGCGATAGCATATATCTATTTTCTAAGTATCACCCACAATAAGCACTTTTATCTTCTGTCTTTTGAGCAGGGGCAGAACCGTTCTTCTCGACCAACGGCATTCTTTCGTCCACGCGAGCCCGGGTACAGCTATAATAAAGTACAACATGGGTTGACAATTTGTATATAAATAAATATGAATCTAACACAAATATAAGACTATAAATATATTAGATACATCAATCAGTGTATTCTTTTTTTCACTGCCTCAGTATTCTGCGGCCTTATTTTATGTATTAGTATTATACAATATTCATCTAACATCATCATTCATTACACTGTAATATTTTTTGAACCTTGACAATATTATTTATACTAAGTATACCGCGGTGTCAGGCAAGTATTGATGTATATCCGTAGAGTTGATAATGAGGAATACCCATAAACATAATTTTCAACACATTTGCTCAAAAAATGCATTTACGAAGCCTGTATACATTGTTTGAATGTAAAAAATTACGCACCATACACTGAGCGTACGGTAAAATTTTTACCGCACGCTCCGTTGTATAGCGTCGTGCGTATTCTTTACGTTATTTTTTAATTTCCATCAAAATATATATAAGAATTTCACCAATTAGTTTCACATTACGAGAATAAATAAGCTGAATGATCGAACCTTGGAAGCACTTTTTATCAATACATTTGCCTCACTTTAATACTAAAGAGAAAATGAGACGAAAGATGTAGTTCTAGTTTTCACCACGCGAACGTAACGCCATTTGTAAATGCTCGCCATTTTCATATTAGAAACGTCAAAGATTGTTGCGACTTAACAATATAATAATATGAGTTTAAGCGAGGAATCCGATATTAATATGGAATCTACTCCACCTGATATCTTGAATGAGGCGCTGATTACAGGTAAAATTTCTAAAATTACTGAGTGACCTATCTGTATAATTTCTTTGTTGCTATAAAAAATAATGTAATGAAAAAGTTTGCTTCATTACCTATTGTACTGTTATCTCGCAAATGTGTTGAAATTAGTTTTTACAAACTAGAGACTATGGTAAGCCCTCGACTTGGTCTCGGGCGTGCATTCGTATATTTGTTTGTAAAAACCAACTTACCGTCCTACTTACTATCATAAATGACTATTAATAAGCCTATAAAAAGGTATTCAAGATTCAGTGCTTCACTGTTGTTCTTGAATCTACACAAATAAATAAAATTGAAATGTTGAAATGTTGTAATATCAAAATAACAGCTTCTTACTAAATGCATATGAAAGTATATACAATATCTACAACAAAAAACATTTTTTTAATTTTTTATCTGCCTTTCTGTTTATTCTGTCTAATCTCCGAAACGGTAGGATCGATTTTGTCGGGACTTTCACTGGTAGATAGCTGAGGTTATAAGGAATAACTTAGGCTACTTTTATTTTAGATAAATAATTAGGGTTCAGCACAAATTAAATTAAAAGCGAGCAGAGCCGCAAGCAGTATTAAAAAAATCCTGAACGAAATAATGAACGAATGTATTTTACAAACATGTACAATTTTTGGAATATATTAGTTTTTGAAATGAAAGTACATAGTGTAATTATGTTTTATACATTACATTAATGACTCGATAATAACTTTTGAATAATAGATACTATTACAAATATTCCGTGATATGAGGATAATATTATGTGTTAATATAACACTGATTATGATACGAGGAGCGTAGCAAATTACAATCAAAGTCGACTGACTATACGTAAGTGGTTTTCTCTCGAAAACCAATGAACTTTTCGTAGGAAACCAACTGACGCATAAAAACTGTCGCTATAAAGAAAATTGACGTGGGCAGGTCACATGGCGAGTTATAATGATAATAAATGGACTATACGATTTGTAAAATGGACTGGATCACGTGGTATTTTGGGCGAGAGGCCGGCCATATTTCAGATGACCTAAACTCATAAACGGTATCGAATCTTTATTTCTGAGGAGAGACCTCGCCTCCTTGTGCGTGTTTTACCGTTTGTAAAACGGCTTGTTTTCCGAGGAATTATTCAACATAATGCTAACGGCTAGTTGAAAATCTGTTATCAAAAACCTATAGGTTGTTCTGGCAACTGCAGGTGAGAGCCAGTCCTTCCACTATGTATTACCACGTGTTACCATCTTGGGCCACATCATCCCTTAACATCAGGTGATATTGTGGCCAAGAACGTTAAACCTACAACGATTAAATAAACCTATGAATATTGCACAACTCGCTATCGGCAGGGAGTTCATCCTTACACCTTAGAACTTAAATGGTCGCAGATAGTCCGGCTTCAGAGGAGTTTCTTTACACGAACGCTCCGGATGTGGAATGAGCTCCCTCTTGAGGTTTTTCCAGGGAACTACAGTGTAGGGTTCTTCAAAATTGGAATTAATAGGTTTTTAAAGTTACGGCAAAGCGCATGTGATGCTTCTGGTGTTGTTTCCATAGGCCGACCACCAGGAAACCGCATGCATGTCAGCTACCATCATGGTATAAACAAATATCAGATGTGGCGATAGCGGGTCGAAGTTGGCTAGCTACAGCTACAGATAGGGAAAAGTGGAATACCTTGGAGGAGGTTTTTACTCGAAGAGAGTCCGTCCATATAAAGTACTCAAATAAAGAAATTAAATAAAGCTTGATGATTATTTTGTACATAAGTGACTTTTATTCATCTCTTGTAAACGTTTTTTTTAGTTATTTTGTATTGTAACTTAATTACTAAGTGTTACTTAAATATTTACTATTATTACTTTTATATATCCTTATTTATTTTATATTACTACTTACAATGCACGCAGTTTTTATAAAGAAAAGCTCTTTACATTAATATATTAAATCTATTTTGTTATTGGAAAAAAAAGCCAAGTGCACGCGCAGTGTAGTGTCCTGTAGTTGCCGGTCATGCAGACAATATGCAGACTTAGAGAGGGTGAGCTTTAAGTAATTTTTAATGGAATTTGTATGAAATTACTTCATCAAGTACATTTTATAAGATGATTGACTATTACTCGTTAACTCGTAAAGCCTACCTCCCTTTGATAGTTTTCCTTTTAACTTCATTGTATATACTACACAACCATGAATTTTTTCACAGATCCAACAACGACCATTTGGCCACAATCCATAGCCAACAACTATACTTTTTTTCTTTCAAACGGATCCCTGAATCCCGAATCGAAAAACACACACACACACCCGCAATATTTTTGAAAAATCTACGTTTCCAATGACACATCACACGATGGGAAAACGAGAAAAACAAATCCTTCCCACTTTACGTGTATGGGAGGTACCAAAACATGTTTTTCAATTATGTTATTTTACCATTTTTTGGTGTGTGCAATATGTATAACCCATACCAAATGACAGCTTTCTTACTCTAAGAGCCTCTAAGCTAAGCCGATAGTACATACTTACAGTGAAACCCAACAACATCGGCGACCACTGGGAGATCTACAAAAACATTTTTTTTTTTTTTATATGTGGACACAATTTCACACACGGCCATTTAATTCCATACTAAGCATAGCTTGTATTATGGTAATTAAACAGCTGATATACTATACATATATATATAACACCCAGACACACAACTGACAATTGTGCTCATCACACAAAAGTCAGTCATGGGCGGGGATCGAACCCGCGATCTCTCGGCTCAATAGTAGGGCTTACTACAACTGCGCCACGAGGCCTGAAATCGACAATCGTCACTGTCATGCCGGCCTGCTCAAATGTTTTTTCGCGTTATGTTTAAAGCACTCCATGTTGTAGAAAATGTGTAGTGTTTACACACTAGCCGGGAGACAGTTCCACAGCTTCACAGTACGACAAAGATATGAAAGCGAACTTATTTGTTCGTCGGTGTTGAAATGGAGGTTACCGTAAAGTTGTGACTCGGGAGTCCAGCGCGTATGGTTCTATTATCACAGGAAGAAGAGAGAATTAGGTTTTGATTTATTACATTCAATAATAAATCCTTATTAATAATAAAATGCGAATAAATCTAAACGCTTGATCTCGTGTTCGATTTTCTTGTTTACATATAATTATTGTGCCTAAATCTTAAGTGTCCCAAGACGGAAGTCTTTGACTAGTGTGTGTTGCCAGTGATTACATATGGTGCTGAGAGGTCGCTAGCTATGGGCATTATAAGAAAGCTCAATGCCACTCAAAGGGCAATGGAAAGGCCTATCGTCGGAGTTTCTCTGTGTGATATAATCAAAAATGAGGAGACCCGCAGGAAAACCAAAGTCTCCTTCAGAATAGCTAGATTTAAGTGGCAGTGAGCGGGCTACGTTCCTGGAAGAACTGATGGCCGATGAGAACAAAGAATTCTCGCCACACACCGGCACAACCTGGTATGAATTGGTCCGACGACTTGGTAAATGTTGCGGGAAACCGCTGGATGCGGGCAGCACAGGACCGGTCGTTGTGGCGATCTTTGGGAGTGGCCAATATCCAGCAGAGGACGTCTCTCGACTGAAATGATGATGAAATATTAAATTATTGAAATGAAATAAATTTAATCATTATTTTAGATTTAGGCAATCAGGGTACTGAATACGGTTTTGTGGGCAACAGTATATTTAACCATATTTTCGTTTCTAAAATTCTTGTCACGTATACACAAAGTTACGTAAATCGACCCTAAGTGAAACGTACATAAAAACACACGAGATGAATAAATAGGGTTCCCAATTTTCCGTCAGGTTTAAGGACAAACGACGCGACAATCTAATCACTGTATATTATTTCTTAAAGTTTTTTTTGTGTCAACGTCATAAATCCCTTAATTCTTCATTAAAGTTAGTAGTTCAAACTTCATTTTAAAGCTTATATTCTCCGCTATTGACGAAACGTTAAGACAAATAGATTAAAATTAATGTATTCGTAAAAAAATATTAAAAACAATTAAAGATGAATATTTGTTGATGCTAATGAAGATATATTCAAGGCGCCATCTATTAACAATCTGTGTAACTAACATGATAACTGTTGCATTGTTTACATTATATAATAGGATATATATTCGCAAGGATCAGCTAGGAGATTTAATTGATATTTTTTAATTTTTAAAATTGTACAGGTATTTGACAATGTTTTATGATTAAGAATTTCAGATACACAAATAAATTCGATAAGGTCATCATTACATAGTATAAAACAAAGTCGCGTCGCTCTGTCCGTCCCTATGTATGCTTAAATCTTTAAAACTACGCAACGGATTTTGAAGCGGTTTTTTTTTAATAGATAGAGTGATTCAAGAGGAAGGTTTATATGTATAATACATGCATAATATTTTAGAGAAACACTGATAAATTTAGAGGTTTCTAATGTGATGTCGTAAATAAACACATTTTTTGCGCATACATTGTAAACGCTGGCTGAACCCCAAGAGATAAATCAAAATAATTCACTACAGTATTGTACAACTTAAAAAGGTTAACAAAAAAGTCCGCGATGGTATATGTCTATCTCTTAAGGTTAACCCACAATAACCATTTTTTATCCTTTACATTTTACGGGAAAAAATGACTTATTTACGAAGTGATTTTAAGCAATACAGCATTAATCTTTATCCAATTAAGTAACTTAAATACATTGTCCATTTAATATAGATCAATATAGCCCTTTACAGCATGTAATTTAAATGAATATTACCGAAGATATTACAGGTTTAAAATGTAGGGAAATGCGGCGGTACCGGCCCTATATACCATGGTCAATTATATGTCGCTCTTTCAAGAGTAACCTCTAAACAAACCATATTTTATTGTCTAATGACAAAAAAACTGTATACGTTGTTTAAGGACATTCTGTAGTAGGTATATTTAGTATCAGCATTGCACCCGTGCGAAGCCGGGGCGGGTCGCTAGATAGTATATATCTGTAAGTAGTATTTTTATATACAATTTACAAATTGTATAGTATTGTATAGTATACTATTATGAATACAATAATTTACAAAAATATTTGTAACTCTTTCTTTGCTAATATTTCACAGCATTAATATAAACTTCCATGTTAGAAATTATGATAGCAACTAATTCCTAATACGTAATAGAATCCGCCTTCCGTAGTTACACTGTATGTTGAATCAATTAAAACTACCTACTTAAAAATGTTATGTAATAATGTACATGGTTAAGTCGAATATTTGAACTTTAGCTTTAAGCTTCTGTGTTAAGCGAATTGTATAGATTGTATAGACATAGAATTGTAATATATTGAATTTGTAATAGAATCCGCCTTCCCAGACTACACTTTCTGTTGAATTAATTCAAACTACCTACTTAAAATGTAATGTAAGGTATTGTACACTGGTCAAGTTGAAATTTTGAATTTTATCTATAAGTTTCTCTGTAAAGCGAATTGTTATATTCTTAGAGAAATAAAAATATCTTAAACCATAAATTCCATAGCTAAGTAAGTGGTTGCATTCTACTGAGAAATGCAGCTAAAATTTATTTGAGGAGCTCACACCTACTGTTATAGTAATATATCAATAATGAATACTAATTAAACTGGAATTTATATTTTGTATTTTAACTACAAATATAAAATTATTTTCAATTTGAAGGTATACACTATTTTCGACTCTTGCCGAAACCCTACTTATAAGGAAACCTTCAGGAGCACCTATGGAGGTTTTCTCTACCCTTATTCCGCCCAATGCGTCGTAAATTTGAATGCTTGAGAAAGCTCCATAAAAGTTGTTAGTTATGTATTATGCATGTGTTTTGCTTTCCACGTTATTACTATAACATCATTGCAGATATAAACTTCTTGTTTTACATCCTGAGATATCATATTTTTTATAGATATACTTTATAGAGATTACTAGCGGTTCGCCCGAGGCTTTGCACGCGTTTATTACGCAGTAATTATTTTCATTTTATTTTTAGTTATGTTAATGATAATATAGAAAATAATACATCATCAATTAGTAATGACTTAAGCTACCCATATAAAATAATTCATGAAAATATATTGAAAATTAATAAAACTGTTTTTATTTACGACTTCCAAAAGTATTGTTGACCAACTCATCAATTATGGATTAATTTTGATTAATAATGAAAATTTAATAATGAGGCTTATTTTTACGGTTTTAAATGTATTATTAAATATTCTTATAGTCTATCAATTGTCCAATAAAATTGCCCAACAGCTTCCCATTTACAAAATTTCATAAGAATCATACAAAACGTTTTGAGTTAAATTCGGGCTTACCAAAAGCCAGAAAATTGGCATATCCGTCATCATTATGGATGACCTTTCTACAAGATGTCTATCGGGAAATTCGAAAAAAGTCTACAGGAAAAACTATAGATTTATTCATATAAATACATAAACAGATATCGCAAGTCAAATAAAAAAAATATTAAAAGATATATATATATATCAAAGTCAAATATTAATACTGTCACACTAGCTAAATTTTCATATTGTCCAGACAAATGCAATTTACTTGGTCACTAACGGCTTCATGACACGTACATCTACCTATAATTGTTAGATACCGACCGTCCATTCTTATAAGGTCGGCGGACGGTTATATTACTGTAGAATACTGAATTCTATAAGTTTGTCAGCGAATATTAGAGTATATATTATTTAAATTACTGAATGTTAAATAAACAGAGTGATCATTGCAAATTACTTTTTCATATCCAATGAAATGAAGAATTTAATCTATCTGTAGCGAATCTTCGCACATTTTTTTAAATTCTGTAAAAAAAGTTTACTTCTAGGTTATAGTATTATTTCGTTAATTCGTAAATAATACAAATGGTGCGTTTTACATTAAAATTAAACTTGTATTACCAGTATTACCGATAATACGTAATTTGTGCAATTTTTTTATTCTAATTATGTACTTTATTTATCTAGCGTTAAACAGGCGGACTAATTACTTTTACTAATTTATTTACAAACAGACCTCCACGGTTCTCCTTGTTTACAAAAGTATTTAATTTTGTAATATTATTTAAACGGGACTTTTAATTAAACAGACGAAGGCACAATAGCTGTTTATTCCTTCATTTGTTTAATGTTGAGATAAAAAGAAAGGTAACTAGTAGAATAAAAAAATAACTAATGTCATCAAATTAAAATGTTGAATACTGATTTAAAAGATCATGGGTTTAAGATTATAATAAGCATCTATATCTTCTATATTATAAAACTCAACGTCTCTCTGTCTGTTTGTTCGTATATATTTTTTTTACACGAAAAGCTGTTATCTTATTTACATGGTTCTTTTTTTAATTCATAGTTGTATTATCTGGCTAGGTTATACGATATATTTTGATAGATAAAGTGACATACGAAATAAGCAGTGAAGATAATAGGAAGACAATTCGGAAAAAAGACGCTTTTGGGGCGCTTAATTGGCTTACTTTGAGTAAATTATGGGAGATATATTAAATTAATGTCCAACATTATTGTAGATCTTAAAAAGAGCTACGAAAAACTTAGCACTAGCATAAGTCTAGCTTCTAAGGGTCAGTTACAATAAGCATTTTTAAGGCAGCACAATTCGCACGTGCGCTCCACCGACAGCATTCTGTAGTCCACGCGAGTGGAGCTGCGGGCACAGCTAGTGAATTTATAAAATGATAATCAATCCAGTGTTTTAAGAGCTGTGTTCACTTTTTTAAGCAACCACCACATATTCTTTTTTTTCTTAAATACATTTGCGTTAACCATGTGAAGTCTGGATTGCAAACCAAATAAAAAAATGTTATCATATTTACTAAAGTTACTATTAACAAGTTTTATTACTAACAAATAAGGATGTAAATCTTAAAAACATTAATAAGTATTATTATTGAATATATGTCTACGTATTACCTGTGCATCAGTGACAAGTGCCGAGAATTCCTAAAATGATTCCCGTCAAGTTTTTGCAAAAATCCATGTATTAATACATTTTATTAAATCGTCTTCCATTTCGTAGACACATACCTTAACATATCCATAAGTTTTATAAAATCAATCTGATAGTAATAATGCAAATAATTAGATTTATACGGTTCAGTTAAGATTAACCCTGGTATAATCAAAGGTTTATGATTTGCAGTCATTATATTTGATAATATTTTTTAAAGCTATTAGTTTGTGTGAAATTAGTATTACTTTCTTGAAAGTCGTTTGAGAACAATAGTTTTAAGTGTCACAAAGGGCGCGAATACTAAACGAGTGGAGGATTCTCGGCTCTGGTGAACGTCGGGCGGGCGGACTTAAAGGGCGGGGGGTGTACAGGAAAATAGGGTTACCAGGTATTAATTTTCCCTGGGATTCATTTGCAGGAAAATTACGTTCTTTGACATTTCGTGTAAACTCAATGATATCACGAAATCCCTAATGTTGTTAAATATTCCAACTAATTACCTTAGACTAGCAAACAATCTTATTAAAAATAATAGAGCTATCCGTCTTAACCTAAAAAATATCATCATAGTCCTCTGAATATCAAATTACTATTCTCATTTTCAAATCTTCAATCTTCAAATATAATTAGTATTATCGACAAATAACTGGATTAACTATAGAGTTTACTCAAAACAAATTATGTCACTGTACTATGTAGTAGATCGAGCGTTCGGTACAATCATTCTGTTCCATTCAAGATGTAGTTTCCACCACACTTTGATAACATTCTTTTAGGCTTTCAACAAGAGCGAAAGTAATTAAAAAATACGTAACTCAAAATTAACTTAAGCTTGAATAATATTTTGTTAGTAATTAAAAAAATGGGAATTAAAATATTTCAAATAATTGCAATCAACGTTTTTCCCACGCTATCGATAGCGTCTCTTAATCTCTTTTTTTTTGTGGTCAATGCGTCATGCGTGAAGAAGTCAACGCATGGTAAGATGACCGCTTCTTTATTGGGCTTGCATGAAAATTTGCATGGAAACATATATTGAAATATCTTTTACATTTTATTGGCTGCACAATAATTGAGTGCATGACATTGATAATGGAATTAAAACAATTTTACTAATATTCTTTTTAACTTGTAGGCGGGATCTTGATCTGTCATGTGGTGTCATGTTTTGTTATTAATTGATCCAACATTATGTAATTTTGATGGCATTTTACGTGACGTAGTCTGGTTATTATTCAGAAGTGAAGTGGTTTATAAATAATAACTAGGAACATTCATTTTAAGTTGCCACAAACTCTCCCTAAAGAGTTTTAACCAGAGATTGGCTATGTTGTTAGAGTTATATTTGAAGAATACAAGAATAAATAGTTTTTTTTTCTATTCACGTAACATTTTCAGAATGAATGAAGTAATAAAAAATGTCTTGTCTTTAAGCTATATCGCAGAATATAATTTTGTGGAAAACTACGTTTAAGGGAATTTAAGGGTACAATAGCAACCCTGAGGACCGGCCAGACAGTAGCGCGCGATAGCGGCGGGCGAACGCCGCGCTGGCCTCCGTTAAACGCCGCTACCTCCAAACACAGGACTAATACTACATTGGGAAAAGTCTTGTGTGAAAAAATGTTCTATCATTAGTTGTGCGTACAGCATCAGGTTGCGCCTGTTGCTTTTTCCCACCTAACAGACAATTACAAGACCGCACCTTTCCAGGTACTCCGGTAGTTTATGTAAGTACGATTTATTTCTTTTGTTATTTTTAAAGTCACGGAAGATTTTGTTTTACATAATTTGCTGTTTTTTTAACTACTTGATTTGATATGCAGGAATGACGTTACATAATATATTTACTATATTACATTTACTCGATAGAGGAAGTTTTAGCAACGGTTAAATTACTTGAAAAATTATTACGTTCTTGGTTTCGAGTTTCACGGTACCTTATTCTATAAAATTATTGTAGCTAGAAGAATTAATTATAATTATTCTTCGTGGTTACTTGTCTATGATTCATGATATAAGAATTCATTTTAAGCACCAGGTAGGTTCTTGTGTTAGAGAATTGATCCCGTCAAAGTATATATACAATTTTACTGCCTGGATTTATGATGTATTATTTATTGATTGATCTTTATATTTTCTTAAATAAATTACACCGAAATTAAAGCTCTTCAGTCATGAGGTATACTTTTAAATTGAGAGTGGCATATGTACTGGTGATATGTGAACTTATTAAGTATGAAATCTTATAATTAATTAATCTTATTGAGTAAATCAAGTAGAAAGGAAATAATAAATAGAGACAACGTTTTTGTTGTAAATTTTTGTAATGTGTTTGCGCATTGGATTAGATTGGCCGGTGACTTGTACTAACAAAAGACTTTTCTTAGCTATATTGACTTTCGAAATAGTTTCATCTGTTGTTCTAAAGCAAAAATTGTAAGGAAGGTATTTCTTAAGTTTAATAATTGTGTACCTACGCAGATAGCTAATTAGTGACGTCTTTTACAATCACATTAAAAAAAGTATATAAACCCAACAATGACAACAGTCAATCAATCGTTAAATTTTTACATATTTCTGGATTATAAAAATTAAACATACATGTATTTTTTATTATTATTTGTTTAAGGAAAAACTAATATATTATATTTTTATGCTTAGGAATGCAACGGAATAATCTAATATAGGTAGGACTATGGTATTTTATATTTCCTTAATAGAAATTATAGGGCATCTTCACATGAGATACCTACACATATTGTTTCCGTGGTGTGACAGGCGCTCGGCGGTCGACTATTCTCGTGACATATAGGTAACTTCCTACGAAGCCCGTCAACAATACAATAATAAGACATTTATTGAACTCGTTAAAACTTTGTAATACCGCTCACATGCCGACTCCCGAAATAAACTGGGAACAAAGGAATGGAGAATGGGATAATTTATTCAGTAAAACGACTTCGGACTTATGAAGCCTCGGCCGACCAGTAGTATTGTTTGCGGTTTTATTGAGGAAAAATGCTACAACAAAATTGAATACTGTCAGTGAGAGACCATACTGCGATCATCGGCTTTTGTTTTTTTTTATTTATATAACTAAATAACCTTGTGTTGTGTAAAAATACGGTTCTTCAGTAAAATTCAGTAATGTACTTTTAAAAATAAAGCTTTAAATAAATTTCGAGGTTCAAGTTTTATTATATTTAAAATAGGTTTTTATGTGAAAATTTAAAGCTTTTATGTAGGATATAAAACGAAATGGCCTCACTTCCGTGAATACTTAAGAAGCGAGCAATATTAAAATGTTTAAAAGAAAAACCTCAGGTTTAAGCATAGAAGAGTCCACAGAAGATAAAGATAAAGTAAAAATTCAGAAATAATAATAATCTTTATTGACACTGTTCATTGTACACCTTCCAAATACAATGAATATCTGATTTCTAAGTTAGTATAAATAACTGTTATAGACAGTTACATATTATATTGTGGTACAAGTTGAGATTTACTTAAAATGTTGAATGCATTAAGAAAAATAGTGAATATAAAGTTTTTTTTTTCATAATGGTTATTTTCTGTGTATAACTCAGTGTGTATGTAAAAAAGATGCAAAAAAGGGGAGAGTGTGTGTAATAAAAAAAAAACTTAATATGAAAAGTGTGTTAGTATGTGTGTTAATGAGTCCTTGTAGGTGATTATATTTCTGTTTGCATTTCTCTTTAAGTGTGCGTGTAATTAAGCACTTCTTCTGCAACAAAACAAACATATATGAAACATGGATTGAGAACATTACTTAAACATGCTAACTAAAAAAAATTGAAGATCATATTTTATGTTAAAATTTTACCACCTAGAGATCAGAAACTCATCGTCGGTCACCGTTGTCATGCCGGCCTGCAAGCCTATTGGGAGCAGAATATACACTGGATGAACCCGAAACTCCCGAGTTGCACTTTGACAGGGGGTATCACCGTGTACATGATGGGCGCGATTAAGTCGGAGCTACCCCGATATTTTAATATATATATAATATTACTTTCATGAAATAATTATTACTTTATTACACTTTAGGCCGTACCATGGCGAGGTTAATAATTTTATATATGTGTAATATGCATGAAATGTACAGTTTATGTGTTTGTTCGGTTTAATTATACAGTCAATGGTTACTTGTACCCTACGTGATACTATAATAGATTTGCGAGTTTTTTCTTAAGTGCTTACTAGTGTTATAGACCAACCGCTGTAAGCGTGACCCTTCTGATGGTTTGCGAGACGCGGGGCGGCGGGTTGTGCACGGATATACACGGTATTGACATGATACTCTATATCTGAAGATCAATAGTTTATGTATGTTATTGCAACTGATACAGATATCTAAAGGTAAATAATATATTTAATACATATAGTATTGTAGTCTTTATTAAAATGCCAATCAAAAACTACTATATATATAAAAAAAAAAGAATTTTTGCGTGAAAACTTTACACGCAGTCGAAATGGAACTTCATTAATTGTATATTGTGTGCTATTCAATATAATTAAATAAAAACGCGCTAAACCGTTACTTTGGATTGATTGTATAGTTTTTTAACGCAGCGTCCTATTTATTGGTCGGTTTTATTTCCCTCCAGCGTTCCACAGACCATTAGGAGGGACGCTCTTACGGTGGTCAAGCTATAGGTATTTGTATCGATTGCTCGCATAACGTCACCAAGAAGATAACTTCCGTATTCGATTTTACGGATTGACTTATAACCACATTTCAATTGATGCTTAACAATATTACATACTTATCTTAAACGACAGATCATACTTTTGTATCTAAATAAAAATTGAAGACCTTTTCCAATAAAGTTGTTACAAAATATAATTTAAATATGTAATATAAAAATGTGTGTACCTAAATTTTGAAACAAGGAAAAACATTACACCCATTTACTAATATTATCATAATAAAACTTACACCGTCACGTCCGTGTGAATGAAGCCAAACACAACGGAAACTGCTTATGGCGAAAAAACCCATGTATATGTTTTCTGACAAAACTCAGTACACGAATTTTGTACGGGACACGGATAAGAGTTTTTTTTGTAAGAGTGTTTTGTTTTATCTCTATTTTGTATTACGCACGATAAATAATATCATGCCGTCTTGTTCTATAATAAAAATTGACCGCAAGTGACAAGTAAAAGTTCATTTATAATGAAATTTCACAAGTTAACGTGGTCTTCGGACAGGAATATTTTGTATGGAGCGGATACTTCGTATCCTAAGGTACCATGAAACTTCATAGAAACAAGAGATTCTCGATAATGTAATCAAGTTTCCCGTTGTACCTAATAATCTTAGATACAATTGTGATTACTTTTATGTACGACTACTATTAATTAGTATATAGGTATTTATAATTTTTATATAAGTGAGAACAAAGTGTTAGTAAATTAGTTGATTGACTAAGGGGATGTCCAAACCCCTAAACACCCCTTATATACGTCCATAATGTTATGAAAATACTTTATCTAAAATTCCACTCAGTCACCTACCTTAATGTTATGTGGGAATTTATAGATGCGGTTTATTGCATTATTACTACAAGTAAAAGCTTTCAAGTATTACGTTCGTCTCTTTTTAAGAGAGATTCTTTCTTTTCGTTACTGTTGGGTTGGGTAGTATCCATTTTTTTAATACAACTAAGTGGCCCGCCTGATTTTAAGCTGCCACCGTAGGCTATGGACGCTTTTAATATCATAGATATCGTTAGTGCGTTGCCAACCTCGATCCCCCCTTCTCCAAAGAGATCTGGAAACTCTACTCACCGTAAAATCATAACATAAGGTTATTTGGCTGCAATCTTCTGTAGGGTGCACATATTTTACCATTAGGACTGCCCCAAGTAGAGAGAAATCGCAAAAGTTTCTCTGTGCGCCTTTGTTTTATTATACCCAAACTTTGTTAATAAGACTATATTTCGCCAAGTAATTGGTGTAGTTAGTGAAACATGGTTATATTAAGTAATGGACACTGTATGCGTGAGTTATACGGAGTCCATCCAAGCGCGAAATAGGTAATTTCCTTCGACCATTAAGGCCAGGGATAGGTTCACCCCGCTATGTGTAACACGTGCGCGTGTAAAAGCTCATTTTTTTACTGGCTGTTTTTGCCCTTATGTTGCATGATTTTTATGTTTTCATGTCACGTATTCCTTTGTGGTACAAGTTTTGTTTAAATAATAAAATGAATCTAATTTTGAATTGTCCGCATAATGTTTTCAAAATGCAGTATGCTTTTACTCGGTTTTTTTTTTAATCCTACGTGGCGTTTAAAGCGATCTTGTTTTCAACAAATGCTTCTTTGATGGAAATTTATTTTTTAGAATCACCGTTATAATTTTAACGTATTAACCTTGACCTTTATATAAGTATAATACCTATAGGCCTTGAACGATTCTGTTATCTTCTGCCTAATCAGAAACTTTAACCTTTACCTGTATCAATAATAGCAGATTACGCTTGTTCATTCTTTTCGCTTATCATTATAAGAATTGGGGTTAAAATAGTTGGAAATTGGCTCAGTTTAAGTATATTTTTATGTATTACATTATGTGCTACATTAAAATGAGATGGTGGTATTTATTTTTTTGCTGGACCAAAGGACAATTAAGCTGCATTGTACGTAATACATTGCTTAGAACGTGTAGATCAGTATACAGTAATAATAATATGCGACATTGTAAATAATTAATAGAAAAATTAAAAGAACTTGTAAATAATGTTTTATAAATAAACATTAATCAGTTGAGCAAATATATATTAATCAAACAATTTTCGTTTAACTACGAAAATAATTCGAGGATTAATTTTTCAATTGCACCAGAAGTCTACGATGATAAAACGGGACTTTTTTCAGTTCTCTTACATAAAAGAGATAAGCGTTGTATTTGTTTAGGTTTATTTATAATGCAATAAAGTGTATATCTAGATTACACGAGAGAAAATGACGGTTGTTAATGATTATAGAGATTTGTAAAATTTGTTTAATGTGTACCGAGATTAGTTGAAAGATTTAGGAGAGTTTTGCCAATTAGGTATTATGATCGGATGCGTTTGTTCGAGTTTGTCTTTGACGTTTACTTTCAAAATTTACTTCAATAAGGGCAAATTTTTCAATCGTCAGATAATTGACAGATCATTTTATACCAGGAATCATTTTGACGTTTTGACAGATAATGTATGGAAAACCTGTCAAAATTTAAAAAATATTCTTTAAATAAAGTTATCTGTTAATTGAAAAATCGGCTCTCAGAGTACATAAATCTGAGCATCTAGATATTATAAAATATGAAATATTAGTTACTCTTAGATTTTTGTAAATTTAATAAAAAATAAATGCAATATATATTTTTAATAAGAAAGTAAGTTTGGTTGAACGTTTCCCTATCAATAATGCTCAAACGGCTAGATCGATTCTAATGAAATTTGGCATAGAAGTCGATTTTATTATGGAATTGGATATAAGATAATTTATTTTTTACACAGTGAAATAGATGGACAGCAGCTAATAAGCAATATAAAAGAAAAAATAGATGTAGATTGTTTTTCATCACAATACCATACAAAAAATATGAACGTAGATGAATCAATATAGGTACGTTCTTCTCATGAATATTAAATCTAAAACTTCGTAAAAGAACGTTAAACAATATGCTTCCGAAGCTGCGTTACGGTTTAAGGAAATAAAATAATATTGATGGTTTACAAAACAAATTTACAGAGACGGAAATTAAATGCAAACACGCGACTTTGTTTTCAATTCAAGCCATCCTTAAGCAATTTATATTCGATTATTTAAATCGGTGAAATGTGTCACTTTTTGTTTATCGGGGGGAAAAAAATTAAGAGCAGAGGAAAGCAGCCGTTCAAAGTTGCGACCATGAATTTAAATAGGCGTCTCTGGTAAACTGTGAAATAAATTAAGTCGCTTAATGGAATCCTCCTAGCCGGGATCGGTACAGAAATTGTTTTCCTAATCTTTCGCGTTCTATTTAATTTAATATTGTAAAAATGTACAGAAATTAACATAGAATATATAAATAATCTGAGATACTGTTTAGAACAATGTAAATATTAACGTTTGAATTCAAACAATTTATTTGTTACTAGCTGTGGCAACGCAGTTTCACCCGCGTATAATTTAAAAGAAATCGCTGATTGATGATTTATAATACCTCAAAATAGACAATATTTTTATCAGGCGGGCAGGGTTATGCGTCACAACTCACACGGCTCGTTCGCGTCACTACACCTAAAGTCATAGACCCGAACCGAGTGCTGAATTATTAAAGGGCAAAGTTTATCTTCATAAAATCGTCTTGATGATGAAGTAACCTTCGTTCGTAAGGGTTAATATATCATGCCTAATAATAATGTTCATAAATGACTCTCCTCAGTTTTCAATCATTTTTTGTCACAAAATACCTTATTGTGGTTTATGTATAAGAGACGGGCAAATGGTGTCTCGAACTTTTTTTTAGATATACTAAGGAGCAATACTTTTGTACAACATTATATTTTAGTATCACTAACCATGATGACAGCGCACGCGGATAAAGAAGTTACGCTGTTTCTTCCGACTTACTTAACAAAAATCAATATTTAAGGCTAGCTGAAAAGTATTGCCTAATAGCTAGATAGCCTATACTATATTTCTCATGAATCTGGTTATTATATAAAAAATGAATTTTTCGAATCCAACTCGTAGTTCAAGAGATTAGCGTGTTTAAATATACAAATAAAAAACTCTTCCGCTTTACTATATTGGTATAGATGTCTTTTAAATCAACAGATTACAACTATTGATAAATATTTATTTAATAAGTAAGTGGTATTTATAATATGTACATTTGAAAACATTGATGACTAGCGTCACCAGCTTTAAATTTATTCACCGTAGTTTCCACCGCGCCGCAGCCACCGCACCCTATTGTTTTTCTTACTTCCCTTACTTGCCCACAGCTTTCTAGATTGCTTTGACATTGATGGTTTCTTTTCCATTCCTTAGAAAGGCATCGTAAATTTATACAATCTACAACCTTCCTCATTAGATACCTATAAAAAGCAAAAATTATTTTCATATCTATTTTTAGAAATTAGCGCATTTTACAGTTCGCAGTTCACACGTGTCAGAATGGAAGCAAGCAGAAAAAATAAATAAAAAATGTGTTATTTAAAAATTCATTTTTAATATCCTAAGTCAGCGTGATTCGAACTATCGACCACTCGTGCCTATTGCGTATGAAGTCTGGTCGTCTCACACAACTAGGCGCATCCGACGACGATCACAATCATGAAAATCAGGACTTGGATTAACATATATGCATAATGTAAACGTATTCTACCTCATTCTCTCGTAGGCTAAACTATATAGTTGTATTTGATTGTCTCTTTTTACTGTCGCTTTTTCGTTTCATCGAGTTTCAAATCACAACGGTGCAAAAGAAATTTTCACTTCAAAAATAATCTCTTGAGCTTTATATTTGTAATATTAGTATAGATTAATAAACAATGATTAATTTTACGATATCATTCATATTGTACAAATGTCCTACTTTTTAATTTGTGGTGTTTCATAGATTTCTTGCAATGTTTATATATATATGCTGTATTGCAATTTGTAAATTTATTACAGATTTTAAAGCTTTTCAGGTATAAAGCAGTTACTACTGTTATTGCAAGTGAATTTATTTCTATAGTGTAGTGGTTTCACAAAGTGCTCTGATTTACTTATTGCATTGCTAAGCATTTTCATTACTTGTTTAGACATCTCTCTCGTAAGAGAAATAGAACCTTGAATCTAGTTGCTCTATAAATTCAGAATATTGTGTTAAAATATTTCTATTATATGTGGTGGAATCTAAACTAATATGATAAAGCTTAAGACTCTGTAGTTTTGATTGCTTAAACGCGTTAAACCATGTAACTACCTGTCATATCCCCTCCACTCCCAGATACGTCACTATCGATCCATGAAGAGTGGGATTCAATTCACCATGCGTACTTATACGTTAGCAGATGGCGTTTTTCTTTCAAGGCACGAAATTTATATCTACACTTGTTGACAATACATTTATTTGAGTTTAGTTACAAATCTCATTTGCCACTTAACTGGCTTAATATTGATTAAACTAAAGCCTCGGTGGCTCTTTATAACGCTACGTTGTATGTGTGAAATTAATAGTAAGTTCTGTATTTTGTAAGAATTACATGTAGTTACGATGAAAAAATTTAATGTTAACGACAGAGTGCGTCAAGGTCTACCACTACTTAGTACTTAACCTCACACGAGTCATAGTAATATTTAATAAATGTTCATAATTGATATACAAAAAAAAAAAACTTTATATACGTGGGTGATCCTTGGAAGATAGATACATGCTATCAGTCACTTTTTGTAGGTCTTTTAAAGACGTACAATTATGTAGAACATTAATTTGATATATCTCGTATGGTTTACTCAGCGTAAGCCATTTAGTGCCCCAAATGTATGTATTTTCCAAAATGATTACATCGTCACTGCTTATTTCATATGTTACTTTTTCTTACAAAATATATACTATTATAACCTGGCCAGATAACATAGCTATGAATTAAAATAAAAAAAACCCGCAATTCAGGTTTTTGCGTGAAAAGAACCTAAACGGATAGACATACAGAAAGACGTTGAATTTTATAATATGTTAAGATAGATATAGATGAATTTACAAAGTTTGAGCCGAGTACCTAAACCGCTCAAGATCTTTCGTAGACACACATACGAAAAAGGTTCTTTGCTATCTTTAGTTATTTACTTTACATTTTCCGTACAAACAATCCTTACGTTATCCTATCACCTTCTTCAGCTTGTTTTTGTTTTAAAGGTCAGACTATGTACGTAGGCAACCACGTTGAATTTTGATGGTAGGTATTATTCATATCTCATAGAAAAGCTCGCCTGGCTGTACATGGAGCAGTGTTAGTTCCAACACTCATGCACGGAAGTGAAAGCTGGGTGTGGCAGAAAAAACATAAAAGTAGAATAAATGCAGTAGAAATGAGAGCGCTAAGATTTATGATAAGAGTGAAATTGAGTGACAGGATAAGAAATAGTGTGTAATAAGAGTGAAAAAGTAGTGTAATAAGAGAACGTTGTGGTGTGAAAAATATATAGTGACATGGATTGAGAAAGGGATGCTTAGATGGTTTCGGCATGTACAGAGGATGAATGAAAGAAGATTAACTAGACAGATTTATAAGAAGATAGTAATTGGGAACGTTGGAAGAGGAAGGCCTAGACGAACGTTCCACGATCAAATCGGGGACGTTTTGAAGAAAGGTCAGGTCAAGAGTACTCTAAACCGAAGAGCATGCATGAAACGATTGATGAATGTTGAGGAAGCGAAAGTTGTATGTCAGGATCGTAGCAAGTGGAAGGACGTGGTCTCTGCCTACCCCGTTGGAAAAGAGGCGTGGTTTATGTATGTATGTATGTATATCCATATCTATAAAAATCTTGAGTGCGTCAGTTAATGATCGTGTCACTTGACAGATTGAGCTCATATTCACATACTATTTTTGTTTTATCGAGACGATGGTTCATAGCTATTTTAGGATCCGATAGATGGCGCTGTGGTCGATCCATTAAGAACCGGAAGGAGAAGAACAACGTCTGTCGGCCCGCGCAAGTATAACTATATACTATATGTATTAGTAATTACCTACATATTTCTTGTATACATTTTTCATCTATATTAATTAATTCTGTACTTACATATAATTTGTTTCTAAATTTTCTGATTGACATTATAATAAAAGTGAAAAATTTTTGTTTGTTTGTTTAAACGTGCTAATCTCTGAAACTATAAGTCGGTTACGAAAAAATCTTTTTGTATATGATAGCCAGGTTTATGTGAAATAGTATTGGGTATGTATAACTTTACGTTACGACCATAAGGAGCTGAGCAGTAACTATGATCGTCGAGCAATCTGTCGTCTACACGGGCGAGAATAAATTAACACGAGTGGAACTGTAGGAAAGAGCTAATTATTTAGCCGTTTTGATTTTGTCCTTTGTCAATGCAACGTGCTGATCGATTTTTATAAAATTTTCTACATAGGAAGTGTTGGGGCGCGGGCGTTTAGTGGACTGTATTTTTTATTGCGGGCACGTTATCTGATTTCTGAAACAAAAATGTGACGTGCGGGTGGTGTTTCCATATCTCTCATAATATAATAAAACCACTCACCTGGAACTCCGGCTTCTTCTTCCGTTTAAAGAGCTCCTACGCAGGATCAATCACACGATGGTACAGTTGGTTTGAAGCACCTATACTTTATCTCAACAGCAGAGACGCTCGCGGCGCGGACGATGCGATAGCACACACGTAACAATTTTCACCCCCGCGAGGGGGTAGTGGGGTCTAACGCAATTAGAGTTGCCTCAAGGACGCGGAAAAGAGTATGCTATTATTCTAGGGAGGGCTGTACCCGATTATGAGAGTATCGAATAAACGTTTTGGCGTAAACAGGCAGTATTATTCAATTAATAGGCTATAAGAATTGGCAATAATGTGAGTAAAAATAATAATATGAGATGTAGAAATTACTGTTTAATTATCGATTAATTCGAGTTTTACGTGAAACTGTAATCAGATTTCGAAAGAAACGAAACCTCCGTTAAAATTCACTCAATAATGACTTATTTAAAAAAAACATTTTAATTTCGTGTCCGGTTTAATATATTTCAAAAAAATTCTACCTGTTGGTTATACATTTCCATCAGTTGAAATAAAATATTTACTTTTACATACACAAATTAATACTTTGGTGTAAGTGTGATTTCAATATCCAAGTTATTATGTTTATTTACCTCTTAAACAAACTAAACTGAATATATGACACGAAAGTGTATTAGTTTTCTTAAAATAGTTTTATTAATGACTAGCTGTGCTCACGGCTCCGCTCGTATGGACTACTAAAAAAGGTTTTTTTATTTTTTGTACCGAACCCTAATCTGCCAGTGAAAGTCCCGTCAAAATCGGTCTAACCGTTTCAAATCGATTCCCCGGAACAAACAAACAGAATGCCAAAAATTTTAAAAATTGTTTTTTTGTTATAGGTTGCCTGTATACTTTCTTATGCATTTAGTAAATATGTGATATTTTGACATTACAAACAGACACTTCAATTTTATTATATGTATAGATTAGCTGTGTTCGCGGCTCCGCTCGCGAGGACTACAGAATGCGGTCGATAGAGCGCACGCGCGAATCGTTCTGCTCCCGCTCTAACTTACGGAGGTCACCCGCCTGTCATTTTAAAGATAAAAATGCTTATTATAGGTGATCCTTAGAAGATAGACATTAACATTTCTACATCATTTTGTAGGTCTTTTTAAATTCTACAATTATGTAACAGTAAGTTGATATATTTCGTATGGTTCACTCAGCGTAAGCCATTTAAGCGCGCCTAATGCCTCTTTTTCCGAATTGATTCACCATTATCGTCATTGCTTATTTTGTATATTACTTTATCTAACAAAATATATCCTATAACCTGGCCAGGTAACATAGCTATGAGTTCAAATAAAAAACCATGTAAATTGGATGTGATGATTTTCGCGTGAAAAGAACATAAACGAACAGACAGATAGAGAGACCTTGAGTTTTATAATGTGTATAGTACTAGAAGAAGCCAGTACTAAAAAAAACCTATTTACAACAAAATTTTGTCGGACAATTGTGTCATGCTGGATCGCGAGTTGCAACCACCATACACCAGGTGTAACATCCACCAAGTGGCACGCTTAGTCGTGTGGCTGGTGTCCAGTAATTAAGCAGGGTGATATGGATGTGATCGTGACTACTACACACAATGATAAGCCCATCACATCTCTTTTAGTCTGTCGCGTTTCGGGATTAGCTAATGTATATTTAGCAGTCAAGAGGTTTGCAGGCCGTCATGGTAGCGACGAACGGTGATGAACTGTCGACTTCTCGATAGTCGCCGTGGTTTTTCGATTGAGTACAATGCTTACCATCAGATACAGTGCAGTAAATAAGCCGTGTTACAATTACAATTTAAAGTTGGCTTAAGACTCACCTGATTGTACGCGGCTACCGTAGCCTATGGACGCTTATAATACTTTAAGGATGAATAGCGCGTTGTTGACCTTGAACCCCCCTGTTCCAAGAAGCTCTGGAAACCCTATCTACAGCAGGAATACAACACAAGGTTATTTGGCTGCGATCTTCTGTAGGGTGTAGGTGTTCCACTAGTCGGGTGCCCCAAGAAACGAGAAATCTCAAAAGAAATTTCTCTGTGTCCTACCTCACTTTGAACCCACCTTTCCCCAAAGAGATCTGGAAACCCTATTTTACCGCAGGAACACAAAACTAAGTCATTTGGCTGCGATCTTCTGTAGGATGGAGGTATTCCACCAATCGAAATGCTCCAAGTAGGGATATCTCCAAAGAAATTTATCTGTGTCCTACTACTATCTTTAGACTCTCTTTCTCTTAGTAATTGATTTCGTTTATACAGATGTCTGTAGAAACTTGTTTTTAAATGACTGATATATTTTTTACTCATATATTAATCAAATTTCTAATATTAAAAGATTTTTCTTGTATTAATTCGATTGAACTCGTCATATTTAGAGAATATTGGAAGAAACCAATTTTCCCTTGTCATAAAGATGTCTGTATAAGGTTTTTGTATATTCTTTGTCTAAAAGATTTGATGGATAGGAAACCAATTTATTTATGAATTCATTTCGCCGTGTCTCAGAATTAATATCGCCTACGCAAAAATAAATTTCATGTAACAAAATATGAACAACATTTTTTTTCTTAAGGGTTTTTTAGTGTTTTGTCACTAATACTGTCTCGTCTAAAAAGAATATTCAATATTTTACATCAAAATTAATTACGTGATGAAAATGACAAGTACAAAGGTTATTATAGATCATTGAAACATTTTCTAATTATGACATAATTGTAATTAGAAAGGACTTTTTATAGAGGGTGAGCTGTCATGAACAGCGAGCCTCCGAATTGAAAATACGTTCACGAAGCTTATGAAGAATAATAAATGTATAAAACGGTGTATAGAGATAAGATAATACACGGAATTGCTAGTTTTAGAGAGCAATGTGTACTTAGTATGTACAATTATATAAAATAGACCAACTGTACGTTTTATTGATGTGAAAACTTCTTTATCGCCGTTGTGATTTGAAACTCGATGAAACGAATAAGCGACAGTAAAAAGAGACAACCATATTCATCTATAGGATTTAGCCTACGAGAGAATGAGATAGAATACATTTTTTACATTATGCACGGTTAATGCAAGTCCTGATTTTCATGATTGTGATCGTCGTCGGATTAGCCTAGTGGTGTGAGACGACCAGACTTCATACGCAGTTCACAGGAGTAGTCGATAGTTCGAATTCCGCTGATTTGGGATATTTAAAACATTTTTTTTCTTTGAATTTTTCGCTTATGTCACGTGTGAACTGCTGCACACCAGATTTATGGTACTGTACCTGATGGTGAGCACAGCGCAATCCAATAACATCGGCGAATACCGTGGGATTTACTATCCATCGTTAGTCGCCGCTGTCATGCCAGTCTGCTTAAATGTCTCTTCACCTTATGTTTGAAATTGATCGAGTGTTTAACTATATATATTTAATCTGGGTGGTTCTTATTTTGAGCTAGATGTGCCCGCGGCTCCCCTTGCGTGGACTACTAAAAAAGATTTTTATTTTTTATGTGAACCCTAATTATTTTTCTAAGATCAAAGTAGCCTAAGTTATTCCCTATAACATCAGCTATCTACCAGTGAAAGTCCCGTCAAAATCAGTCCAACAATTTCGGAGATTACCCGCAACAATTTTCAAAATGGGTTTCTTGTTTTAGGTATCGTGTATACTTCCATATTCTTGTAGTAAAAATCTGTTATTTTGTTACAGACACTTCAATTTTATTATATGTATAGATAGACATATAAAATCCCAAAGGCTCATAGGTTTTGAAATCTATATAAATAAAATTTATTGAGGTTTGCCCTTGTTCGCGCATCACGCAATAACTACTGGATAGATTTTGTTTTCTTTATTTTTTTTTCTACTTAGTTCTTAGTAGTTCTAAAAAAATCACCATATCATCATTCAATAAAAAGTTATTACGATGCGTATTTTAATATTCGTTATAAGTTTTAGCGTTTAGGCCTCAATGTCACCTGATGTTAAGTAACAATGAGCCTCAGATGGTAAGACGCTAAGCCTAGTGTGGTAAGACTGGCTCTCAAGTGCAGCTGCGATAGATTTTCAACTTGAGGGTTGTAGCTAGCCAGTTGGGCACTAGAAAAGCCCTACCACTATGCTGAGGTTTCATCATGATGTTTTTCTTCACCGAGAGCTCAGGCTCATTGCAGGGATTCCAACTCACGTCGATCGACGCAATTGGTTCTTAATATTAATATTAAGTGTTCAAAGTATAACAGGATGGATTTGGTTACTCATAACTAAAATTTCGGCACCAATCGTGAAAAAAAAGTAGAATCACAACTTTGTTAAGGGTTTTAAATTTAATAAATGACGTAGTTAGACATTAATGTCTATAATGTAAATTCATTTTACTGGTTTATTTAGTTGTGTAAAAATAATTTTACGTTATATAAATAAAAGCTATTTTAATTTGATTAAATTTAATTATATTAATTATTTTTACACAATTAAAAAAGTCATTAAAATTAATTCACTGTATTAACATCATGTAATTTTTTTTTCGACCTGACTATACTGTTAGCCTTAGGGGCCCTGGAGCTTTTACAGCTTTACCCGGCTTGATCTCGTCATACTATCGTCACATGATGCGCGCGCGTCTTTCAACTTTATTCTCTACTAAACGCGCCAAAAGAATTAAAAAGTCGAAATAAAAAACTATTAATAAAATAAACCATTCTAAATATCGTAGACAAAAGCAAAACGAAAAACTGATAAATTATATTCGCATGAGAGTTATGATGTTGTGAATTTTGTGAGGAAACGAGTTATCTACTGTTCAGATCGGCAAGGGAATTCAGTTGTCGGTATGTTAAGTTTTATAACTTAGCAACTGTGTTGCATAAAGGTACGAAAGTCACGTTGCGACGTGAATAACTACTACCTACTTTATGTTCAGTATACTTACATAGATTTTTCTCCTCGGACTTGCCCAGTGGGATTGTTTCTTGACAACTTTATGGGAACAGTTATTCCGTTCTAACTACTTTTATATATAGTGACGTTTCTATGTTTATCCATTTATTATTTGCATTCCTTTTATTGTTTCTATTATAAATAAATGATTGGACGTAAGTTAGTAAAATTGATTCAATTGACAATCTGAGAGGCTAACGGAGGTCCAAACTACTAAATAATTTATGTCATAAGAGTAATTTAGAAAAAAAAAAAAAAAATTATACTATGACGGAATGCTGGCTTTTCGAGTTCATTATTTAAACAAGGCAGTTCACTACCATGGGCGTAGCTAGGATATTGGTCAGAGGAGCAGGGAAGGAAAAACTACAAAATCACGCCGGCTAGTCTACGGAGACGCAGTTGCACGGTAGCGCCCATCATGACACGAACATAGAAGTTTGTTAACTCTTATCTTTGCCGTATACGATACCATATTTCGAATCGGTTAGACCTGTAAAAGTTGTTCGCGTCCCCTCATCAACTAGAAAAAAGCTGATGATTTGCAAACGACTGATCAGATTCTTTTAATTATAGCTAAGAAACCTTTCAAACAAATAAAACGTAAATCACAATTAGTTCATCTGTTTGGGAAATACGATGCTACAGACGGATACATATATTAAACTTATAACACCCCTGTTTGCGTTGGGGGTTAAAAAATAACTTATCCTATGCAAATATGGATTTGATATTATTGCTATTATTATACGATATCATGAACTCTAAATGCTTGTAAATTGTTATTCGTAGAATAATAAAGGGTCACGTGAGGCGTTCTCTCGCGTATGTAATGCTTTACGAAGTATGTACAGGACGAGGAGCTAAAAAAAATATTAAGTACAAAATCAAAGTATACTAATTTAGCTAATAATGAGTTACTTCTAAAGTATGACGTAGACAAGAGGAACTAATATTATGCATCCCTCCTGCAAAATTGCCTTCTCCTGAAACATTTTGAAACACCTTTGACAATGTCTTCAAGTTCGTTAAAAACCAGGACTTAAGTTTCCAACTAATATTACACATAATGTTGGAGTTATTTGCTTTATTTTTATTAGTTAATAGGGATTGGTAGTTTAAATACGTCCTTCGTATTAATGCCAAAAGCCAAGTGGTACCCACAGCGTACAAAACGCACCAAACTCATTTACAGAATATTTGGAATTTTTACGAATTGTGTAGAAGATTCTGCAATTTTATTTGTTCTGTGTATTAACCCATACTGGATGTCAAGTTTTGCACAAGACCACGTCAGAAAACAGAATATTTTTTTAAAACAAAATCTATTTTTAACTTCCACGATAAATTCTATCTATTTTTTTACCGAATATCTATATGAAAGCGATGTTTACTTGGAACTGAGTTCGCAGCCTCTTGTGTTGGCTTCAAAAGAAAAGGCAGCGTCATTAAAAATAATATGTTTATAAAGAGGCCTTAACCTATTGCGTCTAATATATGTCGTTTTTTAATATCTCTTAATTTTATTTATTACACAATTATTTGTAAGTATATAAAAGTTTAGCCACATAACGAGACTTGTTTTTTTTAGTTTTGTATATAATATTTAACTCTTGCCCGCGACTTTGTTCACGTTGTCATCAAAATAAACTGTTTGGCGCACCACCTATCGTAAAGTATTGTACTAATTCAGAAACATTCACAGACCGCCCCACAACTCGCCAAATTACAACTGGATGTACAGGAAGGCATACGGGAAAAATAAAGAAACATTGATTTTTATATTAGCCTTAGCAGCGGATCTGCACGCGTTTATTACACTGTGATTATTAAGTATCGTTATTTAATTTTAAGTGATATTAAACGGGCTTATCAAACATTTTTGCTGAACATTCTAAAGCATGTATTGTTCCTGAATACAGAAAACTAACGTCGCCAACAATGTGATTAAAAACTTTTGGGATACCTTTTAGGATTATTAATATAGTTTAGTTATATTTGAAGTATGTACGAAGTACCTAAATTTAATTCTGTAATTTATATGTAGTATTATTATTATCAGAGCTGGGCAAAATACATGCTTTGCTTTAATTAAAATACAAATTACGAAATACTATCTCGCGTGTATTTAAAATACGAAATTCAAAATACATTTAAGTCGTATTTGAAATATAAAATACAAAATACAGTACTTTAAGTATTTTTATTTAAAATACAAATTACAAAATACAGTCCGATGTTAGGTTATGTGAATAGAATAGAACTAATCCAGCCGAGCCTATAAATCAGTATAAGAAGAATGTTTCAATGAAAAATTTACAATCAGAAAAACAGCCTCTTGTTGGGGAATAAATAAAACCCTCTAAGGAAAACAATATTTCTACAGATCGTTACTATTACCGTTATTGATCACTGTGAAATACTTTCCTCCAGTTAAAATTAGCGGATATGTCAGAGCATTCACTTGATTTACTCCATTGCCGACATCGTACACGAACATGTGGAGTGAAGACTGTGAGAGTGAATTTGATCATCTATCGTGACATTCGTACTACTTCATCCTCTTGATATGGCGCCGCAAAAAGCACTTGTCAGTGTCAATGTATTTAAATCTTCGTAGTATTTTTCAGACACTAAAAGTCGGTCCAACATGATGGTGGCTCCCTTGTTAGAACTATCTAGAGAGTTTTGTGACATCTCAAAATGCATGTTTTCAGTTTATATTTATAATCCACTTCACGAATGCATAATAACCAAACTATATCATGCAGATGCCGCCAATATTATACAATATAGGGTCAAACAACCTAAGTTAATGAATTAAAAATAAAAACCACAACATGACAGCTCAAGATCCCACCAAACACCTAACATTAGTACTAACAAACTTAATTAATACTTAGCAGTTTCGTGAAAATAACCATTTAAGAATGAAAATGACTATTGAAAGATATATTTGACGTACAGTACAGGTGCAGTGTTGCCAACTTTAAAGATTGACATACTTAGCGGTCGCCATTTTGCTTACGAAAGCTATCGAGTGCTATTTTCTGCAGAACCCACACTTTAATAAGATCGCTAAATGTATTTATGTTTAAATGTATTTTCAAGCCATAAGTATTTGAAATACTAAATACAAAATACCTCTGCGTCAGGTATTTGAAATACCGATTACAAATTACATTTTTAAGAAGTACTTGAAATACAAATACAAAATATGTATTTATTTATGTGTTAGCGCCATAGCTTTCTTAATTCTTCATGAACAATAATTCAAACATCATTATCATTATCATAAAGGTAATGTTCCCTCTATTGAGGAAGAGTAGAAAATTAGTTTAAAATTAATGTTTTTGTACTTTTCTTTTATAAAATATAATTTTTCTTTATTGCTGTAGGTTTGGCGTAGTGACCACAATCTCACCTGATGTTAAGTGACGATGTGACCCAAGATGATGACACACTAAACCTATTTGTGTTTGGCGACAGTTTTTCAACATGAAAGGCATTATAAAAAGCCCTACCGTCATGCTATGGTTTCCTCACGATGCCGATGTTTTCCTTGCAGATCATGCTCATTGCAAGGATTTGAACTTACGTTAATCGGCGCGAAGTCACTGAGCCATTATTGCTTCAAGAATTAGGAATTTAGGAATGCCACCTACTTTTGGCTTTTCTAATGAAAATATTTGACTAACTAACTATATTGAACTAACATGTAGGAGGCGCTATCAATTAAAAATCTGTTTAACTTTCATAATAACTGTTACATTGTTTATATTATAAAATATAATGCGTGAAATTTTCGCAGGGATATTTAAATTTATAATGCTTGGTGCTTGAAATAGTTTGTCCAAGTTATCTTAATATTTATTTAAAATATTTAAAATTTATTCACATTTCTGGGTAGTTACGACCTGGTCAACTAATTAGCGTTTGAAATACAAAGAGAAATAATTTTTGATAAACAAATTTCATGTTTGCTTTAAATAGAATTTTTGGAAATGTTAGTATGACATTTTTCGTTTTATTTTGCGAACGGTCACGATAAATATCAATTTCGAAATTCTCCACACTTTAGAAAGTACCATTAATAATTTGTGATAGTTTTTCTGGGGATCTCATTTCCATTGTATAATACATATCAGCGTCTCAAAGGGCAACTTCAAACTCCAGTAACTACTCTAAAAATACTTGTTCAATAGTTTCCATATGAAATAAAAACCAACTCAAATGTATTATGTACACAATTTTATAAAAACCATTTACCTTACTTATGTTTTTGCCACGTTAAAAAAAGGTTAATGTAAGTGTTTTGATCTTATGTTTTTTACTAAAAAAAATACTAACCTTATTACTATATGATAAAGATTGTGATGTTTTTTTTTATATAATAGTTCGGCATATTGACTGTATTGTCTCTGATGGTGTAAGCTCAGTACAATCCAAATAAAATGGCGACGACTGAGAGATCGAAATACATCGGCGGTCGCCGCTGTCATGTCGACCTGCATAAATATCTCTTCACGTTACTCTTGAAGGAGCCGTTGCCATAAGAAGAAGGGAACAAATTGACCTGGAGATGGTTCCACAGTTTCACGGTACGACAAAGATAAGACATAGAAAATGGAGATTACCGTAAAACTGTGATTCCGAAGCCCAGCGCATTTGGTTTTATTGTGGAAAGGAGAGGAGGGAATTAGATTGAACAGCTCTTCAGAACACTCACCATGATACAGACGGTAAAGAGAAGGAATGACATTTGTGTAAAACGACTATAACTATTAAGTTTCGAGTTCGTAATATATTTTTTTACTATGTTACTACATAAAACATACTTACTATTTACAGACTTACAGTCCAGCTTATGTATAACCAACCACAAAAGGAGTGCAGTCCTGAGGTCAGTCATAATAGTTTGGTAGTTAGATTTTCGATATAAATGTCTCCTACTAATATTAGTATTGTAAATAATATATCCTAATTATATAATAATAATATTATAAATGCGAAAGTAAGTTTGTTTGTTACTTAATCACAGAAAAACGGCTGCACGGATTTGAATTAAATTTGGCACGCAGACAGCTTATAATCCGCATTAAGACATAGAATACTTTTATTACGGTAACAACAATTTTTGTAGTTCACGCGAGCGGAGCCGCGGGCAGAAGCTAGTATGTATATATGTATAAAGTGAGTTTATTTGTTTGCTACTCAATAACGCAAAAACGGCTAAATTGATTTAGATGAAATTTGGCACACAGACAGCTTATAACCCGGATTAAAACAGGATACTTTTTATCCTGTTAAAGGCTCAATTCTAAAATCCACGCCGACGAAGTTGCGGGCACAGCTAGTAATATATATTTGAGTATAAAATTATGTCTTCCTAATAATAATGGCGCATTTTCATTAAGATATATCAATACACGTAGATGTATCTATATTACGTGACTTATTGTCCAGATTAGAGCTAGGGCTGTCGTATCGATCTTCCAGAGAGTTCCCTAGGGTATAATACTATTAACGAATAATCTGGCGATACTCAGAGGCACGAAGGATCATTACGGTTGTTAGGATATTTCTGTTATCCAAACGAAAAGGCTAAATTACTATGTATATTCAATAATCTGTACTTCTGTCTGAATATGTTGTTTTTTTTGTCATTTATTATAAACTAGCGACCCGCCCCGGCTTCGCACGGATGCATTGTAGGTACTAATAGGCAGTGTGAGATAAATATATACGATCGCAGACTTTTTATCGACCTTTTTATGATATACGATTCCGTAGAACATTAATTTGATCTATCTCGTTAGGTTTAGTCAGCGTTTGTGATTTAAGCGCACAAAAATATGTTTGTTTTGACATCACATTACAAATCTTTGAATTTTTCGGTCTTTCTGTACATATGTCTGTGTTATACATATAAACCTTCGTCTTGAATAAATCTGTCGATTTTTTTTTATCGTTATAGGTTTTGGCGTAGTGGCCACAATCTCATCTGCTGTTAAGTGACGATGTGGCCCAAGATAGTAACACGCTAAACTTAGTGGAAGACTGGCTCTCAAGTGCAGCTGCCGGAACACAACTATTGGTGTTTGGCAACAGATTTTCAACTTGAGGGTGGTAGCTAGCCAGACAGGTATTAGAAAAAGCCCTATCACCATGCTATAGTTTCCTCACGATGTTTTCCTTCACCGAAAGCTCAGGCTCATTGCAGGGATTCGAACTCACGTCACTCAACGCGAAGTTGTACACGCTACCACTGAGCCATCATCGCTTCAAGATTCTGATTCAGAATTCTGAAAAGTTCATTAAAATCTGTTGAATAGTTTAAAAGACCTAAGCGAAAAGACAGCGGAAGCGACTTCATTTTATACTATCTAATAATAAATTATAATGATCACGAAAATAATAAATTGTCATGAATATGATAAATAAATTTATGTATGTCTGCCTATCTGTCAGTCTGTGTTTGTATGTCCGAATTTAACTCAAAAAAGGCGCGACAGATTTTTATGAAATTTTATATTGTATTCTTGTATCTTCGACATATACAATATAAATATTTTCGACATATACAATTTTGTACAGTCTTTTCTGAAAAATGATTGTTTTTTCAAATAAGTGACAGTTTAGTTTAGTTTTTTTTAAAATGTATTTTACAGGACTACGTCCGAAGAAAAATCTAAGTACATTACGCGTTTCTGTAAAAAGTTCCTACTACATTTACTAAAAGAAAAATAAAAGGCTGTGCCCACTTCTAATTTAGTTAGAGAAGGTCCCGTGGAACATCAAAATAATTTTCAAGGAATAAAATTACGGGCACTCCTAGATTTTCATAAATTATTTAGTTCTTTTAAAAAATTTTGCTACATATAGTATTTTTAATAAGCGTCCTTAATTATCTTTCTTGGTATGATAATGATCATAGTAATAGAGGAATAGTTAATTTGAGTAAAGGTTAGGCTCAACAGCACTTAATTTAACCTTTTTCATCTACTGTAGCAGGCTTCATTCCCTATGCAATCTCAATTTGACCGTGAGTACCTTTGTATTTTTGATGAGCCATCAACGTCCCGTTTAACTTTTGTGGGGAGTACCTAGTTTGTTATTTATTTATCTCAAACTCTATCTTCATATCCATATAATATAAATCCTTTTATTTTCAGAATTCAAATATGATCCAATTTATATACTGTATGTAATTTAAATATAATTTTAAATTAAATATCAATTTTTATCTACCATCAAATCATTATTACGATTGCGTTGTTAAACAAATCAAATACCTTACTAATTACCAATTCCATGTACAGGAATTCATCCGAACCGTTAGTTCATAAATAATCTATTCAGACTGTAACTGCCGGTAGATTGCGAACGGATAATAATAATTTTAAGCGCATTTTGTGTGACGTAGTCCCATGTGAATTGAATATTTTTGATGCTTGAACTCTTTTTATGTTTACTTTTGAGATGGTTCGATAAAGCAGAAGTAGATCCAGTGCTACCATTACCACCACGAGAAATCATTAACTTGAGGGTATTAAGGTCTGGCGAAGTTACAAGCAGAGAGGACAACTGAACGAGAGGCGCGTAAGAGAAATGGCAAGGGCAACGTAAATATTTATACGTTACGGTATGTTCTTAGCGCCAAAATTAAAACAAAGCTCGGCAGAAGTTCGGCTTCGGTATGATTTTGAACCGAACATTCGGCCGAAGTTCGGCTTCGGTATAAACCACATTCGGCTCATCTCTAGTTATAATACATTTTGATTACGAAGGGAATACTATATTTTTATCATTTATTGTATTTTCTATGAATAATTATATCATTCATCATTATTACTATTTATGAAATGTATAGGTACATACAACCTTAGATTAATGGCTGCAACGCAGCGGAGACCAATCACTAATTTAAGCGTATAGTACATTTATAACAATAATTAAATTTCAGCCTCATTAGTCATCTTTGAACAGAAACATAAAATACTACATATCAATATTTCAACTTTTTGCTAATAAAACGGAAGAATATACGTAGACTGCAGTAAAAAAGACGGTCATCTATGTATGAGGAAACAATTTATCTTAGTTTTTATATTAAGTTGGCGTAAATCTCTCTGTCAACGATCTGTTAGGGCGGTTTAGACTAGTTTCCCGCAGGAAGGGACGATTTATTATCCTCTAGGCAACAATGCGAAATAACATTCACACCGAAATATAACTTTAGTGACCCTAAAACGTACCGTACATATGTACCGTAAAACGTTGGAACCAAAAACGTTATTAATCCTTCGAGCTCTTTCTGCAGCGCTGATGCCACGATGGAACTCGTATTCGTAAACAACGCGATATTTTAAGAATTCCATTTTGTGAAAAGAACGATGTCGAAGAAAAATCAAATCTGCGAAAACAAATGAATCACTGAATTCGAAACACGAATATACAAGTCTAAATTTGAAATAAATTTGAATTTATAATTCCTAACCAAACGCCAGATATTTGAGATCAAGGTAGCTAAATCAACAAAACGCCAATTTCATATGTAAGGATCTAATATTAATAAAGTATCCATTTTTTATGTGCTATCTGCTATTATTTGGTATTAAAATATTCATGAATATATTCACATCAATAAATCTTCCATCCGTGACTAAGCTTGTGACTTAACGATATAAAAGACCGAATTGGATTAAAGCATTAAGGTATTCTGACCCACGGGAGACATTACTCCAGGAAAACTTCACGAATTATTAACTTAAAATGTGCCCTAGTATAATTTGGTCCTTGTGCCATTTTATTATATCGATTTAATAGAATCCCTGGGGATTATTCCATCTTTACGTTTTACTGTTTTTATTGAATTCGTGATACACTTTTAGACATCTATTCACACTAATACATCTATATGTATGTATAATAAAAATATCTGGTTCAAATCATAGACTATATAAGGTGGACTACAGATTGCCGTCGGTCGAGCGCAATCGTGCTGTCCCCGTTCAAAGTACGGGAGACAAACATGGTTATTGTGGGTGTTCCTTGGAAGAAAGATGTATGCTATTACTGACTTATATGTAGGTTTTTTTAGATCTACATTTATGGAAAACATTAATTTAATATATCTCGTATGGTTTATTCAGCGTAAGCTATTTAAGCGCCCCAAATGCGTATTTTTTCCGAATTGATTCACCATTATTATCAATGCCTATTTCGTATGTTATTTTATCTTACAGAATATATCCTATAACCTGGCCAGATAAAGTAACTATAATTAAAATATTTAAATAAAATATGTAAATGGAATATGTGTTTTTGCGTAAAACGTACTTACTAAAACCCCACTGTTCTCTTGACCTTCGGCCGGCTTTAACAGCTTCGTCGTTAAAACTCAGCAAGGTTGGCCTTACCTCGATGCCAGTTCTTGGTCTGGTTAACGTGCACGGGTAACAATAGACTTTTCTTTCATCAACCATCCGCAAGCTATGTTATAAATCCTTCTTCTTTCTCCGCTACCTCTTTCATAAGTATTACCTGCTCGCAGTAGGAGGCAATGAAGTTCTAACTGCCCTCTGATAGATTTAACAACGGACGGAAGTAAGAGGTCGGAGCCGATCGCTGTTGCCAGGTCCCTGCGAGTGGTTCACCATTCTGTTGGTTCTTGGCGTATGCGTCAAATGTAACTCCAGAAATAACCATGTTCCGAGAGTACCTCTGTCAGACGGAAAGTGACAGTTTCGTGCCACTTCCTTAGCCACACTGGCGAATAACGTCTTATAGCCTCTATAGTCGTTATGTCACAACTGTGTGTTCTAGCTGTCGATACCATTACGCCGTGACGAAGATTTGGTGATGTTCTTATTTTTTCGCCCTCGATATGTCAGCTATGATGATTATCTTTTTTTAATGTGTTTTACTCATCATGGGTAACCTCCTGCCCGCCGCCATAATGGGTCAACATGAGATTGCGCGAGCATACAAATACGAAACTATTATGAATAGCTACGCCACCCTTAATTTATCTCCTAACATTCGAGAACAACGCGTTAAGATTCTTGTAACATTAAACTCGACTTACATTTTTCTCCAATTAGCGACATCGTGAGATAAAAATTACATGGGAGCACAGATTATCAGATGTACAGGTACATGGGAGGCTGTTCAATTAAGGTAAATGTCTATTAGTTTAGTAAAAGTAGCAATATTAACAAGAGTTTTACTTATTGCTTCGGTTGTTAGATTGTAATGCCGTATTATTGTATGAGCATCGGTTATTTATGATTTCACCATAATCATCATCTTATGCGCCACTCATCCCGATCCTGAGCTAATCTAATCCTAATCTTCAGATAACCTCATCCTCAGCTAATTATTTCTCTCATCAGTCTAATATTTTTAGTTATATAATTAGATATAATAATACTTATCAATGTTATATTTTTTTATCTTTATAGGTTTGGCGTAGTGGGTACAATCTTACTTGATGTTAAGTGACGATGTGGCCACAAGATGATAACACGCTAGATCTAGACTGGCTCTCAAGTGCAGCTGCCGGAACACACCTATTGGTGCTCGGCGACAGATTTTCAACTTGAAGGTGGTAGCTAGTCAGGCGGGCGTTAGAAAAAGCCCTACCACCATGCTATGGTTTCCTCACGATGTTTTCCTTCATCGAAATCGTTTCGAACTCACGTCAATCGATGCGAAGTCGTACAGGATACCACTGAGCCATCCTTGCTTCAAAAAAAAGTAGGAAAAGTGTTTAATTAAGTTAATTGGTATCTTCCTAAGCTTATCTCATCTGAAGCCTAACCAAGATGTTCTTTTTCGTCAAGTATTCAATGCCAATATAGGATGTGAATTTAGTTTCATTAAGCGCTACAAAGCGCTTTTTAAGGAACTCGAGTATTTTCTAAGTGCCGTCCATGCGATCGGAAACCTAAAACAATTAACGTGGCTACGCAGACTCACAATTCAATTAACGGACAGTCTATTCTACGAATTTCAATTGGTTTTAATGAAACGTTCGACCCCTGGGTATATTTTGATGATAAATTGGCAGGCGTCAGAGGCGAGAGCAATTTGGCTGTTCAAGCCTCACCGGGTTCGGCAGTTCGTGCTTGTTTTTGTAATGACAATTCAATTCGAGATCCTCGCATAGGCATGTTACTGGGGTATTAAAATTATATGAATTCTTATTTAGTTTAGAATATTAAAAACGTAACGCTTTTTGTTATAGGGTAATTTTTAGAGTTCCGTAGTCAGCAAGAAACCCTTATAGTTTCATCATATCCGTTTGTCTATCTGTCCGTGACTTAGCTCAAAGATTATGAGCACTAAAAAGCTGTAATTTGGTATAAGTATATAAATTAATCACGCCGACAAATTTATAAAATAAAATGTTATAATTTTTTTTTTGCTTATCTCTTCATGCTCGTTTAGTTGGAATGGTTTTTTTTCTCGTATAGCTCATGGCTAAAAAACGTGTGTCGTTGGACAACTTGTTCAAAAAATTTGTGATTCTATGAAAATCATTTTGTGAGTCAAGTCAAGTGTCCCTCACTCAGCCAACCTCCCAATTAAATGGTTGCTTTTAGATATGTGAAATAAATTACGGCATTACTATTATATAACGGATTTTAAAGGAAAACTAGCACAGTTGAGTAGTCTTTACAAGTTTATAGTCGACCAACTTATAAAATATACTTGGAGAAGTAATTTCGTACTTACAATATTTATTTCTATTCAAGAGGACTTGCAGATTTTTTCCTTTTTATCGCTTGTTTCCACTTCGTTGTCCAAAATAGAACTGTCGTAGCTCTTTTTTTCAATCTGACTACACTGTTAGCCGTAAGGGCCCTGATGCCTCGAAAGGCTTTTACAGTTTCACCGGGCCTGGGGCGAGCGTTTAAGACACTCAGCCGTGAATGCCAGGCAACAAGATCAAGGGTGCCAAATTGGCCGAACCTTGGCTTGGGCAGAACTTGCAAAAAAGTCACGATCTAACTAATCCCATATCCGTAGAAAATTCTAACTAACTATACATATATACATGTTTCTACCTTCTGGGAGGAAGGTATTAACATTTGTATATTTATTTAGTGATCTGTTGATTCTGTTGTGGCTAAAATCACGACACGCTCATATACAAAAATAAAATGATGGTCGACATCAATACAAAGGCCTTGAATGAATTCCGTCATCGTTTAAAAGGGGAAGTGCTCTATTTTTAAACCATTCTTTGCTGGATTACGCAACCGGAGAGATAGATAGCTTTGGATGTGAGAATGGAACTGGAAAGAAAATTCCGTCTACTTTCTACTATTGTCGTATATAATTTTAGCTAAATGCAAATTGCAATATAATATAATCCGAAAGCTATTCAAGGTTTTGCAAACTATTAGGGAAAACTAAGTTTATTTAATATTTTTATACTTATTAACCATTAATATCCAGTGAATAATGGCGTATTATATTATGACTGTTTTTGTATAATTTAATAAAAACCTTGATAGTGCAAAAAAGCACCAAACAACGACATCTATCATAGAAATTGAGAACAAAATGATAGAATTGTTAAAGGAGTAAATTACATAGATATTGTTAATAATTTTGGATTACGTGCGAATTATTTTACTTTCTTACATTATATTTATAACATATATTATATAAAAATCCTAATCCTACATATTACTACAGACTATAAACTACAATAATACCAAATTTTACGAAAGTCTAGTAGTGCAGTTTTATGAAGGTCCAGTAGTTTCTGTGTGATTGGCGTACAAATTAAGAGACAGATCTAATAGCTGTCAAATATCAATAACTGGCGAAATGATTTCTGTCCACGATGCCAATTGTAGTATTGTTTCTCAAATATCGTTAATATGCAGATTTCGACTCTTTACTATTTTATTATAAGTATAGTTATAGCTTTGATATTTTATATGTAGCGATATATTTAAAATCCTTAAAATAAATATTTCTGTTAAATTAAACGTCTAACACGTTGGTGTTCAACCTACAAATTGTTTTTAGTTTCATTTCACAGACGAATTCATTTTAAATCATTATCATAGGCGAGCACAAAGCGCTTTGTCATTTATTTTTCAATTATATTTTTTTATATAACTTATAATTAATATGTTTTGATAACATGAGAAAATCTGAGTGGCGCGGGCGGTACTTCTTTACTAAAATACATTGCTATGTATTTAATAATAAATAAAATAAAACAAAAAGCTTTTATTTCTTGAAGAAAATTATTACATACATTATGATTTAACTAATGTTTGAACCTTCGTGAGGTGAAATCCTCCTCCAAATTCGACCAATGTTCCTTGTCTGGTACTGTTTTTATCTATTGTACATCAATTATTTGCGCTGTATTATCAGCCCATTGCGTCAGCAGTCGTCCTTTTTTTCTAATCTCTGACGGTCCGAGCCACGATGTCAATCTGTCATCTTTCATTCGAGCCACGTGACCAGCTCAGCGCCATTTAAGTTTTTCTAATATGATAGATAGAGCATCGGGGACATCAGCCGTTTGTTTAATTTTTGTATGACGATATTTTTTAATTTTTCGGATATTTGTTTTATTTCTTTCCATATTTCTTTGGCATGATGTAATTTTGTATTTAATTTCCTAGTAAACTTCCAAGTTTCGAAGGCATACGTCAGCAAAGGGAGAATACAGGCATCTATCACTTTCTTTCTGTTTTATTTTCATTGACATGTTACCTTCCAAACTTATTTTAAAGACCAGAATTTTTCCCAGATGCTTGTAATGTACAAATGAGATTTGTTTTTCCAGGTAGACATAATTGCCGATATATATCAGTGTCTTTTTTCCAAGGTAAATTGGGGTTTCAATATGGTTTCTTATGATATTTTCGTATTTAGATTTATTTCCATACCTACCTCTCTGCTTGCCAGGTGTAGAGTATTCAACATTGAAGCTCTTCGGCGTTTTCAGAAAAGATATTCTATATCACCTGCAAATCTCAAGTGGTTATATAATTACTATTTATGTTTAGGCCTAATCTAGTCCAGATAAGTTTTTTAATTATAAACTCGAGTACTGCTACAAATATAGTTAGTGATATCGGGTCTCCCTACCTTACTCCTCCCATAACCTGTGTAGCTGGTCCTGTTGTCTCTAGCTTTACTCTGCTGTGGCTGTTCTCGTAAACATTTCTCAAAACTTTGATGTAATTAACGAGTACGAATTCGCGGTACATCTATAGGTATTAATATTATAAAAAAGTAGTTTGTAGGAGGTTCCTTATCTCTGCGACTAATGATCCAGTCCTAAAAATTATTCAACTGAAATGAAGCTACATTATCCCTGAAAACTATTGGCAATTTTTTTCTTATTAATTTAACCCTTTGGCTCTCAACGTCATGCAACATATACGTAAAATTGGTATAAACGCCATCCATGGGAGTCAGGTTATTAAATTTTTTGTCATTCTTAACGCAAATAAAATCAAGAGCAGTTGCCAGTAACTAATAAATTCTAGGGAATATTTTTGGAATTTGTGTAAGTTTCTCGAACATATTTTTCCTTCGTTTCGCGAACCGATTTTCTACGAAATTTATACAGTTGTAGCCGTATGATATATGGCATCTATCACTCTCGATAAACTAGGGTAATCCACATAATGGTATCAACAAGAACTTGGTACATAATATAATGTTTTCATATAATTAAATAGAGGGCGAGGTGTTGGAAGGGTACCTCCTACTCCAGTGCTATATTCATATCGACGACTGACTAATCCTCTGCTTATTATTTGTTAACTATTATATTTATTGTTAATTATTTGATGTTTTTGTTAAATATATATTATCGTTAGTTTTAATTGTACATGCGTGACAATTTCACACAATGTCATTTGACATCTAATTAAGTATAGCTTGTACTATGGTAACCAAACAATACTCGTAAGCTATTTTAATTTAAGAGATTTGGCTTTGACCAAAGGAATTGTATAGTAGTCTAAGAGTTTCGGCTAGAAGGTATCTGTTTTTATTCAAAAAAAATATACTAATTTATTATAGTTAAAAACAGTCGAAAGTCCAGGGACTATCTCTTAATTTGAATGATAATTCAATAATAAAAAAAATGGCGTAAGTATCAAGCGGGTAAACGAACCGTCTCTCTAAAATTAGTTGAGAAATTATATACATATCGCTCGAAATTTGAACATATTCGTGCAATATCGACGAAGACAATTTTCTCTATTTTTTTCATTTGAGAAACAGTCATAGAATTTAACCGTTTTTAAGTAATTCACAAAATTACAGACATTTGTTACAATGGTGTACCTCGAGATTGTAATGGTATTTTTTTATAGTAGAACGCCAAATTTGAAGTCACTGTGACTTATAGTAAGCACAGTATAATCCAAGAACAACGGCGACCATTAATAAATCGGCATCCATCGACGGTAGTCGCTTTCATACCGGCTTGCAAACTTTCTGGCAGCTGTACTCGCTGCACTTGCAACGTGACAAACTCAAACAGAGTCACTATGACGGGTTTATGTTTGGTACAGACACTATACTACCACTCTTGATTATTCGATAACATGACACGCCTAAGCGCGCCACTATGGTGAGTGTTACACGTAGTGTGTGGTGGTCTCGATCCAGTGTGATACATTTCTTGTGTCCTACTATTCAGCTAAGTCGATCCGTAGGCAAAGAAGAATATACAATCTTTGCTTGTTCTTTCTAGATTTTATATCCATTATTTGATTAGGGAAAAGTGAACTTTATTATTCAGATAGTTGAGATAACTAGTGGTGAACGCAACACTCTAGTTAAAATTCCATTTTCATTTGAATTGTCATGAATAGGTTATGTAATTAATGTAGTCGTAATTTTGAACTTCATTCTTTTAACATTAAAGTAATAATTATTTTAAGATAATATTTTTAAGACGTTTGTTATTAGAATCATTTTTTAATGAATTGAATGATTGAATGAGCTTTAAGAAGTTCTATTTATTATGATTGATTTTATCGTGTTAGACTTTCTTAATAAAAAAGGTGTGTGTGCGATTCACACACGATAGAAGTGAAACTTCATAATAAAAGATATTTTATATTTTATTTAAACAGTGTGCAATATACATACACACCGACATTTGCTCTCTCGCTCTGGCTCACACAATGAGGAGAGACCGATAATATATTGCTCTCTCGCTCTGGCTCACACAAAGAGGAGACACCGATAATGTGTGTTAAACGTTTAACGTTTAACGCGTTGGAAGTCGCATAAGAAGTTTCACTTCAATAATTCATATTTTAGTTGGTTTTATGAATGTTAATTTTGCAATGTGATAATATCTAAAATGTTTTTTTTGAAAGAAGTTCGTTAACGCGCTTTGCCGTAAGAGTAAATCGTCACGTAAGGATAATAAAGCGTTATGCCTCCTCCGTGCGACTTTCTCTCTCTCTCTCTTTCTCTCTTTCTCTCTTTCTATTACATACAAGTGTGGTGTGTATGCAAGTATCGAGATTCCTCAGTCAGCCGCCAAATTGCAAAACATTGCACTTGTGGTCTCGTAAAATAGGCGCGCGTTCATGTATTGGTTCATGTAATGTAATGCGCATGTGATGGTTCATCCATAAGTACACGTATCCATTTTTTAATTTTAAATTATTACTGTGTCTAAATATAATCAGCATCTGCTACCAGATCTTGCTTATTATCGACCATAGGCACTTCTGCTTGCAACACTCTCCTCGCTTCTGTACTGAATATCAGTGGCCTGGATTAAATGCACTACTATTTAAATTAAATTTGAAAATATTTTTTATAGAAAAATTGCTTTTTTTATGTTTTTCAATATAAAAAATATATATATTAACCAGATGTCCAATGGGATATGGCGTTGGTAACTTCTCAAGATAAATCCTGTTATTCTTTTTTGCTCTGTTTATACTGTTAGTCTTAAGGGCCCTGAAACCTCAAAGGGCTTTTACAGCTTCACCGGGCTTGGATTATTTTTTTCCCCTAGTTAACTTCCTAAGTGGATGTTTTGTTTTGTTTGGGACCGTTTTTGTTTCTCGTATATATAAATGATCTACCTGTAGTGGTTGAGAACAGTGCTGACATGGTTATTTTTGCAGATGACACTTCACTTATATTCAAAGTGAAAAGAATAGATTCAGAGGTTAGGTAATTAAACATTACTTGTAGTTAAAATTTCTGAATGGTTTGCTCTTAATAATTTACTACTAAATGCAAAGAAAACCTAATGAATGAGATTTGCATTGCCCAATGTTCGGCGTGTTGATAGTCATATCAATATAGAAGGGAATTTAGTAGGCTAAGCTGATAATACTGTCTTCTTGGGTATTACGCTTGATTCAAAATTACAGTGGGGTCTGAACATTAAAACTTTGGCGGGAAGATTTAGTTCTGCTGCATTCGCAGTACGTAAGATTCGCCAGTTAACAGATATTGTCACTGCTAGGTTAGTGTACTTCGCTTACTTCCATAGCTTAATGTTTTACTGTATTTTGCTGTGGGGTTCAGTAGCTGAGGTAGACACCATATTCATATTGCAAAAGTTGACAGTACGAGCAATATACAACATGATACCTCGCGAATCACTGAGCAACAGGTTCCAGGAGTTTAATATCTTGACTTTGCCCTTCCAATATATTCTTAATAGTTTGATGTATATTCGTAAAAACTTTGACAAGCTTGTTTTTGTCAAAGACCAGCACAGTTTTAATACTAGAAATGGACATAAATTAGTCGTACCGTGTTTTAGACTTAGTAAGACTAATACAAGATTTTTAGGTAATAGTGTTACGTTCAATAAGATCACGACGCACATTAATGATTTGCTGGGCCATGAGTTCAAGGAGACTGTAAAGCAGGTTTTACTGTCGAAAGGTTATTACAGGGTGGATCAATATGTGAATTATAGTGATGTCTGGAAGTGACTCCCACTATGTGCATCCACTAATTCATTAATATGCTAATGTATACAATTTATACAGTTGGCAAAAAGATAATTAAAAAAAGATAAACCCGATCGAGTTTCCTGCCGGTTCATCTCGATGTCTGGGGTATTTTCCGAACCGGTAGTAGTGTTTGACGTTCAAAGTGCCTTCTTAGGGCCTAAATTGAATAAGTTATTTTTGATTTCGATTTTTCAAAATTTCTTCCTAATGCGCATTTACTTTATAAAAGGAACTACTATTCAAAATTTAATGTTTCTAGATCTATGGCTTTAAAATGTCTCCGTTCTCCGTCAGTCAGCCTTAAGATTTTTATTAAGTAGGATATAGAGTTTTTGTCTGCGAGGTCTTTATCTGCCATGTAGTGGTTTTTATTTCAATGAATAAACTAACGTTATTTGGCCCTATATTATATAATATTTGTAGAATTTCGCGTGTTATAGTTTGGTTATTATTCACAAGTGATTTGAATTATCTATAAATATTATAAAAAATCAACGTCTCTCTGTCCGTTTATGTTCTTTTCACGCGAAAACCACTGTTTTTTATTTTATTCCATACTTATTTATCTGGTCAGATTATAGTATATATTTTGTAAGATAAAGTACCTAACAAACGAAATAAGCAGTGACAGTTATGGTGAATCTATTCGGTAAAAAGACGAATTTGGGACGATTAAATGGCTTGCGCTAAGTAAACCATTCTCTATATTAAATTAATGACATAATTACACCTTAAAAAGAAATACAAAAAAGACAGCAATAGCATATATCTATCTTCTAAGGATCACCCACAATAAGCATCCGGAACAAACAGACAGACAAAAATTGTGATAATAGGGGTTTTTTTTATAAGGTATCGCGTATACTTTCATACGTATTTAGTAGAAATGTGTTATTTTGACATTACAAACAGACACTTTAATTTTATTATGTATATGATAGTAATAACGATGAAAGCGATGCCTTTAAATAGTCAGTTAACTCTACGCATTCATAATCACTTATTGATCGTTTCTACACGAACGATTTCATAAGAATAAATGGAGGATATTGAATTTGCAGTCCAAAAATGGGTTGTCGTTTTCTAAAGGAACCGTTAATCGAAGGGTCCTTCGGGTCGGGGTTAATTGCAGGGTTCGTCATTTGATTTTATTGGGTCGGATGCCGGAGGGCAGGGGACTTGTGTACGCTTTGGGTCGCAGAGTAACATGTGTACGCTTTTACGCTTATACCGTAAATGTTGCATGTTACACCTGACATAATTTGTTATCACAGACTTATTAGTGTTGTTCATTGTGTGTACACAAATTACAAATACAATTTATTTTTTACTATATTTTTTAATATGTACAGTAATCATATTATAATAATAAGGAATGCATCTTTAAGTTTAAATTTGGAATTTTTGGCGGGATACTGGTCTGTCATGTAAGTAGTGGTTTTTATTTTAATTAATAATCTTAACTTATTTGGCCGTATATTATAACATTGGTTGCATTTTCAGAATTATAGTTTGGTTATTGTGTACCAGTGAAGTGAATTATAAATTACAAAAACTGGAAGCATGAATAGTGAATGGAATGCATAAGGTGTAAACAATGTGTGACACTATTTACGGCTTCGTGTTCTAAGGATCTTCGCGCTTCGACAGCTTAAGCAGCATTGTCATGGAAAATATAGCTTGGATCATATAAAGTTTTATTAGTTAGTAAAGACTTTGAATGTAAAAAAACTATATATTAAATCCGCCTTCTTGAACCACTAGAAAACTTCGCAAAATTTATCTTTCCTATATCAAATTTAGATCTTACCTAACCACTATTTTCATCCTGAAATCACTTCAGTGCATAGATCTCTCTTCTCGTATTCCACTCAGCCCAGTTTTGTGGCCACCAATCCAGTCCGTTAACGTTTTAGTCCACCTATCATCACTCTGTCTGGCAATATGTTCTATCGAATTCCATTTCAGTTTCGTGATCGACTTTCCAACGTTATTATTATGTTAAGCGATATTACAAAATCAAAAATGAAATCATATTCCGGATCACAGTGTACTTTTACTTTTATCACGACAATATTTAGGTCTTACTTAACACCCATTAATATAGGGCTAAGTGGCCCGTATAGCAGATGGAGACAATAGTTACTGTAAAAAAGCGTATACATTTTATTACAAACTTTCCATACATGTATTAAACCATTTAATATTGAAAACAGATCAGTTTCGTGATCGTCTTTCTAATGTCTTGGATCTTAGTGTGCCATTGGATCTCGATCTTGTAGTCTGATGCCAAGCAAGGTGCGTGTTAAGGGTTACACTGAAAAAAAAGTTTTGTTAAGTATAGCTCAAATTTTACCTATTAGTTACAAAATTCGGTGGACTACTAAACTGAGGTCTACTAGTAACCAAACTCTTAACTAGTTTGGGAAGTGCAGCAAAACCAGTTTAGCTATTTTAACAAAAGTTTGGTTACTAAGAAGTAAATTTAAGCTATTTTCTGATTAGTCAAACAGTTCAGCTATTCATTTTTTTCAGTGTAGTCAATATCTATTAGCTTCACAAATTAAAGTGACAAAGTTATCCAAACATCCAACAAAACTCTCAGCAGTAAACGTTGCATCGTGATCAAGGTTCCACCCCTTTTGTTGCCAAAACTAAGCTCTCAAAGTAAAAGCGAAGCTAGACGTGTGTATATGTATTCTGGAAGCAATTGCACGGAAGCGAGGTCTACTTAATTACAGGGTTAGATGTTAATCAGCTTCCCGACCAACATGGTCCGACACCGGAACAATTTACTGTCGTTTGCTCAGACCGATATCATTGTTTAGGAAAATAGTTCTAGTTTATCTAACAAGGAATTTTAGGTTACTGAAATTAGTTTCAAAGTCTGATGTAGTTTTGTGTTCCATTTTAATTCTGAGTATTGAATAGTTTAGTCGAATTTTGTTGTCATGAATTCAGTTTGCGTTCACGTTCAAGGTCCTAGTTTGGATATTTATCCCAGACTCTGTAATTTAAAAGAATCAAACGTGCATTTCTTTTAAAATAGCAGCTTCAAGCCTCAACTGCATCAGTGTTCGTTCAATATATTATCATAAATTATATGTATTTATAAGTCCTGTATGTATATATAATATGTCGTACCGCTGGTATGGTGACGTTTTCCAATACCAGTGTAATTCATTTATGACGAGTGGGGTATATTTATAATTGGATATTCATAACTACCCTACTGCTCGGACTGAGTGAAAAGATATATAAGCCGTAGTACACAAGGAGCAAGGGATCCAAGCCCGGTGAAACTGTAAAAGCCGTCTGAGCCTTCAGGGCCCTTTCGGGTTAACAGTGTAGTCAGATCGAGAAAAAAGGAGCTTCTTATTCTTATTTTGACCTTCGGACTACGTATTTCTAGAAATATTTTTGTTGTACCTTATCATCTGAGGATTGGAACATCAGTGCCAACGAGTGTTAGTGCGGTTACTGCGATTATCTGGTCACCAGGCCGCTATGACAATCTGAGGAATGGACGCTATGCCAGGCGGTGAGTTGTGAGATAACCAGTTCAGTCTGGCGACGCTTTTGGTGGCTATAGGGGAGGTTGGAGGCCACCGGGGGTAACTCCAAATAAAACATTCTCACTTGGATCGGCAGACCGTTCATATCTTTTCAGATATTCCGTGACTGTGAGAGTATACTTTTGTCATGTACTTCCATTCGATCCTGACGATATATCGAATAGACTGCTGCTGCTGTTGCGCTTACCACATCTTACGACACATATATATACTATCTGTGCCCACTATTCCATTCGTGTGGATTACAGAATCTAAAATAAAAAGTTACTCCTTATAACATTAGCAGCTAACTTCCAGTGAAAGTCTCGTCAAAATTGGTCCAACCATTTAACCGTTGAACCGATTAGCCGGAATAAACAGTCAGACAACAAATTAAAAAATTGGTTGCTTGTTATAAGTAGGTGTATACTTTTATATGCTACAGCAAAAACTGTTTTATTGATATTATAAAGACACTTCAATTTTATTACATTTATATATATACAATTTTGAATGTTGATGCTCCCATGAGAGTTTCTAAATAAAAATAAAAATATTGTTCAATTTTATTATATTTGTAAATAAAAATATTGTTAAAGTTTCTCTCTTTGCTATTGAAGTTTCCTATATGAATGACCACGGGTTATAGGCATTGAATAATTTTTTTTTCTTCAAAGTAATTAGTCAAAAAATTGGAAACTAGGTTGACTTTGAACTTATAATAGTAGTTATTTCCTAGAACTTCTACAGATTTTTAGCTAATTTCCCTCATTTTGCTAGTCAAAAAATATGGTGAACCATGAACTTCACTCTCGGTATATAAAAATTATGTGACTATTTTTAAGGCAACTTGATATATCTTCGTAAAGAAATAAAAAATACGGACACAGAGACATCCCAGTGCATTAGGAAATTGCCCCATTATTTCGAGCTTCGTGCAGAAAGCGTGGTTACGACGTTTAAAACATAGAAACAATTTTTCAGCTGTTTAAATCTGTCTTTTCTACGACTTAATAATTAACACATTTTTCTCAATAGTAACATTTTTGTTAAATGTTAAATTACTTGCTTCATTATATAACTAGATTGCAATCGTTTTAGTTTTCAATGGATAATATTTTTGAATTGACCCTATTGAGCGCACAAAACATTAAATTATGAAACATCTACAAAACTTCGTCTTATAAAACTAAAAGTACACCGTGGAGAAATTCTCTCTGTGATGTTTCTAAACATCCTGAAAACTTTACTCCGGATTGGTAACTAAATTAAGTTTAATACATACTTGAGGAGTCTATCTGAACTCTATTTTCTGTGTTAAGTAGCTTATATTTTCATCGTGTCTTCTTTCATACTGTTTCATGCAGAGTCTGGTTTACTAAATGTGTGTTCACTTGTATATTATATACTTTAGTCGGTCGTTAGTATTCATAAGTTTAGGCAGTAATGAAACGTTTCATACCATGCTTAATAATGGTAAGGTACAGCTTTTTCTTTAAAATGTAGTATTATAACTAAAAAAAAAATTGAATAAAAAGTCTATTTTGGTACGAGAACAAAAAATACCTACTTGTTAAGAATACATACATTTTAAATATACAATGTATTTATTGCTTTAACAACTTTTATTCATTTAGTTACAATATAATTATTTTAATTATGTTATGTATTTATTATTACAAAAACAAACTGTCTAATAGAATCATTGTCGTTTTGAAATTGTTCTAGATTTTTTTATTTTCTCTTCAAAAACTATTACAAGTATATAAAAGAACATCGTCAATGCAGCATTAACATCAAAATCTACTGTTTATAATGATTTCTTTAAAGCGCTATTTCCTGGAAATATTTATATTGAAATTTTAACATGGAGAACATTTTAGAATCGCCACATAAAAATAAAGTATTACCTCCCAAACAATTTACATGTAAATCCGTAGCAATTTATTTTAACAACTGAATTCCTCCAAGAGAAAGACTGCTCGAGGCACTAAACGCAAATTTGAACCGGTGTAGTGTGAATATTGCAGTGGGTTGTTAAATGCTAACGTGAGTGGGTGTAGATCGTTTTGAGTTATGCAAGTAAGCGTTAGGGCTGCAAAGTCAAAAACACCTGTTGTGAAAATGTACTTTACTAGATTTTCTAAAAATGAAAAACATATTTAAACTGTTTCGAAATGATAATAAGCTACTTAACTCATATCAAATTTGGGGCAATAAATACATATTTTCTTAACTTAAGAAACCAATATTTATCGATTTCAGATATTCAAAGTGTAAGAGATGGCTACATATTATCAATTTAAAAATTGTTTTTTTTTAATTTTTATTTTTGAACTCTTATAACACTTAGCCATTTAGTCTATAATTATGCTTTGCTGTGACGTCATACGGATCGAAAACATTTGACATTTAGCAAACGTTGTCATTTCAATAAAAAGTATCGAGCTTTTAAGAAATTACGAAAAGTAAACGTTTTAATATAAAGTTTAGCGGTTTTCTAGGTCCTAAAAAATAAGGTAATATTTTTTTTCCTCTAATCGGAAAATAATTAATAATTTAAGACCCACTTTAAAAAAGAGTCAACGAGCCTATTATTAGATTTAATAAAAGATATCGATACTCGATATGAATAGCATCGTAACTTTAATTACGATAAAATATAACTTATACGTTTACCAAATACAGACAAAAAAAACTCTCATCTATACATATTATAAAATTCTAATCGTTGTTTGTTTATCCGATTATATTCTTTTCACGCGAGACCCATTTATCCGATTTACATGTTGTGTTCTTTAATTCATAGCTATGTTATGTGACTAGGTCATAAGATATATTTTGTTATATAAAGTAACGTACGAAGTAAGTAGTATCGATAATGTCGAATAAATTCGAAAAAAAGAAGCTTTTGAGGCTGTTAAAAGGCTTACGCTGAGTAAACCATATGAGATATATCAAATTAATGTTCTACATAATCGTAGATTTTATAAAGACAATATTATTAGACAATATAATTGAAAACCTGCATTTTTAGTTTTATTTGTACTTGCTTTATTATATTCATTATAGTTTATTTTCTATGTATACCTGGTGTGTGTCTGTGTGTGTGTGAGAGAGAGAGAAATAAATCTAATTTCGTTGTTACTTTAAAAATGAAAAATTTTCGTCGGAACCTTAATTACAATTTTCTTATAAAATTAATTGATGTTATAACAAAGTTCAAACAGCAAAGAATATACATATTTATACTACACGAATATTAGTAGTTACCTGATAATTATTTAGATTACAACCCTAAGCATTAAGGGGTGCGAGGGGTTCAAAGCAGTGAAGCGTTAACCGCTGAGCTTCAACCGTCGACGTTCAATTTAGCCTCACCTAGGAAGAAACGACCTTGTATAAACATCGATCGATTTAAATGTTGTAGTTAGACATTATCCTGGGGTGATATTTGACAGAGCTGGTTTCACAACAATTATGTCCGATTGGATCGCGACAACCATAAACCAAGTGTAAATCTTGCCATAATGGAACGGTTAGGTTAGGTTAGGTGCGTTATAGGTTTGGCATAGTGGCCACAATCTCACCAGATGTTAAGTGACGATGTGGCCCAAGCCGATAACACGCTGAACCTAGTGGAAGACTGGCTATCAACTGCAGCTGCCGGAACATGTCTATTGGGTGCTTGGCGACAGATTTTCAACTTCGCTAGCCAGTGGGCATTAGAAAAAGCCCTACCACCATGATTTCCTTACGATTTTTTCCTTCGCCGAAACCTCAGGTTCATCGCAAGGATTCGGACTCACGTCAATCGACGCGAAGTCATACACGCTACTACTGAGCCATCATTGCTTCATATTCAGTAATCAAACGGGGTGGTAAGGATCTGCGTAATAACTAATATACATATGGTAATAAACCAGTCATAGTGACTCTCTTTTTGTTTGTCGCGGTTATCGATCAGTCAGTGTATGTTCAGCTGCCGGAAGCCCTGCAGGCCGGCGTGATAGTGGAGACTGTCGATAATTCACCGATCTCTCGGTGATCGCCGGTGTTTTTGGACTGTACTTTACTTACTGACGTCATTTTGATGTGTAAGTAAAAAAAGTATGTACAACCAACTTCAACAGGACTGCAGTACTGAACCCAGTCATAATAGGTTGCTATTCTGAGGACCGAGTTGGACATATACTTCCTACAAAGATCGCCACACTTTACCAGGTCGTCGCACCACCTGGTGGCGGGTCTGCCAACGCTGCGTTTTCCGGTACGTGGCCGCCACTCGAGAATTCTTTGGCCCCATGGGCCATCCGTTCTATGAGCTACGTGGCCGGCCACTGCCGCTTAAGTCTAGCGGGCTTTGTCGGAGATTTTGGTTCTCATCATTTCTGATTCGATCACGCAGAGGAACTCCGAGCATAGCCCTCTCCATTTCCCTTTGAGTGAACTTTTGCTTTCTTATGAGGCCCATAGTTAGTGACCACGTCTCAGGATGTGCGTATATGTGTTCTAAAATATTGTTCAAGTTATACTACTTCTTTTGTCGCGTTATGAAAAAATGATGAGAGTGAATTTTTACACATTGTAACAAAGATAATATACACTATGAAGTTACTTACTAAACATCTTCATCTTGTGTTATAGTGATGAATTACACTTTGAATTACAATGATGAATTATTACTTTTTAAAATTACTAAATAAATTGCGTATAGTGAAATCATTTTTTTACCAATTTTGTTTTATTATTTTATCAATTAGTTAAAATGTCGTGTAAACTAAAAATAATTTTGATCATGTGCAAGAACTATTTTAACACGCACTTACATACAACGCGTACACCTAGATTTTTAAATTAATATAATTTCAACTTTAACTTTTTTTATAATAATTCTAATTTCCATTCCGAATTTGAGCTCGAAGTTCTTAAATTAAAAATAACGACCTAAGATAATACCTCGCTTAGATTCAGAGCGCCGAGAACTGTTCCAGTCTGGTTGTCTTAATTATACAAATAAAGCTGGAATGAACTGGTAAATCCAACAGTAGTTGGATAACCACAATATGGAGAATATATTGGCGAATCTCAATTTAATTGTGGATGAAAATTATCATGAACTATCTGTGCCCCGTGCTTACACCCACATATAATTTAAAATATATCGCTGATTTATGATTTTTAATACTTCAGTATAGACAATATTTTTGTAGAACATTGTATTTACGTATCACTAACTATTACGCCAGCGCACGCGAATAAAGCAGTTAGGGTTCGCTATTTGTTGCTTCGACTTACTTAACAAAAATCAATATTTTTAAGGCTTGCTGAGAGGTGTAGCCTAATGATAGCATGAATCTGGCTATCATATACATAAATCATTTTTCGAATCCGACCTGTAATTTTAGAGGTTAGCGTGTTTAAATAAACAAACAAAAAAACTCTTCCGCTTTATTATATTATAGTATGGATAGATTAGGTAATTATGAAGAAACGTCTAATAAAAACGAATAGTTTTGAAAATGGATTCTTGGTTTTGTTCTTTTTATAATTCTTTATATTAGGTATTTACCTATGAAATTGCCGTTTTGTATGAAAAAATTTAAACGATGTTTTTTCATGTATTTTTTATTTGTATTAATCGAAGTAATCGCCCATGCAATCAATGCATCTTTGCCAGCGCAGTGACAGTTTATTGATGCCCTTCTTAAAGAAATCAGCTGGACGGGAGGCAACAAATTCTTCAAAGGCATTTTGTGCTGCCTCTCGGGTATTGAATTTTTTTCCCGCCAAGGAGTTATCCAAATTCTGGAAAAAGTAGTAGTCTGTAGGCGCAAGGTTTGGTGAGTAGGGCGGATGACGGAGAACTTCCAACCCCAGTTCTTGCAACTTGGAGACCGTCTGTTGTGCAGTATGAGGTCGCGCGTTGTCGTGCAGAAGCAGCGGAGACGAGCGATTGACCAATGCTGGTTAGAGATGTGCCAGCTTCTCCATCATTGTGTTCAGTTCTTCACAGTACACATCTGCAGTAATGCTCACCCCGTTTGTTAAGAAGCTGTGATGAATCACACCGGCGCTAGACCACCAAACAGTGACCATCACTTTTCTAGGGGCAAGTTTTCGTTTAGGGCATTGTTTAGGTGCTGAACCAAGATCTAACCAACTTGCTGAGCGCTTGCGGTTATCAAACAGAATCCATTTTTCATCGCAGGTAACATTGCGGTTCAAAATTCCTTCATTTGTGTGTCTGTTGAGCAGTGCAAGGCACGTCTCGACGCGTACTTCGCGTTGGCGATCATTGAGTTCGTGGGGCACCCATTTGTCAAGCTTTTTTATCTTGCCAATTTGACGCAAATGGACCAATATTGTTTTGACGCTAACGTCGAAAGCTGCTGCTAATTCAGCCGTAGATTGTGTATCATCAGCTTCCACAATCGCCTTTAATTCGTCATTGTCGACCAAAGTCTTCTGACGACCGCGAGGTTCATTTTTCAGGTCGAAATTCCCAGAACGGAAGCGAGCAAACCAATAACAGGTGGTGCGTTGGTTTGTAGTGTTAGCTCCGTAAACGTCGTTGATGTTGCGTGCCGCTTGTGCCGCGTTACTGCCACGACGGTACTCATATTCCATAATTACTCGAATTTTTAACGTATCCTTGATGACAAAAAAGATTGAAATGCGATGAAAATGTAACACTAATCAATAAACAAATGACTGACTACTTTTGGAAAAAGAATTCCATGTTTTTAAAATAAAATAATTTGAAATTAGAATTCTTAGCCAAACAAAAATTATTTTGATTTGAAATGGCCAGTACTGCAGAACGGCAATTTCATAGGTAAAGGACCTATTAGTTTTTTTAACATTTGATCACAATCTCACTTGATGTTAAGTGATGATGTGATCAAGCACAGTATGTAACACGTAAAGCCTAGAAGCACTAGATCTTAAGTGTTTAGATGCTTGGCGAATGATTTTCAATTTGAGAGTGGTGGCTAACCAGGCGGACAATAGAAATTGCTTTTTCACCATGCTGTGGTTTCATCACAATATTATCCTTAACTGAAATCTAAGGTTTGTGGCGCCTCGATTGCTACTATTTTTGCGTATGACAATAAGAAATACATTAAATAAACATTGGTCGGTATAATAATCATCAAATAATCGACTATATATTTATAAAATGCCCCACGGCTCCACACGCTTTTATTACGCAGTAACTATGATTCTCATATCTATTATCAACAATTTTTATCAATTTTATCAATGGAGGAAAGAACTTACTCGTATATGTATGCAATTCCCATGTACGAAATTTCATCAAAATCAATTGAGAATTAATATATACAAACATTATGGTTTCTGAAAGTATTATTGACGATACATGTAGTTTATAAATGAAATTATGGAATAACATAAATGTTTCTCGTCAACAAAATTTGTTAAAAATCGGTTGAGAATGAACAAAAATTAAATTTTTTGAAATAATTTTTTGTACATTTCTAAAATGACAAATCGTTGCTCACAATGACATAAGCTTCCCGAGTACAACATTTCATTAAAATCGATCTCGCCTTAAATCCGGACCAGAAAACTTTTTTTTTGTTATAATCGTAATCACTGTCGTCTAGAATAAATATCAATCAGGGAATTAAAAAAATGTAAATGTACAGTCAGAACTACGTATTTATTAATATAGACAGTTCTATAGAGACGATCGAAAGTGAATAATAAAATACTGTATAATTTAAACTTCGTAATTATAAAGTATTCTGTTGTTCCTTCCGAACAACAAAACTGAATGGTGTCGTTGGTCACTGGGTGATTTGGCCGGTTATTTTTGACTGATAATCACCAGAGCCTCATTATAGGATATTATAATTCACGTCGATCGATGAGGCGTCCGAACACGCCACCACAAAGCCATTATCGATTTAACATTTACCATAATTATGAGTCCTTATCGCAGTAGGTAGTGAGTGACACCAAATAACTATTTCTTCCAGATGTTTCGTTTTCTTTATACTTTGTCATCAACTTTAATTGGGTATTTGAAAAAGAAATAATATAGATTTTTTATGGAATTTAAAGCTTCATCATAATTATGATAAAAGTCAATTGGAAAAACTCTTAAAACATTTTTTTTTTTTAATTAATATTAAACAATTCAAAATTGTAATATTTTAAAAAGAATCACACGACTAGGAACGCGCCAGGTTTTGGACGTCATAATGCTAAAGGAGTTTCATCGATTAAGAGTCAAAGCACTGTCTCAGCTGTGTATTGCAATGAGTGTAAATTAACATTGTGACTTCACACGCGCTCGGATTTATTCGGGAACGGTCGGCGCGTTTTCCGTACTGAATTCAAATATTATTTTTTATTTTGAAATAACTTTTGAAATATTGCGAAAAAAAATATAGTTTGTTATAAAACTTATATATGATCTTTCCAATTACCACAAAAAAAATATATTCAAAAACCCAATGAAACTCTTCAGTTATTTCCAGGTTTCTCGGCTCATAGAAGATATAGTTTTTCATTCACCGAGATCTATTCATTGTTTGCATTTATTGTACCAATATTTAATGGTATTGTATTACACAAACACGAAGCGGTTTATCTATAATAGTCGTGACCATCCAATTAAGTCATTAATTGAATCTGATATGCATTTTGGTGTATGTGGTCGGCAATTTATGTTTAGTTCATTTGTAAGTTAATAATGAAGTAAATAATGCAATTAAGGTACTTCAAAAACAAATGCTGTATATAAATATTAGACAATTAACGCTGAATTGTTTAAAGCTGCAAACGTATTACTAATTAGGTTTTCAGCGAAAGAATAATACAAATTAGAGTCACAGTTAAAGAGTGTTCATTTGAGATTAGCGTGACATTTCCAAGTTTTTAATGTTATGTTTTGTACTTAATATAAATCATAACTTAGACTGCTTAATGATAAGACACAAATGCTACATATTTGTAAGCATTGTTTTACTAAATTGAAAGACATTTGTACAAAATTGCATCTATACACGGTAAATATACATATTAGCTATCGCACGTGTCTTTGTTTGCGTTAATTACAACAAAAACATAGTAAGAATAAAATATAACCTATGTTTCACAAGGGAAAAGCTTTCTTTCAGTGAAATAATTTACTGAATCAGCTAGTAGTATATAGTAAACGGTAGAAGGAGGCACCTTTGAACAATCACGTTTACGATGATAGTTTAAATTGATATTGAGTATACATTATTTTTATATCACTGAAATGAGGGCTTAGAGGTAGTGTGTATGGACGTGAGTTCGAATCCTCGCAAAGAGTCTGAGCTTTCGGGGAAGGAAAACATCGTGATGCATGGCATAGCATGGTGGTAGGGCTTTTTCTAATGCCCGCATGGCTAGCTACCACCCTCAAGTTGAAAATCTGTCGCCAAGCAATAGGTGTGTTCCGGCAGATGCACTTAAGAGCCAGTCTTCCACTAGACTTAGCGTGTTATCATCTTGGGCCAAATTAACGCCACTTAAGATCAGGCGAGATCGTGGCCACAAAGCTAAAAAAAAAAATAACTCTCTTATCTGTCATTAGTGGCAGGCAATGTGCAGCCGCCAAGTTCCAAGTGAGAAGCCATATTTTCATTTTTAACCACGCAAAGTAAATGTAGTGAAATATCGTTATAAGAATTCTGATGAAATATTAAGAAGTATTGGTAAGTTAAATTTATCTTATTAGAGGAATTATTTCATGGTTAAGATAATGTAACTAAAGTTCATAATCACGGAATGTTTTAACGTTGAAAAAATCTTTCAATTTTCGGAATACCCGTGGGGCAGCTTTGAACAAAACAGTGGGAGTACTTTGAACAAACATAAAAGTTTGTTATTAGGAGTAATGTACCATGTAGAAAGGTTTTCGTGTTAATATTATAAATAGGCATTTTAATTGGATTTAGGTAAAATGGTTTGAAATTACAAAAGAAACTTGAGGAAGAGGTATACGAGGAAGATGCTAATAATATAAAGAAGGAAAAGCTAGCTGCGAGTCAATAGAACCTGAAGATAATAAAAGAGAAGCAAGCTGTTACTTTATAAATACCTAGAGACTGTATACTGGTTCAAATTCAAACAAAGGACAGCAGAGGTACGTTGACTTTCGCGGGAAAAATAGAAATGGTTATTAATTGCGCTTTCAATGTAAAATGCGTAAATAAAAATGATGGTTTTAATTCAATGTAAATTACTTAAAGGAACAAAGATGGTTTTAAGAAATTATTTTTCCCAAAAAAGGAGGATAGGTCTTAGGTTAGTATAATAGACATTTTACTTAAACTCCTCCCACTAATTGAAGCTGGAAGTTATGCAGTAATATGCAGCTTCAACTTTGATTTCTCTAGGTTCAAATTGGCCTAGAAGGAGGGTACCGCATGACATTAACGTAAACTGTTTTGTTTGATATTATCTGTCCTTGATTATCAAAGATTATACACATTACCAATAATTGTGGACACCTGAATAAAAACAAACGTCTTTAAAGTAAGTAAAGTGCCCTTGGGCTTTGAGTTATTCCACAAAAACTGGAATTCTGACTGAACAACCAAATTATTTAGTGTAGCTATATTATATTATTGTAATCAAATAATAGGTCTAAATGTATCAGTAAGGAATATATACGAGTATATGTCAAAGAGAGAGAGAGAGAGAGACATCAGAATAGACTATCGGATACACAAGGATTTTCCTGGACACCGTCGTTACGGAATCACAGATGTTTTAGGGGTTGCCCCCAGTGGCCTCCAACCTCCCCTATATAGCCACCCCATACCTCGCATGTCTGATGTTATCGCTGCTCGTAGGTGACCTGATAATTGATCTTGAACGTCCTCACGATCCGACAAGCTCCAGTCAGAATGATCTTTTCTTCGGGTTCTGACTTAGTAGGTGGCCTCGAACAATCTTAGAATCCAATATTATTGAGGTATTATGTACCCTCAATATCCAATATTAATGGAGGTCTTCACGATACGAGGGCTCAAGCGAAAGCCATCCTTCAGGCCTGTCGTTGTCTGCTTATATGATTGCGTGGATCACAGAGCGCACCTGTTGCGAGCGCGCGGCTTCTCTATATATCTTTCCATTTATTTTATATTCACCGTATTTTGAATACTTCACAGGACCTGTTATATCGTTGCTATGAGACATGATTTTTTTTTAAATAAAAACATAGACACGCTTCTCTGACACATATGTGGCGGCTAACCACAGCAAATAGTTTGTGTAGAGCCTAGCTCTATATATATAATAGACTGGCTGGTAATTTGTCTTTGGTAAAAGATACATCAGCTGTCAACAATTAGAATGTAGATAAAATGAAAGAATGTGAAGTGACAATATAGAGAGCAATACATATATATATGAAGTCGTATTTTATTTATAATAATAGGATTCATACAAGCTAAATATCCTGTAAGGTTGTGGCGATGACGCCACAACACCTACCACGACCCATACATATATTATTTTGCATTTTATATCCACGTGTTTAAAAAATGGTCAAAGGTGCCCCCTTCCACCACATATCCGATTTAAATCTAAAAATATTTAACTAATAGAAAACTACTTTACCCGTGAATTATATTTATCTATGCTATTTTGAAATTGTAATATTTTTTGTATTATAATTGTGGGCGTAAACGTGGGCGGTTGCTAGTAAGTTTTTTTTTTAAATCCCTATAACTGTCGAAAATGGACATGGAAATTTGTGTCCAATTTCACCACTTAGTGTCATGAAGATTGATGTGATTTCAGTTACAAATAAAAGAAAAACCTTTTACATTTTAAAATAATCATCCTTTTAAAGTTTTTATTGAAACGTAGTCATTTCACGCAAGCGGAACCACTTGTACTACTAACTACGGATATCTAATTATAGCTATGGAGATATAGAACTCATAAAATAAATCATAAAGCTTAAGTGTTATAAAGCTGAAGTAAATATTTCAGTGTCTATATTTATTCGACGGTTTATTGGCAAATATATCCGATAGTCACTTCCGTGTCACATAAAGTCGGCTGGTTTTAACCCAGTGTTCGTGCTATCCGAATTTTTCTGACCCTATTAGGGATACCGAATCGGTTGAACTTTTTAGGTTAATCCCGGGTTACGTACAGAACTCAACTTTATGGATATATCTGTTTCAGGTAAAGTAAATTTATTAGCTTTTCATTTTAACTCTCATGCGTAAATTTATTACTTAAATTGAGAATGAAAACAATTACTATACGTAACAATAAAATAGAATAAATAATACTATCCAAATTATTTTTATAGTAACTAGTCAAAGATACGAATATATTACGTCTAGCGGTAAACACAGTGAACAAAAACAGTGGACCGCCGAGTGATCAACATTAAATCGCCAGTTACTGCTGTCATTCCAGCCTGAGTAAACGAAGTAAGAAACTAAGTAAGAAATATAAACAGAATATCACAAAGACGAACTTTTCACTATACTCGTACATAGTGGTTGTGATCTAGTCGGTCTGTACAGTCCTACCATCCTCCTATAGCGATTTCCTCATTCGTTAGTCAGCAGAGTGCACTACGATCAGGTGAGATTTGCTTGCATGTCTCAAGTCTTATATGATATTTGACCACCATTCAATCAATCAAGTAATGTATATAAATAAAATGAGTGAGGATTACCGTTGTGCGAGCATCACGCAAAAACTACTGGATTGATTTTGATCATTTCTTTGTTGTATGTCCTTAAATGGTACTTATAAAAAAACATAATATCTTCATCTATATCATACATAAATATTATAGAGCTCAACGTCTCTCTGTCTGTCTGTCCGTTTATGTTCTTTTCACGAGAAAAACACTTATCCTATATAAACGTTTTTTTACTCATAGCTATATTATAGGATATATTTTGTAAGATAAAGTAATATACGAAATAAGCATCGACGATAATGGTGAATCAATTCGGAAAAAAGACGTATGTGGAGCGCTTAAATTAAACTAATTAGTTTTAAGTAATTTAATTAAGCTTAATTAAATAAAACTTAAATGGTCACCATTATCCTGACGGTCACCATCGTCCCAACAGTCACCACTATCCCAACGATCACCACCATCCCAACGGTCACCACCATTCCGACGGTCACCACCACCCCGACGGTCCAATAATATTTTAACACTGCTTACACACTTTATATAAATGTATTAATGACTCCATATTGCCGTCACGGACTTCCGTTGCGTTGTCGTCCAGTTACCTCCTAGTCGCCTCTGAAGAAGTTTCACTTCAATACTTCTGTAGTCCACGTGAGCGGAGGCGTAAGCTATTAGTATTTTTGAAATTGAACACATCGAAATTTGTACGTTAATATTGCTTTGATCTTTTGGTGTGCAGTTATTATTTTTAATTATGTAAATGTTTCTCTCGCGTTAATTTCCTTCAATGTATATGAGACGTCTAAAAACGTATCATGTTCTATTAACTATATATTTTGTATGTATGGTATAAATTTATATATGATAAAGGTATTTTATTTCTCCTGCATAATTACGAATTTGCGTTAGTACATTTTTCACGGTACGTTTGTTTAGTAAACTTTCACGATAAAAATTGCAGATATACACTGCGCCAGCAGTTCGGACCGGGTGAGTTTGTACAAATCTTTTTCTTTCCAATTTAGAAGTGAATTTATTTTGAAACGAAAACTTCCCTCGGGAAGCAACGTTACGTTACTGAAGTGATGTTTTAGCAGTTTCATGAAGTTTAAGAAGTAGGAGTGAAAAGTTGTATTATCTTGTAAGTATTTTTATATCTCTTTGCAACGTTTTGTTTTCATTTGGCATATGACTTTTAAAGTCATGCATCAATATATGCATACATGCATCAATACTGTCGTACTGTAGGGTTTGCAGAAGGAAATATGGTTTGCGATTTTCAACCTTACTTCGCACATTTATCTATATTAATAAATCTATAGTTCTGTTTGCAAATGTAAATTCCCGATAGACATCTATTATAAAGGACACACATCACGAATATGACATCATTTTTGTCTCTGTATGTCTGTGTGTCCGGATTTAACTCAACACGACTTGATTTTTATGAAGTTTATGACACGGGAAGCTTATGTCATTCCATAAATAAAAGTCTATAAGAATTGTCAATATTATACCTAATACTTTAGAAATCCTTAAAAAAACATATGAATTATCCATAAAAGATAAACAGTGCGTCCACAAATTGTTTAAAAAAATGTCAACTAATTTTCATGAGAATTTGTTATTAATTTGATAGATTATAAAAATAGACAATTATATGAGTAAAAATTAAATTACGAGTCGAAAATATTTACTGCGTGATAAACGCTGGTTTATAATATAAATACGAATAAAAATAGGTGCCTCTAAATTAGACAGATTACAATCGAATTCGACTGGTTGAAAACGAGCATATCAATCTATGTACTAGCAAGTTGTTAAAAAGCGATAAAGCCACCACCGTCAGATTTCGTTATAAAGGGCTTATGAAAAGAAAAAGTAATCAAAAATTAATACTAATTATAATGTACAATGTAACCTTTTCGATTCAAAAATATTGGAACAATAATTAAGTAGGTTTCAATGAAAATACTTAAAGCGAATTAATATTATATTTTTGATGTTGAATATGATGTGGTATTAAGATTATATGCGACAACTCTCAAAGTTAGCTTTAGGAACACAACGATAGGATAATGTATCTATAAATGTTATATGTATAAATTATACGTACATGTGTAAATATTTGTCTATTAATTTCGTATGTGTCATAGTGCGAGAAAACCGCGTAAATCACGCGCTACGGCGAGAACACCGCGTTAAACATGAATGTGAGTTGATTCGCATAATTATTCTTCGCAGGTTTGCGCCGTGTTTTCCATTTTTTTAGCCCGCGTCAAAGGAGTCGCGTTCGCGTGAATATGACTAGACTTCAAACTCGCACGTTCCTCAGTGATATTGTGCGTTAAAATCGATGTAGAACATTTCTAAATGATATAAAAGAAATGAACCAATTTAGGAGATTTGTTATTTTGCTTTTGATTTTTAATATGGGAGTACGCAAATGTGTACAACAATAGACTGGTCGCAACAAAACTTTGTCAGTTTTCGTCGAGCGCGCGAACTGTGAACTGAGAACCAGCCGCGAAAATCTGGGAGTGTGGATCCAAGACACATCTCTCTTCGCTTCGCACTGTATTCGCAATGAGAATCGTGTCATTGCCTTGAAAATCAAGTTAAAGCACATAATGTTCCTGACAATAAGTAGAAGAATTTTTTTATTTTTTTTTCGTTAATATTTCTTCATACTGCACCTGCTATAACAAATTCCCGTAAATAAATGAATAACCTGGTTAGCTCTTTTAATTGATCAATAAAGTATAAAATTAATGGTAAGATATTATTTCAATTTATTCATTTTATAACGCAGCCATTCACGACGTATTCTTAAAAAAGTTGAATAAGAGATGTCTTAAAATATTACGTGACACTTTCACATTCATTGCGAAAGAAGTGAAAAGTTAGATCAGCCCGTCTTGTTTTGTTTGAGATCGCCTTTTTTATGCTGGACATGTCTCCCCCGAAACTAATGGCTTATTTCAACTTTCCGCGAGAAATGAAGGAATATAATATTCGTCATTCACTTTTTATTTGATTCTAGATTGTTTTTGTTTGTTTGTCATTTATTTCTTGTTTGTTAGTTGTTCTTGTATTGATATTTAGATTTATCTTTAGCATTTGTATTTTATTAATTTAGCTATAGTAGGTAATATGTTATAAAAAAAATTCGTTGTTGAACTGTTTTAAGGATAGTTGATTGTCACAAAGAACATATTTTCGAATTCTATTTTGTAAAATAAAGCTTGCAAGGATATTAAAAACGTAAAAATAAATCAATAATATTATCTCAATCGCTATATAAGGAAATATAATATATATAAGGAAATAACTTTCGTTATAAGCCTTATTATAGCAAATACTTTTCACGTCTGTCTATGAAAATACACGTTTACGTACTTATGGTGAAATGGCCTTTAACTTTCTACAGTCTCGTAAAATAATATACCTCCTCATGCCATGTAGTTCTTGGTGTTTTAAATGAGTCATATTGACTTTTACACGGAGTTCAGTTTGATGTTTTTTATATGTCACTGAATAATAATAGGAACCGTTAGCTTATAAACAATCTAGTGATAGTGTAAACTGTTCGTATATTGTGAACGGACACTATAATTTAATCTAACGGTTCCATTCTGACAGGTTTATAAACTAACTGGATTGGTTAAGTTGTGTTGGAATTGTGATAATAACCAGAAATAAATTAGCCGTTGAAATTTTTACATTTTTTTTGTAAATATCAAAAATACAACATTATTAGTGTTCGTTCATAATCTACCAACAGCTTACAATCTGATTAGATTGTTTATAAACTAACGGTTCGTATAATTATACGGTTACATACATATGCGAACCAATCGAACTATACCAGTTAAAGTTAGCAACCGGGTAATCTTTCCTGATTGCAGCGCACACAACTCCATTTATCTTACTTTAGATAAATCTTTAAGCTGATTCCCTCGGTCGAACGTTCGTTTTCATTATGATTCTTATTTCATTAGATTAAAGAATTACCTTTATACATTTAATAGTTTTAAATACAGAGATAGTTTTTCAAAATTTAATTTCGGTATTACTCATTCAATGGTAAATTATTGGTTAAATAATATTTTACAAATTTAAATTACAATAAAACCAATGTATACGAATACTAATCTGTATTACTATTATAAAGAGATAAAGTTTGTATATTTGTAGAAGGTAATCTCTGGAATTATTTATACGTTGCAAAGAAAACTTTTTTTTTTCAAACTGACTATACTGTTATCCATAAGGGCTCTGGATCCTCGAACGGCTTTTACAGCTTCACCCGGGCAAAGAAATCCTATTCGCCACACGTTTAAAGTACCAGTGAGGCGGGTGCTACACTTGCTGTATGTCGGTTGCAATATATTCGGACACAAAAGTCGTCTTACTTCCCAGCAAATTACTATTGCGTTTTAAATTTTTAAAATAATTTAATACTTCTTATTGTGTTATGTAAACCGTGTCCACTTATTCCATTATAACCAATTATATATTTCGTGCATGTAAATTCTTAGCATTTATTATTTAACTCAGTTTTGTGGTAATTAAATAAATCAAATAAAAATTGAAAATTTTATTAAAAATATGTTAACGAAAGTAATGTTGAGGGTTAATATCTATACTAATATAATAAAAATGAAGAGTCAAGCAAAAATGCTTGATTCTATGTTTGTTTAAACGCTCTTATCTCTGGAACTACTAGTTGGATTCGAAAAAATCTTTTTATATATGATAGTCTCATTCATGAGATATGGTATAGGTTATATAATTTCACGCTACGACTTTTAGGAACAGAGCAGTAACTATAAACATAAAGCAATCTGGTAAGTACGGGAAGTGAAACAACGATAGGTCTACACGTGCGCGTTGGCTTCGGCACCGAGCCGTGGAGAGTTTGTCGGATCAATTTAACACGAGTGAAACCGTGGGGCACAGCTAGTTTAAACATAAACAAAGATCAGAGTGCTCAAAGGTAAATCCCTCGATGGCCAAATGCCATCCATCATGTTCTAACGGGCTTGAGTGGAGACAGCTGATGCTTCAAAGATTAAACCCTGTGACAGTCCACATGGCGTCATAGAATATTGTACGTGACACATTACCCTATGATTGCAAACGTGTCTGCTCTTAACATTTTCACAAAAATATGTCAAAGGAGAGACATCAGGATAGACTATCACAGACACAAGGTCATGATATCGTTGTTACGGAATCACAGATTTTGTAGGCGTAAACAGGGTTTAGTACAAGCACTTTCCGTTTGTTTTTTTGTTTGTTTACGTGCTAATCTCTGGAACTGCCAGTTGGACTCAAAATAATGGAAAATTAAATAATTCAACACTCGGCTCAGACCTATGACTATAGTAGAGCCGTGTAAGTTGTGACGCTAACCCTGGCAGCCTGATAAAAATATTGTCTATGCTGGAGTATAATAAATCATCAATCAGCGATTTCTTTTAAATAATACGCGTTTGAAACCACGGGGCGCAGCTAGTACAATTTATAAACTAAACCAATACATACAATATCTTGTTGTTATGAATGCTTCTATTTTTTAATAGCATTTTCTCGCGACTTCGTATCCATTGTTTTCGAAATGAAACGACTCATGCGCCATCTATTGTAAATTGGTTGTACTAATACAGTACCTTCGCGAGTATACGCACAACAACTCACCCAAAGTTTCATCGCAATCGGATGCATGGTTTACAAATGCACACGGAAGAAACAAACAAAGAAGCATTTATTTTTATAGGTATGTATTTCTGATTTTATTTTATTTTTCCAATACGAGTATCAACCTTGGTAGGCATTTAAATCATTACAATTTGATGAGAATGCTCAGTTTTACCTTATTCGTATAACAGTTCCAAATATTATAGCCAGGTGACGTTAACTATAACTTTGTTAAACGAATAGATAATGTGAAGTCGAAAAAGTTCCAAATAGAACTATAGAATATCCCAAGGTGAAAATAATTTGAGGCATGTAAATGACGTTTTCTATTGGAAAAAACTGGCTTCTTTGTAAACACATTTATTGTAAAAAAACATGATTCGTAAAGCTGCGTAGGTTTAATATACACCAATTGACAATAGTCCAATATGCATCACTGCCACTCATTTTGTGGGAAGCACGGAATTTATTAGCTCCTATTAAAATGGTTCCTGAAAAGATTTGCGTGATCTCACGATCTCACTTGGTGCCGTCATTCACTGCACTTATTACTTTGAGAGAGAATTGCAGAAATGGGGGTAGTCGATGATTTTATTCGCGTTCGAAGTCACTTGTCGAGCTTGTGAAGTCAGTCGAGCTCGAACCTTTGTCGGGAGAATAAGTGCGAAAGGTGCGTAAAGAGATTTAATTTAATTATATTTTGTAACAACTAACAATTTTTTCACAAAACTTAGTCACGTGCGCTACAGTGGTAATTCTGCTTATTAAATTGTTGGTGATCTCAGTGGAATTAATTACAACATGTTTTAAAGTCCTGCCAGATTAGTTTCTCTTTTGGCAACTAGGATATTCAGTATTGTTTATCTTCGAACAGATAACTTTCGAAAGTTAAATTAGACTTCATATTGCTAGGAATTAATGCAGAGCAACTAATATATATTTCGAATAATCTATCGAACGATCTGCCACTTCGGCTCTAGCCGTGTTGTCGCACTGAATGGGACATCGAATACAACAAGAACAAAGTACAGATAAGAAGTCTGTCGAACAACTTTGTTTCCGTGGTTTGCTGTCGGTTTTTGTTGGAGCAGCCACATGATATTGGAATTTATTAAGCTTTAGATTAAGCCTATTACTATTTCTTGTATTAATTGATTAATATAAATATATACTTAGTTTTTTATATATTGTGAATATCTTGTATGTTGCGAACTTCTCAGCAATAAAAAGCCCAAATCAGCATGTGCTATAAACGCCAGAAAGAGCGTTAAGTTTTACTTTTTATTGTAGAAATTTTCAGCATTGTTACATATTACGAATTTTGAATAAAACAATACAATCCGTTATAAAACTATGAATTAAAATTCATATAAAACTTAGCACTTTATTTAAGTGGATAGTCTGGGTAAGAACAAGATTCTTATCTTCAAATTATCATTTTACAGAGACGTTATAAAATGATAGCAGTACCCCGCGGTGTATTACGCAGTAGTTATTTTCTTCTCATAATTTATTAACTTGTCTTATTAAAGACTATTCTTATAGCCTTACAGCCTTCTTCAGCTTTCAGCTTTCAGCTTCTTATAGCCTTAGGAATGACCTATATTCTCCGTGTACAAGATTTCTTCATTGTCGACTAAGAATTTTATTTTCTTTTTTCGATTTAAAAGTATTATTGAAAATTCTTGTAGCCTCTCAATTGATAAAAAATCCTCTATAGGACCTATTAAATTTCATAAAAATCGACCAAGCCGTTTTTTATATTAAATCCGGACTTACAGACTGGTACAAATAAAATGTAATGTCATATTCGTGTCAGTTTTCTTTTAGAATAGATGTCTATCAAGAAATTTTGAAAATAAATTACACTTATCTACAGGCATTACTACAGATTTATTAATATAGATATTTGAATAATTATTGACATATTTGTAAATAACCACAACAACGTTTCAACCGTTCGTGCTCTTTAAAGTTGAAAGGGAAAATACCTTTTGAGTAATGTAAAAAGCTAAAATTTTCTCATTTTCAAAAGCGAGTCTAACGACGAAGACCGTAATAAGCGGTCTTTATCCATTGCATGAAAGTAGGTTACAAGCCGCTGTAATTTGGATCTTACTACCGCTTTTTCCATTCGTGCAAACATTCTGATGATCCATTAAGAGGGATATCTGTAATTCTATCTGCTTAATCAATTTAATAACTTTAGGAACCTTGATGAATATACAATTCAGTACTTTAAGGATTAATTCTTATTGTTCTGTGTAGTTCGACTTTATAACTCAAAATATTCCTTTTCATGTTGACTTAATAGGAAATATAAAATTTTACTTAATGAGTTTGTGAAATCTTCATTACAATTGTTTGTATTTAAACAAAATGTTTAAAATTTATTCTAAATTAGATAAGTTTTCTCCATGATCGACATTTTGACGAGTTTTATAAGAGAATTAAGATAAATCTTTTGTTCAACGTGGTTAGTTCGGAGTTAAAATTACTTCGAGCAGTGATTTCATAAGTATCTTTTATTTTAAATTAATAAGCTTCAATGAATATAAACTAAATTGAAAAAGAATCTTATCAATTGATTGAACACTGCCTACAGTTTTCAGGGATTTTGTGAAGTTTTATTAAAAATAAACACATTTTACTTTTCGTTATTTTAACTAAATTGAGATTATATTCGAGAAAGATCTATAAACTCTGCATTTTACCCGGTTTACGGTATCGGTTGAGACGAAATTGGCCCTCAACGGCGTTGCCAATATTCGAAGGGATTATACAAGGAAAACACGGGGAAGAAAACGAAAAAAAAAGACTATGCAGGTGGCGCGAACCGTAAAACGGGCCACTTAAGCGCTTTCGTAGAAATACTATAGAAATTGCTATGGGAAAACGGAATGTCGTGACCACTTAATAAAGATTTATAGTCTAGTAACTTTTAATACCCAGCTATTTCGTAGCTGCCATGCCGAAAACGGCTTTATATGGTTACAAAATCCTTCTGAATACGTAAATTTGTTTCTATACGAGGTTGATAAAATAACTCGGGATCGAAATTGAACAGCTTTCATCACGGCAGTAAACATTTCGTCTGTAGGTGTAGGTACATTTAATGGTTATTTTTAACCCCCGGCGCAAACAGAAGGGTGGTATACGTTTTAAGTGTGTATCTGTGTATCTTTTCATATACGAGTATGTGTCTGGCTGTCGCATCGTAGCTCTCCAATGGCTGAACTGATTTTTATGTAGTTTTTTTTTGTTTGAAATGTGACGATCGAGAGCGTTCTTAACTATGAACCAAGAAAATCTGTTCAGCCATTTAAAGAATATCAGCTCATTTCTAGTTGATAAATGGATGTGAGCATCTTTCACAGATCTGTTCGAGTCGAAATTTGGTATTCCGTTACTCCAATGATATTAAAAGAACACGGCAACATTGAGCTGATGCATCTGCATCAGCATGCATGTGATAAATCTGCAGGATACATAGCTCTCCACCAACTTAAAGCAGACATATTGCCTAGCCTAGCCTAGCCTAGCCTTCTTGGAATTGTCTCAATAAATACGAGAGGAAATTAGCGTTGAGGGTTTCATAAAATTTTAGTTGTCATTGTTAAAGCTACGTCGCTTGTAAGCAGTAAAGTTTATGTCACGGTCCTCATCCACGTGAAATTACCATTTTTGCTATTACTTCACTCCTTCTTTCATCTCATTAAAGGGTCGGATAATCATAACCGGTGAAATACGTATTCGTTTGTTGTAATCGATATCCTACATACAAATTTTTGTGTCACTAACTTCAAAACGGATGACTTCTGTTAATATTTGTATTAGTTATTCCGATGCGATTACATGAATGTATTACTTCGGAGTACTATGATTTAATTGTTAAAAGAAGTATCTGATATTATATTGCTTATCTGCATATTGTATGATGATAAATAATGTGAGAGTAAACAAAATAATGTTTATTTCACGATATTTTTTTTAACTGATCTTACTGTTAGCCTTAGGGGACCTGGAGCCTTTACGGCTATTAGAGCTTCACTGGGCTTGGGGGCGAGCGCTTAAGGCACTCAGCCACGAAAGCACCTGAGGGTGCCAAAGTGGCTGAACCTCGGCTCGGACTGTATGCAGCTATTGCAAATAAGTCGCGATCTTGCTAATTCCCTATCATTCGATCTAAACTAACTATACATATATACATGTTTCTTCCTCCTGGGAGGAACGCACGTCCCATGCGGAGAGAACGGTGGGCGCGAGCACGCATGGATTACGGGAGCGGACGCGTAGAATTCGTTGGCTTTCTCTATGTCGTCATCGGGATCGACAAAGAGATTTCGCGGACGGCGTTTATAGCGTTGGGCAACTGGGATCGAATTGTCTGGGTCGTAATTCGCCGTGGCTTTTACGAGCGGGTTGGTATGATTCGAAGCGCTATCGAAATATCTCCTAGTGAGATATTTCACATAGGCTTCTATCGAGGGAAGCCTCATGTCCCTGTGGAGATCCATGTTCCTAACGAAGGCTGGAGGGTCGAGAAGGCGACGGAGAAACCGATTTTGGATTCTTTGCATACGGGCAAAGTTGTGTTTAGACATATGTGCGAACGCGGCGCAACTATATGTCAAAATCGGACGGACGGATGGTCAGGACGCGTCATACTGGCCACCGGGCGTTAAAAACTTCCTTACAAACTTTAATTTTCTTAAAGGTTTTTTAGTCCTTCCTAATTACTACCCCATGATGCTTAAGATCTTCGTTGACCTCACGTCAGACAAGGTTTCATTTTTGAAGTGAAAACTTCTTTAGCACCGTAGTGATTTGAAACTCGATGAAATAGTAAAAAGAAACAACCATATACATCTATAGGATTTAGCCTACGAGAGAATGAGATAGAATATATTTACATAATGCACGATTAATGCATGTCCTGATTTTCATGATTGTAATCGTCATCGGATTGGCCTTTGGTGTGAGACGACCAGACTTCATACGCAATACGCACGAGTGGTCGATAGTTCGAATCCAGATGATTTGGGATATTTAAAAATAATTTTAAAGTACATACACTTCTGACACGTGTGAACTACTGGACACATTTTTTTTTATAGTAGCACGACTAAGTGACGATACAGTCTCTGATGATAAGAACAGCCAATCCAAAAACAACGATGACCACCGAGAGATCGGAAATCCATAGCGATATCATGCCGGCCTGCCAACCAATTGGCGGCTGAATATACTCTGGCTGATCACAGTACGTGATAAGCCAAAAGAGTCACTGTACAGGTTTATCACCACGTGTATGGTGGTCGCGACCCATTCGGGTGCCATGTTCTATTAATTTGTCAGATGATGATCCCGCCAGTTATTTTAAAGTCAAAAATGCTTATTGTTAGTGATCCTTAGAAGATATACATTTGCTGTTATTGACTTTTTTGTAGGTCTTCTTAAGATGTACAATTATTTAGTACATTAATTTGATATATCTCTTATGGTAATACATATTATAAAACTTAACGTTTCATCTTAAAAAGACCTACAAAAAAATCAATAATTGCATATGTCTATCTCCTAAGAATTACCCACAATATGAATTTTTATCTTTAAAATAACCGGCGAATGACACGATTCGCGCGTGCGCTTGATCGAAGGCATTCTGTAATTCACACGAGCGGAGCCACAGGCACAGCTGATATTTTATAAATAAAAAATAATTGTACAAACGATGGAAATTGTATAACACACATTTTTGTATACCACATTGGCGGCTGTACTATCTTGTGCTAAAATCATCACAGGCATCTGGAACAAAGGCGAATCGATTCTGGAACAAAGCCCTCATAGTATAAATCATCTCTCAAATTTCAGGAAACCCTTTCTTAAACTATGCCTATAAAAAGTTAAATAATTCTTCAGAATAATTATTAAACTGGTTAGGGCTGTTTTGTATGCGTAAAGCGTTGCGGGTTTTTCAATTTTGACGAACTGGAATATTGCGGTTGAGTCGGTTTAAGTCCTGAACAATTGCGAAAAGGGTAGGAAAGTATTGAGGGATCACTACGCAATTTATTCACCAAGGAACCTTTTTCAATAAAAGCATAAAATGAATAATCATTTGTTACGAAATAAATTGGATAGTTATATAATATACTTCCTATTAATTTGATCCAGATATTTGTGAGGAAAGTATAAAAGATATGACGAATTTGATTAAAGTATTAAAGCACACGTTTTGCGGTGTGTAATTTTTATGTGACCATGCTAAGTAAACGACTGACAAATGTGACGTCACTCGTTTCATGTACGGATAGCAAAAAAATACAAACGTATCTTTGTATTTTATTTATTAAGTTAATGTTATGTTCATCTAATTTAATTTATGAAAACTATCACTAGTTTAAGATTCAGTAATCGCTATATGTGATTCGTTTACTTTTTGTATAGAAAATAATTCCTACTTGGCGTGGTAATATTATATTTTACGTATTTATAAACTTTATCTTATTGTATCTAGAAATTCGGCAGTATGTCAGCAAACTCGAAATGGACGACATAGGCCGGTGTGTATATTAGGAGTTAAAGTATGAATTTGCCGATTTTTAATATCGACTATTGTGAATATCTTATTATGTGATACTTATATATACTAATATCTTTCATTCTACTTAAAATTTCAAAGTCATATTCATTTTATAATATAGCTATGACATTTCTTTAAAAAAATCTGTTGTTCATTTGTTTTTCGGCCTTTCAATTTTTATTTGATATCGCTGTTTCTGTTTCGAAAATCGAAATACGCATACGAGCTCCGTCGCGGCACCAACGCAGCACAGATGGCATGCAAAATCAACGACGTGTATGGAATAGGTACCACAAGTGAACGCACGATAAGTTGTCGCTTTATCGTTTCCGTTTTGATAATATTTATTGATCTCAGCAATGAGTCTCGTGGCTAGTTAGCCAGTTTCCAGTTGGAATGGAAAGTCAATAAAGGTGAATTGAAAGCCGAAGTAGCAGTATATACATCTCAAACCAAAGGGACACAGGGGAGGCAGCCAAATTATGTCCTAAACAAAAATTGAACCAAAATATGCTGCTTGTGAGTGTATGGTGGACCTGTGCCGGCATTGTTCATCTATAAATATTACAAAACCAACGTGTCTTTGTCTGTCTGTCCATTTATTCCATTCCATTTCACGTCCGTTAATTTCGCGAAAACCACTTATCCGATTTACATGTTTTTTTTCTTTTAATTCATAGCTATGTTATTTGGCCATGTTATAGGATATATTTTGTAAGATAAAGTAACATATGAAAGCTGATTAAACCATAAGAGATTTTTAAAATTAATGTTCTACATAATTGTAGATCTTAAAAAGACCTAAAAAAAAATCAGTGATAGCATAGACCTATCTTCTAAGAATCACCCACAATAAGTATTTTTGTCTTCCATCTTTTAAGCGTGGTAGCACCATTCAAGCGTACGGCATTCTATAGTCCACGCGAGCGTAGCCGCGGGCACAGCTACTTACAAAATAAAATAATTATATATTACAGAACTACATTTTTTTTTAATGTATTATAGGATTGCGCTTGGCCTCAATCTCACCTGGTGGTAAGTAAAGATGAAGCCGACGTCGGATCGCGCATACCTATCAAATGCCTGTTCACTCTTCGCTTGAAGACTCCCAAGTTATTCTCGTAGGTGGGCGGGAAGACAGATGCCGGCTGTGAGTTCCACTCCTTAACCGGTTTCATAATGAAAGACGAAGCTAAAAGCTTCGTGCGAATTAGGGGTATTTCCACCACATACGGGTAGAAACCCTCACGGCATCTAGTTGTCCTTCGGTAAAACAGGTTGGGCGGTATTAGGTCGTGCAATTCTTCTCTAAAGTGTAACCTTTGAAACACTGAGAGGCAAGTTACCTTACGACGATGCTCAAAAGTGAGCATTCTTGCTGTCATCAGTGCTTCATCGCCAACAAGTTCTCGAGCTCGGCACTCAATGGAGTCCAAAGCGGCCTACTGATATTTGGTTGATCCATATCAAAGGTGACATCAGTATTCCATACACGACCGTAATTGTGCTTAATATAAGCTAAGAAATACCGCCTAACCTTGAAGAGGATCCCCAATTTCCTGGCAGCTGTTGTCGCTTTTAACTTAATCGAGTGCCCTAAGTTGAGATGAGATGTTAGTTGGATCCCAAGAACCTCGAGGTTGTCTGCTAACTGAAAGGAAACACCCTGAAAAGCAAGATATAGGTAGACCGGACTCCGTTTGTCAGAGAATAGACACGCCTGAGTTTCATCAGATTCGTATTACCCCAGTCGGATACGAACCCAAGGTTTATATTCAAACGCTCGACCATAGCCTCTCTCTCATCATTAACTTCCTGTAAGCTAGCCTGCGGTTTGGATAAGTACCTCTCAGTTACAGTGCTGTCAACTGCGTACACAAAGATACCGGGTTTTAGTAGATCGTTGATGTGCAGCAGGAATTGTGTCGCTGAGAGTATCGATAACTGAGGAACTCCGGTATTTATAGCTTTGGGATCAGACGAGTAACCAGCAACAACCACTCGTATTGACCGGTCCCTCAGAAAAGCGCTGATCCAGATCTTCCGGTGATCGGAGATTCCATAAGATCGTAGCTTGCTTAAGAGCCTTGCGTGCCAGACCCAATCGAACACCTTACTGACATCTACAGTTTTTTCTTTATTCATTCTCTAAGTACATTTTATTAGTTGGTCGACTATTACTCGTTAACATGTTAAAGTCTACTTAACTGTGATAGTTTTTCTTTTAATATTATTATATAGACTACGTAGCTGTGTTTTTTTTACATATTCAAAAACAACCATTTTGCTGTCAGGGACGACTACACTTGACTCTAATAAAAATTAGCACTTTAAAGCTTAATATTTCATAAACGGATCTCTCTCTAAATCAAAAAAAAATTTTCACACACCCGCAATATTTTGAACGACCTATGCAACGTTACCTCACATCATTGAACAGACGAGAAAAAAATTGTACCCTTACTTTTCAAGATTTAACATTAAAATTTTGTTGGCTGATTGATATACTATGCCAAATTACAGCTTTCTAGTAATAACAATCTGTCAGCTAAGCCGTGAACAGACATAAACGGACGGACTTTGGATTATTGACTGTGGAACCCTACAAATTGGTAAAAAATTATGTAACAATTGTTTTATATCTGTAAGTTATTTGTTATTTATAATAATTTATTATAAACACAATGACAAATTGTTTTGCATAAAGTTTCCTTTATATCCCTATCCCTAGGGATCGCTTTTTCATGTATTAAAACGTCAACATAATAAAGTAGACATTTTCAGACTAGGGTCAGATACTAAAAGATCGTTCGTATGTGGGCGAGTCGAGAGATATAAACATGATGGACGCCCGAATTTAGATGTCTTGTGTGTCCGCGATCTTATTACCGACATGAAAGATTCAAAATATATCTGTGCAAAGAATACCTAAGTATTTTTTGTTTGTTCAACCAAATGTTTTTATCTTTGTTTAAGACTTCAGAAGTAATATTATTAATTGGAACATCTTGAATTAAGGTAATTTATACGTAACATTTTTCATTATATGTTTGAGATTAATAACATTTTAATAATTTCAAATACGTTTATCATTATTTTATACGATTATAAGAGGTATAGGATCATAATATATCATCGATGTTTTATAACCTATACATATAATAAAATTGAAGAATTAGGGATCCGCACAAATAAAATAATAAGCATTTTAGCTTTAAAATAACCGGTGGGCAACGACGGTCTCCACAATATCGACAGTAGTGGTGATTTGCGGGTTCCAGCTCACTTAATTGAATCGTCGGATCAGGGGTCAACCCATCCTACTAGTCGCGAATGAAGTTAATATAAATCGCGGATTATTAGGAAAATTTAGTCCCGAATGTCAAACGCATAGCATCTGCGGTAGAAGTGGTGATTTGCGGGTTCTAGTTCACTTAATTGAATCGTCGGATCAGGGACCGACCCATCCTACTAGTCGCGAATGAAGTTAATTGAAATCGCGGATTATTAGGAAAATTTAGTCACGAATGTCAAATGCATAGCATCTGTATAGCGGCAATAGTAGTGATTCGCGGGTTCTAACTCACATAATTGAATCGTCGGATCTGGGGCCGACCCATCCTATTGGTTACGAATGTCAAATGCATAGCATCTGCGGTAGTAGTGTCGCAGCTTCTTAGATATGTAGTTTCATATTAACCATCAATGACGTAAGTTGTCGACGTGTTTGCAGATAAATCACTGTTGTCGGTGACACACATATTTTTAGTTTTGGGTCTCCATTGTCTTTACAGATACTAATCACCGCAGGAACAATATACAAGGTTATTTGGCTGCGACGTTTTTTAGGATTTCGTAAAATATGACAGATATTGTTTTACAATCATGTTTATGATATTAATTCCTAACAGATTCTTTTTTAAGTACATCCTAATATATCTTTTAATCTCCGAATTTCTATTTATATGTATTATAAGTTAAACATGTGTATCTGTGTTTGTCTGTATGTTTCTGTAGTTTTATGTTCTGTCATATTTGTTTAACTAAAATAACTTTTGTTTATGAAGCCCACGTTTACAAACTCTTTTAAATGAACGAACATAATACAAACAACGAAGGTAAAAATAATAATATGTTGTTTAAAAGTTGTGTACGTTTCATGTTTGTATTTCATTTGCATATTTTGCGGTTCCAATTACTGCCTTATATTCAACCGTTCGACCCATAGATATGAGGCCCTTTTTTGTGAGTTTTCTCCGACGTTATTTCAAGGTAGCTTATATTCAGTTTGTGCGGTTTTGTGTAACAGTAGTGCTTTTTGCACCCACTTAATCAGAGTTTGAGACGGTTTTATGAAATAAGGTACTGAATTGTCGAGGTGCTAAGTACTTGATTCCTAATCGAGTTTGAATCTTTGTTATTACATTTCTTTTGTATTCTCTGAGGATGATTTTGTTAAAATGATTATTTTTTATTCTCTTTTATAAGCAATGGTTTTTTTATGAGTTGGAATCACAACTCACTGGAATAACCTTTTCGAATAAGACTTTTTTACTAATAACGGGTAGCATAATTTTATTAAGTTTTTAAAAAGCTGATATTATCATGGAGAACGGCATAAAACAATAAGTTTCCATCATCATTTCAGCCGAAAGACGTCCAATATTGGGCACAGAGATCCCTCAATATTCGCTACAATGAGCGATCTTGCGTTGTTTGCATCCAGCGAGTTCCCGCAACTTTGACCAGGTCGTCGGTGCATCTTGTGGCGGGTCTGCCCATGTTACGTCTTGCGGTACGTGACCGCAAGTCGAGAACTCTTCGCACCCATTGGACCCATCGGCCATCCCTCAAACAAAGTGCCCCACCCACTGCCATTTAAGTGTAGCAATTCTTAGAGCTATGCCAGTTACTGATTTGATCACGCAACGATATTAATTTTCCATAATGCGTTCTAAATAAGACTTTTATTATTACAAACGTTCAAATATTAAGCTACATAAACTTAAAATTATTATCACTCAAATAATAATCACAAAACTTACATTCACTCCCTCACGCACACATACACACACACACGCACACACATCACACACACCATATTATTTATGCAAACATCATGCTAAATACATTCCTACACACTTAATTGGCACTTTAAAATTATATTCTAATATTTTATAAATGTCTAAAAAATGTGCTGTGAAGTTTGTATATAACAAATAAATAAACTTAAAAACTTTTACATGTTTAATAAAAGTAGGACACCTATTTTTCTATATGGCGCAAATCCTTCATCATACAATGTAAAGTGTAAAAATCCACTTTTGATATTTTTTTGTTAATAGATTTCTCAATACTTATGTCGGAGATTAGTCACGAGAGTTTGAATTCTCACAGCCATTGTGTACCGAACACGCAAATTGATTTGAAGTTTTGTCGAGTCTATTAAGCACCACAAAATTTTTCAGCGTTCATGCCTTTTATCACCATCCGGGAGACAATACACTGCGTATTGAAGCTCAAAAGCTTGCTACAGTAGAAAAAAATCGGCACACGTAGGTATAATATTAACACATAGAACAAATATATTTCCATATAAAATATTTTGGTATTTTATTTTTAAAAAATATATATAAATCTACAACTACCAATGTATGAAGTTCAAGAGATTGTTTATTTGTTTGAACGCGCTAAATAACTGGTATTACCAGTTATTTGCAAAATTAATATAACTTTTTATAGTTTTTTTAATTTATTTTGTAAGGTTAATAATACTTCACGTTACAGCCTTAAGGAGCGAGGCAGTAACCATGAACGTGAAGTAGTAATCTGACAACATGTTGGCAAGTACGGAAACGGAGAACAACGTTAGTCTGACTACACGAGTGTCTTGGTGGTGTTCTATGTGGTTTTAAGAGAATGAAAAATAATAAATACTTTATAAATATCTGTATATTTACATAGAAGAAGACAAATGTATATTTATATATAGGAAAATAAAAAAGTAACAATATTTAAATTGACATACGTAATATTTTTAAAAACAACTTCTTTGTTTTATACGTGTCCAGTTACCGATTATTTACAACAGGTGGCGGTAAAGTGGAGAGTTGGGGTGCAACCGTGTGGTACAACTAGTCGTAAAATATTCACCAAACTTTAAATAAGTCTTTCGTTATGAAACATAGTGCGTGTTATATTTACAATCATCATTTCAGCCGAAAGACGTCCACTGCTGGACATAGGCCTCCCCCAAAGATCGCATCCGTTCTACTCACGTTGTCCGCCCACTGCCACTTAAGTCTAGCTATTCTTCGGGCTATGTCTTTGGTTCTCCTGCGGATCTCTTCATTTCTGATTCGATCACGCAGAGAAACTCCGAGCATAAACCCTCCCCATTGCCCTTTGAGTGACTTTGAGCTTTCTTATGAGGCATATACTTAGCGACCACGTCTCAGCACCGTAAGTAATCACTGGCAACACACACTGGTCAAAGACTTCCGTCTTGAGACACTGCGGTATCTTGGACGAGAATATGTTACGTAGCTTCCTAAACGCTGCCCAGCTGAGCTGGATTCGACGATTGACGTCTTTCTCGAGGTCTGATTTACAACAGTGTTAATGTTTTTATCTACATTTTACGGTTCTTTTATCATTTTGAAGAGGATAAACCTCTACACAGTAATGCGGTGAACTTAAATATTTATAGCGTTTATTACCTATCCCCAAATTGGGGTGCTGACCTACCAGCGTGTTTGGGCACACATACATTAATATTAAAATAAGCCATTGCGTTGAGAGAGTGATATCCTAACATATGTAATATTTTATGAATTATGTTTTGTTAATTACGTAAATTCTAGGAGCAATCTGAATTTATGTACCAAAGATAATTAATGTGTAATTAAATAGTACAGTAAAGAAATCCTTTACATATTCATTTAAAATATGGAAAACTTTATTCACAAAATTATATTTTGAAGCAGCTATCTTTATAGATATATAAAAGAGCCCAAAGATTTTCTGTAATTTCGATAAAAAAGATATAGAAGTAAAAAAATCGTTCACATTAATTTAGAACCATTTATTACATAAAAAATTTACAAGTCATTTCCGATAAATAGAGACCTTAAATCTTACAAAATCGGTAATTCTGTCTGTACGTGTAACTTTTTTCAATATAGATGACAGACATCTATTTATAAAAGGCACTGATCACGAATATGACAAAAAAAAAAAAAAAATTGTCTGTCTGTTTGTAAAGTAAGTAAAATAGTTCCATTGGTTAATTCGGGCTGTAATCTTGGTAACTATAGAACAATTTCTGTACTTCCTTTTCTGTTCTTCCTTCGATTAGTAAGATTTTCAAGAAAACTGTGCTTAAACAGCTAGTAAGAATTTTAAAAATAAATTAAATTTCTAAAAATAAGTGTAAATGGGCAACCTCTTTGGGATTATTGGCCAGAATCAGCGTCCCTCAGGGCTCGATTTTCGGACCATTCTTATTTCTGGTATATATAAATGATCTATCCTTAATCGTTAACAACTGTGCTAACATTGTTCTTTTTGCTGACGATACATCACTCATGTTTCAAGCGAAAAAAAAAGATTCAGAGATTAGGCGTGTAAATACTACTTCTTGTTTATCTTTATAGGTTGAGCGCTATGGCCATAATCTCATCTGATCTTAAGTGACGATATGGCCCAAGATGATAGCACGCTAAGCCTTAGTGGAAAACTGTCTCTCAAGTGCAGCTACCGGAACACACCTACTAGAGGCGGGTAATAGAAAAATCCCTACCACCGTGCTATGATTTTCTTTCGATGTTTTCCTTCACCGAAAGTTCAAGCTAATTGCAGAGATTCAAACTCACGTCTATCGACGTGATAGCTTTACACGCTACCACTGAGCCATCATTGTTTCATTAGTTAAAATATCCGAATAGTTTGTTTTAAATAAACTATTGTTAAATGCAATCAAAACAAAATACCTATATCAAATTTGCTTTGTTTAATGTCCGTCGTGTTGATAGCAATATCAATATAGAAGGAAATTTAGTAGGCATAATTAATAATACTATATTCTTAGGCATCACACTTGATGCAAAATTACAGTGGGGTCCTCAGTTAACAGAAATTACTACTGCTCGGTTAATTTACTTCGCGTACTTCCACAGTTTAATGTACTATAGTATTTTACTGTGGGGTTCAGCAGCTGAGGTAGATGCTATATTTGTACTGCAAAAACGGGTAGTTCTAGCAATTTATGACGTGGGACCTCGTGAGTCACTGAAGAACAAGTTACAAGAATTTAGCATTTTAAATTTGCTCTCCGAGTACATCTTAGATAAATTAATGTATGTTCCAAAAAATTAGATATATGGAACTTGTAAATGACATGCACAATTTTAATATTAGAATTAAATATAAAATAGTCACTTCATCTTTTAGAGTTAGTAAGACTAATAAAATTTTTAGGTAATTATGTTACTTTCTACAATATAAACTTCCTAAGCACATTACCGATTAGACGTATAATATGTTCAAGAATCATGTTAAGCAAGTTTTTTGTTCAAAGGAATGACGGTGATGTCTGGAAATGATTCTCTCTGTATCTTGATAAACCCGATCGAGTTCCTTGCCGGTTTTTCTCGATGACTGGGATATTTTCCGAACCGGTACTTAGACCAGTGCTGAAGCCTTAAAATGGTAAACAGTGAGAAAAAATATCGTAGGATGAATCTCATTGAAAAGGAAGAAAATTATATAAGAAAAATGAAAGTAAAAATAATTTACGGGCGATCTGAGATCGGGAAGTGGGGGGGAGGGGTGAGTTTTTAAGGGTAAAAAACGGTTTATCTCGATTTCCGGCAAAACTACATGTCCTATGGCAAAAAATTGAATGGCAAAGTTGTAGGCAATAAAAAGATCTACACCTTTTGTATTTACACTTTTCCACATAAGCTCAAAATGTATGTGAAAAATTCAAATAACCAAGTTTTTGGTTTTTTTATTTTTATCTTTTACGATTATTTTTTTCATGTGTTAAACGCTAAGAGCTCTGAAATAAAATGTGTTGTAAAGTACTAATTAAATCTTAACTTACTATTTAAATGATTACAAAAAAGCAAGAAACAACATTTATCAACATTTAAATAACAACAGTCTGGTCATGTAACAAAATATATTTAATTTAAAAATCAACGGGTCGTAAAGGTTTGAAAAACGGATTCCCTAATTACATGTGTTGAAAATAGAAGATTGCGTGACTGAATTCCGTAATGTTTGTTAATTAACAGTGGTTAATTGCTCTCTGTAAATAATTAACCAACACGCGGAAAACACTTTTTATTACTGATTAACGAAAGTAGTATAAGATTTTATGAGTTTACTAGCTGTACCCGCGCTCGGTGCGTATTGTTTACGTAATTATTGACGTGAAACATCTAAGGTCAGACCGGCTGTTGACGAGGCGATGCACAGTGGTTCACGATTTCGAAAATAGATTTGAGAAATAAGGTCTCAATATCGATGTCGCACCGTTGAAGTATAATTACATATTATTAGTATAGTTAATTATTTTCTTCAATTCTTATTAAAAAGATCAAGGTTAAGTACTTAGTAATCTATCATTTCTAGTCACTCATCTCGGTCCTGAGCTGATATCACCCAGGTCTGACCTGACTTTAACAATATCGACAACCCAATGAGCTGGTGGTCGCTTGACGCTTCCTTAACCGCCAATCGTGAATTATGTCCTATCCAATTCCATTTCATAATTACTAATCTATACTAACTATATCATTTTAGTAATTTATACCAGCTACTTTGTTAAAAAAGTAATTTAATATAGGAAGTAATCTCTAAAATTAATGATATAAAGCTTTATTCAGGCTGATGATTCTAGGTTATCTTTTAATGTTATTAATTTTTATATTGTAATAAGCGTATACGAAGACGCGGGATATTACTAATATTATAGAAACTGGCAAAAGTTCTTAGAAATTCGAAGAGTTGTTATAGATAATAGAGTGAAAAATATATGTGTCAGTAATCATTATTCTCTCCAATATAAGGTAAAGTTATTTGAACGCTTGCAGTAAGTTGGTTGTGGATGACTTCGAGAAATAAAAAATCATACCAATAATATCTACATATAGACACATATGCCCTGTAATAATTAAATGTCGAAGGCTTATTATAGACTGGATTATCACGTCAATGACAGTGATGTTTGAAAGTAACTCCCTCTCTATACTTCCATTAAAAATATATAATATCGGTCAATAATAAATATGTACAGTGTAAAAAAAATGTTGATAACCCCGATCAAGTTTCTTGCTGGCTCTTGTCGACTGGAATGTTTTCCGAACCTCTGGTAGCGTGTTGACATTCATAACCCAGTGAACACACGACCTATATTTGCCATCACCTACACGTCATGTGTGTAAAATTTATGTAAATATGACACATATGTTGTGAATGTCATGTCAAATTAAGGTACCGTGTTCATAGGGAAGTGCCTTCTTAGGCTTGAAACAACCTAAGTTTAAATACATTAAATGAAGAAGCCTTTGAAAGTTTATTAATATTTAATCTTTTTTACAGATCTTAAAGCAAAGATTAAAACGAAACGGGAGGTATAAAGTCAAAGGTAAGTCAATTAAATACCTGTTTGGTTTATTTCAAAAGTAAAGATGTACTGTAAGTAAAGATCTAACTGAATAGGCATATATTTCGCACATTAGAGGACGTAAAAAATCTAACAGCTGTAATCTTACTTATATAGATTGTGAATAGATGGCGCCACCTACATATTAGTTGAACATATTTTGAATGAATAGAGGTTTTTTTAATTTTTCACGAAAACCGTAATTTTGAACTTTTTTTTAATAATTGGGAACATGAGCTTTAAAATAAGGTTTAGTTATTAATTTTGATTAAGAATTAAAGGAGAAGTAGCGTTGCTACAAATAACCTTTGACAAATAATGTATGAAGATATTTAATGGATAAGTATGCATAGGTACGTTGAAGTATATACTTTATCGAATGAATACTTATACAAAATATTTATAATATATATATATATATATATATATATTATATTTTTATAAAACAAGCTTTTATCTATAAACTAGCTATGCCGGCGACTCCGCTCGCGTGGACTAATAAAATGATTTTTCTTTACATGCGGAACCTTAATTATTTTTCTAAAATAAAAGTACCCTTAGTTATTTCTTATAACATCAGCTATCCGCTAGTCAAAAGTCTGTAGTAGTATCTGCAAGTCTCGTCAAAATCGGTCTAACCGTTACGGAGATTAGCCGGAACAAACAGAACCAAAAGACAGACAATTTTTTTTTTGTTATATTTAGCGTGTATACACATATGCATTTAGTGAAAGTGTGTTATTTTGACATTATAAACAGACACTTCAATTTTGTTATAAATATATATTAGGATGGTCCTTATTCAGGTTATTTGCGAATTATCTTTCACGATAGTCCTAAATCAGTTCCAAATAAATATATAAAAATTCCTGCTAAGTTATACTTCTTAATATTAATATTAACCCCGCCCCCACGACAGTCTAAAGTTTTAAATAGAAATAACATTGGGGAAAGTTATTTTCTTTCTTTGGATATTTATAGGGCGTTGACAAATAATACGATCACAATATCGCATGACACAAACAAAAGGGTATTTGTCTTCAAAAACCATGTTTGAGTAATCGCGTTTTAAAAGTTTGAAAATTCATTGCTGCATAACTAAAGGTTCAAATGTCCTAATTTATGGTTACCTAGATTTAAAGGTACTTTCTAGTAGTTTCTGTTGAGTAAGTTTAGTCAGTGTATCAGTAGTACTTTTACTTTTATTATGACTTTATACGACTAGGTGAAGATAGGGGCATGTCTAACTGGGATAGGGTTAATCCACAGATAACGAATATTTAAGGAAAGATACATTATACATGTTGCTGATGGAATTCATTGAATTTACAAAGTTATCCTCGACGCAAGACAACATGATCCGCGACCTGCATTACTACTGCGTAGATGTTTTTTTTCATATATTATTCCTTAACTTTTATTTTTATAGTAGTACAGGAAAGCTACTGTATCGTACTTGATCGTAAGCCCAGTGCAATCCTCAAACAACGGCGACCACCGAGAGATCTGCTAAATATCTCGGGTCACTGCTGTCATGCCTGCAACTTGCAAACCTCTCAGTAGTTTGATATACTAGCAAAGAGAGTGACAGTGAGAGGCTATCACCCACCATGTGCATGGTTGTCGCGACTCAGATGGAAACTGATCTCTACCACCCTGATTGATTACTGGATATATACCGACGGATCCTTATTATAATTAATCCTGGAATACTCTAGGTATCACTAGCGCGTTGTCGACCTTGAACTTTGAACTCCCCTACCCCAAACAGCTCTGGAAGCCCTACTCACTGCAGGAACACAACACTTGGTTATTTGGCTGCGATCTTCTGTCGGGTGGAGTATTCCATCAGTCAGGCTGCCCTAAGTAGAAAGAAATCAACAAAGGAATTTCTCTGTGCCCTACATAGAATTAAAACACTCAGAACGGCAGTAGTCGCACGCGGAGTGTAATCATTTCAAGGTAGTCTTTAAAGGCTACGTACGGCTCTCGGCGCGACAGTGCCAAATATATCTAAATTATCTAACCTAACGTGAAGATAGTTATCCTACAATATTCATTATGAATCTGGTTATTATATACAAAAATATTTTTTCTAATCCGACTTGTAGTTACAGAAATTAGCGCATTTAAACAAAGAAACAATCAATCGAAAATGCTTTAGTTTTATTATGTTATTAGTGATACAGGAAACATTTAAACATTTAATATCTACAAAATAGTCATTTTACGAACTAAATGCATGTTCATTTGCGATACAATTAAATTAAATATTTATCAGTTGGTCAACGAAACTGGGAGAACAATATGCTGTTCAACAATGCGTTTTATAAACAAAATTTAAATATCAAAAGCTATTTTCCGTTTTATTCAAACGACAAACTTCGAAAATGAGACAATAAAATTAACGAAATTCATTATTATTTATGATAAATTGCCGATGAATTAAATACTTTGTGAGAACTTGAAATGTGAAAGAAAATGATCCCATTTTTTCGCTATATTTATCGATCTTTATATCTAACATTCTTGTTGCCCAGTACGCGTATCCCTAGATCAAGACCGGTCTTATAATGGTTTTTTACACTTTCCCTTAAGTTTCATCAAATGAAGTATGATGATGAAGTAAATAGTTAATAACCAAAATTTTTTTTTTTTTATGTAGTTGTCATTTATTTTAGGCATAATATAAACACGTAATTCTAATTTATCACTGTTCATTCCACAAGTAGTAAGGCATATCAATATATTGCAGTAATTTAATTATTTAGAAAAATAACTTGATTTCATGTCAAGTCGTACTCAGGAATACGGGCTTTTTCAGCGCTTTTCAGGTCGTCGTTAGCTCGCATAGTAAAGAGGCTCTTTTTGTCGTCCACTTTACCGTATTTGTCACAAAAAGCTGAATAATAGTGCTGTGCCCTTTGATTATATCATATGAAAGAAGCGGGTAAAGAGATTTAAGCATCTGGGATATTATAATTTGGTGTCGAATTTTTTGTTTTTTTTTTCGAACTGACTATTCTGTTAGCCTTAGGGGCCCAGGAGCCTTTACGGCTTTTACAGCTTTACCGGGCTTGACATTTTAAGATTGTTTCTAACGTAGGTTTAATTTTTCTATATTTACATATGAGCGTTTCTTAAAACTTAGAATTAGAAAATCTATCGACAGTTTACAATCTCACTAGATTGTTTATAAACTAACGGTTCGTATAGTTAACTGGTAACATATTTAAATATCATAATTATCTAGACATATTTGCCGTGATATTGTCTGATCTTCATTTCTATGTTAATTTAAGCTATTGATTATTCACATATATATGCGATGCAAATTGCTATTAACGTGTTAATAGTCGCTATTGATTCTATGTAAATCCACAGATTCATATGCGGGAATGTGGTGAATACTTATAAAAAATGAATAGCTGCTTACCGTGTAGTAGTCATAGCATATGTTAACATAGTCAGTGCAAATGTTTTGTTCATAATTATTAGACCGCAAAGCAATATTTTTCTTAATCACGACGGAAAGATCGCTGGCTCTGAGAAAAATCTCGATTCGAAAGAGTCCTCTATTATGTAAGCTACCGTCTGAAGGTAGGATTTGGGGAGCGAGACCTATCGATAGCGTTGAAAAGTTTGAAAAATGAAGAGCTGTCACCTGTTGCCTACGTGTCACCGCGATGAAGTGCTGTTATCCGATCGTGTACTGGTATTAGCGTTTTACGTAAACCGATGAATAAGCACGACTCGAAAATACCTTTAAGGTGACGGACTAAGACGACTTGAATGTAGAGGCTTATTTTCTGTTTTGTGAGACTTCATAGGCTTAGCCAAGAGATTGCGGGTTGAGTTCCGCACAGGGCGAACTTTAATATGATTCAAGATTACATGAATGATAGTGATGGTGATAGTGATATCGAGAAACGATTCTCTCTCTGTACATCTATCAAAAAATATCATTGATTGTAAATTATCTACCTGTGCAGTTGAAAAAAAACCTTTTTTTTCTGCTAGATTCTTCAATCTATACATTACTTTAAAACATGCAAGTTGATAATGTATTTATTTTATTTCTTGTTTTATATACTTGTATAAATTGAGAGCTGCGTGCGCAACACGTGACGGAAGTGCGAAACGATGAAGTTATTTATCAATTATAATAAACAAATCCAATATACTGACTCTTTTAAAATTGCGTAAGGATAATTGAACAGTGTTTAAATAAATATATTATGTTAAATAAAAAAAAATAAAAAAGTGTCAGTGAATTGAATTTACACTAGTATCATTGATGGCTAATTTCTTTAAGTTGCTGGGATGCGGGATAAGATTATCGGATTTATTTTTGTTATGTTACGACAAAAAATTATAACTTCGTAACATTAATTACCATTAAAATGTGTGGGTTACTCTCCTAGGGCTTCAAGTCCGTGGCTTTGAATCCGCTTCAGAATAAAAAAATGAAACGCAGTCTTCACAGTGTTCAAGAGGGCAGCTGGAGGCGAGGCAGGAACTCTTCCGTGGTTACGGTGGCGAATCCTGATTTATTATTGATGGCTAATTTCTTTAAGTTGCTGGCATGCGGGATAAGATTATCAGATTTGTTTTTATTATGTTACGCCAAAAAATTATAACTTCGTACTTGCGTACATAAGTGCGTTCACATTTTTTTTTTAATCCTTTTAATCATAACGTTACATCAGCCAGTAGATAAAATTGAAAAGCCTGTAGGTGACAAAATAATATATATTAACTGAAGCCGAAAGACAAAGCGAAAAAAAGCGCGTGACTAGTGACGGGTCTTTATCCGCTTCCTTGACTCCCTTGCTTATTATTCAGCAAGGTACACCGTGTACAGACAGGCCGGATTGAGTACCTCATATATTATTCGATACACCTTTAAATATAAGGGTTATTCGAACGAGGTTGCGTATTTTGTTGCTTTTTATATAACTTTACTAGAAATAAATCGTTATTCGACTTAAACTAATTAATATTTGAAGCAATGGTGCCTCTGTGGTAGAGTGTACGGATATCGCGTCGATAGACGTGAGTTCGAATTCCTGCAATTAGCCTGAGCTTTGTGGTAGGACTTTTTCTAATACCCACCTGGTTGGCTAACACCCTCAAGTTGAACATCTGTCGCCAAGCACTGATGGGTGTATTCCGACTGCTGCACTTGAGAGCCAGTCTTCCAGTGAGGCTTAGTGAGCTACCGTCTTGGGCCACATCTGCCGGAACACATCTATTAGTGCTAGCCAGGTGGACATTAGAATAAGATTATCACCACGCAACTTAGACCAGACTGTACACGGTAAAATCATCAAAGTGGTATACAAAAAGGTGTTCTTTCTGGTTGTAGTTTTATTATTATAAGTAAGTAAACTGTTTGTAAAATGTATTGATTTATACATGAATAATAGACAAGACAAATTGTACATTTAATTAGAATCAAAAATCTGTACAAATCGTAATATAGAAAGTATACAGTTTTTAGCCTATAACTTAATTGCCATATTCTAACATTTATTTCATTACTTTTAACATTTTTCATGCTAGTATTAACTTGAATATGTCAGAACGTAGGTGGTAGGTATTTACATAAACCTGTGCTACATACAAGTCCGCGCGCTCAAGCTTCGCGTTTCAATTCTGTTAACTAACGTCACGAGTGTTAACTGGGTAAATGGGTTTTGTTTGCATATGGTGTATGCAGTCAGCCAGTGTTTATTTTGTTACATCGTCTGAATAAAGTTAAATTATTCTTTGGCTTTTTTATTTTATTAAAAATCAACAACAATTTCGTGTTTTTTATTATTGTTACGATCTTAGTAAAAATATAACAAAAATCACTATTCTCAAAATATCTGGAATTGTCTAAGGTGTACTCGAAACATCGAATATGTATTCGTAGGTTCGAAAAGACTGGATTGCGTAATACGACAAACAATGGTCTAGAAATAGAACACTTCCCCTTTTAAAAGATGACGTAAAAAGAGCATTTCTATTGATTTTACCTCTCCTTTTATTTTAGTATATAAGCGAGCCGTGTTCCGAACCAGGACAGTTTTATTTTGAACAACGAAGTGGAAACAACAAGCGATAAAAAGAAAGAAATCTCCAAGAGGACCATAGAGAGATACTGTAACTACCATCACAGTATAGTGAGTTTATTTGAATATTGTTTCACTGTGTACGAATAAATTATTTACGTAATATCTAAAGTCATTTTCACTACCCACTGGTATAAACATTATTATAGGCGTGACGATTATGAACAAAAAATTGTTAGATTAATATGTAAAATACAAGAATACTTCACTTGTATAAATATGATCAATTTATTTCATTTTAAATAAATCAGTAAGTTAAAAGTTCAGTTTTTAGCTTTGTGTTCCAGGAAAAGGTCCCTTTAACCAAGCCTACGATGTCCTTTACACACTTGAATCATAGTTAAACCCGGCCACGCGTCGCTGTGGTTCAGTCTGATATTAATTGTGACGAATTTTTATTCAAACTTTCATTCCCCTTTTTAAGGGTTGAATTTTTTACAAAAGTCCTTCCTTAGTGCTCATCTATAGTGTAGAAGAAACCGCATGCAAATTTTCACGGTCCTGGGGGTCCCGGTTTAGGGCTGTGTGTTGATATGTCAGTTAGTTATTATTTTATATACCTATATATCGTATAAATTCTAAAATTGCTCCTACTAAGAAGTCGGGTAAAATGTATAATATAAAGGAGGCTATTCAAGGAACGTAGTTTTTCGTAGATTTTCTTTTTGTTTTATTCTTTCGTGAAATATCGTATTGTATTCGAATAATACATATTAACGTTATACTTATTCTTATTATAATATAAAGTCTAAACGATAAAAATCAAGTAATAAAAATCGGGCAAGTGTGAGAGTCAGGCTCGCGCTTAAGGATTCCGAACTGAATGATAGAGAACTTTTTTTTAGTAAATAATAATAGAAATATATTGTGTTGATGAACTGAACCCTCGGTGTAGGAGACAGATACACACATAATAGATAAAATAAACGCATCTAGTAGAAGGTAGAATAAAATTCATTCGCAACATACCTTTTTTATCGATATAGGTTTGGCGTAGTGGCCACAATCTCACCTGATGTTAAGTGACGATGTGGCCTATGATGATAACACGCTAAACCTAGTGGAAGACTGGCTCTCAAGTGCAGCTGCCGAAACACACCTATTGGTGCTTGGCGACAGATTTTCAACTTGAGGGTGGTACCTAGCCAGGCGGGCATTAGAAAAAGAAATGATGGCACAGTGGTAGTATATACGGACATCGCGTTGATCGACGTTAGTTCGAATCCCTGCAATGAGACCTGATCTTTCGGTGAAGAAAAGATGAAATTATCATCAACTGGGACCCGCCTGGCTAGCTACCATCCTCAAGTTGAAAATGTCACGACAAAAGCGCAGAGGTCCGTTCTGGTAGCTCCACTTGAGAGCCAGTCTCCCACTAGGCTTAGCGTGTGACTAGCTTATAGGCTACATCGTCACTTAATATCAGGCGAGATTGTGGCGAAACCTTAAACTATGAAAATTAAAAAAGAAAGATAAGATAGCCTTAAGTTAACCATATCTATTAATATAACCATTTTCGAATTATATTAGAGAGATTAATGTTGTTAATCTTTCTTTAAAAATAATTCTTGTGGCTGTAACTCGCTGAGATAAATTCCGCCATTGTCAGATTCAGAACGATTACAGATCTGCCTCAGCAGAGTACCTGTTGCGCTCCGCTTGTCGACAATGGACAGTGACGTAGCCGAACAAAAGATGTTACACAGACTGTGTTCCGTTAACTTTTCTCGTTGCAATTTGTTTCTATTTGATAGCTACCACGGTTTTACAAGCGGACACGAGAGAGCGCATTTTTTTTCTCCAATCTACTTTAAAATGTCCCAGTCTGGGTTATATTTTAATTTAATCAATTAATATTTATATATTTATATTATTCAATGCTAACGAGTATTTTATAATTAGGTTTTGAAATTTAATTAAAAGTTTTCTACGCACGAAAATGTTTATTTAACTGGCATGCTACAAATTAATTGTTTTAAACCGACTTCAAAAAAAGGAGGTTTTCAGTTCGAGTGTATATATATCGATGTTCAGCCATGACTTTATCTTTATGAACTGATTTAGATGATTCTTTTCTCGTTAGAAAGGAGATAGGCCTCAAAGGTGGCCTGTCTCATTTTAATTTCATTGGCATTTTACCTTCGACTACGAAGATACATCAGAGAACTCTTCAAAATAATTGAAGATAATTTTCTCTTTGTTAAAAATTGTCTTGTTAAAAATTCTTGTTATAAAAATAAATTGTTTTGTTTCGAGAGGTTAGAAGATATCAGGGGATTTACCTATATACTTCGGTTGACGATCAGCGTTGAACTATTTTAATCAAACTCCAAAAAGGGTCTATATAGAGTGATTTCGAGGCTCGTTTGTCTGTACCTAAGTTAAATATAAAGATATAAGTTTATCTAAAAAATTAGTCGACCGCTCTTCCGCACAACAAAGTTTATTTTTCTACTGTCATCCCGGGAGTTCCACTTTCTTACTATATTTTTATTTCTAAATTGTTTGATTAAAGCGAGACGGTCATCTGGCAACACCGTGGGGTGCCTTATTTAGTTGAGCAACACTCTGCCTGGACATTTAGTGCAGCTGATAACGACCAGGCAGTTTTAATAATATATAAATAGTTTTGGTCATCATGAATCTATACTAATATTCTAAAAAAAGTTCAAAGATTATTTGTTTGTTTGAAACCGTTAATTTCTGGAAATACCAGTCAGACTTGAAAAAATATTTTCACATTTTATAGCCAATTAGCGGTGCGCCGCGGCTTAGCACGCGTTTGTTACGCAATAATTATTTTCATCCCCTAATTTTATTTTTACTTATATTATTAACAATGCAAATAGTCTATTAATTCAGAAATTATGTACACTTCTCGTGTACATCATCAGAATCGGTTAAGAACTTTTTTTGTTACATTTCCAGAATATATTATCAACAATTCTTATAGCCTGTCAAATCTGCAATGATTATTCTTCCCCTCTACTAGATCAGAATCAGCTGAGAACTTATGAAAATGAAAACATTTGATTTTTTTATTATGATTTTTAGAAGTTATCGAAAATGTGTATAGCCTATTTTTGATAATTGATATAAGATTCTCGTGTATAAAATTTTACAAGACCGGTTTTTGAATTAAATCCGGTCATACAAACCTTACGGACAGACAGACTGACAAACATTTAACATTATATTCGTTATCAATAACCTTTATAATAGATGCAATAAGCAAAAAAAAAATTCATGTACAGACAGAACTAAAAATTTATTAATATAGATATCATAACATATGATGAGTTTTGCTTAAACATAATTGCTTATACAACTATAACAAGTATGCCACGAATCCACTTCAGGAGTTACCTCCGTTTAATAAAGTTTTTACATACAATCGCGAAAGTTTAATAGAGAAAGTAATTATGAAACTGCGTTACAGTTAGACGCTAGACGTATGGTATGAGTTTCATTTGAAGTTACGATGAGTTATGAAATTACTAAGTCTGAAAATGTAAAGATATATGATATTGGGTTTACATAATGTATTCATTTACGGTAAATGTTTACTAAATTTTATTAAGGGCCAATTTTTCGATCTACAGATAACTTTATTTGAGGAATAATTTATAAAATTTGACAGTTTTTTCATACATTATCCGTCAAAACGTCCAAATTATTTCTCAAATAAAGTTATCTGACGATTGAAAATCGGCGCTAAGGAAAATAAAACTAGGAAATAAAGATGTTAACAATGTATAGTGATGGTAACCACGTTACAATCCACAAATAGCGGCAACCGTCGGTGACACAAATTACATCGGCAATCGTCGCCTGTGCCTGCGAAATGCCTGTTCGCGCCTTGATTGAAGGACCCAATATCAAAGAAAGGAGAGGACACGTTGTCTGGGAAACCTTTTCACATTGCACGGTACGGTAAAGGTGTATTCAAGTAGAGTACTTAAAAGCCAGTTCCCCACTAAGCTTACCGAATTACCATTTTTGGCCAAATCGGTACTTAACATCAGGTGAGATAGTGACCAAAAACTAAACTTAAAGAATGTAAAAATAAATGATGTTTAAAAACTAAACTCTCGTCACTCTTAAACGAGGGTTAACATTGCCCTTTCAAGCGTAGATTGATTTATTGTATATTGTTCACTAGTTACGCATCGCTGCTCGTGTGATTGTGAACAATTGTTTACATAGAAGGATTTTCCCTTATACCACTCTTTTTTGTATTTCACAAGTTTTATAAGCAGGTTATATTTACAGTGAATTCGTTTCCAGTCATTAGTCAAATCTAATAATTATATCTACGGCGCTCGTGAAAATGTAAATACAGAAATTAATTTGTTTTAATTAAACTTATTAAACAAAGCCTTTTTTTACATGGAGGGTCTAGTATATATAGATTTGTTTATATTTGTTCAGAACTATATGTATTAAATACATTTTTAATTGGTAAAAAGAAATATTTTTAATAATTATAATTATAATTTTCTCTTTTATGTGATCGTGAGCTAAATTTGTTTTGTACTTACAAAGAAAAAGTTAATAGAAATTAAATATGATAATTATAAGGACTTATTATATATTATAATCAATGCTAATAACGTTATCATTATCTATAGGTATTTAAGTGTCTCTTTTTAATGTCAAAATAACAGCTTTATACTAAATGCATATGAAAGTATACACTGTACCTAAATATAACATAACCCATTTATAAAATATTTGTCTGTCTATTTGTTCCGGGTAATCTCCGAAACGGTTGGACCAATTTTGACGGGACTTTTAATGACTTTACTGCTACATATGCCGCATAAATCGGCCGTCAGTAAGACGCGAGTGTCATTTCAGTTGTAATAGTTGCCGGCGCGGGGCGACGGTACGTTCCATCATCAGTCAGTGTATAATATTCAGGAATCAAGTGGGATGATAGGGATCTTTACCCGTTCGGGTCACCGTGCCCATGGCGATAAAACCACCATAGTGAGTTTCTTTTGGTTTATCGCATTCTCGGATCATATAGTGTATATACAGCTATGGATTGTCGATCTCTTAGTGTTCTCCGTTGTTTTTGGTTTATACTGGGATATTAAGGCAAGTGCCGTCACTTTTCCGTGTTAATATAAAATATAGCTACTTATATGAAAGTAAGAAAGGTTTTTACTGTGTAATAAAATTACTCTTGACAAATTTTGTTAATATTAGCAACAGTCAGCGATTTTCTTTAATTATAATAAAAAAGGAATTTAAAAATGAAGCTTTCTAATAGGAAAAGTTTTTTTTTGTGCGGAGCCCTAATATTTTTTCTAAAATAAAAGTTTATGTTGTTCTTTATAACATCAGCTATCTGCCAGTGAAAGTCCCGTCAGCCAAAATTTAAAAAAATGGTTTTTTGTTATAGCGTGTTTACTTTTTATATGCATTTAGTAAAAATGTATTGTTTTGACATTACAAACAGACATTTCAATTTTATTATATGTAATATATAGATGGTGAACACAAGTTTCGTGTACTGCAACTCAGCATGATAACTCAAATAATTTTATCAGTCAGATAAATAACTTGTCATCGGAATTCATAATTAAAATATATTTTGTACAGCTTTGCACCGCGTTGAAAATGTTAATGTGGGCTTTAAAGTATGATTCAGAGTTCCCCGTGAATGTAACTTAAATGAATGGAAGGTAATATTTCCGCTAAAATGGTAACGCTGGGTTCGATGTTGAAAGGTATTTCTGGGTCAAAGCGGTTCGTGAGGTAGAAAGGTTTTGCATCGGAGTGTTTTTAGGGAAAGTTCTGGCTTTCAAGTGATTAATATTGAATTTTAAAGGGTGTATCTAAAGAGAAGGTTGGCAGTTTTTCTAACGAGACCTTTAAAAACTGAACGAATTTGAATGCAATTGATACGGGATTAAGGCTGGTAGTATGAGATGACTGATGTCACGTTACGCATGATGGTAATTTGATGTAATCTGTAGGTACATTTTAAAGAATTTACGTGACGCTATTTTATAATGATTGAGTTATTAAATACACATGACATTTATTTAACATGTTTATTTTTGTTCTTATAAATTATGATTAGGAAGTATGTGCGGGATCTTGATCTGTCATGTAGAGTTTTTTTTTTATTCATAAACTTACGTTATTTGACTCTATCTTATTAAATATTTGTGATATTTCACGTGATGTAGTTTGGTTATTTTGAACTAGTCAAATGTATTACAAATAGCAACTAAAACATGTAATTTGATTTGCCACAAAAATTCCAACCACCATCTTGTTAGCGCGTTGTTTGAACTGTAGATTAGAAAAATGTATCCACGTGACATTGCTAGATTTGTGTATAAACACACATTGCCAATAACTAAAAAGAAGAGAAGATATGAGTAAAATTTCATAGTTAAAAACTCCTTTAAAGCAATTACATGAATTAAAAAGTTTATTTCAAATTCATTTCGTAAATAAAAACCTGTACAATGTACCCAAACCACTGTAAAATGTTCTGTACCTATAAAATTAGGTTACACGTTTAAAATTAGATTCTACGGTAGAATAATATAATTTACTTTCCAGTCGCTATGTGTTGTACAATGTTCAATGTAACTAAATAAAAAGATACCGAGTTCAGGCGAATTTCGAGGTAAATTCAATTGATCGTTCAATATTTTAGAAGTAAAGTTCAAAGGGCTTGGTTTGATATTTAATATATTGATACTATAATTTTATGAAAATTTTGTATCTCATTTCTCTTTGTTATAATTTTGTTAAAACATGAACAACTAGCAACTGTAGGCAACTTCGTTCGCTCTAATTACAAATAACATTTAATAGCAAGATGTAATGTTAAATATATTATTTTCCGATTTGTTCTTTAAATTATATCAAAAGAAGGGGATTCGTTCTATTTTGTTTAAATAACCGTAGCACTAAAGGAATTATCCTATAGTTTTCTATCAGTGAGTGGGACTTTTAGTAAGAACGGCCTTTTTTTTAATGGCATAAATTTTTTAAAGTAGCATGTACCTTATTATTCCATATACACCAAGCTGATTTTGACACAAACCGCCTTGACACACGAATACAAAGGCAGAACAACTTGATTCTATAAGGTTTCCGTTTTCTCATTTTATGTACGGAACCTAATTCATTACAAATTTCACTGAAAATCGAAACGATCAGCCGTGTAATAAAAGTCTCGTTTCGGCCGCTTGTATCTACGTCATTATGAATTGGTACAAATAAAATGAAAGCCGTGCTCGACGTTAATTGGCATTTTATTTAACAACAGATTTTGTATTTACTTCTACATTTCAACAATATTATTGTTGAAATAAACAACTTTTCGACAGCAAAACGATAATGTAAATTTTAATAAGTAGTAATAACTTTTCATATAATATATTATTTAATTTACAGCGCAACTAGGCTATTGCTTTTTTTAGCTATAGAGGTAAAAATGGTAGAGTGTATATAGATAGCTAGTTACTTATATTTAATATAATTTAATGTAAAAAATCTTCCCTTCACTTTCTTGAACAAGAACTTACCTGTCACGCACGCTCGGGTTGTGGAATGGATTACCCTTCACAGTTTTCCCCCAAGGCTACGACATGGGGCTCGTCAAAAAGGGGTTGAAATATAGTCTCCAAAGTCAGCAACATGGCTGCAATGCTCCTGGTATTGCAATTTTCCATAGGCGACGGTAACCATTTACCATCAGGTGTGCCGTCTGCCTGTTTGCGCACTATGGCATATTTTTTTTATCTGAAATGTTAATCGTAATACAGAACCTTAAACCAATGTTTTTACTGAAACACCTTATACATAATCATTTAACACATTTAAAGATAGATAAAAATTTAGTTAAAGGATAAATAACTTATTTTAAATTAGATACATCGTTTTTTTTTTGTTATTTTTTTATTTATATAGATACTTATGTTTTTCCTTACAAAATTATGGTATTAACGTTAATATTTTGCAATCAGTCAATCTGAAATGATTTCCTTTTTTAACTCACTGGATGTTTTAAGATTTGTAAATTGTAACAAATATTTACATATGTTATTCTCATTAAGTTAACTATGTATTTTACGTTATAAATTTCTTTAAACTGAATGTTTAATGCGAATGCATTATATACAATTAATACTATTACATAAACTACATTAATACTATAACATAAATACGTAAAACAGAAGAAGTCGTACAGTGAAACTAGAATAAGTGGGATCTGAATCTGATCTGATCTTTTTGTCACTTTTTATCATATACCCAGTTTCCCAAATAGGCAGGTTCACATGACAGTTGTCTTATTTATAGAGGGTCCCTCCCACTATCAGCCATGATCATAATCCAATCAATAATAACTTTAATTTATCAGCGGCTGCTAAAGAATTACACTTTCGTTTCGGCATTTTAAGCACTTTTATTCAATCGTACAAACTCTTAGATAGTACTGACAAACAAAGGAAGTATGGAAGGGATTAGACTGTTTGTAAACAAATGCGTCATAACTTGCCTTAACTTGATAAATAGTCCCACTTAAACGGGCTATTGAGCTATAAAGTACCAATTATAGAGGTAAACATCGAAAAAATGTAAGAATCAAGTCTCAGTTACAAAAGTTAAAAAATTCTCAATTACAGAGGTATTTCAATGCAAAAGTGTCGGGACCTCGTTGTAATTATCAAGAATTGAGGTTTCTCATATATCCAAGCCCACTTATCCAGGTTTAACTGTAGTAGTAATTAGTGTTACGTATTAGAAGAAGAAAAATGTACATCGAATTTCCCAGTTCTGTCCTTGAATTACGTAATACGAAAATCCTAATCTAGATAGGTACAAGGATTAATTAAACAGGACTTGTGACGTGAGACAAGTAGGTACATTACTCGGTCTCTATTTGTAGAACACAAGTATTGTACATGTATTTTATTTATTAAATTCTCAATTTACTTCTTTTTAAATATAATATTATAATGTAATAACTAGTTATCCTAGTACCTAGTATTATAATTATTGTTTTGTAGATAAGGTCCAAGTATGTACCTATGGAGTATAACATATTTTTTTTAATCAAAATCTATTTAGTAGTTTTTGCGTGATACGCGCACATCGGCAAACCTTAATTATATTATTTATATACATACTAGCTGTGCCCGCGGCTCAGCTCGCATGAACTAGTAAAAACGGTTTTTTTTTTATATTTTTCTGTGAAACCCTGTTTATTTTTCTAAAATAAAAGTAGCTAAGTTATTCCTTATATCAGCAGCTATCTGCCAATGAAAGTCCCGTCCAAATCGGTCCAGCCGTCTCGGAGATTACCCGGAACAAACAAACAGATAGACAAAAATAAAAAAATGTGATTTTTTCAATATATTTTTTATATGTACCGGTGTATACTTTAATTTGAATTTAGTTACAAAACCTGATATTTTGTCATTACAAACGGGCAGTTCAGTTTTATTATATGTATGTACAAGGTAACAAACCTATTACACATACTCTATTTTGATGCTCTCGTATGAGTTGCCGAAGGTCTTGTAAGCTGGCATGACAACGTTGACCGGCAATGAATTTCTGATCTCTCAGTGATGGCATTGTTTTTGTATTGTTCTTTTCTTACCGTCAGACAGTGTGCAATCACTTTGCCGTGATATACTACTTAAAAAAAGCTGTTCCTGATGATAAAAAAAAATCAGTTTCGCTTGACTTAGATATATCAAATTTATCGTTCGATTTGCGACAATAACGACAGAAAGTTAGAAATTTGTGACACAAAATATCATTGTAAGATATTTGACTCACATTTTGCCTTACTGTTCCAAGTAAGTAATAGTTCCTAACCTAAATCTCCGGTGGTTTCTTTGAGGCGTCTAATAATATGATATAGCTGATCTAGTTACAAATACATGATTTAATTATATGTACTTGAGAGTACGTAACGTCTTAGTGCCATATACTCTGTTGTGGCAGTAATTTTACACTAAAATAACAAATCAAGGTTATTGTATTATCTTAAATCACGAACTATCACTATATACAGTCATGATGGGTAGAATTATTTAGATATACACTTAGATTAATGATTCATCCTTATTAATCTAAGGAGATACTCAAACTTTATGCTGGTCTTTAAATAAAAACGATATGAAAAGATTTCTAATTTTTTATTTACATCGAATTAATGATGATTTATTTTAGATTGTAAATAAAAAATTTAATGGCTTCAAAATTTCTAAAGTAATTTGATTGACGAAGGCGTCATTTTGCGGTAATCCATCGTAAATAATTATCCGAAATTTCTTTGCTACTTCCGCATGCAATAGATGAATAGTAGTTTCAGCTACCTACAAAATGAAATGTTTTAATTTAAATAAATGTTAAAATATCTCTAAAGTTGTAAAACGTTGTTTGGAAAACATAACTTCCTTAATATTTATCACATAAGTTACCAACAAATATGTAAATGTCCTATTATCTACTGGACAAAGTCACGGGCTTAATTATCATGCCAGACCACGACGTATTGGTTATAACAAAGCCGAGAAATTTATAATATATATATATATATAATTAACCACAAAAGAACCAAAGTCACTAACATGACCCTCAGAATTACTAAAATTTAGTGATAGCGGGGAACGTCGCTCGTACAACTAATGGACGATAGTGACGAAGAATTCTTGAGTGGTGGCCGTGTACCGGAACACGCATCGTGGGCAAACGCGTCACAACGAACCGACGACCTGGTAAAGGTTGCAGGAATTCACTGGATGTAAGTAACGTTGGGCCGGTCGTTGTGACGAGTGATCTTTGGAGGCCTATGTCCAGCAGTGGATGTCTTTCGGGTGCAATGGTGAATTACTACTCTTTTAGTGGTACCAAGAGAACGCATTAAATAATTTAATGATAAAACGGACTCTTCAATATCTACGAAATCAGTTTTAACTATAATTTACTTCTACAGGTTATAGCAAGGTTGGGCTTTGCGTATAAGGTTAACTTAGCTACGGTGTATTCAAGTAGCAAAAGTTTCAAGAGCTGTGCTAGAATCGTATAATGTTTCCTCAAAGGGGTTAAGTACTTTTGAAACGGTAGGGAGTATAGTGTAAACTTATAACGATATAGAACAATAAATATAGTTAAAGTTATACAACAAGAAGGTAATATTCCCTTAAGCAAACGGTTTCAATAATTTGCTATTGCAAGATTTATGACATATTTTATTGAATACTTTCAAGTTATGAAACCACAAGTCTTGAAAAAGAAGTATAAAAAGCAGATGAAATAAAACATCATTGTTTTGCTTTCGCATGACGTGTCTTCAAGAAAATATATTTTGTTTGGTGACGATACACGTGGGTACAAATAAAATATAAGTTTGTTCGTTGTTTTTTTTATAAAGTAAAATTCTTTAGTGTCTTCTTTCCACATTAGAAATGACACAGTAAGTTACAAAACAATAAGAATTTACCGTTTCTGTATGATTTCAATGTTCATTTTCAAACGCGGTAATAACTAAGTTAGAGTGTTGTTTAACGCGGTTCCCGGAGCTTAGCACCGTGGAGTAACTCCGTGGAAGTTTCAAGCATTTTCTATAGCTTCGTATTAAGTTAACTCGACGAAACTGGTGTATAGGATAATTTACGGTTAACTTTTCTAAGTAAATATTTTAACATAATTAAAAATGTAATATAATTATTTTGTGTTTGTATTTTTATTAACCGTGTGAAATTACTATTTTGTAGTTTATAAAAAATATGATGAATAATCATCGATATATATATGTACTAGATTTCGCGATCCGAACATACACTCTGTTCGAGTGAACTGCACGTCAAACCGTGCAGCTTACTTTAGAGCCGCTTCGTCCTTTATGCATTGTGGGCGTGTACGGAGCGGCGCTAACAATAATCACATAATTCGAATCAACCTGGATGTAAATACTTATTCATTAGTCAAGTAAGTATAATTATTTGTTGTTAAAGTGAATAAATAGTTAATAATATGGTATACCACAAAAGAAAACATATTTCTTCATTTAAATACTATATGCTATATGCAGCGTATGAAGTATTCAATCATTCATAACGTGTTCATTTATTTATTATGTGTCACGAACATTATAAAACATTACATATCGCACGACACAAACAAAAAGTTACTATCTTCAAAAATCACGTTTGAGTAATCGCGTTTTGAAAGTTAGAAAATTCATTGCTGCATAACTAAAGGTTCAAATGTCCTAATTTATACCTAGATTTAAGGGTACATTCTCCTAGTTAATGTTGAGTAAGTTTAGTGAGTGTAGTAGTTTTACTTTTATTAGAACTTGTATAAGATTAGGTGAAGATGATATTGTTTAACCAGTTCTATATGCAATCATAGACTAAAACATGCAGATGTTCCATAACCAAACCGCTTGTTGGTAAGTGTTTTAATTTGTTTAATTGTTCTATAACCAGTTCGATATTTTTCAATATTGACTTTATGCTATTTATTTTTATTATATAATATCAACTAGTATTTGTCAATGTTCAGAATATATAACGATGTGCGTATTTGAACTTAAGTAAACGCATAACAATTCATTTTCTTTTCTACTTTATTTTATTCATTTATTTAACTATTAATAAATGATGAAATAGACTGAATTCTAACGAAGTATTGTAGGTACAAAAGCTGTGTCCCTCTGCGATGTAAAATCTATAGGAACGTCCGCCATGTTGTTTATCAATATTTGAACTTTTTTTTTCCATTAACCTTTTTCTCTATCGGTAGAATATAATTATGTCAATGGAAATAATGAAATTTTATGTGTCTATTCCTAAAGTACTAATACTTTGGATCAAATTTTGTATTTAGATATTATTTTACTTTGTAAGTTTACCAAGATAGGTGATTTTTCTTTTGTAAGCCACCAAGCAAAGCTCGGTTACTTAGATTATAATTAATGTTTCACTAACTTTCAAAAGTTACGGCGCTCCTTATCAAATATTCATTCCATTATATTATATTTTAATTATAATGAAGGCACAATTAGGATTTATATTTAGGCAAAACAACGTTGAATAATTATACGTAAGTGGCACAATTATATATTTGTATAGTAATGACCCTGTTCGAACGTGTAATTATTTGGTAATTGTTCTTAGAATGGCTTAGTAATTAAAACACGTATTATATTATTTATAAACTATAATTAAAGGTCTTATTATTTAGATTTAATACATTTGAAAATGGTAACTAGCACTATAAATAATAGGAGGTGTAAAAAAAAAACTCCGCCTCAGAAATCAGAACCCTTGAACCAACTTTTATTATAAAAATGTAATACTATTTGCTGTTTACTTGCTATATCAGCATAAAAATAACAATAGCTGGTTACACTCAGGTTGTTAAATACCTAACTTTTGATTTCTTCTATTTTTCAATTACGTTTATACACAGCTAAATAAATGCTCATTAATATTCAATGACACCTTTATTGAACTACTGAACTATATTGTTTTTTTTTTCAACTATATTGGAACATCGTAAATACGCCCTACCCGAAATGTAAATATGTTACTAAGAAAATTTGCGATTTGAAAATAACACCTGAAATCCTTCTATTGTTTAGTAGACGCATATTTAATTATAATACGATTTTATCAGTTTATTTTTTGATAGCAATAATTATGTTAGCAGCTATTTACGATCATAACGATATAGATAATATTACTTATAAAATATTTTTTAACTTTTATTCCTTATATTTGCTTTTACAATGTAATTTTAATGTTTTACTATGTTACAGAATGATTGTGTACGTAGTTGTAAACATAATTACGTTATCGTAGACTTTATGATTCAACACGTAGATAAATCACATGTTGATGTTAATTACAGTCGTAGGTGTTACTACCCCGAAGCGTTATTCAATCCGTGTAATATCGATTTAATAGTACATATTTTCGTTGATTCTATTGTTTGGAGGCATGACTAGATTACGTTTATTGTTTGAACTAATGCAAGTAATTCATGTCTTATGATATGCAGTCGACCCGATGTAAAGATGTCACGACACAATATATTAATTACGAATACTTAATAGAATGCTTGTAAAAATAGAATAAAAAAAGAATAATTTTACTATCTTTTCAAAATAATATTTTTAATTATGCTAATTAGGATATCGCGTTCCATTATAATATCAGCATGGTAAAAACTATCAGAAAATTAATGCCCACAAACATTTAACTTTTTAGAAGTTACAATTTAGAAATTGAATACATAAACAAAATATGTCCTAAGTCCTTATTATGTTGGATGACATTATAAAGAGCCTAATGAATTTAAATAAAGCGAAAGTGGCAAAGGTAGAGAAATTTGGTACTCTATTCTGTATGTCTACTCCAATAGGGACATGGCTTGATCATAAATATATCAAATTTATTGTAAGGATAACAAATGTGTCTGATTATTCTCAGAGATTATTTAATATATGCAACGAAATAACTGTTGTTATGTAGTATGCATATTATTTCGTAACAAGATTTAAAAATTATGATAAATTTAATGAATACCAATGTATCAGTTACAAAACCAACCAAATTCGTTTTACGATCTAATACTGTGAGGCTCCTAGAATCCCCGCTGCGATTGGCATAGTAACATCAGAAACCCTTTCCTCCGTTATTACAATGAAAAATATCAAATTACAATTAGGCGAAATTATATATTTTCTTTGGTTCGGATATGATTATTAATTAAAATAACTACGCTTGTGGGATCGCTGTTACGACAGTTAAATTGGACGATGGTTTCGTTTGCAAAAGTTGATTTTCCACTAATAAGCACATATTTATTAAAAACTTGCAGTGCCCGCGACTCTGAACACGTCTATTACGCAGTAATTATTTTCATCCAGTAATTTTATTTGTAGTAATATAATTTGACATTTTATAACCTATCTATTACCTATCTTCCCGTGTATAATTTTCATTAAAATCGTTGAAAAATTCATATATATTTTTTACAACTTTTAAAAGTATCAATACTAATATATATATTTATATATATATATATATATAGCATAGCCTATTAGTTGACCAATGACAAAGACTCCAGTGTTTTTTTTAATAATTGGTCTAGCCGTTTTTGAGTTAAATCCGGACATATAATCAGACAGTGAAAAATTTTTAAGGGCATATTCATGATCACTGTCTTTTATATAAGATATCAATAAGGAAATTTGGAAAAAATATATGTACAGACACAAGTACAAATATTATAATAAGAAGGTTGAACTCGTGCAAAGATTTATTGGGAAGGCATTAAATTTCCAGCATATAGCTTATAATAAAAATTTGCCAAGTGGGTGTCGGGCCACGCGCAGTGTGGGGTTTCGTAGTTGCTTGTCACAATATGCAGATTTGGAGACAGAGGTTTTAAGTAATTTCAATGGAATTTGTACGAAACTACATTTCCAAGTATATTTTATAAGTTAATTAATACTCGTTAACTTGTAAAGCCTACTTATCTCTGATGGTTTTTCTTTTAATTTCATTATATATACTACTACAATAAATTTAACTTAACCCAACACGATATTTTACTACTTTGTCGGTGAAATTATTATTTATTATGTTTACCCATACCAAATTACAGCTGTCTATTACTAAGAATCGCTGAGCTAAGCCGCGGACAGACAGACGGACATAGCGAAACTATAACGGTTCCTTGATGACTTCGGAACCCCAAAAACTTGCTTTGCCGGAACACACCGATAGGTTATCGAAAACGAATTTTCAACTTGAAAATGTCTATAATTTTTTTTAAATATATTTTATAGGTTTCGGAGCGTGATCACAATCTCACTTCATGTTAGAGACGATGATGTGACCTAATATGGTAGCGTACTAAGCCTAGAGAGTGACAGGCTCCCTAGTGCAGCAGCCATGACTGACTTACAGGCACTTTGTGCAATATTTTCAACTCTTGAGGGTGGCTTGTTAGGCGGTCATTAGAAAAAGCAATACTTCACTGAGAGCTAAGACTCGTTACACGTTGTTTCCGGATTAGTCACTATACATTTAGTCGCCGTGAGGCATCCAGTCCGGCATGATAGCCACGGCCGGTGATGTATTGTCAATCTATCGGGGTTCACCATAATTTTTGTACTGTACTGTGTTTACTAACATGCCAAATTTGTTGAAAAAAACTTTGCATGTAGGTACACTTCTTCGTATTACATTTCGTTTTGCAATTATATCTTTAAAGCGGCACTTTATCCACTTAACCAAAAGATCTTGGGTAAAGAATTGTAATTAACCGGGGTAAACCTAGATTAAAATTTTTATTGGCATTAACCCATAACATATATCGACTACACAAGTCATGATTAGACGCAAAAGGCCAGAACAAAATAAAACAATTGTCAAATATAATTTAAGAATAAATAAGTAGGGAAGTTTGTTCACAACAAAGACGCGATGTTACACGTTCAGGACAACTCGTGGAGTTGTGTATATTGTGGAAAATGTACAAATTGAATCCGGAAAGTGTCAAAACGTATTGTAAAGGAGTAATTAAAAGTTATAACATGATACACCGGGTTTCACAAAGTAAAGGGAGTAGAACAAGTTTTTTGTATTTATAACGCCGGAAATAGGACGAGGCTTTAATTTCACAACTCGATTTAATATTCAAAAGAAACGGATTCCTTTTGTTGTTTCTTTTTTGGTCTTTCTTTTATTTTTTTTACAAATGCCATTGTGTTTTCTTTTGGTACTTAGGTTAACTGAAGTTTTGAATATTTTTGTAGATGATTCCGACATTTTAATTTAGATTGTAAAGTATTATTACTTAAAAGCGAAGATTTCAGAGAGATTTGGGATCCAAATAGGTCAGAATGTTAAAGGTTGGACATATTAGAACAAAACCGACAAAAAATAATAAAGATATTTATTTTTAATTTTTACAAGGATGGGCCGGACCGCTTTGTATGGGACTCCACGAACGTTGATTCTATCTTCCAGACCTATCTTCTAGTTACTTCCTTGAGAGCTGGCACAGCCTTAGTGGAGGGACTCAAGCGGAGCAAATATGTGGCCCTTGGTAGTGACTACATATTTGTGTTGTTTGGAGTCGAAACCCTAGGACCGTGAAGGCCGAGTGTACATAGCCTTTTCAAAGAACTCTCGAGTCGACCGGTTGGCGTATCTTATTACCAAATATCTGGCCAATACCTTGGTCAGCGAGGCAATGTAGCCAGCCTTCTGGGTACATTTCCTTCTATTTACGAGTTGGATGGTATCGACGAAATACATATTAACTTACTGTTACTGTTTATATAAGTTGATTAAATATCCCTCATCAAGATATATGTACATATTTTTCTTCTAATAGTTCGCTAGAAGTTAGATGGATGTTAAAAAAAGGTCTCCGCATTAATAAACACCACTATGAATCGTGTAATGAACATTTAAATAACGTATTAAATGTTGAAATATATTAGCTAAGCCGTTGCCCCTTTCTCGTATGTAAACAAAGCATTATGATGCATAATTAAGCACTCATATATGTAGCTATGGAAGGCTTGTGTCCGAGTGCGAAGGGTCGACGAAATATGAAAAATTAATGGAGGGCAGGCGTTTGCTTATGTTATGGATGGTCGTATGGACGACGCCCGAGAGGCATGTTACGATGGGAATATCACTGAATGTACATTTATTACGTCACTGACTGACGTACACGTCACGTATTCTGTTCTTATTAGTTTTTTTTTATCAGGGCAAAGTGGCGGTACTGTAAATAAAATACAATGCAGAAATATCAGCGATCAATGAAACGTCAGCAGTCTATTCTAATGAAGCAATGATGGCTCAGTGGTAGTATGTACGGACTTCGCGTCGATGGACGTGAGTTCAAATCCCTGCAATAAGCCTGAGCTTTCAGTGAAGGAAAACATCGTGATGAAACCATAGTATGGTATTAGAGCTTTTTCTAATACCCGCAAGGCTGACCCACACTCAAGTTGAAATTCTGTCGCCAAGCACCAATAGGTATGTTCCGGCAGGTGCACTTATGAGCCATTTTTCCACTAAGGCTTAGCGTACTACCATTTTGGGCCACATCGTCACTTAAGACTGGTGAGATTGTGGCGACATAGCTAAACCTATAACATTAAAAAAAAACTATTGCCATTTGTCGCTGTCATGCCGGCCTGCGAGATTTGTCTATCTTTAGTAACTGAAACAGTTGATAGATATGTTATTGAAAACGGCCGTAAGTGTGCCACTATGGATATACACTACTTATTTTGGTTGTTTAAGATTGATTTTAGAATATCCATATTTTTGAATTATGCTTATAATAAAGGTTTTCGTACGAGTGATCACATATGTACTTAATCTTGAATGAATCGACTGATGTCTGACGACATAACGACCTTGCGTAATAAAGAGGATGACCTAGGTGAATAATAGAGGAATACTTACTGTACGAGTAACATATTAAAATTTATGAACAAATGACCTAAAAATTAAAAATTAATTAAAATTGTACAATTTAAATAGTTTAAAAAACTAAAAACAGGCTTTAAGTACGGCACTAAAAATTATAAAACTTTTTGTCATAATAACATCTCGTTACCAAGCCCAATCTATTTGACTTGTCAAAACGAATTCTATGAGCCTAAAGTCGACGTGTTTGCTAGTAACCACTGAATATTTCCACTATCTACCTCCAGGCTCCATCACCAGATCCTCGTTACCAAGCTCAATCTATTGGACTTGTCAAAACAAATCATATGAGCCCAAACTCGAGGGGTTTATTAGTAACCACTGACGTGTTCCACTATTTACCTTCTGGCTCCATCATCATATGAGCTCGAAGATGCCCTAATTATAGTGTTGTCATCCGAACTACACATGCATACAAAGATTCATTTCGATATGACAATTAGAAGTAGGTTAAAATTGAGTTCTAAGATTCGATTACATTGTTTGTTAGTTAGTTAGTTACAAGCTAATAAGCGTGTTAATAAATCATGGTGACAATGTTATATTCTCTTCATATTCATGTATGTCTACACTATATTTAATTTATACTAATATGTAAAACTCAATTGATTGTTTTTTTGAACGCGCTAAACTCTGGAACTACTTATTGAGAAAGATTATATGCTATATAACTTCAAATTACGACTATAAGGAGCGAAGTAATTACCATTATTGTGAAGCAATCTGGAAAGCCGTAGGCAAGTACGGAAAAACGCTGGTACACAGGTGCAAACGAAGTGGCGCGCTGGAAAGTAGGCCGAATAATTGAATACGGGTGAAACCGTGAGACACACCTAGTATGTTATACAAGTGTATGGTCATTGGTCACACTTGAAAGTTAAATTTGTTGTAGAAGTCGAATATATCGTGGAATCTATTATGAAAACAAAGTCCTCCGCTGTCTGTCTGTCTGAACGCGATAAACTCAAAAACTAGCGAACGGATTTTCGTAAGGTTTTCATCAATGGACGAAGTGATTCATGAGGAAGTGTTTAAATGTATAATTCATTACGGTTTTGTATAAATTGGCTGAAATATAACTATGATTATTTAAAATGTCGGAAAAAATCATGCCGGCTGAGATGGTGATATAAATGATACCTCATGGTGGTAGGGTATTTTCTAATGCCCGCCTGGCTAGCTACCACCCTCAAGTTGAAAATCTGCCGCCAAGCACCAATAGGTGTGTTCCGGCAGCTGCACTTGAGAGCCAGTCTTCCACTAGGTTTAGCGTGTTACCATCTTGGGACACATCGTCACTTAACATCAGGTGAGATTGTGGCCACTACACCAAACCAATAACGATAAAAAAAAGCTTTACAGACGTGCGCCGCGTAAACCCATAAATAGAGTTATATGCACTCTGCTACTCGTGTGAAGCCGGGGCGGGTTCCTATTAGTACATGAGTCCCTTTTATTTATTTTTATTGAAATTTAATTTACAACTACCGCAGCGAGGTGGTGAATAGCTTGCTAAAACATTCTTTTTATATCGTCTCTATATTTTTGTCATTGTGTGAGCGTACAGTTTTACTGTATAATTAAACAAAAGTGATTTTCCAACACAAACGATCTTCTTGTTTTATGGTTTCACATTTATCTTGTTTGTTTTACTTTGCGAAGGGGAAGATTTTATGTGAGACGTTGTTTGCACTTGTGCTTGTGTTTACTTTTGTGAACGGCGTGAAAGCTTTGCAAAGCGAACTACGAGGAAGGAGTCTTAAGAAATAAACGATATTTTTCGAAATAAATTTTTACTTTACTTTAGGTTACTGATTATAACTATTCGGCGAATACGGCAACAGGTCTCGGGGATTACATGTGATCTAAATAAAAAACGCGGCATTACGTAACCATTGAACAAATAAAACAGAAATTAAGGTTAAAGTTGACTTTAGTAGAAATCCAGTTATGAAATTACTTCATATATAATTTTAAAGCCACTATTTCAACGCTTAGTAATAATGTTAGGGTCATTTATCACAAGATAACGATCAACTCTGTATAGTCATTGTACAATGACGTAACATTTTTTGTATGGCGTTTCCGATCAAGCGACTAACAGAAAAAAAAGATTAGATTATTTAAAAAAAACCAACAAGTTACGCTGTGATTCGATGTAATAGACTAAATGTGGGACATTTGCCAAACATTTTGAAATAATTGAATATTTTCAAAATATATATTGTAACAGATTTTTCTTTGTAATGGAAATCAAGTCTATTAGCTACTTTTTGGTTGATATTAATTGAATATAACTATCACATTATATTTTTAAAATAAACAAATTCCAAGTACCTACTAGTTTTGAGGATAGATGCCCATTATATGGGTTAGATGCCTCGATCTTTTATCTCAATTAGAAGTCCCGGATAGGCTAGTACATATAGTCTGCTATTACCTAAACGAGCACACCTTCCACTACCGAGTGGAAGGAGTACTCCCCACTGCCCACCCTATACGCTCAGGCGTCCCGCAAGGTTCCATTCTGGCGCCTTGCCTTTTCAATCTGTACGTCAGCGACCTCCCGAAACCCCCCGGGTTCGAGGTAGGGCTCTACGCTGACGACGCAGTCATGTACGCGTCAAACAGACACAGAAAAAATGTCGCCTGCGCAGTCCATCGTGCCGTAACCACCCTCGGGGAGTGGTTTCGAACGTTGCGAATAGCTATTAATCCTGTAAAGAGCGCCGTGATTATGTTCGAACCGCGTATATGTAGTTTACCACGCTTGCTAAGACTCCTCTCGCTATTTGGTAGGAACATCTCTTGGGCCACCAAGAATAAATATCTGGGTGTCACCCTCGACTCGAAGCTTAACTTAAACGCACATGTTACTATAGTCCGGAATAGGGCCGTCTGGATCCTTTCCCGCTTGCGACCCTTGCTCAGTTCAGTATGCAAAATGTCCCTAAGACATAAGCTTACACTGTACAAGATGTGCGTCCGATCTTGACATATAGCTGCGCCGCGTTCACACATATGTCCAAACATAACTTTGCCCTCATGCAAAGAGTCCAAAATTGGTTTCTCCGCCGCCTTTTTGACCCTCCAACCTTCGTTAGGAACATGGACCTCCACAGGGATATGAAGCTCCCCTTCGATAGAAGCCTATGTGAAATAAACGCCATACGTGAAATCTCTTTGTCGATCCCAATGACGACATAGAGAAAGCAAACAAATTTTTCGCGTCCGCTCCCGTAACACATACGTGCTCGCGCCCACGCCCTCGAAATCACCGTTCTCTCCACAGGGGACGTACTTCGCTCCCGCACACCCGTCACGACCTTTCCGGCAACTCAAGCCTAGGTCCGATCCATCGGTATAGAGCCCTTGAGCCAAGCAGGCGGTCGCGCGATACAGTGACTCTACATTCACTAGCTTTCACAAACACACATGACACTGCATTATACACACATGCACACCTCATAGGTACATAGGTTCTGTAAGGGACCTTTTTTGCCTAGTTAGTTAGACAAAAAAATTCTGACCACTAAATACACATACAGATGTTCCTTCCCTCCTCCCAGGGGTAAAAAACATGTATATATGTATAGTTAGTTTAGATAGAATGATAGGGAATTGGCCAGATTGCGACTTATTTGCATACGCGCAACAGTCCGAGCCGAAGTTCGGCCACTTTGGCACCCTCGGATGTTGTTGCAAAGCTTTCGTAGCTGAGTGCCTTAAGCGCTCGCCCCTAAGACCGGTAAAGCTGTAAAAGCCGTAAAGGCTCCAGGGCCCCTAAGGCTAGCATTAGAGTCAGTTCGAAAAAAAAACTTTTTAGGTGATCAATACATGTTATTTTAATCTGTATGAATGATACATTGCATTTACTTATACTGTGAAAAACATTCTGTTCTCAGTGGAATTTTATATCAATGAGACATTTTGTTGGTCCCAAAAACATTTTTTAACATTTTACCTAAAATAGCCATTAAATTTCCATTCAGTACTTAAACGAACTTTGGTATGTCTAACATAGGACTTTTAAAACCAAAAATTGGTTAAAACCCATGCAAGCTTAAGCTAAAACCATGTAGGATACATACCCCTAAGGGCATTTATACTCACAAAATAGAGGCGTCTATCCTTTTCGTTAGGTACAGATGTCTCCTTTTTTAAAACAAAATACAATAAATAAAGTTGTGAAACATTTAGCTATGAGTGATATTGAAACTATACATTGCAATTCAAATTAAATATAACCAATTAACATTACAGAATGAAAAGTTAAATGCTTCCGTAAAACCGTTACATTCGAGTTTCGTATTGGTCGTAGGCAAAATCATCGAATTTTATCGATAAACACAAACACATTCCAGACAGCGAGGTTAGTACTCGCACATTTGGAGGACGAGATCTTTACTTTCTTTATAGGTATTAACTATGATCCTATTATGTTTACAAGGCTCAGTATAAATAACGGGACATCTGCCCTCCTAGGGCAACTATCCTACATTTACCCTATACAAAATAATTATATAATGTCTTATTTCTCCACGTACACACCCTCATTGTAAGCGATTAATCCCTAACTACTTACGAAGTTCTATGAGCCGCACTATGTGATATTTAGTTTAATATTCCTAGAAGCTTGTTTGTGCATTTCATAACAGCTCCTTAATGGGTGTCATCTGAAGAAGAGAGTAGTAGATTCATTACACTGTTTACGTACATTAAAATAAAATTAAGAGTTTGTATTAGTAATTATTGCATAATTTAGTAGGGAATCCGTAAGTTTGTTTATTTGATATTTAAAGACATTGATAAACGGCATTTCTTTGTAATATATATTAATAGGAAATTTGGAAAATAAAAGAAATAAAAAAATAGTTGGTTCTAAATATATTTCGAACGTTTAATTAATTACCTGTTTTAATTGCTCTTTCTCAGTTGAAGCTTATTTTTACCGAATGACTTGGGGCCGCTTGAGCAGGTTTGAGGCTGTTTATTTGACGTCTTTGTTCTTCTTCCTTTTATAATAGACACACATGTGCTGGGTTTTGGATTCACAATTTTACGGTTTCTTGGCACGAACAAAGAAATTTGTTATGTTATATCTCTGTCGTAATGTGACGTTGTGGAAATGTTCCCGGCCAGTGTATTCCCTCCTGCCTATATAACATGGAGTTAATTAAACATTACGTGAAGAAATATTTATGTAGGTCGGCATGATAGCGACGATTGGTAATGGATTGTAGATTTCTCGCTGGTCGCCGATATTGTTGGATTGCACTGTGCTTACTATTAGGTAAAATGCCATCACTTTCATGCACTACTATAAAAAAAACAATGGAATTAAGCCGTTATTCACATGATACTAATTCACTGGAGAAGTATTGCCGATATATTGAAAAAAATATCTATAGTAGATCTCTAACTTGTATAGTACTAGCTGTGCCCGCGGCTCCGCTTGTATTAACTACAGAATGCCTTCAATAGATCCCACATGCGAATCGTGGTGAAGAACAGAAACGGTCAGACAGACAGAGAGACGTTGAGTTTTATAATATGTATAGAAAATATAGATAATACATACTTATAAGTATATAACGCTTGAAATGGTTTTCATGAGTTGGAAATCACGATTAACCTGACAGGAAATGTTCCCTATTGACGTTCCAGGTGTTTGTATTCCCACGGTGTTCTTCCTTCGTTAACGTATAATGAATCCGCACTAAACATATAATATGAACGTCTAGTAAAAGGTTAATATATAACTGTTTTTAATACAACTAAGGCGGCAAATGTTTGAAGCAATGATGGCTCAGTGGTAGCATGTACGGACATCGCGTCTATCGACGTGAGTTCGAATCCCTGAGATGAGCCTGAGCTTTCGGTGAAGGAAAACATCGTGATGTAACAATAGCATGGTGGTAGGGCTTTTTCAAATCCCCGCCTGGCTAGCTACCATCCTCAAGTTGAAAATCTGTCACCAAGCACCAATAGGTGTGTTCCGGCAGCTGCACTTGAGAGCCAGTCTTATGATTGTAAGTGGTTATCGTAGCCATGGCCGCTCGTAACATCAGTGGTATTACTAACACGTTGCCGACTTTGAACCCTCTTCCTCAAGAAGACCTGGAAAACCTAATAACCGTAGGAACACAATACAAGGTTGTTTGACTGTGACACGTGACACAACGTGACACCACTCAGGCTGCCCCAAGTAGAGATCACATCCTAAGAGATCACTCTGCGCCTTACGTATCTTCAAACTCTACTGTTTTCTATATAGGTAATTATTTATAAGCGTTTGTCCTTATAGCCTTAACGCTTATAGCCTTATTTATTTAATTTCTCTTGAATCACAGAATACGCGTGGAAATAACTTACAAAGACTAATTGTTCTAATGCGAAGATATTGCTCTTTATTAAATACATAGTATCCGGTATGCTCTGATCTGATTAATTGAGAACTGACCAAATTTTATATCGTTATTAGATCTCGAGGCCACAACTGTCAAGACGAGAGAAGGAGAATCTGAAGTAGTTTGGATATAAATTTAACAATATTCCGACCCGACACACACATAATTGTAAGTTCAATAAGGGGTACTTTATAAAGTATTATCAATAACAATCAAGGATTAGCAAATAAAAAGATTGTGTGAAAAAGTTATACTTCTTTGGCGTAACAAAACAAAAATAACTCCAAGTATTAAATCCCGCGTACCAACAACATAATTAACTTACTCATCAATTATAATAATATTAAATTTAATTAAAATAACGTTTATTTATTGAGCCTTAAATTATTTTTACAACATAAACAAAAATAAAAGTCGATCCACATTACTATCATTGATGACTGACTAAATTTATCATGACGCATTTCCGTTATATGATTCGCGTGCAGCTGTCAATACCTCTACTAAAATGCGCCAAAATGGTTAAAATTAACAAATTAAAATCTTAATTTTTATTTATAGAATTAGATATACTGTTTTTTTAATACATAGGTTGCAAACAGGGATACGGCCTGCCTGATGGTAAGCGGCTACCGTAGCCTATGAACGCATGCAATACCATAGGTATCACAAGCGCGTTGCCGACCTTGAACCCTAACCCAAGGAGCTCTTGAAACCGTACTTACCGCAGAAACACAACACTAGGCTGCGATCTTCTGTAGGGTGGAGGTATTCCACCAGTCGGGCTGCCCCAAGTAGAGAGGAATCTCCAAAGGAATTTATCTGTACCCTACCTCTCTTTTTTTCGGATAGTTGTAATTATTGTAAATATACAAATACCTAAAAACGTCGATTGAATATAATAAAAAAACATAATCAAATCAAATGCCTTTAATTCAGTTAAGTATTTCAGCAGTATAATTCTTTTCTTGCTTATTCCGTTTTCCAGTATATTTTGCTAAGTCCAATAATAAGTAATAGTTTCCCAATAGTTCACTGTTATTTCTTAATAAAACGAAGGGCCGCATCAATAGACTATTATCGTTTATCGAAATAACGTGATGTAGAGCCATAAAACCTTTCGAACTTTCTCCTAAATGTGTAAAGTAAGATATCGGTTATTTTACCGTATTAAGGAAACATTGTGTATTTTTATACATAATAATTTGAGTCTCGTGATTATATGGAGTCCCTCATTTACTGCATCGAATAATTCATAAATAAAAATTATGAAAGTACTGTTTTGTTTAACCGCACTGGAGTTAACGCCGGACTATTAGTTGTTGTATTAATTTTTTACGGGTTAAAGTTTTAATTTATTTTTATATCCCAACAAGTTTTTGTTTAGCTAACAAGTTTTCATCGTAATTTTCATTAAAAAAATGGTTTTATGAAATCACGACGCAAGTTAAAATAGTAAAAAATAAAATATAAATGGTTGGTTTTATAAAACCACGATGAAAGTGAAAATTTAAAAATAAAATAACAATAATAATAAAATAAGAATAATAATGAAAATTTAAAAAACTAAAAGCAATATTTACTTAAATCTTTGAATCTTTGTCAACTTCAATTATTCTATCAATTTCATCAATACTTCATCTTCTCCTCGAGTCTTACAGTTCCTTACTCCACATGCATGAACGAACAATTTTGGGACGATAGAATAAAAGGTTTACTTTAAAATACAATATTAAACAAAGTACATATCAAATTGTTTTGTAAATGAATTAAGGAATGCATCTATATTCCTACAGCTATAATTAAAGACATTTCCATGGGACTTGGTACCCGTTAGTTCTCTGCTCTAGTAACTACTCCGAACTACTACTCAGACTACCCCGAACGTCGTTTCTACCGAACCCGTTTTTCACATTTATGTTTTTATTGCAAGATCATTCCTTTTTTGAAAAGCTCATGTAAAAATGTTGAAGAATACAAACTAATGTCCATTGCTTGAAGCGATTTAGAGATTGTTTACAACCCACATGTCCGGTAAAAAAAATGTCATGTGGAAGGAGACCTTAGTGTATGTAATTTTGAAATATCCCTCAATTTACGTAGACTTGTAATTGTATATATCTTGAGCACCCCTCAATTTATGTCGAGCCTACAAAACCTGATGATGCTTGTCATGTATTCAGCTGAGCGAAGCTCATCGGAATAATTAGTACGCGAGAGTAGAAAGTAGTGCAATAATATATTTAGCTGAGGGTGTCAGCAGTTTCAAGAGTGCCGGCGTGGTTTCTGATTCTATTCTTGTTATATACAGGTTAGGTTCTTAACCGTTGTATCCGTTCTATCTTAACCGTTGTAGCTACAGGAGACTTTTTTTAGACTTAATTTTTTGAGACCTGCATTCACAGTTTTTTACCCTTACCATCTTGTATACTACTATAAAGACAAAAATGCTTATTGTGGGTGATCCTTAGAAGATAGACATATTATGGTATCGCAGATTTTTTGTAGGTTTTTTTAAGATCTACAACTGTGCAGTATATTAATTAAATATATCTCTTATGGCTAATTCAGCGTATAAAATCACCCCAAAAGCGTTTTATTTTCCGAATTGATTCACCATTATCGTAACTGCTTATTTTTTATGTTACTTTATGTACCAAAATGCATGCCATAATTTGGCCAGATAACATATCTATGAATTAAAAGAACAAACAAGTATATCGGATTGGTGGTTTTCGCGTGAAAATAACATAAACGGACAGACAAACAGAGAGACGTTGAGTTTTATAATAAGTATAGAAGATATAGATATACACTTGTTTCTATCACTGTAAATACTATGCAGGTTATATGTGTACTGGTTTCTCAAAAGGAAGTCGGCGGAAATCGTCATATTAGAACGCTTTGTCATTGATACCTGTAAATACTTAGGTACTAACAAAAATGGCTGTGAGGTAGGATACGCAAATTGTGTGTAGGTGTAACACTCGCCTTAGTGGGAAAAACACATCAACATAGTAACGTGGTAGTTACAGATATGTAGTAGAGTAGTATTCGATCGCTTTGGTATAAAAATATTACACCTATTGTCATTATCGCCTGGGCATTTTCCCTTAAAACAGACGCATACGTTTGTATGTACTAAAATATTCATAAACTGTTTTTTTTTTAAACAGCTTAATGTTTCTACAATAGACTAACATAAATTCCTCAAAGTACTTATTGATTTCATTCTATAACCTTATCTATATTATAATATAATAAAGCGGTTTTTTGTTTGTTTAAACACGCTAATCTTTGAAACTACCAGTCAGATTCGAAAAATTCCTTTTGTATATGATAGCTAGATTGACGACAAATAGTTTAGGCTATCTAGCATTAGGCTAGCTAAGAGGTATCTTAGCTAGCCTAAATATTGATTTATGTTAAGTAAGTCGGAAGAAATAGTGCACCCGAACTGCTTTATCCGCGTGTGCTGGCGTAATGGTTGACTTAGTGGCACGCTTACGATAGTCGTCTTCTGGGATCAGTGTCCAAGAATCTAGCGGAGTGAAATGACTTACCCGATTGGGTCGACCACCGTACACATGGTGATAAGCCCGTTACAAATACTGTCTTTTGGTTTATCGCATTCGGAATTAGCCAGTGTATATCCACCTGAGAGGGTCGAAGGCCGGCATAATCTTCGCATGACCGCGAAGATTAGCGATAGATTGCCGATTGATTGCGCTCGCGTTGACTACAGAATGCTGTCTATCGGGCACACTCGCGAATCGTTTCCCATTTTTCCGATATATTTTTATTTGCGCGGAACCCTAATCCTTTTTCTAAAATAAATCTAACGTAAGTTACTTCTTATAACATCAGCTATCTGCCAGTGAAATTCCTGTCAAAATCAGTCCAACGGTTTTGGTTATTACCCGGAACAAAAAGACAGATAGACAAAAATATTAAAATTGTGTTTTTGTTGTTGTGTATACAGTATATACTTTCATATGCATTTAGGAAAAGGCTGTTATTTATATATTAGAAACAGACACATCAATTTCATTTATTTGTATAGATTGTGCTACCATTAGCTATAGTGACGTCACTTTGCCGTGCTACTTTAAAAAAACATAAAGAAGTCAATATAAGGAGACTTGAGCAATAACATTTTATTAAAATATTTATTATACTATAAGAAACAATACAAAACAAATAAATAATTCGCTAAAACTCGTTAATATAATGTTCGTTTTCATAAAATAAACGGAATAATATATATATAAAAAGAAAACATTTCCCAACGATGTACCGTTCTTATTTCAACGGAGCCATATTACCTCCAGCATTAAGCTACGGGCCGTATCGGATAATTTTAGAGATGTAGAGCAGAGGGTGAGTATCGATCCGACGGCGGCGCGGCGCAGCGGTTGTGTGCTACGACGTAAATGGTCTACGGTTCTACGAGCCACACGGGGTTACATTGTTTTCATATCCTTAGCGTAACCACAAGCGTAGCTTTAGCTTTCAGTGGGGTCCTAAAATGCTAAAGGTAAACTAGTTTTTGCCCCAGACTTCACATCGTATAAAGCAGAATAAAATCAATTCTTTGTAAATTATATATTAGTTACAACAAACGTGTTATTAGTAAACAAGCGGTGCACGCGTTTATTACGCAGTAATTATTTTCGTATCGTAATTTTATTTTTACCTATATTCTTGACAAATCATTCGGCCTGTCAATTGTGAAATGATTCGTACTTCCCGTGTACAAAATTTCGTCAAAATCGGTTGAGATTTAATTCAATTGTATTTTTTTTTTACGATTTCTAAAAGTAGGTATTATTGACAATTCTTATGGCCTATCAATTATGGAACGACGTAAGTATGCCTTTCGTCTACAATTTTATATCAAAATCGGTTAGAATTAATAAAAGTTTAATTTTATGTACTACTTATTTATATTTCTAAAAGTATTATTGACAGTTATTCTAATAGCCTATCATTATTTTTATCAATTACATACGCATCCGTGTACAAAATTTCATAAAAATCGATGAGTTATATCCGGACATACAAAAAGACGCAAAAAATATTTTTTCATTTAATAATTGTGATCAGTGTCTTTGCAAGAAATTTAAAAATAAATGTATATACTGAGATTTATTAATATAGATATGTGACATGCACACAAAAGATATTAGCGGCGAATATTAGCGTTTCGACTTAGACTAAGGGGGATCCGACCTCCTCTAAACATCTCTCTTAGACGTTAAAGTTAGACGTTTTAATAAGGGATATATTTGGCCAAGTACCTACAGGTGTGTTCCGGCAGCTGCACAGCCCTCCCCCCTCCCACAAGCCTAGCATTTCACCATATTGGATCACATCGTCATTTAACCTCATGTGAGATAGTGGTCATAACGCTTTTTTTATATGTTGTATATATAGATTTAGCGTTTAAGATGATTCATGTTACAAAGGGCCGGGCCGAGACGTCTTCGGTCTGGTGAACATGAATTATCCTTTAGTCTATATTCTCGCTTGATGTTAAGCATGGTGACAGATTGAGTACGGTAGTTAGGAAAATGTCCTTCCACCTACTATTAGCTTCCTTTATCAAAGCCCAGGCTTAGGATAAGATTTAAACGTTCGTCTATAGACGCCTGAATGTTTTTTTTATTTTTTAAACTGGATACGCTATTGGTCTGAAGGTCCTCAACAGCTTCACCGGGCTTTTCGTCTAAATTCATTATCAATAGAATATCGAGTTCACCGACTTGGTATTTGATAAACGTTCAAAAACGACACGTGAGACGATCCATCGACAAGCTCCCTCGCACAATGACACGGACATAAACGGAGATGAGCGATCAAATGATTATGATATCATCGAATGAAGGGGCCTGGTCAGTCGAGCCGCGTTCTGCGCACAACCCGTCTTATTTTTAATATCGTTCATATCCTCACATTTATCCTACAGTGCGTTTTCTTTTAAAATATTGTTATACTTTGAGACAAAATTATTTTTACACGAGATGATAGTGATTGACATGAATGAACTCTATTGTGATGTGATTGCAAATAGACATAAGTACTTGTATTGTTATTAAGTGAGAATAACTTCTGTTAAAGTGAAATATTCAAGTGTGGGAAACTTTGAAACTGGATGCGTGTGGTATTTATTTATTAGCGCTATTTATCAGGTACTATAGACATTTTCTTTATTTATTAAAGTACTAGTTGTGCCCCGCGGTTGCACCCGAGTATAATTTAAAAGAAATCACTGATTGATGACTTATAATACTTAAGTATAGACAATATTTTTATCGGGCGGCCAGGGTAATGCGTCACAACTCACACGACTCCTTCACCACTACACTTATAGTCATAGACCCGAGCAGAGTATTGAATTATGTATTTGAATTTTACATTATCTCCCAAACTATTCGTCCAAAGGCAAAGTTTATCTACCTACATGAAATTGTCTTGATGATGAAGTAATTTTCTTTCGTAAGGATTAATATGTCTAATACCAATGCTCATAAATCAATTTTTAATAAAACTCTGTCACAAAATACCTTATTGTGGCTTATGTATAAGAGATAGGTACATGGTATTACAGACTTTTTTTAGATTTACTAAGGAGCAATATTATTGTAGAACATTGTATTTACGTAAAACTAACCATTACACCAGCTCACGGGGATAAAGCAATTAGGGTGCGCTATTTATTACGACTTACTTAACAAAATCAATATTTAAGGCTAGAGAGATGTAGCCTAATTCTAATAACCTATACTATTCCTCGTTAATCTGGCTATCATATACATAAATAATTTTTAGAAGCCATCTGGTAGTTTCATAGATTAGCGTGTTTAAACAAACAAACAAAAAAGTTTTCCAAAAAAGTCTAAACTAGCTGTTGCTCACGGTTTTATGCATTTTAAATTTATTCACCTAAGCAACCAAATCTCACCGTACCGCTGCCATCGATGTTCTCTCACTTACCGTCCTTGCCTACACCTTTCCAGATTCTTTCACTCTCATGGTTACTGCTCCACTCCTTATGATCGTAGCGTGAAGTGACATAGCGTATAACCTTTCTCAATAACTATGTTATAATGCAAACGTAAAATTTTCTAATTTGACTGGGAGTTTTAGATTTTTGGAGCGTTAATAACAAAATAAAAATCAATAACATTAAACCAGTCTATAGCCATCAATTAGACTGAATGTAGTTTTCTACTAGTGAAAGAATATTTAGAATCGGATCATTATGAGAATACTTCCTGCAAAAATATTCACGAACTATTATAAAACGAAAATTTCATTAGTTATGACTACATCATAATACATTTATTATAACTTAGAAGCAACATATAGCGGCTAATAAATCATTAAAAACACATAAACACCGTACTTATGTATATACCTATTGTAAAAAGTTAATATAAAATTTATTTAGATTTGTTATCGAAAAAAGAGTGACTAATTTAATGATATTGAATTTTGTATCTGATAGAAAATAAATAAAAAAACGGGTTATTCATATATACAGTTATATATAGTATACAATAATTGGTATAGTTAATTATTTATATCAAACTAAAAAGAAGTTTTCTCTATAAAAACATTATTAACGAAATATGTATGCTTTTCATTTTAAGCTTCTAATATAATTTGAATAATTAAAAAGCATCTACCTAAAGTTTTAAAATCATTACTTAGTGTATTAATGTACCTTTGAAATTGTACTTTTAACCTGTATTTTAAATACCCCTTTATTATATATTTATTACGTATTAAAATATATATAATTATTTTAAAGATTCACTTTGTTATTTATTTAGTAGTAATAAATATTTAGTGTTCAACATGAACAGATACTAAATGTAATGCGTAAGTAAATTGTTAAATACACAACCACGATTCCGAACCTAGATATTTATAGTGCTTTGGCTCATACCAGGCATAAACCGAAAACGGGCATAAAGGCTAAAGAAAGCTTACTTGCTCATACATTTTGCCTTCTGTCGGGAATCGCAAATAGATATTTCGAGGCAGTAGTATGACGTAAGGCGTAGTATAGTATGGCGGTACTACCAACTACGTTATTTTATTTACTAGTGTATATAAATGAAACGTTTACGTCGATAAATCCAAAGATCTTGGAATCATATTCTTATCTCAATTTTATTGATTATGTAACAATAAAAATACTATTTATTTGGATTAATGCGTTTAACTTACTTGTACTAATGATTACCTAACTTAAGTATTTAATACTTGATTTTTTTTTTTGTTGTCATCAAGTATTAATTACTTTTACACGTTTTAGCTTACTAGCTGATCCGTGTAAATATATCGTACAAAACCTATATAGAAAGTAAGCAATCTTTTTTTAACGTTATAGTTTGGGCGTAGTAGCTCATCTGATGTTAAGTGACGATGTGGCCCAAGATGATAACACGCTAAGCCTAGTGGAAGACTGGTCTCAAGTGCAGCTGCCGGAAAACACCTATTGCTGCTTGGCGACAGATTTTCAACTTGAGGGTGGTAGCTAGCCAGGCGGGCATTAGTAAAAGCCCTACCATCATGCTATGGTTTCCTCATGATGTTTCCTTCACCGAAAGCTTAGGCTCATTGCAAGGATTCGAACTCACGTCAAACGACGCGAAGTCGTATACGCTACAACTGAGCCATCAAGCTAACAGCTTTTTTGTTAGTTAAACTGATTGTAATAGATGCAACTATTTCATGCATGTTAGTTGAATATATGACATTCCTAATGAATAATATATTTTAATCTTGTTTTTAACGAAAACATTAATTTTATACTATTTGTTTATTGCGAAAATAAGCTTTAAAATAATGTTTCAGTGATTAGTTTGTCTGAAGAATTAAGTAAGATATGGCTTTGCCTAGAAAAAAAAAATAATATATAGATTTTACATTTAGTTTAGCTAGGTGAATACTTTTTCTGCAACTATTTTATTGGGTACCTTGCCAGTTATTTTATAACGGCCATGCTTCTATTTAGGTATTTGAGAATTCTAGATGAAGGCTTGTCTTGGAAGTTGTTGCATATTCAGTAGGTTTTAGTAAATACACGAAAACTAGTAGCCTTCGGTAGCAAAGTCGATAAAATTTTCAGAACCGGAACGTCTATGTATTTGACATTAAAATACTTTACAGACCGACTTTTCTTATTCCTGTTAGAGTTAACATTATTGGTAGGTACTTGGTTTAGGAAGCTTGTTTATATTTTTTGTACCTCAAAAATAAAATACAACCACCACTATGTCAATATATAGTTCCGTATAGCACCATCTTTCTCAATGTAGTTAATAATGCCCTCCAGAGAAAATCAGCTATTTCTTGCAGAAAGACTTAACAACAATTTATCAGTTCTAAAGGTGCAGTACTTGTAGAAAAGTAATATTTCAATGAATTATTAGGTGTGTAATGTTAGACCGAAATAGTGATATTTTCATCGGTAGTCTCAGTCGATTCTTTAACTATACTTTACTGAATATGACATGAAGGGCAATAATCACGCCGAGCACGTACAAAAAAAAAACAAAGGTATATCGTTAAAGTAACAAAACGTTATTTATGCCAATGAATATGACATCTTGCCAAACACAGTATTCTAGGAAAACGAAAACACATAAATTTGAACTGAAACAAAGAAAGATATATAAACATTTATTACTTAGAAATAAACGTTGATTTTATGCGACAATAAAATACAGTTATATTATCGTTTTAATATATTTATTCATGTCGTTTGTGGGGGCTTTTCAAAGGAGCAAACATAAGAAACGTCCTCACAAAATATAATTCCAAATTGTTTGATAACAAATACACCGTATTATTAAACGAAATATGTTTTGACTTCTTCGAAGTCGAGACGCTATTCTTTTATACAAAAATAATTATTTCATTAATATTGAACATGTTATTAGAGAATATTAAATAGAATTGGCTTATAAGCGGTTTTGCTTGCTTGACGTTTGCTATTGGACTACTATTATTATTTCACTGTTTAGTAAGTTGTTTTTAATAATAACGCAGAAGAGTGACGTCACGGTACATGATAGTAAGCACAGAGCAATTTAAAAAAAAAGGCGGCAATCGCTTTGCAATCTATCCCAGGTCATCGCTGTCAGGCCGGCCTACACCTCTATCGGCACTGGCTGCTCCATAAACACGATAAACCAAAATAGGTGGTCACTATGATGGGTTGGTTTATCAATATCTACATTTTTTTTTACAACAAAAGTGGCAAACATTCGGACGGCTCGCCTGATAGTAAGCGGTTACCGTAGCCTATGGACGCTTGTAATACCATACTAACTCGTTACTGACCTTGAACCCTAGGGACCTTGAACCCTAAAGAACTCTGGAAACTCCACTCACCGCCGGAACACAGCACTAAGTTATTTGGCTGCGATGTCCTGTAGAGTGGAGGTATTTCACCAGTTAGACTGCCCCAAGAGGAGAGAAATCTCCAAAGAAATTTCTCTATGCCCTATCTCTCTTTTACTGGTGGAAACCTAGCCGGTGACAGATCCCTGCCACCCCGCATATCATCTCCCATAACATCTTCTCGTCCGAGATACCGCAATATCTCATATCGAAATTCTTTGACGATTGTGTTGCCAGTGATGATTTGTGGTGTATAAATGTTGACGCTAATTATGAGCCTCATAAAAAGTTTAAGGTCACTCAAATAGCAATGGAGAGGGCTATGGTCTGAGTTTCTCTACGTGATCGAATCAGATATAAGAACATCCGCACAAGAAATAAGAATCCAAGTCACCGGTATAGCCCTAAGAATTGCTGAACTCAAGTAGTAGTGAGCTGGGCACGTAGCTCTTAGAACGGATGGCTGATGGGACCGAAGAGTTCTCGAGTGACGACCTCGTAGCTCCGTCGACCTAGTGAAGATTGCGGAAAGCCATTGGATGGATTGGACCGGTCTTTGCTTATATCCAGCAGTCTAAAATGATGATGAAAATTATTTCGCCTACATTTTAAAATACGTACATTTTAAAAATTGTAAAATACGTATTACCCGTTCATAATCGACTTCATGCTATACAAAATTTCATGCCTTTAACTTCAAACGCTCTTACCTGTCAAATTCACTTATAACCAATTTATTTTAATAGGGTTTAGGGATCGAGGCAGAAAACCATGTCTTGACTTTTCCAATCTTGAATAAATTAGAATTAAATTGAAATAATAATGTCAGAATTAAGATATAAGGATATATTAAAAAGGGTCAATACACTATACTTAATTTGTATGTAAGTTGTATGTATTTTTTTATATTTGTAAGTTTTATTATGGACTAATGTGGATCAGGTGCGTGTGCGTAAGTCATCCTTAAGTCCTATATGACCTATAGACTCGATAGTTGTTAATTTTCTATAGAAATAATGTATACTTTAATCACTTTAGTTTAGACCTGTTCAACCTAATTTTCCCTTATTCCTTTCATAACACACGCACTGGGTTCCAGAGCAACAGCTTTACGGTAATCTCCATCTCGGCACGAACAAAGAAAAATGCTACGTCTTATCTTTGCCGTAATGTGAAGCTGTGGAACTGTTCTCCGGCCAGTGTGTTACCTCCTTCCTACAACATGAAGTTCTTTGAAACATAACGTGAAGAGATAGTAGAGTAGGCCGGTGTGAAAGCGACGACTAACGATGGATTGTAAATCCCACGGTAGTCGGCGATGTTATTAGATTTAGGCACTATGTCTTCAATTTGTCCGTGTTACGATAAAAAAAAGTCAATTGCTATTTGCTATATGAAAAACGTAACAATATGTAAAAGAAATACATTTTTGAAATATATGTTTATTTAAATACCTTAGATACTATTTAAAATATATATGTAATAATCGAAATACAGAGGGCAAATTTTTAATGAACGCTGTTTACTTTTAATAAGTATGACAAATGTTCGTACTAAGTTACTTACAACATTAACATTATGATTGATTACTTCCATCAATTAACCAGACCTTGACATACAAGGTTGCAGGGTTTTTTCAATGAACTAGATTACATTCTATGGTACACTAATTATATTCAGTTTTAACCTTTATGTGGTCTCTTATTATAGAGACGTTTGAAAAAAAAAACTACTTTGTTTAGTATTGTTTCAGTAAAAACTTGGGACTATAATATTTTCTCAGATAGAAACGTTCAGTGTTAAGACAAATATAAATGAATACGTGCCGACTTTATGCAGTCCTAAGTCAACATTGTACGTGCTTAATTTACTAGGATATTCATGAGACACCTATTCGTGAGTACTAAATGAAAACCTGATTTGCCTTTTTAAGCTTTTTGCTACATTTTGTTATTTTTTTTTATGAAATAACATATCCGTATTAATAGTGAATATGTTGACAAGGCGAAGCATACTTATCAGGGCGGTCATTTTAATTTTTATATTTTACCAAATTATTGTTTTGGTGTAAGAGTAAATCCTATTATTTTTAAATTCACATGTGCGTTGTACCAAAAGAAGTAAGCCTATCGACTTATTCATTTATATACCATATAATTTAGACAACCCAAATTCCAATTTTGAATAATATTCAAATTTGATGCAAGTCGACTTGTCAACCTATTCACCACGGGAATATTCAAAACATTAAAATGTAATGACGACTTAAAATATTTTGAACTTTGATTAAATTGTGAAACTTTTATCGCCCCAAAATTTTTCGTTCATCTATCGCATATCGCATTAGGTACATGACATTGTCGCAAATAACATTGAATTTTATTCCGAGCAGTCAAACATTATAATCGGTAATTCGGAACACTATATATTATTAACATTATACTACTATTTGTATGTTAGGGTAACTGTACTAAAAACTCCAATCCACCGTATTTTTTTGAGGTCCCACTCCAGGCACACCTGGAAAACCACTAGGTAATCCTATTTAGATGGTTACCTTTAATTCATAGATATGTTATCTGGCCAAGTTATAGGATATATTTTGTTACTAGAAGTAATGACGATAATGGCGAATCAATTCGGAAAAAAGATGCATTTGAGGCGCTTAAATGGTTTATGCTGAGTAAACTATAAGATGTATATTAAATTAATGTACCACATAATTGAAGATCTTTAAAATACTTACAAAAAAGTATGTGATAGAATATGTCTATCTTCTAAGGATCATTCACAATATACATTTTTGTTTTCCGTGCAGATGACCTGTTTACTTATCATAGTTCAAGCTATTCTTAGCTGGAATCACACCACTGTATCTGGGTTTGTCCCCAAGTATTATGGTTAACAAGAAACAAAAACAAATCCTAAATAAAAATTCGAAAAAAGTAATATATATATTTGAATCTCCGTGTGTTCAAATGGAAAAAATAAAATGTCACACAACATAAATTTTATCAAAGTTAAAACAAGTTATTCTAAACTAACTCTGGAATGCGGTCGACCCACCCGACTGACGTTTGTTGGGTAATCGAATCGGGTTGTTTTAAATTTTTCTGCGAAAAGAAGTGCTTCTTTCATTACGTGATTTCTCTTTGAAATGTCAGAGTATTTCACTCTGATTTGTTATTATTATTTCGTTGTGTTTTTTTATTGAGATAAAGCTAATGTTAGTTGACAATATTAAGTAACATAAAATGATTGAAGCGATTGAATCTCTGTCACATTAATAAATTGATAGCAGCGTTGGAAAATATTATCAAATTTTCCTTTACTAAAATCTCAAATCCAAAACTACGTTCTTCGACGTGGCTTCAAAGCGTACCAACATTGCGCTAACATCGTTTTAAACTTGTCGAAAATCTATGTTGTATTATTTATATATATATATATATATATTACATATCTATATATATATTACTAATTAATTATAACTATTTATTTATTTGGTTAAGAAAACTGAGTTCTGTTGAAAATTCTCAGAACACATCAACATTTCGGATTACAGAGCGCGTAAAGGACATTTTGGCGAAACGGTTTTTTAATAGTATCATACTGAGTTTTTGACGCACTTTTGATCTTTTTTATACGCGTAGCAATATCACTAAAAACTCGCATATACGACCCACGTTTTTCTTTTGTATTCAAATATGAATTTTCAAATTAATAGGAAATTAAAGACACTCAGCAAATATATGTTTAAAAAAATGGGTGAATGAGAAAATCATTTTGAAATATATGGTCGTATGGTATCCGATTCTAAAACATATTCAATATTAAGGGTGTAAGCTACAACACTACCACGTGAAACATGGACGTAAGTCGTATGAAAATTGTTATCTGTCTCTTACACCCTCGAAACAGTAGGTATAATTATAGATTAAATATATATATTTAGTAATTATATAATAGTATATAAAATATATTTATATAAACATTTTGAAGTTAATTTTGTTTTGTTACACCAAAGAAATATTAACCGAGTACATAAATACGCACATATTTTTATTAATCTTATTAATAATAATAACTATTAATCTACAGCTGGTATGGGGTATTAAAGGACAACAGTAACTGAATTCTTAGGGCGTATGAGACATCTATTTTTGCATCTATTGACACTTCAACAGTCGTCACAGCAATATAGACCGTGACTTTTTAAGGAACTTAATCTTAAATAATTCTTTATAGCATTTTTAGATGAAAATTATATACTATAGTAAATTTTAGTTTTTTAAATTTTAGTTTTTTGCTTCACCTAAAAAATCTTGTTTTCTGTCTTTTACGCCGAAGTAATTCGAAGTGTCGACATGCAGAATTTATAAAAATATTTTATAATCGCAAGGAAAGGAAGCATTAAAGTCTTACTATTCTTCTTCTAAAGAATAGTAATTTAAAACTAATATTTAAATTTAAATTAATTTATTACATTAAAACCTTACTATTGTAAGCTATAAAAGAAAGGTATTAGATAAAAAATAATTAATTATTTGAATACAACTATTTTAGGTCAGAGAATCACAAAAGAATGAACCTTACAACGTATGTATACTACTGAAAAATAAAATCATGCGATATATGGGACAATAAGAGCTATGTTAGTCCTCGCTAACGGTAAATTGAAAGTGTTTTAATACAGTAACGTAGTATTCATAAGCCGTTATAATATATATATATATTAATATAAATTATATAACATTTATATAAAAGTAATAATATTTATTACTACGATACAATATGAGCAATATCTGCATAGGAATGTCATTGATTATTTTCATATAATTCCAAGAATACAGTTCTAAGTCCAAGGTTGAAATGGTTTCGTGAGAAAGATATATTAATATGGCATGTACTTGACAGGGTGGCTCGCGAAGGATTCCCGTCAACATGACCTAGTGCCCCATGACATCGGCGCTCCCCTTGGCTTTACACGAAAATCGCCCGCTGACTCGATGCGCGCTCTCGCCTATAAGTGAGTAATACTGTATACTGTATTATATAAGTATAATATACTAAGTAAGTAATATAATGGTTTTGTAGAGTATTACAAGCGTCCATAGGCTACGGTAACTGCTTATCATCAGGCGGGCCGTCCGCTGGTTTGCCATCTTAGTCTTTACATAGTATAAAACGAAGTCGCTTCCGCTGTCTGTTCGCTTAGATCTTTTAAACTATTCAACGGATTTTAATGCAATTTTCAGTGATAGATAGAGTGATTCGAGAGGTAGGTTTATATATATAATACATACATATTAAAGTACAGAAAGGCCGAAAAATTCAAAGATTTGTAATGTGATGTCGTAACAAACATATTTTTGTGCGCTTAAGTCGCTAACGCTGGCTAAACTTAACGAGATAGATCAAATTAATGTTCTACGGAACTGTATATCTTAAACAGATCGATAAAAAAGTCCGCAATGATATATATTTATCTCACACTACCCCATATTAGTATCTACATTGCACCCGTGCGAATCCGTGGCGGGTGACTAGTAATATAAAAGTGGTCGGCTCTTGCGTTACCTATCTATAACTTTATATCCTAAATTAAGTTAAGAACGTCGACAAAAACTTTTGTGCAGCCTTTGGCCACTTATAATATCATAGCTACCACTAGCGCGTTCCCTACCTTGAACTCCTCTACCTCAACGAGCTTTGGAAACCCTACTCACCGCAGGAATGCAACACAATGTTCTTTGACTGCGATCTTCTGTAATGTGGAGGTATTCCATCAGTCGGGCTGCACCAAATAGAGAGAAAGAAATTTCTCTGTGCCCTACCTCTCTATCTGAAGCGTATGGTAACTAAGATTAAAAGGAACGCAGTCCTGAGGCTAGTCATAACATGTTGCTACCCTGAGGACTGAGTAAAAACGCCTTGCCAGTGCGTGTTACAAACTAAACCCTTCGGATTGGCACACAACAGCGTGAACATGCTTTGCGGCCGAAATAATACTTCATTATTCTAATGCTTCCCAGTTTCGAACCCTGCAATATATACGAGTATGTACAAGAATAGGCTATATGAGGAAACTATAATAAATATATAACACAAAACAAACTTTAGCTACAGAGAGATGTAAATTAGTATTCCCAATCGGTATTCTCGCTGATAGAATATTCTACTCGCCGCTTGTTCACTTCTGGAATTCTTCAATAGTAATTTTTTCAGAAATATTTTTCTTGTGGCTTGTGTGAGATTTAAGCCTGACTGGAGGAATATTTTTTATGTTATATATTTTGAAAAATTTGTTAGGTAATTTGGTAATCTCTCGCTTAAAATACGGACGTCTCTTTTTTGTATACAAAAGTTCAAGAAATGACAAGCCATTGTCGGTGAATAAGTTAGTATTCTAAAGAAAATTTGAAAAGTCTGTGCTTATTATTAATTATTAATAAAAATTAATATGATTATAATTATAATATTATGTCGTTATTATTATGCAGGGTTCGCATGATATATATCGTGATATAAATCGGTTGATATTTATGCTTGATATATATCAAAATTGATAGTTATATTGTAAATGTAAAATACAATCAATCTTGTGCATTCGGCGTTACGGAATCGGTTGAGAATCAAAAAGCCCACAAGTTGATGTACATGTTCAAGATGTTGAATAAGTACAAAGGAAAACTTAATCAATTACTGCCAAAAAAATTGGAATGTATTTGGAACCCGGATGCTGAAGAAACCACAGAGTGTAATGCTGATGCAGAAATGGTAGAATCTCTGGAGCGAGATTCTAAAGATGACGTCCCGCTTTAGACTTAAGTTAAATTTAAATGACTTTCTCTCCTCTTTACTTATATTAAAGTATTTAACTACAGAGACTGATTAAAAATAAATAAATATAATAAAAATAATGTCAAGGATTTATCTAAGACTAAGTTTAAGAATCAACGTTTCAAATGCAACTATTGTTGATATTTTGTTTGCAAACTTTGAGAAGTTTGAATTGTACATTTTCAGTCTGTGAGTAAGCCTTTTATTTTTATAAAAATATACTGATTTTGATAAACATCGAAAATATCAAAGTATGGGATAATGTATAAAAAAATATTAAGAAATAATAAATAAAACATATTAAGAAATAGTTATACAAATAAAGAAAACAGCATTAGTCACTGAGATCTAGATATATTTGTAAATAAGAGAATTCTTTGTTTTTTTCTAGTTAATAGAAATACTTTTTTGGCTTGTCATGATAATAACAAATTGTTGTATGATATACAATTATATATTTTATTTATGTATGTAATTGTTTCATAAAAAGTATTAATATTTAGGATTTTACTCATAAAATATTATTTATTAAATTAATCATCTCATTAATTTTAATTGTAAATTATAATTGTGACTGAAGTTTCGGAGAAAATAAAACGTAAAATATGCTCGGTCTCTTCCCTCTTTTAAAAATAACGAACAATGTATTGTTTAGGCACAAGTATACCCAAACTGAAGTGGGTCGGCTCCATCTGTATCGCTAGCGACAATCATTGGGTAGAGTGCTCAAGTGGAAATTCGCTGTATATTTTTGTGAAAACGAAAATTCTAATAGGTCTTTACCTATGAAATTGCCGTTCTGCAGTACTGGCCATTTCAAATTAAAAATTTTTTTGTTTGGCTAAGAATTCTAATTTCAAATTAATTTTATTTTAAAAACATGGAATTCTTTTTCCAAAAGTAGTAATTTATTTATTGATTAGTGTTAAATTTTCATCGCATTTCAATCTTTTTTGTCATCATGGCTACATGAAAAATTCGAGTAATTATGGAATATGAGTACCGTCGTGGCAGTAACGCGGCACGCAACATCAACGACGTTTACGGAGCTAACACTACAAACCAACGCACCACCTGTTATTGGTTTGCTCGCTTCCGTTCTGGGAATTTCGACCTGAAAAGTGAACCTCGCGGTCGTCCGAAGACTTTGGTCGACAATGACGAATTAAAGGCGATTGTGGAAGCTGATGATACACAATCTACGGCTGAATTAGCAGCAGCTTTCGACGTTAGCGTCAAAACAATATTGGTCTATTTGCATCAAATTGGCAAGATAAAAAAGCTTGACAAATGGGTGCCCTACGAACTCAATGATCGCCAGCGCGAAGTACGCGTCGAGACGTGCCCTGCACTGCTCAACAGACACACAAATGAAGGAATTTTGAACCGCATTGTCACCTGCGATGAAAAATGGATTCTGTTTGATAACCGCAAGCGCTCAGCAAGTTGGTTGGATCCTGGTTCAGCACCTAAACAATGCCATAAACGAAAACTTACCCCTAGAAAAGTGATGGTCACTGTTTGGTGGTCTAGCGCCGGTGTGATTCATCACAGCTTCTTAACAAACGGGGTCAGCATTACTGCAGATGTGTACTGTGAAGAACTGAACACAATGATGGAGAAGCTGGCACATCTCCAACCAGCATTAATCGCTCGTCTCCGCTGCTCCTGCACGACAACGCGCGACCTCATACTGCACAACAGACGGTCTCCAAGTTGCAAGAACTGGGGTTGGAAGTTCTCCGTCATCCGCCCTACTCACCAGACCTTGCGCCTACAGATTACTACTTTTTCCAGAATTTGGATAACTCCTCGGCGGGAAAAAAATTCAATACCCGAGAGGCGGTACAAAATGCCTTTGAAGAATTTGTTGCCTCCCGTCCAGCTGATTTCTTTAAGAAGGGCATCAATAAACTGCCACTGCACTGGCAAAGATGCATTGATTGCATTGGTGATTACTTCGATTAATACAAATAAAAAATACATGAAAAAACATCGTTTAATTTTTTTCATACAAAACGGCAATTTCATAGGTAAAGACCTAATATTAAAGGTTAAGATGCAAGAACTTGAAATACTACTTTCCTTACAAATGGGATACGTGACCGACATAAGATTCATAGCATAGGTACACACCAGAAAAAAAGGTGTGTGCGATTCACACACGATAGAAGTGAAACTTCATTTTAAAAAGTATTTTATATTGAATTTAAACTTCTTATGCGACTTCCAAGCGTTAAACGTTATATGTTAAACGTTAAACGTTTAACGCACATTATCGGTCTCTCCTCTTTGTGTGAGCCAGAGCGAGAGAGTAAATGTCGGTGTGTATGTATATTGCAAACTGTTTAAATAAAATAGAAAATGTCTTTTAAAATGTAGTTTCACTTCTATCGCGTGTGAATCGCACACACACCTTTTTTTAATAATTAAAATATAGTACGGGCTGTACAAGATCATGATAAAATAAATACAATTTAATTGAAATAACAATTAACATACAATCATATTATTTATGGATAGTATTTTGATTTACATAATTTAAAAAAATACTTGGTTTTTTTGTTATTTATTTTTCAACTTAAAAATATTAGTATATTTATTTAGTACTCACTATTGTACTGCACAGTGATTCTACAATTAAACAATTAAGATAATAATCAAACTCAAACACAATTTGAACAATATACAGTATGTACACATTAAACTAGTAAATAAATCCATTCAATTTTACTTGTAAAGATGTACACAGCACTAATGTTGCACAATACGTCACCTGTATAGCTACAGATATACTGCTATTATGCATGTCGGTGACGCGAACTCACAAGATTTAACCCATCCAATTTTTTATATATATTCTAGCTCGGTAAATTCGATAAATTCAATCGACAGTCGTCGCTCTGATGCCGCCTGCATAAATGTGTTTTTTTTTTTTTTTTTTTTTTTTTTTTTTTTTTTTCGAACTGACTACACTGTTAGCCTGAGGGGCCCTGGAGCCTTTACGGCTTTTACAGCTTTACCGGGCTTGGGGGCGAGCGCTTAGGGCACTCAGCCACGAAAGCTAAGCAACAACATCCGAGGGTGCCAAAGTGGCCGGACCTCGGCTCGGACTGTTGCGCGTATGCAATTAAGTCGCGATCTGACTAATTCCCTATCCGTAATTCGATCTAAACTAACTATACATATATACATGTTTCTGCCCCCTGGGAGGAGGGAAGGAACATGTGTATGTGTATTTAGTGGTCTGAAATTTTTGTCTACTCTAACTAGGCAAAAAAAGAAAAAAAAAGGTCCCTTACAGGACCTATGTACCTATGTGTGTTGTGCATGTGTGTATAATGCAGTGTCATGTATGGCTGTGAAAGCTAGTGATTGTACAGTCACTTGTATCGCGCGAGCGGCTGCTTGGCTCAAGGGCTCCATGTCGATGGATCGGACCTAGGCTTGAGTTGCCGCAGAGGAGGGCGGTCGTGGCGGCATAAATGTGTCTTTATAGACTTCGTTTGAAGGACCCGATATCGTAGGAGAGCGGTAAGACGCTATGCGGTATGCGATTACCCACCTTCACAATACATTAAGCACAAGAATTTGCAAACTTACTTTATTTGTGGAGACAACGCAGGATTACGAATATTTATTTCTCTTTATGGTTTCTAAAAATAATTTATCAATTTTATGCCAGGTTATTTACGATGGTGGCCCGTTGGTTAGTGATATGGTGCGTCGTGCTCTGCGCTCGACCGGTGCATCCCCAAGGCGCCCAGCAATGTCCACCACAAAACACGATTACGCCATGCAGCTGTACCGTCAAGAAAAACGGTCTAGATATTCTCTGCGAGTTTACTGAACAGCAACATATTCAAAAGGTAATTTTGGGTTAATATTATGTGTTGCCGTACAGCCTACAGAAAAGATGTACATTTTTAGAAAGCAACTACAGCACGGATAATCGCTTGCAAGCATGTGTATAATGTGCCTAAAATTAACAACAACAACATACAAACCTGACTTACCCTTACTTTCCGGGGAAATGCAAGGCTATTTTGAACATAAGTCGAGTATTTGTAGTTTTTTGTAAGAATACCTTTTATTATATCTGTTATATTTTTAAATAAATATTATCTTTGTATAAGTATAAGATACTAAGTTTTATTTAATGTGCCGTTAATTAAACCAAGATATATTTAGCAATGGCAAGCTCGAAAGTGTACTTTAATACTAGTTATTTCCATAAAAATGTCTCTACTAAAGCAAAGCTGTAAAGGCATTTTTGAATAAACTTCAGTTTTATATTATTTATAAAACTTATATATATTATTATTTTTATATTTGCCTCTTTTGGATGACGAGTTTGCCGAACACTGAGCTACACGAGTGCGTTGGTTACGGCACGATATATAGTTAGTCGAATGAATATAATGCAGGTGAAACCGTGGGGCACTGCAAGTAATTATTATAGTATAGTATATTAGTAATTAATATTGCATGTATGTATTTGAAATATTGACGTTAGAAATGTTTCAGGCTATGAACACCTTGCGCTCGAAACCGATGATTATATTCTATCTGAAACTCAGGCATAACAACTTGGCGAAGTTGCCTTCTTACATATTCCTCGGGCTTGATATACGTCATCTCACTGTACACAATAGCAGTTTGGCGGTCATTGAGGATTCATCACTCAGTTCAATTGGTAAGTCACTTAAAATTGATTTAATGTAAAATCTTTCTCAAAGGGGTTTTTATCGCACAAAATCCTCCATAAAACAAAATGGATTTAAACAAAATTTTAAAGCAAATATAAAAATATAATTACCTCATTCATGAAAACTTCCGTCATAATTCTGCCCAGAGGTGACCGCAGGGTTCCATATGGGGTCGAACTTGCACTTTGTACAAATACAGTCTTTCATAATTCATAATTGTCAATTATTAAACATTTACAAACAAAACATACAGTTGTGGTCATATAATTAAGAACGATTTGAAGTTCCAGATTATTTTATCTAAATTATGTCACGTGTAGTTTTATATGTTCCTTCTTAGAAGTAACTAGTTATGTTATGAAATAGCCATATGAATAGAACAAACAGGATTAGAAATATATAATAAAATCGCTAACATTTTTTTTTACAAATTTTATTTATTCTCTATAGTAACAAATTCAAATAGTAATGAAGCTGGACAAATAATTAAGAACGATTTATATGAAATATTTGAATTATGAAATATTCTTTATATGAAACTTAGATTAAATGAATAAAATTAATGTGAAGTGCGTAAATAAATAAAACAATTCAATACATTTTAAACTAAAATGAATACTTAGTCGCATATCCACGGCTTTTAATTACTGCTTTACACCGGCGAGGCTTTGAATCTATCAATTTTTGACATTTCGCAAGAGAGATAGAGTCTAAGAAAACGTCGTTCGTTGCCAAATCCATTTGAAACTTTTTCTTGACTTTGAATCTATCAATTTTTGATATTTTGCAAGAGAGATACAGTTCCATTCTTTTAAGAAAACGTCGTACAGATCTCTTAAATTGCCACAATGTAACCTTTTTCTTGACTTCGCACCAAAGATGCTCTATTGGGTTTAGATCTGGGCTGTTAGCTGGCCAGTCTAAGACAGAAACTGATAAACTGATTGCGATGTGAGAAACTACTTAACGATACGTGCAGTATGCTTTGGATCATTATCATGCTGTAATGTACAAATAACCGGAAGCACGTCTTCAGCATAAGGTAACATTGTTTCCTGCAGTATATGTTTGTATTGGAATTGATCCATGTTCCCTTCTATCAGCTTAACAGGTCCAACACCCTGCTTAGAAAAGAACTCCCAAATTTTGACATTTCCCTCACTATGCTTTAATATCACTTTTGTGTACTTAAGATCGAATACTTTATTCGGAGGGCGTCGTACATATCGTTGTCCATCAGAACATACCCTGTTTATTTTTATCTCGTCAGACAAAAGATCATTTTTCCATTGTCTAACTGTCCAGTTTTCTTACCTTCTTGCAAATGCAAGCCGGGCTTATCTATGACACCGTTTCAACACCGGCACCTTCCTTGCTATCTTTCCGTGCAACTTTTCATCTACTAAACGCCTTCGAATAGTGCGTGCCGAAATTGCTGAAGAGTTGTTTTCACCAACATATTCTTTTCTGAGCTCATTAGTCCCTTTAAAAGGATTTTGTTTTGTCAAACGAACGATATTTCAATCATCTCGACGAGATGACTTTCTCTGTTTAGGTACACGCGGAACATTTCAAGTAGTTTTTTTGATACGTGGCAAAATGCTTCACAGCGTGGAAAACCATCGTTTTTGAGCATTGTAAATGGTCGGCTATCTTTTTATACAACCAATTCTTCTCGCGAAGTTTTATTATTACTTCCCTTGTAGATTTATCACAACTTTTATTTTTCCCCATGAAGCAATCACTTTTACGACTTTTACAGCACTAAATGGCGCCACAATTATACGAATAATGACCTACAACCACAGCGCCACAGAGTGTTCTCTATTTAAATTTCAATAAAAAAATATTCAGCGTTCTTAGTTATATGACCAGCCAGTAAGTAGTAATACTAGGTTCAGATCTAATTTATAAAGTTTATCAATTTATTTTTTAGCCACATGGTATCGATGAATGTACCGCTAGTATGGAAAAGTTTTGCGATACCGAGAGAAATAGAAAAAAATACATGCAATTAGTTATACTTGTTAGTTTGAAAAAATATTTCCTTCAAATAAGCGTTCTTAATTCTAGGACTACAACTGTATGTATAGAATTGAGTTTTAAATCATTCACTACTAAATTTGCTTTACACGTAATAACAACGTCACTATAAATTTTTGTATTAACGTTTTAGTAAACTAAATTCACCAAGATTATGTAACTCAGATGTTTTCACACTATTAGTCTCGTATGGCAGACATACCTCTTGTATACAAAGTCTGTTGTTCCATTAGCATTTAAATTAAATTTAATTTATATTTCGAGGGCTGACCTATCTAATTTATGATAAATGGAAACGGTTTTTGTAGAGAAATACAAACATGAAAGGCGAAAATATATTGTTTTATTTAAAATACGTGTATTATATGTGACGTATAAAGTTGTTAAAATACAGCAATTATAATTATATTATGAGTATATTTATTCTTCTCTTGATGCTCTAATTAATTTTAACAGGCAACAAGCTGACGCAACTCGACGTCTCCCAAAACAGCCTAGCGACGATCCCGACGTCTTCGTTCACGCATTTAAATCATCTGCTCATTCTAAACATGAACCATAATAAGGTATATTGTATTACAGTACACCCTTGATGGCTAATAGTATGTCTTTTATGTGTGACGACAATATTTCGTCAAATCTGTACAATTCAAGAGACTGATTTTTCGTTTGTTTTTGTACGGGCTAACTGCCTGTTATAGCCTAATAATTGAGGTGATAACTTCACGGTACGACTCTAACGAGCGAAGCAGTAACAATTTTTATAGCTTTTAGCGTTATGACTACAATCTCACCTGATGTTAAGTGACGATGTAGCCCAAGGACCGGCACTCAAATTCAACTGTCGGAACATACCTATAGGTGCTTGGCGACAGATTTTCAACTTGAAGATGGTAGCTAGCCTGGCGGGGATTAGAAAAAGCGGAGCCGCGAGCACAGCTAGTAATATACAAATAGAAGAATTCTTATTCGTTAATTATTACTAGGTACCTACATATTATAATGTTTTGATGTCCAAGATAATTTCATAATGTAGATACTCGGACTACGCAAAAACATTTCAGTATGATTGTTTTGCGTTTCACATTGTGATAGCTTGATTGCTGCTATTGTACTGAATAACGGAGCCCTTTCTTCATCTGTTAGTTATTAAGTGCCAATCATTTGTTACAAGTACCTATATTCTGATTAAAAATGAGGTGATTAAAGTCTATAATCATGCCATTGGTTTATTAGTACATAGTGAGATTTAAATACAAAGTATAATTTAGAAATAACATAAGTAACTAAGGTAAAACCACCAGTAATTGACACTGCACCAATAGTTGACACTCTGACGAAGAAAATTAAATATTAAGAAAAAAAAGGAAGCCAAAGATCGAGATGGCCAAAATCACTGATTACTGATATATTTTTAATGTTATAAATACATATAGGTAAGGTCAGTTATAAAAGTCGGTTAACAAACTCAAGACTTCAAATCAATTTAGTATCAAATATTTAATTTTTTTCGTCAGAGTGTCAACTATTGGTGCAGTGTCAATTACTGGTGGTTTTACCTTATATACTTGAAAAAATATATTGCACAAATATTAGTATATGACAGGTATTCTAAGGTGAAAAGAATTTGCTGGAATATTTATTCGGCAATGTGGTTGGTAGTGAGTACATAATAATAATACAATACAAAATCGATGGCGCGACCACCGAAAGATTGGATAATTCTGAATAATATTATTTCTTACAGGTCACAGCGGTACATAACCGAGCCTTTATCGGACTAGACACATTGGAGATCTTAACTCTTTATGAGAATAGGATATCTGTCGTCGACGGTGAAGCTTTTAAGGGACTCGAGAAGTAAGTATGTTATGATATAGGTTGGTTTACTTTAAAATAAATAAATAAATAATAGTAATATGGGGGCACGCTTTCACACACGGCCAAACAAACAAAGTAAAGCTTAAATTAAAAAGGCCAAACAAAGAAAAATCCGAACAAATTAAAGCTTGTATTATAGTAACTAAACAGACCCACCACTCAGACACAGAACTGACAATAGTGCTCATCTGATAAAAGTCGGTCATTAGGAGGCAATAATCTGATGACTGACACTAGCTGACTTCAGAATAGACAATAGTTTTATCATGCGGCCAGGGTTATGCTTCACACGGCTCGTTCGCGCCACTGCTACTATAGTCATAGACCCGAGCCTAGTGTTGAATTATATTAATTTACCTTAATCTTCCAAACTATGCGTCCAAATAACATGTTGTAAAGGGCAAAGTTTATCTTCATAAAATTGTCTTGATGATGAAGTAACTTTTGTTCGTAAAATTAATATGCCATGCCCAGTAATAATGCTCATAAATCACTTTTTAATTTTTAGTAACTCTATCGAATTCGTTTGTATCGATATATCGTATCGCCACCGTATCTCATACCTTTGATTCGATATGCGATATAATGAGTGTATATGATTGCAAAGGGTTATCTTTTTAATATTATTAACATTGTTGTAAACGTCATTTACCACATTCAGCCAAATCGTCACTTGACACCATGGGAAATAGTGGTCCAATGCTAAAACCTATATGAAGTATGAAAGTTTAATTTATGAAATTATTTACATTTTGAAATAAGCTATTATTTAAATAAAAATATTATGTGCCAACACAACAAAAGGACGCAAACTCTACCGAATCTGATTTTATACATTTTTAGAGTTATCTCTAAAACGTAACTTAATCTTAGCTCAAGTATCAATCAGTATCAAGGCTTAGCTTTATAGCCTTGATATTGTACTAAATTTAAGCAAACAAATTACAATATTATATCTTTGTTTAGAATTATCGTTACGTCAAAGGACACAGTAATTTCGTAATGGACTGCTTACCGCACTTAATGTTGCTTCACTTGACTTAATGAGTTCCTACACATATAAAGTATTATACTTAGCTATTTATTTGGTAACAACTAAATTAATGGCTAAAGTATTAGCCTTAATGGTTGAGCCTTTGTGTAAATTGTCCGTAGTTATTGTACTTAGGTAAGTACCGGAAAGTTTCAGGAATAAATTTTGTACCGTATACATATTCATACATAATTTTATTTTACATTCACCGAATTGTATTAAACCTTATTTAGTGTACATATTTATTTTGTATTATAACTTTTTGAACTAGTAAATTTAAATTTTTATTGTTAGTAAACTAGTGCATTTGGATATAAAATTGTCTATGGAAATCATTTCAAACCTCTTAATAAAAAAGCGTTTAGTTACAATAACTTTTCTATATATTTATACATAAAGATTTAAAATTATAGTTGTGTTTTGATTATTGGAATTAACTGCAATATCATGTTTAACAAGTTTTCAACAAAAACATAAATACAGTTCCGAAAACAAAAGTTTTGCACTAATTATAATATTTACAATGTGTGGCCTAGTTACAAATAAGTTTACGTATTATGCATATACTGCGTATTATCTATACCTATACATATTATAAAACTCAACGTCTCTCTGTCTGACTGTCCGTTTATGTTTTTTTCATGCTTTTCACGATTAACATGGGTTTTTTTAGTTCATAACTATGTTTTCTGGCCAGATTATAGGGAATATTTTGTAAGATAACGTAACAAATGAAACAAGCAGTGAAGATAATGGTGAACCAATTCGAAAAAATATGCCTTTGGGGCGCTTATTTAAGTTACGCTGAGTAAACCATACGAGATATATCAAATTAATGTAACAACGGGTCTTCCAACAGGGACTTCCAAACTTTGACAGTTGATAGCGGCCATATTGTTGCAGCTACATTAGTCGAATTGGCTGCCATTTATTAAGTCTGTTGTACCAAATTACTAAGGACGGATATAGACGGATATTTGGATGTGTAAATGATAAAATGATTTATCAAAATAGGTGTTCTGTTCGGGCAACGTTCCGCGCGCTTTGCCCATTTTACGGTCGCCATAATCGTCCTACCGAGAGGACTATTTGCAGTGTGGTGGATAAAATTTGAGTCCACTGGTTCAGTACATAATAACCCAACACCCGTACGATGACGAAACGCAAGATCTGCCGAAAACGTCGCCGCTGTCCGTGAGACTGCAAGAGAATTCCAGGCAGTTGATTTCGCGTCGCTCACAAGAACTCGGCCTTTCGTAGACCCCAATTTGGCGTCGTGACATGGGCTTGCATGCGTACAAAATTCAATTTATCCAGGAGCTGGAGGTAAACGACCATAGACAATGTCGTGTGTTCCCTGAATGGGCCCTGGAGCAGTTGGAAATTGACCCTAATTTGCATTAAAAATCATCTTCAGCGATGAGTTGGTTTGGATGTATGTATGTATAGGTACGTGAGATGAGATGAGATCCAAGAACGTTCAATGCATCCCGAAATAGTCACTGTTTGGTGTGAATTTTGGGCTGGCGGCGTCATCAGGCCACATTTATTTGAAAACAACGTTGACCAGGCCAGCACATTCAACAGCGAATGCTATAGTTCGATGATTACCAACTTATTTTGGCCTGAATTTAGATGATATGGACACCAAGTCACTGGTCAATTCGAATAAGCTACAAACCACAGCGGCCCTCAAAGCCAATATAACCCATACCAAAATTTATCATTCCGGATGCGCGCCACGCAGCGAAGCCGCGGCGGACATTTGCACGATGTTAAATTCCCTACATAATAGCATCGACAGGCATTTCAAACGAATAAAAAATGTGTTGTTTTATTTAAATTTAAAAATAGGAAGCGCTTAATGTGAGACCCGGTATATAAATAATTGTAGATACATACGAAAAAGTCGGCGATAACTATTCGTGCGTGTGCTCAATCGACGGCATTCGGTCCATACGAGCGGAGCTGCGGGCACAGCTAGTGTAACTGTATTAGTCTCCTAAACAACCTAAAGAGAAATGATAAAATATATTTGAATAATTTCTATATAAATCAAAAACACTAAACAAATTTAAAATCTAATAGAATCTGATGAATTGTCCGATAATTGTAGAAAGCTGAAAAGACTCAACCTTGGTGGTAACGACTTGACAGCGGTGCCGCAAAAAGCGCTGGCTTTACTCGAGAACTTGAAAAAACTCGAAATGCAAGAAAATCGTATTACTACAATAACAGAAGGTGACTTTGCAGGTAATAAACAACGTTTTTTAGGTTAAATTTAACTTCGTTTCCATAATATTGTGTATCATAATAATTAATATATGTATTTTTATAGGGTTACGTAACCTCGATTCGCTTGGTTTAGCACATAATCAATTGCGTGAAGTTCCATCTCAGGTGTTTTCACACTTGACATTCCTCAACTCGTTAGAATTAGAAGGGAACCAAATCCAAAGAATCGATGAGAAGGCATTCGCTGGACTGGAGGGTAAGTATTTACTTTGTCAAATTTATCTTTACCTAGTTTAATTAAAATAGATCAGCTTGTCTTCTGTAAATTTCGCAATGATTTAAATTTAACATTAATTTTATTTAAGTTTTAACAAAATGGATAGTCTAAAGAGATTCCATGTCAAATAAGTAAGTTTCTAGCAATTTCAAAAGCTTAAAAGTCTAATCTATTGTTTTTGGTTTCCAGAAAACTTGCAATACCTTCGTCTCGGTGATAACAGACTGCACGAGATACCATCGGAGGCACTCAGACCACTTCATCGTCTCCGCCACTTAGATCTTCGCTTAAACAATATCACATACATAAGCGATGATGCCTTCACAGGCTACGGCGATTCCATTACTTTCTTGAATTTGCAGAAAAATATGTAAGTGCTTAACAAATTTTAAATATTTCATCTTGTAACATTTCATATAATGTTATGCTTTATTAAAAAATAGTTATGCCCCGTAATTTCACCCGAGTATAATTTAAAAGAAATCGCTGATTGATAATTTATAATACTACAGTATATACAATATTTTTATTGAGCGGCCAGTGTTATGCGTCACAACTTACACGGCTCGTTTGCGCCACGAAAAGAGAAAATTTAACTACAATATTTTTTCGAATCTGACTGGTAGAGTTCCAGAGATTATCGTGTAAGAAAAACAAACAAACAATCAAACAAAAAAACACTCTTTCGTTATATAACTATAGATTATAACTTGAAACAGAAAAATATTTTCAAACAAAGGATACATACAATTTTATTTATTCATATATAATCTAGAACAGAAAATACGGTAACAAACATATCATTTACTAAACGTACAATACAATATCATGTACCAACCAACCCGCCATTAATTTTCACCTTTTCTCAGTTCCATTTACCATAAATTTTGCTATAGGTAAATAAAACATTTCACTTTTACGATTTATAAATATTTCAGTCTCGTTTCGACGGAAAGCGCGGAAGTGTACGCCTTTGATTAATTCTCCGTCGAATGCGGTGTTCGACTCCCTCGGGATTATAAATATCTTGACTTGATTGACCAAAGACAAATTGCTTCCGCAATCTCTTTGCTACTTCGTGTAAAGAGATTGTGTATAACATAAAACACATACTCCATTGCTCCCCCAGCGTCACGTCGGAACTCGAGGTTTCTTTGTTTGCACATTTTACAACTTTCCTTTTATGTTCTTTCTTAACTACGTTATCGGAGATTCATAATTAATTTATATAATACTAGCTATGCCCACGACTCCGCTCGCGTGGATTACAGAATCTAAAATTCTAGCCTAAGTTACTCCTTATAACATCAGCTATCTGTCAGTGAAAGTTTCGTCAAAATCGGTCTGACCGTTTCGGAGATTAGCCGAAACAAACAAATTGTAAAAATTGGTTATTGTCATAAATGCATTTAGTAAAAAGCTGTAATTTTGACATTACAAAAATACACTTCAATTTTATTATATGTATAAGGTTATTAAGAATAAATCATTCAAATGTGTAATTTGGAACTCAATATATAATAATAAGCTAAGGCTTCGTAAGCAAGAATATCATGACATATACAAACAAAAATGTATCTTTGAGATAATCTCAGCTATAAAGGTATAGTATCTATGTAGGCAGGTGGAGTATTCGATTCGAAGTATTTTAATTATAGAAGTAATCATTACATATATTGTAAGAAACATCTTTCAGATAAAGAGGTATATTAATTTCATTAAAAGAAGATTTTAGTTCAAAAATTTTGGGACCTCAAAATGGATTTCAGTTACAGAGGTTTCTCACTTTAAAAACGATTCACTGTATTTTCTTTAGAAAAAGATACCTTCGTAGTCAACTAATATCTTAAGTGCAGTTTCTTTAAAAAAATACCATATGTTTTAAGCCGACACCTGAATTTAAAAAGAATATTGAAATATGTTTAATTTTACCAGGATACACCAGCTACCAACGATGGGTTTTGATAATTTAAACTCGCTCGAAACGCTAAACCTGCAGAACAATAAGTTGCAGCATATTCCGGAAGAAATAATGGAGCCAATTTTGGATACTTTACGAGTCGTCGATATTATGGGTTTGTATACACTTGTATATCTGAAATTTACATGAAATATACCGGCCACATGTTTTGGTGTTCAGTTTTCTGAATAATATAAGTATTTAATTATTACACAATGGCAAGTCTCAACCTCTTCCTTGCTGTGTGCCTCACCAAGTAGTAACCTTCCATATTTTCCTCTTCCACTTCGCTTTGTCCCTTGCATCGTCTTCTACTTTAATTTCTACGTTAATCCTCAAACTAAGGGGACCACTAGAGAAAAATACATGTATATCTTGATTTACCTAATAAGGACGTTATTAGTATCGTTATAAGCCTGAATGTCATCTCTACAGATAATCCGCTTGTATGTGATTGCGAATTGGCTTGGTACGAAGCCTGGCTGGCCGGGCTCAGGGATCGAGATGATGAAATGATGCAAAAGAAGCGTACTGTCTGCACGATGGTTAGTGAGCACAGGGAGTACAGTGTCGCCAAGATGCCTCTTGAAAAGATGAATTGCAAAAGGAAACCAGCTTACGGAAGGCCCTCCATCGCTCCCAAGACCTGTGAACCTACAAACTTCGCGGCATTCATTATTGTAATCGCTTTCAGGTGTTTTTAGAATAATAACGTTAATTTAGTATGTTAAGCTGATCCCATTTTTTTTAATGTGAAGGAACATCTCGAACCAACTGTGGCCGGATGGCTCGACGATAACTCCTTCGCAGCGTTCGTAATTTCCGTTTGAAAACATAGTAACGTGATGAATTTGCGAAATGAACTACGATACATATCAATTTTGAGCTAAATTAAATTTAAAAATAATATAATATATACCTAGTATTTTTATGGAGCGGTAGCTTGTTAGGTGACAATGGTGGTTTTTTAAAGAGAGTCGCATAAGCTATGTGATACAGTATTTTTAAAAGTAAGAAACCTCTAACGGTATGCCTTACTAATAGTAATATACCAAGAAATAGGTAGCAACAAGCTGTTGACATCACTACAGCGTTTAAACTTACATTAAGGCCGTTAACATACTAGCGTTTTTCGAGCGTGCGCTTTCCTCCAACGGTAGACCAACGCTGACGCTGCGGAACGAGCACGCTCGACAATTGCTAGTATTTTAGAGGCCTAAGTATCACTGAAGACTTGTTTCAATTTGACAAACGTAGTTAAATTCCATTTATGAATAATCTTTTAAGAACAAAACAATAAACATTTGAATTGTGATCTTCACAATAAATTTAAGTACACACGTTTCACACAATCTCTTAGTTGAACATTTTTTTTCACCTCGGTATTTTAAGAAGAACTCTGATATTTTTTATCATTTACTCCCGCCTTAGAATGTAATGTACACTTATTAGTAAGCTTTTATGTATTTACGATGTTGACTATTACAATATTGTTCTATATTCTATACATATATAGCGAGTTGTTCAAGGATTACCATCTACACGTTAATAAAAATATTACGATGAATAGTAATTACAGCTGAAGGTTTTCGAACTTTTTCGGAATTATACAAACTTGATGTTTCACTTGCAAATATACATTCAGCTTTTTATCCCTGAATATATTCTATGTTATCTTGAATATTCATTATTATAGAGTCGTAAATGTTCGATTTAATGTAGATTAGGATATAATTAGATAAGTGTTAGAACATTTTTGGCAAAATACTTCTAATGCGGTTATAAATTCTTTTACATTACATTTTTAGAAACTTTATTTATATTGTTCTATTATTGTTAATATAGCATGTCTAGAATTTTTACTATAGCGTGGTTACTACAGATTTTTTGTTAGGTTTAATTTTTTAATTATTTTTTATCTAGTTTATTTTTATTTTATTAAGGTATATTATTATTAGGTAGTGGAATAATAAATGTGACTTTAAGCTCTTGCATGTTTGTTTTATTTTACATGAAATAGAAAATACCATATTTCCGTTCTATTTGGTCTTAAACCATTCAATTTTTTTTTTTTGCATAAGTTCATTGTTATTATATCTTTGGCGATATCATTATATAAACATATAATATTGTTATAAATTTAACAAGTGATAAAATTGTAACCAAAACATATCCTTTAGTCTGAATTATTTAAATATTAAGGGTATATTATATTAAACGTGTATATAACAAGTGTTTACAAGTCAAGCTTGTGATAAATCAAGTGACGAAAGATATGATAATATTATAAAAATGTCTTAAATAATGTTCGTTTTGGTTCATTTACCTATATTAAGGAGTATTGTGATGTGCGGTTCGAAGGCTAATTATAATATTATATTACAAAATATTTAAAGAGTGTAAGACGCGAGATTGAATACCCATCAGTTATTCAATGTACGCACTTTTAAACATTTTGTGTATGTAATGTAAGCGTGAAAAAGTAAAATATATTCATATATATTGTTCCTGTTTTAAAACATTATTTAGATGTTGTGCACTCATATTAGCACTAAATGTTGCAATGCACTATAAATATTTATATCTTACGTCTTTTAGACCTCTAATGAGGGAATCGGAGTCAAAATAACCTGATAGATTAAGAATTTCAATGTAAAACATTTCTAGGTGAAATGTTTAATACGACTTTGTATTTCTTAGATCTATGTTGATGGGAATAGGCAAATAATATTGCATAAATTCGATGTTTTTAAAATTTTGATCTTATAATTATTAAACGTTTATCTTCTATATACTAATAATCTAATAATTCAATGACGCAAGTTAAAATTATATTTAAATTTAAGTGAAAACTCAAATTAAAATTTCACTGAGAAGATTCAGGATATATTGTTGTAATTTAAATGTTAAGCTATGCTTAAAGACGGTAAAGGAATAATTAATTTCGGAAGTTATATTTGGACATTTAGATTTTTAGTTAACTTTCAACGGAATATTTAATATAAACTAAATTGGATATCACTGGAGTATATCAGTAATCAACAAACTCATTTTAGATTATCGTATCAAATATACATATAATTTTACTAAAGAAACAAACTCGCTATTTATTAAATTATTGACCTTCTCAATTGAAAGTTTCGTTAATAACATTCGTTTTACGTTCCAATAATTATACGTAGTCTTATTGAAATTATCTCAAGTACTACTGGTTTATATTATAAATATTGGATCAAGTTTCTACATACATAGTAACATTGTTTTATTAATAATATTTCAGACCGATTTCTATACATGAAACGGTCAATGTTATAAAAAGAAATGTGTACTCAAATTATTACGACAGCTATACTTCTTTGGAGTAACAAAAACAACTTTAATTTTTTTATCCCCCATGCCAAAAACATGATGAGCTTGACTTAAATAATGTTTATTTATACAATATGAAATTATAAATAAACAAAATAATAAAGTTAGAAAAATGAATTCAAATTATTACCATTGATATGACATTGGCGAAATTGCTTACATAGACAGAGGCAATAATAAAAAAAAATGGCTAACATGATGCGCTTAGCTCTCAATTTTGTCCTATATTAAAAACGACAAAAAAGTATAACTCCAATAATGAAAATCACACGCCTTTAACAGCATTGGCGTAGATAAATAAAAATAAATATACACATAACAAAGTCTAAGGGAACCAGTATGGAACACATCTGGAAAGTGGAGCAAAGTAAGTGCAGCGCCACTGACCGAACATTTTGCATATCATAACATTTTAGTAAATAAGGCATCTATATTGTAATCGTATAATATATTAACATATTCATTGTTGTTCGATATTGGTGTATACTGTTAAAATTATATTAACGTATGAATGAATGTCGCTTGAATTATACTAAAATATGCACAAATATCCCTTCTATTAAGAATCATATTGGTGTACCGTAATATTCGTTATTAGATAAATTATATTTTAGTTTATTAATATGACAAATTATTAAAGTTTGTAGTTATGTAGTATTTAAACTAATTAATCCGATGTGGCATTGTTTTCGAATTATAGTACTCGTATAAAGTTATAAATTAATACACTCTTAAATATATTCATGATAAGTTTATAGTCACATTTAATATTTTAATTTATCTGTAATTAATGTAGGTAATTTAAATCTAATATCGAAATTTTTTCTGTAAATGTGTATTTATTTAAATTCGGTTATAATAAAATAAAACAAAACATATAACATAATGTTGTTTCACTTAATATTCAAATAAAACCATTGCTTATATGCAAAAGCTTCTATTTCCACAAACGGCCAATAAATCAAAAATTTAATATTTATTGGTGTACAGCCAATTTACCTTGATTGCAGTTGCAGCATATAATCTCCCTAATCGCAGGTGTTGCCAGTACAATCGCTATTATCTTTGGTAACATGTCTGTATCGTTTTTTTTTTCATACTACATCTTCACAAATGTACTTTCGTGGTGAGGCCAAAAGCTATGCCTGCAAATGTCCTGAATGACTCATCATAGCCCTACCCAAAATAATAAAGAAAGAAATTTTAAATTTGAAGAGTATGTGGACAATTATATCCCATCATTTAAGAAGACAATTGTCAAAATCATCCTAAGGGTGTGAAAGGGGAAACAAACTTTGTATGGGAAACAATATTTCCAGCTTTAGAGTTAAATATATAAAAAAAATACACGTATCTCATAGTCTACGCGAGGCGCAGCCGCGGGCAGAAACCTAGTATAGGTAGGTACATATAAAATATCAAACAGTGTTCTTGGAAGTTTCTTTATACCATTTATATTCATCAATTCAAAGGTGGATTTATTAAAATCTTGCTTGGATTACTACGACTCGATATTAGGAAGGAAAGTTCTAGAAAACGTCCCATTAAACGTCGGTAATTTGTTAAAAGTCATTTAAACAATCTACTTGATCATATAGATATAGAAAGTTCCTTTTGTATCACGACCAAAATTCAGTATTAGTGTTACAAATATGAATAATCCACAAGCATCAAGGGGATCGATAGCCCATTATTGCGGTGTCTTGAAATTGTATACATGTGACTAGAACTAACACCTGTTTCGCTCATATTATGATTTATTGTATTACTTTTAAGTAGAAATTTGTTTTTATTTTTGTAGGAATTTGGAGTATGTGGTTGGATCTAAATCTGTCATGTGGTGGTTTTTATTTAAATTTATAGACTTATTTCCTTTGGCCTTATCTTCTATATACATATTATAAAACTCAACGTCTCTCTGTCTGTCCGTCCGTTTATGTCCTTTTCACGCGAAAACCACTAATCCGATTTACATAGTTTTTCCTTTAATTCATACATATATAATCTGGCCCGGCTATAGGATATATTTTGTTATATAAAGTAACATATGAAATAAGCACTGACGATAATGGTTGAATGAATTTGGAAAAAAGTCACTTTTGGAGCGATTAACTGGCTTACATTGAATAAATCATAAGATATATGACAAATTAATGTACAACAAAATGATTGTACAACACCTGATGGTAAGTACGGTACAGTCAACAAACAACGGCGATCGTCGGTGACACACTTCTCATCGGTAGTCGTCGATTTCATGCAAGCATACTGAAGTTCGTTTGAAGAAACCTATATAATAGAAAAAAGGGAATACTTTGGCTGGGAGACTATTCTACATCGGCAATTCTACGGCAAAGGTAAGAATTGGGAAACTTCTTTGTTCGTGCCATGATGGACGCTACACGGTAGCTGTAGTTCTATAGTGGAAGGGAGATGATGGGCTAAGGTCAAACAATTCTACAAAACATTCACCATGATACAGACGATAAAACACGCTCAGTGATAATCTCTTCGCAGCGGATAGGTACTTAGTGACGTTTGTATTATTCATAATGTGGGCAGCCCGCCGTTGAACTTGACCAGGGTATCGAGATAGTATTGGGCGGAACCATCCCAGAGATGCGAGCAGTATTCCATGCATGGCCGAACCTGAGCTTTATAAAGAAGATGATATATAGTTGGCCAGGCGTGAAAAAGCGTCGCACTCTGTTCAGGATACCCAGTCTCCTGGATATAGCGAAGATAAAACTTCCAATGTGATCCCTGAGATTGAAGTCACAACGAATATCCATTCCTAGGGTACTGAGGCTTTGCGAGTGAGACATCCAAAGAAATGACAAACGTTAACCTGCGTCTTTATTGGTTAATGTTCCATGTTTTTCTATAAGCATGTCCGAGAAATATACGTGGCGTATTCGAGAATCCGTAAACCATTTTGCAGGGTGGGTCGCTAGTATTAATATAAATATGTACTAATGAATAATATTCATAAACAAAAGTAATATCACAATTGTATCTAAGATTATGGCACAACGGGAAACTTGATTACGTTCTCAAAAATCTTTTGTTTCTGTGAATATTCATGAGAACTCAGGATACGAAAGGTGCGTTCCACACAAAATATTCCTCTCCGAAGACAACATTAACTTGTAAACTTTCATTATATAAACTTTTACTTGTCACTTGCCGTTAATTTTGATTTTAGAACAAAACGGCATGACATAATTTATTGTGTGTTACACAAAATAGCAATAAGGCAAAAGTCCCTTACAAAATGTAAGATAAGTACTGGATATTTTGTCAGAAAACCTATAGATGGGTTTTTTGCCCTAAGTAGCCTTTATTGTTTTTGGTTTCATTGACTCGGACGCGACGACGTGACGGTGCCCTTTGATAGAGAGCCTTTGATCAGAATAACGAAAATACTTTTTTTTTTAAATCTTATCTGACCTTTCTAAAGTGTGAGTATATTTTTTGATTGGTTCTTATACTGGTTAGTGTAATATACAATCTATATGCGGCGTTGTGTGAGGTTTCATTGCGGAGGTACCATCGCCACATATTATCACGACTCTCTCTCTGTCAAGCTCAAGTCGCTCTCCTGCAGCGACTTGAGCCTAGGTCCGTTCCTCCGGTATGAAGCCCTCAAGCCAGCTGCTCGCGCGATACAGTGACACTGCAATCACTAGCTACCTACATACAGTCATTACACTGCATTATACACATATGCACTATATTCAATTCAAAGACTTTATCTGCCTTACTGAGTCTAAAACATGGGATAACCACACTGGTGTTACTGCATATTCATAATGTAACATAAAAACATGTGTACAGTTCACACGCGGTAGAAGTGCAACCTTCAGATAAATTGGAAACATTGTATTATGTATTCTATCTCATTCTCTCGCAGGCTACATCCTATAGATGTATATTTTGTCTCTTTTTAGTGTTACTTTTTCTCTTCACCGAGTTTCAAATCACAATGGTAGGTACCATTAAGATTTCACTTAAAAAAAATAAAAAAATGTATATTTTCCCAAGCAAAATTGTTCATCTTTCTGGATTAAAACAGTCCGGAATTCTAAAATCTTATTATCTCCGAATGCGAATCGTTGTCGCATTAAATTGGTTATTAAAACCCCAAATTGCTAACGATGTTACGTCACTGTCCAACATGGCGGTGCACTGAGGATCTAATTAAAGTTAATTACTGTTTCTGAACTTATCCTACGTGGTGGTGAAATTGTATAAATAATTATAGTTTAACGAGATTTCAACGGGTAAAATAATTAAAATACGAAAGTTGTTCGTCAAATGGGAAATATAAACGGTTTCATCCAAGCTACGCGTGCCGTTTTCTATACATATAATGAAATTGAAGTGTCTGTTTGTAACGTAAAAATAACAGATTTTTACTAAATGCATATGAATGTATATGTATAGGTATATACACGATACCTTTAACAAAAAAACATATTTTTTTTCTTTTTGTCTGTTCTGTTGTCTCTTTGTTCCGGGTAATCTCCCAAACGGTTGGACAGATTTTGACGGAACTTTCACTGGAACATAACTGATGTTATACTATGATTTTTGAAAAATAATTAGGGTTCTGTACAAAAAAAAATATTTTTAGTGAACCACGCGAGCGAACCCGCGGGCACAGCAAGTGTATAATAATTTCATGTACTAATAATTGTATTTTTTTTAATCTCATTAAATTAAAATCCTTCTTAAGTCCGTTTACTCGGAGTTTTTGATTGGATCTTAATCTTCCATGTAGCGGTTTTTGTTTTAATTCATAAACTGACGCTATTTTGCCGTATATTGATGGCATTTTGTGTGATATGGTTTGGTTAAGGCACACAAGTGAGGTGAATTATCGTATTAATATTATAAAAATGAAAGTTTTTATATTTGGATGTTTATTACTCATTCACGCAAAAATGACTGAACGAATTCGGATGAAATTTGGCACACAGTTTGTTTATAACATGGATTAACACATATGACACTTTTTATCCCCGTAAAATTCATTTCTCTCTAGTCCACACAGACAAATTCGTGGGCAGAAGCTAGTAAATTATAACTAGAAGCAGGAATTTCTAGTTGTCACGAAAATATCATGGACAGTTTGAACAAGAGGGCGTCCATCTTGTTAAAGCGTTGTTTACACTGAAGATTAGAAAAATATTCTATCTACGTGACATTGGCATAATTGTGTATAACGACATGTTGCTATTAAACAACAAGAAGAAGTCCTATATTCCTATATGTCCTATATTTAGTATTATAGTATATTGGAATAGTCCTATATTTTTATTTCCAATATTATCTGTCTCCTACTGCACACCACAAATTGTCTCGTGTGCTATTATGCTCATGCTCCTGGTTCTTCTAATTATGTAATCATCCGATAAAACGACGAAACATAGAGTACCTTTTGTTTTTAGCTCAATAATAAAATATTTTGCTTGTTTGGTTTAGATTTTTTTTCTGATAATTCTTAAATAATTACTAAATATTTTTTTCTCTTGATTACTAAAGATAAACACTTCAAATGAAGTTTAAACCGTCCTATTTTAACATATTCGTTCTTTATTTTCAAAGACTTGTATTTGTATTTTACCCTTAAAATGGTTCGCGTGACTATGTCACTTCTACTCAGTATTGTTTACCTTCAAAATACACAGATTAGCTCGCATTATTTATAATAGCTCATAATATGTGCTGCATTGTGGATTAAGTGTTGAACACACTACTAATTTTAAACTTCTTTTTTTACAATCTGTGGATTTTGGTGGCCATAATTATCAATGAGTCAAATTACTATTAAGTAAAAATTTATAGGAAGGTTAGATTTTATTTAATTTGAATGTTTGTTTTCTTGTAAAAAAAATATCTATTGTAGTGAAACGTTTGTTGAGGTAAGAGAAAATAAATATATGCTTGTTACTGCAGCGTATCTTTAAAGTATTTTAGTTTTTTTTTTTTATATTTTCAAATAGTTACCAATGGACAATAGATATATGGATATAGATAATAACAGTTCTCAATTTATACATACATATTTAAAAATAAATAATTCAATACTCGATGACTGTAACAAGCGTTCTTGTTGTATTTTCAGTATTCAGCCTTTTAAGCTTTCGATACGCGGCTGTTCAGACACGGTTACTAGAATACTAAACTTGTTTATAATATTTTTCAGAATGTTTTCATAAAATTCGCATATTAAAGTAGTGAGTTACAAGTCATAAAATGAAGTGTTTACTATTTTTCGTACTAAAGTAATCGAAATAAACATCGAAATTTATTCTAAGAATAATGTTTATATAATATATTTTATAAGCTTCTCTATTTGTTTAAACGTGATTCAAGAAATAACTATCTAAATTATTTTGTTATGTTTATTACCATTGTTATAAGAGAATTAAAAACTGTGAACGGTGGAAGGATAAAGGAAGGTCAGATCGAAGAAGGTATAGATGGATAGTATTAGTAATTATATGTGTATAAAAATGTGAATACTGAGATGACAGTATATAGAGAAGGGTGGAAAGGGAAAACAAGATGTGTTGACTCTACTTAGCGTGGGATAAGTGTAAAAAAGAATCGGACGAGTAGCGAGTATTACTCACGCCCTTAGGGTTCTGTACTGATTACATTACATAGTTAAGTATAACTTTAACATCCAGCTGTTTTTGAGAGAAAAATAAAACTTAACATATATTTTTTGCATTACTATTTCACACGGGGTTTAATTTTTTATTTATTTATTCCTTTGTTAAAAGACCTCTCTTCGTGCCAGATTTCAAGACTGTATGTCTATGAGAAGTAACCTATAGGTTTTGATAATCGGTTCGTGAGCGGTATTTTAACTATGAAGTGTCATATCTCGTTAATGCGTTAATCTAGAAACTTTATTTTTTACAGTAATATGGGGTCATAGATTTTAGTATATGGTATCAATTTCAACTATCTACTATCAAACAACTTATGTTTGACAGGCAGACAGACGGACCACAAAGTTTTTTTTATACTACTAATGTGGCAAACAAGCATATGATCCGTCAGATGGTAAGCGGCTACTGTACTGTACTGGACGCATATAGTACCATAGGTATCAACTAGGTCTGAAAACCCTACTCACCACAGGAACATAACACAAGGGTATTTGATTGTGATCTTCTGTAGGGTGATAATTCCAAAGAACTCCAAAGAAAATTCTCTATATCCTACCTCTCTTAGTTATCTCACAAAATTGCCAAACTAAGCCAAACATTTACCCTTTTTCCAATTTTTATTTAATTTTAAATGCTAAAGATATGTCATTCGAATCCTTTTGAACACCTCAGTCTCTATATTATCTGGTAAACATGTTTTTAGGGTTCCGTATCTCATACTGATAGAAACGAAACTCTTATAGGATCACTTAAGTCACCGACATATTGAAATATGAAAAATATTGTGATCTACGAAAGTAAAAATTTGAGGACATATTATTTGTAACGTTATAAGGAAACGCGGTCGGCAAGACATTTGAAAAATAAGTAAGAAAAATAAATCTATTGATGTCGCGCTGTGCCCGAACGACCAAATCGAGTGTGACAGAGACAAATACAGCTCGGATGAATTATACCTAGGTATATAAAAAAGATGTAATCATAATTTGGTATTTTTTTGTTCCGAATAATATAATAAGGAATTTAGATATGATATATTAAATTCATCAAATTTGTTTACTGGATACTCATATCGGCAGTATAACAAGGCATTTTAGTAATTTTATGAAACTCGCAGAATAATTAATTTATAAAAAAAAACAGGAATATGGCAATAGAATAGATTGTATGGTAAAGAAATATTTTCTCTAGTACAATTATCCAGGGTTGAAACAGAGAAATACGTTTTTATGGACTGAACGACGCATTCATATCTTCTTAAAATCCATTTACATAGAATCACATAATTTAAAAAATATTCTATCTTTTATTTGAACAGGATCTCCAATTATAACCCTGTTATGTTATCACTAGCGTGCTTATAATTTATGCATGGCATTTATGAAAAATAAAGGCTTTTACGAGTACAGGAGTCATTGAAATAATACTCATTTGAAACTGCGCTCTATAAAAATAATCTAAATAAGAATCTTTAACACTTTTTACGTTGCGTCATAAATTCCTACCTTTTGTTTCTTCGGTGTAACCGTGGGGCTACATTAGCGGACGAAGATTCATGTCGCGTTGGCGCGTTTAAAAACATGGTGTGCGCGATGTTCTTGTCTAAATTAGATCCATGTCACGTTGTACAAAAAATCAGAAGCACGTCCGTCCCGCTTCAAAGTACGGACCAATCTGGAGTGCACTGAAGTGACGCAAACGAATATTGTCGCGACAAACCCCTTTGATGCCAGTATACCGATAGTGCTCTAATAAGCATTCGTCAACACCCGAATACTACGCGATGCATCGATCTACCCGGCTACACTTATCGGGATACGGTGAATATTCGCCGTAGCCCGCTAATGTAGCCCCACCTTAACATCTGCCATAATGGCACGCTTCGGGTTACTGCGTTCCGGGATCAGCCAGTGAACATTCAGTAATCAAGCGGGGTGGTAGGGATCTGTAGCCGACTGGTCGCGTCGACTATGCATATTACGATGAACTCAACGCCAGCTGCCGAGAGGCAAGCAGGATGGCAGGACAGCGCCGAACTCTCGATGGTCACCGTTGTTTTTGGAATGTATCGTATATATATACTAGCTGTGCCCGCAGCTCCGTTCGCATGAACTACAAAGAGCCGTCAGTCGGGCGTACGCGAGAATCGTATTCAAAAGACGGAGGAAAAAAAAGCTTATTATGGGTGATTCTTAGAAGATAGATATATGCTATCACTGAATTTTTTGTAGGTCTTTCTAATATTTATAATTATGTAGAATATTAATTTTATATATCTCGTATGGTTTACTCAGCGGAAGCCCTTCGAGCGCTCCAAATACATCTTTTTCCGAATTAATTCGACGTTATCGTTACTGCTTATTTCATATGTATATACTAAGTATATAGGATATACTTACAAAATATATCCTATAACCTGGCCATATAGCACATCTATTAATTAAAGGAAAAATTATGTACATCGGGTTAGTGGTTTTCGCGTGAAAAGAACATACACCGAAAGACAGGTAGGGAGACGTTGAGATTTATAATATGTATAAAAGATATATAACGTACTAAATTTCGATGGAAAACTTCCATTGATATATATTCAATAGATGGTCAGTCCCAACTTTACCGTATAAAGCCACTCTAGCTGTTTACAGACATTTATAAAATATACGATAACTGACAGCTTCTAGTTACCAAGAGAAAGATATTTTTTTTATTAGTACTGCATCTACGAGTATGATAATACTCAACAGTGATTTTTGAAATGTTAAATTCATCTTAAGTCTCAGCTCACTTAATAAGACATTAAATAACTGTGAATAGAAAAATCACAGTCATACCGCATCATCAAGACTACTATTAACATGTTCAATTTACACTAAACGGCTTATTCATTATTTCTGGTACCAAAACATTGATCTAAATATGTAATTTACAATACAATAAAAAATATAAGCTTGTCGCCAAGAGGTATAGTAGGGTTGATGAAAAAAATACAGTAGAAAAGCATAATATTTTTCATCAGCAGCGGGGTCGGAGAGCGTGAGGCGACAAATGTCGGGAAATATTGCAATCACGGCGATGCCTCTGTAATGTCGGGATTGCCGGGTTAACGTGTTGGAATTCCAGTCGTTTTCGCGATTAACCGACCAGGGTTTTCACGTGAGTATTTTATGAAAATTTTCTGATTAATTGAGTACTTATTGTCTAATTAATTTCGCGTAATAAAAAACAACCGATTGTAAAGAAACTAAAAAGCGCTTTGACGGTGTACCGACAAAGTTTTGTGAATCCGAAAGAACCGAAAAAGGTTTCTAAAGACAGGTGATCCATTTTTTCTGCCTGCCTCAGTGGACAGCATGCATTAGCATGGCGTCATAATAGATAGAGCTTTTGCTAACAAAATATTTGGTATTCTCCTTTTTGTTTACCATTCTATCGGAAAACCACTGAATTCTTTGGTATTCTGCTCCACAATCGCGTCTCAACGATATCTCGATAGCAACTCGATAGTAGTCAAAATGGGATTGTCTTAAATATTTGACAGCTTTATCAATAGTACTTCTATGGTGTTTTCACTATTGAGTAGTCATTGAACAACAACAGGTTTTCTAGCACGATTGCTTACACGTTTCATAAAAATAACATAAAATTTCGTAATCAACGTCACCGAATCTATAAAATGTCGATCATTTGAAGTGATTACTATCGAGACGGCCATAGTCGAGATGGTGACAGTCGAGACGGTGACAATGGAGATGGTGAGAGCTTTAACAGAATAAATAGTAGTAATATGGTAGTTTCGATTAGCAACACTGAATCCATGGTTGATTTTGTTAGGCAACACCAACGACGTATAGATATTGCCAGCCCACTGACACAATATCACAACACAATAGAAGTTCTATCGAGACTGTAATGAAATTCTAGCGGAATACCAAATTTGTTTCAATATCGACATACTCGTAATATAGGTAGAGTGTCGATGTTAAATGTGAAATAGCAGACTTGGGCCCCGGGTGTAACGCGCCCCATAGTGGCATGGTTAGATTTGTCACATTCCGGGATCATCCGATGTATATTCAGTAATCAAGCAGAAGTGTGTCCTTACCTAGCTGAGTTTCTACCACAATGCTCATGGTGGGTAAACCCGTCACAGTAACCCTCTTTTTTGTCGCATTTCAGGATCATCTAGCGTATGAATACCCAGCTGCCGATAGGCTGGCAGGCCAATATGATAGCGAGTACAGGTGTTCGATTATCGAGCCCTCGTGTGGCGTCGATGTTTTTCAATTACACTTTGATTACCATCAGGCACAGTGACATCATATTGTCGGGTTACAATGCAAAAATAAATAAATAGAGAGACCGCAAAATTGTAAAAACTAAATTTATCGAAAATCGTTGATAACGATAGTGATTTTACGGAAACATTCTGCAAAATTTATGTGATAATACAGATAAAGTTACTATTTCAACTTTAAAAAAGTTTTACGTTCTACCATTGGAGTATTAAAATTGATACTCCAAGAAAGCACTAAACAAATAACTAACAAGAATTAGTAGAGAAGTGTAGCTTTAGCGACGTAGAGGAAAGGCGTAGAGTCTTATTATGTTCTATACTAGTTTCGCCGCGGCCTACCATCAGGTTTTTTCGTTTCGTAGAGCCATTGTTTCACTAATTACCACTCAACTCAGGTCATAAGTACTTGCACTTCTGTAAACATGTTACTCGGCATTTCTATAGTTAAAATTAACCCTTATAGTTCGTCTATTTGTCCGCGGCTTAGCTCAGAGATTCTTAGTACTAGAAATATGTGTCAAATTTTGAAAAAAAAAAGTGTTTAAGGTAACTTCTCTACACGTAAAGTGGGAATGAATTTCTTTTTCTCACCTATTCCCCATTCAAAGATATTTTGGGTTTGTGAAAACCATTTTTCGATGCAGGGATCCGTTTGCGAAATATTAAGCTTTAAATGATCCTTTAGTCGTCAACTGAACGTCTAGTCGTGAACCATAAACTGCGTGTGATTCGACACGCACTTGTAAAAATTTTTAACTTTGTAATTATCGTTCACATTTTATAATTATAGTTAGTGAATGTACAGAAAGCAAATCAATTCCAGACATCACTGTCAGTCACGTAATAACTCACCTTTTGACAGTAAAACTCATTTAACATGGTTCTTGGACGCATTGTCCGGTAAATCAGTAATGTGCTTAGGGATCTTATTATAGAACCTAACACGAACGCCTAAAAAGCATTTACTAAGTCAAAATTATTGGATAAACTTTGTAAAAATATTATATAAAAATCAGAATATTATTAATTAATTTCTTTAATGTATATTGAAGTATATGAAATATGGAAGTGTATTATAAACTCTGTCTGGTTAATAGATCGGGCGTATAGTAACTTTATACCGAGCCGGGCAAGGCTACGATAAAGGTTGCCTAGTCTAAGTGAAAACTAATGTTTTCATTACGACCTTTCAGTGTTCCAGTCAGTTAATGCGAGCTTGTCATGTACTTTCACCAAGGTATATTATGTACCATTGAAGGTAAATTAGAATTTTCCACTGACCTAAATTTACCTGAATCTTTAGTGGTACCTAGTTTGAAATTAACATGATATCGATTCTTTGTGGCATTGTTATAAAAGTTAATTTTTACTGCATTAATAAAAGTGTAAAACGTTTAAACCTACGCTGCTGCAGAAAGAGAATTCGTTGATACACTTTTATCGAAATTTACTTTATTTCTTTGGCGTAAAGTATGCAGTAGGTACTATGCGTCACTCTCTGATATTTTAGTTCGTGTCAAAAATATTCTAAAAAAGAAAGCAGGCACATAAATTTCTAAACGTCAGAAACAGGAAAAGTAAATGTCTTCTTTATAGACTTTTTTAAATAAATGAAAAGAGCCAAGACTCAAAACATAAACAATGTATCAGTGTCTATCATATAAAACACTGACAAAATTATTTTTTTTACTTAAAATCTTACTCTCGTTTTTGTCGAAAAAAAAACACTAAATCAGCGTTTTCTCGCAAATGTGATGTTCTAACCTAATTCTCCCTCTAAGGTAGCGCTGTATATAAAGTAATTTATTCTTATTACGGGATATGACACAGTAAAAACAAACAGTTGAATATCTCTGTTAAAAATTTAAACGTTTATTGTTATCATGACACAATTTATACAAATTATAACATTTTCTAATCTTAGGTATCGTATCGTAGGTAGTGACCTAGAAATATAGTACTTATCGAGAGGAATCTATTAACTTAGACACTACGAGGATATCTTGTTTTGTTAAAGCATTGCTATGGCCAGCATCCATCATCAGTTCAGCTCAATATTGTATTTACATAAATGTTCCAAGTATCAGCAAAAATGGTTATGTGAAAATAGTTAAAAATGAAGCTGCAAGATTTAACCAGTACATACTAACATAGCGAGTTAAATGAAAGATCGCAAAAAAGAAAGAATATTAAAGTATCTTTTTAAAAAAAACCGTTTTAAACACTTTAGTAATTAAAAAAAAAACAACAGCAGATATCTGCACTTACGGTCTTTAAAAACTGTCTAAAACTGTCACAGACTATTGAGCATGAATACTCATATTATCCACAGACTTCTCAAAGAACTAGTTGTGCCCCGTGGATCACCCGTGTGAAAGTTGGATTGTACATGCCTGTTTCATACATATGATGCCAGATTCCTAGATAGTTTATGGTTACTGTTCCACGCCAAAAGGTCGTAGCGTGATGTTAGATAACATTATAACCTGAAATATAAAATACAAAAATATTTTTTAAATCTGACTGTTAGTTTCAGAAATTAGCGCTTTCAAACACAATATTAAAAAAAAAAAACAATCTTTTTAGATCTTTAAAGAAATGAGACATTTTCTTCAAACTCATTTAATTAAAATATATTGATACACATTTAAACTAAGGTAAAATATGACTAACAACCTATTATCTCATTTTGAAAAGTCCTATTGTAACACTTTGAATGTGTACTTGCGAGCAGTGAAGCATACTGAACGTACACATCTTTAATAGCGGTAAAGCGTTGCGAAATGGGACGAAGGAAAATATGACAAGAACTTCCACTCGCATTTCATACAAAGTAGATATCATTTTAAAGAATCTTTCCTTCTTTTATAACATTCGTGCAATAATTTTTCAAAGCCTCGTCTCTCTGCCACAGGCGGAGGGGGTTCGTGACGTTGATTTATGGCGTTGCCCGAGTCCGATAAGTTGGTGTGGAAATAATTTAATATATTGTTGATTTATTTCAATCGATAGAATTTTTATGTATTAAATATAGTAAAAGATTTAGTAGAGATGGTATAATAAATTAAAGATTTTGTTTATCGGTTATGTATTAGGTTATTTAGTATATTTTTCTGTTGATTTTGTCCATTTTGTTTTCAAATGAGTATGTTGTTTGGTTGATTTACCTTTTATAACAAACGGAAGATCACTAACTTATGAGATACAGGTGCATACCTAATTTGTAAGTTAGAGATTTCAACTTTATGTAAGAACCACACAATTTATAATTTTGTTCTTTTATACATATGTCATCCGTAAATATTTTTGAAATATTTAAATAAAGTATTCTCTTGTTCGGACAGAGAGTTAATAAATAACCAGCTGTTGACTGGCTGTAGGTCTTCTAAAGTGTTTAGTTGAATTAAAAAAAGCCTCGCATTTTGGCCTGAAAAAGTTACAATATAAGAATTAAAGATTCATTTACAAATTTAAGAGGTAATATCTGTAACTACTGACCTGATTCTAAAAAATCTTTATTTTATAGTAAGCTATATTATTACTGAGTGCTATAGGCTATTGTTTTATTCTTATTAAATATTATATTGTAATCTATACATATTACGAAACTCAACGTCTCTCTGTCTGTCTCACCGTCTCACCGTTTATGTTCTTTTCACGCGAGAACCACTTATCTGATTTACATGTTTTTATTTTTATTTTAATTCATAGCTATAATTATCTATAATATAATAGCTATAATTCTGGCCAGGTTATAGGATATATTTTGTAAGATAAAGTAATATACGAAATAAGCAGAGACGATAAAGGTGAATCAATTCGGAAAAAATACTCTTTTGGGGTACTTAAATGGTTTACGCTGAGTAAACCATACGAGATATATCAAATTAATGTTGTACATAATTGTAGATCCTCAAAACACCTACAAAAAAGTCACCAATAGCATATATATATCTTCTAAGGAACACCCACAATAAGCATTTTTGTCTTCCGTCTTTTGAGGGGGGCAGTATAATTCGCGCGTGCGTTTGGCATCGCATTCTGTAGTCCACGTGAGCGGAGCCGCGGGCGCAGATAGTTAATTATAAAGTAAATAAAGTCTGTAAGCATTATTTTGTTACGTGGTAACTAATTACTAATACGATTCTGGAAATTGTTTCACTCATAAAGAGCTACGATTTGGCTGATGGCTAAATTGAGTACTGTAATTAACGCAACGAACGCATTACTGAATAAATTCAAGCTAAATCAACATGTGCTACTTTATGGTATATAGTAGCAAACAGGTATGCAGTTCGTCTAATATTAAGTGGCCACTGCAGTCTTTAGCTATCTATAACAACTTCATAAAGACCAAGTTTCTCACTAAGTCCGGTCATTAATAGGTTGCTATCGTTCTATTGCCAACCAAACCCTTCCGACCGGAACACGGGACCGCTAGAACTGTTGCTTGTGTCACAAATAGACGTGGCATTATAATCCCTCAATTGAACCTGGTTCTACTAATCTCATGTATGTATATTTTGTGCTGATTGACAATTCGTATAGCCTATTGGCATAAGATTACCCTGTACAAAATTTGACAAAAATTGTTAAATATAAAGATATAATTACAGAGGTTTTAATATAGATGATTTATTATTAACAAAGACCATCCTTTTTTTTAAATAATACACTTAAAAGGAAAAATTTAAAATGGTTTCAACAATTTCAAAAATTCTCATAAATATCAATAAAAAGTGTTTTATGATCCAGAAAATAGGTCAATTTTAGAAATGAGGTTGTGGAAATGTATCCTAAGGGAATGTAAGGGAATAAGGTTTGTTTGTAATCTGACCTGAGGGTATCCCTGTTTACCCTAGTTCAAAACAAAGGAGTTCCCGACATCTTAAGTTTTGATCTGCGATACCGAGTTTTGCAGAAACTGCTGCCCGATCAGATAAGTAATGTTTTTCTCATGAAGTTGACAGCTAGCTTTGTAACTTGAATGAACTTCTTGTGTATATTTACATTTACGATTTAAACATCAAGATTTTGAATGTATGATTATCCTAAAAAGTTTTTTTTTTACATAAGTTTACTTAACATAAGTTATTCGAACATAATTTTAAAGCTTATGTTCATGCTCATGCTATTGACAAAGCACACAGAAATAGTTTAAAATTAATGTTTGTGTAAAACAAATTGATTAAAAAAATCCTATTGCACAGCATTCCTATCTCTCCATATATTATTTCTCAAAGGTGTTTCGCCCTTATAAAGGCCCTTATGGCACACAGTAGTTAGATCGAAAAAAAAAGTGATTTTAAAAATGTTTCAAGATTGTATTTTTATTTTTTACTGCATACTAGCTGTGCCCGCGGATCCGCTCACATGGAATACAGAGTGATTGTTTATGAAGATATCGTATTTTTTTGAATATATATCTTAGGAGTAAAACCAAAAACAAATTATCAAAATCTACCCAGTAGTTTTTGCGTGATGCGTGCACAGCATCAAACCTTAATAATTTGACGTAGATAGATTTCTGTCATACACTGTCGAGATTAACGTCACAGTAATAAAAAATAAAAGATAGGTAATTACCAATAAAACCTACACTATATGCGAGCTCTCGTATAATCTCGTATTGCGTTGTTTCAGTATTCATGTCTGCAGATTGCTTAGTCGGCTTTATGGGCTTAGTGGTTACGAAGGTTAATGTTGACACATATGAGCACGGTTATACTTTAGTGTATATATTTTAGCTCTTTGTGGAATCCATTTCTAAACATAAACATTTTATTAATATCTAGATTTTTATAATAATATGCGGGCCATATCTGTATAATTATGTTATTTGTCATAAGTGTTAAGGCAACTTTATATATCCCTTAATTCGTCGCCAAAATGTATGGTTCAATGTTTCCTCACTATTATCAAGAATGGACTAATAGTTTCATATATTTTCCATAAAAAATAGATTTAATACTTTTTCACTAGGAATGATAACTGTTAATGCACTAGGCGCCATCTATTGTCTGTAATCTGTTTATCTAACAAGATAACTGTTATTTAGATTGTTTAAACTAGATGATATTGTTTTAGAAAAAGGTAAATCTACTAAGCCTTTTGTAAGTCAAACTCGTTAATCGTACAAATTCTCCACATATAAGAACCGGGAAACACCATTATATCTTACCTACATATTCACAGATATGCTAGTATACTAATAGACACCGCCCACGATTTCATTCGCGTTGATTACATATAAAAAATTAATAAGTATAAAAAATACCCTATATCAATCAGTTATAATGTAGCTTAATATCAGTGGAGGATTTTTTTTTAGAATTAGACCAGTAGTTATAAAAATTACGTCCTAAAAACATATTCACAAATTTTACTTATAAAAATAATATGCTTAAATATTACTTCTTCAAAATTATTATTTATTTCACATAATATACCCGTCATATAACGCAGCGAGTTACTTTGTAACATAAAAATGAATTTATCACCCGAGCCATGGTTGTGGCAATTGAAAAGAAATGAAAGGGGGAAACATATTTTTCATCAAGAGTCAAGAAGTCCGAGAGCGTGATAACGAATACAGAGTATATTGTAATCACGGTGACAGATTCAAAATGTCCGCTTACATACTAGAGTTGCTCACTTTTTATTATTAAAAATGGATTGAATAAAAGCACTGGTTTGCAAACTACTATTAAAAATCATATTTTAAGTTTACGTATTAGGTTTTGGCGGGATCTTCATCCGGCTTATGGTAGGTTATATTTTTATTCATATACTTATGTTATTTGTTCCTATATATTATGTGTATACATTTTATTTAATAACAAAAACTACCTGTACAGTTTTAACAAGGAGTCGCATCTTGTTAGAGCTATGAGTATGTTTGAAGATTTACAAGAATAAGTAGAAAATATTATTCTATTCATTTGACGTTGGCCGAATTGTGGATGAACACAGATGCCTTATATAAAAAAGAAGGAGAACAAAAATCAAGTTCTTATTGAGGTATAAGCAAAGAGTTTTTCATATTATTTGTCCGAGCACTTGCATAATAATTGTTTATATTATTAGCGTTTTTTTTTTTATTACGAACGTAATACATAATTTTTACGAAGTTATTTCTATAATAGTTCAGATATTTTATAAGTATCAGAGGTTGATAAAACAATCAATCAATCACACATATTTTATTAAAAGTTGATATCGTTTTAAAGGAATCTCTCTTTTAAAACATTCATGTGATAATTCAAGCACCGTCTAACTTCTTTAAACAGAGAGCGAGGGATTGCGATTTGCGACCAAGATTTATGTTGTCGCTAGGGCAAATAAGTTTTCGTCATAATAATTTTAATATATACATATAATAAAATTGAAATATCTATTTGTAATGTCAAAACAACAGATATTTAGTAAATGCATATGAAAGTATGCACTATACAAAAAAAAACATTAGGTCAAAGGTAAAAAGTTCCCCTATTCGATAGATTTTTCATAGTTCAAAATTATTTCAAACTTTATATTTCGTGGACTTTTATGTTGACTTTATTTGGTTCCTTCTTTTGAGAAAAGAATCGTTAAAATGCATGCAAAAATATTCATGAACAATTTTTGCAACTCAATTTTATTGCTTCGGAAATGTTTACCGACATTTCGTATTCAATTTTATATCCTTTGCAGTGGTGAATGTTTACAAAAGTCTCGTCATTATGAACTAAAAGTGAAGAATAATTGCTACAATCGTTATAAAATAACTATGATAATCCTGAGTTTTTTTTAAATCGTAACTGCTACATTTTCATTTGTTATTCTTTACATTTTATCATTGCATCTTATTGGAATGTTACGTATTAATGTAACTTTGACATTTTCAACATTGACGTCTTCGACAGGCCTTGTGGCGCAGTAGCAGTAACCTCTACTATTGAGCCGGCCGCGAGTTCGATCCCCGCACACGACTTTTAGTGTTATGAGCATAAATGTCAGTTAAGAATGTCTGGATGTCAAATATCTATATATGTATGTTATATCAGCTTTTTAATAACCATAATGCATCATGCATTTTTTATCATTCAAGTACCTGCTAACGATAAAAAAAAATATTAGTCAATTATATAAGCAGTTTCTTTTACTTAGAGACTTAACCCCTATAACACAACGACACAAAAGGAGTGTTGGCCTCTAAGGTAAAGGCCTGCCAATACTTTCTGTCAAGTGCAGCTTCTCTCTAGTCAGAGAGTAGTAGCTTGAGCAGACCGTTCGTGAGCGTAACACTTTAGAAATATCTGAGCCGAAAACCTGGACGTGGATTAGCTGCGTCACCGAAAAATTCTCTTTATACTCTAAAATTCTCTCCCATTAAATGTATGCTATTCAGTCAGCGGAGACAGTGTACTTTCTTTTATTATCACTTAATAAAACTTACTATAGAAAACTGGATATATATATTTATTTTGCCAGCAAAATGAGCGGTAAGTTTTTAGAAATAATTTTAAATATAGTTTGCAGGGATTTATCCACTAACGTAATATATCATCTGAATAATAATTGTAACCTCATATTGTAAGCAAATTATAAAAGCAAGCAAGCAAGCATACCTGGAACATATCTGCAGATCTTCTTTGGCTTACCGAGGGAGTACCAAAATGCAATTATAAAAAAAATAAACAAGTGTACATTTTATTCAACTAAATAAGCGTTACAAAACCGTCGTAGTATTTAATACGCTTGTCCTAAATAAATGTAATTGAGACGATTCCAGGATCGATACAACCCTGTAGTAAGTCACGTATTTATGTCGTTTGCGAGAATGCGGCCTGTATCTGAAGACGGGTCCCTTGTTAATCCCGGTTTAGTTTCAGTTAATTCTCGATAAAACGGGGTATGAGCATACATATTTACCTACAAAGAAAGGTAAAATAGAGTTATTACACGGAATTCTCTATAATAAACTATTTTGTTTCTTTAATTTTTTGGAGTAAAATGTGATTTGTATGCAATCTCATACATTTTTTTTATGAATAGAGAAATTACATTTGAATTAGCGAATTACACTGGAATCAATTAGATATGTTGTATTCCACAGGAGAAGGTTCAGTAATACCCGGACTTAATCAATTGAGTCACGCGATTTTTTAAACTCTCCGTTCAGGATGAAATGTTTGTTGAAATCTTTACAAAAGGGCTTAGATCAATTGAAAAAGTGTTGAAAGAAAAACAAAATCCCCAACGAATAACGCACTTAGTTACAAAACCGGTAATAAATAGAATATTAGCAGAATAAAAGGATATTTTGCGTAAGACGAATTCCAGTTTTTTACTCAGCTTAGATGGTTTTATTAAATGATATGAAGCTTTATTACTATGTCAAAATATCTTCGGCTTACGTTTTTTCATTTTTGAAATTCATATCTAGACACAAGGCAGTATGCCAGCCAAGTTCCAGCGACTCACCGGCCAGTGTGTGTATTTACACGAACCATTTCGAGCTTCTTTCGACCCCTCCATAAGATAAAAACTATTAGACCTACACATTTAAATTTTGTATTTTTAATAAACCTCATTTAAACACTTAGAACACCACAAATTTCACCAATAAACCTATTGTACTCCTTGAATTATTATGGTCTGAAAATTAACATTTTTATTACTGACTCACTTTTAAAAAGCCTAGACCACTTTTAGGCGACTTAGTAACGACTTCGCGTCGATTGACGTGAGTTCGAATCCCTGCAATAAGCCTGAGCTTTCGGGAAAGGAAAACATCGTTAGGAAACCAGAGCAAGATGGTAGGGCTTTTTCTAATGCCCACCTGGCCTGCTACCACCCTCAAGTTGAAAATCTTTCCCCAAGCACCAATATGTGTATCGGCAGCTGCACTTGAGAGCCAGTCTTCCACTAGGTTTACCCTGTTATCACCTTGGGCCACATCGTCACTTAACATCAAGTGAGATTGTGGCCACTACGCCAAATCTATAACGATAAAAGAACAATGTAAACCATTAAGCATATACAAAGAAAAAAACTTATAAAATCACAATTATTGATACGAGGTAATACTCATAATGAGCATCAACTACAACTGCGTTTCCATCCGCTCACCAATAAATGTCGTTGTGTAGCTCTTCAAAAAGTATTGATATCCTAACAAAAATATAAATGTGAAAAAGGGGCCAAGTTCGGTAGAAACGAAGTTCGGAGCAGTCGTTGTCACCGAAATAGGAGCTGAGATCTATCGGGTGCCAAGTTCCACAGCAATATAATAATCAATATAATAATATAAGCATAATTGCAATCCAAAATTTGACTCCTATAATTAGAAATTAATGTAAATATATATTGACGTAATAAAAATAATAACTTAAGTTAACTTAGATTATAATATAAACATTGTTACCACGTGAGATTAGAATATTTTTTATTAAAGAAGAAGAATTAAAATATGTTGCTATTAAAGAAGAAGTTGTAGCTAATAGAGCATCTCCGTCACGTCTTCGCGGTTATCATGTATGTACTGGCTGCCTTATTCCGTTATACGTGTGAGACGACCTTAAAATATGACATTTACATTATCCAACTAATCACGTCACGATTACTACAATAATGCTGAGAAATCCGCCCTTGTCCGTGAAATTAACATCGTTCAATCATCCCAGTGTTTACACGGTTTATCAACAGATAACTAATGGCTTGATACATTATTGTCAATGTTATCGGTTTACGGAAAAGTCTATAATCGGTCAGTTAAAGCGCAGCTTTTGTAAGCACAGTTAAGCACAAAATCAATTGTTTTAAATTAGAACAGTCGTAAATATGGTTGCAATGAAAGTTACACGGCCTAATCTTAAAATTAAAACTACCGCTTTATCAACAATTACAGGGTAAGATAAGAGAAATTATTAAAATTGGTTGTTAACGGATAATTATACGAATCGATAGTTTATATTCAATCTAGTGAGATTGTAAACTGTAGATGGATTGTGAACAAATACTAAAATTTGCAATATATCGGTTACATTTTCATATAACGTTTTTTGGTCAGAAATTGTTTATTAGAATTCTAAACTAATTGTCAAAAAAAAAGACTTAATTTTCTTTTCAAAATAAGAAAAACATTGTTGTTGTAGAATGTTTGAAACCTAGGAATGTACCATCATATTTGATAAATTAGGGTGCTAGTATAATATATATTACGTATATATTATAGATATACAGCTATTTAAAACAAGTTTTAAATATCTATAACACAAAGTACATACATATCGAAAAATGACTTTACTGTGCATGTTATTTCATACTCTAAATGTTTTTTTTGTACAACTAAGATGGCAAACAAGCATACGGTCCACCCGATGGTAAACGACTACCGTAGCATATGGACGCTTGCAATACCATAGGTATCACTAGCGCATTGCCGATCCTGAACTCCCCTACCCTAAGAAGCTCTGGAAACTCCACTCACCGCAGGAACACAACACACAGTTATTTGGCTGCAATCTTCTGTAGGGTGGAGGTGTTCCTCCAGTTGAACTGCCCAAGTAGAGAGAAATCACCATAGTGCCGTACCACAAAATTGTGATATTTAGTTGGAAAAAAATAAGTAACAATAATTTGATGAAGCATTATCATAGTAACAGTCATTTACCTTAAACTTACGTACATAAGTAACACAAGGAAGGCATTTAAGATCCATTACGAATGCTTTTTCATTTTCCATTCGCCCTTTTCAGTAATGTGTATTTACTTGGAAAATTTTGCGGCACATTTAATGTTACATCCCATTTAACAATTAACATTAATTTATTTTATTGATGTATTATTTAACGGTAGCGTAGCTTTTAGGAACGATAACAGTCTAACATTTTATGATGAGATTTTAAATAATCGGTTTTTAAATAATTTTAAATACTTGGAGCATAATAATTATTATTTTTAAACTGTTTTTATACTTAGCAGATACTTAGTAGTGTGAACTGTTTATATTTTTTCGATATTATATGAGCACTTAATAACAATAAATGCATTGAAACTTCTCACTGATTCTGTAAATATAATATAAATCGTCAAATGGCGGGTAAAACGTGGTATAATGACCACTAATTTCTCATTTCTGGTTGATAAAAAGCGAAAGAATTCGGGAATAATGTAGAAAATTTCTATCATAACATACATGTACTAATGTAACTTAAGCGAAAATGCAGACGGCGTTTAGTTCATACAAACGTAATCCTCTGTTTAATCCCTAAATAATGGTACAAGTGCAAATATTTTTATAGCATACGATCTATATTTACCACTGCCATGGGTCTATATTTTGTGTTTTTCGGTAAATTATCTATTGAAAGAGCTATACAAATACTATACAATTACTATACAAATTACAAACAAATTAGATATATATTAAAATAGATTAGATATATTGTTATTACATTTGTAATTATAAAAGAAAACCAGACAAAGACGACAGTGTTGTATTATTTTAGAGAAAAAAAAAACAAAGTTTTGGAGGAGGAAACAGGGGAATACGAAATTACGATTTCGTCTATCTTACATACAAAGGTATTATCAGTCTGACATGCAGTTGTCTTTATCCCTCGGGCATAGCGCGAAAGTAACAAAATTTATATTAAAACGTATTCTTGAAATGTCTTACGGAACGCGTTTCCTCTTAAAAGTAGCAACACCTTAATAATGACTTACAGTTTTACTTATTTTACTGCAGGAACACGTCTCGTAGCCGAGGCTGGCTGCGTATGGCCATCCAAACCACATTCGCTATCATTACAGTATCTAGTTTTATTCTGATTGTAATCATGGCTATACGTAACCCTTCTACCGTGGAAACACCGAATGCTATAACCCGATGCCATATAAATAACTGTAGGGTGATGTGTAAAGATGCACCGTGTTTTGGAAATTATGAAGAGGATATAATAGACGCTGTAATGGTACGTTTATGTTATTATAATACAAAACTATGAAATATTCTACTTTAAAATATAGTTCAATTTTTATTAACACACTACATGTGCCCCATGATTTCACCAGTTTTAATTCATCAAACTCTCCACCGCTCCACCCCGAACGACCCCGTGTAACCTATCGTTATTCTCACTTCTCGTATTTGCCTAGAGCACTCCAGATTTCTCGACATTCATGGTTACTGCACTGCTCCTTAGAGTTGTAGCGCTCCTCTACCGCTGCGATGCGCTTAGGCTCATATAAATCAATAGAAATAATGTTTTTCGTGCCGCGACGCTTCGCTGCAGCGATGCGCCGCGCCACTAAAGTGCGTTTTGACTTTAAATATATTTTTTTTAATAATATTATAAAATTATTATAGAAATGTACAAAGCAAATAAAATTATAACAAAATAAATAATAAGACATTTCTTTTATACTGTTACAGGGCGCAGAAGATAAATGCAGCGGAATATCTTTGGCTCTAAATAATCCCACATTCATAAATTCTACGTTACCTCGTAATTGGTTGTCAAATTTACGAGTCAATATACATGAGTTTTCCATTCTTCGGGGTAATTTGATGCATATAGCACCGGGTGCTTTTATGAGTAACTCTTTTGGAGGCATACGTAAAATAAAATTTACAGGTATAACAATCAGAACATGGGAAGAGGAAAGCCTTGTAGGCTTATCTAGATTAGAAGAACTAGACATTAAAGAATGCAATATAGCGAGATTCCAAGCAAACGCGTTACGAACAGTAGATGATACTTTAGAAATTCTTAGAATCACAAAAAGTAATTTCTGGAATCCCATAAATGTGACAGGAAAGGTTGATTTCACGAAACTGACTTTAGTTGATTTTTCATTTAATTATTTTAATAATATTCTAGGTCATGATAGTTTTACAGGACTTACAAATTGTAAGGTTTTGCACCTTAACTCTTGCAGAATTACTGCCATTGGTGCTGGAGCTTTTGATTATTTACACAATGTTGAGTTAGTTTTTCTGAATGATAATTTACTGAAGACTGTACCTTCTGGGTTATTTGATAATATGATGCTACTGAACTCAAAACCGCGTTTAAATGTTCAAGGTAATTTGTGGTTGTGTGATTGCTCGTTTAAAGAATTGCGAAATTTAGTGTCTAGCGATTTATTACTTTTTGATCCTGTTTGCTATTACCCAGAAGATATTCGAGGAGTTACGTTTTCACAGTTTGAAAATTATTGTAATAATAAAACTGAACTATCAGACGTAACTAACCCAGCTAATATTTTTAAATCTGAAGATTATTATGAGTACATTCATATAAATGGGACTTGTTGTGACAATAGTATGGATTTAAAGAATGTTTCATTTAGATTACATTCACCTATATTGCAACATAAATGTTTTGTGAACGAAAGGAAAGTTTTCGATATTTTGACGTTTCCTGATAAGATCAGCGATAGAGATATTTTTACAAGTAGTCACTGGTTGAAACTGAATTTATTCTTGGAAACAGAGAATGATTCTGTAGTTCAAATTGATTCATCTCCAACATACGGCTATGGACTTTTATGGTTTCATTCTAAATGTCCTAATGAAATATATTGTGTTGAGATATTACCAAATTTTTTAAGAGTTTACAATGTTGATCTCAGTTATCGTTATACCTTTTGTCCTTTTAAAATAACAACAGGTCTCGTTGATGTAGAAAATTGTGTCGGATTCGATAAATCTTTGATAGAAATCAGCAAAACTCGAAATTATTTCGCTTTTCACATATTAATCTATGTTTCTATAGGACTAATTTGTTTGATATTCGGAGCTTTGTGCGTATATGGGATGATTCGTAGAAACCCTTGGCTTTTAAAAGGTAGTAAGCGAATTGTATTTGTCAAACACAAAATGGTTGATGCCTTGGTTCTGCCCCCAAAAATACCCCTGAGGAGTGATTTAATCAATGAAACCACTCCCAGTGTCGAAAATAACAAAATATTTATGGTCTCTGAGAATAATGTTAAAAGTATTGACTTATCGCTAAGTAAATATAGTACCCAAAAATCTGTTAGAAGCAATATAAGTGGTACACCCAGTTATGTATCGGCTATGCAACCTACTGAAGATCAGCTCGCAGAATGGCGTATTAATAATCATTTCAACAATGACTTAACGATCACATCTAACTCTGACTTATCAGTAGTATCATGCATTTTTAGTGGTGATTCTTTGTATTATGGAGCGGATTTGGAAAATTCCAAAATTTACGAGAGCTTGTGAACGTTAATTTTCAAAGAAATTAGTTATATTATACACATTCCAATAATTTAATATATTAATATTTTAAATAAACATTAGCATATATTATTGTACTTAGAATTTTTTTCTTTAGTAATAAATACTAAATAATTTGAATATCGTGTTTCAATACAATTTTCCATGTCGTAATATATAATTTAAAATATCCAATTGCCAACAGTCGAGTCGCGTCGTCGATATCGGTCATCGTGACAAATCAGTCCCGTACAGTTGTTTTTGACCATGCGACAGAATGTGACGCGACATGCATTGTCTCTCCCATTGGACGTTCTATTTTAGTATACATACAAATCGACTATGGGCCTAGAGAAAATCAATGAACACAAAAGTCATGCGGTTTAATTTGCGCACATTCAAACCTTGATCATGAAACTGGGTTTTTCACGTGTCATTCGTCACAAAGTATTTTACATTTTTTTTAAATACGTTGTATGTAAAATTTAAAACCAACATTACATATAACTTCATAATTAGTTGTTTGATATATATTATTATATATTGATGTACTAGGTATTCTTATTTATGTCTGCTAAAAGTAACAAGGTTAAAAACTTTGCCAAAAACTTAAAAGGGTATTGCGGCAGAGTTGAAGCAGAATTGATTTCGGGTGTATAACGAGTATTATTTACTGTAGTTATGGTTACATTACCATCCTACTATTAAAAAAGCCTAATTTTCGAATAAAAACACCATTGTTTCGTAGAACATAATCATTATTATATATTTAATTATTATTATTATTATTATTATAAATAAACTTTGCCTACCAGTTGTTTTTGTAGATAAAGCTTTTATTTCACGCTAAGTGGTCCGTGTAAGAAGGTAGTTGTGTTTTATGTTGCATGTTAGTGACTTAAGTCACTTGCGGTCTCAATTAATTACATTCTGCAGTGCTATTACGACTCTGAACCCAATAACACTTCATTGTGACTTTTATAAACCTTTCAAGCTAGAAAACGCTTTTACACAAAAAGGTACATTTTATTTATAAAGCCTTTTATTTTATATTTTGCAGCATATTATTTTAACAAAAATATATGTATTTTGTTTTAAAAATAGTTTTTTATATTTATTTAAACTTCAATTTTCTTTACATTATAATATATGACTTTGCTTCTATTATTTTTAGGTATCTTAACAATTTGAGATATTTTTAAATTAATGATAAAAATATTATATAAATTCTTCTTTATAGTTATTTTCGTGGATCCCGTTATTATTTTATAAATTATTATTATTATAGACCAGCTGTGCCCGCGGCTAGGCTCGCGTGGACTACTAAAGAGGCTTTTTATTTTTATGTGCGGAACCCTAATTATTTTTCTAAAATCAAAGTAGGCTAAGTTATGCCCTATAACATCAGCTATCTGCTAGTGAAAGTCCCGTCAAAATCGGTCTAACCGTTTCGGAGATTACCCGGAACAAACAGACAGAAAGACAAAATTTTAAAAATGTGTTTTTTTTAATAAGTATAGTGCATACTCTCATATGTAAAAATCTGTTATATTGACATTTCAAACAGACACTTCAATTTTATTATATGTATAGAAGATATATAGATATAACTAATTAATAACGACTATTAATAATAATAAATATATTTTTAAATAACATATTATCTGTGGATTCTATGCAGATAGCTATCATTATCAAGTTATGAAATAAAAATAAAAGACGAAAGATTTTTACTGCATATAAACGCATAGAAATAATTGAAATAGAATAGAGATTGTAATGTAATTTGAATCTTTGTACTTATTATTTATTTTCTAAACCTAAAAGTACCTACATAATTTGTAAATAATAGAACTGATTTAGCGTTTAGTATAAGTTGCAGAAGCACTGGTTAATAACTGCTTAGAACGATATTTTTTTTAAATAAATTTACTTAAATTATTAACTAAACATCACGTTTCGTTTAAAATAAATACAATTAAAAACACAATAATTACGATAGAAAATTGAAAACAATTATATTTACCTACGATACAAAAACAGTAAAAATAATCTATTAATAACAAGTAATGAGCTACATCAAAATATGTCACGTTATGTCTCTTCACAAAATAAGTTTATCGTATTTCATAAGGAAATTCAAGAAAGTCGAAACTTTTCTGGCAGTCTCGTCATGTTTTCGGATCCGTCAAGTTCTCATTTTTGATCGTTTAATATTCACATTTGTCATGATATATCCGGTTTTTAAGCTTTGAAAATATTTCTGAGTATTTGGTATCTTACCTATATATATAAAAAGCTTGTGTGCTGCTTTGTTAGTGATTCAATAACTTCTGAACGACTTGACCGACTGAGCTCATACTTACTAGTATTGTTGGCGACACACGTATTTGTTAGTTTATATTTGATAGAAAACATGTTAGCAATATTTTAGGATATATAACGTATACAAATATTCATTTATTTTACGATATTCAATCATGTATGTAGCTATTATTGAACGATAGGATTTTTACTTGTCATATGTGTTTTATAGCAATAATAAATTATTGATAACAGAAGTATAGATTAAATTTTTGTTTAATCATAGGGGGTATTACAAATAGAATACTACATATAATAAATAGAGAATTACGAAATATTTTCATATTTATTATCGTAAATATATGTAATGTGCAATAGGTTTACGTTACCCGTTTACCCGTGGTTTTTTTTACGAATTATTGTGAAACTATAATAAATATGTATAATTGTTTATATATAATAGATAGAGCATAAAATAAGGAATACTTTGATGTATAACATATATGTGTAAATAAAGAGAATAAATAAATATAGAGCGTGAAACAGGCCGACCATAGTGAAAATGACCGATTAACGCTGCATAGAGCTGGGTCTCTGCTTACGGTAACGCCTCGAGATAATTAAGCTCGAGACGATTGTACTAGCAACACCATTCGTTCAGACGAAAGACGTTAATTCAAGATAGCAGCGATACAAAGAATTGGTTGTACCCCCATCGCACCCTTTACCTCCACCTCGAGACATCGAGTCGCCGGCATTCAAGTAAGAGTGTCACTAGACGGGCATCAGACATAACAAAAATCGCCCGTCAAACCCGGGAACTCGTCACTCTCACTTCCACTTAGGGGAAGTGACGCGAACCCAACAAGTATATTTATTTTATCAACACAATGGTTTGTAGATATGTTAGGATCCGATTAGTGGCGCTGCGTTCGAGCCATTTACTATCGGACAGGGTTGAACATCTGCCGGGCCAGCTAGTTCTTTTACAAATAATTACGTATTACGTTAAGTTTAATCCATTACTTAGTAAGTAAGTATAATCGTTGGCTTTTACGCCGAAGGTTTGACAATTTAATTTTCAACCGATATAAAAATAGCAACATTTACCTTTTTTATCCTTTATAGATTTTTAGCGGTTGGCCACAATCTATCCTGATATTTAAGTGACAATATAACCCCAAGATAGGTATCACACTAAGCCTAGTGAAGGAACTGACTCTGAAGTATAGCTACACCTATCGGTGCGTGGTGACAGATTTTTAACTTGAAGGTAGTTAGTCAGGCCAGCATTAGAGTATGCCCTACAACCATGCTATGATTCATAATGATGTTTTCCTTCACCGAAAGCTCAGGGTCATTGTGGGATTCAGACCTACATTGATCGACGCGGTATTCGAAGACGCAACCACTTAGCCATTATTGCTTTATTGCATATGAAACAAAGAAAAATAACGTGATTACCTACATTTATGAAGACGGTCGGGAGTTACGATTTACTTATATTGAGTACAAGACAAGCGCAAATTTAATACACACTACATCTCTGTTTATTATAAAAGGGATATGTTGTGATCTTTGATTACATACATGTCTAAATTCCTAGTCCGGCATGTCAAAGTAGTACCTACTTTTCAAACTATTTTAATATAAATAGTTATAGAGTATAAACGTATTTTGCTATATCTTTTTGTTGTATCATAAGTGAGTTTTTCACCACAAATATAGCACTGGATATTAACTGCACACATGCAAAGTTAATAACAGAATAAATTTAGAAAAGTGACTCTTAAGTTCACCTGCTTGTGCAAGTTCGACAGGGACATGAGGCTTCCCTCGTTAGAAGCCTATGTGAAGTATCTCGCTAGGAGATACTTCGATAGCGCTTCGAACCATCCAAACCCGCTTGTAAAGTCCTTTGTGAACTACACGCCTAACCACGCGATACCCGTTGTCCAACGTTACAAACGCCGTCCGCGAAATCTCTTTGTCGATCCCGACGACGACATAGAGAAAGCTAACAAATTCTACGCGTCCGCTCCCGCAACATATGCGTGCTCGCGCCCACGCCCGCGAAACCACCGTTCCCTCCGCAGGGGACGAACGGTTAACTTCGCGCCCGCACACCCGCCACGACCACCCTCCTCTGCGGCAACTCAAGCCTAGGTCCGATCCATCGGCATGGAGCCCTTGAGCCAAGCAGCCGCTCGCGCGATACAAGTGACTGTACAATCACTAGCTTTCACAGCCATACATGACACTGCATTATACACACATGCACAACACACATAGGTACATAGGTTCTGTAAGGGACCTTTTTTTTTATTTTTTTGCCTAGTTAGAATAGACAAAAATTTTCAGACCACTAAATACACATACACATGTTCCTTCCCTCCTCCCAGGGGGCAGAAACATGTATATCTGTATAGTTAGTTTAGATCGAATTACGGATAGGGAATTAGTCAGATCGCGACTTAATTGCATACGCGCAACAGTCCGAGCCGAGGTCCGGCCACTTTGGCACCCTCGGATGTTGTTGCTTAGCTTTCGTGGCTGAGTGCCCTAAGCGCTCGCCCCCAAGCCCGGTAAAGCTGTAAAAGCCGTAAAGGCTCCAGGGCCCCTCAGGCTAACAGTGTAGTCAGTTCGAAAAAAAAAAAAAAAAAATGCAAGTTCGTTAATTTTTAACCTGTGGAAGGCAGCCATCCGAGTATTAGAAACCTGTCTACAGCCGAAAGCTTAAGAATCGAATCTGTCCGCCGCGGCGTCTAAGCGCATTACCACTACCACGGAGCCTAGACATAACAGAGCGATCGACATAGATGATTGTACAGTACGTTCCAAAAACGGAGGATAGTTTTTTACATAAATTTGCACCAGGGTGGCGCTGCACTCGCTTATGTCAGGTTAATGTCGTCTGTTTATCAAACTTATGATTACTTTGCTAACTAGAGACATTTCGATAAGAATATATTTTCAGAGTAGTATTTATTAGTTAGTAGTAGTAATAGTAGTGTGTTACTATCACTAACGTTGAAATGTCCAGGAACCAAATTGTTATCGCCCATAGGTAGCGTTCCGGGCACATGGCCCTAAATAATAAGTTCTTTTATCTGATGAAGCACTTCGCCAAATTGTGAACATTGCGATAAAGTTTAAGATATGCATCACGTTTTGATGAAATGTGTCCGGAACAAAACAGAGAGAGAAAGTCTGCTCTCAATATGTTGGATCAGGGTGCCTTTCATGCTATATTATCTAAACCTGGTAGTGCAGGTGCCTCTTCGGTATACAATTTCATTGTTTGTTATTTTAATTAAAACTCGTTGATTGAACTAGGCCGACATAACCCAAAGGGATATAGGCCTTAAAAAATGATGAAAAAAGTAAAAATATAGCGTAGTATTTCAATTAAAAAATATATTTTAATATAGTGAACAAGTGTGAAACAAATGAGTGTATACAAGTTGTCTAGTAGGAGACTGTAAAAAACTTAATTATTTACCGTTTAAAAGCTAATATAACCTAATTTAATCTTCTAATCTATGTTTCTAACTAACTCGCAATAATATATTCTAATGCTGTCTTAAAAATTACAGTAACGATTATTTTTATAGTTCCTAAAATATGTGACACTTAATGAGTTTTATATAGGTATAATAGCTATTTAAAAAAAAAACAGAATAATGAAAATTTTAAAAACCCATTTGTTTGAATCGTTTTGAATTTATTCTGTTTCATTTATAATTAATGAACATTATCGTTCTCTATATCTAGATTCAATTCAAGATCGCTACAAGTATGTTACCTGTGTACGATATTTGTGATTAACATTAGATTAGATTATGACTCCTCTTATTAACAGGTACATTAACTCAGTCAACTTCAGTTGGCAACGATGAACGCAACAAAATATGTAATTGTCAGCAAGCGAGTACACCTGTTCAGTCACTCTCCTTTCACGACTCTTATTTACCGATGTTTAATCACATATGATATGAGGTGTAGTGATTGGTTATATTATCAGTTCATCCATGAATGTATGTTGTTTTATTAAAAAAGTATAATTTTTATTAAACCTTTTTTAGGGTTCCCAGGTATATAACAATAGTTTCATCATGTCTGTCCGCGGCTTAGCTCGGAGATTATTAGTAATAGAAAGTTGTAAATTAGCATTTGTATTCAAATTAATCATGCTGATAATGTGGTAAAATGAAATCTTGAAAATATGTTTTTATAGGTTTCTCGTTTATTCCTAGGTGTGGGGTGTCGTTTGATAGGTCATTCAAAAATATTGTGGGGGTGTGTAATCCATTTAACGATTCAGGGATCCTTTTGCTAAATATTAAGCTTAAAAGTGCAATTTTGTTAGAGTCAAGTAACCCTCCTGCCAGCGAAATGTTTGTTTTTGGATATGTGAAAAAATACACGGCAGTAGAATATATAATGAAGATAAAAGGAAAACTATTACAGCTACGTAGGCTTTACAAATTAACGAGTACTTAATGTATTTGCAAAATGTCGTACAAACTCCCATGAAAATTACTTCAAGTCCATTATTATTTAAAGCCTCAATTATTTTCCAAAACAAGTGTTTTTTTTTCTAAATTTGACTTTTTTTTAGGTTTTCATCAATAAACTAATATATTTTAATAATTAACTTTAATTTTTAAATATAATTTCAACTCATGCCGCCGCTTGTTTAAAGTCACATTTGTCTAAAATCTTATTGAAAACTTTACTGGTGTTCTTTAAATAAATTTATTATTAAATCATTATTTTAGAAATCGTATCATTTTTTTTTATTAATTCTCAACCGATTTTGATAAAACTAAGCACAGGGCACCGCTAGTATTAAAATAAAGTTTTATCGATCTTGAAGCGTTTGAAATGTTTATTATATAATATCTATTTTGTTTATATTTTTTAAAAAAAATGCAGGGATTTTTGCTGGGTTATAGGACGCTTAGGCATGTCGCGATATGGTGTGGACTGGTGATCCTTAAACAATCACAATGAAATCTAGTACATTTAAATGATCAATTCTTGTGTATAATATACTAGCTGTGCCCGCGGCTTCGCTCGCATGAATTACAGAAAGCCGTCGTGTTGGTAGAGCACACGCTCGAATCGTGCTGCCCCCGCTCAAAAGACGGAAAACAAAAATCTATATTGTAAGTGATCCTTAGAAGATAGATATATGCTATTGCTAACTTTTTTGTAGGTCTTTTAAGATCATTGTATTAATGTTGAACATTAATTTGATATATATCTTATGGTTTACTCAGCATAAGCAATTTAAGCGCCCCAAAAGCGTCTTTTTCCCGGATTATTTGACCATTATCGTTATTTCTTATTTCGTATGTTATTTTATCTTACAAATTATATCCTATAACCTGGCCAGATAGCATATCTATTAATTAAAGGAAAAACCATGTAAATCGGATTGTTAATTTTCGCATTAAAGGAACATAAACGGACAGACAGAGAGACGTTGGGTTTTATAATATAGAAGATACATTAAACATATGCAATTGATTTATTGGAAACTGTTATAACGATAGGGAAGAAATTACTTTCCAATTGTACCTAGATAGGTATTTTAAGACACCAAAGTTTGATCGATCGCCTAGGTATTCAAAACCATGAATCCGAAAGCGTACGTGAAATTATCATAAACATATTTGTTTAAATCCAATCCAATAGAGTTTCTGATTACTATTATTATTACTTAAGTTTCATAAAAAAAAACTTTAAAATACTCTCCGCATTTGTATTTCGAACAGTGTTAAAACTTGAACTCGTTACTTGTGAAAGTATGACGTCATTTCTATAATACAGTCCTTTGAGAAAGAAGTTTACATAAACGCGACAGTTCCCTGTAACGAGTTTACTTCTTAAAATGTGGTCATTTCGGAATAAATTCAATACAAACTGAGCATCTTAGGTTATACACTTATACATTTTATAAGAATTTCATCTGTCCATTACATTTTCCAAGATGAAGTTGTCATAGCTATTATAAATACTAGTTGGGTCGAGAGTTTGTGTGTTCATTTCCCGTATAAGGAAGATTTTGATTGATTTATATACTAGCAACAGCACGTGATTTGATAAACGTTAATTACAATTTAAAAACTTAAAGCTATAATGTAACTATGTGACTTAGGGATAGTGCTAGTTACTATATCTAGGTTTTATTTAATTGAATCAATACTCTCATAATCTCCCTACACAAACATATTTACAAACTTCACCTCTTTATTATCATAGTAAGTATAGAAATGGAGAATATAGAGAAAGAGATACAGATTATTATTAAGTATTATGTAAGTGAGTTCATCCTCAATTAAATTATTAACGATTTAAATTTATCTTTTCATATCTAACAACCGAGTGAATTTATTTAACTCAAACAGTACATACTGTGGTCGTTCAAGTATAAATTTATAATTAAATTTTATTGTAGTAAAAATAAATTAGACTTTTAGTTTATTAGTTTCGATCCTGTAATCGATATAAGTTTTAACGTTATTTAATTAAAAAATGTACTGTTATGGCTCCGCCGAACAAGCGTTGGTGAATGTGCAAAATATGCGCTTATCCATACGTTCAACCACAGAATTAGTTCTTTTTTTATCGTTATAGGTTTCGGCGTAGTGGCCACAATCTCACCTGATGTTAAGTGACGATGTGGCCCAAGATGATAACACGCTAAACTTAGTGGAAGACTGGATCTCAAGTGTAGCTGCCGGAACACACCTATTGGTACTTGGCGACAGATTTCAAGTTGAGGGTGGTAGCTAGTCAGGCGGGCATTAGAAAAAGCCTTACCACCATGCTATGGTTTCCTCACGATGTTTTCCTTCACCGAAAGCTCAGGCTCATTGCAGGGATTCGAACTCGCGTCAATCGACGCAATGTCGCACACACTACCACTGAGCCATCATTGCTTCAAGGTATCTACGGCGACTTGTTGTTGATCTATTATCGTTCAGATAACCCCAAATAATAATCCCAAACTTACACGATGTATGGGACCGAGCGATAACCGTGTAAGAAGAATTCGCGTAATTCGGTATATACTTTTGCATAGAAACTCCAAAAAAATGGGAGACTAAAGATAACAATTGCTTTGTTATCAGATGTTATATAATACAATAAATTATTTATTTCTTCGTAATGTAAAAACGTTTGCCGAAATGATTACATAAGACTTCACAAAGCCGTCTGAGACGGATAAAAAACTTTTTCCTCTCACGCGAAATATCCTCTCATTATGCTAATATTTCGTAATACATGTTTTGTAACTAAATTCGCCCTTTTGTTAATTATGTTTTATTTAAATATTAATACTTTTTTCAATTGATTTGAGCCCTCTCTATCAATGTTGCAACAGACATAATCTTGACCGGCAAGTTTAAAAAAAAAAACGCTTAACATCGAATTAGCGTAAGCCCAGGTATTACTGTATTGTAAGGATTTATTATGTTAACTATTTCAAAACTGTCGTTATTCCTTTATATATTATAAATATATTGGTGTTTTCGAATTATATTTTATGATTGCCTTTACGTTTTTGACTGAGCCCATATTATATATACAGTGTTATTAAGTATTGTTAACAGTCACTTGTATCCAATAAACAGATAAGGGTTGTTCAGTTTGATAACATAACTAATAAGACATTTATTTAATTTAGTATTATTAATTTATTATTATAGTAGTATTACTATAAAGTAAAATTTATGTAACAAAATTAATGGCAGTTATCCAACAACGAACAATATTAAATTTATATGTAATTAATAATGCATTAAATACGATCAATTATTATATTAAACGTACACGCAATTGGCATTAATCTCCCGTTAGTGTCCGGTAGAACAACCCTATTATTACTGTTTTGGCGACCTTGTCTCGGGTGACTCTTGTTTCCTACAGGTAGCTGAGTAAGAACAGAGACAATCTGGCCAACGTTTGAGCGTTACAGTCGTTCACTCAATCCAGTCAAAAGACTCGTGCCTCTTATAATTTGGTTCACGATATCTATAAACTGTTGTTGTACGTACCTTCAACTGGTATTGTGTAAAATGGTGAGATTATAAACGCAAATTGTGTTCTTTAAAGTAAAATATGTGAATTAAAAAGTTTTATTACATGTTGAATTACATTATCGTTTCAGGAGGATCTTGACCAAGAACAGATAAAGAGTAAGTTTGTCTAATTTGATCACAATTATACTTGAGATTAAATAGTGGATGTTTACTTTTATTTTTATCGTTCATAGGCTTAGTGTTATAACTACAAGGTTTAAGGTTAACGAAGGTTTAAGGTTTACATAATTTGATATTATGTTCCTTTACAAAATAAAATTATATATTAACAAATTTTCCTTAAGTTCAAAGAGAATAATGCGATCTCATTACCCTTTTTATCAAATATGTATTTCTAATTGAATCCTTTTAAGTTATTTGATCGTTCTTAGTCTGTTATTAGATGTTATTCTTGCCAACAATACGGGGTTTTGTTTTATATTTAGTATAACAAATAATAAAACATTACAATTTATTTTCCAGCCACTTGTTTCTTTATAAGCCATTTGAGGTTAAATTTATCTTCTATAAATAGTTTTCAGTACTATAAGACTTGCAGTTTTTGTATTGAATATTATAATTTTTACTTGGATTTTCTTAGGTTTTTATTTTGTAAAAAAAGTAATGGTCACAGCATATTGTTTATTTATAATCAGAGGTATTTTATAACGTATAATTTGGTTTCGGTTATTTAACAGTTTTAAAAAAGGCATTCGAAGCCTTCGATCATGAGAAGAAGGGTTGCATCGGAACTGTAATGGTTGGGACAATCCTCGGCATGCTGGGTCATAACGTCACAGATGACATGCTCAAGGAAATAATACAAGAAGTCGATGTGGATGGTACGTACCGACCTTTAGGTATTTTGACTGTTTCTTTAAATTAATAACAGTAAGTTATGTGAAATCCGAGAGCATTAGTGATCACTTAGAGATGAATATTTTTAAAGGCACTGTTGTTGTAAACTATTGTTGAATACGCAGGTTAATTCTAAAACTCGATGTACTAAAGTGAGTCACTGTTATGGATTTTCGAACATGTTTATTGTGGTCACTGTTATGGTTCTTAAATCTCTTACAGAAAAATATAGATTGTCAATATCTAAATTAAAATTTAAAAATAATTTATATTAAATGCGCCCAATAGTTTCATCTGTGTTAAATTTAGTCTACCAATTATCAACCATGCCACCACCACCGTCCTCCTGCCTATTTTTGTTCTCACTTTCCGCATTAGCCTACAGCTTGCCAAATTGCTTCATCTTCATAGTTACTGCTCCGCTTCTTAAAGTCGTAGCGTGAAGTTATATAGCTTATTACCTTCCTCAATAAATGAGCTATAAAATGCTATAACAAACAAGCAAACACACAGAAAATCAATCTCTTGGGCTTTATTATACTAAATATCATCATCATTATCAGCTTGTATATGTCTGTTGCTGAACGTCTAAGGATTGCCACTGGAACCGATCTTCATTCCTTCTTATCCAGTCTATTCTAGCTACCCTGCGCAGGTTGTCGCACCATGTTGCAGGGGGGTGTCCTCCACTTCATTTGCCTAAACGTAGTTTCAATCCAGAACTCGTCTAACCCATCGATTATTAACTGTTCTTCGGTGTATGTGGCTAGCCCACTGCCATTTGAGCAAGTTAATCCTTTAAGCTATGTCGATACAAACTCTAATTCTTTGTTCAGACAAAAAATTCTTTTGGATTCTATCCTTCAAATAATCTCCAAGCATAGCTCCTTGAGCGACTTTAAATTTGTAAACCAGCCCAAGCGTGAATGGCCATGCTTTGGCTCCGTATGTCATGACCGGAATATTATTACATACATGCTGTCTGTAGTGTTAGAATTATGTCATATTACAAGAGAATTATTCTCACATTTATAATTTTCAAGGTTCTGGTGAACTGGAGTTTGAAGAATTCGTCACATTAGCCTCTAGGTTTATGGTTGAAGAGGACGCAGAGGCTATGCAACAAGAACTTAAAGAGGCGTTCCGGTTATACGACAAAGAAGGTTTGAATCATTTATTACGTACTTTAAAAATATAATATAGTTTGCTCTATAGTAAGAGCATACTTTAGTCCTCGTCTGTTTGTTTACTGTACTTAAATTAGTTTGGTGAAGCGTGTTACCGTCTTCGAATTGCATTATCAAGTGATACAGGTCATACTTAATATAGCATGAAAGTAGACTTTATTGCATAAGCCAGGAGCTGTCCAAAATATAAAAAATGTAAAAAAAAACATATTGTGTACATTAAACCCTACATATAAAGCGATTGGATTAATCAAAACGCTTGCTGTCCCGATACGAAAGGCACATAAATACCCTTTTTACTGAATTTTCACGATTGAAAACCACTACAATAAGCAAAATGACAAAGTGTGCGCTCATAGCTCTAAAGAAGCTTCGCTAGTGGTCGGAAATGTGCAACTGGTCATCATCCTGCCTCAGTCATGGTTTGGTGGGGTTATCCTCATAAAACATATAAAGCTTCATTTTTATGAAAAAGGAATCAACCAAATGTATCAAGAGACCATCTTAGATTGTGTTGCGAAACATCTCAGCAATACACATTAAAAATGTATCGTGGACTTTCCAAGAAGACTTTGCACCTGGTCACAAAACGTGGACTTCCCAAGCTTGGCTCGAAGCCAACGTTCCGGACTTTATGAGAGCTGAAGACTGACCATCATCTAGCCCAGATCTGAATCCCTTGGACTACAAAATATGTTCAGTTTTAGAGGGCACAGCCTTCTCCAAATGACACGCCGACATTGAGTTTTTTAAGAAAACCCTAGGGCAAGCAGTGATTACATTTCTCATGGAAACCGTGCGTAAATCCATAGATTACACCAAACACATTAAAGACCTGTATGAAAGCTATAGGTGGTTCGTTCAAATATATGTATATATATATTTTTATTCCCAAGATTAAAAAATATGTACATACCTATAAGCTTTAAAAATTAAATGAATTTTTATTCGTAACAGGACTTGTGGCTAGAGTAAGTAGATACATCTCTCATTACTGATTTTATAAATAATCGTACTAATTTTAGTTAACAATGAAATATCTATCCGGGTTTATTTAGAGAATTTGGCAGTGCGAACAATGATTTTGATCTCACCAGTAATTATTAATTATCTTCCTGAGGACAAGCTATTTGTTACACGTCTAAGAATTCATTATATATAGCAGCGTGTCATAGATTTATCAACTCGGTATCTCATATGTTCTAAATCACATCTATATATACATATACATTCATAATAATTTGCCGTTTGCTATTGGCAAAGAGCAACCACTGTTTTTTTTTAGTAGAATACTTTGCGTTGTAAAATTTTTGAAGTGAAACTTCTTTGTGCCCTGTCTGTATTTTTTTTAAGGTAACGTTACGTTACGGAATATATGTAAGGAACTAAAAAGAGTAATGTTCAAATTTAAAAAGTTTCACTTTTGTATAAAGTACCAAAAATGCGATCAGTCCACCTGATGATAAAAGCAGGATGATGATGGAGATGTAAAATTTTTAATTTACGTAAACTAAAAGTTATTACTCATTACTAAATTAATGTAAATCTCTGAAAGCTTGCTTGGTAGAATTTATAATATTTCCAGCATATAGAGAACTATGAAAACGAATTCAAGTGTACGTACGTACTTAGAACTAATTTTAAACATTGTTTCAGTTTTATAACAAGTTATTTTCTTGTTTTGAAGGATTTAACTTTAAACTCGAGGAGTTTTGATGTAGATTTTTTAATTCAGATCCAGACGTATGTCTTGCAAAGAAAAATAATGTGTGCTTTAGCTAATAATGTAAAGTTTAATATACGGTTTTAAATCTTTATCTATAATCATGTTATAAGTTTTTTTTGTTTATTTGTACGCGCTAATCTCTGGAACTAACAGTCAGAATTGTATAGCCTATTATATGGGCTATGTAACTTCACGCTATGACTGTAAGATTAGAGGAGTAACCATTAATGTCAAACGAGAACAACAATAAGAACACAGGTGCGTAGAAGACGGCGAATTGGACAGTTGGACACATAAATTTAATACGACTGAATCCGTAAGGTACAGCTAATTTAGGGATGATAGATGTTTTGGTACGTAAAAATACCAACTTTCAATATCGATAAAAGCGTCTGGTGTTTTTAGGTAAACTGAGAAGCTGAAAAAAGGGCTAAAAATTTGGTCTTTCAGAGGGCGGACACGAAAGTACTAAGTCCTTGAGATTTGCTATTTGCTTGCAAGTGCCAGCATTTTTTTTCAAATACCAACTTTTAGAGAAATTTATACCAGGATTGTACCATCCCCGAGCTAGTTATATATATTTTCAAAATTAATAAACCTATTTAATATATTGTATATTAGTATTACTTGCTCAATTAGATAATATCACAATTTGATTTGAGCAAATCGAGTTCCAAATAATTTAGAGCCATGGAGATCCCGCGGGATTTGTTAGCTGTATAACTCACGCGATATTAGTTTTACGACGGTTACTCTATGAATTTCAAATTGTATTACCCGAGGCAAAAACCCACTTGCAATTGGAGATGTGAAGTTTTTAATTTATAGCCATACTTAAACTAAAAGGTTACTAAGGTACTTATTACTAAACTAATATAAATCCATGAAAGCCTGCTTGTTAGGGAAATTAGGTCCCTACGTGTCCAGACTATTTTTTTCTATGACGGCGTTTATGAATAAGTAAGTTACTTAAGAGCAGAAAACAAAATAACTGAAATTGGATTTTAGATTTTACTTAAAGAGTAGAAATAAATATGTTTATACATTATACTAATTATTATATTGGTAATAAAACCAGCCTTAAATAGTGTTTACAGTGCTATCAACAGAACAATTAGTATTAATAAATTTATTTCCTAACTGAAGTATTAGGAATTATACGGCTAAATTTACTCCCATAGCAGAATATCATACGTAAAATAATATAATTATACAAAAAACTGACGCAATCGTAAGTTCATGAAAATTAAATTAATAAATAACTTTTGCTCTTAAATAAAAATCCCTTTCTCTTGATATCATGTACTTAATAGTGTAGAAATAGTAAATAATGTTTTTTTAACTTTTCCTCTAAATTAAGTAACATTCATACAATTGTAAAACAAGATATTGGTAAAAAATAATGAAACCATTGCATGGAGGTAGGACATTTTCTAATGGTGGCCTGCCTGACTAACTGTCATCCTTAGGTTTAAAATCACCAAATACCATGGCTGTATTTCGGCAGCTTAGCTTAGCTTAGCGTGTTTTCACCTTCGGGTACATCGTCACTTAATATGAGGTGAAATTTATGGTTTAAGATATTTTTATTTCTCTAAGAATATACAATTCGCTTTACAGAGAAACTTATAGATAAAATTCAAAATTTCAACATAACCAGTGTACAGGCCAAAATAAGCCTTTAAAAAATCCAAATAGAAAAAATCTTTACTCATATTTAATGTTATCTAAATAAATAAACTGTATTGTTTTATTATATTTTGGTTGCTTATTATACTGTTACGCCCGTGGGTAGTGAAAAACCGTAGTGTTCTACGTAAACAATTTATTTGTACTCAAAGAAATACAAATTAAAACAAAACAAAACAATACAAACTCATAAATCGCTCATCGAATGTACTTACAGAATCAGCCTGTAGGTTCCTTTTGTAGATCTTCTTTATTTCGCTTATTGTTTCCACTTCGCTTCTAAAATTAGAACTATCCTAACTCGCGTTACGGCTCGCTTTTACACCCAAAAATCTCTAGAATGTCCTTGAACTCTTAACACGTTGTAAACAAATTACGTCATCGCTTCAAAAGAGGGGAGCGTTTGATTTATAGCCCATTGTTTGTTCAAATTTGAAGCGATAACGCTTTCTAAGTGTGTGTTGACGAATCTATGGCTACATGACACACGACTACACTATGATAAATACACGATATTTCCGGACACATTCCGGACGATTCTTGAGATTTCGACAATGATGATTCTTTTTATATTTTTCTCTTATTCAACAATACTTTTATATGCTAGGAAGTACGCTGTGTTAAAAAGGAATTCATGCATTCTTGCAGGTAATGGTTACATCACAACAACTGTACTGAGAGAGATCCTCAGAGAATTAGATGACAAAATCAGCGCTGAGGAATTGGATATGATGATAGAAGAAATTGACTCGGATGGTTCTGGAACTGTTGATTTCGATGGTATGTAGTTTATGACAGCGATTAAGTATTTAAAACAGAATGTTATATACACTGCAAAATTGATTATAAACTCTTCTTCTTCTGTATTTCGTTAATCAAGTCTCATAATTAAGTACTGGCTGTGTCCGCGAAACAGCTCGCGTGGACTACAGAATGATACGAATCGTGCTGCCCCCGCTACCACCAGTCGCCTGCCGGTTAGTTTAAAGACAAAAGTGTTTATTGTGGGTGATCGTTAGAAGATAGACATGCATATGCGTATCACTAACTTTTTGTAGATTTTTTAAGATAAATTATGTAGTACATTAATTTGATATATCTCTTATTGTTTACTCAGCGCAAGTCATTTAAGCGCCCCAAAAGTGACTTTTCTCCGATATCAAAACCCTTATCGTCACTGCTTATTTCGTATGTTAATTTATCTAACAAAATATATTATCATGTAACCTGGTCACATACCTTAGCTATGAATGAAAAAAAAAACATGTAAATCGGTTAAGTGGTTTTCGCGTGAAAAGAAAGTAAACGGACAGACAGAGCGATGTTGAGTTTTATAATATGTATAGATAGATGATTGCTATCATTATCAAATCAGTAAACTTTCCGTGTTATAGAGATAGTGGTGATATCAGGGTTTCATTATTATTATGGCAAACGTCATGCTCAGAAAAGTATGATCCATATTTTTAAAATGCGCTGATTTGATACCCAACAAAAATAAGTCCTCTGTAGGGCGCCATATTTAATTCTCTCTGACGTCACATAGCTTTTAATCAGCGGGCGTTCAAGATACTTCTAAAGATATGCGGGAACAGATGAACATACACACATACGTAGGCTGCTGAAGTCATAACCCTCCTTTTGGCGTAGTTGAGTAAAACGTGAGCCAACGTTCTAAGTACAAATGCTAAATTGGATATGAAGAAGAAATTTTATTATTATTTTCATATTGGTACTTAGGCAGTTTGCCTCAACCTAGGCTTGAGTATTTGATAAATCCCTCAGAATTTCATTCTAAATAAAATAAAATAGCATAAAATATTTTCTTCATCGTGTTATTAATAAAATTGAGATTGTCTTTGTTTTACCTTCATTTAATGCTGTGTCAGTATTAGATTAGGCATAAAAAATCTTTCTCATTAAGAATGTTTTCCTTTTATAAATTATTCATCCAAATTTAAATCACCGCTCATATAATTACTCCAGTCACTTTGTTTTACAAAGCGAATAAAATTAAGTAAAATTTGGACACAGGTTAGACTTAGAATAAGATATACTTTTGTATATTTGAGTTTCCCAATAGATATTTATTTTAAAATGGTAAAGCGGTATTTATAGTATTTCTTAAATCTAACTACACGTAGACCTAGACGTAGACGTAAATGACCTAGTGTTGTGTTCCTGCGGTGAGTAGGGTTTCCAGAGCTCCTTGGGGTAGGGGGGTTCAAGGTCGGCAACGCGCCTGTGATTTTACAAACGTGCAAACTATGGAATTACAAGAGTCCATAGACTACGGTAGTCGCTAACCATCAGGCAGGTTTTTTTAATATAAATATTAATCTCTATTACCGTTTTATCTTGCTTTATGTGTTTATTTTTAACCGACTGCATAACTTCTAGGCAGCAATCTTACATTACGCTGAAGTAATAAGATTCCTTCACTTTTTATAATTTGTATCCGTAAACCTCATATTGTAATTTTTTTTATGTTGTTATACAATAATTAGAATTAATTCGTGCTGCGTTTACTTTTAACCTTTAAGGCTTGGCATATTGATTACATTTTTTTATATATTTTCTATTTTTATACTTTCAGAATTCATGGAAGTCATGACTGGTGGCGACGATTAAAGTGGATTATCTGCATACATATTTTAAGATAAAATAAACTGTATAATTATTTTATAAAACGTTTTTTAATTATTTCAGTCAAATGTAGTCAGTGTTTTTTATTCTGTCCTATCTCGTTAAGCATGTTCTCATATATTTTTGAATGAATTAAATATTAATTACTGCTATTTATATGATATTTAAAAACATTTACATTCAGTTTTAGTTACTAATATTGAATACAATAATATACATTTTTTTCTATATACGTAAAACAACGTATTAAGTATATACAAATACTTATTTACATTTTCTGAAGTACTTTTATATTTAAAATAAATAATTAAAATATTGAAGAAGGAAAAATGTGTATTATGATACAACTATGTAGGTATATTATAAATTTAAACAACACGAACAACCGTATTCATAAACCAAATTGATGAACGCATAGCGTCGTTCGGGCCCTCAAGAGTCAAATATTGTATAGGTTTTCTGTACCCTGTGCGTTCGAGCGCACTGTGAGACCTCATAGTAATGTTTGTGAATATGGGCGTTACTGTTTCAGAATCCTTACACAGACACTTATACCATAACTGAGGAAGGCATCTTTTCAAGGGAAGGCACGTACCTACTTGAATTATCACGCTAGCTCACGACATATTTTGTATAATCTTACTTCATGATGGTACTACGGGAAAGTTTATATATGTTCAGGTTTCTTTCATCGGCAGTCTATTAGAATTTAGTTGAAACTAGTAAATACACTAGAATAAAAAGAAACGTTGTTTCACGCTGAGATTGAAACCATGAGGCAACGGATCGTTTTAATTATCCGAAATTGATTAATGATCCGTCGAAAGATGTCCACTGCTGGACATAAGCCTCCCCCAAACAACGCCACAACGACCGGTCTTCTGCCGCCCGTATACAACGGATTCCTATAACCTTTACCAGGTTGTCGGTCCACCTTGTGTCGGGTCTGCCCACGCAGCATTTTCCGGTACGCGGCCGTTAATCGAGAACTCTTTGGCTCCATTGACATTCTACAAGCTACGTGTCCCGCCCACAGGCACTTAAGTATATCTATTCTTATGGCTATGGCAGAGGCTTTCGTTCTTCTGCGATTCAATCACGCAGAGAAACTCCGAGCATAGCCCTCTCAATTGCCTTTTGAGTAACCTTGAGCTTTCTTATGAGGCTCATAGTTAGCGAACACGTCTCAGCACCATATATAATCACAGGCAATACACAATTAAATTAAGAAAAAAAATTGAAATGAAAGTACTAATACGGATGTGTTAGCGATTACTATTTGTGCAGTTAAAACTTTCTCATATGAATATTTTAAATTTTACCTTTACAAAAGCAGCTAACTGCTTAGGATTGTTCAACTTTAGAATTAGGTACATATTATTAATTACATTACACAGTTACAGATTATCTATTCATACCTTGCACCGTATAGTAATGCATTAAATTGTAGAAAAATAATTCATAACTAAATATTAAGATGTTTAAATCAACGATGAATTTAACGAGCGAAGTGTTTATAGCAATTTCCTATTATAATGAGCTATTAATACCATATAAATTATATTAGTGATGTTAAGCCCATGACAGCTCGTTTTCTTAATGTTCGACAATGTAAACAATACATGTGATCAATTTTATCTATTTTAAATAATTAATTATTATATTGTGCTAATTTATTATCACAGGACTGACGGGACTAGGTACACTTTTGATGCGTTGTAAATTAATAATAACACTTGTCAGTTACCATGATGAATTTTCGAATCCGACTGGTAGTTTCAGAGATTCGCGTGTTTAAACAAACAAATAAATAAATATCTTCCGCTTTATTAAATTAGTATAGATTATTATAGGTGACTTATAATACAATTTTCAAATTAATTACTCACATCTCTTTTTTTTTTCAAACTGACAATACTGTTAGCCTTCTGGGTCCTGGAGCCTTTACGGCTTGTACAGTTTCATCGGGCTTGGGGGCGAGCGCTTAAGGCACTCAGCCACGAAAGCTTTGCAACAGCATCCGAGGGTGCCAAAGTGGCCGAACCTAGGCTCGAACTGTTGCAGCGATTGCAAATAAGTCGCGGTCTGGCTAATTCCTTATAATTCGAACTAAACTAACTATGAGTATACATATATACATGTTTCTTTCCCCTGGGAGGAGGGAAGGAAAATGTGTATGTGTATTTAGTGATCTGAATTTTTTTGTCTAACTAGGCAAAAAAAGAAAAAAGGTCCCTTACAGAACCTATGTACCTATGTAGCGTGCATGTGTGTATGATGCAGTGTCATGTGTGTCTGTGAAAGCTAGTGAATGTAGAGTCACTGTATCGCGCGAGCAGCTGCTTGGCTCAAGGGCTCCATACCGATGGATCGGACCTAGCTCACATCTCTATGAGAATAAGCACATCATTACCGATATTTTTATTCTCAAAGTCAAAATGTTAATTGTTCAATTTTAAACCTGGAAACATAGATAGCGTTTGAGGGTTACAAATATTGTTCAATTTACTATGAGAATAGAAAGTTATTGGATGTAGTAAATGTGACTGTATTTTCATACGAATGGGGCACGCGGGACTGCCAAATAGCAAACACCGGTATAATTTTACTGTCGAGACAAAATTACACCTTTGTCACAAATATTTATGACCACGTAGCTGTACTTAATGTATACTTTAATATTATAAAGCTTGAGAGATTGTTTTTGATTGTTCGTTGGAATACGTTAACCTCTGGAACCATCAGTCAAATATGTAAAAATATTTTTGTATCAGAGACTATCTATCTTCATGCTAAGATATTAAAGAGCGGAGTGGTAACCATGATGATCAAGAAATCTAGCAAGCTGTAGGCTACAGGCTACACGGATACGTTTATGGTGGTACATTGGAGAATTGGTTGAATAAATTTAACATGGGTGACACCGTGGGCTACAGCTAGTTTATTAGATAACAATGAATACTGTAATGTTTATAGATATACTGAAATATAAATCAAACCCCAATTATGTTTACATTGAAATGACTCCATAACTATTACGGTGGCTTTGTGGTATTTTTTTTTATCATTATAGGTGACGATGTGGCCCAAGATGATAACACGCTAAACCTAGTATAAGACTGGCTCTCAAGTGCAGCTGCCGGAACACACCTATAGGTGCTTGGCGACAGATTTTCAACTTGAGGGCGGTAGCTAGCCAGGCGGGCATTAAAAAAACCCTACCACCTTGCTATGGTTTCCTTACGATGTTTTCCTTCGCCGAAAGCTTAGGGATTCTAACTCACGTCAATCGACGCGCTGTCCGTACAAGCTATTACTAAGCCATCATTGCCTGATATTTTTAATTATTGTATTGGTGCATAATATTTCAGCGTTTTGACTTTTATAAAAAAGTATAGTAACTTACTGATATTTTAAATCGAACCGAAATATATTATAAGTATGTACTTAGCACCTAATTATTGTAAGTTAAATAAAAACTACTTGTTTTAGTTCTCGTCGAAACATTTTAAATAATATAAATTTTACATCTTGAATTCAAGTAAAATACACAATTAAAACTAACTTTCACTTCACTTTTGTTACTGTAGTAAAATATACTTAATAACTGCAATAAAAGAATCTAATTATTATTAATGATAACTAGGCCTAATTTAGCTTCAATAAAAAGTTGGCAGTCTTACAAGCCGGCAATGAATACGTATTTAAAATGACAAGCAAATTAATAGCATTGACCTATTTTCAGATTGTTATATTATATTATATTTAGTAACTAAGTGGAAAATTCCAACCGGTAACTTTGATCTTTTGAATCAGCTATATAATATACGAAGTAACAATCGTAATTAGATTAGAACAAACTTCGAACAAACTTCGAACAAATTTCATTAAAATAATGTTTATTGCTTATGTGGAAATATTATATACTATCCGAACGATAACAAAGTTATTAGGAATTACAGATGAATTAAAATATAAGAAGGTATGTTTAATCAATAGTTTATAATCGTATGATTACATCTGTCGATGCACATTTTGACACTCATGTGCTTTCATTATATATGCACTGCAATCGATTTTCAGAGTCAGTAAAAATATTGAATCTTAATTATAAAAATCTCAATAATATAATACTAGTTTTAAAACGTCCCACTGCTGGGCAATATCCTCTTCCCATTAGCGTTCTAGGTAAGGGTTTAATCACCACACCAGCACACGACGTATTCGAGTATTGTAAAAAAATGCGAAATGCGTGTCGGATCACGTACAGGATAGGGTTCCGTAGTTGGCCTTCACAATATGCAGACGTAAGGATTATTCATGTTACAGCGAGCTGGGGTCGGGCCGAGCTCCGGCCGGGACACGGCCAGACATTTATAGTACTCGTATACTTAATATGAAGTAAAGCATGATTCATGTTACACCGGGCCGGGTGGCCCCGACCTGATCTGACATGAATTACTTCATACACAAGTATACTATAAATGTGTAACATGAATCATGCTTTACTTCATACAAAAGAAAATAAATGTATGGCTGTGTCCCAGCCAGAACCCGGCCCGGTGTAACGTGAATCATCCTTCAGAGAGGGGTTTATTAAATGATTTTCAATGGATTTTTTACGAAATTACTTCTCCAAATACATTTTATAAATTGATTGACTATTACCCGTTAATTTGTTAACTCCACTTACCACAAATAGTTTTCCTTTTAACTTCATTGTATATACTATACCACGATTTTTTTCACATATCCACAATATCTTTGAACGAACTATCCATCGACACCTATTACGATGGGAGAGACGAGAAAAAATAAAAAATGCCGAGAAATCTATAGTACCGTTTTTCGCCCACTACAATTTCGTACAGGTACTACTGGAATATTTCCCAAGTCGTTCATTATTTCTCACGATGTTTTCCTTCACGTCAAATTGAAAGTATTACCAAATTCAAATTGGGAATTCTGAACAATTCATTGGTACATGCTCAGTCTCGAATCCGCAGACATCGGATCGTTTTTTTTATAAGTTTAGCATATGGTCTCAGTCTCACTTGTGATGTTAAGTGACGATGTAGCTCAAGATAGTAAGTAGCATGCTAAGCCTAGTGGAAAACTGGCTCTCAAATGCAGCTGCCGAAACACATCTATAGGTACTTAGCAACAGATTTTCAACTTGAGGGTGTGTAGGCTAACCAAGCGGGAATTAGAAAATGCCCTGCCGCCATGCTATGGCCTTCATCATGATGTTGCAAGGATATGAACTCACGTCGACATGATGTCTGTCCACGCTATAACTAAGCCATATTTACTTCAAAGATATGATTTTCTACTGTTGTAACCATTTAGCCCAGAAATTCATTACTTGCGATAATAATAATATTTAAAATTTACATAAATGATATACAGACAAACAAAGAAGAATTCTCTTTTGTGGTTTTAATTAAATCATTTTATGCATGTTTTTACATGCAATTATTGCGTATTAAATATACAATATTTCAAAGTAAAGCTGTATATCGATTAAGCGTTGAGAAATCTATGGACGCCGTTTTCCTGAGAACTATTAATGCAATTTCCGCATCCGCGGTGTGGGACCTGTTCGCAAGGAAATTCAGAATACGTATCGAAATAACCTGTTGTGCAATCTGCTATCGTATTTAATTTATACCTGAAGTTTTTTTTTCAATAAAAAATAATTAGCTAACTATTTCGTACATTGTAGGATGTAAAAATCTAACAGCTGTCATGTTAGTTAAACAGATTGTTAATAGATGTTGCCTTGAAAATTTTTCCTTAGAAATGCATCAACAGATTCATTTCTAAGAAAAAAATTTGTTACGGAACCATTATTTCATAAATTGCGGCAAACATAAATAAGCTTTAAAATGACGTTTGAATAATAATAATAATATTTTGATGAAATATTAACGGAGATATGGAGTTGCCAAGAAAAAACACATTTGAGAAATAATATAATATTATTAAGATATCGTTTGTGAATAAGTTTATAGGAGGTAATCTTCGGATTAACTGATGCGGTTCTAAAAATTCTTTCACTGATAGAAAGTTATGTTCGTGATAATGGTTAAAGGCTATATTTTGTTGTTATTTATTTTTATATTATAATTAGCATGTATGAAGTTGGCACCAACTAGTTTTTCTAATAAAAAATGAAAAAAACAAATTTCAAAGTCTCTAACTTCAGATGATGGATAATTGTTAGTTACCGAACCGTTAGTTCGGTAGAATCTAGTGCGATTGTAACTGTCGGTAGATTGTAAAAGGATACTGAAATCTGCAATCTAACGCTTACATTTTCTTAGGTTTTTATAGACTCACCACATCTAACTGTTACAGTGGATTGGTTAAGTTATGTTGAAACTGTGATCATAACGCACATCACACGCCAAAAAAAATAATGAAGCCAAGTCCTAGTCCTAGTATCATGATTTGCTTATCGTGCAAAATTTAAAATTATTAGTGTCCGTTCACAATATAAAGACAGTTTATTATCGCACTAGATTGATTATAAACTAAAGATGCAAATTTCAGTATCCTTTTACAATCTCCCCAACAGTTTACAATCTCACTAGCTTCTACCGAACTAACGGTTCGGTAACTAACAATTATCCATCATCTGAAGTTAGAGACTTTGAAATTTGTTTTTTTCATTTTTTATTAGAAAAACTAGTTGGTGCCAACTTCATACATGCTAATTATAATATAAAAATAAATAACAACAAAACAGCTTTTAACCATTATCACGAACGTAACTTTTTATCAGTGAAAGAATTTTTAGAACCGCATCAGTTAATCCGAAGATTACCTCCTATAAACTTATTCACAAACAAACGTTATCTTAATAATATTATATTATTTCTCAAATGTGTTTTTTCTTAACTTAATGGTAACGCCATATCTCCGTTAATATTTCATCAAAATTCATGATTCAAACGTCATTTTAAAGCTTATTTATGTTTGCCGCAATTTATGAAATAATGGTTCCGTAAAAAATGCCTTGCATGGTGTGTTGTCAAAACCTTTTGGTTTTCGATTGATTGCTTGTTACTTTAAATATGTTGCGAGATGTAGCAACTAGGCCAGCGTATCCCTAACAGTTAAATAATATATATTTACGTTTAGTTAGAAGGACCAGGTACAATATATAGTCAAAAGGATTTATCAGTAAGTATAGAAGCGGCTCAATTGCTTTATAGTATCTACTTTCAGCACATAATATTCTATAATGTTTCCCTAAATATTTAGTTAATATGAATAACAAAAGAGGTCATCACGAAAAAAATTTCTATCTAGACAAAAATTTAAACACCTCTGGAACTTAAGATAAATATTCATTTCAGTTTTGTAAATAGCTATATTATAGCTTCTGGCACCAATAGAAACAAAGTATGAATAAATAAACATATAAAGAAATAATAGTTGCAATCCAATTCGGCCATCGCCATGTCAATATCATCACACGTCACATACCAGGCGTTCCAAGTCAGCAGCGGGTACCAAACCGCCAGGGGCTCTCAACATTTTAATTATTAGATCATATTAATCTATGAATGTTATTAAATATATATTATTTATTAAGCTTATCTAGTAAGCTCCTGTGGGTGGTGTAATGATAATTAACATTGGTTCTTATTGTTCAATTATTGTACAATTATTAAAGTAGCCAGGCAACATATTAAAAAAATACATAAATCTTTGTATTTTTTTAATAACAAATAAGACAACGACAAAAATTGTTACTCTCAAATTATATTTGCTCTCTACTTGGGTCAGCCTGTGAAATAGCTCCACCCTACAGAAGATCGAAGGCCAATGTTGTGTTCCTGCGGTGAGTACGGTTTCCTGAGCTCTTGGAGAAGAGCAGTTCAAGGTCGGCAACGCGTTGGTGAAGCTTCCATAGGATACGGTAATCGCTTACCATCGTACGTGTCTTGTTCGCAACCTTTATTCTATTTTAACATTGGTAAAATAAAGGGGATTTTATTATATCATAGTTAAAAATATATATTAAAGTAAAATTAACCAAAAATAATTATCCACCCCTGAAATATTCTAGCGAGGCGGAACAACGTCGAATCAAAACGACATATAAATGGGGCTACCTGATGAAAATCTGGATCAAAATCAAAATACGAATTTACTGATCGTATTTTATTCAATACATTAATCTTCGAATTAAAATGGTGCGTGTACAATAGTAATCTGTTTAATAAGCATTTATGTTGAATATGACATTATTTAAATTAATATTATTTATTTTCTTGTGTTTCATGTGCTCCTCGCAGGATGATTTGGACAAGGACCAGTTACTACGTGAGTGTTTTTCTTTATTTTGTCTCAGAAATATATAAGATAAATGTTTACTTAAAGTAAGTAATCCCTATAATGTAACTATAGTCACCAAGTTTGATCTTATCTAATACAATGTTTACATAATTTTATATGGATAAATTGGATTCATAAAACAGGTAATAATATAAATGTTTTTTTTTTTATAATAAGTCAAAAGAATAATAACATAACAGCACGTAGTAATTTAAATGCATTTTTTTTTTTCAAATAATATATTAGGAAAAACAAAATGACAGTGATATTTCCAGTACTGTGACCGATAACAATACTTTTTCCACAAAAAGTAAGTACATATTCTGTTTTTCTAGTTCTGAAAAATGCTTTCGACGCATTTGACCAAGAGAAAAAGGGCCAGATTAGCACAGATATGATGGGCACGATCCTTGAAATGTTAGGTCATGAACTGGACGATGACACATTAAAGAAGATCATAGATGAGGTGGACGTAAATCGTAAGTGTTTGTATTATTTCTATAACATGGTGATACATGGCAAAAAACAATAACGTGGGTATAGGAACGTGTATAATTCATTATTGCAAGCTGATACAGCAGAAACCTTTTAATTTCAAACTTGAATATGGCATTTGTATCAAAATACCCTATTTTATATCGGTTCTCTAGTGTATCCACTTCATGTCTACCAAAACGGCGCAAGTACATGCACTACAGAAGTTATTAAATAAATTATTTTAATAGTTCCTTCCTTTATCAATAGGTGGCGCTTAAAACAAATTCTCATTTATTCGTTACATGGTTTTGATTACTATATAATAATTAATAAATTAATGGTAATTTACTATTATATAAATAAGTACATAGTACGAAATATAAATTGATACTAATATGATATATATCTAGTATATTGAATAGTAAGTAAAGGATTATGATATTATTATATTACTTTAGTATTATCATTTTTATATTATATTATTACATATTAAATAAAGGAAACGTTACAGACAAAAAGTTTACTTTACAAAATGAAAAAAAAAATGCCTCACCGTGACAATGTTCGCACATTGCCGTGACCAGGATTCGAACCTGGGTTACTACGGCCACAACGTAGGGTCCTAACCACTAGACGATCACGGCTACCGAGGCTTACTGCGTTGAACCGAAATTACACATCATTAAAAAAAAAATTACATAAAATAATTTTTATAGATAATATTATTAAAATAATAATGTTAATTTACCTTTGTTAATTTCAGATACTGGTCATTTAGAATTTGATCAATTCTGCTCATTGGCATCAAAATTCTTGATTGAAGACGAAGACGATGAAACTATGCTCCGGGAACTGAAAGAAGCTTTTCGGTTATATGACAGAGAAGGTAAATAATAAATTAATTTCTTAAATCAACCTCATATGTAACATTAATGATAATTATTTTATGTGAAAAAGTTGATATGTGAATCATGGATAACCAATTTATGTTCTTTCGGTTAATACTGGTAGGATATCACAAGATTGATGATTACACATGATGACACAAGATGATTATTTTCGGAATAGAATCGAATTCTTGTGGAATTACTGCGATAATTGTTCTGTTATAACTAAAATATATCTATTTTAATAATTAATAATAACTGTATATATTTTATAAATAGGCTATTATAATAGATATAAATATACAGGTTCCTGAATTAAGAGAGGAAATTTTGGCGGCGTTTAGCGTAGTGTTCCTACTACAAACGTGTTCCTCTGCTTTATCCCTAGGGAATGGCACAAGAGCAATACTTTTTTTTTTCAAAAAATATTCATTATATGAACTAGGAGAATTATTATAATTTTAGTTATACAGTTATATTCAGACATCCTCCAGCAAACAAATTTGACGAATATAAGAAATAAAACTAAAACTTACAACAGCCAGTCTTTCTATATTATTTTTAAAACGATACTATTTTTGAGGAGGAAGCAGGGTAATTTTTAATTGTGTTTTCGTATATTTTAGATATAAGTAGATAGTATCAGTTCGAGCTGCAGTTGTCTCTGTTGCGCTCTTTGATTTATGTAAATGGCTGCGCTCTATTTTGTCGTTCAAGGACAGTGCGACAGCAATAGATTTATGTTAAAAAGTAAATAAAAAGTATTTTTCAAATATCTTGAAGACCGCGTTTACTCTTAAAAGCGTTAAACTACACAAATTTCTATAACATACTTAATTGTTTAATTCATTTAATTAATGATTATAATTAAAACAGATTATGTGATGAACATAATTGTATGTCTGGGTGTTGAATATGTATGATATATTAGCTGTTCAGGAACCATAACACATGCTTTGCTGAACTTGTAACTAAAAAGCCGTGTGTGAAATTGTGTTCGTATATTTATTTAATTCGTTGGTATCCAGGAAACGGCTACATTACGACGGATGTTTTGAAGGAAATTTTCAAAGAGCTGGACAACACACTCACACCAGATAATTTGGATGCTATGATTGAAGAAATCGATACGGATGGTTCCGGCACTGTTGACTTCGATGGTAACCACAGATTTTTTACTACTTTTTATACATTCTACTTCTTTGAAACCCTACAATGAAAAAATCTTTCGCAAAAAATATTGAGATGATGAAACCATAACATTAGAAAATGCCCATCTGGCTAAATACCACGCTCGAGTTGAAAATCTGTCGCCCAGCACCTATAGGTATTTTCCGGCAGCTGTACTTGAGAGCCAGCCTAAGGCCTAGGCCAGCCAGCCAGTCCCCCATTAAGCTTAGCGTGCTATCATCTTGGTATCTGGCGAGATTGTAGTCATGCTCTAAACTGATAAAGAATATAAAATATAGATGCGATATAATTAAACTACCTACAATAGTTTAGAAAAGGCGAGATAGGTTTCTATACTTAGAAAATAGATTTTTGATAACACAAAGTAGTTATTTATTCGAATTTATTTTATTTTCTTTTCAGAATTTCTGGAAGTCATGACTGGTGAAGTTTAATAAATTAAGAACATGATAATAAAATTCAAGTATAATTAATAAGTAATATAATTTGAATCGTACAAATAATGTAACGTAACAAATAATGACTCTAATTTTAAGTTATTTTAAGCAAAATTAATGTATTTCGTACAGCATACAATGCACAGAATATGAAAGTGGAATAATATAAGTTTACAAAGAGATGAAAAATAAAAATTTGATATAAAGTACTATTTATTTTGTATCCTGCCATCTATCACAAGTAGCTATAACTAAATTACAATCTAACATTTCAATGATTTGATGATCAAGAGTTTTTGCATTTTGCCCATAGAGGGCAGTAATATAATTTGCAATTTTGGAATTGCCATTATAACTGATCAATATATTAAATTGTTTACATTTGGGAATTATTTTAAATGAATGGCAAATAAGTTATAAATTGTTACAACATAAAATATGTGAATTTGTGTAATATGTGATACTGTTTTATCGTTTAATAAGTAAGTGTTGGAAAGAGATAGAACATTAAGCAGAATGTTACGCTGGACTGCTGGAGGGACGACCAACTGCGACGAGCGAAGCATGTAGTCTTTGGAGCAAAGGCGACCTACGGGAGCTGGAGGCTGGAGGCATGAAGACGCTACGCTTGCCACTATAGTATGCCAAATTGAGGCGGCCGCGTGATAAGTCGTTATCATCTTCTGTTATTTGTGCGAGCTATCATCAAAATATAAGTTTTTCTAAATTGACACTTTCGTGCTTAAGAATTAGATTTCTTTGCATAGGATATAATAAAAATTAAAATGGGATTTCATCAATTTGGTGATTACCGTAGACTGCACTAGAATGCAGGTTGAGACATTATTTCACTGATAAAACTCTCTGTATTAAAGTTTTGTATTTTAATTGCAAGGAAAAATCAACACAAATTAATGCATCCGGAGGACTCGAATATACGTACTATTTCCTCCTCTGGTCACAAGACGCGTCGTGCCTGCGTGGCATTCGTCTTGGGTGTGTTTGTCAACACGCATGGGTATTCAAGGTGTAGTCATTATCCTCATAGATGACAAATAAAAAAAAAAAACAAATGGGGGACAAGTTTGAAAAAGCGAGAGCCAGGAAGCGTAATAATAATGCACACTTTTAATATCGGCCAGATTTTGAATACCTTATATTATTGAATATTTTATATTAAAGCACTTCATTTCGCATGAATAATTACGAATAGACGGAATTAATGTGTCACACGCAAATTTCGTGAGTCGTCTCTATTTCAATACCCTACAATCGGGATATAACAGTATAACGGTTGTCAAAGGACTACGGTAATAAGAAAGCTCAATAGAACTGTGGTACTATTTGGCGTTGGTTGTTAATGAACCCATATGTTTCAATGTCCATTTCGAATCAGGTTGATTCTACCTGTTAGAATACTCGTATATGCCCGTTTGGTATACTCGTTATTTATTACAGATATATACTTCCCTAGTAGGTATTATAGGATTAATTGAATTTCAGGCTTGAATTTCATTTTATAAATATTTTTGTGAACACTAATATAGAATGTCTTACATAAGGCCGTTCATAAAATACGTCACGTAAAATTTTACCTTTTATACTCCCCCTTACATGCTATTTTACATATTCTGAGAACACCCTATAAACATTGCGTCACGAATGATAGATATGCAATGTTTTTTTAATATTTATTATATTCAATTATTTACTAGTATAGCCTATACTATACCTACTATAATATCTTCTATACATATTATAAAACTCAACGTCTCTCTGTCTGATTGTCCGTTTATATTCTTTTAAACCTCTAATCAGATTTACATGGTTTTTCCTTTAGTTCATAGATTTATTATCTGGCCAGGTTATAGGATACATTTTGTTACATAAAGTAAGATACGAAATAAGCAGTAACGATACTGGTGAATCAATTCGGAAAAAAACGCTTTCGGGGCGATTAAAGGCTTACGCTGAGTAGACATTAAGAGATATATTAAATTAATGTACTACAAAATTGTAGATTTTAAAAAGGCCTACAAAAAAGTTAGTGATAGCATATCTTATTACTATATTATTTCTAGGGATCACCCACAATAAGCATTTTTGAGGCAGCACAACTCGCGCGTACGCTTGACCGACAGCAGTCTGTAGTCCACGCGAGCGGAGTCGCGGGCACAGTTACTATTTACTGTAATGTAATAAAGCGGATAAGTTTTTTATTTGATTGTTTGTTTGTTTAAGCACGCTAATCTTTGAAACTACCAGTCGGATTCTAACAATTCTTTTTGTATATGATAGCCAGATTAACGAGGAATAGTATAGGGTATAAGCTATCTAGCATTAGGGTACACCTCTCAGTTAGCCTTAATTATTGATTTTTGTTAAATAAGTCGGAAGAAACAACGCACCCGAACAGCTTTATGTTCGTGCACTGGCGTTATGGTTTGTGGTACGTAAATACAACGTTCTACAAAAATATTGCTCCTTAGTCCATCTAGAAAAAAGTCCGCGATACCATATGGCTATCCCATATACATAATCCACAATAATGTATTTTGTGACAAAGTTTTATTCACAGTTGAAAAGTGATCTTAGAGCATTATTATAAGGCATGGCATATTATTAATCCTTACGAACGATAGTTACTTCATTATCAAAACAATTTTTATGTAGATAAACTTTGCTCTTAGTATGTTATCTATAGTATGTTATTTGGACGAATATATTGGGAAATAATTTAAATAATTCAACACTCGGCTCGGGTCTATGACTATACGAGTAGGTGTAGTGGCGTGAACGAGTCGTGTGAGGTGTGACGCATAACCCCAGTCACCCGATACAAATATTGTCTATACTGACGTATTTTAAATCATCAGTCAGCGATTCCTTTTAAATTATACACGGGTGAAACCGTGGTGCTCATCTAGTTAGAGATACAAGGGAACTGATCGTGTCCTACTGTAACGCTAGCACTGACGTCGAAAAACAAATAACAAAAAAAAAACGAGTAAATATCAAAACCATTATGTCGGAAATATATACGTAAAATATTCATATATTTACAAATATGAAAAGAATAATAATTATCTATCGTTCACATTTCCTAATGAAATTCCCTTGTCACATCTTGTCATAGTAAGCGATACCCCCTCTCAGTGGCGGATTTTCCGTAAGGCCAACTAGGCCCAGGCCTAGGATGGCCAGATATTAAGGGCGGCTAATCGTGACAAAAATATACAACTTAATGCGAACATGTGTCGACGATAAATAATAGTACACTAAAGCATAATATAGTGTTAAGACTCCAGACAAGGAAAAAATCAGTTTGAATTACAATGTTGACATCGTAAAACTGCAGTACTTTATTACCATCAAATTAGAAATGTTTTAAAATTTAAGTAGTTTCATATTATATATACGTCACAGTAAACTTTGAGCTTTGTACTACATGGCCTAGGGCGGCCAAGACTGCTAGTCCGCCTCTGCCCCCTCCCTCATAAGTTCGAACGTATTTTATAAACGGCCCCCATATACTAATCTATGAAATGGACAATAGAGCACGCTTCGAATTTATAAATATTACTACAAATCGTTATATCAGAATAATAAAATGGGTATACGACATAATAACATTTCTTCAATAACAGTATAACTCGTTACCGCGTTGTGACAATACTTTTACTTCTGTTGTCTATATTTACGAAAGCTATAATTTTATAATGGTATGAATATTATATTATCTTATAATAATTTCCTAATTTATTATTACGATTGTGGACAATTTTATGCGTGGCAATACTGCGGAAGTAAGTCTACGTGTTAGCGCGCACTGCGATGCGATTTTAAAACCGCAACAAGAAATTATGGGTAAGCGCACTACGGTAAAATTTTCATGAGTTTTGTCATTCGTATCAAGACCTTCATAGGCTATGGATTACGAAACCAAAGTCCGCTTTTACTTTTATTTTTTACTAGTGGACCGCCCCGGCTTCGCACGGGTATTTAACAAAAAATTATAAGTTTCATACGAATCTCTAACTTTTTATTCTATCGCCTATGTTCATCAGGTATAATGTAGGATTCTAATGGTGAAAGAATTTTTCAAATCGGTCCAGTTGTTTCAGAGCCACGTTTAGCGTCTAGCCACAATTTCAATTGATGTTTCACCGATTGCTCAGACTCTTTGCAGGGATTCGAGCTCACGTCAATCGATACGATGTCTATACGCTACCACTGAGTCATCATTGCTTGAATAGTAATTTTAAAGGTACAAATATATAAATAAAACGCAAGCAGTAATGGGCACAACAATTAATAACAATGACACCTTTAAAAAGGTTTTAATAAATATAAAATATGACGATTTGCGCATGTATCTAAAATTGTTTTAAATTTACTACAGAATGAGGATAAAACCATTTGAAAATTTACTAAGAATTATTGGTACTAAAATTTACGCCGTCGTTATCGAACGGGCCGGGCGTAGAGACAATATTCCTTCACCGCGGTTCGAAGAGCACTGCGCCACTGTGGACTGCGGCGACTTGCGGTTTTTTTTTTCGTAGTGCGCGGTAGGACGCAGAATACCGTGTGGCGAAACATCGCAAAAAATCTGTAGCAAGCCATAGGATTTTTTATAGTTCACAGATTTTACGTAAAAATCCGCACGGAAATAAATGCAGTGCACGCTCGCTGTAATAGAGAGCGAATATAATGAAGTACTTGTATCCGCTGGCCTTAATAAATTTAAAGAGTTTTTCCTGGTCAAGCCCGGTAAAGCTGTAAAAGCCGCAAAGGCTCCAGGGCCCCTAAGGCTAACAGTATAGTCAGTTCGAAAAAAAAAGAGTTTTTGCTGGGATCTTAGTGGTTTTTTATTTTTATTTATAAATTTGCGTTATTTGATCCGACATATTGAATGACATTAATGAGAATTTGCGTAATATATTTTCGTTCTTACGCAACGCACACAGAACGCAGTTCAACGATGAATTTTTTTAAACCTGGCCTTAAAAATTTATGTTCATAATGGCCGAAATCTATACTTATAATAAAACAGTGGAGTCAAAATCTGTACATTAAAAATATTTGAGAAAAAATCCTTCGGGGTGGTTTAGGATCAGAGACAGAAAACATTTAAGCAATTTTTGAAATTTTTGTCTGTCTGTCTGTTAAAATGTAAACTACCGGACCGAATTTGATAAAATTTGATATGATTGTAGTTTATCGTCTGTAGTAACATTTTATCACATATGGACATATGTGTGGTGTATGTACATATAAAAAGCATTTTAAGATGTGTAAAAAAGAATTCATAAGTATCTAAAACTGAAATATATAATATGTAGTGAAATAATACGAAATTAATCCAAATTATTTTATCTTCAGGTAATTTTCAACAGTATTTCTAACAAAAACGTAGGTATATATTTTTCAGGATTATTCATAGATGGCACTATACGGATTGGTTTATTGGTTTTAAATGTTCTGAGACATTACAAGGAAGAACTTTGATAATAATAACACTACATAACTGTTAAGGCCTGCCAGCAACAATAGTCAGTTCAAAAAAAAAAAACTACATATACGATTACGAAATAATTTTATGCATAAAGACTAGCTGTGCGTGTGCGAAACTCTATTTATTTAAGGACAGATTATGATTAGCATAACATAAATTCTTCATTATTTCTGTTGCAACTTTCACTGCTCTACATAAATATGAATTTTATTGACAAAATTACATTTTGCGTGAAGCTGTAACGTAGCTTTGAATGGTTTTAATATAATTGCATTTTGTAATGTTATATTAACTGAGCAATAATTGCATATTAAATTGGAAAATAGTACGTGACTTGATTGCCGCATAGCGTATTATACAGTTTCATGTAAAAATTAGGATCGACCATAATAATTATGATAACTTGCAATGAGCCTGAGCTTTCGGTGAAGGAAAACATTGTGATGAAACCATAGCATGGTAGTAGAGCTTTTTATAATGCCCGCTTGGCCACCACCCTCAAGTTGAAAATCTTTCGCTAAGCACCTGTAGATGTTTTCCGACAGCTGCATTTGAGAGCCAGTTTCCCCACAAGGCTTATCGTGTCACCATCTTAGGCCACATCGTCACAATATCAGGGGAGTTTTTTTATACTAAAAAGGTGGCAAACAGGCTTACGGCCCGCCTGAAAATAAGCAGCTACCGTAGCCTATGAACGCCTGCAATACCATAGGTATCACAAGCGCGTTGCTGACCTTGAACCCCCGTACCCCAAGGAGCTCTGGAAACCCTACTCACCCCAGAAACACAACACTAGGTCATTTGGCTGCGATCTTCTGTAGGGTGGAGGTATTCCACAAGTCGGGCTGCCCAAGTAGAGAGAAATCTCCAAAAAATTTTTTAAGAAGCCATAATGCTAAATTATAAACGATACAAAGAAAACCCTGTTCCTGTTTATTCTCACGGGGTAACTATTGCATGATTTTTGTTATTGTAACATAATTTAGGCATGTTATCAAGTACCGGTTGATGGATTTTGTAAGTCGTTGTTGGCGTTTTCCATGTTTAAATAATTGTACAAATGTCTTTACTACGAAACACTACGCATTTAATGTATATTATAAGCAATCTTGCCATCTGGCATGAACTGTATCTACGTTTATATTGTTTAAAAAGTAATGGCGTAAGTATATAAAAAACGTTAAGTTTGGTCATAAATGCCTTATAATTTTTAAGGCTCGTACATACTATGCAAGCGACGCGCCTTACTTCCGATTTCTGCGGTATACCCGCGCGACAAAAACCTGTCGGCCGCACCGCCACCATATGCTGTAGGAGCCTTTAGTTTACATAGTTATAATAAATTATTGAAAGCACAGAAAATGAGTAATCATTTTTTTAATTCATGATGCATAATGATGATGCTTGATGATTTAGTTTTACTTTCTTATTAATGCTGTTTTATTTTGTTTTTTTTTGATATTACCTGTTAATAAAACTATTATTACCTGTGTTTGGAACGATATAAGGATACTTAATTTGGTATGGTATGGTTTATATCACCTGTTTCAATATGACCTGATTTTATCGTTACATATAGACTCTTATTGTAAGAACTAGTAGTGCTGACCGTTCCTTGACGATACTCTCGACTTGCAAAAGATAGAGTACATATATATTGATATTATATTCTTAGGAACAAGAGTACCAAAATAAAATAAATAGCGAATGAAAGAGAATGTTGAATTTATTTTCGACTTGTATGAGCAATCTAATTGACGAATCGTGTAGTTAGGTATTACAAAATACTTAAATTAGCGAAATGCAACTGCAGTAAGTGAAACATGATAATTCAATTAAAATTTCTGTACGTCGTACCTAAGTGAGATTTTGTGGTCGCGTGAAATCATTAAAAGCTAATTTTATTTGATTTCTTCCTGTATGGAGGAGATGAAAATAATATTATATCACAGCTCTCTAATTACAATATCTCATGTGTTTTTTTTATAATTTGGAAGTAAATGTGTACTTAACGCAACGCTTTGCAATGCAACCTTTTTAACACATAAATATGAAACATAGTAACTTGATCAGGAAAAAAAAGTTTGTAGCAGTTCCTACCACAGAGTATATTTGTACATAGGATAAGCTCCGACGCGCGACTGGAGTTTACTCCTCAAGAACTGTCTTGGTATTAAGAATATATAGATACAATTGGCAAGAAGAGTAAATAAAGTCATCTCTAAGGATATAGATTTAATGTAAAAAAATTATTTGCCTCCGCGCGTCGTTTTGTTCATTTCAATAGTCGATTCGCGTCTGGCGGCTTTCGCAGCAAACGAAAAAGAGTTGAATAAATCTCAACCTTATTTGAATATTACGAAGGTAAAAATTGTTTGCATGATGTTGCGTGATGTTGCACTTTCAATTTCACTCCTCATATTTTTTCATACCGTGCGCCTTATATCGTTTCTTAAGGAGTAAACTCCAAAAATAATTAAAGAAATAGTTCTTTAATAGTTCCTGCGGTAAGTAGGGTTGCCAAAACTCCTTGGAGTAAGGGGGGTTCACGGTCATTAACACGCTAGTGATACCTGTGATATTACAAGCATCCATGGCTACATGGGTCCCATGGGCTATATAGGATCAGGCGAGCTGTATGCTTACTTACCACCATAGTTGTATAAAAACCCTCTCTGATCTATCTATCACGGTTTTAACACTTGGTGGCGTGGTAATGAGCTTGAACCCCCCTTACTCCACGGAGCTTTGGTAACACAAATCACCGCAGGAACAAAACACAAGTTTATCTGGCTGCCATCTTCTGTAGGGTGGAGGTATTCCACCAGTCGGTCTACATCAAGGAAAGAGAAAACTCCAGAATAATTTTTCTGTGCCCTACCTCTCTCTCTCTCTCTCTCTATCTGTTTCACACGGTTTAACTGTATTGTGGTATGTTTAGATTCATTTTGAATATGCTAAATATCGCGTATGATATTCTATGTGAATTAAAAATACTAAAATTATGCGACACGAATAAATGATTGAGATAGAAGTCTCTTAACAAGTGAACATTAAATAAATTATGTAAATTATATACAGCAACTAAGCTGCAATTGGTGAAATCAACTGAATCTTGATTAATGTTGGATTGTTCATTTGTTACAGTTTGCGGCTGATGTTGGTGCTATCGAGTTATGGCTGTTTCGGGATATGGCCTGTGTTGTATAGGCCAGGAGCCAGTAGGGCGCCAACATTAAAGTTGCACGTAACATTAAAGCTGCACGTTGGATAATGTGTAGGACAAACTTTGCTGTCTGTCTCGCATGGGACTCCGTGTTGCGACCTGATCTCAGCGGCGGATCTCTCACTTCCGTCCGTAGCAAAATCCATGGTTGAGAGCGAGAGTGGATGGGATTCCTTCGCCTTTTTTTATCTTTATAGGTTTTGTGTAGTGGCCACAATCTCATCTGATGTTAAGTGACGATGTGGCCCAAGATGACAACACCTAATCCTAGTGGAAGAAGACTGGCTCTCCAGTGCAGCTGCTGGAATACACTTATTGGTGCTTGGCGAGAGATTTTCAACTTGAGGGTTGTAGCTAGCCAGGCGGGCATTAAAAAAGTCGTACCAATATGCTATGGTTTCCTCACGATGTTGTCCTTCAACGAAAGCTCAGGCTCATTGCAGGGATTCGAAGTCGTACACGCTACCACTGAGCCATCATTACTTCAAATGCAGTCAATTAAATCATTGCATCGCCTCATACTGCAGGCAAATTGGCCTGCGGGTGATGGATTCGGGCAAGTCTGTAACCTACGCACTTCTTAGGCTAGAGACGGCTCAAGAGATTATGTGTCTGTTTATTTGAACGTGATAGTATCTGGAATTACCCCACTGATTAAAAAAAAATGTATTTAATAGTATATATATTGAGGAACGTTATATGTTATATAATTACGCGCTATAACTCTAAAGAGAGGAGTAGTAACCATAATCGTCAAACAGTCTGGCAAGTGAGAAAAACGGGAGTCCTATAAATGTAATACGTGTGAAACCATAAGGCACAGCTAGTATACTATATAAATACTCGTATATTTTTATAACTTAGTTGTTATAGATTATACGTGAACTTAAACACAACAGCAGAATTAAGAAAAAATAATTAAGAACAATATTAGCAACTCTTTGCTAAGTTGTTACAAAATTCTTTATAACATAAATCAAACAGGAGTTTAGCTCTTGGTTTAACTTGTTGCAAACATTGTTGCAATTTAGTGCTCTATATCCTATTTTAACAATATATATATATATATATATATATATATATATATACATTAATCTTAGCAAAGATTGTGTGTTCTATACCGGTTGGCGACAACTGGATTCTAAGATTACTTTTGAAACTATTACCACAGTATTACACTGTCCTATTATGTACAAACTAATATTCGCTTAAGTTTAGTATTTGTGGTCCGCTTACTACCTAGTTAGTTTGTTAACAGTGATTTTAGAATGTATTACCGATGACGTACCCCACATTTTATCTGTTTATTTTATTCCGGTTTTCAACAACTGTGCGAAAATAGGTACTTACTCTAAAATAGATGTCAATGAACTTTCAATATAAATTAATATTGATTTTGTTCGATCGTACATTTTTATGAGGTAGGGTACAGAGTTCCTTTGGAGATTTTTCCTACGCAGGGCAATCCGGCCGGTGAAATACTTCTACCATACAGAAGAATGTATATATATATATAAGAATGATACCTATGCAGTATATTGTTAGAAGAATCTATAGTCTACAATAGCCGCTTACCATAGGGTGGGCCGTACGCTTGTTTGCCACCTTAATTATATATTTTTATCCAGCTTTCCGGAGGAAATGCCTATTTTAAAATAATATTATAAAAATTAATATATATATAAATTCATAGGATTGGTAAGTAGTCTACGCTTTAAAATATATGCGGCTTTATAATAAGACTTTCGTTATTAGACTAGTTTGTGATTTTTAATAATATGATACTTTGGAATAAAAATAGAATTTATATAGTTTAGAATTCTAGAAATCCTACTTACCCTGACTGATATTATAAATGCGAAAGAGAGTTTATTTATTTGTTACTCAACCACGCAAAAACCGCTGAACGGATTTGAATGAAATTTGATACATATATTAGTTTATGACCTGGATCCTTTTTATCTAGGTAAAGGCCTAATTCTGTAGTCCACGCAGACGAAGTCGCGGGCACAGATAGTAATATTATAAATGTGAAATTTTGTGTTTGTATGTTTGTTACTCAATCACGCATATACGGCTGAACGGATTTAGATGAAACTTGACACACAGCTAGTTTATAACCCCGAATAACAAATATGATATTTTTTATCCAGGTAAAGTATAAAATCTGAAATCCACGCAAGTCGTGGGCAAAAGCTAGTGTTTGCATAATAGTTTTTGCCGGCTCGAGCGTCACCTGTCGTAAAGTGGTTGCACTAATTCGGAATAAATTATTACGGACGTAAATTACAAAACTTGTATCAGGGAAACACCCTATTGTACCCAGGGAAAAAACCTATGTACCTACTCATATTATGTAGTTAATGGTACCTACTTATTATCTTAAGGATACCTTTCATAGTCTATACATATAATATAATTGTAGTGTCTGTTTGTAATGTAAAAATAACAGGTTTTTAATAAATGCATATGAAAGTACACACGATCCCTATAACAAAAAATCCATTTTTAAAATTATTGTCTGTCTGTCTGTTCCGGGTAATCTCCGAAACGATTGCACCGATTTTGACGGGACTTTCACTGACAGATAGCTGATTTTATAGGGCATAACTTAGGCTACATTGATTTTAGAAAAATTGTCAGGGTTCCGCATAAAGATGAAAAAACCTTTTTTAGTAGTCCACGTGAGCGGAGCCGCGGGCGCAGCTATTCTATAAGTAAAAATTGAACGCAAAGAGTACTACTTTTGGAATGACTAGACCGACATGGCTAATTATTTTTTTAATGTTGGTAATAGTCTGAATAAAATCTTAGGGAAAGTTTTTGATTTAATTGTCTTGAGAATTTTGGAAAAGCTGAAATAGCTTTTTCATATAACCTGTATTGAAAGTGCGAGTTTCAATGCCTGTTGAGCAACCCGAAACTAGTCAATTTCATACGAATGCGACTGTTGCCGGGCAGAAAAGCATGGTTTTCTTCCCTCGAGAAGACGCTGAAGCTGAATGACATTGTAGCTCTGCTTTCGATCCTGTCAGAGTATTTTTTGTTTATGTCAAAGCTTTATAATTGTCATTTTAACCATCAAATAAACCGAAAGATATTATATTTCTGCAACTAAATTAAAAAAGTAATACAATTTTAATAAAACAATCTTAATATGGATACAATAATTACACATTACATGTTGTGGTGTACACAACATCTCATTGACAAATCAACAACTGCAATTTTGGATTTATTATCAGAAAAATAAAAAAAAAGATATTTGAGGTCTTACGACAAATATTTTGTATTCGCTATTAGTCTGAAATTCTTTAGTTCTGGTTGGCTTGAGACATTAAAACTTGACCTTTTAATGCAGGTTATATGAAAAATATAATGTGTGACGCGGGATAAAACACGATTTCAGACTTCGGGTGATCATAGTCATTCTCGTCTGAAATCGTATTGTTTCATCTCTAGTCACACAATGTACTATTTTATATTGGATTTTTTAGGAATTCGAAACTGTACCTATACATATTCATACGACAGGTTATGCGTAATTGGTTTTTTATTTTGTTTGTTATGGTCCTAGAAGAGTTTTCAATAAAAAAATCGGGATAGGTTGCGCTGTGGCCGAGTTATTGTCCACTGGAAACAGCAGAATAACGTTTGCCGGGACAGTCAATATTTAATAAACAATTTCAGTTTTTATGTTACTCACAGAAATTAAAACGGCTTGTTTCTTATTCAAAGTTGCGTATTTTCATTATAATATTTATGAGAATTTGAAACTATTTTAGTTATCGAAATTAAATGCTTTTTATAATAACTGTGATAATTAATGTTTTCAATAAATGTGAACACTGAGTTAATCTTAAAACAAATCTCGTACAAGAAAAATAAATCCGAAATAAAATACTGTATGTAACGTGTTCAGTTGCAACTAGAACTAACCGAGCGTAAAAAGTGAATAACTAGTTTAGATCAATATGACACATAAATAAGAATTCGAGGAATGTGTTAAATACCCTGAGGTTGAATATTCAAGGTAGCCGGTCAGCTGGAGCGCACCAAACTCCTTGACTAGGTTAAACTTGTTCGACTGCGTTCTTTAATGTTTTAAACCGTAATCACACAGTGTAAGTTATATCTATACTACAACCCGGTCACAATATCTGTGCACCTGACCTCGTGACGTCATATCGGCGGTCTGGGTACGGTGTGAAGTTTTTTCGTTTTCTGTTTTTTAAAAGTTTTTTCGAGAAATGTGGAGGTAAAAAAAATTACTAACCTTTTCAAATCAATTTATTATTGATGAAGGGTTTGTTATTAAAAAACAATAATTTTGATTACAAAAACATTTATTATTAAACTCAGTCACTATAAATTATTGACTCTATGCCTGACATTGTATCTTCCTCACTCTCTACAGGTATGGTGTACTGTTTATTTGCTTTCTCCGATTCAAAAAACTTGAGCACTTTCAAGATTAAATTTCTTGATTCGCTGTGTATTGTTTTTCCCATGACTTCAGTTTAACAGCTACAACAATTTTAATAACAACCAAACCAGTCCAAACTTAACAGTAAACAGTCTAAACTTAACAATAAATATTAAAAAAACAAAACAACAACAAAGCGAAAATATCAAAATTATCGGGACGTGTATCGGCAACGAAGATGCTAACCGTACTGTCGCACCGGGGAGTGCGCGGAGAGGTAACAGGGGAAGCGGGAGAGGCGCCGCATTCCAGCGAGGTGCACAGATATTCTGACCGGGATGTAGATTCCCATTAGAAGTGTTGTCTATTCCGTGGCTATACGAAATGACAAGCCAATTAGTCCCCGTTTTTTAAACCTTTATAATAATAGTAAATTGACAATCGGTAATGTTAAATTTGAAAATAATGTAGCCACATTAATTTTTCTAGTACTATCTTCCTTTTGTTTTAGCACATGGCTCCCATTTTACTCAACAGAATTAAAAAACGGTCTGTATTCTTGCTTGAATGAAATCGAAGTATAAATCTGTGCAATTGATGCAGTAACCTGAATACAGATACAGTATTAATGTGTAACTTATACTGATTCATTAAATACATGAAATTGACAATTATATTACTAGCAAAGGCCACTTTCCAAATCCTATGATTTAAACGCCTTGCCATCCTATAATGTATTGGTGACTTTAAGCAATTAGTTTGGGAGATAATATACAATTAAAATAATTCAAAACTCGGCTCGGGTCTATGACTATGGGTGTAGTGACACGAACGAGCCGTGTGAGTTGTGACACCCATGGCCGCCCGATAAAAATATCAGCGATTTCTTTTAAATTATACGCGGGTGAAGCATACACAGCTAGTACAAGATAATGATGATAATTAGTCGTCCGGTAACAAAGTAAAGGCCAAGGAGGCCAACAACTTAATGCCACTTCAAAAAAAGAATACTTGTTAGGAAACGATTCTAACTTTGCTATTACATTCGGTTCAGTTGAATTGGACAGTGGGTTAAAGTCTGACTTTTGTGAATCATTTAGATGTTGCATTTTTAACTTTCCCTTGATCTTTGAGTGACTTTGAGTTTTATTATGAGGCTCATAGTTAGCGACCACGTGACATAGGGCATCACTGGTCAAACACTTTCTTCTTAAGACATTGCGGTATCTTCAACAAATCAGGAATGAGAAGATCCTCATAAGAACCAAAGTAACGAACATAGCTATGAGAATTGAGAGCTTAAGTGGCAGTGGGCGGGCACATTGCTCATAGAACAAATTGCCGATGGGGTCAAAAAGTTCTCGAATGGCAGCCACGTACCGGAAGACACAGCGTGGGCAGGCCGACCTGGTGAAGGTTGCTGGAACCCGTTGGATGCATATAGCGCAGGACCGGTCAATGTGGCGATTTTTGGAGAAAGCCTAAGTCCTGCAGTGGACGTCTTTCGGCTGAGATGATGATGATGATGTTGTTTAACTACGTTTTTCTCTTTAACTGTTTTTCAGTTTACATTGGCTGTTAGCTTTATTGGCATTTATAACGTAAATAAAGAGTACCTAGCTATCGTTGGCTTGAAAATTATCGCCATATATGCCGTCACCACTATCATTATGATAATGATCTACTTTTTAACGTATTTTAAATTATGTATCTATTTTACCACACATCTCCGATTTATATAATAGATCTATACAAAAATGTATGTTTGTTTGTCCCCGATGCATGTAATGATTGTTTATCAATCATTTTTATTATATAAGGTAAAACCACCAGTAATTGACACTGCACCAATAGTTGACACTCTGACGAAGAAAATTAAATATTTGATACTAAATTGATTTGAAGTCTTGAGTTTGTTAACCGACTTTTTTAACTGACTGTACCTATATGTATTTATAACCTTAAAAATATATCAGTAATGAGTGATTTTGGCCATCTCGATCTTTGGCTTCCTTTTTTTTCTTAATATTTAATTTTCTTCGTCAGAGTGTCAACTATTGGTGCAGTGTCAATTACTGGTGGTTTTACCTTATATACAAACGTAAAATAAGTTTGTATTACAATATTAAAATATTAAATTACCTAAAGAACTAAAGATGCCTTCGGAAAGCGACCGGAAATATGATAAATAAAGTAATGAAGCATGAACAAAGTTAAGATAAATACATATAATAAAAATGATTGATAAACAATCATTACATGCTTTTCTAAACTATTCATCCGATGGCGATGTAACTTTGGCGAGTTATTGTTTTACCCGCAAAGATTATTTATTAATACAAGCAATGTACAATAGATGGCGAGCAAGTTGTTTAATTTCGCAGCCAAAAGCTAGGATATAATATTTAAAAAAACACGCACACAAAATATCAACGGCCTGATCAAAAGTCGAATTAAGTTGCAAGTCTATTAAGTCTTAGCACAATGCGATGTGAGTCAATGTTACCGCACGTATCACCTTTGACCTATTCGTGCACCGACGAGAATGATGAATAAATACAGGGTTGGCAAAATTATTTCGAAAGTTTGATATGGTAGGATTATAAAAGCAATAATTTGTCTAATAATGTAAGTAAAAATAAGTAATAAGAAAATAAGAATATAAAGCATTAAATTATAATATTAAGCAGTAAAGCATTAAAAAAAACTTGACGAAGGAACTTCGATGCATGAAAAGGTGCATTGAAGCTAAGGGAGAATATTTTGAGAAACAATAAATTGATTTTGACCAGTTAAACTACATTTTTCTTATTCATTCCAGAAACTTTTAGTGCGCCCCACGTTTTAAACATATTTTAGAACGAGATGGCAAACAATTTGTCTGTTTCTGACATCTTGGATGATTTCCACTGAAATTAACATTTATTGTAACGAATTATTACTTGTTTCGCTAATAAAAACTATCGACCGCCAAAGATCTTTTGAGAAACAACACGAAACTATAACAAGATGGCGAATCACACGCGAAGATGTGTCCAGCGTACACCGACATCATCGAATGTGCATGGGAAAGAGATAGATTCATAATTAAATCTATGCGTTAGAACAGGCATCTTCGTTTCTGTTTCGCATGTCATACAACGGACAAGTTATGGCGTAACCACGTAGCGGATTCGCTACTATGGTTTCACGGCGGAGGTGTGCTAAAGGCCTGAAGACTATAACATACTTGTAAGTATCGTCTGAGTAAGTAAGCTAAGTATTATCCTTGAGCATGTCACCTGTAAAGTTGTGATCCAACATACAATTTTTTTAAATGATATTTTGTATTTAGACAATGTTTTACTTTCCAAGTTCATAATTATTTATACTTTTATTTACATAACTTGAAATTCTGTATATATTTGTGACACACTTATACAGAGTTTTAGGTCAAAAAAATTAAAACGTGCAGTTTTTACAACAACCCTATCCATTCATGCTTCTGTGAGTAATAATTAAATTGACATGAGTAGGTACCTGTTTGTCAGTGAGTCATCAATTTAATAATATGTTTAAGAATTGAAAGCAGGGTCAAGACAGTGTTAATTCTAAGTAGGGACTAGTTAAATAATTGATACGGGTACTTTCAGTGTAGCGTAGACTTTATTATGTAAAATATAAGTTGTATAAGTTCATTTTTTGCACTAGGTAAAATTATCGAACTGTATTATTTGCCAATGCATTGGCGGAAATGGTTGTCAAACTACTTTTATGTATGCTCGATTTGTGCCATATTAGCGTTGTAGGCCGTAGTACTCGTAGTAGCACCCGTTTTATGGGTAGTAGGACACAACACTGGGTGTGTGGCTGGATCGGGAACACCATACACCAGGCGTAATATCCGCAGTAGTGGAACGTTTAGGCGTTTCCGAATCAGCCAGTGTATGTCCTGGAGCCAAAAGGGATTGCAAGCCGGTATAACAGCGACGAGTGTGGATAGATTGCCGATGTCTCCTCGGTGATCATCGTTGTTTTGAGATTGTACCATGCTAGCTATCAGGTAAAATGCTGTAACATTGCCGTGTGTTGGCTGCATACGAAACTTAGTATTTAAATACTAACAACTTCCAATATCGTTCAGTGTGTCCGGTCTGAATTATAAAGCGGGCATTGTCTCGACATGCAACCTGTGCATAGTTTTGATAAACATGAATTGTAATATAAAGCTTTGTTGAATCATGTGTTACAAGGACTCACTTCCTGTATCTACACGTCATATCAAATAACACACTATTTAATATAATATGTCGGAGAACCGTCGGTGAAATTATGAAAACAGTATTAATGACTTAGTATCCGTACTATTGACTTTATCATTATTGGCTCAGCGCAATAGCAATCGGTGTGCTCTGTGACCGAACGCGCTTTATAAGCAATCTACAACCGACTTAAAGGCATTCTTACTTCAGCCGTGGTAGAGTAACATTCTAGTTTGAGGTGTCGGATAGTGAAGACCTGCAGTTATTAAGTCAACTACAAATAAACATAGTCCTGAGTGACGTCACGCTGCCCGTATCGGCCACGTTATATCTATATCATTACACATGCTAAGAAACAGTATTGTACAGGGAATGAAAGTGTAAAAATGTTACGCTGTTACACTGATACTAAGAAAAACATGATAAGATAAAAAAGTGAGGGTCCGTATCATAAAAAAAATTGCAAAATAATCGCACGTTTCCAATTTTTTTTTTTGGATACTTTTCAGATTTATACTTTACAATACAATCTGACAGGACTAGTTTTCCATGATTGAAAAGAGAAGAAGAATAAAACAATCGGACGCGGGAGTAATTTAATGTATTTTTAGTCTTATAATAACATCTCGTTACCAAACACTTGACCCTATTTGACTTCATAAAACGAATTATATGAGTCCAAACTAGAGGGGGTTACTTGTAGCCACTGAAGTGTTCCACCTCCTGGCTCCATCATCAGGTCAGCTCCAAGATAAAAAATTATAGTGTTGTCATCCGAACTACATATACATACAAAATTTCATTTCGATACGACAATTATAAATAGGTTAAAATTGACTTCTAAGATTTTACATTTACATTGTTAGTTAGTTACTTACAAGTGAAGCTAATATAAGCGTGTTAGTTATAAATTATTTTTCCGGAGACTCGTCATCACGTTACTAATTGCCATAAAAAAAGCATCTATCAATTGTATGGAACGGCCTGCCTATTGGCTATACACGTCAATTAGGAAAAATGATTGCAGCATATCTTAGAATATGGTAAGTATAATACGGTTATATAATAATGACGAGTACCAAAAAAGATCAATTAACAGTCATTGGTATCATGATTGACATACAAGGTCCAGAATGAAAGCTACCATTATACACTGATAGATACGAATACGCAGCATACCAGTACATGCCTTTAATACCATACATTCAAACTACGCTTAGTATACTCTTTCCATTAGAAAAGAATGGTGCAGTTCAGGTCCAACGCGCGAATAGATTTTATTCTTTAAGAACGATTGTTTTAGAAGATATACAATAGGCAAAGTTAAATTATTAATATATTATTACTTCCTTATCTTGATAAGAAAGTAAAGTACTGGCAAGGGGGGGGGGGGTCAAATAACATCTTAAGACTTATTTTTTATAATAGGTAGTGTAGTGTAGTTTACTGTAGTGTCCTTGATGGTAAGTCCTGATGAAAATCCAGCTGCAGTCGCCGCTGTCATGCCGGCCTGCATAGATATTTCTTCACGTTATGCTTGAAGGACCCAATGTCATAAGAAGGAGGGGAGAACACATTGGCCCACAGTTTCACGCTGCGACAAAGATAAGAGATAGAGCATATACATATAGATGCATATAAATGCACTCAGTATAAGATCCGCGAATACGTTGCGCGGAGCAGAAGCAGGATAGAAGAAATCTTCACGATCGGACGTGTCTAGCGAGACTATTCTCAAGCCGGTCGATACCTGCTTACATGTGGACATGCTACGTGCGAGTACAGAGCGTTACTCACACATGACTTAAGTCTGTCACACACCTGTTATCGTGAGTCTTCCGCCTGCCGGATACCTGTGCCTATCGCGCCTAGTCAAATAGTACTAGGTCATTAGTACAAATATACACGTCCTCGTGTGACGTAAGTACTCACTACACTTTTTGTTATCACTCGACTTTGCTCCACATCTATAATTTTCGTACCGCGGGCTATTTATGAAAATCGATTCTTAAGTAATATACTCCAAAAATACGTCTGTGTGAAAATCCAGTAAATTACTGTAGTGAATCACCTGAAAACAATATTGATGAGTATGAATACTCGGAAAAACATACATTTCCTCTTAACAAAATCACTCAATACAACAAATTGGTACCTACTTGCTTTGTGTGCATCAAATCTACACAGTTCAACGTAACGAGAAATAAAAAATAATGTTACAATGCATTCAACACGTGAATTATTTTAAAAATAGTGTTAATCTGAGTGATTATGCGTTGCCGTATAAATCTACCTTTTGTTGTAACAAAACCGCTCATCATAATAAATTATCAGTTAATTTGTGCGCATAAAATCAACAGTTCAACGTAGCGAGACATAAAAATAATGTAACACAATGAAATGGATACAGAGCGTTAAGCGACGTCAAAACTCCATTGTAGTCAGCAAGGTGAAGTATTACGAAACTTTGTGGAATCGAAAATAAATATGTCTTTATTTGTAGACGACAATAGACATTTTGTCATGTTTTTTTTTTTCAAAGATCCGGTATTTTGCGTAATTAAGCCCTGTTTGGCATTGTTTACAGGCTAGCGATTGTCTAGTTTAGTGGAGATACGTTAGAATAATATGGGGGAACAATTTTACACACCACCATTCGATCTCAAATTAAGCATAGCTTGTACTATGGGAACCAAGTAGCTGAATACACATATTTACTTATATATGTTAACAGTCGCAAATCGGATAAATCATGCTCATTTCACAAAATTCTGTCACGAATGAGAATCAAATTCAGGGACTCAGTAGTAGAATTTACATCCACTGCGCCATAAACTCTATCAAAATATGTATCGTCCATTTCTATATTAATAAATCTGTTAGATCAGTCCTGTTCTTGTCCTGTCCAGGTAGGTGTGTTTTTTCAGTAAATGTTATTTTTTTTTTCAGATTTCGTGGTATGTATTTATTATAAAAGACGCTGTTTACGAATATGTCATTAAAATTATTGTATGTGTGGATTAATCTCAAAAACGGCTTGACCGATTTTTATGAAATTTTGCACGTAGGAAGTTTATGTAATTTCTCAATAAAAAAATTACATATAGAAAAAATGAAATATGATTAAAAATAAAAAAAAGAGGTGAAGAAATTACTACGTAATAAACGCGCGGGGAGCCGCGAGCATACCTATGTAATAAGAATATTTTTACAAAATTATTTAATTATTTTTACTTAATTATTTTATTTTAAAGTATGCAGTTTCTATCATAGGTGTACGAGTAATATATATACTAAACCTATGGTATCGACCAGTTTTATGCACCTGCTGACACTTATCAATAAATCGATAAAAACGATGGACCAGTATTATATACTTACGTTAATAGATGATACTTAAGTATCGATCAAAAGTACTATTGATGTTTAATGAACGGAGTACGGCACAAAATAGATAACTACAGAAAGACCACTTCATACAACGAGCGTTAACAGTGCATGCACACATAATCCTATGGAAGAGGATCTCGAGCAAAGTCGCTACTGGCGTTCGTCCAACTTGGTCCAACTTACTTTTCTATTTTATGGAGTATAAACACAGAATAAGTAAGAGAAAGCCAGCTTTTTTACAAGGAGCGATAACGGCGCGTAGCATACGCTTAGATTAATGATTGGTCTCCGCTGCGCTCCAAGGAGACTGACTAATAATAAATCTAAGGCCGTACCACACTTATAATCACGTACGTACGAGGATCTCCAGGTGCGTCTAACGCTAGTTACAACTCTGTGGATAGTGTTTAGGTCCGATCCATCGGTATGGAGCCCTTGAGCCAAGCAGCCACTCGCGCGATATAGTGACTCTACATTCACTCCTATCACAGACACACATGATACTGCATCATACACACATGCACACCACGTAGGTACATAGGTTCCGTAAGGGACTTTTTATTCTTTTTTTACCTAGTTAGACAAAAAAAAATCTGATCAGTAAATACACATACACATGTTCCTTCCCTCCTCACAGGGGGTTGAAACATGTATATATGTATAGTTTGTTTAGCTCGAATGATAGTGAATTAGCCAGATCGCGACTTCTTTCATACATGCAACAGTCCGAGCCGAGGTTCGGCCACTTTGGCACCCTCGAATGTTGTTGCAAAGCTTTCGTGTCTGAGTGCCTTAAGCACTCGCACCCAAGCCCGGGAAAGCTGTATAGTAACAAAACTGGATAGTTGCGGGTGTCCGCGATTTGCGGTATACATAATTATTATTTTGTGTACAACACTAGGTTCCGAATTGACAATGAATAAGCGATCTTAGAATTGTTGTGTAATTTGTTGTTTAAATACTACATTAAAATGAAATGAATTGTCAGTTTTTTTATTTATCCATTAATTAAAATTACCAAATCGATATTTTTATTACGATGTTATAGGTGTCAGCCCTAGCTAGCGCTAGAGTCGTGTGTAAGTATGTTAAATCGAGGACGGCCGGAGCTGCCTCTCTGTATCTATTTGTTTTGTGGTACAGGTTTGACATAGCATTGGTTACAAATCACCGCTCCAACGACAGTGCCGGACGGATTAGAAAGCATTATCGCTGGCCACTTGTCACGATGATCTGAATTTACATTCAATAGGTAATTACATATAGCGTCCGGTGTGATGAGTATATTTACTATGCATATGTTTATTATGTAAACCCACTTCCATTTTTCTAATCAAATATTTATGGCTTACCAGTAACTTCGTTCGTTATTAGTACGGAACTGATTATAACAAAAAAAATTGTTAAGTGAAACTTTTATTTTTCCGCCCTAAAATTTTTCGTTTATTTATCGCATGTCGCATTATATTACATTGTCCAAATAAAATTGAATTTTATGCCGTGCATTCAAGGATTATAATCGTAAATTCGGAACATTGTATATTTTATGTTAATGTGTGTTACTAAAGAATGTATGTCACATGTCTTCAATATATTTTTTTTAAGTTTTACTTTCATCGTGGTTTCATAAAACCACACAATATTTTTTTTTCACGGCTAACTACCTACTAACTACTAGGATTGTACCTACCTGATGGTAAGTACATTGCAATTCGATAACATCGGTTACCATCGTTGCGTTACAATCCCACGTCAATTGTCGCTGTAATGCCGGCCTGTGCAAGTGTCTCTTCTCGTTATGCTTGAAGGACTCCATGTTGTAGGAAGGAGGGAAAAATTTCCCTGCGCAGACGAAGCGGATTTATGAACATAGTAAGTCTGCATCATTTATAATACGAACAGCCCGTTTCTGCAACCTGCCCAGTCCTTCGAGATATTATACGGAACCGTCCCAAAGGTGCGAACAGTATTCCACACAAGGCCGAACTGTGTCGTGTAAAGACCAACGTAGTGTAACCAACATAGAACTTCTCTTTTCGTGGCAGCTTCAGACATGAGGCGACAAAATGTTGGAATAATATATTCCCACCGATCCAAACTGCTAAGTCCTTATTTTTCTTCAGCACCCAATTTAAATATTTTCTTCTTTCACAGCAATCTGGCAGGAGCCGTTGCGGCTTTTACAGCTTCACCGGGCTTGGAGTCGGGCAGCCAGGGTATACGTCACACGCAGACGCAGACGGTTCGTTCTCGCTACTACACCCGAGCCGAGTGTTGAATTGTTTTAATTTGAAATTATCTGGAAAGCTATTTATCCAAATAACATGCTATAAAGGGAAAAGTTTATCTACATAAAATTGTATTAATGATACAGTAACTTTCGTTTGTAAGGATTAATATGCCATGCCTAATAATAATGCTCATAAATCACTTTTCAATTTTCAATAAAACTTTGTCACAAAATACATTATTGTGGCTTATGTATATAGATAGGCATATGGTATCTCGGACTTTTTTATATGTACTAAGGAGCAATGTTTTTGTAGAACATTGTATTTACGTATCACTAACCATTACGCCAGCGCACGCCGATAAAGCAGTTAGGGTGTGCTATTTGTTTCGACTTACCTAACAAAAATCAATATTTCAGGCTTTCAAAATTAAAAAATTTCGAATTCGACTGGTAGTTCCAGAGATTAGCGTGCTTAAACAAACAAAAAGCTCTTTCGCCTTATTATATTAAGTATATATTACATATTTCTCATTGTATAGATTTTGATAGAATGTTAGTCAGGAAAAATATATTCAGAAAATCTCGCCTTATGTCGTTTAGTGTTGTGTGTAATAGTCAACAACATTATTAACACTAGATTTTAGGTAATCTAGATAAAGTGTTTATATTTACTTAACATGAATTTCATATTGTAACTGAATAACTATTAATCAAAGCCAAACGATAAATCGAACGGTCGATTGACAACATACCTCACGCTTACCGCCTTCATAGTTGTCGACTCATATTTTGCAATCGTAGAAACGTAATTATAATCTCATTATTTATTCAATTCTAAGCCTTATGTTCTCTCAAATTAAATATATATAGAAATTTATCAAATGCAAGAGGTCCCGGTATTTCAGCTATGAAATGAAATTAGATCTGTTGGTGTCAAACCGTTCTTTAATAAGATATGCGTAATTATTATTTTAGTAGCTGTTAACCGCTCGCTTCGCTGGGCGCAAATTTAACTTTAGTGATAATTGATAAAATGTATCGTACGTCTTGTTTCACGATATAATCAACTTCTATGTCAGATTTCATTATAATCCGTCCAGCCGTTCAAGCGTGATTGAAGGACAAACATTCAAACAAGCGTACTTTCATATTTATTATAATATAAAATAGCTATTGCTCGCGATTTTGTTCTCGATTTATTCAAAGTAAAATGTCTCAGTCGCTACGTATTGTATATTGGTTGTACTAAATTAGAAAAGTTACGTGGCGTGCAAGAATTGAATAAATTTTCATCGCAGTCAGAAGAATAATAAAGAAATACACAGGGACAAACACATAAACATTCATTTATATATTTGACTAGCTGTACCCTATGGTTTCACCCGTGTTACATTTATTCCACCAAATCTCCATCGTGCCGCCCGCCAATGCATTTTTTTTATAGTTGTAGGTTCGTTGTTCTTCCCGTAATTGTCTACATTTTTCAAATTTCTTGACGTTAATGGTTACTGCTCCACTGTTAAGAATCATAGCGTGATGTTAGTTAGCCTAAACTCTACCTCAATAAATAGGCTATACAATGCTGAAAGATTTTCCCAAATCTGACTGGTAGTTCCACATATTAGGTATACTACCTAACTACCTAAATTAGTTCAAATAAACAAACTCTTGAATTTTACAATATTAGTATAACTTTACATAACGTATATAAATAAATTTACATAAAAATAACAGCAATAACTAACTCAATTCAGGTTATCGTTGCTTATAAAGTAATTTACGAAACTATCGTGACAGTTTAGTCTGTGAAGGGCGTGTTGGCCTGAGGGCACCGATCTGATCCAATTTGAAATAGGTAAATTGTTTGATAATGTAATAACTTATTCAGTAACGAACCGAAGAAATTAAAGTTACAATACAATGTTAATTAAGTTTAGATGTAATATAAAACTCGACATCTTTGTAATGATTAGAAAAATGAATGAAATTAAAAGTTATTTTTTAATCTTTTTTATATTGTTATGGTATGAAAAATAATCACCATTCTCGAAACCTCAAGAATCGTCTGACATGTGCCCGAAATATCGTGTATTTATCATAGTGTAGTCGTGTATCATGTGATAATATGTTCGACAAAGCACACATGGAAAGCCTTATCGCTTCAACTTTCAACAAACTATTGGCTATAAATCAAACGTTCCCCTCCTTTTAAAAACGCTGACGTAAGTTGTCTACACTGTGTTGAGGGTTCGAGCACCTTCCAGAGATTTCGTGATCGTCTCACTTGGATATATAAGCGAGCTGTATCGCGAGCCAATTCAGTTCTAACTTCGAAAGCGAAGTGGAAAAATTGAGCGAAGTAAAAGAAGAACTATAAGAGGAACATACAGGCTGATTCTGCAAGTACATACAAGGTGATTCTGCAAGTATATTCGGAGAGCGATTTGTGAGTTTTTTTTTAATTTTTTTGAGTACGAATATTTTTTTACGTGGTATGGCATTTTACTACCCACGTGTATAACAATATCATATATTATTTACTTTGTCAAGGTTATGGTTCAAAGCTTTGCACCATCCACCAGACAGGGCAGAATAACGTCTACCCAATCAGCTAGTATCTAATCTATATTATATTCGAAATACATTAATTTTTCGGAACTACGCGTTTTTGATGTTACTATGTTGTGTTTTACTAACTGCCCGTTCCCACTTGTCGGGTGATCTAGTGGTTAAATATATTACCTATATGAAGCTACTCATATCTATCTGACACGTCCGATTAAAAATCGTTTCGTATCTTGCTCGCGTACTTTTTTGTACGAAGCTGTTTATATTTATCGGCTGTCGGGTCCGGGACCTTCCCCACTACCCGTAAATGCAGTCTCTAAAATCTTTTATTTTGAAGTTTATCACTATGAAACTCCTATCAATAGATTGTTGAATGTAGTAATGGACACTATAAAATAATGAAAGAACTTCTGTTCGTCACTTCTCAAATGAGTGATTAAGGTCTGAAATGTTCCTAAAGTAATTTTTCCCCCAAGATAGGGTGTACCTAAAGTTTTTGTTTATTTATTGTATTATTTTGTTTTCTTATAAAATAATACATCGCAACAAAAGCTTTGTAGACGTCCATCGCGTACAGTCGCCTCGCGTGAAATTGGCTCCATCTTCTTTTGGGTCCTATATCCGACTATTGAATACAGAAACGGCGATATCCGATACCTTTTAAGTGGGAACGGACAGTTAATTCCATTGTAATTGTTCTCGTTGTTAGTTGTTGTAAAGTATAAAAACCTTAAATAGGTAAATTAAATACAGCGTTAAAAATACAAAGTTTAATTCACAGTAATAAATCTAACTATAATTTGTTATTTGCGCTATTCACAACGAAGCAGCATTTACGAGGTGCCGTTTCCGTGCGTCAATAACATTTTCGTAAATATACAAGTCAAGTAAAACTAACTTACACTTAATATATCATCATTCGAGGCCTTTCAAAATCGAATTACATTTTTTAAACAATGTTAAGTTAATGGAATGCGGCACTTACGCACGTGACTAGTAAGGTCGATGCGGGTGCGACAGGGTCGTTCCAACTAAAATCATCAAGAACAAAAGAAGTAAATATAGTTGTTGTACTATTTCAGATTTAATTTAAATTTTTTGAAAATGTTAATTAAGGCTCCAACAGCAAAAATCTAAATTAATTTTTCGCACTTTTAATCCACATTAAATAGAACAATGGAAAATTATATTTTCGTAGTTCACGTTTTTAGTTGTACAGTTTTTCCATAACAGATATCTTTTGGTCCGCGGTGGAATTTTAAAGCCGAAGGATTATAGTTCCAGAAAAAATGATTATCTTTGAAAAATGATACGACACTGAAAAAATTGAAAATTTTAATGATTTTGTACAATAAAAAAGTATATCAATATTGCTACCATACCTATTTAGTAAACTAGGAATATGGGAACTTATGTCCAGAATCGTAGAACTCACTAATGGCCGTCAAATTTGTGTTTAAATATTTAAAAAAAAATTGCATCAAAAACTATTTTATGATGCACAATTAATTAAGAAGAAAGGTAGGGCACAGAGAAATCTTTCTCTGGAATCTGGAAATGTTTCTATACTTAGGGCAGCCACACTGTTGAAATACCCCCACCCTAAAGTAGATCACAGCCAAATAGACTTGCGCTGTGTTCCTGCGGTGAGTAGAGAGGGATACAAGGACGGCAACGCGCTAGTAATCATTTGTTAAAATGTTAAAAGAGTACATAGGCTCCGGTAACCGCTCACCATCAGACAGACCGTACGCTTTTTTTGCCACCGATTTTTTGTTTATTTTTTTAAATATATTTCTCACGATATAATTCACACAGGGATTAATTCTCTACATACCACAAGAAACAGGGTCAAAAATTTTGTTACACACGAACTTTCGGACACTGACATTGTAACATAATAACGACCGCTGCGAGTGCGGTTATGTTTCCGGACATCTGGATTTGTGTTAGTTCATCACATTTTTGAAGTTTTAATTCCAAGCCCGGGTGAAGCTGTAAAAGCCGTTTGAGGCTTCAGGGCCTTTATGAATAACAGTATAGTCAGTTCGAGAAAAAAAGAAGTTTTAATTTATAAACGTGTTAAAAAATATTTTAGTGAATTTGTTCATTGTAACAAAAGAGATATTCTTTGATTCAAGAGCAATGCTTAAGTGGACTTGTACAAATTGCTATAATTTCCTTATGATATTAACTCGCGATAATGTCTCCTACCAAAATACATGTAATGATATGATAAATTCCAAACTGAGCATTTCATTTAAAACAATCACATTCACTGAGTATGTCTGATTATTCCGTTTAATTTTTAAAATTTCGAGACATTAAACAACATCATCAAATTGCAATAATACGGTATTCCGTGTCACGATTGACCTTGTGTCTGATAAAGGCTTCATAGTAAGCTTTAATTTGCCTTTGAGTTTACGCAACACTGCTCGATATAGCCACCAGAAATATGCTACATGATATTACAAATGTTATGTAATATTAGAAAAAATATAAGTAATGCATAAAGCATCGATCGTAGGCGATAGCCCACGTCGCCCACGCCTTACACCGCCTCTGTTTGAAAGGTTCTTAACCTCCTTGGAAAAAAGGGCTTCAGAAGCGTCCATAGGCTACGGTAACCGCTTGGTGTTACGAGTATCCCGTGTACATAAGCACAGTTATTTCGATGTTGCCAAGCATGAAGTAATTTTATGTATAAGTAGACAAAAATTAAGATTACTAGGAGATTTTTCAACTAGCATTATTAGAATTGGATCCATTATTTCCCATTGCGCTGCCATGCCTCTGTCTATCAGTCGGTTCAAAAGCTCTTAATTTTCTAATGCAGACAATTTATTTACGAGTATACTCAAATAAGTGATATCACCGGCTGCTATTGTTCACGGTAGTCCAATCACAATAAGGCATTTTGTCTCGTGTGCAGTGATCTTTTCGCATTGCAAAAACTTTCCCCACAATCATCACATTATGCATGCCTTTTAAGAAAAGTTAATCTTAGTGATCAATGAAAGTTATCGAGCATTACTCATTGCGTGATGATTTGATACGGAATGATGTTTTATTGTCAATGTACTTTTTTTTGCAAACTACACTTGTTCATTACGTGATTTCGATTCTTGTTAGGCCAATTAAAAGAATCAAAACATAAACGTTTTAAAATATTCCGGGCTTAAACGAGGCAGTTTTAATGATTAAATTCTGTCAGTCTGATGCAAAGTTGTTTCTTATTGCACGACAAAGTTACAGCACAGTCTCTGATGGTAAAACTCAGTATAATCCAAGAACAATAACAACCACCTGGAGATCGGTAATCCATCAACTGTTGTAGTTGTTATGCCCGCCTGCATAAATACCTGTTCACGTTATGCTTGAAAAAACTATTGTCGTAAAAAGACAGGGATACACTGGCCGGGACAATTCCACATTTTATCGGTACGGCAAAGAAATGACATTGAGAACTTTTTAAAAGTATTCCTCTTTTGAGAATAACTAGCAAAAACTTAAGAATACCTTTCATCCTTTTGTTGGTGGACTTTACAGATTAGTCTTGTTTTTGCACGTCAAAGGACAGTATATACAGTATATCACGTGAAACTATCTAAATCATCGAGTGGTCTGTGTTGCTTAATCTTTAAATAAACTGAATGTATTTAGCAACAAACGCGCAATAGAAACAGATTAATTCCTACAAGATTGAATCTAGTTCATAAGATTGTGTGTGCTGATGTCCTAAGACAGGTTACATGGTTTTGTCATGTATAATATTTTTTCAGTGCACATATTAAATGAAGTCCAATTAATAGGTAAGGTAAATGAAAATATTAGAGTTATACCGCCATTATTTATTTATGAAATATTTTCAGCCTCGATTCTTATAGGATACAGGTAATTTTTTGGGACGTTAATTTGAATGATCGCATCTATTTGTTTGAAATCATTTATAACTAAGAACGTATTTACAAGAATTTCCAAGAATATATTTTCTTGCAAACTGTAGAAAGTTTTCCAGTTTCCGCTCAATTATCCAACATTTTATTTGATAAATAAAGAATTAATATAAAAATATGTTATGATAAAAATACTGCATTCTTAAAAATGTTTGTTAATTTGTGCTCATAAATCAATTTAATTATATCTACCTGAAGTCGTCAAAATGTTATATCAAATTTTAAATGCAGAAACTACTTCTATGTCTGTTAATTTGTTTCTAATTTAACGTCTGATGAAATCTCTAATTAATCTGTAATAAAATGTCCAATGAAATTAGCCGTATGATTCGATCAACAAATGATATATTGATGTTTATTTTTACACAGGTATACTAAAATTACAGCACTACAATCGATAACAAATAGAATATTGTGTAAAAGAGCTGTGATCGCTGAGTGAACAATATCAACCAAACCTCCGTAATAATCCAAATCCACAAATAGTATGACGAAAGTCGGTAGATAACAGACACCAATTCTGAATAGCAATCCAGTATAGCCAACCATAATGCCGAGTTTTTTTATATCTTTGACCACTGTTATGTTAAGTGACAATGTGGATAGCTAGCAAAGATAGCATTAGAAAATACCCAATAGTTCATCACGATGTTTTCTTCATCGACGACTCATGCTCATTGTATGGTTAGATATGTCGACTGACGTGGTGTCTGAAAACATTGCCACTGAACCCATTATCAGTGCTACTATCAGTTTGAACAAGGGTATTTTTTTTTTTTTTTTTTTTTTTTTTTTTTTTTCGAACTGACTACACTGTTAGCCTGAGGGGCCCTGAAGCCTTTACGGCTTTTACAGCTTTACCGGGCTTGGGGGCGAGCGCTTAGGGCACTCAGCCACGAAAGCTAAGCAACAACATCCGAGGGTGCCAAAGTGGCCGGACCTCGGCTCGGACTGTTGCGCGTATGCAATTAAGTCGCGATCTGACTAATTCCCTATCCGTAATTCGATCTAAACTAACTATACAGATATACATGTTTCTGCCCCCTGGGAGGAGGGAAGGAACATGTGTATGTGTATTTAGTGGTCTGAAATTTTTGATCTAGACTAACTAGCCTCAAAAAAAGAAAAAAAAAGGTCCCTTACAGAACCTATGTACCTATGTGTGTTGTGCATGTGTGTATAATGCAGTGTCATGTATGGCTGTGAAAGCTAGTGATTGTACAGTCACTTGTATCGCACGAGCGGCTGCTTGGCTCAAGGGCTCCATGCCGATGGATCGGACCTAGGCTTGAGTTGCCGCAGAGGAGGGTGGTCGTGGCGGGTGTGCGGGCGCGAAGTTAACCGTTCGTCCCCTTCGGAGGGAACGGTGGTTTCGCGGGCGTGGGCGCGAGCACGCATATGTTGCGGGAGCGGACGCGTAGAATTTGTTTGCTTTCTCTATGTCGTCGTCGGGATCGACAAAGAGATTTCGCGGACGGCGTTTGTAACGTTGGACAACGGGTATCGCGTGGTTAGGCGTGTAATTCACAAAGGACTTTACAAGCGAGTTTGGATGGTTCGAAGCGCTATCGAAGTATCTCCTAGCGAGATACTTCACATAGGCTTCTAACGAGGGAAGCCTCATGTCCCTGTGTAGGTCCATGTTCCTAACGAAGGCTGGAGGGTCAAGCAGGCGACGGAGGAATCGATTTTGCACTCTTTGCAAACGGGCAAAGTTGTGTTTGGACATATGTGCGAACGCGGCGCAACTATATGTCAAGATCGGACGAACGCACATCTTGTACAGTGTAAGCTTATGTCTTATGGACATTTTGCTTACCGAACTGAGCAAGGGTCGTAAACGGGAAAGGACCCAAATGGCCCTATTCCGGACTCTAGTGACGTGTGGGTTGAAGTTAAGCTTCGAGTCAAGGATGACACCCAGATATTTTGTCTTGGTGGCCCAAGGGATATTTTTACCGAATAATGTTAGAGGTCCTACCGTGCGTGGTAATCTGCATGTAGTCGGTTCGAACATAATCGCGGCGCTCTTAACCGGATTAATAGCTATACGCCACGTTCGAAACCACTCTCCGAGAGTGGTTACGGCGCGTTGTATTTTGTGAGCGAGAAAAGATCTGTTCCTATTTGACGCGTATATGACTGTGTCGTCAGCGTAGAGCCCTACCTCGACCTCGGGGGGTTTCGGGAGGTCGCTGACGTACAAATTGAATAGGCAAGGTGCCAGAATGGAGCCTTGCGGGACGCCTGAACGAATGGGACGTGCGGTGGAGAGTACTCCTTCCACTCGGTAGTGGAAGGTGCGGTCGCTTAGGTAATCGCGGACTAAATGTACTAGCCTATCCGGGACTTCTAAATGGTGAAGCTTGTGGACCAGTCCGGCGTGCCAGACCTTATCGAAGGCCTTGGCTACGTCGAAAAAGACCGCAAGCGTGCGGGCGGGAGCGATATTGCTCTTAGCGAAGTTACTCGTGATGTGCTCCGTGAGGCGGTGCACTTGATGTGTACACGAGTGACGGGCGCGAAAACCGAATTGTTCGGGCGGGTATAAATTCTTGTCGTCTATAACGACCTTGAGACGGTTCAGAAGGATCCGCTCATAGAGTTTCCCTAGAGTGTTTAGGAGACTGATCGGGCGATAGCTATCGGGAAGCGAAGCTTTTTTGCCGGGCTTGCGAATACCTATAACTATAGCTTTTTTCCAGACGGCTGGAAAATAGCAGTGGGCTATGGCTACATTGAAGATGCAGACCAAAAGAGCTATGAGGTGATCAGGAAGAAGTTTGAGTACTTCATTCCTGATACCATCAGGACCGGGAGATTTCCTAGGCTTAAGGCCTTTGATGATAGAACAGACCTCATCTGGCGTGACCGGGGTTAACGTTTCCGCGGGGGGAATCAACGTGAGTTCCTGAACGGCGGTCTCGATAGTTTCGATGTGGGCAGTGTCTACGTTGTCGCAGTTTGGGGAGCACTGGCTCTCCAAGCTTGCGGCAAGGCATTCTGCCTTATCGTCGCTATCGAACGCGAGTGGGAGATCGGGGCCCCTTTCGAGGGGCGGCATCTGGGCGGAAGCTTCTAACTTCAGAGAGCGGGCGAGGTTCCAGTAAGCCAGATGGGACGGCTTGAGACCCTCTAAGAGGTTATCCCACCGGTGACCTCTGTACTCTCCGATGCGAGTTCTAACCTCTCTCTGAAGTTGTCGTAACCTACGGGTGTTATCCCTCGTCGGATAAGAGTCATGTGCACGTGTCGCGGCGTTCTTTTCCGTGATTAACGCTCGTAAGCCGGGGGGAAGTATAAAACGGCGTTCGTTTGCCGCTTGCACCTCTCTCGAGGCCTCCCTTACACCGGTTTGGAGGTAGTCGACCAGGGAATCGATGGCTAAATCGGCGTCTGCGGTTGACTCCAATACGTCGGGGATCCTAGCTAGGCTGGACGGGGTCGCGTTATCGGATAAGTAGCGATTTAAGATCGCGTAGTCAACTATTTTGACTTTTGGCGGACTGGGGTCGAACGGTTGCCCGAGTTGTAAGATAACCGGGCGGTGGTCGGAGTCTAGTTCGTGTACGACTTCTATAAGTCGTAACCGAAGTGAGACACCTTTGAGGAGGGCTATGTCAAGTACTGTCGGTTGACAGTTGTCTTGGAAGTGCGTGGGCTCTAGCGGTGCTATGACGTCAAAGCCGAGCACGTCGCATAATAGTTCTAGTATAACCCCGTTACGGGTGTTGCGCGGGTTGTTGAAAAGGGTGTGACCGCTATTGAGGTCGCCTGCTATTATGACTGATTGGTCGAGTGAAAAAAGCGCCTCCAGATCGGACTGAAGGAGTCTTTTATTCGGGGAGAGATATGCAGAGACAAGCGTGATTGACGGATGGCCAGTCATGCCTATTCTACAGACGGACACTTCCATATTGGTAAGTGCGGGAGGGTCTATTGGCATGCAATAGAGGGAACGTTTGTAGTAGATGAGCGTGCCGCCTCCTAGGGTGGCACGGTCATTTCTGACTATATTGTAATTTGCTATCTTAGGGTCGCGCCTACTGGGTTTTAGAAGTGTTTCTTGTACTAGAAACACGTCTATCTCCCGTTCCCTAAGAAAGGTGGATACTAAGTCCCGTTGTGGAAAGAGGTTTCGCGCGTTAAAAAAAGATATATTGAGGCTTCTAGGCTTAATGCGTGCCATTGATAACCGATATCTATTTCCCGGCACGGGCCAGGCGCATTAGCGTCGCTGTCATCAGGGGGAAACGCCTGATGGATTCGCCGGGACCGTACTCAGCGACGCACTGTTCGTACGCCAGTACTTCCTGAGGGTCATGCTCGCGGAAGAGCATGACCATGTAGTCAACGCCGCGGCGCGTGTTGACGGGCGGGGGGGCCTGAGCCTTAGGAGGCTGAGGGCGGGGAGTGGAGACCCATGCTGCTTGAGGAGCTCGCATGGCCGGAGGGGGTGCGCGGGGCGCGGGGGCGGCTGCCACCGGGGCGCTGGAGGCGCCCGGGAGGCTGGGGAAAGCCTCTGGCGTGAGCAGGGGCTTTGCCTGTCCTACGGCGGGACGTGTCCTCTGAGGAGGGGTGTGTCGCGTAGGGCGCATGGGTCGCATAGGGCGCGTGGGGCGCGGGGCACGGGGACAGCCGCGATAGTTCGCGGGGTGACCTTCGTTGCCGCATAGCACGCAGCTCGGAGGGGTAGCAGACTCACGAGTGCGCGAGCACTCGCTTGTCGCGTGGTCCCCGAGGCACTTAACGCACCTGGGACGGAGATGGCAGTTGCGTGCCGAATGACCGTACAGCTGGCAGTTGTGACACTGCGGAGGACTGCGGTTCTTGTGTGGGGGCTCTACGGCTATTCCGGAGAGCTCACACACTTTCCTAACGTTAAAAATGGCTCTGCCCTCGGGGGTCAGTTCCAAAATGACTAAGACCATGTCGAGAGGTCTGTTTTTCGATTGTCCGCCGTGCATTCTGTGCACTTCGCGGACAGGGAAGGCCTTGGCTAAGAGGTCAGTTTTGACCTCCTCGGGTGTGATTTCCACCGGGATGCGGCGGATTACTACCCGGAGTTGTCGTTCTTCCTCCAGGGAGTATGTGAAATATTCGAGGTTGCTGTCTCGGAGCAACCTGGTAAATTGGCGGTGTTCGTCCGAGGTGGAAACCTGGACGCGGATACCGTTGGCCGTGTTACTGGCCTGGGTGTAGTGGATGCGAAGTTCTCTCAGTTTCTCTGAGAGTTTTGTCCAGACCGATTTGTTCTGGACCGTGACGGGGGGCGGGCGACGCGCCTTTCTGCCGGCAAAGGTACCGGCAGGCGCTGAGGGCGCTGCGGAGCGGGGGGCGTGGCTGTTGAGCCCGGTTTTTTGCGCCTTTTGTGGGCGGGACTGAGTCTCCGGAGACTCGGGACGCGAACGCGGTGCCCGTTTGGCAGGCTTATTTTTTTGAACGAGGGTGAAGCCCCCGTTGTCTGTTCGGATTGCCGTGTCCATTTCGATGGACTCGGGTTCGGGTTCGGGGTCCGGACTGGCGGGTGAGTAGCTAACGTTTGTAGCTACTAGCGTCGGCGTGTCCGCTTCGGGAACTAGCGACGCAAATGAGTTGTTGGTTGGTAGCGCAGAGGGCGCTGGGGTCGGGGCTTGAATGCCCGGGGAACGCGAGCGCGACGATGGCCGTTTGTACGGCGTCTGACGGTGAGCGCGTAACAAGGGTACCATATCATCTTATTTTATACTTACAACGAAGGCTCGTTACGTTCAGGTAATCAATCGAAATTGAAAATACTTTACCGAATTCCGGAGTCCCTAAGAAGCCACTTATGAAAGTCATTACAATACCATCTGTTCGCAAGATATTCGAGTCATCGAGAAGAGCCGAAAAGAAACTCGATACAGATTATTATTAATTTAATTAAAAAAAAAAAAATTAGCTGATATACACAGTGAGGAAGTTATTTCAAGACTTCATTATCATTCAGGTAATGATCCACCATAACTTTTTCACAATAAAACCAGCTAGATATGGTTCTTAAACTGAATCCCCGACAAATCTGTGTTGTACTTGTGGATCTTATTATAGAACTTAAAACAGTTATAGCTAAAATCTTTTATTGGTTTTAATAAGTAAATAATACTGGATGACCAATTTGTGTTTATTTCTGGATAGAGTTTCTCTTTCTAGATAGGATCTTCGATAAGGTTTATAAATTATTATTTTTATGCCAAATATATTAACTAGTCTTCAATAACCAACGGACAACGAAACAATCAAAACTTTTATTAATAGAGGTATACACAAACAGTTTTTGCATAAATGTTGCGAAATTGAAAATCCAGCGTATAAAATTACGTGATCTAAATTTAATAGCTATGATGACATAATCCAGGACTCGATCCGTACTGAGAGTCTACCATGTTGCAAGAACCAAATGATTCGTGACCGAGCACGAATGCCCGGAAGCTAGTGGACCAATTGTGGCTTATTTTTCGAACCCACAAACGATTTTGCTCATAACTCGTTAGTTTCAATTTATATGGACATTTGATTCTCGATTATTTTATGTTATTCAATTATTTTTTAAATTCTTTATATGTTTAGCGCTTGGTACAATCTCACCTGATTTTAGTTATGATGTGGTCAAACATGATAATACGCTAACCTACTGGGGTAACTAGCAATTGTATCTGCTGGAACACATCTATAGGTGCTTGCAGATTTTCAACTTGTATGTTCATGTAGCTAGCCAGGCCGCGATAAAAAAATGCCCTACCATGTTATGGTTTCTTTGCGACGTTTTCTTTCACTGAAAACTCAGGCTCATTACAAGGATTCGAGGTCACATCGATCGACGCGGTATCTGTACATACTACCATCATTGCTTGTTCTGTAAATAGTTAGTTATCTGGTTTGAAAAATCTTTTAGTTATCTCACTCGCTCCATAACTTCCTTACCTAATTGGGTAGGAATAAAAAACCACCACACATTTCGGTCACCATCTTAAATACATATATTTTAATGGCCCATTATATGTTACTTTTCTATAGTTAACTAACTATCATGTGAACCACTTAATATAATAACCAGTACCAGAACCAGTACTTAATATAATAACATTGATTTAAAGTTTTCAATTTTTTTAATTATGTGTTCTTTTAATATAAAGTATGTTAAGTTAGTGATAATTGTTTGTTTTATGTTATAAAGTATCAAACAAGCATGCAGTCCATCTAATGTTGTTATTGCAGCCTGTCGCTATGTAAAACCAGTTTGAAAAGGACCGTAGTCCTTAGGGAAAACATAATAGGTTGTTACGCCAGAAGACGGATTTGCAGGTGCAAATAGGTTCAGTAAGGGAACTTTTTTTGGCTAGCTATAGTTTAGACCAAAATTGCCTTCTGATCTGCTTTCCTTTCAAAAGGCAGAAACATGTATGTATAGATAGTTAGATCGAATTACGGATAGGGAATTAAACAGATTGCGATGTTTGCATACAAGGCAACAGCCCAAGCCGAGGTTCGGCCACTTTTGCACCCTTGCGCATGTTGCCACGCTTTCGCGGCTGAGTGCCTTCAGCGCTCGCCTCCAAGCCCGTTGAAGCTCTAAAGCCTTATAAGGCTTCAGGAACCTTAAGGTTAAAAATATAGTTAGATTGAAAAAAAAAACACCCAGACACAACTATGCAGCAATGATGGCTCAGTGGTAGCGTATACGGACATCGCGTCGATGGACGTGAGTTCAAATCCATACAATGAGCCTGAGCTTTTGTTGAAAGAGAACATCGAGATGAATTCATAGCATGGTGGTAGGGCTTTTTCTAATGCCCGCCTGGCTACCTACAAACCTCAAGTTAAAAATCTATCGGCAAGCACCAATAGGTGTGTTCCGGCAGCTGCACTTGAGAGCCAGTCCTCCCATTAGTCTTAGTGTGTTACCATCTTGGGCCACATCATCACTTAAGATCAGGTGAGATTGTGGCCACATCGCTAAATTTATAACGATATTTTATAAAAGAAACTGGTAATTATGCTAATCACACAAAAGTCGGTCAGTCATGTATGGGGATTGAACCCTCTATCTCCTCGGTTTCTCTACTGCGCCACGAGATTGATTAAATTGGGCTGAAGATTGTGTTGTGATTGTTTTGACACCGCGACTGTGTACACAATGTTCGTTAATAATTTGAGAACAGGTGTTTGTACTTTATTTTTAATAAGTAATGTGGTCTTATAATTTTTATGACTCAAGGTTTGCGTGCTACCTACTTATTTCGTTTAATTATCTTGCTACGTAAATATTAAAATAACTTAGGTAATCAAGACCGGTGATTAGTCAAGTAACACGCTTCGTATATGCAACTTAACTGTTGCAACTTATAAATCATATTCATGCAAAACTATTATTAACGATATTTCGTAAAGTTTGTACGTACCAAAATAATTGTCATCTGTTTTTGTGTAAGAGGTTCACGTTGGCAGTAAGGCTTCATTCACAAGAATTTTAATTTTAATTTTCTAAATTTCGAGGTAATATTTTTGATTTGCAAATCAACTGTGCTAGGTTGACTCACAAATTAACCGAAAATAAAAATAAAAACTTGGTATGGCTTATTATTTTATATTACTAGAAATTACTTTATAATCAACCAAATGTTTCTTGCGGGTTTTTTTAACGTTATAGGTTGGGCGTAGTGGCCACAATCTCACCTGATGTTAAGTGGTGATGTGGCCCAAGATGATAACACGTTAAACCTAGTGGAAGACTGACTCTCAAGTGCAGCTGCCAGAACACACCTGTTGGTGCTTGGCGACAGATTTTCAACTTGAGGGTGGTAGCTAGCCAGGCGGGCATCAGAAAAAGCCCTACCACCATGCTATGGTTTCCTCACGAAAACTCCTTCACCGAAAGCTCAGGGTCATTGCAAGGATTCCAACTCACGTCAATTGACGCAAAGTCGTACACGCTACCACTGAGCCATCATTGCGTCACTTGTGTTAAATTTATTCGACCACCTCTTCGAACGCAGCCATGCAGCTTATCGTCGTTCTTATTTCCCGTACATACTGTATATTCATGGTTACTGCACCTCTCCATACGGTCGCAGAGTGAAGTTATAAAGCCTATATCATTCGTCAATAAATAGGCTACAATATGCAAGAAAAAATGGTGTATTAGCGCATTCAAAGAAACAAACGATATCTCGAGATTACAATATTAGTATAGATTGGGTTTCTTATTCGATGATATTATTTCATTATAATAAATTTAAATAGTTAAAAAAACTAAAAACACACTTTAACTACGCACTAAAAACTACTACTAAATACTTTTTAGTCTTATAATAACATCTCGTTAGCAAGCCCAATCTATTTGATTTGTCAGAACGAATCATATGAGCCTAAACTCGAGGGGTTTGCTAGTAACCACTGAAAAGTTCCACTATCCACCTACTGGGTCCATCACCAGACCTTCGTTACAAAGCCCAATCAATTGGACCTGTCAAAACAAATGATAAGAGCCCAAACTGGAGGGGTTTACTAGTAGCCACTGATGTGTTTCACTATACACCCCCAGATCAGCTCCAAGATACCAAATTATAGAGTTGTCATCCGAACTACATATACATACGTACAGAGTTTCATTTCGATAAGACAATGAAATTAGAAGTAGGTTAAAATTGACTTCTAAGATTTTATTACATTGTCTGTTAGTTAATTTGTTTCAAGTAAAGCTAATAAAAGCGTATTAAAAAGAACAAATTTTCGTTTTAGACGTAGATGCAAGTGACTCTATATAAAGTAACTAATGACTACTAAAGTAAAAATAAATTAAAGAAAAAACTGCATTAAACTTATAATTGCAGTAAATAGTTTCAAAATTAATTGCTTTCCTGCATTATTTTGTAAATTAATTACCACTATTTGTTTAATTTTGTATTTTTTTAAAGCAATAAAACAAGATTCTTCACTTTAAAACGAAATGGATTTAAGAAATCATAAGTTACAAAAATTTTTTTTTCATAATTCGTAATTGCACTATATAGTACTCGTACTAGCTGTGCTTCGCTCGCGTGGACTACATAATACCGTCGCCCTTCGGTTAAAATGCTTATTGTTTTATTTGTGCCGAACCCTAATTATTTTTCTAAAATAAAAGTAGGCCAAGGTACACTCCTAATAAAATTTGCTATCTGCCAGTGAAGGTCCTGTCAAAATAGGTCCAACCGTTTCAGAGATTACCCGGAACAAACAGACAGATAAAAAATAAAATGTTTTTTAAACAGACATTTCAATTTTATTATATGTATAGAAGATTAAGGGCTCATTTTCGATAAGTATACACTAAGCCTAAGACCCAATTCTTCATTGTTTGCCGTAACATGGTCGAACAGATTAGCCGAGTAAAGAGTTCTTGACATAATTACACGGTTTAGTTTTTTCGTTCACAATGGTGTCTTATATCTTAGTAAATATGACAATAATTGTAGTTCTGTTAAATAATATTCTTGTTTATATTGCTAAGATAGTTAATACCATTAACTGTAATAAAACGTTTCCAAACCAGCACTCTCTACTAAATTTTCTGGAGGATTTAAATTAAACTTTTTCGATGAGTTTTGATACTACGTACGATAGCGTGGGTTTATTTGAAACGATATAATAATTAAATAAATATGGAACATTACAATGTATTTGTAACAATGGCAAAATTATCATCTTTGACGTCACTATTAGGAGTCATGCATAAGACTTCACTCAAATCCCAGTCTTCGGTATTCCACATCAAACGTCGATCACTTTAGGGAAGCTGTCAATACTTTTTAGACAGGTATTAAATACTTCGGTTACGTTAAACGTGATTTTCATTCGAGAATTCGTCAACCTCATCTGTTTTCGGGCCTTCGTTATATGTGATAGGTCCAAAGCTAGTAAGTAAGTTGTTTACAAGTAAAAAACCTCTTCTAACGTTACTAATATTAGCTTACTTAGGAATGGACAATAGCTCTGAGCTCTGAGCCTAGAATAATTCCACACAGGATTTTTGACGGGATCTTAATCTGTTATATGGTAGTTATTATTTTAATTCATATACTAACGTTCTTTGACCATATGTTGTATAATATTGGTGATATTTAACGTGATGTAGTTCTGTTATTATGCACAGTGAAGTGGATTATTAATAATAACTAGGTACATGCATTTTGAGTTTTCACAAAAACTTCCTGATCAGTTCTAAGAAGGGAACCACCATCTTTCTAGAACGTTTTTTGAACTTTGAAGATTAGTTTAAACCATACAATGGCAAAATTGTCGATAGACATTGCTATTAAATAATAAGAATATTAAATAATAAGAATAAAATTTAAATGATAAAAAAACATTTTTCTCTTTAAAAGTAAAAACCGTAACGTTTATAGTATATTGTTGTTTTCGACGAACCAACACGCCTATTCGGGGCTGTTAGCAGGAAGTCGAATTAAATATAGTAATAAAATCACCGTTTATTTAATAGCGTATTGTGATTTGTGAGTGGCATTTTAATCATTTTGTGAAAGTCGATTTAATTTGGACTTTTAGTCGATACAAAATAGAATATGACGAAGCGCGTGTCCATAGTTATACGTTATACGGGAACATTAATGCTCGTACGAATGTCGATATAGGCATAGCAAAAATAGTAGCCCACCCAATACTTTTTTTACTGTAATCGTGTCCATGCGATACCATAGGTATCACAAGCGCAATGCCGACCATGAACTCCCCTACCCCAAAGAGTTCTGGAAACCCTACTCATCGCAGGAACACAACACTAGGTCATTTGGCTGCGATTTTCGATAGGCTGGAGTTATTCCACCAGTCGGGCTGCCTCAAGTAGAGAGAAATCTCCAAAGAAGTTTCTCTGTGCCCTACCTCTCTTTGAACCCACCCTTCCCCAAGGAGCTCTGGAAACCCTACTCATCGCAGAAACACAACACTAGGTCATTTGGCTGCGATCTTCTGTAGGGTGGAGGTATTCCACCAGTCGGGCTGCCTCAAGTAGAGAGAAATCTCCAAAGAAATTTCTCTGTGCCCTAACTCTTTCTTATGCGGGATAAACAATTTTGAGATTATTTTATTGTTACACCAAAGAAGTTTACTTTCTTACTTGCGTACATAAGTAAGTATCTATTTTTTCATGTTATTATTAAGGTTAAGTAATTTATATATCTTAAATGTTTAAACGATTGTTATAAATGTTTGGTATATCTATTTTTATAAAATAGAATATTTTTATATTGTAATATTTTTTTTATATTGTAACTAAATATTCAAATGAAAATGGAGTCAAACTTACGTTTGACAAGATGTAACATTATACGGTCGAGTGACTGCGATAAAGAAACTATACCATTTTTTGTTATATATAGACGTCGGTCTAAAACGAAAAAAAAAAAGAATATAATTCTACATAATAAGAATTTACGAGAGGAATGTGAACGCAGTTAGATTTTAAAATTAATTTAAGTAGTATTTAATAACTTTAAAATTTATACAGAGATCAAGTTCGATTCAAATTGGGTTTGACTGAATTTCTACATGCTCTGGTTAAAGTTCAAGATTTTTTATCTGCATACTTCGGAAAAACTTAAATAATATACCAGTATGCCACTGCCAGAACACGTTTCTGACGGTAAAAATTATAGACTCTTTCCAGTAATTGTACATTTATTATATATATATATATATATATATAGTCACTCAACGTAAACTGAAACTATATTTGTAATTTTCATTAAACTCATTGAAACACGGTGGAATATAAATTAGTTACGTGTATGGCCGTTTACGATTTATATGTATAAAATGTAGTATATTACTCTCTGACCCGTGCGAATATTTCGCATATTATACGAGTAAAATGAAAAAAATCTAACAGCTGGAATGTTCGTTACACAGATTGTTAATAGATGGCGCCTCCTACATGTTATCCATCTGTTGACGGCATTCTTAATACATTTTTTCTTAGATATTATTGGGCAAATCGAAAAATGTATATAAAAATGAAAATGAGCAAATACTGGCAGTACATAATTAGCTAGACTATTAAAAATATACAAATACATAAATAGTGAAATAAATAAATGAAACTTTTAGGTTTAGCGTTTAACCACAATCTCACCTGATGTTACGTGCCGACGTAACTTAAGATAGTAAGTAAAAGAAAAACCAAATAGAATCAATGAATTTATTAATACATATAGAATTTCATATGAAGACCCTAATACAGGTCAAAAACTATCAAGGTTAAAAAGGTTAGATAAAATTTTCGTTCGTCGTTAAAAATTCGTTTCTGTCATGATAATATAGATTTATTTGGTCACAAAAAAATTACGTAGGGGAACAATTTTTATAATTTGTATCTCGAAACATTGAAGTATTTTAAGAAAAAATATATAATTTTGAAACCGATTAAAATTGTTATGATGTAAAAAGTTAAAATTAAAAATAATATATTTTTGACTTACATTTTCACATCAGCCACGGATATTTATGATAGCCTATTTCTCTTATTCTGCTGGTCCCGGTAGGTATATGGTATTATAATAGAGCGATACATTAATATTTATATAAATATTAATTACGATATATTTTTCACAAAGTACATCGTTTTAAATATCTCCTTGACACGGTATTTGTAAAATCCGGCGACGGACGTGGAAATGGTTTTACGTGAAAATAAATTTAAATCAACTTTGGATTTGTAAGTTACGTACGTGGAATTATATACAAAAGGTAAAAAATAATTTGTACTTAATAACGCTAAATTTATGCAAGCAATTCTTTTTACCTCACTTTTGACCTCACTCATGTTGCATTCTGATTTCTAATTAATATGTTGTGTAACGTAGACCTTACATTTATATACTTTGCTCGGACTAGATGTCGTATAATCACATTGTTGTGTATTTTATAACATAACAATACCCAAACCGTGTTGTTCGCCAGAAGCCAGAGTCGATGTAAGTGTCTTAAAATGATTTACCTTAAGACTCGTCCTCATCCGTATTTAAAAGAAACATAATATAAAACATGAGTAGATAAATCATACTCGATGTTAATATAAAGAAGATGTAAAATTATTTTAATAAAATTTACAAATTTGTTATAATATAAATGCTGTTCGTTGGTAAGGGCATCTCTTGAGAACGGCTGGACGGATTTCGCTAATCAAGGAAGGCCACATCTAATGAGTCAGCTGCTATAAATAAAGAAGTACGTCGGGTGCGTGCAATAGATAAATTCATAAATGAATAGTTCACATAAGTTTTAATAATGTTATAAATTTTCATTTAAATAATTATTTTCTGTTTTCTAGTCTGTGTGTGTGAAATTTTGCAATAGATTTTAAATATAATGATGAGATTATAACAGATATATGTGACATATTTAATAATGAATTGCTAATTTTGTACCGAATAGACAAACAAGAAAGTGAATTAATATTGCATTGTTTAAAGTCTCACGTCTTTAACTCATCGAAAAGTTAATTTAAAATCTATTACAAAATTTGTATGGAATAGGAAGAAGACATATACAAGAAAACGAGTTAGTAAAAACACCTTAATAATAATAAACAAATATAGTATATGATACTTATAACTACTACGAATTAAGTATCTACACAGTGACGCAATGAGCTTAATTAAATTTCCTACGCTTGTAATCTTGACTTTGAAATCTTGAAATGTTTTTAATAATTCTAATTGGCGAGATTTGCAACCTTACCGCGTCACTAAGGCATATCCATTGCGCGACGCCAACAAACGGGATTAAAGATGCTAACAATGTCACCTACGCTGTTGAAATGTTTGTATTTTTGCAAAACGACTTAGGGCAATTTACTTTATGCTCAATTAGTCAGTCAAAATTCTCATGTATTAATTTATATTTTAATTGTGTCGATATAATGTGAAGCCTTATATAACTAATTTATGTTTTTCCTGGTGCTCCGTGTATAAAAATGAATATAATTGAATATAATATATCTCATAGCTGGACTCATATAAAATGATAATATAGTGTAAGAGCTGATTTCATATAATATATACCAATATGTTTCTATTTTTACAGAGCCAAATTCCAGTAATTTTACTACGTTAATGGTTGAGTACTGGTTACGAGTGACTCAAATATACTGTTGTCGTGGATTTATTGAGAGACTTCCATTGCTAGATTACGCAGGTAGCTAACTACATTTATTAAATTCTATAGTTTGCATGCAACAATGTTATCTTAAAGTGGTGTCGACGTTTCGATGGTATTTGGTACACATTTTAAGTTTGAATGCAATAGCTATGGTATTTGCTTAATTTAGTTTTGTTTCAGTGAACACACACACACTCCAGTCTTGTTCTGTTCGCATCCGATTGACTTCTGAATTATCGCCAGATTGTCGGTCCAGCTTGTGGTGGGTCTGCCCACGCTGCATCTTCCGATGCATGGTCACCACTTGAGAGCTCTTCGGTCTCATCGACTGTCCGTTCTATGAGTAATGTGCCTCGCCGACTGCCATTTAAGTCCAGCAATTCCGAGGGCTTTGTCGGTAACTTTGGTTCTTCTGCAGATCTCCTCATTTGAGCACGGTGAGAAACTCCGAGCATTGCCCTCTCCATTGCCCTTTGAGTAACCTTGAGTTTTCTTATGAGACCATCATTATTGAGTATGTCTCAGTACCATATGTCATTTCTGGCAACACAAAGGTACTGGTCAAAGAATTTATTTGGAGTTTTTGGCGGGATTGTTTTATTTTAATTTATAATCATATGTTATATGGTCCTTTACCATGTAATATTGGTGGCATTTTGAATGATATAGTTTGGTTATTGTGCATAATTGTAGTGGATTATAAATAATAACTAGAAACATGCATTTTAATTTGCTACAAAAACTACATGCCAGTTTTAACAAGCCACCATCTTGTTAAAGTCATGTACGAAGTTCGATTATATAAATAGTTCAAATTTCTAGCTTAATAATGATTTTTACAGATGAAAAACAAAACTATAGACATATTCTTCATGATTGTTTTGATTTTGTCAGAATATTCAAAATAAATTATGGGCAATTTATGTTAATTCTATAAAAATCGTGTTTTGTACAGAGATCTAGATTATTAAGTGACCTACATTCCGGTTGGAAGTTAGATATCGTTGGGACTGATTCGTTAATTATAGCTCTATTTTGTAGTGATAAGGTGTTGTGCATTGCCAATGAGCGTTTCGAAAGAGTTCGGCGACAGTGTTTTGAAAGGGCTTTAAAACTTGTTAGCTGCTTGTGAAAATGCAAATATCGTTGCTTGATAGGTTTATTAATCGATAAATACTATTTGTATTATTCCGAGAACCTATCTGTGTCGTTACTAAATTTGTCTATACTTGAAAGAAGCATATTTACTTTTGCAAGATATTGTCAACATGGAGCTTTGTATTAATTTCTGAAGTAACGTTTCAACTTTCATTTAGAAGTGATGACTATTAGTGATCTACCACAAAATATTTAGGTAGCAAGTGATCGACTGCCAACCTACTATTACGGAAATGGCTTCGACTACGATTTAAAATTAAATAGGTACATAATGAAGGTACGAACTTACGAAACATAAATTTTCTCTGGATGTAGACGCATGGCACATTGGTATTGCATATCATTCACGTATATTTTATAGGACGGCACGTGATTACTGAATGCCAACTGCAAGCTTGAAAAGTATATGTTAGTTAGACGAATACGATATTTAGATTTCATTATTTTCTTTTACGAAAATGTTGATTCACACAAGTATATTCGAACAACCAAGTTAACTAAAGAGCTATTTCTCTTAAATGCGGATATATTTCTTCAGATAAAATAACAAAACTTTTCCACCATTTTGGACTAATGGCTTGGATATAGTTAGCCGTCGCAAGACTTCGAGAATTCCAGCGATCGTTTTGTAATGCTCTCCTGATCGACTGGTCGATCAACCCTGCTTTAGAATATTACATAAGACTACGACGCTTGGATATGGTATCAATTGACATGATTTTGAATGATTATACTGCGCCTAGGATTTAGGTAATCTTGTGAACATTTTATTATTTCAATGGATATTTGTTTACAAATTACAACTAACTGCGTAACCAGCGGCTTCGTTCATGTGAATATTGTTTTGTTATTCCACAAGAATTACTGTCTTATCTGGATTAAAGGTGGGCACTATTTTTTTCAAGTTGTAATTTGATCATTAGGTACTACTTAGCCCCTGTATAAAAGCGAAATGATACGAAGCCTAGATAATTCCTCGGGTTTTGTCTTATGTTATTCTGAAAATGACATTCACATTAGTTCAGTAGTTTTCAATTGAACTGCAGTCTAAGACTTGGAAAAATAGATAATACGGCAAAATTTCATAGTAGGTATTACAATTTTACAGATAATAAAATCAATACAATACAATGCTATGTTTATTGCAGAGTGAAGATAGTTTGTTATCTAGGAAAAAGCAGTAACTCTAATTAAATATGATTTACAATTAAATAGAATTTATGAAGTTCCTGTAATTGACAGGCGATTAATGATTATTTACATTTTAAAATTTAAATTAACCTCTGAATTAAAATCGGGTGGAAATACAATGGATTTTTGAAGTTGTAAAATCAATCAATTTTTATGTTGTTTGGTTAATAAATTGGCTAACTTCTTTCGATTTACCCAATAAAGTATCTTCAGCTACTTTAAATTGTATTTACAGCTGATAACTATTCTTGGACTTTATCAATCATGATATTATATTAAAACAGATTGCGAAACTGTACATGGAGCAATGTTAGTTCCAACACTCATGTACGGAAGTGAAAGCTGGGTGTGCAAAAGCATGAAAGTAGAATAACTGCAGTAGAAATGAGAGCGCTAAGAAGTATGATAAGAGTGAAATTGAGTGACAGGTGACAGTGTTTTTTTTTTTTCGAACTGACTACACTGTTAGCCTGAGGGGCCCTGGAGCCTTTACGGCTTTTACAGCTTTACCGGGCTTGGGGGCGAGCGCTTAGGGCACTCAGCCACGAAAGCTAAGCAACAACATCCGAGGGTGCCAAAGTGGCCGGACCTCGGCTCGGACTGTTGCGCGTATGCAATTAAGTCGCGATCTGACTAATTCCCTATCCGTAATTCGATCTAAACTAACTATACATATATACATGTTTCTGCCCCCTGGGAGGAGGGAAGGAACATGTGTATGTGTATTTAGTGGTCTGAAATTTTTGTCTATTCTAACTAGGCAAAAAAAGAAAAAAAAAGGTCCCTTACAGAACCTATGTACCTATGTGTGTTGTGCATGTGTGTATAATGCAGTGTCATGTATGGCTGTGAAAGCTAGTGATTGTAGAGTCACTTGTATCGCGCGAGCGGCTGCTTGTCTCAAGGGCTCCATGCCGATGGATCGGACCTAGGCTTGAGTTGCCGCAGAGGAGGGCGGTCGTGGCGAATGACAGGATAAGAAATAGTGTGTGATAAGAGTGAAAAAGTAGTGTAATAAGAGAACGTTGTGGTGTGAAAAATATAGTAACATGGATTGAGAAAGGGATGCTTAGATGGTTTGGGCATGTAGAGAGGATGAATGAAAGAAGATTGACTGGACAGCTTTATAAGATGAGTGTAATTGGGAAAGTTGGAAGAGGAAGGCCTAGACGAACGTTCCACGATCAAAACGGGGACGTTTTGAAGAAATGTCAGGTCAAGACTCTAAACCAACGAGTATGCATGAAAAGATTGATGAATGTTGAGGTAGCGAAAGTTGTATGTCAGGATCATAGCAAGTGGAAGGACGTGGTTTCTGCCTACCCCGTTGGGAAAGAGGCGTGATGTATGTATGTATGTATGTAAAACTGTGCTGTGCCATCGGATAATCAGCACTAGAGATAAACTACGTTCCTGTTGTATACCAGATAGCAAGGGAAAATAATAAATAAATAGTCAAGCTATATTTTTTATAATTACATTTGAATCGCACAGTTTGTTTAATGGTAGTTGTTTAATCAAATTTAATTAATCAAGCGGGGTGGTAGTGATCTATAGCCGTCTGAATCGCGACCTCCATACACATTGTAAACCTATAAGTCATGAAGGTAACAGTGACCGATAGATTGGTGATTTCTCGGTAGTGGTTGTAATTATTTACCACCAGACATAGTGTCGTCACTTTGCAACGCTATTATAAAAAACGTTTTTGACTTCTATACTGTACTCATAAAACCTGAAAAAATTCAAAAGGATTTGTCCACGAGCCGCTTTCGAGGAATTTTAACCTGTATCGGATACAAGGCAAACGGTGCTGTCACATTTTTTTGTATACCGGTAAGCCTTTCATAACAGTTTTATTTTTCGCTGTGTGATCGGAAATTGGAACCTTGGTTTAGAAAGGGACCGGGACTACAGATTTTTATTGATTTTTCTCTCTTACTCTAACACATTTTGAGTCTACAAGATGTGGGGAATGAGAGGTGACCGTAATTTGACGTCACCTCTTTTTCTGTTAACGCGTCGAATGTTGATGTTTCAACAATATCGCTGTATGATGTTTTATATATCTCTATAGGTACATTATTTCTCAAACGCGTTTTATTTTGGTAAAGCATATGTCTCTTAATTCCTTATCAAAATTAATAACTTAAACATCATTTCCTAGCTTATGTAGCTTAATATCACACAGATAGTTTAAAATCAATATTTTCGTTGGATAGATTAAAAAAAATATCTATAGGACAGATTAGGCATTACTAGTAAACATACGTTCAACTACCATGAAGCATGCGCCATATATTAACAATCTGTTTATCTAACATGATAGTTGTTAGTTCGATTTTTTACATTATATATTATATGAAATTTTCGCACAGGTCAGCTAAAGGCCGACCGTTGTAAACGCGACCCTCCTAATGGTTTGCGGAACACGGGGCGGCGGATGTGCACGAATATACACGGTATTGAGATGATACCCTATATCTTAAGATTAAAAGTTTATGCATGTTGCAATTGGTACATATATCTAATGATAATTAATATATATAATACTCATAATATTGTTATCTTTCTTAAAATTATAATCAATAAACTACTATATTGAAAAAAAAAATTACGTGTAATCTTTACACGTAGTCAAAATGGAACTTAATTCCGTCTGACTCCTTGTTTGACAAGTCCAAAAGATCGACCGGTGGTAGGACTGACAATTGTATTTGACTGTATCGCAACCACCATACATGATGTGTAACACCCGGTATAGTGACATGCTTACGCATGTCGCGTTCCGGGATCAGTCAGTGTATACCCAATTATCAAGCAGGTGATTAGGCGATATTCGACTTGGTCGCAACCATACACATGGTGATAAAACCGTCACGGTACTTCTTTTTACATTGCCGCGTTTCGGGATCAGTCAGTATATATCCAGTTGCATCATCATCATCATCATCATTTCAGCCGAAAGACGTCCACTGCTGGACATAGGCCTCTCCCAACCTGCATAGAGGATTGTAAGTCGGCATGACAACGACAACCGACTATGGATCGCCGTTGCTTTTAAATTGTACTGTGTGAACCATCAGGTACGGTGTCATAAATTATCGTGCTACTATATAAGAAAGGGACCACAGATTAAATAATAGTCTAGGCATCAATAAAAGATGCTGGAAGATTGACAATCCATCTTGATTTTAAAAACTAGCTAAGATAGAATTAACTACTATTACTATCTTCTTATTATTGCTTCATCACGGTTTATTGCTGTGATAATAAATCGATATACTGTATGACCGGTTTGATATTATAATTAACTTTAATCCATTTCATGGAACCGTAATTTCGATGAATTCAAGTCCAATTTTCATAATTAAGAAACCGATAATATTATGTTATGACTTTATAGATTTACATTTAATGTAAAATACGATACTGTATGATTGATAAAATTATTTGTACTACAGATCAGCAAGCAAATTCTTTTAATTTACATTCTAATATGGTTGTTTTTATAATTTTGTGTTTAATCATTACTTACTACCAGTACTCCACGGCTTCATCCGTGTTAAATTTATTTGGCAAACTAATCAACGCACTCGTGTAGTCTATCGCTACAGCTTGCCAGATTGCTCGACGTTTATTATTATTGCTCCACTCTTTATGGTTTTAGTGTGAAGTTATACAACCTATAACCTTTCTCGATAAATAGACCAAAAAATGCATACATATTTTTTTCAAATTTGCCAAGTAGTTCCAGCGATTACCTTCCACATAGGTACAACTCACAAAAATCGCACTCTCTGTTTATAATATTAGTAAGTATTTAAGTATATATATATGTAAAATTAATCAACAATATCTGGGCGACTACTTTTCACGCGAAAACCACTTATCCGATTTATAAGGTTTTTATTTTAATTCATAGCTATGTTATCTGGCCAGGTTATAGGACATATTTTGTAAGATAAAGTAACATAGGAAATTTACAGTGACGATAATGGTAAATCAATTAGGAAAAAGGCGCCTTTGGGGCGTTTAAATGGCTTACGCTGAGTAAGCCATACGTGATAATTAAATTAATTTTCTACATAAATGAAGAATTTGAATAGACCTACAAAAAAGTCAAGGATAGCATATTATGTCTGTCTTCTAAAGATCACCCACAATAAGCATTTTTGTGTACACCCGACCGACAGCATTCTGTAGTCTACGCGAGCGGAGCCGCGGGCACAGCTAGTACAATATAAAGGTAAGCTTAGAGTGTCAAACATTATCTAAATACAAAGTTTGATACAAATCGCTTGCGCTCGGTTTGGTTTATCATTTAACCACTATCTCACCTGATATTAAGTGGCTGTGGCCGATATATATAGGGTTCTGTCAAAACCAACCTTAAAAGTTTCATTATTTTTTCTCTCGGTCTATATATTTATTCCTACAAAACTATATCAAATCAATCAATTCCCTGGCCTTTTTCCTGTTTAGAGCCAGCTCTCCTGATACTATTCATTCACTCTTGGCGATTTTGTGTCGTATCTGGCGTTAAGCCAATCGTCAGCAAATCATTATTGATGGTTCGCTTCCAGTCGGTGGGCGGTCACTGCCTCTTTTGGCTTCTTTTATGCTCAAAACCTGTCGGATCGTATGGTCTTCACTTCTGCGCATCACGTGTCCAAACTAGTGTAAGCGGCTTTCTCGCATCTTTTCTTGTATGTCAATGTCTTTAAAACTTCCCTGAATATACTTGTTTTCGATTTTATCAACACCTAAAACACTATATAATGTACTGCTTATTAAAAAATCAGGCTAAATCGCACTTCAAAAACTAAAATCTCATTGAATTATATAAAGCAAATAACAATAGACCATAATAAGTAATTGTATAAATAATTATGTACATTTACAAAATATGCATAATAGTGTGTAACCGAGAATAGTGATCCGGTCACTGACATTGACACTATTTCTCAAGTTAGTTACAGTTGGTGCTATTATGAATAACGTGGGAACAGTTACCAAAACGTCCGACTGCTGTAACCACTGTAAGCGCGACCCTCCAGATAGTTTGCGGGACGCGGGACAGCGGATGTGTATGGATATACAAGGTATTGAGATAATACTCTATATCTTAAGATCAATATTTTATGTATGTTATTGCAACTGCGATATATATATTTGATAAATATTGTTGTTTTTATTAAAATGCTAATAAAAAACTGCTATTTTGAAAAATAAATTGTGCGTGTATTTTTTACAAGCACATGAAGTAAAACTTCTTTGCATTTAATAGAACTAGTGGTCGCCCAGAGGTTGAAATTCGACCATAATTCATTAAAATTATAAGTTTGAACCTCCAAGCTCCTCTATATAGCCACCCCATGCCTCGCATGTCTGATGTTATCGCTGCCAGTAGACGACCTAGTAATTGATCTTGAATGTCCTCACGATCTGACAAGCTTCAGTTAGAATGATCTTCACTTCGAGTTCCGAATTAGTAGGTAGCGTTGAACAATCTTAGGATCCATAATAACGGAGATCTCCACAATGCGAGGGCTCGAGCTAGAACCATAGTTCAAGCCCGTAGTTGGCTGTTTATATGGGTACACAGAGCACACCTGTTTCTAGCGCGCGGCATCTCTACTTTTTTCCATTTATTTTATATACGCCGTATTTTGAATTCCTGTCATGATCTGTTATCTCGTTGCTATGAAACATAATTTATTTTTTACATAGTGACATAGACACGAATTTCTGACATATTTATTATGGTTATCTTTGACATTCAGTAAGACAATAGACAAATAATATTAATCTATTCTCAATTTGACCATAGACTTTAACAATAAACAAAAGTGTATATGCGTGTGTGTGTGTGTGTCAAATACATGGTAGTGTGTGTAATGTTTTTTTTATTGATTTTATGTATTTTTTATAAATAATTTAAACAAAGTATTAGCATTCTGCACTCCTTCTCTATATAAACTATAAATGAAGGAAATTTCATTCTCCTCCGTCCGCGCAATTTTCGTAAAAAGGGGTACAAAGTTTTTGCTTCACGATTTAATATATAGATATATTGTCAATATAATTCACTCAAAATTCGATAAAGCATTACTTTTGATTGACTGTAAGTTTTTTTTTAATAGCAGCGTTGTTCACGCGAGTAGTAGTCCACACGAGCGGAGCCGCGGGCACAGTTAGTTTATAATAAGTTTATTTATGAACTGATTAAGATGATTCTTTTTTCGTTGGAAAGGGGATACTTCGAGGGTGGTTCCACTTTAATTTCATTGGATTGGACGTTCGACTTCAAAGATACTCTTCAAAATCAAATAGCAAATGTTTAGTGATTGAGATATTGGTGTGTTTACTAAAGTTGGGCTTCTATTTGTTAAAAATTGTCTTGTTTAGTTACTTCCCTAATAATTCATCTCAGACTGAGCCATAGCGAAGCGTGGCTTGGTTTAGCTAGTGTTCGTTTTAAGAGTACAACGTTCTAAATTGAGCACCGTATATAAAAAAGAATTGCATTGTTTAACATTAAAAACGTTTACGTTATTTATTTTATCCATCGTTATAACAGTGCAATTAGGCAAATAAGTAATTTAAAGAGTAAACAGGGCAATATTTGATAAGTTATTACAAATTCACAGAAAAATTAACACAACATTTACTAATTACTTTATCTTTTCTGAATATTCCATAGCCTACATTTTTTTGAATATGGGCTTTAAATTTAGCATTATGCTTGTACCGGTTAATTTATTTGCAATATCAGTTGAAAGTTTAAAAAATATGATCCGCTGTCATACTAATCATATGCTACGAAGTACAAACTCAAAAAGGATGCGAAGAGTTAATAAATATAGATATTTGGTGAATTAAAAAACCTTGGGGATTTTTATCGGTGAGAGTGTTATAAAACTTTTATAATTATCTTGAAAGTTGTAAATTTATGAAGAAAACCCTTTGTACGTCACACATTGACGTCATAGGGATTTTATGACGTTCTGAATTTAAAAATCAATTGAACGAATACATACATTACTTCTGTCAAATAAAAATATGATTGAATTAACAAGTATTGACTTTCACTCTCAGGGCCGAATGTTTGTCGCTTGATTGCAAAATATAATTTGTCGACCGTATAGACATAATTATTATTGTTAATTGAAAAATTGTACATTTTATCTATACAATGCATGTAAGATTGCCCACTTTGAAAATTAATGGAATACTTTGTGTATTAAGTTAAAAAGTCAGACATGTGATATAATTGAAAAAAAGAACCAAGATAGCTAGATACCCTTTACTAAAAAAAAAATCAGTACTACAGTATAATACTCTTCATTCATATGCCCGACTTTCTTTGTTTTTTTTTTTCATGTTTACTCCTTAAAAATCGATTTTCATATATACGAGTATCTAGCCCGAGTTACGGGCATACATACACGGAGAGCAACATGTGAAAGTGATGTTTGGTTATTTTATTTTGTCGTCCTTAGTAAGTTGCTGCTTGGGTGCTATGTACCCCCTTGCACCTCCAGCACAGCACGACCGCGTTCACTCTGCATAATATAAATTGTTTAGTAATATTTTTTGAATGCCCTATTTGACGTTTGACGGCCCATCACGTTTGTCGTTGCGTGGGCGCGGCGTGCGCACGCGCATACACCGCCCTTGAACTGATTAGGTACTGTATCGATTATTATTTATCGATTTTCAACAACACCATACTATTTAGATAAATAATTGAGATTAACCGGATATGTTTGTTCGTTGGCGTATTGCGAAACTACAACTTAGAACTAAATTAAATTGTTACACAACTACCTTGACTTAATAGTTCAATATTTTTTATTGTAGCTCGACAAAGTGACGTCTCAGTTTGTAATGGTAAGCACAGTACATTAGAAAACCAATGGTGACCACCGATACATTTTTAGTACATCGTCGGTAGCCACATGTCGGCCTGCTCAAATGTATCTTCATGCTATGTTTGAAGGACCCGAAGAGAAAGGAGAAAACACACTGGTCGGGAGAAGATTCCACAGCTTCATAGTACGGCAAGGATATGACTTAATGAATTTCTTTGTTCGTGCCGAGTTGGATTTTGTAGTACAGCCGTGGCTCCGGAGCCCATCGAGTGTGGTTCTATTGAACAGCTCTTCAGGACACTCGCCATGATACAGAAGGTAATATTATACTGTAGATTTGTATTGTTTTCTATTGTCTAATTATTTAATTCTACGATAGTTTTTTTTTCGACTGGAATAATTTGGAAATTGCTAGATGGACAAAAAAATATTGTATACAATGGATTAATTTTTAAGATGACCTATGACAATTAGTATTCTAATACAAACTGTTAACGTTCGGAAGTGTAAAATAGGACGAATATCAAGCTAACTAGAAAATAAATACGATCCTTTATAATATTATGTTCAATTATCATTCAATTATTTTAATAGTGTTACCACATAGTTCATTAAAGTAAAGCTAGCAAGCCTGACTGGTTAATTAATTAAGTAATTCAAGCTTACAAATTTTATTATTAAACTGCTACACAAATTGAATTCTTAGCAAACTACTTATATATTTAATAAGCAATGTAGTATAATATGCATATTTTAATATACTTTCATAATCCCATGTTGAGTGTATCATAAATACGGTTCTTAATGATTGAATATCCATTTATCAAACTATATCATTATCAACGTATTTCGTAAGCTATCTAAGACCGCCCACGAATATTGGCGATAGTATGAATGGGTTAGAGGTAGTAATTGAAACTATTGGTATTCACCATTTATATTAATAATAAATATTTAAGACAATAACGTATACGCGTTAAATCTGCAATGGTCCTAAATTTTTTTGTCTCGTAGACCCCTTACCATTTTTTTCTGTATTGGGGAGACCCTCTATCTTTTGAATCTTTATGTTTTACAGATTCATAAAATTTAAATGTGTTTTTAACAGGTGAAATTGTTCTTCCATGAATTTATACGGATGAGACTACTCTTACTTTGCATATAAACGGTGAGATGAACACATAATTTTAAAACTGCTTCACTCCCAGTTGCGTACAAGTTATTAAAATTTACAACTTATTCAACTTTGCCTACAACTAGAATAAAATATGAATAATTTTACATGTAATTAACAATTACCTACTGTAAAATTATTTTCATATGGGTAAAGAATGCGACACTTACGCCGTTATTTCGAAGTACTTATTATGAAGGTCGTTCATAAAAACTGAACCATATGTGAATTCTCATGTAGCAATAATCGGTGTTTTAATTATTTCTTTTATTTTGAACGCAATTAACCGACTGGCCGTGACAAAAAAAAAGTTTTGTTTTACAATTTAGTATAATACGAAAGAGACTGCTTTTGTTAGAACGACTATTTAAACATCTAATAAACTAAACAATAAACAATATATGAGTATAAAAGTCCAGAGTTGTATTCACTCAAATTATAATGTTGATTGACGTAACTGCATATATCGTAAAATGTAAAATAATTTTAAACAACAATATTGAAACAACAAAATTACTAGGGATGGATCGAAGTTCGGTAAACATTCGGTTTAACCGAAATTACGCAGTTTTACTGAAATTCGGCCGAAGCCGTAGTTCGGTTCGGTTTTGTTAAAATGTTCTCCCGAAGTTCTCCCGAAATTCGGTATTTATTTACACTTAATGCTGACGAAGTTGAAAAAAGGTATAATAGTTTGTAATGTAGAAGAAATAAACTGATAAATTAGTTTCACAGTTAATGTGATAATTAGTAGAACAAATCTCGGGATTGAATTAAACAATATTTTACTACAATGACCAATCAAATGACGATGATATAGACTTATCCAATGAACAGTGACGCCAGTGAGTGAAGCTAATGAACACAATACACTATTCATATATGTCCACATTATCCACATGTCAATCGTTATAGATATAATTTTGACTTTTAAAAGCACTTGTCGAATCAAAGCTTGTATTATTCGAAAATTTAAGATATAACCTTCTGAGTGCATTTGTTTTGTATTGGTAATCTAATACTTGGACTGAGGCTCCACTAGATACATAAAATTTTTCATGGTCTTCCAAAATTGAAAACGGTTGTTTATCCAACGCTATAATTACTGCTAAGGCTTTATGGATTTGCATAGAATGTGGATGTCCAATTTTCCACTTGCAGCAAAACACAGAACGTGCTAGTAATATAAGGTTTCAGTAAAGCTAAAAGTACTAGTGATAAAGTTTTTGGTTGACAAAAAGCCACTGTAGATACAATATAGCCTGAAGTCGATGGCAAATAAGTATCATGATTTGATTCCGTCGTGTGAATTGGTTGCTCTCTCTTTATGTTTACTTCTGATGGTTCGATAATGCAGAAGTAGATCCAGTGCGACTATTACCAGCTCGAGAAATTATTAAATCGAGTGTGATCGGGTCGAAATAAGTAACGGACCGAAGGGTAAGTGGACAAGAGGCGGTCAGGAGAAATAGCAAGCGCAGCGTAAATATTTTCCTTGACCCATTCTAAATTCCAAAATTGAAACGAACTTTGGCCGAAGTTCGGCTTCGGCATAATTTCGAACCGAACATTCGGCCAAAGTTCGACTTCGGTATAATCCACATTCAGCACATCTCTAAAACATACCTATACAGCTCGATTTTTCAGATATTATAATTGTGATAAGTGATTTAAAAAAAGCTTTATGAAAAAACAAGACTATAAAATAAATTTATGAGATAACAAAAATTGTATATTTCCTTTTTTAAATCTGTTACCTAAGCAAAAAAACAACCCATTGGATTTTTCAAAAATACCTAGGGATATGACATGAGACCTTTATTATTACACCAACGGATTTTTTAATAATTATCAATTGCATAGGGAGCTATTTAGATGGACTCATCATGACTAGAGGCACGAGCGCCCTATCATTGGATAACCTTTTATTACGTGACCAGACCAAGTAGACGACTGACAAATATGACGTCACTCGCTTCATTTACGAATAGTAAAAAATACAAATGTATCTTTGTTTTATTTATCAAGTTTTCATGTTCATCTAGTTTAATTTTGACAACTATCACTAATATAAGATTTGATAATCGGTTCTTGTGATTAAGTATTCCACTCGTTCGTCTAGCTAGCTTGGTTATGTTGTAAATCTCAAATCCACAATCACTTTTTCAACGCGCGTTAAAAATTAGTTATAATAGAAAAAAATGGGTTTTAATTAATATTTTAACGCTAGATATTGTTTTTTTTTAATCAACGTTTTAAAACCGCTTGTTCGATTAATAGGGCCTTAAAGTTTTACTAGCAAAATTATTTAAATGTATCAATTTGCTCTCAATTCAAAATACTCATATACATACCAACGTAAGAGTTTTATAATCGCATGAGTAATTTTATAGGGTAGCGGATTACCTTGAACCAACGTACAAACTTTTTTTTATGTTAATTATATGTAGAGTATGAAATATAATTTCTTTCATTTATTAACACAACATACAGTATCTAGTATTTTTAAATAGGCTTGGAAGAACTAAACAAATGATACGTTATAAAAGAATTCACAAGGCTAATTTATATTATACCTACACGGCTTTGGGAATTTCCCTTGAACATAATAACAACGATTAAATATTATAATATTATTCATTTAAATATCACTAAGCATTGTGGTTGAATGTACAGTTTATATCCTCTTTTTAATTTAGTAACTGTGCAAGGTTCACCGGCGGATGCATCACCAATATAAATATTTCTGCTACAAAACGCGCATAATATGTTCTGATTTAAAGGCTGTTTGATTGTGTTTGGTTGGTAAAACGCACTAGAACACGGGCTGTTATTTAATCTATGTCTTATAGACACAGATCCGAATAGGTAGAAGTATATTTACCTAGACTTCGAGAAAGTAATTAACTTAGAGTGGTACTACTTCTCTCTAAAATCTCGGAATGATGAATGCATTTAATCCTGCAATTTAAGAAATCACAGAATATTGATTGCATTTTGAAATTAAATTATACCTTTTTATGTTTCCGCACTAAAACCGTTTGCTTTGTTTTACATAACACACTATTATAGGCAAATAAGCACAAGGCCTGCCTAATGGTAAGCGTCTACCGTAGCTTATGGACGCTTATAAATACCATAGGTGTCACCTACTCACCGCAGGAACATAATATAAGGTTATTTGGCTGCGATCTTCTGTAGGGTGAAGGTATTCCACCAGTCGGACTGCCACAAGTAAAGAAAATTCCATAGCAATTTCTCTTAACATTTCGGGATTTTAAAAAGAGGTAGTATCTACTCTATTTAACTATTATTCAGATCTATGCTTTTTTTATCGTAGCACGGCACAGTGCAATTCAATAACATCAGCGACCCCCGAGGGATATACAATCCATCGACAATCGTCACAGTGATGCTGGACTGTTCAAATATTTTTTCACGTTATATTTGAAGAAATCCATGTTGTAGGAAAGATGGAACATGCTAGCACCGGCTTATAGGTAATAATAAATACGTATGTATAGATTTCATACACCAATTCAATAACATCAGCGACCCGCGAGGGATAAACAATACATCGACAATCGTCACTGCGATGCCTGACTGCTCAAATATTTTTTCACGTTATATTTGAAGAAATCCATGTTGTAGGAAAGATGGAACACACTAGCACCGGTTTATAGGTAATAATAAATACGTATGTATAGATTTCATACACCAATTCAATAACATCAGCGACCCGCGAGGGATAAACAATACATCGACAATCGTCACTGCGATGCCTGACTGCTCAAATGTTTTTTCACGTTATATTTGAAGAACTACATGTTGTAGGAAAGATGGAACTCGCTAGCACCAACTTATAGGTAATAATAAATATGTATGTATAGATTTCATATACCAATTCAATAACATCAGCGACCCGCGAGGGACAAACAATACATAGACAATCGTCACTGCGATGCCTGACTGCTCAAATGTTTTTTCACGTTATATTTGAAAAACTCCATGTTGTAGGAAACATGGAACACGCTAGTACCGGCTAATAGATAATAATAAATATGTATGTATAGATTTCGCACTCCAATTCAAACGAACGTGACCACAAAAAAAAAATACATTTTACAGACATTAATTAAGCTAAATTATGCAAACAAAACATCAAACATTTAAATTCTTTAACTAGGTTACGTATAGGTAGCCGTCGGATCATATTATAATCATTATGAAGAAATGATTATGAAATGAACTGTAGAAATTTAAATGATACAGTTTGACGCACAGTGCGTAGTACTTCGATCAAATGTGTATAAGGCTGTTTACATACAAGCTACCCTACTTATAGAGTGCGTTGTTTGAAACAATTTTATAATTATACGGTGATACTGCATATTCTAGTATCTATATTAAAACTGTTGCCAAGTATCGATCGGTTTGTTGCCAGCCTCATTTTGTAACTCGCGAGCCATCAACGTGCGATCTCGATGAGCACAGAAAAGTAACTAAGAGCATATCGAAAAAAAACGAGAATTTTAATTGAATAATCTATTTAAAATTATAACCAGCATTTGGTCATGAACACAACACAATAAAAAAACGAATAAAAAATTGCAACAACTCACATCGTTTTAAACTCTACAATTAGTATGTGATTCAATACGTTTTAATACGAGTAGTTAATGTATTAAAATATAATTTAGAAATATGCTAATTTTTTACTAGTTTCTATCACAAACATTTATTTGAAACAGTATTGCGTATATTATGTGAAATATTTGTCATAACTTTTTGTATAATTTGTTCTTTTTTTTCGGTCAGGTTACTTTATATTTAGGTATTTTAAGTAAAAATCAATTATGACTATGAATACACGATTTATACACATAATATCTATACAGTTAAGTGGCAATATTTCCTTTATTGTGAACAATACTTAAGGACATGTTTGCTCCAGAACTATCATTCCGTAGGTCAATTATCTTTAATCATAACGCAATATAAAAACGGAGGATTTAATTCTCGTGCGCGTGTCGCAACTGCCAAATGGGTTTTTAACGAATTGAATGTGTCGTCATAGTAATTTCATATTCATGATATCATTATAAGATTAATATTATAGAGTATCAATGTTAATCGTTTTTATTTTGAAAATCTATACTAATAACTAGCTGTGCCCAGCGACTCCGCTCGCGTGGACTACTAAACAAAGGTATTATATTTTTTGTGCGGAACCATAATTATTTTTCTAAAATCAAAGTAACCTAAGTTATGCCTTATAACATCAGCCAGTAAAAGTCCCGTCAAAATCGGTCCAACCGTTTCGGAGATTACCTGAAACAAACAGACAGACAAAAATTTTTAAAATTGGTTTTTGTTATAGGTATCGTGTATAATTTCATATGCATTTAGTAAAAATGTGTTATTTTGACATTACCAACAGACACTTCAATTTTATTATATGTATATATAATAAATATATATATTATACGATTCTAATAAAATTATATTAACCGTGTTGTATTCAATCACAAATTCAGGTACGTAGGTTATGTAACGGAACTTTTTTGGCTAGTCAATTTTAGACCAAATTGCCAGATTACTAAATGCATATACGCATGTTTCTCCCTTCCTCGCAGAAAGCAGAAATATGTATAGTTAGTTAGATCTTTTTTATCGTTATAGTTTTGGCGTATTGGCCATATCTCACCTGATGTTAAGCGACGATATGACCCAAGATGATAACACGCTAAACCTAGTAGAAAAATGATCGGATAGAAAGATATGATTTTCTAAGGCTTCAACTAAGGCAACAGGCCAAGCCGAGTTTTTTTTCACTTTGGCACCCTTGCACTTGTTACCACGCTTTCGCGGCTGAGTGTATTCAGCGCTCGCCCCCAAGCTCGGTGAAGCTGTAAGCCTTCTGAGGCTTCAGGACACTTAAGCCTACCAATATAGACAGATCGAAAAAAAAACATCATGAGAAAACCATAGCATAGAATACCATGGTAGAGCTTTTTTCTAATACCCGCCTGGCTAGCTACCACCCTCAAGTTGAAAATCTGTCGCCAAGCATCAATATGTGTGTTCCGGCAACTGCACTTGAGAGCCAGTCTTCCACTAGGTTTAGCATGTTATCATCTTGGGCCACATTGTCACTTAACATCAGATTGTGACCACTACGCCAAAACCTATCACGATAAAAAAAGAACATTCACAAATTTGTAACAATAATTTTCCAATATCAATATACAAAATAGATTACTATTTTATTATGGCTGTCTTAACACATGTAAGCATTTTTTATGTTCCATTTATAACCAGGCCTATTAACATTTTAACACTGACGTAATTTAGGCCGATTTTACTCAACTAACGGACTGTTTGTTTACATAACCAATCTCGTTACGCAATATTGGTTAACGGTTGTCATCTAATAACACACTCGTATGTATGGAAATTCAACAAAACGGTTCCGTATTTCATCATTACAATAATCGCCCCAATAGCTTTCTTAAACCTATGGTATACTACTATTCTTATTCTTCTTACCCTTATACCATCTAAGTAAGGTAGAGACACATGTTTTCCCTGTCCACTCTCCTCTATTAACTGTCATCTCAGTATTCATACCTTTTATACGAGTATCATTCTTCACATAATCCATCAATACCTTCTTCGGTCTTACTATACTCCTGCATCTGTCTATGAATAAATCTATACTATTATTATAAATACTATAATACTGTCTTCTTGAATATTACGCTTGATTCCAAATTACAGTGAGGTCCTCACATTAAAACTTTTGCGAGAATATTAAGCTCTGTTGCATTCGCAGTACTATAGATTCGCCAGTTAACATATATTGCCACTGCTAGGTTAGTCTACTTCGCTTACTTCCATAGCTTAATGTCTTACGATATTTTGCTGTGAGGTTCAGCAGCTGAGGTAGACACTATATCTATATTACAAAAGTAGGTAATTCGAGCAATATACAACATGAGAGTTCGCGAATCACTGAGTAACCAGGAGTTTTTAATATCTTGACTGTCCTCCTAATATGTTCTTGATAGTTATGTATATTCGTAAAAACTTTGACAAACTAGATTTTGTCAAAAACCAGCACAGTTTTAATACTTGAAATAGACATAAACTAGTTGTACCGTGTTTTAGACTTAGTATGGCTAATAAAAGTTTTAATGTAATAATGTTTGGTTCTATAATAAGATCCCGACACACATTACTGATTTGCCAGACAATCAGTTCAAGGAGAATGTCAAGCAGGTTTTACTGTCAAAAGGTATATTATAGGGTTAAAGGTGTATTATAGGGTGGATTATTATGTGCTTGATAGTGATGTCTGGAAGTGACTCCATCTCTGTGCATCAACTAAATTATTAATATGATTATTAACTGTACATATTGATTGTACAGTTGAAAAAAATTAAGAAAGATAAGCTCGATCGATTTTCTTGTCGGTTCTTCTCGATGACTGGGATGTTTTCCGAACCGGTAGTAGTATTTTGACGTTCATAGGTGCATTCTTAGGACAAAGAAAGAATTAAAAAAAAATGATTAATATAAATCTTAAACTGATACAGAATTGTTTTGTTTAGTCACATTAAATTTTATATTATTATCAATGCGAATGATGACGCCGGCTGTTGCTAGTATAAATTATCTTACACATTATAAGGCTAACCAAACGAATGCTATTGAAAGTTGATAATATAATGTCTCTATGTATTTTGGTTTTGAATGAGTGGTAGAAGTTCTATCATCATCAACCTATATTAGTCCACTGCTGGACATAGGCCTCCCCTAATGAGCGCCAAAGCGCCCTGTCTTCAGCTGTCCGCATCCAGCATCTGCCTGCAGTCTTTCGCAGATCGTCATCCCATCTGGCTGGAGGGTGTCCTACAGTACGTTTGCCGAGTCGCGGTCTCCACTCAAGAACCCATTTACCCCAGCGGTTGTCGGTTCTTCGCGAGATATGGCCGGCCCACTGCCACTTCAGCTTGCTAATTCTTTGAGCTATGTCGATAACTTTGGTTCTCTGTCGGATGTATTCGTTACGAATCCTATCCTTCAGAGAAACTCCGAGCATAGCTCTTTCCATAGCACGCTGAGCGACTTTGAACTGGTGGACCAACCTTACCGTGAGTGTCCACGTCTCAGCTCCATAGGTCATTACGAGTAGGACGCACTGATTGAAAACTTTCGTTTTCAAACATTGCGGTATGGATGACGAGAAGACTCTACGTAGTTTCCCAAACGCTGCCCAACCCAGCTGGATCCTTCTCGTGGCCTCCTTCTCAAAATTGTTTTTACCCAACTGCACAATCTGCCCGAGGTAAGTGTACTCAGAAACAATTTCAAGAAGATGACCTGAAGTTCTACAGCTACAGAATTACTACCATACCTATTTCTGCCGCAAAACAATATTGCTAACGCTGATGTGTTCCAGGCCAAACGGTTTGGCTGACAATAGCTATGGGTTAACAGCTACGAGCCGTTCATCTCAGTTCTCAGGAGCAGCAACTGTTACAACTTTACTAGGACCAACACGTCAAATTAAATAAGATACTTTTTAATGTATTATGTCGGAGAATCGTGTGACTGTGATTATGTAATCCGTACTTCGTAGTCAGCACTATTGGCTGAGCGGGATAGCAATAGATGTGCAGATGTGCTGTGACCTGAGGCACCTTACAAGCAGGCAATGACCAGCTTAAAGGCATTCTCGCTCGAGCTATCGGACTGTGAAGACCTCAGTTAATAAGTCGACTACAACAAACACTGTCCCTGAGTGACGTCTCGCTGCCCATCTCGCTGCGTATTACACAAGCTATTATGACTGGCCTCAAAACTGCGGTCAGTTAACCAGTTATACCTAGCTATAGGCTGTAGTGCCAATTTTACATCAGATGAACCGCATGCATGCCTATTTGCTTCTTGACAACAAAAAAAAATGAATCCGTTTAGTTATTTACGTACGTTAAAAGAAGAATAATCACTATCTTCACCACAATAAAGCAAGAGGCAAGAGGCAGAAGCAATTTTCAATTAAATGTCTACTTTTTTTATTACAATATGTAAAAATTCACTCACATAATTTTTTTACGCGACTAAAAAATAAAAACTTCAAAAATGTGATGAATACATCCAGATGTCCGGAAACATAATTGCATTCGCACCGGTTGTTATTATGTTACAATGTCAGTGTCCGAAAGTTCGTGTGTAACAAAAGTTTTGACCCGGTTACTCGTGGTGTGTAGTGAATAAATCGCTGTGTGAATTATATCGTGAGAAATATATTTAAAAAATTAACAAAATAGATGGCAGACAAGCGTATGGCCTGTCTGATGGTAAGCGGTTACCGGAGCCTATGGACACTTTTAACATCAAATTATTACTAGCGCGTTGCCGACCTTGTATCCCCCCTTCTCCAGAGAGCTCTGAACACACTATTTATACCTACTAAGGATTGGGTGCGAAGTGTAATTATGCCAACACACTGACATGGAGATGCTTAGCGAACGACGGGAATCCTTCGTAAGATAAAAAATATATGTATTATTATTTAAGGATCACACAACTGTAGACACAAGGATCACACAACGATCAAACTTTCTTACAATGATATTACATTATATAAATGTTTTCAAAAGAATATTTATCAATTAAACTAATAATACTATTTTTGGTGGTATGATTAAAACACTAATACTCACCTTAAAAATAATCTACTCCTTTAAATATGAATATTTAATAAAGGTGTTGCTAAAAATCTTTCCTCTCCTTCATTAATTCACAATTTTCTTATTTTTGCTATACAGGGAGATGGGTGTCTAAAATCTTCGAAAGTTTCTTTACGTAATATTTTAACGCCCGCTAAACCACTTTAGGAACAGTTGACTTTCTACATTAATTTTTTTTTATTGCAGTGTTTAATGTGTTTAAATCATTTTTAGCTTTGAATAAGACTAAAAAAATATGTTATTATTCTTGTTATATACGGCTTTTAGAAATGATATTTACATTAAATTATTCCAGAATGATGGAAATTAAAATAAAGACTTAAGTGATTGCAAGAAACAAAACAATCTTTTATTCGATTTATCGAGAACGTGCCGAGAACGTGCCGAGAACGTATCGACAAAAATGCCTTTATTATGAAACTAAACTGTCCGCGATTTTGTGCGCTTTAATTGCAATATAAAAGCTTTCTATGAGTGAAATGTTTTTTGCGACGGATCAGTAGTTCCAGAGATTATTAGTTACCTTCTACAAATTTACTCACATTTGACCTTTTTATAGTATACTAGCGGTGCCCCGCGGCTTCGTATGCGTTTGTTACGCAGTAATTATTTTCATACCGTAATTTTATTCTAACCCATATTATTGACAAGTCATTGTTCAATATGACATAGTTGAAGAATGACATTGATTGAAAAATATATTTTTTTACGATTTCTACGATTATTAAAAATTATTTTAACCCATCAATCCTGTGTACAAAATTTTTCAAAGTCGATTAAGAATAAACAAAAATAACGAATTCTGGAAATATTATTGGAATCTATGAATTGACCAATTACATAAGATTCCTGTGTACATAATTTTATAAGCATCGGTCAAGCCGTTTTTGATTCAAATCCGGACATGCAAACAAACAGCCAAAATTTTTAAAGGGCATATTCATGTTCAGTGTCTTTATATAGGATTTCTATCGGAAAATACACGTACCTCAGACAGAACTACCGATTTATTAATAAAGATAGTGTATATAAAACAGAACTAGGACTTTAAGCCTTAATGATATTATTTCAATGACCTCAGGTAGCAGCCAAGGTAAGAGCTATATACTTTTGAAGAAACGAAATAAGCTTAACGAATTAAAAGAATCTAAAATTCTGAATCGTATAATTAAGTTTGAAGTATTATGTATTTCTTGTTTCATTCTTATGGATTCATTTAATGAGTAGTATTCAAAGGATGAACGTGATCATGTCGAACGCCTATGTAGGACCAACACCCATAAAAATTGGAAACTCTACACTTGAAGTTATTGGTGGCTATGTGTACCTGGGACATTCTATTCAGTTAGGTAGGTCTGACTTCAAAAAAGAGCTCGATCGTCGAATCCTACGTAAGATCTTCTCGTCTAAGATACCGCGCTGTCTCAAGATGAAAGTCTTGACCAGTGTGTGTTGCCATAGGCACTGAAACATGGTCGCTAATTATGAGTCTCATAAGCAAGCTTAAAGTCACTCAAAAGGCTATGATCAGAGTTTCTTTGCGTGATTAAATCAGAAAGGTGGAGATCTGCATATGAACCAAAGTAACTGTCATAGATCTACGAATTATTTGACTTAAGTGACAGTAGGTGGGGCACATTGCTTGTAGGACGGATGGCCGATGAGGCCGAAGAGTTCTCGAGTGGCAGACACGTACCAGCAGAGGCAGATGTCCAGCAGTGGACGTCTTTGGGCCGAGATAATGATGATGATAATAATTCGATTCGATTCGATAATTTTAGTAAACCTGTCCAATTTCTTTATGATCTTTATATAATACCTACATAATAATTTACGCAAGACGGCCTTAATGCTAAATTTGATTGTTAATAAAAAATTTGGATGAAACGAAGAGAATGACTAACCACAAAATTATATGTGCATCTATCTGCACGCTTAGCCTCTACAGAAACACATCAAGATATTCCAAACTGTGTATAATTTGTCTCATATTATTTTTAGGTCATATTTATACTGAATCAAGTTTAAATAATGCTCGGAATGTTTATGAATACATTTTGCTGGTAGCTGTAACTCTTCACCAGTTTACGTATGATATACATTAGTGTAACTGACGCTTAATTAAATTAACTGGCTATTTAGCGCATCATGTAATTATAATTATTAGTGCGTAATGAGACATCGCTATTAAACTGTTATTACTAAGTACTATTTAAAAACATCTATACTTATTTAAATAAGGTATTAGGTTAAAACCGAGATAGATGCCCCACATTTTGTAAAGTCCTTTTTTTGCATTGTGGTCACAATCTCACCTGATCTTAAGTGACGATGTGGTCCAAGATGGTAGCATGCTAAGCCTTAGTGGAAGATTGGCTCTCAAGTGCAGCTACCGGAACACACCTATTGTTTTTTGGCGATAGATTTACAACTTGAGGGTGGTAGCTAGCCAGACGGGCATTAGGAAAAGCCCAACAACCAATCTATGGTTTCATAACGATGTTTTCCTTCATCGAAAGCTCAGGCTCACTGCAGGGAGAGATTCTCGTAAGTTTTCCACTACACTGATTCAGCCGTCTGGGAGACAGTCGGGGTATTTTTTTTAACTAATTACACTGTTAGCTATAAATAAGGACCCAGACTAAACTAACTCGCCAAAAAAAGAAAACTATCTAGGGGATTTCTAGGTCTCTATGTATATCTCTGTTACGAACGAATGGTTCGGCACTAATTAATCTACGTAGTAATTTTTTTGCAAATGTCTTTTGCCGCAAATGTCGGTCGTATTTAAATAGATTTTTTCGATGTTAGTCGAGTATTTCCGAAACAAACCGAACACGTTATTTAAACATACTTTAAATATTCGCGCTATATATATATATATATTTATCTTTAATATAGGTCATCGGGCTATAACCTCCATCTCGGCACGAACAAAGAAATTTGCTACGTCATCTCTATGCCGTACAGTGAAGAGTCTTCGGAGAACTGTCTCCCGGCCAGTGTGTTCCCTCCTTCCTACAAAATGGACTCCTTCCAACATCCGTCCGTAAACGTAAATCCCACGATGGTCGACGATGTTATTGGACTGCACTATGCTCATAAGGTACAGTGAAGTCACTTTGCCATGTTTCGATTTAAAAAAAAAACCTTTAACATCATTCGTTAATACCAATACGATGTAAGCCACTTCATAAATTTGATTTACTAGTGTGGGCATTTCACGAATTGTAACAACGTTATTTATAAAAGTAATAAATAAATAAATCTTAGAATAAAGTAAACGAGGACCTTGATGTTATCATCTAAATAATGAAAACCGAGAATAGTAGTAAACTATACATACCAGGCCTATTACAAGTACTACAGTACAATTTTCAAACCTATATACCTACATATTATAGTTTCAATGCATACATACTCGTACATACTCATGTGATCCACAGTTACAAGTATGTTTAAGTTATCTGAATGTTACTTTATTATTGTAAAATTTTATATGTATTATTCTCTTCGTTTGGGCCTAATAAGTAATTAATTATATTAATTACTTTATGCATACCCGTTAAGTTAATTATGTGTTAGGTGTTAATTAGGTTTTTTTGTAATAACAAAAAAAGGCCGTAAAAAATGCTAATCTCTCGGCCGCATTATTAATGAAATTACAACACGTTCATTAAGTTCGACAGTGCTACACATTAATTGACTGCTTAATTTATTAATTAAAAAAAAACCAAGTGCATGTCGGGCCACGCTCATTGTAGGGTTCCGTAGTTGCCCGTCACAATAAACAGACGGGGGATAACAGAAGGGGGATAAAAGTTATTTTTAATACAATTTCTACGCTTTGACTTCTTCAAGTACATTTTATAAGTTAGTCGTGATATATTATAAGTTAGCTGTGATAGTGTTACTTTTAACTTCATTATATACGTGAATACTGCCGTGAATTTTATAAATATCAAAGGTTAATATTTCGCAAACGGATCCCTGAATCGAAAAATGGTTTTCACACAACCAAATATTTTTGAACGAGCTATCCAAAGATACACTACACTATGGGATAGATGAGAAAAAATAATTAATCCCCACATTACGTTTAGGTGACGTACCTTTTTTTTTTATTATAGCTTTCTAGTACTAAAAATCTCTGAGCTAACCCACTGATAGACAGACCGACATAGCGAAATTATAAGGGTTCCATGTTGACTTCGGAACCCTAAAAACCGGCTTAGCATGTGTCGGCATCGTGCTAAGGATCTCAAACTGAATGAAAGTAAACACAATTCTTTTTTTTTACCAGATGTCAGTACATATTATATTGTATTGAGGAATGGGACATTTGGTTCGCGAGTTCGACACGCATTAGGCGGACTTTTCACCTCAAGAGAGCTTGCAGTTAAGTTTAGCCTATAACATAGTAAATCAAATAATATACCTACCGATGCTGGTATTTATAATTTAAATTCAAATGCAAATACCCCTGAAGCTTAAGAGAAAAGTGTATAAAACCCCTAGATTTATATATAATTCATCTATAAAACAATACAATACATCAAAACCACTATAAAACCTGTATTGTGTATGGATCCGAGTGTCAACAACGTTAACGTTGCCCAGGCAACGAAAGAGATTAATGTGGCAGAGATGCGAATGTTAAAACGATGTGTGGTGTAACTAGAATGCATACATCGATATATATGTAATACGTACTAGATTTCGCGTTCCGAACATTCACTCTGTTCGAGTGAACTGCACGTCAAACCGTGCAACTTGCTTTACTGTGGCTTCGACATTTATGTAGTGTAGGTACGTACGGAGCGGTGCTAAGACTTACATATGAAATTAGCGTTTTATATGGAAAAATTAAACGAAAAAAATATTTTGCAATTAGTCAATCGAAGTACCATTATTATCTATGAACTTTCGCTATTCTATAGATATTTTATTGATTCTATAGCTGAAAAAAATGTGGAAGCGAGAATCAATAAAATTTTTGAAGGCGGTTTTGATAGTCTCATCGGAATTGATTTTTTTCCTTGTAAGAAATTGTCCAAATTTTGAAAAAAGTGCTGATCTGTTGGAGCAAGGTTCGTGGAGTATGGTGGATGTCGGAGACACTCCCAACGTAGTTCCCCTAATTAAGCGACCGTCTGTCGTAAAATATGGGATCTAGCGTTGTCCTGAAGCTGCATTGGGAGAGATTGACCAGTCTGGGTTCTTTAAAGGCTAGCTTTTCCATCATGGTTTGCAATTGTTGACAATAGAGATCTGGCTTATTAAAAATGAAAAGTCAATTTTAAACACAAGTTATTACATAAATGAAATTATTATTAATACCCTATATTCTAAGAAATATTAATACAACTTTCAATCCGGAACTAACATTTGCACCAATTCATTTAATAATAATATAGGATAATAATTATAATAATTATATAGGAACTATGTCAATAAAACTATTTATGTTTCTGCGATAAATTATGTTTATGAAAGTTGAAAAAGTATTTTGTTGCCAGCATAAGAAACGGCTCACATAAAATTAATTGTATAAAACAGAAATAAATTAAAAACTATACTTACTTTATTATTATTAATTATAATATAACAAAGCGGAAGAGTTTTTTGTTTGTTTCTTTGTTTAAACACGCTAATCTATGAAACTACCAGTCGGATCCGAATTATTATTTTTGTATATGATAGCCGAATTCACGACTATCAAGCATTAGGCTACACCTCTCAGCTAGATTTAAAAATTGATTTTTGATAAGTAAGTCGGAAGACATAGCACACCCTAACTGCTTTATCCGCGTGCGTTGGCGTAATGAGTAGTGATACGTAAAAACAATGTTCTACAAAAATATTACCACTTAGTACATCTAAAAAAAAGTAGCGATACCACATACCTATCTCTTATATATAAGTCACAATAAGGTATTTTGTGACAAAGTTTTATTGAAAATTGAAAAATGATTTATGAGCATTATTATTAGGCATGGTATATTAATCCTTACGAACGAAAGTTACTTCATCATCAAGACTTGTATATATCGAAACACTTTTCCCTTTATAGCATGTTATTGGGAAGAATAGTTTAGGAGATAATGTATAATTAAGATAATTCAAACCTAGGCTCGGGCATATGACTATAGGTGTAGTGGCTCGAACGAGCCGTGTGAGTTGTGACGCATAACCCTGGTCGCCCGATAAAAATATTGTCTATAATAAAGTTTTATAAATCATCAATCAGCGATTTCTTTTAAATTATACGCGGGTGAAACCGCGGGGCACAGGTAGTAAATTATAAAGTCCCTCTTCTTACCTTTAACCCACTTAAGCAGAGTCGGCACATTATGTTTGCTTTTCCACTCTCCTCTATCTCTCTCTCACACGTGCTATACATTCTTCCCACAATTCATTCATACCATCTTCGGTTTTCCGCTATTCCTATATCCGTCCACATTTTTATACTTAACATTCTTCTAATTATATGGTTTTCATCCCTTCTCTTGACAAGTCCATTTCAGGTTAACCTATAATCGTTCAACTTATCTCTCGTTATATTAAATAATAATATCTAATGACTTTTTATCGTTTTATAAGTATTTTCTATTTATATCAATTAACAACACACATCTAAAACATTCCATACGAAATGTCAAAAACAATTAAAAGATTTCTTCCGCTATTTTTATTTTATTTTAGCTCGACAATCACAGCACATGGTAAGCACAGTGCAATCCAAACACTACGGCGTCCACCAACAGATCTAAATCCATCGGCAGTCGCTGCTATCATGTCGGCCTGCATAAATATCTCTTCGCGTTACGCTTAAAGGAACCGATGTCGTAACAAGGAGGAAACACATTGACCGGGAGATGGTTCCACAGTTTCACGCTACGACAAAGATAAGCCATAGAGAACTTTTTAGTTCGTGCCGGGTCGGAGATTACCGTACAACTCTGACTCCGCGCTTATGGTTCTGTTATGGAAAAGAGAAGAAGGAATTAGATTGAACAGCTCTTCAGAACACTCACCATAATACAGACGGTAGAACATACTCAGCGAGGCGATGTTCCTGCGCAGCTGAAGCCGCTCGATGTATTTAGTAACGTCTGCATCACTAAAAATGCGAACAGCTCGTCTCTGCAACCTGTCCAGAGCACCGAGGAGGTATTTTGCACTATGTTCGAAACCAAGAAGTGCTTAATGGAATTTGTTGTTCTATAAACTATGTCATAAAGACCCAGGAATTGCTAATTCTTATATAATTATCTACGATTTTACATATAGTTAAGCAACAATATAATATACCTATATAAACAGTCTCAAAATGCGACGGGAAAATTTATAATAGTTACAATATTGTAAGACAAAACTTGAATGTTACATATTGAATATTTAATAGGTATTTCGTGTTAAATTATGTAAAAATTTTCAAAAACCAAAATCGTTATGCAATTTTATTTTACATTCGCCAACGTATGTAACTTTTGAAGGCCTACATATTATAAATGATATTGCGCCAAACATCTTTTCGTAATTTATTAAAGCTATTTAGCAGACGAAATATTTTAATAATTTTTATATCAATTTAGTTATAACCATCATTATCAGACTGTATCCGATCTCTGAATTCATTCTTTCAGCCACCTTTTGCAAGTTTCATCTAGTTTCAAAGCGTTCTACACTACGCTTGCAAAGATACGATTTCCACCCGCGAACTATTCTACTCCAACGGTTTTCGACTCTTCGAGAGATCATGACGTTTACCGCCACCAAAAGTTAAGGCTCATTCTTGGATTAAAAACCCACGTCCATGTACAAAATCATTTACTTATCAACGCTTCTGTAATTTTCATCATTTAGTTTGGACTTTAAATTATAGATAGATGTTCTCATGTTAAAGGAAACCGGTTTATTGTTTAAAATACTCTTATGTAGAAAAACGAAAGTAAATCACAAATATTATGCTATGCATACATAATATTTTGAAACTTCTAACAAGCTAAATAAAAATTATTACGTTTTGATTGATTGATAGTTGATACGATACGCTATACAAACAACCGTAAAGCTGTGATATTACGACATTTAAGTGTTATACTTAAATCAATGGGTTTCTCTTGCTTAGCGGCCTACTTAAGTGTTAGTGACGTCATGATACATCAAAAGCTATTTTATACTGTTAGATTTTTACCATAAACGCTGATGTTTTTCTACAAGAACTTAATGGAACAGTCTTTCATTTATATTTAATTCATAAACTTGCGTTATTTTACCATATGATCTGTAAATTTGGTGGCATTAGAAATAAAGAATAAGAAATAAATTTATTTGTTACACATACACATAAAAGTAACAGAGGCTTAATAAGTTAAAGAATAATAATAACAATGAAAAAAAAACAAGTAAAATTGTAACAACATTTCTTATTGTTGTATATACTGTTGTTAGTGCTTACGGTTGCCTTGTGTGTGTACCAAATGGGCCTCGAGTCAGCATATGTGCTGGAGGGGGTGAGTCTTCGAGGTCTGGTTTTCCCTAGATTGCTGATCAACTATATTATGGTATAGAGAAGCATTTGGCTATAATGAATGAAAGTCAAGTGTCCATAATAACACTAGGTAACGTAAATATCGAGTTCCTTCAATATTTCCCGAGAGTTTTGGTAAAGCTAGCTAAGACTAGCTTGTATAATATATCCACGTTGAATTTCTCGTAAAATAGTTTAGACATTTAATGAAATAAATACCAATTAACGAAATCCATTAAAACTGGCAAACGTATCTCAGAAACTAAATGAAGATAAAAAAACCTAAACTGCTCCTTCTAATAAAAATGATGTATATCATTACTCGCTTTTTATATTTTCACAACCCAATGAATGTACTAAACAGCTGAGATCAACGACGATCGCTAAAAGCATACTAATATTCGCGGCTTCAAGGGTATTAAGTAATTATAATTTGGTTGAAAACAAAACGCAAGCTTGATATGACAAGAGAAATGATAAATTTTACAATACTAATCCAGTGCGGAAGAAAACTCAAAGAAAAGAAAGAAAAATATTATAAAACTATATCCTATATCTAGTAATTTAAAATAACAACTGACCAAAAACTATTCTTGATTACTCAATGAACAAACTATGGGCATATTTTTTTTGATCTGACTATATTGTTAGCCGGGTCGGTTCACCGGGCTTGGTATGGGCAACCTTTTTGTTTTCCATGTATTGAAAACTACTTTTATAATAAAGCCCTCGTCGCCGAGCGAGATTTGATTGCAGAATTTAACCGTAGCCGTAATTTAACGTAACATAACCGTGTTATGCATATTTCTTATTCTATAAGGGAATTTTGCTATTAGTTCCTTAAGTAAAACAAAATAGTGTACGGTGAAGAGGTAAAACGTATTCGAAAATTTGTCAAAATAGATCGTGTTCAGATATGCATTACAAAATGGTGATCCATATCAAATATTTAGGTATAAATAGAAAATCTAATCCTTTAATGACATTCAAATTAGATTATTTAAATAAACATTACTTACGTGTTAAGTAATGTTTGAGTAAAGCCGTTGACAGCTTACAATTTATCATTTATGCCGTCAAAGCAAATGTAGTATTTTACTATTGTGTCATTTTAAATTTGTCTTATTGTATTAGTAAATTATAATGTAAGTTGATAAGTAAAGGCTTTCGGGATATAAGACGGATTATTGTCGTATGAGAGAATGAGGTAGAATACATTAAATTTACATTATGCATATATGTTAATCCAAGTCCTGATTTTCATGATTGTGATCATCATTGGATGGGCCTAGTGTTGTGAGACGACCAGACTTCATAAGCAGTACGCACGAGTGGTCGATAGTTCGAAAACAGCTGATTTAGGATATTTAAAAATAATTATGTATTAAAGAAAATATTTTTTATTCTTTTCTATTCTGACACGTATGAACTGCTGCACATTTTCTAATTTTAGTGGTAGTTTCATATATTAACGCGATCAAACAAACAAAGAATTTCTTGAGCTTTATATATTAGTATAGATATATATTTTTTATATTCAAATTACAACCTACGTCCATATAAGTGAAATAATTATCATTTTCTAATTTGAGTGATAGTTTCAGAGATTAGCGCGTTCAAACAAACAAAGAATTTCTCGAGCATTACATATTAGTATAGATATTTTTTTTTATTTTTTATTTAATATTCAACGTACGTCCATATAACTGCAATAATTATCAATGCAGTGAAAGGCTAAATAACAAAATAATAATTTGTGTCTGTTCATCAACGTGTATTTCAAATCCTTTGCTCACATTATTAAAAAACGAAACGCATAAATTAAAAAAACTATTATGCCACTATCAAATTTAACATCATTTATATTTAAATAAATATGGCATTATAATAATTTAAATTCAAGCAATAACGATAGATTTCCTGTGTAAAAATGAGTAATTTATTCTATAGGCACATTTACCTAATTTTATTGAAACTTAACACGAGGACAAGGTCGTTCGTCGTTCTCGACTAGACACTTAGCGGCTTAAACTACGAAATTACTGTAATATAATAAATGATATTTCAAGACTTATTATGTAACACTTGTTCGATACTCTCGATAATTCATATAAACATAGTGTATGGTAACATTTTTTTTGCAAACTAGGTATCGCATCTGATTGTTATTGTTCCGCATCTATATCCATATACATATTATAAAACTCAACGTCTCTCTGTCTGTTTGATCGTTTATGTTCTTTTCACAGGCACACCACTAATCCGATTTACATAGTTTTTCTTTAATTCTTAGATGTGTTATCTGGCCAGATTATAGAATATATTTTGTTAGATAAAGTAACATACGAAATAAGCAGTGACGATAATGATGAATCAATTCGGGAAAGAGCGTCTCTTTGAGGCGATTATTATTATTAGGCGAGACGCTGAGTAAACCATAAGAGATATTTCAAATTAATGTAGTATATAATTGTATGTCTTAAAAAGTCAGCGATAGCATATATATCTATATTCTTAGGATCACCCAAAATAAACATTTTTAGGGCAGGACAATTCGCACGTGCGCTCGACCGACAGCATTCTGCAGTCCACGCGAGCCATATATACCCATATATATCCACTGATTTACATCACTGGGATTGAAATAAAGAGATACATTAGTAAACACAAATAAAAGTCAATACAGTTAAAAGTTTAGATGAAAATTTATGCCTTTGTGATTCTATTTTACATTTATTAACAACTTTCTATAAGATTAGTTTACGATAAAACTGAATTACGAATGCAAAGCATGCAGTTAAAGCTGAGAATTGTTTCAATATCTAACGTCCAGGCACGTTTGAATCGACAATTGTGTAATCGTTGTGACCACTCAAAACAAATCCGTGTTAGGGCACGATAGATAGGAAGCGTGCTTTAATTGTATTGCATTGTTTTATATTAAGTACAAATATAACGCAACAGTGTTCGGCGGTCGATATAGTTGCATTTACAAAATAACATTGTTTGTAGACTTTAAGGATTGTTTACAATATTTGTTACGAAAGCGAAACAAACATTATTTAAAACACGTGAGTTCTTTATCCGATTTGTATATTGCATTTCTATTTTATGGCGCGAACCATAAATATATATTCACTAAGATAGTATTTTTTTCTCTTAAATTTTCAATGATTTTATGCAATTCGCATATGTCAGCCTTATCGTAGCATAACCCCTAGTATAGCTAGTATTGCATAACCCCTATAATAAATAATAATTATTATTATTTACTTAATTGATAATAAAATGATAATGATTTGAACAGACTAGCCGCGTCATCAGCGGACGTATCACCTAATATTTTATTATATATGTCAACGTCTAGTTTGTTCAGACCAATGGCACCCATTAAAATCTATCTTGATTGACTCGAACTGGACACACTACATCAGAACATGATAAACGTCCGTAGTGTATGGACGCTTGTAATACTATAGGTATGACTAGCGCTTTGCCAACCTTAAATCTGCCTACCCCAAGGAGCTGTAGATGCCTTACTTATCACAAGAATACAACACAAGGTTATTTGGCTGTGATCTTCTGTAGAGTGGAGGTGTTCCACCATTTAGACTGTCCCAAGTAGAGAGAAATCTTCAAAAAAATTTCACTGTGCCCTAAGATACATATTTACAAAGCATCATTGTCTCAAATCATTCAAATCTGTACTATTACTATACAGCTAAAGAGATTGTTTGTTAGTTTGAACGCGCTATTCTCTGGAACTACCAGTCAGAATAAAAATAATCATATTTAAAAGCTTATTAATTGAGGAAGGTTATAGGTTACATATCTTCACGCTACGACCTTAAGGAGAGGAGCAGTTACCATGAACATCAAACAATCTGGCAAGCTGTAGGAGGTGAGAACAACTGGCGATACACGGCGGACTTATTAGCGGTGGCGCGGTGGAGAGTTGTTCAAAGAAATATCACACGAGTCAACCGTGTGAACCCGGGCTTTGCGTCCGGTACTATAAGTAAATAGCGTAACTCACACAATGTATGCAGATATCATATACGTGGGAATTCTAATGCAAGTGTCTTACGTAACACTCGCCGGTTATTATTACCACATGCCTGCTTAAATGCTCCATTGACACTGCCACGGTTAACCAAGGTCTGTAACCACGCCCCTGAACAGTCAACTCACACCCGATCACTTTCGGTTAATTAGCAAGGTAGGTATATAATGTTTATTTTATTGATTCAAACATTATGCTTGACCAATCGCTTGCGGCGCGACGTTGGCTATCTAGCAAAAGATATTCAAGTTTAAATTAAAATGAATAAAAAACTAAGAGGTTTTATTAATAAGTTTTTATTTGCAGAGAGCGTTCGTAGCTACAGAATACGGATTTTATTTTGCGACTTTCATTTCTCTTCAAGCCCTCTTTAGCAATATAAATGAATGTATATATTGCTTCATTAGTGTATTATAATATCATGCCCTTAATATAATAGTACTATGCACAAGGTATCTGTTACATAATAAGAATATTTTGTTTGTTAATGTTTACTCTATAGGAAAAACCATTTATGTAATGTAATTTAAACTATTTGTGCCAGAATACTTGCTACAATAAACTAAATTAAAAATGTTGTATTTCTTTCTTAAAGGCAATAATTAACAAACCTATTTCATTAATGTTGTATCACATTCAATCACAGTATAGTACAAATTGTATTGTAATTAATTAAAAATAATAAAATATAAAATGGTACCAAAAAATTATGTAGAGTAATTATGCAATTATTGAATACTAGCATCCACCTGCGACTTATTGATAAAATAAATAATATTAAGAAAATAAATAATATAAGTGTGATGATTATCACCATAATTTATGGTTATTGCTTTGTTCTTTTTATACAATAGGACATGTATTTAGGTCATCTGTCTACTAGGTAATACTGATTTTGCATGACTAATATCTATATAATACAAATTTCAACGCAGTTAACACTTTGCAATACCTACTGTCTTCAATTAAAATGTTATAGAGATCTGTATCTATTTTCATTGTATACCCCATAAGTATGTACGCATATATTGAGTACGCATTTCAATGAAGTAACGAACAGTTAATAGTACGTTACACGTGTAAAAATCGGCTAAATATGCTGTGAGAAAGTCACTTGATTTCTTTCCTTGTCACGTTGGGTAACATAGTACATGTTTATAGAGTTGAAGTATAATCATTAAGATTATTAATTAATAGGCAGCACAATTAAACATAGGACGCTATTACCAGTTTAAAAAAAACTAGTTGTGCTCTCGGTTCCGCTCGCGTGGACTACAAAATTCTGTCGGTCGAGAGCACGCCGTTTTTTGTAACCCCAAATAAATTTTATTGTGGGTGATCTTTAGAAGGTAGATAAATACTAATGCTGACTTTTTTGTAGGTCTTTTTAAGATCTGCAATTATTTAGAACGTTAATTTGATATATCTCTTATGGTTTACTCAACGTAAGCCTTAATCGCCTTAAAAGCGTTTCTTTAATTATTTTATATAATTATTGAAATCCAAATAAATAGTGGTCTATATTCAGCACTCGAAGCGTTTAATTTTCTTCTCCTAAGAATCTCACAATTCACTTTGTGTGTATTCTTGATTTCGTTGGCGTCTCTTAGAAATGACGGAAAGATGTAAACGATTCAAATATTATTTCAAAGCTTGTTTGTTACTATCGACAAATATTTTTAAATTATTTTTTTGTTGTAAAATGAATATTTTAAACAGATTTAAATTAGGAATATCATCTGTTGAAGCTAATGAAGATATATTCAAGGTGCCATGTACGACACATTTACACATTACATAGGGTCAACTAATCACACCTTATTTTGATAAACTATTAGTTTACAATGTGTTCTTGATAACATTAATATAAGCTTTAATTTCCTTGAACATTCCTAATTGAAATATTCTACTATATTTTGTTCACGTAAAATTAAATTACAGTTCCATTGTGCTACATTTATGTACGTTGTGTTCAATGTAATAAGTTTTCTATTTTAAAACAAACGAACATTGTACCCCCATCACACGTGTTATTGACTTAAATCGATATAAGTGATGCTCTAAATCTTGTTCAACACTTATTACATATAGTATGTTACACCGTCACTGTACGTTTTTAAATTCACTTCGAGTCGCTAATGGCGTTAAATGAGTCAAACGACAATTGAATTTATTTACATTCCACATATTGCAATGCGTATAATTCTATCAATTTTGCTTTAAGTTTTATCCTGCACTAGCGGTAAACTTTTGAATTACTGATAGAAAACTTATAGCACTTGGTGTAATGTTTTTAATTTAGGTACTTATTTGTAACTTTAAAGTTTTGACACTTCTCGATAATGCTCGGATCACGTCAGGCGGCCAACCAGTCCTCGGCCCTCGTAGCTTCGCGTCCTGCCGAACGGCCCACCCGCTCTTTACTTTGTTCTCAGCGTACTTGTTGAATTACATTGTGTATGGTAATTGTTCCGTTCTTATGGGTCGTAGCCCAATGTTATATAATCTTACATAATAAATAGGCAACAATCAAAGAAAATCTGACTGGTATTTGCAGATAATAACGCATCCAAGCAAACTCTCGAGCTTTTCAATATTAGTATAGATTATCGCGAACGAAATACATGTTAATTACTTAATATTGAGTTTCTAGCAGGATGTTAGTCTGACATGTAAGCTTTTTTAAAATTCATTTACGTTATTTGATCCTATATTGTGTAATATATGTGTCATTTTTTATAATATTGTGCACAAGTGAAGTGGGTTAGAAATAAGAACATGGATTATGAACTGAGATGTCACAAAAACTTCCTGGAAAGTACTAACAGGCTTTTTTTAAATATTGGAATCATCACACGTCGCTCAGTGAAACGAAATAAATGCCCACTTGGTAATGGCAGGAATGATCTTCAATAGCGAGGATTTGTTGCGAAGTTGGGAAATAAAAGAAGGTATATAATTAGTTTTTATTTTTATTATAATAATACAGAACAAATAAACCTCATACATTGTTGGTTAATTAACTACATTTTGAAGCAATGATGGCTCAGTGGTAGGGTGTATGAACACCGCGTTGATCGACTTGAATTCTATTCCATGCCTCAACCTCAGCCTCAGCTTTCGGTGAAGTAAAACATCGTGTTGAAACTTGGCTAGCTACCACCCCTTAGGTTGAAAATCTGTCACCAATCACCAATAGGTATATTCCGGTAACTTCACTCGAGAGCCAGCCCTACCTAATACTTTTGGACACATCGTCACTTAACGTCAGGTAAAATTGTGGCCGAACGATAGACTTATAAAGAAATGAAAAAAGATTATTAATATATTTTATGTATAATAAAAGAGTTATATTAAATTAATGCCACAAGTTGTTAATTTTTAAAAGCGTTTCAACGCTTGTTTAACGTGTACCGAAAAACAAAACATTATCTATGTACCTACTATTATTGCTATTCATTTAGAATAATAATACGATATCAAAATTCGAAATTCGTTACTTTATGTATTTGTGCAAATTAACATACCATAGTAACTCCTTTCGCCTTGCAGGATGTAACCTCTAAGGGTGGAATATAAGGGTTAAAAGTTTGTATAGGGTGGGTGAAAAAACATTATCTTTTGACTTGAAAATGCTTTAATAAAAATAATGAAACAGGTGTATCAGCATTTCTCAAAATTCACCAGTACAGTGTGTATAAAGAAGGGTTGGAAGGTGAAAATAATTTTTGTATAACTATTTAAATATAACGGGTCTTATGCATAAGACACTAGTCAATTGATGGATGATTGATTGTAAGGATTTTCCATAATACATTTAGAAATCTATATAAATAAAATGACTGAGGTACATCGTCGTGCGCGCATCACGCAAAAATTAAACTGGGTAGATTTTGATCTCTTTTTTTTGTAGTACTCCTCAGTTTTTTTTATCGTTGTAGGTTTGGCGTAGTGGCTACAATCTCACCTGATGTTAAGTGACGATATGGCCCAAGATGGTAACACGCTAAACCTAGTGGAAGACTGGCTCTCAAGTGCAGCTGCCGGCACACACCTTGGTGCTTGGCGGCAGATTTCCAACTTGAGGGTGGTAGCTAGCCAGGCGGGCATTAGAAAATGCCCTACCACCATGCTATGGTTTCCTCACGATGTTTTCCTTCACCGAAAGCTCAGGCTCATTGTAGGGATTCGAACTCACGTCAATCGACGCGAAGTCGTACACGCTACCACTGCGCCATCATCGCTTCAACATATAGATATATAGACGTTATCAAAAAACATATATTACGATATCTTTAAAAGCCGAGGGCACAGCTATTATTGTATAATATAAAGTTTATGGTGTAAAACAAATGAGTGAAACAGAATAATATGTCAACGCGTAATTTCGAAAGGTCCCGGAACAAATGTCAACGGTACAATAACTTTACAAATAGCCACGATCAGAAACAATACCGACAAACGAATAAAGTTATTTATTGACATTCTGATATAATAGCCAATAGATAACATTCTATACTTTCGATACATTTTCCTTTACAATTGGTCCAAGGACTTTTTGATAAGGTAAATAGTTATTGAATTGAAGCCGTATTCGATTTAGATACTGTAAATTAATTATAATTTAAGAATATGGTTTATATGAAATTAAATTACCCAATACATTGTCGTTACAGTTGAATAAAAACAATTCATAGCGAGTCCCTTCAGCTGGAAGTGTTTCCTTGTATATTAAAAATCAGTTTGAATTATAATTATATTAAAATATTATGCTGCAATTTACCATAGTATTTTATGCTTGGAATATTATTTACATCGTCTCTTAAAATTAGTCGGGATTCTGATCAACATCTGGCTTAAGTTTTAGTTAAAAACAAACAAACAATACATCAGAATAAACATACCACCACCTTTGTATTTTTATTATATATTTATTTTTACATTATAAGGGCCAACCTTCTCTGTTAACCACAGACAACCTTCTCTATTAATTCAGACATAATGTAAAAATAATAATTGTATATCAAGTATTTTTATTGTTTTTATGTAAATCATTTTATATTAGAAAAAAAAAAAAAATCAACTAATTCGAGGTATTTCAAAATAAGTAGATAAATTTATTCTATCACTCTTAATAACGTATCTTACCCTATGTAGCTAAAGCAGTGTGTGGGTGAACATTGGTTTGATTAAGGCTGTGAGCAATACTGGTGGGTATTCAGGCGATTGTTTCATAGCAGATATCAATAAAGGCAACGAGCTAAATATGAGCTACGTAGGTTTTACTCAATTATCAGATTTACACTTTGGTTCAAAGTGAAACTGATTGTTTAAAATTGTTCGTGTAGTACACAAGATGGAAACATTAAATACAAAACTCTAATATAACAAGTAATATAGAACCCTTCCGGGAATAAAGCTACATCTCGAAAAGTCGACTTTACGAAAGCGTGAATAAAGCTTACTTTTAAAGTCCTCATATCCTCCTTTAAGTCCTACTTTATAAACAGCAAACAAACTAAAATGCACCGATAATGACGTATGTTACTCTATTTTTATCTGATCCCGTGTACCTACCTACTTCTAGAAAATCTTAACATAATAAAGCGTTACATTTTTTATTTCGATAATCGAAACAGTAGAAGACAAGCTTTCGTCTTTAAACCAATCAAAGCGATTATTTATTTCTTAACACAGCCATCGTGAGATTGTCGTTCATATTAACCAGAATTGAACAGTAAATGGTTTTGCACAATCTAAATCACGACGGAATGTTTTTCGTTCGTTAAATAAAAAAAGAAAAAGTGTAATGTTTGTGTACTTGTAATGCGAATTTATTTAATAAATAAATAAACATTTGTTACGGAATGTTTTTAGTTTTATTTAGGTATATTTTTATTCTTGTTTGGCAAAGTGATTACACTACACGGACTGGAGTTAATGGATTATACAATGTAAAATCGCCGTTGAACGTAGACAAATATTCATGAAAAGCAGCTGTAAATTGTATATGTATCAAGTATAAGGTAAATATTAGTCGTACAGAGTACATTGCAGTGTTGCCAGATGAATTTAAAAAATATATCTGTAAAATAGTAGATTTCCTATATTAATGATATATATAAATACCTCTAGATTTTTTTAATACTATTCCCTATCCTGCTCTGCCCTATACACCAAATCAGAAATTAGAATCTTATTGAATGAATACATATATAAATCGAACCTTTGACATAAAATAACCTATTTATTGAGACCGTTCCAATAAACCCAAACACGATACCTCTACTTTAAATTGGTGAGCTGACCCATGAAAGATGTTCACATGCATTCATCAACTAGAAAAGAGCTGATAATCATCAAACGTCTGAACAGCTTTTCTTGAATCATAGCTAAGAACACGTTCGATTAAGCCACTTTCCATTAAAAAAAAACAATCAAAATCGATTCAGCCATTTGGGAGCTACGATGCCATAGCAGACAGTGTCTCTGCCAGACACACAGATAAACATGTTAAAGTTATAAAACTGCGTATACATCAGAGATGTGCGAGGTAGCTGTGCGGTACGCGGGTATGTACCGGCGCTGTGAAAAGTTGTGTGAGTGGTGCAAGGATGCGTAACGGTCCAGTAGCTCTAGTTCCTCGCACCGTTTTGCTCACATCTCTCGCACAGATTCCTCGATCGCGTCCCTCGCGCTCTTTCCTCGCTCAAATCTCTTGCATTTTTGTTTGTACAAATATACAAATACCGAACTCAGCTATTCCTTTTCCACCAGAGCTGCGCTAAACGAGGCGAGGAAAATTATAGGCCTGTGTTTAACTGACCACCACATATAGTAAAGTATAACGTCAAAAAAGCACTGCTAAAAATAGTAAATGATGACCAAAATTAAAACACCATTTTAACGTGAAATCATGAATTTTTGTACATGATATTTTTTGTATCGTACTACTTCAAAATTATTAGTATCTGGCTCACGCCGGCCGTTCCTGCTTTTTCTGATCAAAAGTCAAATCTAACCTAACCCAGCTTACATCTTAATTGCGCATTAATTACTCGCTAAGATTTGGTGATCATTTACTATATTTGGTAATTGAATACAATTTAAAGTACATTCATTACTAAAACAATGTAGTGTTTGGTGGTCATTATATTTAATCCAAAAATGAAGTAATCCTATGGGTTTATTTTTTGGACGCAGCTTTACACGTTTCTGTTTACGTCGAGGGTTAAAAATTTCATAAATTTGTGTTTCAACGCGCATCATTTGAAAACGATTAAACCAATTTGATTGTAGTTTACGTGTTAACATATTACTAACTATGACGAAGGACCTACGCTTATCATTATGCTTTAATGGCTATTAATTACAGTTTAAAAATTGTGCCTGAATCCTGTGGAACATTAAAAGCATTTTCACAAGAACAAAATCGCGAGCAATACATTAATCTGGAAACTACATAAAAATAGGTTCAGTAGTTTTCAAGTAATGTGTGTTCTGACACGGAAAATTTAGAGTTTTATTATGTATACACACAGACTATAGCCTCATTTATATAAGATACTTTTGTTTTAATATTCTTATTAATATTTATAAATTCAAGCTTACATGTTAGGGCAGTGCGTAACACTTTCGAAAGTGCGTAAAAAATTAATTATATGTATAAGTCAATACGAAACTCTTTATTAATATTCATGTACACTATGATAATAGTTTTACGCCAGTGAACAATTTCCCAGTGTCCAAGGCACGCTACATACCAATTAAATTTTTAATCATTAATAACATCTTCAGCTGCGTTTTTGGCGAAGTTTCAATCTTGCATCTATATTTTATTTTTTATTCATAAACGCGTTATTTGACCCTATATTGTGTAATATCATATCATATATATTATCGATCAAAGGCGTTTTTCCTGGCAATGTCATAAGACCGTTAATTCTTTATCAAAATTAATTATTCAAACATAATTTTAAGCCGTAAGATCCTCGCCGTTGTCAAAATATCGATAAATAGATTTAAAAACTTTTCATTAGAAATGCCATCTGTAGATGCTAATGAAAATTATTCAAGGCAATAGTTTATTTAATTAACATGACAGTTGTTGGTTAGATTATTTACATTCTATTCACGAATTAGCTACTTATAATATACTATACACCCCTTCTAAATAAACAAAGAGGCAAAAAATTTAATTTTTCGCCATTTTAAAAAGGCCATCGTAATAAGTTAAAACAATAATGATCAAACATCGAAAAATAATTTAAGGTAAAATATGTACATTTTAGTAAATAAACCCAGTACCAGTGTAGCTGATCGGATTAATAAATACAAAGTCAAATTAAAATCTATCCGTAGTCTTCAACGTTTTTGGATTATAAAGTGCCTAACATTAGGCAATTTGCAATGACACTATAAAAGGCATTCTTTCATTCCATATTAAAATCGTTTGCTTTTAATATATTGTATCACCAAGTTACGAAATCAACGTGAAAGGCATCGTAGTAATAAATAAAATAATGTAATAAGATGATTATGAAAAATGTAATTATTCTTTATTTTATTACCTGTAGGTAATTATAATATAATAAATTTAATATAAATTATAATAAATTAAGCAAGTTCTCATTACATTTTATATCATCACTAACTGAGCCCGCGGCTCCGCACGCGTGGTCGACTAAAAAAGGTTTATTATTTTTTGTACGGAGCCCTTATTATTTTTCTAAACGCAAAGTAGCCTTAGTTATGCCCTATAACATCAGCTATCTGGCAGTGAAAGTCACGTCAAAATCGGTCTAACCGTTTCGGAGATTACCCGGAACAAACAGTTAGACAGACAGACAGACAGACAGACAAAAATTTTCAAAATGGGTTGTTTGTAATAAATATCGTGATACTTTCAGACGCATTTAGTAAAAATATGTTATTTTGACATTAAAAACAGACACTTCAATTTTATTATATGTATAGATGTGACATATTTTTCCAAATTTTACACGGAAACAATATAAAAATTATAAACACTCTTCACTATGGAAAGAATTTAATACTACGATATCTATAACTATATTATTTGTCAAAGAGGTTTTTTGTGGTATTGCCATAACTCTCTTATATATTCATCAAAATTAACTATTCGAACATCATTTTAACGCTTACGTCCCCTGTTATTGACGTAAATATAAAACAGTTTAAAATTAATGTTTATTCAAATAATGTGTAGGATACGCCATCTATTAACGATTTGTTTAACTGACATGGCAAAATGGCTGAGTGATAGCGTGTACGACTTCGCGTCGATTGACGTGAGTTCGAATGCCTGCAATGAGCCTGAGCTTTCGGTGAAGGAAAGTATCGTGAGGAAACCATAGCAGGTGGTAGGGCATTTTCTAATGCCCGCCTGGCTAACTACCACCCTCAAGATGAAAACTGTCGCCAAGCACCAATAGGTGTGTTCCGGCAGCTGCACTTGAGAGAACCAGTCTTCCACTAGGCTTAGCGTGTTATTATCTTGGGCCACATCTTCACTTAACATCAGGTGAGATTGTGGCCACTAAGCCAAGCCTATAACGATAAAAAAGAAACTATTATATTGTTTACATTCTTTATCTAACGGGTTAACTATTCTAACGTAAATAAACGGAATTGACATAACTTCATAATTTCTGCATATTAAAATTATATAACATTTAGAATAAAGAAACATAACCGTGTACTGTATTAAATGAAATAGCTTGATTTACATTGTTACGTGGTAAACGCTTACGCCTCGTAGATCTCACTCCGCCCGTAATTTCGCTCATCATTTGCATGAATTCTCTCACATTTGTACAATAGGCACGTGTTATATCTAGATCCGTTACTTTCGTTTACCGCATCGAGATTTCGAGCACGCTCACTGTTCTATTGATTAGAAATTGCCACTTCGTCTGGGCTGATGTCATTGTAGCGCAATGTTCAATGCGTGTGTCTCACTTGGGCGATAGCGAATTCAAAGATATATCTATAAAATTTTTAAATGACATTGAAATAAGTAATGATAATTAGTCATTATACTTTTTGAAATTATAGTAAAGAGTTAAATTAAAAGCTGCAAACGCATCATATAACGAAAGTTTATCATGACGCATGATAAAGTTAGCGATCAGTGATAATAATATGAATTTATTTAACTTTTCATCATGTCAGCCGAAAGACGTCCACTGCAGGACATAGACCTCCCCAAAGATCGCCATAATGATTGGTCCTGTGCTGCCCGCATCCAGCGGCTTGCCGCAAGCTTTACCAGGACGTCGGACCAGCATGTGGTGAGTCTGCCCAGGCTGCGTCTTCCAGTACGTGGCCACCACTTGAGAACTCTTTGGCCCCATCGGCCAACCGTTCTACGAGCTACATGGCCCGCCCACTGCCCACTTAAGTCTCTAGCTATTCTTAGGGCTATGTCTTTGGTTCTCCTGTGGTCTCCTTATTCCTGTTTCGATCACGCAGAGAAATTCCGAGGATAGCCCTATCCATTGCCCTTAAATTGACCTTGAGCTTTCTTATGAGGCCCATGGTTAGCGACCACCTCTCAGCACCATATGTAATCACTGGCAACACACACTGGTCAAATACATTCGTCTCGAAACGCTGCGGTATCTTGGACCAGAAGATTCTACGTAGCTTCCTAAACGCTAGCTTCCCAAAGGGTGCCCAGACGAGTTAGATTCGACGACTGACATCTTTCTCGAAACTGGATCTACCTTTCTGGATAGTTTGTCCCAGTTAAACATAATCATCAACATTTCCAAGAGTGAAATCTATCATCTTTAAAAGTTGGAAGTTGGCGCTACATGTATATTTGTTTGACATTTTCCTATTTTTTAATTGTTTAAAAATAACTTATCTTTGTATAGTTATATAAATATAAATTAATTTACATTATTATCATTAATGGCTAATTTCATCACGTTCTTGGCTCGGGATAAAAAAAAATGTTTTCTTACGACAAAGAAGTATAATTTCTTATTGTACATAAGTAGACACATTTTTTATGCTTATGTAAACCCTATTACTATAAAGTCACGGGCGATAATCAAAAAAATGATAATTAATAGTTATTGTAATTTATAATCACGTGTTGATTGATGATCCGATTATATAGTCCTCTATTATATTATTATATCCAGCCATGAACTGACAGTGATTATGATGATGTTTATGAATTGAATTTTCAAAGAATGCAAAGACTGAAAACTGTAAAAATTAATTATTACAGAGTTTAATATTTAATATACGTCATTTATTATTAAATGATATAAAAAAAAATTGCTTGCAGTTTTACGAAATATACGCTCTAAGGAGCGATTTTTTTTTATTTTTTATTCAAAACAAATGTTAGTTGTATGTATCATTAAAATATATTGTTTCTAGTATCGAAAAAAAAGTTTCGCTTTATGTTCGCTTATCTTATAACACTTGAGGTAATGCAAGGAGTCTGTTGCATATGAAATAGCCACACACTAGGCTGCACGGCTGCACCAGTGATAAACTGTAGCGAATACGTGCCTGTCTTTGTAAATAAATATATGAGAAAATTTTAATCGAATTACGTGTAATTTACGTAACTTACCGTAATAACTTAGACTTAGATTAATAACTATAACTTAGATTTTCAGAGTTCCGAAATCAAAAAGAAACCCTTATAGTTTCGCTATGTCCGTCTGCCTGTCCTATTCTTAGTACAAGAAAAAGATTCTTAGTATTAGAAAGTTGTAATTTAGTATAGGTATACATATTAATCATGCCGATAAATTGTTTAGTGTATCTCCCTTAAGCGTAAAGTGGGAATTCATAATTTTTGTCTCGTTATTCCCATCGTGTGGGACACATCGTTGGATAGATCGTTCAAAAATTATTGCAGATGTGTCAAAACCATTATACGATTCAAGTATCTGTTTGCGAAACATTAAGCTTTAAAATGATAATATTTGTTAGAGTTAAGTATCCACGTCTGTCAGCTTAATTGTTGCTTTTGGGTATGTGAAAAAATTCGTGGTAGTAGTGTATATAATGAAGTTAAAAGGAAAACTAACAGAGGTAAGTAGGCTTTACAAGTTAACAAGTAATCAACTTATAAAATGTCCCTGGAGACGTAATATTGTACAAAATCCATTCAAAATTATTACTATTTGTAACTGGTAAAACAAAATGAACAAACAACGATTCAATAATAAAAAATGTGAGGCGTCACGGGTAGCCGGATAGATGTGAAACATCTAAATTAAATATTTAAATATATCTAAATATATATTTTATATTTAAAAATGAATAAACAAAAAAAATTTTGATAAATACATAATAAAATATTAATTAACGTTATTTAATTATTTTATTTTTATGAAATTATGATTTTATGATATATTATAGTTTAAATTTAGTTGTAAAGTATTGATAAGCTAAGAAGCTTAAGATCACTGACATTCACGAATAACCTATAAGGTTAACATCAGAAATCACGCTGATACTTGTGTATCAGTAGTGTAGATTATTCGTATCACATGTAAAGTAGTGTATGTAGTAGAAAGAGAAGCGTTCAGTATACAAGCTAATTTATTTGTATCCAGGAGAGCGCTGAGTCGGTAAGAGTCCCGGATGTGACGCTGGCCGAATGACGAATTAGACGTTTCACATGAAAAATCTACAAACATGACCTAGCTTTATTTGTAAAATCAATATGATATAACTATAGGTTCTTCGCATTGGTTTTAAACTCGTCGAATTAAAAGCAAATACATATATTTTTAACTCCAATAGAAAGGTGTTAGGTACTTAAAACTATAACGATGGTTTCGTGAGCGGACAGTTCAAATCAATTACAAATAGGCCCGTTGACATTGATCAAAAATAATGGCCACCTGTTATATGGGCAGTATTGAAATTAATTAAAACAGATATTTCAACTATTAATTTTATTATCTTTTAACAAATAACACATTTATGAAACTGATTATACAAACACATTAAATAAATTATGGAGTACTTATGGAAATGGTCAGTTCATTTTGGCGTGTATCAAGTAGGGGAGTAACTGTATTACTACTTTAGTTATATAGTTAAGTAACGGCACTGTAACTAATTATAAGCATACTATAATCAAAAAACAACAGAGACCATAAAGAGATCGGCATCAATCGTAGGTCGTCACTGTCACGCCGGTTTGCTCTCGGCGACAGACTTATTACTATGCGTATGGTGGTCGTAACCCAGTTGGGTTCAAATCACCGGCTGATCCCAGAACGCGATACACCTAAACATGCCACTATATCGGGTATTACACCCGGTATATAGTGGTCGCGATTCAAGCGGACACAATTCTCGGGCCCTTGGAATTTGAAAACACTAAAAATACCACCTAATTCAAGTAAGATTAAGTTATTTCAAATATAATTATTCTTCCATTATTTAATATATTTTGTAGGTGCTATATTTCCACTTGATATTTTATGATTTACACGTCGATTTGAAGTTTAAATCACGTAAATTGTACAAGCGAAGAAACATATAGGTAGGTACAGCAACGTAACTGTTCCGGTGAATTATAAGCTTGTCGACAGATTACCGGTTACCTGATATACCGGTTTGAATCTGAAATGTACCGTATTAAAACATTTTAATTCAATAATAATAGAGGATGAATATTTCATTAAATGAAAGAATAGGTATCAAATTACAGAGTTCCATACTTCAGAGTATAATGACCCGCGAACATAACTAGTTGATACTAATAGTGATATGCCAGCTCCATACTCGCGCTGTGAAGTCACAGCGAGAATTCACGCCGTGAACTCCGCGCGACGTGAACTACTTTTCACACTCACAATGTTCACAATCGCAAATGGACTAATTGGACGTATCTTCAGCTGCGGCGTCTTTGACTCTATGAGCATTATGCTTTATACATGTTTATTTTAACATGTTATACTAAAAGTACCATCAAATCTGGTAATCTATATATACTTCTATACTATAATATAATAAAGTGGAAGAGTATGTTTGTTTGTTTGTTTAAACACGCTAATCTCTGGAACTACCAGTCGGATTTGAAATTTTATTTTTGTATATGATTGCCAGATTCACGTGGAATAGTATAGGCTATCTAGAATTAGGCTAGATCTATCAGGTAGCCTTAAATATTGATTTTTGTTAAGTAAGTCGGACGAAACAGCGCACTGGTACTGGTTTATCCGTGTGCGCTGGCGTAATGCTAGGTGATACGTAAATACAATCGCAAAAATAATTGATCCTAAATTCGTGATACTATATGCCTATCTTTTATACATAAGCCACAATAAGGTATTTGTGATTTACTTGATCATCAAGACAATTTTAAGTAGATAAACTTTGTCATTTATAGCATGTTATTTGGAGGAATAATTTGGGAGATAATGTAAAATTAAATTAAGTCGGAACTCAGCTCGGGACTATGACTATAGATGTAGTGGTGCGAACGACCTGTGTGAGTTGTGACGCAAAAACCTGGCCGCCTGATAAAATATTTAAATCCATACTGAAGTATTATAAATAAACAACCAGCGATTTCTTTTAATATACGCGGGTGAAGCCGCGGCCACAGCTATGTTATTATAAATGTGGAATAATTTAAACATTTAATGGAATTATTACAATACGGTTACATATTCAGTTTATAACGAATCGAACTGTGACGCCGTGAATGTGGATGAGCGTTCGGGCGGTTCGAGTTACGCGCCCGCGAACCTTTTGACGCGAACTTAAAAAACCGACACGGAACAGAAACCGAGGCGCGAACCTGCGTAAACCCCGTGAACAGGCGTGAAATCCATCTACACTCGCATTCACGCCCCTTCACGGGTTTTCACGGTGTGAGTATTTATAGATTAAATGTCGTGGTAAGAGCTGGAACAACCGCACTACCTTAGGGTAAGCATCGACAAATCTGCGTCCTACGTATCGGATGGGTCACATGGAAAGGAATTATTCATCGTACTTCATTCACTGTATCCACCGTATTCGAAATTACAAACTCTGCTCTCATATATAATTAAGACTTACGTAATGACCGTATAAGGTATTATATATTGACGAAAATTAAAAACACAGATATTTGTGGCATAATATTTCAATATAAAGAATACAAGGTCTTTTTTAATTGGCTTGAGAAAAATATTTTGCTCTGTTAAATGCAAAGTATCATTAAATTGTTACAAAATCATTTAGCGTATATTATGCCGGTCAAATGACAGTCTTGGAAGACACGCCTAGATAGCTTATATCAAAAATATATCATTTAGGGTTAAAATAATGTTCTTAATAAAAAAAAAATCGAACGAGATTTATTATCTTCAATGCCAGTGGGCAAATGAATGCGATTCGTCCGGTTCAAATCATTGGTTGCACTCATGTGACTATATAAGAAGTATTCAAATTACTACGTGAATCTATTAACACTTACCAAGAAAACAATCTTGAGAATATGTGTCATTGATATAATAAATAAAATTAATAACATTAAAAACTCTAATTTTATGATCATTTTAATTTTTTGACCTATAGTTTGGTTAAATAATTTAATAACATTTTTTTTTTTTGTTTAGTTCGATCAGATTATTGTTTCGAGTTCATATAGGTCAATATTAGGACTCCCGTCAAGACTCGACACTTTTTAATGCCTTTTTTAAAGTAATATTCATTGGGAGTTTTATTTTTAAATTTCAAAATATTTATTATTTATAGTAGCACTCCAAAGTGATGTTACTTTATTTGATGGTAAATACAGTACAATCACGAAAAAACAGAGAACACCATGTCGTCGCTGTCATTTCGCCTTACATAATAATCTCTTGATAAACTCTAAACTTAATCTCTAAACTAGATTCTACTCTTTCTAAATGCTCAGTTTTTTAAAGCAGGCCTCATCCTCTAACTATTATAACAATATGTAGTCCAAGGGTGACTAATCTTTAACCGTTATGATGTAGATTAATTAGACTTCAAGTTTAGTTTGAATATTTAGTTTCCTATGAGCAGTTGAAAAGTCTTACTAGAAAATTCGAAGTGGTAAGGTACCTTAAAAGGTTTTCACAAAAATGAACCTTAATTACTTATCTTACTTACCTTAGAACCAGAAAAATGAAGTGATGATTGATTTTAATCCAGATTTTATGACCGCGTCCATGACCGTTTGCAAGATTTAGATGCTGTGATTTACACCATATGAAAAATTTTAAATAAAGAAATATTACGAGTATATAGTCAGTAAAGAGGTGTTTTATTCATTATTAGTGTATCGTTTGGCCACGCTAAGATGGCAGCACGCTAAGCCTGGTGGGGAGGGGGGGGACTGGCTCTCAAGTGCAGCTACACCTATAGGTGCTTGGCGACAGATTTTCAACTTCACTAAAAGCTCAGGCTACAATGGTAGGGAATCGGACAGTCGATCGACGTGGTGTCCGTATACGCTACAACTGAGCCATCATTACTAGGATAATAAAATACCTACATTCAATTTTAAACTAAATGCGTTTACACGCCGTTTAATTATACGGTTTATGGCATAAGAACAAAACTTTCTTAATTTCGCAATTTTTTTACATGCAACTCAGGGTTATAGTAAATCCACGGCGACTTTCTACATCCAAAATCAAGTATCAAGTAAATTTATTCAAATTATTTCACCGGTGACACACAGCCCGATCTACATAGAACTGGTTGATTCAATGACGACCTTAAACGCAATCGGCTTCCTATACTTTACTTTCAAATTTTCTGAGTGACTTGCGTAAATACAAACCGATCATGTATGACAGTAATGTACGTTGTAAACGGCCTTTAAATTATTTTACGCACTATTTAGAATTCATTCATAAAATCAACTCATCGGTGTTGTTTATTCATCGTTGCATTGTATACAGTTCATTGTTGCATGTATCTTATTACATTGCAGAGTTCGTATTAAGGTTGACTTTGTTTATTTTTATTTTTTCCGCAGTTCATATCTTAATCAGTTTAAATAAACTACATATTTCAGACATTGTACACATTATTTAGATTAAATAAACAAAATATATTATCTTGTTATTAATTGTATATATTATATTTAAAATGCAACATGTTCATTATATTTTTTTGTTCTTGCAACACATTGAAATGTTGTATATTATGAAGTTTTTGGCTATATCTTAATCTCTCATGTAGTAGTTTTTGTTTTAATTCATAAACTTATATTATTTGGCTCTATATTGTGTAATTTTGATTGTATGTTTTGGTTATTGTGCAGAAGTGAAGTGGAATATAACTAATAACTAGGAATTTGCATTATAAGTTGCCACAAAATCTCACTGAACAGTTTTCAACACAGTTCACAGAACAAATAACCACCATCTTGTTAGAGCTGTTTGATGATCAAAAGAATAGTAGATACGAAGTTAGACTTAAAGGACTTGTATTCTATGACTCTAATAATTAAAAATAACAACAAATGTAAGACTAATGTCTTACATTTAAGTTAAGTTAATGATTATTCTGCTAATTGAGAGCAAACGCTTTTTTGGCGGGATCTCAAACTGTCATGAAGTTGATTTTATTTTTTATTTATGAATTTCCTTTATTTGACCATATATTGTGTAATACAGGTGTCGTTTAAAGCTTGGTTAATGTGAACAAGTGAAGTGGATTATAAATAATAACATGCATCATGAATTCTGAGATGTTCTAGAAAGTTCTGACAAAGGAGCCACCACCTTGTTAGGATCCTGAAATCGTGTTAAGACTGTAAACTATATACACTCGATAATTGCAGTAATGACCTTCAATAAAGAGGACCGATTGCCAAGTTAGGAAAAAGAAGAAGATTAGAGAAGAAGAAACTGGAAAAGCGTGTTTTAATATTCATACTAACATTAACTGCTTTTGTTATAACATTTTACCACAGAATTACTAAGAGTACATAAGATTTATGTTTCAATATAATTGAGACGCACGACTGAAACTAACTCTATACAATACATCATATTTTGATAATTATAAAAGCTAACAAAACGGCTGACATGCTGATAAATGATCGCTTAATATTACGAATACGAGTACCTTACCGTAGGTAAACTTCCTACATCACGATAACATCTATTTAGGTTAGATTACAAAAAAAAATTCAAGGTCTAAGCTTTCAATAGTATCCGTGATTTAATAAGCGAGATAAATATTATTACATTTTAATAAAAAATATTTAGTCGCATATAACAATTAGTAAGCTTATATGTATATCTAGATCAATAAAAGTGTTGTTCTGCTTGTATAAGTTTTTTTCTAAATTTCATGATAGACATCTATTATAAAAGACATAACATGAATAGGGCATTATAGCCCGCGAAACCACCGTTCCCGCCGCAGGGGACAAACGGTTAACTTCGCGCCCGCACACCCGCCACGACCACCCTCCTCTGCGGCAACTCAAGCCTAGGTCCAATCCATCGGCATGGAGCCCTTGAGACAAGCAGCCGCTCGCGCGATACAAGTGACTCTACAATCACTAGCTTTCACAGCCATACATGACACTGCATTATACACACATGCACAACACAAATAGGTACATAGGTTCTGTAAGGGACCTTTTTTTTTCTTTTTTTGCCTAGTTAGAATAGACAAAAATTTCTGACCACTAAATACACATACACATGTTCCTTCCCTCCTCCCAGGGGGCAGAAACATGTATATATGTATAGTTAGTTTAGATCGAATTACGGATAGGGAATTAGTCAGATCGCGACTTAATTGCATACGCGCAACAGTCCGAGCCGAGGTTCGGCCACTTTGGCACCCTCGGATGTTGTTGCTTAGCTTTCGTGGCTGAGTGCCCTACGCGCTCGCCCCCAAGCCCGGTAAAGCTGTAAAAGCCGTAAAGGCTCCAGGGCCCCTCAGGCTAACAGTGTAGTCAGTTCGAAAAAAAAAAAAAAAAAAGGGCATTATAACATCTTTTGTCTGTGATTTTGTATTTACATGTATATATTATCTTATGCAATAATTGATAGGCAAAATACTAGTCATAAATACTTTTAGAAATGGTAAAATAAAAACACAATTAAACATTAAATGTATTTATGTATCCTTAACTGATTTTGATGAAATTTTATGTACGGGTATCATTTTAATACATCATAATACATGATACCTGAAGAGAATCTCTTGTTAATTTATGTAAAATCTATGTATGTATTTTACATGCATATTATTTTATTTGCAGATCTCGTGGCGCAGTAGTATTGCACCCAATTTTGAGTCGATAAGTAGCGCTATCGAATCTCACATAAAACATAATATGTGATGGTGATAGTTGTGATTTTAAGATTCTATATGAAAAAGTTTAATATACCTATGCTTATAATAAACCAGTAAAGATTCGAAATGTGCCCATTAAAGATATTTGAGATAAAATATTACGGGGTTGCTTAAAGTCACGTACAGTGAACATATCGACAGTTTTTGAAATTTTTGACTGTCTATCTGTTAATGTGTATGTCAATCACGAAGAAACTAGTGTATAGATTTTTTTACTGATTAGATACTTGGACCGTATCAAAAAAAAACACGATATCTTCATAAACAATAATTCTGTAGTCCATGCCAGCAGAGCCGCGGGCACAGTTAGTTTTCAATAAAAAATATATATTATGAAAACGTATATTTTTATTTTCCAGGAGTATTCATAGATGGCGCTATAAAGCTTAGTTTATCTATACACATATTTAATAAAATTGAAGTGTCTGTTTTTAATGTCAAATTACAATATTTAAGGTTAGCCGAAAGGTTTAGCTTGATGCTAGATAGCCTATAATATTCTTCGTGAATCTGTCTGTCGTGAATCATATACAATAATAATTTTTCGAATCTGAGCGGTAGTTCCAGAGATTAGTGTGTTTATACAAACAAATAAACAGACAAACAAAAGCCCTTCCGCTTTATTATATTATTATTATAGATTTAAAGCTGGGCTTATTCATTTTGCAGACTTTAATATTGTTTTTAAATGTGTAAAATAATTAAGAATATCTGTATTCATCATCATTGTTTCAGCCGAAAGACGTCCACTGCTGCCACATAGGCTTTCCCCAAAGACGGCCACAATAATCTGTCCTGTATTGCCCGCATCCAGTGGCTTCCCGCTACCTTTACCAGGTCGTCAGACCATCTTGTGGTGGGTCTACCCACGCTGCATCTTCCGGTACGTGGCCGCCACTCGAGAACTCTTATATCTTACATCTCTGTTATTTACTCATTTTAAAGTTTGGTCTATTTTGGTCTAAATTTCTACAATAAATGTCGTTGTTTGGTGTTTTTCAATTATACTAAACAGGCATCCTATAATGCGTTATTATTCACTGGATATTAACGGTTAATAAAAATTATGAATAAATTTAGCTTTTCCTGAAGGATTGCACAACTTTTTTTTTTGTATTGAACTACTCAGCCTTTATGTCTTTTGGATAATATCGGTTAATATTTAAAATGATTTTACTTGGGTATTTTGAAAGCCATACCGATGAAATAGTTACTTACCGTGCAGTGATGTGAGGTAATATTGAGGTATAATTTGTTTGTTGCTGTTTTTCATATACGAAATATACCAAGCTGACGAAGTCTCAGGCGCAGCTAGTATTTATATATTAAAGTAACATTTTAATACTAGATTACGTTTATTATATATTATCTTCAATGTAAGCGCTTGTAATAGTTTCGCATACCTGAATTCCATAGATTTACTGTACATTTTAAAACAAATAATACGTAACAAACGCGCTTTTCCGTTGCGTTTATTAAATAAACTAATTTAATATTCAGTTAGGAATTAAGTAGCCGTGTGTGAGATTATTCCATATATTAAATACTGTATGTACTTGTATTATAGAAACATTTACTAAAACAATTTTAGCTAAGTTGATATCCTTCTGACGGCAGTGATCTCAGAACTGTGAAAATTTACAGAAGACGTAATCTATCAACAGTACGTCCCTTAATACTGGCCTAAAAATACTACTGCAACAGCAAGTCATCACCATCATCATCATTTCAACCCAAAGACGTCCACTGCTGGACATCTGCTGCCTTTCCCAAAGATCGCCACAGCACTCAGTCCTGTGCTGCCCGCATCCACCCACAACCTTTACGAAGTCGTCGGTCCACCTTGTGGCGGTTCTGCCCACGCTGCATCTTCTGTTATGCAGCCGCTAGTTGAGAAATCTTTGCCCCAGTGGCTATCCTTACAACGAGCTGCAGGTCCCGCCCACTGCCACTTAAGTCTATTCTTAGGGTTATGTTGGTGAATTTGGTTCTTCTGTGGATTTCCACATTTCTGGTACGATCACGTAGAGAAACTCCGAACATAGCCCTCTTCATTGCCCTTTGAGTAATCTTGAATACGTGGATGATTGCACTAAAAGAAAGATAAATGAGATACCGAAACTGGCTAATGATACCGATTCTACAGACGACACGGAAAACTACTCAGAAATATATCTTAACATTTCAGTAATATAAAATTGTAACAATGATTTTTAAATTTACTACCCTACTAGGCATTTTAAATTATACTCTTCCTTGGAGAAGAATGCGTGCCGTAATATTTTTTGTCTTATACGTAGTATAGGGATTGGTGTATATTGGTGTATGTACCTATAAACTCAAACGGATAAACTATACATATTATTTTGCCCTTACTTAATTTAATAAATTTAACTTGTATAGGTTTTAACAGAAATCTATTGCTGTCGCGCTGTTCACGAACGACCGAACAGACCGCGCTAGAGACAACTGTAGCTCGAACTACAGTTGTCATCCCTCCGGGCTTAACCCGGAGCCCACGGGTTTGGATAGTGCATGTCCGGGCTACGACTTCTCATTGCATGTCACGGGTAATTAATAGAAAGAGTTCTTAATTAAATCCATATAACAATTATATCCATATATTATATTAAATAAACGATAAAACTAAAAAAAATGTAGGTATTATTACTTCACAAAAAATTAAGTTATTCTTAATAGTTCCGGGTCTACTAGTTTTCAGAGGTGAGAGCCCTAGCTCGAACTGATTATACTGAAGTAAAATAGACCAAACAATAATTTCGTATTCTCCAGTCTCCTCCTTCAAAAGTGGACCGATTTTATTTCATAATTATGTAAAAGTCTTTTGGTATGCCTAAGTTATACGTACATACATGTTTTGAAGAAAATAATAAATTTATGGAAAAAAATAAAACTTAGTTGACCAAGTTTATGTTGTATGGTATAAAAATATTTGATTTAGTGCCATTATCCGGGTATAAAACAGAAGAAAACGTAATAAACGCAGCCCACATTTCCTCTAAAAAAGGTCATCAATATGGATAGATGCATGTATGGTTCACCATATTAGCGCGCGGGAAAAAGCGGTCCGTACGTGTCCTTAGCTTTCGTCACGGTAAGCGTTCTTTTTTCATAACAAAAGTTATATAATAAAAATGTATACCGATTTAGCGTAATTAATGCTACATGGTTACATTCAATACCTCGACTTGCGATAATATCGGTTCGTTTAATTAAAAAATAATATAACTAATGAGTTAAAATTATAATGTTATAATTAAGCAAACAATATCATGGTTATTTCCTGCAATTTGAATACATTTCATGCTTTTTGATATTTATTTTATAAGTGATACTCATTGATTAACATTAAGCATTCACATGATGTAAAAACACAACTTAGAAATATATTGCTATTAATTATTTTTTATCTATTTACTAATGTTAAGCGTCATCATGATAATACGCGATGCGTTTGTGCAACAAAAACTTAGAACTCACTTGTCTCGGTTAGCAACTGCTAACTACATTAAAGCACCAATATATGCGCACTTATTGTTAAAGAATTTAATTTGCACCACAGAATTCACTTATCATATACCTATATTTATATATATATATATATATATATATAAATATATAGGTGACTTTTCGAAGTCAACAAGGAACCCTTATAGTTTCGCCATGTCGCGTCTGTCTGTCCGCAGCTTAGCTCAGAGGGTCTTAGTTCTAGAATGCTGTAATTTGGCATGGGTATACATAGTTATGCTGTCACCAGGTCTAACTATAACAACTCGTTCCCACGAAAACACGGTGTAAGCCTGTTAATACCTGGTAAACGTGTAAAACTCATGGGAAAAATAGCGATGCCACTACGATTTTGTAGACAGACCAGTGATTTGTAAGTAACTAGCAACCGCTCGCGCAATATGATACTTAAAAATAATAAAACAGTCAATAACCATCAATCTGAATGTAGTTTCGTATTAGAGAAAGCAAATTTTTAGAATCAGCTCAGTAGTTCCAAAGATTATTTGACTCCTACAAACATATTCACAAGTTTACATAATTTTATTGTCACTAGCTATTACCAGACGACGGTGAATGTGAGCAACGATGGCTACATTGAGTCTTATTTTTATATGATACTAGTCATGTTACCAATGTTAGGTGTTAAATTTATTTGATCAACCTTAGCCTGCCATTAATCTCACTTCCCTCGATGTTATTCTAGATTGTCTAATGTTCATGGTTACTTCTCCGCTCTTTCGTTCTTTGGTAGCGTGAAGTTATACTTTCAACTACATTGAAAAGTTCATATAAACACGGTTTATGATTTGAATTAACTTTTCGGTGTAAGTTTACAAAATATTTTGGAGAAATTTATGTAAATAAAATAATTGAGGTTTGCTGCTGTGCGCGAATCACGCAAAAACTACTATACAGATTTAGTTGTTTTTTTACACCTTAGATACCTGGTCCTTATTAATAAAAAAAAAATCACGACATCTTCATTCAATAAAAAGTAAAATACAGTCACAGTTCGCACCGTCAAAGCCGTTCTGCGAGTAATATGCTACTAAAAGACCATGAATGGCCACGTCGCGGTGTGGCAAAAAGTTATTGAGTTTTCATAGAATTTTCGCCACAGCGAGTGCGTGCAACACGACTGAAAACTCGTATGTTACAATACTACGGTGTGACACTACATTTAGCGCATTTTTACCATACGGTGAAAATATCATAGTTTGCTTAGTTAAAATAAATATGTAAATGTACACTTTATAAAGTCATTCTCAAATATTTGTACTTTCTGTACAATAACAGGATATTTTCACTTTATCATATTATTGTCTTTGTTTGTTTTCTTATACATCAGATACATTGATTATACATGTATAATCTACATACATAAATGATTTTGTCCTGGCTGACTCATCATCGTTATTATTATCTCATCACACACTTATCATTACTAAAAATAGAAATGTCAAATTTGGATAGGATGTTGAATTTATGTTAAATGAAGAAGGGATTTCTTGAAATGAATCCCCTAATAGAGTGAAAATGCGTGCCAAAGTTTGTATAGAAAATAATATTGTTTGGTTCGGATTTATTTGAAACAGTATTAATACTCTTCGACACGCTTTAATGAAATTCGTATATCGATGTTTTCATCATTCACCTCCTAAGGGTAGAAAGGGAATAAAATTTTGTTTGGAAAAAACTCATTTTGGGGTCAGATTTGTTACACGCGGCCTGTTCCAGGGCGGACCCTGAGTTGCTGTAAGAACGGATTCTTACAGCAGACTGGTGACTTTAGAACCAGACAGTATAATGACACCCATGATTAATTAGTAACAATATATAAATTCATTAAAAATATAGTTTGTAGTTTAGGTGACCAGAGCCGTAAGCGGAAAGATAGTTTCTATTATAAGCGAAATAATTTTATTTGCGAAATTTATCATATTTAATTGAAAGATAATATGTTTGTAGATTAGGTTGATATAAACTTTTCAAATATTGGTATAACGTTGCAATATTAATTCAACAAGTAATTTTCCATATACACGAACTGTAGAAATAATAATATAAGAAACTGAAATAAAAGGTTATTGAGAGTACTGATATTCGGATTAGTGAGGAAATCAATAAATAAAAATAATAATCTAAATTATAAAATAATATTTTTATATATACACGAAACTAACCAACAAAACGATATCAAAAGTAGGTACGAAACAAATTAGGGGCCTACAATTGTTGAGAAAATAAATTGCTGATTGATTATTTATAATACTTGATTGGTATACACGATGTTTTTATCGGCGGCCAGGTTTATGCGTCACATGGCTCGTTCACGCCACTACACCTATAGTCATATACCCGAGCCGAGTGTAGGATTATTTTAATTTTACATATATCCCATACTATGCGTCCAAATAAAATGCTATAAAGAGTAAAGTTTATCTTCAAAAAATAATCTTTATGATGAAATAACTTTCGTTCGTAAGGATTAAAATGCCATGCCTAATAATAATACTCATAAACCACTTTTCAACAAACAAACAAAAAGCTCTTCCGCTTTATTATATTAGTATATATAATTTTATTTTAATTTATGGATTCCAGTTTGTTCACACTGGTAAATGTATTTCGGTAGTTTTTTTATACATACGACTAGATTGTAAGGGAATACAAAAAACGACAGTTAAAATTCATGAATTCAATGTTCTACTGATAAGTATATAATATTTTACTTGCAACCTATCTTATAACACTATTGACATTACTTCTTATATATTTTTTTACATTTCACGTACAGTAAAATATATGTTTCGTCTGCGGTATTATTTGAACACTCGACTTGTCTTATCTATGTATACTATAACAGAATGGAATTATACTATGTCTATACTAATATTATGATGTTCAAGAGATTGGTTATTTGTTTGTATGCGCTAATGTCTGGAATTACCAGTACTACTACTCCTTACGGCTTTAACGTGAAGTTATATAGCCTATACTATTCCTCATGAATCTGGCTATCATGTTGTGCGTAGAACACCACGGACATTGGGAGCAGCCACCGAATTTGATATAAAGGCTGCAAGCGATTAAGAATCTGTCGCCCCTATGACAGGAATTCTTACCTTTAGCCATGTACCCTCGTTCGTCCAGCAGTTTATGTCCAGGGTGGTCTCAGGTCTGGAGAGCCAGAGTAGGTAACGCACGTATTTTTTGCGATGCACCCCACACAATCAGCACTGAGTAGTTCGTTACATTTTCTATGTTTATATCTAATTATGTTCTAACGAACCACTTTGAAACGCACGCAGTCGCGTGCACCGGCGAGAAGACGAAAAGACTCAGGCGCCATTTTTGATGGCGCCATAACGAGACGACCTTCCTTCTTCTTCTCAATTATGGCTTCGCACTATTCGTGCATTGGGCCAGTGTCAAGTATTTTATATTTGTAATCAAAGCGAGGGAAATTTTCCAGTCTTATGTCGAATTCAGGGCCCTAACAAGATGGCGGCTCCCTTGTTAGAACCTTCCAGGGAGTTTTTGTGGCATATCAGAATTCATGTTCTATGTTATTATTTTCAATTCACTTCACTTGTGCACAATTAACAAGCTTTATTATGCAAAATGCCACCTGTTTTACACAATACAGGGTCTAAAAACACAAATTTATGAATTAAAAACAAAAACCACTACATGACAGTCTGAGATCCCGCCAAAAACTCCTCAACGAGACGTCGTGATTGGACGGGAACGTATGAGCGCATCACAACGCTCTGCTATTGGTTCGAATCTCATCACAAGAAGCGACAGATTTACACGGTGTTCACACTGGTATCCAATACAGAGTAGTGACCAAATTTGAAATTATGCATACCAGTTACTTTAAAATAAAAAACATCTTTATTATATTACTAGTATAGATTATATAATTGAGGGACGTTACAGGCTTACTCACGCTACAGCCCTTAGGATGGGAGCAATTACCATTATATAGTTGTAAGTCAGAAAGTACGCTAAGGGTTTTTTTTTCGGCCTGACTATACTGTTAGCCATTAGTGCCCTGAAGCCTCAGATGGTTTTTTACAGCTTCACCCGAGCTTGGGCACTCAGCCCCCGCTAAGCGAGAACGAACTAATAGAGCGAGCAAGTGAAACCGCGAAGCACAGCTAGTTATACAATATATTTTAAGTAGTTACATAGTTAATAAGCATGTTCTGTTGCGGTCCGTTCTACCGCTCATATCCGCTCCAAAACCACCTACACCGCAACCTTCATGATAATGTCCGTGACACTGGACACCTAGCGGATATTTGGAGGAATTTTTATATTAATAATCGACTTTCAACATTCAACACATAAATAAGCTTCATGCTATGTATTATATCATTCTTGCCACTATGAGTATAACTATTAATTATTGGTGGGCGAGGCGCTGGATTTACGCATGGACATATCTACGCATAACATCAGACATAAACAAGTCATTTCATAAGGTATACATAATTTATTATATTACTAGCTGTGCCTGCGACTTCGGCCGTGTGGAATTTAGTGGACGAAAAATAGCGATAATTAAAAGATATGTAGGAGTACTGAAATTTGCCATCGGCGATTGAATCGTAGTTCGTGCTTAGTGATTGTCTCCGACTCCTGTGACACATCGTGTTATTCACGGTTAGCAGTCAGCCTTGCCTCACATTCACTAATTTCGATCGGTCGATATTCTGCCATACCTCTATGCTGTGAATTTAACCTAATAAGTCGTTCCCATCGTAAGTTTTTGAGGCGCATAAACTTTTCTTAGTATCTCGTTCAGTAGAAAGTTTCACTTGTCGGTATTCCCCAATTTCCTGTGAACGAACGGTTCTCACTCTTTTTAGAGCAATGGAATACTGAGAAAATCCCTTCTAATTTCTATCAGGCGTTTTAATTAAATTTTAGTCCAATTCGTAACACAATGAATCAAAAGCCCTTTGAGAATACCTAAGTAAAATCACAAGAAGACATAATACCTGAGTAGTTCAATTTAAAATTTAAGGTTTTTCAATCCTTTAGGAAATGCTAAGTTTATTTAATAATTGTATATATATTAATCGTTAATATGTAGTTAATAATGGCGCATTATAATATGTTTGTTTTAGTATAATTAAACTAAAAAAAGTATAGCGCAAAACCTCCAAACAACGACCGACATCTATAGTATAAATTTAGAACAAAAAACTAATTGCATTATTTTATACTACAAAGGTGGCAAACAGGCATACGGCCCTCCTAATGGTAAGCGGCTACCGTAGTCTATTAACGCCTGCAATACCATAGGTAACACAAGCGCGTTGCCGACCTTGAACCCCCCTACCCCAAGGAGCTCTGGAAACCCTACTCACCGCAGGAACACAACACTAGGTCATTTAGCTGAGATCTTCTGTAGGATGGAGGTGTTCCACCAGCCGGGCTATCCTAAGTAGAGAGAAATCTCCAAAGAAATTTCTCTGTGCCCTACCTCTTTTAAATCAAGCCAAATTCTTAATAATTTGAATTCGAGATAAACATTCTTCACTCTACATTCACTTTTTTGTATGTACATAACTTAAACGCAATTTATGGATCATACAAAAATACGTGTAAAAATACAATTTAAATACATCTACAGTCTATATACTACAATAATACCAAATTTTATCAAATTCAATTCAGTAGTTTCCGCGTGATTGCGTACAAACTAACAGACAGACGAAAAAAAAATTTAAAAAATGTCGTAATGGTTACTTTAAGAAAATTATGAGTTAAATCTTAACAGTTAATGGCATACAATTTGTAATCTTGCATCTCATCGCACGCGCTAATTGTGCAGCCTCAAAAATGCTTATTGTGAGTGATCCTTACAAGATAGACATATACACTAGATAAACTTTTTTGTAGGTCTTTTTAAGATCTACAATTATACACATCATTAATTTGATATATCTCTTATAGTTTCCTTGGAGTAAGCCATTTAATCATCCCTAAAGGGTCTTTTTCTGAATTGACTCACCATTATCGTCACTGCTTATTTCGCTTCTTATTTATGTAACTATGTAAATGTAAACTATGTAAACTATGTATAAAACTATGTAAATTGTATTAGTGGTTTTCGCGTGAAAAGAACAAGAAAACGGACAGAAAGACAGAGAGACGTTGAGTTTTATAATATGTATAGATAATTATACATACATTTAATACTTTGCATGTATTTGTATGCATCTTTGAATGGATTTACCTTAAACTTCATGTGATGGATTTTGATGAAACTCCTTTTCAAACGTTCCTTATAGTTATGCTTATTTAATATTCTACTACATCAGTACAATCATTTTATAATTATAGGTGGCGCATAAGTCAGTCCAATGAAACAATATTTTTCATATAGTTTAACGGCAATTCGTGTTTTTTCGATGTACGAGTATGAATACTTAAAAATAATTTATTGCGCTAAATTGGGGATACGCAAAAGAAGTCGTTGGCTAACAGCTAGTTACATCCATAGAAATTCCCGTATTTGTGAGATCTTGCGTATTATATTTTTGTACTAGCACTCCCAGCGGCTACGCTCGCGTGGACTACTAAAAAATCAGTTTTATTATTTTGTACGAAACCCTTATTATTTTTCTAAAATAAAAGTAGCCTAAGTTATTCTTTATAACATCAGCTATCCATCAAAATCGATCCAACCGTTTCGGAGATTACCTGGAACAAAAAGACAGACAGACAAGCAAAAATTTATAAATGGGTTTATTGTTATATGTACCTTGTATACTTTCATTTGCATTTAGTAAAGTATTACAAACATACTCTTCAATTTTATTATATGTGTAGATTTCAAGTATACCAAATTCTCCGTTTATTTAAACGATGCGTAAGAAAAGTGAAATTTTTAATCAGTTTAATATAATTATCGTACGTATACGTATCTCAAATTGTATAATGTTTAAAATCAAGCGCCATAACAAGATTTAATCTGTCGAAACATGATGAATAACAAAAATGAATAATTAACGGTAACCAGCAGGTAAAAGTTACGAATATCTACGTTTTGTCTGTTTGACAAATATATATTTTTTTATTCGTCCTTATTTCTTATCTAGAAAGAATAAATTTGCAATATCTATATAATAAAACTGAACTTAAAAAAATGTTATCTAGTAATTACATTTAATATTTTACATATTATAAAACGTCGCTATCTGTTTGTCTTCACTTATTCAATTTACATGTTTTAATTTATTTTAATTCATAGCTATGTTATCTGGCAAGGTTATAGGACATATTTTGTAAGATAAAGTAATATACGAAGTAAGCAGTGACGATAATGGTGAATCGGTTACCAAATAAAACACTGAGTAGTAATAATGAAAGATCCTGTAGATATATGTTTAGTTATTATTTAACTTCATAATAAAAACCGTATTGATACTTTATACCACGATAAACATGATTATAAAATAAAAACATTGAAACAAAAATTAACTGCAATGTTAATTTGCCGTTTTTTTTTAAATTCATATACTACTCAAATACGCTAGTCTTCGTAACGTTGATGATGACCCAGTCGGATACAAATAACCTACCTATTACTGCATATACACCGTCTGATCTCGGAACACGACACGCTACTATGGTGTGTAGCACACGTAATTATTGGTAGTCGCGATTCAGTTGGACTCAATGTCAAAGGTAGATCGAAATCATTACGTTCGTATTAAAAAGAAACGTTAGATGACACATTTACGAAAAACCTGCCATTGTTATCCATTTGCATTTCAAACCGGAATTCAATAATCTCGAAAATTCACCTGGATCACAACAAAGAGACGTTATCGTAACGTTTTGTTAAACAAAAACAAATTTTTGAATGTCCATACGCATTTCATATTTAAATACAATGTACCTATGTGCTCTGTGTTATAACAAAATTCAATTGTTTTGTCTTGCGATAAAATCTAATACATTTCTATTTACACATAATGTTGTACGCGAGATTCGACATGTTTAATTTTTTTTTTTTTATAATAGCTCGGCACATTGACTGTACTGTCCCTGATGGTAAGCACAGTACAATCCAAATACAACGGCGACCACCGACAGATATAAATCCATCGGCGGTCGCCGCTGTCATGCCGGCCTGCATAAATATCTCTTCACGTTACGCTTGAAGGACCCGATGTCATAAGAAGGAGGGAACACATTGGCCGGGAGATGGTTCCACAGTTTCACGCTACGACAAAGTTAAGGGACATAGAGAACTCCACGAAAACCAAGTTTTTATTTTGAATTCACATGGACTTATAGTAATAATAAAATTATTTAAAATAGAAAAATAAAAATTTTAATTACGATGTTCATTAGCGTCAGAAAAAAAATGTAATAACATAATGTAAGTTCATTTTATTGACTCTTATTTTTTTATTGTTTAAAAAGCCATTTATTCGAATTTATATTGTGATCATTTAGGGCAAAGTTTATCGTGTTGTTGACACACGTGATAAAATTTTTGGAGTTATTTTAACTCTGTTACGCTAAAGAACTATAACTTATTAAATATACATACATAAGTATATAATTTTTTGTTTTTATTAATATTCGTGATCTTTATAATAGCCATCTATCACAAAATATGGAAAAAATAAATCAACGTACTACAGATTTATTAATATACATTACTAGTACAATTAATAGTGGAAACAAATATGCTAGTAAAATAAGATATCCCCCATAAAAAGCAACAACATACAGTTAGCATTAAACTGGAAATACGATTATTCACACAACAAACTTGTATAAAAAGATTTATTATTCATTTAAGCATTAAAAGATCAGATAAAAATAAATTTACGTGTCGCACGGTCAAATGTTCCATGTCGCTTGTGTCAAAATATTTTCATACTAATAAAGAGTGTATTTTGTCATAACGTGGGAACTTCACGAATAACTGGCCGCAACATGAACTATGCATATTTACAAATAACGATCTTAAGGTAAATGTCCTAATCACGATTTTGCACGAAATTTTATATTTTGTTTTGTAATGTGAGAATTTATGACTTATACAGAGTAAATGTTACGTTTGCAAAATGAAATTTTGCTTTATGGATTTGCTGGGTGGTAGGTGTCAAACTCCAATCGCTACCGCCGCGCCGTGGTACCACGTAGCAACCCTGTACTCGGTAATCATGCAGGGGCAAGCTCGGTAAAACTGTAAAGGCTTCAGGGCCCCTAAGGCTAACAGTATAATCAGTTCAAAAAAAAAAACGGGCAGTGATCTATACGCGACTCGATTCCGACCATCATGCACAAGGTGAGAAACTCTTAACAGTTATCTCTTTTGAATTGTCGCGGTGTTTTTGTTATGTTTTCCATGAGGTACAGTGCCGTCAAATTGGCATGCTACTATTTGCTACTACAGCTACGTAAACAAAAACTACAAAAACAAAAACAATGTGAAAACGTAAACACTACGCAAAGGTTATTTATTATTTGTAAAACTGTGTATTTACGTTATATTTCTATACAATTTTATATTATTGTCTCTTTACATATACATTTCAATTCAATTTAAATTTCACACTTCGCCATTTAATTTTCAATTAACAAAGCTTGTTTTGTAAATAAACAGCTGATATATTATGCATACATAGATATCTAACACCCAGGCATACAACTAACAAGCTTATCACACAAAACTAAATCGTACGTGCGGAACGTAGGGCTCAGGTACAACGACCTGACATGTACTCGTACATATGTTGAATGTATTATACAGATGTTTCTATCATATATAACTATATAAAAATCCTGTGTATCCTGCGTCTGTTAGTTGTCGTGTAACTTCTGAATAACTTGACCGATTGAGTTCATATTCATATATGCGTTTGATAGAGGCGATAGTTCATAGCTATGTTAGGATCCGATAAATGGCACCGTGGTCTAGCCATTAACTACCGAAAAATGCAGAACAACGTCTGCCAGTCTAGCTAGTGATTTATATATCTGTAGTCATCTGCACATGCAGAAGCTAAACACGAACACGAACTCTACTCTTCTGGTAAAATTAATAAACACAACTATAGTCATCTACATTAATAAATCTAATCTGTAAATGTACTTAATTTTACAATTTCTTGATAGTCATATATTATAATGGATGCCTATTTACTGATCATGAATATGACATTTAAAAAATCTGTCTATCTGTTTTTATAACCGGATTTAACTCAAAAACATCTTGATCGATTTGAACACACGAATTGTCAATAATACTTTTAGAAATCGTGAAAAAAATGCTCTCAACCGAGTTTGATGAATTTTTGTACATGAGAAGTGTATAATATAGGAAATAGGCTATAAGAATTATCAATAATGTGAGTAAAAATTAGTTTATACAACGAAAATAATTACTGTGTAAAAAACGCGTGCGGAGTTTGTAAGTTTGAGTTGCTGTGTAAAAAATTGTTTGCATTTTATTTAATTCTATTTATAGAGAAAATCGAGCTAAAGATATTAAATACACGAAGGCTATTATTAACGGAATTTTTCTATAGGTGTTTGTCAATAAACTTTGTATTGCAAGTTGCTAGATAGTCAAGCGAATAATGGTTTAATCAAGTTAATATATCTTTATTATAATATTTGTTTAAGGTACTGATTTAGGCTTACTGTATAGAATTTGAATCAATGTTATTCGACGTAACATCCTTACATGCGATAACTGATAAATTAAAATTTCCATGTTGTTATTAGTTACTTCATATTGTGTCCTAGCTGTTTCCGCGGCTCCGATCGTGTGGATCGTTCTGCCCTCGCTCCCAGCCACTGCGGTCGCCCCATGGTTATTTTAAAACCAATAATGCTTATTGTGGGTGATCCTTAGAAGATATACATATGCTATCGGAAACTTTTTGTGGATTTTTTTTAGATTGCAGTCTGCATATTGTAACGGGCAACTACGGAACCTTACACAGCACGTGGCCCGACATGCATTTGGCAATTTTTTTAATATTTGTTTCTATAATTTGTATTCTATAGACAACAACTAGTCTAGTTAGCTACATAAGTTTAATAAAACTTATTAACTTGATAAGTAGTGAGCAAGCATCACGCAACCAGTACAGGGGAAAAGTAGTTTTGTACCTGATTGGTTAATCTATGAAAACTGAAAACTTCCCATTAGCATTGTGTGCCACACTGTTTTAGTACATACGATTATTGTTTGAAATATTTTAGCTAATGCCTAAATTATTACTTCAATGAATGGACTTTATTTTTATAGCTGTTTTCCTCGGTTTCCCAATTCTCCACCTAGACGCCGCCAACGCAGCCATCTAGCCTATTGTTGTTGCCATTTCTGGTACTTGTCTACAGCTTGCCAGATTGCTTGATGTCCATGGTTACTGCTCCGCTCCTTAGGATCGTAGCGTGAAGTTATATAGCCTATAACCTTCGTCGATAAAGAATCTATAAAATAGAAAAAATACTCTTTCGAATCTGAATAGTAGTTCGTGAGATTGTTGCGTTTAAACAAACAAATAATCAGTTGAGCTTTATTTATTTATTTTTATTTATTCATTATATATTACTTCACAGTATATTATTAATATCTATACTTAAAAGAAAGTTAATTTATTTAATTATTAATAATATTACGAATCTAGACTCCAAGCACCGTATCATTTTTATTTATTTATTGTCAGTAATTGCGTTATACAACAATTTCATATAATTAAATTAACACGATAATTGTTTAAATCTTATTGCCTGTAATGAGTTTTAATAAATTTGAAACGTATAATATAATTTTAAAGTGTATTAAAAATAAACATTAACCTAAATAATTTACATAAACAAAGACGATTCAGTGGATTTAGATTAAGATTATTCTAGATTTTAGCCTTAATTAGGTAATATAATTATTATATTAATATAAAGAAACAAAAAAAATAGCAGCATTATATAAAAAAATATTTGACAAGCGATGTTGCAATAATTTGTCAATTTTAACTGGCCGTTATGACTAGGGTTGCCAACCGTCCCGTGAAAACCGGGACGTCCCGAGTCCCGTTTCTACCAAGATGTGTGCGGGTCTTTTTTTTTTTCGAACTGACTATACTGTTAGCCATAAGAGCTCTGGAGCCCCGAACGGCTTTTACAGCTTCACCCGGGCTTGGGTGTGCGGGTCGATAATTGCCCCGTTTTATGTTACGGCTAAGATTTCGAGCAGAAGTAGAAGTGATGCACTTCTTGAAGCTCCTATTCTAATTATTGGCTATTGTATAGATGATTCAATTCTTTATTTTAGTAAAAATTGATACGTACTAATTTTTGTGTTAGTAAAAATAAATAAAAAGCTTTTTTAATTAATAACTTGATCAATTTTACTCACATTTTGTCTAATGATGAAAGGTTAAATTGTAATTTATAATAGTCATAATTAACGTTTAAATTATAAAAAAATATATACATATTAATAATAACATAAGATTTTATACATATTAATAAATTATAATATTATGTTATACTTGCTGGCTTGATAGACGTTATTCTACCATTTCCGGTATTTAATGACCCGACTACAGCGCTACCTAGCTGATCCGTATATTAGCTGTGCACCATCGTCTCGATATAAAAAATACACATAGGTACATAAATCATACGTATATGAGCTCAAATCGGTCAAGTCGTTCAAAAGTTATCATTAACAGATAAGCATAAGATTTTTATATTATAAGATTTATATAAATATCTACTTTTTTCATTAGTTTATCTTTGTTTCAACTTTTGTTAAGGTGGTTATATATCAGAGTAAACCATTTATCGGATAAGACTATTTCAAATGCGAAAACTATATTTGATTTCTAATTGTATTTCTGGCCTTCCTATATTTTACTGATAAGTCTCGCTTATTATTGCAAATATCCAGCCAATCCATGCACTAATGTTAGCAACCCTAGTTATGACTATTTAACAAAAGACCAAATCACGACGTTTATTTAAGTTGGGACACTGCTTGATCACATTATTTCTTGACAAAGCATTTATAATTATGGCTATACACAAAACGCAATTAACTTATATTTTAGGTTTTAAAACGTGCATTTACTCAACCTGGTAATTAATAATTATTTTATGAAAGTGTGGCAATAATTCTATTAATATTATTATTTTACGCCACCTCGTTTCTTTATTTTTCTGTTGTGTAGATAATTAAATTATTATAAGTATATGTATTAATTTGACTTTTATACTAATAATAAGCGTGCCCGCGGCTTCGCTCGCGTGGGCTAAAGAATGCCGTCGGTCGAGCGCACGCTCGAATCGTGCCGCCCCTGTGCAAATTACGGCGATCGCCCTCCGATTATTTTAAAGACAAAAATGCTTATTGTGGGTGACCTTAGAATATGACATATTATGCTATCGCTAATCTTTTTGTAGGTATTTTTAAAATCTACAAATAAGCATGGGATATATCTCATATGGTTTACTCAGCCTTAGCCACTTAAGCGGCCCCAAATGGGTATTTTTCCAAATTGATTCTCCATTATCGTCACTGCCTAATTCGTATGTTACTTTATCTTACAACATATATCCTATAACCTGTCCAGATAAAATAGCTGTGAGTCAAAATAAGAACCATGTAAATCAGATAAGTGGATTTCTCGTGAAAAACAAGTAAACGGACAGGCAAATAGAGAGATATTGAGTTTTATAATATGTATGTATATACGAATAGACAACAAAGCTCAAGGGATTGTATTTTTTTTTTGGTAATTTATGGAACTACAAGTCAGATTTTAAAAAATATTTATCATAAGAAGGTTGTGTACGGTAAGTACTGGCAGTGTGAACATCGACCCAGTCTGTGACAACGAAAAGCTACACGGGTGTGTTTATGGCGTTTGTTACGAAGTAATTATTTTCATACATTAATTTTATTTTTAGTCATATTATTGACAATTCATATAGTCTGCCAATTGAGAAATGACTTATATTTCCGGTGTACAAAATTTCATCAAAATCAGTTAACTATATAATAACTATTATTTTACGATCTCCAAATAAGTTATTGACGATTCTTATAGCCTATCAATTATGTAATGACGTATGATTCCTATCTACAGAAGTTGGTCAAAATCTATTGAGAATTGACGAAAATACAATTTTTTTTAATATATTTTTTTACGATCCTAAAGATTGGCAATTATTATAGCCAATCAATTATGGAATAACTTATAGTGTATTATTGAAAATTCGTATATCCTATCATTTGCCCAATGACATAAGCTTCCTGTATAGAAAATTTCATCTGAATTGGTCAAGCCGTTTTTGAGCTAAATATGAATATACAAACAGACAGACAAAAATATGTTCAAGAGCATATTCGTCATCAGTGTCCTTCATATAGAATGTTTAACGGGAAAGGAGAATGCCAATTCATGGTACCAAATTTTCTCATGCCTCTATATTAAGATATAATAGTTTTATTTTATTTTTTACTATTGTTTGTTTCAGAATTTAGTTTTCTAGGTGAGAATTTTTTTAAATCAAAAGAGTTATGTAATTGGTACTGCGCAATAGACATTTTCGTAGGCGTTGCGTTCCATTACACGTACCATTAAATAATTATTAATACTTTACTTTGTACATTTGACCAAGAAAATAATACTTTTTCATAAAAATCATATAAAAATAATAATACTTAGGTAACTAAATATTTAATTATAAATAACTACATGCTTAAAAATATTATTAATGAATAATTTATGCTTTGTGCATTCCTTTCTTAGATAAGTATATATTGACTATCTATGTTTAATTTACGACACTCTACAGATAGCACAGCTTTGCAGTCGTAGTAACTATAATATAGGTAGGTAATTATAGGTGCAAAAATCGTATAGCCATCGATGTTATGGTTCATCGATTTTTTTTTTTTTTTTTTTTTATAATAGCTCGGCACATTGACTGTACTGTACCTGATGGTAAGCACACTACAATCCAAACACAACAACGACCACCAAGAGATCGCAATCCATCGGTGGTCGCCGCTGTCATGCCGGCCTGCTTAAATATCTCTTCACGTTACGCTTGAAGGACCCGATGTCATAAGAAGGAGGGAACACACCGGCTGGGAGACCGTTCCACAGCTTCACGGTACGACAGAGATAAGACAAAGCGAACTTTTTAGTTCGTGCCGAGATGGAAGTTACCGTAAAACTGTGATTCCGAAGCCCAGCGCGTGTGGTTCTGTTCTGGAAAGGAGAGGAGGGAATTAGATGAAACAGCTCTTCAGAACACTCACCATGATACAGACGGTAAAACACACTTAGCGAGGCGATGTTCCTGCGAAGCTGAAGTGGCTCGATGCAATGGGTAACGTCTGCATCATTAACAATGCGAACAGCCCGTCTCTGTAACCTATCCAGGGCATCGAGGAGGTACTTTGCGGATCCATCCCAAAGGTGCGAACAGTATTCCATACACGGCCGAACTTGTGCCTTATAAAGAAGGTACAGTTGACCGGGCATGAAAAACCGTCGCACCCTGTTCAGGATCTCCGAGATGTAGTGGAGATGACACTCCCGATGTAATCCCTGGAGTTGAGGTGGCTGCGAATATCCACTCCTAGGATATTGAGGCTGTCACGCATTGCTAGTGAGACGTTCTGAAGAGTGGGGAGGGGAGAAAACGGAGATTTTTTTGAGGAAAACGCGCACACCTGAGTTTTCTTGGCATTGAACTCAACCAAGTTACTTGCTCCCCATGTAGAAACACGTTGCAAGCATTGGTTAAGTTCAATGACAAGTTCCTCCCGTCTCTTTTCTGTTTCTTCCCGACCACATGAAGGCTTGCTATAATAGCACCCATGAATGGTGCTGTCATCTGCATAGCAATGAGTATGACCTAAAGGTAACATATCATTGATATGCAGAAGAAACAGAGTGGGCGAAAGCACAGAGCCTTGAGGAACTCCAGCGTTTATCGACATGAATTGCGAATCACATCCTTCCACAAGGACACGAATTCTGCGTTCATGTAGAAAGCCGGAGATCCAGTTGCAGAGGTTGTCGGGAAGTCCATACGCCGGAAGTTTAGAGAGAAGACCACGGTGCCAGACCCTATCAAAAGCCTTAGCTATGTCAAGACTGATCGCCAGAGCCTCGCCATGCTTATCAATTGCCTCCCCCCAGCGGTGCAGTACATATGCCAGAAGATCACCCGTTGATCGATTCTGGCGAAAGCCATATTGACGATCATCAATCAAAGAGTGATCCTCTAGGTAACGGACAAGCTGGGTGTTGATGATCCGTTCCATGATCTTGCACAACACTGAGGTTACGGCAATTGGACGGTAATTGACAGGGTCAGATCGATCCCCCTTCTTGGGGATCGGTTGCACATTAGCCTCTCTCCAAACCCGAGGCACGACACCAGAGAGGTAGGACAGGCGGTAAAGGCGCGTCAACACTGGAGACAACTCAGCTGCACATTTTTTAAGTACAACCGCTGGGATACCGTCCGGACCACTGGACTTCCGAACATCGAGCGATCGCAATTCTCTAAGCACGTCACATTGCCTAAATCGTAACTCAGACATTGTGACACCGCAACTGGGAATTATAGGCGGTTGTGCGTTGCGATCATCGAGCCGGGAATTAGCTGCAAAGAGATTGGCAAGTAAAGTTGCTTTCTCTTGCGGCTCGTGAGCCAGTGATCCATCAGAGTACCTCAGCGGGGGCAATGCTGGACGACAGAAATTAGCTTGCACGGCTTTGGCCAGACTCCAGTAAACTCGACTATTAGCCGGTTGACCTATGAGATCATGACCTATCCGTGCAATGCGCTCGGCATCCGCTCTAATGTAGGCCCTCTTACAGGCCTTGGTGGCAGAGTTGTACGCTGATTTTAGGGACTTTATATTGGGATCCTTGTGTGCGCGACCCCTGGCCCAATCACGATACGCAACTTGCTTCTGACTTACAGCATCAGCGCAATCGCGATTGTACCAAGAGTGTCCTCTGCGATTACAGACGATATCGGAAGAAGGAATATAATATTCCATTGCGATTCCAATCTCGCCTGCAATTGCTTCAGCAATCGCTGAAGGATCTTTCCCATCAAAGCAGCGCTGCCGCCAAGGGATGGATGCAAAATAATCCCGCATTCCATCCCAATCTGCTGACGAATAGTGCCAAACTTTACGCCTAATCCTTACGCAGGGTGGAGGCGGAGCGCGTGGCACAGACGTCATAACCAGGCAGTGGTCCGATGTGCCCAAGGGCGCATTAACTGACACAACATACCCAGTTGGATGGCTCGTCAACAGAAGGTCCAGCAAAGAGGGCGCATGACCGTCAACATCGGGAATCCGGGTGGGCTGGACTACCAGTTGTGTCAGGTCATTAGTTAGAGCGAATGCATGGGCAGTTCGTCCTGCATGGTCTGTCTTGGAGGAACCCAACCACGATTCGTGGTGTGCGTTAAAGTCCCCCAAAGCAACCAGTTCCGCAGTAGGAAACTGCTCCTGTGCATCATCTATTGCCTTGCTCAAATACTCAAAGAGCCGAGTAGTCTCGTCATCCCCGTTATGGGATCTGTAGAGGCACACGTAGATTCGGCTTTGAGTGCCTAGGTCTACGTGTACCCAGAGGACGGAGAAGGAAGGGTCCTCCTTGCAGCGCAGACGGCGACAACACACGTCTGACCGTACATACACACATACTCCGGCTTTTGCTTGAAAGTTCTCCTCAAGCAGGTAGCCGGGGTAGTGTAAGTAAGATGTATCGGCCGGACGGCGGATCTGAGTCTCCGTCAAGAAGAGCATAGCAGGCTGAACCGTCTCAAGGTGTTGGTGGACGGCATTTAAGTTGGAGTGGAGTCCACGGATGTTAGCGAACTCCACCGTAAATGCGGCGTGGGGGTTGTACACCGCTGTCGAACCTGCTTGCTTTTTTTGCGCTGCCATTGGGTTAAACGACGGGTCAAAACGACCAATGAAACATCGAATTGTTATACAATAAATGTATGGTTGTCAAGGTCACTTGTTTTTTGTCATATTGACATATATTGTTGAAATTTTCGGTCAGTATGGGTCTCACATACGACGTTCACTATCGTCAGGTAGGCGCAGGATCTTCTGCACTATTTTCCCCAAGTGAAAAAGTAACTAAATATTCAAGAAAACCGCGTCACAGAGTTCAAAGTGGCTGTTTTAACCGTAACGTAGGTACTGAATTATTTAACGTTGTTGTTTTATTCGATGTGACACTTCGAAACATCGAATGTTTTTAGTTATCATATTTGTCTTATAGGCTCTATAATGATGTATTGTATCGTATTTGTATGTATATTAAAAAAACGTTATATAAATCTGTTTTATTGGTAATTATTTGTGTAATACTCGGTTGTTATGACTACATATATCTATATCTCCTTGGCACTAGGTAAATTTCCACGTACACAAACTATTTCGAATTCTTAAACCTACACAATGAAATTTAATACCTATTCATTTTCTTTTTATCTCTTTTTAAATCGATAAACGTATTAATAAAACTGCGTATTGACGCATCTCTAGTTTTTAGGTTATGTTAGATTTTATAAAATATTTTCGGAACCTGTTTTTTATTTTTAAAAATAACATTTGTGGGTGTTATTACAGTAAATCTAGAATATTATAAAGAAAGATTGACTTGTATGCAATATGAGACGGGATTCCATATATCCATAAGCATTCTCCTCTGGAAATAAGTACATGAACAGACCAAACTACAGGTTAATCATAATAATTAATTAATAATAATATATTAAACACTATCTGTATGTTGTTGTAAAGAAATCCATTGTTCCACTTTCATAGAATTGCCTTCTTATCCACCTACTATGCTATCTTTTCTTTTCAAAAGTTCTGGCTTATTGTAGAGATTCGAACTTACGTTGATCGAAGCCGTCTCCGTACACACTACCACTGATCCATCATTGTTTAACATAATCATTTCTACACCGTCGTTAGTACAACAGGATAATTGGTAGACTAAAAGCGAAAGCTTTTTTGCTCTTAAAGAACATAATATACTCACAATTAATTAGGTAAAGTTATGTAATATCTCAAAACTATAGCACGATAACAAAGGGATATTTAATACAAAATAATTAATGATTTATTGTCATATCGTTACCTTTAAAGTTTAATTAAAGACCCGGCTACACGAAACGTTTAGTATAGCGGAACAGGACACGACTTCGTCATAAAGCATAGCCTACACGGTGTCGGAACAACGTACTGCATGATAATTATTACTCTTGTTCAACTAATTAACCGTCACGCCTCATAATTGATCATTCATACGTGATACAATACAGCCTATAAACTGGACAATTTTTCACAGTCATATCGCTACTCGTTCTTTTTGATTGTTTTAGTTTACTCTTTATGCGACCAAAGAGTTTTTTCTTGAGACCGAATTTTGCAAAGACTTTAACGCACTAAGCCATCTTATATATGGAAATGAATTGAAACGAATTAAATGGGCTTTAATTCGTTTACATTCGAAATTTTTAGCAACATCTTCTTATTAAATCGTATAGTAAAAGCACTGAAATGAATCGAATCTAATTAAAACGGATTCCCGAATTATTACGTATTACAACGAATTTAGTTGATAGTATGGGATGCGTAATTAATTATACGATCGAATAAATTCGTATTGAAAAAGATAAAAAACGAATTGATATAAATATACATTTTGAAAACGAATAAGATAGAATAGAATGGTGAACAGACATTTAAGATCCAATAGGATCATAAAGATTGGAACCAATGCGGATTGTATCTAATTTTACAATATAATAATACTACATGTTACAATCCGTTTTAGTTACTGAGCTAGAAGCGATATTGCTCTTAAATCCAGCTGTGAAAACTCGCATATAGTTACTTGGATTTTTATAGGTTTATAGACTAGCAATGTAACGCTATGCAATGTATGTAACGGTAAAAGTAACAAGTGTACTTTTGTCTAAAAGGAAGTTGCTGTGCGCAGAACGAAATGCCTACGCACTTTTGACGAAAAGATTTCGGTTGACAACACGTTCACGAACACTCAATAGACAAAATAATAAACGACTTACTGAAATAATGCTTTGATACGCCGCTTGGTTAGTTGTTTTGTTTATTTACTAGCTGTGCCTCGCAGTTTCACCCGCGTATAATTTCAAAAGAAATCACTGATTGATGATGTATAATACTTCATATTCAGACAATATTTTTATCGGGCAGCCAGGGTTATGCATCACAACTCACAGGGCTCGTTCACGCCACTAGTTACACCTATAGTCATATACCGGAGCCGTGTTGAATTAATTTCATTTTACATTATCTTCCAAATCTTCCAAACTATCTATATGTCAAAATAACATGCTATAAAGGGCAAAATTTATCTACATAAAATTGTCTTGATGATGAAGTTACTTTCATTCGTAAGAATTAATATGCCATGCCTAATAATAATGCTCATAAATCACTTTTCAATTTTCTATAAAAAATCACAAAATACCTTATTGTGACTTATATATAAGAGATAGGCATATAGTACCAATAATTTTTTTTAGATGTACTAAGGAGCAACATTTTTTTAGAACATTATATTTACGTATCACTAACCATTACGCCAGCGCACGCGGGTAAAGCAGATCGGGTGCGCGGTTTATTCAGACTTTCTTAACAAAAATCAATATTTAAGGCTAGCTAAGAGGGGTAGCCTAGTTCTATAGTATTCCATGTGAATCTGTCTGTCATATACAAAACAGAATTTTTCGATTCCGAGTGGTAGTTTCAGAGATTAGCTTGTTTAAACAAACCCACAAACAAAAAAACTCTTCCGCTTTATTATATTAGTATAGATTTAGAAACCCAACAGCATTTTATGTATACAATAACATATCTATACTGTTAACAACTGAAGCCAACAGAAATTGTAGAAAAAAAGACATTAATTTAATTTGATTAAATCATTACTTAAAATGAATTCACATTACTATCATCATTAATGACTATTTTCATCTTGTAGCACTTTCGTCACGCGTCACACGATGCGCGCGCAACTTTCATTTTACCCTCTACTAAAAGCTCCAAAAGAAATATAAATTCAAAAATATTTGATTGACGAATGCGTTACTTTGCAGAAATCCATCGTAAATAATTATTCGAAATTTCTTTGCTACTTCCGCCTGCAATAGGTGAATAGTAGTTTCAGCTACCTACCTACAAAGGTTATAGAAACTACTCTAAAAGGCACTTTTGGCGTCACACTAATGATTTATGGTGACATATTTCATTAAAAACTATTTTTTTTTTAGTATAGCTACTCGTGTCAATCACGTTTGTTAAAATAAATAAACGACATACATAAAAAGTACATATGTTTTTAAGAATACAATTTGTTACCATGAAAAACTATTGTTCTAAATTAACATACATTCGGTGTAATAAAAATATTATAGCTGGAGGCAAAAAATCAACATCCGGCTGACCTCCAGGTAGCCTTGGACTAAGCACTTTCTACCACAATGGACAACCACTGCCGGTATTGTTAACTGCTCGTTAAATAATAATATATTTAGAAAACTTGTTCAAAATATTACTTAGTAAAAATAAGGCTATTTAATATTGAAATATATTTTCAGATATCTCTACCTAACATTATGTACAATTATTAGAGTAGATACTTATAAATAATAGTTTAGCAAATTACAATATAAAATCTAATAAGAATAAAAAATAACTATATAGTCACACAGGGATAATGTAGCTTCCCATTAATAAAATAATGTTTATAATCGGATAAATAGTTTTAGAGATTACCTTCTACAAATAAACATAAAAAAATGTAACAGACAAGACAATTTTTTTTTTACAAAAAACAAATCTACGTCAATTATTTTGAGGACTTCTCTGATGTATCTTCGAAGTCAAAAGTCCAATGCTAATGAAATTAAACTGGGACTACCCTTGGAGACTTACCCCTTTCCAACGAAAAACGAATTATCTAAATCGGTTCATAAACAAAGAAGTTATGGCTGAACATCCATAAAAAAAAACATTCGAATTGAGAACCTCATCCTTTTTTTGAAGCCGGTTAAAAATATAAAAATAAGTTATAAATAGTAATAATAAATATATCTGACTGCTTTTGATTTGTGCGAAGTTCAAGAATAGTTCCATATGAATGCGATAGGTAATTTCTGATTGGCTTCTGTATAGGTACCCGAATATATTTATATAACCATATCTGAAATCAATATAATATAAGGGTTCATGTGATGAGTTTCCTTTAGCACGTTTCTTTGTCTTAGAAGATAATCTGGCAAAAAAAAATACGCATAGAATGCTGTGAAATAACACTTAAGTACAAAATGTAAGGTGCAGATATTATATCTTTTATTATAGAGTTCTTACAAAACGTTATACTAATTAAACATAAAAGTGAATAACTCGTCGCTATAATTTACAGTTAATTTTTAAATCAAGTCGTAAAATAAGAAGTTAAGAAATATTTGTTTAATTTACTAGTTTCATAATGACATAAACGTTACCAAACAACTTTAAACTGACAACAGATATTTTTTTTTGTTCCAATTCTTTTTTCAACCATTCGAAATTGACTTCAAATAAATGAATTTAAAACTTATTACAACATGTAAATGATTCCATATTAAGTAAGCTTATTCCTGGGTACTCCAAATTGATAGATGCTGAATAAGTCAAGAGATAGCTTTTTTATTTTAACACGCTTATTAATAGCTTCATTTGTAACTAACTAACAAACAATGTAATAAAAATTCTTAGGTCAATTTTAACTTACTTCTAATTGTCATATCGAAATGAAATTTTGTGTATATGTAGTTCGTATGACAACAATATATGTATATATATTTTTTTTTGTAGCTTGGAGCTGATCTGATGATTTAGCCAGGAGATGGATTGTGGAACAATTCAGTGGCTACTAGTAAAACCCCCGGAGCTTAGGCTCATATGATTCGTTTTGACAAGTCAAATAGATTGGGCTTAATGAGGGTCTGGTGATGGAGCCAGGAGATGGATAGTGGAACTTTTCAATAGTTACTAGCAAACCCCTCGAGTTTATGCTTATATGATTCTTTTTGACAAGTCAAAAAGACTGTGCTTGGTAACGAGATGTTATTATAAGACTAGAGAGTTTAATGATTTTTAGTGCATAATTAAAGGGTTTTTAGTTTTTTACACAATTTTAACTTATTGTTTATTTGAATGAGCTAATAATCTATGGAACTACCAGTAGATTTGAAAAATGCATATAATTAATTTTAAAGACTTATCATCATCATCATTCTCCTGGCCTTATCCCAATTTATTTGGGGTCGGCGCAAAATGTCATCTTCTTCCATACTTCTCTATTAGTTGTCATCTCAGTAGTCACTCCCTTTCTAATCATATCATCATTCACACTGTCCATCCATCGTTTCTTTGGCCTTCCTCTACTCTTATAGCCATCGACATTCATACCTAAAGACCTCCTCATAACATTTTCCTCATTCCTTCGCATCACGTGCCCATACCATGACAACCGATTTCCCCACAATTTTTCAGTTACCGGTGCCACTTTCAGACTTCAATTTAATTTTAAAGCCTATTTGTGGATAAAGGTTATAGGCTATATAACTTCAAGCTACGACTCTAAGGAGCGGAACAGTAACCGTGTCAATCAATCTGGCGAGCTGTAGGCAATTACGGTAAATGAGAACAATGATAGGCTACAAGGCTAGGCTAGGTGCATTAGCGGCGGCGCAATGGAGGATTGGTCGAATAAATTTAACGCGGGTAAAATCATCGGGCACAGCTAGTTATGCAATATCTATATTAATATAACATATTATATTAATATAATAAAGTGGAAGAGATTTAATCTCGCTAATCTCAGTCACTACTAGTCGTATTAGAATAAATATTTTTGTATATAACAGCCAGATTTATGTGGCATTGCTACACCTCTAAGCTAGTCCTGAATATTGATTTTTGGTAAGTAAGTCAAGAGAAACAGCGCACCCAAACTGGTTTATCCGCTTGCGCTGGCGTAATGGTTAGTGATACGTAAATACAATGTTCTACAAAAATATTGCTCCTTAGTACACATTTAAAGAAGTTCGTGATACCATATGCCTATCTCTTATAACCACAGTAAGGTGTTTTGTGCCAAAAAAGGTATTGAAAATTGAGAAGCGATTTATGAACATTATTAATAGTAATGGCATATTAATCCTTACTAATGAAAGTTACTACGTCACTAAAACAATTATATGAATATTATATTTTTATATGAACTTTTTATAGTAATTTTATAGAAATTTTTATAGTAATTATATGAACTTCGCCCTTTATAGCTTGTTATTTGGACGCATAATTTGGAAGATAGTAGAAAATTAAAATAATTCAACACTCGACAAAGGTCTATAACTACTCGTATAGGTGTACGCGAACGAACTGTGTGAGTTATGACGTATACTAGCCGTCCGATAAAAATATTGTCTGTACTGAAGTATTATAAATAATCAATCAGCGAATTCTTTTAAATTATACGTGAAACCGCGTGGTACAGCTAGTAAATCGTAATAAATTCGTATAAAAATATAGTTCTAATTAAGCGAAAAATCTTTAACAACGGGAATGCATTGACGATTTCACTAAAACTTATTTCGTGCGCTAAAGGGCACCAGAGTTTTACACGCAAAAGTTTTGGTAACTAAATTATGTATTCACACATAATTTCATACTACACTTAGATCCAAAACCAAGCAACTCGTTGTAAATGATAGAGAATGTACCAATTACAAAACAAACAATGGAGATAAAACCAAGTCCTAAGTTTAAATAATTAGAGAGTAAGAACTAAACAAGTGTCATTTTTTCTGCACTTCCAAACAACTTCATAACAATGAGAATTCAAATTTAATAATAGTGTTGTCATTGAACCGATTGCACAGATGACTTAAATCAACTTCAAGTTCAACAGTGTAATAGAGCAAAAAACTAAAGTCACAGTAGCACCTTCACCTGAAAACTGATTACAACAGGACTGTAACGAAGGTGATTTGAAGGTGGGTTGCTCCCTTCGCTTGTTCGCATTCTTATTACCAATTTATCATTCCTTTTTTAGATTACACTTGCTAAGGCCAATTTTTTTTAAATTGCCTTTATTTCTTTTAACGATTGTACATTAGTTTATTCGTCTCGAGGACTTCAAAGTTAACAGACGAGGTTACTTCTACAATTACAAGCCGTTATTGCCATAAAGTTCAAAAAACAGAGTACAGCTTCGTTCTATTATTAATTACCTTGCTTCTTCTGTTCAATATTTGTTTCATATTATATAATGAAGAGTAATATAATGTGTTACCGTCACTTCACGAGCTTAAAATAAGAAGCAAACAAAATTAATTAAGTTTCATATATTACAAAATTCATTCATACATTTTGGAGTCGTACTCGTATAAAAATAAATAATGTATAAAAATTCGAATAGTTTTTTTTAGTTAAATTAAATCACATAACATTTGGAATTTTAAGAAAGTGTATAATTGTAAAATGGAATGCATTACACAAAAGTGCATAAGAATGTTTGTAATAAAGCATAAATCGTTTAATTAAATCTCTTAGAAAGATGGAACCGCTTTTGTGCTATCGTTTTAATTTTATTTTTATTTAAAAATAAGGATTGCTGGAAACCAGGTAAACATTGTATATCGCTTAATAAAGCATCAAAAATATTAGTTAAATAACCTGCAAAAGGTATATAATACTAGGATCATTCGAATGATCTCCCTTAATTTCGATCTAGATACGCAACTGTTTATTTCATAACAGCATGACTAAAAGGGAGTTAATATAACGACGGTGGACTATATAGCTAAGTTTCGTCAAATATGATTTCGCGCCGCATGATTTCGAGTCGCCAACGCAAATCGTATCAAGGCCGACATAATAAAAGTGGAATCGACTAAAAAAATTGTAGCAATCGTTACGTAAAACGACGAGAAAGTTGCGTGTGAATTTTGGGAGCGAACCGTTCACGTCAGGGCGGAGTATTTAAGTTATTCGGTTGATAGTCTGCTATAAAAATATAGGTAGTTTGCAATCTTCTCTTATAACACTTTACTCCTAAAGTTTTGTATTGATTTGTATACTTCATCAGCTCACCGATCACTGCAAAAACACAGAAGCACACATACTCACACACACACACGTCCGTGCACACACACACACGCAAAAATGGACTCGCTCATCCTCAAGCACACATATATGCACACATACACATGCACCGACGCACTCACGTACACACGCTCACACTCACACATACAAACAAACGCACACCCACTCACACGCGGAGACCGATCACGACCGCCGGCGGGAACGGACGTGTTTACGACCGCTCTCTGCCGCCTTTGTGAAGTTTTACGACCGACCGGCTTTGCTGCACACCTGCATCGCACCTGCGTATCGCCGTCTCGCTCGCACCCATTGTGTCGCGCTGCACAACCATAAAACTGCTCTTTTAAGAGCAAATTGTTTCTATTCGACGAAATCCACACTTTAGTGGTCACTTGCCTGATACCTGACGGTGCCAACTAAAGCAAGTGGGTGCGTGACCCAAGCGCCCCTCGGTTGCCTCCTTCAGAGGCAAACGATAGTACTTGGTCGGGCTCAGGAATCTTGGCCCTTGATAGAGTCATAGTCAAGCCCTGAGTGTCTCCTTCCCACCCTTCCGATCCTGCTACACATCCATCCCCGAGTGTCTGTTTGGGCGTAGCTAGGTATTTATACCGGCTGCGTTCTCTGCCTCGGGATTGATAGGGACCTCCACGTAGGGCCCGGTAGGTTCTTTCCTGCGAGTCATTACACCGTGACCCGCAGGTCCCTTTACACGGCTCGGGATAGCCGTTTAAATTCACTCGGCGCACCCCCCTGCCTCTCCGGCAGGGAGGTTTAACTTCACCCCCGCCCGCCCAACCGCCGCCGCCGGAATGGCAGACTTGGAAAGCTTCGTTGCGTTCGCAACAAGCCTACACCCGTCGATATGGACGGATTTCAATAGGGCCATCGCGGCCGCGCAACCCGCCATTGCTGTCGCACAGGCCACCGAGGCCACCAGCGACCCCGCCGCGCCCCACGCGACGGACAAGAAGCCCGTCTCGCGCTCCCGCTCAACGGCACCCCGCGCTCACCGTCAGACGCCGTACAAACGGCCGTCATCGCGCTCGCGTTCCCCGGGCAATCAAGTCACGATCCCAGCGCCCTCTGCGCTGCCGATCAAGAACTCTTTCGCGTCGTTAGTTCCCGAAGCGGACACGCCGACGCTAGTAGCTACGAACAATAGCTACTCGCCGACTAATCCGGATCCCGAACCCGAGTCCAACGAAATGGACACGGCGATAGTCACAGATAACGAGGGCTTCACCCTCGTTCAAAAAAACAAGCCCGCCAAACGGGCATCGCGTTCGCGTCCCGAGTCTCCGGAGACTCAGTCCCGCCCACAAAAGGCGCAGAAAACTGGGCTAAACAGCCACGCCCCCCGCTCCGCAGCGCCCTCAGCGCCTGCCGGTACTTTTGCCGGCAGAAAGGCGCGTCGCCCACCGCCGGTAGTAGTCCAAAACAAGGCGGTCTGGACTAAGCTCGCGGACAAGCTTAGAGACTTAAAAATTAATTATACCTCGGCCAGTAACACGGCCAACGGTATCCGCGTACAAGTAACCACTTCTGACGAACACCGTCAGTTCACAAAGTTGCTCCGAGCAAGCAACCTACACTACTACTCATACACCCTAGACGATGAGCGTCACCTCCGGGTTGTAATCCGCCGCATCCCGGTGGAAATCACGCCCGAGGAGGTCAAAACTGACCTCTTAGCGAAGGCCCTCCCTGTCCGCGAAGTGCATAGAATGCACGGCGGACAATCCAAAAACCGACCATTAGATATGGTCGTAGTTATCTTGGATCTGACCCCCGAGGGCAGAGCCATCTTTAATGTCAGGAAAGTGTGCGAGCTCTCCGGAATAGCCGTAGAGCCCCCACACAAAAACCGCAGCCCTCCGCAGTGCCACAACTGCCAGCTGTACGGACATTCGGCCCGTAACTGCCATTTACGTCCCAGGTGCGTTAAGTGCCTCGGGGACCACGCGACAAACGAGTGCACGCGCACTCGCGAGTCGTCTACCCCTCCGAGCTGCGTGCTATGCGGCAACGCGGGTCACCCCGCGAACTATCGCGGCTGTCCCCGTGCCCCGCGTCCCACGCGCCCTATGCGCCCAAGGCAAGAGCGACACACCCCTCCTCAGAGGGCACGTCCCGCCGCCAATAGTCAACCCATGCCTCTGCTCACGCCAGAAGCCTTTCCCAGCCTCCCGGGCGCTTCCCGCGCCCCGGTGGCGGCCACCCCCGCACCCCGCGCACCCCCTCCGGCCATGCGAGCCCCTCAGGCAGCATGGGTCTCTACTCCCCGCCCTCAGCCTCCTAAGGCTCAGGCCTCCCCGCCCGTTAGCACGCGCCGCGGCGTTGACTACATGGTCATGCTCTTCCGCGAGCATGACCCTCAGGAAGTACTGGCATACGACCAGTGCGTCGCTGAGTACGGCCCCGCCGAATCCATCAGGCGTTTTCCCCTGATGACAGCGACGCTAATGCGCCTGGCCCGTGCCGGGAAATAGACAACGGTTATAAATGGCTCGCATTAAACCTAGGAGTCTCAACATCTCTTTCTTTAACGCGCGAAACCTCCTTCCACAACGGGACCTAGTATCCACCTTTCTTAGGGAACGGGAGATAGACGTATTTCTAGTACAAGAAACACTTCTAAAACCCAGTAGGCGCGACCCTAAGATAGCAAATTACAATATAGTCAGAAATGACCGTGCCACCCGAGGAGGCGGCACGCTCATCTACTACAAGCGTTCCCTCTATTGCATGCCAATAGACCCTCCCGCACTTACCAATATGGAAGTGTCCATCTGTAGAATAGGCATGACTGGCCATCCGTCAATCACGCTTGTCTCTGCATATCTCTCCCCGAATAAAAGACTCCTTCAGTCCGATCTGGAGGCGCTACTTTCACTCGGTCAATCCGTAATAATAGCAGGCGACCTCAATAGCGGTCACACCCATTTCAACAACTCGCGTAACACCCCTAACGGGGTTATTCTCGACCTACTATGCGATGTGCTCGGCTTTGACGTCATAGCACCGCTAGAGCCCACGCACTTTCAAGATAACTGTCAACCGACAGTACTTGACATAGCCCTCCTCAAAGGTGTCTCACTTCGGTTACGACTTATAGAAGTCGTACACGAACTGGACTCCGATCACCGCCCGGTTATCTTACAACTCGGGCAACCGTTCGACCCCAGTCCGCCAAAAGTCAAAGTAGTTGACTACGCGATATTAAATCGTTACCTAACCGATAACGCTACCCCGTCCAGCTTAGCTAGGATCCCCGACGTATTAGAGTCAACAGCAGACGCCGACTTAGCGATCGATTCCCTGGTCGACTACCTCCAAACCGGTGTAAGGGAGGCCTCGAGAGAGGTGCAAGCGGCAAACGAACGCCGTTTTATACTCCCCCCCGGCTTACGAGCGTTAATCACTGAAAAGAACGCCGCGACACGTGCACACGATTCTTATCCGACGAGGGATAACACCTGTAGGTTACGGCGGCTTCAGAGAGAGGTTAGAACTCGCATCGGCGAGTACAGAGGTCACCGGTGGGATAACCTCCTAGAGGGTCTCAAGCCGTCCCATCTGGCTTACTGGAACCTCGCCCGCTCTCTGAAGTTAGAAGCTTCCGCCCTGATGCCGCCCCTCGAAAGGGGCCCCGATCTCCCACCCGCGTTCGATAGTGACGATAAGGCAGAATGCCTTGCCGCAAGCTTGGAGAGCCAGTGCTCTCCAAACTGCGACAACGTAGACACTGCCCACATCGAAACCATCGAGACCGCCGTTCAGGAACTAACGACGATTCCCCCCGCGGAAACGTTAAACCCGGTCACGCATGACGAGATTTGTTCTGTTATTAAAGGCCTTAAGCCTAGAAAGTCCCCCGGCCCCGACGGTATCAGGAATGAAGTACTTAAACTTCTTCCCGATCACCTCATAGCTCTTTTGGTCTGCATCTTCAATGTAGCCATAGCCCACTGCTATTTTCCAGCCGTCTGGAAAAAAGCTATAGTTATAGGTATTCACAAGCCCGGCAAAAAAGCTTCGCTTCCCGATAGCTATCGCCCGATCAGCCTTTTAAACACACTAGGGAAACTTTACGAGCGGCTCCTTCTGAACCGTCTCAAAACCGTTATAGATATTAAAAATCTATACCCTCCCGAACAGTTCGGTTTTCGCGCCCGACACTCGTGTACACATCAAGTGCACCGCCTCACGGAGCACATCACGAGCAACTTTGCCAAAAGTAGTATCGCCCCCGCCCGTACGCTTGCGGTCTTTTTCGACGTAGCTAAGGCCTTCGATAAGGTCTGGCATGCCGGACTAGTCCACAAGCTACATCAATTAGAAGTCCCGGATAGGTTAGTTCATCTAGTTCACGATTTTCTACGCGACCGCACCTTCCACTACCGAGTGGAAGGAGTACTATCTACCGCCCACCCTATACGCTCAGGCGTCCCGCAAGGTTCCATTCTGGCGCCTTGCCTTTTCAATCTGTACGTCAGCGACCTCCCGAAGCCCCCCGGGGTCGAGGTAGGGCTCTACGCTGACGACACAGTCATATATGCGTCAAACAGACACAGAAAAAATCTCGCCTGCGCAGTCCAACGTGCCGTAACCACTCTCGGGGAGTGGTTTCGAACATGGCGAATAGCTATTAATCCGGTAAAGAGCGCCGCGATTATGTTCGAACCGCATACATGCAAACTACCACGCACGGTAGGACCCCTCTCATTATTCGGTACGAATATCCCTTGGGCCACCAAGACTAAATATCTGGGTGTCACCCTCGACTCGAAGCTTAACTTCAACGCACACGTTACTATAGTCAGGAATAGGGCCATCTGGATCCTTTCCCGCTTGCGACCCTTGCTCAGTTCGGTAAGCAAAATGTCCTTAAGACATAAGCTCACACTGTACAAGATGTGCGTCCGTCCGATCTTGACATATAGCTGCGCCGCGTTCGCACATATGTCCAAACATAACTTTGCCCGCATGCAAAGAGTCCAAAATCGGTTTCTCCGTCGCCTGCTTGACCCTCCAGCCTTCGTTAGGAACATGGACCTGCACAGGGACATGAGGCTTCCCTCGATAGAAGCCTATGTGAAATATCTCACCAGGAGATACTTCGATAGCGCTTCGAATCATCCCAACCCGCTCGTAAAATCCACCGTGAACTACGTCCCAGACAACTCGATCCCCGTTGCCAAACGTTATAAACGCCGTCCGCGAAATCTCTTTGTCGATCCCGATGACGACATCGAGAACGCTAACAATTTCTACGCGTCCGCTCCCGCAACATATGCGTGCTCGCGCCCACGCCCGCGAAACCACCGTTCCCTCCGCAGGGGACGTACGGTTAACTTCGCTCCCGCACACCCGCCACGACCGCCCTCCTCTGCGGCAACTCAAGCCTAGGTCCGATCCATCGGCATGGAGCCCTTGAGCCAAGCAGCCGCTCGCGCGATACAAGTGACTCTACAATCACTAGCTTTCACAGCCATACATGACACTGCATTATACACACATGCACAACACACATAGGTACATAGGTTCTGTAAGGGACCTTTTTTTTTCTTTTTTTGCCTAGTTAGATTAGACAAAAATTTTCAGACCACTAAATACACATACACATGTTCCTTCCCTCCTCCCAGGGGGCAGAAACATGTATATATGTATAGTTAGTTTAGATCGAATTACGGATAGGGAATTAGTCAGATCGCGACTTAATTGCATACGCGCAACAGTCCGAGCCGAGGTTCGGCCACTTTGGCACCCTCGGATGTTGTTGCTTAGCTTTCGTGGCTGAGTGCCCTAAGCGCTCGCCCCCAAGCCCGGTAAAGCTGTAAAAGCCGTAAAGGCTCCAGGGCCCCTAAGGCTAACAGTATAGTCAGTTCGAAAAAAAAAAAAAAAAAAAAAAAAAACCACTCACACGCGCGTACTAACACACACGCATGTGCACGCATTGCATACACTCGCTCACCCGCTCACACACATACACACACTTTAACATTCTTGCAACATAAACGCGCATGCACACGCACACACACTCTCGCAAACGCACACCCGCACACACAAAAGCACACACGCGCTCCCAAACACACACGGCACTGCTTAATGATAAACATAGTTCAATCCAAAAACAACGAGCAACGAGAAATCGGCAATCCATCAGCGATCATCGCTGTCAAGCCAAAAACTATAGTAGCTTATCATCATGTGTATGGTGGTGGCAAACCTGTCCAACCCGCTTGATTACTGGATATACACCGGCTGACCCCGAACAATCGTGTAGGAAATGTTGCATCTGGTTTATGGTGGTCGCGATCCAGACGGACGCAATTTTCGTGTCCTGTCACCCAGTACACTTTACTCCTAAAGATTTATATTAAACTTGTATCCCACAACAGCTCATTAAATTATAAAGAAAAAGTGCTAGTTTTGTGAGTTTATTTATATCAGGAACTGTTTACTAGACATTTATAGCCTATTTATTGAGAAAAGTTATAGTCTATAAAACTTCACACTACGACTCTAAGGAGCAAAGTAGTAACCATAAATGTAAAACAATCTAGAAAGCTGTTGGCAAGTACTATTTCTACGCTACGCTAGTTAGCTAGTTAGATGAATAAAGTTTTTTTTTAATATACTACAAAGGTGGCAAACAGGCATACGGCCTGCCTGATGGAAAGCGGCTACCGTAGTCTATGGACGCCTGCAATACCATAGGTATCACAAGCGCGTTGCCGACCTTGAACCTCTCTACCCAGAGGATTCTAAATAATACCGAATTATCCCATTTAATGATTTTTACCCTTTTTTTAATATTATGAAGTAACAATCAGGCATTAACCCCACCTGATGTGAAGTGATGACTGCAGCCTACAGCTGTGTAAAGGACCGTTATAATAGGCCCAGTTATAATAGGTCGCTACTCCAGAAGGCTGAATTGATACACCTGGGTATGATATATGTATTGTAAAAATAATGTAATATTTAAATTTATTTTATACAACTAGGGTAGCAAACAAGAGAACGGGCCACCTGATGGTAAGCGGTTTACGTAGCCTATGGACGCGTTATTTTAATCGTTTATAGACGATGATAATGTTTAGTGACGATGTAGCCCAAGATGGTAAACGCTAAGCCTAGTGGGAAAACTGGCTCTCAAATGTAGCTGCCGGTACACATCTACGGGTGTTTGGCGACAGATTTTTAACTTGAGGGTGGTAGCTAGTCAGGCGGGCGTTATAAAAAGCCTTACCACTATGCTATGGTTTCATAATGATGTTTTCCTTCATATAAAGCTCAGGCTCATTGCAGAGATTCGAACTCACGTCGATCAACGCGATTTCCGTACACGGTACCACTGACCATAATTGCTTTTAACAACAGAGAACACTAGCTCGCTGCCGACCTAGAACCTTCCTTCTTCAATGAGCTCTAATAACCCTAATCATTGCCAGAACACAACACAAGGTTATTTGGTTGCTATCTTCTGTAGGGCATACGTATTAGATATGTAAGTATATGAGTAGTATAACGACAGTGTTATACGTCATCATCTTTGTACTCGTATTCAATTTACATAGTCACAAATGTAAACTTAATAGTTAAATAGTTTATGTAAGAAATAAACAAGAGTTTGATTTTTTATATAAAATATCTACTTATATCTAAATACCTTTAGGAAAACTTTTGTTTATATCTAACTAGCTTTGCTCGCGGGTCCGCTCGCGTGGATTACAGAATGCCGTCGGTAGGGCGCACGCACGAATTGTGCTGCCCCCGCTCAAAAGACGAAAAACAAAATATTGTAGGTAATCCTTAGAAGATAGATATATGCTATGGCTGACTTTTTTGTAGGTGTTTTTAGGATATATAATTATGTAGAACATATCTCGTATGGTTTAATCAGTATAAACCGTTTAAGCGCCCCAAATGCGACATTTTTTCCGAATTGATTCACCATTATTTTTTATGTTACTTTATCTTACAAAATATATCCTATAACCTGGCCAGAAAACATAGCTTTGAATTAAAATAAAATAAAATGTTATTCGGATAACTGGTTTTTGCGTGAAAAGAACATAAACGGACAGAGAGACGTTGAGTTTTATAATATGTATAGACTATATTGAATTCGAGAGGTGGTAGTCTTTATTATTAATGACAAATATGCATTCAGAATGTCACAATTTAGCTTTGAATAATATAGCAGAAAATATAAAATTGTATTGTTCCTTTAATGTCTACATATACATTTTCACTGCGATTGTATAATTTAGGTATTCAAAGATTGACCTCTTGTACATATTGTATAAGATGCGTGTTTTGCTGCAACCTAAACTTAAGATTTGGAAGAATTGTATACTTAAGCAATATTTATTCAAATATTTTTAATTAAAAAATAATAATACAGACCTTTACCTTCATGTATTAAGAGCCAATTTTGCTTGAAACACTTATAAAGACCGAACACGAATGAAAGTTTAAATGACAATAAATCCGAATACGTAAAAAATATTAACCTAAAATGTTTTTATATGAATGTTTTAGGTAACTATACCTACATATTTTTTATTGATTTATATAATATTCTACTAATGTCATACTGAACTATACTACATCATTTTTTTTTTCAATTAATTGATAACTTATGTTCTTGTCACATTAAACAGCGTATTTTCCGTTCACAAATACGGATATACTCTGTAACTATTCTAATAGTAGCTTTAGGCATATTCAATTCGAGCACAGAATAATCCGGCTTAACAGAATGGCCTTATGCAACAATCCGCCGGATACTGAAAATAAAACACCGACAATGTTCACAACTTTGTAGGGTTATATTGAGGAAATGATATTTCAGTTATCGCACTCGTTTATAACTAGTAACGTGAATTGTTTTATCATGTATCTAAAATCAATTAAATTGTTATAAATATCACTCTCTACGTAATGATAAAATATATGTATATCCATAGATTATATTGATCACTAAATGGGAAGTATTAATTAACTGTGTGTTTAAGTTAATTCTGCTTCTTATTTAATGTCATCATGTGTTACACAATTGTGATATCATCAATGTCCCGTGTGTTAGATTTTAATGTTTATTGTATATTTATAGGTTAGTTCTTAAGAAATAAAATAGAAATAATACAACGTAATTGATAATATTTTTATATTCAATATCTTAAATGACTCTACAGCCAGTTAAGCAGGCACTTTCCCTTAGAAAAGAACTGGCAAGAAACTCTAAGGTTGCTCTTTTAAACAAATCTCTTTACAATAACAATTATTACACAAATAATACAATATTTCAACCAAGAACTATCAGAAGAACATTACAAAATAATATAAATATTTAGCTTTGGTATATCAGCATATATATCATATATCATAAAAAAAAAAATTACACACCCGCAATATTTTATATGACCTATTTATCAAACGCACACAATGGGATATAAAAAGCACATGACAGATGTAGATCCTGCCAAAAACTTCATTTATATTGTTATTTATTGATTTAAAATGTTTTGCTACAGACTTTCATTTCAACCATGGTTGTACTACGATGTTTTTCTTCGCAGACTGCTCCGAGGTATTTTACGACTCGAATTTGGAACCCACGCCAGTTCATATCCACTGACTCATCATCGCTATAGTAATCATCACCAAGATATTATTAAAATGTAAAAGTAATTCATAATAACCATGTACCTATAATAATTATTGTATTATATTATCGTTGTAAAATTTACAAATTCACGAAAAAATGTCACGTGACCCAATGTCACAATAAAATTATTCCAATCACTTTCGTGCGCCCAAAGATTTATCTACAGTCTGCACAGTGATTGTAACAGGTCCGTTTATTACCATAAACTCGAATGACCTTACTATACATATTTAGTATATATTGCTATTATGTAAGCGCAGTGGATATTCCATACCGTTTGGAATGGATTTTACGACCGAGTCTTACTACACTAGGCCAAAAGTTTTCTTACGTTCGCTTCATGTTCCATTATTTCCTTACCCTTTCAGGTTTTTTAATTTTATTTAAAGCGAATACGTGTTTTATTTTAACGATTAGGGTAATATAATGAAATATATAGTTCATGTGTCATAATGGCTTTTGTTTTTAGGTTAATCTACACTAGTTAACCGAACAATTTTATTGGCAACTGAATTTTAAAACGTGAATTTGTTATACCTTACATTGGTGAAATTGCATAGATAGGTAGAAAACATATTTAATAAAAAAAAACCTGTGATATAATAATATATTACATATTATAAAAATCAACGTCTCTTTGGGGGTTTTTGGTGGGATCTTGAGCTGCTATGTTGTGGTTTTAATTTTTAATTAATTATCTCAGGTCCTATGACCCTATATTATGTAGAGATTAGCTCAGATTTATCTCCATACGATTTTTATTTTATTTATCACGGTAAAAAAATGCTTCGTGAACAAAAATATAATACTGCAGAAGAGGTTGTTGAAGAATTTCTGCGGTTATTTTTCGACCACTCGCAACATACTTTTTTCAATGGTCCGAATACATAAGTGCATTGGGGTTGGAGTGGAATATTTTGAAAAACTATAAATAAACTGTATCATATTCTAACTACCTATTTTTCATTTCACTAACCATTTTTGGAACAGCCCACGTATATTTAGATATCGTAAAAAAAAACGGTTTTTATGAAATTTTATACAATATATGTCATTTCTCAATTGACAAACTATGTTATATGAATTGTCAATAATATGAATACAAATATTATTACGGGTGATCATAACTACTCCGTAATAAACGCATCCGAAGCCGGGGGCGCACCGTTAGTTATGTTTATTCTCTTTAGAGTATGGATCGATCGTCACTTGTTTGCAATTTACACAATAACACATACACATACAGATAAATACATTTTACAACAAATAAAATTAATATTCACAATCCTTCTGTAAATATGACAATGTTGAATTTAAAAAAGAAAGCTGTTTATTGTCTACACATGATAATAGCGATCACTCATATTCATACCTTAACAATGTTTATTATTTAAACTAATTATAATAACAAGTACCTAGGTATAATGACACTGCGTTTTCACATAAAACTGAAACTACTGACAATGGGTGTTTATGACTTTAATGTCTACTTTCATCTATAACAATTATAATACAGATTGTCAGTTTGTAAAAATTAATTATTTCAATAGTATATTATGTGTTGTGTGAATTTCTCACGTAATTTAAGTATTCCTCCGTTCTGATATACATCAAACTTCATGACACGACACTGGCAGAATTGCGGAATAATACCACAGCGGCCATAGACAAACAAAAAAAAGTACACCTTTACAAAATGCAGAAGAGATATAAAGAAAAGTAATCTGCCTTTATTATGTTAAAAGCTTTCTTCGATTTGATTTTTAGATATTAAACAGAATGAGTGTGTATTAAAAAAAATTTCAAATAAAGGCAATTAATTAAAATTGTACTATATTTGCCGAAATACAATCAATGAGAATTATATTAAATATTAATGTGAGACAATAATTCGAATTATTTTGAACCAATTATATCGATTACAAAGATCCTACTTAGGTAATATCACAGAGTAACTAAAACTATCGACTACTTTTTGTCGCAAAAATAAACATGAAAGGAAACATGAAATAGGCGATGAAAGCTTTTATGGAGAACCCATCACTTCTTAAATTAGGGATAAGATAATTTATGTTTATGTTTATGGTAAGTAATAAAGAATGTTTGGTGTGTTTGTGATTTCAATTATTAATACGCGGCGATTCGATAATTGGACTAGAAACACCATACACAGTGATAAATCCATCCTTTTTTTTTTGTTTGTCGCGTTACATGTTCAGTCCTTTTGTATGGTTAAGAGAGGTAGGGCACAGAGAAATTTCTTTGTAGATTTCTCTCTACTCGGATCAGTCCTTCTGGTGGAATGCCTCCACCCTACAGAATACTGCAGCCAAATAACCTTGTGTTGTGTTCCTGCTTTGAGTAGGGTTTTTGAAGCTCTATGGGTTTGAGGATTCACAACTGGTAACGCGCTAGTGATATCTATGGTGTTACCAGCGTCTGTAGGTACGGTAGCCGCCTACCATCAGGCGGGCCGTCTGCTTGTTTGCACCCTTTGTAGTATAAAAAATGCAGTAATAAAGCGGGGTGGTAGGAGTCGCGATGACCATACACGTAGCGTTAATTTGTAAAGCCCAATTAGCTGTGATAATTTTCCTTTCAACTTCATTATATATACTACTGACGTGTTATTTTATTACATATTCCATAACAACCATTTAGCTGGCAGGGGAAAGGGATACTTGACTCTAACAAAAATTAGAACTTTAAGGCTTAATATTTCGTAAACGGATCCCTGAATCGAAAAAATGGCTTTCACACACCCATATTTTTGGACGACAACCGAAATCATTGGATAAACGAGAAAAAATAATAATCCCCACTTTACGTGTAGGTGCCCTAAAATTATTATTTTTTAAGTTTTTATTTTAACACTGTCGTCGTGATTAATATATAATACCCATACCGTTTGCGCCAAAACGTGTATTCGATACTCTCATAATCGGGTACCCGATTGATCCCTAGAATAATGGCATACTCTTTTCTTCGTCCTTGAGGCAACTCTAATTGCCTTGGACCCCCACTACCCCTTGCGGGGGTGAAAGTCATTGCACGTGTGTGTTATCGCACCGTCCGCACCGCGAGCATCTCTGCTGTGGAGATGAAGAAAGTATAAAGTATAGGTGCCTCAAACCAAGTGTACCATCGTGTGATTGATCCTGCGCAAGAGCTCTTCAAACGGAAGAAGAAGCCGGAGTTCCAGGAGAGTGGTTTTACTCTATTATGAGAGATATCGAAACACAACCCGCACGTCATATTTTATATCACAAATCAGAGAACGTGCCGCAATAAGAAATACAGTCCACTAAACGCCCGCGCCCCCACACATACCAAATTACAATTTTCTAGTACTAAGAATTTCTGAGCTAAGCCGCTGCCAGACAGACGGATATAACGAAACTATAATGTTTCCTTATTGACTTCGAAACCCTAAAAATTACAGTAATGACACAAACACCGAAGGAAATAAAAAAAAGCTAAAACATTTTTTGCTAATAAGCGATATTAAAGGAATGTAAGTGGAAGAATTATCTCCTTCACATATTTTATTTATATTTTGTGGAATATAAAAACATTTAATTTTCCGAAGAGGAAGTAGCTATATGAAACCCGATCAGTATTACTACACATTTTTAAAGAATTTATATGTCCCAAGTATCACAACGTTACGTGTAACGTATTCAATTTCTTGAAACATTATTACTATATGAGAACAGTACTACAAAAAGGAATGTTGTTTTATTCTAAAATTGGTCACAATAATTTCATTGTACATAAAGATCTTCGGATAATAAGTTCAAATTGTTTTTTAAGTAAAAGCATAGCGCTTTAATTGAAAATTCATGACGTAATGTGAAAGTGTTACTATCAGTACCAACTATTGTACGACCTCTGAAAACTACCTGCTACCATATTTTTAAGAGGTCGTTCCTTAATGGTGATATCTTGGGATTATTTTTCTGATGAATGTTTACATAACAAAATTTTGTAGCTTAAAAGAAGTATTTTTTCATGTATAAAATACACTAAAAGCTTCCTACATTACAATCGACGTTCATTTATGGTCAGTTTTAAATTACTATTGTTATACAATTTTTTAATGGGAAATAAAGGAAGTCAATAATCACGTATCTGTCTACATAGTAAATATGAGAAAAGACCTTCACCTTTGTAATATAATCACTAGGAAACTAAATCGAAGCATTTCAAATATATATTAGTCTAGTAGCTGTGCCCCTCGGTTTTTAACCCGTGTTAAATTTGTTCGACAGTCTCCACATCGTCGCGCGCCGTCGCAAACGCAACCGTATTTTTTTATACTACAAAGGTGGCAAACAAGTATATGACCCTCCTGATGGTAAGCGGCTACTGTTGCCTATTAACGTTTTTAATAGTTTCACTAGCGCGTTTCCAATCTTGAACCCCCCTACTCCAAGGAGCTCTAGAAACCGTACTCACCACTGAAACACAACTCATGGTTATTTGGCAGCGATCTTTTGTAGGGTTGAAGTATTCCACCTTATAAGTACACTTATAAGTAAAGAGACAAGCCCAGTAAAGCTGTAAAAGCCGTAAAGGCTCCAGGGCCCCTAAGGCTAACAGTATAGTCAGTTCGAAAAAAAAAAAAAAAAAGTAATGAGAATTCTCCAAAGAAATTTTTCTATACCTTTTTTATCGTTATATGTTTAGCGTTGTGGCTACAATCTCACCTGATCTTAAGTGACGATGTGGCGCTAAGCCTAGTGGGACGACTGGCTCTCAAGTGTAGCTGCCGGAATATACCTATTGGTGCTTGGTGACAGATTTTCAACTTGAGAGTGGTAGCTAGCCAGGCGGGCTTTAGAAAAAGCCCTATCACCATGCTATGTTTTCATCCCGATGTTTTCCTTCACCGTAAGCTCAGGCTCATTGCAGGGATTCGAACTCCCGTCCATCGACGCGATGCACGTACACGCTACCACTGAGTCTTCATTGCCCTACCTCTGTTATAGCCTATCGTTGGTCTCACTTCCCATACTTGCCTACAGCTTTCTAGATTGCTTGACGTTCACGGTTACTGCTCCGCTCCACAACTTAGACTTTTTATAGTTTCTCGGCACATTGACTGTACTGTCCCTGATGGTAAGCACAGTACAATCCAAGTACAACAGCGACCACAGAGAGATCGAAATCCATCGGCTGCCGCCGCTGTCATGCCGGCCTGCATAAATATATTTTCATGTTACGCTTAGAAGGATCCGATGTCTTAAGAAGGAGGGAACACATTCACCGGGAGATGGTTCCACAGTTTAACGGTACGACAAAGATAAAACATAGAGAACTTTTTAGTTCGTGCCGAGATGGAGGTTATCGTAAAACTGTGATTCCGAAGCCCAGCGCGTGTGGTTCTGTTGTGGAAAGGAGAGGAGGGAATTAGATTGAACAAGAAGTTATATAGCCTTCATCAATTAACAGGCAAACGCAATGAGAATTTATCAAATTTGACTAGTACTTTCAGAGATAAACACGTTCAAACAAACAAACAAACAATTTCTTGAGCTTTGTAATATTATAGTATAGATTAATAATTGCTCAAATATTACTTTAGAGTTGTAAAACTAGTATTCGTATTTCTAAATAATAATGTTTTTATAGAACCGCTCAGTAAAGCTTTCAATAACAAGTAGCCAATACTGGGTGGTAGTTGCGTCCGACTCGTCCGACCACCACACTCCAGGGGCCCAAGTCTGCTATTTCACATTATATCGACACTCTACTGATTAATTATCGAAATTGTACCACATTTGGTATTCTCCTAGGATTTCATTACTGTCTTGATAGAATCTCTATAGTGTTTTGATGGTGTGTCAGTGGGATGGCAATATCTATACGTCGTTGGTGTTGCCTATTCAAAATCAACCATGGATTCAATGTTGCTAATCGATACTACCATTAGTTGACAATACTTGTTAGTGCTATTTTTCTCTGTTAAATTTGTCATCATCTCGATTGTATACGTCTCGACTGTCACCGTCTCTACTGTCGCCATCTCGACTATCGTCATTTCGACTGTCGCCATCTCGACTGACGCCGTCTCGACTGTCACCATCTCGACTGTAGCCATCTCGACTATGGCCATTTCGACTGTAGCCATCTCGATTGTCATCACTTCAAATGATCGACATTTTATAGATTCGATGACGTTGATAACGAAATTGTATATAATTTTGATATTATTTTTATGAAACGTGTAATCAATCGTACTAGAAAAGCTATTGTTGTTCAATGGCTACTCAATAATCAAAACACCATAGAAGTACGACTGATAAAGCTGTCAAACATCTAAGAGAATGCCATTTTACCTACTATCGAGTTGCTATCGAAATATCATTGAGACGCGATTGTAGAGCAGAATCCCCAATTAGTCAGTAGTTTTCCGATAGAATGGTAAACAAATAGGAGAGTACCAAATGGACCAAATGTCTATTGAGATACTATTTTGTTAGCAGACTTAGCCCCTGGTGTAACACTAACCATAGCGACATGCTTAGGCGTGTTGGTTTCTGATATCAACTGCTATATATCCAATGAATAAGCGAAGTGGTAGGGATTTGTGCCCGACTCGGTCGCGACCATCATGCACGTGTCTCTATTTTCGGGATTTTATTATATATCCAGTCGCCAAGGCAAACGATCTCTCGGTGGTCGCCGATATTTTTGGATTGTACTGTGCTTACAAACAGACACAATACATTCACTTTGCAGCACTAATATAAAAAGGAAAAACAGCAAATATCCGAAAAACCTTAAAATAAAAAATATAAATTATGAACTGGTTCAAGCAAAACTAATCTTTTATTTTTAGCCTAATACAGTTCGTCATCATCATCATCATTTCAGCCGAAAGACGTCCACTGCTGGACATAGGCCTCTCCCAAAGATCGCCACAACGACCGGTCTTGTGCTGCCCGCATCCAGCGGCTTCCCGCAACCTTTACCAGGTCGTCGGACCACCTTGTAGCGGGTCTGCCCACGCTCTAATACAGTTAGGTACTTTTAATGAACAATTTTATTATTTACACTTACAATATTGAAATGGTCTATCTATTTTAAATAATGTCTTATTGTATAATGATACTCACAAATTATGAAGAGAAATGTGAGAATATAGACCATTGTTAGACTAAGTTACACGAGCAGACTGCATTGGGAATGAAATGACATGTATAATTGTTCGTGTTCGTATGGAAGAGCATGCAATTATGGTATTATTTAGATGCTTTTCTGGTTGGTCACTTGAAACGTGTGAGTAGTAAAATAATGAATTGAATGAGAAACGAGAAACGAGAACTATGTGGGTCAAATGGAAAATGTAATTGTCGTATAAGTACGAAGCACTTTATATCGTCACGGTTGCATGACGGGACTAAAGAATGTGAAGGTAGCGAAAGAGGTTTTGAAAAAAGTAGTCCTACCCTCGAATATAGTGTGATTATAGATATATTATAATTATTTAGCGCACTTGCACAATACGTCAATAAGAAAGCAGCAATATTCAATTAATTCTGCGTAATCAACCAGAAATATAAACTGGTGATAGATAGATTGATTTAGTCAAAGTATATTATCAACATGAACAACAATTTATTGGTAAAATATTTTGAAGTGAAGTCATTAAAGCTTAGTTTGTAGCACGCTTGAACAATGTGTCAAAAGCTACTGAAAAGTAGTATTATTATAGCGTGACGCAAAATAGATAGATTCAGTCAATGTATAATGAACCGTGATCAATAATATATCAACTATTATGATTTAGTTGTATCACGCTTGGACAATCAATTATTATAGGTCAAAACACAATCATACGACGTGAGCGATTGAATTGTAGAACTGTGGTACTTAGTTGCATTTTTAATGTTCTGAAATCAAAAAGAGCCCTTATAGTTTCGGTATATTCGTCGGACTGTCCACGGCTTAGCTCAGAGACTTATTATACTCATAAATCTGTAATTTGGTACAGATAAACAAATTAATCACGCCGACAAAGTGGTACAATAACTTAATTAATTAAATTAAATTAAATTAATTAACCAATAAGAAGCCATAACTGGAATTAGATTTCACTCAGGACTCATCCCATTTAAAAGGTTCGCCTTATGATGCCTAAAGCTTCTTCTCCACGGTCTTGCGGACACATCGCCGATAAGCACCGCATTGTGTTGGAGTATGTTAAAAATGAAATTATTAGGTCTAAACTTAATGCCTCTGGTTTGTTCCACATCGATATACATAATTCTATGTTGGTCAACGCTATCTTCTTCTGCAAGAGAACTATTTTAAATTAAGTAATTGATAGTATTTAAATTTTATTGTAATTTACTTTTAAAGTTTATATTATATAGACAACATCACCGCTTATGAGACTAATCATAAAATAGAGAGAAAAATCTACATTATAAATAACGCCTATATAACGATCTCTTATGCAATATTGCATGCTTCTAGACCCAATAGTTTAAGCGATGCATTATCCATCGGCAAACCTTCAGAATTTTATTATATACATTTTATATTTGAGTCATTACTTAGCGTATTCTAAATTGCGGCTATCAGTAATAATTTTCAATTTATAAAAGTTATTATAAAGCATTTATTGCAAGGAAGTAATAATAAATTATTGGTATGAGAAAAAATAATAAGTGTACTTACTGCATAAACTGCAATAATAATTTCTATAGCAACTGTAATTGATATTAAAAATTATAATTATTTATAATATAGATATTCATGATCCGTTTTCGTCTTATTCGGTTCATAATTGATAATATAAAAAAACATGCATTATTGCTCCTGAAGAGATAATAGGTTCATGTAATAGTTATCGTGAATGTATTGTTTTTAGTATTCCTTGTTTTTAGTATTGTTTTAGTGTTCGTGAATGATTTCCAGCCAGTGCGTCGAATACAACATTTAGTGAACCGGCTGGATGACGCTTAGAGCGTTCATAGAATACAGAGCCTGTGACAATTTTTTTTAATGAAATTTTAAGTTCACACTCGTCGTCCGCTGTTTATATTCGTATCTGTGTACGTGCGCTCGTGCTTTTACTCATCGCAAGAAACCTAAAACACTTGCCACTCCCTTCGGTCGTTCCTCACTATCTACTTACTTATTTAAAACTATAGTATCCCCTTTATGTAAGAATATTGTTTATAACATTTTACTGTAAATTTAGTCTCGACTAAGCAAATTTCTAAACGTTACCGTAAAAGTCATTTACCTAAGCTGTTTCATTTATGGCTGAAAAGGCCATCAAAGGTTCAAGCCACTGATTGAACAGCGCCGCTTGGTAAAAAAAGGCGAAATTTATAATTTCATCAAAATCGCTAGAGTCGTTTCCGAGAAGCCAATTTTGCATGTATATACCAACTAGCTACGCGTATACCTCCAAATAAAACAGGCTCTAATGAGGCACTTATGAAATTCAGCTTTTACAAATTTACTAAACGCCTTTTAATTTTTATTAAGTGTTAAACTACATTACACAGGTTGTTTAGTTAAATTTCATTTGAAATGAACAGTAATTCGCTAATTTTATCGTTCAGATATCATTATGTTATTATTTATATGGCAAAATTGGGCGTTTGCCAATAGACAAAGACAACTCGTTCTGTCGAATCACGACTCAACAACAACTCTTGAGCTACACTCACGTAAAATACTCTACAAAAGTGCTTTACAATGAAACCAGGTCTGCATTTAGTATATTATTTAATTTTACTATTATCTTCATTTTAAAAATCATACACATAAAGACATTTTTTTATAATGGTACTATTTTCGATAGCTACCGAGGAATTGAAATATACTTCTCATGAGAAAAATCGAAACACCTTGCAAGTTTATGTTTTGTAAGGATTACCAGAAAAATGTGTATATTTAGGAATATATGTCAAATGTCGTTTAATAGTGAATAATATGAGGTTTTCAAATCCTAATATTAATGTTCTAAAATCAAAATATATTTTCATAGGTTTCGTATTTTGTTTAACAAGTCATTTTTACCCTGTATGAAGGAAATTGATAAAACAACACACGTAAATGAAAAAAAAACTAAGAAACGTTTATGTAATAACTTGTATTCCCTCCCCGCGCTCTTATTACTGCTTCCATACGGTTCTTCATCGATCGGATGAGAGTCACGATCAAAAGTTGTGGCATTCCATTCCATTCCTCTTGGATTGCATTTTGCACCTGGCTAAGTGTTTCTGGGGCAGGATCTCTTGCACAAATTCGTCTCTTTAATTCATCCCATAGATGTTCAATCGGATTCATGTCCGGGTTTCTTGCTAGTCATTCCATAATGGAGATACCGACTTCGGTAACAAAATCTCGTACAATGCACGCGGTGTGAGCCCTAGCATTGTCGTGCATGAATATGAAAACGTTGCCAATAAAATGTGCATAAGGCATCACGAGAGGCTCAAGACACTGTTCGATGTACCGATGACGGTTTAGTGCAGGCAGACGTTGCTCAGACACAAAGACAAGCTCTGTTTTACCGTCGGCACTGATTCCTCCCCAAACCGTCCACGAACCGCCTCCATAACTGACCTTGTGCTGCATGCATTGTGCAAAGTTATCTCCATCTCTTCTGTAGACTTTGTTCCTTCCGTCGTTACCATACAGCATAATTTTACAGTCATCAGAAAAAAGGACTTTGTTCCACTGGAGGTATGACCAATTTAGGTGCTCACGTGAAAAGTTAAGGCGCGCTCTTCGATGGTCTGCAGTTAATTCCAGCCAATTTGCTGGCTTGTGCGGTACCAATTCGCGTTCTTTAAACCTTCTTCTAATTGCAAAGTAACTTACAGCCACCCTACGTACAAGATGAAGCTGCTGCTGCAGTTGAAAAACATTAAGGCGTCGATTTCATAAAAATAACAGAATAATCCTGCGATGGGTCCCGGAGCATGCAGGAATCCCAGGCGATGAGTCTGCGGATGAGCTTGCAAGAGCTGGAGCTTTGAAAAAATAGATTGGTCCTGAACCATTCTATGGTATTACAAAAAGCCTTGCTCAGTTGACCTTAAAGAATCATTACAACCTAGAGGCTATAAAGTTCTGGTATAATCTGCCAGGTCAACATCATTCCAAAGTGTTTATCGGGGCGTTTAACCAGTGTAGAACTTGTGAGGCTCCGATGAGCCTGAGTTCTGAGGGTCAGAAGGAATCAGCTACGAATTTTAGTGCAGGCATTAACTGGCATTAACATTTCTAAATAAACATATGTAATCTTTCGGTGCCTAGGGATTGCAGATTCAGTGAAAATGCAGACGAAACGCCAAAGCACCTGTTGTATGAATGTAACCTACTAAAATCTAAACCCAACCGGATTATGGGTAAGCACGTGCTGCTTCCGGCAAAAGGTTCATTTGCTTAAAGAAAGTGAAAGATCTATTTTAAAATTATCAGTTCAGAAATTCATTTACTATGTCCAGTAGCTTACGAAGTTGCTTTGGATTTGGCAACTTGGTCTTGTCTTCGAATAGAGCAGATAACGCACGAACAAAAAATAAGCTTAAATAAAAAATATTTAAATTAAATACGTTCGTATAATTAATATTCATGCTTATTATTTAACTACTTATTTTGATATCGTTTTATAGAAATAAGTAATTGCCTTTTAGTAACGCTATAATATATTATCATCCTTATTTTTTGTAAAGTATTATCACATAATATACACTTAAACAGATAAAAATTTATTATTTTATCATTTTCTTATTTCTTTCTAAGATTTGTGTTAAATACTTAATGATTCAATTCAGATTTCAAGATAGTGAAATGATTAATTTTCAAATTCTTACTTCATTCCCGACCTGCATCCTATAGTATTGACAGCAGTAACAATACCATTTCGGCCTGATAAAGTACAAGGAACACGATATTTACAAATGTCAAAGCTTGACCTCAAAATTGACCTCTGAATAAGATTATAGAGTAAAACGCTAGGAGGCCGGTATTATAATGGAAACCCATATACAGCCATTGTTTCCACTACTGCATAATCGTATTATTTTATATATTATAAAACAAAGTCCTCGTCGCGTCCGTCATGTATGAACGCGATTAACACTACCAAACGGATTTTCATACGGGTTTTATCTATAGACGGAGTGATTCATGAGGAATGTTTAGGTGTATAATCCCTTTTTTTTTAATTGACTGAAATATGACAAATTGTTGAAGATGTCAGAAAAAATTATACCCACCGGGAACTTTGCTGGCGTGTGTAAACCAATATTTGTATGTATTACTCTGCTACCCTTGCGAGGTCGGGGCGAATTGCTAGTTCATAATAAATAAACCTTAATCTCATGGACACCTAACTTAATTAAAGCTTAAAAATGATTAAATTCTTTACAGTTTATGGAGAGATCCACCTAAATCATATATTTTGTATATTTTTTATTCCCTTAACAAAATAAATAAATATGTTAATATATTTCCATAAACAAATAATATTGTATTGTTTGTTGTTTTTTTTTTTTTATAAGTTTAGCGTTGGTTCACCGTCTCACCTAATATTAAGTGACAACAAAAACCAAGATTGTAACAAGCCTTTTAAGGTTACTAGCTCTCAAATTTTGCTGCCGGAAAACACCTATACGTGATCGCTACAGATTTTCAACTAGATAGTGGGTTCTAGCCAGGCGATCATTAGAAAATACCCTATTACCATGTTATGACTAAATCATGATGTTTTTCTTCACCGAAAAGCTCAGCCTTATTACAGGGATTCGAACTAATCCCGTCGTTCGACGCGGTGTCCGTACTCACTACATTCGAATTGAAAACCTCCTCCTTTATTTTAAAGTCATCGGTTAAAAATGGAGAAAAATCAACTACGGTTACGAGTCTTGTTTTAATATAATGTGAAAATATTGAAAAGGACATATTTTTGATTTCGACAGCTGTTCAATATTTAATTTAGTTTTTGCAGTTTCATAATAAAGGGAATATGTAAAGCGATTTAAAGAGATATCGTAAAATTGACCAACATCTTATTTATTTAAAGAATAGCCTTACACCAAATTTGTATTATATACATTAATTTTCAAATGCGAGACCTTCAAGCCGTGCTGACATGCACGAGGAACTGACGCGGACGTCGGCACGCTATAATTTCCACAGCAATAGTTTACCCGCACACAATCTGTCATGTTAAGGTCACGATTAAATCACTTCTCTGGCTAATCATTTGGTGAAACTAAATTGTTGAGTATAAAGGTACGGTCATATTGATAGTGTGGAATGTACAGAATGAGACATCAAGAATGTTTTAATATAAATTAAGAGATATGAGATATGATGAATGTACTACATAATTGTAGATCTAAAACAGACCTACAAAAAAGTCAGCGTAGCATAGGTATATCTTCTAAGAATCACCAAGTATTTTAGTCTTAAAAATAAACGGTGGACGAACGCCGCGCCGCTGTGGCTGGGAGCGACCGAGCGAGGGCAGCACGCTCCACGCGAGCGAGCGTAAGCACAGTTAGTCTTACATAAGACAAAAAATTATGTTTTCATAACAATATTTGTAATTTAAATTAATAATACTATTTTTCTAATTTCTTTCATATCTCTTACAAGAAATAAATCCCCTAATAATAATTAGCTTAACTGTGCATAAAATTGACAAAAAAAACCTTTTAAATACAATATTGTAATATCTAACAAAAGATTATTTATTATCTTTTCAATTTATGATTTGGGTGGATTTGCGTATACTGGAAGTTTAAAATCATTGAAATTTTTACGGTAAACTTGCTCAAATACCCACTAAAATCAAAATTGATGAGATGAATAAATACACATCTATTTCTTAAATGTTTGCAAATATTAATGTCTATCGACCAGCTGAAGTAACTGAAATAAAATTTTATGATTGTCATTGTTGAGTTTATTTCCTGTCGGCAGATATTTGATTTTATCTTTACGAATGTCGAATACGCTATTTGCAAGCTTATTTTATTGGTCAGTTCGATAACTTGTTTTTTATTATTATTTAAAAAGTATTTTAAATTATATCTCTATGTATCTATTTTTATGTATATATAATAGGTTTAGCATTTGACGACAATCTCATGTTGTAAGGGGGTTTAAGTTCGGCAACGCGCTAGTGATATCTTTGGTGTTACAGGCGTCCATAGACTACGGTAACCGCTTACCATTAGGAGAGTCGTATGCTTGTTTGCCACCTTAGTTGTATAATAAAAAAGTTAACTGACGCTTTCTCCGAAGATGAGAAAACGCTAAGCCTAGAGGGGAACTGGCTTTTAAGTAAAGTTGTCAGTTTACACCAATCTAATACTAAAATGGTGTTACTATTTTAAAACGTAACACATTGTATTTGTTTAATACCTATTGTTTGTATTAATTTTCAAATTAAAAAATCACTCTCTTAAAGAAGATTGTATAAGTTGTACAAAATTGGTTTGATAGGTAAGACGATGACTTAATAGTCAAAGAGGTAGTAAGAAGTTCAGCTGCTCTCTACTAAAAAAGTCCTGCAGTACATTAAGGCTTTAGAATTAGATGGAGAGCTTTAGCAAGTCGGGCGATCACAATATATCTAATTGGTCGCAGTGATAAAGGACTGCATTAGCCTGCTTAGCCCCCTTTTAGAATAATAATAGTTAAATATTTTCCATAAGAGTATTAGGAATATATTTGGATATGTGGTCTATGCTATCCCAGTATTATTTTATTCGTGTTTTATAGAATCCCAAGAGATTAATTTAATTTAACATTATATTGATAACAAACATTGTACCTTTATTCAATATATTTCGTTGCAAATATAATTAAATATTAAGGTCTTGAGAGTTGAGATCATGCTGGATCATTTATCGGTGAATGATTTACTTGTTATAAATTAGGCCATCATGGCATAGCGTCATTAAATCTAGTGAAATTACAAATAGGTGTGTTCCGGCAGCTGCACTTGAGAGCCAGTTTTCCACTAGGCTTAGCGTGCTACGATCTTGGGCCACATCGGCACTTAAGATCAGCTGAGTTGTGGCCACAACGCAAAACCAATAACGATAAAAACAATGTTCTATTAAAATAAAAACCTACGTGTTTTTTTAATAATTAATAATCGTTCGTTTAGACGTCTTTATAGCATCACAGAACTTTAATAATAGCTGATTATTTCTTATAAGATCCTTAAATATTTGACCAATAAATATTTCTTAAATGGTTTCAAAAATAATGTAGGCACACGGCACCTTGTGTCAATATGAACTACCGTCGTAGGTGACCGTCATTACTCTTTGTTCTCTATTGTTTTATATCATGCAATTTACAGAATCGTCAATTTGTTTTATTATTGCGCCGGTAACCTTAACAAAATTAAGTGCACGACATTTAACTCCGTGTCTAAGGAATACGTTTCCATTACACGATGAAATGATTCACGAAAAAATTTAAATGATAAAACATAATAATTAGTGACCGTGACGTTTATAAACATAAGTTAACCGTGATATTAAAATTTGGTTCCATTGGTAGAATATTAATATGATAGACTTCGCCAAATAATGTGATGTATGAAGAACGAATATAAGAAAAAAACCTCAAGAAAAAAAAACTGAAAGATGCCAATATTTTAATTTTTACTTAAAAAGATATAAAGTATACCATGGTATATGTTTAAAGCATAGTAGTATTATCTAATATGTAATCTAATATATATTATAAATAAGATGTTTGAATGTTTGTCCACCAATCACACTCAAACGGCTTAACGGATTCTAATGAAAGTCATAAAAGTTGATTATTTCGTGGAATAGGACATGGAATACTTGTTTGTAATAGTATAGAAGAGAGAAAAGCGCCTAGCGAAGTTACCCACCAACCAGTTAAAAGTTCGTTTGAATCTTTGTCCATCACTTAAATTTAGCGTAGAGGTCGATTATGTCGCAGAATTACATAGGATTCATGTTATATATAAAAAATTTCATCCCGCAAAGCTGCACCAGCTAAGAGCTTATAAATTTCATGTTATAAGGTCACACAGAGTGTGCTGTTACAGAATCATGAGTTTCAGATAAAGATTCAGTGCAGCTGTAAGAATACACTCATAAATTTTTGTAATGTGATTAAAACCCAAAGATAGTAGCTAACCTGGTAAACACTAGGAACCGTCTTATCAATATGCAATGGTTGTAACATTATATTTTCCTGCTTCCAAATCTCAGACTCATTACTTCTTTTAGAGCGCGAGCAGTACTAGAGCACCGCACAAATTAACCCACCATCGCGTAACTGCGAAGCCTTATGATTAATTAAAAATTAAATATTACTATACTGGCCTTTGACACATTACACTACTCGATAAAATTTAAGTATGAAGTTTTAAGTGCTTGGCAAAGAAGAGAAACAGCTGACAACCACATTTCGAGTACTAAAAATGATAATGAGCCATTTTCTTAATGTTAATTAAGTGTCGTTTTTTTAGTGTTTCTCCCAAACTTTAAGTTTCTCTTTATGCATAAGGGAGTCTGACGAGACAAAAAAAAAGACCTGGGACACCTGGGAAACGTGAAACATGTAAATAATGAAATGAAATATGAAAAAACAAACGATAAAAAATGCTCAGATTATATTTATAAAATATAATCTCAATATTATTTTATTTTTGTGAAATTATTTACAAAATTAAAATATTTATTATGTAATATGATATTATGTAAGTTAATGACATAGTAAGTTTAAATTTACTGATATTCACGAATAAGGTTAGCATAAGAAACCACGATGATATAATTATCTTAAGACGGAAGTGATGATTCGGAAAGAGTCGACCAGACGCGACGCTAGGCTAATGGCGCGTAGCGACGTTCTATCAGAACGCTTTACTCCCGTGCAAACGCTCCATTAAATATTTTATATTAAAAACGTATAACAATGAAAACAATCACACAGATCCGCGGCCAACCGTTCAAAACGCAAGATCAAATACCTAACAGCATAGTCATTTACCTTGACAACAACCTGGGGCAGAACGCGTTGGACACAGCGTCCACACCGGTTAACTGCATACCTACCTTGTCGATGATAATGACACCCTAAAGATCATACATTTCGCCCGTGACATTAATGACTGTTTTTAACTCAATACACACATAAGCTATGATGCAAAGTTTAATTGTGGTGAGTAAGATATTTTAGACCAGATATGTATTTAGAATATCTTTTTTTTATATACTAACATGCCACATGGGAGTTTTTCACGGGATCTTGAACTGCCATGTCGTGTTTTTTTTTTTATTTTTAGTTATTAACTTGGGTTTTTTGACACTATATTATGTAATATTTGTGACATTTTGCATGATATAGTTTGGTTATTGTGCATTCGTGAAGTGGATTGTAAATATTATAAACTGAAAACTGAAAATGCATTTTGAAATGTTACAAAAACTCCCTAGATAGTTCTAACAAGGGAACCACCATCTTGTTAGACCTACTTTGAATGTTTAAAAAATACTACAAAGACAAACAAATTGACACTGGCAAGTGCTTTTTGAGGCGCCAAATAATGAAGAAGAAGAAGAATGAAACATCGACGGCACTTCTCTTGATGGTATGTACAGTGCAATCCACAAATAAAGGCGACCACCAAGGGCTCGAAAGTCATCGCTGTTTGTCGCTGTCATGCCGGCCCTTAAACATCCTGGCAGCTGGGTGTACACTGACTGGATATATAAAAGAGAGTCACAGATATGTGTTTATCAACATGTGCCACCATGGTCAGATCCAGTCGAGTACAGGGTACCACCCCGCAAACCGGTTTTATGTCTATCAAAATTTTAAGTCGATAATTTCATAGAGGGATACTATACTAAACCTTTTTAAATCACTCATGAGTCCTAACGGTGTGCTTACGCAAACAAGGGAAAAACAGAAATGTTACAAACCTATAATGAAAATCACAGGTTTCTTTCTCATCAATGTTGCTGATGATGAAATGCCGGATTCTGTATAATAAGGGGTAAATTTGCCAATTAGTTTATCGTTTAATTAACTGATCCGCTAGTGTCTTATTGCAATCACTACCAGGTCAAGACCGGATCTAACGCTGTGGACTTTTTTACAAAGATACTAGCTTATAAAAACTTACCTGAAACTTAGTTGGAATGAATTTAATTTTCAAGGATATTATCGTCTATCGTTTGTTACAAGGCGATCTGAATTCATAGATACATACTAAACCAAAGCGTGATCAAGTGGTTTGAACAGTGCTCTATTTTTTTTTTAGACAAGCGTTATGTCAGATGAATGTGTTGTTGACGTTAGTAACATGGTAAACCTAAGAAGATTGCTCCTTACAGCAGATACTGGAATCTGGTGGATTTTCATCTTAAAAATGTCAGATGTATGGGGGTCAAATAACATCTTAAGACTTGAGACACACAAGCCAACCTCACCCGCACGTGGTGTACCCTGCTGAGTAATGAACGAATAAATGTCGATGGTAGGGTGGAATGGCTGTACAGCCAGACTGGGTCGCGACCATCATGCGTATGGTGAAAAGCGCGTCATAATGATTCGCTTGCGTGATTCATGTTTTGGGATCAGTTCTATATACGAAAGTCGGCATGACAGCGGCGACTAGTGACGGAGTTTTGATCTCTCGGTGGTCCCCATTATTTTTTTATTGTACTGTGCTTTCATCAAGCGCAATTACGTCACTTTGAAAATGACTAACCTATGAAGTTCTTGCTAAAAACTCCAGTAATTATCATAAAAATGTGACTATAGCTAAAGTTTCTTTTTTATTGTTTTTTTAAACATGCTAATCTCTGGAACTACTAGTCGGATTCTTTTTGTATATGATATCCAGATTCATAAGGAATAGTATAAGCTTATTACTTCATGCCACGACCTTAAGGGGCGGAGCAGTAACTATGAACATCAAGCAATCTGGAAAGCTATAGCTTTTCTTGCTATAGCTTGCCTATAGGCAAGTATAGGAAGTGGAACAACGATAGGGCTACACGGGCGCGTTGGCGGCGGCTTCGTAGAAAGTTTATCAAATAAAATTAACCCGGGTGAAACCGTGGACAATGTACCGTGCCGTCACTATTGTTTAAGTAGGCAGTTAAACAATAAAAATCAACATTTAATTGTCTTAATATCACAGATCTAGATTAAAAATATTATTCTTCAACAGGGTATGGGCCAGCCACCACAAACCCATTATCGCTTCATCATACATGTCCATCAATAACTGCTCACATTCATCGACTAGGTTCGCACCTGCTTGACCTTCGGTTATAACAATTCAAAATTCAACCATTGATTCAATCGAATAACTCACAAACATTATCAATTAGTAATTAATCGTTGTGAGCTTATAGTTACGTCGAGGTTAACTTTGACTTCTATGAAACGAATTGTTAACATTGATTACGAGTCAATAAATAATATACATGTGATTGATGATTGTTTTAGCTGTCTTTTTATTTTATACTAGTAGCCGACCATAAATCATGAAATTTTTAAGTTTGGAAGTTGTTAAGGTATTTTTGTCAAACAGTACACCAACATTGAAATCACACAAAATTCACAGCTCGAAGCTCATTCAGTCAATCTGACAATAATTATTTGTTGGCAACATTTTAAAATTCTTTGACGAAAATCTCTACTCTGTGCGACTGTTTAACTACAGACTATTTATTAATCATGTGTTTGATATTTACAGTATGAAATTAAAAAATAAAGGTTTTATATATATATATATGTGTAACATATATTGTAAATATATAAATTTTAGCTTTCTGTTCTCTCTCCATATAAACTATAACAATACCAAACATCATACTCACCACCGTACACACAGTATGCTTAAAATGGGGTACTAAGTTTTCTCTTCAGGTATTAATAGAAGATGTAACTCTAAATTTTACATAAGTTAAGTTTATTAAATTCTGTCTAATTGTTTTTGTCACTAAAACATTATTTTATTATATATTAAACAGTTAAAGTAATTAGAAATTGACGTCGTAAGTTTTTACAAAATTCTATCACTTATAACATTTATACAATAACGAAAGAATAAATTAATATCAACAATGAGTATCGGAGAACAAAAAACTTCCACGCAAAGAAAAAAAATCTACTTGGTAGCTTCTTCCAGCGTCTAGGTGGACTTGACTTTGGAATTGGGTCCAGAGAGAAATGAAAAAAATGTCATTTACCGGAATAAAAGTGTCCTGTTTGTTAATCCTGTGTGTTGAATTATCTGTAGGCCAAATTTTATTCACTTCCGTTCAGCCGTTTTTGTGTGATTTAGTAACAAACATCCAAACATACATAGGATATTTTCAGCATCATATAGCTAAGTGAAAACTTTGAGGATTGTGAAAAAACTGGCATTTACATTTAGTATTAATGTTAAATAATGATATATGCTAAGGAAAAGTAAACTCTAATAAGTATTTTTTTATCGTTAGGTACGTTTGCTTCAAAAATTAGTCGATCTGTCAATTACAGACAAACATGGGTAAACGAAATGGATATATAATGCACTAATTTCAAGTTATATCGGTTATTGACCTTACACTGATACACGATAATAGGTATTATTGAATCAAAAATGCTCGAAAAATTGGCATATGCCATCTATGAAAGTCAGAAGGTTAAATAGCAGGGTTCTGATTTCAACAATTGACTGCATTATATATACACGTGGACTACTTTCAGGTACATAGGTTCTGTAAGGGACTTTTTTTTTTATAGTTAGTCTAGACAAAGTTGACAGATTGCTAAATACATATGCATTTGTCTCTTCCCCTCCTCCCACAGTTCGAGGAAGGTATATATATGTATAGTTTAGATCGAATTACGGATAGGGAATTAGCTAGATCGCGACTTATTTGCAATCGCTGCAACTTGCTTTCATGGCTGAGTGCCTTAAGCGCTAGCCCCCAAGCCTGGGTGAAGTTGTAAAAGCAGTTTGATGCTTCAGGGCCCTTATGGCGATGGCGAAAATTGAGGAATATTTAGAATGTTATGAAGTTAATTGTAGGTATCATTTTGTTTTATCTCTTTCTAAAGGTATCTATAGTATTATAGTTTTCATTTTCAAATATTAATATATCTGAGCATTGAGTAACTTTTTTGTAACCATATTTTGTATCATTCCTAAAAACGAAATATTCTAAATGTATCTTCTCTGTCAAAAGACACTACAATATAGAAAGATAAGACGTTTTGAGTGTGGTAAAGCCACGCGAAATATTTCAGGGTTTCCTCCACGTTGCCTAACAGTTGTCTATGATCGCCGGAACAAACAGCACGCGAACTGGCGTGCCTTGGTCAACATTGCATTAGCAAATTAACCAAAATTAATCGTGAGAATGAATCCGTCGATTAAACAATTTCCTTAGGTAATAAAATACCTACTTGATATTTCATAAAAAAAATATATTTTTACACAAACAATACGTTATAAGAAATAAGTTTTTGGCGATAACTTTATAAATCACGTAGTGTTTTTATTTTGTTATTTTAATACGTTTTTATTAACTCGCTTTCTTGTCTATCTGTTTATGTGTTCGGTAAACGTTTTATAATCAACTTTAAATAAACTTCCCGATGAGCTAGATAGCAATACTTAGATAGATAGCAAACTTTTTTCATGTCCCTGTGTTAATCACATCAAGGTATTTCAAACAATTGCACAAAGTCGTACACACAACTAAAAACATAAAATAATTATTGAATAAACATTTTCATGAGCTCAAAAGCATAGAGCATAAAAATACCTACCAAAAGTTAGCAATAGCATATATATATATCTTCTAAGGATCACCCAAAATAATCATTTGTGAAGCACCACAATTCGCGCGGGCGCCGAGCGAAATCTGACTGGTAGTTCCAGAGATTAGCGCATTCACACAAACTAACAAAGAGAAAAAAAACAATATATTGAGCTTTATAATATTAGTATGGTTTCAAAACACCCTGAAGTAGGTACGTAAAAACCTTGTTTAGATTCTCTATGGCCAATTAACAACACGATATAACCATACTAGCTGTGCTTTCGACTTCGTTCGCGTGGAATTTCGTGTATGTAAAAGGGCGATGAAAAGAAAAACAGATATGTGTGATAGGTGTATGGAAATTCAACATTGGCCATTTAAGCATGTATTGTGCTTTGTCAATGTCTTGTTTTCCTGAGACGTAGCTTGATACTCACGGTTAGCAGTAAGCATTGCCTCACGCTCTTTACTACTTTGGATCGATCAATATTCTGCCATACGTTCATGTTGTGAGTTTAAACTAATACCTCTTTCCCTACAGACATTTGGGGTGCTTAATTTTGTTTCCTAGTATCTTGTCCAGTAGCAAGTCTCAATTGAAGATATTCCCCAGTTTCCAATGAACGAACACATCACACTCGTTTTTTGAGCAATGGTATACTGAGAAAATCCCGTCCACTTTCTATAATGCAATAAAATGCGAAAATTAAGGTCAGAAATTCAAACGCATAATTCTAACTTAATGAATCAAAAGGCCTCTGAGAATACCCAAGTAAAATCATTTATAGATATGAAATGATATTATCCAGAACACATAAGAGCTGAGAAGTTCGATATAAAATTTATGACTTCGCAATCCTTCAGGAAAAACTAAGTTTATTTAATAATTTTCAACCGTTACTATCCAATGAATAATGGCGAATTATAAGTATATTAATGTAATTTAATAAAAATCTTGGTAGTGCAAAAACACCAAACAACGTCATCTATCGTACATAGAACTTTAAAACGAAATAGAAATGTCAAACCAATTTTTTTCTATTTAAAATTACGTGAAGATAAAATAATTCAAATTTATTTCTTAAAATACCACTTAATTTCAATATATAATTAAAATATATTAAGTATTACATATACATGTACATCCCTTTTTTATATGTACATATCATAAACGCGGTTTATACGCCATATAAATGTCCATTCGTGTAAAAATGCATCCGAAATGTTACTACAGACTATAAACTACGATCGTACTAAATTTGATCAAATTCTGTCCAATTATTCTGCGTGATTGGCGTACAAAGTGTAACACACAGACAGAAAGACGTATAGATAGTCTATACGTTTTCTGTGCATGGCCCGAAACCTTCGTAGTATTTTATCTCAAATAATTTAATGTATAGATTTCGACTCTACTGTTTTATTATAAGTATAGATATTATAAAAATCTTGTACATTTGATATAATTTTAACAAATTATTAATATTTCAACGCAAGCGAAGTCGTTTATACTACAAATTAGTAGCTTATCATTATCATAGCTATAATCTGTCCGTCCCTATGTATGCTTAAATCTTTAAAACTACGTAACGGATTTTGAAGCGGTTTTGTAGTAGATAGAGTGATTCAAGAGGAAGGTTTATATGTATAATACATACATAATATTGTAGAGAAACACTGGTAAATTTAGAGGTTTCTAAGTGATGTCGTAAACACACACTTTTTGCGCTTACATTGCAAACGCTGGCTGAACCCAACGAGATAAATGAAAATAATGTACTACAGTATTGTACACCTTAAAAAGGTCAACAAAAAAGTCCGCATTGGTATATATCTATCTCTTAAGGATAACCCACAATAATCATTTTTTATCCTTTACATTTTACAGGAAAAAATTGCTTACTTACGAAGTGATTTTAAGCAATACAGCATTAATCCTTATCCAATTAAGTACCTTAAATACATTGTCCATTTAATATAGATCAATATAGCCCTTTACAGCATGTAATTTAAATGAATATTCCCGAAGATATTACAGATTTAAAATGTAGGGAAGTGCGGCGGTACCGGCCCTATATACCATGGTCAATTATATGTCGCTCTTTCAAGAGTAACCTCTAAACAAAACATGTTTGTATTATCTAATGACAAAAAAGCTGTAAATGTTGTTTATAATGACATTCTGTGGAAGGTAGGTACATTTAGTATAAGCATTGCACCCGTGCGAAGCCGGGGCGGGTCGCTAGTTGATCATAAATAATAATATAATGTGACTAACATAATATTTCATATAAGGTATACTTTTCAACAAATGATGATGAGACATGATCAGACATGATAATGAGCTATTCGGTGGTTGCGATTGCTTGGCAAATATCGTTATGCTTTTTAAATAATCATTTAGCATTTCAATAAAACTTGATGGCAAGACTGCCTTATATCTATATACCTGCCTTATAGATATAAGTTCTTGTAAATTCAAAATGATTTTAAAACTTTTAATCATGTATAATTGCGAAGCCGGGGCGGGTCGCTAGTTATTTATATATAATTACTCTAATATGTAATCAAAGTTTTTTACTAAGTGATTAATAGATAACAGACATATAAAATAATGTAGAAGAAAAATGTTGTCCAAAAGAAACAGACACTTCTACTAGATTAATATAATGGGATGATTACTTATTAATTTACATTTAAATGTATCTCGATTATGTAAGATTATTAAATGTACCACATAAAATGAAAGCCTTTGCTCTTAAAACCTCCGTATCACCCAATTACATTATGGACTTTTGCAATAATCAATTCCTGCCTTAAAACTCGGGTACTCTCAACGAAAGTCTGTGTTTAACTGTAACATATCGTAAAGCCAGATTTAACTGTATTCACTTACGTTTCAGTGTTCGTATTGGTAGTAATTACGAAATTACCCACTTACGCATTCGTCGTTATAAGGATCGATCAGGAAATTGAGTTGATACCGACATCGAAGAAATTGGTCCAATTTATAAATAAACCCATGATAATTTTAATTACGACAAAAAATAATAATATCGTTTTAAAAATATTTTGTACAAAATTAAAATAACTAAATTAACACCACTCTGGTTACGTGGGGATACAGGTAACCGCTTTCGGTAAGACAAGAAATTGCTAAAGCATTAATTATCAATTTAAAATATATATCGAAATGAAACTTTTTAACACACGTTTGGGATGAGAATAAGATAAAGTATAATGTCACGAACCGAACAAAAGTGCTAGTGCGGAGTATTTACAACAGAATATTTCGCATATCATAGATTGTAAACATTCTAACAGCTGTCATGTTAGTTAAACAAATTGTTAATAGATGGCGCCTCCTACATTTTAGTCATCTTTAGGAATGACATATAAAAAAACCCTTTGAGAAGTAATGTATAGAGATTGGAATGCAATTGAATAGGAATTTTTATGCAATTTATTTAACGAAAACATTAATTTTAAGCTATTTCGTCACCAGCGGACAACATAAGCTTTACAATGGTGTTTGAATAATTAATTTTCGTGAAGAATGAAGTGATATACGGATATAAGGGCGTAGCCAGAAAAAAACACCTTTGAAAAATCATATTTATGATTAACTAACTAGCGGTGCCCCTCTAATTCGCACGCGTTTATTACGTAGTAATTATTTTCATTCGAAATTTTATATTCACTAATATTTTTAACAGTTCATATACCCTATAAATTGAGTAATGACAAACACTTCCCATGTACAAAATTTAATAAAAATCTGTCAAGCCGTTTTTAGTTACATACAAATAGTCTGACAAAAAATAGGTCGTATTCATGACCAGTTGTGACGTCTATCAGGAAATTTAAAAAATACATGTATAGTTACTACTATAGATTTATTAATATAGATAATTGAGTTTGATATAAAAACGTATGAAACTGCGCTTTTCTCGATTGTCTCATCACTACACCACACCATTTATATATTTCCTTTATTACAAAACGGATATTGAAAATATTTTTTCAATGGGTGTGTATAAATATACAAAATAATAAGCGTAATAGGCACTACAAAAATATATACACAGATAAAATTCTGTATTCTAGGGGAAAAAATTGCGACCGTCTCTACCAGTACATGATGAGTCTTATGTGATATATCGAATAAAAAATTCCTTATTCAATGTATAGGAAATTGAAATCGTCATTTAAGCACTTATCGAACAATACTAAAACATGAAAATAAAGAAAATTGCTATATAATCTTCCAACAATTTTCTAACTTAATACTCGAACACAGGTGCCGATTTACGACTAATAAATTACCTAGTAATTGGGTATACCTGATTACCTGTAATATCCATTAAATGTGAATTATAAAGTCCTTTTGTTATTTGTGGACATTCCGAGTATTATAAACCTATCACAGGAGCTACCAATACAAAACTAAGAAATGGAGCTAAATCCAAAAAATTGTACTAACAAAAAGTATAAAACATTTATTGAAACATATCCATTGTGTGCTTTTTCATTAAGTATTGCTTTTCTCTATCCAAATAGAGCCAATGTAATGAAAAGATTTATTATTGTATTATTTGTCATTCTGCTTAATGGTGGACAAATATTTTGGTTTGTTACTTATACATTCAAGTGTTTATATGCCCTGGACATATATAATCTTGCAAGGAACATGACCCTTGCTGTCGTCATGCTTTTATATTTCATAAAAACTTTCTACATTATAAAAACGACTAGTGAGTTCGCTAAAATATTAGAGAAAATATCACAAGATTTACTGGAAGCAAACAATTTAGACGATGACTATCAATTGATATATGATGAATATATTAAGCAATGTAAAATTGGTCAAATATCCTGGCTTTTAATTCCGACGATACTGAGCGCACAATTTCCGATATACGCCGGTATTTGTATGACCATTGAAAGCATTCAAACAGACAATTTTACAAGGCTTATGGTGCACGATATGGAGCTGACATTTGTTGAAGACATACAGAGTGAGACGCCATTTTTCGAATGCATGTTTGCTTACAACTGCCTACAATGTATTGTTCTGGTTCCAAACTTTTGTGGCTTAGACGGCTCATATTGTATCGCGACAACCCATTTATGTTTGAAGCTCAAACTGATGACAAATAAAGTTAATAGAGCTTTTAAAACTTCAAATAATAATTTTAAATTGCAAAGAATGCTCAACGATGCCATTCACGATCATCAAGATGCTTTAGATTTTGGTGAGCAAATTCAAAAGGTATATGGTCCGTGGCTTTTCGCAGTCTTTTTGCTGACATCGTTCATGATATCCTTCAACTTATATCAAATCTATCTTCTGAAACGTGTCGATCCGAAGTACACATTGTTTGGACTCGTGGGCGTCCTCCATATCTACTTGCCTTGCTACTACACCAGCACTTTGACCAAGGTGATTTATTCTCACTTTATATCTTGCATATAGTTAGCGTTGGTTATATATTTATTAACTGCTGCAGCTAGTTAAACAATAGTTTATTTTCTGCGTTATATCGTTGTCTAAATTTTCAAGGTAATGGATAAAATGTTGAAAGACATGAAAAAAAAGAGGAAAAAATATAAAAAATATATTTTTCATGTAAGAACCGGGTCAATTAAAACTTTATGAAAATTCATATCTAAATTAATGAGAAAACTTTTATACATTTTAAGGCATTTTTATACATTTATAATTTAATTTCGAAAATTTATCAATTGGTTAAAAGGAACCGATTTATATTATTATATATAAAATATAAGTAGCCGGTCCGTCAGATGGTTTTCTGTCGTCTCTGGTAGTTAATAACTCGAGCACAGACAGCATCACCAATCTCTCTCACCCATCACTCTTTACCAACATACATTACGCAAACCAATAAAAGTAAATTCTCCGTAATATTAAAATTTTTCGTCACTGTGTAAAATGGTCTATACTTTATGAGGTCTTATACAGGGTCCATTTTATAAGCTCTGACCTAATCTTACCTTCGTTGACCATAGTAAACCAGGAAACTGTGTTATACATACATTTTAAGATTTCATCTCTACTTTCTAATGATAATAATTTTGACAATTTCAGATCGGTGAAGAAATACCTATAGACTTATACTCAGTACCGTGGGAGAAGCTGGCAGATCCTGCTGTAACCAAAACACTGATATTCATGATAACTCGAGCCCAAAGACCCCTTATCGTGACTGGAAGTAACCTTGTCGTCTTCAATATGAATCTTTTTAAATCAATACTGCAAACATCGTATTCTTTCTTCACTCTCATTACTGCCTAATTGTAATATATATACATCAAGCATACTTTATTACTTTTTTAATTAATATTATCTTGTTGTTTTAGTGAACGTCCAATATAAGTTTGTTCATAATTGGTCTCCAGAACACGCGAGACTGCAGATTCTACAAAAGCGTGGATGAAACATCCAAGCAACTCCTATGAGTTTAAAATCCCCAATACCCAAATATAGCTGAATTCTGAGGAGATATTTTTTTCACTTAGCAGGCTTTAGGCTTTTTCAAATGCTTTATACCAAGTGAGCTTTAGTAGTATTTGATTGTATTTGTAGCAATTATACGATACAACTATAAATCTTTGTCTACGTCTTTTGTTAGTGATGCTGTTGATTTTGTAGATGGTGGCATCTCTGTAGACGTAATTTACACAGACTTCTGTAAAGCATTCGACAAATTTGCCATAATATATTACTAAACTAATTATCATTGATAGGAGTCTCGGCAAACCATTTAGGGTGGTGTAAGTCATATATATCAGAATGTAAATTTAGGGTTGTTGTTAATGGATTTAAATCAGATACCCACATAATATCACCAGGGGTGCCGCAAGGGTCCCACCTTGGTTCCCTGTTTTTTAACATGTTTATCAACGATATTATACACATTTTTCATAATTCTGGCATTTATTTATAAGCTGACGATCTCAAAATAGTTAAAGTCATTTGCAAAAACTGTGACTCTGCACTATTACAAGATGATCTACTTTGTTTGTCGATTGGTGCAATAATAATAACATATGTTTAAACACGGACAAATGTTACCATAATCGCTTCAGTAGAAAAAATTAAGATTTGCCTGTAGCCTATTCGTTAAACCACCAAATTCTGCAGAAGATTGATTGTGTTTAAGATCTAGATATCTATATAGACAGTCGTTTTAATTTCAATTTACATATAGATAAAATTGTCACCAAATTTTAAAAAATGCTGTGGTTTTTGCTTCGTAATTGTGAAGACTTCAAACGAGTAAAGTCCAAATTTTAAGTTTTTAACAGTCACATCCGTTCTTATCTAGAATATGGCAGCAGTGTCTGGTCGCCCCTTTGCTCTGTGTAGAAAAAAAGATTTTTATGGCATGCAGTCTACCAGTTTAACATGGTCAAAACTCTGAAATCTTATCATGACCATCTTAAAAATTTTGAAATAAATTCCTTGGAGGACCGTGCACTACTTTTAGATCATACATTCTTATATAAGCTAGTAAATGGAATGCTAGGCTGTCCTCATTTGTTAAATCAAATAAACCTTAACACTCCTTATAAATTACTCAGAAGAACAGCATATGTACCATTTAAGCCTAAAACCTTTAAAAGTAATCTAGGGCACTTCTCTTGCGTGAATAGAATCAAAAACAATACAACAACATAAGCAAAGATCCCAACATAGACAGATTTGGCCAGAGTTACAGAGACCATGTTTTGAAACACATGTGTAGTGACTAAGTACTTGTATTATTTGTCTGTATTCTCTTGATTCTCTTTATGAACATTCTACTTATTTTGTCAGAGCTACCTTTAATTAAGGCAAAACTTAGATTCTAATTTAAGCATGTTAGTATTTTTTTCATTTTTTGTGAAGTGTATGCCTTGTTGCTTGTTTAAAATAAATAAATACTAATATAATAAAGCGGAAGAGTTTTTTGTTTGTTTGTTAGTTTAAACTATTCTGGACTACCAGTCGGATCCGAATTTTATGTTTCAAATTCAAAATTTATTTATTACCATTTCAGATTTACATGACAAATTACACAACGACTTCCAAACAGGGCAGAGGCTGTATCTTGGAAGCCAAAATACGATTTAACATTTTTTTTTTAACGTAAAACACCGCTGGTGGCCGTACGAGACATTATTTATCGAATATTATCATCATTATTACATGACATTGACATGACATTATATATATATATATATATATATATATATATATATATATATATCTACATGCACACATGTTAAATAATATAATGAAATTGAAATTTACCTATGAAATTGCCGTTCTGCAGTAATGCTGAAAAAGTAAAGCTGGCCATTTCAAATCAAACTTTTTTTGTTTGGCTAAGAATTCTAATTTCAAGTTAATTTTATTTTAAAAACATGGAATTCTTTTTCCAAAAGTAGTCATTTGTTTATTGATTAGTGTTACATTTTCATCGCATTTCAATCTTTTTTGTCATCATAGATACGTTAAAAATTCGAGTAATTATGGAATATGAGTACCGTCGTGGCAGTAACGCGGCACAAGCGGCACGCAACATCAACGACGTTTACGGAGCTAACACTACAAACCAACGCACCACCTGTTATTGGTTTGCTCGCTTCCGTTCTGGGAATTTCGACCTGAAACATGAACCTCGCGGTCGTCCGAAGACTTTGGGCGACAATGACAAATTAAAGGCGATTGTGGAAGCTGATGATACACAATCTACGGCTGAATTAGCAGCAGCTTTCGACGTTAGGGTCAAAACAATATTGGTCCATTTGCATCAAATTGGCAAGGTAAAAAAGCTTGACAAATGGGTGCCCCACGAACTCAATGATCGCCAGCGCGAAGTACGCGTCGAGACGTGCCTTGCACTGCTCAACAAACACACAAATAAAGGAATTTTGAACCGCATTGTTACCTGCGATGAAAAATGGATTCTGTTTGATAACCGCAAGCGCTCAGCAAGTTGGTTGGATTCTGGTTCAGCACCTAAACCATGCCCTAAAAAAAAACTTACTCCTACAAAAGTGATGGTCACTGTTTGGTGGTCTACATTACTGCAGATGTGTACTGTGAAGAACTGAACACAATGATGGAGAAGCTGGCAAATCTCCAACCAGCATTGATCAATCGCTCGTCTCCGCTGCTCCTGCACGACAACGCGCGACCTCATACTGCACAACAGACGGTCTCCAAGTTGCAAGAACTGGAGTTGGAAGTTCTCCGTAATCCGCCGTACTCACCAGACCTTGCGCCTATAGACTACTACTTTTTCCAGAATTCGGATAACTCCTTGGCGGGAAAAAAATTCAATACCCGAGAGGCAGTACAAAATGCCTTTGAAGAATTTGTTGCCTCCCGTCCAGCTGATTTCTTTAAGAAGGGCATCAATAAACTGCCACTGCGCTGGCAAAGATGCATTGATTGCATGGGTGATTACTTCGATTAATACAAATAAAAAATACATGAAAAAACATCGTTTAAATTTTTTCATACAAAACGGCAATTTTGTAAGTAAAGACCTAATATATCCCAAAATACTTATAAACTTATTTTAATGAAAAAATTAATCATGGTCCCTTTTATTTTGTATATGTCATCATCATTATCATTTCAGCCGAAAGACGTCCACAGCTGGACAAAGGCCTCTCCCAAAGATCGCCACAACGACCGGTCCTGTGTCGCACGCATCCAGCGGCTTCCCGCAACCTTTACCAGGTCGTCGGACCATTTTGTGGCGGGTCTGCCCACGCTGCGCCTTCCAGTACGTGGTCGCCACTCGAGAACTCTTTGACCCCATCGGCCATCCGTTCTACGAGCTACGAGGCCCGCCCACTGCCACTTAAGTCTAGCTATTCTTCGGGCTATGTCGGTGACTTTGGTTCTCCTGCGGATGTCCTCATTTTCTCCTCGTTCGATCACGCAGAGAAACTCCGAGCGTAGCCCTCTCCATTGCCGTTTGAGTGACTTTGAGCTTTCTTATAAGGCCCATAGTTAGCGACCTTTTGTATATGAGTTTTGTATGTATATGTAAATGTGCTTTATATATTTCACCTACTGGAAACAAAATAGAATAAAAAATAAAGAGGCACCGCAACGCATGCCGGATATTACCTAGTAGTTCATATAATATCTTAACATATACATCAATGGGTATTTTACAAAGAACTTAGATACTTTTACTACTAACTACTTCATTAAACTAACTGCACTTGTTTGTCAAACTTCACTCCAACAGTACTTGTACAAATAATCGCAATCTATCTAAATTAATAAATCATTAATTCTGTCCGTACATATAACTTTTTCCAAATTTCCTATTAGACATCTACTATAAAGGACACTGGTCATAAACTTGAAATAACAACAACAACACTAAATCTATAAAGATAAAGAAAACTTAAATAGACATAGCAAAATATAAATTCAATTTAAACTAAATAACTTCGGGTTAAAATCATAAATTATAAACTACAGAAGCCGCGGGATTACAGTTAGCGTAGAAGAAAACACTTGTGTTTAAATAATATTGATATTAATAGATACAATAGTAACAAATATGTTTTGTTCTGCACTGCTCATTGTATCGTATTTTATTGCACCTATTTCTTTATAACTATGATAAAACAATATAATTTATATATATATTACACAGGAGAGGTTGATGAATGATATCGAAGGACGTAGTATTCTTATAAAAAAGTAGCAAATCATTTGTTTATACTAATCATACTTCACAAATAGCGACTACAATTATTAATTTACTAGCGGTGCGCCCGCGGCTTCGCACGCTTTTATTACGCAGCAAACATTTACATCCCGTAATTTTATTATTATAATATTATTGACAATACATATACTCGTAGTCTATCAATTGAGAAATAACATATTATATTTCCTGTGTACAAAATTATATCAAAATTTTTTACTAGTATATTTTAACAATGTTTAAATGTATTATTGGCGTTTCTTATAGCCTATGAATTATGGAATGACGTATGCTTCCCGTCTAAAAATCAGATCAGACCCGGTTAAAGATTGGTAAAAATTTAATTTATTCACATTCTTTTCTTAAAAGTAATATTCTAAATTGTTATAGCCCATCAATCATGGAATAACTTTAAATATTTCTTCAATACCAAATTTCATTAAAAAAAGGTTAAGATTTATTTTAATTTATAATTTAATTATATTTTACTATTTCTAAAAGTATTATTAAAAATTCTTGTAGCCTATCAACCGACCGGTCAAGCCGTTTTTGAGTTAAATCCGGACACTACAAAGAGACAAAAAAAATTATAAAGACATATTTGTGATCAGTTCCTTTATATAGTATGTCCATCAAGAAATTTGGAAAAAATATTACATGTACAAACATAACTACAGATTTATTAATATATATATATATTTTGTAACACGGCCATTTGACAGCAGTGTGTCTGATGATAAGCACAGTACAATCCATCGCTAGATGTCGCTGTCATGCCAGCCTGGAAACTACTCGATAGCTGGATATACATTGGTTGATCCTGAAATGCACCAAAAACAACAAACCAAAAGACAGTCGCTGTGATGGGTTTGTCATAATGTGTATGGTGGTCGCGACCTAGTCGAATACAGATCTATACCACCACGCTAGGTGCTTGATTACTAAACATCAGTCGACCGACTTGATCACCCGACTCGCCTAAGCATGATGGGTGTTACACCTGGTTTAAGTTGATCGCGATCCAGTCTAACACAGTTGTAACGCCTTAACCACCCAACAAAATCAAGATAATTGTAAACATACAAAATTCTTAATATAGTTACTTCGTAATTCAGAATTAAACACTGTAACCAAGAATTAGAATTAACGGACTTCACTAAAAACGTAATGCATTATGGGTTGTAGAAAATATTACATGACTGAAGTTTAAATATTTATATTATAAAACTTGCGATGTCACTAACTCTATAAACGTAATCTGGTAAAATTTAATCTGGTAAGCTATAGGCAAATAAGGATAATAAGAAAAACGATACCGGAAGCGTGGTGGAGAGCTGGTAGCACGGGTCACACACACAACAGAACAGCAACCCAAGCCACAGCAAGTAAAATTTTATGTTCCAGCGGCTCCGCTCACATGGACTACAGAATGTCGTCGATCAGGCACACGCGCGAATTGTGCTCGTTTTTCCGATTTATTGTTATTTTCGCGGAACCCTAATATTTTTCTAAAATAAAAGTAGCCTACGTTACTCCTTATAACATCAGCTACAGCCAGTAAAAGTCCCGTCAAAATCGGTCCAAACGTTTCGGAGTGTAATCCAGAACAAACAGACAGACAAACAATTATTTTTTTTATGTTACCGTATATATTTTGATATGCATTTAGTAAAAAACTGTTATTTTCAAAAACTTCAATTTTTTTACATCACAGCTAGTAAGAGATATTTTGTGAAATTTTCAAGTAGCTACTCATTACTGTTCAAATGATACAGACCTTTTCATATAAAAAACGGACAGTGTAGGCTTAACAATAGAATGATGTTTTTTTTTTTTGCTAACGGATTCCTAAAATTAGATTAAGTATATCCGTACGCATATTAATTAAGTTATCTGTCTGTACGCCCATAATAATAATACGACTTCCTGATTCTTTATTTACGCAAATGTGATTTAACACTTTGCTACATGCGGGTTCCGGTATTACGTTTTACTAGTAGGCATTATTTTCGCCGTCATCGTTCTTCGTCATTTATTACCGCGTGATGATAATTGTCAGAAACGCACTAACTTGCCTATAATAAACCTGAGTTTTGGAGGAAGAATCGGATTGATATTATTTATAATAAATAGTTATAAATAGTTTCAACTTATTTTCAACATAAGAAATTAAAACTTTTAAATAAAATCATCTTGAACAGTACGTATATATAAATGATCATATATAGTTGACTTTGGTATAGAATAATTTTTAGCTGCTTTTCCTATAGTTAATTGTTTACTTCTTACATCTCTTATTGCACGTTCCAAATCATTTAAATCATTTTTTTTTCAATTTTCTTTTTATATTTTCGAGCCATCTGGAAAAAAGTAAAATTAAAATTAAAAATCGTACAGTATGATTATCGATGTGGGGCAATTGCGAACGTCCGAGATTACCCCACTCAATTCGTCCGCCATTGCCCCACAACGTTAAAAAATAAAAACTTAATATTTTTTTGAGGTTAGAAATAAATAAAAATAATTATTTGTGTCAGAAAACTTTTCTTAAATTCTACTTAACACATCGTAAATAAATTATAATTATATCATTTATGTGTAGCGAGAATTTAACGAATATATACATGACAAAAATTACATGCAAAAGGATGAAAATATTAAATAATATTTACCTTGAATAAAATGCAGAACCTGAGCAGCTGACTTATTGCCTGACACTACGTATACATTAACCTACAATTCCAAGTAAAAAAAAAAAACATTATTTTTTCCTAAGGTACTGAAATCGTGGTGTCCGGGATTACCCCGCGTCCGCGATTACACCACTCTCCCCTAATGGTCACATAAATATCATGCATCAAACATCACCGCGAACGAATGTATATAATCATTTTTTTTTATTAGTACTATGATTTGAATTCGATTTAGGGGTGTCACCAGTAATCTTCTATACTTTTAATAAACCAGTAAAGAGTCAAAATCTGTACATTAAAGATATTTGAGAAAAAAATACTTACATTTAGAATCACGGTCAGTTTTTTAGGAAATTTTTGTCTATCTGTCTGTCGGTTCATCGGAGAAATTAGTGGACCGAATTTGATGTTAAGTATGTTGTTATTTTATAGCCTGTAGTAACATTTAGGATGCATTTTTACATGTATGGTACCTACATAAATTGCGTTTGTGAATAAAATAAATAGTGAAATGAAATTAATCCATTTTTTTAATTTTAATCTATACTTAAAAAACAGTAAAAATTCTAAATTTGTACATCAAATATAGATAGAAATAGAAAGATATTGTTTGTTCGATGCGCCTCCGGAATCAGATACATTCACAAAGCGTGCGGCACGGTTAAATCGCCATTATTCAATTTCAATTCACCTACATAATTATTATCTGTGAATATGTTTTTAATTACTCTTTTTAATATACGAATTTCCACGCGGACGGAGTCGCGAACACAGTTAGTTTATAGTGAAGAATTGTACGTTATTTCGAGAAAATAGTCTCTATGGTTTTCATTAGCAATAAAGTATATGAAAATACTTTATGTTACATAGTTTCAATTTTCCAGGAGTCGTTGTACTTAAATCATTTTTCAATTAATTATTCTCTATAGTATTCGTGAACATTAAACTACACAAAAATATTTTATTTCACATAGTTTGAATTTTTCAGGTGTCGTTGTACTTAAATCATTTTTCAATCAAAAATACTCTATACATTTCGTGAACATTAAACTACACGAAAATACTATATTTCACGTAGTTTGAATTTTCCAGGATTCATTTTACGTAAATCATGAAAAGACCAAAAAGTTGATAGTAATTCAAAACAAGACATACTTACACTCCTGTCTCCACTAATATCTTACGACATATTTTATTATGAGACAATATGCTTTTCTCTTAACTTTAACAACCATTATTTGCTCAAATAAAAGCTGGGAACCCTAATTAGAATCTTTATGTATGTCCTTATTTTCAAAACGGCTACAATTCGAAAGAAATCATCAATATGAAATCACACTACACCGTGTAGTAGTAGTAGTCTACCTTTAAATTTGTTTAAATAACCTTTTGAAATTTATATGATAGGCCATAACCGACATTGGTCCCAATTACTTAATACATTAAACGACTTACTAAAGAAATATTTACATAATTATATTATGAAGGTTAAGTGGTGTTATCTATCTATATAACATATCTATAAATGTGTAGTTCTGTCGGTACATGTAATTGTTTTCTAAATTTCTTGATAGACATATATTATATAGAACAGTGATTATGAATTATTTTCGAAATAATTTTAATTTTGAAGTGAAAACTTCTGTAGCCGCGTTGAGCACTTTTTGGTAGAGGAAAATCTTATGGGTTCGCGTCACCGACATGCTAATGTTAATTATATATCTAAATCTATTAGTATATATATCTATTGCACGTACTGCTCTTATATCAGACTGGCGCATGCGCAGTGGCCTGTGTACACGAATACATATATATACATGTTCTATACATGCGCGTAGGACTCTTTTTGGAAAGGTGAAATCTTGTGAGTTCGCGTCACTGACATGCGTAATAACAGTATATCTGTAGCTATACAGGTGACGTATTGTGCAACATTAGTGCTGTGTATATCTTTACAAGTAAAATTGAATGGATTTAGTAAATAGTTTAATGTGTATATAATGTACATTGCTCAAATAGTGAGTTTGATTATTACCTAAATTGTTTAATTGTAGAATCACTGTACAGTACAATAGTGAGTACTAAATAGATATAATATTAATTTTAAGTTTAAAAATAAAGAACTAAAAAATCTAGGTTTTTTAATTATTTTAAATGTTCCTATTTATATTGGCCTTTGTAAATAATTCTAAGTTAGAAGTTTTCACTTGTATCGGCAATTTTTGAGTAAAATTGAAGACACAAACAGTAAAACGGATTATTTTGTATATTATATTATTACAAGTACGTAACTTAAGTAATTAGGTAAGTTGGTAATATATAAAATTAAGGAAATCAACACTTCCTTTAAAAAACATATATGACGCGTAAAACATAGATGACAAATATCCAAGATTTGTTCTTATTGCTTCCTGATTTTTCTTCATAACTATGACGTGGGTTTCGTTGACGTCTTCTATTATATTGTACAAAAGACCCATTAAATTTCAATTACCTTAATTTTTTATATTCCTGGTATACATAGAGTTCTTTTTCTTTCATATCGTTGTTAAACCTCTGATTAAAAGCCACTTTGATCAATAGGGGGCTATTTCCACGGCGTTGTCCGACCTGGTCATCAGGTCACTCATTGTGGATGTGGAGGGGCATGACCGACATGTAAGCAAGTGTGGCATGGACTGCCTTTGACTCACTGGCACTGCGTGTCACTCTCAGCGATCTTCTCCCACCGGCTAACGTTACTCTTACAGCGGCCAACTTGGACCCCTTGGGATAGAGTTAGAAACCTAACAATACAGATAACCCGGCCATCTGAATTTTAATCTTTCGTTTCATATTTATTTTCTCCTTTTATCAATACTCTGACAAATTTTTCAACATATTTTTCACCATTATAACTTACACTATCCATATTAATTGTATCGTTTTATTTTTCTACATGCAACTAAAACATGGTGTATGTAAGTGTTGTTCTTCTCATTATAATGTTTCATGAACTTACAAAGTTATACAAAACTTTATTATCACCCATAAAGTGATTCTACCGTCACTGACTTGACACTGGCAGAATAAAATTTATGAGTCGCCATTTAAAAAAAAAGTTGAAGTTCATCCATACAACTTCATAACAACCAAAACCAATACAACACAACTTTTTTTTTATATTAGCTCGGAAAATTAAAGGCACCGTCCATAATGGTAAGCACAGTACAATCCAAACACAACGGCGACCACCGAGAGATCGAAATCCATGAGCAGTCGCCGCTGTCATGCCGGTCTGCTTAAATCTCTCTTCACGTTACGCTTGAAGGACTCGATGTCGTAAGAAAGAGGGAACACACTGATCGGGAAATGACTCCACATGTTCATGGTACGGTAAAGGTGAGATATAGATTACTTTTTAGATCGTGCCGAGATGGAGGTTGCCGTAAAACTGTGGCTACGAAGCACAGCCGCGTGTGATTCTGTTGTGGAAAGGAGAGGAGTAAATTCTAATTCTTCTCTAATTCTTAATCTATTGAACAATTTTTCAAAACACTTACCATGATACAGACGGTCGAACATACTCAGCGATGCAATGTGCAGAAGCGGCTTTATGTGTTTAGTAACGTCTGCATAATAAACTATGCGGACAGCTCGTTTCAACAACCTGTCTAGAGCATCGAGGAGGTATTCTACAAAAAATATACAAACAAATTGCATCCGATAAACAAACTAGATTATAATATTTACTTATCAAACAAAGTTAATCGGATGTTTATAATGGGTCAATGATATGGCACTCATACGTGTGTTCAACTCGAATAACGAATCTAAACCTTCGTAACCTAGAGCATTTTGTTAGACTATCCTGTTGCTGAGAAATTGTCGTCAAGCACCTATAAATCTGTTCCAGTACAGCTCTACATTACAAATCGACCCTTTTTTACTCAGCTTAACTTTAACACCATCTCCGTCCATATCATAGATAACCTTAATTGCAATGGTATTGAAGCAAAAAACCTCTAAATAAAGTATATTATTATCTATCATAAAATATTCGGTATACCTATTAGTGAGGAAGCCAAGGTTTTATGGAAGTTAGTTATTAGAACAATAAGTTAGCTGTGTAAGTTTAGGTTACCATAGGAAACACATGATCTTGTACGCAAGTCCCTAAAAAAAACGTGTAAAATTATTAAACTACGTCATCATTTTAAGTATTATAAGGATAACAATATGTTTTATTTGTATAATATCAATGTATTTCATATTTTAATAGCTTTGTTTTCATTGTCTTCCAAATTAAACGACTCGCGAGCCATCTATTTTAAACTAGCTGTACTAATTTTATTTTATTTTATACAGTTACAGAACTATTACAAAAATGGTAAAATAACATACTGTCATTTCCATATAATAATATAGTGTAATAATTCAGATAATAGGCCATAATGATATGTAGTAGAAGGATAACTCACTGATTGACTGATAAATCAACGCACAGCCTAAACTACTAGAGCTAGGACTGTGAAAATTTGCTTGCTTTGACACTGTAAGTGAGCAATAAGAAAGGATTTTTGGAACATTAACCCCTAAGGTGGTAAAAAAGGGTGTGAAATTTTGTACGAAAACCCGTCATTTTTTAAAATAGACTTTTTAAATTAGTATTTAGCAAATCTGTCAGAAAGTAAAAAGACGTCTATCAGAGTTTTTTCAAATTTTATATCTAAGGGATTAAAAGATGACGTGAATGTTTGTATAATAATTAATATCAGACAGAGCCACAGCGAAGCGTGGCCGAGTTTAGCTAATACATGATATTGCAATAAGGATAACTAAACTACATTTTAGAATAATTATAAATTAAAATTAAATTATATTATTAAACAACTAATGTCTCAATTAACTAAGTGCTTGCGAAAATATACCTATGTTGCTTTATGTCTCATTATAAAACCTTGACATACGTGTTACAGGGCTATTTATTATAAACGATATTCAGCGTTGTAGTCAATAAGTAGACATAAATTAGTCGTACCGTCTTTTTGACTTAGTAAGATTAATAAAAGTTTTTTTTGGTTTTTTAGGTAATAGGGTTAGGTTTGTAATAAGATCCCGACGCACATTACTGATTTGCCGGACAATGAGCTTAAGGACCATATTAAGCAGGTTTTACTGTCAAAAGGTTATTATAGGGTGGATCATTATGTGAGTGATAGTGATGTCTGGAAGTGACTCCCTCTTTGTGCATTCACTAAATTATAAACATGATAATATGACTATTAACTGTAAAAAATATTTATACAGTTGGAAAAAATATATAAAAAGATAAGCCCTGTCGAGTTTCTTGCCAGTTCTTCTCGATAACTGGGATGTTTTCCGAACCGGTGGTAGTGTTTGACGTTCATAAGTGCCTTTTTAGGGTTTTAGGGCCTAAATTGAATAAAGTTATTTTTGATTTTGATTTTTTAATCGGAATGACAAACATATGTTTTGGTTTAACAACGCCCGGAAATACGATCTAAAGTAAAAGTAATTAATAAGGAACGCATGTATAGAAATGTGGCCCAAAATGATAACACGCTAAACCTAGTGAAATACTGGCTCTCAAGTGCAGCTGCCGGAACGTACCTATTGGTGCTTGGCGACAGATTTTCAACTTGAGGGTGGTAGCTAAACAGGGGGACATTACAAAAAGCCCTACCACCATGTTATGGTTTCATCACGATGATTTCCTTCACCGAAAGCTCGGGCTCATTGAAGGGATTCGAATTCGCGTCAATCGACACGATGTCCGCATCCATTACCACCGAGTCATTTTCGCTTCAACTGTAGGTCGACTACTTTTCACCTGTCTTTCAGGCTTATCATGTTAAAATATTCCAGTCTATTATCATAATTAGGAATAGATCAACGAACGCCATTCCTTATGCTCAGGTGTCTAACAAAACGAACTTAGACGGATTCTATAAGCTCTACGTAGGTGGAACAGTGTGGAGACCGTATGGCAGAATAATATTCCAGTATACTTCTTACTAAGGTATTAAAAAGCAAGATAAGACTCTTGTTATTGCGAAATGGTCGTGATGTACGCATAATAAATTCAAGCAAATTGTTAGCTTGGACACAATGTATGTGTGGCCGAAGGAAAAAGTAGGATCATGGGATTTAGTGATGGAAGTATGGACATTCGCGGTTCTGTTCAGAACAACTCATTAAAAGTTTAATTCAGTCGGATGAATGATTTAGGAACACATAGGGGATACACAAACAAATATTCATTATATAAATGTCTGTAGATTTGATTTTAATAGATATATGCCAGACCCATGAAACACATAACGCGATACTGGTTGTATGGTTTATGAGAATATTTTCATTTATATCAATGAATGGGCCTATAATTAAGTATGAATAATTTTGTAGCTCTAAAAAATAACACAGCTCTACACTCGAAGGCTACAAGGCGTATTTTAAAACAATCAGTCAATTTGAGGGTCATTTTTTTTTAATTCAGCAATCATATAGCTGACTACCATATCAAATTTAATTTGGTTTTATATCATAATATAATTGGATCTATTTCTTATTTTCTCATAAAATCCTAGTTACTGTTTATAAAATTAAGAATGATTTATTTCATAACTGAAATTATTGCTTATTGGTTCCCAAAATCATTTAAATTTTTATGTAAATATTGACCTTGAAATAAGCGTATGCATCATTACTTAAAACTGTAAGCTCTGCCTAAACAAGCCCGGTAAAACTGTAAAAGCCCTAAGGGCTCCAGGGCTCCCTAAGGCTAACAGTATAGTCAGTTCGAAAAAAAAAACTCTGCCTGAAAAATTTATGTTTAAAACTCCATCATACTACGATCGCCGCGTGTGACGTAATAATCGGAACACAACGGTACAACTTATAAGACGTGACAGCTATCGCGTCGATAGCAAAAGTGTCTGTCGACCCTGGCTTGCCCCCCTCGGCACATGGTGGGGCTGCCACTACCAGCTCCCTTCACCTTCGCGCCGCACGCCGCAGCACGACCAATGACCGAACGGCCCGGACCGGCGAAAGGTTTTATATACAAGTGGAATTCGCACGACCAAATTGCTATAAGGCAAAATATAGGGTAGTCGGGCGGTTCACTCGTTCGTTGTACGTTAGCCGAGTGTTCGGCTGTACCATCGTCGGTTCGTATAAACAGTACGCGTGTTTCGTCAAGTTATAATAAGGCAAATGCACAGCCACTGGAGGGTTTCTAAATATTATTAAAGCCTGCAAACATTGTGTGACAAAATGGGGTGCAGTAGAAGATACTGTTTGCTGACACTGTTCATGTGCCTAGTGACTGAACTTGCGATCGGTGTGAGAATTGTGCCCAAGAGAAAGAAAGGTAAGCTTTATTTAAAATTATTTTAAATAATCTAAGACGTCAAACGATGTAACTCTTGGAAAATATATAATCATTTCTCACTTAGCATAAATACAAATTATGCTTAAATTGAACACAAAATCCCAATTCAGTGTACGTCTTGCACAATGATTTGATTTATTATTAAACATAATGCTATGTGTCTGCCTACCCACATGTTAGACTAAACCGGGCGTATAATTATTGTATGAGTATTTAATCTCTTATTGCTATTGTTATAAGGATTAAATTCGCTTCGCTTAAAGTATTTCATTACAATCTCTACATTAATTCTATATTATCATATAATTAAGATTTTATCAGTTTTATTAACCGAAAATGAACAGATAACAAACATTGCGTGTACGAAACATTTCTATCGTAAGCAAATGAATTATTCATTAAGAAAATAATAAATCGGTTATAAAAAATATCCATTTTCATGATGTATATAAATTGTTTGAATTATGCACAAATGACAGGTCGGGTCTGCTGTCCACAGTACTCGTACAAACCGGACGAGGCAAGGTGGTCAGTTCAGTTTGCGCGAGAAACCACAAACTTCCGTTGCGGCTAAAGTTTTGCGGCTCTAATATAATAACAGCATATTTTCTAATCCGGACGTAGTTTTAATGTTCGTAATTGCATATTATTAGTTTAAGTTAGACATGGTTTGAATATTAATATATTATAATATAATTGTATTGTAAATATATGTATTGAATCGGAAATTTATTTAAAAATATATAATAAGGTTAATTTTTTTTTAATCAATTCATTTGATGAATTATTATTGAATTTTACATACCGGAATTCACATAAATCACGATTGCTTGGAAACGATTAAAGGTAATTTGCACGTATGAATTGCAACAATGATTCGGCAAAATTACGAAATAATCAATGATCGACGCTATTGGAATAAACGAAAATATACAAAAATAAGTATTGATGTGTAATTCCTAAATGGCTGATATTTTACGGTTTACTATTAACAACAAATTTATTTATATAAACCATACATTTGATCAGTGATAATAATAATAACTCATGGCAATTTAAAAAATTGTCTTAACTTTGATCGACAATAGTACATCAAACTTTTTTATGTTTTGTTTTTCGTATTCAAAAACAGTTAAAAATAATTAATATCATGAATACAGTTTCAATTAATGTTAGTACTTTAAATCATCAAAATAAAACATTAACAAGTAGAATTATTAATGGAACATAAAACACTTGTCTGCAAAAATATTGACACAATTGTTTAGTTACATTAACGAACGAGTTATTTGGTTGAGTATTAATGGATAATAGATATTTTTATTTCTCCTCTTTTTTTGGTTCGTAGACAACATACTTATTTTTAAATCCTATGTCCATCCCATAATTACAAGAATCGTACACCACCTCATATGTCAAAAACCTCTCATAACGCCAGAAAACAAATTAATAAACTGAATTTCTTACCTAGAATAACAAATCTTAATAATTCAGTACTGTTTTCATTTAAATTTACTTAACCACTGCCTCGGTAAGTAATACATTATATTTTACTTTTCCCTAGTAATAAGGAAACGGAAATCCACGAAGTGTAAAAACTGATTAATATATGGTATTTTTACATTAACCGTTTAACTGTTGTATAAGAAACTCATAAACGATTATTTATTATCATGTTACATATTAAGGCTAATAAAATCTGCCACAATATATCTGTCTATTACCTTTTTGTACACGCATTATGAATCTTTACTTCCCAAGGAGATGTTTTTTTTTATTCTTTTTGCTTTGTTAGAGCTGTATCCCTCGGTTTTATCCATGTTCAATTTTTTCGACTAACTCTCCACAGCGCTAACGCATACGTGTTGTATTCTTGTTCTTAATTCCAGTACTTGTCTACAGCTTGCCAGATTGCTTGACATTCATGTTTACTCCACCGCTCCTTACAATTCTAGTGCGAAGTTATATAATCTATAACTAATCTAGAAGCCTATATAATCTTTCTAAAAAAATAGGATACAAAAAATATTCTTTTTGTTTGTAATATTACTGATAGTACCAAAGAAGGTTTCTACCTAAGGTTTCTACCTAATATAATATAGATAAGCTTCCAATTTTGTCTTTTTCTTGTAATATAATATGAATTTATTATGTACCGTAGAAAGTGCAATACAGCGTGACTAAAAATATTAAATAGACATATCTATTCTTGAGTAAAATTTAAACTAGAAGAAGTAGGTTTATGTCTATTCTTTCTATCTATATTATATTATATATATTAGCTGTGACCCATGGTTTCACCCGCGTATAATTTAAAAAAATCGCTGATTGATTATTTATACCTAATACTTCAATATAGATAATATTTGTATCTGGAGGCAAGGGTTACGCTTCACAACTCACACGGCTCTTTCCCGCCACTACACCTATAGTCATAGGTCCGAGCCGAGTGTTCAATTATTTTAAGGGAAAAGTTTATCAACATATTTTTTTTATATGATGAAGTAACTTTCGTTCGTAAAGAATATTTATATATGCCATGTCTAATAATAATGCAAAGCCGGGGTGGACAGCTAGTTATTTATAAGCAAAAAAAATATCAAAATAAATTATCGCACTTATTTGTTTTGGATACAGATACCAAGTATTGTTTGATAGTATGGGCGCTATTTATCGTATTCTTATCAGATTGTATCATACATATCATGTTAGCACCCATCATGGCATGAACAAAGTCTTATATTTTCCTTACCGTGCATATGTGGAACGGTCTCTCAGCCAACGTGTTCCCTCTTTCCTATAATAATGGGTACTTCAGACGAGGCGTGAAGAGGCATTTCAGCGGGATGAAATTATTCACCGACGGTAACCATAATTATCATCTGATGTACAGTAATTTTGCCAAGATAGTACATAAAAATATTGCGTATTTCTATCATTAAAATGTACAAAAAGCTTCGTTATCTAGTTTCCCAAGTTAAATATTGTAATTATACCCCCTCATACACCGTAATCCGCTACTTGACCTAATTTTTCAGAGAATTTATTAATTTATTTACGTCTCTCAAAATCAACCTGTATGTCATTGGTAATACAGTAATCACTTTTACTCGACTACAGTATACAATTTCTACACAAAGATTTTTATCAAATTGAAAATAGAAACTCGATAGGCATTAGTCACAACACTTTTTGCATACGATTCGTGACTAAATGCAAGTCTGTTTCCGTAATTTTTGTCTGTCATGAAAGAAACTGCCTCTACGTGCTTTCAATTTTTTCCCCTGAATACGAATGTTAAATTCACGCTATTATCATTATACAAGTTGTAAAAATCTGTCACGAAGCATCTTCAAAATCTGTCGCCAAGCACCAAAAAGTGTGTTCCGGCAGCTGCACTTTAGAACCAGTCTTCTACTAGGTTTAGCCTGTTATCATCTTGAGGCACATTGTCACTTAGCATCAGGTGAGATTGTAGCCACTACGCCAAACCTATAACGATAAAAAAATCTATAGATATGTTCTGGCAGCTGTACTTGAGGCCTATTCCTCCCACTATACATGGCGTGTTACATACAATCTTGAGGCACATCGTCACTTAACATCAGGTGATATTGTGACCAAACGGTAAACCTATAAGGAATAATTATTAATAAAATTCATATTACTAAAGGTAATAGTTTTCTAAGAGAACTTACTAACACCATATATTTTACGTAACAGACAATTTCAAGCAATACTGATTTTTTTAATGCTCCCATTTTCTCGCCTCATTCATTAACTGCATGCACCGCAGTCAACAAGGTTACACGTAGAATGTTGTAATGTCGATTTCTTTAATCTCCCCTTGTTCTCAGGCTTGTATTGATTTATTATGTACAACATTATTCAGAACTAGCTATGCCCCACGGTTTCATTCGTACCAAAACTATTCAACCAACTCTCAACCGCCCCGCTGCCAACACACCTGTGTAGCCGCCTATCCATTGAATAAGTCAATGCACCTATCGTTGTTCCTACTTCCCGTGCTCACCTACAGCTTTCCAGATTACTTGACGTTCACGTTTACTGCTCAGCTCCTTAGAGTCGTAGTGTGAAGTTATATATCCAGTAACCTTCCTTAATAAATAGACTATAAAATACAAACATATTTTTTACATCAGACTGTTTGTTCCAGAGATAAGCGCGTTCAAACAGACAAACAATCTCTTGAGCCTTATTATATTAGTATGGATTTAAATTTGTTTAATTAAATATTGAAATGTTTACCGTAACTTGAATCATAATAATTATGAATAATTCATGAAACGTTTTGAAGAAACACTAGTGACACGTATGTAGCTTGTATGTAGTGAAGTTGTAAAATGATGAATACCGAAATAATTATAAAATGATATACTACATTCATGGTACACGACAGTGTAGAAAATAAGGAAATTAACACGTTAATTTATTGTCGGTAAAGGCTTTGAGAATCTGCTTATTCTGTTATGTGTATAGGATGATGATATGTTATTACAATAAAATAATTTAAACAAATCGTCATTCGACTAAGTCTTTTTATACGAACAATATCAAGCACATTGTATTCAACGTGATCCAAATTTAATATTATTATCAGTAATAACACGTTGACTATTAATCATTCTTATTGAAACCATAGCATGGTGATAGGACATTTTCTTACCATCGCCTGGCTAGATACAACCTAGTCCCAATTCCCCCTCAAAGGTTTACATACCCCACATCATTACTTAAAATCAAGTGATATTGTGGCTAAAAGAAAACTATTTTTTTTTTTCTTATATAAGTTTACGCGTAAATACTTTATATTTTTATTACCTTAATAATTACAAAATAGTGACACACGGAATAGTAGAAAGTGGACATTATAAAATAATACATAATTTTCACATTGACAACAGTCTTATTGACAGTATAAATAAATTGTACGCAGATTTCACTATCACCAAAAAATCGTGACATCATAACCAGTTTTTAATAAGGTGCGTCTCCAACCGTCGGCCTGTGCAATAATTTGTATTGACGATCAATCTCACTCGCCTTTTCATATATAAAATGAAAGACAGAGAAAAAAAACGCAAGAGAAACTTAACAACGGTGTCTTGGTAAGCGATTTACCCATTAATCTTAATACATAAAAAGTGAGTATGAACGATTGGCGAGAGCTCGACCGGTTCACTAAGCTCGCGTGAGTTACCGATTTTCCACGTTTTCCAAATAATTATTGTCAATTGCATCTTCGTATTGCACCTGCTATAGAATTTGTATTAACTTTAATAAAATAAAAGTTACTTTTACTTTATTAAATCGTAGCTTTTCAATGTTAAAATACGCATCACTTGAAAACCATTGAACCAAATTTAATGTACGTTTTAGATAAATATAGGAATTAAGTTGGAGAAGAATCATTAAGGCTACAACAAATCATTCTGATTTTTCATAGGGACTAAGCAGTAATAATCAAATTAGAAGAAAAATCTATAAAAGACAGCCAGCCCACTTTTAATATAGACAAGACACGTAGTTCCCCTAAAACATGAAAAGCATTTTCACTTGTCCAAAGTAGCGAGCACCAGCTAGAATTAAATATTTCCCATACAGTAGGTACTATTTAGTATTTATAGTAAAAAACGATTTCTGATAAATATTGTAACAAGTATAAAATTTATGTTTCTTATTTTTGGAAGCTTTGTTATGAATAAACTACTGAATTGTGTTTGAAACGAGTTTACCACAGTGATGGTAGCGTTTTTGGGTGCCGCTTTGCTCCACGTAAGTTTGAATATATTGAAAACATCGTGATGTAACCCTATATTGATGTTAGGATATTGTCCACGCGCCTATATATGTGTTCCAGCATCTAAACTCAAAAGTCAGTCCACATTTAGCCTGTTACCACATTCAGCTACAGAGTTATTTAGCATGACGTGACACTGGGGTCAAACGCTACACTTATATAATATATAAAAAAGTACACAATAAACTTACCAAGTTATTAATCCGATGCAGGTTAAGTGATATTCATCACAGCACTGAAGGATTTTTTTTATATTAACGTATATACATTTTGATATTGTAGCATATAATACATAGTTTGCAGAATCACATTTCTTAAATTATATTTAACTTATTTCTATATAGTTTAGTTGATTCACTGAAACATTTGCTGTTGCAAAGTAAGGTGGAAAACATAGCAGCGCGTGAAAATCACACATTCGATGTATCGAACTTATCAACCCTTGACTTAATGGGCGGCATTAGTGCATTTGATTTATTTGTGACAAACTGGATCGCAAGCATTGTGCACATAGTGGCCAACCCGTCATAGTGGAGTCACTAAAAGTCTAAAAGAGAGTTCTTTTAGTTTGTCGCCTTTCGGAATCAAGCAGTGTATATTCAGGTGTCGAGAGGCCTATACAAGAACAACGTCCGGTATAATTTTCAATCTATTCGTGTTTGTATTGTAGCGCGATTTATTTTAGTCTCGAAATTACATTTTTACTTATTATTAACAACTCTTATCACCTATAAAATGTACAACATTACACCAAAGCGGTTGAGAACCCATACAAACTGAATTATTTATTTAAAAAAATCGAATTCTAAAATATCATTGACAATTTTTAAACTCGTCCATTATGGAATGACATTTATGCTTACCGTTTATAAACATTCCATCAAAATCGGTTGAGAAATGATATATTTTTTTACGTTTTCTTACAAACATACAACAAAAATCATGTCATATTCGTAATCAGAACCCTTTATCTATCAGGAAATTTAAAAAAAAACTTGTACTGTTAGAATATTATTGTGTTCTGATTTCGTGTTTAATCGTCTTTTTTATTTTTTAGTTAATTTAGTTTTTATCCTTAAAAAATGAATTATAGGCAATGTAAATAGTTTGTCATAATGTGTGAACTGTAAACATGTTATTGGAAATAGGTCTGTTTTTATTCTGAATAAATTAATTCCATATATTGAAGATAACGACCGACGATGAGAAATACATTAACATATAATTATCAATATGTGTTATATAATATAACACATTCATTATTTACATATTTTATAATAAAAGTAACGAAATATTTACGCAATAAAGTGAAATTCTAAGGAAGCGACGTCTCTCGAGGCTTAGGTGCGTTTCTCTAATAAAACCGGCAATAAAAATAAATGTTGGTTGCATGTTTTTACGTGATATGATCTAGGTATATTTACGCGTGCTGCATATTGTGTATTATTAACCTATTATTACTACAATAATAACGCTGCTAGCCGATTTTAATCAGGTTTCGACTATGGTGACTTGTTCTGCGATTTAAGTTATTCAAAATTATTTAGTCTTAATATGGCTAATGTCGGTCAACGTGCATGCACGATGCGTCGACGTCAAGCTACCAATTACGTAGTTGTTGCGTAGTGTAAAATTATTGACATAAAAAACCTATATGACTGAGTAAAATCATAGAATAAAATGTAAAAAACAAAAATCTCTAAAAACAAAACCCGCAATAACTACATATATTATGAAGCTTGCATTCCAAAGATTAATCGCAATCGGACAGATGTTTAGTGTCGTGCGTTCGAATTGTCTGAAACTATCTGGACTAAGGTCAATTTGGCATCTATTGCGTAATATAATTGATGTGTTATTTCACAACGTACTGGCAGACGTGCCTCATGTAATTGTTTATGAGAATATTTTGACATTGCCGCCATTAAAAAAGAGATATCCTATACCAGGATGTTGCAAATGTCAATTCATTTTATTCGCATGATATTAGAGCTATTACTAATGTCGCAGTACTTAATAGTTAAGTGTTTTTTAGGCTTTTTTGAAGTAATGGTGGCTCAGTGATAACGTTTCGACGTGAGTTTAAATTCCTGCAATGAGCCTGAGCTTTCGGTGTAGAAAACATCGTGATGAAACCATAGCATGGTATTAGGACATTTTCTTATGCCCGTCTCGCTAGATACCACCCTCAAATTGTAAAAGAGGTTGCAAACAAGCATACGGCTCGCCTGATGGTAAGCGGCTACCGTAGCATATGGACGCTTGTAATACCATATTAATACAAGCGCGCTGACGACCTTGATCTCACCTCACAGAGCTCTGGAAACCCTATTAAATACAGGAACACAACACAAGGTTATTTGATTTTCGATATTTGTAAGGTGGAGATATTCCAGCCGTGGACTGCCCTAAGTAGAGAGAAGTTTCCAAAGAAATTTTTCTGTCTCGTACCACTGGCAATGCACTTGAGCGCGAATCCTCCACTAAGCTTAGCGTGTTACCATCTTGGTCCTCAAGCCCGGTAAAGCTGTAAAAGCCGTAAAGGCTCCACGACCCCTAAGGCTAACAGTATAGTCAGTTAGAAAAAAAAAAAACTTGGTCCAAATTATCACCCAAAATCAAGGCCAAATGCTGAACCTACAAACGAGACAAAAGTCTTATAAATTTAAGTGCGTTTTTGCAATTTTACATTAAATAAAAATAAAAACTACGTTCTTTAAAACACATACATTACACGATGATGCCATATTAAAGATAGTTATAACGAATATGGACTTAATTACGGATAATAAATACAAATAATAGTTATCGCTCAATATCACCTTCACTTACGCTGAACATTACATGCTAAGTATAAAAAACATGTATGTATATGTAAAAACATATACTGATTATTCGCGAAAACATGAATTAATAAATAAAAGCAATTGCTTCGGTTATATCTAACTGTTTCTTTAAACATGTATTGTGGAACAGGAAACAATTTAACGAGAATTTATTTCGTCCTGTTTGTAATTTGTTATTTGTTGGGTATAATTTTGATAGCATAAGAACTGGTAACGAATTGGGGGAAGGTGTTTTGGGTAATTAGAAATGATAAAATACAGCATAATATTATCGATTTTGGCGATTCTGAAGTCGTGAGTCAGGAAGGGTAATGCACTGTTTGCTATTACAAAACTTGCTCTGCCCCGCAGTTTCAACCGCGTATAATTTAAAGGAAATCGCTGATTGATGATTTATAATACATCAGCATAGACAACATCTGAAGGTCATACATACGTCATACAAAATCTAAACGTCCTTATTTCCAACGGATTTTTTTATGATCTCAAGACCATAACTCACGATTCAAAGGACGGATATGTGTAATTTTTTTTATGTTTTGTTTATGGCAATAGAAAATTATCAAGAAAACGGGATTGCTTGGCCAGCGAGTTAAGAATAAAAACAACTCAATTCTTAATCTCTCCGTGCATATATTAAATGAGGATTAGGTCAAAAAAGTTAAGTCATGTGAGTTTAAAACGGGCATTGTACTCAAGTATACCTACTGGGACATAAAGGTAACTTGCTAGCGACATTTTATTTACTTTTGAAAGGAAATTAATCACATGAGAACTAGAATATTCCTAGTTGAAATGTAATAATTATTAACTACGTCTTATATATTGTGTGCTCATGGTAAAAAAAAACAACAAAATAAAAACTAACGTTCTTTGTGCATATATAATGTAATTTCTAATTATGTTAATCAGAATATAGGTAACGCCTACGTGCCCACGCTTAAACATTTTTTTACTTACGTAAATAACATCACGTAACTTGTTGTTCTAATATCTTGATATTAGATGTAGTGCGTGCGATCTGAAGCAACCGCTTTCTGCACGAAAACCTTTAGCGGTATGTTAATACATGGCGTCATTGCGCCTTCAAAATCCGCTATGTGTAAATCTTAATAAACCCAGACAAAGTTTTTTCTTGACTTTATTTTCAGTAACCATGAATGTTAAGTACTCTGGCAAGCAATCATTTACGGGAAGTGAGAACAAGAATAGACTACATTGGTGAAAACGCAATGGAAAGTTTGTCGGTTAAATTTAGCACGAATGAAACCGTGAAATTGATAAAGTACCAATCCAATAGTCACCTAAAAAGTAAAATTTCCTTAAAGCGGATCAAGTGAGTGCAATGACGATATACCTACTATTTATTTTTAATCCAGTTAAGTGACCACATTACTGGTTACGGTAAGCAATTGATCCCTATAAGAACTGTAAGCATCGAAATATCTGTATCTATCATCAGTCGTCAATTCTATGTCTGTGTTAACAACACATTCACGCTTGATTTAATTAAATCGGTGTCATACAGGAAGGAATGAGCACGTTGCTCGAGAGCCGGTTTTTATTCGTGTTAACGAACTTTTTTATTCGCGTCGCGGTGGTTACAGTCATATAACGACAGTTTAAAGAATTACAGTTGGCCAAATGAGATATCTAGACGAAGCATTTGTGCGGGTTGTGTGGCTAGAAAGGATCTGATACTAGCCCAAGCTGCCATACGCTCGCTTAGAACATACAATTGCGGGTTGTCGAATTTTACTAAATATATCGTTCGTTTTCATTCACAATTGGCGAGGGGCCACATCCTTTTAATATAAAAAATGCATAATACTACACAAATATACAAAGCAAGATAATTGTTTTACCTTTAAGTGTAAACTATAAACTATCAAACATGGTGAATGTACCTAATTATCTTTTGGGCGTACAAAATTTGAATCTACAAAACAAGACTGAAATAATTAAGATCTTAAAAATTTGGTTGCTCCGAGAACAATTTCAACCGACAACAACTTTGATGTTTTCTTTTTTAACTTTCAAGGTAATAATGTTAGGTTCTGTTATCAGTTCACTAGGCATATTACTGATTTTCCGGAAAATGGGGCAATGTTAAGCAGGTTTTACTGTCAAATAATTATTATATTATAAGCTATAATGATGTCTGAAAATGACTCTTTCTGTCTCTCTATCTCTCTGTATGGCCTCTAAAATCCAGTATGTTAATATAAATATTACAATGACTACAACAGTATTTACACAGTGAAAAAAAAAAGATTATCCTGATCAAGCTCCTTGCCGATTCTTCTCGATGACTGATGTGTTTTTCCAACTTGCGGTAGTGGTTTGGCATTCATAAGTGCCTTATTGGGCCTAAGCTGAATGACGAAATTGTGTTTTTGTTCTTATTGTTAAATACTGTTGATTTTTAATAAGACTTACAAATATAATGGGGCGTCCCATAAAACACTTTTACCGGGATATCCCCGCGCTACGTGGAACGTAATTATCTACTCCCAGAATGAAATTTCCGTATAACATACTCTTAAAATCCAAATGTAAACCCGGAGACGATGATAACATTTATCAAAAGTTATTAATTAATAATAGTAAAAACTGTCAATTAAAATCATAATTACAAAACATACTAGAAGGCATGTATGTCCTCATTCCTGTCGGGACAGTGCAGTGTGCCAATCGCTTACTATGCTGATTGATTAAATTCTGTCGCTTTCTGTTGCGTTTAAGAAATAATATTTACACTCGGTGTATACATGAAACATGTTTACTCTATATTTGTCGACTTGGGACTTTTAAAACTATTGGCTCAATCACCGCTTTTTTTTCAACCTAGTCCCAATTATTTGTTTGATCCAATTTATGTGTTAAGTATACCTTCAGTCGTGAAAATCAAAATGGGACAAAAAAATGTATAATTTTAAATAAACTTCTGAAAAATAAATTTTAAGTCCTTATTTAGAAATGCCAACATTCAAATAAAAAGAACAAAACTTGTCTTCACTAAATATGTATTTATGAAACAAATTATCTAGGTTTTAAGTCTTTCATATAATTTATACGTTGTATCTTAATAATGACATAACTTTTTCATTAATTTATCGAATGCTGAACTAGATTAAACTAACCATTGATTAACTTTCACTTATAACGTTTTATTTTTGCTATTATCATCGTCGTATTGTATTGTCTTGTAAAGCTGTTTGAAATATGTTCCAGAGGTGGGTGATAGCAACTACAACACAGTTTGGAACTAAAGTAGTCCTTAACATTCAAAATGTTGTTTTTTTATATATGTTACTGTTTCAAGCAAATAAATATATCTATTTTAGTATATCTGCTCTTAAAATCAAGGTATGGATGGCAGTGTTATTTAACAAAAATAAAACTAAGTTCACAGATTTCATGTATATGTACTTAATACATACTATAATTATTCATTTCGTATCGAACAGTTCTATACAAAATCATTAAACAACTTCAGAATACTTTTGCTACTTTCATTTACCACTAAATATTCTAATCACATTTGAACTTAAAAAAACCGCTAAAATGGTACTCTCTAATAAATTATCATGCAGCACAATTATACAAATCTCTCTCTATTTTAATTCTATTGTCGTTTAAATACAGCTATCGTATTTTAAACGCAAGAGTTCAGCCCTACGTACGGTCAGAATTACCATTGAAAAATAAAATGAATAAACAATTAAATAACCATTTATTTTTAAACTTCAATCATAACATTTAAAATTATAAATTATTGATGAAATGTATAGAAGAATTATAATGTATATTCGATAATAGCAAGCAAACACTATGATCTAAATTTGAAATTCTAAACACTAATTCTTAGGAACTAATTGTTAGATTTCATATAAAAGGTTTTAAAAATTACAAATTAAAATAACCACGTTGTCAAGATCACTTCCGGAGACATTATTTTTATTCATTTAGGAATATAGTATATTATCTAAATTACTGATATCATACATAAGTGGCTACTACACTATCCTATGAAAAATCTACTAATGTTACAAAAGAACTAAATGTTATAATTCAGTCTTGCATGTATGTGTTGTTAAGAAAATTATTATGGATACCCTAAATTACTCGACACATATGACAACTAACCGTAATAATTTAGATAATAAAAGTTATGCGACGAACCGTTATTTAAATACACGTTATTTAATATTTATAACGTTATTAAAATACTGACAATTAAAAATACTATAAACCATAAAAAATATTTAAAAAATTACTCGTACGCTTTCAGTTCCTTTGTTATGTTTTGGGTAACTTTTACTTATTCAACCGGATAATAAATTCAAGGGCTTGGCTTACATTGAGTTTTAATTGTGTATGTGAATTGTGTATTGTGAATTGTAGTATTGTGTATTGTGAATGATATTCACGTATGGAAGTGACCCATCTCTGTACGTGCAATAGAATTCATTATTTTATTGAGAACTTTATACTGCAAAGATAATTGAATTTTATCGAGTTCATTGCTTTTCTGGACAGGTGGTGCTATTTTTATATTGCAAAGATAATTAAAGCGCACATTTTCTGAACTTCTGGCACTATTTTTAAAGTAAATTGTGGACCTAAGTATAATTCAGAATTTTGATCTCTATATTATATTACTAGCTGTGCCCCGCGGTTTCACACGCGTATAATTTAAAATAAATCGCTGATTGATGATTTATAATTCATCACTAAAGACAATATTTTTATCGGACGGAAAGGGTTTTATGCGTCACAACTCACACGACTCGTTCGCGTCACTACACCAGATACCCGATCCGAGTGTTAAATTATATTCATTTTAAATTATCTCCCAAACTATATGTTGTATAATAATAACATGTTATTTATCTACATATAAAATTGTTTTGATGATGAAGTATCTTTCGTTCGTAACGATTAAAATGCTGTGCCTAATGATAATGCTTATAAAACACTTTTTAATTTTCAGTATAATTGTGGCTTATGTATAAGAGATAGGCATATGGTATTACGGATCTTTTTAGATGTACTAAGGAGCAAAACATTGTATATACGTATCATTAACAATTACGCCCGCGCACGCCGAGAAAGCAGTTAGCGTGCTATTTGTTTCGACCTACTTAACAAAACAAACAATATTTAAGACTAGCTGAGAGGTATAGCCTATACTATTTCTCATGAATCTGGCTATCATATACATTTTTTTAATGCAACTGATAGTTGCCGAGATTATATTTATATCATTAGTATAAAAGTATAAATATATAATATAGATTTCTCAATTGTGTTTTTGTGTTAACGTCATATCTTCCTTAATTATTCATCAACATTAACGATTAAAACATGATTTATAGCTTATGTTCCCAGTTATTGAGGAAAAATATATAAATAGTTTTCAATGAAAAAAGTTTTAATCTCTGAACCTACAAGCTAGATTTCTAAAATTATCTTTGTATAGCCTAAATAGCCTATTATTTGAGGGAGGTTATAGGCTGTATAACTTCCCGCTACGACTCTAAGGAGCAGAGTAGTAAACATGAACGTCAAGCAATCTGGCTAGCGGCAGTTTGCGGCTGCGCAGTGGAGAGTTGGACGAATAAATTCAACACGGGTGAAACCATTGGGTGCAGCTAGTTAATTAATATAAAGAATTAACAACCAGTGCTTCTCTACTTACACCGAAAGTAATAAATCGTAGTGATGTATATTATTATCTAACTATCCAGTTCTAAACACCTATTCATAACAAGTAGTGAATGAACGGACAATAGCGCTGCGGTCAGTGTCTGCTACAAGCCACTCTTGCGAAATATCGTGCACACTGCCGTAATAATTGTTACATGTAAACTTAGATTGATGGACAAGGATTCAAATAATATGATTGATATATTCACGCAGATTGAATATATATAATAAATTTTCGGTCACGCATTCGTAGGGGGAAATGAAAAAACCTGTTCAGACACTAAACATTCGCGTTAATGTATTGACAGTGAGAAATTACTTATTTCACGGTTCTGTAGTTTTAAAGGTATTTTATATGTATTTATAATTAGTAAATTGGGTTTCTCCGAATGTATTAGGATTAAAGCGATGATGATTTGTAACCTTCGAACACCGTGTGATGTACATGCGATTCATTGTTACAGTATTACTTAAATAAAGGAAATGATCATGATGGAAACAGCGTGATAAAAACGTGGTGTGATGAAAACATAGTATGATGAATACACTTTTGTTGCTCGCTTTAATAACCATCACTCTGGAGTTGGATTCAAACGTTAGATATATACGATAGGTAAAGTTTAATTGATTATATTATACCTATTACCTACTATTTTCCTATACAAATAAGTTGATTATATGCTTATACACGCGTTCAGTATAAGATGCGCGAATATGTTAAACGGAGAAGCAATACGAATAGTTTAAGTACCGCGGGCTATATGGAAATCGATTATTAAAGAATAAACTTCAAAAAATAGTCGAAACAACATCATTAAAATTCTGATCACAAATTATGTCTAACATAAATATCTTGCAAGTGATATTTTAAACGTTGGAAATCCAATTAACATTCTTGCGTACAACATGACATAATTATTATACTTGCTCGAGTTATGCTGAACCGAAACCCATTTAATTACGTAATATTTAAATCTTTACTTTCGCCGTATACGTGCACGTCTATACTAGGCCGTATTGACACCGTGGGTCACGTGAAGAGAACTCGTAAAAATATACTCACGTCACAGAACACTACATGTAGATCAAAGCAAGCGGTCTAACAAGTACACTCTATATTATAAATTTATAGAATTATTGTTTCGATCTCGTGATTCTTTTGTTTTTTTGCTACGGACCAAATAACAAAGGAGTGAAATAAAAATAAAATGTAATTAAAATCTATCCACTAGATTTTGCATGATACGCGCACAAGGGCAAACTTCAATCATTTTATTTATTAACTCGTACATTTTACAATATCAGCTATGTATGTATACTTATTTTAAAAACATCATGAGAATGTTTTCTTCTTTTGTATGTTTGAACGCGCTAATCTCTGAGACTATCTGTCAGATTTGAAATATTATTTTTAACTTCGTATTCTATTTATTGAGGTAAGTTATAGACTTAGATTAGATTTTAGATTTAAGGTCACGCTACAATTGTTAAGAACAGAACATTTAGCATACAAAGTGTAGGTCAGAAAGTTCGCTCAGCGAGAACGCAGTATTAGTGCGGGCGGGAATTGAGCGTTTTCTATTAGTAAAACATTTTTTTTAATTAAACGGGAATTAAACCACGCGGCACATTTAGTCGTTTGATATGTTTATACTGATAATCCAGGTTGTTTTAATATTACAAAATTTAGCATATTTTCTATAAAATCATTATTTCTCAGAATTGTTTATTTATGTACATGTAACGTACATTTAATTAAAATATTCAATTACAACTTCTACATAGCAAGTGTACCTTACTATAAATTCTGTTTTGTATGTAAATCTGTCGCCAAGTATCTATGGGTGTGAACCGGCAGCTGCACTTGAGAGCTGGTTCTACACTTACCATGTTACCATCGTCACCTAATCTCAGGTGAGATTGTTGCCAGCACTAAAACTAAAAAGAAATAAATCTCTACTTTGCTTAATTTTTAAGATCTTTAGAAGTTGGTTCATATTAGCGCTATATCTATGTTAAACGATAGATATTTCATTCATATATGTATAATATAGGTACCTATAAATATAATTGAACTCAGAGCTGGCATGTGTCCGACGACAAAGTTGACGTAATGAGTGACTAATTTGTTTCTACGTTAACTTTTATTTAGACGTCAATGTTAAAAGTTTATGCTATGGTATATAGTTTAGAACTTTCTCTAACGAGACTAGGCTAGTAGCCGCCAGCGTTTGTTTTCCCTTTCTTACATTGACGCTTCAACGAACTATTATTAAGCTATTTAGTAAATAAGATTAATTTGATGAAAGACTATTCAAGTCCAAATTTGCCTTATTTATCACTTTCAACACATGCCATCGAAATATTCAAACACACGTTGTACATAAATAAGTACCTTAAACATGAAATTACAGAAAACATATGGTTTGGATCTCCCAGTTAAAGTATGTTTATCGGATAAAGTAAATCATTTTCAATTTTTTTTCAATGTCTTATTATTTCGAGTACCTTAAAACAAACATATAGACTACATTTTAGCGTTACGTAAATAAAACATATATTGTATATTTATCAATATGGTTAAAGCTAAAAATAAATGAGTAGTGACTAAAGTATGCGTATTTGAAACCACCTTTTACTGCCTCTTGTACAAAGTAACAAAAAAATATTCAAAGGTGTATAAGTTTTCTAAAACAAAATACGTGTTTCAAATGATGACGAGTCAATTTAAATGCGTGCGAGTGAAATCTAATACGAACAAAAAGGATTTATAATTTACGTTCATACGCAACAGACAACGTATTATTAAATTGAGTAAATAAATAAAAAAGTTGATTCTAATTAAACCTTTAATTTAGGCTCAATTTATGACTGATATAAACGTGAAAGTTTGTTCACTTGGTAGATGGTTCTTAATAACCTGTATTTTTTACATGAGCATAGGATTTAAGACTCGATATTTTTATTCTGTCATTGTGTTTTTTTGCATTCTAACGTATAAAGTAAACATTTTGTCGTTTTTCTTTCTTAATCTCGTATCTAAAATAATCTACACGTCAAAATCAGTTCTTAGAGTATGTACCATATAGACCTCTTTGAGGATTAGTACTTTGAAAAATTATGTCATTGTAAGGTGAGATATTATTTTTAATAATGGAAGTAGTTCAAATGAAAAATAAATATACATATAGATACATAATATTTTTATATAAGAGGTTCAGAAAGTTGACACTATAATATATGATTTGTACCGTCGTGATTTCCAAGGCCTATTCAGCCTAAGAAAACTTTCACCGATTTCATTAATATATAGTATTAAGTTGCAATATTTAACTACTAAATATTTGTATTAACTCCACGATGTATCATCAGCCACCGTAAAATCGTCCACCAGATGTCCTGTGCCAACTTTGTCCAGGTCTTTCCGATAAGATTTCTGATGTCTTCAACCCATTACGCCACCCTTCTTACTACGCTCCATTTAACCTCTCTCGGCAACAAATGTATAATATAAAAATCTAATCATTAATCAATCTAATCTACAAAAAAATCTAATAACTTTGAAATAGTACATAATTGTTATAAATTTAGTTTTAAAATGAAAAACGTAAAACTAACATTTTATGACGTAACTTGTTGAATTTCTTATCAATCTATATAATTGGACATTTGCGCTCTCGGCTATGACGTAATCGACTGTTTACATTCGGATGATGCGTTTCTTTAGCGAAGTACCTACGCATCGGATCGGCCATTATGCGGCTAGGTCAAGAGCAGTAAGCTGACCGTGGCTTCGAATTACTATAGATCTCGTCTTGTCTGTCATCGAACTCGATTTGACAGCTTAATTGCTAGACCGCTAACTCAGGGTTAGTCCAATTTCAATATCAATCGATAAAGGTCGATATTTTTAAATACTTATTATTTATCGAAATGTAAAAAAGGCATGGATAACGAGAGAAGAAAGTTCATTAAAGAAAAAAAATATAATATATGAGGACACAATTTCACACACGTCCATTTAATCTGTTCATCGCATATAATATAATAAATACATACCTACGTGTCGCGTGTACGAATGGCCAGCAAAATGGCAGATTTTACCCAGAAACTTTTGAATACACTGAGTAATGCATGAGACTTATGTTCTCATTACCATTTTCGTCTGATCAGGCATACATATGGCTGGGCCATTCAAAAAGGTTCGGCGTGCCGCATAATGAGTGTGAATGTTCTAAAGAGTACCGTCAATAAGTTACCGTTAATAGTGAAGCAATGATGGCTCTGTGGTAGCGTGCACGTCTATTTACGTGAGTTCGAATTCCTGCAGTGAGCCTAAGCCTTCGGCGAAGGAAAACATCGTGAGGAAACCATAGCATGGTGAAGGGTTTTTTCTAATGCCCGCCTGGCTAGCTACTACCCTCATGTTGGAAATCCGTCACCGAGCGCCAATAGGTGTGTTTCGACAGCTGCACTTGAGAGCCAGTCTTCCACTAGGCTTAGCGTGTTATCATCTTGGGTCACATCATCACTTAACATCAGGTTAGATTGTGTTAACTACGCCAAAACTACAACCGTTAAAAAAGTCTTGTTTTTACTAAATATACTATGAATAATTAATTCGTTTAAAAAATCTAGTACATTTGCCTTTTGTATTTTATTCTGAATGTTGTTCGCATTAAAAGTTGAATTGACGATCCTTTTCTTACACATATATGCCCGCTTTTTTTTCTGTAAATTACAAGAATACCAAACTTGGTCCCCTCGGCGCTGTGATCATTCCAAAAACACTTGTATTTATATCGTTGCTACATATTTCGTAACTGGTATCTAGTGGACGCATAAAAGGCGATAAATTCAATTCAGAAATGCGATTTGGTATTTATTGGTTCGAACTAGTTTCATTACAATATCGAGAACAGCTGGTGTACCAGAACACTGTGTTGCCATGGTTACCGACTTGTTGATATTGTAACGTGGCAACAAATAATTATTAGATTTATAATCAAAGATCCAACTACAAAGTACACTGTTATTTTGTATAAACAGCAATGTAAGTAATTGTAATTTGGAACATTGATTGATTTAGGATATTTAAAAAGTGTTTTTTATTTTTTTCTGAAGATTTCACTTCTGACACGTGTGACACATTTTTTCAAAAATGTTCATTATATATACACCAAAACAAAAAAGGAGTGTGTGCGATTCACACACGATAGAAGTGAAACTTCATTTTAATAATTATTTTATATTTTATTTAAACAGTGTGCAATATACATACACACCGACATTTGCTCTCTCGCTCTGGCTCACACAAAGAGGAGAGACCGATAATGTGCGTTAAACGTTTAACGTGTTGGAAGTCGCATAAGAAGTATCACTTCAATATAATATAAGTGTGTTCTGGCCTTATAATTTTTCAATTGATAAGGTATTATTTATACGCAATTCTATAATAAAAATAAAGTAATATTTTTATTACTCAACGTTTTGTAATGTAAACGTTCAGACTTCTAACTGCTTTTCTGTGAACATGATAATAAAATTATCCGCTAATTATAGCAATTAATATTGCATACATATAAAATGTAATAAGAACACGCATAAACGTATTTGTTATATTAGCACTTTCACTAATTATGTAGAAGTAGATTAGATATTAGGAAACAGGTAATAAACTAAGTTATTTGTTATCTAGGTATGTACATTTGTAAGCCGACAGAATGTTTATGAGACACGAACTTAATAACTACAATGATTTACAAAACAGACTTGTCTTGAAACTGATTATTTCGTCGCTGTATTATATTTAATTGATATTAATTCATCTTACCTACATTTTAAGTAATCAAAAGAATAAAATATTAAAATCTTCTGCCCTTAACGAACTACACAGAAATACACATTAGGTACACGTCACTACGTTGATAACATATTATTTCGTTTTTAAAAAACATTATTACAAAATATTATTTAGTATAAACAGTTTCTATTAAGTTATGCATGTTAATATTAAAATTATTAGTATTATTCAACATAATATTATTATAACATATTATATTTTGTAAAATTCATTTCGAAATATTACGTAAACGAACAGGATTATGCATTATTATTTATTTATAGTCTATGCAAAAATCATATACATATGTAATTTTTGAAACCAATTTTAAATCGACAACTAACGAAATAGCCATAAACATTACTTAGCTCATTAAGTTTATTTTATTGTCTTATGAAACAGAACCGATTGGAGATTTGTTTGGAGCCGCGTTAAAATCGAAACATTTAGATAATTAAACTACTGTTAATACACTAAGAGGTGACAAGTTACAAAACGTACAGCTATTCCTATGGCACTTTTTAACGCAATATTTCTCCAGTTATATTCTGTATCCTAATTTAAATTAGCAATTAAATGGAGTTACAACGAAAAATGTATAGAATAGTTATTATACTCTGAAATGATTCTGAGGCTACATGTGTGTGAATAATGGTTTTATAATAATGAATACGAAACAAGTAACTAATTTTATTTTTGTTTTCTTGAAATAGGCATTTTTGAAGATATTATTATTTCTCAATAAATTAACAATTACTTTTACAGTAAAAGATCCTAATTGCTTTAATTGGACCAATTGCAACGTTACAATCAGTGCGTTACGACTTTAATGCTTATTATTTGGTAATTATTTTCATGTAGTTAAATTATATATTTAATTCAAACTCAAGGTTAGAAAATAAAACAGTTCCTCGGACTTTCAAAAAAAAAAAACTAACAATCCAATGTCGCACATTTACTTTACAGAAACAAAACATAGATACCGAATATATCGCAGTTTAAAATAATCATATTATATTATGATATAAAATATCATTATATAAAAATCATTTTTGAAACGAAAACGATAATTTTAAACTATTTGTATATATATTTTATCAATAGCGAGGGATATAAGCTATAAAATTATGTTTAAATCATTAATTTTGATGAAGAATTAACGGAGACATGGTGTTGCCAGGAAAACACGCCATTGAAAAATCATATATAATCTAAAAATAATCTGCAACAAACTTTTATTTATATAATAGATATATTCGTAATATAATTACACGAATCGATCGTAGGCAGAAATATTCTGGTAATTTTTGTATTTAATTGACAACGTAATTCCGTCGTGGCTTTGATTATGAAAACAATCTACAGCTCAAATCTGGTTAATATGAACGACAATCTCACAATGGCTGTGTTAAGAAATAAATAATAGCTTTGATTGGTCCAAAGGTTATAAATTGGGACAAAATACTATAATAATATTATTATATAACGTTTTAACACTTTTATAGTTAATGATGTGTCAATGTGCGTTCCAAATGATAATGTTTTTTAATCATTTTGTGAACGAAGACATAAATTTTAAACTTAACTTTATAACTTTATATATTCTATCTTTTTTTGTAGTGAAACTTAACGTTAAATGTTAAACGTTTAACGTCCATAATCGGTCTCTCCTCTTTGTGTGAGCCAGAGCGAGAGAGCAATATATTATCGGTCTCTCCTCTTTGTGTCAGCCAGAGCGAGAGAGTAAATGTCGGCGTGTATGTATATTGCACACTGTTTAAAAAAAAATAGAAAATGTCTTTTAAAATGAAGTTTCACTTCTATCGTGTGTGAATCGCACACACACCTCTTTTTATATATTTTTCTCGATAGCGGAGAACATAAACTATAAAATGATATTTGAATCGTTAATTTTGATTAAGAATTAACGGAGATTTGGCGTTGCCTGGAAACACACCTTTGAGAAATAGTATATATTTTAATTAATAATAACCATGCCAAAACATCTAAAGAAAAAATATACTATAAAACTTCTGACAATAAAAAAAATGTGCCATAACAATAACTACTAACAATAATTGAAAAGGTAAATTAAATATTTAAGAAAGCCCTGACGTTTATTTATTGAGAACATTCCAATGAGCTCAAGTATGATATATCCGCTGTAAATTGACGAAGAGTTAGGTGTTCTGCAGATTCCAGACGATGCTGCAACTCAATGTTACCCTGTTCTTCTGATAGCATTGAATTATCAGAATACCAAATTTCGACTCGATCCAACCTGCGAAAGATGCTCACACTCATTAATCAACTAGATAAGAGCTGATAATCTTCAAATTTCTGAACAGATTTTCTTGAATCATAGCTAAGAATACTCTCGTTTTGTCACTTAAGCGACAATAAGGTATTTTATGTTTTTTTAAAATTGAAAATTGAAAAGTGATTTATGAGCATTGTTATTAGGCATGGCATATTAATCATTACGAACGAAAGTTACTTCATCATCAAGACAAATTTATGAATATAAACTTTGCCTCTTATAGTATGTTATTAGGACGAATAGTTCGGGAGATAATGTAAAATTAAAATAATTCAACACTCGGCTCGGGTCTATGACTATAGGTGTAGGGGCGCAAACGAGCCGCGTGAGTTGTGACGCAAAACCCTGGCCGCCCGATAGAAATATTTTCTGTACTGAAGTATTATAAATTATTAATCTTTTTTTTTTAATCATACGTCTAGTAGAAGAAAATATATTTAATATGTTAGGAGCATAAATCGAACTCTCTAATTATTCGCTATGCTCTTCAAGTTTTTAGCGTTCTTTTACCTCACTATCATTTTTTTTACCAAGAATTTACTTTCTGCTTTCTTTCGTGATCTGATCGAGGACGGATGTCATCTTCACCCAACCACTATGAAAATACATATATACTTCACCAAAAAAGTTTTAAGAAACCACGCGGGCTCCTTACATTAGAGTAGTATCTTGGTTTCTATGCTTTAAGATGATCAATTTGTTGAGAACAAATCAAACCTGGGATTCGTCAGCGGCAACAATAATAGGATTATTACCATACCAAACTTAAAAAAAAAACAACATAGTTTCCACTAATAAGAGAATTAATATTTTAATAGGTAATTAAAAAAAAACCTATTTACGTATTAGAATTTAAGGCCGAATCAGGTATTTATATACAAAAGTTAATTAAACTTCTCCAACTGGAAACGATTCATCACCAATTTTTGCTATGATTAGAGGACAAGGGTGTTTAATTGAGACAAGTTGAATCACTTTTTCTTTTCTATTTAAGGCCCATCGGTGTTTTCTAATCGCGCCTCAACAAGACTTCAGGCCTTGTTAGAGCAAGATAGTAAATCAATCAATGGTCAACAACATAGCTAGTTATGGCATTCATTAAACATCATTTAACTATCGATTACAATTGATACAACAATAATCGATAGACAATCATAAACTATCGATTAAACAAATTTGCTATATTTTAAAAGGAGGGTATATAATAGCAATGGGCGGTCGCTCTGATAATGTGGAACATGCGAAGGGCCTTTTTTTCGACGTCTCCATTCTATCGCCTGGATATTAGATACAGTACTAAGAAACACTCGATAGTTTCTTTACTCAATAATCGATACAATCGGTTTTTGAATCAATCAATGTTTACGAGCACTACAGATTTCCTTATTTGTGCGGAAAAAAGGCATTGACAACTTATTGGTTCAAGTACGTGTAAATTCTCAGGCACTTTTACTTTCGCCAAACTGGTGCAGTCGAGTACATTGACTGGTGGAGAAACGGGTTCGTAAACTCATTGGAGCACCGATGACAAGGTTGAGAAATAACTGGTATTACGCACTTGTTACTATACTTTGTGATTTATTAATAGCAAAAAAGCTACAAGATATTTTTATAAGTATTTATTAACTAAAAGTAACTTATACATAGTGCATTTTTGTGATGGGGCAGTAACCTTGCAGTTGTAGCTACGCAAAACGTTCTGATGAGACAGTCTTTAACTTTTTAAGTAATTGTGACATATATTTACCTTTTTTTTAAATATACCTACATCCAGTCAGTAAGAAAATAGGTAATTTACAAAAAAAATGTTTCTTATAAGGATCAATAAACTCTATAGGACCGACTTGGGTTAGAGTACTTCAAAATGTCAGAAATCGCAAAGCCTTTTCCCATACATTTCGTGCGTAATCACCGTAGCTTCGATAACCTTTTGCAAGGAAAGAGATTTCAACTTATGTTTAGCCTTAATTGAACTTTTTATTATGAATAGTCTGGGTGCTACAAAGAAGACTGGACAAAAATAAAGAAAAAAATATTTCTTCTGAATAAAGAAAAAAATATTTAAAAGATGTGTAATAACATTCCTGATTGGTTTTAGTCGAATTGGATATTTGATCCTATACCACTCCAAACCAGCTGAATTTTGTTTATTATTTCAATAATAAGCGTCTAGCTAGCCATCTTAATCATTTTTATAGGTATTCTATTGTCATAATTTGTTGTAATGAGTTTGTATCCTCATTTTAATATAATCTTTGATTAATTTATACGCCACAATTGGCAGAATATGATGAAACTATTTTGCAAAATTTAAGACCTGTAACGACTACATTCAGGCAAATAAATATGTTGTACTTGTATTGTATTGAATTGACGTAAACAAAGTCGCAAGAAAAAGCTAATAGTGAATAAATAAAATATGCTTGAAAGGGTAAACTAATTTGATTTTATTTTTGTTACAGGTAATTATCGACCTTCAAACAAGAAAATGGAATACAGTAAACATAATTTACCTATGACAAGTTACGAGAACGCTTGATTTTTTTATTCTCATAATGAATCATACAATAAGGTCACCGTAAATGCTAATAAATATAAAAACGCACGTAAACCGCATCAATATACCTAATTATTTTCACGATTACGAAGCAAACTATCCAATTTCGGCGGTAAACGCGACGGGTGGCGAGGCTCTGCGTTCGAAACCGCAAAATCTCAAATACATTATATCAGAATGTACATAAAACACAACAAAAACTCTGTAATTTCCGGACCATTAAAGGTGCACCTCATTGTGGACAAGGCCGTACCGTGAATGTGCCTGGGTTCACGACAATTGCATTCCACATTACATTGACACTAGCGAATTTAGCAACTCGGCCTTAGGTGTTAAAGTTATCATTATTACGACATCCCTTGTCTGTGGAACCTTTCGTTGTATGACAATTTTAAAAGCGTATCAAATCGATTTCAAATCGTAAACATCAAAACACGAATCTCGACAGTGCCCTTATCATAGAACTATCAATCTACCGAACAATAGAAACATGTCAATATTTTACATAGACTTTATTACTATACATATAAGCAATGATGACTCCGTGTTAGTGTGCACGGACACCGCGTCGACCGACGTGAATTCGAATCGCTACAATTAGCTTGAGCTTTCGGTGTTGGAAAATATCGTAATGAACCCATAGTATGATTGATGGTAAGGTATTTTCTAATGACCACCTAGTTACTTACCACCGTCAAGTTGAAAATCTGTTGCCAAGCACCTATAGTTCCCCACTAGGCTTACCGTATCAATCTTGGGCCACATAGTAACTCAATATCAGGTGAGGTTGAGGCCTAACGCTAAACCTATAAATAATTAAAAAAAACTTTATTCGGTGGAAATTAAGAACATTTTTCATTGTGTCGCTTAAACCCCACATTGGTCTAGCGAGTCATGAGCTGCCGCCATTTTTTTAAAGCTTCGAATAATGTGTTGACTTGTCATGATGTCAATCTATACATGTCAAAATAATAGTTTTTTATTAAATGCATATTAAATAAAGTATACACGCTATCTAAAAAAAAACAATTTTTAATATTTTGGCTGCCGTTCTGTCTCTTTCTTCCGGGTAATCTCCAAAACGGTTGTAACGATCTTGACGGGACTTTCACTGGCACATAGCTGATGTTATAACTTAGGCTACTTTTATTTTAGAAAAATAATTTTATTGGAGTTAGCACAACAAATAAAAAACCTTTTTTAGTAGTCCAAGCGAGCGAAGCCGCGGGCACAACTAGCTGATAAATGTAATTAAAATGTTTTTTATAACGCTCCGTGATTAATAAAAATAATAACTGCTTTTATATGCACTAAACGTGGATTGAACACCTGATTAAATCGAGCCCTATCTATAAACATTATATCGCGTAATAAACAATATATTGTAATAAAAGTGCATACTATAAAATATATTTGCCTCGTGCCGATGGTTTGAAATGCCACGTGAAAGTTTACTTATACCTACAAAATATGTCCAATATCTTTTGACAGGATACAAGTTATAACTATCACTATCGGACGTCGCAATTGATAGTTTCAGTAAAACCTTAGTAAGTTTTAATTATTTATTTTTATTTTATACATTTTAGTGAATCACAGCATTTAATTTGTTACACATGTTGTAAAGTTGATTTTTTTTTTCATATTTGAAAATGGAAGCATACAGCTGCCACATTGCTTTTTTTTTCAAAATCTTATTATGACCATTGTCGCTTGGAACGATGTAAGGATATCCTATACATCCAAATCTACTCAGGTGTTTAAAATTGATGGGGGAATAAAGAAACTCATATACATGAACCCTGAAAACATTTCGCTCCTTTTATTGGGCAGTCATGTAACAATCGGTTCAAGTTCAAAATGGTCACTACTTTTCCTTAATTCAACAAAGACTTCGTATTTAAATACATAGACAATATACCAAACTAAAATGTTACTTTGCCGTAATCAGGTAAAAATACTATATCAATCTATATTAAATTGATCTCTCATTTAAAATAAAATATTTAAAAATATAAATTACTCCATTATCCATTTCTAGTACATCGTCATGCACAATAATTTAGTAACTGCGTAACTGCATAAAATTAGATAAACACAGTAAAATAGCAGAAATACTTGCATTACCGTGTTGTACTGCTACTTTCCAACTCAGTTCTCATGTTAGCAATATGACTGGCGATGAAATAGCGATTGGCTGCAATGACTACTTAACATCATGTCAACTGCACGCTTATTTGCTACATAATACTACAAGAAAAATAAGTGGATGCGTGTACTTATGCAGGCTTGTTAGATGTGTTACTTATTTCAGTCAAACTCGATATTTTGTGACGAATAATATCGCGAGACTATCTTCACAATACTCAAACAAAAACTTCACATAAAACAAAAGATTTAGCAAGCAACTTCATTGCGTAGACTTTATGTTACGATCTACAGTCGCATTACAAGTCGCATCTACAGTTCGCGTTCGAGTTTTGATATAAATAAAATGTTTCGTTTTCTCTCATATTATTTAGGAAGATAACTATAACAGAGAAGAGAAATATAACAGGAATATTCACTAGCGACAGCCCTAGTGGAAAACCGAAATAAACTAAAATTAGTTATAAACCCCCAATACAAAACAAAACCGCGGTAAAACCCACATAACCATATATGTAAAACGTAAATATGTTATCATTCTTAACCTATTTAATGCACAAGGATAAGAATCAATTAAATGGAAAACCGGAGGCTGCTTGATAATTGTTATGATTCATTATGGAAACGGAACATTACGTCGTTCGTAAAACGTGATCGCTGCCTACTTTGTTAGCGGACCGACCAGGCTACAACCCGCGACAATCTGATTTAAATAATTTTATTTTCTAAATTATTAAGTACTATATTACCTTACGGTTTCACCCGTGTCAAATATTTAATATTTTATTCAACCAACGCACCTGTTGTTCTCATTTCCCGTCTTTGCCTAAAGCTTACCAGATTGCTTGATATGCATGGTTACTGTTCCGCTCCTTATGATTGCAGCGTCAAGTTGTATAGCCTATAACCTTCATCAATAGACAGGCTATAAAATGCATATAGATTTTTTCAAACCTGATAGGTAGTTCCAGAGATTAGCACTTTCAAACGAACAAACAAATAAATCAATCTTTATAATATTAGTATAGATTACATAATCAGTAGCTTATATTATTTATTAAATACTGGCGCGGCGTGGTTGATTTACATAATGTTATCTAGAACTTGCACGGCAATCTGTCACGCAGGTTGCGCGATGTGTCCTTCGTAATAAAGGGGCAGGCAATTTCTTACACTGTTTTTTTGTCACGTGTTGACAAAGTGTCTATGTTCACAGAAACCCTGCCTGTAGCTGATTTTGTAACTAGTTAAATATAAGCATATATAAATGAAGTTACGACAGTACCAGCACTGGTGAAGGGATAACTTTTATTACAAATTATTGCAAGTGGATTTGAAATGCATTTGTATATAGTGAAGTACAATAATAAGGAAAATCATATCCGTTTGTAGTTGTTCTCAAATCTATACTATATAAAGCTGAAGAGTTTTTTTGTTTGTTTATTTATACGCGTTAACCTCTGAAACTACCAATTGGATTCGAAAAATTATTTTGGTACTTTATTAGGCTACATACACCTCTTAGCTAGTCTTAAATACTGATGTTTGTTAACTCTTTAGAAACAGCGCTCCTGAATTGCTTTATCCACATGCGCTATCATAATTGTTAGTGATACTCAAATACAATGTTCTACAATAAAAGTGCTCCTTAGTAAACTTCTAAAAAAGTCCGCGATACCATATGCCAAACTCTTAACATCAGCCACAATAAAATATTTTGCGATTAAAATGTATTGAAAATTAAGAAGTGATTTATGTGCATTATTATTAGGCATGGCTTATAAATCCTTATAAACGAAAGTTACTTAATTATGAAGACAATTTTATGAAGATAAACTTTGCCTTCTATAGTATGTTATTTGGACACATAGTTTAGGAGATAATAGAAGATTAAAATAATTCAACACTCGGCTCGAGTCTATGCGTACAACAGTAGTGGTGCGATATTTCTTTTTAATTGTACGTAAGAAAAACCACGGGGGACAGTTTGTGTTTTAATATTTTCATCCGATTATCATCACGAATATTAATATTAAGTTATTAACACATTTATTTCAAAAAATAATTATAGAACATGTAAAATTCCTTTCACATTAATACTAAAGTTAATATGAACACTTAGTAACAATTAATATAATTGTTATCAATAATAATTACTATATATACTATATAAATCATTCAGATTACTTGTTAATACCATAATTACAAAATTAAATAAGAAACCTATTTTTTTTTTATAAATACTAGCTGGCCCATGTCAATATTTTGCAAGTTATAGAATGCAAATAATCTAACACAGGTCTCAAGTTAGTTAAATAGTTTGTTAATAGATGGCGCCTTGAGTATATTTTCATTAGCATCCACAGATAGCATTCCTAATGAACAAGTTTTTGTTCTTTTTTGACAAAATCATCATTTTTTTACAAACATTGTAGGTTTTCACAAAATTTAATGGTCCAAGAACATAATAATTCCTTCATGACTTTGATTGTGTAAAACCATTTATAGTTCTTTACAGTTAATATGAACAACAATCTTACGATGGCTGCGTCAAGAAATCAATAATCGTATTGATTGGTTCAAAGATAATAACTGAGATATAATAATACTATTTATCTATGCTTTTTCATAACGAGGAATACAAGCTTTAAAAAGAATCATTAATTTTGATAAAGAATTAACTGAGATATTGCGTTCCCTTTAGTAATAATATAATTATATATAACTACATATTCAACATTAGTAAAACAAAGGCTTGATTTATTAACGAATGGGAAATAAACAAAGTGAAACAAAACATAATACAATCGTAAAAACCAGTTAATAAAAACCTTATCTATTAGTTCGTGTTATAAACTCATCGTAAAACAATTAGGTGATAATATCTAATGACATTTTATCAAAGCAAATAATGTAAAAACCTTCGCTGAAAAAGCTTGTCACAAATCCGTCAACTCATTCAATTTACACTTTTGTACATTCCATTCAAAATATCCTGAACTTACTTGTGACTTTGTGTTCGGGCGCCTCTTATTAAGAGGCAGCCGACCCTCAAACCTCTCTCCACATTGCATAAGATCGCAGTCCACATAACCTTGTATTGTGTATTGTGAGTAGGGTTGCCAGAGTTCCTTAGGGAAATAAAGTTCAAGGTCTTGAACGCGCTAGTAATATCTATGGAATTAAAGTGTCCATAGGCGACGATAACTACTTACTTTCAGGCGAGCCTTAGGCTTGTTTGCCACCGTGGAGAATAAAAAAGCAAGCTTTTTTAGTTCCTCCGCCTACCAAATATTAAACAAAGCCTTTCATTTTCGAATGCCTGCATGTCCTTCTTCCTTGCCCTCATATATTTATAATCAAGTTCATATTTTCAAATGATGTTCTCATGTGCCTGATTATTTGTAAATAAACAGTGGTATAAATTAATTGACAATTTTGATATGTCAATCTAAGTCAAATATTTCACGCTATATGAAAAATAGCAGCGATAATTATTATATGATAAATTATTTTCCAATTTCATATTAAAAATAGAAGTGATGCATAAATAAAATGGTTCATTCCTAGTATGAATAAGAAATAATCCCTCAACACCTCTTAGAAGGCGAGTATGTAATTATTTATTCACAGAGAAAAAAAAGAGAATTTTGTAATGTCTACAACTTCACCTGATTTTAATCGACAATCGACACGGTAAATTTAACCACTGATTACGCAATTATTGGTTTTGTATCAATCATTATGATAAAATATTTTTGTTCGTCTTAATCTTTGAAGCGATAACAAAATAAAGTGAATTAGTAAACCTTACTTGACAGTTTATTTTTTTACGTATTTGTATTTATATAAAGACGGTGATTGGACGCTATGACTGACTCTCCAGTACAATGACCTACAGACACCGAAATACTTGGCGACAGATTTCTTACTTGACGCTTGTTGGGGTAACTAGGCGTGCATTTGAATTTTACTATAATGCAACGGTTTCATCACGATGATTTCTTTCAGCGAAAACTCTGGCTCATCGTAGAACTCGAACCCACGTCTATCGACAACCGGTGCAGTAATTTATAGAAAATAAAAAGCCAGTAGATCCTAACTATATATACACTCTACCATCCTGCTTGATTATGCAACGCGATACGCTAAACATTCCAGCATACCTGGCGCCACGTGACTGGATCAGACACAATACCACGAATCCCAGCAAAGACATGACATTTGGTGATAAACCCGTCACATTGACTCACATTTTGGTTTGACACGTTTCGGCATCAGCTAGTATATCCAATTGCCGAGGCAAACCAGCACGACATTGAAAACCAGTGGTGGATTACGAATCAATCGTGACACCGTTTATACCATATTAATTGAGAAAGTTTATAGACTGTATAACTTCATGCTAGACCCTAAGGAGCGAAGCAGTAACTATGAATGTAAAGCTGTAGGCAAGGACGGAAAGTAAGAACAACGAAAGCGCGGCGGCGCGGGTGAGAGTTTGTCGGAAATTGAACACGGGTGAAACCGTGAGGCACAGTTACTTTATATATAAAAATTGAACACGGTTACAGCTTGTTGTCAATTAAGTTCGATATAATTAATCTAGGATCAACTTTTACTGGAAACAGGTTTCGGAACGTTATTGATACAGTTGTATCAACTCGATTCGATGACGCTACAAATCCGACCAGTACAATTGAGTTCGTTAATTAATAATTTGTGATCACCAAGCAGATTAATGGCAACCCAAATATAACGTAACATACTGGTTTTAAAATGTAAAATGATATCAATAAAAGTGAATTAAAAATTAGCACGAGCTGACTTTAATACTCTATGGCTACACAAGACATCAACGCGAGTCGAATTGTAAAATTAATTTGAATAAATTATTTTTATCATGAATTAGTCGTAAAAAGTGGACTTTAAATATTTTAACAATATAATACAAGCTAATTGTTTTAATCACCACATGTGGGAGGATCATTTTTGATTTATTATTTTTGAAGTCTGTTAATAAGACATAAACCTACACTTAATTTGCCACCAACGCCACATTAAATATGGTTTAGTTATCAAAAATAAATTAAGTTATAAATAAATAAAGAAACTTTTAGCATTGTATCACTTAAGCGCACATAAATGGTAAATTTATACGCAACGGTAATAAAAGTGAAAATTGAATCGCATAAACAACATATTACATTTCATAATAACGAGAGCGATACGTATCAAAGCGTCATTGTCAAGTGACCAAAACAGCTACCGAGCTAGTCATACACCAAAAACCATCGAAATATTACTTCTCACGTTTTGCAGCGAAAGTTGTTACTCGGTCGAGATACAAAAATAATGTTTCTATCAAGCAGTGAAATCACTTGTCATTGTTTTATGCAAGTGGAATTTTAAGTATAATGTATACTATATCATATAGTGTAGTTTAATATAATTAAATAAATTTCATAATTAAGTAAAAAACAAATTATCATTTCGTTATTTATATTATTAAGTAACATTAAAATAACAATGATTTCAAGTATTTTTCGTAAAATTGAATACATTTCTCAAATGTAATTTTTATCAGTTAAACAGGAATATCTGGCCTGTTCATAAAAAACACCTAAAACTGGAAAATAAAACATTATCTAAACACAAAATTTCATCCAAATCATTAGAGCCGTTTACGAGAAACGAATCTTCTATAATATCTATACATATTATAAAACTAAACACCTCTCTGTCTGTCTCTTCGTTTATGTTCTTATCACGTGAAAACCACTAATCCGATTGACACGGTATTTCCTTTAATTCCTAGATATGTTATCTGGCCAGTTTATACGATATATTGTGTAAGATAAAGTAACGTACGAAATAAGCAGTGACGATAATGGTGAATTCGGAAAAAGGGCGCATTTGGGGCGTTTAAAAGGCTTACGCTGAGTAAACCATACGAGATATATCAAACTAATGTTCAACATAATTGTAGACCTTAAAAGGGCTAACATAAAATTCAGCGATGGCATATATCCATCTCGTGAGTTAGATACCAAAATACCCATAATAATAAGCATTTTTGTCTTAATACAACTTGCGGGCGACCGGTGGGATCGTGGGCAGCATGACTCGCGCGTGTGCTCGACCATCGGCAATCTGTAGTCCACGCGAGCGGAGCCGCAGGCACAGGACACTTATATAAAAAGGAATATTGAATATTATACGAGATTGATAAACCCCAAAACCGTTTTGACCGATTACCATAAAAGTTAATAGGTCAAAATATTTTATCATGGAGAAGGTTTTCATGCTATCCGTAAACGCGATAGGTGGCTCTGTGGTAGAGTTATTTGTTACTAGAAAGAGCAGACCATCATCTGCGGGACCAGCTAGTTACATATTATATACAAGAATTAATAACTTAATATTATTAGATTAAGACGTTGAGTCGCGTTGTGACATATTTCTTCATCGAGAAAATGGACACAAATCATTTATTAGTTTTGCCGAGTTTCGCCTTTATTTTACAATCTATTAGACAGATATCATAACGTATTAATATTTTAGTGACCTGACATTAATTTAAATCAATATAGCAAGCGAATGCTACTATATTTACAAATGACTTATCAAGTATGACAGTATAATATAATAATTATGATGAAATACACACATGAAACATTTGTGTTTCATTTTTGATATTAAGTGACGATGTAGACGATAAGCCTAGTTGGAGGACTGCTATTAAATGCTGCTCCCGGAACACAAAAATAGGTTCCTGGCGACAGATTTTCATGTTGAGGGTGGTAGCTAACCAGGTAAGCATTAGAAAATGCTATGGTTTCATCACCATGTTTTCCTTCACCGAAAGCTCAGGATCACTGTAAGGATTCGAACTCACATCAATTTATGCGTTATCCATACAGGCTACCACTGAGCTATCATTGCTTAAAGGATTACTAATATCATAATAAAAAGCTACGGTGACGATACAAACTGCATTCATACCTTACAGCGAACTTGCGAGTCACGTCCGCTTATTGCTCTTGAACGTGTTAGAACATACATGCCTAAACTACATAATATCTTATCAAGTTTGGATCCATTATAATATATAAAACGTCTATAATATCCGTATATTAATTTATCACATAACAAAGACGCTATAGATCAAGGTTTTAATAAATATTAACGAGTAATAAATATATATATACAATTCAAAAACAGTAATAATCTTCTACTAGTATATTGCCTATTCCTATTTATTATTAATTAGTATTTTTTTGTTAAGAAGCCTATTGTCTATACATCATTGCTGGTTTTTATATCAATAGCTGAGTAATTAAGCCTCACGCCGTTATAAATTACACGATAGTTAATGGTCACATCCTTGATAAAATATTACCCAGATGAATGAAATAAATTGGCCAAAAACAGATCCTAATTTAAGCCAACATAACTATTAGAAGAAGGACAAGAAAGTACTACAATGTATTTTTTAATAATACATATATTCATTTAAAGAAAATTAACGTTCTCGGCCGCGTTGCATATAAAGCAACAGCAAAAAACAAATAAGTGTGGCTGTTAGATCAAACTTTTTAATTGGTTTTAGACACAGATTATGATAATTAGCATACCTCTTTCTCTAAAACTAAGCTCATCGTAACTATTAAGGAATAGTCAAAACTGGATGTTTCCAATTCTTTATCGAGAGATCGTGGGAGAGAAGTGATTGTTTAAGGAAATAAATGTGTATATTTCTTGTTAATCTTACAAAACAAGCCAGAGACTCAGTCGAGCGGTAAGCAGAAGCTAATTTTATAAGTTAATTTAATAATAGAGTAAATAAAATAATATAAAATACCTCAGCTGAGCCGTGTCATGCAGTAACTCAGGCATGAAACGTTCATTATTTCGAGTTAAGTAATATTAATTGCTATCCGTCTACATAAAGAAAAGATTGTGTTGCCAGTTGCAACCGATTAGTCTGACGCTCGTTAGTTACAAAATGACGCAACTGTTCGATGTTGCGAAAAATATGTAATTGGCGATGTAAAACAAAATAGCACGATATATAAACAATAGAGGATTCCGCGGTTATGATTGATGACGAGTAATGGGTTTTCCTAACATTATTCAAAAATTATATTATGAAATTTACAACGTTGAAACAAACTAATGACACGTTATTATTATTTAATTTAAAATGTAAATAATATATTCACTGATTTAGATTTTTTATACATATTTATGCGAAATTAATATTTATCACCAGAAATAAAAGTCCTACATTATTACGTTATTTAAACAAAACATAAATAATAATAAAAACTCGATATTTTATAATCACGGTTTTTTTTTAATGATGGAGAGTAATTGCCTTTTAATTTTATTGCTACAAGCAAACTAGCTATGTTTCTTTTTAAATCAAAAATTACGAATTTATTGTAGACATTATGTTATTGTATTCGTTTTATTCGTTTGCGTGCTGGTTTGTCCTAGAAACTTATAGATTTGAATCGAAAGTGTCAGCAAAGGAGGTCAGGAAAAGATCACAACAGCAGTAAACGATAAAAATCCTTTCTTAAATCAATTGAAACAAAAAGTTTTCATGCGCAGATAACCAATCTGCCTTTTATATAGTCTATAAAATTTCAATTAAAATCCGTTCAGTACAGAATACAAAAAGGAATGATATTACAATTTTCTTACATTTTTTAAATATTTCATAGTCATATTTATTTGTGATTATCTGGCCTCAACTAGGGTAAAGTTATATTTAAATGTTTGATTTGTTCACGTTTTTTTTAGTTCACTGTAGTACTTTGCATGGTGGTACAATAATATGCATATAATACTTTCTCTTGTTTCGTGCACACAGTGTACTTCTAGCAAGGTTTGATTATAATCGATCATCTATTTATATCTTATATAAATAAAATGATTGAGAGTTGCCGTTGTAGCAAAAACTGCTGGATAGATTTTGATCATTTTTTTTATTTACTCCTAGGTACTGAGTCTTTGTAAAAAAAATCACGATATCTTTACAAACAATAATTATGTAGTTAACGCATGCGGAGCCGCGGGCACAGCTAGTATATTATATAAATCGTTCATATATATTCCAATAATGTTTTATCGCATTCAGTTCTGTGATCCTTGTAAATAGACCATACCATATCATTGACAGACTTTTTCCAAGGTTTTAAATGCTTTGTAAAAATAATCATTAGAGTGTTAATTGATTTTTTTTCGCAGTATTTACACCCGATATAATTCCTCACACAATCCCTCTATCCACCCTCATTCAGTCTTCCTTAACTCCTAAATCTGTCCACATTAATACTTTTATTTTTTTTTCATTTTTATTCTTCGAACTACCACTTAGGTAACTTTGTTCAGTTTACACGCATTAGCATACTGTCATTTTTCATATTTTTTATTTTATTTTCATCTATAAATTTTATAAAACTCAACGTCTCTCTGTCTGTCTGTCCGTTTATGTTCTTTTCACGTGAAAACCACTAATTAAATTTACATGTTTATTATTTTAATTCATTGCTATGTTATCTGGCCCGGTTATAGGATATATTTTATAAGATAAAGTAACATACGAAATAAGCCGTGACTATAATGGTGAATAAATTCGGAAAAAAGTCGCATTTGGGGTGCCTAAATAGCTTACGTTGAGTAAACCACATGATATATATCAAATTAATGTTCTACATAATTGTCCATCTTATGATCTGCAAAAAAGTCAGCGATAGTGTATATTATCTTCTAAATAACACCCACAATAAGCATTTTTGTCTTCAGTCTTTTGAGCGGGGACCGCAAGATTCGCACGTGCGCTCGATCTACGGCATTATATATTCGATTACAAGCGGAGCCGCGGGCACAGCTTGTTAATAATAATTTTAAGACTCTTCTTGTTTGACTATCAATCCCTCCTCATACCACATGCACATACCACGTTAACTCATTATTGCTCAACTTCTCTATTAACTGTTCTTAAGTTTTCTCAATACCGTTTGGAAAGTTTATTAGCGATCACATGACTAACCTCTTTACAGTATAAAGCCATTGTAAAACATTAACAACCAAAAAACAACGTACCTCTATCTCTTTCACTTGATAACAAAACCAAGTGAATGATAACTTTTTTTTGATTTCACGATGACTCTTGTAATGACAAAAAGTACATTGTTACTATAAAATGGACCGATCAAGATGTTTCATGCCCGAGTATACACACTCTGTTCAAGTACGCGCGATAATTACATACGTATTGATTTCTATATTTAACTAGATTTTACTTGCGACTTCGTTCCCGTTATCGTCAAAATGAAAGGAGTTTTGTGCAACTAATTTACTAATTTAGGAACCTTCACAGGCATGCTCACAATAACTCACCTAAGTTCGCATCAAAAATCAGATGTATGGTTTAGGAACGCATAGGGGCAACAAAAAAAGAAACATTTATTTTTATATAAAATATATTATAAGAATGGCATCGGTATTGTGGTGACCGTCGCCCGCCGGTTATTTTAATTATTTTATTTGTACGGAACCCTAATTATTTTTCTACAATAAAACTAGTCCAAGTTCACCTTATAAAATCAGCCAACCTGTCAATGAAAGCCCCATTAAAATCGATCCAACCATTACCGAGTTTAGCTGGAACAAACAAACAGACAGAGAGACAAAAATTATAAAAATAGTTTTTTGTTGTAAGTATCGTATATACTTTCATATATATGCATTTAGTAAAAAGTATGCACCAGTATGCATGGTTTTGTGTTGGAAGGAATTGAAAAGTTCTTCAGAATACATGATACAGACGATAAAGCACGCTTAGCGAGATAATGTCCTGTCGTTGCTAAAGCGGTTTTAAATTCTTGTTTTGTTTGTATTTAGATATTTTCATGTGCGCAGTCATCTAACAGTGACGTGTTATAAACAAAAAAACTCTTTTTTTTTAAGAGGAGCGCTTATCCTTTTGGTTCTTGTCCGTTTTGCTTGACCTTTTATACAGTCGTCGACAGAATACAACAATGTTCTTACAATCAACGACTGTGTTTTGTATCCACATTCTTATTTCTATTTAGCTTTGTTAACTTAGCTTGGCTTTTTTGATAGATTAAAACACATATTACATAGTAACATTGAGTTTGTTGAGTCTGATATTACACTGAATATACCGAGACAATATAATTATATTGATTTCTTCGAAATTTGTATTCATTTTTTATATAACGCTACGATTCACGGAAACCAATTTTATAAATTGTTTAAAAAAAAATGCTAAGAAAATAAAAATCATAATATTACTTCATCACTATCATCATCATTTATTACCTGTTTAATCTGATCTTAATAAATAATTATTAATTAAAAAACTATTTAAAAACAAGCTTTTAATTTTCGTATTCTTCTCAACAAACCATTTCATATCATGGAGGTACATAAATAATAAGTGGTCTCTCATATTTAATTTAGAATGACGTTACTTAGCTCACCATGCTTTGTCATCCAAACTTAACGTGTATGCAAATTTTCGCCTCATTAGGTTGAGAATAACTATTTTAAAATTCAGTTGCAAGACTTGACCCATACTAACAAGGAAAATTAATAAAAGCTTGTAATAAATTAACTTTCACAAATGGCAACATAAATATTCAAAGTTGACGTAACTCTATAAATGTTTAAAATTCCTTTAAAAGACATAGAACGCTGAAATGAATAAAATCACATCAAATTAATTATAAACATTACAAAAATATAGTTAAACTTAAAAATAATTAAAGCGAAAAGATGTTTTTAATGTTCGCGAAATATTCTAGACACATTAAATATTACTTACATTCATACAACTGATTCAACTGGCTGTCGTAATTTACCTGTATTTTATTAGTCGTTTATTCTTTTCCAGACATTTACTAGTTATATATTCTAAACAGGTATGCAAAGGAAGTCGTTTTGTTATCGGTATGTAATTTCCGAAATGTGTAAAATGAAGATTACCAAAAATAGTGAAATAAATATATTTACCTACATAAGTTTAATTAGTGGCGGCCTTCACTTGATCGTGAGTAAATACTTTCCAAGAATAAATGAAAGGTCAAGAGATCATAATCCATCGACAGTAGCCATCCCCGTTTCGTAATAAACATTAATAAGAATAAATAATATTATTAGTCTTTGAATGTCCCACTTTTTGCCAAAGGTCTCTTCCCAAAGAAAGGCAGGGCTTAGATCTACTTCAGACAATGACATATTAGCGATTTCAAACGCCTTGAAATCTATAGTTCTTTATTGTTCTCACCACAATATAGTAGGTTTTTAATTATTAAATGTATGTGTTTGAATTCCATAATATGCATTGGTATCCAGAGACTTGAACTTACGGACATCAGATCGAAGTCTATTGGTCTAAGCATGCGGCCATCATTACTAACGGAATAAAAATATTGCGGCGAAAGTCTTTATGTACGTAGCTGTATATGTATAATATGCGAACTCCAGAAATAGTGCCAACTGGATTATTTTCACCATAATTATAATGGTTCCCATTTAATTCAACATGATGCTGACCTACCACCCCACTATAATTGTGGTCATTTCATCAGTTGTTACTAAGGAATGTGTAATAAAAAAATTCTTTGGCCATTAACTTTTAAACTTACGTCGACATAGTTGTTTGTTCATATTTAATTTACAATAACAAGAAGCCAAGTTGTATACCGAAATAACGTCAGTACTATCAGGTTTTGGCTATATATCATGGAATAAACCATAATATTACGTATTGACTACAAGACTTCCCTCCCTATTTCGTTCCAGACTCGTTCTAACAATAAGTGATGGATATTTTCAATTTTTTTTCTCATATTATTTTTTATACTACAAAGGTAGAAAACAGGCATACGGCACGCCTGATGGTGTGCGGCTACCATAGCCTATGAACGCCTGCAATGTCATAGGTATTACAAGCGCTTTGCTGACCTTGAACCCTCTACCACAAGGAGCTCTGGAAACCCTACTCACCGCAGAAACACAACACTTGGTCATTTGGCTGCGATCTTCTGTAGGTTGGGGGGGTTCCACCAGTCGGGCTGCCCCAAGTAGAGAGAAATCTCCAAAGAAATTTCTCTGTGCCCTACCTCTCTTTGAACCCACCCTTCCCCGTGGAGCTCTGGAAACCCTACTCACCGCAGGAACACAACACTAGGTCATTTTTGGTGCGATCTTCTGTAGGGTGGAAGTATTCAACCAGTCGGGCTGCCCCAAGTAGAGAGAAATCTCCAAAGAAATTTCTCTGTGCCCTTCCTCTCTTGAAATATTACGCCATTATAATTACACCAAGTACGTTTTTTTATCAAATAGTAAAATCTAATCAGAGCCATGTGTCCAAAATGCAATATATGGGCGATAACAATTTGGTTTCTAGACATTTTCACATCAATGACGTATTTTTGGGGTTACCTATGTATTTTCAGTTGTCAGCTAAGTATTATTTTAAAACATACATTAAAAAAGTCGAACAAAAAGCATGATTATTGAATATATCAAATTCTCTATACTTAAGTCCTCACAACTTGTTTGGCTCGTGTATAGACAAAACTTAATTGACAAGATTATAATTAACATTTAAAATTGAAATGAAACACAACTATATTTATGCAAATAATTATTGCATTTTCTTCCGTCTATATCATGGCGAGTGTTCTGAAGAGCTATTCAACCTAATTCCCTTTTCTCCCTTTCATAACAGAACCACGCGCGTTGGGCTCCGGAACCACAGCTTTATGATACACGAACAAAGAAGTTCGCTAGGTCTTATATTTTCCGTACTGTGAAGTTGTACAACTGTGTCTCCAGGTCAATGTGATCCCTTCTTCCTACAACATGGAATCCTTCAAACATAACTAACGTGAATTGCAGGCAGGCATGAAAGAGACGACTACCGATGAACTGTAGATCCCTCAGTGGTCGTCGTTGTTATAGGATTGCTTTGTGCTTGTCATCAGGTACAGTGGCGATAAAATACATAATGATTTTGAAGCAATGATGGCTCAGTAGTAGCATGTGCCGTGTTGATCGACGTGAGATCGAATTCTTGCAATTAACTAGAGCTTTCGGTGAAGGAAAATATTATGATGAAACCATAGCATGGTGGTACGATCTTTTTTAAACCTCACTACCCTCAAGTTGAAAATCTACCGCCAAGTACTTATACGTGTGTTCTGGCAGCAGCACTTTAGAGCCAGTTTCCCCATTACACTTAGCGTATCACCATCTTGGGCCACATAGATACTTAACATCAGGTGACATTGTGGCCATGACGCAAAACATATATATAAATAAAGATACTTTGGCAAACTGCGATAAAAAATATAATGGAATTAGTAACAAAATTGTTAGTAGGTACTCTAGTTTTAAAATTGGCCGAAGTAATCAACCTCTCGGAACGAACAAAGTAAGCTACCATACAAGGCAAGTTAATAACTGAGGTAGATATAATAAGTTTCCCACGTCGAAGGAGAAAAGAAAACAAAAAGATACATAAATTAGTAACACAATAAGCAAGTTCAATTATCATGTATAATCATTTCATCGCCGTTAATAAAATTGGTTGTCGAGACCTTACTCCGAGGTCTTCAATGCCCGTAGTCTAAGTATTGTTGTCCTCTATGTTATTTTTGAAGTGAAACTTCTTATGCGACTTCCAAGCGTTAAACGTTTAACGTGTCGGTATGGAGTGGACCGTTTAACGCACATTATCGGTCTCTCCTCTTTGTGTGAGCCAGAGCGAGAGTAAATGTCGGTGTGTATGTATATTGCACACTGTTTAAATAAAATAGAAAATGTCTTTTAAAATGAAGTTTCACTTCTATCGTGTGTGAATCACACACACACCTTTTTTATATTATTCCGTATAACGTGTGAATATGAGTTTTTGGTGGGATCTGAAACTATAAGAAAAAAATACAAGAAAAACAAAAATACGAAACAGTGTCAATCAAAGTATAATACATTTTAATAATGTCAACGCTACAGATCGTACCACAATAAAGACGCTACCGTATATTTTGCTGTACTTAAGTTGAATGCTTTTTAAATGCTATTGTTTTTAATCGTAATCTACATCATAGATTAGTCTTCACACGTTTCCACAGGTAGAGTAAGGAGTCCACGGTCATGTTCACGCTTTGAAATCTCGTTGACAATGTTACGACAGTTTCCGCTCTTGCTCAATTTTAAAAAGATGCGTGATTGTTGACACTGCTTTAATTTGTTGATAAAAATGTGTATTCAACGCTGGTTTTGAATACGTATTACTGTGAAACTAGTTTCATAATAAAAAATCGTGAACTCTGATTATTGAATATTCGAAGATGTCGTATTTTTAGTTATAACTGCACTGATGAGAATAAGTAATTATTGAATTTGTAAATGCCAGTGACCAAGAAAAGGGACATAAATAGCAAGAATATATTATTGCTTTATGCATGTATTTATTTAAGGCATTTTATTCCTCCAGGGGTTTGTGTAAAAAATATTATCATATTGGTGAATAGATATTTATAAATTTAATAATTATTAATAATAAAAATGACCGAACACAAAAATATAAAGTATTTTTATAGTAATAAAATGTTATGTAAACTTTTGTGTTATTATTTTTATTTTTAGAATTTTTTGTATTTACTCTATCTACATACATAAACATTTTATTACTATACTAAATATCATATTATGCATACTTTTGTGTTTGCTCATTTTTATTTTACAATATACACTATCTACAGTGATAATTTGTTGCCATAAATATCGCACTTTAGTTGAAATAAAATGCCTTGTAGAATTAAACTGGACAGTGTACGGACCAAAAAATACAATATAGGATTCATTCATTAATTCAAACCGTTTAGTGATGGAAAGATAATGTAGGATAACAGATGAAAGTAAATTTTATCTATAGTAAACATTTCTTTCTAGTCTGTTTCAGATAACCTTCGTTAATATTATACCGTATAATTTGAAAAAAGAATAACATAGCCATTTCTTACAATACCATATTATTATACGAACAGTTTTAAAATATTTTTCATATTCAAGATTTGATTTTTTAAATCAACTCGCTTATTATTTGGAATTTTTTTTATCAAACAATATCAAGATCAATTTACAAATTTACAAACATGACCAAATTCAAATTACCCAATTTCATTCAAAGTCGTGTACATTTTATTTATAATCATTATATTTAAAATTTTCACTTTATTCGCCTGTCAAAATATACAATAATTATTTTTACTCCGAAGTTAAACCTCCAATTGTCTCTTTGTTAATAAGTCTTACATTGTCTATGCATACAATAAAGAGAATCATTTGTCAATTAAAACGTTTTTTTTTATGATAGTTTATTCACACGTAAGACTGGCATTGTGCTGTCGTGTGATTAATCAAAACTTTAAAACAACAGATTATAAAAAAATATTAACCGTGTTTATAACCTCTCCCGGCAAGATAAATACCAACTCGGAGTTTTTGGCGGTAACGTAAGTGTCATGTGGTGGTTTTTGCTTTAATTCATAAACTTATGTCATTTGGCCCTATATTATGTAGTGTGGTTGTTGTGCACAAGTGAAGTGGATTACAATAAATAACTAGGAACATGCATTTTAAATTGCTACAAAGGCTCCCTGGAATGTTTTATCAAGGGTGCCGCCATCTTGTTGGAGCGATGTTTAAAGATTACAGAATATTTTTCTCGCTTTGTTGACAAAATGTAAAATACTTGACACTGGCCTAATGCACGAATAGTGCCGAGCCATAATTAATAAGAAGAAGAAGAAATACCAACTCAGTGAACTCAATATTCCTGTGTAGTTTGGGATATATTTAATTACAATGAATTCCTTCTTTGTATACTTATAGGTGGTGTACTTCTAGTTATATCAGAAATACATATTTTTTAAGTTATACGTTTTAGGCGCCTTATGAAAAAATATAACAATTATTTTTTTACAATGTGTGCGCATATTGTAACAAATAATCTATACTATGAAGTAGCTTGCTAAACCTTTAATTTTATTGAGGTGAATATAGTCACAGTCGATGTTATACGACACATAACTTCCAGTGTGTCTATAGAAAGAAGAATAACTTTTAACTCTCGTCCGTAACACGCAGCCACTTTTTTATAATAATATTTATAATATTAATGAAATATTAAAAATGTAAAATCTTATGTAATCTACTCATTGGATTAAAAAGCTATAGCTGTCTAAAAATTATATATAAAACTTGGTTCATTCATATTGTAGGTACACTAACAAACAATTAATGTATCCTTTTCTAAAAATTTAAGTCAAGGACAGAACTAAGAATTAGTTAACTTAGTTTTTTTTTCTGTGAACGGATCCGGCTTTGGCGCTAGAATTATTGAACCGGAAAAGATTTGTACTTTAAATTAGAAACATTATGTACCTACTTATTTATTATGGTTGTGTGATTGATTGGTCATAGCCCAGCTTGACGTTGGAAAACAAATATTGAAATGTGTTTTAGTTTTGTCTCAATTTAAAAACATCTAATAGATTTTATAATTAGATCACAAATTGGTTTAGCATAATACAACTTTTGATAAAGTATAACTTAGTTATAAATGGGCACAAAACATTGATTGCGGAAGTCAACACACTACATTTACAATTCACGGTCTAAAATTTGCCTCCGGCTTATAAATCACCGTTGGAACTGTGAATCATTCAGTATCGAAGGCTTTTATTTAAGCATATATTTCAATTGCAGGAAGCCCGCGAGGCATAACCATGCAGCATTGTGATTTAAATAATAAAATAAAATGTAAAATAATTTTACAATAAAAAATGTCCTAAAATTATATGCAACAGTAAAATGTTATTTTCGTCACTCGGAACTCAAGGTATATCTTATACGACCATTAGAGATCACTGGTTCTTTACCCACTAAATTCAATTTACGTTCTTAATGACGACTCCTTAGACCTCGAAAACCATCCACCAGCATGCACTGGAACCGTTTCGTCGATTATGGGTATTTTGTTCTGTTTTAGGCTTGACAAAGAAAGTACAGGTTCACCCCCAAAATATTGAACCGAAGTTACATAGTGGATAGAAGAATTTAAAATTGCAAATAAGTAAAAACATACAGAGAAGATAAAAATTAATTACTACCGAAATGCACTTGCTAGTTTAGATTTTAATGCTTAATAAGAAAATTTTGTACCCTTTTTTTAAATAGCGCGCACGGACGTGATTGAGATTTAGCATAATTAAAGATTATATACAGGAATAGTGCAGAAAGTGCAAAAATTAAATTAAATATAAATTAAACGTTCATTTTTTGCGTCCATAATGCCAATATCAAACACATAATAATTAGTCTTTGGTATTTTCTTTTATCGTTGTAGGTTTGGCGTAGTGGCCACAATCTCACCTGAAGTTAAGTGACGATGTGGCCCAAAATGAACGCTAAACCTATTAGAAGACTGGCTCTAAAGGGCAGCTTTCGGAACACACCTATTGGTACTTGGCGACAGATTTTCGACTTAAGGGCGGTAGCTAGCGAGGCGGGCATTAGAAAATGCCCTACCACCATGCTATGGTTTCCTCACGATGTATAAAATTCACACAAAGTAAAGATTTCGATGTTGCTAACAAATAATTACTGACAGATTAAATAGAACAAAATTCAAAAAAATATATGTAATGATTATAGATACACAATAATACACTCTGACAAAAGGACCTAAATAACGTTCAAACTCAAAATTTAACGAATTGTGGTCGAATTTTGACCATTAGTCAATATAATATGTATTTATTCACTATTATAAACACCTGTTTATCACCTGATCAACTAATAACTTACAATTTGATTGATATGGTACATGAAACAACGAATGCGCAATACATTATGATTGAAAGTCGTTAAAAATCTTATTAAACTTATTTCGTGTTTCAACATGACCCGTTACCGAATTTGCATTTTGGCCTGTGCCACTGCCCTGCTTTGGTGCACTACTCATGCTTACAAGTGCTGTAAATCTTATTACTATTACAACGCTGTAAGTCTATATGTAAAAATACGAACTTGAAAATTGTTGCTTTTTAGTAGATATTCAAGTCTTTCTCCTGTATTAGCTTAGTAAACGATACCCAATCTTTAGTTTATTGACCTTATAATATTACTATCTGTGCTCCGTGGTTTACCCGTGTTAGCTTTATTCAAACAACTCTCCACCGAGCCGTGTGCCCTTCAATGCATCCTATAGCCTATTCTTATTCTCATTTCCAGATTTTGTTACGTTCATACTTTATTGCTCCGCTCCTCATAATCGTAGCGTGAAGCAATATTGCCTATAACCTTCATTAATAAATAGTCTATAAAATTCTAAAAGTATTATTCAAATCTATTTGATAGTTGCAAAGATTAGCGCGCTCTAACAAAGAAAAAATTTCTTGAACTTTATAAATTCAGTACCGACTGTTGTGCAAATCCCTTTTCCTGATGAATATAGCAGTCTTAATAATGAGCCAACGACGTATTTTGAATCGTCACCGCAAAAATGCCTATGAATCTACAATTTTGTATTGTTCCACTACATACTAGTAAGAGAACACTTCTCAAACTTCCATTTTCCTCATATTGTTCTCCAATCTACCTATATAAATTTAATAAAATGGAAGTATCTGTTTGTAATGTCAAAATAACAGATTTTTACTAAATGCATATGAAAGTATACACAATACGTGTGAAAAAAACTCATTTTTTAAATTTTTGTCTGTCTGTCTGTTTGTTCCGGATAATCTCCGAAACGGTTGGACCGATTTTGGCGGAACTTTCACTGCTGATATTGTAAGGAGTAACTTAGGCTACTTTTGTTTTAAGAAAATAATTAGGATTCTACACAAAAAAAAGTTTTTAGTAGCACCGCGGGCACAGCTAGTTCAATATATAGACGGTCCTTGTATTATTTTATGAATAAAATAATTAACTTCAATATTCTCTATATCAATTGAAAATTTGTTATTGACTTATCACGATCAAATTAAATATTTTTCTCGGCCTGTAGCACAGTATAAAATACAGTCGTGAAATTAAAACCTTCCATTCGGCTGACGAGATCGCCGATAAGTTATCGTAAACTTCATCGTTAACCAGTTTCATTCAATGTTTCTCAATAAAAGGCACCGAGTTAAATGAATCAATTATAAAGTTTTAGATTTTATGAACGATATGGGCTATTACATGCCCAATTTCAATGTCATCGGATAATATTAAAAAGATAATTACCGGTCTTAGATAAACTAAAGTTGTGCAACGAGGCGAATGAATTTATTTATTTAGTAAAGAAACAGCAGGCTCATATAACATTTGATGCCTATAAAGAACGGAAATAAATGAAAAATCAATCTGTTTTCTATACATTTCTACATAATATAGTCGTTGTACTTGTGATTTTCAAGAGAGGAGCCAGTAGGTTTTTTAAATTGTGTGTACTTCCAACAAAACCAAAATAATTTCAAAATATTTGATCTGTGTGCCCACAACATGATAATGTTAGCCAACAATTATATTAGTTTTTTTCTTTATGAGTAAAAATTATTTTGTGATAGACATTGTTTTAATTTTCAAAAATTATAATGATTATTCAAATTACATTTTATAGAAATCAAATAAAAATATTCTTTATTTATACAACATTAGCGAAACCCGGCCACGCTTCGCTGTAGTTCAGACTGATATTAAATATTATACTAACTTTAAGCCCATCTTTTAAATCCCTTAGGTATTGCATTTGAAAAAACTATGAAACACGCCTTTTTTACTTTCTAACTGAAATGCTGAATATCAATTCTCATAGATCTATATTAAAAAAAGACAGATTTTCATCCCATTTATTACCACTTTAGCGGTTAAATCCTTAAAAATCCTTCCTTGGTGCTACAGTGTAAAAGGAATCCGCATGCAAAGTCCCAGTAGTTTGGACTGTGCGTTGATATATCAGTCAGTTACCCTTTTATTTTACGTATAGATTAAATTATTTAACACAAATATTATTTAATAATTTTATGTAAAAATTATTTTCATTAGATATTTCTTTCTTCTTGGGTTACTCCAACTAGTGGAATACCTCCACTCTACTGAAAATCACAGCGAAATAACTTTGTGCTGTGTTCCTGTGGTAAGTAGGGTTACCAGAGCTTCTTGTGGTAGGGGGATTCAAGGCCGAGAATACGCTAGTGATACTTATGGTACCTATTACAAGTGTCCATAAACTACGGTAGCCGCTTACCATCAGGCGGGCCGTACGCTTGTTTCCCACCTTAGTGGTATAAAAAGAAGTAGTAATTATTTTAAAGTCGGTACTTCAAGTTACCCTGCCGAGGGTATCACACTTTTCGGTATTTTGGCTAATAATCTTCTAAAACAAATGTATATCTTTATAACATCATCTATCTAAGCACGGTCCTTACAGCAGACGTTTGATTTTAAAATTTTGTAATGGAATTTTAGATAGAGATACGTAACCATCCATAATTTTAGAATTTTACTATATGTATAGATTGTAACAATTTTAACATCACTTGCCGTTATCAAGACGTGAGACACGATTCGCTTGTGCACAAACATAATAACACAGATACAGTAACCATTCTTAATTCCAATTCAAAAACTACTAATAGGCCCCTAATAATCCCATTATACTGTATTACAAAACATTCAATCTACGTGAATGTAGGACGCGACAATTATGAATGAAAAGTGCGTAACTAGTCAAAAGAAATACTCACGGTACCTCGAGCAATACAGCGTCACGGTAAGTGAATCATAATTACATACTGTGCTAAAGATTCTTGCTCCATTTAAGATACTGAGATGATACTGTTTAAGTTTGTCGCTAATGCATTTAAACGACATAATTAAAAACTATAAAAATAAGCTATAGTACTAACTTAAGTTCACTAATACGCACACAAAGTATTTATATAATACATTAGATGTTGATTATTATTAAAAAAAATGTAGTTTATTCGGATTTGACATTAATTATTTGTTCTACCTAATTCAAGTTCTAGATCAAGTTTTGTAATGTACATGTTCACCGAATAATTGTACGAACCGTTAGCTTATAAACAATCTCGACAGATTCTATATTATCGGTAGATTGGCAATGGCCACTAAAATTTGCAATCATACAGTAACATTTTGATAGGTTTATAAACTAGCTAGATTGGTGAGGTTAAGTTTAAACTGTGATCATAACGTACGAGCCGAGTGCGCGGGCTGCGGCAGCGACTAGCGAGTGCCAAAAACAAATTATACGTTGAAAATTCACATTTTCCAAGTCCTAGTATAATGATTTTACTTATTTAATAAATATAATCTCAAAAATGAAAAGTATTTAGTTTACAATCTCATTATATTGTTTATAAACGAACGGTTCGTTCAATTATGCGGTTATATACATACCTTTTAACCATTACATACATGCATTTAATAAATCTTTAATTACTTAAAACTTTAATTTTTTGTATAAAATTACTTTAAACTATTAATTTTCTACTTATTTTTATCACTACCGTCACTACTTTTTTACTACAAAGATGCAACAGGTATACGGCCTGCCTGATGGCAAGTGGCTACTGTAGCCTATGAACGTCAATCAATAGTGTTTTGGGAATTTTAACAAACGTGTTTTTGGGATTCTAACAGTCTTTGCTATTATAATGTTGAGAATTGAAACTAAAAATTAAATTACACGTTGTTGAAATGTTGCCAAATTTGAAATATTTATATTATTAGGTAATACGTATTCAGTCGGGCAAACTAAGCATTTTAGCTTGTATGAAGATACAATAATTGTTACCGTATATGTACATATATGGAATATTATATTATGTATTATGGTATTTTATTACTATACTTAAGCAATAGATGAACTATCTTCGTGGACGTTGAATTGCGTATACCGCTATTATGATCTAGCAATGAATTGTAATGTTGCGTGGGTTGCACCCTCCAAAGTAACCTTTAACCTCGAGAAGCTATTTACTCTTGAACGACCAGCGAGTCACTCTCAAACATAGAAATTAAATTAGATTATTTAATTTACATAAAAGTGGTGTATATGAGATATTGATAAGTTTCAACACCGTTTGACGATCATCAGGAAAGTTTTAGAGATTTTTTTTATCGTTATACGTTTGGCGTAGTGGCTTCAATCTCACCTGATATTAAGTGACGATGTGGCTGAAGGTGATAACACGCTAAACCTAGTGGAAGACTGGCTCTCAAAATGCAGCTGCCTGAACACACCTATTGGTGCTTGGCGACAGATTTTTAACTTGAGGGTGGTAGCTAGCCAGGCGAGCATCAGAAAAAGCCCTACCACCATGCTATGGTTTCCTCACGATGTTTTCCTTCACCGAAGCCTCAGGCTCATTGCAGTGATACAAACTCACCAGTCATCATTACTTCAAGTGTTTATTCTTGGAAAAAGTTTTTATATATTCCATTTTAATATACCCACGGGTACTGCTAGTAATAATATATAATTTTAAAGGCGTTTTTTCCTGGCAATGCCTTATCTCCGTTAATTCCTCATCAAAATTAATTATTCAAACATCATTTCAAAGCTTATTTCCCCTGTTGTTGACGAAATATAGACAAATACATTAAAATTAATGACTTCATTTAAACAAAGATGAATTCACTGTTGATGCTATTAAAAATATATTCAAGGCGCTATCTATTAACAATCTATTCAACTAGCATGAAAACTGTTAGTTAGATTGTTCACATTCTATGATCTGTGAAATATTCGCACGTTTTAAAGGATGTTGGGATAAGATTCAAAGATACTTTTTAAAATACATTGTACAGTCATATATATGTATATGCACGGAATATAATTTACATGCATATTGACTTTATGTATAAGTACATACTTATTGTATATTACTTCTTAACAAGATGTCAAAATCTATAGATGATACAAAAACCCTAAAGAAGACCTAATAGATCCTTAGAGACCTTAGATCGTGACCCAAAAAAATCAAAACTACAAGCGAAATCAATATTTCATAATCGATCAATATTAACAACTCATATCGTCGATGGTATCGTAAAAGCTGACAGGTTCTTGATTGATAGAAGTGATTAAGTGTCGGAAGCCCACCGTTATAGTTCTTCGTCATAGTCACGTAATTTTATTAGTGATAAATTCTAGTATCAGAAACGAAGCCTTTATAATGTGACCTTTAACCCTGTTTTGTAATTTAACCAGAACATATAAAAGTTTCCGTACTCAGTTTCCGATGTACAATAAATGAGGAACTCATTGTTTTTACTTTACCAAAAACAAGTCAATTAGTATAAAATACACTTTTTTGAATGTAATAAATTACAGTACATTTTCATAACATAATCATAACATAACATACTCAAAATACGTCTAAAAAAAGTGTGTGTGTCAGCTCCGACAAGCGACTGGAGTTTACACTTCAAGAACTGTCTTGGAATTTAGAATAAATACAATTGGCAAGAAGAGTTAATAAAGGCGTCTCTTAGGACATAGAATGAATGTAAAAATTTAATTTGCTCCCGCGAGACGTTCCCTCTCATTTCAACGGTCGATTCGCATCTGGCGGCTTTCACAGCAAACGAACCTCAACCTTATTTGAATATCATTAAGGTTAAAAATTGTTTTTGTGATGTTGCGTTATGTTGTGTGATATTGCACTTTTAATTTCACTCCTCATATTTTTTCACACCGATAAATTCACTCCCAAAGATATAATACACGTCGGAACTAAGCCAAGACCAATTTTAATGTGCCAACTGTTCTTTCAGCTCTGACCAAATTCCCTTAAGGTCGATACTTTTTCAATTCTACCCTATCATTCTAACATATATGTCGATATGTTTACTCTCAAGACATTTAAATATCCAAATACTTTTATATTTATCTTTAATAACACTATATCATAATCGTACAATTTTTATATTTTGTAAATATTTCGTAAAAATAATACAAGAAACTGTTGCAAAAATGTATATAGCTTAACCATGAGTTAAAGAGCATTAACAATTAATGCTTTATTAAGGTCACAGATATAATTAAAACGAAAAATATAAAACATTAGGATTTTTTTAATAAGCCTTACATAAATTGAACGATTACAATATACTTAACTCTAATAACATTATCTAAATACAATATACATGGAAATTTTCGCACTTAATAGTAGATATTAGTTATGTAATACCCCGTACTGCGTTAGGCCTGCCATAAACAAAATTGTTACAAAAAGTCCTAGGCCGATAGTAAACATTTGTTTTTTGTTCTTAGAAAATGTGTCATTAAGTACTGCATCAAACAAAATAGAAAAAGATTATAGACACAAAAAAATATAATCTCATTATAGCACACGAGGAATGAATTAAAAATAAAACACGGATCATACAAATTCAAAATTTTAGATAACGTACAAACAAAATATGTTCTCGTTCCGATAAATTAAGTGTATATTATTTATATTGTAGCTTGAAACCAAAACTATGTCATAACTTCGAAGAGCTTGACTGTAATGCACATAACAAAACTTTCTTCTTTTTTTTAATGGCAATCCACAATTCTGCCAACGTCACTTAAATAGAATATTTTTTAAATTATTTTTGTAACCTTCAAATATAACTCGCGGCTGTTTTATTAAAACTGTTCAGGGAGTTCTCTTGGCAATTAAAAACTATAACATGACAGATCAAGATCCCAAACAAACATTGCACATCAATGGTTATGTAAACGAAATAAAAAGTATTTATTTTATTCCTACGTTGCCATAGAAACAATATTTTTTTATCCCGTGCAAGCCAGTGACTATTTGAAGTTTAGGCAATTTTATTCTAGTCGGGAGCCACTTTTTCATTACGGAACTACTGAATACATATTATTAGTAACTGGCTCAATCATTACAATCTGGGGCGCTTTGGTGTGTAAACAAAGAGACAGGGCACAAGAAAATTGCGTATATCGCAATTGCAAACTGCGTATTTTGCATAACGCACTCAATTTACTCCTAAGTACAACGGTACAATTGTCTACAGGGAACCTGCGATTAAACATACTCGTATACAAACTAACTACAAGCGAATTAAGGTTGAGGACATTGGCGATTGAGTTGCAAGACTTTTGTTTATTTTTTACAACTGAAAGCTAACCGACCTTAAAAAAACAACTTTTAACAAAAATTAGGCACATTATGATTGTACGCTATTTAACAGGTGCTCAAAATATTTATATTAAACAAAATGGTACATTTTGTACAATTTCATTTAAAATTTGTATAATGATTCCATGGAAACATCGTCACATTATGCTATAAGTTATACAAAAATAAGTTTTATTCTGCATTTTAACTAATACATTTGTAACTAACGAAGAATAATAAGAAATAATTGAGAAGCTCCTTCTTTTAAGGTGTAATACATATATTATGTTATGTATATATTTAGTTAGTTTTTTTAGTCAAATAACAGAGTTTGAATTTAAACCAAAAGTATAGAACACCTGTTTCTTATTACCATAGCAACCTGTCTAGGAACAAATTAATTAGAAATCTGTAACCACCAAGCGATCTTAATGTAAAAACAATGTTTAACCAAGTAATGGTCAAATTCCTAGTACTGTAGCTCTCGGGAAATATCAATACAATTTAAATAATTAACCTCAATCAAGCTTCATAATAGACGTATATAAGTATACAAGTTTACACCTACTAACACTTAAACTGAACAATGGCTAAATTGAAGTAATGATATAAAATATTATTTGTTAACACGCAAATACGAAGTAATATCGAAAAAATGAACATTCTATATACTAGATTATACAACCAACTGTATAATTAGAACTTTAGCTACTACTTACTGTATTATTCTTTCGTAATTGTAAGTTGTAACAAACTTACCTTATAAATAAATTTTATTGCCATTGGTTAAGTACAGGTCCGCAAACATTTGACAGCCTGAACAACGACGTATTTTGTAGTTAGTTTCTTTTGAAATATAGTAATTATTGGTCATAATTAAATTGTAATAATACTCATAACAATTTAATAGATTGTCGTGAGTGTGGAATGACTATAATTAATACAGTTTTGTAGTCTGTCGTTTATATTTCATGTTAATATTAGTATATTTTAGAAAGAAATAAAATAAAACACCTATTTATCTTAGATATAAAACTCTTCTGTGCGTATGTTAGTGATTCTATAACTTCTGAAGGACTTGACCGATTGAGCTCATATTCACACATTTTTATTATCGATACGATGGTTCATAACTATGGTAGGATCCGATAGGCGGCACTGTGATCGAGCCTTTAACTACCGAAAACGGTAAAAAAACTAGTCTATTTTAAATGCGTTTTTATTTATTTAAAGCTGTATTGTGAGTTCAAGTATATTTTCACTCATACCTTTTTGTAAGAGCGAACAAGAGATGGGAGTCATCGATAGATGCTTCAATAGTTCTAAGCATACCAGAACGAAGATAAATTTAATCGACCTAATCCGGTTTAACGCTCTACGTGATTTTACTCAAATAATGTAACAACTAAAATATTTAGACAAGTATCACTAAAAAATTATTCAACAAATTACCTTCACATTCTCCAGGGAGATTATTAATTAAGATACAAAATACATACGATGCATGTATTAAAATATTAAAAAATTGCATAAATTACCATAATAATTACGCTTTATTTCGAACTCGATTCATTTCATAATGTAACCTCGATAATTATTTTTTATAAATATAACAATTAAAAATTATATTACATGACACAATTTGCATTAAAAAGTGAACTTCATTCTCGATTTCATTTTATTTGAATCTTAGAAAGTCTGGCAGAGATTGCAATTAATTTTTGTTGTCAATGTAATGTTATAAAACAGTAAAGAGATAAATAGATTTTATCTCTTTATATTATGCTTACTAAAGTGCAATAAAAATGTACAATTTATTTTTACGGAATATTATGTGAGAAATGAACATGTGACCTTACAGTGTGAGGCTCCTAGTATACCCTGGTGTGCTACGATAGAGTTACGTACGAAATTATTATCTGTTGCACATTGGCTGAGATACGTAAATATCCCATCAAACAAGTAATTTAATTTAAAACTGAGTCAGTCACCTCATTGTGACGTATGTCAGAAAGTCGATGACGTTTATCATGCTCTGATGGAGTGTGTCCGGTTCGAGTCAGTCAGGCAGAACTTAATGAATGCCTCTGGTTTGAACAGACTAGAATAGAAAATAAAATACTCGTTGATATTCACTTATGAGGCTAACTGTTCAAATCAAATGCTTCCTTTTGTTAAATGTATAATAAACATTATTTATGATATGATGTTAGAGATAGTCAAGTTATGTTACGATGAGGCTGACGTATGCGAATAGCATAAAAGCGTCTAAGATTTAAGAAAAAAAAATCTATATTTATTAACAAAATGCTATCACTTACTTCAAATTTCGTATTACGTTAGAAAGACCACAATTGGCACGCTATTTACAAATGATCACCCGGCTCGTTGAGAATCTATCGCCTAGTACATATCGATGTACTCCGGTTACTGTACTTGAAAGCTAATACAGTTTCTAAACTAAGTATTTTACCATATTCCGCCACATCATTATTTGATATAAGTTAAAACTGTCGTTATACGCCTAAAAAAAAAAAAACGTAATTACCATTTTAATAAGATATAATGTCGAATATCAGCATGTTCAAATATTAAATGTCGTAAAATATTTCAGTTTTGTAAATACATATCCTGTATAAGAATAATTAGCATATGCGATTATTTAATATAATACATTTTTATAAATGCATCTTTTTTATTATAGCATAATGTAATAATCTATATCTTCTATACATATTATAAAACTCAACGTTTCTGTGTCTGTCTGTCCGTTTATGTTCTTTTCACGCGAAAACCACTTATCCGATTTACATTGTCCTTTTTTTTTATTCATAGCTATATTATCTGGCCAGGTTATACGATATATTTTATTACATAAAGTAACATCCGAAATAAGCAGTGACGATAATGGTGAATGAACTCGGATAAAAGACGCTTTTGGGGCGATTAAATGGTATCGCTATATAATGGGCGCTGAGTAAACTTTACGGGATTATCAAATTAATGTTCTACAAAAAAGTCAGTGATAGTAAATGTCTATCTTCTAAGGATCACCCACAATAAGAAACAAAAGAACATAAAGGGATAAACAGATAGCGAGACGTTGAGTTTTAATATGTATATAGAACATATAGTAGCGCGGAAAAGTGAGGATATATGTGTAGACTAGCTGACCCCGAAACGCGATAAACCAAAAGAGAGTCACTATGACGAATTTATCACCATGTGCACGGTGGTCGCGATCCGGTCAGGTACAAATCCCTATCACCCCACAATTTAAAAATACTATTCAAATTACAAATTTGATGGTACCTAACAAAAAGAGTTTGGTTAGTATAGAGAGAAGAGTACTTCATCTCTCCTGCCTGTTCCAATAGTGGTATGACGTGTTGATAAAGAAATAAATAATATTCGGGAGAAAATCTCAATTCCCGTCGTATACGTTATCTTATCGTAGGAAAGTGCGTGTGCGTGTGCGGGATCTGTACCACCTCGCCTAATTACTTTTTTTTCGAACTGACCATACTGTTAGCCATAAGGGCCCTGAAGCCTCAAACGGCTTTTACAGCTTCACCCGGGCTTGGGGGTGAGCGCTTAAGGCACTCAGCCACGAAAGCGATGCAACTAGTTCCGACGGCTCGGACTGTTGCAGCGATTGCAAATAAGTCGCGATCTGACTAATTCCCTATCACTCGATCTAAACTAATTATACATATATACCTGTCTCTGTCCTCTGGGAGGAGGGGAAGAGACAAGTGTATATGTATTTAGTAATCTGTCAATTTTGATCTAGACTAACTAGCCTCAAAAAAAGTAAAAAAAAAGGTCCCTTACAGAACCTATGTACCTGAGTGCTAATTACTGGATATACACAGGCTGATAACGGATCGCGACACACCAAAGCGTGCCACTATTGTGAATGTTACACCTAATGCATGTTGGTCATGATCCAATAGAACACAGTTAACATGTCCTACCACTCAACATCAACAATATTATTACCTACTAGTTGTGCCCACGGCTCCGCTCACGTTGACCACTAAAAAGGTTTATTATTTTATTTGTGCGGAACCCAAATTATTTTTCTAAAATAAAATTAGCCTAAGTTAATATCTAATAGTATAATATCAGCTATCTGCCAGGGAAAGTCCCGTCAAAATCGGTCTAACCGTTTCGGAGATTAGCCGCAACAAATAGGAAGATAAGCAAAAATTTAAAAAAATGCATATGCGTTTGCATGCGTTCATATGCATTTAGTAAAATGGTGTTATTTTGAAATTACAAACAGACACTTCAATTTTATTTATTTGTATATATAGATAAGTTCAAAAACTTATAATAATCTTTTCTTTTTCAGGTAACTTTTACTTCGTAGCCTTGGTGAGATCACGATTTAAGAGCACCTCCTTGATATAGAGGTCGAACTGTGTGACCGTAGTACGACTGTCCTAGATTTGATACTTGATTCGAGAAAATTATTTTAAGTTTCTCACGACATTTCTTCTCTAACTTTAATATAATATACATGTATAAAAAATGTGTGTACGTAAGAAGTTATAGTTCTTTGGTGTAACAAAACAAAAATAAGTCCAATAATTATAATCTGCGTGTCAAATCAAATTAAAATAATGTTTATTTATTGATATGATTAAAAGTAAGTATCGAGTCTCGCGCAGTTAAGGGTTCCGTAGTTGCTCGTCACAATATGCAGACTTAGAAGGTGAGTAATTTTCAATGGATTTTGTACGAAATTACTTTTCCAAGTACATTTTATAAGCTGATCGACAATTACTCGTTAACTTGTTAAGCATACTTAGCTGTGATAGTTTTCCTTTTAACTTCTTTATATAGATTAACATTTCGCTTTATAAAAGATTCTACAGTATCGTCACCAAATGTAAGAAAATACCATTATACGTTGTATGGGATAACTTTTTTTATTAGTTTTGATTAAGGGACATTTTCATAAATCATTTTCTTTTTTATTACAAAGTGAAGCCGTTGCGCCAAGAAAACTGTTCTTTATTAACCTACCTTGAATAAATATTCAATTCTAGAATGATCGATTTTACTACAGTAAAATTATTTAAAATATAAATCGTGTATTCAATTTCAACAATTCGTGAGAAAATAACGTTTATGGTGTTCAAACCAACGTACTAATTATGTGAATTGCTTAAAATGGTTGTTAGTTGTAAGTACGAATACTGACTCGTGAGCTTCATGCCCTAATTAATTCCATGAAATCTCAACCTTGGTTACTCATAAGGAAAGTAGCATTTAGTTAATTAAGCATTTCATCTTACTTTATTATATCAATAGATGTGTCCCCACGGTTTCGGTTTCACCTGTATTAAATATATATAAGACTAAAGTCATTTGTTTGGATATATATGAAATAAACTATAACGTGTTGCTCTGTAAATAAAGATTTATTTTATTAATTATAATACCTATTACTAAACTAAATACAGACAACGTTATTTTAAATACCTGTAAATAAAGAAACGACATTAAAAGTTTATATTTCACAATTCCTTTCTTTAGTTTTATAATTTATTTTACAATTTGACATCAATCATATTTATATGTATGTCATAATGTTCTTTCTAATAATAGATAAAATATATACAACCTACATATTAAACCTACAAAACTTAAATACAATTAAAGAAATACATTTTCTTAACATATATTCAACCAACTCTTCACCGCGCTGTCCACACACCCGTGCCCCGACGTTATTTTTATTTCCCGTAGGTACTTACCTACAGCTTGTAATATTTTTTGACGTTCATGATTACTGTCTCGCTCCTTAGAGTCGTAGCGTGAAATTATATAACCTTTAACCTTCCTCAATAAATGTGCTATTGAATGCAAAAAAAGTTTATTCAAATCCGACTAGACGTTAATTGATTAGCGCGTTCAAACAAAAATCTTTTGAGTATTTAAATATTAGGTCAAGTTCATACTAAAAGAATAAATAAGAAGGCATATTTCTGGTTTAGAACCAGTAAGAAGAATAACACGATTTGTGGATAAATGTTAAAATTTCAATAGAATAATTAATACACTTCACATTTTAACATAGGTAGGGCATAGAGATTCTCTCTACTTGGGGTATGCCGATTGGTGGAATACCTCTACCCTACAGAAGATTGCAGGCAAAAATAATCTTGTGTTGTATTCCTGCGGTGAGTAGAGTTTCTAGATCTCCTTGGTGTAGGGGGTTCAAGGTTGGCAACGCGCTAGCGATACCTATGGTATTACAAGGTATAAGGTCAAAAATATCTATGAATATATGTTGTGTGCTTGTATATTTTAGTGCAACATTGTACACTTTAATATCTATCTGTAAGAACGTCCAGCGTAAAAACAATGGAAATGTATATACAAAAAGTAACTGTCTTTCATTGAGCTTGAATTAGTTTTACGTAATATACGTTTATTACTTAACGTAACGTAATACGTAACATCATATAAATTCGTTAAAATATGTTCTTTTAAAATTATTATTTATTTATTTATTTCAGACTTACATCCAATATTGTTGGTAAACAGCCTTCGTAGCCTATATTAATGAGGACACCAAGCACATTGTTTTTATATGTGTTTTCTAGGCTAGATGTATAGCATGAAAACGAAGATAGTAGAAAATCATTAATTGAATTAAAATTGAAGAAGAACTAAATTATTTAAGTTCATTATAAAGAAATACTTAAATCGATTTATGATGGCTATGACTGCGTTAACACATTGACAAATCATTACCGGTTATTAATAAAATGATTTTCTATCCGGAAATTCGATCAGTGCTCGCAATAATTGATCACTTGTTGTGGCTATTCGAGCAATGAAATTACCGCGTCAACTGTCCGGACCTACCGATTATAAAGATTAATAATCATTCTCACGGCCTTAAAATTGATAATAATAGCAATTACTGAAACGCGATCACCTTATTAGTTAACAATTTTATATATTATTTCGTTTTTGTAACACTGTATCACACTGTAATAATATATCACAGGAAAAGACTAGCGCGTGAGATACAGGCTCGGCCTAGTTAAGAAGCTAGGATTCATTAGTATATTAAAAATAATTGTATGTCGTAGAAATAAGGTTCAAATTCTTGTAATCTATTATATTGAATAGCGTGCGATTTATATCTTTAATTATCAGGGGTTCAACCCCTGAGATATGGTTACTTCTTCGCTCCTTAGTATCATAGCGTGAAGCTATATAGCCTATAACTAGGGAATATAATCCCGGAATACCGGGATCCCGCATTACATTTTGCGGGACTAAATCTCGGTATAAAATTGCGGGATCTCGCTCTACTGGCGGGGTTACAAAGAAGCGTGGATCATACTTGTTACTGTGCGCACGGCAGCACGCACAAAGTTTTTTTTTTTTTCGAACTGACTATACTGATAGCTTTAGGGGTCCTGGAGCCTTTACGGCTTTTACAGCTTTACTGGGCTTGACGCACAAAGTTGTTTATGCATATAGGTATACTGGTAGCAGCGCGTAGACTGACCGACTATGCGTAAGGTTCAAGGCGGCTAGGGGAACGATGTTAGGGCGCGGGGGAGATCATTCCCTTGCTTGTTATTAAATTTTCCCAGTTACAAATTGTAACTATGATATTACTTCATTGAACATTGATTGCTTTAGATTAATCCGAAGTAAACTGAACTTTCTAGTTTTATATTGTTTAATTAGTGACAATAATGTCGGAAACAGTATATATATAAGGACTTTTGTGGTATTCCTGTATGGAATTACGTCAATTTATATCTTAATCTTTATGTCTCAAAGTATTAATAAACGATTTAAAATGTACCAAAAAGCTTATTTAAATTAGGTTAAAATTAAAACCATGTAAACGAGGTCTATTAGGTCTTTAATACGATTTTTTGAGATCTAAGTCAATCCTGCTGGATCCCGCAAATACCTGGATCCAGCGGGAATAATATGGTTCAGTCCCGAAAATACCTAGATTGAAATTATCTTGCGGGATTGCATTCCCTACATATAACCTTCCTCAATAAGTAGGTTATATAATACGTGATTTTGTTTGAAATGTAACTGGTAGTAACAGATATTAATTAGCGCGTTCAAACCAACAAACTAAATTTAGCTGTTACCCAACCGTTTCTCTGGGTGTAAATTATAAAAAAATATTATTATATATCTTATCATAGGATATAAACGACCTCTATACCAAATTTGATTAGAATCCATACAACCGTTTTAGTTTGTCTGATGGACATACATTCAAACAAACATATTTTCACATTTTAATATAAAACCATAAACAATATATTTCATATTTATGTATTATAGAATAGAAAATGACTGGTAAATCGTAAAAATATATTTTAAATACTTTTATTTCATATTTGATTAACAAACCATAAAATAAAATCAAACAGTCTTGGATACGGATAACAAATATAGATTAGTTTCTCTTATTGTTGTGTTTTATTTATTCAATCGTTTTAGCGTAATATATATGTGATCGACCACCCAGCTAAGGGACGATAGCGCTGAAAAAGCAGAATGCCTTGCCGAGAGCCTTGAAAATCAATGCTCTCCGAACTGCGTTAACATCGATTCCGAGTTCGTAAGCTCGATAGAATCGGCGGTAACAAATTCTCTCGCGGTCCCCCCGACAGATGATTTGGACTCGGTCACGCCTGAGGAAGTTATGTCAACCATTAAAGGCCTTAAGCCTAGAAAATCACCTGGTCCCGACGGTATCAGGAACGAAGTACTCAAACTTCTTCCTGATCACCTCATAGCTCTTTTGGTCTGCATCTTCAATGTAGCCATAGCCCACTGCCATTTTCCAGCCGTCTGGAAAAAGGCCATAGTAATAGGTATTCACAAGCCCGGCAAAAAAGCGTCGCTTCCCGACAGCTATCGCCCTATCAGTCTCCTTAACACGTTAGGAAAAGTCTATGAGCGGCTCCTTCTGAACCGGCTCCAGTCAATAGTCACAGATAAAAATCTTTTACCACCTGAGCAGTTTGGTTTTCGTGCCAAACACTCTTGTACCCACCAAGTGCACCGCCTCACGGAGCACATTCTTCAAAACTTCAACCGCGACCCAAAACCTCGCCCTACACTTGCGGTCTTCTTCGACGTCGCCAAGGCCTTCGATAAGGTCTGGCACGCCGGTTTAGTCCACAAGCTTTTGGAACTTCAAATCCCGGATAGATTAGTTAAAATCATACACGCGTACCTCTCTGACCGGACCTTCTGCTACCGAGTAGAGGGTGCTCTCTCTGAGCCTCATCCCATACGCTCAGGTGTTCCCCAGGGTTCCATTCTGGCGCCCTCTCTATTCAACTTATATATCAGTGACCTCCCTCGCCTCCCCGAGGTAGAGGTAGGTTCCTACGCTGATGACACAGTCCTGTTTAGTTCCTCGTGGAACAGACAAACCCTCAGGCTACGAGTCCAAAAAGCCGTAGATAAGCTAGGCGAATGGTTCCGTAGATGGCGCATAGGTATTAACCCCGATAAGAGTAGCGCTATCCTCTTTCATCCCACTCAAAGATTAGTTAAAATTCCCCCTATCAAACTATTTAATGTGGCTATCCCGTGGGCCAACCAGATCAAATATCTGGGTGTCACACTGGATAAACACCTAAATTTCAAGGCACATATCGATAGAGTGCGAAGGAAAGCCGGTATGGTCTCAAGCCGCCTGCACCCTCTCGTGTGCTCGAAGAGCAAAATGTCCCTCAGACATAAGCTCACGCTCTACAAGACTTGTATCAGACCGATCCTAACTTATAGTTCCCCAGTCTTTGCTCACATAAGCAAATTCACCCTCAATAAGTTACAAATAGTTCAGAACCGCTTTCTCAGAAGGGCGGTCGGTGCCCCTTGGTTCGCTCGGAACGTAGATCTCCATAAAGATATGGAAATACCTTCGATCGAATCATTTATAAAGTCCCTATCAAATAATTATTTTGAAAAAGCGTCGAACCATTCGAACCAGCTAGTAGTGGCAGCCGCATATCAGAACCCGAATCCAGACATCCGAATGTCTAACAAATATAGACGCCCGCGCGACATTTTATCTGACCCCGATGATAAAATCACGGAAGCGAACGCGATTTTCCCGCCCGTATCTAATAACCAAGCGTGTTTGCGCCCACGCCCGCGTAATCACCGCTCGCTCCGCAGGGGGCGGGCGGCAAACTTCGCTCCCGCACACATATCTCGACCGCCTTCTCCTGCAGCGACTTGAGCCTAGGTCCGTTCCCTCGCTAGGGAGCCCTCAAGCCAGCTGCTCGCGCGATACAGTGACACTGCAATCACTAGCTACCGACATACATTCATTACACTGTATGAACACACATGCACTACACTCAGGTACATAGGTCTTGTAAGGGACCTTTTTTTTTTTTTCTTTTTTGTGGTTAGTTAGCCTTAGAAAATTTTTCAGATCACTAAATACATGTACGCGTGTCTCTTCCTCCCTCCCAGGAGGCAAGAGACATGCATACATGTATAGTTAGTTAGCTCGAATTCGCGTAGGAATTTAGCTAGGTCGCGTATGTTGCAAATACGGCAACAGCTCAAGCCGAGGTTCGGCCACTTTGGCACCCTTGCGCATGTTGCCCGAAATTTCTCGGCTGAGTGCCTTAAGCGCTCGCCAACAAGTCCGGTGAAACTGTTAAGGCCCCCGGGCCAACAGCATAGTCAGTTCGAAAAAAAAAAAAAAAAAAAAAAAAAAAAAAAAAAAAAAAAAAAAACCCAGCTAAGGGTAAATAATATTTTAAATGAATCATTTTTAATAGTCCTAACAAGGCCGTAAAAATTTGGTATAATACTATCACTAAATTGCTTATACATATTTTGACGTTTCATAACCCCTAATACTATATTAACTAGCTGATCCGGCACACGTTCTGCCCTTCCCAATAGTCAATAACTAGACCACAGGGACAGATGGTCCCGTTTTTTGCCTGATAAATTTTCCATGGCCATAAACAAAACAAAAAGAAATAAGTATAACCATCCTTTGAATCGTGAGTTATGGTTTTGAATTCATAAATAAAAATTCGATGGATAAAAAGAACATACAGTTAATCTCGAATTTGATTTTTTTCCAGAAAACTTTTCAAATTTTTCTTATCATAAGAACATAATTCGGACTATTACAAACATTTAAATAATAGAATACAGCCAAATCGGCCCAGCCATTCTTAAGTGAAGCGCTTAACAACGAACAACATTTCATTTTTATTTTTATTATATATAAACTAGCGACCCACCCTCTATTTTAAAGACGGATTTTCATAAAAACTGTCATTCCCTTTTTCCCCACCTTACGGGTTGAATTTCCAAAAATCCTTCCTTAGTACTCACCTACAGTGTAAATGAAACATGCATGCAAATTTTTACGGTCTCAGCCCCAGTAGTTTTGGGCTGTGTGTTGATCGTTCCTAGTCAGTGCATAAGTCAGCCAGTCAATTTCATATTTTATATATATATAGATAATATGTACGCATAAGTTTAAAAGAAAACATTCATTATGATTGTAAACTTTAATACTACACCAATTGGAATAAATAATAAGTAAGGCAGCATAACTTAAGCAATAGTAAAACTATTTCAAGATAATCTCAAGGCATTTGTAGATACCATAGTTTAAACTTGCTGATAAAGACAAGGTCATCACTTGCGTAATAACCTTTTACACGTAATAAATACATATAACATATATTTAATATATTATTCTTCGTCTTTTTGTCGGTACAAGTAGTATTTTAAATAAAAAATCTAGCTGAATTTAATCAATCTAACAGCTGTCACGTTAGTTAAACAGGTTGTTAATAGATGGCGCCACCTACATATATATATATATAATAAAATATTATATATACATCCAATAATATATGCATATAATAAAAATGGCAACGGTAAAATATAATTAATGTCTAACGATATGTGGAAATAATATTAGGTACAGGCAAAACTTTTAAATACATTGATATTTAATGTTACTTTGGCACTGACGAAATTTTTCCAAAATTAATTAATTACACGTAATCAAACAAAGTTAGCAAATTTTATAAAATGTGAGTAGCATTAGCATAGAATTTAGGAGATCTCGCACCTTTCAGGTCATTCGGATGTTGTAATATATATACCTAATTGACAGTGTTATGCATAAACAATTAAAGATGTGGGGTCAAATGATAGTTTTTAAATGGTTGACAAATATATTTTTGGCACTGGGTATTTAGAATCTCAGATATATTTAATAAGGCAGAAGCAGCTTACTAAATAGAATTACGAGACGATTGTACCATCGACCCACCGGACAGACAAATAGTGTCTACAGACCTCTCACCGCTTTACCTGTCTAAGCAATATTATTCTAATATAAGAAAAACTCACCGCTTTGATATTAACTAAAAACACCCCACAATATGGGATAGTTGAGAAACATTCCCACTTTACGTGTAGGGGTGGTACCCTAAACAATTATTTTTTGAATATTTTACTTTGCCTCTTTGTCGGTGTGCTTTATATGTATACCCATACCTAATTACAGCTTTCTAGTACTAAGAATCTCTGAGCTAATCCGCGATAAACAGACGGCGAATATAGCGAAACTATAAGGGTTCCTTGTTGATTTCGAGACCCTAAAAAAGAAATAAAGCTCGAGAGACTGTTTGTTTGAACGCTTTAATATCTAGAACTGCCAGTCAGAATTTGAAAATTTATTTTTGAATTATATAGCCTATTTATTTATTTAAGTTTAGATTATATTAATTTACACTACAAATCTAAGGAGCGAAGCATTAATAGTGGCGCAGTGGAGTTTGTTCGAATATATTTAACACTGGCGAAACTGTGGCTAGCAACATTATTCACTAAAAAAATATAAATGAAATGAACATTCAAGCTTATGCTTGTGTGTGTGTATTCAATTAAATAAACCCTGTTACTACTAAACTGATTGACATCAAGAGTATTTTGAACTTGATAAAATCGTAAAGAACGTGAATCTGATAAATCCGTTCATACGTCTATCTGTACATGTGACCAAAGTATTTACACTACTTATAGAGTCAATTCTTAGACTTGTCACTTTACGCAACTTGCAAACATAATCTCTAACTACCGGCAGGGTCTCGTGTCAAGGACATTCAATACTGGATTACATTTAACTCACGATGTGTCTTTAGCACGAGGTATTATTAAATTAGAACGTTCACACAAAGGCCTAATCAGATACTTATATCAGATCCGTGGCTTACCTACTCACATACGACTGTAGCAACACCTAATCCCATTGCAACTATAAACAATGTAGTATTGTATATAACAGCCTTTCAAATAAGTACTTCGATGTTTAAACTTATCTTGACTAATCTAGATAAGTTCCATCGTAGCCTATAGTCGCTTATAATACCATAGGCAACACTAGTACGTTACCGACTTTCAACCCCCATAACCCAACTCTGGAAACCCGACTCACTGCAGGAACACAACACAAGATTATTTAGTTGCGATCTTCTGTAGTGTGGAGATATTCCAACAGTCGGGCTGTTCCAGGCAGAAAAAAACCTCCAAGGAAATTTATTTTACCTCGCTTTGAACCACCCCTTCACCATAAATGCAGAGTAAGAGTAGACACATTACTCATGATTTCTTAAATATTCTTATTAATAAAACGCATGTTAAAATTTGGAAATGTGGTAATATATCGAGAATACTTACTCTGGTTAGCACAGCGCGATTTGTGTTTTAAATTTAATAATGACAATTAAATTCCAGACTAGGCTAGTAAATTAATGATAAAAATGTGCCATTCTATATTAACTTCCTCAGGTCTAAATAACTGAATTAATTACCTATAAATATAAACAGATCCGTAATAAAATCCTGGTATCGCCCAACAACAATCTATGCATAATTTATTTAATTAGATCAGATAGTATTATAATAAAATATTTGTATATTGCCGCTATATCAGCGCGGTCGCGGCCGGTGACGACAGAATCTTACGATTTAAGTCTTTGACAATATGTTTTACATTGTTTTTATTACCATTTTATCATCCGTGTTGTACCTTTAATAAATATCACAGCTTGAAGAAATGTACCTAAATGTTGTAAAAACAAATGCATAGCAAAAAGAATTGAAAAAAGGTATATAAATTTTACATCAAAAAGAAATTTCAATGATACAAGAAATTTGTTTTTTTTTTATTAATATTTATTATATGCAATAATATTATCTATATAAATAGAATTATTGAGGCTAGCAGTTTTGCGCGCATCACGCAAGAACTACTGGATGGATTTTTATTATTTATTTTATTGTCTTACTCCTTAGATACATGTATGTTCCTTATAAAAAAAGGTTATCATGATACCTTCATTCCATAAAAAGTTAATAAAAGTTTTAAAAAACTACGATTTTTAGAACCACTACGCGTTCAGCGTTGTGTTTTCTGACCGTGGTTTTGATATAATAAACACCGCAGGCGAAGTCGCGGGTATCAGCTAGGATATAATATTTGTAATATATATATTTATTTATGTTAAAAGTCAGGGAACTAATTAAGGGTCTGTGTAAAATTTAAATCCGAAAACAATACTATAATCGGCATGTGACGATGCACAGCATCTGTGAGAGGGCGTTGTATACTTCCGCTTGTTTTCCACCAATCACAGCGCTTTAAACTGATGACCTTGTGCTCTGCAGCGCCATCTACTGAGTTTAAGTCACAGGAGGCCGGTGGGGGCATTTAATCAGTCATAGCGTCGTTACTTCCCGAACGAGCAACACGTCTACAGACCTACGTGGTCCTGTATTCGCCGAAGTTTAAAAACCACTTGGGTTTTTTTTGTGTGAATTTGAGTTATATTTTTTGTTGTTCGTTTAAAAAAGTTAAATAAAATAGTGCAAGTGACGAGTGTTTAGTACAAGCGATATGAATGTTAGTGCGCACGCAGCGTTTTAACACCGGTTTAGCACTGTCGCGCCCGACAGGCGACGCTTTGGGCTCGTCAAGTACATCTTAACTCGGTCATCGTTGTTCCTAAATTTTTCGGATAGCGAGGTAACTTGGAGAAGATGCGGTGAGTCTAGTTTCAATCACTAGTTCACTTACACATGGAGAAGACGCGGTGAGTCTAGTTTCATTTACTAGTTTACTTACCCTCATTACGGGGCGAGGATATTTTATTACAAAAACAATGTGTAATAATTTATGCGCTTTAAAATCGGAGGGTCTCCAATACGCGTGCCATCTGGCACCGGGTTAAAAGCGGCTTACTGCAGTTACTATTGAGACCTTTCCTTTACAATCGCGTCTTTTAATACATGAGTAAATTAAAAGCCATTGGAATACCTCTGTTTGATCCTGAACGCTCAAAGCGTTTGGAATGATTGCATATCGGGTCCATCTTGGATATACATTCAGTATCCGATACTGAAAATAATACTCGGTTTCGTAGACCTGGAGTAAATTTTTTAATAATTTTTAACCTGTAATGTTTCTTCTGGTACGATGTTATCGCCAAAACAGTATTATTATGGTAAGAGTATATTTGAGATTTCTCACCTTATTCGAGATTTCACGTAGTAGCCACAGACCTCTCATGGCGCAGTGTTAGTAAGCTTTACTATTGAGCCGAGAGGTCGCGGGTTCGATCCCCGCATATGACCTTTACATTTGAACATAATTATTAGTTGTCTGGGTGTTAGATACCATATAATATATATGTGTACATCCAAAGCTTTACTTAGTTTAGAATTAAAGTGGTCGTTTATAAATGTGGGGACACACGGCCCATACTTTTAGTAATGAAATCATGCACTCATATGTGTATATCAGCCGTTATTACCATAGTACTAACCACAGTACAAACAACCATACTTACATACAAGTAACCATAGTACAAGCGCTGTTTAGTTTGGAATTAAGTGGTCGTGTAAATATGGGGATTTAACCCATATTTATTTTATTTAGTACTGAAATCTTTCATCCATATTTGCATATGTGTATATTAGTTTTTAAACGTCGTACAAGTTATGCTTAACTGGAATGAAATGATCGCGTGTGCATATGAAGAAAAACCCCATATTTATTTTATGTACGGAATTATGCACACGATATGTAACATACGGTCACAACACCTTTAAAACTGCAAGGAGCGTATCCTGATCGATTTGTGTGATGATTTGCGTAAAATTTATGTACGGAATTATGAACGCGATATGTAACATACGGTCACAACACCTTTAAAACCGCAAGGAGCGTATCCTGATTGATTTGTGTGAGGATATGCGTAAAATCCGCGCAAGTTTTAATTTTATCTTCGACAAAGAGTCTTTACAGTATTGCTTTACTGCTCTAGATTCCGATCTGAAGTTCTTGTGTCGCGGCACCAGAATATTATACTAACATTTTTGTAAACTGACTAGATGTTCGGGGCTTACCCCACTTCATGTCACGGGTCGTCCCGGCATGGCAGTGCCACCGGGATCGGGCCACAATGAAATAAAATGTTTGTTCGAAGGGAAAATTGTATGAAGCTTTCACTCTTTTGTATGAAGCTTACACTCTTGATACTGGTGGAGTAGATAGTTGGATCCAGTGGTTTGAAACTGAAAAATGTATTCTCAAACAAAGTTTATAAGCCAGTATTTTCTTCTTGGCGAAGAGAAGGGAGGGCGAGCAGTATTGGTGACAGTGGCAGACCCTGCAGGCCTTCTCGTATCACGCGAATGCGCCTGCCATTCACCCCCTAAGCCCAAGCTTCTCGTCTCATTCTAAAACACAGTCTAATTAAAATGGGTCTTTATCAGCAGCTTCAACCCGAATTTTACGAGGACTGTACCCGAGCGTATCGGGAACAGTGGCAGAGCTGCAGGCCTCACATAAGCCCTTCTAATTTTCACGGGAATGTGTCTGCATTCGCCCTCAAGTTTGGGCCTTGTGAAACAGTCTGATCAATTACCATCAGCGGTTTCAAATTTTCACGAGGGCTGTCCCCGAGAGTATCCTGGACAGTAGCAGACGCTGTAGGCTCCATAGGCCTTTCTCGAGATTATTACGAGAATGCGTTTATTTACCCTCTATACTCAACCTTAAGTAACAGAGACAATTGAATTAAGCAGTCGCTTCAGTACAAAACTTACGAGGGCTGTCCCCGAGCGTATCCTGGACAGTGGCAGACGCTGTAGGCTCCGTAGGCCCTTCTCAAGATTATCTTGGGAATGTGTCTGCCATTCACCCTCCAAGTTAATAATCGTCAATAGCTTCAAATTTTACGACAGTCATTCCGAAAGCGTATTGGGGAAAGCGGCAGACTGCTCAGACTCTGATATGTCACAAAAGATAAGAATCCAAGAACGATGGTGTGAACGATGATGTCGACGACGGGCAGCAACTCTGAGCCCAGTCTGATGTTGACGACTGGCAGCAACTCGGAGCCCAGTCTGATGTTGACGACTGGCAACAACTCGGAGCCCAGTCATTTTACGAGCATATTTTTGTCAAGAGCATTGGCTTTTTAAGACCCTGCTGAACACTCTTAAGTACATGATGTTCTTGAGGTTACTGACTGACAGAAACTCGAAGCACAGTTTCTTTATGACATGTTTTTGACTAAAACATTGGCTCTTTAAGACCCTGCTGAACCAGGTCAAAGATATACAACACTAATCGGGCACTTTCAGATCCCTCAATTCCCTCGGAGGACAGAGTGGATCGTTTAGCTCAATTTATTTCATACATACTTTCAACACACCTTGTGTTACTAAGGTGACTGGCCCGTCGTTGGCTTTGTACTCCAAAGAACTTTGAGGTAGTGCTACTGTTCTGGACGATTTTCGTCTATCTGGTCACACTCGTAACTTCAAGCTCAGGTGTGGAGTACATGAGTTCAGGACGACTTTCATCTAACTGGTGATGTTTGTATATATTGGTATATATTGAGATGTACTGTCATTCACGTGAAGTCAGTATTGAATCCAGGTCAGCAGATAATTGGGCCTGAAAAGTCTACCGTTGACAGAGACAGATTTTCTAGGCAGTCAATGGAATAATCCGTATTTATATTCGCAAAGAAGGCGGACATCGTCACTTGACAGAGACAGATTTTGTAGGCAGTCAATGGAATAATCTGTATTATATATTCGCAAAGAAGCAGACATCGTCACTAATCCCAAATGGAATAATCCGTATTATATATTCGCAAAGAAGGCGGACATTGTCACTAATCCCAAGCATCTTGACTTGATCTCTTTGATATCTACTATCTCATCACGTATAGATTCTCACGAGGAAAGCAAGCAGCTGAGTAGCCAGCGCCGAGGACAAAATTTCTTTATTTGGATTCTCGGAAAACATTCGTTCGCTTCCATACAAATAGTTATGAAGAAATTACGTTAGAAGGATAGTCGACGTCACACAGCCCATCCAGGATGTCGGCTTATTACTCGGAGTGAAGGCATTACAAACCGATCAAACCCGCAAATAACGTTTAAACTTAAGTTATAGAATATTAAAAACATACAAAGCCTCATGGGATTGATGGCTTAGGTCAAGCTGTGGAATCGAATTTTAGATTCTTAACATTATAATTCCTAGAAGATACATTATCTTACCAATCTATTTTATTGCTTAAAACATTATATACTCGCGGGAGAGTCGTAATGGCAAAAGCTTTAATTCAAATTTTTTGCTTAACATTATGTACTCGCGGGAGAGTCGTAATAGCAAAAGCTTTAATTCAAATTTTTCTTAGTTAAACAAGTGTAAAAGCAATTTCCCTTCGTAATTTAAAGCAGAGAAATTGTCAATTTGGTGTCCAAGTGCCATGGTTGTCTGAGGTTGTTTTAGGATAATCCACCGCGAAGGACATAAGGCGTCATGTAGGCTTTCATTCTGCTCTTGGCGTCAGGCCGACGACTACACTGCCTAGTTTTATTGGAGGCGTTCTAAAACCTCTACAACGATGCTTGTCATTTTGATTCCCATCTCTATGTAAAGCTGACGCAGGCTTAGACAGAGGCTATGGAGTTTCAGTATCTTAGAATAAATAATATTCATATTCTCCGGAATCCTGCCAGTGGAAACTGGTATCATGGCCACACAAACTTGGCCGAGTGTAATAGTTAGTCTTTTATTACTATGAAAGCTAAGACACAAGCTGCTTAGTGAACTCTTGTTGGTATCTGGATAAAAACTGGGTTGAGATTGAGTTAACTGAGTACTTTGGAATCGGTTGTCTTTTTTTTTTAAAATGGTATCGGGATTTCATATTCTTAGCCATAGTTGCTGGTGTAACAAAAATGCAACTTTTAAGAAAAATTCAATAATTTAAAAGGTACTTGGTTATTTTTATCTCGTATAACTTATTATTACGATGATAAATTTAAGTATTGGATTTATTACCAATAATATTTACTATAATATAATTATTTTACTAGTGTCATCGTGTGACTAGTTTAAATTATTTCTGTGTGATTACAGCTTAATAATACTAATTACATCCACTTCACATAGCGTCGTTATCGCGTCACCAGGAGTTATAAACACGTCTCTCACAGATGCTGTGCATCGTCACATGCCGATAATAGTGCAAGTTTTACATAAAAATAAAACTTGTATTATTGAGCATTGACGATGCACAGCATCCATTTTAAAGCTCCTGATGAGAGACTGCTATGACTGATTAAATGCCCCCACCGGCCTCCTGTGACTTAAACTCAGTAGATGGCGCTGCAGAGCACAAGGTCATCAGTTTAAAGCGCTGTGATTGGTGGAAAACAAGCGGAAGTATACAACGCCCTCTCACAGATGCTGTGCATCGTCAATGCTCAATAATACAAGTTTTATTTTTATGTAAAACTTGCACTATTATGATTTACACAAGGCATCGTTTCTCTGTTAAATATTAAATCTACTAATACAATTGACTGTATCTTGTGTATATAAATCATTTGTGCGTCTGTTAGTGTTTGTATATCTTTGAATGACATGACCTGTTGAGTTCATATTCACATTTATTTAATTTTAACAAGTCGATGGCTTATGTTAGATTCTGAACTAACGAAACGGCAGCCGGCCGGCTAGTTTTTTTTTTTTAAGTAAATTGAATACAATACATTTTTAGCAGCTATACTCATATTAAATAAGTATACCGAAAGATTTGTGGATAACTTCGATATAATTTACATTTGTTTTTTTCCCTCGTATTCGTATTTTAAAGTTGCTCTGTTAGTAACTAACAAATATATACGCTGCTATAATAATTACATAACTTTTAATTTATTAACAAAAAATAATCTAGTAACTTATTCAAATAAAAAGATAATAAAATTACTGAACCAAATATAGGTCTCATTATATAACATTATTACTATTTCATTCATGATTACAATACAACTCATTATATTTTTAATTTAAACGGTTGCTTTACTTTTCTTAACTATGTTACAATGAAAGGCAATTTAAAATTCGATGAAAACTTTCCCTATTCAATAAATCTCATTACGTTAAATCTCTTTTTTCCAGGTCACTAACTTTTCAAAATGATTTTTTTCACAGTGGCACGGCTTATAAATAATGATTAATAATAACGGTTTTAAAACAACACTACGATTTTGTTTTGTATTTCTTATGTAAAACATTTTATTCTGTAGTAAGTATTAACATCTCATTCTATTTTCAATTGTCAACACTGGACGTGTTTTTTGTGATTTTTGTTCTACCTATCATATAAGAGATAAACATCACATATTGATAGGTAAGTGTTTGATCACGTTGAATCCAAACTAGGCATGTTCATACTTTCGTGAAATTTCATCAAATAAATAAATAAACTATTATATCATTGGAAACCATGTCAGATCATATATAACTTTCAACTTTCCCGTTTACACCTCGTTACAGAAGTGCTAACGATATGCAAATTATATAAGAAGTGCAAATTAATGTATGTAAATATGTCTACAAGTGATGTTTCAATAAAAACTATCCCACGTCGTTACGTATTTGATGGATAGCTATACGGTCGAAAGAATGTACACTTTTCTTTAAAGTCATCGTAAATTGTATGATTTATTAAGCAAATAATCAATTATGTGAATGTGTTAAATTTTTACTGTTTACACATAAAATAAACATTAATTTACATGTAATAAGTATACTACGTAACTCATAAAACATAGTAATAAGGAAATTCTCAAATCATAATTATCAATGCAATATTAAACTTAAAAAACGCTTTAACGTCAAATATTATTGCAGGTAATAAGCATACGCATTTGAGAAGTACATAATTATTAAATAACATCATATTTCTTTTAATCCAAAAACCGCTACAAGTAATATTTCATCAAATAATCAAAAAGACGTCGAACCCTCAAGAACTGTTTTGTATTGTGTCTGTGTTGTGTTTGTTTTGTGAAATGCTTATTGACATTAACTTTTACCTAATACAGAAACCTCCAGCAGATATATTAATCGCTTCCTAGCATATACCTATAAGTAGCAAAGTTTGTGCAAAAACAAAATAAACTATCGTAAGTAACAAATAAAGCCGAGTTCTGAAACTAAACATGCAATGCAACTTACATTCGAGCAGAAGTAAACACTTTATTATATGCAACACACAAAAACAGGCCAGTTTCATTACATAATAGAATCATAACTGGCCCTAATCAAACGATTAATTTAAAAAATTAAGTACGATGAAACCGATATGAAACATGAAACTCGTTTATCGTCGTCATAGAGCGTGACATTAGGATGACGCAGTACGAACGTTGAACAAATATATCACGTACGGACACATAACTGTTGACCAGTCTAGTGATGTGCCAACTACTTTATTAAACTCATCAATTTAAAGGTGTTACAAATTTTGAGTTTATGTAAAAATTATAACTAATCGTAAAAAAAAAAATTATTTAGAAGTTTTTGTCCCCCTATTCGGTCATATACTGGTTTTTACTGGTATTCATTAATTTGAGTTACTTGCATGGTTGGTATAGCTTGTTAATATACCTTGTAATATAGCTTAATTATTGTGCACAAATGAAGTGGATTAGAAATAATAGCATGGACCAAGAATTCTTCTGAGATGTCACAAAATCTATCTGGAAACGAGGAACTACTTACATCCTACATGTAGAGTTCAGAACAAAACTGTAAAAGCCGTAAAGGCTCCAGGGCACCTAAGGCTAACAGTATAGACAGTTCGAAAAAAAAAACCTTTCTTAAATCCTCTTTGACGCTCACCGAATTCAATATGGAACTAATTTTAATATAAGCAATTTAATTACGCAACACGGGAGTAACTTTGAATAAACTTTTTTCGTACATATTGCAATATTTTAAAAATATTTATGCAAACTTTTTTCCCGTATTATCTACAACGTTGTCTATCTGGTTCTTTACCGTTTACGAAAGAAAGGACACGAGACGCTAACTGAACTTAACCACCGTACAATTGTGTTTTGCCTGTGTTTTTTTTTATGAGTTTTCGTTCTAATGTGAAATTATCTACATTTATTTCGATGCATGTTGTTAAGACATTTTTCTGCTCGATTAGATAACTACCACTTTTAAATTGAAAATCTATTGCTACATACTTATCAGTGATTTCCGTCAGCTACAACCTACATTTGAAATGTTTTTTAGCTTTCTGCCAAACCGACGCCCAACATCAACTAATATGGCGCTAATTATTAAACGACTTTCAACATTGTTTTCATTAAACGATAGCCCAAGGTCTTAAAAGTACCAAAGACATGCATTTCATGCACTTCTTTGAATTTTATACGTCACATAACATCGAGTATAACTATCATTACCACAATAACAAGAGGTTTAGGAAGTAACTTCATAGCGTAGAAATTTTGATTCAATGTGCGCGCGCATCGTAAACATTCTCTCTCACATCCTTTACCATCAAAAGTTAAAAAAGTTACTAGATTTAGTTAAAATCTAGCTCAAACTAAAATCACACCTACATAATGGTTATTTATCACTTTAGCAACATGGGTAATGCCATTGGTAGAATTTAATATTTTTACAACTTTATTCACAAATCAAATGACTCATCTCAATGCTTCTAAAATTTTATTCGCATTGCACTATACGATATAACGAGAACAAATACGCTAAATACAGTCACATCACTACCAATTACCGACGACATTTAAAATGGTTTTGGTTTACAGTGGCCGTTAAAAACCACTTTCACCGTTTTCCACTCCACTACATCCGATTGTCCAGTACAAGAGTTGTAAATCCCATTGCATTTTCTGCATCCGGCCTCGGCACACATTTTGTAATGCATAAAACTTTAATTAGATAGATAATTAATTTATATTGAAAGGTATTTATGTAATCGCTAAAACGTTTACCCATGGATGGTTTAGTTAGTTCTTAGTTAGTTATATTTGTGTAATTAGGTATGTGTGTCTATGGATTAAGCAAAACTCGATTTTTGTTAAAACCGATTTTTTTTTATTATTCTTCCGTTTGCTCGTTTAGTACAGGGTAAAATTTAAGGTTGCGCGCGCATCATGTGACGGAAGTGACAACGTTATCCATCAATAATAATTAGAGGGTAAAATAAAAGCTGCGCGCGCATCATGTGACGGAAGTGACAACATTATGAAGTTAACCATCAATTTGTTACAGTATTTTTTGTGGTGTGAAAATAATTTAACGCCAGCTCAAATACAATTCGAATTTATAACGAAATTAGCATAGAATAAAATATGTTTCCAATGCAAGTAGGTAGGTACTTCGCGACAGTCTCGCATTATTATTTTAAACGCCTTAACGCTAAGAAATTATCGTTTCATATATTCTCTTAATCCTTGACAAATCTGCTATGTATATGTAAATATACAATTAAATATATGTAAATATATATTAATCAGTTAAACTTTTTGTTTAATGTTGAGTTAAATATAGAAATACAATGTTGCAAATAAAACAGCCCGAGTTGAAATTCGGTTACAACTGGCATTAACTGTAAAATTAATTAGAGGTTATATAGGTACAGAGATCATAAAAGATAATCTTTAGGTTTATTACTATCATTTAAAGTAAATAAAATGTTATAACAACTTCTCGGTTATACCACGCGATGCGGTCAAACACCAAGGTACCTAGTCGTTAACGAATCTCATGTTAATAACAATTATTACGGAGTCTTTTCATTTTTTACCTTATGATTGATATTTTCATATTTATTATAGCAACCTTCAATCTTTAAATGTTAATACGTGTGAGTTACTCACGTTATTTTAATGATCGTTTCCTTTGATTAATTTTTTAATATAATATCTTTCTAAGATTTGTAAAAGAATAAATTTATGCACTGTTTATTATGAAAAAATATGTTATAAACAACAAAGTACGAATGTATGATTAATATAAATTAATAATTATCTACATTTCGGAAAATAATTTTTTGTACATTAAAGTCCTTAAAAGTGTGTCCTTTATATACATCCCATGGGATGTCTATCTCTATACTATATTCATAATAAGAAGGCTTGTATGACATATCCACAGAACGTAAATTATTACGTCGTGCAAATTATGAAGTAACCTAAAAACATGCATTTCGACTATCAATTATCATTAAAAAAAAGTTATACTGATAAACGTTATAAGAACATTTTGCACGAGGAAATCCTAAATAACTTCAATGAAACTATACAATTATTTTTTTTCCTTATCTGGCAGCTTTATTTTCTATTTTACTTAAAAGTAGAGTAGAACAAAATAATAAAACCACGGAATCGAAAATTAATCTTATTAGTTGTACGAATCGAAAATTAATAGAATTGATCGAACGTCATTGGGCTGAAATTTTGGCACACTGCTTATAACTTGGATACTTTTTATCCCAGTAAAGACCCAATTTTGAAGTTCACGCAAACGAAGATGTGGGCAGAAGGTAGTTCATAATAATCGTCTAATGTCTGATGAAATAGTGATTTTTGAATGTTTTCTTTTAAATTGCTTATTACATCTAATCACGTGAACACACTACAAACATAATTTCAATAACACGTACAAACATTTCATTTTACTTAATTTCATTAAAAAATGAAAGTTGTGATGTTTTACTTTTAATTAATTGCAACTACTTTTTACTTTTTACAAGAATTAACAATACTACTGATCTGAATCACTTTCTCTGCATACCTTTTTCTCATAATTACAATCAGAAGGCGTTACGTTAACGCACATAACTAATGCCTACATAACATATCACTGACGCAGACACAGGAAGTCTAGAATTTCCCTCTTACAAAAACCACACGACAACAGCCTTTGCCACTTTAATTTTTAATTACAATATTTTTGCAAGCTATGGGTACGGCCTGTCGATAAATTTGTGTATTCCTAAGCACTGACTCTTAAATAAATAATTTTTTGGCTTGAATGGATGAAAAAGTGATTTGAAAAGAGACAGTTTTGGTATTCGTAAATTTTATTTGAAATAATTAGTAGATGATAATTAATAAAATATATGTTCATGTATAATTTTTAGATACCAATAAAATACGGTAACAGATTTCAGTAACGTTTCAAACTTTACCTATCGGGTTAGTATTATTTATATATTCTACAAATACCTCTATTTATATATTCCAAAAATACTGTTTACCCTTAAATATCAGTTAATGCTAGAGTTAAAATTTTATCAATCTTCAGCCCATGTCAGTCATAGGTGTATCTCAAGCCATACCCACTGTATTAGATTTCCGGCCTTACGCATCCAATCGCTTCCAGTTTTTTTGTTACATTGTTGCTCCATTTAGCATTTAGTCGTCTCACATTATATAGGTTTATAGTACCTATAAGTAATAAGCGTCACCACTTGAGAATATTTCTATTCCGACGGCTGTAGGTTCTTTCACAGATAAGTCGAGTTCATCATCACTTTAGCTAACTAGCTTTAAGAACTACTTCTGTTCGACTTCACATGCATCGAACTCTGCTAAATATTTTGTTCACCACTGTAAGGAAACGTTTCTGCACCTACACAAAAAGTATCTCTATTATTTTTCGTTACATCGTTCTTATTCTTCATTTTATATCATAAAGTTTCTCTAGGGTTTCCTTGAAGTTTCAGATTTAAACTGTGCACAGTAAATGTTTGCCTGATGCAAAATTGTAGTTGCAGTTTCAAGTAATAATACCTCAACTTGCACAATGATATCAAAAATATAACACAAAACAATAAATTCTAAACAGAGCATTCCATTAGAATGTCCATTTATGTAAGGCCCTTATTCGAAAAATTAAGATGACTATCGAAAATAAATAAAATAAAACTTATTTAATAGAGCGGAACTGGCTCCGTAATCTGAAGAAACGGCGGCGTCGTGATTATAGTTCAACAGCATAACGAATCGCTCTTTGCCGGAGTGATAATGTTCAAAGATTTTATTAATAGGGAAATAAAAGTTAAATTTTATTCAAGGTTCCCCCAACAGAGGTCTATGATGAAAAAAAGCTTGTGACAATGACAGGTATTATTAAACCTTTAATCGTTGAGTAAGCAAATGATGTTGAAACTGCGACAGTATCTGGACTTTCAATATTCCACTCAAGTTACATTAAAATTGTTACAGATTCTAACAAACAAGAAAGTAAAAGTCCTTTAATTTAAGGACGTAAGACCGGAGTCCTTGCTGTGTCAGTTACGAAAACTAGGAGCTAATAATTCTCACTTACAACACTTTGAAGTTTTAGCTACGTTTACTACCATATCTTAAATGTATAAATATGTCATATCTTTAGTTTAGAGAAGGTAATCCAAACATTAATTAAACATGAATAGAAGATTCAAACAACTAGATTAAAATTGAAAAAATTTGCATGTAGCTTCTTACATTATTACTTGAAATTAAAAAAGTAACACGTCTTCAATGTAATTAATTTAAGTGGTCATTCAAGTCATAACATTAAATATGCATGCATGGTGCTAGGGCTTTTTCTAATGCCCGCCTGACTAGGTAACACTCTCAAGATTAAAATCTGTCTCCAATAGGTGTGTTCCACCAGTTTTACTTAAAAGCCAGTCTTCACACTAGGCTTCGCGTGTTACCATCTTGGGCCACATCAAGACTTAAGGTTAGGTGTTCCTAAAGGTAAACCTATAAGGTTAAAAATAACAATTTATTACTCACATGATATTTTAAAATCAGTTGCAACTTCAAATTAGTGCAAGTTCTTAACAATAGCAGAAGGCTGCTATACATGTCTCATTTTAAAATAAAAATACAATTTTATAAAAGTTATAATACTGTCAACTAGGTAAAATACAATGAAAATTAAGAGGTGCACTAAAAATACAAAAATAAAAAAGAAATTTAGAATACATGTGCAAATTGAAATTCTGCAATATTTCCACATATCTCAATGCATTGACTCATGTAACAGCAGTATGCATCGGGACTGTAAATTATATTTTAGTTGTTCGTGACAGCACACACCTCACTTCTCAGTAAATTTGTGCTGTCATTCAAATAGTTTGAATTAATGCATCTATCGAAACCCTAATATTAGTCTTATTTAAGAGACTAATCAATAGAATTCGTTATACGCCTACCGTCGTTCCTACCGAGAAATGCTACAGATTTATTACATGTTACAATTTAGTTATTGCGATAGCAAAGGGAACAGTATTACTGTTTTTCTTTATTTGATTGACTTGTATTGTATAATACCTTTATCAAGTATGATAAAATGAAAATCTCTTGTAAGCAAGGGGAAAGAAAAACATTGATGCTTGAGTATATGCTTGAGTTACCTTTTTACATTTTAATTGAGGCTAATAAGTATTATCTTAAATATGGTAGCATTTAGCTGTATTATAATCAGTGGTAACTTACATGCATTTTTCTCTTTTTTACAGAAGCCATTAGTTCTGGAGCCGATCAATCCACATCGGCGTCCTGGTGGCAAGCGGGTACATCGACTCCATTCCATGCTACTGCGAGTAACCCATTCTCCTCGACTCACGGACTTATACAAACTCATCCAACCGCCGATGATCCCTATGGATCTTCATTTGGAACCATTGGAAGTACAAATGGGCCTTCTGCAAACTCTTTCGCACAAAGTGGCAGCGGTCCACTCAGTGGAGGAGTTAGGAATAACCCCTTACCAAGTCTCGCGAGACAAGTCAACGGAAAAATACAATTGAAACATTTGGACTTCACCAGCAGTGCAACAGCTGAACTCAGAAGGAATCCGGCATTATCAGCACCTGATGAGTGTGCCCGAGCTTGTCGAGAAAATGAGCCTCCAAGGATTTGCTATTACCACTTCACTTTGGAATTGTACACAGTTTTGGGAGCGTAAGTAGTATTTCAAATATATTTTATATTTTCATACAAATATTAATATAAATAATAAAAATAAAACGGGGTGAAAATAAATAAATATTTGAATAAATAATTTTCTAAATAATATTTTTGATGAAAGGCTTTTTGCTCATAATATATACTTTTTTAATTGTTTTATATTATTTAATAAATGTTAAATAAAAACATAAATTTAGCTATTTAAAGAAATCACTTTATTAAATATTTCTTTTCATTAATTACATAATATTTTTAAATTTATTTAAATAAGAGGTATCAACATTTTTTTCTACCAAACTAAATCTATAAATAAAAGAAACGAAGAAAGAAATATTTGTGAAATAGAAACTGTTAAATTTAATATACCGTTCGCTTAGTCCAAAGTAACACAAATTACTTACAGTTTAGCTTTATCATCATTTATAATATCACAACAGATTTCAATCTGGTTAATGAAAATACTTGTCTGAAGTCCATTCAAATTAGATCACTAAAACTGTTTCAAGATACAAATCTTCTTTATAACAACTAAATTGTATCGGTGCTAAATCTTAAAAAAATAAAATATATTTTTTAACTCACTTCATAGTTCATTACATCAGAATGTAGATTAAATTAAACATTTTTTTAAGTTCATACAATTCGTGGCCGAAGTAGAACGACCTAAAGACCGACTTTTTCATTTCGCACATTTTACGCTTTGGTTCACACGAGCAAACCAGTTTAGTTTCAATGTCGAACCTGAGTAAAGAAGGCAGGTGAACCAAATTCTGTTCAGGCACGTAATTGATAGGTGACGACAGAACTTATGCAAACAAAGATATTTCAATGCCCGGTCTGAGGAAATAGCAATATAATCAAAAATAAGATTGATAAGGAAATAAAATATAACTTTCCATCTTATGTCATGACGTGTTTATATAATGCTAAATAACTAAATAATATTGTTTCAGGGCGTGTCAAGTGTGCACTCCTAACGCAACCAACGTAGTCTGGTCCCATTGTCAATGCGTGTTAGCTGATGGCGTCGAGCGCGGTATCCTCTCGGCAAATAGAATGATCCCTGGACCCTCAATTCAAGTTTGCGAAAACGACAAAGTAGTCATTGATGTAGAGAACCATATGGAGGGTATGGAAGTAACTATCCATTGGCATGGAATTTGGCAGCGAGGATCTCAATACTACGACGGTGTACCATTCGTGACGCAGTGCCCTATACAACAAGGAAACGCATTCAGGTCAATAACTTTAATATAAATTTAGTAAAGGAGTTCTCAAATTGAAGAAACAATAAGAATTGTAATTATTCTATTTTAAATACTAATCTCAGTTACTATGGAAACAAGGATGAAATATCTTAGATCAACTAAGCACAAATAACGTACTCAACGAAAGCTCACTCCTTAAGATCTACTATATTTGTGGCATTGACTTAAATTATCATCAACTACAACTCAAGCTAATAAGAATTATTATAAACCGCAGTTTTATATAAACTTTTAAGTCTATGTGACATCATAAATAAAAACAAACGTACTAATTAATAACAAAATTGAAAATTTAGCAAATTCAAGATATTTTAGATAAAGAGCTTGAGTTTTTAGAATTAGGTGTTTATTGCAAAATATAATTTTAATTTCAGATATCAATGGCAAGGTAATGCTGGAACTCATTTCTGGCATGCTCACACCGGTCTTCAGAAACTAGATGGATTATACGGTAGTATCGTGGTTCGTCAGCCCCCATCCAAAGATCCTAATAGCCATCTTTACGACTATGATTTGACTACTCACGTCATGTTGATCAGTGATTGGTTGCACGAAGATGCTGCAGAGAGGTATCCCGGTCGTCTTGCCGTGAACACTGGCCAGGATCCTGAAAATGTTTTAATCAACGGAAAAGGGCAATTCAGAGACCCGAACACCGGATTTATGACAAACACACCGCTCGAAGTGTTCACAATTACCCCCGGAAGAAGATACAGGTTCAGAATGATTAACGCTTTCGCCTCCGTTTGCCCTGCGCAAGTCACTTTCGAAGGCCACAATTTAACCGTAATCGCAACTGATGGTGAGCCTGTCCAACCTGTCCAAGTAAACACCATCATTTCATTCTCAGGTAAGAATCATAAGGAAATAGTATAAAAAAGTTTGTAAAACATTTAACATTAATTATAACAACCGATTATATTCACTTCCAAAAATGCATTGTTACGTTAAAATTGTTATTAGAAGTTATCGATGTACGGTTTTTTTAGTATTTTTAATTAAACAGAAACTCGTTATTCAACTAATAATCGCGATAATCCGCCGTAGCTTGAAGACACGCCTTTTATTATGTTGCAATAATGTATGCGCCTAAGTAGTACATGCACTGAAGCGAAGTCAATGATTGTATAATACAATGCATACTTCCTCTTTGAAGAATTAATTATTTTCCAATTATCGTTTTCATAAGGTACATTTTATCTTTTTACAGGCGAACGATACGATTTTGTTATCGAAGCGAACAACGTACCTGGAGCTTATTGGATTCAGGTGCGAGGTCTCGGAGAATGTGGAATTAAACGTACACAACAATTAGGTATTCTCAGATACGCGAGAGGTCCTTACCAGCCGTCCTCCGCATCACCTACTTACGATGTAGGCATTCCCCAGGGAGTGGTAAGTCATATACTTTTGAAATTTCAAAAATAATACTTTAGAATTCAAATAATTGTGACCAGTTGGTGTAAATATTTAATTGACTTCGTAAACAGAAATATATGTATATATCGAAAGTCTGGTTGATGAGTGGTACTTCCGTTGCGTATTTCGTTGTAAGTTTCTTTAGAGCGTACAGCTGTCGTGAGACTAATGTTGTCGGTTATTAAGCGGCGGATATTGCACAGTAGATTCTTGGGTCCGACACGACAACCTCAATAAAATTTTACTGAACTGTAAATTAAGAACTTTGTTTCTCAAGTTTAAAGTTGGTCCTCCGTGAAATAGTTTTCTTAAAAGTGGATAAATTAAATTATAATAAAATTATAAGTTTCCATGAGTTAATAGCACCTGTATACAGCTCTAGGTAGCTGATGGTTTTTATCGATTTTGTAAATATTCTGAAATAAACCTGTAATTATTTCAAAATGGTACATGTATGTTTAGAGATAACAGGTTTTTAGTATTATAATTATCATGCACGACTTTAAATATATAAAGGTGTGTGATTGCACTTCATTTAATGAAGATTCTTAGTAGTTAGTTTATATATAATGTATATTAGATTATGTAGTTTTTTAGCATTGTAAATTTTGCACGTATTATTAGTAATTGCACGTACCTTTATTCCCACTAACTATTCAGGTGATGAACCCTTTGGACGCCGTGTGTAACGTATCCAGAAACGACGCTATTTGCGTTAGTCAGCTGAAAAATGCAAAGCACATTGACCCAGCCATTCTTCAAGAGAGACCTGATGTTAAAATCTTCTTACCGTTCCGTTTCTTTGTCTACACAGCGGATATGCTCTTCCAACCAAACACATACAACAGATATTTAGGTAAGTTTATTTATATTTTACTAGTCGTGCCCTACGGTTTAAATTTATTCGACAAACTCTCCACGGCGCCGCCGCCAACGCGCCCGTGTAGCCCTTCCGTTGTTCCATTTCCCGTACGTGCCCACAGCTTGTCAGTTTGCTTAACGTTCATAGTTTCTGCTCTGCTCCTTAGGGTCGTAGCGTGAAGTTATATAACCTATACTATTTCTTATAAATCTAGCTATAATATACAAAAAAATTTTTTTGATTCCGACTGGTAGTTCCAGAGATTAACACGTTCAAACAAACAAAAAAAAATCAGCTTTATTATATTTCTATAGATAGATATCAAATTTCCCGATGATCCTTAACCTAACGTTCTTCTCATTATACTTACAATTTACAGTTTAACCATTATCTTGTTTTGCATTTTTGCAAATTTTATCTATAAAATTTTGGTAATTTCTTAAACAAGATATACTATTGAAGGAAAGTTAAGTTGCGTTGTTTTGTGTTATATTGTATCAAGATTTACATTAATATACAATAACTTCGACAGTTGCTCCCGGTGGAACACACGTTATCAGTTTAATAGACGAAATTTCATACATGGCGCCACCCGCACCCCTTATCAGTCAATATGATGATATCAACCCAGACCAATTCTGTAACGGTGACAACAGACCGGCAAATTGTGGACAAAACTGCATGTGCACCCATAAAGTGGACATTCCTCTAAACGCTGTTGTAGAAATTGTCTTGGTAGACGAAGGTACGTAAGAAACAATCGTTAACATTTATTTATGTATAGATAGATAAATTTTTAATAACATTATTCTTAATCAGGCGCAAAATAATTACTTGTAATTAAATATTACATATAACTTGCAAATGATTACTTGTAAGTTCCTCTAAAATATTTTTAGAGACATTAACCTCACATTCATTGTTTTCTTTCCTACTAGTATTAATTAGGCTTTAATTATTCATAATTACAAAACGGATGATAATAATTAACGATTGTGCATTTCACTTTCCAGTACAAATTACCAACTTATCTCATCCGTTCCACTTGCATGGATACGCTTACAACGTGATCGGTATCGGCCGGTCGCCCGACCAGAACGTAAAGAAGATCAACTTAAAGCACGCTTTGGACTTAGACAGAAGAGGTTTGCTGGAACGTCATCTTAAGCAAGGCGACCTACCCCCAGCGAAGGATACTATTGCTGTTCCGAACAACGGCTACGTCATTTTACGTTTCAGGGCTACTAACCCCGGCTTTTGGCTTCTTCACTGTCATTTCCTCTTCCACATCGTTATAGGCATGAACGTTGTCCTTCAAGTCGGTACTCAAAGCGATCTTCCTCCCGTCCCTCCCAACTTCCCCACATGTGGAGACCATCTCCCTCCCATAGGGCTTAACTAAACCGTTCCTAGGACACAACCCAGTTTACTTATGTGCTTCATACAAGTACATCACAGTTGATTTAATAATGTTAACTAAGTGTAAATTTATGTTTGTTTTGTGTGATGTGTCCGGCGGATTCGAAGTGCTCGATTCTGCCTTTATGTGTTTATTTTGTATTAGAATGATTCAACGGGAGTTTTGATAGTTTGTGAATTTATTTAAACAGTTATATTTACTGGTTTTTTTTCTTTTACACGTTGATTTCAATTATTATGCCATATTCGGTGATATTGCCTTTTACTTTAATCATAATATCGCCTAAAATATGTCTTTTGAGGCTGGTAAATCAACAACGTTTTCGTCTTTAGTGTGTACTTTTAACATGGATTTCGATATGTTTTAACTGTAACTAACAACTTGCCATTATAATATTTCACCAATGATATTTATAACTTATATATGTATATATTTAAAAATATGCTTTAAAACATAATTTGATTTAAACAATAAATACCTACTAGAACAATTTCTAATATTGTTATGAAACTTTTACCAAAATTGTAAATAACAGAAGCAATGTAAATACACTTCCTCAATAATAGTTTGAAAGTCTTTAACACAACCGAAAAATAAATGAAGACTGTTTATAACTATGTATTTTGTACCGTTGTAGTAAAGTTCAAGTTACCTGGCAGAGTTACCATAGTATTAACAAAATTATATTTAGAACTGGATTTTCCAGTAGTCTATGTCGTGCCAACTTAAAAGTGAAAAAAATTAATTAAAATATTATAGCGGACCTCTAGTCTACCGGAATGTTTTATTTAAGAAGCACCAAACTAACAACGAATTTCTACAGCATATTTTGTACCATATGATGCTGATAAAAATAACATTATCTATTATTAATATTATTACTGAAGGTGTGTATTTTTATACTATTGAATAAAGTTTATGAAAAATATGTGTTTATTTATTTGCCATTGTAAATTCACTAAGGAAATAAGGAGTAACGACGATTGTAAATAATTGATTGTACATATATTTTATTCATTTTAAGCACAAAATGTTTATTGTAAATTTAGCTAGATGGATAATAATAATTGTGTATTTGGTTCGGCATTATGGAAGGGATAACGAATAGTGGATAGAAGAGCAAACGGCACAAATTTCTTAAGGTTGTATATTTTTATATCTTCTAAAATTACTAATGAAATTATGTTGCTTACCCTTTATAAATATTCATTACCATATAAAATCTAAATGCTTTTGATAATGTGTTGAATTTTCCCATAAATTATACGATAAAGTAATAATAATAAAACTTTTTATTTACTAGGTTATGAATCCCCTGGATGCCGTGTGCGACATAAAAAGAAACGACGCGGTATGTGTCAGTAACTTGAAATCTTCCAGAGCAATTGACAAAGCTATTTTACAAGAGAGACCAGATGTGAAGATCTTCTTACCGTTCCGGTTCCATTTTTATAAACCGAAGGATCTGTTTAAGGAAAATTCTTACAGGAACTATTTAGGTATTTTCAATATACTTTAAAACACATTGTTTTGATAAAATTGCAATAATTGCGTTCACTTATATTGAATGCAGGCTTAAGGTTAAATTTTAAAAACGTTAATTTTTTTTTATTTTTTATAAATTCAGTGTTTGTATACAAGCTTACTAGTTAGTTACGATATGGCCCAAGATGGTAGCAAGCTATGCCTAGTGCAGAACTGACTTTCAAGTTTAGATTCCGGAACACACCTATAGTGACAAATTTTCAACTTGAGTGTGGTACCTAGTCAGGCGGTTATTAGAAAATGCCCTACCACTATGCTAAGATTTGCGATGGTATGTAAAGCTCTGGCTCAATTTAGGACATGAATCCACGTCGATCAACGCTTTGTCCAAAAACGCTACCACGAAACCATTATTGCTTCAAATGTATTTAAATAATAATGTTATGTAACGTTGTAGCCAAAGAAGGTAAACGTTAAAACAAAAAAATGGACAGTTCTCAGTGCAGAAGATTGATAGCCAATAATAGGTGTTGACAATCCTGTGCTCATCCTGTAATTTTATCACAATGTTTTCCATCACTGCAACTTCTTAATCGGTGTTCGAGCGGCTACATGAAATTGATGTCCTACTTTAGAAAAAAAAATTGAAGTGGTAACTTCTTTAGCATCGTTGTGATTTGAAACTCGATGAAACGAAAAACTGACAATAAAAAGAGACATCTATAGGAATTAGCCTACGAAAGAATGAGATAGAATACATTTACATTACGCGCGGTTAATGCAAGTCCTAATTTTCAGGATTGTGATCGTTGTGTGAGACGACCAAACTTCATACGCAGTACGCGCGACTGGTCGGTCGATAGTTTGCATCCCGCTGATTTAGGAATGAACTTTTTTTTTTTCTGAACGTCTATCTTCTGACAAGTGTGAACAGCTTTAAGACAAATGTTTTTATAATAATTAATAAAATTTTAATTGCAGTGGCCCCGGGCGGTGATCATGTTCTCAGTTTGGTTGACGAAATATCTTATATGGCCCCTCCAGCTCCACCTCTATCGCAGATGCATGAATTGTCTCCAGACTTATTCTGTAATGGAGACAATAGACCTCCAAACTGCGCTGTCGACTGTCGCTGCACGCACATGATAGACGTACCGCTGAATTCTATTGTAGAAATCGTGCTGGTTGATGAAGGTAGGGTTTTAACTTAGCATAAATTGATTTAATTACACATAACGTATACAACGTATACAAATTTTAAACAGATAATGATAATAACAATAAATATGTAGAGACATGAAGAATTGGCATTCGTACTACCCGCGACCCCTCGGGGAAATGCTAATTGCCTCTAAGATAGGTCTGTAACCACACGCGTGTGTACTTTATGCAATAAATCAAGTTATTATTGCCGAATATTTCTAATTCCAAACTACCTCAAGTATTAAGTGAGCACTGATAAGTCAAGACAAGAATCACACAAGTGCCTACAACTAACAATAACAACAACGTTTTCAACATAAACAGTACAAACTAAAATATAAGAGATTCATTTTTAACACGTCTGAATCGTGACATCTGTTGTAATGGGTAATCCAACTGACAAGTAAAGGTGTTTTTTTCTTAGAATTTATTACTCGCAACTTTTTCGACAAGTTTGATAATATTATTGGTGCAATATACCAAGCCCGGTAAAGCTGTAAAAGCCGTAAAGGCTCCAGGGCCCCTAAGACTAACAGTATAGTCAGTTCGAAAAAAAAAAGGTGCAATATACATAAGGGACTATTAGCATGGTAAAGCATAACACAACAATACACACACAATACAACAACACAGCAATATTATATATCACAATTCTATATATCGAATTCTCTGTTACACATTTATAACCATCATAAAAATCGAAATCAAAATTAAAAAAATAAAAAACTTTATTCAATTTATCACTAAGAAGGCACTTATGAACGTCAAACACTACTGCCAGTTCAGAAAACATTCCTGTCATCGAGAAGAACCGGCAAGAAACTTTTTTTTCTACTTAATAAATAATATTTACATTTAATGATCACATTGTAATGTTAATAATTTAGTGGATTCACAGAGAGGAAATCACTTGAAGACATCACTGAATGATAACCTTTGAAAAGTAAAACCTGCTTGGCATAGTCCTTGAACTCATTGTCTGGCAAATCAGTAATGTGTATCGGTATTATTATTAGTCTTAAAACTGTGTTAATTTGACAAAATCAAGCTTGTCAAACTTTTTCGAATATACATAAAATTATTAAGAATATATTGGAAGGGCAAAGTTAAGATATTAAATTCCTGGAACTTGTTCTTTAGTGATTCGCGAGGTCTCATGTTGGATGTTGCTCGAATTGCTTGCTTTTGTAATATGGATATGGTGGTAAAGTATGATTTAATTGCCTAACCCCTGAATCTATTCTTAAAATTTATTCTATATGTATAATTATAAAAGATTGTAAATATTTTTTACGTCTGGAAGAAATGCAAAGTTTTATCAAGTACACAATTTACAGTGCAATCACCGAATCTCTCACATCCGTTCCATCTTCATGGCACGTCGTACAGCGTCATCGGTATGGGTCGATCACCAGACAAGAATATCAAGAAAATTAACTTGAAACATACATTAGACTTAGACAGAAAAGGTCTACTAAATAGACAATACGATCTGCCTCCATTAAAAGACACGCTCGCTGTTCCTAACAACGGATATGTCGTTCTAAGACTAAAAGCAGATAATCCAGGTATAAAAAAGTTTTACTTTATTTTTTTCCAGTAGCTTTATTAAACTTATAATAGACTTTTAACGTGATTTTTAAAGTATCATACCATGATAACTGTTGATAGATTTTCATTTCTCGAAGGCATTTAGGTACCTACTTACCATCAGATGAAATTCTTCATTATTTTGTATCAAAAATCCTAAAGAAAATCCCTGTTGGGTTTTGGCAGATCCACTTTTATTTATCACCAAGGACTGCAGTAACTGAGAAATTCTTAGGCCCCATTCTGATTAGTTTTTCCACTGGTTACGTTGAAACAACTCAAACGCAAAGTAAATACAATAGTTATTCCTAATGTATCGAGGAGAGAGCAATATATTATCGGTCTCTCCTCTTTGTGTGATCCAGAGCGAGAGAGTAAATGTCGGTGTGTATGTATATTGCACACTATTTAAATAAAATAGAAGAAAATGTCTTTTAAAATGAAGTTTCACTTCTATTGTGTGTGAATCGCACACACACCTTTTTTTTAGGAAATTTATTTAGCTAACATATAGGAGGTATAAAAATCTGTTTAATTACGACGACCGCCATTCATTAGATTATTTACTATTTTAAACTAGCTGTGCCCGCGGATCCACTCGCGTAGACCACTAAAAACCTTTTTGTTTTTTGCGGTTATTTTTCTAAAATAAAAGTAGCCTAAGTTATCTCTTATAACTTCAGCTAACTGCCAGTGAAAGTCCCGTCAAAATCGGTCCAACCATTTCGGAGATTAGCCGAAACAAACAGATAAACAGACAAAAAATAAAAAAAATGATCTTTTCATATAGGTAGCGTGTATACATTCATATGCATTTAGCAAAATGGTGTTATTTTGACATTACAAACAGACACTTCACTTTTATTATATGTATAGATATAGATGTGCGAGATATTCACTCAGTTTTAATATTAATTGATACAACGTTATTTATTTCATTACAGGCTACTGGCTGTTTCACTGCCACTTCATATACCACATAGTCATCGGGATGAACCTGATCTTACACATAGGGACGCAAGGTGATCTCCCACCCGTTCCGCCGAATTTCCCTAGATGTGGAGACCATTTACCATCTATAACACCACCGTTTTACCCGATACACTGATAGTATCGAGTACTAACACAATCGATCTTAAATATTTTGAATAAGCCTTAACAAGCTCACGTATGTCTCGAACGAACACCGAACTAATCGAGATTCTACCAACAATTTAAAAAACGTGACATAAAGATCCGTAGAACTGTAGAACCTTGTGATTATACTTAGGATAGATCAATTTTACCAGTTTACGAGAAACAAGGATCGCTGTAACGAATACTAGCATCACATAATGCCATAATACTTAATTCAGTTGTTTCGTACAACGTAGGAATAATAAAAAAACTGTTGATGCTGTATATAATTTTATTTTAAGGTGCTCTCTTCAAATTGTATAACTATCTTTTATCAGTATACGTAGTACCAAAGTAATTTTAATCAATGAATAATTACCAAATAATTAATAACAGAATTCGCGGGTTCAACGAATTCCTGAAAATTCCTTTGAATTTCATAGTAAGACTCTTATGATATAAATAAATGTTATTGTTACTCGTTTTATAGATTTGTAAATAAAGTTAGATTTAATTATATAAATTAATCTGCTACAATATTTAGTAGATATCACGTAATGATGTTGACTTATAATGGGTTAAGTGCAAATATAAGTAAAAGAAATTAGCTTGAAATTTTTTGTTGCTTGTTAGTTTTTGTTTTATTCGTTTAAGTTTGTTTACTTATTATATAATAAGATAATATCATGATAATATTTGGTATTATGTATGTACATTGCCTTTGCATTTTCTTTCTTTTTTTTTTGTACGTAAATCTGTTTTTAACTCAAGTATCAATGAGCTAATTGAAACTTGAGGCCGTAATATTTTCGTTACGGTACTTGATTATGACAACCACAGTTGCAAATTGTATATATAATTTAATTCGAAGTTACTCGTATCTTCATTGTAAATGTTTCATTATTGTTTAATAATTAGTATTTATATTTCAATCCAATTTTAATATAGTGGGATCGAAATGCTTTGAGTGCGGGCATTTTTAAGTATGTAATATTGTATTTATTACGTAATTTATTACTACAATATAAATTACTTTCCGAAGTACCTGCGCAAATTTATATCCAAACAGTGCGATACTTAATAAATACAAATTTAGTAAACTGAGAATGCTCAGCACCAAGCAAATTAATTAAGGGCACAGGGTAAATTTTATTTTAAAATGTACACCTGTGGTGGGCTTGCATTATGGATTGCCCCTTACCCGTTTTTTATTTAATTTTTTATTTTGTCTGTTTTAAAATAACTTCAACAACTATAAAAAACCTAGGTAAAAACTTGATTATAAAGGAAAAATAAAATATATTGTTAATAATATGATATGTTTTTGTCTTTTTTATAGATGTAACCAAAAAATCATGTTATATTTTATATCCTTTCGTCTACCTGCAAATATTTCCCGTATAATACAACATAAAAAAATACGTTTTATTGTAATTTATAAAAATTTACTATGTACGTGTCGGGCCACGCGCAGTGTAGGGTTCCGTAGTTGTCCGTCACAATATGCAGACATAAGGATGATTCATGCTACATAGGGCCGGGGTCGTACCAGGCGCCAGCCGGGACACGGTCAAATATTTATAGTATATTTTGTCTGAAGTCAAAGCGCGCCACAGATAACTGCACACGGCTAAGTTTCACACGTGTCTTTAGCCTTTTTTTCGAACTGACTATACTTTTTGCCTTAGGCCCTGGAGCCTTTGCGGTTTTTACAGTTTCACCGGGCTTGGGAACTTTGTTTAATACGAGCTGCCATACATATCAACTGATAGCGGGTCACGCGCACGTTATGCATGGCTACGTGGTTATGTGACGTTAGAGGTACACGCATAATTTGCCGTGGATGTGCCGGCCGAGCAAAATCTGTAGAAACGTTTTGAGGCCACGGCAGCCATGTTTCCTTCCCGCTCACCCGCTTGCACCCTTCTCTCTCCCAAACGGCCCAAACTATAGTAGGTGCTTTAGGAGTTAAAACGTGTTTGTTTTTAAGATAGAGGTATTTATTGAAAAAGTAAAGAAATATCCATGTTTATGGGATACGAATTGTATTACGTACAGGGATCTTGGAAGGGAATGTACGTTGTTTATTGTTCAACGATCGATGAACTGAGTAATCAAAATTCATCTTCGAATTGATCATCTGATGAACTATCTAGCAAATACATTGACATTTTGCAAATAAAGATGCTCTTTAAGGCTGTCGAGACGAACGGACGGACGAATGAACGGTAAAACGGCGTGTGTGTCAACTACGAGTAGCAGTGCTACTAATGTGTGGCCGCATCGCTACATGGAGCCACGTAGCTCTCGTGGCAATAGTGGACGTGTATCGACGTGCGCAGCTATATGTGGCGCGTTTTATTCCTTCTACACTAGCCTGCACTCGGGCCGGATCCCTGCCACCGAGCCCGCCCGGGGAAGTATAAGTATACTATAAGTGTATTACCGCGTTCCTAACGGCATCCGGCCCGACTCCGGCCTGGCCCTGGGCATCCTTTAAAGAGTGGTCTTTAAGTAATTTTCAAAGAAATTAGTACAAAATGACTTCTCTAAATACATTTTATAAATTATTAATCGATAACTTGTAAAGCCTACTTATCTCTGATAGTTTTCCTTTTAAGTTCATTATATATACCACTTCCATGATTTTTTTCCCATATCCAAAAACTACCATTTAGTTGGCAGAGGGTGGGGAACACTTGACTCTAACAAAATTAGCACTTTAAAGCTTAATATTTCGCAAACGGTTCCCTCCATCGAAAAATGGTTTTCACAGATCCACAATATTTTTGATTATCGACACTCCACACGATGGGACGAGAAAGAAAACATTCCCACTTTACGTGTAGGGTAAAACGTGTATAACCCTAAGCGTTTTATTTTACCACTTTGTAGGCGTCATTAATAATACCAAACCTATACCAAATTACGGCTTTCAGGCACTGAGAATCTCTGAGTTAAGCCGCAGACAGACAGACGGACATACCGAAATTATGAGGGTTCCTTTTGACTTCGGAACCATAAAAAAGGAATCTTTATTTGCGTTACATTTATCTTACAGTGTAGTAAGAATTAAAAATTTAATCTATCAACAAGCAGTGCAAAAAAAACTCATACCTATTCTAAAGGATATCATCATCATCATCATTTCAGCCGAAAGACGTCCACTGCTAGACATAGGCCACCCCAAAGATCGCCACAACGGCCGGCCCTGTGCTGTCCGCATCCAGCGGCTTCCCGCAACCTTTAACAGGTCGTGGGTCCACCTTGTGGTGGATCTGCCCACGCTGTGTCTTCCGGTACGTGGCCGCCACTTGAACTCTTTGGCCCCAACGGCCAGCCGTTATAAAGTGCGTGCGCGTACAAAGCACATCTGTCGCTATCAATGATACGAATACTAAGTCATTAGTCATTATATATAAAACTGAATATGCCCCACAGTTTCTCCCACGTATAATTTAAATAGACAATCGCATTTTATTCATAATTATTTATATTTATTTTATTTATTTATAATACTTCAGTATAGACAATTATATCTTTATATTAATTAATAAATATATAATTATATCCTAATCTATGCTTCTTTGTACTGCACATTCTATAAAATTATATATATTCTAATAAAATGCTACGAAGGGTAAAGTTAATCTTTATAAAATTGTCTTAATGATGAAGTACCTTTCTTTCGTAAGCATTAATTAATTTGCTATGCCTAATAATAATAGTCATACGAGTAAATCTCTTTTTAGTTTTCAATTTTTTTTTTGTCACAAAGTACCTTATGTATGAAAGAGATAGGCATTTGGTATCGCAGACGTTTTTTTGACATACTAAAGAGCAATATTTTTGTAAAATATTGTTGTTGTAATGTATTATTCGTACATTACGCCAGCGCACGCGGATAAAGCAGTTCAGAAGTGCTGTTTCTTCCGACTTACTTAACAAAAATAAATATTTAAGGCTAGCTGAGAGGTGTGGCCTAATGCTAAAAAGCCTGAAAATGAATCTGGCTATCATATACAAAGAGAATCGAATTTTCGAATTCCAGAGCGTGTTTAAACAAACCAACAAAAATCACTTCAGCTGTATTATATTAGTATAGATAGTATGTTATTTAATATGACGTGTGTTGTTAGTACGGGAAAACGATACTTGTAACAGTAGTGATTATTTTAATTTCTTTCTGACCGCATATAAATAATATGAAAGGTAAACTGAATTTATTTTATTGTATAAAACTAGCTTTCACTCGCGGCTTCGTTCCCGTTATCTACGAAATGGAACGACTCGCACGCTATCTGCTAATCCAGAACATTCGCGGGTGTACGCACACAATTCATTGCAGTTTAAATATTAGGTTCTTTCATATGAAATTGGCGTTTTGTTGAACTGGCCAACTTGATCTCAAATATCTGGCGTTTGGTTAGGAATTGCAAATTCAAATTTAGACTTCTGTATTTGTGATTCATTTGTTTTCGCACCATTTGATTTTTCTTTGACATTTTGTAAAACTTTAAATATCGTTTATATATTTATAAACATAAGTTCCACCGTGGCATCAGCGTTGCAAAAACAGCTTGAAGGATTAATGATGTCTATGGGAAAGCTACTGTTAAAGAAAGCACGGTACTTTTTTAGTTCCAACGTTTTCGTTCTAGAAAATATGACCTACAAAACAAACTCCGTGGACGGCCGGAGACCGTAGTTGAAAATGAGGAATTAAAGGTGATCGTGGAAGCGGATCCATCAGAAACCACGTCAGCGTTAGCGCAGGCTTCGGTATGAGTGATAAAACAATTTTAATTGACTACAAATAAATTGGAAAAATGATAAAGTTCGAGAAATGGGTACCGCATGAGTTGATTGGAGCACACCAACAAACATGCATTGAGTGCTGCGTTACATTACTCAACCGTCACAATAACGAGGGAATTTTGAATCGTATTGTTACTTGTGACCAAAAATGAACAAAAAACCCTTATCAAAGTGGTTGAACCTAGGAGAATCGGCCAAATCCTGTCCGAAAGTTGATTCAGAAAAAGTTACTGGTCTGGATTTTTTGTCTGGAATTAATACGGGAATAAGTTATATATTTTGCTGTTAATTTCATGACGGTATTACATCGCAGCATATAGGGATAATACACAAGCAATATTTATGCAAAACATAAAAGTACGGAACACACAAGGTGCGTGTTCTAAACGCTACTTTCCCCATTCTTGTTGATATATAAATTTAGTAAATTTTAGTTCGAAAATCTGGAAATTATGTTCTCTATCTTCTTAAATAAATAAACTATGACAGTTTATTTAGCATTGCTCTATTAGTTGGTCTTGTCCCAATATTATAATTACCCGTATGCTTTGTAAATAATTGTTATCAGTTCATAGAATATTAAATCACTTCTATAGCACATACTCGACAGGTCTGTTCAATCTGTTTGCATTTTTATTTCCTGTAATAACCTAAACAACAAAATAAATGTAAGATGTTGCTGTTGTCTCACCAAACAAGAGTCACAAAGAGAGAAATCTCCTTCATACCGAGAATTATTATAGTTAGTACTGACAACATCAAGAATAGAATTAATGTATTTCTATAATCAGGCTAGGCATTACGAAATGATCCACAGAATTACAGCTATTTATGATTCAGTGTCATATATTAGGTCCTTACATACGAAATTGGCGTTTTGTTGAACTGGCCACCTTGATCTCAAATATCCGATGTTTGGTTAGGAATTCCAAATTCAAATTTATTCCAAATTTAGGCTTGTGTATTTGTGTTTCGTGAATTCAGTGATTCATTTGTTTTCACACTATTTGATTGTTCTTTGATTTCGTTCTTTTCACAAAAATGGAAAACTTAATATATCACTTTATTTACTAATATGAGTTCCACCGTGGCATCAGAGCTGCAGAAACAGCTTGAAGGATTAATTATGTGTATGGAAAAGCTACTGTAAAAGAAAGCACTGTAAAATACAGTAGTTGATAATAAAGAATTAAAGGCGATCGTGGAAGGGAATCTATCGCAAACCACGTCAGATTTAGCGGCAGGCTTCGGTGTGAGTGATATAACAATTTTAATTCACTTAAAACATTTTGGAAAAGTGAAAAAGCACGAGAAATGGGTACCGCATGAATTGAATGAAGCACACCAACAAACATTCATTGAGTGATGCGTTACATTACTTTTTTTTTTTTTTCGAATGACTATACTGATAGCCTTAGGGGCCCTGGAGCCTTTACGGCTTTTACAGCTTTACCGGGCAAACGTTACATTACTCAACCGTCATAACAACGAGGAAATTTTGAATCGTATTGTTACTCGTGACGAAAAATGGATCCTTTACGACAATCGGAAATGCTCATCACAGTGTTTGATCCCAGAAGTTCCGGCTAAATCCAGTCCCAAACGAAAGTTGAAGAAAAAGGTACTGGCGAGTGTTTAGTGGACCATTACTGGTCTCATACACTACAGCTTCCTAAGATCTGGCCAGACGACAACGGCAGATCTGTATTATCATCAATTGCAAACCATGGTAGACACAATTTTTTTAGCAATGGAATAATTGAACTACCTATAATATGGCAAAGTGCATAGATAATAATGGTACATACTTCAGTTGATTAAATGTATAATTTCATTATTTTTTTCGTCTTTTTTTCCATATAAAACGCTAATTTCATATGTAAGGACTTATTATTATATTACACCATCGAATAATAAAGTATGTTTAGTACTGTAAAGGCGAACCTTTGTCTTAGTACCGTATGCTTTCAAGCAACCTACATCATCATTATCATCAGCGTTTAGAAATCGACTGCTAGACATAAGCCTCTCCCAAGGTTCGTCATCGGACCCGATTTCCGGCTTTTCCGCGTCCAGTCACTTACAGCAGCCTTCCGGAAGTCGTCACTCCATCTGGTCTGAGGGCATCCTACGTTACGTTCGCCAAGAAGTGGTCTTAAGAACTCTTCTACTCCATTGGTAATCGGCTCTTCTACAAATGTGACCGGTAACTTACATAAAATCCCTAAACTCAATTATTTTAAACATAACAGAAAATACTCAATGCTTTATAAATAGTTACCAGTCTAAGCCATCCGTCGCTCTGTCTCTCAAAAAAAAATACCCAATCGCTACCAAACTTTATAGGAATATCTGCTGGGCTCATATGACGATTGTCTGAAAATTTAATTATAATGGATAGTCGAACGATAGTTATCACAGTGGCTCCAGCCGTTTTGGAGGCCATAGAGAACATACATACAAACATCCATTTTAATAGATACAGATTACGTAATTATAGTAAAATTAAGTTACTAATACATCAGAAATTATAAAGTGTGGGTGAGTTTGTATTTTCGTCTAGGTACATATCAATATCTGCGGCACACCGCGCTTAGATTGTTGTCTTGCAAAAAATAAAAATACAAAATTTCATACTAACCGTTAGAGCCATTCCCGAGAACCAATTACTTACAATATAGATGTCAGAAAAACAATGAACATAATAAATTTACTAAGAAACGCTGATTAAATAAAAAAAAATGGGCAAAATGTTCAGCGCACCATCTAGAATGCCTCTAGATATCCATTCTGAACCGATCTTATATGTATAACTGGATCGAATAACACTATCAAAACGACATTTTTACCATGAACTCTGTAAACTTACTGGTCTTTTTATTTTCTTGTTCTTTTATATCTGCAGGTAATGTTATACTTATATTCGTTTGTTAACTATTGCCAGCGTTAGATTTTTTTTTTAATTTTGTGCTAGATAATTTTTATAGTTCACTGTTTTCGAATTTTACCTATTTTTCATCTGTATTTCTAGATTTAACTAAAAACGGCTTGACCGATTTTCATGATTTTTTTACACGGGAAGTATATTATGTCATTAGAAGTTTATTTCTTTATTTAGTTACCAATGTTACCTCATAGCATAAGAATAAAAATAAAATTACGACACGCATATAATGAGTGCGTAATAAACGCATGCGGCAGAGCTAGTATATTATAAATCTAAAAATATCTTGTTTGAATATTTTCCCATCAATCACGATGAAACGATTGGACGAAAGTGAATGAAAGTTAGCATATCAGTTAATTTATTGTAAATTCAAAAAGCGAGCAGCTAAAATACCCAACAAACTTTGATAAATTTTAGCAGATTGATAAATAGAGAGATAAACCTGAAGTTACATTGTTACAAAAATATTTCGTAAATTTCAAGGGTACGATTTATCGATCCCTAACTGACAGGTTATCTAGAAGATCCTTTATAACTGAATAAAAAGATAACAAATTAACTGTAGAATTCAATGTCTTAGGAAACTCGATCTCTCGTCCTATTTTCATGTTACGTATTCGATATTGTCAGAGTGCGCTCTGTTGCTCTTTACACGACATTTGCTTTAATACTTATTTGAAGACTGTCCATGTCCTTGTTATCATAAGAACAATATTTTAAAGATACCTTAAGATATACGTTAATTACAAGATTATTTTAGTACTTTTTTATATATTGCATGATATAAATTTAAAGGAATGCAGTTTTTAACTTGAATCGTTGTCTGTATGTTTGATAACGAACTAAAAACACTGTTTCCTTTTTACGAATAAAAGATTAGGTTAATTACATAAAATATAATTGTATTTAACAACATTTTAAGAGACAATTATTAAATTTAAACCTAGTTAAAAAATTTTTGGATATCTTCATTTTTACTGAAACAATTTCTCTCCCATGGATTGTATATAACTTAAACATTTACTATTATTACCTGTTAATAAATTATATTTAATAATCACAACAAATCTGAAGCAGAATTCAAATTCACAATCCTATTACTTTTAAAAATCTGATCTTGATGCGGTGAATATATAATCATAACATCAAAAATATATAACTTACTGTGATAAAATACTTCAGCATTTGCAAATAAATTGGAAATACCGCAAAGTAAAATTGTCGGAGGTCATGAAGCCGAAGCTCATAGCCACCCGTACTTGATATCCCTGCAGACTAGATTACTATGGATACGAATGCACATTTGCGGTGGTGCTCTTCTCAACACGAACTGGGTGAGTAATTATTTACAAATACTTCTGACCGGTATTTCTTTTTAATTGTCGCATAACCAACAAAAAAGTCATCCAAAATGTATATATCTACTTAAATGACACACAATATCAACAGTTATTGATATTAGAATCATAAAGAAGTTGAGAGCTAATAAGTTATTGTGGTATGAGCATATAATAAGGAGGGATGAAATGATATAACTAGAAAAATTTTAAGTATGAAGGTGGATGGATAGAAAGTAGAAGACCGAAGAAGTTATAGATGGATTATATGAAGAATGATATGCATATAAAAAGTATGAATACTGAGATGATGAACGATAGAGAAGTTTGGAAAAAGAAATGCCAACCCTGCTTTGGTGGGATAAAGTAAGAGGAAGAAGAACTCTAAAATCATAGGGAGAACATAAAATACCTACTTTCGTAAATATTACTTTAAAATTGTCAGTTGCAGATTGAATATAAGGTTCTGATTAAATCTGGAGAAATGTTGTATATAGCTGACAAGCCGGAATTAACATTAGTTATAGTGCCGTCACCGTATAAAGCAATTGTTTACAGATCCTCTCTGCTGGACATTGTATAACGGAATCATGGCTCATTAGATGGCTACCTATGGATGCCGTCGCGGGAACTCATGACGTTAATTACTTTGATCGATACGTGCAAATTTCTACAATTGCCGAAAGAATAGCACATCCGAAATACTCAGGGTACTTACTTCAAATTCTGTGATCTAATTTTAGTTCTTGTTTGCATCAGTTTTACGCATAACCAATAATATTATAGTTTGAGTTCCAGAAAATGCTGTTATAACATGGGGCAAAACGCTACCCATAAAATCAATGACGACAATTAGTGTAAAATTAAGTTAATATACGCTGGTTGGATATCGAGATCTTTAGTTTATTAATAAGAAGATACTGTAAGAGTAACTCCAGTCTAACTCTTTAATTTCGAAGACCTTGGCTTTCAAAGTCTTAAATGTATTAATTAACATGTTACATAAATACACTTAAAGATATAAATCGACAACTTGCTGCCTCAAAAATTAATAAAACAAGTTTGTATAGAAATATGAAAAAGCGATTTTACGTTTATTTTTACACGTCATAATTACAATACAGTTGATAAGTTATTCATCCAATAAATTAAATTAATTTACTATCAAATTCGTAATACTTTTTTCAGAGGAATCGGACCTTACGATATAGCGATGCTTAAAACAGAAACTGCTTTTACATTAACTAAACAAATACAACCAATTCATTTACCAGTAGACTATGATTTGCATAATCATCCCTTAACACTCGCTGGTTGGGGAGCCTTAAGAACTACAACATTCATACCGGATCTACCAAGCCAATTACAGGAAGTTGAAGTGACATACATACCTTTCGATGGTAAGGTTTTAAATTTTCAGGTTTATGTAGGTATCAAAAATTGACTTAGTACATATTATACATATGTATCAAATTATTATAAGAAAATATATGTTTTAGTTTACTAGCTAAAGAAGTATTCTAGTTAACATAGATTCACCGAAAAAAAATTTATTCAATTTTAAATTATAATTACCTTACTATGTGGTTGTTAAAATCAAAGTATTTTCATAATTACTTCATAACAAATGAGAGAAAACAGTAATGTGTGTACTTAAAAAAAGCGATACATATAGTAATTTCACAGACATAATTGTTTTTAAATAACCTCGCGAAATGCTTAGAATTTACTGTTCTCGTAGGAATTTCGGGATAAATATTAGTTATATAAATAACTCTTATACAATAATGCAACGTTATGTAAAAAAATTAAGTAAATCCATCGACTACTTTCAAGTTTTGCTATAGATAGAAGGTAGATAGATGTCAAATAATCATAATTCTGTTTTAATGTTTACAGATTTTTCCACGTCTAATAAAAATACTATTTGTATAAGTGTTAGAATTTAATTAAGCATGCTTTAACTCTCCACAGAATGCTATGAAGCTCTTGAAGACATTAAAGAAGAGGATGAAACAAATGAATTAGATAAAAACGCTCATTTATGTACTGGACCACTCACTGGTGGCATAGCAGCTTGCAGTGGAGATTCTGGTGGGCCACTTATACAATACTTGTCAAATTCTATTGAAGAATCTGAGAATCAACATAAAGAAGGAACAACTAAAGCAAATGATGTAAGCAGTAAAGATGATTCCAGAGTTTCATCAAATTACTCGGTTAGGAACAAGGATGACAATAACAGGTATCCCGTTGTCGTTGGTGTTGTATCTTGGGGAATTTCTCCCTGTGGAGAAAAAGGTGCGCCAACTGTTTACACTAATGTTACACAATATTTAGATTTTATTAATGACCATATTTATGAGTGACGAATAAAAAAATACTGTATTTAAAGGTTTTATTAATAAATTAAATGTTCTTATAATTAAAGGTGCATTATTTACAAAATGGATTATTATTATTTTATTTATATCGTACTTATATTCAATGTTTTTCACTAAGAGACGTACTACATATGAATTTATCGAACATTGTCTTTGAATCTATACACAAGTAAGGTAAAGATTCTGAATTATTACTTACATTGAATTTAAAAACTATCAATTTATTATTTAAGGAAGTAATAATTTAATCAGTCTACTGTTTATATTAGTTTAGAAGTACATCTGGAGGTCTATAACTACCGCATTTAGGTAACATGTCTATAACATTTTTTGGTAAAATCTGAGGAATATTAATTATGATAGCTGTAGGTAATGATGAGAGACCACAAGATCTGCATTCTAACATCCAACTGCCGCCACGATCAGGCCGTATTCTGACTATTGTAAAACCCTTATTCGGAACAGTAACAGTATCTTTTATTGGTGGATTCTGAAGATTTCTACAACAAAAAAAAAAAACAATTTAAATATTTTAAAATGCAATACTTTTTTATTTGTCAATAAATGCTTAGCACTAAGTCATTCACACTTATGTGCAATGAATAATGAAATAAACAAATCACACAAAATATCGGATATTAATCTAAAAAGTGAAAGTACTTGAATTTATAAAACAATTTACCTGGATATTTTCCCTTCTTTGTCCAGTTGCATAAACATGTTTTTATTAATAGGTTTATTATTAGGATCTTGCCAAGTAGCTACGACCTGCATGCTGTAACCGTGCATATGAAAAGTGTAAGATTCGTCACTCCCAGAACCTGTATATACAAAATAAGATCGATAATACATCCATAAACCAAAATTAATAATATCCGTATGGATTAAGGAGCCACACCAGATTTTAAAAGGAAACTCGCTCCCTCATTTAGTAGCAAAATAGATAATTTTGTAGGTCGAATTCTGGAATTTGTAGTACAATGTATCAAAAGTTACATGAATGTAAAAGTGGCTCCTTAATCTAAACATCTGAACTGAGGAGGCACTTGTAACGCGAAATGTACACAATTAATATTTTTGAAATTTTTGTATCATTTAGTAGTGAATGTGTATACACCTACAAAAAATCTCAATCAGGTACTGCTAAAATTTAAGAAAATACTATACTTTTAGTATGGCTTCTCAATCTATTATATAAAAGCGTGAATTTCAATTAAAGTTGTCGGTCAATTAATATATTCGTTGTAATGATCATTTAGTAATAGTTGTGTTCGAATTTGTAACATAGTAAGAAAAATAGTAAGACTGAGTAAATTTTGTAAATATACGCATTTTATTTGGCTCCTCAATCCATACGGACATAAGTTAATATGATAAATTAAATATTTATTATTAAGACAGTTTCAAAATCAATATCAAAAATCTTTTTTTGAAGTGAAACTTCTTATGCGACTTCCAACATTATCGGTCTCTCCTCTTTGTGTGAGCCAGAGCGAGAGAGGAAATGTCGGTGTGTATGTATATTGCACACTGTTAAAATAAAATAGAAAATGTCTTTTAAAATGAAGTTTCACTTCATTTCAACTTTAAGAAAATCTTGGTGGGATCGATTAATATTGATTTTGAAAATTCTTACAGTCTACACACAAAATTATTTATCATTTATTACCTTCGTTCACCATAGCTAGTTCCAATATGTCACCTTCATTTGCTTTCAATATTTGAACGCACTGTATTTCTGTATTTTTGCTCTCTTCTCCAACATTACATATCATATCAGGCCGTACATCATGTGGTTTAAGCAAAAATGGCGCATTAGGGTAAAGGAAACTCTTTCCGTTTATTTGAACATTACCTTTTTCATTAAGAACTGAAATAAAATGAGACTTCAGATAAAACTATATTTCCTTTGGAATTAATAGATAAATGATACGAGAATTTCCATTTCCATTGTCTGATATAAAATGAATTTATCTAATAACATCGGCGACCAACGAGTGATATACAATTCATTGTCAGTCGTCGCCGTCATGCCGGCCTGCTCAAATGTCTCTTCACATTATGTTTGAAGAACTTAATATTGTAGGAAGGAGGAAATGCACAGGCCGGGAGTCAGTTTCACAGCTTCACAGTAAACCAAAGATATGATGTAGAGAAGTTTTTGTCCGTACAGAGCGTGTGGTTTTGTTATGAAAGGGAGAGAAGACATATATTTACTGTTTTATAAGATTTAGTGTCTTAGTATAAGCTGTTTACAGCAGATGGCGCGCTAGTCATTTCAATTCGAAGATAACGGAAACAAAGTCACCTACGAAATACAATGTAATATAAAAGTTAAATGTATATATAGTAGAAGAAGAAGTAAAGTTAATAAGTATTTATGTGACATAAAAATAAAATTGTGCAGCAGTTCACAATTGTCGGAAGGGAATCATACAGAAAAGAAAATTCTTAAAAATTCTTTTTAAATCTCTTAATCAGCGAGATTCGAACTATTGACCACTCGTGCGGACTGTGTATGAAATCTGGTCGTCTCACACCACTAGGCCATTCCAATGACAATCACAATAATGAAAATCCTCTACCTGGCTCGGCACTTAAATACGCTGCACATAATTCATCGCACAATCGTATAAATCGAGTTAATACATTAGGGTTCCCATCTAACTCTGACACAGGGCGTAAGACCTTGAAAATAGTGTCACCACTTGCATAATGTAAATGTATTCTATCTCATTCTCTCGTCGGCTAAATCCTATAGATGTTTATGGTTGTCTCTTTTCACTGACGCTTTTTCGTATTATCGAATTTCAAATCACAACAGTGCTAAAGAAGTTTTCACTTCCAAAATATTCCTAAAAATACATAAAACGTTTCAAATTATTAATCATAACTGTTGGCAAATCGTTTAGTTATAAATGAAAACGTTTCCAGATTTAAAGTACTTTGTAGATAAGGAAGGAATCGATGAAGTACTCACACAAAGAAGCTGGAAAGAATGGTTTCTTTGGAATAGCATCACTAATATATCTGAAATCGTTGTCGTTCTCCTTCGCATCAACAACATTTCTGTCGATAGATAAATACACAGATTTAACTTTGGCATTTTCTATTACATCGTGCAGAGATTCTAACATCTGACCATTGATTACATCCGTGCCTATATTATTATTATCTCGCCTTAGTTCATGCTGAAAACGAAAGATACTTTGAATAAAGATTTTAAAATCCTTCTATTTATACTAACTCTTTATGTATTTACATGAATAATTAAACTTTTTAAAAATTAATTCCTTTATTTTTTAATAAAGATATCTATAACGATAAGCTATAATATATAATATAATAAATAATATAATAATAATAAATAAATAATATAATAAAGATAAGCTCATCTTGCTACAACTTTCGCTTTAAATATTTGTACTAGAGGCATAAAATTTGCTATCCCAGTGTAGCTAAATGACTGCAGAGTATCTGATAATAAATATTAAGTACTATGGGAATCTAACACACTAGTGATTGTTGTAAGAAAAAATCTGACGACAATCATCACCGATCTAGGTAGGTATTGTTGTACTGTGGCTAATCCTAAAACTCGCTCAAGTCAGGTACATCAGCCCAATTACAAATACATTGTTTTTACCTGTTTTTGCAACAACATCGACGTATAATTGAAACCGGAGTATATGAGCATAGCGTTTGCGTCCAACCCTGCGCATGCGCCGTCACCCCGCACTCTCACCCAGTATCCACCGCTAGATTGAGACGCGCGTACAACGAGGTCCATACGTTCACCTGTATTGTAAGAAAAATTATTTTCCATTTGTCTGTCAAGGAATTATATTGTTTAAATAAAGTATTAAGAATGCCTGTAGTCTACTGTTTAAATTATCAGTTTGATATCACGTAACCTAATTATAAGTTACTTTAGTAGAAAGAGAGTGACTTTATACAACGCATAAAGATAATGTCTCAATATTTTATTATTATTTTGGCTATTGAATCTTTTAAAACAATTGAAGTTGAACTTAAGGCCCAAAATTTGTTTTTACACGAATAATAAGTTACACTTTAAAAATATACGTTTAATAATATAAATTTTAAAAGAATGAATGTAAATATTATGTATATTCCATAGGTATATTAATATATATATTGCCATCCACGTATATGTACTGTATTCCAAGTAGATGTGTAATACTCAAAATTTGCAATCTTATAATAACAGCGGCGCTACTTAACGACCTCTCAAAATATTCGAGCATCATCACCTATTATGCAAGATAATATAATATTTAACTTTGTCTAATAATTTTTCTGTATCATTAAAGATTTTTATACTCGGTGCTAATGTATTTAGATATCAACGTATGTAAGGAATATTTAAAACACGTAAATGCCAGCTTAATTTATTTGACGTGTGGCAATTTCCAATAATTGTATCGATGTGTTCCGGTAACTACACTTGAGAACCAGTCTTCTTTGTAGACTTAACGGTCAACATGTTGAACTAAATCTTCTTTTGATATTATGACAGACCAAACGACAAACTGCAAAGAAAAAAATCTTTCGCCAGTTGCCAGAATTGATAAAAGTGTGTGCACCTATGCTAGGTACGGATTATGCTTCTGTAGGTTTGGAAAATAGACTTTTGTGTCCCGTAGTAGGGACTTTGGCTAAGCTTGATAGAAATAGGGGACGTTTGTCTGAAATAAATAAAATAATTATTATGATCAAATCCTATCTTACCGATAAAGAAAGAAGAAATATTGTATAACATTGCTTGTATCTTCAGTATATAATACTACTATAGAAGCCTAAATTTTGAAATCAATTAAAACCTAAATAAAGTCAAATATGCGAAAACACCTTTGCTTCTAGACCTACATAGAAAAGTGGTCACACTCTCAAAAATGAAGGAAAAATTAGCAATCCGCCCGGGGAAGTAATGTAGTTACTAATGTGGCGCCGTCATAAGTGTTCCAGTAATAAAGCGGAGTGATAAGAACCTGTACACGACTGGGCCGCGACCACCATGCTGCACATAGCGATAAAAAGCAATGACGGCTCAGTGGTAGCGTGTACGACTTCGCGTCGATTGACGCGATTGTCGGAAACCATAGCATGGGCTTTTACTGAGGCCTTTCTGGATAGCCACCACCCTCAAGTTGAAAATCTGTCGCCAAGCACCAATAGGTGTGTTCCGGCAGCTGCACTTGAGAGCTAGTATTCCACTAGATTTAGCGTATTACCATCCCACATCGTCCCTTAACATCAGGTGAGATTGTGACCAACATACAACGATAAAAATAAAACTGTCACAGTGGCTTTCTTTTAGTTTGTCGCGTTTTGGGACCAGAAAGTATATATCCAGTTGTAGGTCAGCATGACAACGGCACCGTGGATGAATTGCCTTACCCTCGATGGTCGTTGTTGTTTTTGTATTGTACTGTTTACCATCAAGCACAGTACAGATTTATACAGGCTGTACCCTCTCTTATTACGACGTGTTAATCGGTACATTAGTAAAAGACGCTGTCGATTGTACTTTTACTCAGAATGTTTTGACGATAATTGGAGATAACCACTTGATGTTTAGACTCGACGAATTGCGACATACTTTTGTAATTTAGTTATAAACAGCCACCTGATATTTACAGTGTAAGAGGTTACATATAAGAGCATTGCAAGACCTTTCATTTATTCTACAGTAAACCTGCTTATCAATCACTTGTATATAATTTTGAAAAACTTTCGGCGGCGCCCACGATACTTAACTACAGTCACCTTACCGTGCTATAATAAAAAAACATAACGAAATTTAAAAGTCAATAATCTATTTCATAAAAGTTTCGTAAAATATCGTTGCTGTTATATTGTTCTTATATCATATTGTTTATTGTCTTGTATCAATAACAAAATATTGTTTGTAAAAAACTTTTCAATTGCTAAATTATGTTCTGATATTATATAAAATATTATTTTTATTACCGTTACTGTTAGTGTCATTGGTATTTATTTCATATTAATAATCATATAACTTTTAACTGATGAAGAAAAAAATTTAACAACGTTAAAAATGCTTCAGCAGAAAAAAAGGCAATAGAAAGTGAAATTAAGTATAAAACCGGTCTCATTGCGACCTTAAACTTAAGAGCCGACAAGCAGATCGTGCAAGGCCTTTCTCCTCTCACTATACTAGTGAGAGCCTCGAGAATTAAAGAGAAAATAAACTTTATCTATACATGGACATAGCTTAGCTTGTACAAGTATTTACAAAAAGTGTTCATTCACAAATATATTTTTTTCATATTTTTTTATAATTTCAAATATTTACTATAACTATATATAACCTAATTTAATAGTATTAGATGAGTGATTCTTGTGTAAGTGATTTTTCTTCTATTGTGTATTTGATTAATTTCTCAGAAACTGCTCTAATAATTAGTATGAAAATTTGTATTTAGATAAAGATTTATTTTCTAAGTTTATAGATAGGCGTTAAGTAAATGTGACAGTAGACATATAAACTGTAAGTAAATAATACGTGTAAAGACAATTATTTATTAAGACATTCATTTATAAGATCAGTATAGCAAATGGATAGAAATATCATAAAAATTTAAAAAACAGAAATTGTCGATATGCGTATACTGGAATAGTATCATAAACAAGGAATTAAATAAGGGAAACACCATTTTCAAGATAGGAGACTTAAGAGCGACATTTTTTTTTTTTTCGAACTGACTACACTGTTAGCCTGAGGGGCCCTGGAGCCTTTACGGCTTTTACAGCTTTACCGGGCTTGGGGGTAAGAGCGACATAGAGTAGGCAAGTTAGGACAGCAAACAATAAACCTAAAAAGAACCTTAGGGAAATCAAAAGTCTGAAAACAAAACTTTTCACGGATAAATTACGTAAACTTAAAATGTATTTATTTAGTTATTAATTCACAATTACCTATAATTGTAATGTGACTCAAACGTTGTAATAAAAACAAATTAAACACACAATAAAATTTGAAAGTGAAAAAAAGTTTTTTCTAACAGATAGCGAATATCTTCAAAGTTTGAATGATGAATTCATTGATTTACTACAAACGTAAAATTAATAGTTGTAAGGTTATAAAAATATTTTAACAAATTTTTATTTTAGCTATTTTCTTCAACTCCAAGTATGAATAGAAAGTAGTTAAATGCATTATAATATTAATCCGTACTTTTACTATGTACTTTACGTACGTTTACTAAAGTTAATTTGTACATATTTACATAAATACTATAAATTAAAAATACTTTATACACAGATCTCATAGCAGTTGCAAAAATCTTTGATAGCTACACGTTGAGAATTTCTTTTACCAGGATCTTACTATTTTAATTAAATAATCCTTGATATACGTTTTCAATTGATTTTGTTCCCCATATAATTTACGCACCGCGGTTTAAATCGATTCTTAAGGAGTAAATTCCAATAACGATAACTCTTACCAGGGAAAAGTTGTACATTCCTTGCGATTATTCTTTTAACAGGCTTCCCGTCTGTACTAATAACCACCACTTCATGTTCGTCGATGCTTACAACTACGGGACATTCGATCGCAATAGCGTTGACTATCCTCAGCCTATAAGCGTATCCAGGCAGGACAAATAACCTGAAAAAAAGAATCGGTTTCTTAATTTGCCATTCTTAGTCTACATACTCCGATTTGAAGGTTAACCCGAGCGACAAATAAGCAAAGTCTATACTAATACTTATTACAAAGAAAAAGTACGAATTTTGTGAGTTGTGTATATGAGAAGGGTAATCTCTAGAACAACCTGTCATAATTGAAAAAATGTTTTTGTATTTTATATTCATTGTGTCCTACTTCTGGGCCGGTACCGGTGTACCAGTTTAATCACCGCACCAGCTTGTGACGTATTGGCGATTTCAAACACCGAGAACTCAACAGTTCTATATTTCGGTGAAGGAAAACATCATGAAGAAACCATAGCAGGGTGGTAGGGCTCTTTCTGATGCCCACCTAGCTAGCTACCACCCTCAAGTTAAAAATCTGTCGCCAAGCACCAATAGGTATGTTTCGGCAGCTGCACTTGAGAGACAGTCTTCCACTAGGTTTAGTGTGTTATCATCTTGGTCCACATCGTCACTTAACATCAGGTAAGATTGTGGCCATTACGCCAAACATATAACGATAAAAAAAGCTGGCTCTCAAGTGTACTCGCCGGAACACACTTAAAGGTTCTTGGAGATTTTAAACTTAAGAGTTATAGCTAGATACACAGGGATTAGAAAATTCTTTACCACTATGGTACGGTTTTCCTTCAACGAAAGTTCAAATATGACTCGAACCTACATCGTTCGACATTTCTCTCTTTCTTTTGAATATTTCATATTTTCAGTTATTTTAGAAATCAAATATAGAGCCATTGAAGAGAAACTGCAGAACATTATTAACTACACCTACGTATTAACTCGTTTTTAACGACTTGGATGAAATTTTGTATTTAAATAATATGTTATTTTCCAAGTTTATCTAGATAGTTTTTTTTTATTGCAAGACACCAAGCAATGATCTGTCGCCCAGACATTTGCATTATAAATAAATACAATATAATAATACAAATACAAAAAAAAATACATTACGTGAAAATTGTAACTTGGTTTAAACAAGCTGTTATATAGACATCACTTTCAGGGTACATTTAATTGTAGATTCTGTTTATTATGTATTAAACTATTATACTTATAAGAAAATTTCTTACTTGAAACCATCCGTATAACCATTAATGACAAGAGAACTCGGTCGCAACTCATTCTTATCTTCTAAATAACCAGTCATGAGCGCGGGAAACTTTGCTCCAATGAGCAAAGTATTTTCTTGACTCCGATCGTAGTCGTATAACGCTGAGTGAGGCTCCATGGGATGTGGCTGGTTTACAACCAGTGAACCATATACACCGTCACTGTGATGAGACACTGTATGTAACATTAATAATAATTATAATCATATAACATTTTGTGGCAATGATAGGTCAGTGGTAGCGTGTACGGACATTGCGTCGTATCATTGCAATGAACTTGAGCTTTTGGTGAAGGAAAACATCGTGAAGAAAACACATCTTGGGTCACATCGTCACTTAAGACCAGGTTAGATTGTGGCTATAACGTAAAACCTATAGACGATAAAAAATACAATAACAACAAATACACAAACAAAAGGCACTGACTGCAGTGTGACCGTGGCTGATGACACTTCATAATCAGCCTACGAATCATCAAAAAAGTGCTAATATTCTTTGTAGATGAATAAATGCCAGCGAAGCCAATAATACCACAAAGATCTTATATATATTTCCATATTAATCTTTGGATGTTACTGAGGCAGAATTTCCTTTGATATTGATTCTCAAGATATTGAGAATACAACACTCAGATCGCAAATATATTACAAAAGTGTGCATGTATTGATTATCACACAATCAAGATCAAAGTAATTACAATTTAATACATCTTAGTTCACGATTTGATTTGTACCGAGGATTATTTTGTGTTTCACGTGCAGTTTGATTTATTTTAATATACTATCTCCTGAGTATACCAAAACACCACGGAAATCTTTCTAGGTTTTTAATTTAGTGTTGGACCATATTTAGTATTAGGGCTTTTACAAAGTGGAATTATACTAGAAAATAACTTCCCAAAGCCCCAACCCAAGCAAACACTACAATTATAATTAGCTGTATTAAGAATCCGTGATGTTTTTGTAGGTGTCAGAAATATACACGGTATGTACATAAACAAATGTATAGAATTAAGAACATTCGACATAGTATTAAGATTGGCGATCAAAATCCTTTATAAATGTAGGTAATAAATAAAATGTATTATAAAAACCTTAAGGAATTTTGTACATTGAATCTCATATAACACGCTATATATCTATAGTTGTATTTGTATGCAGGTTATATATACTCGTACCTACATAGTTATAAACGCATCACTACGCATTTTAACACTAATAAAAGTTTAACAAATTATAAATTCGAATAGCATTCACACGTATTTAATTTTTAAACCATATATCAAATACGTGAGTTCATAGTTGTAAAAATATTTAGAAAATAATCAATAAATCTGTTAAAATATATTTGATATATTTATCTATTTCTAACAGTTCACCGATACTCCAAAAACATTACAATAAGTGTGTTCAGTAACATAGAAAAATTTGGAGTCTGGCTTAACAGCGATGTATTGTCGATCTCTTGGTGATCGGCGTTGTGTTTGGATTGTACTGTACTCACCATCAGAGTGAAGAGCTACAATAAAAAAAAGTGTGTGTTTTTATGAAACCACGATGCAAGTGAAATTTTAAAAATAAAAAATAACTTCATCTTCGCCTCGATTCTCACAGTTCCCTACCCTATGGCCAGCTGTAATGCGATATGAGATAAATGAACGAAATTTTTCGGGGCGATAGAATAAAAGTTTCACTTTTAAAAACTGAATTAACTTGAACAAAATAGCAATAGTTAAAATTTGATTTTAAATGGACAAACCAGAATGTGAACCAGAAATACTATACGACTTCAGAACTGAAATACTAATCATAGTATATAATGACATCTGTTTTCCTTTGCATTAATATAAAACCACATTTCTTACCAGAATCAGCGTGATAGAAGTAAGTACCGGGACTTGTCGCCTTGAAAGCATATTTATAGGTTGATCCATAGTTTATTGGGCATTGAGTAACCATGGGAACACCATCCATGTACGGTGTCCCTTTCTGTTCAATCCCATGCCAGTGTATCGCTATATCTTGTGTTTGAATCTTATTGATAACTTCCACGATAATCAAATCGTTGACACAAACTTCTATAGGTGGTCCCGGTGACATTCCATTTATCATAATCGCTGGTGTTCCATCATCATGTATTGTTGGCTCGATTTGGAATTTATAATAACATCGTTTCGGCTTAACATTGAACTTGCAAGGACGATAGCATGATTTTACTACAAAAACGTGTAACTTTTTACTATAGTTTTAACATTTTTGTTAGTTAATAAATAATTCATAGTCCCTCTTTAGCATTTGACAATCGTATTCGCTTCAGCATTTTATTTCGAAATTTAAATTAATTTATTTAAATTTATATAATGTTATAAGGTTAAATTACATTCTGTAAGTTTCATACGATAAATCTATTACAAATATCAGTTTATCAAATACTAACAAGAAACACTATCCTAACCTATATACCTGAATTGCTAGTAGAATCCTCTCGAAGGATATTAAATTTTGTCGGATTAAAACTTTCCAATGACGCGTTACACTGATTACTTATGTTGAAAATTACAAACACACAACAAATAAGCACTTTCATTTTCGATCGCAATTTTCGTACTAAAGAATATTTGTGTTAGCAAAAACTGTACACAGTAGACGATTGTGTGTTTGATACTATACTGGCTAAACAAGTCTACAGTTAGCCGGCGACCCATGTGCTCGCCCTCCTACTATGAAAGTGAGATTTATTACCACGTACAACCAGTTTTATGTACTTGAAAAATGCAGCAAATCGCACAACGATATCAAAAACGGTTCGTGGTGCAGCAGTGATGAGTCTGATCCAAATTCCAATATACTCGTACGCACTTACACTTCTTTGGCAATGTATACAAATGTTTTTTTATATTGTAATTTAGTAGAACATTTCTCCAATAACTTTTAAGCATTATTAGTCTTCTAAATACACAGATACTTTTACATAGAAATTTGAATTTGTTAAATAAATTATTTGATTTCTTCCACCTAAGCTTTAATATCTAAACGCTGCATTGTGAAAATTGCTAAATTGCATGAAATATCACGAAATCCTTATCACTAAGCTGTTAACAAGTTAAAATACTTGACTAAACAACTCTTTCTTGTATGTGCATTATGTTTTGCAAGCCCAAACAAGATATAACTTTTAGGACAGCACTTATTGCTTGATATATATATTTTTTATAAATGCACATTATATTTATTTTCCTTAAAATGAAAATAATAAAATCGATGCCATTCTTTTTGTATAAAAATTGTCAGTTGTATTTCAGCATTGTTATAATAATTACATAGGTATTATAAATCATAATAACTCTATAAATTTTAACATTTCTTTTTAAAAGCTATACTCCTTTTGGCGCGCTTAGTAGAAAGGTAAAATGGAGAATTGAAAAATGATGAAGTTATCAATGATAAAAGTTTAAATTCATTTTACTGCCGGTAAATATTATATTAATCAATCAAAGAAATGTAATTAAAATAATAATAACTTCATCATGATGTTGGCACGCGAGATATAATTTTTAGAGTTATTCTTGTTTTGTTACACCAAAGAACTAGGTATAACTTATTACTCGTACATGCGTTCATAATTACACACAAATTTATTTTTGTTAATACTTCGTAAAATTAAAATAAAAAAATACTTTATTTTCCATTTCTGTGCCAAGAAGGCACTTATGAACGGTTCGGAAAACATTCCAGTCATCGAGAAGAACCGACAAGAAACCCAAACAAAGTTTTAATGTGCGAACCCCACTGTATTTTTGAATCAAGCGTAATACCTAAGAAGACAGTATTATCAACTAAACCACCAACTCGCCGAACATTGGGCAAGGCAAATTACATACATTTGGTTATGTTTGCAATTAGTAATAAATTATTTACAGCAAACCATTCAGAAATGTTAACTAAAGTATTATTTAATTGCCTAGCCTCTGTATCTATTGTATTTACGTTGAATATAAGTATATAATATAAGTATTTATTATAAGTAGTACATGTCATCTACAAAAATAATTATTTCAAGTCAAAAAAACAAGTAATGACAAAATGAGAACTAGAATAATTAGAGCAGAATATTTATTATATACTAATTAAATTACAGCGAATATAGATTAAACATTATATTATGTAACCACTCTTATCCTATAAGCCAAAATGACGATATGGTGTTATATAAATACTTACTAAGCCTAGAAAATAAATTGATACTGATAGAAAATAAATAAATAATGGGTTGATGCTAGCCAGCACTAATGAATAGTTAGTTTTGAAAATCTGTTATTTGTGGCCATATTTGTGTTCTTTAAATATATTGTAGCATGGCAGAGTGATGAAGCTGTGCTGATGGCGAGCAAAGTAAAATCCGTAAACAGTGGTGGCCACCGAGAGATCAGTTTTCCGTCAACAGTTTTCGCTATCATGCCGGCATGTGTAAATAGAAACTGGATATTCACCGTTCATAAGCAAATCATTATAAGGGGTTTATTCACGATAAGCGTGGTGTTCACGATCCAATCGGCAATCATGCACAACTACCAACCTGCTATAGCCATTTCCTCGTTCATTATTCAGCAGGATGCGCCACGTGTAGTTAAAATTTAGTTTGATTGTCTACTTACGTGTTAATAAAATTATTACATAATATTTTACATCCATACATTAAATTAAAAGAGATATTTAAAGAGAGGTAGGGCACAGAGAAATTTCTTTGGAGATTTATCTCTATTTGGGGCAGCCAGACTGGTGGAATACCTCCACCCTACATAAGATCGCAGCCAAATGACCCAGTATTGTGTTCCTGCGGTGAGTAGGGTTTCCAGAGCTCCTTGGGGTAGGGGGGTTCAAGGTCGGCAACGCCCTGATGATACCTATGGTATTGCAGGCGTTCATAGGCTACGGTAGCCGCTTACCATCAGGCGGGCCGTATGCCTGTTTGCCACCTTTGTAATATAAAAAAAAAATTACATCACAGCAGATTAACTGCGAGTACAAACCAAAAAAATCCATTTTTTTCTGTTTGAAAGGCACTTATGAGTATGGCATTATTTAACTGTAATGACTATACACGAGAGCGTCTAATAAACACTAAAATAGAACAGTTGATATTTGTTATAATGCCTCAAATATCTTTTTTTATGTATAAGCACATTGGCTACGCTTGATAAGTGAAAGTATGGTAAAAATGGTAACTCGAAAATGGGGCTGATACTCTAGTATTACTGTCAAGACATACTGATAGATGCTTAAAGGCAAATATTAGCTATCCTGGTGAGCATTATAAAACGCTCTATCACCACACTATGATTTTTTTAGTAAAAAGATGTTATTTTGACTTTACAAACAGATACTTCAATTTTTTTTCTATTGGTAATGGTAGATAATCAGTGGTATTTAATTTAAAAAAAAAATCAATATCTTCTTTAACATTTTATTTCATTAAACGTTTATTCGAAAGGCTTTTGTAGATTGAATACAAATGAGCTCCCGACAATTCAAGCCCAGTGAAGCTGTAAAAGCCTTCTGAGACTTCATGGCCATAAAGGCTAACAGTATAGTCAATAAACAAAAAATGCTCCTGGCAATTATGAACGAAATACTTCAAGAACGAAAAAATGCATCAAGTCGGAACGGTGTGTCCCAAGCGAGTCTACGGCAGCTTGCGCTCACAACCGTCCCTCTCTCGGTCTGGCTCTGGACGTCTAGACCAACGCACACGGGTCGACTATAGTAATTCAGATTGTTGTATATTATAGCATTGTGAAAAGTAAATTAAAGTATTCTAACACTCATCTACATATTGAAATCTTATTTATTTATGTATCGCGTAATTCATTTATATTAAATTTTCACAACAGTAACAAACTTATACATCGCTTGTAACGTTGTTGCAAATGTATACATGTTGACAGGTATGATATTAGCCGCTAAAACCTCCACCGGTTTCTGAGCCTGAGTGAGCATCATAAAAATCATTTTCTGTTCTTTAATGTCAAAATTTTCCCAACCGCAGCAATAAACCGCCCTCTCGAACATTTCAGACGCGTCAACTAACTTCTGACACAGAAAACAGTAAAGAAAGAACACCAACGCACAATAAACCGATATAGGTATAAAAACAAACAATTCCTCTAGAGGTAAATACAATATTAATAAAATACAAACAGCGTGGGAACCAAAATTGACGCCGAGGGATAAACTATATAAGGATTTAAGCTTATCTATTACATCTAAGGTCAGTGAATGACGGTTAACCAGAGACGGCAGGGTTTTATTAACTAAAGCTTTATGATGTTCTAAATCTTCATAATTATTAAATGCCATCAACTCGTCTGCTAGTATTTGGTACATGGCTGCAGTATGAGCTATAAGGAAGAGAAGTAGTGCTTGGTAATTGAGCACGACGATCATGATGCTACATTCTTCTACGCATAGGAGAATCTGGCAAATCTGTTTGGTCGGTGTCGAAGTAAGTGCACCGAATCCTAAAACACGAGATATTAATATAACTGTACAACAATCACATGTTTGAATAACCACCAAAACTCAATGATAACGTGTAGACATAAAATAAATCTATACATATTATAAAGTTATATAATATTTATAAAGTTTATAAATTTATAAAGTTGTATAATAATTATGTTCTTTTCACGCGAAAACCACTAATCCGCTTTACAAAGTTTTTCCTTTAATTCAAAGTTATGTTATTTGGCCAGGTTATAGGATATATTTTGTTAGATAAAGTAACATACGAAATAAGCTGTGACGATAAAGGTGAATCAATTCAGCAAAAACATTACGCTGCTTCGTCGCTTACGTTGATTAAACCATACGATATATATTAAACGAATGTTCTACATAATTGTATATCTTAAAAAGCCCTACAAAAAATTCGGCGATAGCATATGTCTATAGTTTAAAGATCATCCACAATAAGCATTTTTGTCTTTAAAAAGATCGGCGGGCGATCGCCGTGGTTGGGAACGGGGGCAGTACGATTCGAGCGTCTACTCGACCGCCGACATTCTGTAGTCCACGCGAGCGGAGCCGCGGGTAGGGCTAGTAATTTAATAAATGCATGAAAGTATGGCGGCTATTCACGTTAAGGTTTGCGTGACGATAATGACGCCAACTCTTTTTTATTTTGCTTAAGTTGATGTCTAACCATAATCTTACATTTGTCGGTATGAACGAGTATTCCAAGTAATGACGTAGCAATAGAGCAAGTCCGTCCATGGGCCACCCGTTTGGGGGTGAAGCTCGACCGTGAAAACAATTAAAACTTATACCATAACAATGTTTTTTCAAGTGTTTATGTTTACGTACCTTGGAATTCTGTCTTATGTTTTTTGTGTAGACAGACAATAGAAGTGTAGAAAACTACAAAAAAAACACCACCTAAAGGTCAGGTAATGAACGTAGTATATGAATGTATGAACGATGATCTTTACTTATTTAATAAAGTTAATTTAAGTTAAGTTAATTTTGTTATTGTTGTTACGTTAATTTAATATTAATAAAGTAATGTGTATAATTTGTTTTGTGTTTAGTACCTATAATAATAGTGACACTATGATGTGAAATCTGCCTTATGATTAAAGGAGATATTAGGGTTTAAGACGTGTTTTAGCTAAAAGTACATTTTAAGACAAATTATTATGTTTTAAAATAAACCGTTATACGACCATTAGGGCAATGTTATTTCCAGAAAACCCGTGAACGTAAAAATGTACGTAAAAATATGTGATAAGTAATTATTAAATACGAAATAAGCGAACTATTTTGTTTATGATACAAAATGGATTCGTAAATCACGTGTATCGGTTTAAATTATGACAGCATTTACAAAACAAAAATTATTGAAACTATTACAAATTCTGTCAAACTCAACGCCGAGTATAAATCTAACATTAATACTTTATTTGACCTCAGTAGTCTTCAGAAGCCGTAACATTACATTTACACGTTTGATATTACAGACAATTATTTCGCATGAACACTTGAGATCAGAAATTACATTAGTGTTGTCTATTACATAAGAAAAACAGTTTAAAGAATTATGTACCCACATTCATTTATTTCATCAATTATTTAATAGTCTATAGAATTTCTCGTTTTTGTCAACTCTTCTTTTTCTTGCCTTATCTTCTCTAAGTAGGGTCAGCACAATGATTTTTCTCTTCCACTATCCTTTATCAACTCAATATTCTCACTTATACGCATTCCACAGACAATACACCCACACCTTTGGTTTTCCTCTACTCCTATATCCATCCAACTTAACATTATTCTAGTTATATCTCATGACATGCTCATATCACGCAACTCTTCTGTTACAGGTGTTATTTTCATACTTCCTCTGAAATACTCATTCCTAAGCTTATCCATTCAAATCTCATCACACATCCGTCTTAACATTCGCATCTCTGTCACATGTAATGTTCTTTCACCGACTTTTTTTGGCTACCTTTTACTCAGATCCATAGATCACGACAGTCTTTATACACTTGTCCCGTAAGTTTCAGTTACACTATATATATTAAAAAAAATACGTCCAATTAAAGAGAAAATTATAAAATATAAATTATAATATAACATAAATATATGTCTAAATTATTTATAATGTACACTAGAATTATAAAGTCATCGGAGTCAACAACCTTCTTCCAACATCCTTAGCGGTATGAATTGTTTGTTTGTTGTTTGCTTGTTTGCCACCTTTGAAGTATAAAAAACAAGGTATCCGAGTACGCACTAGGGAGCATTCATCGTCATTTTTAACCATATAAGATAAGTAACCAATGCGCTTACTTGATGGTAAGCACAGTACAATCCCAAAAACAACGACAATAACCGAGAGATCGGCAATCCATTGCCAGACGTAGCTGGTATACCGGCCTGCAGCTCTTGGCAACTGAATATACTGGCTGTTCCCTGGCGATAAACCAAAAGAAAGTCACTGTGAAGTGCTTATCGCCTTGAAGATGTTAGTCGCGAACTCAGTTGGATACAGACACGCTTGATTGTCCCGGAACACGACACGACCATACTATGGCGGGTGTCCCATCTGGTGTATGGTGATCGATGATCCTGCCACCCAACAACTCGTTATTTACTACTACATATGTAAACAGACTATTATTATTGTACTTACCAACGCAAAGTGTCATAGCGTAATCATTCATAATATCAACTCTGTTAGGCAAGTATATAAACGTAGCATTGATGTAATTTAACATGTAGAACACTAAGATAATCCGCTTGATAATAGTGAGCAGCTTTTTATGCTTTCTCTGTGAAGATTCTGAACGCTTGGACAGTTCGTCGTTTAAGCGAATTGCTTTCAACGTTACCTTTATCTCAGACCTAATAAAACAAATTCATTATTATTAAAGAAATAAATAAACTAAAATAGATAAAAAATATAAATGATAAAAAACTTTTTTTCTTCTTATAATATTGCGGTTATTTGTGAAGTTTTGCTTCTATTGGCGCGTTTAGTAGAGAGTTAAATTGATAGTTGTGCGAGCAATTGATAGTCATTTACACTATCGAAAAATCAATAATCAGTCGTAAACTACCAATAGTACTACTTTGCTATATTTTCAAAGGAAGGCGCAAAATTTTTCTTACTGCAGCCAGCAACAAATCACAAGAGATCACGCGAATAATCTTCTTTTTCGGCTCGGTCGCTCAGGCGTATTGATGTTAAATACGATACTAAGAAACGATCGATAGTTAATCGATAAATCGAGAAATTACTTACAAAACAATCGATACTATCGGATTAACCAACAAACAATGTTTAATGAATACTAGTTCCTAGAATATTATAAACAAGAAGTAGAATAGGTCCAATGTCAACCTTTTTGTCAAATGCCAAAAACTAATATTAGTAATAAGTAATAGAAGAGAGACGTTGATATTGCTCTTGATATAGTCCCCGGCTTCATTTGCATATTTACATTGGTATACAACATTGCCTACGCCGTAAACGTAAACCAACAATGGCAAATGTATTATCCAAAATGGTGCTGCAAAAAAGAAAGAGGAAGTTATTATTAATAACTTTCAAATTTAACCTGTTTAATTGATTACAGCTATAATGCTACGCTAATCATTTTTTTTATACACGCTAGGTAAGCTGACTATAATGTGTCTGATGGTCGTCGTTATCATGCTAGCCATAGATAAATATAGTATACTGGAGATAATAGCCAGTAAGCCTCTCAGCGTCTGAATATAGACTGGCTAATCCTGAAATGTGAATCACGATGAAAGGTTTATCACCTTGATATTTTCCTCCCGACTCACTTGGTTATAGATTCCCTACCAGCACGCTTGATTGCTGGATATATACCGGCTGTGGCCTAAGCGTGCCACTAAGTCGGGTTTACAACTGGTGTATAGTGGTCATGAACCAGTCGGATACAAATACTATCTATCCCGTATAATCCACAGCCCTGTCAACCACGCTGGTGCGTAGCGAGTTTTTTTTTTTGCAGTAAGAAGTTAAAAGTTGTCCAGGGTGATGATGATAATTCGATACGTTAACCTATGTAAAATTAAGCCTATACAAATATCGATATACAAATATTTTTCTAACGTAAGGTGCAATAATACAAAACCTTTCATTTTATCTCCACCGATGGTGATACCAGCAAGACTCGGAAATATATTCACAAGCCACAGTAATCCCTCAAAGCTGACATCATTAAACTTTTGTTTTATGTATATTATACGATCTATAATTTTCGCCATATTATTAAGACTCTAGAAGATTTTTTGCAACCTACAGTGACTTTCGAGGCAATAACACAGTGTTCGTTCAAAGAAAACCATAAGCCACGGTAGGAAAAGTACATGGTAGGTAGGCGTTATTTAAATACCTGTAATTCGATATAATAACATGAAATTTAAAAAAAATGCACTATACCTTTGCGCCTTGGTTCGTGTATTTATTTAGATGAGGAAAAGTAATAATGAGTTTATTTTTCAAATACGATATTTTTTCCTTATACTGGCAATTTTATTCCTTTCACGTACCCACTAGGGGCGCTGTTGTTATAAGTATGTTGAATAACGGACTATTTCAATGGTGAAATAATAAAAGAAAATAAAGTATTTTTCATATTCTATGTTGAAGTGAAACTTCTTATGCGACTTCCAACGCGTTAAACGTTTAACGCACATTATCGGTCACTCCGCTTTGTTTGAGCCAGAACGAGAGAGCAATATATTATCGGTCTCTACTTTTTGTGTGAGCCTGAGCGAGAGAACAAATATGGGTGTGTATGTATATTGCACACTGTTTAAATAATATATAAAATATCTTCTTAAATGAAGTTGCACTTCTATTGTGTCTGAATCGCACACACACCTTTTTTTTAAGTAGCTTCTTGTTTAGCAGTTAAAGTAGAACTATTGCATACAATTCTACTTATAAAATATATTCAAAACGAATCAATCTACGTGTATTTACTAATGAAAAAAAACATTTGCTTGTATATAAAATTAATAATTAATTTTTCAAATTAAAAATTTTCTGTTAATAATCGTTATTGTTTAGAATTCTGAGCTATATAATACTATACAATACAACTACTATAATATATTGTACACAAAAGCGTAGTAATTTTTGTATAATACAGAAACAGATTTAGTTTATATCAGGTCCTGTATGAAAATGTGATACTTGAAGAACTGTACACTTTTCAGATACTTAGATAAATAGACATATAAGGAAAACACAAATTCATATTAAATTAATGTTTATTAACAAGTTCTATTACCTTTTATTTATAGTATTTTTTTTTCTTTTTTTTAAGGCCCTTAATCACCTTGGCTATGTCGGCCTAGTTGAATGAACGAGTTTTAATTAAAATAACAGACAATGAAGTTGTATACCGAAAAGTAATATAATTAGGATTACTTAACAGAGTGACGAACAAACAGCGTCATTATCACAATATATAAGGACAGTTATTCTTTTTTTAATATATCAAACCTGGTAAGTACTATACATTACTTCCCACCTTTCATTAAAACCACACCTACACCCAACGTATTATTTAAAATCAAGTGATAATTATACATCCAATGACAGACATGGTAATAAAAAGAAATAAATAGGTGCTGTACTTGAGTTAAGATTTTACTTATTTTTTACTCCTATATCTTATATATCTATATCTTATAATATGTATATTATAAAACTCAACGTCTCTCAGTCTGTCTGTCCGTTTATGTTCTTTTCATGCGAAAACCACTTAACCGATTTACTTGATAATTTTTTAATTCACAGCTATATTATAGGATACAGGATATATTTTGTAAGATAAACTAACATACGAAATAATCAGTGACGATAATGGTGAATCAATTCGGAAAAAAGACGCATTTGGAGCGTTTGAATTCAAAGACCATGTCAAGCAGGTTTTACTGTCAAAATGATAGTGATGTCTGGAAGTGACTCTTTGTGCATCCACTAACTTGCAAATATCATAATGATTATTAGCTGTAAAAATTATTTGTACAATTGGGAAAATAATAATTTAAAAAGATAAGCCCGATCGAGTTTCCTGTCGGTTCTTCTCGATGACTGGGATATTTTCCGAACTGGTTGTAGTGTTTAACGTTCATAAGCGCCTTCTTAGGACCTAAATTGAATAAACTATTTTTTGATTTTGATTTTGCTTAAATGGCTAACGCTGAGTAAACCAAGAGAAATATGTCATATAATTCATGTTATACATAATTGACATCTAGATCTTAATGAAACACCTATTAAAAAGTCAGCGATAGCAATTGTCTATCTTCTAAGGAACACCTACAATAAGTAATCAATTGTTTAACGAAAACATGAACTGTAAACTATTATAGCGAGGAACATAGGCATTAAAATTATGTTTAAATCACTAATTTTAATGAAGAATGCATCACCGATGCATGAGAAACGGTATTTTATACTAAACTAGCGACCCGCCCCGGCTTCGCACGGGTGCAATGCTGATACTAAATGTACTACCTTCCACAGAATGTCCTTATAAACAACTTTAACAGCTTTTTTGTCATTAGATAATACAAACATGTTTTGTTTAGAGGTTACTCTTGAAAGAGCGACATGTAATTGACCATGGTATATAGGGTCGGTACCGCCGCACTTCCCTACATTTTAAATCTGTAATATCTTCGGGAATATTCATTTAAATTACATGCTGTAAAGGGCTATATTGATCAATATTAAATGGACAATGTATTTAAGGATTTAACTTAATTGCTGGATTAATAAGGATTAATGCTGTATTGCTTAAAATCACTTCGTAAATACGCCATTTTTTCCCGTAAAATGTAAAGGATAAAAAATTATTATTGTGGGTTATCCTTAAGAGATAGACATATACCATCGCGGACTTTTTTGTTGACCTTTTTAAGGTGTACAATACTGTAGTACATTATTTTGATTTATCTCGTGGGGTTCAGCCAGCGTTTGCAATGTAAGCGCAAAAAATGTGTTTATTTACGACATCACTTAGAAACCTCTAAATTTACCAGTGTTTCTCTACAATATTATGTATTTATTATACATATAAACCTTCCTATTGAATCACTCTATCTACTACAAAAAACCGCTTCAAAATCCGTGACGTAGTATTAAAGATTTAAGCATACATAGGGACGGACAGATTATAGCGACTTTGTTTTATACTATGTAATGATGCTATTTAACTGCCCCACTTGACTGTCAAAGTTAAGCAATTAATATGATAAATGGGAAATAATAAATGGTTAATAAATAAATATTCGCTATAGTTGTTCTCAAACTATTATTAAATTAATGTATACTCCACCAATGTATTCCAGGCAAGCTCAAAGTTATATTGCGCGATCTACCACAGAATATTTAGGTAGCAATTAATCGACTGCGAACCTAGTACTACGACAGAAAAAAATTACATATAAAATGGCTGTAACAATAAACACTTTAAAAATAAATAGGTACAAATTGAAGGTACGAAATCCCAGTTTTTTTTTCTGAATGTTTGATGATAGATCGTTACAAAAGTTCCGGATTGTTCGCTGGTTTCAATTTTGTGTTTTTAGGGTAATTTAATCTACAGACAGACAGTTGTGAAAACGGCTTGCACTGAGGTATTTGCTAATAGACAAGACAATAGCGACTGGTTATAGATAACTAGGCCTTCGACGCTTTATTAGAATTATTATATACTTAGCATGAAATATTCTACAGCCGTTTTATCGAAACTATTAAAACCTATTTTATATTAGACAGTAACGCTTACATTGAATTACAGTTTAAAAACCGTAACTAACTTGTAAATATTTTGCATTGTATAAGCAAATGTGTACATACATATCGGTATAAAACTCGCTGCGAAACTTACAACCGGTTTCTGTGCTAGTTTCAAAATTAATAGAACATACTTCTGCATATCAACATTCAAATGTTCCCAACCACATGAATATACCGCCACTTCGAATTCTTCCGCAGCATTTGTCAATCTCTGACCTTGGTAACAATAAAGGAAGAACACAAAAATACTGTGATAGATCAACGGTCCAAAATTCAAACACACTTCTAAAGGCAAAACGAAAAATAGACATATGGATATTGCATTGAACCCGAAACTAATACCAATAGCAGCATTGTATATATCTTGTAACTTTTTAACGGTGTACAAAACCGAGGAATGTCTTACGATAATATTTTTCAAACGATCCATAATAGCTTTTGTCATTTCTGAAGAACTACCGTATCGGATTGCTAAGTTTTCAAATTCAGATACATCTTTAGCAAGTATTCGATATACTGCAGCAGTATGTGAGAAGAGGAATAGAAGTGTCGCATCGTAGCTGCATACCACTGCACATGCTGTCAGTTCTTGACATGCTAATATAACCTTGCAGAACTCATTGTTAGGGCTGGCAGTAAGAGGTTCCAAGCCTGTGAAAACGAAATTTATTTAATACCAATGTATTTGCACAATATAACAATCGAATATTTTTATAGTAAATCATACTATTCCATACAATTTTTTGGTAGATTTAGGAGACTATGCCAATGTGACTTGAACCCCGATAACATAATCGTAAAAAAAGTAGTATAGGCAAAAATATACGTACCGACGCAAGAGGCCACGGCAAAAGATTCTATATTGAAAATTCTTGATGGTATATAAATACATATATCGTTGACAAAGTGAAAGACGTGGCACGCTACAACTATTATTTTAATGTTTTTCAATAATTTAGTATAATCTTCTATGAATCTTCCGGAATTTATTATAAACTCATCATTTTTTATAGCCAGTTCCAATATACAGTTAAGATCGGTTCTGAAAATTTTATGTCAGTTGAAATTACGTTGATATATTGTTATCTTCATCGCTATAAGCCAAAAGTATTAAATACGTGTTTAGCATTTCTCGTTTTATGGTAAAACAAAGTTATCAAATAGTTATATTATAAAGTTATATATAATAATAATATAATATATATATATATATAAGCTGACTTACGTTATATGTATCAACAACATTGAGAATATACTCTTTGTTTATTAACTGCTATAATAAAATTAGGTACCGTTTGCATTGTCTCCACCAAGTAGCATTAAAGATAACAACGAAAATGGATAAGTTGAAGAAACTGTTAGCTGAATCTATAAAGTCACGTGCATAGTAAATTTGGTAAACGACAATTCCTACGATACACACGTAGAATAGCAAAATATTATGTATTGCCCAGAAAAACACTGAAAAATATAAAATTATTACTTAATTTGCTCCTCGGTTTCTCGGAAATGGCTCTGTCAATTTGGATAAAATTACATATTTATATAAAGTTTAACATCCACATTTGTTTAGATAAGTGTTGTTTTGCTTTGCAAGACACTGGGCGAAGCGCGGTCATCCAGAGGTCACTAAGTAAAGCAATAGTGTCAATAAAAAAATACAAATTTCAGTTTCACATGTTATTTTTAATTTCAATAATATTCCAGTCTTCCACTAGGTTTAGCGTGTTATCATCTTGGGCCACATCGTCACTTAACTACAGATGAGATTATGGCCACTACGCTAAACCTATAACAATAAAAAAATATAATGTACGAAATACTCGCGTAGCTCAGCTAGTATTAACCATATAATATATTTATTTACTTATATGATACTGTATACACAATTAGTGGAGAACAGTAATTACGATCCAATGTGACTATTGCCTATTGATAAACGGAAAGAATTTGAATTATGAACATCAAGGAGATGAAAAAGACTAACAATAAATTTGAGATAACTGTAATGGTTACAGCCATATACGGTTTGGCGCGTAGATACTGTTAAGGCTAACCAAGATTACAGCTAAATTCGAAGCAAGACGATGTGAAACCAATAACCTACCATTAAATTTTATGCTCAGTAAAGGAAAACCACCGATCGTCGGCAGGAAATTTAATAACCACAATATGTTTATGCATGAATTTCTTTGGAAACGATCTTTGAAATTTATGATTGTATTTAAAATATCAACCATGATTTTTACACCAAAATACACTTACACCAGGTTATAAGGATTGAAGGAACAATGGAATATATGCTACGCCAATTGCATTGCAAGGTGTCATAAAATGATAATTTAAATAAATAATGACATAATTTTACTAGTCACTAACTATGTCTCCCTTAATAGAATGCAAAATGCTACCTAAAAGTGTCAATTATTTTGTAGTCTGTTAACCAGCGCTATGACAGTGGTCAGTAAAGGGACACGTTCACATGATACTTTGTATCTAGATAACCAAATATAAAATGTACCTATGTAATTTGGAAATACATATTTATAATATTCTAACTGGGCCGGCAGACGTGGTCCTGCTCTATCCGAAAGTTAATGGCTCAATCACAACGCCATCTATCGGATTATGAAATACCTATGAACCATCGCCTCGATAAAACATATTATGTATATTTTGTGAATTCAAGTTCAATCTGTCAAATCGTTCAAAAATCACACGATTACTAACAAACGCACACTAGTTTTTTATAATCTGTACCTTTTATGAGAGATAACAATATATCTTTTTCAAGGCCTTTTTCTATAACTGGTACCTTTACTTAATAATGTACGAAAATATGAGTGTGTGTTAATATGAGTATTTTATATTGTTAATAAATACCACTATATTCTAAAATCACTTATTAGTTTTATGTATAATAATATCTGCTACAAACCTATAAAGTCAAATAATTTTAACTTCAAACGCGCGTAAAGGTTATATGCAATTATTGTTTTATGTTCTTTTCACGCGAAAACTACTAACCCGATTTACATAGTTTTACCTTTAATTTATAGATATGTAATCTCGCCAGGTTATATGATATGTTTGTTACATAAAGTAACATACGAAATAAGTAGTGACGATAATGGTGAATCAAACTGCAAAACTTACCCTGAGTAAGCCTTAAGATATTTACCTCAAATTTATGTTCTATATAATTTTAGATCTCAAAAATAACTACAAAAAAGTTATCGATAGCATATGTCTACCTTCTAAGGATCACGCGTGCGCTTAACCGACACCATTCTGTAGTCCACGCGAGCGGAGCCGCGGACACAGCTAGTTATTAATAAAATGATTATTAGTATTCGTATTTAATTATATAAAATAGAAAAAAATATATATAAATTATACTAAACGTTATTTCCATCAGAAAAACGCGTTTACCCTCCGGAATAAATGCGATTCATAACATTAACAACTAATTAGAAACATTAAAAAATTATGTTGAAATTACTTCGTAGATGATAAATATATAACAACTAAGGTGGCAAACAAGCACACAACTTACTTGATGGTAAGCGGCTAAAGTTGCCTATGAAATCTTGTAATACCATAGGTATCAACTAGCACGTTGCTGACCATGAACTCCACTACCCCAAGGAGCTCTGAAAACCCTACTTACGCTGGAACACAACACAAGTTTATTTGGCTGCGATCTTCTGTAGGGTGAAGGTATTCCACCAGTCGGGCTGTCCCAGTTAGAGTGAAATTTCCAAAGAAATTATTTTATTAACAATTTAATATACCAATTTTTATTTCTTTGGTAAATTACACCAAATAATATAATTTGGTTATTATTATTGATATTCAATGAGTTCATGTCAATTAATTTCTTTTTTTTTCTTATTCAAATTTCAAATATGTAAATTGTTTTCATTTTTCGTACACGAAAATATAAGCAAATAAAACTTTTAGCTGTATTATTTCACTGTCTACTCCCATAATAGGAAAGCATGTCTTGTAAATATCAGCCTACAGGTGCCATTGTTCCCACAAATCAACACCTTTTGTATTAAATTAAGTAATTATCAGTTGTTAGGTCTAGTAACAAAAAGCGTTTCTATTTATAGAGACGTAATAAAACAAATGTCGAACTTGTTAAGAAAGCTCATAGAAAAATGCCAGTGCCAATAGGATTTCACATGTGTAAAGTACTTGAGTTAAATATAACAGTCAGTACTTATCAACTAATATTAAAATTGCTGATTAAATATAGAAGCGTACAACAAGTGTGGAATGGTCTGAGGAACTGATCTGTTGGCTGGCTGCTCATTTCCACACTAAGATCTAACCGAATTGCGACAACAAGGTTCTCTAGAACCTTCTTGTCACATACGCTGAGGTTGTGTGTATAAGACTATCCAACACGGTTTTCAACTGAAATACGGTCTCCAAGCACGACAGTATCACTGTAATGGCCCCGGTGTTGCAGCTGTCCATAGGCGACGTTAACCATTTGAACAGGTGAACACGTGCAGACCTGTCTGTCCTATTTGCTGTCCTTTGGCATAAAAAATAATAATTACGGGTTATGGAAAAATAACACTTTTTTATTTAAGCAATTCGCATATTACATATTTAAGGTGTAGGTGTATAAGCAGTTACATCCCTACTACATTGTAATAGTCGATTCTTTCTCCATCAGACGTCATAGAACAGCTCCTTCAACTTAGTACTGTATCTAGTTTAAAACGTTATATAAAACCTATTAATTAAACTTAGTTAAGTATTTCTTAAATAGATTTATTATTAAATGCTTTCTTCGATCTGACTATACTGTTAGCCTTAAGGACCTTGAATTCCAGAAGGCTTCCTTCCACATGGCTCCCGTCGCTTGGATAGCCGCTAATCTTTGTACTATAGCTAAATGGGCTCTATAGTCGATTGGTTTCAGTGACTGGTTCGACACCAGAGCACACAGGCGTATGTTATTATAGGCCTGTTATTATAGGCGGTGTAGAGCCACATGATCAGCTTAGGGTTTAAGCCCCAGCGCTTACCTGCCAGTCGTTCATTACTATCTTTTCTTTCTGATTTGAATCATCAATCTGTCTGATCCAGATCAATTTTTGGTCAAAGATAACTTCCAAATACTCGACCTCCGAAGAAAATGAAATTGTCTTGGCATTTAGTGAGGTTTTTACTAATTTTTCGAGACGCCTTTTCCTTTTTTATCTGCATTAACCCTTAACTCATTATCGTTGCACCATTTGTGAATGGCACATAATACCTTCTGCATAAGGTACGAAATAGTACTTTGACAGAAACCTCGGATAACTATCACCAGGTCATCGGCATAGCCCTAGGTATCTATCCTCAGTTCCTCAATTTTACGCAGGAGCTGGTCTACCGTCAGGGTCCAGAGTAAGCGCGATAAAACACTGACTTGTGGGCAACCTCTTGTGGTAACCACTTCGTGATTAGTGCCAGGTAATGACAATTTAACTGTACGAATTGAGTTGATCCCGAATCAGAGATTTAATTGGTGTTTTATCGTAAGCACCTTCGATGTCTAGAAATGCACACAGTGCAATATACTTGTCCTCCAATGCCTTCTCCACTTTGTCTACAAGGCAGAGCAGGGCAGTTCGGTAGATTTTCCTCTGCTACAGACATGTTTATTAGAGCTTATGAGGTTCTTGGTTAAAAAGTCCTCCCTAATATTTTTATCAATTATCTTCTCCATGGTTTTAAGAAGAAATGATACAACATTCTTATTAGCCTTATTATTTCTCAATTAGCCTTATAAGGGTAATTGGTCTGAACGACTTCGGTAGTGCATAGTCCTTCTTGACGGGCTTGCGGGTGCGAGCACGCTTGGATTTTGAGTACAATGGTGTAGTACGATTTGTTAGATGTTATCGGGATCGGTAATTAAACATATGAATAGTTCAGGGGTATTATGGAACTCCGTAACCGAAACTATCAGATATCCGCAACCGTAACCGTATTCCAAAAAAATGTTTCGTATATTTTCGAATAGGGACGGGGAGTAGCATGAGACACTGTAGAATACAAAAAATACTTTATATTGAAATGATAATTTATTTTAAATAAATTCAAATAAAAACTACTTTTTTCCTAAATTTATTTCTTTGAAAAATCTAATATCCATAACTAAAATTATGCTAAACTATGAATATCTAAAATTATTTCATGTCCGTATCCATAATTGAAACCATTTAAAAACTCTTTACCATCTCTATCATCCATAACCAGATCCGAAAACCTTGGAATAAATATACTGACTGGTGTGACCTCTAGTAGTACACTTTAGAACTATTTGTTGTTTAAGTTCTATATGCTCTATGTAGTTCTAATCTAAATTAAAATAGATGGCGGCACTGTATTACCGATAATTCGAGGGAAATAGATGGCGCTTTTTATAGTGATTACGTGTACAAAAATAACATTTTAAAACACTTCGTATACCAAATATCCATCACATGACCGAAAGGTCATGTGGTTTTTACAACAATATTGGTATAGGTTTAGGTGACTATTCATTTACCTTATAATATTGCGTTCAGAGAGTTCAGGCAAATTAAGTAGGAGTTAATTGATTCGATTCGTACATATATGCTGTGTTTTCTGCAACGTTAACCAACTTTCACCTTGTGTTTATTATGATTACCTGTAGATCGTTTGCTATTTTTATAAGCATAGAGCCAATAACAATTTAAATAACATGAACAAATAAAAGGCTTATTATATCTACAGTTTGTTTTCAAGAATCCGTCAATTGTATTTCTTTTGCTTCTCCATTAAACTCTATTATTTTATATTTTATTATTCCCATATTCATAACAACCTAATATTCTAAAAATATTGTTTACCTACATCTACAAAATACGCTGTTAGATTAGGTAAAATATTACAAATTCACAATAACAATTTTAAAATATAAAACTAAAGTACTTAAGTCGAAGTAGGTACGTATTTTATAGACAACGACAATGTATCATTAGTCATTAACTAAATACTCGGCTATTGTAATGCAAGTGAATTCAAGGCAACTATTTTCTATAAAATTGTATAAGCAATATTCTGTATTCAGTTACAACTCATAGCCGGAACAAAATTACGAAAATCTACCTTAAGAAATATATCGACGTCAGAAATCTCGTTCATTAAACATTGGTGTATCTAGGCTTATTTTACAGGGGGTCCTGGCCGCTTAAAAGCTATGACTCGGCTGACGAATTCCGAACCTAGCGTACAGATTAGTAAACCAGATTTGTACACCAAACAATTAAGTCCAAGGAATTTGGGGAAGGTATTTTAGGAAATTTGAAATTATAAAAACAGTATTACCTATTATCGATTTAAAAAGTTAAAAATCTGACACCAAGCACCAATAGGTGTGTTCTGGCAGCTGCACTTGAGATTCGGTCTTCCACTAGGCTTAGCGTGTTATCATCTAGAGCCACATCATCATTTAAGATCAGGTGAGATTGTAGCGACAACGCTAAACCTATAACGGTAAAAAAGTAAAACGGACAAGATGGATGACTTTGTTTCATACTTTGTTGTTGTGATTAAGCTACTTTTACCTGGTTTTAATGACGTTTGTGTATGGTATTGGGAAAATACAACCATAACAGTCACGTTATATGCGTAAATAATATTTCATCATCCATACTGCAATACATATTTAACTTAAAAATATAGGAATTGAACGTTTTTTTCTTTTTTAAGTACTTCAAGGTAGGTAAGTTATTTTATCGTATCCTTTTCATTGTACTAACAAATAGTAGAGATCACCATTTAGCCTAAAAACATCCACTGCTGGACATAGGCCACCCCCAAAGATCGCCACAACGACCGATTCTGTGCTGCCCACATCGAGCAGTTTCCCGTAACCAGTACCAACTTCTGTCGAGTCTGCACACGCTCGTCTCACGATACGGGACCGCCACGCGAAAACTCTTTGGCCCCATAGGCCACCCGTTCTACGAGCTACATTCCTCGACTACTGCTACTTAAGTCTAGCTATTATTAGGGCCTATGAGGTTCATAGTTAGCGACCGCGTCTTAGCATCATATGTAATAACTGACAATACACACTGGTTAACTTGACTTGGTGCATTAACTTGGACAAGAAGTGTGTGGTTATGGATGAAATTGTGGAGATATTATACCCACATAAAGTTAAAATAAAACTTTATTATAAACTTTACCTAATCGTGGCATATTTAAATTAAACATTAATGGAGTGTTACAGAATTTCTTTGAAATTTAAAAATGTCCTGAGGTGAAATTTGGTTATTTACCTATATGGTAATACGTCTGACTACACTTGACTAGCAGTCAAATGTAGCTACATCTATAAATATATTATATTATAAATAATATAATATATAAATGTAGCTGTCTCTGAGGCAGAATTGAAACACTAAATTAATGCACAAATATATTTTCAAAGCAACAATTGACATCAATTCTATGACTTGGAACAACATATATTCAGAACAGCTCATAACTCGTAATTTACCACAAAAAACGGACATTCTATTTTTTTTTCTAACATTTTCATAATCGTACAAGAATACTATAAGTTACAAACGTATAACTTGCTTTTGATAAATTATCGTTAACTTTACATAAAGATACTTAAATAACGAAGTTCTTAACAATATGAATCTCATCCTAAAATCTAGACTGTTGTACTTAAATTTATATAAATATTGTTATCAGGAACAGCTTACACAAGCTATATCTTTCAAACTTCACAGTTCTAGGAATGTCATTAAATAATTAAAGCTCAAGTAATACTATATGCCGAGAAGCCTCGGCTGGGCTCGTGTCAGCTGTGTTCTCCGCTAACACTACGTACTCTTCTTATCAACTCTTCCACTTTCCTATACGGACTCTGACATCTCTCTTGGTTTGATTCTATTAAGTAAGGTTCAGCTTCGACGTCTCGCGAGTCGGGCGTATAGCAACTACTGGAGATTTCTATTTTATTTAAAAACGGTTCTTCATCGGGTACAATAGCTGTCGTGGCTCCTACGGCCCCATTTTCTTCAACTATACAACTTTCGTTTACCCTCTCATGCAACCAGACTGGTGAGTGTACATAAATCTTCGGTCGCTCCCTCAGAGCATTACATCTCTCTAACGCTGGTCTGCGTATAGACATAGGTGGCATATAAGCTGTAGGTATTGGAACTCCTCGGCCTATCATAGAGCATAGTAACCCTTTCATTGCAGCTCGAAAATCTTTTAAATGATATGCGTACAATAAAGGATTTATCGCTGAATTCAAATGAGAGAATATGATACAAAAGTACGTCAGAGGATTTGGAATATCTAGCGCCGGCATGAAGGCTTTTGCAGCGTTGACAGTATAGAGCGGCATCCAACACAAAATAAAAAAGAAAACGATGATAGCGAGATTTTGCGTAGCTTTAACCTCCCGCTTTTGAGCAGCACCGAGTACTCGTAACATTGTGCCACCTCCTGAGATCCGACCTCGGCTACCACCGACCGTCATTACCTCGCTCAGCTGAAAAGAAACATTCGCACTTTAAATTGGCAATCAAAATATTATAATACGTACATAAATAAAGATAGAGGTCTATTTTTAAGAATGATCATTTCATAAACTAATTGAAAATTGGACAAGTTTCTACCAATAAATACAAAATCTTTAGTAACCCAAGTGTGCAGGAGATCTAGAGAACGTTATAGAAAATAATTATACCACAAAAGTAAAAAACATTGTGTATGCAATAAACCCCAATGAAAGCTGCTATAAAACATTCATTGTTCTTAATCTATACATATTATAAAACTCAACGTCTCTCTGTCTGTCTGTCCGTTTATGTTCTTTTCACGCGAAAACCACTTAAGTACCCGATTTACATGGTTTTTCCTTTAATTCATAGCTATGTTATCTGGCCAGGTTATAAAAATATTTTGTAAGATAATTTAACATACGAAATAAGCAGTGACTATAACAGTGAATCATTTCAAAAAAAAACACGCATTTGGGGCGCTTAAATGGCTTACGCTGAGTATGGCTTACAAGATATGTCAAAAATGGCTTATAAGAGATATGTCAAATTAACGTTCTGCATAATTGTAGATGTTAAAAAGACCTACAAAATAGCCAGAAATAGCATATGTCTATCTTCTAAGGATTATCCAAAATAAGCATTTTTGTCTTCCGCCTTTTGAGCGAGGGCAGCACGGCTTGCGCATGCGCTCAACCGACGGTCCACGCGAGCGAAGCCGCGTGCACAGCTAGTAATTAATAAATGCTCATACCTTGTATCATAAAAGAAAGCTGCATTCAAAAAGAAGTCAAATCTGACAAACTATCAATGCGTACCACTGAGTTCTCCATTTAGACTTGAGCAACGTATTTCATTAATAAACTATTTAATTCTCAAACTGTTAAATTGTACTAAAGCAAAAATAGTTCAACTGTACTCAGACGAAACGTAAACTATTTATAAAGAGTTGTACGGCCTTCGGCGGAGTTAAACAGCGTAAAATTTAAGTCGTATTCGTATTTTCTTCGTATTGTATTCGTATTTATTGAAAATTAAAAACTTGTCTGTCTGTCTATTTGTACTTACGCTTTTAAGTTAAAAACGGCTTGAACGATTCCTATTTCCTATGATTTTTTTAGTTTTAGAAAAAATTAAATAGACATTAAAAAAATTCATTAATTCTCAACCGATCTGATGAAATGTTGTACACGAGAACTATATGTTATTTCACGTATGATAGGATGTAACAATCACGAATAATACTTTTAGTTATCGTAAAATAAAACTTTAAAAAAATCTTATTTTTATTCATCCTCAATCAATTTTCATAAAATTTTGTAAACGGGAAGTCATTCCAGAATCGATAGACTATAATAATTTTCATTATAATATGAGTAAAAATAAAATTACGAGACGAAACGAATACCACGTAACAAACGCGTCCAAAGCCACAGAACACAGCTAGTACATTAGTACAGCTTTGCAATATTCTAGAATACCTGTGAATGTGCGCTTGAATTCTTCTTCTCAGATTCGATATGTACTACTGTGTTTTGTGAAGTGTGATACTGTTAGCCTTAAGGGCCTTCAAGCCTGAAGGCTTTTAAAGCTTCACCAGGCTTGAGGACGAGCGCTGAAGGCACTCAGCCACGTAAGCGTGGCAACAAGCGCAAGGGTGCAAAAGTGGCTAAAAAAATAAAAAAAGTCCCTTACAGAACCTATGTACCTGAACGATGTGCATGTGTGAAGTGCTGTGTAATGATTGTATGTTGATAGTTAGTGAACGCGGTGTAACAGTATCGCACGAGTGGCTGTAGCTCAAGGGCTTTATGCCGGAGGAACGAACCTAGGCTTGAGATGCCGAAGGAGATGGTGGTCTTGGCGGGTATGCGTGAGCGAAGTTAACTACCCGTCCCCTACGGAGGGAACGGTGGTTTCAAGAGCGTGGGCGCGAACACGCTTTGTTTTTGAGATTGATGGAGTAGTACGCTTAAGTGCCTCGATATCGTCATCGAGATCGGTAAAACTGTTCCGCGGTCAGCGTTTTATTTTCGGTGCGTCCGGGACTTGGGTGTATTTTGCGGCGGCTAGTGGTAGCCCGGATAGCACTAGTTCGGATGATACGGCGTTGTTTTTTTTTTCGAACTGACTATACCGTTAGCCTTAGGGGCCCTGGAGCCTTTACGGCTTTTACAGCTTTACCGGGCTTGGGGCTGTGACGAAATAGGTTTTCGCGAGGGATTTAACGTATGACTTGATCGAAGGAAGTTCCATATATCTATGGAGGTCTTCGTTCCGACCGAACCATGGGGCATCGACTAACTTGCGTAAGACAGATTCTTACATGTAATTTTTACATGTGCTAAAAGTTCGATTTAGACAAATGTGCGAATGCGGCGCAACTATACGTTAGGATCGGACGCTTGGATAGGATCGATTAACTCCCACGCTCCCAAAAACTATTCCTTTTTTTTTAAACATTATGTAATATTGTTCGATTTTACCATATAACTGATTTCAGTGTTCGTTTTTTGGTACTTTCTACTGAGTTAAAATTACCACCATTCATAACGTCAAGAAAATTTCCTTTTTATTATAACATTGTAGCTATTTCAATTATTATTAGTAATCTAATTAAATTATTTTTCTGGATTCAAAAACCTATCAATATCAAAAAGAATCAATTAAGTGATGAATTTGGCTATTATTTGCATTTAAAAACTATAGCATACTCTATAGAGGTCGGGCTAACATCTAATAATAACCTAGGCAGATTTCGTTCATTTGTTTTTTTTTTACGAGATTCGCATTCAGTTGCAAAGAGGCGGATATTAATACTGCATATTTTTAATCTTTCAAGTTCATTTAAAGGAATATAGTCTAGTCAAAAAGTTTAAAATGTTTTTTTTGTTCATCTATCTTTAGTAAAGTCAGTGGAATTTTGAGCGCAGAATGAACTGTTCGACATATTTATTGTCTTTGTATTTGTTACACAAATGAAGTGGGTTCTATGGAAAACATGTTGGAAGATGATGATAAATAGTTATCAAATTTGATGCACATAAAACGTCATTTTTTGTTGTTATAAGTAAAACATTTGATATCAGAACTGTCAAATTGTACGTTACATACATATTCATTTATTATGGAAACATTTCACAGCAAAACTGAACGTCACATTTTTTTAACTGAAAACTTTCATACAAAAATACCATCCAAACTTCAATTTTTTCGGTGGAGTTTTCGAAAAAAAATTATTTCATACCAACTTTGTTATGAGAATTACGAACATAACAAAAAAGATCTTCCATATCCGTCAAATCAACAAGTGTTGCGCCTTCAAACATGCGGCAAATGATTTTTGTTCATATAGACTAATAGATTAATTTCGTAATTACATAAACTCCCTGCACACAAAAATTAACTTTACGGAATACCTATAGATAATGAAGTTTTTTTCAATTTGTAAAATTATTATTATTAATTCATATAGCTTATTAAAGTGAAACTTTTGTTCTATCGCCCCAAAATTTTCGTTCATCTATCGCATGTCGCATTACATTGTCGCAAATAAAATTGAATTTTATGCCGTGCAGTCAAGGATTATAATCGTAAATTCGGAACATTGTATATGTTAATGTGTGTTATTAAAGAATGTATGTCACATGTCTTCAATAATTTGTATTTTTGGCCCGAAAAAAAGTTACATTGCATCGTGGTTTCATAAAACCACACAATAATTTTCCATTCGTGATACATGTCCTTGTAGTAGATGTCTAAAAAGAAATTTGTGCAAGAATTACATGTACAGACAGAACTACATAATTATTAATATAGATACAGCTTGCTTAATGTCACGAAAAACACAGTCAAATGGAAAGGAAGGGTAATAGTGGTACTTCTTGCAAACACACTTTCGGTTTTTTTTTTTGGTGCAAGAACACAAGCCAAATTTAATTCCTACGGTACCATCACAAAGCCTTTTTCTGTCGTAATACAAAAATACTTCAGTACTCCAGACTGAATTAAACTTATTCCTAAAAAAATCTTTCTATTACTGACTGTCCTTGTATATGATATGATAGATATGAATTAAAATACATCTTTATAACTGTTTGCTATTTCACTTACCTACATTTAAAATAAAAACAAATAAACGCAGCTCAAATAATAATAAATTTCTTTGAAAAACGCAAGCCGCACCACCATTAATTCGTATCAGACAACGAAACATGTTCAGACACTCAGATTTTAAATCGTGTGGCAAAAATAAACCAAGGCAGGCGCTATAAGACACGCATCAGCTATTCGCATCATTTAATATACCGGGTGAATATTGTACGCGGATTTTTTTTTATTGTATCAAGGAAAAGTGAATGCTCACTGCTGATGGTAAGCACAGTACAATCCAAAAAGAATAGCAACCACCGAGAGATCGGACATCCATCGCTGTTTGTCGCTACCATACTGGCCTGCAAGCCTCTGTATATACACTGACTTATCCCGAACCGCAACAAACCAAAAGTGAGGCAATGTGACTAGTTAATCACAAACGTGGTGGTCGTAATTTATTCGAGTACAGATCCCTACCATTGCTTGATTATTAGATTACTGGGTAGCTATCTTGCCATAATCAGGAAAACATAAAACTATAAATAATTGCCTAGACGATGGTTTAGAAATTAAGGAAGTGAAATCAATTATTTACCTGCTTGACAACGACGCGATAAATATGCGCGTAGAAAGCGGCAAGCAGAACACTCGGTGTGACAATCGTCGCAAAATATAGAAACAGTAAATAGTTGTAGCTCATGACGTCAACAAAATAGCAACCGGTTGTTGTAGCGACGTCCACGTCCGCGTGCCACCCGAACAGCGGGAGAAGTCCCACGCCGGCACCTGCTACCCAGCATACGGAGATTATTCCTGGAAAAATAAAATGTAAAGTTTCAACATAGATACTCCAGTCATAAATCTTACAAATCTAGAAACATTATTTTGAAGTTTAAGAATATGTCATCTGTTTTGGGGTATATAGAAATTTATTCGTGGCTACTATTGTATGCATTTCGCACAGACGAACTTACGACCAACAAAATGCTTAAGCGTACTTTTATTCTTACGTGTAAATACGCACATATAGTTTAATTTGTACTAGCTAACTGTGCCCGCGGTGCGGGTTGCTTGGGGCACGAGGGAATCGTGCTGCCTCTACTTCCACCTACGACGATCGCCCGCCAGTTATTTTAAAGACAAAAATTATTATCATTGTTGGTTCTTAGAAGATAGACATATGCTATCGCTGACTTTTTTGTAGTACATTAATTTGATACTCTTATGATTTTACTTAGCGTAAGCATACGCCACAAAAGCGATTTAACTTTTCCAATTTATTCGCCATTATCGGCACGCTTATTTCGTACGTTACTTTAGGTAACAAAATATGATATTATGATGAATATGGCCAGATAATATAGCTATAGCGTGAAAAGAGCTTAAAAAGAGAGAGTAACAGAGAAACGTTGAGTTTTATATATGTCTCCAAAATTTTGAATAACTTTTTTATTTATTCTTACAATGCAATTAATGAAAGATAATAATGCATGAGAAACAATTCAGTAATTACGCGAAAAATTACTTAACGAACGCACGCTGCTTCTTTCCACGTAGCCGAGGCCTTTCCACACTACATTTACATAAACACGGTTAACACTCGGAAGAGCCTCGTAAAATAAACATAATTTTAATTCAATTCACTTGTACTTATCGGGCTTTGTTTACTTAAACAATCGAATGTTTTACACCAACACGTCGTCGTGTTTCATACACGACGCAACTAAACCGTTCCTATTTCGAGCAACGGATACAGTATATGTAATCAAAACAGATTTCCTTAAGAAATAATTACTCATCATTATCATTATCATCTTCAGCCCTCAATCGCCCACAGCTAAACATAGGTATCTCTTCTTGTACGTCACTCTTCCCGATCCTGAGCTAATCTCATCCATGTTTTAACCGCGATTTTTACAATATCGTCCACCCAACGAGCCAGTTTCCAGGGCGTCCGACTATTCTTTTACCCAGACGTGCCCCCACCAATCCGTCAACGCTTAAGTCCATCTGCCGTCACTGTGTCTGGCAACATGTCCTGCCCAACTCCAATTTAGTTTTGTGATTATCTCTTCAACGTCGCGAACCTTAGTGCGACGTCGGATCTCAATATTGTTGACTAGTTCTTGTAATTTGATACCGAGCATAGCGCGCTCCATGGCTCTCTGTGACGCTTGTATTTTATGCGCAGCCTCAACTGTTAGCGTCCGTGTCTCGACACCTTATGTCACGGTGGGCAGGACGCACTGATTGTACAGATGGGTTTTCAAGCATTATGGAACGTCAACGAATTTCAATATATCGCCTAACTTATTAAATGCCGCCCACCCCAACTGGATTCTTCAGGAGATCTCCTTCTTCTGAAGTTTATTTTCAAAAGATAAAATATGACCAAGATAAACGTACCAATTGCCAACCGTTTTGCTTGACAACGAGCCTCCAGAAACACGTTCCATAACCTTTGTCTTGGATAAATTCATCCTGAGACCTATTCGAAGAGAAGCATGGTATAAATCTTCAATCAGGCTTTGCAGATCCTCCAGTGTCTCGGAATATAGTACGAAAACTGAGAAATCGTAAGTGCTACAAAAATACACCATTTATATTAATTCCGGTCTTGTCCCAAGTGAGCGTCTTTATGACGTCAGTTAAGACCGTCGTAAAAAGTTTAGGTGATATGGTGTTTCCTTGTCGCACTTCCCTCTTGATTGATATGAGGTCACTTATGCGGGGTCACCGCATGAATATGGTCGATAGTCGAGAATCCGCTCCAAAAACCGGCCTGCTCAAACGGTTAGCATTCGTCAAGGATGCAAGTGAGACGATTTCATATAATTTTGGCAAAAAGCTTGTACATATGCGATAAGAGGATTGTAGGGCGATAATTGGAGAGTTTGGCTTCGTCTCTTTTTTTATGTAGGATGGTGACGATGGCATTTTTCCATTGTTCTGGGGTACAAATGCCTTGCAAAACGAGGTCGAAAAGCAGATTTCATTAAGATGATTCCAGCTTTGCAGATTGTGATGCATACAATTTGGTGTAATAGTCTTCGACAATTTGTACAATTTCATCGTTTTTTATCGTTATAGGTTTAGTGTAGTGGCCACAATCTCATCTGATGTTAAGTGACGATTTGGCCCAAGATGATAACACGCTAAACCTAGTGGAAGACTGGCTCTCAAGTGCAGCTGCCGGAACACACCTATTGGTGCTTGGCGACAGATTTTCAACTTGAGGGAGGTAGCTAGCCAGGCGGGCATTAGAAAATGCCCTACCACCATGCTATGGTTTCCTCACGATGTTTTCCTTCACCAAAAGCTCAGGCTCATTGCAGGGATTCGAACTTACGTCAGTCGACGCGAAGTCGTACACGCTACCACTGAGCCATCATTGCTTTAAAAGAGCGTAGCATTGCGTAGAGGTTTCTTTGCTAGAAAGAAATTCACTAGGGTTTGACCACGCTTGTTGCGAAGACCCAGACCAAACTTTCCTACAGATTTATGTATTGCTAGCTGTGTGTATGGTAACTAGTTAATCAGGCGGCAATTAGAAATTTCCCTACCACTTAGCTACGGTTTCATCACGATTAGTCCACCGTAAGCTCAGGCTCATTATAGTGATTCGAACCTACGTTGAACGACATGGTATCCGAAAACATTACTACTGAGCTATCACCGCTTCAAAATCCATAATTTCCATGTAAATCCACAATGTTAGATATATTATGACTAATTGAATTGTCATAGAGGGAAAATAAAAAGATAATGCCCTGTATAATTAATAATTATTTGATGTTTTGTAATTAAAACAGACAACGCCCACAAAAATTTATTATCATCGACCAGTCATTCACAAATCACAATGTAGCTATAACAAAAACGTATCGAAAATAACGTAAGCCTAACAACATAATAATTATGATCATTGCGTCTGTATATATAGACGCGACCGTGTGACCCAAACATCGCAAATTTTATAGATAGCCTAAGTGCTTTATATTTCTATAAAACATTTTGTGTGTTTACAGAACATTCGAAAAGGCAGTTCTACTCTTGCAAAGCCAGCTCTTCTCAGAACTCTTGTACTGTCAACTCAACACTCGTGCGGTCTTCTCTACCAACAAGAGTCCTCTATAGATGGAAATACTTCTTTCTTGAATAAAGCCAGAGTTCTAGAAAAACCGTAAAATCTACCAATAAACATGTGCACGGCCGTTCGTCGTTAATTTCTTGATTAAAACCACCATAAATACCACGCAAAAAATTTTGGGTTCCACGCAAAAAATAAAAATAAAAACCCTTTTTAGTAGTCCATGCGGAGGGAGCCGCGCGGGCACAGAGAGTAAATTCATAAATTATTATACATAAATAGTTCAAATTTGCAGAGATACACTTTGGTTTATAATACGGAAAGGCAATAACTAGAAGATGCTAAATTAAATAATATAATAATGAAAATGAGATCCGTAAGTTGTAAACTCGTTATGGTTCAATGGTTAGATTAGACCATTAAAGTGTTTATACAAAGTTCTCTGAATCAATATTCCGTGTAAATTTTAAAATAAAGTAAATGAGTTTTTTCGCCATCAGTGACGTAAAGTATCTATCAATAAATTTGCAAAAAAAACTCGTCTAGAGAGAAGCTACCGATCTGTATACTTAATTTATTAAAACGGAAGAGATTTTTTTTGTTTGTTTATTTGTTTAAACACGGTAATCTCTGGAACTACCAAACAATAGCTATATTTATGATACATAGTATAGGCTATTAAGAATTAGGCTACACCTCTCAGCTAGCCTTGAATAATGATTTTTGTTAAGTAAGTCGGAAGAAATAGCGGGCCCTAACTGCTTTATCCGCGTGCGCAGGCGTAATGGTTAGTGATACGTAAATACAGTGTTCGACAAAAATATGATATGATACCATATGCCTTTCTCTTATACATAAACCACAACACGGTATTTTTTAATATTTTTTATTGAAAATTTAGTAGTGATTTAGGATCATTATTGTCAGGGTAGATAAACTTTGCCTTTTATAGCATGTTATAAAGACAAATAGTTGTAGAGATAATGTAAAATCAAAATAATTCAAGAGTCGACTCGGATCTATGACTATAGGTGTAGTGGCGCGAATGAGCCGTGTGAATAGGGACGCATAATCCTGGCCTCCCGATAAATATATACATAGCTATACTGTAGTATTATAAATTATCAATCAGCGATTTATATTAAATTATACGCTGAAACCGCGAGGCACAGCTATTTTATCAATGAGGATAAACATAAGATACAAAAAGCGAAGCCCAAATTCCTTAAACTGACCGTGCAAATAACACGACCATGAGATATCAAGTACGCAAAAACAAAACTGGTTAACGATTGTCTTTATGACTTAAGGAAAATTCAAAGTCCATACTACAATATTACATAGAATTAATGTTTGTATGTTTGTAGGAAGTAATCTCTCTAACTACTAAACTGATTCTAAAAATTATTTTACTAATAGGAATCCACATTATCCCTTAGCGATATAGGCTTTTTTATTCTTATTAAATTTGTATATTATTATTAACGCGTAAGAGATTTGTCTCAACTTGGGGCAGTCCGACCTTTTTTTTTCGATCTGAGTACTCTGTTAGCCGAATAGACCCTGAAGCCTCAGACGGCTTTTACAGCTTCACCGGGCTTGGAGTCGAAACTCCACCACCCTACAGAAGGTCATAGCTAATTATTTATATTGTATTTCTGCGGTGAATAAGGTTTCCAGACCTTCTTGGAGAAGGAGTGATCAAGGTCAGATACATTTGGTATTACAAGCGTCTGTATACCCTACGGTAGCCGCTTACCATCAAGCGGGTTGCATGCCTGTTTTCCATTTTATTTCTAAATAAAAGATATAAGGGTATCTATACATATTATAAAAACGTCTTTCTGTCCGTTTTTGTTCTTTTCACGCAAAAACCACTTATCAGATTTTTTTTGTCTATAGCTATGTTATTTGACCAGGTTATAGAATATAATTTGCAAGATAATGTAACATACAAAATAAGCAGTGAAGATAATGACGAATCAATGCGGGAAAAAAGACGCTCTTGGAGCGCTTAAATGGCTCACGCTGAGTAAACCCTAAGAGATATATCAAATCAATGTACCATATAATTTTAAATATTAAAAAGACTTACAAAAAAGTCAGTGATAGCATATGTCTATTTTCCAAGGATCACCCACAATAAGCATTTTTGTCTTTAAAATAACTAGCGGGCGATCGCCGAGCGTTAGCAGGGAGAGCACGATACGCGCGTGTGCTCAACCGACGGCATTCTGTAGTCTACGCGAACGGAGCCACGGGCACAGCTAGTAATGTATAGAAATATCAATTGGCAACGAACATGTATCGGAATGTGATGTTTAAATAAGTAATTATTTCTACCCATTGCTTTTACTGACTACCATAAGCAATGCTGGAGAAAACCGCAACGCTTGATAAACAAAAAATAACACATACATATTTCTGTTCAAATAATTCCGCGGCTCCGTCGGTATTGTGGTGACCCCCACTTCCAACCACGGCGATCGCCCGTCGGTTTTTTTAAATATAAAAATGATTATTATTTAATTGCGTGAAACCCTTAACTCTTTTTTTCTAAAATATAAGTAGCCTAAGTTACTACTTATAACATCAGCTATCTAGTAGTGAAAGTCTCGTAAAAATCGGTCCAACCCTTTCGGAGATTAGCCGGAACAAACATACGAGCAGATAGGCAAAAAATTCAAAAAATATTTTTATTTTATACGTACCGTTTATACTTGAATATGTATTTAGTAAAAAGCTGTTATTTTGACATTGCAGACAATTCAATTTTATTTATTTGTGTATAGATAACATCCATTATGCTTTACAACTTTTATCATGTATCTAAAATCCAGTGTCGCATTTAATATTTTTCTATTACGGAAATCTAAGTAAGAAAAGTAAGAATAATAGCGCACCTATTTTTGCCCTCAAATTAATAAAAAATCTATGTAAGCTAAGTAGTGCTAAATAGAATTTAGACCATAACGTAATCAACAAATTATAACGTAGTCATCTAATTGAGTTAGCCTAATTTTTTATATAAAATTTGTTTTATTTATTTGTTAATGAATTCATTCGATTCTACCTGGACGCAAAAGTGTCCGGATTTCGCCCGCTTCGAACACTTTTAACACCGTCCCGACGCTCTCTGGACAATTTTTAAACTAAGACAGATCTGTGGATACCCGGAGATAGCATTACTTACGTGTATATATTATTAGCGTTGAACGTGGAATTAAAAAAGAAATCAATTTATTTTTAACAAAATGTATGGAACAAACTAACTTCGAACATGGGAACGCGATCTCTAACTCAACGCTTAGCTCAAATAGTTGAAATGATTTAAACACAATATGGCATAACGGGTGGAGTACCTCCTCCCTACAGAAGATCGCAGCCAAATGAGCTAGTGTTATGTTCCTGCGGTGAATAGGGTTTCCAGAGTTCCTTAGGGTAGGGCGGTTCATGGTCCGCAACGCGCTAGTGATACTTACGGTATTACAAACGTATATTATGTCAAGAAAATGAACGATAATACCTATGATACTTTTTAAATCGATATAGAGTAAAAATACGGTCACGAACCGGCACCAGCTAGTTCTTATGCCACACAAGCCCCCAAGCCCGGTAAAGCTGTATAGTCAGTTCGAAAAAAAAAAAAAAAAAAAAAAAATTCTTATGTAATTAAATTTGTACTTGAACATACATTAGATTCGATAAAATTCCTCATTTACGATTGAGATTCCAATGAATCATTTGGTCTATCCAGAACAACATAATGTATTTTCCCGAATACTCATTCGAGCAATGACTCAACATACATATACGTCAGACTTTTTACATTATCATTATGGGTAGGTAGTAGGTAGTTCTATAAAGACTGTGGTTACCAGAAAACAATGCATTATTCTAAGAAGAAAGGATGATGTAATAAGATAATGGTTCAAGATATTAAATATTTTTCGTATTCTATAATAATTGGATGCTATTTGAATATAAAACTACTCAATTAGATAAATTTTAAACTTTATGTAAAATTTTATGTTGATACACAAAATTTGGGGAATAATATTAAAAATGTAACTCAGTATTAAATAAAAACTTATTTTAACACAAATGTTTGGCCTTCATAACTATTAACACAGTATTAAACATAAGAATCTACAAAAGGATATTACGTTTTTTTTTTTAATATTAACAATAGTACATTTCTTTTGTTTGCCACTGTCACAGTTTTATTTCGGTGTCTCTTAAACTATGGATTATTAATTTTTGGAGTATTTCAAATTTATCTAATCATCTTTAATTTATTGTGATATAGAATCTCATACACATATTACCTACATAGAAAATCTTGTGTGCGTCTGTTAGTGATCTTGTAACTTCTAAACGACTTGACCGATTGAGCTCATATACACTTAATAAATATATTTGCTTTATCGAGAAGATGGTTCATACTATTTTAGATGGCGTCCTGGTAAAATTATCTACCTGAGAGGCCATAACAACGTCTGCCGGGGATAGCCAATTTCATATACCTTTATTTATAAAATGGCTCATATAACGTATCATTAAAATGGAATAAAACACATTTAAATTTGTGAATGGTCTGTGTTTGTTTAGCTGTTCCTTTGTTTTAAATTTACACAAAGCGTTTCGCTGGAGACAAGTATGAAATGTTTAAGCCATTTCCCATATAGACTAGACATAATCGTACCGTACTAACCATATAGACATAGAATCGAAATTCGAATACATAATCGTATTTATATTTTTGATATCTAATTGTTGACTAGGTATATATACCTACAAACTTCACTATATCTACTGTGGCCGTGACCGATGCAAAGTTCACTATAGACCGGGTTATTTTTGTTTCAAAAATCACGTTACTATAGTCAGGAATAGGGCCATCTGGATCCTTTCCCGCTTGCGACCCTTGCTCAGTTCGGTAAGCAAAATGTCCTTAAGACATAAGCTCACACTGTACAAGATGTGCGTCCGTCCGATCTTGACATATAGCTGCGCCGCGTTCGCACATATGTCCAAACATAACTTTGCCCGCATGCAAAGAGTCCAAAATCGGTTTCTCCGTCGCCTGCTTGACCCTCCAGCCTTCGTTAGGAACATGGACCTGCACAGGGACATGAGGCTTCCCTCGATAGAAGCCTATGTGAAATATCTCACCAGGAGATACTTCGATAGCGCTTCGAATCATCCCAACCCGCTCGTAAAATCCACCGTGAACTACGTCCCAGACAACTCGATCCCCGTTGCCAAACGTTATAAACGCCGTCCGCGAAATCTCTTTGTCGATCCCGATGACGACATCGAGAACGCTAACAATTTCTACGCGTCCGCTCCCGCAACATATGCGTGCTCGCGCCCACGCCCGCGAAACCACCGTTCCCTCCGCAGGGGACGTACGGTTAACTTCGCTCCCGCACACCCGCCACGACCGCCCTCCTCTGCGGCAACTCAAGCCTAGGTCCGATCCATCGGCATGGAGCCCTTGAGCCAAGCAGCCGCTCGCGCGATACAAGTGACTCTACAATCACTAGCTTTCACAGCCATACATGACACTGCATTATACACACATGCACAACACACATAGGTACATAGGTTCTGTAAGGGACCTTTTTTTTTTCTTTTTTTGCCTAGTTAGATTAGACAAAAATTTTCAGACCACTAAATACACATACACATGTTCCTTCCCTCCTCCCAGGGGGCAGAAACATGTATATATGTATAGTTAGTTTAGATCGAATTACGGATAGGGAATTAGTCAGATCGCGACTTAATTGCATACGCGCAACAGTCCGAGCCGAGGTTCGGCCACTTTGGCACCCTCGGATGTTGTTGCTTAGCTTTCGTGGCTGAGTGCCCTAAGCGCTCGCCCCCAAGCCCGGTAAAGCTGTAAAAGCCGTAAAGGCTCCAGGGCCCCTAAGGCTAACAGTATAGTCAGTTCGAAAAAAAAAAAAAAAAAAAAGTTTCAAAAATAACTAGCTGGTTTCTAGCTTGTGTGGCGTTTAGAATTCACAATGAATTTAACAACGCAACAGATAAACTATTATAATGACCTTATAAGTTAATATTACAAAAGATGTCGTCACATACTCGTTACAAAAGTTATATTTTATATATTTCTGAAATTAGATAACTGATGTGACATAGAACATCTTTGTATCGTACGTGATCCAATGAGATTGTACTCATTTGTAGTAATTTTTCAGAGAAGGTAATAGGTATAGCAAGATATTTAGTAGAGAAATAAAATGTTTTCTTGCCACAATTAATAATATACATAAAAAACAGGAAAGCAAAAGAAAATACATTCAAAATCTATGTGACCACAAGACTTTGAGTCAGCGTATTGGTGTTGGAAAAGGAAGTCATCGAACAGCGCTGTTTTTCAGCTAGACCTCTTAATTTCCTGGTAATCATTACACTACTTAGTATTTATCCTTCTCGCTACAGTATACTTTTGTCCTTTTATATTATAAAATTAAATATATGCAGATACAAATCTGTCAGCAGTCTTTCGTAGATCGTCATCCCATCTGGCCGGAGGGCGTCCTACACTACGTTTGCCGAGTCGCGGTCTCCACTCAAGAACCCGTTTACCCCAGCGGTTGTCGGTTCTTCGCGAGATATGGCCGACCCACTGCCACTTCAGCTTGCTAATTCTTTGAGCTATAATTTCGGTTCTCTGTCGGATGTATTCGTTACGAATCCTATCCTTCAGAGAAACTCCGAGCATAGCTCTTTCCATAGCACGCTGAGCGACTTTGAACTGGTGGACCAGCCCTACCGTGAGTGTCCACGTCTCAGCTCCGTAGGTCATACTGGATGCGGCAAGCTAAAGACTACTCTAATCTCTAGACCACTAGGCGCGTAAATGCACATACAACTAGCTAACTCTGTAAACAATTACTTTGTATTTTGTGCACTCAACCTGATTAAGTAAGTCGATTCGTCATAACAAATCCGTGAATCACATAATTGTTGAAATTCTGTATTGGCTTCAGTGCTCATTACAATAGGTTTTTATATGGAATGTACATATTATTAACCCCTACTACATTAAATACGTTACAGTTTTGTTAAAGCTACGCTAACTATGACAACGACTAACACTAATTAAACATTTCCGTTATATAGGTTCGTCATACCCTTTCCTATGAAACAAAACATATTAAAAAAATATTTATTAAAAAAAATATTTAATTCCTAGACAATTAATACATTTTTGCGTTTAAGAATCACATGCGAATATGTGGAAGTAGAATCGATGAACGATAGTGACTGATTTATACTGAATATATAGAAAAAGTTTTCACAATAGCGAAAGTGAGAAATTTCCAAAAGCGCGTCACAAATGCATTACGAGTTTAATACATCTGAAGGAATCGATAGATTATTTTGTAATGACAGAGAAAAGTGGTGGTGCCTAAACTGAGAAGAACATGAAGTGATAGAAAGATGAACAGAAGTATTATTTGCAATATTTATTTTATTACTATTCTTTTATAACATATACCTACTTCCTTATTGAGGCTAATATATTATATATTTTTATAAATAATGATTGTCTCAATGCTCATAATTAAGATAAGGTAAGATAAAGTTATAAGGTAAGATCATAAATTTGGAAATTCTATTTAAAACGGTATTAGAATATTAGTAATATTGAAGTCCTTAGAATTCTTTTGTAAATAGTAAATAACCCACAAATATATATATATATATACATATACAAATATTTTTGTTATGATAACCGCTGCAGAAGTCTAATTGGGTCATATTGTTAATGACTACTAATAGCATAACAAACAACAATACGTGGGTGTTTGTTATTATGACAGATCAAAAAAATATCTTTAAGGAATTGGGTAGATGTATTAGAAAAAAAAAAGAATATCGTTTTTTTATGTATTTTAAAGCTTCAGCATAATTATGATAATAGTCAATTGGAAAAACTCTTAAGAATTTTTTTAATTAATAATAAACAATTGAAAATTGTAATATTTTAAAAACAAACGCGCCACGATTGAACTCCAGGTTTGTGACGTCATAATGTTAAAGGAATTTCATCGATTTAGAGTCAAAACACTTTATCAGCCGTGTGCTACAATAAGTAGAAAATAACATTATGACGTCACACGCGCTCGGGTTTGTTCGGGAGCTGTCGGCGTGTGTTCGGTAGTGAAATCAAAACATTTTTTATTTTGAAATAACTTTTAAAATATTGCGAAAAAAAATAGTTTTGTTATAAAACTTATATATGATCTTTCCATTTATCACACAAACCCAATTAAGATAACATACATACATTAAGAATACATTAAGATAAGTAAAAATTCATATACTTTTTTCATCGAGATAACTAATAGCTGTTCCGGCTGACGTTGTTCTGCCTATTCTGGTGCCAAATGACAATGGCTCTATCAGAACGCCACCAGATCCAGTTCAGAATTTGTGTTTTTTTGTTGATTTTGTGATTCTTTCAATGTATAGTTTGGATATAAATTATTTCAGTACAAAATTTATAATTTATCAATAACGACTAAAGCTCCATCTATCGGATCCTAACATAGTTAAGATTAATCGTCTCGATAAAACAAATATGTTATGTGAATATGTGCTCGATGAGTCAAGTCGTTCAGAAGTTATACGATCACTAACAGACGTACACAATATTTTTATATATAAAATATACAGTATGTATAATTACTAAAGTAAGACCACAATCTCACCAGATTTTAAGTGACGATGCGGTCGAAAATTAACACGCTAAATCTAAAAAACAAGACGGCTAAAATTCAGTTTGGATGGTCAGTCTTCTTCATTTTCTATTTCCCGACCTACTACCTTATTTTATTTGCATCACAATATTTTGCTTCGTCGAAAGCTCAAGCTCATTTAAAGTTCGAACCCACATCAATCCACGCGATATCCTATCCCGCTACCACCGTACAATTATAGTCGGTACACGATAATAAACAAAATATAATGTTTTGATTGACTGGCATTTCGCACTATTAGTCTAGTCAAAGAGTTAAAAAGGTTTTAATAATTGTTACTGCGAGTTAAAATACGTGCCATACCTCGTTGGAATCGTAATGAGATAAAGTTAAATGTGCCAAAACTTTAAATCCGCAATGAACAATTAAAAAAGTTATAAGCAATAAAATATTTTAATAAAAGGGAGTCTAGTTTTGTACAAATTACTCAAAAACTATTGGTGCTAAAGAAGCTAACACAATAGGTTCATAATGTGGAGGTAATTTCGAAAAAAAGTATTTCTACTTTTCATTTAACGTTGTCGCGGTGAAAGCTGTGCCACGATGCCGTAACGCAGCCTTTAAACCAGCCCCGCCGCTACTAATAAAAAGTGTTTTCTATTATTAAATACTAAAAATATGGTGTTATCTAGAAAATTAGCGGAAAAGAATATTCCGCTGAAAAAAAAAACGATTTTTTTCATAAAATTAATTTATTGCTAATGAACTAATCTAGAGTTATCTTTTACCTTACAAGTCGGATAATTGTTAAAAAACTTCTAGCATTATTTCGCTTCGTGGAGACCTTTTAGCAACTGTACTTAAGTACCTTGTCGACATTATTAATTGTTCTGATCTATTAGTTATGAATTACTTTAACAACACAAAAAGTAAAATATGAAAAAGTGGTTAAATTTTTTGATCGACTTTGGTGTTATTGCTGTTTAAAGATAAAAAAATACTATAAAATAATTAATTTATTTAATTTTTTCTTTTTTTGTGTTTTTCTTTTTTTTTAATATATAATTTAGTTGCAAGTTTAAAATACCTGTCGCTTATTGTGAAATATAATAAAAAAAATATTAAAAACCTGTATTTTTATCTTTTTAAAAAACGTGTTAATTGTATAATATAAAATTTATTCGTTACTATTCATATTTATGTTGTTCCTTAGAAAACATTTTGTTATAAAAAATGTTGAATTGTGTTATATATACTTTTAGCATTAAAATTAAAACTATTAGTGACTGACTATATGACTTCATGTAGAAATTTGTAATATACCAAACAATAAAAAACAGTTTACAAAGTATCACGTTTTTTATAGTAGATAACAAAAAGCTTTTAATAATTATTCGTAAATACTATTTAACAGATCTATTAGATATAATAACTTAAATTCTAATATCCTTTTAACCAATTATTGTTATTTAAGACTTCAGTATAACGTATTTCATTACTTGTATAATATTTATATTTAAAAATGTTTTAAAAAATAATTTAAAGTCTTCAATTTTCTTTACATCAAGAGATACTTTAAATTTTTCTTTTTTATTTCTTTCTTGTTCATAATCTTGATTATATTATCATATTGTATAATCTATACTAATAAATCTAAAATAGTTCTCTCTGTAGGTGCATTTAATTTTTTCTCATATTTTCCGACAGACACTCTATATAAAGGAAAATGATAACGAATACACCCTTAAAAGTAATTTTTTAGCCTGCCTGTCTGTTTGTATGTCCGGATTTATCTCCAAAACGGCTTGACCTAGTCATGTAAAATTTGTACACGGGAAGTATAAAGCCATTCCATGAATTGTTAGTAATACTTTTAGAAATCGTAAAACAAAGAATTCCAACAAAATTGTATCAACTCTCATCCGATTTTGATGAAATTTTGTACACGGGAAGTATGTTTAATGATTGTTATTTTGTAAGAATCGTCATGATACGTTTAGAAATCATAAAAAATATAAACTGATGAAAATATTACACGGGAAAAGTACATATGATTCCTCGAATGATATGCAATAAGATTAGTGAATAATATGAGCAAAAATAAAATTACAAGATGTAAATAATTACTGCGTAACAAACGCGTGTGGAGCCGCGGGCGTACGAGTAAATAATAAAGAAAAACACACAGTAAGTTTTTTTACTAAATATGTAGTTCTCACTTTATTATTAAGTACAAGTAGAAAGAACGCACAGTTAATAAATACACAGTCTTTGATTATACGGGTACCATATAATGTTATAGCACGATCTTTTCAGTTGAATTTATAATTATAACACAGCCTTAGTCTATTTATAGCTACAGTACACACAGAGACCTATAGATTAGATACTGATAAATATATTATAGTTATTATTGCTATACATTGTTTTTGTTTCTTTCTTTTTAAATCTGATCATATTCTTGCATGTTTTTAAAAAGTTATCCTTGTTTCAGTGAATGCGGAATTAAGGTACGACTGAAAGGTGATATCCTCGTTAAAACGTTGTGGTATTAACGAGATGACTCATTTGTGCGACGACGTTCTTTTTAGGTTATTCCGTTAATACGGAATGGAGATGAGCCGTAAGTAGGTGAGCGCTAAATCGATGTTGCGATGTCCACCAACGATAAGGGATACTTGACGTCGAAACAAGTGGATTGTTTCTAACGGTGAGAACGGACACAGCATCTAACAGTCAACATGAAAACACAAGCGCTGACTGCGCACCTTCATTGGGCTCTGTGGGCTATAGCAGCTCCAAGATAACAAATTATAGTGCTAGTGTGTACGACTTCGCGTCGATTGACGTAAGTTCGATGCAATGAGCCTGAGCTTTCGGATAAGGAAAACATCGTGAGGAAACCATAGCACGTTGGTAGGGCTTTTTCTAATGCCCGCCTGGCTATCTACCACCCTCAAGCTGTAAATCTGTCGCCAAGCACCAATTGGTGTGTTCCGGCAGCTTCACTTGAGGAATCAGTCCTCCTACTTAGCTTAACTATCTTTGGCCACATCGTGAAATTGTGTCATAACGCTAAAAAAACATTTTTTTCTGTCTGTAGGTATATGTACGTCCATGTCCGTTATTTGTTTCGGGTAATCTCCGAAACGGTTGGAACGATTTTTACGCGACTTACACTGCCAAATAGCTTATCATATAAGGAGTAACTTATGCTATATTTATTTTAGATGATAATAAGCCTTTTTATTTTTAAAATAATCGGAGCGTCGGACGACCTCCGTTGGTGGAAGTGGGGTCACCACAATACCGACGGCACTCTGTAGTCCACGCGAGCGGAGACGCGGACACAAGTAGTCACAAATAATAATAATATTGCATGTCATTTCACACAGCATTATCTAGCCACATTACATTGACAGTCAGTAGTACTTTTGGCTCTAAAGGAAAAGTGACAATAACTATGATGAACTGACTGTAAGTACGCCTTACAGAATATTGGTGAATATTTTAAATTGCTACCAAACATCCTGGAGACAAATTTGTCAAGCCTTAACCAGACCTAATTTACCGGAGACTACAAAATTAAAGTCCAATGAAAATTAATAATAAAAAAAAGTTGTGTGTGCGATTCACACACGAAAGAAGTGAAACTTCATTTTAAAAGACATTTTCTAATTTATTTAAACAGTGTGCAATATACATACACACCGACATTTACTCTCTCGCTCTGGCTCACACAAAGAGGAGAGACCGATAATATGCGTTAAACGTTTAACATTTAACGCTTAACGTTTAACGCTTGGAAGTCGCATAAGAAGTTTCACTTCAAAAAGGTGTGTGTGCAATTCACACACGATAGAAGTGAAACTTCATTTTAAAAGACATTTTCTATTTTATTTAAGCAGTGTGCAATATACATACATATCGACTTTTACTCTCTCGCTCTGGCTCACACAAAGAGGAGAGACCGATAATGTGCGTTAAACGTTTAACGCTTGGAAGTCGCATAAGAAGTTTCACTTCAAAAAATAACAATATTACAACCATTCACGAGCATAGCGTAAAATTACAGTTTAGTTATATTTGAAACTTGCGTCATGAATACAAAAGATGGATCTTCGGCTAATATTAGCGTTTCAGCTAGATTAGAGAGGGAGAGTTCGGATCAGTTCTAGGTTAATACGTTTTTATAGACATGTAGATAGATAAATAGGGTTTTAGTAATAGATCATAACCCTTCACTAAGGAAGCCAACTACTATATAAAAGTGCTTTTAGACTAGTTAAATCTACTGATGCAGCCCTCCAGACATAGGTTTGTACAGCAAATTGAGTCCGTATACAATTTGATGAAAAGTTGACTGTATCGGTCAATAAATCAAGATAAAATAAAAATCAAGATACATTTGATTCAGTGGTGGACCATCACGTACGTACTTAGATTTAAAAAGAACAAAAATCGTTGTTTTAAATAACACGTTACCTTAACAAATTCTAAACAAATAAGAAAATAAAATCATTTTACCATCAACAAGGTTAATAAGTCAGAGAAATATATTGCCACACGTACGACAGTTAATGTTAAGGAAAAACCTTAGAACAAATAAACGGTTTTCGGCGCTTCACTCTGTAAACAACTGACAGCTTTGTTGCATATCAAAAAGTGGGCGGATCCGCTATTAGCATAAATACACGGCTACGTGACAGTACTGACTAATTAATATGGAATCATTTTTTAAATATGGGTACCCCAAACTCTTCTTCTTTTTCCTAACTTGGCAACCGGACCTCTTTATTGAAGACCATTACTGCCATTATCGAGTGTATATAGTTTCCAGTGTTATGACAATTTGTAAATCCTAACAAGATGGTGGCTCCCTTGTTAGAACTTTCTAGGGAGTTTTTGTGGCAGCTCAGAATTCATGATCCATGTTATTATTTCCAATTCACTTCACTTGTGCACAATAACTAAACTTTATTATGCGTAACTTCACCTGTATTACACAATAGAGGGTCAAATAACACAAATTTATGAATAAAAAATGAAAACCACTACATGACAGTTTGAGATCCCGCCAAAAACTCCTCGCCCCAAACTCTTAGTTCATCGTTTTTAAAAGGTGCATTTATAGTAAACTACTGGTACATGATCGATTACTGGTGATATTCCTTTATAAACATTTTTTACTATATTTGTATGATTTTACAGTTATTAACATTTTCAGTGGATTTACAGAAAGGGTGTCACTTTCAGACATCACTATCATTCACGTAATTTCACGTCCCTTTCAACAATATTTGCTTAACTTACTATGCGGCAAATCGGTAATGTGCTTAGGAAGTTTATTGTAGAACCTAACACAATTACGTAAATAAACTTATTTTTCTAACTAAGTCTAAAAGATGGAATTACTAGTACTGAAATTGTACCTGTCGTTTGCAAGTTAATCGAAGCAAATGTTAAAAAATAGCGCATCAGGACAAATACCTTGCGCCACTGACAAGTTTGCACGCATGGGCAGTAGAACCAAGATTCTTCTGGGCATGCGTGAGCACAGGAAAGAACGAGACAGAAAACGTTGTACATTGCGTGGAAAAGTATTTATCTCTTAAAGTACAATTGCATATTCAATTAAGTGAAATTATATACCAGTTAGTTAAGTTTAAAGTTCGTTTAAAATAAAATAGTATTTATTTAAATTACGCACTCAGTACAATAGGTACAACAATAATATAATCAAATTTCGGTTGCGGAACCACATCTCAGCGGAAGAGAGTGATTGTACTGAACGCTCTGTAGTAGGTATATTAACATACAAATTATCCACCATCCGTGTCCAAAACAAACAAAGGTTTATTGTTTACGTACCTAAATATCTGGATTTCAAACAATTTTGTTTCTGTATTTAAAAATATGTCTGTTCCTATATAATTAAATTTATTTGCTTTACAACCAGCCCCAGAACTGGGGGAGACAAACTGAAGTAATTGAAGTGAATGAAAATTTAAAAAGGTACCAATTTCATATGTTTGTGGAAGTAAACACATTTCATTAAAGCGACTATATAGCAACCAGCACGCATCGTCAGCCGTACTAACCCTCCAGTATACTATATTAATTATCTATGGCACTAACGATTAGATTATGGAACGCATGCGTAGTGTGTGATCAGTGATGTCTCTATCAGGGAAATTCCCGTGGCGTCTAGAAATCTTACATGCAAGGTGAAGGGCGCCAATTTCAAGTTTTGTACCAGTTGGAAAACACTGTTTACAAGACGTGACGTACGTGAATTGTAATTAACAACTTCCTTTTATGTTACAAAGTTGTAACAAAAACTAGTTCGCGCCTGATAACAAGATACAAGTGATACAAAATACCTACCATACCTACCTAGTCTTTAGTTTTTGAGCTATTTTACGTACTTGTTTACATATATTAAAATACATATACTAGCTGTGCCCGCGGCTCCGCTCGTGTGGACGATAGTAGAATGCGTCGTGCTTATAAAAATCGTAGTTTCTTAAAACATAGTATATTTAAAGAACTCTTGAAAAAAAAAAAATATAAGGACCATGTATCTAAGAAAAACTAAAAAAATATCAAATCTATCAAGTAGTTTTTGAGTGATGCGCGCACAACACAAACCTCAATCATTTTATTTATATAGAAGATAATAATACGACCTACGATTTAAAAATACGATATTAAAAAGGACAACGAAATAAATATTATTATTACCAACATATTTCTTTAAATGTTACATATTTTCCTGTTCGTATTATTAAAAGTCTCAAACATTCGACAAAACAAGACAGCAAAGTTCTGACTAATTGTACCACCTAGATACAATAATACTTCTACTAGATTGAAATAAGACGCCAGTTTTACTTTTTTGTACACTGTATAAAACCTTGAAACACAAAGTAGCAGCATTAAAAAGCTTTTAAGTTAGCATCCCTCAACATAATTTATTTTATTAAACAAATTATGATGCGATAAAAAAGACATTAGTGTAAAATCAAGTGGTATTGTATAGTAAGTATCTACTTTCCCATGTGATTAAGTTTTCTGTCAATATTAACATGTTTCCTACATGAGTTTACCCTAAATATAACCCAAATCCAACTTTATTTGTCCTATATGTATAGTACAACTACTAAAAACATAGCCCTAATTTTTTTATTCAATGATGCTCATAAATTCAAAAACCCATGAGAGCTAAAAGCAGTCCAATCACAAATGAAGTAAGAGTAACAACATTAACATTTAGAGTGTAACATTACTTACTGTAGCATGATATTTCTCATTATCTTTTGACCAGACTAGCATGTTGAGTAACTTAATTTCAAAGTATAAAATAAACATTTTTAGAAAATATAACATTTTATTTATAACAAATACCAAAATACTGTTTTACAAAATTTTATTAGGACTTACATTTAGATCTATCACATTTCATAAGTTTAAAAAGTTTTTCATTTATATGTTTATAATGTATCAAACAGTTTTTATATTCTAAATTACTTCATTCTTTTATCAGAAACATGCATTCAATTAATTGATAATGTGTCCCACTAGACATTGTTATGGCCATTCAGATTTGTCAAAAAATTGAGATTATTCAGATCCTGTATAACTTGATTTTAAGTTGTAAGCAGACTATCTTAAAAGCCATTAAAAGTAATACATTAATTCTTAAGTACTGAATTAGAACTCTGATAGTTGGTTAATATGTATAACTGTACACCAATTTTCTTGTACTGTACCTACCAAGTTAATTACAGTCATTTGGCAGAACTAGAAAAAAAAAGGTGAATAACAGATTTACAAAATATAAACATTTCATCTAAATCATAAAAAAAATAAAATAATAATTTTTGTTATGATGTTCACGCGGGTTGTTATATTATAATGCATGGAATAAGTAAATATCACAATCTTTTTAGCTCAATTATTTTACAACAATTTATATTACTCATATAGCTGCAGAAAACAGACAATGTGAAGTAGTTTACGTGGTTCAAAGTGACATATTTTCCTTGTGACACACATAAAATTGTGAACTTTCATAAGTTTCTATAGTTCATAAATGAAATTATAATATCTAGTATTTTATAATAAAGCGTAAACCTATAATTACCTACATAATAGGAGTAAACTAAAAACTGATAAAAAATATGAGATATAAAACTTAGTAAACAAAGCCTAATGCAAAAACAACAGCCAATATCGTAAACACTGAGCCATTACGTGCCGCTGAATTTCTTTTAAATGATTTCTCTGCATATGTCTGTAGCAGTCCACACGGTATAGCTTTCCTCATTTTTGATGTTGGTGTGGTCCTAATTACGAAACATTGCATGCCAGGTGTCACGTTGACTGGTTTACCTTTCACATTCAGAGCATCAGTCACGGTAGTGTTTGTTGTTGTAGTTGTTATTGTTACCGATGACGTCATTGTGTTGTTTGCATTCGTTTGGGCAGTTGTCGCATTTGCTGTTGAGTTTGTAGATGTAGCGTTGAGTGGCACCAATGTGCCATTCGGTAACATCGCGTAAATGACGCTACCAGGGGCAGATGTGGTAGTCGAAGCCATTTCAGGGACGCCATTCGTTATATTCACCATTGTCACATTCGTAACTGTTGTCGTCGTTATAGAAGTATTTGTTGCATTGGGTGCTTTCGCTTCCTCTTGTATTATGTAACTAGACATCAACTGACAGTCGATTTTAGTTTCCTCGTAATCGCCATTGTCTTTTTTAATTCCAAACAAGCACACTTCACCTGGTTTAGGAGTATATTTAGTACTGCTATGGCTGTGAGCATATGCCGTGCCAGCGAGAGTGCCGAGATTCAAAAGAGCCAAACCAGCAAGTAGTGTACCGTATTTACTACCAGAATCTTTCACATGATAAACGTATGTCGGTGGCGGACCACGATATACTGGATAGGTTTGTGGAGCACCGCCGCCCACGGGAGTATATCTGATCTGTTGAGGAGGAGTGTAGTGATAATTATTATGTATAATGGTAGTGTGCGGTGCTCTGGCGGGCGTTTTAGGCGAGTAGCTATTACTGTTGCCCGACATACCACCAGAGTTTGGATATCCGTGGCTTTTTCCCGATGACGGGTATCCGTGACTTCCTCCAGACTGGTGTCCGCTGCCGCCTCCAGATAATCCTCCTGACGACGGGTATCCGTGGTTACTTCCAGACGATGGGTATCCGTGGCTCCCACCAGACGATGGGTATCCATGACTACCGCCAGAAGATGGATATCCGTGACCACCGCCGGATAATCCACCAGAGCTCGGGTAGCCATGACGACCTCCACCGGAAAGTCCGCCAGACTTTGGATAACTGTGACTGCTTCCACCATAACTTTTTCTAGCATTAACCTGTCTCACATCTATGAGAGATGCCAATGCCAGAAAGCAAAGTAACACACGCCAACTTAAAAACATGATTTTATTTAAAAAATTTACACTCTTGTTCAACGATCACTCTTGCGCACAGAAATATCTAGACTGGATCCACAGTAGGGATATTCACTTAACGTCGATATATCACATTTATTCGATGTTTTGATTACGATATATCGTAGTGATTAGATGTTTTGACAAACATTTATTTTTTGATATATTTATATAGAAACATCGAATATTTGCTTTTTTTTTCGAATCTATTAAAAACAATAATTTTAACACTACTTAAAGACTTAAATTTGAAATAAGTTTCATTAAGATAGTGATATCTGTGAGTGACCAGCTTAATTACCTAATCTATCCTGACAGATCGATCGTCCATTCACTCTTCATTATATTTACTTTCACTCACTCTCATTCTTCTTGCATCGTCTTCTGCTGTTTGGTTGGCTATAACGCAATTAAATGATTGTTTTGTTTGTTTATCTAAGACAAGTTTATGTAAGACTTTTACTTGCTACCACAATTAATTACCCTAAAATAACTGAGTTAATGCATCATCTGATAGCTAGTTCGAAGTTGAAAAGGAATGTCATATTATATTTCTGTTATGTTTCTGAACCTAAACTCTACTCGTTTGTGACAGTGTTTTATTTGGAAGATATAACATAATGATATTTTATATTATCATACATTTCATAATAATAAATCTATTTCCTATTTTATTTTTATAAATGCTATATCATTATAATGAAGTAAGTAGTTATTCGATATGTTATGTAGCACTACTTATGTGCATTGCTACAAATAATTTCTTTAATGTATTTTTCATTTAGTTTTTAAACTTTTAAACAAATTAACTCAATAGTGATGTGACATTACAGCCACATCTCAGTCATCTCATCACTATCATAGTAATACAATTCTATTCAAGTAACACTCATAGAAAATCACTATTATTATACTACTAGTTTAGCTATGTTACCCTGGTCTCTGATTCTACATTCACACATACAAAATCAAGGACCACAAACTGCGCATTTCACTGGAAAAAGGTAATATTAAACTTTAGTGGAAAGTATTCGATATTGAAAAAATATCGATCTTTTATAGCGATATATCGATAAATATCAATGCTAGGATCCGATATTTTACATCGAATATAAATATCGTTATATTTTTTTAAGTGGACACCCCTATTGAGATTCCACAGAGTACATTGTATTATATACTTTCCGTATATTCATATTCATCTGTAATATATACTGAAGTTCCACAGACTGGATCACAGAGTACATTATATATACTGAAATATACTCTGTGGTGACTGTTTCAGGGTATTTAATCACTGTCCTTAAAATTCTGAGATTTTTAAGTCACACACTACTAAATTAAATAGAAAATCCAAATGTTATTACTAACAGTGTTATTTAACTTTATTTTTAATTAGAGGTAATAAAACATTGAACTTCCATATTTTATGTATAGATTTCGCTTTTGTGAAGTATTGTGCTTTATTTCATATAAAGTTTGTTAGATGTCGCTATAATTATATTTTGAGAAAATATCTTTCTTTACTAGGGTTGCTAACCTATTCTATTTTATAAAATTAGTACATGTAATGCCAAAAATTAGTAGAAATTGGTAGACTGTATAATAAAATTTCGGTAGATATACCTACCTAAACTATCAGTCTAGTGCAGTAGATTTTTGAAGATTACATATAGGTAAATTAAAAACGAATCAAGAAGATCTCATTTATTTATTTAAGTTACATTTTCAGCTAAGATGCCCTTTTTTAAATTAATATTACGGTATACTATATTATTAATGTTATATTGTTAATAGTACGGTACGAAAGCTGATCCCTGGTACAAGCCTACAGCCACAATGAACTTCTCAGTAACTCCAGCCACGGACCTGATCTGTATATAGGTTCGACTGTACATGGAACGAATAAGTTGCAGGTACTACCCAGGCATTATTTTCTCTTTCAGAGCCCACTACAGAACTTCTCATATGCCTTCCCCAGGTCAACGAACACCATGTACAAATTCTTGTGCACACGTCTATATTTTTCACACGTTTGACGTAGTGCGAAAATGGCATTCGTTGTAGCACGTCTAGGAATAAACCCGAATTGGATCTGGATGACTTGAAAAAACAGGAGATAATTAAAAAAAATACATGAAACGATATATTATATTTTTGCAATAATGTAATATTATATCTATAAATATATTTAATTTTGTTTAACTATTAGTGATCTCCCTTGAGAGTAAAGGCCTCCTCCATTTTTCTTCACACATTTCTGTCCTTCGTCTTTTCTGTCCAATTTATTCCGGAAATTTTTGGATTTCATCTAGCCATCTCTAGACACCTAGCAATCGATTGCTGTAACTACCCTATTTAAAAAAGTATTTTTAATGAACTGTGTGGCATGAGTGTGTGTCATGAAGTGTGTGTAAAATGAAACGGACCGTTTATAAACTTTTCTCTGAGAAAAAAGAAATGATCCCATTAAACCCCATTATTTAGCCAATTAGAATATTTGATAGAAAATACGTATGTATATTCTAGGACTGAAGTTCGTAGGTTTGCGTAAAAATACGTTGAGTTGGCAACCTACAGACTCTATGATTGGCAAAGCTAGTGCTATAGACCAAGTAGGTATCTATCATAGAGGGAGAAACTAATGTACTTTAGCTAAAGTATAAAATTGTCTGTGGATAGTCTCGTGCGTTGTTGACAGTAATTAAAGAACAACGCATCAGGCTAGGTTAAAAACCTTTAGTCACTACATAACCATTATTTTAAAACTATAAAGGCGTAAGTCAGACAAAACTAGTTGTAGCTTACGCCTTAATGCTTTAGGTACATAGAACGGTGTTTTAGTTAGTACAATAGGTATTTGTACAGACTACTGAGAGGATACGAATACAAATAACATTAAAAATAATTACTAAAACAGTGCAAATGTATTTTTTTATAACTGTCAATATCACTTCGTTTTGCTTTGGTTGCAGTAACCAGTTCTTTAAGCTATTTAGATAGTTATTTCCGAATTTGCTCTAGCTCAATTTGGATTACGACGATTTCATTAAAGGAGGTATTGGACGATTTTTGCTACTTAATGGGGCGCTCAAACTGTGTGAACACTAACGAAAGCTATTGAACGAACGCAAACGAGTAGGTGTGAACATATTCCCAAGGGCAAACGATCGCGAAGGAAGCCTCGTTCGTCTTCGGCTGTGCTCCGACCGCGTGTCGGCACATCAAAGGATGAAAACGCGAACGAACGAATACGGTATGGACACGATTCACCAACGATGTTCAACAACGAAGACGCTAGGTAGCGGATGTCTAATTAGAACGGTTCAAACGATAAGATATGGAATTTAACATTTTTTTATAAAGAAGGATTTCAAACAATTTAAAATCTTATCAAATTTTATTTACGCTTTCTCATTTTTTAAATTGTCTCGACTGTTTCATCTTTTCGACGTGTGCATCTTGTGGCAACACTGTTTCCAAATCAGGAGATTTCCCCTAAATTCAGAGGGCTTTCAAAGTTCGATAGGAATATTTAGGAGAATTCGTTACTAAACTTAAGTCTCTCGCACCCGCTAATATAAAATATTTTGTAATAAACCTACTTATCGTTATTTTGTTTCGTTTTTTTAACGCTTTAATTTGCATGATTGAATTTTTTATATAAACTAATTTTAAATATGAATTACCTATTCATTATTGTTACTCTCTTATTATCTTTTCCTGTTACTAAAATTATTTAAAAAAGTAATATATGTAATTTGTCTGCCACCGTAACTTCTCTCCAAACTTTCTATGTACGGACTTCACAACAATTTGTGCACGTGTATCTTTGGCTTTCTACATAAGCGCTGCATCTATATCCTTGTTTATGGATGTGATTCGCAGGTCATGTCAGTAAATTCAGGAGTTCCACAAGGTTCTATACTTTCACCCACTCTGTGTCTTCTGCATATCAATTATATATAACCTTTGGCCTTTGGTTCATATTCATTGCTATGTAGATGACAGCACTGTTCATGGGTGGTATTACAGTAAGTCCGCTTGTGGTCGGGGAGAAATAGAAAAGAGACGGAAGGAACTTGCCATTGAATTTACCCAATCCTTGCACCGTATATCTACATTTGGAACAAGTAACTCGGTTGCGTTTAGTGCCAAGAAAACTGAGGTGTGCGCGTTTTCTCCCAAACAATCACCGTTTTCCTCCCTCCCTACTCTTTAAAACGTCTCGCTAGCAATGTACGACAGCCTCAATATCCTATGTATGAATATTCGCAGCTAACTTAACTATGTAATTTCTTTATAAACAGTTTATATTATTATATATTATTATTATTATAATTAAATAAATTAATAAATATGGGGACACAATTTCACACACGGCCTTTTAATTCCATACTAAGCATAGCTTTTATTATGGTACCTAAACAGCTGATATACTATATACATATATATTTAACTGGGTGTTAAATGACAATTGACACAGAAATGACAATTATGCTCATCACACAAAAGTCAGTCATGGGCCCCCGCAATAGTACCTCTACTACCCCCTAGTACCCGCTACCTCAATAGTAGGGCTTACTACAACTGCGCCACGAGGCCTGTCAATTTGATCAATTACTCAATGATTTAATTATTTTGGTTTATTATAAATTTGTAGTAAATCATATTTCATTGTTTTACATTAATTGCATAAATAATACAAGTCTGAAGATTTTATTTCTTGTATTTATGTCAACAGTTTATATATCAATAGTTTCGTTTAAAAATAAGATGCTTTTGTATAAAGTTTATTAGACATAGTGTCGACTCCCTCCGGAGGTAATATTATTCAGCATATTGATACAGAGAGTCTGATACTGCTGATACTGATACTGATCGTAATATGATTTTATTATATGATAATGAATAATTTTTGTATTTTTAATCATTTTATTAGGAATTTGATAAATATCCCTTCATATAATAACTTGTGGTTCATTAATATAAATAAACATTGAAACTGTAATTAATCAAAGTTCCAATTCGCGCTAAAAAGCTGACTACTGGGTGTTTTACCCTATGTCATTGCTCAAATGATAGGCTATAAGAATTATCAATGATACTCTTAGAAATCGTAAAAGATAAATACAACCGATTTTGATGACAATTGTACACAGGAAGAATATGTAATTCCCCAATGATAAGCTATAGCTCTATTAATATGAGAAAAAAATTAATTACGAGAAGAAACAAATTCTGCGTAACAAACCGCGTGGCACCGATAGTTTTCTATAAATACATAACACTTTGATCATCAATCTTGTCATTAAATGTGCAAATTTAAGCTCGCATTGTGTTTCCAATTTGAAAAAGGATTTTTTTTACATGACCACTTAGAAAATGTCCAATGGCGTAAGATCTGGAGATCTTGCAGATCATTTATTTAATACGTTTGTACATATCCAAACATTAAAATAGATAAAAGAACAAGAGCTTTTTAAAATTTCGTCGTAATATCTTGTCCGATAAATTGTAAATTATCTTTATTAATGTAAAAACAATTTAGCTGATTATTATTACGTTATCTTTTCTTTTATTTAGGTACTCTCATCGTGAAGTTCTAAGAAAATTTAAATGTCTTTTATTTTTCTTAAGTAAGTAGGCTAGGTTAAGTAATGTTAGTTAAAGTAAAATTTCATGGTCTTCTTGAATTGTGATATACAATGTTTTATTTGAGAGATTTTATCCATATCATAGATCTTATCGACTGGCATAGTAACATAGTGAATTTGTTGGATCGTATCCGGCACAGGTAAACTTAAAAAAAACTGCAAATGCGGTTATGCTTATTTAAAAAAAAAATGATTCCCTTAAGTAAAATTAGCTATCTTCAATATTTAATGTACTTTTCCTCCATGTCCCATTCGTTTTTTATGACGCTTTAAGGTATACAGCGTAAAATCATTTTTATACAATAATAATGTCAGTAAAATGAATTTACATTATTATCTTTGCTAGCTTCATCTTGTCGCACTTTCGTCTCTAGGTCCGATCCATCGGTATGGAGCCCTGAACCCGCCACGACCGCCCTCCTCTGCGGCAACTCAAGCCTAGGTCCAATCCATCGGTATGGAGCCCTTGAGCCAAGCAGCCGCTCGCGCGATACAGTGACTCTACAATCACTAGCTTTCACAGCCATACATGACACTGCATTATACACACATGCACAACACACAGGTACATAGGTTCTGTAGTTAGATTAGACAAAAAATTTCAGACCACTAAATACACATACACATGGTCCTTCCCTCCTCCCAGGGAGAAGAAACATGTATATATGTATAGTTAGTTTAGATCGAATTACGGATAGGGAATTAGTCAGATCGCGACTTAATTGCATACGCGCAACAGTCCGAGCCGAGGTTCGGCCACTTTGGCACCCTCGGATGTTGTTGCTTAGCTTTCGTGGCTGAGTGCCTTAAGCGCTCGCCCCCAAGCCCGGTAAAGCTGTAAAATCCGTAAAGGCTCCAGGGCTCCTAAGGCTAACAGTATAGTCAGTTCGAAAAAAACTTTCGTCACGCGTCACATGATGCGCGCGTTACTCTCAATTTTACCCAAACGCGCCAAAAGAATTATAACTACAAAAAAACACCTACTTTTTAATCCAATAAATATCACCTGAAAAGTAAAATCGAAAACATGGACACTGCGAGGTAGTAGATCATATCAGATTGTTAAGGCACTCGATTCCGTAAATAGCGACTCGCCTTCTATTTCGCTTTTCGGCATCAGCCAATGTTTAATCCAGTTACCTAGTATTTTTAACCGGCGTAAATTCAGATCGACATGGCGTTGACTTTCACTGGATATTCTCCTGTCAATACTAATTTTATTCAGTATAAAAATGCATTAAACTCCATTAAACATAATTCAAACAATAAATACCTGAATAATATAATGTATGCTTGAAATATAACCATGTAGGCATATTGAACAAATAAGGTAAAATGAATAAAAACTGATTACACGAACAGGAATCTTTTCCTGTTGAACTCTTGTTCAACAAAAATATGCTTAGAATCATGGCATTAATTTGTGTCACCATAACCAATTATTTTATTCAATAGGAAATAATTAAATGACTCTAGGATAAAACATGATTTATTATTAAAGTATGGTTTACAATTTGAATTTTGATTACTGAATACTATTTGAGTACTGAACAATTTAGCGAAGAAAACTAAGAACACTGTGGAGAAACCAATATAACTTTATGAATAGTTCATAAAACAATCTACAGATGTCCCCAACTGATCTCAATATATTAATAGGATTAAGATCAAAATTTTACGCAAAAAATGCTTATTTTTCAATATATTAATAGGATTAAGATCAAAATTTTACGCAAAAAATGCTTATTTTTTATCAGAACCAAATATAATGATTATTTCCATTATGGCTTGTATAATTTGGCATATCTCAACAGTGTTTTACAGTTAACAGAATTTCTTAGAAATGTTTCTTGTGTATGAATCTCAACATTACATTGTATATTTGAAGTATTTATAGGTGGACCCTTAATACTTAATGGATCTGTAACTTCTGTTGTACACGTCGTCACTGTTACCAGCTTAAGGCCTTGATGATGGAATGACGTTATTTTCATATCTTGTACATAACTGACTCCCAACTTTGAAGACGTAATAGTACTGTTTGATTTAACCGTTGAATTCATTGTTATGTCGTCGACTGGTGATTTTGGCGTGGTTGCTATCTTTAAGATCGTATTAGTGATTGTCGATTTGAAGAATTTGTCCGATGTTTTAGGTTTTGGACTTGTTGTAAGATCTGTTAAGATATGTGTTAAATTTCTTCTTGTATCAATAGTTGAAACTATCGTAGTTTTATTTAATAAATTTTCTGTTACAGTTAATATTGGAACTTCAGTAGAATTAGTAACTAGTTTTTCCTTCAATTTAGACACTTCATTGTTAAGTATAGTAGTATTTGTGACACATGTAGTTGTTTTCGTTATATTAGTCGCCTCTATTCTATGGCTTCCATCAGTAAATGTAGATACAATTTCGCACGGTATTTTCAAAAGTATTACTTGATCTTTTTCTTCTTTCTCTTTGATGTTTAATGTGCAAGTAGCTATTTCTGTTACTGAATTATTTACCTGATAAGTATTACTTGGTAAACTGACTCTATTTCTGTAAAACTCATCATTATAAAAATGCTTATTGTAATGACGACGTGAACGTGCCGTATTATAACGGATTAAACCAACCAAAAGATATTTAAATTGACTATCTGAATTTTGGTATTCTTTAACATAAACATAATTAGACGATGTGTAAAAATCATTTGTCAATTTTCCATTAGTTCTATTTTGATGAGAATTTGAATTATCAGTCAGGTTCAAAGACATAGTTTGATTTGTCGATGAAATAGATGGATAAAGTGGCTTTATATTTACATTTTTTGATGCATTCCTTGTAGAGTCAGTGCGATTCTGGACCTGGATTCTGGACTCTGGATTTTTGTACTTTGAAGATATCAAAGGAGCAGATGACAAAGCATTGTTTTGGTTTTTGGGTGATATTATTTGTCCGGATTTGTATTTCGTATTATTTGAATTACCAGCCAGGTTCAAATACTTAGTTTGATTTGACGATGAAATAGATGGATAAAGTGGCTTTATATTTAAATTTTTTGGTGCGTTTCTTGAAGAGTCAGAGCGATTCTGGACCTGGATTCTGGACTCTGGATTTTTGTACTCTGAAGATATCAATGAATCAGATGACAAAGCATTTTTTTTATTTTTCGGTGATATTATAAGTCCGGATGATAAAGAATACTCAGTATGATCATAAGTTTTTCCTAAAGATAACAATGAGCAATTGTCGTCTTTGATCGCTGGTTGTAATTTAGACAACGTGCGGTTTGAAAACGGTATACGTGCCGACGCTTTACTATTTAAATTAGAATCTGAATTAGCGAAATATTTTGAAGGATATTTAATATTCACCGATGAATTTTCTGATGACTTCTTTTCAAATCTAGGACGTTTGGTTGTTAAATTTTTATTGTATTTCGGACGATATCGCTTTATTTCTGTATGTTGCGGTTTACTGGCAGCATTAGAAGTTGGTAAGACACGTGGTGATGGCGCAGGAGTGCTACTGGATGATTGCATTCTAAAGGACGTTGTTCTCGATTTCGAAAATATTTCTGGTGATGCAGGGTTATTCAATTTAGAAGTAATCCCAGTATGTGCAGAAGTAAAGAACGGTAAGTCTGTATCAAAACCATGTAACTTTAATTCTTCCAAAGCATCTGACATTTTTTTGTATGTATTTATCTCCGATGTCTTCATGTTACTGTTACCGTTATTGAATCCAAGCTTATCTGCTGACGACGAGATATAGTTTTTCATTTTATCTACAATGGACTGTGAATTTCTCTCAAAACTTTCTTTTGCGGAATCGAAGGACGCAGAAGAATAGTCCTGATTCCATGGCCACGAAGAAGAAGAAAATACATGAACATTGGATCTAGGTTCTGATGCATCAGAATTAAACATTGTATTCATAACATCTTCAGATGGAAATCTGGATGATTCTAAATATGACGAGGAGTAACTGTTTGAACTGAATCCTGACTGGTCTGAAGATGAAAATGGATTTAAAGGAGACTTGAAACCTGATAATTCCATTTGATTTAAATCCATTTGAGGATCACTGTCACTTTCAAAACTTGCATGATATCCACTGCTCACCCAGCCGTTTCCAAAGTTGGTGAAACTTTGTATATCTCCTTTACAATCCTTTATAAATACTAATAAAACCACAGTAAAAATGTCTAACAAACAATATCTCTGAGCCATTATTAGTAAGTACACGTCAAGAGCACACAATTATTTGATGGTATCAAGTTATGTTGCTTGTTTTTACATAACTTATGACTATCAACAAACAAGGAAAACATGTCTTAATTTCTGGAAATTCCGTTTCCTTTTCTGGTTCTGTACCTTAAACAACATATGTGCGAGTGAGATATAAAGATGTATATTGCCACAATCAGCTTTGACTCGGAAATAACAATCGAAACAAATTAGTTCTATAACATTTGTCGAGAAATATTTTCCTGTATAAATATAATATTTATTGTAGTAATTCCGTAAATACAATTATTACAACAAATAAGGTAAAGCTCTAGCCAATATTAACATTATAATAATGAGAAATATAAATATACTGCGCATGTAGCACCGAATATAGAAGATAATAGAAGTGAAACTACTTTAAAAGGAAGACATGGATTGCCTAAACTGTGTAGGTATTAGATATACAATATATTGCTGTCTTTCTCTTTCTCGCTACGTTACTTGTATATCTTTATTCTCTCTCATGTTATTTTTTTTTCTAAACGTGATGCATTCTTTATATTCATTTGGGCGCTATTTTACGTTACAGTAGAACGGCGTATGTAGTAGGTACATATTTAAACGTACAAGGGCCAAAAGGATGTTTGAGACTTATACACAGGGTATTACTGCTTTTCCTGTTTACAGTTTATACGTTTGCAGTTTGTCGGCCAATGTACCAGTAAAATATTTTTACGTTAAACGGAGCGACAGTCCTGCAGCAACGCGAAGGCTTAAAATAAATGATGAATAAAAAACAGGTTGTCTAATTATCGTGATAGAAGAATAGGTAATAGTGTTAGGTTTTATAATATTAGGTCCTTACATATGAAATATCTCCTCTTTAGTTAAGAATTCCAAATTCAAATTTATAAATTCATTTAGCTGGTACATTTGAGTTTTGAAAAGTAATATATGTAATATGTCTGTAAAAAAAATAAACCCGATCGAGTTTCTTGTCGGCTCTTCACGATGAATGGGGCGTTTTCCGAACCCATGGCAGTGTTTTGTGCCTTCTTAGCGCCTAAATTAAATAAAGTATTCTTGATTTAAAATTAAATCTGCTTTATTTGAGAATAGTACCACATAATCACCATAAAATAGAATTATTATTTAATACATCTATGTATTACAATACATAAAATACTGCTTGATTAAAAATATCTGTGACCACGTAAACTCATAACAGTAACTTAATACGGTATCAAATGTCACATTCAAAGTCAACCTATTAATTTCGTTGTTTTTAACAGTTAATCTATTTTAAACTATTCGTTTAATTAGTTTAGAATCTGTTCCAAATCCATTAATTCCGATCATACCTATTACTTATTATACAGCATTTTGCTTAATATAGTAAGTGTTCATCTATCTACTATAAATACATACATCTACATCTTCTTCACCTATACATATTATTAAACTCAACGTCTTGTCACGTGGACAATTAAGTAGGTATAAAATACCAGAAAATAAATAATTCAAGGTAATGGAATGAAATTCGAAATAGATAAATAAGTGTATTCCGAAGGCATTAACATTAAATGAGATATAAAAACAGAGTACCTTATTAAAGTCTATTAATGATAGTAACACCTTCACTAGTAAGAAATAGTCCAAGTTTTGAATATATCCGTAACAGATCTGCTAGTAAAATTCCGTCGTGAGAAGCTTGTGTTTAACTAGAACTCCATTCTGTTCCAATTTTTATAACTGCATCCCCAAGCCAGCATGAATGAATGCGACCGCCAGGTTTTCCATTCGTTTTATAATTTCAAATAAAAGGTTCCAACTCCTTCGAATACCGGTTATAATTCGAGAGGTCTCTTGTTGTAACAAAATAAGTTTTATAGACTCCAGATAGGTATGTGCGAGTCAAAACAATAAATAGAATAATCATTATAAATAAACTTATACAAATCTAATTTAAGATTGTACGTTTTCTTTTTTAGCGATCCGTGTCTCTCTTAAAGTTAAAAGATTCTTCAGCCAAAAATACAATATTAGTATACGACCTACTTATTATATATATATATATATATATATATATATATATATATATATATATATATATATATATATATATATATATACGAACGTAAAAGAAGTTTGTTATACAATATTTAAAATAATAAATTACCTATAGATGAGATGCCTTCGGAAAGGAGCATAAACACAATAAATGAATAAATGAGAAATCAAATAAAGTGAAATAAATATATATAATTAAGAGATAAAAATGATTGATAAAACAATCATTACAGTCCTTTTGTCTGTCTGTTCGTTTATGTTCTTTTCACACGAAAACCACTGACCTGATTTACTTGGTTATAGGATATATTAGGTCCCTACATATGAAATTGGCATTTTGTTGGACTGGCCACCTTGATCTAAAAAGTCTGGCGTTTGGTTAGGAATTCCAAATTAAAATTATTTTTTAAAATTTAGGCTTGTGTATTTGTGTTTCGAATTTAGTGATTCATTTCTTTTCGCAACATTTGATTATTTTTGATTTCGTTCTTTTCACAAAATGGAAAACTTAAAGTATCGCGTTATTTGCGAATATGAGTTCCACAGTGGCATGAGCGCAGTAGAAACAGGTCGACGGATTAACGATGTGTATGGGGAAGCCACTGTAAAAGAATGCACGGTACTTTTTGGTCCCAACGTTTTCGTTCTGGAAATTTTGACCTAAGAAACAAACCCCGTGGATGCTGAGACCCTAGTTGAAAATGAAGAATTAAAGGTGACCGTGGAAGGGGATCCATCGCAAACCACGTCAGAGTGAGCGAAAGGCTTCGGTGTGAGTGATAAAACAATTTTAATTCACTTGAAATAAATTGGAAAGTGAGATCTCTGTAGTGAGCTCGAGAAATGGTTACCGTATGAATTAACTGAAGAACACAAACAAACACGCGTTAATTGCTTCTTGGTCATTCGGCATCAGTCATTCAGGCACATTGGTCAACCGTGACAATAACGAGGGAATTTGAATCGTATTGTTACTTGTGACGACCAATGGGTCCTTTACGACAATCGAAAACGCTCATCACAGTGGTTGAACCCAGTAGCACTGGCCAAATCCTGTCCTAAGCGAAAGTTGGCTCAGAAAAAGGTGCTGGTGATGACCTACTTCTAAGATCCTAAGATCTGGCCAGACGATAACGGCAGATCTGTATTGTCAACAATTGCAAACTATGATGGAATAGCTAGCCATTAAACAACCGAGACTGGTCACAATCTCTTTAGCCCACGCTTCAGTACAATGCTAGACTCCATACTTCACGAAAGATGGTCGCTTAATTAGAGGAACTGCGGTTGGAATGTCAATGGATGGATGTCAATTGGCATGCGACACCCACCATACTCCACGGACCTTGCTCGAACGGATTACCACTTTTTTCGGAATTTAGACAATCAATGAACTACCTATAAAATGGCGAAAGTGCATAGATAATAATGGTACCTACATACTTCGATTGATTAAATGTATAACCTCATAATATTTTTTTCGTATTACTTTTTCGATATAAAATGCTAATTTCATAGGTAAGGACCTATTATTTTTGTTACATTATGAACACACAAATTAAGCAGCTTTTGGGAGGGTTTAATGTACAACATAATTGTATATCTTAAAAAGACCTACAAAAATTCAGCGATAGTATAAATATGTCTATCTTCTAAAGATCACCAACAATAAACATTTTTGAGGCTGCACAATTAGTGCACTCGTGCGCTCGACCGACAGCATTCTGTAGTCCACGCGAGTGGAGCCGCGGGCACAGCTAGTACATATTATAAAACTCAACTTCTCTCTGTCCGTTTATGTTCTTTTCATCCGAAATTCTCTTCTCAGATATACATGTTTTTTTATTTTAATTAATAGCTATGTTTATCTATCTGGTCAGGTTATAGGTTATATTTTGTAAGATAAAGTAACATACGCAATAAGCAGTGACGATAATTTTGCCAGGCCCTGTGATGGCAGTTGAACTAAAACTTTTGGTTGACGATATTGTAAAAATGTAGATATGAACCGTTGTGAGGTGTACAAGAATAGAGGACTATGCACTCACTTCAGTACACAATTACGGGCTAACACCATCATTTTATCATTTTCACAGGAAGGCTAATTCCTAATAAGTGAATATTAATACAATTTTAAACGTTGGTCAATTATTAGACGATCGTACTAAATCAAATCAAATAATACTTATACTTAATTACTTTCTATAGTCTAGAAAGGAATATAATAAATAAATACATTCACTAGTTTAAAAATATAATTCATAATATTTTTGTAAGAATCAGATAATTGTAATGTATAATATAGAAATATATGTAAATACACCGGCACATGCTTTTAATAAAAACAATAAATTACTATTTACTTCCACTAATAAAAAAAAATCTGTTTACGTAACTGAAAATAATATAAAATACAGCAAATATAGTAAGAATCTTAGAAAAAAAAATTATTTGCACTAAAAAGGCTCTTGGATTTATCACTTATATTGTTTACATTTTATTTTACAGATTGCTAAATTTCTATACTTTACTTATAGGTATCTATATATATAAAGAACAATAAAACTGCGAGATAAAAAAGTGTATATTACTTATACTTATGTAAGTAACAAATATTTTATTATTCTCAATATATTTCAGTAAAAAAATATACCGTAAAGAAATATTTATAGAGTTATATCATTACATCCATATTAACAGCGTCTTGAATAACTAGTTTTAAAACTAAATACATATAGAAATTAATTTAGACAGCTATGAACATAGATGTCCACCAAGGCGGATTTGACAGCCAAGACTTCAATTTTTGTCTTGAAGGCAATAATCCATCACTTTCTTTCTTTGGTTCTGGCATTTTGGCATACTTCATCAGAGTGTCACAGTTTATTTTGTTAATTAAATAAGAATCTTTTGTATGGATTTCAACAGCACACTCAATGTTTGAAGGATTCAGTCGAGGCCCTTTCACGCTTAAAGGATCTGTGACATTTGTTGTAGATGTGCACACTGTCACATTTACTACTGTCACGTTTTGCATCGTTGATGTTGGTGTTGAATTCTGTGTTGAATTCTGTGTTGAATCCTGTGTTGAATTCTGTGTTGAATTTATTTCTGAAGCAACGATTGTGTTTATGGGCTGTTGCATACTTGGTATAGCTGTTGAATTTACTGTAGGCATATTTGTTATATTATTAACAGAAGCTATCAACGTTGTTATGTTGTTTACTGTTGAAACTGTCAAAGTATTATTTAACATTGAAGGTATTGTAGGCTCAGCTGTTGAATTTAAAATATGAGATATTGTTGAATTTAATGTTGAGTTTACTAAAGCAGTCGTATTATTTACCACGGGTGAATCTGTGAAATTGACATGCGAAATTTCGGTTTTTGGTAAATTCATTGAGGCATTTGCTATTACAACAGTTGTTTCATTTGCGTTTCGTGTAACTGAAGAATTTTCTGATGACTTATTGAATGATGAGATCGCCGTTGTGTTTAACGTAGATATATTTACTGGAATATTAGTTTTAATTATAGTAGAATTTGTAGTGCAGACTGTAGAGTTGACCATATTTACTGGTTTCATTTGTTCCGCGTCTTTAGTAAAAGTAGACACAATTTCACAAGGTATTTTCAATAAGTTTACTTTTCCGTTTTCTGTGATTTTTAAAGTACATGTAGCCTTTTCTGTTACTCTACTGTCAGGCCTAAAATTATTGTTTGGTTCATAGGACCTTCTGTTATAATAATCATCATAGTAATAATGTTCATGGTAGTGACTGTGTGACCGTCCCATATTGTAAATAGCTAAACCAGTCAAAAGATCTCCATAACGACTATCTGAATTTCGATATTGATTTACGTACACATATTGAGGCGAAGTATAGTATGTCGGCGGTATATATACACCGTGCGCGCTATTCCAGTGACTGTTCGAGCTGGGTTTATAACCATTGTTTGTATTATATGAATGACTGGGTTTGTACGAAGGCTTGTAATTATTTGAACTTGTATATGTTGGAACAGAAGGCTTGAAATAACTAGTCGGAGTTTTTGGTTTACTTGAACCAGACAAGCCAGAGAACGATTCTGGATAACTCACCCCAGACGTTCTTGATGTTCCAGATCCTGAAAGTCCAGAAGGGTATTTAGAACCCGAAGAGGTAGGCGGTTTGTAATTGGAACTTGATCCTGATGACCCCCAGATAGATGGGTAATTGTAATTACCGTATGATCCGGACGATGCAGACGGTCGGTTGTAAGAACTCGATCCAGATAGCCCCGAAGATGATGTGGGGTAATTGTGATTACCGTATGATCCGGACGATGCAGACGGTCTGTTGTAAGAACTCGATCCAGATAGCCCCGAAAATGATGAGGGGTAATTGTGACTACCGTATGATCCGGACGATGCAGACGGTCGGTTGTAAGAACTCGATCCAGATAGCCCCGAAGATGATGAGGGGTAATTGTGACTACCGTATGATCCGGACGATGCAGACGGTCGGTTGTATGAACTCGATCCTGACAGGCCCGATGACGACGAAGGGTAATTGTGGGACCGTGAGCTCGAACCCGACAATCCAGAATATGATGACGGATAACTGGAGTGGCTCGTATGATGGCTACTCGAACCCGAACTTCGTCCAGAATAACTTGAACGTGAACTACTTCGACCGGAACTTCTGCCCCCAAATCTACATTCCACAACAAACACCAACAAATTTATAAAGAAAAGGCACAACAGTAGTTTTCTGTTGGCCATAATGAACGAGCTAACGTGACGGGAGCGCGAACTTGTTTGGTCCCGATACAATTATATACGAGTATATACGTATTAATAGATGTTCGTTTTATTTAAAGCGTTTGTATGTGTGCATCTATGACGTTGTACGTTCTACAGACACAGGCGTAAATCTTTATCATGTCCGGTTTTCTCGCTCTATTCCCTGAATAATAAGAACGAGTCTGACCTAAAGGTTAAGTAAACAAGGTTGATTTTAACGACAGTCATTAAATAGGTTGAAAACATCGATAATGCAAGAATTATATTCAACCATATTATTGTTTTTATTCTAACAGCAATTATCCTGTTCATATTAATTAACCTGAAACGTATTGAAAATAACATTACGTATTTTCCAAATAAGTACAACAACTGGTTGTAAATTGCAATGTTAAACAATGTATTTTAAATTATAGTTACGCAATGAGACCACTGACGTTTGTTCGAATCCAACAAAATAAGTCAAAACCATCGGTCAAAAAAAATATCGTGATAAAATATTGCTATAGTTGTTTGTCATTTCCTAATGTTCGTCTGGCATACAACCTTAAGTTCAAAATCTATCGCCAAGCACCTACTGATGTGTTTTAGCGGCTGCACCCACTTGTAAAACTCAGTCACATTTCTAGGCATAATTTGGAATCATTTTTGTGAGCCCGAAGCTAATGTTATTAGTCAATTGTTAGGCTATAAGAATCGCGATAATAACTTTAGAAAAAAAAGTTTTCTTACGCTATTTTGATGAATTTTATACGCAGGAAGTATAAGTCATTCCATGATTTATGAGCTATAAGAATAGTCAATAATACTTTTAGAAATCGTAAAAAAAATATTACAAAATAAAAATAATTACTATGTAATAAACGCACGCGGGGCATCGCTAGTTTAAAACATATTTGTCTATAACTAACTAAAATATCGAAAGTAAAATAATTTCACAAAATATTTCTCTTATTTAAACATTATAGGTATTTTCAAGAAGAATTTTTTTTTCGTGTAATATAAAAATAATGTTCTAATATTTTTCGTAGATTGATGTCACTTTTTATATATTCATTTCATTCAATATCATTATATTTCAAAACTATCTAAATATATGTTTCACTAAACTTTGAATTATTCAAGTACTAAATTACGAACTTTTCTAACTTGTTCTTTTTTTACCCTGGTACCGCGCAGCGCGGTGCGAAGGTCATTGAAATAAATAGAAATTGACACCCTTACATATAAGCAGTTATTTATAATATTATGTATTATTAGGAATCACAAGATTCTTTTAGAAGATTCTTCGAAATAATAATAATAGTTTTATTATAAACTAAGGCAAAATGTGATTTATTTGGAAACAGTTTTGTCAACAGAGATAAAATTAAGGGTATATTTTATTCTCTTATTCCTATCCTCACATAATCTAAATTTATGGTCAACATACATAATTATCCTTATTTTCTAGTAGAACATTCTCTTTAATTGACGACCTCATATAGCGACTTTATCCTGATATGGCGATAGATAGGCTTATAGATAGGTATTCCAACCGCCCCGCATCCGGTTTCAGAGGTTGCGTCCCGCGAACAGATGTGTGCTTTATAGTACGGTAAAATTTTCGGGTAGAAGTAGAAATGTACTACACACGTTGAAGATGATGAGTGAAGAAGCACATAAGTGAAGATTGTATTCTTCGCCCTCCAATACTTTGGAACTTTGGCAGCTAGGTCCCACATTTTTTAACCATGTCCAGTATTGTGATTGCAAATATTCTGCAAATCCATGTAATAAAATTGGCAACTCTACTTATATACACAATAATATTTTCATCGACCTTGAAACCATTGGCTTTAACAAACAATACTTAGTAGAACGATAGAACACCGAAGACATTTTACAACTGGCCGTTCAAACACGTGACATTCCAACAACAACAATGAGCTGTAAATAGCAATGTAATAATCTTTTCCAACCTGTAATCACCTCTGTGGAGGCAACCACTATTCTGCAACGCTTTTTGCCGCCGCGACACTACAGTCACCACAAACTGTTAGTTTATATCATGACGTCGGAACCGAACAACATTTAAAATGTTACTTTATATGATAATGGTCACGGTATTCGTAGGCGATGTGCTGTGCAGTGAAGCGAACAAGATTAAACCTTATTACGTGTTCCCGATACCCTTCGAACTGCCCAACCGAAACGACAGAGCCGATCAATGCTGGCTAAGAATCGAAGATGTCGAAGTAACGGAAACGGTGACAATATACTGCTACATCGCTCATGCATTCCTTAGCAGCTTCATAAGAGATTACAACTCAAGGAAGATGACGCAAGACGGTGTCGAAGTGGGTTTATGGACCGAAAAAGCTACGAATAATGATGAGATAAACAAACGGCCCAAGAGTAATTCGATCAAGGATTGGAGAATTTCCACAGTGATGGATCCGATAACACATTTGAGAATTTATGTTACCAAAAATGCATACTGTAGACTGGTCATGTATAGTAGGGAAGGAATGACGAACTATCATGTCGATTGCGAAAGTATTCTCTATTTTATAAACGTGCGTATGAGTGGAAGTGCTGTGATACGTCCAGAAAATATACTTATTTTATGTCTAGGTATTGTTTATTTATTGTTTCAGAGGTAATTTATTTAAAATCATTATTATTTAATTATATAATTTTAAATTTCCTTGTCACATTATATTTATTAAAATATTTTGTAATAAATTATGTTTGTGACATCACAAACCAAAAAAAAAAACAAAAAACAGAAAACAGCAAAGTTTTAAAATGAATTTCACGTCATGTTATCATTATCGGTATTTATAAGAAGAGCAACTAAATGGCTGTAGTATCTGTTTTTAATGAAGGTCGCGTCGCTTCGCATCGCTAACAATTAGTTCCAATCCCGTCACACTCGACAATTTAAAACAGATATATTTACATATTTTATAAATAATTAAACTGTAGTTTTTTTTTAGTTAAATTAAAATTGTCTAATATTATTACATTATTACTCTCGGGCAATTGTTGCACATTTAAAAATGTAGACAAAATTCCTTCAAAACTAATCAATTACTGTATAGAATAATATTATCAAAGACATTATACATTTATTATACACATTAGATATTTTATTGTCTTTCAAAGACATTAAACAACTATATTTCAATCCTTTTGATTTCTTTCTATTCACACATTATACGAGTATAATGTGACATTTAATATTAAGTAAGCTAAAAGTCTAGCCTGAAAACTTAGTTAACAAATATTTTTTTATTAACTTTTTCCCCTACCCTTTTCTTCTTTAATAAACCAGTCTTAACAAATTCATTGCATCAATGGTAGGAAATAGCTACTGCTCTAACGAGTAGCTACCACTAACATTAAAAATCTAACGCCAATACACCTAATAAGTTGGTATATTTGGGAAACACACACTGAAATGTCAGACACTTTTCTAAAGACCACGCCTTGCGTGGTCGCTTAACTTAAAGTAAAATTGTTGTCAAACGCTTGACTCTAAAATTTTACAATAAAAATTATCTAATTGGCACATTGAAATTAATTTCAAAAGTTGTCAAAAACCATGTACACACACATGTTAATATTTATCCGTCAATATTTTTCTATAGATTAACATTTAATAATCTAAAAGTATTACATATATATTTAGATACACTAGTTTATATCCATTTGTTTGGTAAACTACATACATATATAAAATTTTTATCACATTCGTGTGTATTTCCAAGGCAAGAAACACAATAAACGCAACATAAAACACTCTTTGCCTTTTTTAATTATAAAAAATAATATCTTTACACCAAAATCGCAAATTCTGTGAATTCAATGAGTTCCCTTGACCACTAGTCAACATTATATCTATTATAATTAGCATATTATTATATTTCTGTTATTTAAAAGACGGAAAAATGACTCATTTTAGTGTCCATTTTATTTTAATCTTGAAAATGTATAATTAAGCCATCTACTAAACTTGTTTTCTAATGCTGATATGTACCTATTCTTTACTATGTAAAATATAATTCGCAGTAATTTCGTTTGGTTGAATTACTTCGACATTAACGATAATAGTTAAACAGCCACCATGTATATGATATAAATTATAAACATAACTATATTACTTCGATCTGCCAATTTTTACTAATTATACATCTTCTATCCATATCTTCTATACATATTATTGGGTTTTCCTTTAATACGTAGATATTTTATCTGGCCAGGCTACACGATATATTTTGTTAAATGAAGTAATATACGAAATAAGCTGTGACGATAATGGTGAAACAATTTGGAAAAAAGACGCTTTTAGGGCGATTAACTGGCTTACACAGAGTAAACCATAAGCTATATATCAAATTAATATAAAACATAATTGTAGATTTTAAAAAGACCTATAAAAAATTCAGCAATATTATATGTATATCTTCAAGGATCACCTAAAATAAGCATTTTTGAGGCAGCGAAATTCGTGCGTGCGCTCGATCGATAGCGTTCGGTAATCCACGCGAGCGTAGCCGCGGGCACAGCTAGTGTATCATGAAATACCTATGATTATATCAGTAATACATTTATTTCTTAATAATATAAAAATATACATACATACTACATACATAAATCACGCCTCTTTCCCAAAGGGGTAGGCAGAGACCACGTCCTTCCACTTGCTACGATCCTGACATACAACTTTTGCTTCCCCAACATTCATCAATCTTTTCATGCATGCTCATCGGTTTAGAGTACTCTTGACCTGACCTTTCTTAAAAACGTCCTTGATTTGATCGTAGAACGTTCGTCTAAGCCTTCCTCTTCCAACGTTCCCAATTACTCTCACCTTATAAATCTGTCTAGTCAATCTCCTTTCATTCATCCTCTCTACATGCCCAAACCATCTAAGCATCCCTTTCTCAATCCGTGTCACTATATCTTTTTTCGCACCACAACATTATCTTATTACAGTATTTCTTATCCTGTCACTAAATTTCACTCCTATCATACTTCTTAGCGCTCTCATTTCTACAGCATTTATTCTACTTTCATGTTTTTTGAAAATATTTTTTTTTTCATATAGAAATATAATTATGTACCATTATTTACGGTACATATAAAGGGGTAGGACACAGAGAAATCTTTTTGGAGATTTCTCTCTACTTGGGGCAGTCCGAATGGTGAAATACCTCTGAAGGATGGCAGCCAAATAACCTTGTGTTGTGTTCCTACGGTAAATAGGGTTTCCAGAGCTCTGACAACGCGCTAGTGATACCTCCGATGTACAAGAATCCATAGGTTATGGTAACCGCTTACCATACGCAGTACGCTTATTTGCCACGTTCGTAGTATATGAAGGAAAAAGTGGTAAATATTTATATTATAACTAGCATTATAATTTGTGGTGTATATCATTTCACTACTGAATATACGCCTACAGTTCAAGCATAGTAGGTAATAAGCACTCCTTATGTCTTCAGATCCAATTCAATTATGCAAACATCTTTGCCAGATCTCTATTACATTTCACATAGTGGCTATCAACGCTACTTTCCCTATATATGGGCACCATCGATATTTTATTGTAAAATGTAGAAAAACCAGAGTTCATCTTTCTATCTCTAATCACTAGATAGGTAATTAAATTTAAAAGCAAATTTAAAATTTACATTTTACATATTATTTTTTATAGTGGCACCTCATAGTGGCCGAACTGTAACTGATTGTAATCACGGTACAATCCGAAAACAGTGGCAACCACCGTGAGATTAGCAATACATCACCAAACCGCTATCATGCCGGCCTGCGTATGTATAATAGAAATTGGATATGTACCTATTGATCTCGAAACGCGACGCGCATAAGCGAATCTCTATAATGGACTTTTCTGGATTCTGGATATGCATGATGGTCACGATCCAGTCGGCATGGATGTAGCCAGGATTTTGGCTAGTGGCGCAGGCAAGGAAAACGAATGTTAATGTTAAATTCTTATTATATGTATATTAACTTGGCAATATGACTGTACATCAACTTATGGTAAGTACGGTACAGTCCACATACAACGGCGATCGTCGGTGACGCAAATATCAACGGCAGTCGTCGATATCTAATGATGAAATGATGATGAATGAAGTAGCGAAAACGTTGACTGGTTGCGTTGACGCGTGACCGCAAGGTAACCACGCGTTTACCAATACCTTGGCTGCCCCCCCCCCCCCCCCCTACTGCCTGTCCCTGGCTAAGCCCAAGCCAGTCGGCCCTGCCACGCCGCTATCACCATTTCCTCGTTCGTCACACAGCTGATTGCACCACGTACAGGTAAAATTTCCTTGGGTGGCTTAGTTCCAAAGAAGTTATTGGATACCCCTTAGACCATTATTATTATCATAAATAAAACAATATTCCTAAATGACGTCTCTACGCATATTTGAAACACTAATAAAATAAAATGAAGGTGTTTTTTTTACACTATTTAAAACTTTGAACTATGGTCGATTAAATGACGACAGGTCATGTTTGATTAATCATTTTCTTAAATAGAATTGAAATTAAATTTAGTTCTTTACCTACAATCTATATGTTTACCAATTAAATACATATGGGTATTATTAAAACGGAAAACCAATGGAAATACCATTACGACATTAAGAGCGACGATTCATAATACAGACGTATTATATTTTAACGTGAGTCACTGACTTGAATACTTTCTCAGACGTAGGTACCTATTTATGAGAAATAAATAAATGATTCATTTAACATGAAAAACTTAAAGACTTATATAATTAACGATAACAGATATTTTACAGCAAACAATAGAAACGGGCAAGAAACCAAAAAATGCATCTAAACATGAATCGTGCCTTTGTTGTTTCTATTTTCAATGTTTTTTAAGATAATATTAACTTGCATTCAATGCAAGAGATGCAGATATGAGATAATCTTATTTTTTTAATTATATATTAATAAATACTTGATGTAAAATATAGTCATTGCTTACATTAATTACCTACTTATAATATCTCAATGATGGCTCAGTGGTAGTGTGTACGACTTCTCGTCGATAGACGTGAGTTCAAATCCCTCAAGTTCAAAATCTGTCACCAAGCACCAATAGGTGTGCTCCGGCAGCTGCACTTGAGAGACAGTCTTCCTAGGTTCACTAGGTTTAGCTTGTTATCATTTTGGGCCACATCATCACTTAACATCAGGTGAGATTGTGGCAAATAAGCCAAACCAATAACGATAAAGAAAATGTCTCGGTGACAAAACTTTTCTCGGTATTAAAAAAAAACAAAGTTACCTATCTAGATAAAGGAAAGTAAAACATTAGCTGAATACAAAATTCTAAATAAATCGAATTATTCCATATATGTCGTTTCCGAGAAATCATTTACATAATTATATAATATATTGCTAAAAGAATTGCTCACTTAATAATGTCAGATCAATATTACCTGCCTAATAATATTATCAAGAAGTAAAAGTTATCCTTAAAACTACTGATACGATTCTAAAAAAAACTTTTATGATAGATATCTACGTTCGCCTTAAGCGACATAGGCTATATATTTCTAGTTTTGTATCGTAATTAACGCAAACGAAATCGCAGGAGGTTGCTATTCTTGCTAATATACATAGAATTGAAATTATTACTCCTACACCGTTGTTCACTCAAAAGCTTTTATTAGCGAGTTGCTATTCAAACCTGAACGGCGCTCGTAATGCATAGATGTCCATAGATTGTACCTAATGTTCAAAATATTTATTATGTTAGTAATACGATTATATAGTGATTAAAAATGATGATATAGTATTTTTGTAGCACGCCATAGTGTCGGTATTGTTCCCGATGGTAAGTATAGTACAATCCAAAAACAACAACTATCAGAGAGATCGAAACGGCGACTACCGCAATCCACCACTGGTCGTCATTGTCGTCAAGTCACTCGGCAGCTGGATATACAATGGCTAATCTGGGAACAGACAAACCAAAAGAGGGTGCCTCTAGCAGGCTTATCACCATGTGCCTGGTGGTAGCGATCCAGTTGGTTGCAGATCTCTACCACTCCGTTTGATTACTGTATATACAAGTACACCCGATGGTCCTGGAATACGACACGTTTAAGCGTGCGTATTACACCTGTTGTCTAATGGTCCCGATCCAATGGAACATAATTGTCGTATAGTACTACCACCAAGTAAATTACATTTGTAAAAGTATTGAAAGAAATTAGATTATTAAATTACAAAGCAGATGTTAACTATAAATGATTGTCGACTTGTTAAGGATAATGAATTTCATTGAAAAGCGCAATTAATTTTCCGCACAGCTGATAACAACAGTTTTTCCTCATGGGGCGGCTGCACCATCTCTCTGTAGGTCGGCAATTAATTAATCACATAGAACAAACAGCATGAGGTCACTAAATACAGCAATTAATTCATACCTTTTCCAGTTGCCTTTTGTATGAACTTTTGAATTAAATTGTCGTAAGTTTTTAAGCCTTGTGCAATTTAAGCATTTATATTCTATTTATCGATTCCATTTACTTAACTTACTGCTAAGTATAGATGTCCCACTATAATGGTATATTGATTCATTCTAGATTTCACATGCCTTCTCGTTATTTTGCGTTTCCTTTTTAGGGTTCCGTAGTTAACAAGGAATCCTTAAAATTTCGCCATGTCTGTCAGTCTGTCCGTCCTCGGCTTAGCTCAGAGATTCTTTGTAGGTCAGGTAGGTTAACAGAAATTTCTTTGGAGATTTTATGGTTACGCATGAGGGTTAGCTGTCTCCCCCCTGTCCGTATCTGGCTACGCCCTTGAGCGCGAGCACTGCTGCTTTGTGGCAGAATAAGGTTTCGAACCCGAACCTTACACAGATACTACCACTTTTAAAATATTTTCTTGAACAATAACAGTCAATTGATTTTATATAAACTCCATAAACTCAAAGTCCTATTGTACTTACTGTAGTTGTTCTTACCAGTAAAACAACAATCAAGCAAAAGAAATATTAAGTTAGTTGATGACATATTTCATTATAACAAATTACACTTAATGTGTTCCTATTCGTGTGTCGTAAAAATTAAAGGTTACCAACACGGCAAATGGTCATGGTCATCATATTAATGAACTTTTTTTGTAATTGAAAAGATAATATATCTATGAAAGTCTACCATTTATCTATAACTAGTTGTGTCCCACTGATTCAACCACGTTGAAAAGGTATACGTGAAAATGCGTTTTACAGATCGCGCATCGTTTTCTAATGGCCTTGGGCGAATGCTGCGTGTAGAATGAGTACACGCAGCACACGCAAGGATGCAATGCGTCGGGCTTCGTGGGAGCCGTTCTCGCAGAATATACGCTAACTTGGAGATAATACGTAGGAGCTCCGAATTGCCTCCAATGGTAGCTTTTTTCAAGCTATATCCAACAACATTTAGGTATTCGACCAACTCTCCACCACGTTGTTCTCACTTCGTGTACATGCCTACAGCTTTCCAGCGTGCTTGACGTGTATGGTTACTGATCCTCTCATTAAGGTCGTAGCATAAATTTATATAACCTATAACCTTCCTCAATAAGTAGTCTATAAAATTAAAAAATAATTTTTCATCTCTGACTATAGTTCTATAGACTGATAGTTCGAGACATTAGAGCGTTAAAACAGACAAAAGAAAATATTTTCATGAGCTTTATAATATTAGGGCTAAGAAGTAAAGTGCAAGGACTAGCTATCTCGTGCAGCTGCCGGAACACACCTATAAATGCTTGGCGATAGATTTTTTGTTTTTACTATCATTATGGGAGGATTTGCCATAATCGCCACGCTTGGCAAGCGGGTTGGCGATCGCAGTATGGTCGTGGATACATACTCGAAGGACGCTGCTGCCCGTTCTTCGGATAATCCTTTAGTCGCCTTTTACGACACCCACAGGATGAGATGGGGTGGTGCGATTCTAAGCCGGCACACACACGGTGCCAAGTGATGCCAGTGCCATGCCAGTGATTACATATGGTGCTGAGACGTGGTCGCTAACTATGGGCCTCATAAGAAAGCCCAAAGTCACTCAAAGGGCAATGGAGAGGGCTATGCTCGGAGTTTCTCTATGTGATCGAATCAGAAATGAGGAGATCCGCAGGAGAACCAAAGTCACCGACATAGCCCGAAGAATAGCTACACTTAAGTGGCAGTGGGCGGGCCACGTAGCTCGTAGAGCGGATGGCCGATGGGGTCAAAGAGTTCTCGAGTGGCGGCCACGTACCGGAAGACGCAGCGTGGGCAGACCCGCCACAAGGGGGTCCGACGACCTGGTAAAGGTTGCGGGAAGCCGCTGGATGCGGGCAGCACAGGACCGATCGTTGTGGCGATCTTTGGGGGAGGCCTATGTCCAGCAGTAGACGTCTTTCGGCTGAAATGATGATGAATGATGATGATAGATTTTTAATTTGACTGTGGTTGCTAACCAGACGGGCATTAGACAATGTTCTTCCACCATGTTATACTTCCAGCACACATTTCCTTTTACCGAAAGCTCAGGCTCATTGCAGGGATTCGAACTCACCTCGATCGGTGCGTTGCCCGTACACGCTACCACTTAGCTATAATTGCTTCAATTCGCTTCAAAGTAATACATTAGTTACTTATAGGTGATACGTCTATCTGTACTAAACCCGATATATCTGCTTCACAAATATTCCAGCAATTTTATTTGTAAACATCTTACCGTGTGCACTCTATTTCATTTTTGACGTATTATTAGTATGATATTTCCGTACGAGTGGAACATTTTTCACGTCGAATATCATCGACGCGAGCTTTCATTCAGTTCAACGGTTTTCCATGAAAATGCGAAACGTTCGCCAAAGATAACTCTCGTTTGTTGCCAGTGGCTCTCGAATTATGATCTAACATTTTCTAAATCATGACGTCGTAACGAAACAATTACGTAACGAACCGAAACACCGAAACCGTAACGTAACGAAAAGCACTTGCAAGTAGATTAATAAATTTATTCATTACATTTATTAATCTACTTGCAAGTGCTTTATTAATTGCAGTGCAGTTAATTAAACGGTGCCTATTATAAATCAAAATAAATAACAGTTAAAATAAGAAACCTGTTCCACCTGTTCATGTTCCATAGAAATAACATTTCCGAAAATATGTTTCAAAATACAACAAATTACAAATATTTTTATTACCAAAAAAAAATCTATACATATAATAAAACTCAACGTCTTATTTATTTTTTACCTCCGTTTTACATGTTTTTATTTTATTTCATAGCTATGTTATCTGGCCGGATTATAGAATATATTTTGTACAATAAAGTAACATACGAAATAAGCCGTGATAATAAAGGTGAATCAATTCAGCAAAAAGACGCATTTGGGGCGCTTACGCTGAGTAAACCATACTATATATATCAAATGAATGTTCTACATAATTGTATATCTTAAAAAGACCTACAAAAAAATCAGCGATAGCATATATCTATCATCTATGGATCAACCACAATAATCATTTTTTCTTCCATCTTTTGAGCGGGGGTAGCACGTTTCGCGCGCACGCTCGACTGACAGATTTCTGCAGTCCAAGCGAGCGGAGCCGCGGTCACAGCTAGTATAACATATTTAGCGTTAATGAAGGTAGGCAATGTCTGTAATATGGAGGCCTAAAACTCAATTCGAATTCAAACAGAAAATAGTATAGTAGACGCATGTTGAATTGAATATGCTGCAAATAAAAGAATAGAAAATTAAAATTAAACATGAGTTTATGTGTGCAAGAGATAAGCAAAATCTTAGGTATATTTGTTATATTGTACAAGATTTATTTATTAACTATTTGTGTTGTCTTTCTATTGTCCCATGTTTAACGGTTTGCTAGCGTATTCCAAGAAAGCATGCTGGTATTTAGTGATATTTTCCGAGTTGATTTTAAATTATCATTACTTGTTTTTCTTATGTTTTGTTAGAAGTCGTTTCAAAACATAGCCTAAAAACTAAAAAATTGGCAGTCATAGGGACTGCCGATAGAAGTGAAAACTTATAACTTAGAATTATTTTCAAACGCCAATATTTTTATATTGGCGAATATTTAAAATAATAAAGAAAAAATGATTGTTTTTTTTTGTTATTTATTTTTCAACTAAAAAATATTAGTATATTTATTTAGTACTCACTATTGTACTGCACAGTGATTCTACAATTAAATATTAAAGATAATAATCAAACTCAAACATTATTTGAACAATGTACAGGAATACACATTAAACTTCTTACTAAATCCATTCAATTTTACTTGTAAAGATATACACAGCACTAATGTTTCACAATACGTCACCTGTATAGCTACAGATATACTGCTATTACGCATGTCGGTGACGCGAACTTACAATATTTCACCCATCCAAAAGGCGTCTAACGCACACGGTCAGGTATATACGATGTTTTATACGTATATATATATATATTTGTATTCGTGTACAGAGGCCGCAGCGCATGCGCCAGTCTGATATCAGAGGAGTGCGTGTTATATACTAATAGATATAGATATAGATATACAGTTAACATTAGCATGTCGGTGACGGTTCACTTCAATAATCAACGAAATCTGATGTGGTTCTTGAGTTATAAGCGCACTAACAGACAGACAGACAGACGAACAGACCGAGATACATTAAACAATTTAAGGATAATCTATAAACAATATTTATGTAAAAAGCGGTACAATAATACAGGGTAAGTAAAGTAATCAGTTCGGAACCCTCAGGGCGAGCGTTCTACTTTAAAATCCGTTTTTTTTAAATCACAGGTGTATTCTTTGGCTAGGTTCGGTATATATTTTATTACACGAGTTCATTATATGGTACAAGTTGATATTAATTATGTGTCTCCCAATAATTAATGTAATGGAACAGGTTATAAGGATAACAGTTAATTAAGTCGACAAAAACTAACAGCACGTTCTCTTGCAATACTTTAACTAAACTATCAATTTTATTTAGAACTGACTAACATTTTGCCTTAAGAGCCTTAACAGCTTCACCGGGCTTTTCCATTAAATATTGATGAACATAATTAATGCATTAGACAATTGTTTAGAATAGACCTAACTTAATAAAGTCGGTACTACAATAAATCTAACTTTTATATTTAAACAACAATGACAGATTTACATGACAAAGTAAATTAAAAATGTTTAACATGACATGCAAACATTAAACCTTATCAAAATAAATAGTTTCGTCTTCTAATTAAGTAAGTGCTAGCTGACCCGTGCTAATATTTAGAACATTATAAAATGTAAACAATTTTACTAACAGTTGTAGTAATCGTTTTTTTTTTATGTAGTAGCTCGGCACATTGACTGTATTGTCCCTCATAGTAAGCACAGTACAATCCAAATACAACGGCGATCACCAAGAGATCGAAATCCATCGGCGGTCACCGCTGTCATTCCGGCCTACAAATGAATTACTTAATGAGATTGTTAATAGATGGCGCTTTGAATATATTCTCATTAATAACAACAGATGGCATTCTAATGAAAAAGATTATAATTATTTTTTTAACGAAAACAGTAATTTTAAACTGTTTCGTCAAACCCGGAAAAGCTGTAAAAGCCGTAAAGGCTCCAGGGCCCCTAAAGCTATCAGTATAGTCAGTTCGAAAAAAAAAACTGTTTCGTCAATAGCTGGTCGGAGACCATAAGCTATAAAATTAAATTAAATAATGCTTGATTATTTAATTTTGATAAAGAATTAACGAAGATATGGCGTTGCCAAGATAAAATAATTTTGAGTAATAATATATATGATATTAGTCCTGTACAACAACCAGTTTCGTCTCATTATTTAGGAAATATATATCGTGCACAAAAATGCCCCGCTATTATAATTTAGATATAAAAACATGAAATATTTTGCTTTAAAAAAATATTATTAATTATAATTTTGTAGTTTATGCAAACGGACCCGCAGGCACCGCTAGTATTGATATTAAACTTACAGGCTGAAACTTAATGAATACAAAAATTGTAGTGATATATCTACATTGCTAATACACTCCATTTTTCATCGTTGAATTACCTTCATATCAATAAATCTTCATAATGATTTGATGAACGATTGTGAAATGAATGATTTCACAGTGATCCAATGATATTTTATAAGAAGTCATTGCAGTGATCATAAAATTAAAACCGTATAGGTAGGTACCAAGATACGTAATCTTTCAACGGTTTACTCCTCATTGCCAACTAACTTCAAGCAATGAGCTGATAAAGTCGCACAAGTCAATAAATAAAAGCGGAGTATACCCTACTCGACGTATTAAACGCAATATAAGACATGCTAGGCTTCGTTATTGTGACCTTTGGTGTGCGTGATGTCGCAAGGTCAAGGAATCACTAAAACTTGCAAGAAAGTTACCAACTATCCTTTGATTTTTATACGACTTGGGTATAATAAAACAAATTAGTTTTTCATCTGAAAACACTGATTGTTATAAGTTCTACCGAAATCAGAGTTTAAGAAAGAAATCCGATCAAAGGTGATTTGGGTTTATTGGATATTAATAAATGGCAAGACGAATTTACTTTAATTGGGTAGTTTAATATCTGCGTTAAGCGTAAAGCATTTATGGATTCCGGTAATTAATTTAATTTTTAAGATCTTATTAAATGTTAAGGTCACTGGATACACGTCTTATAAACCTAATTAGTAATACTTTTCTAAATAACTAAAATTGTGGCTATCAAGACGGTTTTTATAGCCACTGAAAAAGAATTTCCTAGTTATTATTTATAATCCACTTCAGTAGTGCACAATAAGAAAACTATATAACACAAACCACCAATATTACATAGTGTATGAAATAAAATAAAAACAACCACATGAGAAATCAAGAACCCATCAAAATAAACCTTGACGATTAAAGCACAAAAACAAAGTTTTTTTTATAACAATGAAATATTTTGCGGTACGTTGGTAGCAGATCTACTTATAAATCGTTAGTTAGATTCCCGTATATAATGGATTTTAAATTATCATTAGTACTGTGTCTGATTTTGTACATAAAATACATACTAACCGCTTGGTTGTCATATCATTGACTCAGTTTAGAAGAGAATATAGATGGTAATTTTGGAGTATTAGAGTATACTTACATTTTTAATAGTATACGAGAATTGTCTACTAGCGTTGTATTTCACTTTGATCTTAATTTTACAAACACTGTTCAATATTCTACAAAAAAAGACACAGCACAAATCTGCACGATAAGACGTGATTGATGATCCTCGATAGTGAGTGCAAATAACGTAGCAAAGATAAGGGTATTACTCGCCCCTTCAATAACCCAGTTCAGCTTCGTGACCAAGCAACCTTACAATTTAGGAGAACTCTGTTATCTGAGATTGTATCGAATTTATTTATTATTTTACTTAACAGTCAACAATTTAGATTGCATTTCTGAAGATCAACCAACGGAAGACCGAAAATAAATTAGTAGGCCAAACGAAATCACCGCTTACAAAAACTTAAATATAAACCATTTTATATGCTTCATGGGATCTTGAGTTGTCATGTTATGGTTTTTATTCAAATTAATTAACTTAGGTTCTCCATTATATATTATGTAACATTGGTAGCAATTTCCTGATATAGTTTGAATATTGTGCATATGTGACGTGAATTATAAATATAAACGGGAAATATGGATTTTGTGTTGCCACAAAAACTCCCTAGATAGTCCTAACAAGGGAGCCACCATCTTGTTAGTCCCCACTTTGAAGATTAGAAAATACTATGAAGGCTTATAAACATTGACACTGGCAAATGTCTTTTCGGTGCTAAAACAAGGAAAATAGAATATGTAGCATGTTATCCAATTGTAATAAACGTTTGCTTACTTTCGTATTCCTTATTTTATTACCTACTTTAATTTTGTAAGTAATGTTAAGGTTAAAAATGATTAAAAACTCAATTTCTAACATATTTACATGTTATATATATATAGAAAATTGTACCTAGTCACTTCGTCAAATAAAATCAATTTTTCAGTGTCCTTATTGAATTGATAATACCTACAGTTAAATCGTTCAGTCGGCTTTCGGACATACCTCCGTGTTTATATTGCTCACTGCCATTGATTAATTGTAAATTCTTAAAACTATATTAACATTAGGAAAAATATCAAATAGATTCCGTTATCAAATCTAATTGCACATATTTTGATATTTATAGGTCTTTCGCAAGCTATTACTAAGAACTGAGAAGAGAAATAAAAAATTCGCCGAAGTTGACACCTACGCCACATTTAGCAGCCGCGGCCATAGAAAAAATCTACCTTGGTGGCCAAGCACGGTGGCCGCACGCCGCTAGCTAGCCCATTTAGATACCCGACATTTTAATTCTACGTCTAAACTAATATTATAAAGAGGAAAGATTTGACTGTTTGTTTGCATTGAATAGGCTCTGAAACTACTGGACCGATATGAAAAATTCTTTCATCATTAGAATCCTACATTATACCTGTTGAACATAGGCGATTCTCATAGGCATTCAAAAAGTTAGGGATCCGTATAAAAACTTCGATAGTGAAAAAAAAAACGTGTCAAAAAAATACCAAAAAAAATCGTTATATCGCGTACGCTGCGGAAATTATTGACAATAGAGCAAAGTGATATACTACGATTTTATAGAGGACTACAAAAAAGTCCTCGATACCATATATATATAACTATTACAGTTATGTCACAATAACTACTTTTTATGTTAAAATAAAATATTCAATAGTAATGCCGGTTCAAACTAGGCCAAACTCCCCGAGCATGTGCAATGGGACGAGGCTGCTTATTAAGGAATTGAATGATAATTTAATAGTAGCGACCATTATCACGGACCCAGCAGCTGGTCAACTAGCTCATATACCGAGGATACCGAGGATACCGATAATCCAAATAATCTACCAATCCCATTTTAAATAGCTTCAAACATCTTTCAAAAAAACATCTTTCGCGTTAATTATTAACAAGTCCCAAGGCCAAACCTTCGAATTAGTGGGGATCGAACTAGGAAAATAATGTTTTACTCCTGGCCAATTGTATGTTGGCATATCGCGGGTCGGAGCTCCTGAAAATCAATTTATTTTGCTGCCACTAAATAAAACAACATCAAATATCGTTTACAGGGAAGCTCTGACCCAATCAATTTAATGGCTGTATTGTAGATATTACCTTTTTACAAATATAAGAAATAAAAATAATATATATATATATATATATATATATACATATATACCTATATAAAACGACAATACAAAATAGACAATAAACTAAAAAAAAACGAAATAAATAAATCTTTAAATATTTCATTTAAAATGTCTCCCAGCAAGATTGCTTAGTAATTTAACAACAATGAAATGTATATTTGGAAAAATTACTAAAATAAATATCTAATCCCTTATGTTGTACATAAGAAAAATGACAATGAAATCGCGGCAAACATATAATATACGTGTATACCCTTTCGGTCCAAACGTCACATGCTAATTAAACCGGTGATCATGCGGGAGCATGTTACAGTATGGCCCATTATTTCTCTCCATATTCACTTGTCAGCGCCATTTTAGTTTTCTTATTACTGTACTGACTAACGTAACCCGCTACCCACCATTACCCTTTTCTCCCCTATGTATTCGGAGGAAATTCAACTGTTAACATTGTATACAGAGAAGCCTTGTAAACGGTATCGTATATTGTATTTTATTCAGTTTTGTGATACACTGTATTATGCCTTTAACTCTGTCCACATGGATAATTCAAGTCCACGCGAACGAAGTCGCGAGCACAGCTAGTAGATTATAGATGTCATGATATTTTGTATGACATAAAGTATTAAATAGTCATACAGTAAATTTGATGTTACATAAGTGGTCACTGCGCCTTATTATTATTTATAACTGACGTCTAAAAGTACCGTAGTCCGAACTAAAGCCAATGATAAAAGGTTGTATTGATTGAATAGAAGGTTGAATAGAGTTATATACAACACAAAAAAAAAAACTATTTTAACAAGGTGCTAAAATCAAACTGCGGATACAATACAGGACGAATCCAAAGGTCCAAAAGTGTATATTTTTATAGGCACTTACTACAGAGGCGCGTTCAACAACCTCAGAACTAGAGAAAATACTCTAAGTACAAAGAACGATAAACGTGTATGGCTCATGAATAAATATTTATTACAAGAATGTTTTCCGTTAATTTAGCTGAGTAATTCTTCGTTAGAAAAATTAATCATTGTAACAGTTCGCGAACGAAGATCACGTGGTTATTATTCTATTTGTAACAGTTTTGTTATTATTTACGATTTGTAATTAAAAGTCGTCGACCGTAAACTTGACTCGATGCTGGGTGGTAGAACTCGGAAGTTATGTCCGAGTGGATCGCAAACGTAATTCACGTAATTAAACCCATAGCGCCATAGTGACTCAGTTATGGCTTGTCACGTTTCGAAAAGCCTACAGGGTGACTGATCACCAAACTTTCGGTGGACACCATTGGTTTTGAACTATACTGCGCCTACAATCGGACACAGAAACATCACATTCCCGTTCTACGATAAAATAAGAGGTTCGCCATCAGAAACAAGGTAGGTAATACAATAAATGCGTTTAGAGACGACAACCTTATGTTCGGGTTTAACATTTAGGCGCTAGGCATTATTTAGGCCTTGATCGTTTTTTTTTTCGTTATATGTTTGGCGTAGTGGCCAGTAATCTCGCCTGATGTTAGCGATGTGGCCCAAGATGGATAACACGCTAAACCTAGTGGAAGACTAGCTCTCAAGTGCAACTGCCAGAACACACCTATTGGTGCGTGGCGAAAGGTTTTCAACTTGAGGGTGGTAGCTAACCAGGCGGGTATTAGAAAATGTCCTACCACCATGCTATGGTTTCCTCACGATGTTTTCCTTCCCCGAAAGCTCAGGCTCATTGCAAGGATTCGAACTCACGCCAATCGACGCGAAGTACTACACGCTACCACTGAGCCATCTTTGCTTCAATAATAATATTGAATATTGCTTGTAATATTATTATATTACATTGTATTTGATACTAACAATATATATTAGATACAACTTTTTCAGTGAGTCCGCTTGATTAGAAATTAGCTTTGAAGAAATTCATGTATCAGCGGTATTGTGGCTGAACGCTCGAAAGACTTGGTCAAAACCTATAATAAGTCTAGAAGGAAAACCTTACTAAACGTTGGACTAAGCAAATATTCTAACTAAGATTTCAATGTAATACGGAATTTCTAAACATTACTAGCTGTTCGCCGTGACAGCCTTTACGCTGTTACAAGCGAGTAGGTAAGGAATTTTCATATACGCGTTGATAAGGGGAAAACAATATATAACTCTGCGGTATTCATGTCTACACAAAGACGCCTACGTAATAATAAAATAATTTCATGATAAGTAATATAAATATAATGTTAAAAAGAGTTTGTTATATGTGTTTGCGTGAATGCGCGTGTATTGTATGATAATAATATTATTACAGGGACACACACACACACGGCTAATTAACTTTCAATCAATCAAAATTTATACTTTGACTATTTGCAACAACTGTATATAATAAAGAACTCAGACAAAGAATTAAAAACCTTGTTCATCTCGCAAAAGTAGATCTTGTCTGAGAATCGAACCTGCGACTACTCTGCTCAACGCCTCCATTTCTCTATCTGCTCTACCTTCACATCGCGACGCACGTAAACACGCCAGCAAAGGACACCAAATAACTATGTATTGTATTTTCAGATTCCCCATAAACTCGTTATTCGGCACAAGGTCTATATGACAGTTAACCGATTGTAGGACAAAATCGGAATTTTAGTAATTTAACGCTCCAATGAACTAACATTACGTTAAATGCCGCTTAGACCGCTAATTAAAATGTTTCCGTTAATGGGCTTACTAGTAGACTAGCCTATACAGAAACCTAAGCGAAGCTATTTGATTGTTTTCGGTGTTCGCGACACACCTAAAAGTATCATTATTACGGTTAAATACACTTGTTGTATAGTGGTCGCAATCCAATTGGACAGAATTATCGTGACCTTCCTTTCAGATGTTAATAGTCACTGTAGCTTACAGTTCCAGCTCTTAAACACCCTACCCTTTAAACCCCCCTACTCTAAGGCAGAGTTTGTTTTTAACAATAATTCGATTTTTATTATTTAATATTTTGTTATTAAAAATTGAATAGATAATAAAGTACTTTATTACTAGTAGTATTTTTTTCTTCTTTTTATTTAATGGCAACTGTTATCATCCACAATTCTGTCAACGTCATGTTAATAAAATACTTTTTTAATTATGCTTGTAACCTTCAAACATAGTCCTAACAAGATGAGGGTTCCCTTATTCAAAAACTGTCCCGGGAGTTTCTGTGGTAACCTAAAATGCATGTTCCTAGTTATTATTTACTAGCTGTGCCAGCGGCTTCGTTCGCGTTGACAGCAGAATGCCGTCGGTGAAATGAATTGTGCTGCCCCAGCTCAAAAGACGGAAACAAAAATGCTTAATGTAGATAATCCTTAGAAGACAGACATATGATATCGCTGACTTATTTGTATGTCTTTTTAAAATCTACAATTATTTTGTACATTAATTTGATATATCTCGTATGGTTTACTCAGCGTAAGCCATTTAAGCGACCCGAATGCGTCTTTTTTCAAATTGCTTCACCATTATCGTCACTGCTTATTTCGCATGTTACTTTATCTTACAAAATATAGCCAGGTAATATAGCTATGAATTAAAATAAAAACATGTAGGTAAATCTGATAAGTGATTTTCGCGTAAAAGGACATAAACGGACAGACAAACAGAGAGACATTAAGTTTTATAATGGCTATAGATATAGATAAAAAATATAGATATTCCACTTCACTTGTACACAATAACCAAACTACATAATATAAAATTTCGTCAAATAACAAAAGTTTATGAATTAAAATAGAAACCACCACATCACGGATCAAGACCGTGCATAAAGATTGCTGGTAGTATACTAAAAAATATATGTACCAACAATAGCTGGTGCTCGAGTCTTTTCTACAAATGACGGTATTTCTTGTTGTTTACTGGCAGTTCGTGTGTTTTCAGACATTATAGTACTGAAGTGGAGCAAGGATCTAGGCTACATATCATTACGATTTTCTTTAGGAGCTAAGCAATAATAAAAAAATACATTGAAAGAAAATAAAAGACAATCCACTTTTAATTCAGACATAGCCCACAGGTCCCGTGGAACATTAAAAACGTTATGAATGAAGTCGCGGTCACTACCAGTATATTATAAATTTATAGACATTAAATAATCCTAAACATATTTCGTTGCGCTTTTTGCAGTGCTTTTCCTAGTAAAGGCACGCAGATAATCAGGCATACTTGAGAGCTCAGGATAGGATTCTAAAGTTCTTTTATCTGGCACCTATATTGGTGCCTCTTTTTTTAAACCTACATGATATTTTAACAGACACTTAATTTAAAAAGTTTTGATAACGGCGATAATCACTCATTGATTCTATTTTTTCTTCCTACAAATATCTACATTTACAAAAGCATTTACTTATAACAAAAACAAAACTTCGCTTTGGTAAATAATTTCACTTGCCAACTAATAAAACTTACCGCGTGTGGAACAGAATAACTTTGGCCCTCTAGAAAACCTTTCACAACATTCGTACCAAGTTTTACGATATTGGGCTGACCCGTGGTTGGCTGACAAGTGGTTTAACCATTTACTTGAGAATTTTCGTAAACAAAACAAATAACATGAAAAGGTAGTTAATTAGAAAATAGGAAAGTTTCAAAACATTTTTCATATCGGCTTACTTCACATATTACACCCAAACCCGATTTTTAAAAACAATTATAATATTTTGTACGATGGCAAAATCGATGTTTTATATTATTGGCAAAATGAATCTTACTGGTTGTGTAAATTGTGTGCGACATTATCCCCAATAGCCACAATTTACTGTGCAACATTTGCTGTCCAAATATTTTTCTCCATTAGATGCCAAGTTAACTGCCAAGCTTGGATCTTTAAAACTTGCTATTCATTGAATGGCAAACTACATAGCAAATTTACAGCACTCTGTTATTGCTAATGAATGCCAAATTGACATTATAATTTGCTTAACAAAAATGATAAATTGTGTTTTTTTACACATTTAGTGATGAAAAAAAAACTGACAAAAATAATTAAAAGACTAAAAAATATTATATATATAATATATATTTCTAAATTTTAATACACATCTGTTCATTTACGTTGAAAAGGCAATCGCTGCCTCCAATTTGATCGCAATTTGGTTTCAATTTTTGCTCTCCAACTTTTAGTACAGTTTGGTCTCAATTTGGTACAAAAGGTTAAATGGGGTAATGGTGGAGTTAATATATAACTATGTATACCTCTAAAGGATGATAGCTTGAGGCTAGTCATAATAGGTCGCTACTCCTGAGGACTAAGTTACAGCGTCCCCTGTAACGCACTGGTAAGTGCGTGTTGCCAATCACACTCTTAGGACAAGAACAGCAGAATGCGAGTCAGAATCTACTTTATTTCAGAAATAGATTTGCTTCTGTAGTCGAACCTCGCACATGTTCTGCCACTAAGTGATTAACCATTCAACCACCGTGAATTAATTTATAAACAGATAAATAGAAATACATATTTTAATTCAAGATGAATGCTAAACCAAACAAAAATATTATTGCAAATAAATAACAACTACTTCAATAAATTAAAATGCATTTAATGAAGACAGCACGTTCATTGAATTACTACAGTATTTTTACGTCACGATTGCAAATCAATGACTGCGGTTCACGAAATCAATTAAAACAACAAAGGAAACTTTAAACAGACGTGTCCTACAAAAGCCCAAAATGGATACTTTGACAGGTAAGTAAACTTACGACCCTAAAACAAATGCATAAATAAGGTTTCTTACTGATAAAAACTTTTACTACGAACCCGTGTTTACCACGAGTAGCAAAATTTTGAATTTAGAAAAATATGAAATATTCTATGAGTATGACTACATTTGCTACCTGTATTAATAATAAAAATATATTTAACTAAGTAACTCCATTTTCATAAAATTACAGAGTAAATGGACTCATGTGCATATTGTCTGCAATAGTTTTTACATAACCACTCCAGTCTACCCAAACAATGCATATCGCAATTTAAGTGCACTTAGTAGTTACATTTATGGCTTTGATATACACACATATAAATAAATATATAAACTTTCTAGTTAGTTTCGTTGCAATATTTGCCATTGGTCTTAGATTTTCTGTACTTAATCAACATTGCTCAGTTCGGTATAGCCTTCAGAATTGCTAGACTTTAGGAGCAGTGGGCAGGGCATAATATTGCTCGTAGAATGTATAGCCGATGGCGCCGAAGAATTTTTGGGTGAAGGTTATGGGAACCCGCTAAATGCGAGCAACGAGGGCCGTTCGTTGTGGTGATATTTGGGGGAGGCCTATGTCCATCAGTGGACGTCTTTCAGTTGAATTACTATATGGTATCAATGTTGCTCTATGTAGGTTATCATAGATAGCAGTGATCTTTGAAAAGGTACTTCAGTCCAGAAAATCAAACACTATACGTGCGTTCAAAAGCAAAGGATATTTTGTGTCACTAAAATCATTACTTTAGATACATATATTTGAAACAATTAACTCAATAAAAGAAAGTAAATAATACAGCATCTTCCGAAACGATTTATAACAATAAAATACAGAATAAGTACTTTTCAATATCTTTATTAACATAGACACTTCGCATGAAGCAGAAAACCTATATAAGTTATGGATATTATCGTGTGATAAAAGAATTTGGAAAAATATCGCACGCGTAGCTAACACGTGTTTTACATAAGGACCGTAATCCGATGTTATAGTAATCACGGGATACATAATCCATCTATGTACGTGACCTAACCTTTGAAACCGGGATTATGTGTAGAAAAGTGTGGTGAATAAATGTGAATTTATATAGAATGCATAAAAGTGAGGCATACAGAATTCACGCCTAAGGGAGCGTTCAAGTATTACGTAACGAATTTTGGGGGGGCAGGGGTCTTCTGAAAGGGAGGGGGGTTTAGAATTACGCGTACATTAACATTGTTTTAACCCTTCAGACGGTCGTGTAGAGTTTTTTCTTGTTACTTTTTATGTCATAATTGTGACTTTTAGGTAAAATAGTCACTTGGTGGTGGTTACGTAACGTTTTACTTGGGGGCGGGGGGGTAAAGAAAAACGTTACAGCGCGTTACATGGGGCGGAGGGGGGCTCAAATATCTCCAAAAACTGCGTTACGTAATACTTGAACGCTCCCTAAAGTGACATTTCCATTGTCGCGTTCATTTGTCTCATCGGCTAATCTATGCTACAACCATAGATTTATATATAGCTGAAACTAATCACGAACATTGCAAAAATATTTACGTACGTTGTGATTAAAAAAAAACTAACAGGTTTATTTCGACCTCGTCCATTTTATAATCGGGGAAGTTTGGTAAATAAAGGCCTATGCTCGGGCATAGCAACTTAGCGTTATATTTTCTATCTCATCTATTTAAGAATATCTTCATATATATACAGAAGTACTTTAATCTCGTATGGCCAGACTGACAGCTACGTCGAAGGACGATTAAATAGCTATGCGAGAGGCGACAAGCTCGGATTACGGAGTACTTTAAATAATCTGAAAATAGAGACCTCTAGAGAAATTATTTACGCAATAGAACTTAACGTTAGTTTGGACGCTCATATGTAACACTAAAAGTACCAGAAGATGTGAAATTTTAATTAGATGTGATATTCTCGAGACTTGAATGTTATGAAAGTAGATCATTGATTTTATTTCTTGGGGTTTAATAAGTGATGACAAAACATCTATTACACATAATAAAATTGAAGTATCTGTTTGTAATTTCAAAATAAACAGCTTTTTACTAATTACACATAAAAGTGTATAAATTACTTACAACAAAAAAAAAAACAACAACAAATTTTTGTCTGTCTGTCGTTTTGTTCCGGCTCAAATCCAAAACGGTTGGACCGATTTTAACGGGACTTTCACTGGCAGATAGCTGATGTTATAAGGAGTAAATATTTTAGTAAAACAAAAAAATATATTTTATGTTATAGGTATCGTAATTATATAATTTCATATGCAGTTAGTAAAAAGTTGTTAATTACAAACAGACACTTCAATTTTACTTATTTGTATAGATTTGGAATTATTTTGAAAATAATTTAAAACAATACCATTAAAATTCAATAGTAAAATATTATAAAACTTACGTTATTAGCTGTGCCCCACGGTTTGACCCGTGGTTTATTCGAGAAACTCTAGACGACGCGCGAAGCCCAGTCCTATCGTCGTTCCACTTCCCGTACTTGTCTACAGCTTGCCAGATTGCTTGACGTTCATAGTTACTGCTCTGCTCCTTACGGTCGTAGCGTAAAGTTATATAGCCTATAGTATTCATTGTGAATCTGGCTATCATATACTAAAATAAATCTGACTTGTAGTTCCAGAGATTAGCGTGTTTAAACATACAATCGAACAAAAAGCTCTTCAGCTTTATTATAAGTATAGATAGGTACCTATACAACATTATCATATTATGTTATAACATATTGTAGGTATTTGGAGAGTCAATACAACAAAGGTTTCCTCATTTGCTTATTTAAAATATGAAAAAGGTAATTAAAACATGGAACAACGAAAAATAATGTACAAAACTACCTCTTGTCCCAAGCTCTCCTAATGCTTTGCACTCATTCAAAGGTCTCTTAGATTTAGATATTGGGGAACATAGTTTATGGATTTTTTGTTCCTTTATAAAATTGTCATATTAAATGTTATACGTTAGAATAAATAATGTAGAATTCCTTAGAAACCGCCAAAAATATAATTAACATCAATAAAATTACTTCAAACTTATACAAACAGCCAACCTTTCAGTGTACATACTGAAAAATCGTAAACGTCAAAACGATTCAAAGATATTCCTGTTACAGATTCAGCTGCCGCGATTAATTACTTACTTTAATGAACCAATTTACGACACCTTTAATGCTTTCTTAATTAATATAAAACATTATGTAACACAATCAACCTGGCTAATCTATTTTGTATATGCGTTTTGTGAACTTTTTTGTAATTTATTCATTTAGGGTAGTTTTACATTTAATACAAAAAACACCTTTTGCTCCCATTGCTCACCGTATATCATAGTTTACGTTTGTTGAGCAATCAGTAACGCAAAATCGCTTGATAGAAAATCTAATGTAAAAAAACATTTTATATATTATACATTGACAGTCTCCTATTTCTATTTTCTCATAAGTATTTTATATCTTTTTACTATACATTAATTTTCTCCTCGTAAAGAGAATTAGTCGAATTACAATCCGTTAATGAGTTACATTCAGATATAAAGACAGTAAAAAAAATGAAATCTCGAATCGATCAGTTGCATATAGAATAGCTATCTATCATAAAATTTGGCAAATACTTGCTGACGGAACTACAGATATTTAAATAAAATAACTATATGTAACAGCTATATCAATAAAACGTGTGTATATATATTATAATATATTAACAAAAACGCTGCAACATAAAATTATGATATAATCATAATAATGTTACAATATAGGTTTCATAATTTAATTAATAATTTCCTAAAATCTCACGTCGCAAGTTGTGCTACTAAAACTTCTATTGTAGTCGTGGTAATTTTTAGATCACGAATAAAAATATAATCGTTTAAAACAAAAATAATTACAACTTCAACTACAATACTCATAGCGAAAACTAAAAAGTATTAGGAAAGTATTTATTATATATGTTTTAATAAAATGAAAAGGCTAAGTGAAAAAGGGAGAAGTTTAATTAAGATTCAGTTCACGTGGAAGGGTGATTTCGTATTAATTATCTTTCAAAGCACGCCTTTTTACTTTTATTACGCATAAACGAGGAAAAAATAACTGGGCATTTTTGACATAACGACATGTATAATACTATATACAGTTTTATACAAAAACAAAGTAATAAACATAGGAAGGCATCGATATACTATATGGTAGAATATATGTCAACTAGCTGTGCCCCGTGGTTTCACCCGCGTATAATTTAAAAAAAAAAACTGATTGATGATTTATAATACTTCAGTATAGACAATATTTTTATCTGGCGGCCAGGGTTAAGCCGTATGCGTCATACGTCACACGGATCGCACGGCTCGTTCGCGGCACTATTAGGTACTATAGTCATAGACCCGACTCCCGAGCCGAGTGTTGAATTATTTTAATTTTGCATTCCCAAACTATGCGTTCAAATCAAATGCTATAAAGGGCAAAGTTGTTCTTCATAAAATTGTCTTGATGATGACTTACTAACTAACTAACTAAGTAACTTTCTAGGATTAATATCCCATGCCTAATAATAATGCTCATACGTCCAATCAATCTCTATACCAAAACTCATCAAAATTGGTATTGAACACAACAGACAGAGTTACTTTCGTATTTATAATATTAATAATAGGTCACATATGAACATATATGGTAACACATATGGTAACATATGAAATTAGCGTTTTATATGGAAAAAATAAAAAATATTATGAAATTATACATTTTATCAATCGAAGCATGTACTATTATTATTAATGCACTTCCGCCATTTTATAGCTAGTTCATTGATTCCATTGCTGAAAATTGTGGGTGCAAGAATCGAATAAAATATTTGACGGCGGTTTGGACAAACTCATCGGAATTGAATTTTTTTTTCCTTGCAAAGAAATTGCCCAAATTCCGAAAAAGTGGTAATCAGTTGAAGGAAGGCCCGGGGAGTATGGTGGGTGTTGCAGACATTCCAACTGCAGTTCCTCTAATTTAGCGTCCGTCTGTTGTGCCGTATGGGGTCTAGCTTTGTCCTGAAGCAGCAGTGGGCTAGAGAAAATGACCAGTCTCGGTTGTTTAACGGCCAGCTTTTCCATCATGGTTTGCAATTGTTGACAATACAGATCTGCCGTTATCATCTGGCCAGATCTTAGGAAGCTGTAGTGTATGATGGAGTCAGCTCTGGTCCACCAAACTCTCACCAGTACCTTTTTCTGAATCAACTTTCGCTTGGGACAGGATTTGGCTGGTTCTCTTGGGTTCAAACTCTGTAATGAGCGTTTCCGATTGTCGTAAAGGACCCATTTTTCGTCAGAAGTAAAAATACGACTCAAAATTCCCTTGTTATTGTGACCGTTGAGTAATGTAATGCAGCACTCAATGCGTGTTTGTTGGTCTGCTTCAGTCAATTCATGTGGTACCCATTTCTCGAGCTTTTTCTCTTGTTCAATTTGTTTCAAGTGGATTAATTTTTTTTTATCACTCACACCAAAACCTGCCGCTAACTTTGACATAGTTGCGATGGATCCGCTTCCACGATCGCCTTTAATTATTCGTTCACATTCGCGTGTCGTATTTCGAAGCGAGAGCACGTAATCATTTAACCTGTTATTGTAAAGAAAACAAAACTTTTTATATCTACCTACCTATGATAAAATCGTATAAAAATGGAAGATAATTCTGATAGTATAAGTGATTCGGAAGTTATTAAGGAGTGTGAAAGGGAGTTAGAAGACTTAATACAACAAGAAAAGTTACCTTCGACATCAAATATGGATTGCGAAATTACTAAGGTCACCGAAAAAAGAACTCGTGAAAAAAGTGATGAAAGTAGTGAAGACAGGTACACTTTAGTTACAAAAAAACGATCAAAACGTTTTCCAAGAAGTGTTTCGACAGAGGGCAAGGAGTTACCTGATAATGAAAATAGCTTAGAAGATAAATTTGAAGTAAGTATTACATCCTTAGAGAGGCTACCTAAACAAATGGCACTCGCTAAATTACTGAAAACTGAAAATATATCTAATATTACAAGAATAAAATTTAAGAATCCTTACAAAGTTATAGTACAGTTAATTAATGAGGAATCTGCAGAAATGTTAATAAACTATCAAAAATTAAAAGATTTGGGCTATAGAACTCAATTTACAGACAAAATTAATATTCTTATGGATTAATTAGAGGAATAGATCTGGGATTGGAAATTAAGGAAATTTGTTTAAATTGTAAAGGTCATCACTGGGCGTTAGATAAAACTTGCCCGACTTATTTAATAGAAAAAAGAATACGCTTCATAATGTCCAAGGAAAATATGGCTTATAAAAAAGCTTTGGAGGTTGTTTTAAAAGAAAACCATGAAAAAAAGAATACTATAGAGAACAACAGTCATATATATGAAAATAATCCTGCTAAACCGAGTAATCATAATATATTGTATAGTGAAGTAGTAGCTCAAGGAAGTAATGTCAGTAGAACGTCTACGAGCTTTCAGAAAGAAGGAACGCTTGATAAAATCATAGATCATCCAGCTTATGCAAAAATAAGTAAAGCAAAAAAATCAACAAAAAATAATAAAGAGTGGAACAGTAATCATCCGGACACTGCTTGGATAAAAGATTTTACACCAGTTTCAGAAGAAGTTATGCCTGAAAGAAGAGAAAAAAAAGGGAAAATAAATTTGAATTTAACAAAATATTTACGAGAATTGGACAAATATTTGCTAAGAATGACAATTTTGAAACAAAAATAATGTTAAGTTTAAAGGTAGTGGTTGAAGAAGTAAAAGAGTTTTTGATAAATCTGCTAACAGGAGGGGAACTATTGGAAAAATTATTTAAACTCTTTAATGGATAACAAAATTAATATAATTCAGTGGAACTCACAAAGTCTACAGCCGAAATTAGTAAGTTTTCAGGAGTTTTTAAATCAGGAAAATATTCATATAGGAATTTTAAGTGAAACATGGTTAAGTTCAACTTGTTCAGTTAAGTTAAAAGGATATCATATTTACAGACAAGATAGAAATGATTCCTATGGAGGTGTAGCAATAATAATTCACAATTCTATACAGGCCCACTCAAGTATTATAAACTGTAATAATCCTGGTGTAGAAATAGTTAAAGTAAATTTATTAAATTGTAAAAATTTAAAATCAGTTATATCCGTTTATTGTCCATCATCTGTACGTACATGTTCGTCAGACTGGGATCAAATATTTTCACAAGTCCCGAGAAACTCACTGATTGCTGGGGATTTTAATGGTCATCACACAAACTGGTCATACAAATGTGATATTCGAGGCATGCAATTATTAGACTCTTCATTGGAAAACGGATATACTTCTCTTAACAATGGTGATGCCACACGAGTCAAATTTGTAATCGTATTATACAGAAAACATCTCCAGATATCACATTTGCATCATCAGATATAGCTATCAGATTTAATTGGAGAGTATTTAATGAAAATTTAGGGAGCGATCATCTTATTATAAAAATTGTTTTGAATTATAATGAATCTTTTTATACTGTAAAGAAACGTAATTTCAAAAAAGCAGAGTGGTCTACGTACCGCCTTGCACTCGAAGATATGTTCAGTAGTAATAGTGAACTGAATATTAACAGCAAGGAAGACGTCCAATTTTACTACGATTATTTTGTTAATCAAATTAATAATACAGCTGACAAATATATTCCTGTAATCAATATAAACACTACACTAGAAAAGGCTTTTAAAACAAAAAGTTATTGGAGTCCAAGCTTATCGAGAGTAGTTGCTGAACGTAGACTAGCACTTAGTAAATTTCGTAGAAATCCAACTCCTAATAACTTGTTAAAATTAAATAAAAAAGTGGAAGAGGCTCAATCTATGATTAAACAAGCTAAAACAAGTAGTTGGCATAGTTTTTGTAATAATATAGATAGATCAACTTCGGTTACGTATATGTGGCGAAAAATGCGATGGATTAAAGGTATGAAAACAAATAATAATCATATTCCAGTAGAAACGAAGAAAAAACTTCTGTGGTCATTAACTCCTGCCTCGGTTGTAAACTTTCCACCTATTTTTACATCAACTAACCATATCCTTGAGAAAGAATTTACATTAGAAGAACTTAATAAAAGTATTAAAAAATCTGATACTGCCCCTGGATATGATGGGATCTCATATTCTATGATTGCGAACCTCCCTGATAACTGTATGTTTCATTTACTATACTTATACAATCTTATTTTTAATTATGGTTATGTCCCACGACAGTGGAGGGATATATTAGTTCTTCTTATTCCTAAATCTGAAATCAATCCAACGGCGGAATGCAAACTTAGACCAATTTCCCTTATTTCATGCATGTGCAAGATTTTACATAATATGTTAAATAAGAGGTTAGAATGGTATAGTGAAAAAAATAAAATTTTATCATTTCAAACCACAGGATTTAGAAAAGCTCATTCGTGCTTGGACTCTCTTGCTAGACTAGTAACTTATATACAAATTGGTTTTTCTCAAAATACTCCTACATTAGACCTCTTTTTAGACATAGAAAATGCTTATAATAACGTTTCAGTATCTACAGTAATTAAAACTTTTGATGATTTTAAATTTATGACTTCTTTATACTGATTATTTAAGACTTAAGACTGATTTATGATGAAAACTGGCATAGAAGGAGAAATTATAACGAGATGGACAAATCAGGGATTGGCTCAGGGTGATCCTATCTCTCCTTTGATGTTTAATCTTGTAACTTATGAGATTTGTCATAATATTAAAAATGTTTATGTTAGTCACTATGCAGATGATTTTGTTTTTTATATAGGACATAAAGATTTAACAATTAGTCAATATAATATGCAGGTCGCTATAAATACTATGATAGTTTTATGTGCAAAATTAGGTTTAGAATTGTCATCTACTAAATCTAAGTATTGCCTCTTTAGCAGAGGCCATAGACGGCAACAAATAAAACTTGACATAAATTCTTCTTCAATAGAATTAGCAGAAAGTGTGAAGTATTTGGGCATGTGGTTAGACAGATCACTTTTATGGAGAACTCATATTAATGAAATTATAACAAAGGTTTCAAAATATTTAAATGTGTTAAAAGTTTTGTCAGGACGTACTTGGGGTATACATCCTAAGCATTTAAGGAACATCTATATGTCATTATTACGGAGTAGACTAGATTATGGTTGTATATTATATGACAATAGTACAAAGACATACGTTTTAAAATTAGACAAGATACAGAATCAAGCTTTACAGAATAATTGGTGGATTTATTAAAAGTACACCAATCCATGTAATGGAGAGCGAATTGTGTATGCCACCCCTTTATGTGAGAAGATGTTATCTTGCTCAAAAATTTTGTTTAAAGGCACTTTCGTGGACAAATAATCAGACTATTTTGCTTTTAAAGAATCTGAACACTTTATGTAACAATTCGTACTAGCTTAGAAAAAAGAAACCTTCACTAATAATTGCTTATAATGAAATACAGAGAGAAAATATTCACATTCATTCAAGTTATCCCCTTCAAATGTTCTCTTTAGGTATTTGGCCTACCTATATAAATATAAATAACATAATTAAACTAAATTTAGCAAGTGTTATTGGGCCAAAAAAACATCTTAACTTAAATACTATTAAATATGATATAACAAAAGAACTTACTGAAAAATATGGTGGATGGATACAGCTATTTACAGATGGTGCTAAAACTTTTAACGGTCAGGGTGCAGCATTTTATGAACCATGTACAGATAGCGCTGGCTTATATAATATAACAACAAATGTATCTATAATGACACTGGAACTATTTGCAATTTTGGAAGCTATTAAGCATGGTATTAGATCTGTGCATCAAAATATTGTTATTTTAACTGATAGCAAGAGTGCTCTCCAGCATTTGCTTCGATGTGCCTCTGGATACAGAGGAGTTTCGATAGCCTATGCAATTTTTAAAGAGATATTTAATCTCCATAGTTCTAATATGCGTATAGAGTTGCAATGGATTCCGTCTCATATAGGTTTAGAAGGAAATGATAAAGTTGATAGTTTAGCCAAACGGGCTTTAATTGAGGGGTCATCGGTAAGTATTCCACCTTATTATTCGGAAGTTTTAGGTAAATTTAAAAAGAAATGTCGTGACATGTGGAAAGAATATTTTGATCTAGTTTCAAAAGAGAAAGGAATTTGGTACCGAACAATTCAATGTCAGCCGCCTCCTGTACCTTGGTTCTTAGAAACCGATATGGATAGGAATTCTGTTGTTTTGGCTTTTAGATTAAGGTCTGGACACATTCCATCGGGAAAATATAGATATCTCATGAAAAAAGTTGACTCACCATTTTGCAACCAGTGTGGTAAGATTGACGATGTCCATCATTTTTTGATGGAGTGTTCCAGAAATTATAATTATAGGATATCTTTAAATAATAAGTATAAAATTAATGTTTGGGATGTGGGTGTAAATCACAACATTCTGGCAGAACCGACATCGGATGCTTCCAGAATGTTGTGTAGTTCTTTTAAATTTTTTTAAATTAAGTTTTCTTCCAGAGAAACTGATATAATCTTATGTGTATGTTTATTTTAGTTTATAGCTTGTGTTGGTATAAGTAGTAGGTATAGGTTATGATGGGACTGACATATCTTTGGTGATAAAAGTCTCTAAATAAAAAAAATATTAAAAAAAAATAATATTCGTTATCAACTAAGGTCTCCGGCCATCCACAGGGGTTGTTTCGTAGATCAAAATTTCCAGAACGAAAACGTTGTAACCAAAAACGTACCGTGCTTTCTTTTACATTATATTCCCCATTCAAATCATATATAGCTAAAAACTTACTAAGAGTACTAAACAGAACTTCAGCCTTCTACAATAACCCAGTTCTGCTAGAGCTAGATAGAGGCGGAAAAATACGCCGAATTGCACCTGTAAAACTGACACGACAGATTGTCTTGCGCTCGTCTTGGCAGAGGCACTGTCGTGTGTGCTCCCATATAACGAACAAAGTAATAGTTGACAATAAAATTACTTAAAATATATTTGGTTTACGGTCCCCTCATTTCATGATCTAACCTATAAGTCAAAACAATAACCATAAAACCCGTGATAACTGCGTCACTGTTGATAATAAAACTTTTACGTCACATTGGTGTTCTACGTTGGGACCACACACGCCTTCCTACAAAATAATGAAATAAGTTATATAGCTTATTCTACATTTCTTCTTCGTTTGCCTTCGTAAAATATTATATATTTTTTTCTTTCATGTGAGAGATATATTATAGCCGATTTTACTCATAAATTATTCATCATCATTAGTACATGATGTCTTCACTTGTTTGTTTTATTATTTTTAAGAAATAAAATGATATGATAATAATTTACAGTTAGTATATATTTTCATATATTTAGTGGGTGCCTGCAATATGTTATCATATTTGAATTAGATTTAATATAAATATTTATAACAAATAAATAATACAATCCGAAATAATAACAACTTCGGTTTCTTTTTATTAATACGAGTATGTTCCAGATCTATATTAATAAGTATCCACATTAATATGGCAGTTTCAAAATTCTAGTTGAATTTCGATATCACAATTGTTTATAAAAAAAAAAAACTTAAAATGCGATTATAATATCTTTATGATAGTATTTAAGATAAGCATGATATTATTTATAAAGCATTGGCAACAATAACACAATATGATGTAGTTTTTCTTCTTTTTACTAACTTGATGACTAGTCCTCTTTATTAAAGACCATTGCTGACATTATCTATTGAATATAGTGTGCTGTCTTATGACGATTCCAGTATCCTAGGTGGCTCCCTTGTTAGAAATTTCTAGTGAGATTTTGTGGCATCTCAGAATTCATGGTTCATTTTGTTATTTCCAATGCAATTCACTTGTACACAGCTTTGTTATGCAAAATGATACCTGTATACAACACAATGTAAACAAACAAAAAAAAGGATAAAAAAAAACAATAACCGTTACATGACAGTTTAAGATCCCGCCAAAAACACAACACTGTGTACACAACAAGTAATTACTAAAATATATTATATATAGAATAAATACTTTTTAAACACAGTTTCAAATAATGAATGTCGGCGAATAAAATATTATTTAGTAAAAAAATACATTAACTTATCATAGTAAATTTTCTCAGCTGCTTTTATCGGTCGTAGCAGATGTCGTAGCAGTTGTAGCTACGGACAAAATTCCCGTAGGTTCTATTTTAAAATCACTCAGAAAATTACTTGAGTGTATTTTTGCCATCTATAATTATTGCCATAAAGCATATTATAATTTATTTCAGAAATAAAAAAAATCTTTTGTACCCTACATTAATATCAGTTTATTGATTTTATTACGATCAATAACGTACAAAACGTACAAGTTAGCCACCTATTTAAATATTGCATTTCTACAATATCAATTTTAGATAAAATAATACATGTAACATTAAAAAATATTTGGTTAAAATATGTAAAAAGAATTAAAAATTCTGTAAGTAAAATATATATATATGTATTTTTGTTTACAAAAAACTTGTACTATTTCTGCGAAACGTGCAATAATCGATAACGTAAATTTATCTAATGAAGTCACCGGTCGGTTGATTGATCGTATTTGTACACGTACACAGTAGTTGTGCGTGATGAAATAAACCAGAGCTAGAATGAAATCCTAGTTGATTACAAAGCAAACATTGATGAGAAAATACACTACGTGAAAAAACACATTAAAATAAGTTTAAGGCCGCGCTCACTTTGCATGCGTTTTCGTACGAAATACGTAATGTCTGAACGCGTACAAAAACGCAGGAACGACCTGTACCTTCAAGTACTATGGGATTGTTCGCAACAGATACGAGTGAGTCGTATGTTAACACGCGTTTATAATTCCTACGTTACGATACGAACTTGTAGAGATATTTTCCTATCGTCGTACGTCTGTATTTCAAAATCAATATCGAAAAGTTGTTAATTTGGTTTCTTGGGCACAAATGTTTGTGGGATTAAAGTGATTGTGGAACAAACGAAGTACATGACATAGCAAGCAAACAAATGAATCTAACTACTGTTGCAACTCAACCAAAGATTTAACCTCAATTAATTATACAATTTTTAAATTCTAATTCTATTAAATTATTTTATTATTATATTCAATAAACCTCAAATTTTTATTAAACATTAAGTTTAGTAGCTAATAATTTTTATAAAAAATAGCTATCAACATTAATTCTAAAAAATTTTCACTAGTTTTTAAATTCGTTTTAATATTTATGAAATTTTAGATTCTGACATGTCGTTGCGACACACCCGGAGTTGCAACAGTTTAAAATGTAATATGTATTATTACGAAAGCACTGTTGTTGTGTAGCATGCTAAATTCTTGATTACAGTAGATAAAAAGAGAAGGGAAGCTTTTGTAGGGTAAGAAAAGAGAAGGTGAAGCTTTCGATAAAAGTAAGTTGTTAACATTATAGTATGGGGTGATTGGGGCTAACTCCTCATAGAAGAATGGGTGTGTAATATTTATTTTAGAAGACACAAGTTCTCTTACAATGTTAGAGGTGACGTAGGAACTATAAAAAAAGTGATTCAACATATCAGTTACGTGATCATCGATGCAGAGCATTAAAAGAAATATGGAATATTGTAAAACGTTACACTGATCACATTGCTTTTATTTTACGTCATATATATTATAAAATATCACAAACGCGACAGCACAACTCTGATACAACTGGAAGATTACCTTTCTGACGGAGAAACACGTAACCATTGTGCGCACTCAATTCGTACGACCAATGTCGTGCGTTAACGTGCAATACAAATGAGTTTGGCCTTATTTATGCAAGCTAAGAATATAAACACAAAGATACTACATAACTTCACTCTTTCCCTTTAATAAGACAGGTTACACAATGTGAATAACTTTAAAAGGTCCTAAACGTAATACACACTTTAGGTAGCTTATATTACAAAGTAAATACAAGCTAACTAAAGTAAATGTATATTAGTAAATATATAGGTTTTATTTTTTTCTTACAAAAATACTTAGTGACTATACATTATAATATTAAATTAATTAAATCATTTATAACTATATTTGACAAGGCACTAACTTTTATTTTGGATGTAACATCCGTCAAATTGATTTTGTTGGTATAAAATGTAGCCTATGTCATCCGGGCAATAATAACAATTCAATTCATCACAATTGGTTGAGTAATTTAGGCACCAAGGTGGAACATACGTAGACTGCTAAAAACTTAACCCTTTCTTTTGGCTTTAAAAGAAAAACTTAGTTGTCATTTCAGTGTATTGTCATTAAAAACCATTCTTTATTTACTCTTTTATCATAGAGATTAACTAAATTTAATTTTAATAATTACGTTAAACAAAATCTAAAGAGATAAAATGATTTAACGTCAAACCTTCGTTCAAGCAACCTAAGCGTAATACATAATAAAATCCGGACGATTAAGTTGTTATTACTATTGGTAACATATCATAAGTCACAACCTATATAATTGCAGGGTAGGCGCCAACTGTAAGTAATAATAATAAAATTAACGATCCCTTAACAATTACTGATACCCATTATCCCTATCCTGCCCACATATGGTCGTAAATAATTTAATAAATGTCCTATTTATTAAATAATGAAGGTTTCGTGAAAAAATATTTTTAATCTCTCACGTTACAATTTTAATGTCTAAATCAAATAATAACAATGTGTATGGATTTAAAACATATATTAGTTCATTATTTCTCATTAAAAACGAATTATATAGGACGTGATTAATAGCTATTTCGCATATTATAAAATCTATACTATATATTATATAGAATTAATACTTGTAGGATGTAATCTCAAAAACAAATGATCCTACTCTGAAATTTTTGGACTAATAGGAAGTTACATTTTGGTTGAGCGAAAAGATCACAGAATGCTAATAATATGCTTATTTTATTAAATAATAGCTGTGCCCACGGCTCCGCTCGCGTGGACGGTACAAGAATGCATTGTGCTTATAAAAATCGTAGTTTCTTAAAACTTTAATCACTTTTTATTGAATGAAGATATCGTTATATTTTTTTGATGAGGACCAAGTATTTAAGGATTAAAACAAAAAAAAATATATCAAAATCTATCTAGCAGTTTTTTCCTCATGCCCGCACAACGGTAAACCTTTTCTAAAATAAAAGTAGCCTAAGTTATTCCTTATAACATCAGCTATCTGCCAGTGAAAGTCCAGTCAAAATCAGTCTAACCATTTCGGAGATTACCCCGGAACAAATAGAAAGACAAACAAAAAAATTTAAAATTTGTTTTTTTGTTATAAGTATTGTGTATACTTTCATAAGCATTTAGTAAAAATGTGTTATTTTGCCATTACAAACAGACACTTCAATTTTATTATATATATAAAATATATTATATAGAATAAGAAGACAGATAAGCAGATTGTAATGGTAGGGATTTTTCTAAAGCCCCCTTTAGATAGGTTCCTCCACCCTCAAGTTAAAAATCCGTCGCCTAACATCTATAGGTGTGTTCCGGTAGTTAAAAATTGACAGCCAGTCTACCTTTAGGCTTAGCGTGTTAATATCTTAGACCACACTGTTACTTAACATCAGATGACACTGTATTCAGGCACTAAACCTATACGGCCTTACAAAAATCTGACAAAATTTAAACATCGATTAAAGTATTTCCCACTTTTAATCCATACTGTTAGAAAAAAAAACACAGAACTAAAGATAAGCATTGCTTATATTTCATCAACGTTAAGTAAAGCCGTGCGAGTATAATAAAGCTTTCTTAAACTGACATTTATAACTTGATTAATGTATATGTACTCATTTTTAAATGTTACATAAACCTTACACGTAAGTGACGTTAGAGCTGGTTTTGTTAATCCATCGTTTAATTAACTGAACACAAGAAATTAAAATGTGTATTAAAGGAATCTTAAACTACAGTTTTAAGTCCAAGCTCGACTCAGATTTATTAGAAGAATGTACTCAGTTTAGAAGTATGTACGTACGTCCTCCGAAATAATCTTACAACAATAACAGTAATTAATCCACATTTAAAATAAGAGTGGCAATGTTACTGCACTCCTGACGTCAAGTACAAATGTAAATATATATCATTATGTACATGCATACTGCTCAAAATAATTTTGATAAATTCATATATCAACTCTAGAATTATCTGTTAGTTTGTTTTTAATCGATCACTTGTCAGTGATGAAGTCATGGACGTAATGAATGACTGAATGTTGTTGGTTTTTTTTTCGATTTGACTATATTGATGGCCAGGAGTCCTTGACAGTTTCACCGGGATTGTGGGCAAGCGCAGATGGCACTCAGCCAAGGAAAAAGGGCAACAAGAGCAACGGTGACAAACGGCCGACCACGGCTTGGGCTGTTGCCGTATATGCAACCATCGCGAGTATAGAGTAGCATAGCACAGAATAAAGATAATTATTACATACTTTGCCTAGGCGTTGGCGACTGATAGTACACCGTGTGGTTTTAATGAGAAGGGGTCTCTTGCTCTCCCGAGCGAGAGGGTACCCAAAAAACCATCACGTTACACTTTGAGTAACCACCAAAAACTCTCACGTAATATTCGAAACGAATCGGAGATGGATTTCATATTTAGCCGGTTTCTCATTTGCCATTTTATAGAATGCCTAAGCAATGTATGAAATATGAATCATTTCATACATTCCGGGCTAGCTTCAGGAATTCTATACTTTGCCTACAACATATACACTAAAGAAATTATATCTTCCTGTTCTTCATTTATATATACGAAATCTATATTTTAGAACTTGATTATTCAAACTGTTACCGCCGATACTACGAACTTGTTATCACAATAACTAAATTGTTAACACAATATTAAATACGGAAAAGTTTGTACATTAAAATTACAACATTATAAAAAGAATGTAATTTGGCGAATATTGTGAATGCTTTATTTAGCTGCTTTGAACATTCGCCAAGTCTTATTTGATCCTTTGATCGCATTTAAATTGGTTTTATTCTCACATTTATGTGTTACTGGAACGGTAAACAAATCATCTTGTATTTAAATTTTGCCTGGTTAATTTTCATCGGTTTATCCTGCGTCTTTATTTATAAATGTGTATATCTATATTAATAAATCTGTAGTTATGTCTATACATGTAATATTTTATCCAGATTTCCCGATGGACATACTATCCTTTCTAATTACTAATATTATAAATGCGGAAGTGAGTTTATTTTTTTGTTACTCAATCACGCAAAAACGGCTAAATAGATTTAGATGAAATTCGGCAAACAGATGGCTTATAATTCGGATTAAGACATAGGATGATTTTTATCCCGGTAAAGGCCCATTTCTGAAGCCCACGCAGACGAAGTCGCAGGCACAGTTTGTATATAATTATATAACTTAGCGTCTCTCTGTCTTTCTGTCCGTTTTTGTTCTTTTCACATGTAAACTACTTATCTGATTTTATGTTTTTACATTAATTCATAGCTATGTTATTTGGCCAGGTTATAAGATATATTTTGTAATATAAAGTAACATACGAAATAAGCAGTGCCGATAATGATGAATCAATTCGGAAAAAATACTCAATTGGGGCGTTTAAATGGCTTACGCTGAGTAAACCATAAGAGATATATGAAATTAATATACTACATAATTGTAGATCTTTAAAAGATCTACAGAAAAGTCACTGATAGCATATCTCTATCTTCTAAGGATCACCCATAATGGGCATTTTTGTCTTTAAATTAATCGACGGGCGCAGCCGAGAGATGAAGGGGGCAGCATGGTTCGCGCGTGCGCTCGAACGACGGGATTCTGTAGTTAACGCGAGCGGAGCTACGGGCACAGCTAGTACTATATAAAGGCCACAGATCACATATACACTCTTAAAAAAAAAGTGACCGTCTGTTTGCATGTCCGGATTTAGCTTAAAAACGGCTTGACCGATTCTTATGACATTTTGTATACGGAAAGATTATGGTCATTGGTCAATTGATAGAGTTTAAGAATATTCTTAAATACTTTTAGAAATCATTAAAAGAAAAAAAAATCTTAACCGATTTTAATGAAATTTTGTACACGGGAGGTCTACGTTATGGAATAAGATATGTATGTATGAAAACGTAATGCATAATTGATGGGCTATAACAATTTTCAGTATTACTTTTATAGTTCTTTTAATTCTCAACCAATTCTGATCAAATTTTGTAAACGGGGGAAGCATACGTCATTACATAATTTATAGGCTATTAGAAAAAAATAGTTGTAAAACATTTAGATGAAATTTTCTACACGGAAAGTATAATATGTCATTTCCCAATGGATAGACTATATGAATTGTCAACAATATGAATAAAAATAAAATTACGGGATGTAAATAATTATTGCTTAACAGACGCGTGTGGAGCCGCGGGGCAACGCTAGTTGTACATATATTGGATCGGCAAAATATCTGCACAGCATCGGATGGCCATTAAGGAAAAAGAAAGTGTCTTTTTAAAACTTAGCATCACGAACCGACTTCAATTATTATAAGGAAAACAATGTACACAAGTATACTACGAGTAATAATATAAAGCTCAAGAAATTGTCAGTTTGTTTGTTTGAACGCGCTAATCTCTGAAACTAACAATGCGATTTGCATTTAACTCTTTGCGTTTATGGCTTATTTATTAAGGAAGATTATAGGCTCTATAACTTCAAGCTACGACTTGAAGGAGCGGAGGAGTAACCATGATCGTCAAGCAATCTGGGAAGCTGTAGGCAAGTACGGGTAGTGAGAACAAAGATAGGCTAAACGGCGGCTAGGTGGAAATATGGTCTAATAAATTTAACATATGTAACGCCGTAGAGTACAGTATATATAGTGGATTCAATCTGTTTAAGCACGAATATATTATGTATCAACCTCATTAGCTTACCTTTATTTGACCTGCCTCCTACCCTTAATGACCTACGGAGCTGAGACGTGGACACTCACGGTAGGGTTGGTCCACCAGTTCAAAGTCGCTCAGCGTGCTATGGAAAGAGCTATGCTCGGAGTTTCTCTGAAGGATAGGATTCGTAACGAATACATCCGACAGAGAACCAAAGTTATCGACATAGCTCAAAGAATTAGCAAGCTGAAGTGGCAGTGGGCCGGCCATATCTCGCGAAGAACCGACAACCGCTGGGGTAAACGGGTTCTTGAGTGGAGACCGCGACTCGGCAAACGTAGTGTAGGACGCCCTCCAGCCAGATGGGATGACGATCTGCGAAAGACTGCAGGCAGATGCTGGATGCGGACAGCTGAAGACAGGGCGCTTTGGCGCTCATTAGGGGAGGCCTATGTCCAGCAGTGGACTAATATAGGTTGATGATGATGATGATTTGACCTTCAAGAGTGTAAAATCCTTAAATCCTTTTTATCGTTATATGTTTTGGCGTAGTGGCCACAATCTCACCTGATGTTAAGAGACGATGTGGTCCCAGATGATAACATGCTAAACCTAGTGGAAGACTGGCTTTCAAGTGCAGCTGTCGGAACACACTTATTGGTGCTTGGCGAGAGATTTTCAACTTGAGGGTGGTAGCTAGTCAGGCGGGCATTAGGACAAGCCCTACCACCATGCTCTGGTTTCCTCACGATGTTTTCCTTCACCGAAAGCTCAGGCTCATTCAACGTCAATCGACGCGAAATCGTTCACATTACCACTAACCCACCATTGCCTCAAAAGCGAACCACAAAAGCGAGTTCTTGTATTGCGACAAGGTCGATATTATGATTACGGCTATATGATCTTCGCTTTTTAAAACATTTTACGTATAAACTGAACTATTAAAGCTGAACTGATAAACTAAACTATTAGGTAATATCGAGAGCAGAAGATGAAATATGTTGTATAATGAAATGGCCGCTTATAAATATCCACAGCCGGTCTGGCAATGCATTCTTACAGATTGTTAAATTGATGCTAATAAAAAGCAAAGCAATGCACCAATAAAATGATGTAGCTACGCTAGGAATTTGTTATTAACGATTTTATTGCAAACATGTTCAGTTGATGCATAGTGAAGTTACAGAATGTTTTTGTATTACTAAAAATAAATTATAATATTATAGTAAGTTTCGTAGTCTATCATATTTTCCAAAAAACACAGAAAATTCGAAAAAAAAAATGCAATCGCAAAATAGATATCGAAAATTCCGTAATTATATTATTATTAGAAAAGTAACATTTAGTAAAAACTATGTGTAAAAAAAAAATAAGAAAATTAAATAAGTGGTTTTTGTAAACATGCATCCTTGTTTCGGTCAATACCTGTGTACAGGTATGTCGACAACATGAACTAGTTCACGAATGTACCATTGTAAACATTTATCACCCTCACAACTAATAAATTACATATTTCGTTAATGGTATAATAACATTTATAGACACACGAATGATATCAAATGTAATGTAATGGAAAAAAAATAAATAATAATACGAGGAATAACAAACCCATTATCGGAATGGCAAGTTTTTTTTTTTTTTTTCGAACTGTCTATACATTTAGCCTTGGAGGCCCTGGAGCCTTTACGGCTTTTACAGCTTTACCGGGCTTGGGGGCGAGCGCTTAAGACACTCAGCCACGAAAGCTTTGCAACATCATACGAGGGTACCAAAGTGGCCGCCTGGAAAGAAATTAGCACAAACTAAATGGCGCTGATCAATTTGATTTTAATAAAGATAAAAAACCTACCTATGCAGTCACGATGTTTATATTAATATTAAACTAGATATTGCAGTGTTTCTTCGCTTTTTAGTCGTATGATAACAACTAAAACAGACAGCAGCCGAGCGCAAACACTTTTTAATATAGCATATTGCTCCAATGACGTGTTTTATCTATACTAATATAATACGGAAGAAATATTTTGTTTGTTTTTTAATCATACTAATCTCGGAAACTACCGGTTGGATTCGAAAAATTCACGTGGAATAGTATAGGCTATCTAGAATTAGGCTAGACCTCTCAGCTAGCCTTAAATATTGATTTTTGTTAAGTAAATCAGAATAAATAGTGAACCCTAACTGCTATATGCTGCATATTAATCCTTACGAACTTCATCATCAAGACAATTTTATGTAGACAAACTTTGCCCTTTATAGCATGTTATACGGACGTTGTTATATGTTATATGGACGAATAGTTTGGGAGATAATGTAAAATTAAAATAATTCAACACTCGGCTTCGATCTATGACTATAGCAGCAATGGCGCAAAGGAGCCGCGTGACGTGTAACGTATATTCAACCTTGGCCGCCCAATAAAAATATCGTCTATACTGAAGTACTATAAAACATCATTCAGCGATTTCTTTTAAATTTATACGCAGATGAAACTTGTGAAATTGTGGCAGCATCTTAATTCATAATCAAAATTAATGATTCATACAGGGAAGCCTAGATATAAGAAGAACGATCGATAAAGCGTCCAGAAAACGGGGGATGAATTATTATCGATGTACCACCAGGGTAGCGCTGCGCACGCTTATGTTCATATCGTATTTTTATTATACCTATTACTGCACTGTTTATGTACCACATTATAATAAAAATAAATATTCAAAGTAGTATTTTAATTAAACGAAAAAAGGTGTGTGTGCGATTCACACACGATAGAAGTGAAACTTCATTTTAAAAGACATTTTCTATTTTATTTAAACAGTGTGCAATATACATACTCACCGACATTTACTCTCTCGCTCTGGCTCACACAAAGAGGAGAGACCGATAATGTGCGTTAAACGTTTAACATTTAACGTTTAACGCTTGGAAGTCGCATAAGAAGTTTCACTTAAAAACTGAATAGTAGATAATTTTAATATTGTGTACAAGTGTGCAAATAATCTGATTATAAATGCTGGAGTAAGAGACCGTAATAAAAAGTCAAAGTTGAATCTTCACTTAATTATTTACAGTTCCAAATGTAATAAATATAACCTAACTTAATTTTCTATCTAACTCGTTATACATTCTACTGCTGGCATAGAAAAGATAGTAATATTTATTTGAATAATTCTCAAAGTATGTGAGTGACACTTGGCGAAATTTACTTTTAAAGCCTTTTAATTATTTGTAATTAATAAAAACATGACGATCTCTCCTCTAATTTTCAGACACTAATTGTAATACATTACGATCGTTCTCCTTGTATCTAGGTGCCGTAGTTTCAAACATAATTTAGTAGCTTATGTTCCCCGCTATAGAGGAAAAATAAACAAATAGTTTAAAATAAACATCATCGTTAATTATTGAAGTGAAACTTCTTATGCGACTTCCAATCGTTAAACGTTAAATGTTGAACGTTAAACGTTAACTGTTAAAAGTTTAACGCACATTATCGGTCTCTCCTCTTTGTGTGAGCCAGAGCGAGAGAGTAAATGTCGGTGTGTATGTATATTGCACACCTAAATTAATTTAAATAAAATAGAAAATGTCTTTTAAAATGAAGTTTCACTTCTATCGTGTGTGAATCCCACAAACACCTTTTTTTTTTAAATAAATACCTCTATTGGTGGCTGTCCTATTCAAAATTTAATATACAACAATAGAAAATATGTATTCAACTAACAAGTAACTAAATTGAAGCAATGATGGCTCAGTGGTAGCGTGTACGACTTTGCGTCGATTGACGTGAATTCGAATCCCTGCAATGAGCCTGAGCTTTCGGTGAAGGAAAACATCGTGAGGAAACCATATTATGGTGGTAGAGCTTTTCCTAATGCCCGCCTGGCTAGCTACCACCCTCAAGTTGAAAATCTGTCGCCAAACACAAATAGGTGTTCCGGCAGCTGCACTTGAGAGCCAGTCTTCTACTAGGTTTAGCGTATTATCATCTTGGGCCACATCGTCTCTTAACATCAGGTGTGATTGTGACCACTGCGCCAAACCTATAACGATAAAAAGGCGCCATCTATTAAGAATTTGTTTAACTAACATGACAGCTGTTAAAATGTTTACATTAGAACCTCTCTCTCCAAGTTGCATACTGTGACGGGCAACTACGGAACCCAACACTGCGCGTGGCCCGATACGCACTTGGCAATTATTAAGCACAAAATTACCCGAGAAATAACATTTGTATTATTTTTTGATTTCATACATATAGTCCACAGAATAGAAGCTAAGGGGATAGTTTATAATCAATGATTGTATCATTCCATTATCGTTTTTCACTCCTAACTATATAACTGCTCCATTTTAAACGTTTGATTACACGAGTGAAATGCCAGAAGTTGCTATAAGATATAAATAATCTACATATCTTCTTCTATATCTATATCTTCCATACATTTTACAAAACTCAACGGCTCTCTTTCTGTCCGTTTATGTTCTTTTCACGCAAAACCAATTTATCCGATTTACATGATTTTTCTTTTAATTCATAGTTAGTCATCTGGCCAGATTATAGGATATATTTTGTTACATAAAGTAAGCAACGACGATAAACGGAACTCAATTCGGAATAAAGACTCTTTTGAGGCGATTAAATGGCTTACGCTGAGTAAACCTTACGAGATATATCAAATTAATGTACTACATCATTGTGGGTCTTAAAAAGACCTTAAGATGTTAAAAAGTCAGCGATAGCATAATATATCTATCTTCTTTTTGAGGCAGCACAATGCGCGCATGCGTTCCACCGAAAGCATTCTGTAGTCAACGCGAGTGGAGCCGCGGGCACAGCTAGTCTATAGTAATGCTCGTAAGGTAGACACAAGAGATCGCGTTGTCGCCTATATATTAAAAGTGCAAGGCTAATTAAATACGAGAGCCTAGTTAGGAATAATTAAATAGGATTTACGAGTTTCTAAGTCATGCTCCATTTTATATCATTTTCACTGTATAATGAACAAGACATAAAGAGACATTATTTTGTATTTATTAACATAACATAAAGTTGGTTTATTTTTATACGAATGCAAACATAATTATTCTACATTTATTTATCGAGACTTTTAAACTATCCGGTTTTATCTTTAACATTATCTTGACTAAGAATGAGGTAACACTGAAGCCTATATCGAGTCCTACTAATATTATAAATATGAAAATTTGTATGTTTGTATGTTTCGATCTTTGTGACTATCATGCAAAAACGGCTGCACGGATTCAGATGCACACAGATAATTTATAACATGTATACTTTTTATCCTGGTAAATGTCATAATTAACGATTGTTATTAGTTTATGTTGTTATCCAGATAAACCATGTTTTTTTTCGATCTGACTATACTGTTAACCCTAAGGGCCCTGAAGCCTCAGTCGGCTTTTACAGCTTCACAGGGCTTGGAGTGATATCCATGCAAACGAAGTCACGGTTACTAGTTATAAATAAAAAAGGATGCCTGTGCTTATGTACGCACATTACAAGTTAGTTCTTTGAATTGTCAATTCGATACGATAAACAATAAGGTTTATTTAACAAGCTATTTAATTATTTTTTTTGTTGAAAATTCACTCTCATTATTATTATAACGCGCCTAAAGATGTATAACTTCCAAAACCGCCACTCATAAAACAGTAAAATTGCAAGTCTTATCAAACAAATTAACAATATGTAATTGATTGCAAAAATCAAACCGCAGTATCAGAACATAGTATCGATAGCGTATAACAGATATAGATAATTGGTTCTCGTCTACAAAACAACCCATCGAGACTATATATTATAAACGATAAATGACGTCATAACACGATCCTCACATATTAATCACATGTATGACGCCTGTTTCATGTATGCCTTGACTGCAGCCACGTGACATGAGATTTGATCCACATATAGTCTAGTCAATCAGTTCAAAATAGTGGAGCCAGTGCTGTAATAGACGCTCGTAGTCCCATTTTCGGTGTTAAATAAAAATTATAAATAATGGAGATAGAAGGAACTTAGGACTTTTTATTGGAAATTTCCGCCTCTTTAAGGGTCTTCAAAATTTCTTAAATATTAATAGTTGAGATTTATTAAGATTTGAGTTTTTAACGAAATTCCGTTTTGTTTTTCATCTAATTTTGTTAAATAATTACTATTGCAATTGTTTATGTGCTATAATACATCCTCGAGATATTTTTTTCTAAATATAATTCCGAATCGAATGAGCTATTGCTCATATTTTTAGGAGCTTTAACTCGACTTAACTCCATTTTGAATTTGTTGACCAGACTACGACTAATAGAGCCAAACGTGTATTAATTTCTTCTTAAATTCAAAGAGGTCGCAGTTTTCATTTCTGCTTAAACTGTATAGTTAATTTACAAATAACATGTTCATATTTTTAATATTGATGATTTCAAGGTATAACTGCAAACTGTAAAAGTAGCAACGTATGATATAAACAACACATTTGTATCTCACAAATCATTTTGTGGTTAAATAACAAAATTATGAAGAAAACATTTATTGTTAGCATTATTATAACATTGTTGATCGTTTTAGACGAGTTTTCGAGAACAGACAAATACTCTATTAAATTCTCATACTCTATGAATATAAACAAGAAGTGTAATAATTAAAATTGCCAACCATTGTGTAAAATTCGAGATTTCTCTTTTAAATGATACCAGAATGGGTAACCTGAGAAATTTGAGTTCGAAACCCTAATTCACCCGTTTTTCTCATGTTTCAGGCATATTAAATTACGTATTTGAATTAAAATTTTATGTTGCTATTCGTAATAATAAACTACCCTTTTTTTCTAATATTTGATACAAAATGTTGCTGGTACCTACCTTTTTTATCTCATTCCCGAAATTTGTTTTTCCAGCGTATCAGAGTTATAAAGTTGACAACTTAGGTAAAAACAATTTTATATTGATATCGTTAAATTGAAGATTGATTACGTTTTTTAGAAAATGAATATTTTGTAAGGAAATATATCGTTTATGCGATCAAGTAGAGAAAAAATGAACCTCGTACAACTTAGCTTCTGATGGAGTTACTATAAACAACTCTAAATATGGTAATGGTTTGTCCTAAACTCAATGATGAACTCGTCTCCAATTTCATTCAGTAAGACAGGATCTCAGAAAAACCTTTGATTTGAATAAACTAGTCAGAATATTAAGATATAATTATGTACTTCTGATGAGGTGACTAGTATGTTTAAATGGATCGAATTTTATTATTACACTAGCAAACCCTGCCACGCGTTTCTGTGGCGCAGAAAAATATCTTTTTTTTTATCCGATCACTACCATACTTTACATACGTCATCAAAATCAGTCCATCCGCTTTGGAATCCATAGGAATACATATATTTATTTTTATATGGATTCATAATAACATTGGAGCGCCCTGTGTGAACTGAAAAAAAGATTTGCATTAAATGCCAATGCAATAATAAATATGCACCTAGTAGTTTTATACAAATATACTATTTGTTTAAGAAATTTCCTTTCAAAGTTTATCATACACATACACGCAATTGCGTATTCTAGCAACATTTATTTTTGTCCTGAAATATTTTATTACCGGATACATAAAATTAATACCGGTACATTTTTACATACCTACATAAAACAGTATTAGTTATAATAATTATAATAAGTATATTAGTTATAATAAATAACAGTATATTATTTTTAATAAAAAATTAACTAAGTAATTGTTTAATTTGATAATTATGTACTTTCTTATTTCATTCATTAAAATATACCTACATGGCCTAGGTTTTTTCATATTATTTGGTTTTTTTTCAATACATATTTAAATTTGTCCTCTAAATTATTAAAATACATATTCTCGAGAAAAGATCTAGAACGGACGAAATTAGCATCAGATTGCAAGATCGTTCCAGCCACTTGACAGTCGTAAAGAGTGTCCCAAACGTAAAAGTGAGGAATTTGGGCAAATTAACTGATATCGCCGGCTCGGATTCAAGCTCCCTATTAAAAGACTGACTCTCCAAGGATATGCGTATAACATGAATATGATACATAGTTATACATATTAGGTAATTTAATATCGTCTATAAAACTTTTTTTAATTTCACAGCAGACGTAGTACTGCAATTTGACATCACTGTGCCTCATGGTAAAAAGCACAGTACAGTACAAAATCAACGACGACCACCGAGAGATCGACAATTTGCCAGTCGCCTAATAACTGCCTTATAACGTTTCACTTGAAGAACCAGATGTTATAGGAAAGAAAGAATACACTAGCAGAGAGACTATTCCATAGTCAACACATCAAAAGTCACACACGACAAAACTGTAATTTTCAATTTATTGATTTTGTCATAGAGTAGTAAAGTCCGCTAGATGCATAATTCTATGGATTTTGTTAACGCGTGGAACTTGCGTTTGATGGTATGAAGTGGTGTGACCCATTTTAGGATCAATAGCTATGTATAGTACACGTATACATACTTCTAAAAATATGGTATTTTCAAATCTATACTACATATAATCAAACTATAGTGTCTGTTTGTAATGTCAAAATAACAGCTTTTTACTAAATGCATATGAAAGTATACACGGTACCTATAACAAAAACCTATTTTAATTTTTTTTGTCTGTCTATGAAATGATTGGACCGATTTTGACGGAACTTTCACTGGCAGATAGCTGATGTTATACGGAATAACTTTTATTTTAGAAATGCAATTAGGGTTCCGCGCAAAAAAATAAAAAACCTTTTTCTGTAGTCCAAGCGAGCAGAGCCACGGGCACAGCTTGTAAATAAATAAACACATACAGGCTAAATCTATTTATTTAGAATTACTCGTATTTTCAAGGACACAATTTTTATAAACTTGTATAATCTTATAAAATTTGACTACGAATATTATATAAAGATTCAAAAATCATTGCACACGACAATATCTCATAACTTACGTCTTACATTTTACAAACAAACGACTCTTATCAATAATTATAACTATTAATCGCCACTTGTACGTTTTACATATGCATTAAAAAGTGAATTGGCACCTATAATCAGCAGCATATTAATAAAAACTTAATTACAAAAGTGATATTAACGCTAATAAATGTTATGAAGCTGTTATCTAATGAGTATCAGAATGGTAACTGACAATGGTAGTCGGATTGATCGGCGCTTCTTCCATAATATAAGTCTTTCTAGTTTTACAAACATTACAACATTTGCAACACACCGATACAGCGATGACAGTCGCTAACAGCGATGGTAACCAAATATAAACAGGTACTCCCGCAGGTTTCATAGTTTCAGCGTAAACCATTAAAAGAGCACAAGGTATGTGGTTACTCTCGTTAACAAACGAAATGTTATGCCACAAAACGCACTCCTGGCTCCTCGATATCTTTATTGTTGTCCCATTGTTATACAGAAACGGTTTGACGTCAATATTAGACGATGTTATGTCCACCATATGTGATTCCGAGTCTTGATGTCTCATTTCCGCGGCATGATCAATGAAAGAAGACATCATAAGACATGGAAATGCCGTTTCTTGGAAGTAGTCTCGATCGATCACCTGCATGGAACACTTTTCATCGTGATGAGGGTGGTAGTAATGAGAATAGTGCATTTGTTCGGCCATAGACTTTCCGAGATTATATAATGCGAGTCCGGTTAATAAATCTCCGAAAACGTTGCCGGTTTCTCGGTATTTGTACACGTAAGTAGGTGGCAGTCCGTGGAAAACGGGGTACGATGACGGCGAACTACAATATCGACATGTGAAAGATATATGACTCGGTGGGTGGTATGAATAATGGGCGTGGTGAGCGTGGACGTGTTGACCGTTTCTCTTTAGTTTGTCGAACCGTCCGCGCGGACCTCCACTAATTTTCGCGGATACACATAAAATGTTTACAATAAACAAAATAAACACACCGTTGATTTTCATAGTGCTGCGTTTAGGGCGGTTCCCGGCGCGCGACTGCCGCAGTACAGGACATGAGGGTGCTTGGCGCTATAGCAGACTTACAGGCGCCAGTATGTCGCCCCATCCCGTACAACGTGGTAAAATGAATGAACGAGGGGAGTAAAAACCGAGGGAGGTTTGTAAATATGTTTCTCTACTTGTACGATTTACTTATTAACGACTATGGCATACATATGAAAATAATAGGTCTTTACCTATGAAATTGCCGTTCTGCAGTACTGGCCAATTCAAATCAAAATAATTTTTGTTTGGCTAAGAATTCTAATTTCAAATATATATTTTTTTTAAAACATGGAATTGTTTTTCCAAAAGTAGTCATTTGTTTATTGATTGATTAGTGATAGTGAATTAGTAGATTTCAATCTTTTTTGTCATCATGGATACGTTAAAAATTCGAGTAATTATGGAATATGAGTACCGGTCGTGGCAGTAACGCGGCACAAGTGGCACGCAACATCAACGACGTTTACGGAGCTAACACTACAAACCAACGCACCACCTGTTGTTGGTTTGCTCGCTTCCGTTCTGGGAATTTCGACCTGAAAAATGAACCTCGCGGTCGTCCGAAGACTTTGGTCGACAATGACGAATTAAAGGCGATTGTGGAAGCTGATGATACACAATCTACGGCTGAATTAGCAGCAGCTTTCGACGTTAGCGTCAAAACAATATTGGTCCATTTGCGTCAAATTGGCAAGGTAAAAAAGCTTGACAAATGTTTGAACCGCATTGTTACCTGCGATGAAAAATGGATTCTGTTTGATAACCGCAAGCGCTCAGCAAGTTGGTTGGATCCTGGTTCAGCACCTAAACAATGCCCTAAACGAAAACTTGTCCCTAGAAAAGTGATGGGTTTGGTGGTCTAGCGCCGGTGTGATTCATCACAGCTTCTTAACAAACGGGGTGAGCAGTACTGCAGATGTGTACTGTGAAGAACTGAACACAATGATGGAGAAGCTGACACATCTCCAACCAGCATTGGTCAATCGCTCGTCTCCGCTGCTCCTGCACGACAACGCGCGACCTCATACTGCACAACAGACGGTCTCCAAGTTGCAAGAACTGGGGTTGGAAGTTCTCCGTCATCCGCCCTACTCACCAGACCTTGCGCCTACTCGTAAATATACCGATATTTCATGTTTTCCATTGTGTGGTAATAAGCGACGCCAAAGTAAAAAAAAATAATGAGGAAAAACAAATGAATGACTGTTTTCAAAACTCCTATGTACCAGCTAAATGAATTTATAAATTTGAATTTGGAATTCTTAACCAAAGAGGAGATATTTCAGATCAAAGTGGTCAGTACGACAAAACGCTAATTTCATATGTAAGGAGTAGTACAAATAATACTAAATTTTAACAGGTTGTTTACTTTCTTGAGAAGTTCATGTAGACGAAATACAAGTAAACGAGGAATTATTGTCCTTTTTTACTATTGTTTTTTTATTATCAAAAAAAAATAAAAATAACTTGCCTTTGTAATTATGGTAAACAATAGTTTCTTCTTTCAACAGTATCCACGAACTTCTATTTGTATATTTAACGATATATTGTTTTTCGCTAGATCATAAACATTTTACAGATTGAAATATATTTATACTAGCAGTGACTGCGGGTCCGCTCGCATGGTCTACAGAATGCCATCGGTCGAGCGCACGTGCGAATCGTACTGCTTTCGCTCCCACTTTTTAAAAACAAAAATGCTTATTGTCTGCGATCTTTAGAAGATAGACATATGCATCGCTGCCTTTTTTTTGAGTTTTTTAAGATCTACAATTATGTACTACATTGATATCTCTCTTATGGTTTACTCAGCGTAAGCAGTTTAAGTGTCTTTTTTTCGAATGGTTTCACCATTATCGTTACTGCTTATTTCGTACTTTATTTTATGCAACAAAATATATCCTATAACTTGGACAGATAAATCGGATAAGTTGTTTTCGCATATGAACAACATAAACGGACAGACGGAGAGACGTTAATTTTTAAAATATTTATTGAAGATATTGAATGTTGGCACGAGATTGATAAACTCCAACACCGTTTTACCGATCACCATAGAAGTTCGTACATCAAAATGTTTTTCATGGAGAACGTTTTAATGTTATCCCTGAACACGATAGGTGGTGCTGTGGTCGAGTTATTGAATACTCGAAAGGGCAAAATAACGTCTGCGGGGCCAGTTAGTAAAATACAAAACGTATTTATCTATATCTATACAAATAATAAAACTGAAGTGTCAGCTTTTTACTCATTAATACATATGAAAGTATAGACGGTACTTATAACAAAAAACATTTTTATCTGTCTGTCTGTTTGTTCCGGTTAAGCTCGGAAACGGTTGGATCGATTTTCTCGCGACTTTCACTGGCAGATAAATGATGTTAAAACATTGAGGAGTTAAAAGGAGTTACTTTATTTCCGGTTCTGTAATCCACGCGAGCGGAGCCGTGGGCAAAGCTAGTAAAACATGAAAAGTATCAAATTAACTCAAATAGAACAACAAACAAGCGCATCAAGACAGGACGGTCTTATAAATTAATCTCGACACGTTACCTTTGCTTTAAATCATACCAGTCATAAATGAACCGCAGCTTGGACGTCGCGCCTCCACACTAAACGAACGTTTCCTGTCTGATATCAGATGATCAATTTCCTCAACGTGCCTGGACATTCACCACAAAATAGATAGGTACAGACAGCCAGCTTTATACAACTAGTAATAACAGCGCATCACACTAAAACACGTACGTACAAAGATCTCGGATCAAGTCTGTCGAACGCCAGTTGCGAACGTCCACGCTCACCCGATTACACGTACTTATGGTTTTTTGTGTGATACTAGGTTCTGAATTGACAATAATATTGGCGATCTTATCGAAAATGTTGTGCATTTATTTGTAAATCGATCTGATATTTGTAAATCGATCTGATCTGTTACGATCTGAGTAAAAATAGAAAAAAAAACACTATTCACGAAATATCTGGAAAACTCTCCAGGACAGACTCGAAGCCCGGTGAAACTGACAAAACCTTCTAAAGCTCCTTATGTCCTTAAGGCTAATAGTGTAGTTAGTCAAAAAAGGAGCCAGGAGAGGTCTGTTTTGACTGGAAATAACAAGCGATAAAAAGGAAGAAATCTGAGTAGACCATAAAAAGAGATACTGTAAGAACGACCACAGTATGGTGAGCTTCTTTGAATTTTGTTTCACTGTGTACGAATAAATTATTTACGTAAAATCTAACAGCATTTTCACTAAATACGGGTATGACAATACATTAAACCAAAACAAATTTACGTTTTATTAAATAAGGTGTTTAACGTTATTCATAATTAAATTTACTGATTTTTATTTATCAAAAATACATTGCTTTTTATTGAATTTCGTATGCCAGCCCTAGCGCTTCAGGTCTAAATTCAAGGTCGGCCGGAGCCTTTCTGTACCTATTTATTTTGTATCGTCACTGCGATGTAGTAATCATCTCGATGCTTATTTGAGCAATTTTGCTGTGTTTTGAATTTTAGCTGTCGCCAACATCATGTTTAAATAAACGTTATTTTAATCAAACAAAAATATTAAAAGATGTAAAATGGATTCACATTATTAATATTATTATCAGTTTATCATAGTTGGTTAACTTTATCGTACCGCACATTTTGCGCGCGCAACTCTAAATTTTACCCTCTACTAAATGCGCCCAAAGAAAACATAACTTCAAAAACTACAGACTATTTTTATTATAGATAATTTTAGCTGTACCTGCGGCTCCGCTCGCGTGGCCTACAGAATCTTCACACTTCACTTGGATGCCCTTAAGTCGGTCGTAGATTGCTTATATAGCACATGCGGTCACAGAGCACACCTGTTGCTATCGCACTCAGCTAATAGTAATAAAGTCAATAGTACGGATACTAGGTCATTGGTTCTGTTTCCATAATTTCATCGACGATTCTCCGACATATTATATTAAATAGTATGTTATTTAATATGACGTGTGGGTACAGGAAGCCAGTCCTTGTAACACATTAGAAGATAGATATATGCTATCGCTGACTTTTTTTTAGGTCATTTAAAGAGCTACAATTATGTATCACATGAATTTGATATATTTAATATGGCTTACTCTGTGTAAGCCGTTTAATCACCCCCAAAAACGCCTTTTTTCCGTCGTCACTGCTTATTTCATATATGTATTACTTTATGTAAAAAAATATATCCTATAACCTGACCAGACAACATATCTATGAAATAAAGGAAGAACCGTGTAAATCAGATTAGTGATTTTCGCGTGAAAAGAACATAAATGGACAAACAGCCAGAGACAGGTTGAGTTTTATAATATGTATGTATGTATAGAAGATCATTCATTTCACTTTTATCGTTTGTACTTCTTTCAACATAAAACCTTCATGTTCGTCTGTTTCATTGTTTTATAAATAATGCAATTTCGTATTGTATATTTTTTTTACCTACGTGTAATTCACGTTTGTGTTTGTATAAAAATTCAATCGTCATGAGCTATTACAAGACGGGAAACTGCGTTATTTATTGCACGATATTAATAGTAACATTAAGCAGCGTCCATAATGATCAGTGAAATAACATTCAAAGAGAACTATGGTTTCCGCCACGATCTACTGCTATAAAGATTATTCTTATTAGTACTATGAAATAATTTGTTTTATAAAAAAAAAATTATTTATAAAAAAATTTTATGTTTGACATTAAATTATATTCAATGTTATTTTTAATCTATCCATTATATTGTTACACCCGTGGGTAGTAAAATGCCGTAGTATTTCACGAAAACAATTGATTCGTACTCAAATAAATACAAATTAAAACAAAACGGAACAAACTCCAAATCGCTCACCGAATGTACTTACAGAATCAACCTGTATGTACTCACAGAATAAGCCCATATGTTCCTTTGTATTTCTTCTTTTATTTCGATTATTGTTTCCAGTTCGCTTTCAAAATTAGAACTGCTGGGATGCACAATACGGCTCGCTTTTATACCCAAATGAGACGATCCCGAAATCTCTAGAATGACTCGGAACTCTTAACATATTGTAAACAACTTACGTCATTGCTTTTAAAAGGAGGGGAACGTTTGATTTATAGCCCATTGTTTGTTGACAGTTGTAACGATAAGGCTTAGGCTACACGACACACGACTACAATATGATGAATACACGATATTTCGAGCACATTCCGGAAAATTCTTGAGATTTCGAGAATGGTGATTTTATTTTTATTTTTCTCTTACTCAGACCGTATCAATGTCATTTATATGCTGGGTAACAATTATTGTGTATACATGACATACGTCAGATGTCACGCCCGCCATAGTTGCCTAGGCGTGTCGCGTTCCGTGATCAGCCGGTCTATATTAATTAATAACGCAGTGTGGTATGGACCTTAACCGACTGTGTCGCAATCATACACATGTTGATAAGACCGCCCAATGACTATCTTTTGGTCTATCGTGTTTCGAGATCAGCCAGTGTATATCCAATTGCTGGGAGAATTGCAAGCCAGCGATGAATTAGCGATGTCTCGATGGTCGCCGTTTTCATTAGATTATACTGTGCTTAATATCAGACAAAATGCCGTGACTTTTCCGTGCTACGAAAAAAACACGACTGGTTTATTCTAATAAAGTACAACACAATATATAACAACAAAGTGTAATAAAATTCTAACGTTATCATAGGTTGGATCATTGTGTGAATGATAGTGATGTCTGGAAGTAACTAATGATTATTAACTGTAAATATTATTTATGCAGTTGAAAAAAAAATAACTAAAAAAGATAAGCCCGATCGAGTTTCTTGCCGTTTCTTCTCGAAGACTGGGATGTTTTCCGAACCGGTAGTAGTAATTAGTGTTTGACGTCATAAGTGTTCTTAGGGCCTAAATTGAATGAAGTTTTTTTTAAGGGGTTAACTCGGCCTGCTCGACGCTGCTTCTGGTGGGTTGAGAAACAAGTTGAATAATAAAACAATCTAACATACATCATATAAGTAATCATTTTTGGTTATCTTTTAAACGATAAGAAACTCTATTAGTTACTGTGAATATATTTTAATCGATAATAAGTGGGTACCTATTGTAAAAAACTATAAATAATGTTATATTATGTACAATATGTATATCCATCATATGTAAACAATAGGTAACGACTGTCAATGAAGACATAAAATTCAGAATGTGTTTACTCTTTTTTATAGTTAGCCTAACATTAATTGTGGTTGAATCAAATCAAAATTCTCGTAATTCATCAGCCTACGTTCAGCATTCATAAGTTTGCAATTACGTAGAATTTACAACACTAAATAATGCGAAATAGGTATTTAGTATTATATATGTATTGTATATGTATATTATAGTACTCACCAATTAAAATTCTGTAAATCGGTCATAATCATAATCAAAATCAAAATCAATAATAATATATCAAGCAGAAAAACAGAAAAATATGACTTTAAAAATTTGCTTGTCTGTCTGTTTTACAGGCTTTTATTTAACTTACCTTGTTTTGTTGGGTCAAATCTTGAATTTTAAAACAGTTATCTACAACAAAGCCAGCTGAAATTTTGCATACACGTTTAGTTTGGATGACAATGCATGGTTAGATAACTGACGTCATTCTAAATCCAATATGGTGGACTCCCAAATATGGCGGACTCGTTATTTTTTTTTCACAGCCATGATATTTGTATCAAATGAAAATGTTTACTGAGAAAAATACGAAAATAAAATGAGTATTGAATAAAAGTTATTCACACATTTCTAATAAACACTGAGACTTCACAAAATACATAACCGTTATTTTCGTAAGTCATCGTTGATAGGTATTTATAATATTAATAAATCTGTAGTTCTTTCGGTACATGTATATCGTTTTTCCAAATCATATAGATATCCTACGTAAACGACATTGAGCACGAATATAACATTAAAATATTTTGACTGTCTGTCTGTTTGTATGTCCGAATTTATATACACGGGAAGCTTATGTCATTCCTCAATTGATAGACTATAAAAATTGTCAATAATATGAGTATAAATAAAATTACTAGACGAAAATAATTATTTTGTAAAAATCGTGTGCGAAGCCGCGAGACACTGCTATTATAAGTATACAGTAAAAGTATGACACATATTTACACTAATTTGCAAATGTACCAAAATTATTAGAGTAGTTGTTTTCTCTTTCAAAGATTTACGCCCATTTTCATAGAGAACCGTGTAAGAAGTCATTGCGGACGTGTAATACCCTTAATTGACACTAATTTAATTAATAAGAATATAATAAATAGAGAATACGACAACTGAGTTACTAACATTATCCTATTAACATTACACTGAGGTTTTAGCAGGGCAGTCTTAGGCCATGCAAGGATTCTTGGGTACACACAGTTTAAGGCCCCTTCAGCTCTTCTTTTTTAGTGTAAACGACGACGTCGGCATATGAATCCCTTTTCAAGTCGGGAACCCTGGCTTCATGTTCCATGTGTCTTTATGGAAGCGACGGAACTGGATGGTCCCCACAATAATGCTCACAAGTTATAAGTGTAACTACATACATAGAAAAACTGTTCAACATAATATTCATGTATTACAATAGGAATTGGTATTAAATAATTATATTTTAAAAAGTACCTATAACAATTCAAACATACCTAGGGACTAAATTTTTAACACAAGACGAGGAATACTAACATGGTAAATAAAAGTTGAGTACAGTACAATACTTAGTTAGATAAAATGCAATCACTTTTACGAAATAATTTAAAATGTAATACGACTACAATCACACTTCAGATGACGCTAATAACTGGGTCAAGTAATCCGAGTATTAATAATTCAGACTTAAGCCGTTATTCGAAGTAAAAGCCGAAGGTAAAATAGATTACTAATATACTGTTATATACGAAATACAGTCAAGACATTGGTGAAGGTGTGTTCTGAAAATTCCTTAGCACACCTCGTTACCGGGTTGCCGTCCAATAAATAAACATAGGTGTAATTTATTACAGCCGTACAGAAACGAAGTTTTGCGCTCATCGCCTAACAAAGCGTATTGTATCGAAAAAACCTGTTACACGTTTGATATCCAATGTAATTTAATTTACACATTTATGTATAAACAATAAAATTATCATTAAGATCATAGAAGTATAAGTATAAGGGGGTACTTAGAGGATTCGCCCTCCTCACCTGAGCTACGCTACAATATTCGCCGAATATCCACTTTCTATAAATTTACTCAAAACTAAACTGTAATTTTCATTTGATTGATTTTATTAGAGTTTAGGGTTCTGTTTTTATGATGTGAAGTCACAACCAAAAACTAGTTTACCTTTGTGCATCTTATGACACAATATTATAGCTATATCTATGCCAACGAGGCAGTGATTAGAACCTTTAAAAGTTTTAAACAACGTTATTATCTTAAAGATATTAACAAGCTACAACAGGTCATTGGTCATTTTATTGTCATTGTCGGACATTTTTGTCTGAGGTTCCAAAATTTGAGAGAACCCATACATTTTTGTCCGAGATGCCAAATATTGGGAGCAGTATGTTGTCTGTAAGTTTGATAAAAATATTAATAACTAACAAATTAATAAAAAAATATACATTGGCCCACTTGTACAGATTTTCCGTTTATATTTTTTTACTTCATTGGGACACATATTTGTTATTGGATGCATATCCAAAGTAGTGTAAGCTATCTTCGTAAACAAACAGATCAAAAAAAGGTGTGTGTGCGATTCACACACGATGGAAGTGAAACATTCATTTTAAAAGACATTTTCTATTTTATTTAAACGGTGTGCAATATACATACACACCGACATTTACTCTCTCGCTCTGGCTCACACAAAGAGGAGAGACCGATAATGTGCGTTAAACGTGTAACGTTTAACATTTAACGCTTGGAAGTCGCATAAGAAGTTTCACTTCAAAAACAACTGTCATTTATTACAAACATTTATGAAAAAAGGAAAAAAGATAATTTCGTATTTAATCCGCGCAATTTGAAGCTCTCAAAAAGTTGTTTGGTGTTCGTAAAATAAATATTTTTCAATGGTAAGTTGAGTTTGTTATTGTAATTTAATGTGTTAACGAAAATTTACAACTATTTTTTCATGAAATTGATTGTTATTTAAGCAGATTTTCCATATTTTCTTATCATGGGAAAAATCTAAAGCAAATCTGGGTAACATTGGGCCGGGCCAATATTACCATATGAATTTGATTTTTTTGTTCGTGATTGCCTATTTATGTTTCTTTCATTCACAGCTTGCAATAGTTCCAAGAAAAAACCTTACTTCAAATGTACAATCTACAAAAGAGTTGGTGAAAACATGAGTTTCCATTATGCAAAAGTCCTCCTATAATAGGAGGTTGGAAATGGCCATGCCCGATATCCTAAATTTTATAGGTAAAAATATTGTAAGGTGTTTAGTAGACGGGTAAATAATCAAGAAAAGCGGCTCTATTGAAATAGAACACGGATGAAGTAGAAATAATAATGCTTCCGACTTGACATTTTTAAAATGTGCTTACTTAAAAATCTGTGTTATTAATTGCGGTTTTTCTAATTGTTTTAAAAAGTAGAATTGTTATTTCTATATAAATAAAGTTAATTTAAGGATAATTTGATCCCCAAATACCAAAAAATACGTCATAATAAAGGTTTTAAGCAAACAGCTCCGGTCTACAAAACGTATTTATAGCTCAAGGCTTATATTCCATAGCTCCAATAAAAAGAGGACAAAGTTCCTCGGACTCTTAAAATTAAAGATTAAAGCGAAACTCCCTAACCAGAAGCAGGTGGTGCAAAATTACCCATAGTTCCATATAACTTTGGCCCAAGCAAAAATCGCCAATTTTTCATTGGAAGTAGCCAATTGTAACTAATTTTGTTTTTAAAATGGTAACATTATGCTCTGATCCCACCATATCCTTTATTTCCTAATAGGTAAGGTACAAAATAAAACAACAACTTAAAAAAAGATTTCCAAATTGGGTCAAAGTTACGACGAATGATGTAACTGCTCAGTTTTTAATTTTTTATTATGTTACATGTTCGTTCTACATATGTATATGCTTTTATTAAAATGTAAACGATATTATTTCTTTTTTTTTTAAATATATATATGTATTCTTAAGGGTCGGCAAGTTCTCTTTTTGTCCAGAGCGACATGACGCTACGTAACATCTGGAGTGGGGAAGACTATTTATACAATATGTAATAATTCAAATACTTACTCAAAAAGCAGTAATATTACGTTCTTACTTCCGATAACTTTAAGACGTCTAAAGCTGATATATTTGTAATAAATACAACAAGATCAACTAACCACAAACACATGTTCATCTCAGTTGTATGAAGGTCTTGGATAGGCTATTGTAATATATGCTACTTATAATATTAACGTTATTGTGTAGTAATAGGCCGACATATCCTAACCTATGTTCTTCTTGTCTCCGGGTTTAATAGAATCATACCAGTGCTATAAAAATTTATTATATATACAAATAAATCTTCCAATATATTTAGTATAGTGATCATAGCTGATAAACAGTAGTCTTAGAATAAAATGTATGTAATAAATCAACTATTTGTGAAAACGCAACATAATTCACATCTGCTCTAAAATTATCTTCTATACATATTATAAAACTTGACGTCTCTCTGTCCATTTATGTTCTTTTCACGTGAAAACCGCTCATCCGATTTACATGTTTTATTTTATTTATAGCTATGTTATGTGGCCAGGTTATATATAGGATATATTTTGTTTCATACAAGTAACATACGAAACAAGCAGTAACGATAATGGTACCAACGAATTCGGATTAAATACGCTTCTAAAGCGCTTAAATTATTTACGCTGAGTAAACCATACATCAAATTAATGTTCTACATAATTCTAGATCTAAAAATACCAACAAAAAATTCAGCAATACCTTAGTAACCGGCGGGCGACCGTGTTCGATCGACATCGGCGACGGCATCGGTATTCTGGTAGTGAACGGGAACAGAGCCGCGGGCACAGCTAATACTATACATAATTTACCTTCTACCAGAAACAAGGTTCTCCTATTAGTACTAGTTCTTTTCTTGAAGGCAGGGCTTTCACTATCGTAAGGAAGTTTTTAGCGGGATCTTAATGTGTCATGTGGTGATTTTTATGTTAATTCATAACCTAATGAATTTTATTTGGCCCTATTTTATTTAATATTGGGGGTGTTTTACATGATATAGTTTGATTATTTTGCACAAATCAAATGGATTATAAATAATAACTAGAAACGTGCATTGAGTTGCCACAAAAACTCCCTGGACAGTTCTAACATTGGACCTACCAAATTGTTAAACAATTGTTCCTTTTTTAAAAATTAGAAATTATTCTATCTACGAGACATCGGAAAAATTGTGTATAAACATACGTTGCTATTACCTACTACATAAGAAGAAGAAATTTCATAAGTGCCTTCTTAGGGCGTAATTTAAATCAAGAATGTTTTGATTTTGGCTCTTATAAAATCACCAATTGAGAAGGCTCCTCACATACATACATACATATTGATTGACGTTACTCGTTACACGTTAACTGGAAGTTACAATAAAACAAAACTCAATTTATAAGTTAAATGTTTCGTTTTTAACTCACACAATCACAGACAACTGTTATTACCTAACTTTATGTTATTGGTATTTCTACTTGTAACACATTATCCAGTATTAATTTGTTCATGAATTAATTATTTTAATAGTAGTATTGTAGTCTATTAATATATTTAATATACTGGTAATCTTCAAGAATTCGGTCAACAAACGTAATAACATACCTACTCTCGTTTTAAAATACATACCTTACAAAATTACTTTTTACAGGACATATCTCACTCGAAAGCTCCGATCGTACTTTGTTCTATATTGCAAATTAGCTTGTACCAACGGTTTCGTTCCTTTGCAAATATGTTTTGTGTATCAATAATTAAATTTTTAACCAGAATGAAAAGTATACCACTATGCCTTTCTCCAAACTACGACTTATATCTCTACAAATTCCTCTCTACTTTTAATAGTGATTTATGATTCAAGGAGACGAGATGTTTTATATAGTGCCCATTGGGAACTTGTTTGCTGAAATAAATAGGTTAGTAGGTATTTTACCTATATATTTAGTTTTATATAAGCTACGGCATGTCGAATTTCATTTAAATCATTCATATATTTAGTGCGTTTTGCATCAAAAAGCAAAGAAAGTGACAAAAAATACTACTATATCTTACTTACACGTAATACACAGTAATAAACAATAACTATATCTGAAAAGAAAACAAAGTCTGAAGAACTAAGTTTGATTTTCATAGGAAAAAATCTAAATTTTAATTAATATTATGTTCAGTATTGTAAGTCTTTTGCAGAATTGAAAAATAATTAATCACAACAGACTTTTACGAAAATTAACTAAATTTATTTTTCCCTGACATTATTGGATGTGTCCACAAATGTCAATAAGGAGAGAAAAAATCTGTATATTACAAGTTAATTATAATATGAATTCAAATTATAACATCTGATTATTTAACAACAGCCTGTGTGGGGTGGGTATATTATTAAGGGTTATTATTTTAAATATTATTATAAGGGTATAACATTGTCATATACATGATGTTTCCAATTTTCTCAATTTTAGTGATCCTACACGTGCTTTATCTCGACTGATCTCTAGCGTCATCGAATATACCAAACGACTACAATGTCCAATGCACGTATATACATAGTTATGTATGTATGTACGTATGTATGTGTGTGTTATTGTGAACATTATCATTAATGTATTAAAAGGTTTCTTGTTGCTTTTTAATTAAAAACTATCCTCCCTACGAAGCAAATAAATTTAAATTTCCCTTCTAAACCAGACTAGACAAAGGTAAAGAAAGAACCTATCTGTATAATTTTGTTATTTGTAATGAAAAATAATCTAATGGAAAAGTTTGCTTCATTGCCTATTGTACTGTTTCTAATAAGCTCATTGTCATATCCCGTCGGAATATATGCAACACCAAAATACTTCAAATGCATCGTTTTTATAATGTTTTAGATAGCATTGTAAGATTACTTTTTAGTTAATTATCCTTGTTAATATTAATGAATATTATTACAAACCAAAATTATCTGTAAGGTAAATTTTAATTTACATTTTAGATATTCTTTTACCCGACCTATGTTTACTAGTATGTTAAACACATAGTACGATTCGTACACGTACGTCTATTATTATGGAAAAATATCGCTTTCAAATTTCAGAGACTCGGCCCCAGTTAACACCTTTTCATGGTTTGACATCACATTTACATCATATATGTCATAATTACATAATTTTACACATATGATGTGAGGGTGATGTCAAATATAGATCGTATGTTCTCTGGGGTTTGATTGCTAATCCATACCGAATTCGGGATTTACTAACTTTATAAACTTAGTTTAATAGAAGCAGCAACTGGAAAAGCCTGGGCTTAAAAAACTTTATCAATGTCATCATCATCATGAAATTGACTATAAAACTAATAAAAGTAGTTAATTATTACTTCTTCTAATACGAACTTCATATATGGTTGCGAGTCCATTGTATTTAAATAACAATGATCTTCAAGTACCAATAAAACAATCCATCAAACGACCTCTGTCTCGCAGAGATATCAGTTTACAGATAATAAAATAATCTCGGCTATTTCGCTAGTGACGTACACTACACTACCTAATTAATTGTTATCTATGCAAAAATATCAATGAAAACTTACCTATAGCAGTTCTAGTCCGGACATTCCTAGAATAGCACATGGGATGAAGTATCGCCCAGTACCGGTCTACGGACACGGCCACCAAACAAAATATGCTTATCGTGCACAACATCACTAACAGTGAAACAGTAAATAAACAGGCATGAAGATTCCTCGGTAAGCCCACCGAAGCCAAAATCGCAAATGGTATCCCGAGTAATCCGACTAAGAAATCCGCAGCTGCTAATGACACAATATAATAATTCGTGCGTCGACGAAGTCGCCGGTCTCGGCGAAACACAAACATCACCATCGCATTACCGACAACGGCCACCAATGCCACTAAAATTTCAAGAGTTGTATACGCTGCGTGCAGTTCCGGTGTTGGCGAACGGTGAGGAGCCGACGGAGTCGTCGACAAATCTATGTATTCCACCATGGCTGATTATAGATCCCTTCCAGAGTAACCCGGTACATCGTATTGCAAATTGCACTCCAATTGGGACCACATAGCTACTTCTAACTTAACACTGTGATAAAAACTTGAGAACTTAGCTGTTACGGCGAAATATATTTTTCAAGCCATTGTGTCGCCCCAGAAAATTAGTGTGCGAAAGTCTAAATTAGCATTAGACAACCTTTCAAGTTTTAAACAATTGTATTATCGGTTATCCGCATTCGGATCACGAGCGAGAACAAGTGAAGCGAGCATGTCCCGCTTGCGACGCGCGCTTCCCATAACTGCCGGCGCGAATAGGCGCGAAACAGTAGCGGCCGCAAGCAGGCGTCCCGACGCGACGCACCCAGCACTTGTTGCGGGTTATACTTGTGACTTGTGACCATTTGCCGTTTATACCCTTGAAATCGAAGTAGTTCACTTAGTCCGTCGCATAACTATCGGATTATAACACTTTAATACACATACAATAAATGTAATGTCATATCATAACAAAGAAAAAGTAAGTACAATAAGTACATATCTGAAGGACAAGATGAAAACTTCAACTAATTGTGTTTTTATAAGGCATATCCAATCGTATCTTCGGTTGTTGTTAATTAACACTTTTATTACATTTGCGAATTACAATCTGAGCTAGTACGTGATAGTTAGATAATCTTCCGTCTAAACGCCGTTTGCTTAATTATTACATTTATTTGTTCGTGGCATAATAGATTGAGTAGGAGCGCTAATCCAATAACAAATAGATACAATCAGATATATTTAATTAGGAGGCTTCTTGGGGGTACTCGGGTGCAATAATAGGGATATTCATTAACGCAGTGCCCATGGCCGTCTCATCATATCGTAACCAGGATTAAAAATCTTCTAACGACAGTCTCCGAATGTCTTTGCGAAAAAAGGACAGTAATTAGATACAAGTTTTATCGTAGAAACCTAATATTAGGGGTTGAAAGCATGAAACTGTTGTTTCGTAATGAAAATTTCAATTATTTTTTTTGGATTTAATATATTTATATATATCTCTTGTTGTCTATACATTTCTGCCATCTACTAGAAAGATCATTGAACCCATTCCAATAAAACTCTGTGGATCTGGATTCCACAAACTGGTGTTAAGGCATTTTGTACTAATTCCTGGGAAAAAAGTTTTTCCGTGGAAAAAATTGTCCGAATCGCGGATAAAGTGGTAATCGGTTGGTGCAAGGTCCGGCGAGTGTGGAGAATGATAGATGGTTTCTAACTGCAATTCTTACACTTTTAAAACTGTTTCACAAGCAGCGTGAGGTCTGGCGTTATCATGGATAATAGTTTTATTTTTTAAACTCTAGAGTTTAGAAATAAACTTTCAGTTCGTTTTAAAACCTTGAAACTAATAAATTTCGGAGTATTCTAAAGAAAACGGCTAAATTGATAATGAATTTAACTTTGACCTCGAATAACTTTTGACTAAGTTGATTCTTCAAAGATTCTTCGAAAAATGATATCAGGACTTTTTTGTAGAGCGTTCAATTGTCTACAAAAATATTCGATGGAACTTGCAGAGCAATTTATGGTTAATTAGTTACAAAAATTAGAAAAAAAAAATTTCCTGTGTTATTCTTATGGGAAATCGAAAAGTGCGATGCGTACAACTTTAATATTGATATTAAGGGCTCATATTTTCAGAGGCCTATTTTGGCATCTAAACGAAACATGATCCTGGTTCCGAAAAAAATTTTTTTTTTTTTAAACGCCCTAATATATATTATATATCCACGCTCAATAATTTACTCCATGACTGGTATATCTTTTCGAATGTATATAACGACGTTAATGTACTTACGTACTCCATGACGAGATCGAAAAAGCCAACGCGTACTACACGTCCGTCATTGTAAACCAAACGTACTCGCGCCCACGCACGCGTAACCACCATTCCCTCCGCAGGGGACGGGCGGTTAAGTTCGCTCCCACACACCCGCCACTTCCACCCTCTCCTGCGGCAACTCAAGCCTAGGTCCGTTCCTCCGGCAAGGAGCCCTTGAGCCAAGCAGCCGCTCGCGCAATACACTGCATTCACTAGCTACCAACATACATTCATTACACTGCATCTCTACATACATGCACACCACTCATGTATAGACCAAAATTGACAGATTACCAAATACATATTACTCATGTTTCTTCAAACATGTATATATGTATACTAGTTAGTTTAGATCGAATTACGGATATGGAATTAGCTAGTTCGCGACTTTTTTGTAACTACGGCAGCAGTCCAAGCCAAGCCAAGGCTCGGCCACTTTAGTACTCTTGGAGCTTGTTGCCATGCTTTCGCGGCTGAGTGCCTTAAGCGCTCGCTCCCAAGCCCGGGTCAAGCTGTAAAAGCCGTCGGAGGCTCAAAGGTAAAAAGTATAGACATATCGAAAAAAAAATTCGTTCCGTGTAGTTTCAAAAGCTCTTAATGCATTATTTACATAATGCATACGTTTTATTATATATAGTAGTAACTATTATAAAATATTAATTCAAAAGTCATCTTACTACAAAGGAATGTTACTTCTTTTAAGTAATAATATAAATTAGTTTTGTTTATTATTAGACGATTTTTAACATATGATGCATTATACATATTGTTTTTATCGTTATAGGTTTGGCGTAGTGGCCACAATCTCACCAGATGTTAAGTGACGATGTGGCCCAAGACGATAACACGCTAAGCCTAGTGGAAGACTGACTCTCAAGTACAGCTGCCAGAACACACCTATCGGTGCTTGGCGACAGATTTTCAACTTGTGGGTGGTAGCTAGCCATGCTAAGTTTTTCTCACGATGTTTTCCTTCACCGAAAGCTCAGGCTTATTGCAGGGATTCGAACTCGCGTCTGTCGACGCGAAGTCGTACACGCTACCACTGAACCATCTCAGAGGCATCATCATCATGAATCTGTCTATTATTTCTCAAAGATATGTTTTGTGACAACGTTATATCATATTCTCCTAATTCTTTATCAAAATTAATTATTCAAATATCTTTTTAGAGCTTGGTTTCTCTGCTACATACGAAAAATAGATAAATAGCTTATAATTAAAGTTTTCGTTACATATTATATTCAACTAACATGTAAGAGGCGCTATCTATTAACTGTTTAAATAAAATAACAGCTTTTAGATTCTTTACATTCTATAATCATTGAGGTATTATGTACTACGTCTATAATGTGCAAAATATTTTCACGAGTCAGTTAATATTTTAATTCAGGTGAGAAAATTTTTATGTGGTGTGGTGGTGTGGTGTATGATGAGGCAGTAATGGCCTCATCGTAAGGCGAGTATATGTTCCTTGGTAATGGCTAAATGAAAACATAGTTATTGCATTTACCGTAGCTTTAAATTCTATACCGAAACTGAGCTTTCAGTGAAGAAAATCTCGTGATTAGCCTCGTGATGTTAAGACAATTCCCCGCACCGCGCCACGCCTATTTAATTATCCTCCTAAACGAGAAAATCTGTCGTCAAGCGCGTATTACTTAAAAAACCGATGAGTCTTCAAGCATTGTGGAACATCAACGAATTTTATTATATCTTCTGGCTTATTAAATTTCGTCTATATCTTCTTCTACACATACATATATAAAAACTCATATATAAACCTCAACGTCTCTGTATGTCTGTCCGTTTATGTTTTTTTTTTCAGAGGTAACCACTTATTCGATTTACATGTTTTTAATTTTTATTCATAGCTATGTTATCTAGCCAGGTTATATTTTGTAAGATAAAGCAACATACGAAATAAGCAGTGACGATAATGGTGAATGAATTCGGAAAAAAGATGCATTTGGCGCGCTTAAATGGCTTACGCTGAGTATACCATACGAGATATATCCAACTAGCTCTGCCCCGCGATTTCTCCCGCGTATATTTTAAAAGCAATCGCTGACTGAAGTTTTTTTATACCACGTCGATGGCAAACAAGCGTGCGGTCCACCTGATGGTAAGCGGTCACCGCTGCCTATAGAGCTTGCAACACCAGAAGCATAACATACGCGTTGCCGACCCTTTAAAAAATCTATTTAATCCCTTTTGAACAACCCCATACTGAGTCCCCTGGGAAAACCTCAGCAGGGAGCTCATTCCACATCCAGAGCGTTCGCGAAAGGAAATTCCTCTGGAACCGGACTGTCCGCGACGATTTAGGTTCCAAAGTGTGAGGATGAACTCCCTGCCGATGGCGAGCGGTGCGATGATGGAAAGTAGCCGTTGGCATCATGTTGAACAACTCCTCGGCACACAACCCGTTATATAAACAGTAGAACACACACAAGGCGGCAAAGTCTCTCCTGAAACTTAAGGGTTCGGTACCGTTCGTGAGGTTGGCATCGTCAACGATTCTCACAGTTCGTCTTTGCGCCGAGTCAATTGGCCCAAGCTGGTATCTAGATGCTCCTGCCCAGAGGTGACAGCAGTTCTCCATATGGGGTCGAACTTGCGCTTTGTACAACTGCAGTCTTTACCCCGGAGAGATGTACCGCTTCGCTCTGTTCAGCATGCAGAGCTTTTTGAATGCCAGCTTGACCTTGTCTTCCAAGGGGCTACGGAAGTGGACGTCGCTGGAGATGTTGACATCCAAAATCTCAATACTCTTCGAGATGGTGAGGGGCGTGTCCTGGAATTGTGGGGCCACAGTAAATGTGGTTTTTTGGTGGTGGAGAAGGGTACAGCTCGAGAACTTTATCAGTCGCCAATTGCAAGTGCTCAGAGTCCATGTCACCGCTGTGAGATCTGTATAGGGACGCATAGATGCGAGTGTGTATTTATAATACCTCAATAAAGACAATACTTTTATAGGGCGGCCAGCGTTATGAGTCACAACCCACACGGCTCGTTTGCGCCACTACACCTATAGTCATAGACCCGAGCAGAGTGTTTAATTATTTTAATTTTATATTATCTTCCAAATAACATGCTGTAAAAGGACAAAGTTTATTTACATAAAATTATCTTGATGATGAAGAACTTTCGTTCGTAAGACTTATTATGCCATGCCAATAATAATGTTCACAAATCATTTTTAAATTTTCAATAAAACTTTGTCACAAAATACCTTATTGTGGCTTATGTATAAAAGATAGGCATACAGTATCGCGGACGTTTTTTTAGATGTACTAAGGAGCAATATTTTTGTAGAAAATTGTATTTACGTATCACTAACCATTATGCCAGCGCACGCCGATAAAACAGGGTGCGGTATATGTTCAGACTTACTTAACAAAATTCAATATTAAAGGTTAGCTGAGAGATGTAGCCTAATTATAAGGCCTACATAGTCTATGCGCTGGATGGAGTTGAGTGTGCAAAATGTGAGGACCGCATTCGGTGTATGGTTTTGAACTCAGAAAAGCTGTAAGGTTTTGAATTCTGAATGTTGGCAGGAGCCATATTGGTCCATTTTTGTTTTACACCCCACCCTCTTAAACATCTAGTAAATGGACTGAAGACATGCTTTGATATCATTATAACGATTGTTTTAGTGAGAATATCCAATAGATTTTTAAGGTTCAAGAAATTTACAGCCAGTCAAGTGAAAAAACATCAGGAAAATTAAAAATAAAAACAATAATTATTGATAAAAAAATATTTAATTCAAAAGAGCAAATTTGAATATATTATAAATGAAAAAATGATAATTATCAATCTTTTTTATTCTGACAATCGTTATTTATGGAACCAGCACAGCTGCCGACAACATGTGATTTTCTATAATTTAGGGTCTCAGGTAAAAGAATTTGAGCATAGTTGCCGGTCCTCACATTTTGCATACTCAACTCCATCCAGCGCCTGGACTATATAAGTATGGCTCGTAAATCGATATATAATTCTGTAGTCCACGCGAGTGGAGCCGCGGGCACAGCTAGTTACAGAATATATCTTTCCATTCTTTACACTATTAACATCTAAAATATATCAATAATCAGGAGTTTTAATTTTAGGTTCCTGGATGGTGGGACACGATAATTGTATCAGAATGGATCGCGTCCACCATACATCAATTGTGTTGTATCACCTGGCATAGTGGCGTACGTGGACGTGTCGCGTTTCGAAATTAGCTGGTTATCAAGTAAGGTGGCAGGCCAGGTATCTGTAACCGAATGAGTCGCGACCCCCTTGCACATTGTGATAAACACTTCACAGTGACTTTTTTTTTTGTTTGCCGTGTTTGGGAATCAGCCAGTGTGGGCTTACAGGCTGGTACAAACAGAAAAACGCTAGTAAAAACGATAGTGGTCGCCATTGTTTTTTAATTGTACTGTTCTTGCCATCAGGCAACTAAAATGAGTAAAACATAATTTCATAATATATGTTGTAATTTAAAAAAAAACTATAAATTAAAAAATATTTTTTACAGTCAACAAAACATCACATTGTAAATTATTATATTATCATTATTATATTTGACACACAAACACAATATTATGTTAACTTCACTGATGTAACCTATTTACAAGGTGAATCGGGATTCCAATATTCAATAGAGTCCTTCTATCCAATTGGTCTAAATTTGGATGGCAAGTAGTTAATGCTTCCCAACATATTTCACTCAGTTTTGGTATACACAACCACACCTTATAAAGAATATTGTTCCTGCTAGTAGCATCCTCTTTGGGCTCAATGCCACCAAAGATGTACATACAACCATAAGATGTAACAGTTGATGAGTGGAAATACAAAGGACGTGGTAAAACAGTTTGTTGCATAAGGGTCCACTGCAAATCTGACACATTTAGCCTCCATATATCCTCAAATATCGACTGCCCATCTGATCCACCAGCCACAAACACTTGGACGCCATCTGGTGTGTCAATCTGTACTGCACTATGACACTTTCTAGGTAAAGGTCCTAAAGTATCCTTCATGCTTTCATCGGCTTTAGGTATTAATGTGGTCCATGTTTTAGTTTCAAGATCAAATACTGGAATTTCCATGAGTTCAAATGCCCATTCACTAGTTCCTCCACCAAGGATGTAAAGTTTGTTATCTACTCGAGCTATTTCGTGCCTGTATCTTCCACTTGGTTCACCCTCATGTCCAGTTCCAACAAACAATGGTTCCCATACTAGTGTAGATAGATCAAGTCTGAAAATTTAAAGTTACAAGAATATTTTCAGTATTATAGATTATATCCTAATTCCTAAATATAATATTATAAATGTGAAAATGAGTTTGTTTATTTATTCCTCAATCACACAAAAACGGCTCAAGGTATTTGGATTAAATTTGGCACAGAGGTAACTTATAACCTGGATTAAGACAGTCCCATTATCCCAGTAAAACCAATTTTTTATTCATGCAAGCGGAGCCATAGGCACAGGTAGTTACTTTCAATAACTCAAACTTCTATGTCTACAGTCCCTCTAACATAACTTATATGCAACTTAGATATCACATTAAAGAGTGTGTGCTTGAACCCTACAATTTGAAGGAAAACATAATAATAACCATATCACAATAGTGAAGGATTTTCTAATTTGTGCTTGGCCAGCTATCACCTTCAAGAAGATAAGTCCAAGCAGCAGTAAGTAACATATTCTTTTTTTATATAGTAGCATGGCAAAGTGACTGTATTGTGCCTGATGGTAAGCACAGTACCATCCAAAAACAACTGCAACAGCCAAGAGATTGGTAATCTATCGCTGGTCATCACTGCCATATTGCCCATAAGTTTTTCAGCAACTGGATATGCACTGGCTGATAGCAAAACACAATAATCCAAAAGAGGGTTATTGTGACAGATTTATCACCCACCATGTACATGGTGGTTGTGACCCAGTGGGTGCAAATCCCTAACACCCAGCAATAGCTACAACTATAGGGAGTATCCTTTCTGTGATTAGAGTATTATCATCTCTACTATATGTGTATTGTCACTCATCAGATATGAGACACAAAGATCATCATGAAACTTAAAATCTAAAAAATAATCAATGCAATGTTTAAAATCACCTGTAAATATCGCAATTATATGCAAAGCCATTAGTACCACCAATAGAATAAAAGTGGCCATCGTGATACAAAACTGCTTGGCCATATAAACCAGCCGGTCTGATTCCTGTCGCATCCAATATTTTTAATTTAACATCTCCTGGACTCACTCGCCAAACAGTAACATCGTTGCTACATCTGTATCCGAAGGGAGCTCCCGTTCCACCAAATATCTACAATGAAACAAAATATTAAGGGTTTATTATATTAACCAATTCTAATTATTTTTTTTACAATACATACCATTAAATGCCTTCCAACCATGCACATAGCATTTGAAGCTAATTCTTCGGGCATATTTTCGATAACCTTATGTTGTTTCCATTTTCGATTAGCTATAGAAAAACTCCACAGCTCTTTAAAAAGAGGCCTCGCCGGACTCCATGTGTCTCTTTGTATATTATTCTGTGGCAATGAAGGGTTGTATCCACCAAAGCAATAAATATTAACATCATCAGAGGTTATTCTGTGTCCACTGCGAGGTCTAGGACTCTCAATCCCCCGGCACTTCACTTCTGTAACTTTAAAAGGCTCGAAAACGAATTCTTTCTTCAGAGGTGTCATAGTAGAATTAAACATTAATATCCCAAACCAATTTACGGTTCCATCAAAACTAAATATTTTTCTTAGAATATCCCCTAAATAGAATATTAGATTATCTAAATAAGATGTTTCCTAACCATACAATAAGAAAAATATATTTTGACGTATACTGAAAATCAGGTGAAAACATAGACTAATAATACCAAACTTCAATTAAAAAATCTTTTAAATTCTAATCTGTATCAATTCTCTTTGCCTGAATCAAATCTATGACGATGATCATGTAAACAAAACACTGACATTGGCGTAAATTGTGCCTCACTGAAGTGAAGAAGAAATAACGTTCAGTGATATCGTTGTTTCGTTGGATCGTTGCGGAATAGCTGTGCGTTGTATAATTTTTGTACTACTACTACTAACTGTTACTATTACGCCAGCGCACGTGGATAAAGTTGTTCGGGAGTGCTTTTTCTTTGGACTTACTTAATAAAAATTAATATTTAATGCTAGTTGGGAGGTGCAGCCTAATCCTAGATAGCCTATAGTATTCCCCATTAATCTGGATCTGGCTAACATATACACAAAGATTTTTGCAAATCCTACTTCCATCTTTCCAGAGATTAATGCGTTTAAACAAACAATCAAACAAAAAATCTTTTAATGCCGGATCTCAGCGTTGCTCAGGTATCTAAAGCTATAACTTTAATTGAAAATGGTTACACTTACAATAAAGTGACTCAAACAATACGAGTATCTTGGACACTCATAATTTTTGCGGTGTTAAACGATTCAGGCAGACTGGAGAGTATACAAGACGTAAAGAACAAGGTCGCAAAAGAAAAAACAACAGAGAGCGACAACAGATTTATTTTAAGCAATGTTCTCAAAAACTGCATTTCGACTTCTTCCGAAATACGAAACAAGCTGCAGGAAGTTCGACAAGTCACAGTTAAAAGATTAGAACGATTACAACTCAGACCAAAGTATAGTCTATGGATTAGAAGATTTAAGGCGGCTATTATAGGGGCGTACTTGCTCGCCAAAGACCCTTTCACACCGCAGGTCATCGAGTAGCTCGGCCCAACTTTGGTTATTCGCACCAAAATTGGGATTATAACGCTTAGGGAAAAGTACTCATTACTGAAGAGTCCAGATTCTATCTTTAGTCAGATGATGCAAGGGTCAACGGCAAGATACGTAACAGACATTATAGAGCAGATTGTGATGCCTTTTACCCCATTTATGTTGTTCTTATAATGCTCGACTCTATCCCTGCGGCGGTAGTATCGGAGTATCTTACTGAGTAGGCATAAAATGTATATACTTATCCAGATGTTAATACCCGGTGCAAGCTTGCCAGTACGCGCACCAGATGCAGACCGAAATACCCAATACATACCTTAAAGGTATTAATTACGTCATCCGTACGAGCCGGCCGCGTACGCCTATAGTTCGCAATACCCACGCACCCGCACCTTGATGACCGGATGTGGATATTTGCAGGTATTTCTCATGAGTCAGACTCCGAATGGTCCGAAGTGAGTAGCACCGCATGGTTTAGATTAGAAACCATTTCATTCGTTGTTACAGGCACGTATGAATTTAAAGAACATAATTGCATAACAATGCTAAAGCATAACAATGATCTTCTTAGTGTTGTAGTGTCGGAGTGGCAAATTTGTGTGGGTTGCGCACCGCACGGGAATGAAATCGAAAATAAAAGTAATTAATAAGGGACGCATCTATAGAGCCATTTACAATTTTGTGGAGGATGAGTAAGTCAGCCATATTTCGCCTCTCTTTTAGGCTTATCATGTTAAAATGTTTCAGTCTATTATCATAATTAGGGACAGATTTACGAACACTATTCCTCAGGTATCTAAAAAGACGAGCTTGGATGGATTCTATAATCTCTACGTAGATGGAATAGTGAGGTGACCATATGACAGAACAATATTCGAGAATATTTCTGACTAAGGTGTTATAGAACAAGATAAGACTCTCGTTATTGCGAAATGATCCTGATGTATGCTCCTTCAGAAACGATACACTACGCCAACGAATACTTCAATCAGCAAAACACTTTTTCCGGAATTGAGCTTAGTTCTCGTCGCGAATTCTCCTTTATTTCTTCTACCGAATGAAAACGGGTGCCACGAAGTAGTAATTTGAGTTTAGGGCGGAGTTGAAGGCTTATTATTGTGGTGCAAAATCCACAAATTAGGCGTTTTTCGTCAAATTTGCTCTCTTAAACGTAGCATAACGCTCAAATAATACTCTTTACTTACCTTTTGACCTTCCGGTAAGAATTCCGAATGCACAACACCGCGATAGCCAAAGAAAATAGTCAACATGACTTTACTTTTGATCGACTTTGGCTTGGTTTTTTCGGTTTTGGCTCAGTTGGAATGCGCCACTCCGAAGCTTGTTGTTATCCTCAGCGACTCTTATGCAATTGAGTTTTTTGAGAAAATTCCGGTCTTTTGAGACTAGCTGAGCGGTAACATGTTTCATACCCATGTGATTATTTAAAATGATACGGATCGACTCGTGAGACACAGAAAGTTCTACGGCTATCTCTCTCAAACTTCAATGAGGATTTTCAGTCACTATTTCCTTCACTTTTGCGATGTTAACTTCTGTTGAAGACGTTGATGGCCTACCAGGGCGAAGCAAATCTTCCAGCATATCTTGATCGCTTTTGAACACTTTGTACCACTCATAAGCACGTGTTTTCGGTAAATTCTATTCAATGTAAGCCTTCTGTAAAATTTTCAGTGTCTCCGAACACGAAATTCCATTAACGATGCAAAATTTAAGACTCACTCTTTGTTCGATGTTTTTGTCCATTATGAAATTCACAATACACACTGGATATGATATAACTAAAAACAGCACCGTACTTAATCTGAATGTCCGATGCAACTCAAGCTCCGCGCCAAAATGAAATACAGTTTTGCCAAAACAACAAAACATAAAATTGAATTCGGAACTATAAACAAATCATCCATTCCCGATACTTTTTTGGTACTGAATGTTTAGGCATACATAAAGCATATGTGAATATTACTTAGAAAAAACACATCCACACATATACAATACGTATAGGTAAATAAAATTGATACCTGGTATTTGGCAGTACCCAAACAAATTAAACAAAGAAATCCAGTACCAGCTAACCTAAGGGACCAAAAAACTGCATTGGTTGAAGAATGGATCTAATGCTACAAAGTTTCATTGATTCAAATAAAAGGTATGCCCAGACGGAAGCAGGCAGTTTCGCAGTTTTGACAGCGAGAAGAGGCAATACTAAATACTTAATGTGTCACCATACTCATATTAATCTAGTGTCACCCATTATGAAAAAACAAAACAGTCTAGAACAATATTATATTTTCATTATGTTAGGTCAAAATTCCTTACAATAATTAAAATACTGAGCTTACCAGAGACCTAATATTACTATACGCTAATACATTCCAAATGTATGGAGCTTATTGCCTCTACTTTTTTTTCGTTTGATCTATTTTGTTGTGTTCAAAAACTTGCATTGATTATATTCAACAATTTTAAAAGCTTATATTGTACAAATAAATCTGGTTTCACTTTAATGTGCCCCTTTTTTATTGCGTTCTCCTAAATATGTCCACGAGTGTAGTACGTTACTGAATGGCCACTTTCGGTCAGCCAAAAGCAAGGAACATACCGTACGGCGAAAAAGGTCACATTTCAGAGCTACCTGCGGCAAACTCATCACTGTTTTCTAGTAAATTGCTTACTGAATAAAAGTCCAATTTCATGACATTCTTTATTTCACCATTTCCGTTATAGTTTTTAAACAATTCCGTTATTTTAATAAGCCTATAATGAAAATTATTCATGGTATACATACACATGATTATTAACACTAGAGTTTGGTTTATATTTATGTTTTTTCATGATACATAAGGAAATAATATAAATTTTACAAGATAAACAATTTCTAATTGTTTTCTAAAACGGTATTTTAAAAACTGGTTACTGAAGACAAACAATTTAATGCAAATAACAATTCTCATAAAGCATATTAAGCAGCATGTTGCATGCCTGTGGCAAAAAGGAGTTTCTGCTTAGATTTTTTCTTTTTCTTGTTAGAGGGTGAGGGTGTAGCTTGTAGAGCTGCTTCGATGGCATCGCTGAGACTAAGCGCACGTGGACAAGTACTGTCTTCCTCGGCTGCGGGAGGCTCGGGAGGAGGTGCAACCTTGCGTACACGCCAGGTGCCACTTGTACTCGCCATCTGCACAAAGTATAAAATAAACAGTGTATCACATCCAGTGTTATAAAAAGCACGTTGAGACCCTTGTAAAGGTTTCCTCCTCCCTTTAGCGCGTCTTATCTGATTTACATGTTTTCAACCAATATCTATACATATTATTATAAAACTCAACATCTCTCTGTTGTCTGTCCGTTTATGTTCTTTACACGCGAAAACCACTTATCTGATTTACATGTTTTTTTTTTCATTTATAACTATGTTATTTGGCCAGGTTATAGGATAAATTTTGTAAGATAACGTAACATAAGAAATAAGCAGTGATGAAAATAGTGAATCAATTCGGAAAAAGACGCATTTGGTGCGCTTAAATGGCTTACGCTGACCAAACCATACTAGATATATCAAAGTAATGTTCTACATAATAGTACATCTTAAAAATAGTTAAAAAATTCTGTGATATCATATATCTTTCTTCTAAGGATCACCAAACAATAAGCATTTTTGTCTTCAGGCTTTTGAGGGCAGTACGATTCGCGAGTGTGCTCGACCGACGGCATTCTGTAGTCCACACGAATGGAGCCACGGACACAGCTAGTATTATACAAACCTAATTACCAATTAATTGACACTATAGTATTTGCAGAGTGGAGTAGTAACTATGACTGTAGGTGAAGTGTTACTATAGTTCATCAATACTCACTCTCTATATAATTAAAAAAAAAAATAGCAAAATCTAAACAGAAACTCTGAAGTCATACAGACAAAAATCTCGGGCAGAAGCTAGTTTAACATAGAGTAGGGTATATGCATGAATTGTTTATATTTTTAATCAATTATTTATAATAATAATAAATATCCGTAAAAAATAAAACACTGAAATAATAATAACATTTACCATCAAAATAACTATTTTAAAACCGCAATGAGATTACTTCGAGCATAACAATATTTTACTAGTTTGACTAATAAATAATGATAAAACTTAAATAAAATCACAAAACTATAAAAATACCCAGTTATTTCGCTTTTGTGTCAAATTGAATGCGTACTTAGACGTTACGATTCCTTTTGACCAATATGTGTACCGTTATGTTTGGCGATTTCAAATATCCCTTGTATTTTTAACACTTTTTATTAATGAAAGCGAATAAGTAAAAAAACGTTATAGGTGTAATTCTACAGTGTTAAATATATAATTCCAAATAATAATATTTTACCTATATTTAAACTGCATGCATATTCCCTAATAGCTGACAATGCGGGTTGATAAATTGTATATTTGTATGGTGTATATTTTATGCTTCACAAAATAATGTGGTTCACCTTAGCAAATGATGGTCCAGATGGCGGCGACCCGACACTAGTTGTTAGATCATTTTGTTCTACTAAAGTTAGCGGAGGATCTAGAGAGCTGGAGAAAGACAGCGACGCAGGCGGGAACAACAAATCAGAGGAGAAGTCCGGTTTGGGCGGGCCCTCGACGGCGCGCCGGTACGCGCGCTCACGGCGACGCTCTTCACGTTCATGTCGTGCGCGAATCCTAGCTCGACGGTATAGTTCCTCTGGATAAAAATAAAGAAGTTTACACTTTACATTCATAATCTTATTTATTTATTAAGAATTGACAATAATAATATTATACTATAGTAGTATTAGGTCTTACATATGAAATTGTCGTTTTGTTGAACTGGCCAATTTGATCTCAAATATCTGGCCTTTGGTTAGGAATTCCAAATTCAAATTTATTTCAAATTTAGGCTTCTGTATTTGTGTTTCGAATTTAGTAATTCATTGGTTTACGCACCATTTGATTTTTCTTTGACATAGTTCATTTCACAAAAAGGAAAACTTAAAATATCGCGTTATTAACGAATATGAGTTCCACAGAGGTATCAGCGCTGCAGAAACAGCTTGAAAGATTATTGATATGTAAGGGGACGCTACTGTAAAATAAAGCACGGTACGTTTTTGGTTCAACGTTTTCGTTCTGGAAATTTTGACCTACGAAACAAACCCCGTGGACGGCCGGAGACCCAAGTTGATAATGAAGAATTAAAGGCGATTTTGTAACCGGATCCATCGCAACCTACGTCAGGGTTAGCGGCAGGCTGCTTCTCGCTTCCACAATTTTTTCAGCAATTGAATCAATGAACTTTCTATTAAATAACGAAAGTGCATAGGTAATAATAGTACATACTTCGATTGATTAAATGTATAATTTCATAGTATATTTTCATTGTTAATTTTTCCATATAAAATACTAATTTCATATGAAAGGACCTATTTACTTTTTTAGTTGTTGACATTTTAAGGTAATAATACTATTACTATATTACTAATTATTGTCATTAAGTAATTATTAGATTAATATATAGTTATTGGACTTGTCAAAACGAATCGTATGAGCATAAAGTCGAGGGGTTTGTTAGTAACCACTGAAGTTCCACTATCCACCTACAGGCTCCATCATCAGACCAGCTCCAAGAAATTATAGTTTCGTCATTGGAACTACATATACATACAAAGTTCCAGTTCGATACTACAATTAGAAGTAGGTTAAAATTGACATCTATGATTTTATTACATTGTTAGTTAGTTTACAGGTGAAGTAATAATATAAGTGTGTTAAAATGTAAAACAATTGATAACACATAAATACACAAAAGAACAAAAATGTCATTTTTCAGAACTAAAAAGGATTTTTTATTATTAAATAATAAATGAGATAGTCTTAAAAACATCATAAATATACTTTAAATGAATTCATCTAAAGGATTTAATACCTGTAAAACTTTCCAAAGCTGTGCTTGTTACAAAAGGTGGTTGTAAATCCAATTCCACTATATCAAATGAGCAATATAAAGGCAAATGGGCAGTATATGGCATATGTTTCCTTGTCTGAAAGTAATATGTTAATTGCAATCAAATATCAATATATAAAAAAATTCAAAGTAGTGAGTAGAACTCGCACCCTGATGGTTCCGAGTTTTAAAGTAAATATTGTTTGCTACGCTTAAATTCTCTTAAGTGACATACTTTTTTTTGCATGCACTTGCATAGTACGGTGTATGAAGTGTAAATGCAATTTTGTCCTATATTAATTCCAGATAGAATATGAAATATATTGTTTTCAGATGTATTCCTTTACTTATGCCAAAGCTCTTTGCTTTAGGTCCCTGGGAAATCCCTAGATTTTGATAATGGCTCAATGGACAAAACTTCTAGTATGAACGGTCATATCATTTTATAGCTTTTTTTTTTTTAATTTCTTTAATGACTGTCTAATTGGCTACTACCCAAAGTTGAAAATCTGTCGTGAAGCACCGACAAGGTGACTACACTAGAGAGCCAGTTTCTCCAGGTTTAGCAATTAATCGAAATTGTAGTCAAACTATAATTCTATAATGTTTTAAAAAATGCATATGTTTTTACATATATTAAAGTTTTCAATTTTATTATGGGTTTCACCAGGTTTATCTAATTAATCGACTGTTTGTTGCTAACTAACCAACCTCTTACAACATTGAAAGACTTGGTACTTTATATTTGAAGAGGCGTATCTGCTCATTAGTTAACAGTAGATATTATTCGATTTCTCTCTACTTGGGGCAGCCCGACTGATGTAATACCACCACCCTACTCTGGCCTCTCAGCCAAATGACCTAGTGTTGCGTTTCTGCTGTGAGTAGGGTTTCCAGAGCTCCTTGGGCAAGGGTGGGTTCAAGGTCAGCAACGCGCTTGTGATACTTATGGTATTGCAGGCGTTCATAGGCTACGGTAGCCGCTTATCATCAGGCGGGCCGTATGCCTGTTTGCCACCTTTGTAGTATAAAAAAAACGCGTTAAACTAGAAACTTGATATTTTAATAGCACTATGAGGCCATAGACATTAGTATTCCAAATTATTTTCAACTTTATACCACAAGCAGTTTTCGATAAATATGGCTTTGACATGCGGACAGACAGACAACAAAATTATCCTAAGGGTTTCGTTTTTCCATTTTAGGTGTTGAACCATAAAAATCATTCATAAGGGTAATTAGTAAAAATAACTTTTGAAGCAATGATGGCTGAGTAGTAGCGTGTACGACTTCGCGTCGATTGACGTGAGTTCGAATTCCTGCAATGAGTACAAGCTTTTGGTAAAGGAAAACTGGTGGGGCTTTTTCTAATGCCCGCCTGGCTAGCTACCAGCCTCAAGTTGGAAATCTGTCACTTGTAGCTGCACTTGAGAGCCAGTCTTCCACCAGATTTGTGTGTTATCATTTTGGGCATCATCATCACTTAACATCATGTGAGATTGTGGCCACTACGCCATATGTATAAAAATAAAAAATAAACTTACTTGCTCACTGAGCGGTAGGGTCTCACGATGTAAAACTCGTCCGCGAATAGTAAGCGGCGCCGCGGGTAGCGCACCCCATGACGCATTTAAAATACGAACATTCAAACTGTTGAGAAAAACTTGCTGTCCGTCTTCGGCTAAAATAAACGTAATGACAATATATATGCAAAAAAATATATCATTCAAAATTTCAAATTGTATGGAGCTAAAATATTTCACTGGCCACACTGCTTTTAAGTTGTAACAAAACCAACAATCTTGTAAAAAAAAATATGAGAAATATATATAATAACCTTGATAGAAATAAAAGTACTTTGCTTGATTTTGCTTGTCAATATCAGTTAAATGTGTGTCATCATCAAATTTATGCGAGTCAATCAACGGTTCCAGTGAAAGTACCTCACTCAATTCACTATCATCTTCAACCAGAGGAAATGCTGCTGCTTCTGGATTTAAATTTGAATCACTGATATTCAATTCTTCAATTTCATCTCGTAATATTTCCACACATGCAGCACCTTCTTCAGTCACATTAAACCAATCAAGTTTATTTTCATTGATTTCTTGTTTCTCATAAACAATTGGAGGCACCTCTTTAATATCTTCAACTATCTTAGGCTCCTCAAATTGCATATTAATATTATCTTCTTTCAATTTCAACATTTCCAATGCTTGTTCCAAGAACACAATTTCAGTTGAATCAATCTCAGCCAGTATTTGAGTTTCTATTTCTTTTCTCTCTCTCTTCAGAATATCATGCACCTGTAAAATAAACAATGTAATACATTTCTATTTTATCTATAACAATTGTTTATTAATTAAAAAGGTTTTAAGCATTTTCTTAATAGGCTTCGCGTATCATCTTAGGACACATCATCACTTAACATCAGGTGAGACTGTGGCCATAACACTAAACCTATAAACGATTTAAAAAAGGGGATAATGAAACTAATTATTTTATCATCCTCAGATAAACTTTGAATAATCATTTCATTTCATAAAATTTTATACCATTGTGTACATCTGTCGAACATCCTGCTTGCTGCTACTGCAACTACAGTCTGGCCATCTAAATAAGTATAATGCAGTGAATTTTATTTATAATGACCTTGGTTGTAACGACTTTTTGGTTACAGCGACGTAACATTTAAGTCCCTTGAATTTTTACATTTTTGCGATGTATCAACATCAACATAATTTTATGAATTCTTATAAAAAAAAAAAAAACATTAATAAATGTGATGTCATTTTATAACTTATGATTATGTAACTTAACTGTAAACCGATATTATTGAATTGTATTTCGCTCATTGTTCCTTTAGAATAACATACTACATTTATATTTAGTAAATTAATTGTTATTATTATTTCTGTACTTATATAATACGACATGCAGTGTGTGATAATATTTGTGGAAACTTAATTGGTGTATGAGGTTGTTTATTAAGATTAGCTGTAAGTAAAATAATCTGTATGTTTCCCGAAAACGAATAAATAAATAAATAAATGAATTAAAGTATACTTTTAGAGGAAAATAATTTGTCTATGGCAACTTCAGATGTAAGCTGATTTCTAGTAGTTATATTCGGACCGCTATAAGCGCGACCCTCACTAATGTTAATGTTGCGGGTCGCGGGAGGGGAACAAAACCGACCAATGAGCTAGTAGTATGTTGCCGGCCGCCGGTACCAATAGACGTTTGATGCGCGATTTTGTCTTTGTGACTGCTACACGTGAGATAGTTTTACAGAATTACCGACGATGCGTATGAAAAAGTTAAATAAACAGTCAAAAGTAATGCTTCTTAATATTATATAAATAATAATATATTATATTTACTTTTCATTATAAAGCGTAATGTGCCATACGGATTTCTCTTGAAAATGTATACACAGCTTGTTCTTGAATCTGTCATTTCGTATGGTCTAACCAGCTATGGACGCTTATTTTAAAACATATCTCGATAAGATAAATAATCTGCAAATACGTATTTCAAAACTAATAGTACCAAACAATATAAAAAGCAAATACATTAACTATTATATAGGCTTATTCAAATATTACAAGGTAATATACTTTTTCATGACATGAGTGAGTACTTGTTACTACTAATAGAACAATTTGACAATACCGATATAAAAGATGAAGTTAATACAGGACAGGATTTAACCAAATCACTGAAAATACTATACTTAAATTATATTGTTGTTTATGATGATGTAAATGAAGATTTTAATGTAAATAAGGCTATTACAGAGGTTTAACACATAACAGTGGAGACAGAATCAGATTATTCCTCAAGTTTAACATCTGCAAGTAATTCAGATTGAAAGTTTTTTTTTATTATTGCTTATTTGTTGGCTCGTACTCTGTAATTTGTTGTTGTTGGCTCTGTACCTCATAATGAAAAAAATAAACAGAATACGAATTTCAAGAGACTTTTTCTCGAAAACAACTTAAGGTATAAATAAAGTTGAAATTAATATCGAATACTAAGATCTGTGAACTCATACTGCTGTACTAAAATCAACTTTCTAGGTTAATGCTTTAAAGATATATGGTACTTCATAATAAAATTCTAAAAGTAACATATTAAGGATAATATACAAACTATATTTATGTAATAAGGTACGGTATGCAATGTAATCAGTTTGGTACCCTTAGAAAACGAATTATACTCGCTACTTGTTCGATTTTTGAAGTGAAACTTCTTTAGAATCGTTGTGATTTCAAACCGGATGCAACGGAAAATACGACAGGTAAGAGACACAAATATAAAAATGTGTAGGAGAATGAGATAGAAATATACATATTATTTAATATGATCGTTCTCTCCTCTTTGTGTGAGCCAGAGCGAGAAGGCAAATGTCGGTGTGTATGTATATTGCACACTGTTTAATACTTGCTTGTATTTGAGCATTTAACGTGTGTTAGTATATGTGAAAAGTATGTGTGTTAGTATATGTGAAAAGTACGTGAGCTAATACTACTATACACTGTATGCGGATGCGTATTACAGCCTTTTAGTAAGAAGTCTTATGTAACATATGTTAAATAAAATATAAAATTAAATAAAATATTTTTTAAAATGAAGTTTCACTTCTATCGTGTGTGAATCGCACACAAAACTCTTTTTTTTTTTCAAAATGTAATAGTATTTTGCTTATTATTTAAACAAGACAACAATATAATTTATACTAAAGTATGTTACTTATGTTATCCATTACAGGTGCGATAACATACATAAATTATCTGAAGATATAGGAATTAATCTAATACCGTGTCCCCGCGGCGACCCGCCTACATTAGTGAAGGTCGCGCTTATAGCGGTCGAGTTATACTAGTTTTAATGACAATGTTTTGATGTCTTTCTTCCGGATATAGTTACGGAAATATACAGGTCCCTTCATCGTTACAACCAAAATCCACTGTACATGACAATCAGATTTTCCTCATGTAAAATAAGCACGCATGTCTTATATTTATGCCTACTTTGCAAGATGAAAATATCGTTGCGAAAACGTAGCCGGTGAAAACCTCAGACCTAATATGACAGCAAATTTATTAAAGCCAAATTATTTGCCAACCATACAGAGCAAACCAAGATAAAGGTGACCAAAGGGCAAGTTATTATGAAACTACCAATCTATGGTGATTAATGGGTACCAGTACTTAAACAAGAAAACAAAATTAACCTTTACCTGTTGTTTATTAGCCTCAAAAAATTTGCAAAAATGTGCACCATCGATTTGTTCTAGAGGCAATATGGGTGTTCCGTTCATATCTGTAAATTGGCCACGAGGCGGCGCCTCTTCTACCGTAGTAGAACCGCGCATACGACGCACTAAACGCATTGTTACCTGAAACACGAAAATTTGAATGCTAATTAGATGTGCATTGAACATTTAAAGATTAATCCTGAAAACTAGGTACTTGTAATATATACAATGGAGATCGTTTATAACGCCCGCGGTTTACCGACTTTTTAGATAAAGCGACGTAACACTTAAGCCCCTTGTATTTAAGGTATACATTTAGAGCAAAATACTTTGGCTATAGTGACTTTTGATGTAATGTAGAATTCAGGTATAGAGACTAGTTTTAATGAACCATTTGTAACAAGTTCCTAGAAATCCCTTGCAGATATTGGAACAGTCTATATCCAAAGCCCCATATACACAAAGGTTAATTCATAGGATCATAAAGCTTTCTTATATATTATTTACATCCACAGATGGTCAGCAGTTGTAATAATACTCTTGTGTTTATAATTTTCAGGTAGGTACAGAATTTTTGAAAATACCCATGTGTAATATGTGTTTAGTATTGAGGCGATTATTAGGCGCATTACATGGCTGGATTGTCTGGCAGAAAATATTTCTTTCTTGCGTTCTTTCTACCTATGTATATAGTGACTTCCGGATGTAGTGACGTAATTATAGTGGTCACTTCATCATCGTTATAACCGAAATTCACTATATATTTATTTATAGGATCCTAATTTATAAGAAGCTAGCTTTTATCCGCGAATTGGTTTCCATTGTCTTTGAAATAAACCAACTTGCACACCAACTATTGTAAACTAGTTGTACTAATACAGAAACTCTGCAGGACTACTCGCTGAAGACCAAAGTCACTTCGCAACCAGATGAATAAGAGACAAGCAAAGAAACATTAAATTTTATTACAGTTACCCCTTTAGTGAAATACTAAAAGTAATTATATTCAAAAACCGTTCTTAATAACTGTGATAAATGTGTTTAAATGTTTACTTAGCTGATATAAATTTTATTATACATATAGTACTGAAATTATAGAAGTACATACTATCAATTTATAAATAAAAGCTTTACAATAATATAAATATTTGCTGGAAATGTATTATCAAAGTATGTATAAAAGAAATGAATGGATTGCTGTTCATATAAATACTAACTGCATATTTAATTTCTCCTTCTCATGGAACTAATATGACATATTATTATTGTAAATTATTTTTCAAGTATATCTGACATTTAAAAAATCATATCTATCTATATAAAAAAAGATGATAACCTCTTCACTAGATGAGCTCCATTGTACCATCCTAGTGGGCTTCATATCTTTGACCTGTAGTGGTGTAGTGCAAACTGGACAGGGAGGTGGCTTCTTATCATGTGCGGCCTCATAGTGCAGCACACATGGCCAACAGTATACATGTCCACAATGACCTACACGTCCAGCCACTGGTGACCCTAAACATATGGGACACTCTGAGCGACCAGTGCTCCTAAAAACCTGAAATTTTATTATACATTTTTTTTATCATAGCATTGCAAAGTGGCGTCTCTGTGCCTAATAGTAAGCACAGTGCAATCCAACAACATCGCCTAGCACAGAGAAATCTTCAACCCAACGCCAGACATCACTGTCATGCCAGCCTCTCAGCCTCAAATGCCTCTTTACATTATGTTTGATGGACACCATGTTGTAAAAAGGAAGAAACAAACTGAATGAGATAGACAGCTCACAGCTTCACAGTACAGCTAAGATATGAAGTAGAAAACTTTTTGATTTGCCACAGATATTCAATCAATAATACACTAGATACACAATCCCATGCAAAACTTCTTTTAAAACTGTCACCAATTGTGTTTACGTAATCCTAGTTGAAATAAATATACATTAATGTAAACACAAACACCTTAAACACAATGCTTAAAGGTGCACAAAGTCAAATGTTCACAATGTCAATGGCTGCAGTGATGTTCAGTCGATGTTTCTTACAATAGTTTGCGTGTTATAGCAAAATTGGTCAATCATAATATTTGGTAATTGATTTATCATAATATTTGGTAATTGATTTATATTTACTATTTAATTCTGTTTTTACTTTATGAAAAACACTTAATGATATAAACTTACCGAAAGAAAAAATATTCCTTCCACTATCTTGGTGTTAGGATGGCTATTTGCATATTTTTTTAATGCACAATGCAGCATTTTGATGTCTTAATGTTGGCTATGATTGGACCATACTAATTTGAAATAATACCACAACCGTAATTGTGCTCTCATTTTTAGGGCCGTTTTTGAAGCACTTACTGGGAATATTTTTTTATTATATACAAACTTCACAGCACATTTTTTGACATTTTATAAAGTATTAGAATATAATTTTAAAGTGCCAATTAAGAAGTAGTAATAATTACATTTCGTATGCCATGTGTAGGAATGTATTTAGAAAGATGTTTACATAAATAACATGGTGTGTGTGATGTGTATGTGTGTGTGAGGGAGTGAATGTAAGTTTTGTGATTATTATTTGAGTGTTTTAAGTTTCCTGTTTCCTTTAGTTTTGTACTAACCTTGCACAGACCAACTTCAAAAATTGATTTCTAATATAGTCTGTATTATTGATTGAAGGTTGATATGGAGATTTTACTGTAAAGCTGGTTTATACCACACGCTATCAATATTATTTTTTACCATTTTATTCCATATTTTTATTTATTATGTAGTGTTGTACTATATATGTTGTAAGTGTGTATATACTATAAATATATTTGAATTAACATTATAAAAAATGTTGTTAGTGACTTACAATTTCTTCAATTTGCTCCCACTTGATGGGTATGTCAGGATCTAACAAATTTACATTGTAGTCACCACCCTCTTTCACAACAAATTGACAACTAAAAAAATAATATTATTCTATAAGCAAACTTACATAATTATTTCGAGTAATATAAAAATCATTTCTCGTAATTTACTAAAAAATATGAAATATTTACACTCAAAATATATACTAATATTATAATGTACAAGTGATTGTTTGTTTACATGATAATCTCTAGAACTGCCAGATTTTATAGCCTATTTACCAAGGACAGTGATAGGCTATATAACTTAAAATCAGGAATCTAAAGAAAAGAGCAGTAACCATGAACACAATCTGGAAAGCTGTAGGTTAACAGGAAGTGAGAACTGTGTTGGTGATGGTGAAATGGACAGTTGAATCATATGAGGTTGAATCATTTAACATGTGAAATTATTTTGAGAACTTGAATACTCAGGTGCTAGTTTAGCAGTACACATGCACTCTCAATAACTTTGCTTAATACTAATACTACATGATATATAGTCCTAGAAAAGAAAAGACTTACTATGCTCTCAAATAGAGATCATGTTCATGTCGACGGTTAACTCTCTGATGGTTCGGACGGCGATACATTAGCGGACCCTTACGTTCAGTATTTCCCAGATTTCCACGAGATGGATACATGAAATTCAGCAAATGGTTCAGATTTTGCTTTTTGCTTCCAGGCACAAAAACAGAGCCAATTTCTGGCTCATCACTGTCTTCTACCCTGTAATAATTTATTTTTAATATTGAAATTAACATTTTTTGAATTCAGGCTCCGATTCATTATTCTGCATGTTAAATTAAAGAACAATCTTTGATATTTTGCTCTGTGATTATATAAAACTTCATTTACCCGGTGTTCTGTGTTCCACCCATAGGGATTCCGGGGTTACCACGAGGATGTGATCTCCTGTCAACTTGACCCCTACCCCTTTGAGCTGATAAATTCCTGCGATATGGTTCATTTTTAGGAGCACTACCAAGTCCTTCACGTTTCTTATTATTACGTGGCCAGGGTTTATGTGTTGAATCTACGAAATAAAAGTTTAAAACAGGTTTATAGGATTTAATTATAATATGAACAAAATTAAACATACTAATGCCTAAGAACTAAGTACTGTCGAAGAACTAGATGTCAATACATTGAACGTAAAAAGGTATTTAGCCGTTTTCGTTAGGTACCATAATCATGCAACTCTCACGAGATTTACAACAAAAAAGCTTGTTCAAGACATACGTACAGACTTCGAATGTGTCAAACTGTTTTGGTGATGTACTTTCATCTCTAAGAAATTATGGTCACAAGATTATTTGGTTATATCCTTAATTGTTTATTGTATTAATATTCATTGCTCGATGAATATACGACCTTCATAGACTCACCAGGATTTTTCTTACAGTCGATGGCAGTTGCCCGCGACTGTAACTGAGCAGATCGATTTATAGATTTCTTGTCCATTCTGGATTCCTCCAACATCCACGAAGATAAAGCGGGACAGTCCGCGAAGAGACAACGATATTATACGCAAGGCCGACATTTTAGAAAGCCATGTTTATAATACAAAACAAAGAAAAAATAAACTTTCTCTGTATAATTATCCTTTACCTTGCGGTAAATACGCAAATATGAAGCACACAAAACAAAAAGGGAGTATAGCAACTCCCTTTCGTCGCTAGGGACGAAATTTTCAGGGATCAAAATTCCTTATGACTCGCCACAAATATGGCGACCAGCCGGCCTCAGCCGATTATACAATGCGCACTTCCGCCGAAAATAATATGTTCAATAATAATATTTCATCTAAAAGTAACAAAGAAGTTAATTTAATGATTTAAAAATATGTATTTTTTTTAGATTGTATAATTTCTTGCTATCGATGTAGGTTTTCATTAAAGGAATATGAATTACAAAATAAAAAGATAAAACATAACTAGTTACGGTAGGTAGTTAAAATTAAAACAACAGTTACATATGTATTGAATTCTATAATACAATAAATACTATTTATAAATAGTCGTATATTATAGTATTACATAATTCATATATAATACACTGATATTAGTATTAATTAAATCATATAATGGGACGTGTTTGACACAAAAAAATAATATATTTTTAACAAGAATGTGTAAAGTTGTACGATCTTTGCCTTTTTATTGTTGAAGAATCTATGGCAGAGAACATATTATAACTCCAACGAGTTACATTTATGGTATTTTTTAAATAATTTTGGAGGGAAAATAAAATATGAAACATAGATAGGTTCCTTTTCTTAAAGTATGTTTAGGATAATGTTCGTGGAACAATATAGTTCCGCTAGATCACATGTAACTTCTAGATCTAGAGCATTTTAAACCTAGTTCTGACACGTTGGAAATAGCGCGGAGGCAAACCACGCGGTTAATACCGCAAAAAATTGTTTACACAGTTGCGTGAATAGTGTGGATTAAAAGTTCCTACTAAGTAGCATAGAAAGCACACATAGAGTATGTGCAAAAAGAGAACCTTCATGGGATTTGGGGCCGCACATATACTTATTTATTGGTTTTGTGGCGATAACTACACAGCGATATCATTACAGTTCGATTGTAAAATTCGACTTTACTTTTACTTCTTAGCAAACTGAATTCCTTACATAAATACCTTATCAGGTTTTTTCCTGTTAGGCTGATCACGATTCAAAAGACAGTACACTAAAACGCCACGACGCGGAAGGTTATCTTTTCACACAGACCCTATGTGTAAACAGCTCTTGAAAAAAGTAAAAGACAGTATGGGTTGCACACAAAATGGTGAAACCGCACTAGGTGGAACTGAACTGCAGCGGAGTCCATTCATTTCTATAATGTACTATTTGTACGGCCGCACGCGTAGTGCGGTGTGCCCTATGCAGTTTCATATAAAGAATGAATAGACGTAATGTGCCGCGCGCTCCGCTGCATTTCAGTTCAGTCTAGTGAGGTTTCACCTTTATAAGTGATCGTCTTTGACTGTTCACATACATATTGAGATCCCGAAGTGGACCATGACGAAGAAATAAATAAATCAATCAATTTGTAAACATAAAGAACGATAGGACTGAGTTACGACTAAATTAGCATAAATACTGTCAAAACATTTTTATAGGGTGTATCATTATGTGAATGATAGTGAAGACTGAAAGACTCTCTCTGCTCTTTCACTAAATTATTAATATGTTAATTAACTATAAATATTGTTTGTACAGTGATTCTACAATTAAACAATTAAGATAATCAAACTCAAACACTATTTGAACAATGTACAGTATATACACATCAAACTTTTTACTAAATCCATTCAATTTTATTTTTAAACATATACACAACATTAATTTTGCACAATTATACATCACCTGTATAGCTACAGATATACTGCTATTACGCATGTTGGTTACGCGAACTCACAAGATTTAACCCATCCAAAAACCGTCTAACGCGCACAGCACACGGTCATCTATATACGATGTGTTATACGTATATATATACATATAATTATGTATTCGTGTACACAGGCCGTTGCGCACGCTACAGTCTGATATCAGAGCAGTACGTGATACAGATATATATACTAATAGATATAGATATACAATTAAAATTAGCATGTCGGTGACGCGAACCCATAAGATTTTCCCCTACCAAGAAATTCTCAACGCGGCTAAAGAAGTTTTCACTTCAATAAACTCCAAGCGGCTAGCCTCTTGGATTCTATCCTAGCGATTACCGCAGTGTCTGAACTAACTCTTAGTTTATTCATATATTCGTGCAATTAAAGCAGATAATTCATAATTTAACAGGAACCTGTTTCAGTTTACATCTCTATTTGGATCAATTTAGTTCTAGTAGAAGATATAGATCCTACAACAATTTCAATCCGGAACTACTCATCCCTAATAGGTACTATGACTCATAGTATGACCGCAACCTTATAGTTTTAGCGCGAAATCTTGAATTTTTGCGTATCATTACTAATATAAGTTCTAGTATTACTTAAAAATATTTATGAAATAATCTAATAACTGCTGATTAAATTTATAGAAGAAATGAATATTGCTAACTTGCCAACAGAAAACGCCAACGAACCACTTGAAGATGCCAAACAATCACAAGTAATACCTATATAATATAATACATATTATGTAATAATGCGTCCTAATTCTAAAATAAAATTAGTGATCTTGATCTTGAACTGAGTATGATAATAACATAAATAATGACTTAGCCATGGTTATTTTGATTTGAAAATATTTTTGTAGCATAAAAAATTTTACTTGGGTACAAAAAATACCTAGTACATGTGTAAAAAGAAACTAGGTACCTATTATTTTTGTTGATAAAAGCAATTTATTATTAAATGACGAAGTTATATAAATTATGTAATTGGACTCTGTGCTGCAAAGTTTTATTCAGTATATCAGCTTATATATATTATAAGCTTCAATATATTTAGTATATATACATTACTTTGAGTATTTACATAATAACAGAAACAATTAGGTATAATACCTGTTATTATAGTAAAAGGTACAATGTAATAAAATCAATTCATAAGATTTTAGTACTGTAGTAAAGAGTATCATAGTTCAAATAAGAATGTATTGTAAAAGTATCAACTGACTTTTATGCACAAAAGACATGCAAATTACACATAATATTAAAAAATGTGAATAAAAAAAACTGTTTAAAAAATCACAATACTTAACCAATATTCAGGTGCAGCATCAAATGGAGCAGGAACAACTATCAAAAAAACCTAATAAATATATTAGTCACACTGAAACATTGAAGCGTAAACAGAAAAACAGGTAAGTGAACTCTACAGTAACAGTAAATACTCATTATACACATACATAATTAGCAATTGCGGAACTTCAAAAAGCATAGGATGTTAACTGTTTTCAATGAAGATCACTAGGTTATTGGCAATGTACATGATTTGTTAACTCACAGGTTCAAATTGTATGAAATCAATTACCAACTTTATTTTAAGATGCTTATTAAATATATGATTATTGCTCTATTTGTCCATAGGGACAATTGATTTCATAATATCTGATTAAACTACACTGTTTGCCTAGCACATCACACATCAGGAATGGTTATGAAAGGCTCCAACTAAAAGAGATTTTCAGTGGTACAGGGTTATAGAAATAGCCCCCACAGTGTTCTGTACAAATATAACAGTATAGAAGAAAAATTAAATATATAATACTGACACATTAGTAAAAGACAATTGAGTAGATACTTTGTGTTATTTCATGTAAGCCTAATAAAAGCCAGGTACGGTTAAGGGGATACCTACCCACCTAGCAAGGTAAGGGTAAGCTAAGTGCTGGCTAACTAGACTTGCAGACAATGCATTATGTGTAACACTCTGGTGAGAAAAATAAGTTATGGTTTTGTGTCATGACAAACAGCTTCCACTTCCAAAGCATGTGCAAGCGAACTCTTTAGGGTCTGATGATGAACAAGCCATACGGCAACTCTAATATCACCATCTTTTATACCGTCGACAAATGCCTGGAGTATATTTACTTCAACCATACATAAAGGAGCTGATGAATAAGCTCGACAGACCAAACATTCAACTTCCAAGAGCCCACTGCTGCAGACTTTCGCTAGATTTCTGGGTTTTATCCTGAAGCTGAGCGCGATAGACAAGTTTCAAATGTTTCTAGAGAAGACAATGCTGCAGCTAGCTATGGATAATATTAGTGTTCCCTTGCTCCCCTGAACTAAATGATAACAAAATCATTGCTTGTGAATGATAATAAATTATAAAGAATCTCATATCTATATATTTAAAAAAAAAACAGTACAATTATGTAGAAATGATTGATGTTTAAATTCCGGTTACACATCAGTGATGATTTGTTTGGTATTATCAAAAAAGAAGTCAATTTTATTACTGATAATACTTCATCAGATATCATATTTGGTACAGGGTATGTAATAGAACCTAATAAGGAATGACATAGTTTATTGCTAAATTTTAAGTAGGTACTTCGATGGAGAACTCAGGGGCCTCCAACCTTTTTAGCCAAAGGGCCAGATTGTTTGCTCCCTCAAAGCCTCAAAAGCCAAAATTGGCTAACTCACTAGATACAATTTAAAAAATTAAAGGATGTGTATTAAGAATTGAATTTCGTGCACATTATCATTTTGGGGCTAGCCGGCGAGTGAGGATGTATGTTTGCTGTTGTTGATATATTAGCACTGGTTAGGCCAGGTTGCAGGCCGAATTAGTGGTGTTCGTGGGCTGACGCTGGCCCACTCGCCGTAGTTTGGAGACCCCTGGAGTACCTAATTAAAAAAACATTGTTACTATACAGTTTTTTTTTAATTACATAATGAAACATTAATAATGTATCTTAGAGGCATTTAATTGGAAATAAGTTTCTTTGTACAGATCCTTCGCTACATAATATAGTCATAACTACATAATTATAATCGTTGTGATTTAATACAGATCATACAAGGAGGTTTTAAGTCAACCACCGAAAGCGTTATCACATAAACAGAAGCTAATTTGGCTGCAAAAGCGTCGATCAACGGGTCTGTGGGTACAATGCAATGACTGCGACCGTTGGCGTTATTTAGATAATATTCTTGACAGCTATGAACTACCTAACAAATGGTACTGCAAGATGAATCCTGGTAGGTAATAATTTGAATCCACTGGATAGAAAATATATTCATATTTTAGTTATTGCTCGAAGTATCTCTCTGTATTAGCTTGTAAATTTCCCCAGGGTAGGCACAGATTTAATCATCTCGCTACCCACAACGCGGGGTGAACATCGAGAAGTGTACACTGTGTAAAAGTTTTGTATTTTCTGACATACATATTATGTCATGTAGGTGTAAGTAGTAACTGGTGGTATTCCACAAAGAAGCAAAAAAAATTGTACTTAACCACTACTGCATTTACAAAGATTAGAAGATGTTACATGTATAATGTATTTCAAACTTTAATAATTTAATGCCATATTTAATGTTGTAAACCATCGATTAACTACCGATCAATCGATATACCATAGACATTACCATTTATATACACTCGATTGTTGGAATAAAACCATCGATAGTTTAATTTTACATTTTATTATAAAAAAGTATATGCGGCGAAAGAGCTTTTATTAGCTCGTCAAGTAACCAAAGTATGCAACCTGCGAAACAAGCGAATGGCTTTTTTTTTCGCTATCATCGCCTGAATTTGGATACATTCCGTATTAGGAAACCATATCGATGGTGGTACACTATACCAAGAATCCCTCAATATTTTTCTAGAATTAACTATCGATTTTCCAATAATCATTAGCACTATTGAGCAATTGATAGTTGAGATAAAACTAACGGTTGCTTAATTTTTGTGTTTACAACAAATATTTGTGGCAAAACACCTTTTTTTGTCAAATTACCAAAGTACGCATTCAGTGGAAGGCAGTAGATGAACAATTAGCAAATACTTAATTAGCATAGATAATACACTTAGGAGCAATTTGTCTGACTGCAACAAATACGCAACAAACAGAAGAGTTTACGCGAATAACCCTTTTTCGCTCGATCGTCTAGATTTTAAATACGTTACTACACTAGGAACAAATTTTACAGTTGAAATTGTTAGGTATAGTAATTTTATTCACAAATAATTACTCTGTTGAGGAGCAAAAGATAAGGACACGTAAGTAGAAGTACTACTTCTATTTGTATCGTTTGGTTTTTACAGACTCTAAATTTGCGAGTTGTTCCATCCCAGAAGCTCCACTTCAAGTCCGAGAAGAAGAAGATTTAATTCACAGCAAATATTCTGCAGGATCTGTTGTTTGGGCACGAATGCTTGGCTGGCCCTGGTGGCCTGCAATGATTGACGATTGCCCTGATACTGAACAGTTTTATTGGCTCGATGGGTTTTCAGACATACCTGTTAGTGTATATCTAAATTATATTCTTATTCCAATATTTTTAATCGTAGCACGGCCAATGGATTGCACTGTACCTGATGGTAAACACAATACCCAAAAACAAGGACGACCACCAAGAGATCAGTGACCATCGTCGGCTGCCGAGACAACTGGATATCGCGAAACGCAGCAATCCAAAAGAGAATCACTATGACCTATTTATTGTGCATACCTTGCGCATTGCATAGTTTTTTATTCTTTAGTGTCAATGGTGAGATTTAATAAATAGTCGTTGATTTGTACGTGTACAATTTTATTTGCATGGTTTAATACAGAGTTACATTGATATTTTTTTATTCCTACGGATCCCTCTACGTGCTTTGCGTTACGTAGTAAATTGTAAATCACTATTGTCAAACTTGAAAATAATATTCTCACATTTATTTCTGTAGTGTTGTGCTACCGTATATTTTACGTTTCGATTATTTGAATCGTAAAATTTTAAATAATGAATTGAGGGTGTTCATTTACTAATTGAAATATTTTGTGCTATCAACATACCCGATTACTAATAACATTACATAATGTAAGAAACTCTAAAATGTATAGGTATATGGCGAAAAGTAAAAAAATAACAATAATACAACCGAAGGGTTGGCCCACGACAGACGCGGCGGCTATAGGGGCGGCAAATTATATAGATATATATAATATCTTAAACCCTAGCGGCGATACCCTTAGCTCGTCTGTGAGGTTGGATCCAGCCACCCTGAAAAGTATGCCTATCTAGTTTTTGTTATTTATTAATTTTCAGACCCACTATAACGTTGTATTCTTCGACGCTGATGTCACAAGAGCTTGGATATCTACTGAACAATTAAAACATTACACAACATACAAAGACATGTTTAAATATTTATTAGAAGATAATAAATATATGAAGCGCCTTGAAATTGCTGTGGCCCAAGCCGATGATGCAGTTGCACTACCATTATGTGTTCGCTTAGCTAAATATAGTTTTATAGCTAGATACAAAGGCAATATTTGCACTCCTAAGAAAATTGACCGATTTTCCCTGCAGAAATATCAAAATCAACTGAAAAGGAAATTCAATATTGATTTTCCTATTGAAAGTTCGTCTGATTCAGATGATGGTAGTTTGGCGCAGAACACAAAGAAAAACAACAAACAAACTAGAATACCAAAACACACTAAGACACACAAAACTACAATAGAACCTAAGTGCGTTAAAGAAGCAATTTTAGATATCAATGAGACAAAAATACAAGACCATCCTGTAGAAAATGATAGCCAAAAAGAAAATAATGATTCCATGGCTGTTCAAGTAAGCAATAATAACTCGATGACTACAATGTCTCTATCTAATGATAATACTGATAATAATGGTAAGTTTTCTCCATTTAATACACTACAACTAGGACGTACTCGTATAAGGGCAACGCCCGTCCCGTCTCAGCTTTTAATCCAGTAGGAATATAAAAATTAAAAGTGATTTGTGCATTTGTAAGCGCATACCTATATTAAATACGTGAACGAGCTAAGTAGACGACTATTTAATGTTACGGAATGCAAAAAAAAAAAACTTATGTATATAATATATTTTATTTATCAAGTTAATATGTTCATTTAATGTGATTTTTGAGAACTATCACTAATTAAAGATAATTAAAACTTGCCAAGTTAGAAATCCCACATCAATGAAAGTATCAAATTATTTTGTAAATGAATTTAAGCACGCACATTCATACAGTTATAATTAAAGGGATATCGGTGACAACGAACGTCGAACGTCGTTTCTGCCAAACTTGGCCCCTTTTTCACATCAATGTTTTAGTTTGGATTACTATCAACTGATCCCAGAACGCGACACGTCTACATATACGTTTTATGCTTGATATATGTTGATCGCAATCCAGTTGGACACAACATTGTTACAAAAACTTTGAAATAGGTTTAGTTTACGCAGGTATACTTTGTTACCTCAGCCATCACTGTAGAGTTGTAGACCATCCAATGTTATAAATTTCTTAAAAATTTATTTATCACAGTCATAAAACTGAAAACGTTTGAAATGATAATATTTAGTATAACACAAGGCTAATACGAAGAACTTATGTAATTTTATAACAATATTTTAATAAAGCCATTTCTTAATTTTAAACTATTTAATTACTTTAGAGTACTTAGGTAGGTATAATTATGTTATTACTACTGTTGCTATGAATGCATTTTTTTATTTCAGCTACATTTGTTTTTGAATCAAATACTCAAGTATCAGGAGAAGAAACCGGCAATACTAATGGTGTCCAAGAAAGGGATCCTTCTCCAAGTTTTGAATTTGACTAAAACATTTTCATTTGTATTCAGTTTCTAAACTTAATTCATTATTACATTTTTAATATGTGATTATTTAATAGTTCCCTAATTTTATATTTGTTTTAAAATATCTATTTTCAGTTTAATTATTATTCGTTCCATTTTATTACTAAAATGTTTAAATTTATTTATAAGACTACGTAACATTGTTGTATTAATTTCTTTAACTTCTTTATTTCTTTTTTATTATTGTCTTGGTATGTCGTAATATAAAGAAAATATAAAAATAATCTGTATGCTTTTTATTACTCAAATCCACAGAGTACATTTGGGAGTTTTGGCGGGAAATTGATCTATCGTATTGTAATACTGTAATTCATAAATTTACGTGGCCACCATAGCGTCTAAAGTACTCATCCGATTTTCATGAAGGAGTTGTCAGTCGATACGTATTATGGTCCAGGTCATATAAGCTACATTGTATGTGAACAAATCAATATAAAAGATATTACATTAAAAAAAGTGAGTGAGTCTACCATATTGGATTTAGAATTACCTCACTTAGTTAAATATGCATTGTTATCTAAACTATACGTGTATGCAAAGTTTCATCTCAATCAGTTGAGGATAAATGTTTTAAAATTCAGTTGCAAAATTTGACCCAAACTAACAAAGTAAGTTACATATTGCAATAAAAATGCAATTAATTTCAGTATATAGTAGAAATTTTAACATAATTAAATAAGTTTCGGTTTCGGCCGTTATTTTAAACTGTAAGTATTTTGACCTTAAATGATGAAGAAGTACATACGGAGGTATTGAATACAATCCATACATTTTTTTAAATAAACAAATTAACTTTAACATTTTAATATCATTTTCTTAAATACACATTTCAAAATAACAGTTTTTATTAAATAAACTACTCGTATGTCTTTCCATTTGTTATATTAGGTCTTCACATATGATATTGTTGTTTTGTTGAACGGGCCAACTTGATCTCAAATATCTGGCGTTTGGTTAGGAATTCCAAATTCCATTTCAACTTTCGGCTTTTGCCTTTATGTTTCAAATTTAGTGATTCATTTGTTTTCGCACCATTTTATTTTTCTTTGACATCCTTCTTTTTATAAAATGGAAAACTTAAAATATCGCATTATTAACGAATATGAGTTCCACCGTGGCATTAGCGCTGCAGAAACTACTCGAAGGATTAATTATGGCTAGCGGGAAGCTACTGTAAAAGAAAGAACGGTACGTTTTTGGTTCCAACGTTTTCGTTATGGAAAATTTTACCTACGAAACAAACCCCGTGGATGGCCAGAGAACCCAGTTGATAATGAAGAATTAAACGTGTGAATTGAACGGATCTATCGCAAACCACGTCAGAGTTAGCGAACGGCTTCGGAGTGAGTGATAAAATAATTTTAATTCACTTGAAACAAATTGGAAAAGAGAAATAGCTCAAGAAATGGGTACCGCATAAATTGACTGAAGCAGACCAACAAATATACATTAAGTGCTGCATTACATTACTCAGCCGTCACCATAACGAGGGAATTTGGAATCGTATTGTTGCTTGTGACGAAAAATGGATCCTTTTCAACTCAGAAACGCTCATCACAGTGGTTAAACCCAGGTGAACTGGCCAATTCCAAGCGAAGTTGAGTCAGAGTCTTCCGAATAAACCAATAATTCTAACAGTATTAGATTTTGAAAATAGCATATCCTAACTTATTGGAATAAGAGTGTTTTTGCTATAAGCCTTTTCGATTGCCGATTCTGTAATATCATGTTGTTTGAAATTTGGCTTGTAATAGTTGTTTGATTTGATTGGAGTGAGTTGAACTGGAGAATGAAAACTTTAACTGTAGAAGAACAATAAACTTTTGAGTTAAATTGAATTTAGTTATTTAAAATCTCTGAATCAGAAGTGGATACGTAAAATTATTCTCAATTTTATAATAAAGACTGAAAAAAGGAAGACACTCAAAGTTCGTTGAAAATAAGTTTAAAAGGTTAGTATAAACAAACAATTTTATGATTATTTTTGTTAACATTTTTCTTAAATTAAGTGTAACTGCTGGGGGCTAGCTAAACAGAAAATTTGGCGCTAAGAGCTACGTCGTTGGGAGTATACCCAATCACAAGTCAGTAAGCCGTTACACTTTTTTCGATTCATCTTTTAGAAAAAATAAATTGAGTACTAGAGTTATCCAGAACTAAAAACGTATTAAGGAAACCAAAATGTTTTGATTTTCAAATTAGCAAAAAAAATTTCTAATATGTAATAGTGTCTAATAATAAAGAAAGCAGTTAAAGTAAAATAAACAAAGTAGGAAATATTTTATTTACCTCCTGATTTTTTAGACCAGCCTCCTGATTTTTTTGCTCTTATTTCCTTGATTTTGAAATTTTAGTCTGGCAGCACTGGGGGTAAATCCGTCTCCATCTTTTCAAGTAAACTTGATATGAAATAACATAAATCTTTGCGTTTCATATTATACAGTTGAAAACTAGAGAGTATAAAATAGGAAAAGTTTTCCGGCATAAATATTATTTGTAACTTCCACCTTTAGGTGTGAATCACTATGACTTCCATATCATTTGTGAAAAGTTTGGTTAACCCAGGTGAGACGAATGACTGACTATCTATTCTTTATCTTTTTTATATTATTTAGTTATTAGGAAGAATAAAATAATTTATTTCATTTTATTTAATTAAGATCGCAACAGTATTTAGTTATGTACGTTTACAATAATAGCAATACCGGAATATTGGTTATCAAGAGATTATGTAAAAGAAGCAAGCTCAAATAATTACATTTGTTATGGTAATATTTTCTTTCACAATTCAATAAAGAAATGTCAGTTTTCGACCCTTCCATTTATAATTTTGATTAAGTTTAAGCTACCCATTCCATTTTGAAGCTACTAATAAATAATCAAAATTGTTTGGTTATATTAGAATTTGTTGTATTCTTCATAAAATTAGAATATAATTAGTTAAGATTGTGTACATGTATTATAAGATTTAGTAAACATTAATTAATAATAATAATAATATTTTTTATGAAATACATTTTTTTTTATTCAACCAGTATAATAAATTGGGTCATGTAAAATTTAAAAGTCTAAGCTAACTGACTGATAATTATGTAATAAAAAAGTAATGTATTTCATTTGTATCGATTGTAAATATTTTTAGTATTAGCTTTGGATGAAGCTAAAATATTTGCTATGGATACAATTGATAAATACCATTTTTTTTAATTACCATATTATGTGTCTGACTTACTTTACTACCTTTAATTTTATATGACTCAGTTATAAAGTAATAAATATTTTTGATAACTTCAAAAAAAGGAAAGTATTTCTGTTTGTTTATCATCATCTCAGCGAAGATGTGCCCATTGCTGAAAATAGACATCCCTCCATGAACACAACACTGACTGGTCCTGTGCTGCTTGCACCTAGCAGTTCATTTTATTCTTAAACTGATTTTTATGATTATGTTATTGGGATAATCTGTGTACATTTTAGTATATATAATATTAAGGTTTGTAGATATAATAATTATTAAGTGGAATATAATACCATATAATTGTACATTACCAATAACCTATATGGCATTATTAAAATATAATCCTATAACTTAATCTTATCTACTAATGCATTAACTCCTTAACGAAAATACATTCTTTGATTCACAAATGCTTTATTTTTATTTAGCTGTGAAGTTGGTGCTTAAACAAAGCCAGTGTAGCCATATAAGAAACACTACAGTGTTACCTGCTTTTACTCCACTAAGCTGTGTGCTAAGGCGAAATTATGCTGAGAAACAGGTGTTTGAGAGAACAAAACCACATTGCAATGTTGGTACAATAGGACATGTTGACCATGGTAAAACAACACTTACTGCTGCTATAACCAAAGGTAATTAATTGAAACATTTTTTTTTATTAGCTTATATTAATCAGAGAATCTGTTGTTTATTATGATGTATTAGAATTTAATTTCTTTGGTATGAGTATTATAATGTACCAGAACTTGCAATGCACTTCTAACATGTCATAAAACTTAAAATAATTGTGGGTTAAATTAAAATATGTCAACATAAATGTCAAAATAATAGGATGAAATTTAACATTCAGAATTTATTGTGATTTAGATGGGATATGGGCATGTAAATTATATTTTTGTTTGTGGATTTATCTCACTATACTATAGTATTTTTCATGAATAATTCATGCCATTAATTTTAACTATATTATTCATTTAAAATGAGCTGACAGGTACTAACAATATGTTAAAATATTTTCATATCAATTATAATGATGATGAATGAAAATATGATACAATTCAATATACAAAAAGCCAATTTAATAGACAACTAGTGAACCTGACAGACCTGTCCTGGGCGATTGTTGTATTATCTGCAATTAAAAATAAATTATAGAACTTGATCACAGCGCCGCCCGCTGGGAAACCTTCCACGGACTCATACAAACACAAACAAAAAAAAACATCAAAATCCTTCCAGTCGTTACTTAGGAGGAGTTCAGTGACATACACACTTACAGAAGAATTATATATACAAAGATTGAAGAAAAGCATATTTTTGGTTATTACAGTATTATCAGATCTCAATTTAGCCCAAAAAAAGGGTTACTCCGATATCGACAATGCTCCTGAAGAGAAAGCCCGAGGTATCACCATTAATGTCGCTCATGTGGAATATCAAACAGAACAGAGGCATTATGGCCATACAGACTGTCCTGGACATGCTGATTATATAAAAGTAAATATCTATAATTATATTATTAAGCTTAAGGGTTTTTTTTATTTCAATGCGCTCTCAAATTACCAGTTAGATTAGAAAAACTATTTTTGCATTAAAAAAAATTTTTTTTATTAGAGTCATTGGCTTTATAACTTCATGCTACGACCTTAAGGAGCAGATTAATAATTATGATAATCTGTCAACCTGGTGGCAAGTATGGGAAGTAAAAACATCAATAGGCTACATGGGTGGGTAGCTTTGGTGGCGGCATGGTGGAGAATTGATTGAATAAATTTAACAGGGCGAAACTGTGGGCTACAGCTAGTTATTAAATAAAATTTAACTAATAGAATTTCATTATTAATTTCAGAACATGATCACAGGGACAGCACAAATGGATGGTGCTATACTAGTAGTGGCTGCAACTGATGGTGTCATGCCACAAACTCGTGAACATTTACTTCTTGCCAAGCAGATTGGTATCCAGCATGTTGTTGTTTTCATTAACAAAGTTGATGCTGCTGATGAGGAAATGGTTGAACTTGTTGAGATGGAAATTCGTGAACTTATGTCTGAAATGGGATATGATGGTGACAAAGTACCTGTTATTAAAGGTATATAACATAATTGAGCTAGCTACTCCTTAGAAAATTATTAAACCTTCGTCTACTTAATGTGTAGCTCTCTCTAGAAAGGTCCAATTAATGAAATGTTACATGACTGAAGAATCAGAAAAAAATATTGAAATTAATGCATTGAATAATTATAAGAAGCTTTATCTCTCTCGGATTGTCAGCTGTTTTCATAATATGTATTTGGTTTTTAATTATATACTTTTTTTGTTATGAAATAGCAAACACGCATCTATCCCATCCGATGTTAAAATCTAAATCAATAATATATAATTCCATTTAGGCTCTAAGGAGGCACTTATGAATGTACACTGCTACCAGTTCAGAAAACATCCCAGATATCGAGAAGAACTGACAACAATTGATTGGCAATATCAATTTTTTTTTATTGTTAAGTGGTCACTGCAGCCTATAGATATGTATAACCAATCTTAAAAGGAGTGTGGTCCTGAGGCCAGTTCATAATAAGTTGCTACTCCTCAAAATTAAGTCAGAGCACTGTATGTGCCAGTGGATGTTGTGTTGCCAATCACATCAACCCATTGAACCAATGTCATTTTGTGGTAGTGGTGATACTGTAGGAATCTTATTCCATCACTCTTACTACAATAAAAAATCTTTACCTCAATTTTAATTTTATTCTCCTCTATGATTACATTTTTTTAAATCGTTAGTAATTATATTTTGACAGGCTCCGCCCTTAGTGCTCTGGAGGGTAAGAATCCCGAAATTGGTGCCGACGCTATCAACAAATTGCTACAAGAAGTAGACTCATTCATTCCTACTCCAGTGCGTGAGTTAGAGAAGCCATTCCTCTTACCAGTTGAATCTGTTCATTCTATTCCTGGCCGTGGTACAGTTATCACTGGACGTCTATACAGAGGTAATTAATATACTTGATTATAGCAAAATTATTAGTAACACAAACATATTTAAAGATATTATAATGTTTTCATTCAAAGTTTTCACAGACATTCTACATTTTTATTCTTATTCTTATTTTTATTCTGAATGTTCTGGTCTACTCCTTAGGGTCGTAGCATAAAACTGTTTAGCCTATAACCTTCTTCAATAAATAGGCTAATGAAATACAATACCAAATTTTCAAATCTAACTGGTAATTTCAGAGATTTGCACTTAATGCCTTTGTCTATAATACAGGTGGACTTATAGAATACTTTTCAGATAAGCACAACTAGATATTATAATATTATTTTCTAAAGTTACTGTTGAATTATCAGTAATTAAGAATTGTTTTTTAATCTATACTTTAAAATTCTTAGTCAAATTTAATCTTACTATTTAATAGACTGTAATAATTGTTATTTTCCTTCATTACGAAATAAATAAAATTAGTTCATTTTATCATATAATACAATAACTATTTGGTTTTAGGTGTCTTGAAAAAAGGTACTGAATGTGAAATTGTGGGTCATGGTAAAGTAATGAAAACAACTGTCACTGGAGTGGAAATGTTCCACAAGACTTTAGAAGAAGCTCAAGCTGGGGATCAACTTGGTGCACTAATTCGCTCGATCAAGAGAGAACAGATCAAACGTGGCATGGTTATGGCTAAACCTGGGACCGTAAAGGCACACGATAATTTTGAAGCAGCAGTCTACATATTGAGCAAGGAAGAGGGTGGCAGGTCAAAACCATTTACATCTTTCATTCAGCTACAGATGTTCTCTATGACATGGGACTGTGCCAGTCAAGTTACTATTCCAGACAAAGAAATGGTTATGCCTGGTGAAGATACTACGTAAGTATTTTGTAATCTATTTTAATATTTAATGTAGATGAACAATATGACAAATAAAGCTTATGATAAATGGTTTTGCATAATGTATACTTTAGAACTAAAAATCTGTAAATTTGGTTTCACCTCCACCTCTAACAAGAGTTCAAATTAACATGCCTTTTAGATGTAATCTAAAGATGCTAAAATACAGTTTTATAAAAAAATCCTATAATACTATAGGATTTCTTTAGGTATACACCTAAAAATTAAATTATCTTATTTATCTATGTTTGTGTTGCTTTAAAATCTAATACTATTAAGTGGCAATATACATTTAATATAATAATGTAATAGTTTTTTGGAGATAGCTCTAACAATTTGGATGAAACTTTGTATTTACAAATTTAATTTTACCTAGATGTTTTTATTTTATTTTTGAAAGACAAGGTGAAGCTTTGTTGTCCAGATGTATATTTTAAGTAATTTATATTTATATCTAGTTATTTTAAGGATATGATTGAATAATAGTAAAAAACTTTTTTTTTTCAGTTTGCGATTGCGTCTTTTAAAGCCAATGGTATGCGAGACTGGACAAAGGTTCACATTACGTCTAGGAGACATGACACTTGGTACTGGAGTCATCACTAAAATCAACAACAATTTATCTGAAGAAGAAAGATTGAAACTTTTGGAGGGCAAAAAGGCGAGAGAAAAGGCTGCTGCCAAGAAGTGAATTGTATAGACTAGTTTATGCTTTAGGATAGTAGGACATTGTTAATGTATGCATTTAAAAAAATAAAATCTGGCAAATAAACGTCCATATTATAGTTTTATTGCAAATATACCTTTATCTTAGTTAAATGAACTCTTTAATAATGTTTTACTATATACTATTTATTAGGTGTTTTTTACATCTAAGGGAAACAGTCTAACCATGTATGGCAACAGTACATTTTGTCACTTAGTAAACTACCTTCAAATGAAAATCTGTCATTTCCGATATTAGCATTTGAGAAAGTCTCGTTTCTGTGATTAGGATTTGAACATTTTTGACTGCATCAGTACTTGATAAAATACTATTGATGTGTTAAAAAAAAATCTTTATACAGTTCCAAGATTTTATTACAAAGTATCACCATTAATTTACAGAAAAATATTGTCAGTCCTTACAGAAATCAAAATTAGATGACTATATGTTAAACAATAAATGAACAAGTTAATTATGTTTCTAATTTCTTAGGCATTAATTAGTAAATACAAATATTTTTTGTTTACAAATTGATTAATAATACAAAAGCAAGGTTGTAGTATATATAATTATATATATGTACTGAGTGATGAATGCAAGCTCTTTTCAGAACCACTACATATAATCAATTCAGTGAACTAACACATAATATAAAAAAATAAGTGCACTAGTTAAAGTACATAAAACAACGTAAGATTATTTAAATTAAATTTCACACAAGGGTGCCTCTAGATAATTGGTATCTAATGGAATGAAATTTATTCAACACCTCAAGTACATAACACATTTGTATGATTGTTCAAATAATAATAGTAGGGCACTGAGAATTTTAACATTAAGTTTACAAGTCTTCATCCTCCTCGGGCAGAGCGGTATTCTGTGCATCCTGGAGATCCTTCTCGATTTGGTTCTGCCATGTGGGATCCATTGTAACTTCTGGAGGCAACAGAGCAGGCATAGCAACAAATTCAAGGTTACCATCACCAATTAACTTCCTTGCCAGCCACAGGAAAGGTTTTTCAAAATTGTAGTTTGATTTGGCAGAGATGTCATAATACTGTGAAGATAAAATAATACTAAAATAAATATATAGGTATATAGAACTAGTTTTATAAAACAATTAACTAGTATACATAGTTTTCATTATGAATATCAATTTTATAGTTTGAAGAATGGCTTCACATATATGTAGAAAACATAGGGAGTATATTACTTGTAGCTTTTACAATATCAATTCTATAGCTGCAGCCTTTGCTTTGTACATGAGAAGCATTTTGAACAAATTGTAGCTATTTTGATTCAATAATTTGTAAAAGCAGTTTGACGGTTATAACAGAAATATGGTTCTCACCTGCAAGTTCTTTTTCCTGTGAAAAACGATTGTTTTTGCTTTGACTTTCCTATCTTTAATATCTACTTTGTTTCCACATAGAACAATAGGGATGCCTTCACACACGCGGACTAAATCCCGATGCCAATTTGGTACATTTTTGTACGTTACTCGAGAAGTTACATCGAACATGATTATAGCACATTGACCTTGGATATAGTAACCGTCTCGAAGGCCACCGAATTTCTCTTGACCAGCGGTATCCCAAACATTAAATCTGATAGGGCCGCGGTTAGTGTGGAAAACTAAAGGATGTACTTCGACTCCAAGAGTAGCAACGTACTTTTTCTCGAATTCTCCAGTCAAATGTCGTTTTACAAACGTAGTTTTGCCTGTTCCACCATCGCCAACGAGCACGCATTTAAATGTAGGCATATCATCTGCCATTTTGATATAATTAAAATATACTTTAGTCCTGAAAATTAAAAAGGTTAAAGATAATTTATTGAAGAGACACAGGGAAGTAGAATGACGTAGTTTTAGTTATGCTGAAAAGTCGTCTTCCTATCGTCTAGAGTTTTATTTATTATTTAAAACTTTTTTAACTGTCTTGTTAGGAGAAAATTACTTTAAATCGGTGGTTAAATGAAACTGACAACTTGAATTTGTTTTAATTTTTCACCGAATGGCGCTCAATCTTCCCTCACAGGAATTTAGCTCAATGACACCGCACACTAACACTTATTTCTCATAAACTACAGCTCAAATAACACAAATATAACACTGAAAGTACGGCTTGTTATATCTAGAACCGAATTACTGAATATATGAACTCTATTTACCAAGATTGTATAAAATAATCGAGATTAATCTCGTTACGAGCAAAAGTCGTTACGGCTCACAATGGCGTCAATTGACTAAACGGAAGATTTTCCTAGTGATGACAAGCGCAAAGGTTGTATAATCAAAAGATGAACTTTATACAAAAAATATACAAGTTTTTTAAATGAAAATTTTGAAAGAAGTACAATAATTTGTATTAATAAAATAAACACATAATTCTAGTATTAATATTGTAAGCTTTAAACTTATAAAACGAGCATATAACTCGATAAAGCATTTATATTGATTTCTGCTGAAAACCGTTTTATCGACAGGTATTTTGACGTCACATTTGGCCAAACAGTCACGCCATCTACAACTTAACGATATTTCAAACTCGTCAAGATAGGTAAGCGAAGTTTTGTTCGCTTCGTATGTATCGATTTTTTGAGTGAAGTGAACGTAGTGTTCGTGTCTTTTAGTTTAGTGACGTTTGTTAGAAAAATATCTGTGAATGGGATTGTGTAACGAGATAAAACGTTTATTTGGTGTGTGATTCTCTGTAAAGGATGACGAAGGACAGGTTAGCGGCGCTGCAAGCGGTAAGTTGATTTTCCTTATTTCCTCAGTACAAGTATAACCAAAGGTCTTACTTATGACCTCGAATTTGTGTGGTAGAAGCATTTAAGTCATGCTTGATCTCTGTTAAACATGTTTTAATATTTCATAGTATTTGTAATTTTAATAGAACCCCCAATATAAGGTCATGTATTTGTGGAGACTTTATTTTAGCCGCCCCACCCCGGACTCATCAAGACTACTTGAATGATATTTGTCATTAGACCGCGACAATTTGTTGCGTTCCGCAGTTTTGTTAAATACCTACTCATTTTATCTGCAATATACTATTGTTTTTGGATCAGTAACCTTGTAATAACTTCACAGTTGGATAACCTCAAAGATTGCTTTCTTACTCTAACGTTCCAATTTTGGCGCTTGGCAATTTCTTTCATACAAATGTTTTAAGTGACTTATTTCCTGCATGATAAGCATACATAGATAAGGCGTGTTTTTATTATTGTTAGCTATTATATCTAAACTATTTTTAAATAAAGATTCCAGACATTAAAGTGTTCATTATTTGAGGCAATACATCATTAGCATACAATAAAAATATAATATTTGTTTCTCTAATTATTAGGTAATGTAAAATATAAACCAGTTTTATAAAATCTATTTTACAAAATTAATAAAACTATGTAAAGGAACTTAAGTATTATAAAAGATATTAACTCAATAGGTAATTTATTTTTAATATTAACATTATAATATGGCTGGTTGTAATATAGCTAATGCTGTATTGTAATTTAATTAGGTAAATATATTTTAAGTTTAAAGTTAAGTTGAAGTGATCATTTTTAAAGAAACATTTAAAAATAAGTAGCAAAGTAATTTCCTATTCTATATGATACATCATAGAACTGATCAAAACTTCCGGAAAATAAGCTTGCCAAGAAATAATCTTTTTATGCTATTTAAAAGTTTGATTGTAATGGTTAAATATAGTTATTAAAATTTACTTTATAAGAATTTTGTGTACCCAATTTATCATTTTTAGTAATTCAGTATTATCTGAAAATGTTTGTTGGGTACATAATAATATAAAGTTTTTAATATTAAAATTAATCAAATACTCTGACTTTATGACAATATGATCATGTATGACAATTCGGTTTAAATTATTATTTAACTCGAGTAATATTTTTATGATGTGTTAAAGTAATCAGAATACATATTATAAAGGTAAAGTAATGAAAAGTATACCTATAGAGTATATTAAATAAAAATGTTATCTATGCAAATAATAAAATTGGAGTGCTGTTTGTAATGTGAAACTAACCGCCTTTTACTAAATGTGTATGAAAGCATATTTGCAGTACTTACAACAAAACACAAATAAAAATACCTATGTTTTTTGTCTGACTTTGTTTGTTCCGGATAATCACTGAAATGATTGGACTGATTTTGACGGGTCTTTCACTTGCAGATAGCTGATGTTATAAGGAGTAACTTAGGCAACTTTTATTTTAGATTCTTTAACTTAATCCACGCTAGCGGAGCTGCATACTCGTCTAGTAATAAATATGATTATACTTATTATTTTTAGGTTTATCTGTGTATTCAAAGTATTCTAATTTCTTTACATCTAACATGAAATCATACATAATGTACCTAATATAAAATTCAAAAATATGTAGCTAAGTTTTATGATTTTAACTGTTTAATGTGACTAAAAATGTATATCTTTACATTAAAAACCTATGAAGAATATTTAAAAAAAAGGGAACAATTTGAACTTCGCGAGCCAAACCAGAGCAGATTACATCTCTGCGTGATATGATAAATATCTCAAGAGTTACTTTACTGTCTTAAAAACTATCGCCAATTTTGGAAAAGTGAGTTGATAAATTCGAATTCACGAACTACTTGTTTAGAGATCATGATTTATTTTATTACACATGCCCATTTTATACTATAGAAGTCGAGAAATATCCCGAAGTCATATTTTACTGATATTGATTTATTAGAACTATCAGTCCCAAATATACGATTTTTTAGAAACCGGAGCAGTAAACTTCATATTTGCGAAGCTTTTTCTCCGGCGTTTGAGATTTCTAGATGCGAAGAGAATTCCCCCAGCAGGAACATTACACACACTACCTACAAGTTTAAAAATCGACTTGGGATGCATTCCAAAATTAAATTAACAATAGATATTATGAGGCGCCCTGGATGCTAGCTAGGCGCTTTTGTGAGACAGTGTTATCCAAACATGAATTTGGCGCCCCCTTGTATTGCTATCCAGAGCGGGTACCCCGATTTACACATAACCATGGCAGAGAGCCACCGTAAAAAAAAAAACTAAATTAAGTACTTCTTAATATTTGACATTTTGTGCTAATTTTAATCTTTATAATTAATGTTTCTGAATGTGTTACATGTAATAATTACTTTTCCTAAATGCATAATAAAATTTAAAAAATATGTATTTAATTCTTATCCAGTTTATAAATCACACAGTGATAGAATTTTATACATTCAGCTTTGTCGGAATCCAATTTGTGTTACGCCGTTAGGAAGATAGTGCTCGCTGAAAGCAAATTACGTTATAGGATGTGTGTCCTTTTAGGAATCACTATGTATGTTAATGTGTGCTACACATAAGATATTATCCATGATAATGGTAAAGGCAACTCTAAATTACGATACTTAATATATCTCATGGTCAATCGTGTTTAATGATTGATCTTCTAAACAACATGACATTGTTAAAATGATTCAAAGTCGAATTTTAACGTAGATAGTATAATTGAAGACATTGAAACCTTAAGATAGAGTTACCGTACAGTCTTTACCAGTAGAGAAGAAATACGAAACCATTAAATTTTAGCGATAATGAAAAATTAGATTGTTTTTATGTCTAATAGAAAGTAGCATAAAATTTATTAGTCTGCATTTTGTACTCAAACTGCTTTCTAGTTGTAATTAAAAATAACTGCAGATAAACAAGATTACAAATATGTTAAAGAGAAAATGTTCCACTACTTCTGTTTTTTTTTTTTTTTTAACCACAAAAATAAACGTATAGTAAAATAAAAAATACAAAAAACTTATCGAGGTAGATATCGGTATGCATATAAGGGTTAATATATGAGAAATACAAAACGCCTTACAAAGCTTGTTATCATAACCGTGTAAAATATTTGATTACTTTGTTCACTGAGTTCTTAATTTTTATTAACTACTTCATATGCAAATTGTAAGGCGAGTCGTGTATACGGGCATTACAGAGTTGTTACGAATAGTTCGCGTAAGTGTTAAACTATTAAACTTTTAATTGATTTCATTGTCTTCGTCTCTGTTCTAAACATGTAGTTATTATATTTGGTTGGATATTATGATCACTAATAATTTTTCGTTCAAGTTAACGTTTTATCATAGTATAAGTTTGTGAAAAGTTCGTTCAAAGACTTACAATAAAATTGTAAATATCATTAGTATAATATCGTAAAATTCTATCATAACAATAGATAATTGTAGAAAATGAAACTGTACTCTATACTATTTCATATATAATTATAACTGGGCAACCAGGCTTATCTCGGTGTCTTAAAAAAAAACCTATGTACGTAAATTTTGAAAGTAAAACATTATCTTAATACAAAACATCCAAATCGGTACAGCCGTTTCCGAGAAACCAATTATGAGTACTTAATTATTGTACTTATCTATACTTATAATGAAACGGTAAGAGTTGAAATCTGTACATCAATGATAGTTTGGTAAAATATTGGGAGGGGGGTTACTGTTTAGAATAAAACAGACACACACATAGAGACGTTGAGTTTTATAATATGTATAGACAACAGGAATCTGTGATAGATATATAATAGTGAAATTATACGAAAGTCGTCCAATTTTTTTTATCTTCACTTAATTTTCAATAGAAATAAACTCAAACATGTGTATTTTCGCAATTATTCATAGGTGGTGTTTAGTAGTTTTAAATTTTCTGAGACCATACAAGGAAGAACATTGATATGATTAACACTATATTGTAACGAAATAATTTTGTTAGGTTCATCCCGAATTTAAATTATTTAGCTTTTATTTTTATTCTGTTTTTTAGTTCTACAATAAATATCATTGTTTGATGTTTATTGCGTTATCAAGATTTTTATTAAATTATACAAAACAGACGTATTATAGTGCGCCATTATACACTGTATATTAACGGTTAATATATATAAAATAATTAAATAAACTTGGATTTAGAAGTTTATTTTTTCTCTAAGTGTATACTGTTAGCCTTAAGGGCCCTGGAACCATTTGAGGCTTTGACAGCTTCACGGGGCTTGGAGAGTAGTGAAGAGCTCGAGGCGCGGCTGATTGCTAACCGTGAGTACCATGCTAAGCCTCAGGAATCCGAGACATTCACAAAGCACGAAACACTGTTAAATAGCCGATGTTGAATTTCAGTACACCTACATATCTTTTTTTGTCGCTGATTTTCATATACAAAATCCACGCGGACAATTCGGTGGCACAGCTAGTAAGTGTATACAAGAATTTGTCACTTACTAGTATTAGATTCGTATTAATTCGCTAAAAACTACTAATTAGAATAAAAATTTACATTATTTTTTTTGTTGATCCCACACCGCTATCGATAAATACCTACCACTCTTGCGAACTGGTATATAGTATTACAGTATTTCTGTACATACTCAATCAAGATTTAAGTGGAAAGATGTTAATGTATTTCGTCAAAACTTTCACTCTCGACGTGCACGGGAAACTGATATTCACGCGAATACATCTGCATTTGCATCGATGAATAGAAATCGGCATCGTTTTGAAGCAAATGGCTCAGTGTTAGTGTATACGGACACTGCGTTGATCGATGTGAGTTCGGTTCCCTACAAAAGCTTGAGCTTCCGATGAAAGGAAACATGGCGATGAAACCATGAGGTCCTTTTCTAATGTCTACCATCAAGTTGAACATTTGTCGGCAAGCACCTAAAGATGTTTTCCGACTACACTAATATCCAGTTCCTCTACTTAGGTCACATTGTCACTTTTAGGTAAGATTGTGAGAAACGCTAAAAACCTACATAAAGAATTAGAAATAAATACAGAACCTGTCGTAGAGATGCTGTTCCTTACGTATACCTAACTAATATTTTAGTAATGAATATAATTATCACTGCAAATAAACTTGAAGTTATTGAATTACTGCTTATTAAAACATGTTAATATTTTTATAATCTATTACTAGTGGTCATTTAATACTAATTACAATCTCAATTAAGTGGGTGAATTGGATACTGATAAAAAGTACTTTGTGTCTCGGATTCCAGTTAATCTATCTTCTATACTATACATATCTACATATTATAGAACGCGAGGTCTCTCTGGTCGTTTACCACCACTAATCCAATTTACATGGTTTTACCTTTACTTCATAGATTTGTTATCTGGCCAGGTTATAGGATATATTTGTAAGATAAAGGCACATAAGAAATAAGCAATGACGATAATGGTGACTCAATTCGGAAAAAAGGATGCATTTGGGGCGCTTATATGGCGTAGGCTGAGTAAACCGTATGAGATATATCAAATCAACGTTATAAATAATTTTAGACCATCAAAAGACCTACAAAAAGACAGCGATAGCATATGTCTATTTTATAAGGATAACCTATAATAAGCATTTTTGTCTTCCGTCTTTGAGCGGGGGCAGCACGATTCTCGCTTCCAATCGACCGATGGCATTCTGTAGTCCACGCGAGCGGAGTCGCGGGTATAACTAGTATTTGCATATTATACAGCATGTTACACAGCAACAAATTTAAACATGTATTAGCAAATTTGCGTTATCGTGTTGTATGCGTTTGTGCGTGTGTGTGTTTGCAGTAGGTACTGTAAGAATGCTCGTTTGCTTGTGTGAGAGTTTTTGTTTTGAGTATGTCATACTGGGTGCAGTATTGAAGTACAGTCGCGAAATGAAAAGGTTCGTCGGTTTTCAAACGAATTCCTTTAACGTTTCGCGAGCACATGTTACCTTGTCAAACTTAAGTTACAGAAAATTCCACAGAAAATTGTTTAACTGTTTGACAATAGCTAAAGTTTAAAATTACTTAGATCGAAGTTCTTTCATTTTATATCTTGTCAAAAGAATGTTTAGAGACGTAAAACTTTTTTATTGGTTTTCATATAGGAGCGTAGTGATTATATCCTCTTTGTTTCTGATGATTAAAAGTTTCTATAATTTTATACATAGATAATTAAAACAAGGTTTATATAAGTTTATAACTTGTTTTAATTATCTATGATTTTATAATGCCGAGATCTTTAAGAAAGAATAATAAGCAGAAAAATAAGCAGGAATTATTGTCGAACATGAAGCTGGCTACAATATCAATGAGATATATCACGTCGTCTTAATGTAACCAGGGATAATGTAAGATTTTGGGTTAGGAGACATGGTGAAGAAGGTGAACTTTTAGATTATCATCACATCAATTCTGGTCGCCGTCCTATCCTTAATGCTGCACAAAAGGCCGACATGAGACGGCATTATGAAGAGAACGGCTTTTTGTCAACCAATCGTTTCGCTCAAATGTATGAAGTTTGTCCTAGAGTATTAAGAAACGCATTACACTCAATGGGATTATATTGTAGACGACACAAAAAAAAGTTTCTCTGACAACGACTTATAAGGAAGCACGCTTAAGATTTGCAGAGACTTGATTGGAGTACTACTATATTTACCGACGAAAAATCCTTTATTGCAAGCCAACATGGGAGGCTTCATTTATGGATAAATAACGGTACGAGATATATAGAAGAGCATGTAGTGCCCAATTTCAGTTCAGTTCGAACATTATATTGGGGTGGATGTCACCGCATGGAGAGGGCGAGCTCGTTCTTCTTTCAAGGGCAAATGTAACCCACTATCTGTCGGTTGTGGAAGACAGTATGATACCTAGTGTCCGTACCGTATAGTCAGCTGATGATTTACCTCAGGTCAGCTACCTGCAGGACAATGGTCGCACGCACACTGCTCGTATTGTGAATTAATGGCTCAATCGGTACAGTGATATAGCGGTAATTCCCTGGCCAGCAAGATTTGTACATTTAAACCCGATAGAGAACATATGGATTCGACAGTACAGCAATACCAGAGTCTTGTACCATGTATCAGGTAAACATTGTCCTGGTACGCAATAATACCAACTTTCAGTATAAATCAAAGAGTCTGGTGTTTTATAGGTACAAAAAAGGTTATTGTACGGGTTGGAAAACGTAATCCTTAGGCGTTTTATTTACCATGCCTGGAGTATACATACATTTTCCGACATCTTATACAATCATAGTCATATTTCATCCAATTTACATCTAAACCTTTCTCATGAGTCACTGCGCCCATTGATGAAAACCTTTGTTTTATATTATAATATGTAATGATAAAAACAAAATAGCAAAGTGAATAGAAAAACGTGGATTTTTTTTTACCCTCATTACGTTTATGTAGAATAATCAGATGAAAAACATATAAGTTTGTCTTTTTCCATCACAGTCGATTCGATTTTCAAGTTATATATGGCTAATGATTAGCTGTGCCCCATGGTTTCACCTGTGTTAAAGTTATTCGACAAACTCGGCCACCACTCCGCCCGTGTAGAGCCCTATCGTTGTTCCACTTGTACTTGCCTATAGCTTGCCAGATGGCCTGACGTTCATCGTTTTTGCTCCGTTCGTTAAGGTCGTAACGTATAGGTACATAATAGTTTCTCAATAAATAGGCAATTTTTAAAATATGACTGGTATATCCAGAGACTGAAAATCTCTTCAGCTTTATGATAGTAGTATAGATTTCAAATAAAATGTCGGTTATTAATACACGCAAGCAGTGTGATCTCATGTTTGATACAGTTAACTACGTTAGCAAATTCTGTTATCAGCTGACGAGGGCGGCATCCGGCGCACGGCCTTCACCGAAGTTGATTCATTCACTCAACGACCGTCTGATTTACATCATCAATCATTAAATTTGAATATCCATAATCGTAGCTTATAATATCAACAAGTTCAGGCTTCCATCAAGTAAATTCATAAATAAATAAGACCGTAACATTTGGGTGTCACGTTTTCGTACAAAAAAAAAGAATTCAGTCAAAGTTACATAGGCACAATTAAGTAAGTTTTTAGAGATTGTTATTTTATCGGAGGAGTTCGTTTTTTGTTGCTTGCAAAAGTTTTCGAAAGTTGCTCGAGAAAACTTTAGAAACTTTTACATTGCCACGAAATTATTATTGAACTTGGGAAGCTATAATTAATAATATAATAAAGCGGAAGAGCTTTTTGTTTGTTTGTTTATTTAAACACGCTAATCACTACAACAAAAGTCCAGATTCTCGAGGAATAGAATAGGCTATCTAGCATGCTAGACCTGCACCTCTCAGCTAGCCTTAAATATTGATTTTTGTTAAGTAAGTCGGAATTAATAGCGCACCCTAACTGCTTTATCCGCGTGTGCTGGCGTAATGGTTAGTGATAACGTAAATACAGTGTTCTACAAAAATATTGCTCCTTAGTAGGTACATCTAAAAAAACTCCGCGGTACCATACGCCTATCTCTTATACATAAGCCACAATAAGGTAATTTGTGTTTTTTTTTATTGATAATTGAAATTGATTTATGAGCATTTTTATTGGGCATGGTATATTATACCTTACGAACGATAGTTTCTTCATCATCAAGACAATTTTATGTACATAAACTTTGCCCTTTATAGCATGTTATTTGGACGAATAGATAATTAGATAATGTAAAATTAAAATAATACAACACTCGACTCGGGTCTATAATTACTATAGGTGTAGTGATGCGAACGAGCCGTGTGAGTTGTGACGCATATCCCTGGCCGTCCTATAAAAATATTGTCTATACTGAAGTATTATAAATCAGGGATTTCTTTTTTATACGCGGGTGAAACCGTGGGTCACAGCTAGGAAGTTATAATTAAAAAGAAACCCCTTTATTTTATTTAGTAACTAGCCGTGCCCCATGGTTTCACTCGAGTTAAATTTGTTCGCCCGACTCCACTGCGCCGCTAACGCACCCATGCGATCATGTAGCCTATCGTGGTTTTCACTTCCCATAATTGCGCCCACAGCTTTCCAGATTCATCATGGTTACCCCGCTCTTTGAGTTGTAACGTGAAGTTATATAGCGTAAAACTTTCTTCAATAAATAGGCTATAAATTGTATCCAGAGATTAGCGCGTTCAAAAAACAAAAAACAATATGTTATGTGTATAATAATTATACAGTAGCCTCTGGTAAAGTCGAAAGCCTTGTTTCAGCGACGTGACGCGACGCGACGCCGCGCTTCGGTTTTCATATGCACTTGCAAACGTCTGATTCACGTTTGTACGTCGTCTATTTTTAGCTTTTATCTCACGAGCCTTGCAATGAATGAACCTTTTATGTATCTTCGCTTAAGATTTTTATTGTGTTTTACCCTTCAGAACCTTTTTATTTTTAGTGTAATATGGAACAATCAATATATTATTTTTAATAAAATATTAATTAAATAATTTAATGAAATATCGCTGATTGATTATTTATAATACTTCAATTATGCATCACAACTCACACGGCTCATTCGCGCCACTACCTCTATAGTCATAGACCCGAGCAGAGTGTTGAATTATTTTAGTTTTTCCAATATCATCCAAACTATGAAATAAAATCCAATATACCAAGTCAAATAAAATGATATACTCGTAAAGGGTAAAGTTTATCTTTATAAAATTGTCTTGATTATGAAGTTATGTTGGTAAGGATTAATATGCCATGCATAATAATAATGCTCATAATGACTTTTCAATTTTCATTAAAAAAAGGTTACAAAATACCTTATTGTGGTTTATGTAAAAGAGAGAGGCATACGGTATTACGGACTTTTTTAGATGTAGTAAGGAGCCATTTTTTACGTATCACTAACTATTACGCAAGCGCACGCGGATAAAGCAGTTCGGAAACGCTGTTTTTTCCGACTTACTTAACAAAAATCAATATTTAAGGCTAGTCGAGATGTGTAGCTTATTATTATTCCTCATGAATCTGGCTATCAAATACAAAAATAATGTTTCGAATTCGACTAGTAGTTCCAGACATTAGCGTGTTTGAACAAACAAACAAAAAACTCTTCCTTTTTATTATATAGTATAAATATATAATATATTTAAATACCCCTAACAATAGTATTTACTCATTTCAAAATTTTGTGAGAATGAACTTATTTACATTATATTAATAGCATTAAATACAGAGATTAGCGTGTTTAAACAAACAAAAAAACACTTTCGCTTTATTATGTTAGTATAGAGTATTATAATTGAAAATAAATTGAAACAAACGTAGGTACAAAGAAACATTGTTAAAGTGATAAATTCCTAATTTATGCTTTTAAGGAAAATTACGTATTACGTAACCCATTGTAAAACCATTATTAAAATACTAAAGTTTAAAACATATTCAACGTAAGAACATAACTCAAGACTATAATACTAAGCGTTAAATAGAATTATTTCGTATTATTCGTACATTGCGATAAAGCATGACACCGGTCTAGCATGCGCGATATTTGTATTAATGTTACTGGCGACCATCCAAATAAAGCCTCTACTCATGGGTCACCATTGCCGGAATGTTGTTTTATGCCAAATTGACCTATTAGGTGTTTATTGTCTCCAAAGTAGGTGTGTAGATGTTTTTGGATACGTTTGCTATATTCGTCAAGGGTCTCGGGCATGAACGTATAAAAAAGGCTGACTGAATTTCGCTCATACAAAACTGAAGCACAGTAATGGCGGACACGTAAGCCTGTGAGCGTATTTAGAGGGTTCCACGTGAAAAAAATTTACATATTATTTTTAAATAAAATTACATAAAAGTTTTTTACCTCTCGAATGCCTAGAGAGAGATATCACTCCGCTGTCGGTAAAATCACGCACATCAAAGGATTTTATCGTAATAAACTTTGTCTGCCCGGCCATATTTCAGTTGGCGCACAGAGGGATGTATAAAAGAAATATCACTTTTATTTAGTCCAGAGGTAAAACAATGACAATAAAAAAACAAACAGTTTTTAGATATTTTTATTAATTAATTATGATTCGTTAGAATCCCTTATGTTGGGTTAACTTTTTATATACATATATTTTATTTTCAATTGATATTTTCTAGAGAAACCCCTTCAATTTTGTTATGTGGTGAAAACGAAAATTTAAATATATTTCGGCAACATATATAAACACTTATTTTGTGTTCTGTTGATGAATGTATCATAAATTATTAATAATAACAATTAATAGTATTATTATAATTAATTAGGTACATAGATTATTTTCGAACAAATTACTATCAATCTACCACACTTCCGGGATAATTTGTTTTGATTCATATATTTTCTGGTTCTATGTACGAGGCTATCTGAAAAGCTGTGTACTCCTATTAGTAATGAGTTTTACAGCCTTATCTCTAAGAATAATAGATATATTTTTACTTAACTACAATTAATATTTTATAAATTAAAAAAAAAACCTCTTAAAAAAACCCGTTCTCCCCCTTTCCCTGCTCTTCAGAATGTCTCAATAGCAAAGCGTGACAGCATCAGTATTTTAGGAATAGATATTCCTTATGACCTCCATCTCAGGGATCACATTGGAAATGTTATCTCCGCAACGTCTAGGAGACTGGGCGTCCCAAACAGAGTGCGACGCTTCTTTATAAAGGTCAGGTTCGGCCGTGCATGGAATATATTATTCGCTTCTCTGGGATGGTTCCGCCCAATACCTTCTCGATACCCTGGACAGGTTGCAGCGAAGAGCTGTCCGCATTGAGAATGATACAGACGTCACTAACTATTTAGAACCGATTAAGTTGCGAGGAGATATTGCCTGGCTGAGCTTGTTTTATCGTCTGTATTATGATGCTGTTCTGAAGAATTGTTCACATTTATTCCATCACCTCCTTTCCGCTACATAATCACGCGGTCTGGTCTACGGACCCACAGCTAACTCAAGGTAACGCCCATCATGGCACGAAAAAAGAAGTTCGCTAATTTCTACTTATGCCGTACCGTACAGATCTAGAATAGTTTTTCAGCCGACGTGTTACTATGATATTGGGTCGTTCGAACGAAGCATGAAGAGGCATTTCAGCAGCCCGGCATGTCATCGACATCTACAACTGCCGATGATTTTTATGTCACCGACGATCGCCGTTGTATGTGGGCTGTACCGTACTTACCATCAGGTGCTATACAGTAATTTTTCCGAGCTAGTATAAAAAAAAAGCTATTTCATGTACAATATCATAATTAATTTATTACAATTTATACTTATTATAATTATAGTATATTATTATAGGTATATAATGTACTACAATTCATAAATATTGAATCGAAAGAGTTATCAAGCAAAAAGTGAATGGGTTTTTTTTAAATAGCTCTTTGAATACCACTGTTAATTTAATTTTCGTAAACTAAAACGTTGAAGCTTCGAAATCGACAGGATCTGTTTATTATAAATGTAAAATTATTGTAATTTAATTTGTATCTTGAAAAATAGGTCGCCGAATCTACGTAACAAAGTTTACCGTATGTATCCATGTTGGGGCGGAAATATACGGTCTACTCATTGTACATAATACTTATGTAGTTTCAGAGTTCTCACGCCAGGCGACATGTTACGTGCATTTCCCGGGGCTCGCTTTTGGAAACCTGTCTCCTAACAACACGAATAACATTTTGATTTTCATTATTATAGATGTTAATAATCGAGGCTTGCCTTTAAAATAATATCAAAAGCTAGTCAAGTTTATTAATATACTGGCGGTTCCCGCGGCTCCGTAAACGTTTATTGCGCAGTAATTAATTTCGTTTGGAAATTTTATTTTTACTCATATTATTGAAAATTCTTATAGCCTATATGTCATATTCGTTATCGGTGTCCTTTATAATAGAGAATAAACGTTGATCAGGAAATTTGGTAAAATAAATTACACGTAAAAAATAGAACGAGAGATTTTTATAGACTTGTTCTTCCCATATTTATAGCTATCAATAATTAATAAGGTAGTTTCATATTACAATGTTAAATACATTGTTAATATAACGAAATAACTACGTAATTTTATGGCATTTAAGACATTTATGTTTGTAGTATACTGAAATTAATTATCCTTTGATGTGGTTACTTGATACGCAATCTAACTCGTACATGTGACATACAATGATTATGATAAGTACAGACTGCACGTTGTACACGGAATATTTTAAAAACAAATATTTAATGCCGTGCTTGGATAATATGCACCAAAGTGTAAAATACAAGTATGTATGTAGAGAAAACTGGACTCGAAGTTTTTAATATTTCTAAACTGAATGAATAAAATATTATGTTTTCATCATCATTACTTAGCGAATAATGAATAATAAATGGCATGATTCAGAAGTCATGAAGAGTCAGTTAAGTGTGATATTACACTATAAATCTATCATTATATAATAAAATTGAAGTGTCTGTTTGTAATGTCAAAATAACAGCTTTTTACTCTAAATACATATGAAAGTATACACTAGGAGATAACAAAAAAAAACATATTTTTTTTTTGCCTTTTTGTTCCGGGTAATCTAAACGGTTGGACCAATTTTGACGGGACATTTTGGCAGATAGCTGATATTATAAGGAATAGGATACTTTTATTTTATAAAAATAATAAAAAAAAGCGTTTTTAGTAGTCCACGCGATCGGGGCCGCGGACATAGCTTGTATATTAATAAAAAACAATACTGATTGCTCCTTTTATATACTGTGTAAAAATAATAATAATAATATATTTTATTAAGATTACTTTTTTTCTTTACTTATTCCATTGGTTAATGATTCTGTAATTATTAAATTTATTATTGACTAACAAATCATTTGAGAATCTATCAGCATCGAAATAAAATGAACTTGACTGCCTTTTATGATACAAGCACGACAATCTGTTTCATCTTAACTTATAGTAACCCTATCGATGACGCAAACTTACACGATAAACATCATAGCTGATAACGTTACGATAAAATATACAAGTAGCTTAAAATTCTAGTTATGTGTTTTGATTATTAAATAGTTCGAGTCAAAGAGTGAGCGTTTGCATCCCATCTAAATAAGGACATGGCAAGTAAAGCAATGTTTGTATAGTTTTTAAGAAAAAAAAAGGTAATTAGCCAGAATTTAAGATTAAATAGAGTTAAGTATATTTATTTTTGTGGATGTTGAGGGTAGATAATCTTTACTTGCTAGCATTGCGTAATCTGAACATAATAAAATTAGTGAAAGGATAATAAACTCTTGGGGAATTAATACCATTTCTGAATACGTATAACGGCTGCCAATAATAAGAATGACGTAACTACGCCCACTTTATTTAATAAACCGTGTTCTGAACATAATGTTTTTTTGCGAGTGTGATTAAATGCCGTTTTTTTTTCATTTAGAACAATGGAACTTGTTAATAAAACTTTGAAGTTGTACTCGAGGAATACTGCGGTTCAACTTGGCTTCTCTGTGATACTTGCGCAAGTCATTTCGATATAAAGTTTTTCCTTCTTACTACACAACTGCTTTCGAGATCTGTAATAGTGAGTGTACGTCTTACACTTGGTATTGAGGCAAATACGCTTCACGTATAACTTAGATTTCCTAATTTATTTTAACATTTAGTCGTTTTTATCGGGATTAGCTACGTGTTCAGGTCGGGGTAATTTATACATATTCTGAACCTCAACGTCTCTCTGTCTGTTTATGTTCATTTAGCGCAAAAACCACTTATCCAATTATTTACATGTTTTTAATTTTAATTTATAGGTATGTTATCTGCCCAGCTTATAGAATAAATTTTGAAAGTAAAGTAATATACGAAATAAGCAGTGACGATAATGGTGAATCAATTCGGAAAAAAGACGCATTTGGGGCGCTTAAATGACTTACGCTGAGTAAACCATACGTGATTTATCAAATGAATGTTGTTGTAAATTTTACATCTTAAAAGACCTACAAAAAAGTCAGCGATAGCATATGTCTACCTTCTAAGGATCACCCAGAATAAGCATTTTGTCTTTTGTCTTTTGAGCGAGGGCAGCACGATTCACGCCTCCGCTGAACCGATGGCATTCTGGCAAGCGGTGCCACAGGCACAGCTAGTATCATTAAAGTATTATTTAGTATTTAAACCCATTTGCATCACATTACCAGGATCATTGGCTTGTCGTTTTATATCTGAAGAGCATAAGATAATATTGTTTGTTATAGTTATATTTCTAGCGTTTACAATCTTTTGATGCCATTGGTGTTCTACATTGTCGTACAGGCGAGAGATCAATTTGTCTAGGGTTAACCAGAGCATCTACATATTTAGATAAATGGCTTTAGTGGGGACCGAATTCTGACTGCTAAGCCACAAGCAGTTATACATAAATCGGGGTTCACTTTATTCTAATAAAAATGTAAAATACAAAAATCAAAATGCTTTTATCAATTTAGGCCCTAAGAAGGCACTTATGAACGTAAAAACATTACATAGTAACGGTTCGGAAAACATCCTAGACATCGGGAAGAGCCGATAGGTAATTCAATTGAGCTTATCGGTATTTTTTTAACTGTGTAAATATTGTTTACAGTAAGTAATATTATTTTAACGGATGTACAGAGAGGGAGTTATTTCCAGAGATCACTATCATTCACGTAATAATAAATAACCTTTTGACAGTAAAATCGGCTTGGAATGGTTCTTGATCATTGGCAAATCTGGCAAATCGATAATGTGCAGGGATATTATTAAAAAATATATTATAATAATTAATCAGTTTTTGTGACTAATCTACTAATTTGAAAGCATTGCACAGTTCAAAGGTACTTGTAACAAATTCCTTTAATATTATAGAGAGTATTGAAATTAAAATGACTTCAGAAAAGTTTTTTCTCTGCAATACTGAAATCCATGTTGAACCCGCAAAAATACACTACGTGCCGTTTAATTACGGTCAGCGTTAGTGATTTATTTTTATATGACCTACATTTCATAATTTAGTACTTACTGCACGACAAACTGTACATAAATGTATAATAATACATAACCACAGAGTAATTTAGTGTAAAAAAAGTTTCACCCTACTTCAGGGATTTTGTTGGCAGATTTTTTATAAGGTAACATTGGTTGAATGCGAAAACAAGGAACGCCTTTTACTTTGTTATCGGTCAAATAATCTCGCCAATTCTACGGCTTACCGAAATGGATATCTCCGTTATGTTTATGATTTCATATAAAAAAATGGTGCGAAATTTCGTATTAACTACTTAAAATCTATATTAATATTATAAAAAGCTCGAGAGTTTGTTTGTTTTAACGCGCAAATCTCCGGAATACCAGTACAATTTGAAATATTATTTTTGCATGTTATAGCCAATTTATCGAGGAAGTTTATACGATATATAACTTCACGTTACGGCTCAAATGGGTGATGTAGTAACTATGAACGTCGAGTTATCTGGAAAGCTGTAAGCAAGTACGGGAAGTAGCACAACGATAGGCTACACTGGTGCGTTGGCGGTAGCGCGACGCGGTGGAGAGTTGGTCGAATGAATTTAACACTGTTGAAACCGTGGAACACATAATATTGTAATCATTAAATATTTCGAACATTCTGTTTACGATCGGTTGGTTTCGGTGCGAGTACTGCCGAGGAAATGTTACTAGAGATTCAATGTTCTAGTATAAAAGCGTTATTAGGGTCGAATGACTTTAGAGGATTCGTAAGTTGTGTGACGACCAACGATAATCCCTTCCCAACTCATTTGTCCCAGGTGATAAAGTAGGTCAGGTCCATTCCATATAACGTTACAGGATGCTCTTACATATCTTATTATATATTAAACCCTCACTTTACCTATATTATGTGTAAAATCCCTTTTCGTCTTCGGTCTGTTCTACGATAGTCTTTGGTATCGGGTTAGAAAGATTGATGCTCGTTTTTACAAGGTTTTATTTAACTCGCCTTATTATTTAGTATGGGTCAAATCTTGCAAGTTAATTTTAAAACAGTTATCGCCAACCGATTGAGCTATTATGCATACACATTTAGTTTGAATGACGGTACTTGGTTTGCTACGTACTTACGTTATTCTAAATCCAATATGGCGAACTCCTAAAGAATGCGTATCAGTTATTTTTTATGCACCCCCTTGATATGGGTATCAAATGAAAGGGTTTGTTGAAGAGACTATGAAAATAAAAACTTAATGTAAAAAAACTTTATGTTAATTTATTTGTTACTCCTTTGTTACTCCTAAAAATATTTAAAGGGAGGTAGGGCACAGAGAAATTTCTTCGGAGATTTCTCTCTACTTGGGGCAGTCCAACTGGTGGAATTCCTCCACCCTACAGAAGATTGCAGCCAAATGACCTTGTGTTGTGTTTCTGCGGTGAGTACGGTTTCCAGAGCTCCTTGGGGTAGGCCCAAAGTCAAAGTCAAGTTCAAAGTCGGCAACACGCTAGTGCTACCTACGATATTACAAGCGTCCATAGGCTACGATAGCCGCTTACCATCAGGCGGGCCGTATGCTTGTTTGCCACCTTTGTAGCATAAAAAATATACTTTAATGTAATACCTAAAAATGTTGAGTGATCAGTATTTCATTATTATTATTAATCTTTACAAATAAATTGTAGACAATATTATTATAATAAGATACGAATACCTTACTAACTTATAAATCTGTTAATGTTAATATATTTTTGCGGTTTCGATAAATAAGATAAATATTATATAGTACTTCAATAATAAAAAAATCTAAATTCTAAAGTCTAAAATTATTCAATCTAGATAGTCTAAAAAAATCAGTGTTGTTTTGAATTGCATCTGTAATGGGGCAAGCGGGGTGGCACGGTGGCGGGGCGGGTAGATTCAGAACTGCAGCGGTGGGGCTGCGGCTGAAGCGTATGAGGGGGTGGTGTGTTACGTAATGTCTGCGGCAGCGTTCTCGCTTGCTGGATGCGGCTGTCTTTCATGCAAGCCACCCTCGCACCTATTGTCCGCGCTCATACGCCTGTTTGTGTTTTAAGCTTACCTCTTTATTGGGCTCTTGTCATTGTACTGAGGTTTTCATTACTCACTGTTTCATGGAATTATGAATCGTTTAAACAAATAACTTCTCAACGATCGTGTTGAAATTTTAAATTAAATTATTTACATAGCTTACGTAAATTTTCAAATGATTTTTTGGGATGAAGGATTAGGTACTGTCTGCTTTATGATTATTTGAAAAGTATTGAACTAATGAATAACTTGAAAAGTCTGGTTTTTTGGGTTAGTACGTAAGTATTTCTATGCATATACAATATATTTTATTTTGATTTTAGAAATACTTTGTATTTTTTATTTTATAACGTCATTTACAGGTCATTACTACGACATAATATATCTTTTTTGATAAAAGAATAATATACAAATCTAATTTTTTGTTATATACTCGGACATATTATTATCATCGAATAAATAAAACGAATGTGAAAAACCAATAAATTAATAAATGTATTATATGGAATCTATACTAATATAATAAAGCTGAAGAATTTGTTTTTTTAAACGCGCTAAGCTCTGGAACTATCAGGTTTGAAAATTTTTGTTTTACATTTCATAGTCTGTTTATTGGAGTTTTTGGTGGTATCTTAAACTGTCATGTAGTGGTTTTTATTTTTTATTCATAAATTTGTGTTATTTAACCCTGTATTGTGTAATACAGGTGGCATTTTGCATAATAAAGGTTGGTAATTGTGCACAAGTTATAAGTGGTTTGGAAATAATAACATGGATCATGAATTCTGAGATGCCACAAAAACTTACTAAAAAGTTCTAACAAGGGAGCCACCATTTTGTTAGGATCCTGAAATCGTCATAAGACTGGAAACTGTATTCATTCGATAATGGCAGTAATGGTCTTCAATAAAGTGGACTGGCTGCCAAGTTAGAAATAAAATGAAGAAGAAGTCAATTTATTGAGGAATTTTATAGTCTATATAACTTTACGCTACGACCCTAAGATGCGGAGCAGTAACTATAAACGTCAAGCTATCAGGAAAGCTGTAGGCAAGTACGGGAAGTGGAACAATGACGAAAGTGGCTACAAGAACGAGTTGGTGAACCTCACCGTAGACAGTTCGTCGAATAATTTTAACACGGCTGAAACCGTGGGGCACAGCTAGATCTAATACCAAACTGTCCGCAAATTGCTCGGTCGTTGTATTATAATACCGACATGGCTGCAAAGAGGTAGGTACAATAGTTCATTAACAAATAACTACCAATACTTTGATATTGCTAGTAAACAAGATCACATAAACTCATAAACAAATCTAATGACGTTGGTACTATTTTTCCTTGAAACTTCATTCAGCGATGTACACTCATTTGTATGTACAAACTTTGGATACAATAGACGTTTTGAATATAATTTTCACAGGTTTTTCGGGTCGTAAATCGTGCAGCAGTGTCAGTACAAGGTCGGGCTTGGCTAAGAGTAGTTGCCTGCGCCCACTAACTAGTAGTTGTAAACTGTGTAGATGCCCTTTAAAATGTTTTAAGATGCCAATGATAGATTTGATCAGTTGACTGTTAGTAGCTATTATTTATTTCCTCTTTTCACGTACAAATAATTTTGCATATTTTGATTCATTCGGCTCTGAATAAAAACGATTTTTCGCAAATCTTTAAGAAACAAAAGCAGAAGAACCTTCACGAAAATATCTGGACTATTTTTTTTGTAAGGTGTTTCTGATCAAACATTTTTGGATATCTTTAAAAGAAGAAACAATATATTTTATACGGTGCCTACAATGCCTATCCGTATGTCTCCTTATACAATTATAAACATTATATTTAATTTTGATTGACATTTCGGATTCAATGTACTTAGTTCAGTAATATAAAACAATTGTCATCCTTTTTTGAAAAGTGATAGTATGAAAAAAAACAACAATATTTTGGAGTTATACTTCTTTAGGCGCGTTATGAAAAAATGATGAGAACGAAATTCTAAGATACGCTTGCACGTTGTAAGAAAAAGTCTACACCATAATGTTGCTTGTTAAACCTTTTGTTTTATTGTAGTGAAGATAGTCACACTAAATGTTATTTATACACATAATTTCTAACTCGCTAGCATAAGTACACGAATACACTTTTTATATACAAGCTCGTGAATGTGACTGATCAGGATCTGTTGATGTGCAGTACAATTGAAAAACTTAAGATTACCGTAATATTTTTATCTATCATCAGGCATTAACGTTATTACCGGCCTACTAAATAGACTATTTAATAGTACAATGATTCGAAAATACGACAAGGCAATATTAATACGCATGTTATATTATTTACTGTTAACCCACAACGGATCCCAGTGACACTTGCTCCAAGGTTATTCGTTAATTTATTATTTAAAACATAACCTCTATGCACGTGTGCTGCTTGTATAACGAAAACTCAAACTTAGTACTCTACGACTAATAATAACGTGAAGAAAAGTTAACACAAAGTACTCTTACTTTCTATGTTAATTTCGTGTCTAACAGCAATTAGGGATTGTGTGTTGTTATCCGCTCTAGAAAAGTAATAAGTGTTATGTACAGTGGTGGGGAAATTTTGTGTTATATTAAAAGATAATTCTTACAAAAGTTTTCAGTATCGCGTTAAAGTTGATGAATGGCACATAGATCAATACGTAAGTGTAATATTTTTATGTATATACAAGTGAGTGTTTCCATATATATTTTTTTATACGAAATCATTAACCCACATAAAACTGCTACTTTTTGTTGCTTAAATGATATACATTAATTTTATTTTTCGTGATATAATAAAATATTTTTGGTATATTTAATATTAATCGTTGTTTCATCTCATTTTATACAATATAAATATTTTATTTTAAAAGATGCCTATAATGTAGCCAAGGCAATCATCCAAAATAAATTTTATACTTGCCCCAAAACAAATATTCACACGGTGTAAGTCTCCTCAACGAACAACGTAGTGAAATTCCCTGTGAATTCAACTCTAAAGCTTTTAGGCAAATCTGTCGGCCCCAGCCTTTAGCTAGTTACATAGATAAGATAGGCGGTTGAGTGAGAAGGTATATTTATATACTTTCTCTAGTTCATGTTATACTCGTACAAGTTGGGGTACTAATTGTGCCTATCATAATTTATATTGCAAGTTTATCAGCTTGAAGAATAAATGCTATGGTAAATTACTAATTAGCTATTTGTTTTTAATTAATAAACTAACAAGGTAACTCCAATTCCAACTAAATATTTATTTATTCAGTTAGATGTCCATACCCGCTTAACATGTACCATAACGAGCTTAATCGCGAATGCCATGTAGGTACCTATTAATAAATTATTAAATTTCTGTTGATGCACAACTAAAAGCATCGCTTTTCAATGTTACTAAAATATAAATGGTCAGCAATAAAAGAAATAAAGATTTTGTGTAAATATATATGTTCTTCTTTTTCTTCTTTATTTGGCGCTGCAAAAAGCACTTGCAAGTGTCAATGTTTTATTTTAATGTATAATTTTAAATTAGTAGTATTTTCCAAAACATTCAAAGGCGGTGGCTTCCTTGTTAGAACTATCTAGGGAGTTTTTGACATCTCAAAATGCATGATTTCAGTTTATATTTATAACCCACTTTACGAATGCATAATAACCAAACTATATCACGCATAATGCCACCAATATTACATAATACAGGGTCAAAGAAAGTTTATAATAAGTTTAAATTGAAAGCTGAATATCATCAAATCTGTATGATTTGCGAGTATTGTTTCTAATACATTTTACAGAACAGAAAGTGTTATAAAAAATAAAGAATAAAAGATTTCCATTTGGTTGAATGGTTTATAAGACAATAAAATTAGAAGCTATTAAAAAAAAGAATGTATTGAAAATTATAACATCGCTTTTACATTGTCTGTATGGGCTGTTTTTTTATTACTTTCTTTTATTTCTTCAACAACTTACAACATACAACAACATATAGTTAACAACCTAAAGCATGTTCACGGATATAAATGAAATCATTTTCGCATCCTAAAGTTGCTAAAAGGACCTACGAAGTAATAACCTTACAGCCTTATAAAATGGAAACTGGCAATTTCCTGACTATTGCTCCCAGACGCGTCCGCAGCCCCGTAATTTATGCTGTGATTTAGAGATGCCAAGTAGAATTGACCCAGATTTTTATCAGAATACCCTTTACTACTTACTGTCTGCTCTGCTAAGCATCTGTAGCTTTTTATTTCACATATTTTTGTCATAGTGCCACTATGTTTGATGGGTAAGCACAATACAATCCAAAAATAACTGCGAACACCTTGAGATCATCAATCCATCACCGGTCTTCGCTGTCATACGCCTGGCTGGCTGATCCTGAAATGTGACAAACTTTAAGAGAGTGACCACGTCGGCTTATACCATGCGTATGGTAATTGCCTTACCACCCTGAAAACTATATAATTAGTCCTTATCAATCGAAATTATTTATGGCACAACTTACATATTTCCACCCAATACAGGTCGGGATAAAAACTTGTGATGACTTGATATTTTTGACCGAAATGCTACACCATGCCGCGCCGTCACGCGTCCACGGCTTCGTAATTATGTGCTGAGATTTAAGGATGCCGAGCGGAATTGACCCAGATCTAAATAATCCTTTCCACGTCTGTTGTACCCTATCAGACTTTTGTTTTTGTTTTCACGTTCATTTGTTGCCGTATTGTACTTTACGTGTCAAAAGTTTTAATTAAACTGGATTTCGGCTTTAAAACTTTATTATTTCAATGTTATAAAATTTTTACATTGAGGGCTTCATGATATTATATATCTTTTTTCAGGAATTTCTGACTATTGAATTCTTGTTATTTTCGTAATATCTTTTTCAAATAGATGTTTCTTATGATTAATTTGTAAAGTTTATTTTGTGTAATAAACTCTAACACCGTTTGACCGATTACCATGAAAGTTAGCAGATCTAAGTGTTTTTTCATGGAGAAGGTTTATCCCTGAACGTGACAGGTGGCGCTGTGGTCAAGTTATTGACTTCTGGAAAGGGCAGAACAATCACTCCGTGGTCAGCTAGTACTTTACAAACAACAAATGTAGACCAAACATTTATTTCTCAACAAATCCCTTTCATATTTTGTTCTTTGAATAAAATATCTTCTCATTCAAGCAATTGTAACTTTTAATTTAAAAATTTAAGAAATTTATTATGGGTTCAACAAAAGCCAAAAAGTAGGTATGTTTCTCTCAATAAACTACTAAAGTGCCTAAACTAGCCAAAACCAATATCAATAATTGAACTATGTAACAAAAATATTTATTTATTTATTTTATATAAACAATTTAACTTGAACAAAGGTAATAATTACGTTAAAGATTTACTCATCTAAGTAAATTTAATCAAAAAAATAATTTTGAAGTTAAATTTATTTTTGAGATAGTATACGATATCATAAGAACGTAGAAAGAGATACAAACGAACCACGAAGTTAGCCGAATGACTTGTGCCAAATCACGAGCACTCACTTTTGGCCGTAATAGGCCAAAACCAAATCATTGATCGATCTATATTTCTAGTTGTACCCCACAAAAACATTGAAACAAATTGAATTTATTTTTGCGTATTTTATTCGACATGCCCGTGTGTACAGTGTATTTTCAAAAGTCGTTTCATCGGTTCATTGAATTATTTTAAAATACAAATTTTGTTTATCTGTTTTGCCGGTATTTTCGTAACGACAGACCCGCCCGGGTGGTCCGGGTGAACCTCGTAGCTTTCAAGTTTAATTAAACAACGCAAAATTATAAACGTGACGAGATACAAAATTAACTTCAAAGCTTTTAATTTCATGAATTATGGGAATCCTTTTTGTAAACATTGAGACTTTTTTGTTTTAGTCAAATGAAAATTAAAAATTCGAACCCAGTACTAACTTAATCATTATAAATATGGAAGAGTTCTCTGTATATATATTAGTTCTGTTTACACATGTAATTTTTTTCAAAATTTCGTGATTAACATCTATTATAAAAGACACTGATCACGGTTACGACATTTAATCCCCAAGTCCGGGTGAAGCTGTAAAAGCCGTTCGAGGCTCCAGAGCCCTTATAGCTAACAGAAAAATCAGTTCGAAAAAAAAAAGTTACGACATTTAAAAACATTTGTCTGTCTCTTTGTTCGTATGTCTGGATTTAATTCAAAAAACGGATTGACTGATTTTTATAAATTTTCCACATGTGAAGTTATCTATAAGAATTGTCAATAATACTTTTAAAAATTATAAAATAAGAATCAAAATAAAGGTACGTGACCAAAATAATTACTGCATAATAAACGCATACGGAGCCGCGCGCACATCTAGTTGTATAATAAACATTTTACTAATATATTCTATATGCTCACTTCTATCAAGTCGTAATTTATATAACCGTTATGATTTTGCACAAAAATGTATAAATATGTGCTTATTTTTAGAGGGGTATATCTTTTTATCAAGGCCGTAATTTATCACATATTTTGTGCTCCACCCAGAGGAGGTAAAATAAATTTGTGTGCGGAAAATTAGTGCAGAGAACGGTTGCGACCTATGCCAGGGGGGAGCAATACGAATGTTGTTATCAGGGTTGTTGTACGATTGAGATACGTGACGTGCCTCTCGACTTGCCGCATTTTATACCTATCTATAACATGAAAATAGTATGAATCATTTGTGCAGTTTTATCGGTCGTTTGATTAATGTAATTGATTACGGGTTTAGTACCCGCACATAGTTTAGTAGCGGAGATTTTGCTCAAAGAAATTGGGTTTCGGTTTTGGCAAATGTGTCCCCTTGAAAGCACAAATCTGTAACTGTTTTATATAATTTGTTTATCTACTGGTAGTAAATTCATTGTTCTTTGTTTCATTTGGGACAAACAACATATTAAAGAACGGTGATAAAATATGGTTTTATATCTTTACTTAATTAAGGGATTTTGGTCTAAATCAACATGTCAGTCACATGGTAACGTAATGTTAATATTTACAACACCGACTTAGCAATGAATCACGAAACTTTCATAAAATCTTGGCTTCCTCACTTGAGAAGTTCAATCAAGATACGAAATATGCCACGATCCACGATTACGTTGAGGTTAAACTTATTAAACTGGTTTAACGTTGAATTTTGCGTCGGCCACATTATATCAACAAGTGTTGCACCATCTTCAATCAATGCACACGTGCCGTTATTTTTTTTTTCTAATTTTTTTTTTTTTTGTGATTTTATAATATAAATCTATTATAATATGAAAGCACCTCGTGGCGCAATGGTAGTAAGCCCTACTATTGAGTCGCTATTTTGATCACCGCACATAACATTCTTTTGTATAATGAAGGAAAACTATCCGAGGCAAGTAGGCTTTATAAGTTAACGTGTAATAATCAATTAACTTATAAATTAAGCTCTAAAGTGCAAATTTTTGTTAGAGTCAAGTATCCTCATTCCCTGCAAGCTAAATGGTTGTTTTGAATATTTGAAAAAAAATCATGGTAGTAGTACTATAATATCTATACTACTATATAGTACTATCTATCTATATCTATACTATAACATAATAAAGCCTAGTTTTTTGTTTTAGCACTCTAATCTTTGGAACTACCAGTCGGAGCTGAAACATTCTTTTTGTATATGATAGCCAGGTTCACGTGTAATAGTATAGGCTATTTAGCATTAGGCCACACGGTGTAACATGAATTACTTCATACAAAAGTAAACTATAGATGCTTGATCGTTTCCCAGCCGGCGCCCGGCCCGTCCCCGATCGGTAGCCTAACCATGTAACTGTAAACCACCTAGCAACCGGTAATAATTCTGAAATAGTTACTGTCATTGTCAAATTCGTACCACGTGTCGAGTTACCGACTGTGCTGCCCCAAGCGAGTAACTGAAATACTAAGAATCTGAGCAATCTCTACGAAAGCTTTAAATTTCGTACTACGTAAGCCCAGCGACCGTGACCGGACTGCGACTGTTATGGAATTTGAACTGTCAAACAGAAACCAGACAAATTGCAGTTACTAAGGTAGTCATATTCAGTTACTTCGTGGAAATGATTATAAATATTATTTTAAAACCATTATTTAATAAATATCTGCTGCTCGAAGATACAAAGTTTTGTTATATTGAATTGTTCCATCCTAAAAAGTGCAAAATAAATACAATTGAGTCTTCAAAATATTCCATATTTTTAACAATCGTGACCATACACATTATTACATAATATTTACCTTATTTTTTCACAAAACACAACAACAAATTTATTTTATAAATCACCATAACTACATAAGTCACCAACCACAGAACAATATACTCTCTGTCACCAACGTAATTTAACTTTCGGTTTCTGCCGGCGGTAACCATGGCGCTAGTTTCTATGAAGATTTCGTTGTGAGCGACAAATTAGAAACTGAGCATAAACCGGACTGCGACCGCGTACAAAATACCAAATCTGTGATTCGGTCACGCGACGATTTTGTAACGGTTTAGGGACTGGTTACTAGTCACTCTTTTTACATGGTCGGTCAGCCGGTGTAGCATGAATTACTTCATACAAAAGTACACTATAGATAGATGTTTAACCGTGATCCGGCCGGCGCGGCGCCCGGCCCGACCTCGGCCCAGGCTTAGTATAGTATGAATCACTTCGCGCCCGGCGAAACTGGCCCGATGTAACAAAAGCATCCCTAGTTCTGTACATTGTGACGGACAACTATGGCACCCTACACTGCGCGTGGCCCGACACGCACTTGGCAAATTCTTTTAAGAATACTTCTGATGAGTTTATTTTTGTTTTTGACGTCTAGATTTAGGTTGGGTGTAAAGGCACTCATGTGTCTACTGACCTCGGATAGATCTGCAGTGCTGCTTTATGTTAATTATAGATGACCGTGAGCTGCAGTAACTAGGGTTGCCAACATTGGAACAAAGATTTTTCGGGAAATAAACTATTCAAATTAAGGATACCCTTAAAAAGCAGGACGGAAGACAATAAAATAAAAACAATATGAAGAAAATGAGAAAGTTATGGAATTTGCAGAATCGATGAAAGTGCAGTTAGTGTAAAGTTTTTAAGTAACGAGTAAACAACAAAAACTTTTGTATATAAATTAGGTCCTTACATATAAATTTTTGCGTTTTGTTGAACTGGCCACCATGATCTCAAATATCTGGTGTTTGGTTAGGAAATTCAAATTTAGGCTTGTCTATTTGTGTTTCGAATTCAGTGATTCATTGGTTTTCGCACCATTTGATTTATTTTTGACATCAGTTCTTTTTTCACACATTAGATAACATAAAATATCGTGTTTTATTACCATATAATACGCTAATTTCATATGTTACCTATTATATTTTTACTCCAATACAATACAATTTTTGCGTGGTGCTTCTTAATCGAGACGTCTCATCATAAGGCTTAAGAAATATGACGTCCCTGTTTTCGTGGGGCGGTCGACAACCCTAACAGTACTCTTAACATCAAGTAGATTGCGATTTTATAGCGGGATATTGGTTGTGGACACGGGATTCACAAGTGAAGTCAATCTGAGGCACCAACTTTCATGGAATATGAGTATTGAGTTGCGTCAAAATTTTCTGAAAGTTTTAGTAAGGTTTAGTAAAGTAGTAAGGTAGCCATCACTTTACTATCACCTGATTTAACTACGCCGAACAAACTGGCAGTTTCTTAGGACGTTAAATAACCAAAAAAAGTGTCCTGTATTCTATTGAGCAATTCTTGTTTCTTGGAAACTACTCGTGAAGTTTTTGATGAAATTTCTTATTTACATAATGTTCTATGTTCTAAGTTACCTATACGAAGTTTTTTTGCACTAAGCCAAACTGAGTCACACAGTAATTAACTATAATTATATAAATGAAGGTATATTTGAATATATCTAACATGTTCATATAGCAATCATTAAAAGATATGATTGCAGAAACTAGGGTAAAACAACTTTGTCTATGTTAAATACACGTAACATTATAAATATTTGTCATTATCTTCATTACATTATTAAGGTATCAGTTGAGGTAAAATTTATATCACGTGATACCTTTATCTAGGCGAGGGGCCGTGACCGTGTCTAGACTTTGAATTAGGGCCGCATGGAAACGACTTACTATTTCTAAGAGAATTGGACCAGTCCTTTTTATAGAACAATCGTTGTGAATCAACCAGATTGGCCCTTTAATTCAGTCTTGTCCATTTGTTGCGTCACTTTGGTAAATTAATTTAGTACACAACTGTTGTTTTCTCATTTAATATGTTAACGAATTGTTCAATGTTTTGTGATACTATGTTGATTATAATTGATAAGAGGTTTAATTTTATTCTAACTACGTGTTCTCTGATTGGCTGAATGCAACTGTGTGGGAATGGTATTGCGTTTATATCAGCTAATGATAAAAAAGTTTTTTTTTTATATACAATTAAGGTGGTAAACAAGCGTACGGCCTGTCTGATTGTAAGCGGTTACCGTAGCCTATGGACGCTTGTAATACACCAGAGGTATCACTAGCGCATTGTCGACCTTGAAACCCCCTTCCTCAAGAAGCAATGGAACCATCGCAGGAACACAACACAAGGTTGTTTCGCTGCGATCTTCGGGCTGCCCCAAGTAGAGAGAAATTTCCAAAAAAAATCTCTGTGTTCTACTTCTCTTAAATTAAATTAAGTTATTTACACAAACTGTTCTTTAAAACACTGTAAACTAAAGGGTAATCCCAAATGACAGGAATATGAAGTTGTAAGTGTACGTTGTGGCTAAGGGTAAGTAGTATAAAACGTAAAATAGACGACGGGTTACTTCTACAGCCGCCTTGAATTCATTTAGGACATAACTTTCGCAAATAGTTTTAGTTAAGTTGTAGGTAGAATGCACTATTCTCCCTTAACAGTGGCATTTAGAAAATCATTATAATAAACTATACATACTTAAATAGAAAAGTTTTTTTTTCGTTATAGGTTTGGCTTAGTTGCCACAATGTCACCTGATGTTAAGTGACAATGAGGCCCAAGATGATAACACGCTAAACCTAGTGGAAGACTGGCTCTCAAGTGCAGCTGCCGGAATACACCTATTGGTGCTTGGCGACAGATTTTCAACTTGAGGATGATAGCTAGCTAGGCGAGAATTTACCACCGTGCTATGGTTTCCTCACGATGTTTTCCTTCACCGAACGCTCAGCGATTCGAACCCACCTCATTCGACGCGAAGTCGTACACGATACCACTGAGCCATCATTGCTTCAAAACTAAATATAAATAGAAAAGTAAATTGATCGTTTTTTGTACGAGTAAAGGTGCCGGAGTAAGAATTTATTAATGACGCAATGCGGATAAAGTAAAAAGCTCAATTTGTATACAGTTGTAATATTGTATTTTAACTTTATTTTGGTCTAAGTAATACGAGTATTAAAATAAATTTCCTTATTTAGACACATAATATCTCTATGATTTAGACCGAGCTTCATTTTGTGTCGACGAGGCGGCGTCGGTAAATAAACAAATGATATATGAATCTTAATCTTATCATAAAGATAATATGGGAGATTGGGAGATATTACTCCATGAGAAAGTGTGTATACATTATATATATATATATATCTGAACGGTATTATACCTATCTGTACAATATAATTGTATCTTTCATTAAAAATATGTATTTTATAAAGATATATATAACAGGAAGTATTTTCACTAAAATTAGTTAAATACATATTAAATTACATAATCTATATACATATATAAAAGCGAAATACCACTCATAACGAGATCACCGAAATAATAGGTCCTATTGCCTTCAAATTTAGCATAGTTACTGCTTTCGCGATGTAAGTAGACGTTCACTGAGAACGAATTTTGGGAAATTCAACTACAAAGGGTGTAAAATAGGGGTTGAAAGTTTGTATGAGGTGCAAATGTGCAATAATATATGCAAAATAATGAAATACGTGTATCATCAGCATTATTTCTATTTACATTCAGTTTTATAAATTTCATCTATTATTGATTGGTCGTAATTTACGATTTCCAGTATCCAGGACATAAAAAAAATCCTCATTTCTTCGCGTTTGAGTTAATTATGTTGGCGATCAGAGACTTGGAAATCTTTAGGAATATGTAGTACCTTTTAAAAGTCAAAGCTTCCTTTTATCTACAAATCTAAGTTTTATTTAAAAATTAATAAGTAGTGTGGGTAGGGTTTTCTCGCATCCTACACTTGTAGGTGAAAGGGCAACTGTGAATGTCAGTAGAAAGTTCACTCTGGTTTTAAATGCTGAGAACAAAATTGATTTTAAATGTTCTTTATAAAAAACAATTATGAAAATAAAAACATTTTAACCAATAATATTAAATCTTTCTACATGTAATGCAACGTCCTAATTGAGTCATCATCGACCATTCCAAATTACTATAGATAGAATTGTGAAATTCGGGGAGGTGGTTGATTTATATTGTAGGCATCGTTGAAGAAAAGATTTCTCCATATTCAACCCCTAAGGGTCTGAAAGGGGTTGGGAAAGTTTTTGCGGAAAATATTATAAGATTTATCGATTCAGATTTATAAATAACTAGCTAGCTTGGCAGACGGTGTTCTGTCCTTTCCAATAGTCAATAACTCGACTACAGCGCCACCTATCCTGTTTTTTCCGTGATATTTTTTCAATTATAATAAACAACACAAAAAATAATTACGCTTATCCATCATTTGAATCGTGAATTATGGTCTTGAGTTCACAAAAATCCGATAGAAAAAAGGACGTTAGGTTTTTCCTAAATTTGAAAATTTTCCGGAAATTTTTCAAAATTGTTTTGCCTCTAAAACCTAACACTGATAATTACGAACATTTTAAAATAAAAAATAGGCAACAGTTCAGCCTCTCTTCAAATGCAAGCTTACCAACGAACAGTATTTTATTTTTGTTTATATATATTAAACAACATATAAACTATACGAATCTTGTAGTCTATGCAAGTGAAGCCGCAGGCGGAAAGCTAGTTATTAATATTTCATTTTATTCCACGCTATGATTTTAGTACTAAACTTTTCTTAAATTTATGTTTTGGAAGTTTTTTCAAATCATTTGAAATGTAAGTCAAATAATTATAAAGGTAAAATATTTGTAGGCACTGGAAACAAATGTTACAAAAATAGTGATAAATTTGAAATATAATTGCTGGCTGAAATATAATTTCTGCCAGACTGCAGAAAATAATTATGTAGGTAGTCTCAGTTTTCCTATATTGCATTTAAAAGCGCTTTACAATGCTAAATCTTTATTTATGAAATCAAAGTCCTTAGTATCTGATTACCAATCTGTCACATTAGCGTTTATGACTAAACTCAATTTAATGTTAATTGCCGGTGATTCATCAATCCGGCCGCAGCCATTGCATAAAGCTGCGACTAAGCGTCCGGTCTGTTAAACAGTGCGACCGCACACTAGCCTGCTTTTTCACGTATGTTTTAATTATATATAGCTTGGCGCTTTAATTATTATCACGGATCATGTTAATTATTGGTATCGCTTATGGAGTCCTATTATCGCACAATCTGAATTTTTAACATTCTTGAATTCTATTTTTAAAAGTTTTTAAATTTAGTGCCAAATTGTATCGCCGTTTCATTGTCCTAAATTACTTATTATTTTTGTTCAATCATAGACTATTTGTAACTTGGAGAAAGTGCCTTTTATGTCTTTTATCTATAGTATGTTTGTTGGAAACAAAAGAAAAAAAATCTATTGAGCTCTATAATATTAATATCGATTGTGAAGATCCAGAATACGAATAATAAAATAATTTTCCAATATATAGGTATGTGAAAATTTGTATTAACTGTTATGGGTACTTCGTTCAATAATGTATACTAACACTTAAAATTGCATTATAATCAATCAGTATAGATTTTTACAATAAACGACAATATTACCATAATTCGTATCGACACAATATTCTAAAATTGAAATATATATTATCCTACTTGTTCACAGTTTCACAGCGTAAATCAATTAAGGGGCGGGTTAATTAATGCGTTTACCGACCTACATTAGATTCCCGTTCATGGTCGCGACCGCAGAGTTGCAGCGTTCCGTAACGGCGGTCGGGATATTGGAAAATGACAGTCGATTACGCGATAGCCACTTTGCGAAAGCCTATCCATAAACCGAAATTGAAATCCGATAGCGGTCTTTAATTTCTGTTTTATTAAGCATTTTAAAATTATAGAGTTAGTATGGTTTTTTTTATGTAATGAGCATAATTGTCAGTTGTGTGTCTTGGTGTTGAATGAATATCTATATATGTATGTATATCGGCCGTTTAGTTACCATAATATAAGCTATGCTTAGAATGGTTTATAATTCTTCTATAAGTTTTTATGTGACTGAAGTCCTCCTAAACGACAAGACCGATTTTGATGAATTCAAAGATTGATGAACTCAAAATTGCGTGGTTCTCTGTATGGTTTAGATTCACAATTGATCCCGGTAGATGGCGCTGTGTGTATTCCACGCGAGCGAAGCCGTTAAAAGTATGAGTTCGGAGTGATAAGAAAGATTATATTATGTACGGAAATACTAATGTGATTAAATGCTCGTAGTATTAAAATATGGTTTATTGATTAAGTAAGTAGTTGTTGTCCGTTACATTCTACAACATATTTGACTTCTATGTTACATTTCATTATAATCCGTATAGCCGCTTGGGCTTGATTGGTGGATAAACATTCAAATAAGCGTAATATCCCTTTTATAATATACTAGCTGGCTCCGCAGACGTTGTTCTGCCCTTTCTAGAAGGCAATTACTCTACCACAACGCCACTTGTCGCGTTCGGCAAAAAATCGTCTTTTAAAAAAAACACTTTGGACCTACCGGTTTTCATGTGTATCTGTGTATCTTCTGAGGCATCGTAACTCCAAAACAGATGAATCAACATTGTTTTTTTTAGACCTCTGTTCAGCCCTTTGCAGATCATAAGCTCTTTTCTCGTTAATGAAGGGATGTGAACAACTTCCTCAGGTCTGATCAATTCGAGATTTGGTATCCTGTTACTTCAATGAGATTTCAAGAATTAGGTAACGTTGGGCTGATGCTTCAGCATCATGTGCTACCCAAAAGATAACCAATTCCTGGCCATAATATAGATATAAACTAAAAGCTTAACACCCAGTAACCGATACATTACTGATATGTAGTAATAACATAAATAAACGTGTTAAATCATAATGATAAACTGTGAGTATTAACCAATTAACTAGGTAGTGGAGAAATAAAAATACGCTTCATGTTAGGTAGTTTTAAACATACTTTTCAGATGACTAAATAGTTTATATTTTTCCTGTTTGGTACCGGGCTAAGACTAACACATAGTTATTAGTTACATTACTTACATGATTTAAAACCATTTATTTAGATCACATCACGTTGCTTTTGTAACTTATTTCAAGCTTACAATATAACTTGAAAAATAACCTCCAATGCTAGATTTTCATATATCATTCCTGTTTGTACGACAAAATGACAGTCATATTACGATAGTGCGAACGGATGATAATGAATTATATGTAGTAGTAGCTGTGTCCTATGGTTTCACCCGTGTTAAATTTATTCGACAAACTCTCAAACAACGCGCCCTTGTAGCCCTGCCGTATCTATCGTTGCTCCACTTCCCGTACTTGCATACAGCTTGCCAGATTACTTAACGTTCATAGTTACTCCTCCGCTCCTTAGGTCGTAGTTATATAGACTATACTATTATTCATGAATCTGGATATCATATAAAAAATATTTTTTGCGAATCCGACTGGAGTTTAAATATCTTAAACGTACGTTTTCAAAAATCTCTTACCCTCCTCCCAGAGGACAGCGACAGGTATATATGTATAGTTAGTTTAGTTCGAATGCTAGGGCATTAGACAGATCGCGATTTGTTTGCAATCACTGCAACAGTCCGAGCCGAGGTTCGGCCACTTTGGCACCCTCGGAATTCGGAACTAGTTGCATTGCATTCGTGGCTGAGTGCCTTAAGCGTTCGCCCCAAGCCCGGTGAAGCTGTAAAAACCGTTTGAGGCTTCAGGGCCCTTATGGCTAACGGTATAGTCAGTTCGAAAAAAATAATTCAATAATAGGGTCATAGAACTGTGACATGAATTAATAATATGACAATATACTGTATATAAAAATCATAATACAATTCATAAGCATAGATCGGAATTGGTAGAATATATTTACCTAAACATCGAGGAAAGAAGTAAATTAGAGTGAACACTATCTCTTTCTAAAATTCCGGAATGATAATGATGATTTTTGCATTCTGGAATTTTATAAATTACAAATTATTTATATTATATATATATATATATATATATATATTTGTAATAAATAATTATTATTACTACAATGTTAAATGAAAGTTCTGGATGAGTGGGCGCAATGCCTGCTCTTCGTCTAAATGCCAACTTCACAGCCCTATTCGTGGAACGATGTTCTCAAGTAAGACTTCGACGAACAACAATAAAACTATTCACATCCAAAAATTTCTTAAGGAACATACTTAAGAGTCGAGTGGAGTTGATGAGAATAATAGGAAGGCGGGTTCGTGTTTCGCAGTTTGTGAACGCCAGCAATAGACGGGAATTTTATTATGTGTTAGTATAATATTATTTTAGTATCCTACGATTTCTTATAGGTTGTTGATTAAATTAATTATTTGCAGACATGAACTTAATAAGTTGAAATATTATTAATGTTTGTGGTTATATTATATCAGCTGTGCCAGCGAATCCCCCGCGTATAATTTAAAGGAAATTGCTTATTTATGATGTATAATATTTCAGTATAGACAATATTTTTATCGGGCGGTCAGGGTTGTGCGTCACAACTCACACGGTAGACCAGGGTAGATAATTTTTGAAACCAAAAAAAATTACAGTAGGATGAAACCCATTAGAAAAGGAGGGGAATATGATCAAAATGAAAGGAAAAATAAATTACGGTCGATCCGAGTTCGGGAAGTGGGAGGGGGTGAGTTTTTAAGGGTGAAAAATGGTTTATCTTGATTTCCGGCAAAACTACAAGTCCTATGGAAAAAAGTTAAATGTCAAAGTTGTAGGCAATAAAAAGATCTACAACTTTTGTATTTGCAGATTTTTCACATAACCTCAAAATTTAGGTGAAAAATTCAAAAAACCAAGTTTTTGGTTTTTTATTTATATCTTTTTCAAAAAAATTTTTTTTTCTACGAAATTTGGTGAAAACTTACCTTATTATGTCCCAAATACACTGTAATTTATTTGATTAAAAATATTTATTTTTTCGCTTCATTTTAATTTAATATCAAAAAAGCACCCATTTAACTTTTTTCCATAGGACTTGTAGTTTTGCCGGAAATCAAGATAAACCATTTTTCACCCTTAAAAACTCACCCCCTCCCACTTCCCGAACTCGGATCGACCGTAATTTATTTTTCCTCTCATTTTGATCATATTCCCCTGCTTTTCTAATGGGTTTCATCCTACTGTAATTTTTTTTCATTTTTTACCATTTTTGTAGGCTTTGACCCTGGTCTACGGCTCATTCGCACCACTACATCTTTAGTCATAGATAGGCCCGAGACGAGTGTTGACTTGTTTAATTTTACATTATCTCCCAAACTATTCGTCCAAATAACATGCTATAAAGGCCAAAGTTTATCTACATAAAATTGTCTTGATGATGTAGTAGCTTTCGTTCGTCAGGATTAATATGTCATGCCTAATAATAACGCTCATAAATAACTTTTCAATTTTCAATTAAAAAAAAACACAAAATACCTTATTGTGGCTTATGTATAAGAGATAGACATATAGTATCGCGGACTTTTTAGCCTATACTATTCCACGTGAATCTGGCAAACATATACAAAAATGTTTTTTAGAATCCGACTGGCTATTCCAGAGATTAGCGTGTTTAAACAAAGAAACAAAAAACTCTTCCGCTTTATTATTATATTATTATATAGATGAGATTGTTAAACTTCAACGCCGTTTGACCGACGCCATGAAAATTGGCAAATTTAAGTTTTTTTTTAATGGGGAAGGTTTTTATGCTATCCCTGGAATGTGATGGTTGAATGAATCGATTTATTGACTATTGGAACGAATAGAACAACTGCGCGCACAAGCCCGGTGAAGCTATAAAAGCCGCAAGGCTCCAGGGCCCATAAAAAACAGTATAGTCAGATAGAAAAAAAAAACAACTGCGTGTGCCTAACTATTAAGATGTAAAAGCAGTCGTGTAACACAGAGTTTAACGACTCAAATCCTACAGTATCTCACATCATGAGGCAGATTTTTTAAGCGTAGCTTCGCTTCTAGGGGCGGTATTAATTGAGTATTGAATAACGATTAGCTTACTGCAACTATGTAATTGGACTTTATTTTGCTTTACGTGCCCCGTCCGATATTAAGCCCTTTGTTCAAATTAGGAAAATAGACACTTTTGTTGAGGCAGTAACGATATACTCGTATAAACTAATTTCTATACTATTATTAAATATATTTATTATAATTTATAAACTTTTAATATAATTTTTTCCAGGATAAACATTCACATGGACTATAGAGATAGGCATTATATACAGTAGTTCTACAAGTTGTCTCATCATACCAATGAAATATTTTTTTGACTGTTAAATTTATTTTTTTCCAGTCTACTTCTTTTTTATAAATTTTTATATATGTTCTTTTTACATTAACCATAATTAAATTTTAAATAGAATTAAGAGGTGCCAAAAGGTCAGTCGAAAAATAAATTGGGAATACACCGACCGACAAGTTATTGAATCTTAATTAATGTTATATCTTTTTTTTAATTGCAGGCGCAAAGCGATGATGATGACGTCGGGCCGGACGATGTCAACGTTGCCGTTGAAGGTGGCTTCATGGATGAATTCTTCAGTGAGGTATGTGTAAAATTTTATTATATCATTTTATTGAACGCGTAATTAATCGTGAAACCCTGAATATTGGGTGCGTTATTAATTTGTTCTGTATGAAAATTATTATTTTAAGATACATTTTTACTACAACGAAGAAGTTAATTTCGGAAGATCGGTTTTTTTTATATACCATAATGGTGGTAATCAAGCATACGCCTGATGATAAGCGGTTACCGCAGCCTAAGGACGCAATACCAGAAGCATCATATTATGCGCGTTGCCGTAAACAATCTAACAACTGTCATGTTAGTTAAACATATTTTTGTTAAATATTTTCATTATTAGGCTTCATACTTTTACTTGAATCTGATGATAGCATTCCTAATGAAAAATAATTTTAATCCGTTTTTTTAATCGCTTTAATTGTAAACTGACCTTCAATTGTAACGTCAATGGTGGAACATGAGCTTTAAAATGGTTTTTGAATAATTAATTTTCATGTAGATTTAAGGGAGATATGACATGCTCATATCTTTGAGAAATCTACACTGATATTAGAAAGTTCTAGAGATTGCTTTTTATTTGTTTGTTTGAACACGCTAATCTCTTGAACTACCAGTCAGGTTACTTTTTATAGTCTGTTAATTGAGGAATTTAAAATGCTATATAACTTCACGCTACGATCCATAGGAGCGGAGCAGTAACCATGAACGTCAAGCAAGTACGGGAAGTGACAACAACGATAGGTTACATGTTGCGTTGGCTGCGGTGCGGTGGAGAGTTCGTAATATATGGAGATGGCACATGAGAAGCCAAACATAAAACAAATTGTGAACGTAATATGGCTTATGTGAAAGGCGATGTTGCGTAAACTGTATCGAAAACGCAAAACCGGTATCAGATACATACGAGTATTTTGCATTACAATACGTTTTAATGACCAATAACATGATAGTGAAATTATCATATCAACGTAGTCAGAAAAATTTTAAGCGATCACCTTGCGGTAACTTTACTACCGTTGTTGAAATCATTTTCCATTCATCAGTATTTGATGAAAGTAATGTAACTCACGACATGTTAGTCTAGGAGTGGATAGAATATACCTAAACTATCAATTTAATGTTATTAATGTCATACTTTTGTTGACAAGTAGTATTATGGAACTTGTATATATTGAATAAAACTTTAGAGGTAGTGGGCTTGATTCTTAGTGTAAGGTCAACGAAATTCTTGTTGGTTTAATCTGGCGATAGCTTGGGAAATCGGTCTTCTCCATGTCTAAGAAAATTAACCATTAGCAGACTCTTCGTTTCAGGCGAACGCCTTTTTACAGTAGAGGAAGGTTCAAAAGCCCGAAAAAAGAGGCTACAAAAACTACTGCTTTTGTATTTTCTTTAATATTGTGATTCTACTGTACTTCTATACTATAAATTATTAATATTAATATAGAGAAGTAAAGTTTATGGAGTTTGTATGTAGGAGATCATCTCTGAAATAAGTGATCTGACTCTGAAAATTTTTACACTATTACCTGGACAGGTATATTGTATCCCTTAGTATTTATTATATAGCTTTGTTTTATTGTTATACATTTTTATATTTTAATCAAGAAGAACGCAGTCGCAGGCGGTTGCTAGTTTAATGATAACTTATGTAAAATGTCTTTGAGAATGAAGAATCTTGTGAAGTAAGACAAATATCGATCGTTTTGATAACGTCGGTATAGTGTGTGTCGTTTAAGTATAATTAGCACTTTACGGGCCGCTTCGCTCGCGTCATAGTTGAGTTTATGAAAGCATTCGTTGGTACGGTCTTTGGCTAATATATGTCGATAGGGGAGGGATGGGCACTTTTTCACATAATTAATTATTAAAAATCGGATTAGCTTTATAATCAACATTTATTGCTAAGGTAAATTGCACCATACATTTGGCTAAATGTTTTATAAAGAACAGTCTACAAATTATAATCAGTCTGAAAGTAATAACAAAATTTCAGAAACATGTCAATTGTGCCTAAAGCTCCCCACGGTAGGGAGGCTCAGGCATCCCCTGTGGGAGGTTTAGGCATGGCATAAAAATACTCAATTTTCATAACTAAACTAAACATTAATAAAATATATATATTCAGTCCTCAACATTCAAGTCCTAACTGATACCGGCCGAAGATTGTTCTTAGATTTTCAAAAAAATCCCTAACATTTGTTTTTTTGAAACTTTTTGCGCGTGATAAGCTTGTAGTACTGGTGTTCTGTTGACAATTGAGTTTGCCTATTGAGAAATCCTCTTATCCAGTCTTTAGATGCAACTTTTTTATGGATCCAATTATCTGGCACGTTAGTATTTTTTATTGCTAAAGCATAGTTAGTCATAGGCCAATTTTCGAGCTTGCAGCTTTGTCAATCCATAATGAAGTTTAGAAGAATCCGTCATGTACTTCGCTAATTTTTCTTCTGAGGTGAAAATTTGTGAAGATACAAATTTCAATGAAGAATCCTTAACATAGCTTTGTTTTAGATATTGTTGCAAGTTTGATCTAGGAATTTGATATTTGTCAGCAGTTGTGTTTATCATTCCACCTTTTGAAACTTCTTCTATAGCACGTAAAATTATGTCTTTCGGAATTTCTCGTCGTATATCTTTTTTTTTTAAACTTAAACGGCATCTTTCTCTAATAAAAATAATTTAAACATTTTAATAAAATTAGGTAAAATATAGATAAACTGTATTATTTTAAACATTAAATATAGGTGGGAGCATTGGGCATGCCCAAACCTCCTTCAAAACAAGTGACCATTGTTCCCTCTGTATATTAATACAACTAAAAGTTCCCCTAAAAATTTTAGCGTGACTTACAGACTAATTTATACATTAGCAAATATACATTGGAAAAAATACATTAAAAGAAACATACATTTTGCTTATTCTTCGTTTATTTACTTTGAAAGCATAGCAAAATATTTACACTGACCGACGTCTAACCTAAAAATGCGTCTGTGTTTGACAATTGAACGAAATCACAGATAATCAATAGATGAACAGTGTTGCCAGTGGATGAACTATACTACCAAAATAGCGAAATAAAAAAATATATATTTTAATTTGGAATAACAGGGGGTGCCCATGTCTCCCGACTGCCCAACCCTCCCCTACTTGTATTATACAAACTTTCACCACATTTAAAAATAAACTATGAAACACGTCTTTTTTACTTTCTAACTGAATTGATAAATACAATTTTTATCTATGTATATATATAATACAGTTTTCAAAAATGAAGGATTTTCATACAAACTTTCATCCCCTTTTTCACCACTTTAGGGGTTTAATTTCTAAATATTTTTTCTTAGTGCTCACCTACAGTGTAAAAAGAACCCGCTTGTAAATCTTCATGTTCCTTGCCCCAGCAGGTTGAGCTGTGCGTTGATATGTAACAGTTAGTTAGTTATTCTTTTATACATATAAATAGATTATTACTAGATACGATAGTAGGTGCGTGATTGCAATACATTACCGTGTATCATATTTTGGAAATGAAAGCATCGTTATAAATGAGTAAAATTTGCTTCATGGTAATTAAAAAAAACGAAACAGCCGTTCAAGAATCGGCAAGTTATCAATGCAGCTGGTTAAGAAGTATATTGATTGGATACATCGATGTTTTGGGGTACGATTTAAAGCTTTCCTTTTATAACCTACAAATGTTTACTACTTCCATGAGACGAAGTTAAAAGAACTTCCATTTCTAACATCCACATTCATGATTACCGGTAATTAGTATACGTACCTGGCATCTGTTTTTTTTTAAAGCAATGGAATACTGAGAAAATCCTATCCACCTTCTACCAGGAATTTTAATTTAATGTTAATCCAAGTCATAACGCTATGAATCAAAAGTCCTTTGAGAATAATCCATCTAAAATAATTTTAAATATTAACCCATATTATCTAGAAGACATAGTGGGTGAGTAGTCAACATAAAAATTTAAAGTTATGCAATTCTTTCTAAAAAGCTGTTTATTTAATAATTTTATTTTTATTAACCGTTAATATCCAGTGAATAATGTAGCATTATTGTGTGTGTTTAGTATAATTTAATAGTTAAACTTCTCGATAGCATAATGGATTAATTTCGTATAATTTTACTGTACGTTTAAAATCTATTACAGTGTTACATATACATACATTCCTTTTTTGTACGTACATAACTTAAACACGTTTTATAGACCATACTTATGTTAGGGTCCATAAATTGGCGTATACAGATGTATGTCAGAATATCCATCGATCGAAAGTAGTGAATACGAAGCAAGGGTATCTGCTAACCGTGAGTACTGCGCTGCTTCTCATTATCCGAGACATTAAAAAGCACGAAACATGGTTAAGTCGCGGATGTTGAATTTCTGAAACACATACATATCTTTTTTATCGCTGTTTTTAATACACGAAATTCCACGCCGACGAAGTCCACAACTAGTAATTAATATAGATAACTAAATATGTTAGTTCCTAGTCCTTGTTTATGGCAATGGGTGCTAAATGCCAACTTATTACATCCATATAGAATTATCTCTACCCTGAGGTTGTCAAGTAACATGTTCTTTCGTTTTCCAGGTTGTAGGTAGTAGCTGTTAATATATATTGACATACAAATTTTCTAAACTTTTATGAGTTGTCAGCATATTTGTGAACGACCTCGGTTAGAACTGCCACGCTATTTATGTTCGGTTATAAAACAACCTTGAGCTGGAGCGTCCACTTGACATAAATTTTATTGGTCTGCGTGTCATTTTGTTACTTAATAAATTAGAGGTTTATAAATAAGTTAACGGGGTGATAGGGTTCTGTGTCCGGCTGGGTCACGACCACCATGCATATGGTGACTTGCACAGTCACCCGTCACAGTGACTTTCATTTGGATTTGTCGCTTTTCGCGGTTAGCCAGTGTATATCCACCTGTCGAGAGCCTTGTAGGCAGGCATGACAACGACGGACGAAGATGTATTTATTGTTGGTGGATGCATTAATTGATAGTTCCATCAGCCAAAGTGCAGTAAACTTATTTTTCTACTATAAGAAAAAAATACTAACAGCTACAACTGAAGTACAGTGAATTTAGGTTATAACGACGATAAAGGGACCACAATAATTCCGTCACTATATCCGGAAGTCGCGGAAGAACGAAACAGAAGAAAGAAAGAAATTAAACAATATTTATTGCCAGACAATACAGCCGCGCAATGTGCATATATTGCCTAAATTATGAGATTTAGCTTATTGAGCCATCACTGAAGCAATGATTGACGTGAGTTCAAATCCCTGCAATGAGCCTGAGCTTTCGGTGAAGTGAAGCACTGGTAGGTGTGTTTCGGCGGCAACACTTGAGAGCCAGTCTTCCACTAGGTTTAGCGTGTTATCATCTTGCGCCACATCGTCACTTAATATCAGGTGAGTAGGTGGCCACTACGCCAAACCTATAACGATAAAAAAAAACCTATCTGAACATTTATAAACAAATGCTGACCATCTGTGAATGTAAACAAAATCTAAGAAAGCTTTATGATTGAAGAATTAACCTATGTGTGTTTGTTTGATGACATGTTCGCAAAATCTGCAAGGGACTTCTAAGAACTTGTTACAAATAGTTCATTGAAACTAATCGTTATAAAAAGTCGTTACGACCGAGATCGTTATAAATTAGATAAAATGTATGTATTTATTGGGTTATTAATCCAACCTATCAGTCAAGTTAACTCCGTCATTGACTTGGCTTAGCGCGTTAATGTTTTATTATATTTGCACGTTTCCTTCCACCTGTCGCTTGCCAAAATCGAATTATTTGCGGTTGACCTGTTTGCCGTTGTTGTATCATCAAATATTTTCTGTAATTAAGCGAATACCGAATACGCTGAGCCGATTTTAGTGTCGCTATTAAGTATTAAGGCTCTCTATTAAACAAAATAACTAAATTACATTTCTAATAATATTTAATGTGTGTGTGTCTACTAAATACACTTCACGTAAACCTCTATCCGATTTATTTAAAGATTTACAGAAATTCTATTGGTCATGTTATTATTATATTCATACTTTATTGTTTTATTCTTTAAACGTCAAGCAATTTACACGTCCGCTAATATAATGACGATAATAATTAAATTTGTATCTGTTGTTTGTTTCAATTTGTTATTTGTTTAACATGTTATTATGAATCATGAATGATAGATAACGCCGTATTTAATACCTACGTGTGTTCGACACGAAAACTTGTGCGTACGCTTACTATACACAGTAAATCTTTAACACGGCTTATTACTTCGACCTTATTTTTCATTTCACCCCGAGTTACAAAATGTCGAAATGCGACCTATATTTTTTCCTTTCTAGATTTATTGTCAGATTTGGCGCGATCCCAGCGGATTTAAAAGTCTAAATGCCTACAAAGAAAAATCTTGTAACTTTTATAGCGTCCTTAAATCTCAAGGCGACGACAGTGTTTTTTATTAGTCATACTGACTCTCAAGTCATTTAAGGTGTTATTTGAACATGGTGGTCGAACAGGCAATCCACTTAGGTAAAAACATTACCTATTCTCGTTTGAATCTGAATCCAGTAATTGTTTATCGGATTGACTAGTAAATTTGGAAAATTTGCGTAGCACGTCGTTCTTTCTGTAAGTCCGATAAATTTGTACTCAATGTGGCCTATGGTGGTGCTTACTCGGCTCCATTTTTTTTTCGATTTGACTATTCTGTTAGTAGCCTTAAATGCCCTGAAGCCTCAGAAGGGCTTAGGGGCGAGCGCTGAAGGTACTCAGCCGCGAAAGCGTGGCAACAAGTGCAAGGGGCCAAACTGGCAGAACCTCGGCTTTTGCTGTTGCCTTATATGCAAACATCGCGATCTATCTAATTCCCTATCCATAATTCGATCTAACTAACTCTATACATATATATACATATTTCTGCCTTCTGCGAGGAAGGAAGAAACATGCGTATGTATATTTAGTATGTAATTTGTCAATTTTAGTCTAAACTAGCCAAAATAAGAAAAAAAGTCCTCTACAGAACCTATGTATCTGAATAAATAAGGTACAAATTGGATATCAAACTCTTTTTAATGACATGAATTAGTCATGAAAAATGTAATGCCAATTTAAATATTACACTTCGATTAGTAGTGCCCATCCTGGAGACACTCAACTATAATGTAGGTATATGTAAAGGTTGATGATGTGCATCACTTACTGATGGAGCGTGCCAAGAACAGGACCGATAGGGATTTGCTGATTATAGGCATCAATTTAAACTGTTAAAATGTAGATGTTTGTCATAGCATTTTGCTACACCTTGTTCGGATATTGCCAAGATGTTGGTATTGACCTATTAGTGCTATCTCCTGATTTGATCATAGAAAGGATAGGGTACAATGGGACTGATAATTCGATAGAATAAAAGTCCTTAAAAAGAAAAAAACTGTCACTCCCCTAAGTTATAGTAGTATGCATGCAAATATATATTTAGCTTGCATAACATATAGCTATATAACTCACAATATGTTCTAACTACTTTTACAATCTGCATAGTTGCATGAAAATTTCCCATTGACGATGTTCGCGTTGTTTTCCCATTGTGTTTCATTTGTTACTGTAGCTTACATAAAGCGGCGTTCTTTGAGGATGTTACGTTTTGTTTTATAGTTAAACTAGGATGTTGCCTCCTTGTTTATTCTCGATTATGATCAAATAAAACGTGTTCAGCCCAAAATGTCAAGTTATAGGGGAAGTGAGTTTGACACACTTATACGTTGTTTTTTAGGTATACAATCTAGTGGAATGTATAATTTCTTATACAGTTATTATTAGTATAAAAAATATTTTTATGGAGCTCTAACTAGTTTTAAAAGTGTATGTAAAAAATCTAGTACTGATGGTTTCCTGTTAACCTCATTGATTTTTCGAGAACTGTCAATCAATAATGTAGTGTACCTATATCTACATAATTACATATTGACTTTTGCGTCGTGGTATTAGTAAGTCGACATGATGACCGTGAATATTGTGATATTCATCTATCGGCGGCCGCTGTTCATGGTCTGCATAGTATTACACTATACAGCATCGGGTACATACATAAACGCAGTTGTATTCTTTCAATTTTAAAATATTGTGTTAAATTAACAAATAAATTATATATGATTAGCTCTCCGGCCGAGGCATGGCTTTCGTAGACTAACAATTGTATAGTTTTTGGATTGTAACTTAAAGTATATGTTGTTTATTTATAAACTTTACCACCAAAATGCACACACTTAGGGGTTAATTAAAAAAAACGCTGAAATAACTGGTTTATTAATTGTGTCAATGAGTATAAATCTAATTGACAAATGTTATATTTTCCATAAAAATTTTGCCATCCGCATTCCAAAAATCACTTCATAAACGATACAATATAAAATTACTCTCCCCAGTTTTCATATTTATTAACACCCGACGCAAAAAGAGGGATGTTTTGAGTTTAACGTGTCTGTGGCATCGTAGCTCCCAAACGGCTGAACCGATTTTGATTTTTTTTTTGTTTGAAACGTGACTTGATTGAAAGTGTTCCTAGTTATAATTGAAGAAAATATTTTCAGCCATTTGAAGATTTTCACCTCTTTTCTAGTTGATAAACGGGTGTAAACATCTTTCACAAGTCTGATCGAGTCGTAATTTGGTATTCTGTTACTTCAGTGATATTAGAAGAATATGGCAACGTTGAGCTTATGCTGCAGCATCATCTGAAATCGGCAGGATACCTAACTCTTCGCTAATTTACAGCAGAGATATCGTGTTTGGGCTCATTGGAATGGTCTCAATAAATAGGTCAGTTGTGTCGGAGGTTTCTTAAATTTACCTTGTATCCTTAGTAGTTTGGGCTAAGCGATGATGAGTCAGTCAAGACAAAGCCTTTCTATATTTATGTACAGATAAGTGCTAACTATAAAAATACTTTTGTATATTCCAATTGAATATTTTACGCTCAAGAAGCGTATAAAAACGTTACGTCACACGCATATATTTTGATCAATAATTGTATACACAGTTTAAGGTTTCTTCAATAAATTAGTATTCGTTTAATTTCTTTTTTACGTAAACATCGATTGTATGTTGATTAATCGATAGGTATTTATCAAACAATCGATATTCTGGCTTAAACTTTTTATAGTAGCCATGGAAATTATTGCTATTTGTGTTTTCTATATGTTAACAATAGTATACAATATGGGACTGTAACAAATCCCAGAAGATTATGCGAATGGCCTTTTTTTTTCAAGATATCTAGCACAGCTTGGTTACCCAGATATTACAAACGGCATTAAGAAACCATCGATCGTGACGATCGATCTTTTAATCGACTGACTAATCGATAAATGTTTTACAAAACAATCTATGTTTAATTAATACTGTGGCGGTCACGTAAACGGAGCTAATTGGATAAAATGGGTGAGCGCGTATGAGAACACATCAAAGGTCCTAGTATCTTTCTCTCAGTCACTGTAATGCCAACATTGAAAAAATACTCGGCTCTGTAATTGGATGGGTCTTATTCGTCAATAAATATTCCTTACAACATTATTTAAAATTTATGGTAATCGGAAATCATTATTCATTCATATTTCTGTATATTTATCATAATAAAAGATTTTAATACAATATATATGGTTATCAAATTAATAACAGGATTCGCTGATGATTATCATTTGATAATTACCATGATACTTATACGTTGATAATTATAAGTTGATAATGTTAATGGCTAACAATTAATATGATTAATCGAAAACTTTTCACCAGGAATTATTATGACATTTTCATCTTTCACTTATGGTTCTTTTTGAGAAATGTCTAAAAACCGACATCGCAACTCATGTAAAGAAATTAAAAGTTGCCTAGTTAGAAATCACATATCAAAACAACAACGTATCAAAGTCACACATTGTTTAGTAAATTAATAGAAGTACGTGCATTGCTACAGCTATAATTAAAGAAACAGCTATGGGGCTTGGCACTCGTTAAATCTCAGCTCTTTTATCAGTGACAACGACTACCCCGACTTCACCTTTTTGTTGGGATATCATTTATTTTTAAAAAAACATCTATTGGTGGGAGGATGGAAATGCCGTTGTAGTTGATATTCATAATGAGTACTATTTCCTTTAAAATCAATCAATAATTGTTCTTTTTTGAAGTGTTTTGATAAAATTTGATTTAATTATTATTAAAGCGTCGTTATTCCAATGCCCTTATAAATGGGAAAACACAACGCTAAAGCGTCTAAGTTGGTACAACGCCATCTATTAGTGAGAATATGGAAACAATTTTTTATGAGTACATTTTGTATTTTTTGAAGCTTTTTCCTTTGTATCCTTGGTATAATATGCTTAATGATCTACCTTGATAAAAAATTCAAGTTTTTGAGTCAGAAGTGATCAGGTTTATGATGAGCGAGTGAGTCAGTGAGTTATAAAAATGCTACTTTATAGACCCTAATAACTCAAGGACTAATTGGTTTATTCTTGAAATTTGGGATTCTAGGTGTTCAAGGCAGCTTTATCAAACATACAACATTTCAAGTGTATAGGTCGAAAAGCTTTTGAGTCCTGGTGGGGTCGAAAGTAGCTCTAAATGATTCGTCTAAATATTATATTCATTTTCTTTTCCGAAGTTAGCTGACACATTGCCGTGTGAATAGATGACATACATGTGTGTACATAATGTAAAGTATACCTAACGTAAATTACATTTGTTAATTTGATGTACCTAACTTTATTAGCAGTATCTTTCACGCGGTATACGATTTATTAACAACCTGATATAAAGGAGTTATAAAGCAGTAGGTTTTTAATTAATTCATGATTAACAAATTTAGGTAATTATGTTCCTTTTAATTAAGCTATAAACTTCAGTAAATTCACTGACTTTATTTAAAATGATGCGTGCTATATTTTGGTTAATTTTTATACGATACTAGCTGTGTCCGTCGCTCCGCTTGCGTGAACTACAGAATGCCATCGGTCGAGCGCACGCGCGTATTGCGCTGTCCCCGCTCAAAAGACGGAAGACAAAAATGCTTAATGTGGGTGATCCTTAGAAGATAGATATATGCTATCGCTTTATTTTTGTAGGTCTTTATAAGATCTACAATTATGTAAAACATTAATTTGATATATCTCGTATGGTTTACTCAGCGTAAGCCATTTAAGCGCCTCAAATGCGGCTTTTTTTCGAATTGATTCTCGATTACGTCACTGTTTATTTCGTATGTTACTTTATCTTACAAATATATCGTATATCCTATAACCTGGCTAGATAATATAGCTATCAATTAAAATAAAAAACATGTAAATCGGATATGTTGTTTTCGCTTGAAAAGAACATCAACAGAAAGACGTTGAGTGTTCTAATATAGCTGTGCCCGCGGCTTCGCTCGTGTCGAATAAAGAATGCTGTCGAGAATCGTGCTGCCTCCGCTCAAAAGACTGAAGACAAAAATACTTGTGGTGATCTTTAGAAGGAAGATACGCTATCGCTGAGTTTTGTGTAGGTCTTTTAAAGTCCATAATTATGTAGAACATTTTTTCGTAATATGTATCTCTTATGGTTTTTTACTCAGCGTTAGCCATTTAAGTTACTCAAATGCGTCTTTTTTTCCGAATTGAATCACCATTATCGTCACTGCTTTTCGTATGTTACTTTATCTTACAAAATATATCCTATAACCTAGCTAGATAGCTTAGATATGAATTAAAATAAATAACACGTAAATCGGATTAGTGGTTTTCGCGTGAAAAGAACATAAACCGACACACAGATAGAGAGACGTTGAGTTTTATAATATGTACTATTATATAGAAGCCAACGGGCTTGTAAATTGTGATAGAGAACTGTATTCCCGCTATTACGTCATAATGCTATTACCGCGACTGTCAAACGTAGGTTATCTAGAGATGATAGCAAATAATGATAGTTCCATTGTCACTTTACACTCGACAATGTATTTTGTGACTTTTCCTCGACGTACAGTATATTGTGTTTCGTATTATAGGTAATTTTCATTTAGACCTTTTTTAAATTATTCTTCGTATAATGTGGCTTTGGGCCCCTGATATCGAACCGATGGGTCCATGACTAATTGTTATTAGCAATTGTGCTTACAGGCGGTCTATAATTTTCTAACAAACTGTCACACTGCACACAATACAAAGCCTCGAAGCATAATGATGCCATTGATATTATTGTGAATAAGGCTCTATAGATTAATCGTGGGAATTATATTTTCTGTCACAGCTACGTTTATAATGATTCTATTAAGACAAAGCTTATTGTTAGTACATTTATCTGTGCATGTATTTTTTTTTAACTTCCTTATGATTTTTTCTATAAAGATCACTGATCACATATTAGACATTTAATCTGTCTCTTTGTCATCTGTCTGGATTTAACTAAAAAACGTCTTGATAAATTGTTGCACACGGGAAGTATATGTTCTTAAACTTTGTGCTCTCTGCAATACATCTCGTGGAGTTTCCTTCGTGACGGGAATTGGACGTAATTATGTTTCCATATAAACCGAAGCGCAACTCATAAACGATAATCATAAATATTCCGACTGTGTACGTTATTAATAATAATCGTGCAATTCATTTACATGATATTATTCAGCATGTATATGTGGTGACGCGGTGACCGCGTCTGTACATGGAGGCAGTTGTCACGCCAGGGGTTTGCGGGGGCGGAGCTAGGATTGACGATTACGTCATAAACGGTTGCGTGACATCAATCTTGTACAGAATTAAGTACTACCTACTCAAATGGGTGCATCGATTTTACTACATAGTGTTAAGGCATTTTATAATGTTCTCCGCTTAGTGACTTGGCTTCCGGGTATGGCATATATTGCCAATTTTACATGTATTTTGTGACGTCCAGAAGCCAAAGGTATTTAACATAGCTATCACCATCATTCTATTTTTTTTAGTTTAAAATCAGTCTTAGCTGTTCAAACTGGTCAGCTCTCATTTAGTTAGAACACTGAAGGTAACTACTAACTTTATGATATAATATAATGCCAGTAATCATCTTTTTTAACGAGGATTGATTGCCTAAATGAAGAAGATGAAACCTTTCTAACAGTTGCATATGAGAACCTGACATTTTTAGAGTACTCTTTCGAGAGAAAGAATACTATTTTTAAACCTACGTTGTCCGTCCTACCTTTAAAGGGCTGTCTTTTCAAACAGATTACTCGTAAGTAACCAGTCATATAATATGTGAGTTATTATTGTGGAAATTCTAACAAATAACAAAAAGAAAACCTAAAAAATGGAGGAGAGGGTTATTTGTTTTTTTTTTGTTTTATATTCGTTAATGTAGATTACTATTGTAAAGAGATAGGTTTAAAAGCAGCAACCTTAGAGTTTCTTGTCGATTCTTCTCTAAAGGACAGTGCCTTTCGAATCGGCTGTGGAGTATTTGAAAATACTGCATATAAACATACTATCATCATAATCATTATTATTTTAATTTATTTATTTGCTTTATTTAAATTCAAACATTTTATGTTGTAGGTAGCTGAAAATACTATTCATTTATTGCATCAAATGCATATGAGCGAATTATTTTATTGTGTTACCCTACACCTTCATTAGCGATGTAAAACGTAACTCATAGTGTTTAGTTTTTATGGAATGAGTAGGTACACATTATCCGTGATCCAGATTTAAGTTTATAGAAGAGTCTATTTTGGTTTGCGGAGAATGAAATTCTTTTAATTCTACGAGACCTCACCTGTCCAACATATGAAAAGCGGTATATTATATTAATCGCTAACTATGGAGCCGTGTGGGATCTTGTAAAGATTTGCTAAACTTAATAGTCTCTCAGATTTTTCTGGATACAAAGTCCTATTTAACAATTATTATTGAATAGAAGCAGCCATTTTCCACAATCGTTAATTAATGTTAACGATAAATATGCAAAATCTTCTAATAATAATAATTACACTATTTAGGCTAATAATTCTCTTTTTATGCACACGTTCCGCCCCCTAATTACGTATAAGCTATAACTACGCTAAATATAGTTTTCAAAATGGCAAACTGAGATGGTTAATTATAGCTGGTACATAATACGAATATGCCATTTCGAAGTAGATATTTAGCGATACCGGCTATATTTCTGCTGCGAAAACGTAATTAGAGGCCGGAAGATTTTAATATTTAAGTCTTCATTCAACGAGCTCAAATAAAGTATGTAGGTATATATATATATATATATATATTGATGTATGCTTGTCGTCTCGTAAAGCATGAACTGAATTGAAAAAAGACTATAACTAAAAGACTTTCACAGTTTTAAATTTCATGAAACAATTAATCACATTCACTTAAGGAATAGTGAATGCACACCTTTTTACTTATGTCTTTTCATTTAGTGGCGATAACATTTAATTTTAATTGTCATGTTAACGTATTATTTTTAGTGAATGTAGTTGCGTGTTACAATTAAAACATTAACTATCGTAAGTGTCGTAAGTGATCGCTTCATTATCGGCTGGCGGCCGGCAGATAACGGTTAACGCGGTAATCTGATTAATTGGTGACTCATGTGAGTGTCACACGAGCCGAATGCGGCTGTCTCGTATCGACCAGCTTTAGATATCTCGACCATGAACTTCACTTCGGTTACCAATCTAACCGATTATCTCTTATTGTTTGGTGATATCGATATCTGTAGGTTGTGCACATTATCCCAGCAAAAGTATTGTCTCGATTAAGGATTTGATTAGTAACAGATAATAAAATATAATATCATCTTCTGTTCATGTAATTTTGCTACAACTGGAGTACCGCGTCACGCCAGCACGCAGGCTTGAATAGATGTCTATTAATATTGATGTCTTTGGTTTGAACAGACTAGACGTGCAAATGTCTATAATAAGATATTAGGGGATAAGTACACGGATGAGGTGACTAATCTGTTCATATCATTTGCATCTTATTAAAAAAAGGACTTTAAATGGATAATTTAATAAATTATAGACGTACAAATTATCTGTCAGTGATACGAGACTACCATGTACTCGTTCTTATCGAGAAGAGAATTTTACAAATAATATACGGGATAGGTAGTTGGTGTAAGATCTTTCCCATGATACTATACGTATGTAGGCTATCACCTAAGTATATCTATCACTTCATATAACTACAAAATCTCTCACATGTTCTTTGCGTTCATTTTTCACTTCATTATATTTCTTCATTTCATTATCATTCATCAGTTCATGCTTCCACAACAGTTCGTGAGTACTTCTTTACTAGGGTCAGTATTTTGTGTAATTAAACACTTGCCTGGCTTAGCTAGCTACTACCCTCAAGTTGAAAATCTGTGACCAAGTACCTATAGGTATGTTTTAGCAACTGTACTTGAGAGCCAATCCCCTCACTAGACTTAACTTGTTACCATCTTGGGTCACAACGTCACCTATAACATAAGGTGTGACTATTACCAAACGTTCGACCAATAAAGAAGAACTAGTGATCGCCCAATGGTCGAAATTCGACCATAATTAATTTAAATTATAAGTTTGAACATTATTAAGGTTCTATTGTCAAAGAATATGTACTTTTATAATCAACAGCTATCGCCAAAACAAATTACCTAAATTATAAAAATTAAAAAAAAAATGATTAAATTAAAGAATACATTTTTTTTATTGAAACAAAAAACCGTTTCATTAAGAAAATGCTATCCATTGAACTGGACATACATATTTCGATAATTTAATTAATGATACAAAACTTCTCTGTAAACGATGTTTGTTGTGTGCAGGTATTGTAGAGATGTACAGGGTCAGACAATCCAAGTGAGCATGATGTCGGTTTATTTGGGATTGCCCCTAGTAGCCTCCAACCTCCTCTATATAGCCACTCCATGCCTCTCATGTCTGATATTATCGCTGCCCGTAGGCGACCTAGTAATTGATCTTGAACGTCCTCACGATCCGATAAGCTCCAGCCAGAATGATCTTCTCTTCGGGTTCCGACTTAGTAGGTAGCCTTGAACAATCTTAGGATTCATATTTGGAGATCTTCACAATGCGAGGGCTCGAGCTATAACCATCCTTCAAGCCCGTCGTTGGCTGCTTACACAGAGCACACCTGTTTCTAGCGCGCGGCATCTCTACTTTCTTTCCATTTATTTTATATACGCCGTATTTTGAATTCCTGTCATGATCTGTTATCTCGTTGCTATGAAACATGATTTATTTTTTAAATAGTGACATAGACACGATTTTCGGACATACATTATTTCATTATGGTTACGTTTGACATTCAGTAAGACTATAGACAAATAATTTTAATCTATTTTCAATTTGACCATAGACTTTAACAATAAACAAAAGTGTGTATAAGCGTGTGTGTCAAATACATGGTAGTGTGTGTAATGTTTTTTTATTGATTTTATGTATGTTTTATGAATAATTTAAATAAAATATTAGCATTCTGCACTCCTTCTCTATATAAATTATAAGTGTGGGAAATTTCATTCTCCTCCGTCCGCGCAATTTTCGTAAAAAGGGGTACAAAGATTTTGCTTCACGTATTAATATATAGATAAAAAAATGTATATTACCTTATTGTAATAATAAATCACCCAAGCAATGTTCAATTGGTTTTACGTTACCTGTATAATATAGAATTTACATTATTTCATCTTAATTTAATAAATCATTGCTAACTAGTTCAACATCGACTTATTTGTTGTACGGTTGGAACGTTGCCAGCGATCCCTTAAGGTTAATTTAATGTTGAATATAACCTCGAAGAGACGGTATTATCCGCCACTAGCCTTCAATCACAGGTTGAACAACTTTATACATTCTTTTTTAATGTAAATCTTGAATTACACTTTACTCAACTTACTTTTTACTTTACACGTTTACTCGCGTTTTTGTCATTCTGTTAGTTGTCACCTATATATACAAAGTAAAGTTTGTATTGTAGGTATATACTTACATGTACTTAGAATATTAGATTAATGAACTCCAAAACCGGATCACCATGAAAGTTGGTAAATATCTTTTTCATGGAGAAGGGTTTTTTATGCTATCCCTTAATGCGATGTGTAGCGCTGTGGTCAAAGGGTAGAGCAAATATAAAAAATTAAAAGTGTTAATTATTTTCCATTTCTTAGAATACCTTTAAATATATTTTTGTATTATTTATTACTATGGCTTTGATTGAATCTTCATATCGGTTAAATTTTGATAAGTTTTTGTTTAAGGAAAATGTTAAAGGACTATATAGTAGTACATTTACGGTAATGAAATATCTAAACGGACCTAAAAAATTTGTATTTTGGGCATATTAAAAATAGAAATAGATTGAGTTTTGTAGTCTATTGGGTAATAGCCGTGTGATCAATGAAATTTACGTTACCAGCGGCAACATCTCAGAAATAATCCTATTTTTAACCCCTGTATGGAATGAATTTCCAAACATCCTTACCCAATGCTCACTACACGTTATATAAGCAAAAATTCATACCTCTAGAAGTCTAGACTCACGAGCTTAAGCTGTGCGTTGTCTGTAAGACAGTATTAAAAATATTATTAAGTAAATAAATTATTAATAAAAAATATTTATAGATGATTCATATACTTATTTATCGACACAAGAGTAGGTAGTAGGTACCTACGTTTATTGAAAGACGAAGTATGCTGTGGTGCGTTGCCTAAAAGTACTTCAGTTACGTAATTTATAAGTTATGTCAAGGCCGGCCGAGTAATGAAATATACTGAATGTACTGAGATAAATTTTGGTAATACTAGTAAAAATTGTTTGTATTTTTTTGCTTTGTCGGTTTAGGTTTTGTCCGCAATCTCACCTAATGTTAAGTGATGATGTGGTCTACCATCTTTGCTTACACGTTAAACATAGAAGGACTGGCACTACAAGTACAGGCCTGTAAACATGCTTGGAAACAGAGTGTCATTCAACTCGAGGTTTGTCAGCTAGCCAGGCGAGCATTATTCATAGCATATACGCCATTACACCATAAATAAAGATGAGTTTTGATAAGAAGTAGGATAACTAGTATTCGGACGTTTTATGTTACGTTAAGCTTTTCGTCTGTAGATTTAGAGCGCATTTGCTACTCCGGTCGATCGATCCTCAACCCAGTTTAAATTAGCCAAAACTCAGTTTGTTTTAAAGTTTCTGTGCAACATTGTGCTAGGTTAGGGAGGGATTGTTGGTTGGTTGGCTGGACGCCAGCCACTGTCGACGCGCCGCGCCGCACGGACTAGACTATGAGACGCTCCCTAACTTGAGTCCGATCTAGAGAATCAATGAACAGCAGTACTGAATAAAACATTTTTTTTACAAAATAAGCCTAATCATTTATTAGCTACAATAAAATAGGGCTTAATTGTTGTTCGGATAATTTTTATTAAACTCCTTTTTCGTTCAAATTTCTAATAGCGTTATCACTATTGTTTTTTGTTCTCATTACCGCTGGTTGGCTGGAAAAGTATACATTGTGGGATTAAGCACGGCCACTGTACAAAACTCAAATAAAGTATTTCATTCGTTAATTCTTGGCAAAAAAATATTTCATCATTCAAACTTGTAAAAACAGCAACTCCTAATTTATTATAACTAGTATTACTCCTCCTATAAGTATACACCAATTGAACTTTATTTTAAACTAGCTGTGCCCGCGGCTTTACTTGTGTGGAATACAGAATACCGTCGATATTGTGGTGACCGTCACCCGCCGGTTAAAAATGCTTAATATTTTAGTGCGGAACTCTTCTTCTTCTACGCAATACATACGCAGTACGCAGTTAATTTTTATAATATGATAGATTAAAGCCAAGATTTCTTTCCGCAGGTGGAAGAGATACGAGAGATGATAGACAAGATTCAGGCGAACGTCGAGGAAGTTAAGAAGAAGCACAGTGCCATATTATCAGCACCGCAGTCAGATGAAAGTAAGTGCGTTATTTCATAATATATCCGACGGAATGATCCAGCTGATAAAACCTTGGAGGTTGTTCTTATAATGGACTATTCAACTATAAGTTTTAGATGTGTGAGATAAAATTTTGATCAGTGCATATACTCGTATTGTGGGCTCGCATGATTAAGACTACTTAGAACTCGATTCATATTGAAAACTAGTAAGAAAATTACTTGCGGTAAAAACGGAGAATGAAAAATTAAACAGCAAACCATAAACAATAACATATTGTCAATTTATTCCGCTTAGTAAATATACGTTAATTATGTCAACAATGGTTGCCCTTTTAACTTTTCGAAGGGTGTAAATGGGTCAAACATTATTTTAAAGCTTTAGACACCTACACCTGGTGCACTCTGCTGAGTAACGAATGAGGAAATGGCGATAGTGGTATACGTCGCAACATATGGCGAAAAGTTCGTCATAGCGATTCATGTATCGTCGCTCTAGATATGGGACCTCGTGACTGCAAAATGTAAATGTTTTTACATTTTGATAATATAAAAATCATTATGATTATCATCGGCATGCTTTATACTTAATTATCAAAGCAGTTTCTTTCTTGGAAAGCTTGCGTATACGAGGTGTCACATCTAGTACGACGATATTACGATTTACACAGGCCGGCATGACAGCGACGAGTGGCGATCGATTATCCCATTATACATCCCCTAAGGGGTTAAGGTGAGGGTTGAAAATTTGTATGGAAATCAGTCATTTTCGATGGTAGATCTATGAAAATCGGTATTTAGCAATTCAGTTAGAAAGTAAAAACAATGGGACAACATAACTCAACTATGACGCGAGCGAAGTCGCGATAAAAGCCTTCGTTGAAATATAAATATACCGAAAATGAAGTTAAACATCTGAAACAGGAAGTTTATAAAAATACATATTCGCTGTCTATAGAGAGAGTATTTTTAGAAGTTGTAACAAAACAAAGATCTGGTCTCGCCTACGTATAATTTATTTTTACTCCGACGCCTTTGCTCTTAAACGCCATGGAAATTTACTGTTAATGAATGTCGCTTGGCGGCGAGCGTGGGCAGCTCTAAGTTAGTTCGCAAGTAAGCCTACACTAAACTGAGAGACGCTGTCGATGACATTTAACACAAACGCGGGGTCAACCGTTCCGTCTCTTTCACGACAACCACCTTTGGATTTTTCCAATTGCAACTTAGAATAACTTAAAACAAATTACCACCTACGTGAATTTATGGAAAAATGAAACATTTTTATTTTTATGAAAATGCTTCTACACTTTATATACTTATCCTATATTAAGGTTTTAATTGATTTTATAAATTTAGTAAAAATAATCTTGACCATTTTTGGCAGCCCATTAGAGTTACGAATATCGATTGCCGGTTGTAGTTAATTGTGTGGGTTACTCTCCTAGGGCTTCAAGTCCGTGGCTTTGAATCCGCTTCGGAATAAAAAATGAAACGCAGTCTTCACAGTATTCAAGAGGGCAGCTGGAGGCGCGGCAGGAACTCTTCCGTGGTTACTAGTGGTTACAGTGGCGAATCCTGAAAAGGACTGACGAGCCGCTTTTTTTTTTTTTTTTTTTTTCGATCTGACTATACTGTTAGTTATAAGGGCCCAGGAGCCTCGAACGGCTTTTACAGCTTCACCGGACTTGGGGGCGAGCGCTTAAGGCACTCAGCCACGAAAGTTTTGCAACAACATCCGAGGGTGCCAAAGTGGCCGAACCTCGGCTCGGACTGTTGCGCGTTTTGCAAATAAGTCGCGATCTGACTAATGCCCTATCACACTATCTAACTAACTATACATATAAACATGTCGCTATCCTCTGGGAGGAGGGTAAGAGACAAGTGTATATGTATTTAGTAATCTGTAATTTTTGATCTAGACTAACTAGCCTCAAAAAAAGAAAAAAAAAGGTCCCTTACAGAACCTATGTACCTAAGTGTAGTGCATGTCTGTAAAAAGTGTAATGCATGTATGTAGGTAGCTAGTGAATGCAGTGTCACTGAATCGCGCGAGCGGCTGCTAGACTCAAGGGCTCCATGCCGGAGGATCGGACCTAGGCTTGAGTGGCCGCAGGAGAGGGTGGACGTGGCGGGTGTGAGGGAACGAAGTTCACCGTACGTCCCCTGCGAAGGGAATGGTGATTTCGCGGGCGTGGGCGCAGACACGCTGTTTGTATAGGGTCGGACGCGTAATATTGATTGTTTTTCTCGATATCGTCATCGGGATCGATAAAGAGATTTCGCGGCCTACGTTTGTACCGGAGTTTAATGTCTGTAATTACACTCGGTGTGTAATTCGCGGCGTTCCTAACTAACTCGTTTGGATGATTCAACGCTGAATCAAAATATCTCCTAGAGAGATATTTCACGTATGACTCTATGGACGGCAGTTCCATATCTCTATGGAGATCTGCGTTACGAACATACGGCGGCGGATCTAACAGATGACGCAAGAACCGATTTTGAACTCTTTGCAAGCGGGCAAAGTTACTTTTCGACATATGAGCGAACGCGGCGCAACAATATGTTAAAATAGGTCTTACACATGCCTTGTATAGTGTAAGCTTATGCCACCTGGACATTTTGCTTACCGAGCTAAGCAAGGGCCGCAAGCGGGCTAGGACCATGACAGCCCTATTCCGAACTATACTGACATGTGTATTAAATTTAAGTCTGTTATCGAGGGTGACACCCAGGTATTTAGCCCGGGTGGCCCATGGGATTTCCCTACGGAATAGCTTAAGAGGTTTGAGCGTCTTTGGCAATGGCCTCTTATTCGGATCGAACATAATCGCGGCGCTCTTTTCGGGATTAATAGCGATTCGCCATGTACGGAACCACTTCCCGAGAGTGGTCACGGCTCGCTGAACGGTAGCTGCAAGATGAGATCTGTTCCTACGTGAAGCGTAGATAACAGTATCGTCAGCGTAGAGCCCTACCTCGACCCCGTGGAGCCGAGGAAGGTCGCTGACGTAGAGGTTAAATAAGCTAGGCGCGAGAATAGAGCCCTGTGGAACTCCTGAACGAACCGGGTGAGAGCTAGAGAGCTCACCTTCCACACGGTAGCAGAAGGAACGGTCTGTGAGATAGTCGCGGACTATGTGAACTAACCTATCCGGGACTTCTAACTGGTGTAGCTTGTGGACCAGTCCGGCGTGCCAGACCTTATCAAAGGCCTTGGCTACGTCGAAAAAGACCGCAAGCGTACGGGACGGAGCTATGTTACTTCTTGCGAAGTTACTAGTGATGTGCTCCGTGAGGCGGTGCACTTGATGGGTACAAGAGTGTCTGGCACGAAAACCAAACTGCTCAGGCGGAAATAAATTTTTGTCATCAATGACAGTCTTGAGACGGTTCAAAAGGATCCGCTCGTAAAGTTTCCCTAAGGTGTTTAAAAGACTTATCGGGCGATAGCTATCGGGAAGCGAAGCTTTTTTGCCGGGCTTACGAATACCTATAACTATAGCTTTTTTCCAGGCGGCTGGAAAATAGCAATGGGCTATGGCTACATTAAAGATGCAGACCAAAAGAGCTATGATGTGATCAGGAAGAAGTTTGAGTACTTCATTCCTGATACCATCTGGACCAGGTGACTTCTTAGGCTTAAGGCCTTTGATGACTGAACAGACCTCATCAGGCGTGACCGGGGTGAGGTTATCCGCGGGGGTATCGAATTTAAGTCCTGTACCGAGGACTCGATATCGTTGATATGAGCATAGTTTACATTGTCGCAGTTCGGGGAGCACTGACTCTCCAGACTGTCGGCACGGCATTCCGCTTTATCTACGCTATCGAACGCGAGTGGGAGGCCAGGCCCTCTTTCGAGGGCTGGCATCGATCCGGAGCCATCTAACTTCAGAGAGCGGGCGAGTTTCCAGTAGGCCAAGTGAGACGGCGTAAGGCCCTCTACTAGGTTATCCCACTGGTGACCTCTGAACTCGGCGATGCGAGCTCTGACCTCTCTCTGAAGTCTACGTAAGCTACGGGTATTATCCACGGTCGGATAAGAGTCATGTGCACGTGTCGCTGCGTTCTTTTCCGTGATCAACGCTCGCACGTCGGCAGGGAGTAGAAAGCGGCGATCGTTCGCCGCTTGCACCTCTCTGGATGCCTCCCTAACACCGGTTTGAAGATAGTCAACCAAGGAATGACGAGCCACCGATCGGCTCGCCTTTTATAACAATTTCGAACGGAAGAGTCATCGCCTTACCTCCCCCCCCCGCCAATTTATTTACCTTACCGTTTTTGACAATGTCTTATTATTATTATTATTACTATACAAATCCTTATTTCTATTACTTAATTAAGGTGCTACAATGAAAGACGCTATTGAGCAATGTTTATTTTCCTTAGTTATACAGAATCCTATAACATAACATTTAATTAACCTAATATTTACAAAATCATAAAATTTCCTACATGTTTGCTGGACGGGCATTGGTCGCCGCGTTCAGCCCCCTCGCAAACGTATTACTTCTTGTGAAGACAAGTTGTCGGGGGTCGGCTCTTGGTCGTGTACATTAATGTAGATATATACTATGGTTTTGAGTTGGTTGCTTGTACGTGTTATAAAAGTGTCGTGTTTTTAAAATTCGCTCATCTATCGCATGTCGCATTACATTACATTGTCGCAAATGGAACTCATGGATGTTTTCTATAGCTTTCATAATACATATGTATCTCGATTTCCATCGGAATCGGGAAATTAGGTTAGGTTAGCCGAAAAAACGAATGTTTTTACTTCTCACATGAAACTATGTTAATTTAATATATTTCAAGAATGCTCACCAAAAATCAACTCTATTATAGTTATTTATGATACTAGTGCGGTAAGTTGGTTTTTACAAACGAGTAGACAAATAAATGTAAGCCCGAGAGCAAGTCGAGGGCTTACCATAATCACGAGTTTGTAAAAAACAACTTCCGCACGCGTGTCACACAACGATTTTCAACACATTTGCGAGAAAACAGTACAACAGGTAATGAAAGAAACTTTTTCGTTTGATAATTTTTAATAGCAATTAAGAAATTATAAAGATAGGTCAACTACTCTAGGAAATTTTACCTGCAGTTTGCGCCTCATTCAAGATATCGGGTGGAGTAGATTCTATATTAATATAGGATTCATCGCTGGAACTCAACAATATTTGATGTTTCTAATATGAAAATGACGCGCATTTGCAAATGACGTCACGTGCGCGTAATGAAAATGAGAATTAATATTTCGTCTCATACTTTCTTTAGTATTAAAGTAAGACAAATGTATTGATCAAAAGCGCTTCCAAGGAGGTTTGATCATTCAGCTTATTATTTTATTTTCGTAATATGAAACTCCTTGGTGGAATTCGTATATATTTTTTATGAAAAAATCGTAAAGGATACGTACGGTACTATAATAACGGAGTACCTTTGCGGTAAAACAGGTACTTAGGTTTGAATGCCTATTTTACCGCACATTCCCTTGTATGATGCGTAATTTATAACTTTCGAACAATGTATACAGGCTTCGTATATACATTTTTTGAGCAAATGTGTTGAAAGTTTATTTTAAAAGGCCGCACAAGATTTAAAAAAAATGCAAATGGTAAAAAAATGTAATTTTTATGTTCGTTTTTTTCCTCGTCATGTAGTTAGTTATGGTCTACGGTTGACATTATAAGTATTCTGAAATGTTTACGCTGATATTTAATTTTATAGAGGTTGCTCGCTATTTATTCATTATTAAAGTAGTGTGTACTTTAGATGTTTTAGAGTGACTTGTAAATATTACATTACTTTTCCTGCTGTTACATATAGTAGAAAATTCAATTAAGTAAATTTAAGTTCAGCAGTAATAATGGTTTTTATGTTTTATTTTATGTCTCGTGGTTTATTTATATTCTTTAGGATGCCCAATTTAATAATTTTTAGTGTCGTTTTAAACTTGAGATTACTTCGAAATAATTTGACCCCAACTAGAAAAATACATATTACATTTTGTAAGTAACAGTTTCTATAGCCCTCTAGAATTCTACCAAGAGCTTTCGATGATAGAAATAATCAATAGTCAATCAATGAAGAAAATAGTTATTACTAGTCTGGCTAAATCTTTCGCCGAATATTTATTTGGGTGTTCTGGCAGCTGTATTAGTCTCATTCCTAGGCTTAGCGTTAGTACTGACTTCGTGCTGGTTATAATTTAACATCATGTGAGAATTTGGTAAAAAGCTAACTTATAAATAATATTTAAATATGACAGTTATAGAAAAGTAAATTTACAGTAGGTACAGAAAATTGTATTACATCTGTAGGTCGTTGTAGAAAATGTATTTATAAAACACGATATTTACGCGTTGACCTTTAAACACATTAACTTCAGCTTCTATTATTAATATTATTATGATCTGCCGGCCAGCAGGCTTTCTCCTGTATAAAATTCCTTTTCTTTTAGATATACAATATTAGTTTTTGTTGGCCTTATCAACATTTTGCAGCATCACCGAACGACTGAGATAAGGGCATTACATTTAATGGGGTGATAAACCAGCACTAGGTGACCTCTAAGAAGCACGTACCTCAGCTCCGCTTAGACGGTTACCGGGGAAAAGAGAATAAAAGAACATCGTTCGGGAATTACTTACACTGTAACGAAAACAGAGATACATATGCTACAACATAACCACGTTGATTATATTTGCACAATGATTTGGAACTTTAGATATTGAATGAAGATAAGAGTCTCAAGATAGTAACAGTATAGAATTTGAATATCGGTAGAAATATGACACTGAAACTGGCAAATGCTTCTGCGACGCCAGTTGACAAAAATTATTCCAGCATCACTCATCACAACACGTCACCTATCTATGGTCGTATCGTTTTTGGATTGTACTATAAAATGCAGACATTTATTCAATCTAATATACATATATATAATCATGTATTGGCTTTTTAAAAAGATATTGAATTATCTAAACCAATTCATATCGACGTACATAATAATTCTGCCGTTTAAAGAAAGAAGGGCGCATCTTTAAATTTTTGCTAATTGAGTTTTATTTACATGTATATTCGGAATTACAAAAAAGGCGTATCTGTTTGTTTTTTGTTTACCTATATTTTCCGTTCCTGAATTAAACTTAGTCTAAAATTGAAATAGACATATCTCCCTACAGACGTTTTAACAATTCTTCGGCTTGTGTTTTAGTTAGATGGCGCCTCCTTTCCTTACGACGACAGAATTATATTCTTCATGATCTATCCATAATTAACATAACAATCTTTGATTATATACCTGTCTAGATACCGTGTCGCCTTGAGAACGATGACATATTTGCGGCACTACTTTGCTAACCTAGTGTGCGTGAAAGTATTGTTCACTCGCGTTAGCTTTTTTTGCAGTATAGGGTTTTGCAGTATGTCATGTTAAAACATTTTAATTTAAAAGTGGGGAAAATTGTGAAAATTGAGTTTGAACGGTCACATATTATCAACTAGCTACGCCCGCGACCCCGTCCGCATGATAATTCGTGTATTGAAATTCCATATCGGTGAAATAATCGTGCTTCGTGCCTTGCCTTTGGTTGTGTACTCACGGTTAGCATTCAGTAAACCCTCTCTCAGTAAATGTCTCTGACTCCCTAACCGCAGCGCGAAACTTACAGTCAATAGTAGGATTGTAGAAGGACAGTTATTGAAACTATCTATTAGTGCAGTAGCAATTAGCGGGATATTATAGCCGACACGAAACTATGTATTTCTTAGTAGCGTTTTTTGTCGAGCGACGAACACATGTTATCACTTTTGAATTGTCTTCTGTTGTCCGTGGTTTGGTTATCGAGACGAAACGTCGTTGTCTCGTTCCCACAGACTAAAAATTAGAACTTTGACTTTTTATTTGTATGCCCGCCATACATGCTACTGTTTACAGTGTCGCTCAAAAAAGTCTATTATCGTTTTTACACCGGTCACCTGGGCAGGTTTAAAAAACGACATAGGTCTATTCTAATTTTCAATAAATACTTTCGTCTAATTGTGTAGACACATATGAGAGGTCTCTGGTACACCGTAGCGTGTGTGCTCAGTTTAAAGATAAGTATCTTTTCGAGTGAAACTCAAATTGTAAAAAAATAATTTAAGTAATGAAAGGTAAATAAATTTACTGGGTGTTATGATTGTGTCACTGTCACACCAGTGATACACCAATGATACACCAGTCATAGTGGCATGCTTAGGTGGATTTACACCTTGTATGTCGAGTTCCGGTATTAGACGATGTATATCCAGTAATCAAGTGGAGTGGTAGGGATCGCGACTACCATTCACATGATAATAAACCGCCACAGTGATTTTCTTTTGGTTTGTCGCGTTTCGGAATCGGCCAGTGTATATTCAGATTAAAACTGGCTAACATAAATAATTACAATATAGTGTCAACGATTTCTCCTTAAACTATTTTTTTTTAATGAAAACACGATAACGACAATCACATTGTGCCTAAAAATCATATAGTACAATAGACAGTTTAAAAACCGCTATTCAGAATCAAAAATACTTTATTAAATTCAGACTCTATGAAGACACTTATAAACCTTACAACCACCGGTTAAGAAAACGTTCCGGTCATCGGATAAAGTCAGCAAAAAGATTGATCAGATTATATCGAAATTTAGATTATGTTATGTGTTGAAATTTATAATACCTTATTAGGCACTTGCCCTATTTTTATTTTCTGTCGTCCTCTCTTAGTAATATTTATCATTGTTACAGAAATAAGTTGAACAAATATGAGATTTAGATTTCGTTTTCCACCAAGGTTCATTTCTACTCCTCCGTACTATTTCTACCCAACTATTAACAAGTACTGGATCTCCAGGGAATCTTAAACTATCAATATTAAGACTGATATAGATTTCCAATAAAAATTGTGTCCATTCAGCTACTATCAGCCAACTACTCATCGAGACGAACCTAACGAGTAGAAACTCGATATTCTTGCGTTAAGATAGTGTGGAGTTACTATTATCCCCTACCGATTTAGCCAACTACTAAAAAGGAAATTTATCCACGGAATTTTAACTTATACAGTATGTATAGTTGAATAGTATTTATATTGCAAATGATCTTATATAAAATATATAGAATCACAATACTTACTGATGGAATTTATTTTTTTTATTTTTTTAGAAAGTAGTTTTTACAGAATTTAATTGCACAAAATACAATTTTTAATTATAATTGCGATAGCAAAAATACCTTTATACTCTATGGCTCGCTAAATATACTGACAGCTGTTCGGAGCATACTATTTATATTTAAATAGTTAAAAAAGTACTACTTTGACTTGCCGGACTAGGAATCTAGACGTGTATATATTAAATATAACAATATTATTTTTAGTAAGTCATTTTTACACAATTATCTGTATTTGTTTCTAAGTACCTACAATTTATTAATAGAATCAACAAATTAAATATCATTGAACAATTTTCATGTTTATGAATGAAATGTAAAATACGTCAAGAAATTGGATTTCCTTTCTGAGAACATTTTACTCGTCTACAATTCGAAGAATTTTCTAATTGAAGCGATATTATATTTCAGCTAGATACACGTCTGCGTAGGTTTCTTTAAAGAGTTTGTTCAAATTATAATATTTCAATGTATTACGATTTTATTCATTTACCTAAATAAATATGTCACAGAACATCAGCATAGACTATCGAAGGCACCAGGATTTTTCTCGATATCATCGTTACAAACTCATAGATGTTGTGGACGGGTTAAATGCAAGCACTTAGCACTGTATAGATGTGCACCAAGTCAGGTGATGTCTGTTTATTCGGCTTTCAACCTCCCCTATATAGCCACCCCAAGCTTCGCATGTGTGATGTTATCGGCGACCTGGTAACTGCTGTCGAACTTCTTTGCGGTCCGACAAGCTCCAGCCTGAATGACCTTCAATTCTGGTTCCGATGTAGTGGGCTGCTACGAACAATCTTAGGATCCAATATTAACCGAGTTCTTCACGATGCAAGGGAACGCGCGAGAATCATCTTTCAAGCCCGTCATTGTCTGCTTTAGCACAGAGCACATCTGGTGCAAGAACGCGGCGTCTTTACATTCTTTCAATTTTTTTTAATTTACCCGTATTTTGAGTACTTGTCAGAAAACGATTATCTAGTTGCTATGACTACATGTTTTCTTTTTACTCATGACACTGACACGATTCTCCAACAAATATACAACCATCATAAAAGGGAGAGGTAGGACACAGAGAAATTTCTTTGGAGTTTTCTCTCTATTTGGCGCAGTCCGACTGGTGGAATACCTCCACCTTACAGAAGATCGCAGCCAAATGACCTAGTGTTGTGTTCCTGCGGTGTTTCCAGAGCTTCGGCAACGTGCTAGTGATACCAATGGTATTACAAGCGTCCAAACAGGTTACGGGAGCCGCTTACCATAAGTTGGGCCGTAGGCTTGTTTGCCAGTTTTGTATTTGTACGGTTTTGGTATTATGTACCGTGTGTATTTGTTGGTATATAATAAGGTAATTTGTAAATAGGTTTTGTACATTTTCTTTGTACAAAATGACTGGCCATGTGAGATCGTCAAGAATGTTATAAAAATAACTCCCTAAGTTATCTCTATTATTCGCCTTTAATATTAGTTTCTATGTATTTCCATAATTCTTAAAAGAATGATATGCTATCTACATATGTATAATATATAAATATGAGGTTAGTGGGATGGTACTATACAGTAGTGGCATGATCTCATGAGAGATCAATTCTCATCGTGTTAACTTTAATAACGAAATCTGTATGAGTGAGCTTTTTATAAATATTTTTGTGGAGAAAGATAAAATTCTCGTCTGAATATATACTCGATATAGTATAGTGCAGGGATCTCCAAACTTTTACCTAAGGGCCAGAATGAGTACTCCACAAAACCTCAAGAGCCAAAATCTGGTTAGCTCACCAGATTAATGTATGGTACATAGACAGTTTTGAAAATTTAAGTAATTTTATTCATTGAGTATTGAATTACGCGCATATTATCATTTCGGGGTTAGCCGGCGAGTGAAGTATGTATGTATGCTGATTGCAAGCAAGTAAGGCTCACTGTCGCGGGCCGGATTGGTGGTATTCGCGGGTCGGTACTGGCCCGGGGGCCGTAGTTTGGAGATCTCTGGTATTGTGCATTGTATAGTAGTAGTATCTATACAGTAATGTGCTTTAAAATTATCTTTTTTATTATATAAGGATTCGTCTCTACGTCTGCACGTACATCTTACAGCGATCAGTGATGTTATTTATATACTTTCTTAATTTAGTATGATATTTAAAAAAATCAAAGAATTTATTCATGTTCATTACAAAATATTATTTATTGTAAAAAAAACTGTTTTTTTTTTAAATCTTGTTTTTCCTTAAATGTTAACTTGAAGCATTAGTTTTAAAAATGTTTTATATTACTGAATAAATATGGCCTCAAATCTCAATATTCTGTTCTATTTATTATTAAGGTAAAAATGTTACATTTTCGAACTAGTCTTGATAACTTTTGAGACGTGATTAAAAATAGCTTATGAAGGGTACTTTACACTGGAACCTTAGAAGCCGTACTTATCGTCGAAGCCTAGGGGAAATTTATTCGAAAGGTATTTTTTCTTTCATCTATCGTCGTCGCTGAAGCGTGACACGACGCAATAACTAACAACAACATTTTACTTATTGCTGCAAATAAATTAATGTTGCGAGATTTTTCTTTGTATTATTGTAAGATGCAAGCATAATTTTTTTTTTGGTTTTTGAGACTAAATAATAAGTACCTTAAGAATAAAGTTTCATTGTAAAACTGTCATTAATAAATAATGAAGTAAAATATAAAATAGCAATCTCTTTTTTAAATAGAATATCAAGCAAAAAGCTTGTGCTGTATGTATTTGTTTCGGTTTTATCACCAAAAAAAAAATAACATGCAAAAAATTATTTGATAAACCAATGGTAACTTAATTAAATATTGAAACTGAAAATGTATTTTTTTACTGTATGGTTGATATTTGTTTGAAAGTAAAAATGGATTGAATACATGCACTTGAAGTTTTTCATTTTAAATATTATGTAGCATACGTTATACTATAACACTAACTTTTAATCGTTGTATCGTCCCAGTTGTTCTAAAATTGTATCGACTTACACGCCTACTGTTGTACTAATACAGAACCTTTACAGGCGTGTGCACAACAACTTGCCAAAGCTTTATCGCAATTGAACGAATGGTTTATGAATGCATAGGGGTACAAACATTTGTTGATGATATGCTCATTATGTTACTTTGACGATAAAGTTTTGTATTAGTATTTCTTTGAAAAAAAAGAACTGTTTAGGCGGGTTTACTAATAAAAATTTTGTTTCAATTCTATTATGCGTGGTAAGCTTATCCTTTGGAGAATATAACCTTTGTGCTAGTGGTGGGCGATTATGAGTTATACTAATGCAATCATTCGATTATGAAGATATCTCGAATATAACCATTAGTAATTACAAATTTGATAGGATCAGTAACTAACTTCAAACTTGGTATTGGCCAGGATGACCTTTTTTCAGCTGGTCGGTATACTTACAAGTTCTTTAAAAAAAATCTTCTATCGGGATTACGATTTACGACTGAACGAGAATTAGTATTACAAATTAGTAAGTTACTAATTTCACAAACGATTATCAATATTAGTAATTAGTAAATAACTCGATTATGTAAATCAATCATGATCGTCCACCACTATTTTATGCACCTAAATCCTAATGTAACTCTTCTTAATCAGTTATTTACAATTTCCTGAACTACTAGAAAATAGTAAATCGTTTTTTCAATTGTTCCTTAATGTCAGAAAAAGGCCAACGTTTTCAATTATGAGATAAATTAATTTCATCATACATCCATTTTCCTAAGGGAATAATTTCGCTCGGCTGTTATTCTCGATTGTTATGGCAAATTGGATTCAAACAGACAATTAGCTCGCCCACACGCTCTATATTTTACCTATCTCTTATAACGGATAATTAAATTGTGCTGTATTTATATTTATAAATATCTACAACATATATAGTTTTTTAATTAATTTATAAATAACAACAATGTTTAACGTGTTACGGTCTGCTCTTTCAGAGACAAAGCATGAATTAGAAGATCTCATGGCAGACGTCAAGAAAACGGCGAACAAAGTAAGAGGAAAATTAAAACGTAAGTACATTTGTCTTAATTTTTTTTTGCGATTACACTTTTAGTAGTGATTACATAATTTTTCATATAATTCGCAGACATAGAGCAGAATATCGAACAGGAGGAACATTCGAATAAATCATCGGCCGATCTGAGGATAAGAAAGACGCAGCACTCGACTCTGTCGCGCAAGTTTGTCGAAGTAATGACCGAGTACAACCGCACGCAGACTGACTATCGAGATCGGTGCAAAAGTAGGATACAGCGGCAGCTGGAGATAACCGGTCGTGCCACCACCGACGACGAACTTGAAGAGATGTTGGAACAAGGGAACTCGGCTGTTTTCACTCAAGGAGTTAGTACTAACTTATATAATCGGGGTTATTAAACATTATAAATTATATACATTTTCAAATTAAACCATCCCGTGAATGTGCTTACTGCGAAATTTCTAAAGCGTTTTAAAAACTATATCAAATTAAACCTACGATGAAAATAATAAAGGATAGTCAAAGAGAGGTAGAACATATAGAAATATCTTCGGATTTTTCTTTCCACTTGGGGCAACCAGGTCGGTGAAATGCTTCCACCCTACAGAAGATCGTAGCCAAATAATAACCTTATTTGTGTTCCTGCGGTGAGTAGAGTTTCCGGAGATCCTTGGGGAAAGGGGAGTTTAGGTTGGCAACGCACTGGTTATACCTTTATTATTACAAGCGTCCAAAGGTTACGGTAACCGCTTACCATCAGGCGGGCCTTACGCTTATTTGCCACCTTATATATTATAAAACGAAAGTCCCCCGACACGTCTGTCTGTCTGAACGCGATAAACTCAAAAACTACCGAACGGATTTTCATGCTGCTTTCATCAGTTGGATAAAGTAATTCATGAGGAGGGTTTAGGTGTATAATTGATTTAGAGTTTTGTCTAAATTGGTTGAAATACGACGATTATTGTTGAAGAAGTCGGTATATCATGCCGACTGGGAGCTTTACTGGCGTGAACCGCGTAAACTAATAGAGTTATATTATATGCATTACACTGCTACCCGTGTGAAGCCGGTGCGGGTCGCTAGTTGATCGATCAAAAAGAAATACATTTCGTTATATAGTGTTGCTAATAGTTAGCAACTAGATAAAAATCAAACGAGATTATAAGTTATTATTATATTCTAGCACAATTATTAATTATAAAACTAATAATATCGTCAAAAAGATTTATCTATATTTTCATATTCTTTATGCGTCTAGGGATTTGGAACGTCTATGAAGAGTAATTAATTATGATTTTTGTGTAATGAATAACGACCGATTCAAAATTTTAAAAATCTTATTGTTTCGCTACTAGTATTTTATGTCTGTGACCAAGACTGATGTCATACATGTAAACGAGAGTGGGTAATTACATTTTCTATGGCGATAGAAACCACCAAAGTAGGTACCTCTTAACTAGAATTGAATGCGTCATCGCCTTCAATGACATCATTAGTAAATATAAAATAAATAAATTGGTTTACCATCTAATTATTTTCGAATATTCAAGTGAGTTAAATGCTCATAACAAAATGTAAGATATAAGTTGTAGTATGAGCAATGTTACGTTTCAAAGATTTATACGCCCTTCAATACGCGATAAAAAAAGTATCCTATTCCATGACATAATCGACGTCTATGCTAAATTTAATTAAGTTATATCAATGTTTGTTCGTCAATATCATAGTATCAATGTTAGTCAATGTTAATATATTTTTTTTCGAACTGACTATACTGTTAGACATAAGGGCCCTGAAGCCTCAAACATCTTTTACAGCTGCACCTGGGCATGTTAATAAAACATACTTTCATATTTTATAGTGTAACTAGATGGAGCCGCAGACGCTGACCTTCTCTTTCCATTAGTCAAAATCTCAACCATAACGCCACCATAGCGTTTAGAGATAGCAGAATACTTCTCAATGAAGAAACGCTCCCAACCAGTAACTATATATCAACTTTCATGGTGATAGATTAATAGGCTAAAGGTTAAAAGTTATTTACGTTACATTGACTTGATTTTGATGTAATATTATCCAAATGAAAGCAATATAAACAAAAAAAAGCGACCTTATATTAAATTTCAAAATATTCTTCTTTGCCAATATTCAGTAGATTGTAGAAATGACAGAAATTTGGGCCAAGAAAACCATTCACAGGGATATTTTAGACATAAAACATTACGTCCTGTTAAATTTTGGTTAGATTTGGAGTTAATAGAAATGCTAGGAAGGTCAAAATCAGTGGCTTATCAGAAATTACCAACTTTGAAGTAAGATATTCGATCAATGCATGCAAATCAATTTCTTTATCCTGTTTTTATACTCATCAAAAAAAACCAGCTACATAGATGGTGGCCATTTGAAAACGGGCATTTTACAGTTTTCTTTTTCATTCCTTCAAAAAAGCTCATGTGGTCTAGAGATCTAAAATATTTTTTTCTACTTACTAGAGGGTATAATAAAGAAACCCCGATATGAATCATTCGATTCGGGTTGTAAGTTTTTGAGAACTGAATTTGTGAAAATAGGCTCGTAATTATGATTTTTAGATCCTTGAAAGGCTCGTTCTCAAAGGTATGTGGGGAGTACTTTATAAGGTACTTCGAGGTTCTCAACTTGAGCAAAATCGATAGACCACTCCCGAGAATTTATTCGAAAAGTAATGGAATTACTCGTACAGATTTATTTAATTTAATCTCCATCATTGTGTTGATTACAGATAATAATGGAGACACAGCAAGCGAAACAGACCCTCGCGGACATAGAAGCACGGCACGCTGATATCATCAAACTGGAGACATCCATCCGTGAACTACACGATATGTTCATGGACATGGCCATGCTAGTCGAAAGCCAGGTCAAAACAATGTATTATTATTTAAACTTTAAGAAATTACTTTTCTTTTTTGACTACTTTCATTATAAATGAAATTATTATCTGTGTACATGTACATAAGGTACATTGTATGATGTTACTAGGTACATTGTGCGATTACTGACACAACTGAAAACAATAATAATTTGCATGAGCACAATTTGAAAACATGACTAAACAAATTATTTATTTTAGTGAAGTCGCAGAATGGATTTTGTATTTCATCACAATTTAGCATTTCATCCATTAAAATCTTGATTTACTTTATGATCTCTTGCATTATATTGGAACAGTTTATTTCGAAATTTTGTCCAACTCGAAATTGACAAATTTAATAATGTGTCTATTAAGTTATACATTTGCACCAGCAGCTTATCCCGTTTCAAATTACGTTTTTTTTAAGGAATATATTCTGATTTTCCGAATCTTTATTAGTTTCATCGGTTCTAAATCTCCTAGAGAATTCTAAACATAACGAGACACATATGTCTTATTTTTAAAATGTCAGTACTCACGAAAGATCTTTGTGATTTAATTTTTAAGAAATAATGAATCTCATTTTAATTGCCTTGCCTTGCATAAAGCCGGCAACTAACATTTTTATATTCCTGCCTTCAGAAATTAAAATTCCATATAACTTTTATCATTTTCAGATATTTAGAAATAATTTTAGAAAAGCATTCTTAGGGATGACTACGTTATTCGAACATCCCCTAAGCAAAATATGATGATCTTAAACTCTCTAAAGCTGTGAGCGAGAATACATATATCGGTCTTTACACCATTTCATGTATTATATCCATAGTACCTAACTCATTCGGAATCGCAATTTACATCTTTATCAGGCCATTAAGTACGGTATTATTTTATTATATTATGACGTGTATGTTTCCATACGATATATTTTTAATCATCAAATATTCTATAGCCGCCTTTGTTGTATAACAAAACTGATACGAGAATGGATACCGCAATTACTGCACGGCATGTAAACTCACAGAGCAACAACGGCCAACATTCTTGATTAGTTGAGTCACTAAATTAGTTCGTATGGATACAGGGTGAGATGATCGACCGCATTGAATATCATGTAGAACACGCTGTGGACTATGTCCAAACTGCCACACAAGATACAAAGAAGGCCCTAAAATATCAAAGTAAAGCTCGACGGGTGAGTTATCATTCCGATGTTGATTCATTCGTTATTAATGTTTTTTTTTGTTTTGTTTGTTTCTGTCCGACTTCCGATTCCTGTCCCGTGTCGTTCCCTGCCATACCACGTTATTTTGTGAATGACCCGATCAAAACTATATTTTTTTTTAACTACGATGATTCGGTGATTGGTTCACACTTTGTTTTATTATTTGTTTTATCCCTTTATGTACTTACATGATTAATGCTTTGATTGTTGTGTTTACTATGTTAATGATGCTCTAACTAACACTGGGTTGAATTGGGCTTCTGAACCTAACTTTTCGTTGTGTGTCACATATTTATGACTTCGTTGGTGTGTGCGTAATTTGCCTTCTTAAGCATAACATTTGTTTTTCATGTAACATATTACTTTATAGCAATTTTCTGTTGTAAAATGTATTATAATAATCATAATTATCTTTAATATATAAAATACCTTGTATACTTGTAACTATAACAACACTAAATGTTTATCGTGTATTGGTGGCGCTGTTTTCTGATATTTAACATTAGGTTATTTGATGTGAACTTACTTTGCACCTACTTTGGACGTATTTTGCAGTTATATATTCAATATCCTTTATTTTTATTTGATTTGTGGGTTTGTATTAAATATTGTCTGAACCAATCGGCCGTGTGTAAGCAATGGTCCTAGCGTGCGTCCCGCTCCTTCCCAGCGCCGTTTACCTTAGCGCGAGCAGGGCGAGCTGATAGATCGCATCGAGTACCATGTCACCCAGACTACCGACTACGTGGACGTCGGCCGTGGAGAAATCAGTAAAGCTCGACAATATATGATCAAGGCGCGAAAGGTAATGAAGCCTATAAATGGGTTCTTCTACACCGGATTATTTAACTAAATTTGACTTAACCCTTTAGGTACTCGGGCGCTACTAAATAATTACTGCGATATCTTCAAATAACTCTCTCTACAACTTCACTTATTGAGGAGTGAATTTTCATATAATAACATGCATAATTTTTATTATATTAAAAAATCTCATTTATTTATTTAAAGTAATAATTACATATATGACGCATGTAGCATGACATCCTGCAAAAATAGGTATTTAAAAATTATTTCTTACTGGGTTTATAATTTATTAAATAATACAATCGTAATTACATGAAAAATATATAAATACTATTTCATTCGTACTGTTTTTGATAATTTTATGAGATATTTGTATTTTTAGACAAGCTTTGGTCAATGTACAAATTCTTCACCATGCTTTTTGTTTAAAAATACTTTCGTTTCGCTATTAAATGAATCATAATTTAACTGTATTCTTAATTACACCGAGTAACATTTACAACAGTGTTTCTAAACATTCTTTCGCATAATTCTTGTTAAAAAAATATTCTATATACAATATTATTTAAAATCTAGTATTGGTATAAAGTGATTTGAAAGTTTTAATTAGAAGCAATTTACTTTGTCAGTTAATAATTTATTGCGATTGAAAACTTTTCTAGATAATATAAATATGACAAGGCTAAAGAATATATTTCGTTTTAATTTTTGAAATCGTTGTTATACAAGTATCGTCATATTTTGTGAATAAAGATTTAATCTTAAAAATAATGTAAAACATTGGTTTTACAATTGAAAAACTCTAAATTTAAAAGTATACTGCATAATTTTCAACGAAATATTTAATAACGGAACGAAATATTTTTATGATATTTGCACAAACTTGTGAGCTATTTCTGTGCTTTAAGTTCAACAAATGTTTATGTGAATCAGATGCGTTAGCATGACCGGTGATGGGTTATCTGTAATTTATGAAAATAAATGTATCCGTGGAACATGTTGCATAAAAGAGATATCGCCTCTGCAGAAGTCATAATCTGTTTATTTTGCAACTAAGTTTTGTCACTAACTTTTATTAAATTGTAATAAAATTTCCAAATTATGTTTACCATTATTGTAAGACAAAGTAAAATTAGTAGCAATTTACATAAAAAAGTAAAAAAAGTTTAGCATGTTTTGACAAACATTTAACCAAATACACGTTGATGACATTGATTAAATATTCCTGGAATTATAATGTAGTTTCAGCTAAATCTGGATTTCTGAGATTTGTGTTACAATTTTAGCAGTAATTTTATTTTGTTTTGTATCTCCTTTGTCATTACAGAAAAAAATCTTCATCATAATATGCCTGTCAGTAACGCTGGTTGTGTTAATAATAATACTTGCGATCGCGCTGAGCTAAACTCTGCGAGAACTCCATTGGTCAGTTCATCGGTTCGTGAAGTCGACGCACCAATCAGAACACCCCGAAGGATATTGGCTTTCAAATTCATTATGTTCTTGATGCCAACTATCAATATTTATATTTATTGTATACTTTTCGTTGTTATCGATTACATTTTTGATTGAAGAATAAATTAATGCTTGCGATTATTTATTTCAAATAAGGTATACTTTTATGTCACAATATATTTGCATCATTATAGAGACAAATATATCGCTGTGGCTAAATTAAAATTCAAAAAAGCTGTTATACGATAACATTATTGTTAAAATTATTAAAAAAATATATTTTTTCCTTACAGTTATCATCTATCTCTGTAAGGTTTTACATCTATATTTGCAAATATGTCCGTATCTATTTTATGTTTAAAAATGAATTTACGTTATAATGAAACTGAAGGTACATCGTTACTTAAAAAGAAATATGACGCAACTTAAAAATTAACAATATTATTTTATTAAATAATTTTGAGAAGTTTTATTTGCTCTGCAATAAAAATGAAAAACTTGCAACTAGTTACTACTTGTACCTCGCTAAGCGTAAGCTATAAAACTGTATCGGACTTTCTGATTACAAAATCAACACAATTTTCGAGTTTCCATTTTTCTATTTAAGGCACGAAATTTACTAATCGGTTTCTATATACATAATTGATTTCTTGAAATTTCTAAATGCAGCCTTTTTCAGTACTTATATCTCGTTTCATAAGATTTAAGATTAAGATGTGTTAAGAAAATAATGTTCTACGAATATAGTCCTGGACACAAAGTTTGAAGACAATATTATGTGTAAAATAATGTAGATTGTGCTTGAAATTAATTGTAAGTTGTATGTATATGTTTAATCCGATTAAACATTAGCTTCGCTGTTACCAGATTATCATATTAAATTAATTTGTCTGTATATATTTTAAGGGTAGGATGTACAGATAACATCACAAATCTTATTGTATAGTATAATCTACTAAGTACCATATGTTTAGAAATATTTATAAAATATTTTCATATAATTTAGTTTAAATTGTAGATCGTTGGTTCGTTGTATTTACGTGATTTATAAACAGGATGCTGTCTATTTGTTTCAAGGTACGACAAGGTTTAGTTGCTCTCACAATTACTTCAAAAGCGCGTCTCGGAACATTTGTACTTAAATAATTATTCAGGATTGATGTGAACTGTCTTTTGTTATATTTATACTTTGTTCTTATAAAGATTTTAATATTACATTATCTACGTTATTTAAAAATGTAATACGCTCTTTCTTTTTGATAACGAACTGTCAAATACATACATTGTATACAATACACTTATTGAAAATTGTGACTGCAACTAATTATTATTTGGCTACCTTTTATTTATTTTTCTTTTATTATTTAATAAATAAGGAGCTAAACAGTATTCATTATTAATATAAGTTGTTCACGTGCTTTTTATTTAGTTTATTCCAATTATCTTGTCCAATTGATTTTTTTATGACTAAGTTTATTTCCTAAAAATTATCAACGATGCTTGATATATTTCCTAATATATAAAAATAGATTGTTTAAATAACTTTAGATTATGCTAATTCCTTAGTCAAACAAATATCTATTACCCGTAAGTGATTACAAGTTATGCGCCATTTAGAGGCAATAAGTGTTTGTTGACGTCACTTGAAGGCGAACAGCACGATATTAAGTCGTCAATACATTTCTTATGTGTGCTAAAGTTTTCCAAATTATATACAATTTTATCTGAATATTTTCTATTATCAGGAAAATATATTTAAGATTTCATGTTTTTGAGTACGCAACAGAGCTCCAATGTATATTTCTAATGGTTAACAGTCAAATAAAAGATATAGTTTAGTAAGGCAATGATAATTAGGGTAATGAATCGGGGTTATTAAATATCGTGTGCATTTAATAATAGCATTTGGAAAATATTATTACGTACTACTAAAATTTCAATGAAAAAACCGCTATATAAAATTAATTCTTAGTATCAATCATTTTAATATTCAACTTTTCATGTTATTGGTAGTATAGAACAGAGGTTGTCAACCTTTTTATATCTAACGCCCGCTATCGTATGTATGTTATTAGTAAAAATTGTAACCGCCCACCGGTTCCACGGTTATGTTGATTTATAACGTAGGGAAAGTAAATTTATGCAATTTATAAAGCAGAGTTAAAATATATAATAATAATAATAATTACTCACCACGCGCTGGGATTAGAAGCCAAGTTTTTACTGAGACGCCCATCTCGGCACGAACTAAAATGTTCTCTATGTCTATGCCGTATTGTAAACTGAAGCCATCGGCTCTTAAACGTAACGTGAAAAGATATTTAAGCAGGCTGGCATGACAGCGGCGACCGCCGATACATTTTGTGATCTGTCGGTGGTCGCCGTAGTGTTTGAATTGTACTGTGCTTACCATAAGAGACAGCACTGTCAATTTGCCGAGTTATTATATAAAGAAAAAAAACATATCGGATTTTTCCTAAATTTGAGTGAATAATTATGAAACAACTTACTGTAATAGTTGAATCGATTTATTTATTTATAATTTGCATACATAGAACCATTAAACCCGAAGAAACGAACTGCCCACCATGAAAGCTGGAACGGCCATTAGGGCTGGCACCCACTGGAGGCGATCCTTCGGCATCTCTACATGTAAACGCACACCGATGGTAACTATGCCGCGATGTCGTGTGTATGTCGTGACGTCATTAGGCATGCCAAAGCGTTCTTATGTTATGACGACGCACACAGGTAGCGGGCGCTGTTTTGCCCCGACATCCTGAAGCGTGCCGAGTGGTACCAAGGCGTTCCGAAGGCTACCTACACGGCATGCCTACGCTTACCTCGGCATTGTTTTTGAAAAAGGACTATTTCTTTTAAATTTAAAGTTTAACGTCATGTAATTATTGTCTATGATTATTTATTACTTGGAAAATTTCTTGCCGTGCCGTACCGACAGTGGGCGCCGGCCGGGGCCCTTGGAGGGCGGTAGGGACTTCGAGGTTAGGTTGACTACCACTGTTACAGAATATGCAACCTTGTAACTCATAATGATACTGGAATAAAGACACGTCCTTTAGCTTACGCACTCGTATAATTAATGAAAAGACTGTGAAATAATTTAATGCCATTTTCATTTTTATTCAACATTATTATTATTCATTTAAGGAGTTATATTTCTGTTTCATTAAATTTAATTATGTTATATATTAGTTACCCTCACAACGAAGGGCTGAAGAATTGTAGAGTTGTTTACTGTGTAATCATTAAAACCACTCATGTTGTAAATATTATGTTTATAGTTTGAAGATTACATTTATTTATTTAATTTCAATTACTTTTTTTTTTCATTTACCCGTTTTTTTAAGCGAAGCTTCTTTGGATGCGATGAGAATATAAGTCTTAAGTTTGACTTTTAGCGCAACGTTTTTGCAACGCAACTCAGTTGACACAAAAGGACGGAAAATAAATAACCAGTCAGAAAGAGAAAGCGATATATCTATGCTATAAATCAAAAAGACAGATGGCCGCTATAGCATAAGACAAGTGTACGAATGCGCGAAATCAAGTAGCCAAGACGACTAAGCATTAGACAAAGGCAAGGTGTCATTATTAATTAACCTTTAATAGGCTATTTGCCTCATATCAAATTTGGCGCAATAAATAAATATTTTCTGTAGTAAACCAGTGTAGGAAACCAATGTTTATCGATTTCAGATATTAAAAGTGTAAGATGGTTACATATTTTCAATGTAAAAATTGTTTTTTTTTTTTTCATTTTTAATTTTGAACTCTGATAACGCTGTCAGCCATATTAGTCTATATATTATCTTAGCTGTGACGTCATACGGGTTGTAAACAAACATTTGGCATTTATCAAACATTCATTATTGTAAAATGTTCGATACTTTTTATTAAAATGACAACGTTTGCTAAATGACAAATATTTGTTTTCGACTCGTATGACTGCAAAGATAATATATAGACTAATATGGCTGACAGCGTTTTCACCTGTTTACAAAAAGTGAACTTTAAAAATAAAGGTTTACGGTTATCTTGGTCCTAAAAAATATGGTAATATTTTTTCCCTCTAATCGGACAATAATTAATAATTTAAGACCTACTTTAAAAAAGAGTCAACTAGCCTATTGTTTGAAAATCCTACAGTATCAATTGTTTTGTACGAAAACTGATGTTTAATCAATAAACTATCGAGTATTTCTAAGTATGTACCGAAACATATAGGCGAGCGAGTGACCGAGACGTAAAAACAAGTCATTCGCGTGATCTGTTGGATGGCAAATTGTGTTGTTTGTACCTTCTTTTAAAATATAGCAAATAATCCCACGCATAAAGTCGAAACACATTTTTTGAGTAAATTGTATTTTTGTGTCATTAGAACCATTATATACCGTATTAAACATTCCTGAACCCTAATTTCTGAATTCCTGAATACTAATATCTTCTATAAATTATGAGTTTTTGAATTACACAAATGAACTATATCAGTAACGTTTACAAAAATAGCTCTCCTGAAAAATATCGTTTTTTGCCTTACGACCTTATGCGTGGGAGCCGTCGATATGTACTATCTATAAGCTTGAGTATCGATTAATCGATTGACAATTTATGTTTAATGGTGTATTATTGATTAATGAATAATTGTTTATATACTAAGTAGTTATTTTACAGTAACTAATATTTTTGTTCGCAATATAAATTTTACTTCTGTTACGTACTCTTTTGTTATGCGATTATTTTGGCAAATGACGCACCCACTGTACCGTAATTTGAAGGTTATAATTGTATCGTGAAAGGTTTTTTATTGAATTTAATAACAAAATGGTTACCGAGCTTGAAGCCATTCCCAAGAATCCGGGCGCTCGGTTACGAGTCATGTTTAAAGCGTACTGTTGCATGCTCGCCATTCACCGACCGTCACTCGACTCGTTCGCCGTCAACAGAAGAAGATCATGATCCTAGTGTGTCTCCTGATACTCGGGCTGGTCATCGTCGGCTACCTGTCCAGCTACTTTATGTGAGCGGGTCTCGCTCTGAAACTGATCGCCAAATGCTCAAAGGTAAATCGGCTTTCACGTGCCGACGAGCGGTGTTCCGACTTACGACTACGGTACATGAAGAGATACAGTGTTCAAGTGTAGTCGAAGTCAGCGCGCGCTCGTCGTTCTATACTAGTAACTAATTACGTGTTGTGTTTGTCCACTGTGCAGAAGAAGATAATGATAATGCTGTGCCTGCTCGTGCTCGGCCTCATTGCGACCGGCTACGTGTATAACACTTTCTTCTAAACGTGTGAACGGGCCAGGTTTGACGAGAACTTCATAGACAAGCATCCATAGTTGACATTTGAAATACGAGCCATTCAGTAGATGTTTTTATTTTTATAACCCATAAAGCTCAATCTCGATTATTTAGAATGAGACATTTGATTCGAAACAAAACTTATTATTACATCTTATTCCGACATTATATTAATTGGGGTGGAAAATTTGCATGCGTGTGTAATTAGGTCGAGCATATTCACCGCATTAGTTTTATAGTAAGTAAATTATATTTTGCTGTTAGGAATAAGGTATTGCTGTTTAATTGATCGGGATAAATAGAAGTCTTATAAATATATAACATGAAAATATTTTTTATTATTTTAATAAGTAATATTGATTAATCTTATGAGAAGTTAAGAATACCTTTATAAGACATCTCTTTTGTAATTTAACGTCTTGCTTCTTCTAATAGATTAACATGTGCGTCATCGTTTGGAGAAAATATTTTTTACATACAAATAGAAAATAATAGTCATATATCATTGATTGCAACTTTATATTATGATCAGTGCACTTTTGAATTTCCCGCACACATTTTTTAATCATCATCTTTCAATATAGATATTACATACGTTATGAGGCTTATAATAATAATAATAAAATATCTTTATCGTCTACGTGTATTACGAATGATATTCGAATTAAGGATATATAGATATATTTTTTGTGTAGGTAGATATACCGAATTCTTTAGAAATTAGCACAATGGCAATTGTAATCGTAATAGACCAATATTAATAATAGTAATAGAAATTACTTTCAAATAATTATATTAACATTTTTATAGCCTTTGTTCATGGTCGTACCCGTGAAAATGATTTTATTATACTTACCCTACCTTTCAAAATTATATTAAAAACGCCTGCGCTTGCTATATGCTAAACAAATGTGAAATATATTAAGCAAAGTTCAAGATGTGAACCAACCAAAACACAGACCATTAAATTTTTTATAAAAACAAATGTGACGTAAACAAATAACAATTTGCAGAAGTAAATCATTAATTAAAACAGATAACTCCAATTCAAAGTTATATTGTTTTTTTTTAAATAATATAACTGACCTTATACCGTTTCACAGGATAGTGAAGCAGCCGGAGGTCGAATATATTTTGGTGCTTGCATCTCGCTTGGCAAGTCTCAACATGCTGCAGTTAAGCGAATCATCAGCAACTCACAAATATACGTCACGTATCTCATTAAGACTTTACATGTATCGTTCGAGATATATTCAAATATGCACAGTGTAACATTAAAATTCAAGGAAACATAACAGTTAGTTATCGACGGGCAGTACAGTGTTGATATTTGTCAAAAATTTCATGGGTGTAACTGGGATTCATGGCGGGTTTAAACTTCAAGGGTTTCAAAACCTTTTATCAAGTTTATGAAAGAGTCTATGAACCAAAATCTGCTCTGGAATGCGCTAAAATCAGCATTGGTACACCCCATATATTAAACCGCGTCTAATTTTTTTTTTTTTTTTTTTGAGAATTCGTATGTTTATCTTAATCTTAGTGTGTTTAGCATTTAAAAAAATTGATTTTCTAAAATAAATATGTCAGTATTTAAAATTTGTCCAAACTTCGTGTGAGCACTGCCAGTATCCGAGCAACCACAAGTCCCGGTCAAGGCGGTTCAAATTTTTTTAACCTCTCGCTTCAGCCTAGTTCCGCCTATGAAGTTTCAATGATAACGCCCAAAAACAACTACCTATTATAATCAACCATTACACGTTATTTCAGACTGAAGAAATACTTGGATTGACCCGAAATATTGTTTGCCTATTTGCAGTGTTTGACGAAAAAACGTTGATTAAAAGAACATTTTTCGATAACTAATCATTTTTAACTTCCACTTTAGCTCAATGTTGGAAACTATGTAGATAGATCTTCAGTGCCTTTAAATATTTCTTGTATCTGAATGACCGTGTAATGGACGTCTAATAAAATATCGTCTTATAAATAACGAACAGAAATTGTACACGACAAAAACATTTGCATACATAAATTAATATAATACAATAAATACACTCATCAGAATGTTCAGGCCATTTCAAATCACTTGATTTCTACGGACACATTCTATGTGACATCGTATCAAATGCATCAATTTTGTTTATCAAATATCTATAGGTCCGATGTCGAAACGATCACGCATCATTGTCATAGATACAAAGTAAGCCGAGCAAGAACTTTTATGCGTCAATAATGTTATCAAAGTCATGCATCATCATTTTAGTACTTATATTAAAAATCTATGTGGGAAATAAAAATGGTCATTACGTTTCTCTTTAAAATTGAATTTTATAGTTTAATTGTTTTTGACTGGTTTAAATTTTAAAAAGATGAAGATAGAGGTATCGATGTATTTACCTATAACTTGGTTTGGAATCAGGTTAATAGGTATTAGTAACTAAATTGAAATGTCTTCTCAGTTACTTCTACCTCAAAATTAGGTGAAATAACCGTATCAAAAGAGCTAGTTACTTGCATAGTTAAACTTATGGTCAGTTGTTTGACTATCTATTTTCAGTATAGTTAGCGTGAGGAGGTGTGACTCTAGTTGCTAGGAACACCGGTTTGTTCAGATCTAAACGTAACTTCCGATTCGAGGATCGCATTTCTTTATAAATGTAACAATCTCCAATGATTGCATAGCTCAATTAAAAATTAATCGTTTTTATTAATCAGTCTATGTACTAGATTATAATATACGGTCTCAAATGATTTACGAATTTATTTTCATTTCAGTTCCATGCTATTAGCGAATCTAAATCCACGTGAATCCAATCAAGGAGTCCCTAAGTCACGGGTGCTCAAGCATTCGATCTCGAGAGCTCTCACAGTCGATCGCGGGATTTCCCGAAAAGTATAAAATATATCTTGAAAGTCTCGCGGCAGCGATCACTCGTACAACAGTATCTTCTCATTATGCCTCTTGTAATATTGTCACGTATTTACATTTCAAAATTAGAATGAGCACCTGACCCATATTTTTGTCTTTTATATTATATAAAGAGAAATAATAGTTTGAAAGAAATTGCTCCACAGTTATCAGGGTTAATTGGATCTATTTATCTGTGCGAGCCAGCATTTTCAAAAATGAAAATAAGTTAATCTAAATATTGTAATCGACTAACTAACAAATCCTGGCATCTCACTTGCGGTTAACTCACAATAATTAATTGCCGACCTTTGCCAAAAGTATGCGGATAACAAGCAGCGCTATGCATCAACAACCAAACAAAAATTTGTGATTCGCGAATTCGAACATTCATCGGTATCTAGTGTAGTAAATCCTTTTTATAATCTTTGTTTTTTTTTTTGTAATAGTTGATTAGCTCGCGATCTATAGCTGCCTATACTTTTTGTGGTAAATCGCCGACACTATATGTTTCAGCACCCCTGCCCTAAGTGCACCACTTATAAATCAATCCAGTATTAAACCACACTTCTGGGATGCGGATTCTTAATGATAAGTCCTTGTTTGAATCGCATGTAATGATAATTATTAAATTCTCATAACAATTCATCTGTGAAACTACTCGTAGGAAATATCGGTCGATATTTTTCATTTGTTTATGGTAAATGTGTCTTGTCAAAAGTGTAATTACAAAGGTCTTCTCCTAGAGTCTTAGAGTATTGATAAGGGTGTTGTAATTACTCCTATAGAAGTTTATTAGTATTGTTGATTTGATTCTGGTTGGTTACGTATAGTTTTGAACATTCGGGTGTTAAGGAGTAGATAGTGCGTAAAGCAAGGGTACACAAGAGGCGGCTGCGTCCGGCTCCAAGGCTGAGTGATGTCCGCGGCCGCTGCACGGAGCATATCGCGCTGGCGCCGACGCCGTAGCAATAATAAACTTCGATTACAATATTGTAAAATTGTTTTTTAACTTTCGAATGTGTGATAGTAGACGCAGTTGTTGTTTAGTTAACTCTTTATAAATAATAAATTGTTATTGTGAGTGTAATTTTTAAATAATAAGAATATATGTACTTTAAAAAGAATTCGTACTAATGTATTAAAAACGAGTCATACAAACTTTTTGGCGCTTTTTTCGATAAAGCCAATAAATAGTTCAGTGATTGTAATGTTTGATTTCGATCTCAGTTGTACAGTAAAACATAACGTAGAGATTTTAGCTAGGATAACGTTTTTTAATAAATTTTGAAATATCAAATCTTCAGCAATATATAATATAGATAACGATTAGTGTATTATTCTGTTTATAATATTAAATCGTAGAGAAAAAAATCACTCAAAATTTAAGCACTCACATGTACTAGCATTTTTCTATAAGAGTATAGTAATTTAACGGAACGTGTGATTGAATAGGGATTGTTATCGTGTGACCTGGTGATGTGTGGGTGTCGACAAATGGTACACTCGAGAATAACGGCACTAAGTAATCATCCCGCATTGATGTGTCCCATTCCTGCAAGTGCGTGTACTGTACCGTACCACTTGTACTGAGCAGTATATGCGAGTATATAAGAAGTCAAGCAATGTTAATTTTAAATATTTCTAGCATAATTAGATTTTTACCTTTAAGAGTAGGATTTCATCTAGTTGCCTTCGTAACGGTAGAGAAATTAGGTATTACCTTTTCTCTCGGTAGCTTCATTGTACAACCATGGAAGTCTATCATCAATTAATAGTATATAAGTGGGTCGATCGTCTCGCTTGTCGTCCTACGAACGCGCGCTAGACTCCCTCGCCTGCCATCCGCCAGTCGAGTGAATCATGGTCATATTAGCTAGATGCACTCATCTCTAGTTTAAGTATAATAAATTGACCTCACGAGACGAGGTCGTGTACCTGACACCAAATAATGTTAATGGTAGTATACTGCAGTGCGCCTTGTCACGGCGACAACCGACGGCACATTCGCACAAGAAACTATTCGCGTGCGGGCTTCCGCTGACCCGAGTGGTATAGCGGGTACTCGAAGACATTTGTTCGCAGCAGCTGAGTAGTATCAGTTCGCCAGCGATAAATTTCTTCGTATAAAGCCCGCGTTTATAAAATGAGTTGTTATAGAACGAAAAACGGCAAAGTAGGTTTGGCCGATAATGTGGTAATTCAAGAAAAATTAATAAATTTCAATTGTATACTATGGCGAATATTTCTCCGTTAGCTTCACCCAAAGCTAATAGTAAAATATTCGTCAAAAATGTCTATGGATACAATTTTTTTTTATTACCACATTATCGGCCAGACCTACATTTATTTGCCGGTTTTGGTTTTATACAACTAAAATAAGTTGTTAGTGTAGGTGTAAAGGAACTTCTAGTCAGCTTTTAATGATCTCTGTTGTTTTAATATAATACCAATCCTAATTAACGCAATGGTTTCTGTTGCTAAATAGTTTAAAGGAAGTTCTCGATGATCAAATGTCCGAGGCAAATGGCACTCGTAACCGCGAACGCATACGATGCGTGACCGGAACACGTGTTCTAACAAATCTCAATATTAACGTGTAACATACATAGATATTTTCATAATCAAATACTATGCATATTGTTGGTTGCATTGCTGATTTCATATAAGTATCTACACAATTAGTATAGTTAATATACTTATGTGTCAATTCTTATAGCGTTTTATTATATAAACAGACGATAGGTAGATAGTAAGTGTTAAAAGTTATTCAAATGAATTATTTAGCTTAATCAATCATTTACTTTAATGAACAATATGACATTCAACATAATACATGTTAAACTCTTATATAACTACTCGTATGTTATCACTTATATGTACCTATTGAATAAGGTTTAGGCAATAAATCAAGTTCTGAATCTTAGGACACGTTAATTCCGCCAATTTCTGATATCTCAATATGTAGTAACTACCTACTTACTAATTACTGAAAATATGGCTCGGTGAATTTATCAGACAACGAACTTTTGAAGAATTTAGGAGTTAATCATAAGAACCACATTGAAGTAAGATTTCACCGGCTATGTACCTATATTTTGTTCTTTAAACAGTAGGTAGCTACTTAAAATAAAATATAACACCTTTCGTGTACTAGGGAAAGTCTTTTCGACGTTATTGGCAGTTAGTTTGAAAGATTCTCGCCAACAGAAGTTCTTTATAGATTTATACCGTATTTAACATCATACAAATATCTATGTAATTCAGGAATTATTCATATAATTATAGTGCCTAAAAGTTTCAACAAACTTGCTAAATTGGGTGTCCGTTTAAGATATTAAATATTGAAAGGATTCTCCAGCTTACTAATTGCTAGTTACAATGTTCAGTAATTGTTTTAACTGTTAATGTGGAATCTCACTAGACGCTATAATAATCTATATTTACGTATTTAACTAATATTGTTTATGAGTAGAGTCGCTAGACATCAATTTTGTAGTTAAATGTTCGTAATTTTTCAAATTCCACAATTTGTGCTTTGTTCTCTAAGTCCTTGATGTTGCTTGGCGTTGAATGATATCAACTATTATAAATATTTATTAGAGTTTATTTTGAATCATGTTAATTTATATTGTTTAGTTTAGACAAAAGTGTTGAATTCATAGTTTAGTATCGTTTAAATTTCTTGTATTCGTACATAAGTACGCATTTCAGAATTTATATTAAAATTGTATTCCTTCTATACCAAATAAATTCTCTTGTAATCTTCTTGTAAAGGAACACTGACTACGTACAGTTATTGTTACTATTTATGTATCTATAATTATGTATAACCAAGTTAATCTATAATTCTGGAAACGCATTGTGAAAATAAAATTAGATTGATTTTATAGTGATATTATTCTGTATGTAGGTTATTAATCTGAAATTCTCTCATGATTATAAAATAAACGGTGTTTTCTGCTGTAAACTTGTCTTTTTCTGCTCTTATTCTCTTTATTGGTCATTGAAATAAGTGTAATCGGTTTTATAATGACTGAACAATAGACAGGTAACATAAAAAAAACTAGACTTTTCAAAATATATTCTATTAATAAAAAAAAATGTTTATTAAACAAACATTCATTATATTATGATATAGGTACCTACGTATGCTAACTACCTTTTTTTTCAACAAGCCCGTACATAAGTAATTTATTATTACTTAGCATTTTATCGTAATTTCAAAAGAACGACTGATATCAGTTCCTAATGCTAACTTGTCAGTTCTTTAACTCACAACTGAAATTATCTCCAGCTCACCAAAGATATGCTTTTGGTGGTTTTATTTAGTTTCTTCATCTACTATCGTAAATAATTCCTATACATCATATAATTTGGAAAGTACCTACATTTCGGTGATAATGTCAAACTTAATTTCTAAGGTTCTACCGTAAATAGGACTATCACAATTATTTAAATATACCCGATAATATAATTATACTACATTGTGTATAAAACTCAATTAGCTCTCAAAAAGCTGGGTATCCTTGCAAAGGTGAGAGGGTACTTCACGCCGGGTCAGCTGACTGATCTCAAGGGTAAGTCCGGTCGTGTATGAAGTACTGCTCTCATCTTTGGGAAATTTGGACGGATCGACCAAGTACCAACTTGAGGCATTGGAGTCAATCGAGAACGATTCGTTTGTTGAGGCAAGGCTGCAGAGCCTTTAATATCGACGTAAAGTTGTCTGTTTATCGGTTTTTTACCGGATTCATTTAGACGAGTGTGCATTGCAATTGTGTAATTTTATTCCCCCTTCATCGGACGACAAGAGACTCGGCGAAGCGTCATCGATATATTTTTAATATTCCACCGGTGCGCACGAACTGTTTTGTTTGCACCTTTATTATACGCATCGCTAAAGAATTAAAGTCTTTGTTAGAATTTGTATTTCCCGATAATTAATTACAACCTGGGTAACTTCAAGTAACGAGTGAATTATCTTCTAGGCAAGCGTGCTCCATCGTTGATGTGATGAAAAATAAAGATGATTTTTATATTTCAGCATGGAATACCTACCTATATTTTTAAACTCTGCTTTTTTATATCTATTTTTACATATTCTTTCTGTAATAGTCGAGGGAAAATATGACCTTATATTGTGTAATAATGATATATTAGTAGCATTTCGTGTGATATACTTTAGTTATTCTGCATAAGTGGATTAGAAATAATTACAAATAACATAAATTCTGAGTTTACACAAACAAGTGAACCACTATTTTGTTCGAACACTGAAGATTACAGAATACATACTACGAAGGTAGGTCTAAAGACGTATATACGGAGGCTTTAGTAAATAAATAAAATAGATGTATTAAGAAGGGGAAAGCGGGGTATTTGCGAACACCTAACTTTAAACATTCTAAAATAATAATAGAGTCACAAATAAAATAAACTTTATTAAAATAGTAATGTTGTTAATCTACCTACAAATAATGATAACAAAATTCTTCAAAATATATTATATAACAAAAATATCAAAGAAAATAAAAAGCACTGGCATTCCTAATTACCCGATACCGTGTGGGGTAATTGAGATCTATCCGCGGGGAAAATAAGAACGATTTCGGGTAATTAGGCACGGCATAATTAAATCTTCATAAGAACCTAATATTTAATAATTACTTTGTTTGGCATAAATCACAGACGTAACCCGTACTAGCTTGGCCACTGGTACATTTTTCATGTGCCATATATGCCATTAATGTGTTACATATGACGCACATGATCCAGTCTTCCGTAGGTGGGGATTCATATTTTTCGCTGCAGATTATAGAGTAATACTCCTCTTCTCTTTCTCTTTCTAAGGCTTTCTTCAAATTTTTAACTACTTTACCTTTAACTTGTGGCTTCTTTTTTTTGCTTTTACATTCTTTTCAGTTTTTTTACTGAAATTTTCTCCTTTTTAATTTTCCTCAGAATTTGTCTTTTCTGTTTTTCCTCTAATTGTATTTTTATAGGTGTGCTGGATAAGATCTGAGAATGTTTCTTATTTTTGCGCTTAGAAGTAGTTGCTATCTTAGGAATTATAGGCACATTGGTAATCTCGGCAAGAGGCACAGTAGCAGATGGAGGAGCAGTATTGATAGTTACGTCCAAATTAATTTCATTTTCAGGGAATGGAGTAGAATCTTGACGTTGACTGGTAGTGTCAAAGAGTTCACTCAAGCTTTGCTCAAGTGCCGTTTCACGACTGAAGTATTATTTTGTTGAGAATTAATGACGTAGGGTTCGTCTACTGACATGTTTTCGAAGCAGTTTTTGAATTTATCTGTATCTATAGGATGAATCCCAGCCGCTCTGAATCCACTGATAGCTTTGCTAATATTGGCTGTTTTGTTGTATGCATTTGTGAAAAGCTCTCCAACTTCATATTGAGTTATTCGTTTGCCAGGTTTATTAACCATGTAGAGCTCACATTCTCGGTTGTACGCCATCTGAGTATTTGTTGGCAGCTTTACCCAAAGAGAGCTTTTTACTACTGACATCTTGTACTGCACGGCGAAGATCTTCAATTTTATATCTCTGTGTGATCCGCCTTGTATAATTACGAGGCATCTAAAACAATTATTGCGCGATAGAACATCATTTTGCAGGATTATAAATTTTATCCGGTAATTAAGAACGTTCCCAATTACCCTCATAACGCCGTTCCTAATTACCCGAAGTGGGTGTTTGAAAACAAAATGACTGTTACTCACAATCAAAGCTCCGTGCTCACAATAATATCTATGGTGAATTCTTCTTCTTCTCAATTATGGCTTCGCACTATTCGTGCATTGGGCCAGTGTCAAGTATTTTATATTTGTAACCAAAGCGAGGGAAATTTTGCAGTCTTATGTCGAATTCAGGGCCCTAACAAGATGGCGGCTCCCTTGTTAGAACCTTCCAGGGAGTTTTTGTGGCATATCAGAATTCATGTTCTATGTTATTATTTTCAATTCACTTCACTTGTGCACAATAACCCAGTTTTATTATGCAAAATGCCACCTGTTTTATACAATATAGGGTCTAAAAACACAAATTTATGAATTAAAAACAAAAACCACTACAAGACAGTCTGAGATCCCGCCAAAAACTCCTATGGTGAATTAAAAACTACATGGAGTTCATAAGTAGATATTACATACAAGATGGTAATGAAATATGATATCTTCGAACCCAAAAAGGTTATATATTTAAATCGATTACTACACAAGATAGAAATTATAACAAAAGTACGAAATATTTTGTATGACTCACCGTGACAGCGCGCGTGCATCCTTTCACTCCCAGTTTTGCGGGTTCACTAAATGGCGATTGAAGCGTCTTTTGACCGTGTGCGGGACGAGGTAAGTAAGGGGGAAGTATCTTATATCTAGCTGTTCCCAATTACCCACCGTTCTTATTTACCCACCTTTCCCCTATGATTCATGCTACACCGGGCCGGATCCGTGCCAGACCATGTAGGCCTACATACCTAATAACGTGCAGAGGGTGTCACGAATGTTTGTCCGAACTCCTTTGATTCGTGCTTCAAAAACCGCTAAACGACGAATGCATGCAAATAAGCCGTATTCACGTTCGTGTTCATCTGCATTCGCCAAATACCGGCGGCCTTTAGGGTTATATCATGTTCTGTGGTCTCGTCTGTCACTGACGTATCAATGGGTTTTTGGCGGGATCTCAACTGTAATGTAGTGGTTTTTGTTCTTTTATTCATACGTTTCTGTTGTTTGACCCTATATTGTGTAATACAGGTGGCATTTTGCACAATAAAGCTTGGTTATTGTGCACAAGTGAAGTGGATTGGAAATAATATCATGGATCATGAATTCAGAGATGCCATAAAAACTCTAGAAAGTTATAACAAGTGAGGCACCATCTTGTTAGGATCCTGTCATATTCACTCGATAATGGCAATAATGGTTTTCAATAAAGAGCCGGTTGCTAAGTTAGGAAGAAAAGAGAACATATCAATGTATTGAATGTATCAAATTTTTATTTGTGTCTGAGTATCAACAAGTTCAAGACTTGGAACTTCGTGTCAGTTGTCATTAGGGGTTCGGTATCGAAACAAAAGTATCGATACTAATATCGTATCAAATATATCGATGGCAGATGAAGAATCGATATCTTAAGGTTTCGAGTACTTCGTATTTTTGAATTGAAAACTTCTTTAGCACCGTTGTGATTTGAAACTCGGTGAAACGAAAAAGCGACAGTAAAAAGAGACAACCATATATAACCTGTGAGAGAATGAGATAGAATACATTTACATTATACACGGTTAATGCACGTCCTGATTTTTATGATTGTGATCGTCGTCGGATTGGCCTAGTGGTGTGAGACGACCAGACTTCATACGCAGTACGCACGAGTGGTCGATAGTTTGAATTCCGCTGAATTAGGATATATAGAAGGAATTTTGAAAGAACCTTTGTTTTTTTTGAAGGTTTCACTTCTAACACATGTGAAGTGCTGTACACATAATTTTATTTGGGTGAATGAATAGAAGGCAAATTAAACACAACTCATTGAGATTTTTTATTTAAAATAATCGGAAGAGATAAGCGTAACGCACGTACATTTAAGTAAAAAAGAAATGTGTGAGAAACATAATGTCCCAGGCTTGATATCAGAGAAACATCGTATCATCTTTACACTTATTCCTTGTACGATACTGTTCCTTTGAATCATTCAACAATGTCTAATATTACAATTTTTGTTTATGAAAACTATGTATAGATGGCGTCCCGCAGCAACTTCCGCTTTACAATCTTATTATAGTTCAGACCGGATACACGGACTGATAAAGGTAGTCGCTAGTATTTTTGTATGAATTTAACAAATTTTGAAATAAGTGACTAAAACGTACAAGTTCTTTTTTATTTTTATGTAAACTTATTTGTCTCACTCAACCTTACTTCATAAAATTAAGTAAACAAATTTGATACCACTCAATTATTGTATCGATACCACTTTGGTATTGATTACTTTTATGTATCTCTAGTTGTCATGTCACACTGCACGACTTCACATCTCTAGTACGTCTGTGGACGGCACAGCTCAGGAACTTCAGGAATCACCAAATAAACATAACGTGGTCTATTTACTAACTTTGTCATATACAAATAGATTTATAAAATGAACGCACCACCAACATTCGAATCGTTTCTTTTATATGACGGAGAAAAGAAGTAAGTATTATAGCTCTATATAGTTGTGATTTAAACATTTCTGTTAAACTTTTTCTTTGGATTGGATCTAGAATCGTTTGGCACGAATTGGGTGTTTAAATTAATTGAGATTGGTTCCTTGATTATAATGCTGCCACTCTTCCGATTTCGAGAATAAATATAAACATTTCTAACCACAAAACTTAAAAATGTTACTTGCAAAAACAAAACTGATATGAAACACAAAATTATTACTACTAAAATATTGAAAAATAAATCAAACACTCAATTTCTTATTAAAGGATACAATATAATTTATATTCTCAAAAGGATTCTTTATATCTCTTTTGAGAAATGTAGTATCCTACAGTTTTACCTAAAGTTTAGTCATTTAACAGTAAACAGGCAGCAAGGAGCGACCGAAGGGAGTGATAAGAGAACAATGTTCCTTGAGACGTCTTTAAGCATGAGCTAAGCAATTGCAGTACGGAAGTGGCTGATGAGTGCCTACTCCAAATTTTACTATTAATTATTGTTATGCTGTTTAAATTTAACAAAATTTCACTATTGATTTTGAAACCCTAATGGCCTCAACTCTAACCAGAGGCGTTACAGTTCCGTGGGATTGTACCAGAGGATAGGTTCCTTCTCCACCCTCCCTGTTGCTCACCATGCAAGATGCAAAAACGATACATACTAGATGTTAAAATTTCTAATTTTACCTATAAATTTGACCACTAGTTACTCAGGCCAAGTGTGTCACCTTATTATGGTAGTGCTATCAGAGGATGATAAATTTTGCTACTCTTTGCTGCTAAATAATTCTAAATTTAAACACTTTCTTTTTTTAGAGTACAAAAAGAAGAAGACACTAAAGTGACAAATGCAGCAATATTTACTGTCAATAAAGAAGACCACACCTTAGGAAATATGATAAGACAGTAAGTCTCTTCTTTCTATAGTTAATACATTTAATATTTATATTTTGCTTTACCTACCTAATCTAATTATTTTCAGTCAGCTACTGAAAGATCCTAAAGTACTGTTTGCTGGCTACAAAGTACCACATCCTCTGGAGCATAAGTTTGTCCTCCGGATCCAAACAACATCTGACTACACACCCCAGGATGCTTTTATGAACGCCATTACAGATCTCACATCTGAACTATCCTTGTTTGAGGAAAGATTTAAAGTGAGTAAATTTGTATATATTATCTCCTTTTGTCACTAGCTTAATACCCATGGGAAATAATCATTATAAAAATGATGGGCAGTTAGGAATGGTGTTGGAATATCAAGATGCGCTGGATCTGTACTTTAAAAGTTAAAATTTTTGGCAGTGTTGAAGAGTTTCATCCAGGAAGCTACAATGTACAGTTTTAGGAAATAAATTATGAATCAATTATTTTTAATAAAACATTAAGTTTACTATTATAATATTATTTTTCTTGGGTTTTTTTTTTTTGTTCATCATGAGCCCTTGTGAATCTTGTTCAAGATATTTCCATTTTACTGTGATTATTTAGTATTTATGATGTTATGTATGATGATAGTAGTTATATAAGGCAAGCATGATTCAAGACAGCCTGTGTGTTTTTTTATTTTTTATTTCACATGTCCCAGTGCAATATTAATTGTATTTTGTGAATCATAGTAACACTAATAAATTCTAAAAGGTGTAGAATCTCTCCTTTCTGTTTATTTTGTTTTTAATTATTATAAGGCTATGTTTAATCTCTGGTTTCTTTCTAATGGTTTACTATTGAAAGTTTGTTGTGATAACATATCAAAATATTTTATATTATATTTGTTTTTAATAGAAACATTTAATTATGAATGTAAACAATACAACATAGTTATATATAATTGAATCATGTTAGTTTTTAAGTATTATAAAGTTGCTATAGTCGGCAGCTGACTTTTTCCATAGTCACTGCCTATAATCATATACATATATGAAAAAATATCTTTCAACAAATATCATATTTTAATACTATAAGAAATTTTAATGGTTTTTTTAAATGTCATATTAACTAATTAGTCTTGTTTTAATTAACATCATCAGTTAATAAGTGTAGTTAGAGACCATCACTCACTGTCTTTATTGTTGAGGCTAGGAAAGGAAAGGACTTTAGGAAACAGCTGCTTAGGCATAGATTCCTTGTTTTTTAGGGTTCTGAAGTCAAGAAAGAACCCTTATAGTTTTGCTGTCCGTCTGTACGTGGCTTAGCTTAGAGATTCCTAGTACGAGAAAGGAATTTGGTTTATATTAATCACGCGCCGGTGGAGCGGTAACATAAAATCTTGAAAATAAAATTGTTTTTTTTTTTTTTTTTTTTTTTCGAAATGACTATGCTGTTAGCCTTAGGGGCTCTAGAGCCTTTGCGGCTTTTACAGCTTCACCGGGCTTGGGGGCGAGCGCGGAAGGCACTCAGCCGCGAAAGCTAGGCAACAAGGTCCAAGGGTGCCAAAGTGGCCGAACCTCGGCTTGGGCTGTTGCCGATCATGCGAAAAAGTCGCGATCTGATTGAATCCCTATCCATAGAAATTCGAGCTAACTAACTGTACAAATATATATGTTCCTGCCTTCTGGGAGGAAGGAAGGAACATGTGTATATGTATTTAGTGATTTGGTAATTTTTGTCTAAACTAACTAGCCAAAAAAAGAAAAAAAAAGGTCCCTTGCAGAACCTATGTACCTGAGTGGTGTACATGTGTGAAGTGCAGTGTTATGTGTGTGTGTCGATAGCTAGTGAATGCAGTGTCACTGTATCGCGCGAGCGGCTGCTGGCTCAAGGGTTCCATGCCGGAGGAACGGGCCTAGGCTTGAGTTGCCGCTGGAGAGGGTGGTCGTGGCGGGTAGTAAAATTGTTTGGGGTACCTCCCCTATACGTACAGTGGAAATGATTTTTTTCTCGTCTATCCCATCATGTGGGGTATCTTTAGATAGGACGTTGAAAAAGATTGCAGGCCTGTGAAAACTATTTTTCGGTTCAGGGCGAGTTTGCGAAATATATAAAAAAAAAATGAAAAATTTTTGTTAGAGCCTATCCCCTCCTATTCCAGCTACATGCTTGTTTTTGGATATGTGAAATAATCATGGTAGTAGTATATATAATGAAGTTAAAAAGAAAACTATCGGAGGTAAGTGTAGGCTTTAAAAGTTAACGAGTATGACTAATACTCGACTAATAATCAACTTATAAATTATATTTGGAGAAGTAAATTGTATTGCAAATTACTTAAATCCCTCTCTCCTATGTTTGCATATTGTGACGGGCAACTACGGAACCCAACAACGCGCGTGGCCCGACTTGCACTTGGCAAATATATATAACTAATATAATGTGGTCGACTCTATATAAATAAAAAATAACGGAGGTTTACCCTAAGTCCTTATTAAAAAAAAGGACTTCTTCATTCTATAATAAGTTACTAACATTTTAAGGAACTACGATTTTTATAATAACTATGCGCTCTTCTGTTGTCCTTGTGAGCGAAGTCACGGGCTCTGCTAGTCAAAAGTAATTATATTGTTGAAGGTATAAATTTTACGTAGTATTTCTTATTTAAAATATTTTATTTCTTTTTTCCAGGAATCCATAAAAGATAAGAAGGAAGGCTTGGATTAATTATAACTAAGGATTATGACTAATTAATTATAGTGTTGAATATAATAAAATAATAAATATATATTTTTTAATCAAGCATTTCTTGTTTTATATGACTAACTTCATGTTTATATATGTTTGAGATTAAAGGAAGGAATCATTTGAAAACCATTTTTTGATGAGCATTTATTGTATTGCATTTATAAGCCTTTAAAAAAGAAAATAATCACTTTGAAAGAAATTTAAAGGTTTTTCAAAGGAAATTAACGACATATAAATTAATGTAAAATATAATTTTCAGAAAACTCTGAAAAAGATAATTTTGTTTACTATTACTATTACTATTGTTAAATTTGCGATAAGTATATGTACTGGATATGGTAAAATACATAAAAAATAATTAGAAATAACAAATTGTAAGCCTGTATAAATCAGGAATTTTATAGCAGCCTATTATTGAAATATATTTACAATTCGATCAATATTTCCAGAGATTATCTCTCAGAAACATATAAACTTTATCGCTAAAATAGTAGTATTATATATATCACAACTGTATAGATATTTTTTAATTATTATTTAACACAGAATTACGATTTTTGGCCAAAATTATAAACTTCACGTTACAAATCACTTTACAAGCAAAAACTTCGATTAAAGTCATTGAACTTTAAATTAAATTTTATTTTTTATAACTTAATTAAGTGATCTATAATATAGGAATAAACAAAAAGGAAGCTAAAATAAAAGGAAGTTAATAAGAGAAGATTTGAAGTTCAAAATAATTTTAATTATTATAAAAACAATATAACGGTGTTCTTATTTTATGTTCATGTTTAAAAATATATAGTTGGTATAATTATATAGGGACCATGATTATGATAAAAAATAATTTATTTGTGCAAATAAAAGTACATCTCAATTATGCATTATATCCAGATAACGCAAATGAAAAATACTGAACCAATCACCTGATAATAATTATAATATAACATGCAATAATATATATGCAAAACGATCACAAGTAGTCCTTATATACAAATTGTTGCCTAAGATTTGATTATACTACAACCGATACCATAAAAGGTAAACAATAATAAATTATTCCCAAGTAGAGTCAGTAACAACAATAACGGTAACATTGAAATAAACAATAAATATTATATTAAAATGTTTCTTCTTCATCACAGTTCTCGGTTGAGTGGCCAAACACTGAAAATAGGAAAAACAGTATATTAGAATGGCATAGTATAGAAAACAGAACACCAAATTGGGCACAAGTTATAATAAATTATAATATAACATGATAATAAAGTAATAAAAAAAAACATAAGTTGCCCAGATTATAACTACTACATTCATGGCGTTGGCAGATATTAATCTCCTCAGAGGTAAATGAAAAAAATATATATTAAAACTACTATTCCAGGAAGTGTAATGTGTGTGTTATTAATTAATATGTCCAAATGTTCAATTTTGGGACCAAACAGTGCTATCATAAGTGCAGAAAAAAGTGTAACAGTATATAACGATAAAAAAAGAAGAGTAATGCTTCGTCTGCTGTAAATCTATAATAGTTTTATATACTTGTGTAATTTGTGTTATTAAATATCTACGAGAAATAACGTGTTCCTTTTTTTTAAATTGTGCTCCTTAAATCATTGGGTTAACGAAATTTTTTTAGGGTATTTAGGGATAATTTCTAAATAAATTAGGGTAAAACTAAAACCGTAAGTGGAAACACTGCATTCTATGTAAGCCAACGGCTCCCTATCATTTCAGCTGACAGTTACCGGCGCGGCGGATCGTTTTTTGCGACACACCAGTCGGCATATAGTAAATATTTAAGTAATTAGCATTACCTTCACAAATATCGCAGTAAGGGCGCGGCGGTGCTGGTGTGCGGTTATTGGTGGTGGGGGGAGCGGGCGCGTCGAGGTCGGCCGCTTGCCGCGGACAGTCCTCCGTGTCGTGTGCGTCGAACACGTCGCAAATGTCGCAGAACAACCGCGGCGCGGCGGCGCGCGCTTTGCGTCCATTACTGACAGTTGACATACACACATAATTAATGGAGACATGGCAGTTTTTAGCGGGTTCCTGATTTGGTTTTAATTCTAATTCAAAGACTTGCATTACTTGGCCCTATCTATACATACATTCATGTAATAAAATTGAAGTGTCTGTTTGTAATTTCAAAATAACATATTTTTACTATATGCATATATGTAAACACGCTACCTACAAAAAAAAACTGTCCGGGTAATCTCCGAAACGGTCAGACCGATTTTGACGGGACTTTCACTGGCAGATAGCTGATATAATAAGGAATAACTTAGGCTACTTTTATTGTAAAAAAATAATAATTAAGGTTCCGCATAAAAAATAATTCAAGCGAGCGGAGCCGCGGGCACAACTAGTATTATCTAATATTCTCAAGTAAAGTGAATTATAAATAATAACTAGACGCACGAATTTTAAGTTGCCACAAAAACTTCCTGGACAATTTTAATAGAGTCGCCATCTTGATAAAGAGTTGGTAAAACTTGGAAAAATATTGAATGATGGAACCGTAAGATCAGGATCAGGAGGATTTTAAGCCTGACGGCTGATTCCGAAACGCGACAAACCAAAAGGGCCTAGGCACTGTGACGGGTTTATAAACAACTGTATGGTGATTCCGACCAAGTCGGGTACAGATGCGTACCGCCCCGCTTGTTTTCTGAATATACACTGGCCGATACTTGGAACGCCACACGCCAAAGCGTGTTACAATGGCTGTTCCTGGTGTATGGTGGTCGCTATTCAATGGTCACGACAGTCACCCAACAAACATGTCATAAGAAAAAAAAAACGTCTTATATAAACTATTTTGTGTCCGTAACTTGTCTTATTAATATATAAATGACGTTTAAACCTTAAATTTGTTCAACTAAATCTTCAAAATAAGTTAGGCTAACTGAACCACTGTCCTGTAAAAAATGATAATTGGTAATTTATTTCAATAATAAAAACATGAACATACAACAAAGGTGGTTCAATAGCAACAGATCCCCCCTCGAGCGCCTGAACTCTGGCCAATAATTGCTCATTTTTTCTCTGCATATCCACGATAACTGAATTCAAGAAGCTCACTTGACCATCCAACATTTCTTTGTCTTCCAAAGATCTGAAATATCAATAGTTATTACAAATACTATGATTTATTAATACTTTAAGATTTTAATACAATTCACGGATTAAAAACATACTTCTGTAATGCGGTATCACCTTCTCCTAATACTCCTATAGCATTGTCGTTTGTATCCCTAATGCTTTTATTATTTGTTAATTCTTTTTTCATAATTACTTTCTCCCTTTCTGCTATTTCTGCTTTGGCTTTTAAGCTCTGAAAATACATTAAATGTTACGTCATTAAAATTGATCCAAAATGTATTTATAATAAAAGTCTAGATTAATGAAAATTAAAAACGCGTATAGAGTTTTAACACTCCAATATTATTCTCGAACTCGTGGGGTTTCTACTAACCTTAACTTCTTCTTGTAACCTAGATATTAACTCTTCTTTTTGTTTCAGTTCTTTTAATTTACATTCAATATCTGATTTAAGCTGATCCACTAATATTTCACTGCTGGATAAACTTTCTGCTAAAGACTGTTTTGCGACTTGCAACTCGTTTGATAGCTTTTCTAATTTGTTATCTTTCTCCGTATCACTACTCTGTTGAACAGCTACTAATTCTAACTTTTGAGACAATTCTATAATTCTTTTTTGGGCTTCCGTAAACTTATGTTGCATTTCACTTTGTTTCTCTGACTCGGCTTTAATTTTTTCTTTGGATTCTTGCAATTCCTTTTCATAATTATTTAATTTAGATTTCAGTTCATGTTTTAAATGTTTACTCTCTTTTTTGTATTCGTCAAATTGCGCCTGGAGTCGGTTGTTTAATTCTTCATAATTCATTTTTTGTGCTTCATTAATATTAGTCAATTGTTTCACATCTTGATCAGATTTTTCAAGTAGTTGCTGTAACTCGATCACTTTCTCTTTGGATTGAACGAGTTGTTCAAGTTCTGTTTCTCGATCTGTCATTTGATTTTGCAAAGATTTTATTGTGACATTGAGAGATTCGACTTCATTTTTATATTTATTATTTAAATCATCATATTTTGCTTGACTCTGAGTTAATTTTTCTAGCCAATCATTTGAACCAGCTTGTAAAGATTCGTTAAGATTGTGCAAATGTAATTCATTTTCTTGTAAAACTGCATTTTTATTTAATACTTCTTGTTTTAGTTGTGTAACTTCTTCCTCTAGTTTGTTTAATTCAGTCTTATAAGCCTCACTGTCAGATTTTATTAAGTTTTCTTTTTCATCCAATGTTTTTTTAAGTTCACTATTTAAATTAATATTCTCATTTAACTTAATTTTAACCCCTTCATATTCTTCTTTTAATTTGTTTAATTCCTCGACAGTAAGGTTATACTTACGTTCCAGTACTTCTTTATCTCGACTTAAAACTGTATATTCTTTTCGCAATGAATCCATTTGAATTAATTGATCTTGTAGTAGTGATTCTTCGGCAGAAGAATTAGCTATAAGACTATCATATTTTTGTTTCAGTGATGCGATTTCCGCCTGAGCATTATTTAAAGTATCCTCTAAATGTTTTTTACTGTCAGATACTCTGCAGAGTTCTTCATTTAATTGTGTAATTTGACGATCTTTTTCCAACACTAACTCGGCGTTCGACTTTAAATCAATATCAAGCATTTCTAATTTTAATGTTATTTCTTTTATTATGTTTTGCTTTTCTATAACTAGATCTTTTAATTTTGCCTCTTCCTCCTTATACTTAGAACAATCATCATAAGCAGACGATAACTGAGTTTGAATTTGAATAATATCTTTTTCGTGTTGAATTTTGGTTGTATTTAATTGTACAGTCATATCATCAAGTATTTTTTGTAAAGATTCTTCATGTTTTCTAGCTTCTTCAAGTTTATAATTCAAGTCGTTTTGTGTGTCTGTTAATTGGTCTACTTTCTCCAAGAGTTTAACTTCTGAAGTTGCGCCATCTGCCTTTAAAATAGATATCTCTTCTTTATATTTTTCAATAATAATTTCCATGTTTTTGTGGTTCAGGTCAAATTCATTAATCAAATCTTGTTCTTTCAATTTTAACGATTCAATTTCTTTTTTCAAGTTAGTATTTTCGTCTTCTAATTGATCATAAGCCGATTGAGCATCTTTTAAACTATTATTGGTGGTAGAAATTTTTGTTTCGAGATTTTTAATTTTTTTCTCATATTCTTGAATTTGTTCCAAATATTCGTTCACAGAGCGCACGAGCTGAGCATTTTCCGTTGAAAATTCTTCTTGCAACTTAAATAGTTTTTGCTTTAATTCCTGTTCAGTCGTTGCATAATTGTTTATCGTATCACGGTGTTTATCCTTAAATTCTTGTAATTCTTTTTCAGTTTCTTTTAAATGCCTTGATAGATTATTAAACTGTTCATTAGAATCAGTGGTCTGCCCAGTAAGGTTTAAATATTCTTCTTCTACTTTTTCTTTTGCTTTTTGAAGCTCGTTGCATTTCTCTGCGACAGCATCATGTTGTCGCTTTAACACACCGACTTCAAGTTCCATCGCAGATATTCTAGTTTTTAAATCATTATTATTTTGAGTTAAATCAATTACCACCTGTTTCAATTTTTCATTTTCTTCTTTCATAGATTTTAGTTCATCAGCATTTATTATGAATTGAGAATTAAGTGTATCTAATTCTAATTTATTTTGATCAAGGGTGTGTTTATGACTTTCAATTTCTTTAATTAGTTGCTCTATTTTAATATTTCGTTCTTCTATTTCTTTTCTGTGTTCCTCAGCAATTTTACTATGTTGAATATTAAAATTAGCTGTTGTTTGTTCAAATTCATCTTTTAGTTTTATTATCTCTTTGTCCCTTTCATGAATGGTTTGTTTATATTCACTAATAAGTTTCTCTGTCGAACCTGAAGTTATAGTACATTCAGTAAGCAGCTTTTCATAATCTTTTACTTTAACAGATAGATTTTGTTGCAATTCTAAAACTTCGGACTTATTTTTTTCATTTTGCTGCGTAACTTCGCTAAGCAAAGTCTCGTATTCGTTGACTTTCGTCGAGTATTCTTCTTTGACCCTGATGATTTCATCTTGTAAACTTTTGCAAACGGTTTCTTGCTTTTTTCTGGTGTCTTCTAGTTGTTCTAAATCTAATATTTTGGCACTAAGTTCCATTTTAAGTTTAGTGATATCTTTGTTAAGATTGACCTCATGTTCTTTATTTACTGCCATCACTGGAATAAAATTTTTGATAATCTCGGTTATTGTTTTGTTATTAGAAGATAATTATAATATTTATTATAAAAATATATCATAGTACAAATTACCTTTGTTTAACTCGAGCGTTTTATCATCAACAGCTGCTTGAAGCTGGGTCAATTTCGTGTTTAGATCTATAATAATTTGACTGTTTTCTTTGTTACTTTTTTCTAGCGTTTGCTTTTCAGTTTCTAATTTCGATTCTGCCAACTGTAACTTAGCTGTTAACACTGCAACTTGGGTTTCAAATTCTGTCTGGGCTATAGCTAATTTCGTCTTTGTCTCATTTAATGCTTTCTCGGAGTCTGCTTTAACACGTGTTAACTCCTCCGACATGCTCTTGCCTAGCGAATCTTTTTCACTTTCTTTTTCTTTCAAAAGTGCGTAGGCCTCATCCAATAATTTTTGAAGCTCTGAAGACAATGCTGTAAAATAAACATTAAAGTGTTATACATATCATTAAAATTTATAAACTAAAATTTGTCTAAACAACTAAGTGAAATATTTAATATAGGATTGCTACAGATAGTTGTAGATAGAAACTTACTGTGTGCTGCTGTGAGTTCCTCTTTGTGTTGTTCAGCAGCGACAGCAGTTTCAGCGCTGTGCTGTTCCTCTATTGCGCGTAAAGCTGAAGCGGTTGCATCAGCGCGCGCCGCCTGCAGTGCTACTTCAGCCTCTAATTCACGAATCCGCTGCTCTCGAGCAATTTTCTCCCCCTGCAAATTTTTTCAAGTTATCCACTTATATGTTATTAATATACGTGCTTTGAATGGATTCTATTTAAATGAATTTCAATGTGTTTACATACAATATTTATAAAACACAGTTAATTTCAGTTCCCTAATATGTTTAATATGTTCTGTTCTTTTGTTTCACTTACCTCCATAGCTTCTTTGTATTTCTGTAAGAAGAAAATTATATTAATCATCATATTAAAACTTTTTCTTAATCTTTGAAAAAAAAAATATATTAAAACGAGCAATCGATAAATTGTATTAATTATTGTAACATAAAAATATGTCTTTGCTTGCGTAATATTATAGTGCTGAGATAAATAAAATGTACCGTACACTGTAATCTTCCTTATTGATATTCTCCTCTTCGTTTCTGAACATGAGATCTTCAACCTTCTGTCTCTCGTCTTCCAGCATTTTATTGAGTTTATCCAACTCAATTTTAAGTTTAACATTTTCTTTATTTGCCTATATAAACAAATATATTTCAATTAATTATGAATGAATGAAAAAAAATTTTGGAATATTTTTTAATGCTTAATGGTATTTGATACCAAGACGGATAGAAGTTTTGGATTTCATATTTTTTGAAATGAAAATTTCTTTAGCACCGTTGTGATTTGAAACTCAATGAAACGAAAAAGCGTCAGTAAAAACCGACAACCATATACATCTATAGGATTTAGCCTACGAGAGAATGAGATAGAATACATTTACATTATACACGGTTAATGTTTGACGCGTTCGAGTTTTGATTCGAATCGAATAAAATTCGATTTGGTAAGATTTGGCACTCTTGAAATCGATCGCCGATCGTGTTGTGGCTCGAATCGGAACTACGATCGATTTTCAATCTATCGTTTTTATGTAAAAATGATGAAAAGAAAAGAAAAAATTACGTACTTGCGTGGCCTCTTTCTTCAGTTGTGTAAGAGCAGTTTCCGCACGATCAGCCTGCAATGATATCTTAGCTATTTCGGCTCTTTCCAGTTCACGTTCGCGCATCAACCTCTCCAAGTGCTGTTGTTTTTCCCTCAAGAGTTCCTGTTTTGTGAAAAGGATTATTAGATTATAAACGAATATGTAATTATTATATTAAAATGATCATACTGAAACCATTGCCGTACATAATACATATAGATTGTTCCATAGAACTAAATGGTATCAATTTAAGATATGTTTTCATTATTAACACTGTTTGTCTCATAGATGTACAACAATGTAGAAGAAGTGAAAGTCATTTTACAATATTTTACATTTTATATATTAAAAAATACAAATCAAATTCCACGATACACCGAAAGAAAAGTTAAATATGTATACCTAGTAAATAAATCATTTTAAAATATTATCAAAAAATATATATGCTATAGATACACATGCACAAGTAAAAAAAATACTACATTTGTGTTTTGCTACAATAGACAGTTCCAAACTTACCTACTACAGACACCTGCATAGGTCAAAATACAAAATATGTGAAATATTTGTATGTATTACCTACCTATATATATTATCAATTAGATTTTATTCGCATATTTTTACCTCGATAAAACTGTACATTTTTTTTTGATACTTAATTAAATAACAACATCGGTTTAATCATGTGCAAAATATATCCTATGTTATTTTTATAGACCATATTTTTTTCGTTTTACAACTGGCAAATGGAATACTCGTGAAAAAAAATACACAACAAGACTACTCCTATACCTAATATTATTGATAATAAACTTCCACAGCATTTCAGCAGAAACAGAAATTGATTCCGCTAGTACCACACCGTGGAACATACCTGCTACATTTCAAGAATATTATCCTAAACTTAAAATTAAACAGTATTGCTTATTCCATTGTTGACACATTCCACCGACAAATATTGACCATTTTCAATTCTTCCATACATTTCACAGGTATATAGTTGAATTAATTTTTTAATGAAATATTGAAATCAACATGTCCGAATCAAAATTTCATAGCAGTGTTGATTTGGACTTGTCAACGGGAAGGTGGTTCACTCCAAATTGTTTTAGTACAATATAATTAGAGCTTATTACAAAGTTATAGCACATCTTCGGTGATACTGCAATATGTTCTATGTAAAAAGAGTCTGCATCAATATTATTCATTACAAAATGTTATATTTCTGGTTATTTTCACATATACACACATTCAGGATTGTTTTGCATAAAATTATGTAAATTTTACTAAAGATATAACAATACGTTATGCATGTCTCACACCTTGCAAATCGTTAAAAAGTTTTCTCTCTCTCTTGTAATATCAGTTCCCAGTGATATAACCCGTTTTGCAGTATCACTGACAATATATAGCGCAGTATAATACCTCATTGGCAGTATAGAATAGATTGATTTTATACAATACATAACTTTAAGCTTAACTCAGAATATAAACTTAGTAATAGTAATATAGAATAACGACGAAAGACCTTGAACTATGCTCGGTTAGAAACGTTGATGGGAAAATAGAAACGCGATAACATCGCAAAAGAAAACGTTTATTCATAAATCCATTGTATACTGAAGTTGACATTGTATGAAAATACATAGGTACTAATAACGTCAGTCGATGACATAAAAACATAAGTAACTATTTAGTTCGTGGCGAGCATTATAATATTCTAAAATGATTATATATTTTACCTAACGTTCATAGTTAATTTGAATTTTTAATCAGTTTTTATTTAACTCTGTAAATATTTTCATATCTTATCATTTACTAATTATAACCAAACACGATTTGTTAAACACTGTAAATTTTTGTTTAGTTCTTCTTTGTTATTACAAACAGATTAAAGGTTGTCTGTGGTAACGAACAAGTACTACCTAATTACCATTTTTTACTAGATACTATAAAAGAGTTTTCAGAAATTACACATACCTATTATATATATAATACTGTTTGCATTAAATCATTGTCTTTAGTGTAATTATAAGTTCTAACGAGCAGGAGGCGATAACAATCGATTTTCGATCGAAGCTGTGATGGCTCAGTGGTAGCGTGTAAGGACTTCGTGTCGACGTGAGTTCGAATCCCTGTAATCAGCTTTCGATGTAGAAAAACATCGTATAATTAGATCATAGAGTTAGGGCATTTTTAATGGTCGTGTATTTAGCTCTACCCACAAGTTGAAAATATGTCACCAAGCACCTATTCCTACAGCTGCACCGGAGAGCTAGTCTCCCCACTAGGCTAATCGTGTTACCATCTTGGGCCATATCGTCACTTAACATCAGGTGAGATTGTGCTTGTAGAACATTAATCTCAATGTATTGCTTGGTAATTATTTGTAGCCAGAGAATATTCTCACTTACTTGCTTGGTTTACTACCACACTTGATTGAAAATCTATCGCCAAATATTTACCGGTTACTTTGAAAGCGAGATCCCTATGCTGAGCGCGTTACTATATTTGGCTACATCTTCACTTAACATAGGTGAGATTGAGTTCAAAGAGTATCAGTCTCTCTTTAAGTATAAAATTATTGATTTGTCTATATCGAAATCGAAAATAAATAACATAACTTTAATTACAATAAAATATACGCTAACTTTAATTACAATAAAATATACGCTAAGCAAATGCTGATTAAAAAATTGCCAAGTGCTAGTTAGTCGGGCCACGCGCAGTATAGTGGTCCGTAGTTACCCGTCACAATATGCAGACTTAGAGAGGAGGCTTTAAGTAATTTTCAATGGAATATGTACAAAATTACTTCTCCAAGTACATTTTATAATTTGATTGACTATTACTCGTTAATTTGTAAAGCCTGCTTACCTCTGACAGTTTTCCTTTTAACTTCATTGTATATACTACTACCATGATATTTTTTACATATCCGAAAACAAAAATTTAGCTGGCAGGGGACGCGGGACACTTGACTCTAACGAAAATGAACACTAAATGCTCAATATTTGGCAATCGAAAAATGGTTTACACAGACCCGCAATATTTTTGAGCGACCTATCTAAACGACAACCCACACTACGGGATTGACGAGAAAAATAAACATTCTCACTTTACGTGTGGGACAGGTACCCTAAACAATTATTTTTCAAGATTTTATTTTACCATTTTGTCAGCGTGTAAATTACACGGCCACACCAAATTACAGCTTTCTAGTACTACGAATCTCTGAGCTAAGCCGAGGACAGACAGACGGACACGCGATACTATAAGGGTGCCTTCGGAACACTAAAAAACTCATATTTAAGACTAATAGATTCATTTTTACATAACTAAAATTATAATTGGAAAAAAAAGATGTCATGTAGAATATCACCGTTAATTAATTAGTCAGAATTCACAAATATTGAGTCGGAGCTTTACAAATAAGTATAATTTGATTTATAATTTTTTATATCAACTCGACACATTGATAGTACTGTCCCTGATAGTAAGCACAGTACATTCCAAACACAACAGCCACCACCGACAGATCTAAATCCATTAGCGGTCGCCACTCCATTACGGAAAAAAGCTCTTCTCAAAACCATGGGTAAATGAGTAACTTTTACAAGGACCGTCTTCCCCTACCAAAACATTATATTAAATAACATACTATTTTGTATATAATAATCGTTGATCTGATAATCCGTACTCATGACTTAGTATTCATACTATTGACTCGCACTACTGGCTTGGCGCGATAGCAACAGGTGTGCTCTGTAACTGCACGCACTTTTTATAAACAAGCAACAATCGGCATGAAGACATTCTCGGATGCATATTACAGTATTGAAATGACGTCAGGATTATTTTTGGTGAAGTCATTTTAAAACTTCATTAATTATAGGAAACTAACTTTATTATTAGTTTCTTCTATAGTGCAAATGATTCTTATCACTCATGTATAAATTTATTTAGTTCAGATGACTGTTAATTAACACTAGAGTTTGAAGTATGGGCAACCTTATGGAGTGCCAGGGCTAGAGTCGGTAACTCATTGTAAGCACCATTTTATCAGGTTTCGTAGCTAATTTGAATCGTTTGATAATTTAAAGTTCGGATATTTATATCATAAAAAAGTTGGCAACCACCTGTACCGTTAGGAAGATCAAACAATTGATATCTCCACCCACATACACTTAAGTTAGATTTTATTTTTATTTTCGTTTATTCTGATAAAAGGGCATCGATCTTCTGAAATATTGTTTCAAGATTTTGAAGCGTTACGGATTAATCCTACTAAAGATTTTTGCTGACTGCGTCTTTATTAACGATGTACAACAAACTTTATAACAACTATAAAATACTTAATTTTCATGTAAGACTGAATGTATCATTTTTTCACAAAGTTGAAGATCTAAGGAAAAACTATTACAAAAGTCAGTTGACCTGGTAGACTTAAACATCATTTCTAGATACGTTATTGAAATTTATAAACATATTAATCTAAAACTTACTCGTTTGGAAGATAATTGTTCCATTCTATGTGATGTTTGAAATAAAATTGATAATTTATGTATTAAACGAATTTACCTACAGACCCAGCGGAGAATACAGGTATCGATTTGTTAAAAAGTCCTTTACACCACAGTGCAATATGTACATTGAACATTCCCAACCCAAAATGCATATGTAATTTAATTATTTTAATTATCAATAATTTCCTATTATGACGTACAAAACGTTTTAATGAATTTAAAAAAAAAAACAAATTACTTTTGTGAAATGTTGGTTAATCGTTACGTGTTTGGTTATTGTATCACAGATATGAAAATCCTTACAGGTAATTTTTCTCCACTATTCGTGTATTTTTTTTAAATTCTTTATACCTATTCCTTTGCATAACACCTGTTCATCAACTTTCATACATTATCATGAAATAATATGGTACTTGTTTACATCTGAAAACGAGTCAAATTTTTATTTAAAACTAGCGGACGGACCCGGCTTCGCACGGGTATTTAACAATGCAAACAAACAATCAAATCTTTCCTCTTTATAATATTAGTCTAGAAGAATTAAAAACATCGGTAATATAAATAAACCGAGTAACACCTCTAAAAGTTAAAATTAAAGCTTTACTTAAAAGAAGTGAACAGGATGGTAGTTTAATTTACAATCAGATATATGTTTAACAACATCCTTTTGCACTGATATGAAAACACAAAACAAGTTTGAATATACGTTAAAGGCCGTACTATACAGAATGTTGAAGTTTGACATTGCCATCAGTGAAAGACTTAGGTCGAAGCGAGGTCTAACTACTTTCCTCGAGGGGATATTAAATCTAACAACATACAACAAGTATCATATTATTATAACTTCGACATGCGCACAGACTACCTACCATGCATCGCTTAAGCAAAAATACAGCAATATTAGTGCAATAAAACAACATAGAATAATTTCATCTTACATTTATTATTATTTTCACAAGGTATGCAAGAAATGAATAACAAACTACGCGATGTGTTCACACTTTATTAAATCTTACAACCTAACCTATATTAATATAGTTTCTAATAAACATTACGTATAACAATAATTAGCCGTTAATCTTATTACCACTAAACAGTAGATATTTTAATAACTAGTTAGAAATATTAAATTAAAAAAACTACCTCCTAAAAGGAATGTTTTAATCGAGAGTTTTACTTACACATTAATGAATATCATTAGTACTTACAGGCACTGGTCGATAAAATAAGTAATAATTACTAAAAAAAAACATTGCGACAATAATAAATACATAATAACTTTTGTTCCTTAATTGATTCTTTTTTATAAATAATTTTTTTTTTTTTTTCAAAACTGAATATCACAGGCTCGCCTCTGAGAAGAATTAGTAGAACTGGTGTATCGTCGGAACATGATTTTGTATAGGTATACAATGATTATTTTGTACTATAAAGTGCGGAGTTAATTAACAATTTGTATCATAATAAAATGAAGTACGTGTCACAGAGCTTGATCGAAAACATTATTATCATCGTAAATAAGAGTCAGTTTTGATTAAAAAGTAACTGTTAGAAATTACACAAATCAAACCAAAAACTAACATTTTATATTCGTTTCCATTAGTACAAAACAAAAGAGTTTTAAAAAAGCTGCTTAATATTTGAAACGAACGTAGTGTTGGTAGAATCGATATCTTGGCTAGTAAGTTAGTTCACCCTTTTCTAGCACATGTGCTAAAATTCAAAACTAAATAAAAACACAAAATACCATGTCTCGAAATTGTAAAACCAAACCTATCAGTGTCGTGAATGTAAATTAAATAAAATGTCCTTTGATGTAGTAGTAGTATCGAGAAAAATATAAAATCGAAACTTCGAGCAAATCGATTGTATGTACAATTAAATAAATCGAAATACTCATGAAAAAACGAATAGAACTCGCCTTTACATAGTTACTCTTGAAATAAAAAAAATAATAATAAATATAATCATTTTAATCGTGTTTCATTTCTAAGATTAATATTTGAAAATATTAATTGTAGATTGTTTTTATGTTGTACCGATACGAGGGATGGTTTCACTCGATCAATGAAGATCGATGTCATCGAGATTGATATTGCGTGAGTTTTGACGTTTGACACATGTACAGGACGCGGTGAAGTTAACCTACCGTGCCGCGATAGTGGGGTACTGTACCTGAAGCGCGTTCTTCGCGGAGACAGGAGTGGAAGAGGCTCGCGGACCACCGACACGCTGCCGCCGTGCCGTTAGTGACAGTGCGAATGCGCGACAAACAAAGGAGAAAAACAACACGCGTTAATGCACTCATAAACACTATATGGTGCACAAAATATACTGTACGTTTTATTTTTTTTATACTAATAATTTGGACACCATTTAGTGAATTGCAAAAATGTTACCGCAGACTATGTCAGTTACGTCTGTTGTAACAGCGTTTTAAAATAAAAAAGCTATCAAAACTAGAATTAATATACTGCTGTTAATAGTATATAGTGTGAATGTATTTTTGAGATATGATTAATGTGAGTTTCCAATAAGATTTCAAAGGCTGAAAATAATTGAGATATTCTTTTTTTAATTTTGAAGAATTATGTCAGGTCTTTCTTAATTTCAGTTTATTCGCGAAAATAAAATTGTAAGCCTTTATAAGATTAAGAGGAACATCAAGTTTAGAAATAGTATTTAATTATCTTTGGATAATGTGATATTGAAGAGATGATCTAAAAGACAGTATCTTTGATGATATTAGTGGGCACAAACATTAAGTATGTTAATAACACTCCATACGTAGTGAGACAACCTTAAAAATAATATCACAGACCAAAACTATATTTAGGTACGACTATTACAGTCTTTTTTATAACAATACCAACTAAATTTGTAAATCAAGCATACTAAAGCAAATGATAGTTTGATGAGTCACTTTAACCGTGTGTGTGTGTGTGTTTGTGTTTCCGAATATCTAACTACCACAGAATACATAAATATGTAAAAAAAAATGCCAGTAACAAATAATAAAAATAAGTACATAGATATATATTTACATATTTATAAAAATTAAACACAAGGGCCAAACCAGGGGGTGCCAGCTACAGACCAAAATAAAAACTCTTCAGTTACATGCAACAAAGCTCCACTACAAAACCATTTATTTTATGTGTCACTTATGACAATAATTGTTTATGTAATAGTTTCTTTCTATGTATACCTAGATGTAGAGCTTCAGATACACATTATGCAAACAAAGAATCATGTATCGATTCGGGTCTTAGTGCAGGAGTACATTTAATACAACTTTATAAGAAAATGCAGTTATACAGTTTAAAAAATAGCTCCATCTTATTGTCGGAACGATTATAATCTCATAATTATATACTTTCCAACCAAGGGACGGTAAGATGTGAGGCTATTAGACGCTAATTGCCATATTATTGCAACATTTTAAGGTTCAAGTACATTTTTTGCAAGTATAATAGGGGTTTTTAATTGAATCAAAAATGTGTTTTTTTTTTCAAGAAGTGAATGTAACAAGAAATATAATTTTACAATGAAGTTTAATCTTCTATTGGGTTACAATGAACCTCATAGTATATTGTATAATGTAATGTATTAATGTGTTTTGAACTGAAGGTCGATATCGCAAATTAAAGTTTGAAATTCACCCAGCCCTCATCGTATTGATATTCACGAGACATGTAATCCGATACGCTCGACATGATATAATTATTCAAATGTACACAACATAGGGGTATGTGAACTGAAACGGTGACACACAAGAGAAATGGTAGCTCTTCCCGAAGCCAGAAAAGTGAGTGCGCGACGGCGGCATTTCTACAAAGATTTCGGTAGCTGCGGCGACCCCGCGGCTGGCCCTCGTCACGGCGGCCGGCCGCCCGCCCCACCGCACTACCTCACCGCCCCCGGTCGCGCCCCCGCCCCGCGCCCTCACCGCACCACTGCCGCAGCTGCTGCCGCTAGACTCGCTACGCCGCGATCGCTCTGATGATCGAGTCTCAAAACTAAGTTCGCTCTCTGTGCACCGCCATGACTTTGACAAAGTTTCACTAGCCCAACGTCGCGGGTTCAACTCTTTATTTTTTGTATCTGATCGAAAAACTATGTCATAGTAGACACGTGGTGCTGGTAGTGCAATGATAGCACAGCGATCTCTTTCGACGTGCTTCACAAGTAGTGTCTTGTCGAGCAAACTGGGTGCGCTGCGATGAGGGCGCGTTCGCGCCGGGGGCGGTGGGGAGTGTGGGGAGCGGGGTTCTGCCGAGCGCGCGCGAGGCTAGCCTACCTGAGCGCCCAGCGACGTTACCCCGAGCCTCACCCCCGCGCGAGACGATGCTATCGACGTGCCAAGCGATGTCAGCGATTCGCGAGAGTTAGAGCGTCGAAGTGGAGTTACACGTCCGTTGCTGTGGATCGCGCAGGCGCCTGGTTTTCGGTTCGATGGCGATCGTGAAACCTTCGATATCGGTGCGAACAGGCCGAAGCGATTGGCGCAATCAAAATATCTGAAAGTTGATTCCGAAATCGTTAATAATTTGTCACGATAATATGAAGGAAACACCCCAAATCTTTGTTACCTCTTGCCATCAACTGAGCCGTCATTTTTCCCGAGTGGATCATCTAGTTCGACACCAGCCCAGATACCAGGGGCAAAATCTGTAGGGCCTACATATCTTAGAGTGCCAGCTTTGCTTCCTCTACTGCTTGATACGATAACGCGGTCCCCCATTCGAACTTCTCCATTAGTAGTTGTGGAGATGGAAGCATCTGTTGAAGTTTAAATCTCAACATCAGAATCTCTGCTTTGTTAAAAATTACAGGGACATATGGTTTGATGATTACTCACTCATCTTACTGCTGACCATGCTTCGTATACTTCCATTAGGTGAGAGAGTTCGTCTGGGCCTGGCTGCGCCTGATGGGGGTCGTTCGAAAACGCTACCTGCGTCGGAAACCGGTGATGCATCGTGTGGTGCGTGGGTTATTATCGGAACCCTGGTTAAACGCGTCAGACGAGAAAACACTCCTCGTTTCTCTGGGCATTGGAAATAACGCACTCCAGCCACCGACCCATCGTTCTTACCTATGACATAGAAATAAAAAAATGATAAAGAGTAATGAAGATGCAAGAGCAAGTGATAAATGTCACCTTATACATTATATTATATCAGTAGATAAAGATGAGCTTACCGATTGGTTCGTCAAGAACAATACCAGCCCACTCTCCAGGAGCGAACTGTGTTTCGCCGATGTACGCTATTTGACCGGGTTTTGTACCACCCACCCAAACTCGTTCGCCAATAATGAAGCTATCAGTGTCCTCAGTTAATATGACACTATGATCTGAAATGCCAAGCATAGTAAGATTAATAATAATAATTATTATTACTTCAGCTATTTTTTTATAATAATATATGACCAACAACTTCTTCTTCTTTTACGAAAATCAAATATAATATGACTCAGACCGTAGAGAGAAAATGAAGAAAGTGTATCAGATAAACAAAAATTGATGGCCACTAGAATATGCATAGAGCTCTTCCGTTTCCTATTCTGCACGCACGACGTGCGTGCAAGCGTCATGAATATGTACCGTTGTATGCAAGTGCAACGGCCATCGAGGAGCCCATTTGCAATCCCGTTTGCGTATCGTTGCGTTATACATCGGAATTATGAACTTTCGCTTCTAACAAACTGCATTTGACTTCGAAGATATAACTGTTCTCTGAAGAAATAAAATGTACCAAATCCATGCACAAAACAATTGCATAACAAACACCGGTGGCAAGCAAATTGCAAATTACAACAAATATGCTAGAAAATCTAAGAGTAAGTGACAAGTAGATGAAAATTGGTGTACATGACAATTGGACTTATAAATAAATGAATTTTCATCAAAATTACATTCACAATACAGATACCACGTAAAAATAACAATTTTGAAATATGCAGGTAATAAACGATAGACGATGACTATCTTTAGATTTTAAGAATACTAATTTAGAGCATGACTTCGTTAATTCAATCAACTATTAGTATATGTACTGTGAAACATAATTGAGCATTAGATACAAAGTGTAATTAATTACCTGAGGACCTCCTAAGTCCAGCCTCGCTAAGGCGTCGAGGGTGTTTATCCCAGAGCACATCCATCGATGTTCCGCTGTATGTACTGCTAGCTGTGACCATACACAAGCGACACACATGGACATTAGCCACTAACCAGCAACACTACTTAGGTATGTAATATATTATAAGACGCTTCTTTCAATCTATAAAACTCAATTAGAACATTATAGGGTCATTAATCTGTGCAATTATACTGTCACAAAAATTATCATTAAGTTGTTGCTATAAGGTATTATTAATAATAGTTAAAATGTCAGTATAACTGATCATGCAATTTATTAGTGTGCTTACGAGCTACCTACTAGTTTTTTTTTTAGAATCTTAGTAATTTATTTTCTTTCTTTTTTTAATATTAATTTTAATTGATTTTTACCGGTTTAAAATAAATGAAATCGTGTTTAATTTTAAACTTCAGCTCCGGTTTTCAATGATAATGTAAAGAAGTACCCACGTACAAGTTTTTTTTTTCGGTTGTGAAGCAATCGGCGCAAGGAGGCAAAAAGAGTAAGACAATACACATTAATTAAGATTTGAATTAAGTGACAATGAACATAATTTAGTTGTAGGCGAGTGTCCTAAGGCATAAAAATGCAAAGTACATATCATATGAAATTATGGAAATATACATACTTAATTTCAAATTACTAATACTCGATTCTATTATTTTTTATAAAGGCTAATTAGTTGTATCTTATAGTTTTTCATTTTCATTTTATTTGTTACAAGTTTAATCTAGGCATTGCTTTGGAAGTATTCTTTTATTCATCCATTTATACAAGCAATAACTAAGTTACCAGTTCATTAATCCAATTTAGTAATAACTTTGTCTTTTTTCTGACATAAACATTTACAACATCAACAATAACACGAACTACTTTCCTCATTATTTTAACCTCGGTTTTATTATATTACTACACCACCAAAATTTTATGTCTTATTGTCACGTCAAAGCAATTCATCACACGGTAGGTTGCTATTAGCGGCTGGCGGAGTCCATAACAATGAAAGCTTTTTTATTTACAGAGCATACCATCACCGTAATATAAAATTAAATCAAGTTTAACTTACTTGAAGCTTTGCGATGTGGTCGCGGTTTTTCTGGCAAGCTGCTACTAACCTCGTCTTCTTCAGTCTCAATCAAGTCTGCTCCATAAAGTCCAGATAGAAGGGTGATAAAAATTATGAATATGTGAGAAAGGCATGGTATTTATACAATTGGAAACATATGGTATTTTTAATGATTTTGCTCATGCGTGCATGAATTCCAAGATCGAGAGAAGCCTTTACCGTGCTAGATTTCATGCTTTAAATTTTCGTAAATGGAATATGCATGAAAACACTTACCAGACAAATGTTTTCTGGACAAGTCGTCACTTAATTTCCTGAGCGTGTCCGAAGAGCTGCAGTCTATGACAACAAAAACAAAACACGTAAAGCAAAATAATGGAAAATAAAACGTGCATGCTGACAAATAATATAGGATGATGTACTGACACAGATGACGAATTTAATTTACATAAAAACATCGCATACCTATCATACAAGAATATGAATAACTTAACAACCGAGATAGTTTGCAATTCAGATGTGACAGAGTTCGATAAAACTATAATAATTAACGTGCAAGGTACGGACACCCAGTATGGAGTTACAAGGCACTGCTGAGGCGGTTAATAGGATAGATTAAGTAAGAGAAAAATATTATGTAATCTGCAGACCTGTTGATTGAGTTAATTCTTTGGGTCATAAGCTACATTGTGGTTAGATCGATAAGTTATATTACAAAAAAAAAAACTTACTAGTCGAAGACTAACACATCAAATACACACGTAACTTGTGACAAGGCTAATCAGATCAGTAAATTTTAGTATAAGTCGGAACAAACTTGTGAAACAACACGTGTGCTGGTAGCCGATTGAGACTGGCGAATGTCCGGCAGCGGAGACCAGGACAAATCATTCAAAGCCTGATTAATCATTTTACGGGTGCGACAACTGCGCAGCAAGCCGACCTTGTCAACGCGCGTGGGCTATTCATCATAATTCAAGTTACATGAGAAGCCTCATGTCCCTACATCTTCATTTTTAAATTAATTTTCTACCGAGAAATAATTATTTACATAATTCTATAATTAGTCTTCTCATCTTCTATTTGCACTGGAACGAGGAGATTGCAAATTTTTATTTGAAATATTTCGAGATCTTATCAAAATATTATTGATATCTTATACAAACCTTCTGATGATATTGTTTTTTTAATACATCACGTATTACTATGAAAGTATATTATATGAGATCATATGCTATAAAGGCAAAAGAATCTATTAAAAGCCATAAAACTTATTTAAGTCTAATGTGCAGTCATAAATAAATAATATGCCATGTGGCTCCTGTATTCGATCACACCAGCTGTATCGGCCTCCATTGATTATGTTACCAATTGCGAACTCACATAATTATTATCATTCATTCTAATGTCTGTTTTATATGGAGAACATCTTAGCAATATATAGCAATTGTAGCATAATAAACGAAAATTAAAATAATGTAGGTCGCTCTCCAATAAACTTTGACGGAGAAACCATATTCGTTCAGTATTTTCCGAAATTATAAATGAATTGACGACATTAAAATAACTAGTTTCTTTAAGTTCACAAAAGACCGTCTTCAATTGTTATGTTAAAAGCCATTTGTCGTAGTGATTGTTCAAGTTGTATACTGTGCAAAAGTGTTATTTATGAATAAATATGTAGCGGCGACCAATAAGCCATATTCTACGAAAACGATTAAATAAAATAAGAAAATATGTATAGTAATAATAATTTTTATAGCCTTAAAAACATTATGCAGCAGGTGTCACACGATGATACAATGTGTGATCCCACGCAAAAAATATTGCTCTACTACCGTCATATTATATTCCATGCGCGGAGGCGAACATATTCCGTTCCCTCTACAATGAATCATCATCATCACAACCTATAACACCAGTTTGTAAATGTCCCACTGCTGGTCTTTTCATTACGCCAGTCCACGTCGTATTGACTACATTTATAGTATTATGTCTTTCCCACTGCACTTCATACGACATTCAGGTTCCTCATGATGTCTTTCTTCACTGTGCTTCAATTGTGCGAGAATTCCGCAAAATTCGTCGGTAAATGGTGAGGCTCAAACCATCGTATCGATAGTCGAGTGGTCTAACTATTCGGCAACCACACCATTAGCATCACAGCCTGATATCTAAATGATATCCAAATAAGTCACTTAAACATCTCAATTTTTTTTTAATACAGTAGATTTTAGGTGTGCAAAATCGTTTTAAGACCAGACAAAATGAGATGATTCTATAATTTTTAATTTGTTCATAAACATTCTAATAGAATCGGGGTATACGTTTTAAATAATATTATTATAATCAGGCAAACGCTATTTTAAATTTTACAGAAAATTTTCCTCAATACCAAAAATATCCACACTCGTGTCTGTGACTTGGTGCGGTTAACAAATATGATGTAACTGCTATAGCATATATAGTTATTATTTGTTCATTTTATTAACGCATGACGAGATAAGGTACGCGACGAACCGTGCACAACGAATCTTCAATGATATTACTTTTTGTGGTCAAGTTCAAGAACACAAGCAAACATGAAAAACATTTCGTATGCTTACGTAAATATAACCAATCGTACAAACTATGAGCCTCGCAAACAAAACATTCACAAGTAATTAAAATCAGTAATGAATTATCATACGTCAATTGAGGCTAATTCAGCGGCTTGCTCTTTGTTATAGAAGCAATTAATGCAATGAGCTACAACATGGTGCAAGACATATTATGCAATTCTCAATGGCAATTATACAGTTTAGCTAATAGTACAAGTGAATCAAACTTCGTTAAATGATTTTACAGCAATAATTAAATCCCCTAGAACATTGGTGTAACTAATCCAGCATGAAGTTTCAAAATAATTCCTCGAAACTTTTTCCGTATACGTAATGAAAGGTTATATGCTCTTTCGCGTAATAGATCAATCGAAATGAATAAAAAATCAGAAATAAACTGGTGTCGTAATAACATATTTCGGTACCTACTGCGATTGCAACAAAACTGTACGAATTTTAAATATCATAAAACTTTACAAATTGTTCGTAAAATAGCTATACTTCTATAAGACAGAAAAATAAACGATGACCCAATTGAAATTGTTAATGGCTCCATGTCACGAGGAAGTTTTATAGATGCAGTGTTACAAACTTTAAACGAAATAATGTGACTTATGTGACCGAGTTGGCGACCACACAGCCACTGTGACACTGCCAATATCGACCGACGAAAAATGCCGAACATTGGTTCAATATAAAAAAATGGTTCAATATACTGTCAACATACAATTATTTATACCTTATCATTTGGACCGATTGTCGAGATATGTATAAAGAATGTATGTCAATGGGACATTATATTATGTAATTTTGATTGTGCTGCTAAGTTGTATTCATAGTAGAGTACATTAGAATTAGAAGCAATGATGGCTCAGTGGTAGCGTATACAGACATCGCGTCGATCGACACGTGTTCGAATTGCTGCAATGAGCCTGAGCTTTCGGTAAAGGAAAACATCGTGATGAAACCATAGCATGGTGGTAGGGCTTTTTCTAATGCCGGCCTGGCTAGCTACCACCCTCAAGTTAAAAATCTGTCACCAAGCACCTATAGGTGTGTTCCGACAGCTGCACTTAAGAGCCAGCCAGGCTTAGCGTGTTACCATCTTGGGCCACGTCGTCAGTTAACATTACGTGAGATTATGATCAACCGCTAAAACCTATAAAGAATAATAACAAAAAAAGAATTATTTATACAACAGCTTTTGCATGAAAGTACTAGATACTAGCGCTCTTTCTGCACCTTCGCTCGCGTAATAATTGACGCCCCGTCTTTTTTACTTTCTTACTGAATTGTTAAATACCAATTTTCATAGATCTATTTTCAAAAATGACGGATTTTCATACAAACTTCCATCCCCTTTTTCACCACCTTAGGTGTTCAATTTCCAAAATTTCTTTCTTAGTGCTCACCTGTGTAAATGGAACCCGCATGCAAATTTTCACGTTCCAAGCACTTGTAGTTTGGGCTGTGCGTTGATCGATGAGAAACCTATTTTACAACTTATTGTTTGTTTCTCCGTCGCGTCTGTCTGTTTGTTCCGAGTAATCTCCGAAACGGTTAGACCGATTTTGACGGGACTTTCAGTAGTAAATAACTGATGTTATAAGGAACAATTTAGGCTACTTTTCTTTTAGAAAAATAATTAGAGTTCCGCAAAGATAGAAATAATTCGGAAAAACGAACACGATTCGCGTGTGTGCCCGATCGACGGCATTCTGTTGTCCACGCGAGCGCAGCCGCGGGCACAACTAGTTTATAATGTAATGGATGAATAATTAAATGTCAAATAATGAACGAATATCGTAGTCCTTAAGTGCTGAATATTAAGGAATGAAGTTAATCGGAAATCAAAACACGTTCGCTCTCGCTATAATAATGCGGCCTAATGAACAACACCGGCGCGGCGCCTCGAATGCTAATTAGGGATCGTAACAAAAACGTTATTACATTAATTATTCCGATACATAGCCAATGCACTGTTATATTAGATCAACTAAAAAAGATAAAGATTTAACTTTCGCACTTTTGATTTCTAGAGTTATTGAGAGTACAGTTTGTAACCGACTATCTTTTTTGTAATATTTACGAAGATTTGCAATATTATGGATCCAGTTCAGAGGGTAATTACAGCTATATTGGCACGAATTGTAGATAATTTAGTAACGAAAGTACAATTAGTTATTGTTCATCTTGAACGAATAAATGTATTAATATTCTGCAGGTAATTTAATCGAACAACAATATATTTAAAACTCAAATTTTAAATAAATCTAACGCATTATGGATACATATATAAAATTTTGGTTATTTTGAGGAAAGCATATGCTAATTTTATTTTGTACAGGTCATTGCTTGAATAAAATCCTTTATCTTGTCAAATATTGTTTATTAACGGGAACAACATAAATAGGCTAACTTTTATATGACCGTTCGATATAAAATTATACTTTGGAGGTACATATATCTTAGTAATAAATACTGACACAAATAGATGACAAATATGAGAGATTAGTGAATAATAAGTAATTTGATCCCATTAATCGCTCCAGCAAGAGTATGGCCGAAAATTGAAATAAAAAGAAAAAGATATGGAATTAAAAATCTTGTGTAAAATTCCTTAAATTAAACATACTATGGATACAATGAAAGCTAATGACTAACGAGGTTACATAAGTAGATAATAATATTTATAGTTAAGTAGATAGTACTGCGTTTCGCACGTTGCCGACATTGGCATTAATAGAGAACTTAGAAGGGGAGCAAGTCACGAATCACCGTGCGCAGCATATTACAATTATTTTGTTTCTCACGACCATAGGAATACTACTCCGATTGTTATCAGTAATAAATGCATCCAGTAGCGTAGCTGAGGAGATTTTATATCATTCTATCAGTTCTTATTTGGACAAGTGTTTTAAAGGGTATCCGTTCAAAGGCAAAATCTTTTATTTTAGAAAGGCCGTTCGAATAAATTGCGTAGATAAAATTTAGACACTTAAGACATTCCTATAATTCAATAGTGTATTTTAGCACACGAGTGCTAATGTTTACAATTTAGTATGCAGAGAATAAACGATTTAACAACTCGAAGCTTCTAACAGCGAGATGGTGACGTAACCTTTGAATCTACGTGTAGTCTCGTGAAATGTAGAACAAGCCCTTTTTACACGTTCACGTGTTGTACATGTAGTCCATGTAGAATAAGTAAACAATTAATCACATCAATGTTCCAAATAGTTTTGGTATGATTATTAAAAATTGGAGCCCCTACCAACTGTGTACATAGACTGGTTGATGACGTAGAATTAAACTGGCATGTCAAGCGACAATTCCTTAAAGAGACAATATCAGAAAATTTAACTAAGAAACTGAATATGATTTTTATTCAGAAACAAGTAGATTCGTTTAACAAATATATATCTACATGCAAAATAATGAAGTGCTTTGTTGGAGCAGGCAATCAGAGTTTGATTTTAACACATTTATGCTTACAGTAAATGATGTAACCGTAAAAATAATAATAGCGATAGTGGTTACATGCTTGATAGCTAAATTGTTTATTAAAAAAACTTCCTTTCTCAAACGGAACGCACCGTGTCACGTATAAAATGTTGATAGCACCACTATTAACTGTACACACGGAAGAAAATAGAAAACGCAATACCGACAATCTCACAATACAAATTACAGAAAATGTTCCACGATCGGCGCACATACGTTTACTGAAGAGTAAAATATCATAATCATATTAATTATAATAATATTGATCTTTATACTGTGAATATTAATTAGAACTTTTGCATCCGCAATGTTATACAATATAGGACGCAATTACATGGTTTTTGTTTTAAATAAATCCAAAAATTGGCGTAGTTGTGTTAGGAGGATCTCTTAGTTTGTTTTCTGATCTGTTAATTTTTACGTGCACTTTATCTTCACAAATATTAAACAGAATTTAAATAATTTTATTTATAAGCTATGTAATTCGTACCTTGTAATTGGAAGTTAGCTGTCAAACTGCGTCAAGAACATTCAGAGCAAATACTTTTTGCTCAGTTTGCGTTTAAAAATGAGTGAAATAATCATACTTAACAAATTTAGTGTCTGTAAGAATATAGACATCTAGGAATGCACATTCGAAAGTGCTTGAAGTATTAGCTATTACAGGAAAGTATGACTGCCTAGATATGATTAATGGAAGATTTAATAGAATATGAACGTAACAAACCGCATTCAAAACAATTATTTATCGATTAATGGAAACATAACATACCTAACAACATATTATTCAACAAACTATTTCAGTACCATAAAAGGGTTAATAAAATGTTCCTTTGTATGATTTATTTCAATATTACTAAGTATTCTATTGATACCAAAAAGATATCGATTAGATAGAGTGTACTATAAAAATTTAAAGTAGACAAATAGATATAATTATTGATTGTCACAATTGTTAGAGAAAATATATCCTTGTACGCGAACGAAGTATTATTTTTACACAAACTAAGAAAAATAAGAAACATTGTAAGTTACCACAATAGTCCGAGTACAAAAAATGTAACGCTTCATGTGTAACATTATCACACAGAACTTGCCAGAAAACACGACAATTCAATTAGTTTATCTCCGCATCAAAGATTTATATAAGTTTTTGTATCTACAAAACCGACACATTCTGACTGAAACATGTTAATTACAAATTATCAACATATAATCATTGTTTTTAAGTTGTCTTTAAAGTACGATTTATAGTAAAACATTCAAATGTACCCTAACATTATTGAATGGCATGCGGAAATTAGAAATGTGAATAAAATTATTTCATTTTGTAATAGTTTCGTTGCCGTGTTGACGAGGATTGTAAGGCTACATACATATACCTCTTATCATTTCCAAGTCGAGAACTCAGAATTCTATATTTGGTTGGAGTAAAGAAGATTGTCGGGTCATTTCTTTGTTTCGCGACATAAGTGGGAGAGTGAACTTGTTCAAGTATTTTTAATAGTAACACATTTTCTACAGTTAATCAAAAATAATGCTTTATAAAGTACTTTATATAGCTTTATCTTTAACAGATCTTTTACTGAAAATATGTTTGGCGTGTTGAAATGATAAAAAAATCAACAAGAAAACTTCGCTAATAAACAACACTGGAGGGCTAAGTGTGTGGGCGGAGGGACATCTCAGTTGGGGGAGCTACCTTTGGGGGCTGCGTTTGTTAGGGATGCGGAAGGATGCGAAAGCGATTCCCGCAACCCCTAATTTATAACGCGAGGAGTCTTAGTAATAGTACCAGTCAATATATTGATATCAATGAAATCGGACAAACAAGGAAGCCGAGTACTAAAAGGAAACAAATACGAACACAATAGCTTCGAGAAATAATCATATGAAATGATAAGTCGCGTGGGCAATACTGTCACACCTGTAAATGGTTTTCAAACCGTGCTAAGGTGAACCTGTGTGCTTTTAATGATTGTCGATAGAATGTGTTTATGGATATTACGCCTCTGCATCCAAATCCGAGTTGAGAAAGATGCCAACGAGGCTATTTATTATCACATCTATTTGAGTAAAAGAATTATTGTACGTGGCCAGTCTACATGACCAAAATTCTACTACGATGAAAGTATCAACATCATAGGTACTAACCAAACTATAAGATAACTGAATTCGTTTCCTGTACGTTATCTGTTAGATTAAATGAAATAGGTACTTAATCAGTATCAAAAAAACATAATATAAACAGTAAATAAGCTATTAAAATATGTATGAATCATCATATCATCAGATATACATATTACCAGAAAAAAATCCATTGATTATTTTAGAATTCTGTTTATAGTGTAAGTTAAAGCTTAGCATATTATATTTAGAATTTCATTGTCTAAAAATTAAATATAGGGACGAACTTTTTCTGAAGTGAAACTTCTTATGTTACGCTAAGGAAGAAATTGTGCTACGTGACGTTACGTTACGAATGATACGTATTGGTTTAAAATAATTCAAATTCAAAGAAGTTTCAGTTCAACTTCAACCGCGTATAAAGGTTACACGTATTTACAAATAAAATGTTATAAACTATGAAAGTAATACAATTATAACTTATTAGTCTACACTATATATCTATATAGTATACATATAGATAGTATTTATTCCTTCAATGAAGAATGTGTCATTCAGTGCGTAAGACAAACATCAAGCTTGATACTGATGGAAACATCTAGTAATACTCGTATTAAATCACATTTACCTAACTTTAACAGACTATATATTCTACTTTGATTAAAATACAACAACAACTGATAATTACAATATATCCTTTGATAACGAATTAGATCACGAGGGCATAGAAGCGCTAGTGTAGACCTAAAGCAGGTAGAATAAGTACATCTTTGACGCTTTTGGTGTACCGTTACATGTGAAAGTAAGTAGGTACCTAACTAACTACAGTATAACAGTTACAATCATTATGGTTTACGTAAATAACTTATATTTTGTTTTTATTCTTTATACGTCTAGCATTTGGCAACAATCTAACTTGCTGTTAAGTGACGTTGTGATCCAAAATGGTAACATGCAAAGCCTAGTGAAGCGGGGACTGGCTCTCAAGTGGAGCTGCCGGAACACACTCATAGGTGCTTGACGACAGATTTTCAACAAGAAGATGGTAGCTAGCAGGCATTTGAAAATGCCCCACCACCATACTATAATTTCATCACGATGGTTTCCTTCACCGAAAGCTCAGACTTATTGCAGGGATTCGAACTCACGTCGATTGACGATCATTCGCCAATTCGTCGATTGACGTCAGAGAAATAAAATAATACAAAACGAAAGAAAAATACAAAAGAAACGAAATAGTTCCAGCCAAGAATGCAACTGCAGTAAGTAAACGGAACAGTAAGATTCAACATTACCCAAACAGTCTAGACAAGTAGGCGCCAACCCCGACAGCTATAAATAAGCAAAACATCTCCAACCTAATCTATAACGTGTATCCTTTATTATATCTCATGTAATAAAAGCTGTATTTGGCTTAAATCCAAATATACTAGTCATTAAAACATACTAATGCTTATCTACTTTTTTTAGTATATTAGTATTGTATAAAAATATTTAGTTTCGTTTTCCGAAGTAACATAATGCGACGTGAATAACAAAATAAAAACATCGGCTAGTCAGAAACACTTACAACAAAAGGAGTGTCAACTTACAGAAATCGGTCCGTGATCTCAGCGTGTATTGTAAACACTGTACAAAAACAAGTTTTGCGATATTTATTTGCCTGACCACTATTTTAAAGCGAGGATAACATATCTAAATACATAAAAAGTCGTGACGATATTACAATGCTTAATTATTAATATATTCGAAGTATTCTAAAGGATGGTATCTGTGTGAACGAAATGAGGACTGGGAAAGATGTATGGCAAAATGGACATGACCTCGCATAGAGCAGTGTTATGGACTATACGTGCTCAGGATAAGCAGGGATCTGATAAATTATTCAGATACCCTTGGAAACATATCCACTAAGATTTATTTAAGGATAACAACCTAAGTACGTGTTGTGTCTGAGAGACAAAAAGTGAATCTTAGCCTCTGCCGCCCTCTATCTGTATCATCACTTACTGACTTGAAGTGAACATAAATCGGCACCAAAGAAATGGTTCTATTAGTAAAGAATAGATAATATTAGTACGTACCTCGGCGATATAGTAGTATTTGGCTCGCCAAGACAATTTAATTTGAACCTAAATAAACCTGAATACCAGGAAACCGAAGTTTCATAATTTAAGTTTCAAACTGACGCATAAGTTATCAGTAAATATCTTATAGATGACTAAGTTTGGTTATTATCAAGTGGCGCCGCGCTGTGCACGAGCGAAAAAACTCGTCAAGTGAGTGTGAATTGACGTGTGTTTCCAGTTTTATACCTGGAATGGCGAATGTTTATGCAAAATTGTAATTTGTTAACCACGCAGATGGATATACGTAATAATTACGAGTAGGTTTTAGATATATTTTAATTGTAATCAAACTAATAACAATTCATTTAATTTTATCATCACTATGTTAAGTTTAATTACCATGAATTTCAACACATACGAATACAGGAAAAGTTTCGATATATTACGGTTAAAATATATTTTTAAACCTGCGATAAAATCCATATAATAATTGGCTGTTCATGAACACTGTAAATTGAGAGTAACAAATGAGTTTTATTTTAATTTTTCTTTCAACTTTGTTGTGTTTTTCGTCGTTTATTAATATAATATTTGGTACCGCGTACTTGATATATGGGCGCAAAAATCGTCTCCGGAATTTTGCAAATAAAATAACATAATATCGATTTAGTAATAAAAATAGTATGTAAGACAACCTGTCGAGTGACGATTGATTACCGTAACATGTTTGGTTCGGCAAGTTCCGCTTGAAGAATCACTAGAGACGCGAAATCGACACCGTGGTTCAAGGCGGCAACATGATAACTAATTAACTGATGTAACAAAAAACGCCGTGACGTATAAAATATAAGAAAAAGCTGAGAACCAACTATTTTAGATAGTGGATGCGCTCATATTTGTTGAGTATGGAAGTCATGTTGTAATGCCCCTGCACGTCGCGCACCTGCCTTGTAATTTTGCTACGGTTGACCGACAACAATGCCAGCTCAAGTAATTGAGCAATTACAACGCGAAGAGCACATATCCGATAAGGATAAGGGACAGGAAGTTTACAAACTAGTTAGTTAGTTCAACTGTCAACAAACGTTGAAATTCGCCGAGATGATTTTAGTAGAGAACAAATAAATGAAGGTTAGAATCAATTTGGCAAAGGAAATTTAAGTGTATTGCACATATATGTTGATAAGAATTTAATTGTTTAGGTTTTAATGTAATACCAATACAATATATTGGCAGAAATATAGTATGTAACTTGTTTATCGAATTATAACCTAAGTAAATAAACTGTAAAGGTGACCTTCGTTAATAATATTATTACAGCAAAACCCCTTTATGGGTATTATTTGTTATTATTTGACGAACATGTCGTGTGTCACGCTACGCAGAATAAAAATCGTAAACTAACAAAATGATTACTAAACAAGGCTGTACTACACATCTATTACTAGAAAATACAAATAGACGTTGAATGTATACGTGGCTAGAACAGTATTCAGTATTTTAGTTCTAATTTGCCTAACAAAGGCAGCTATGTCACTGATAAGTCATTTTTAACATTTGACGCAGTATTTTTGTTCATTTTACACAAAACTTTAGGTAATTTATGAAATGTATTGTGTTTTATTTGTATAGAGGCCTCATGAAGGTCACGATGCAGTTATGGTTTGTTATGTGACATGACACAAACAAGGTGAGGTGCGATGAACACATTAATAATAGGTAAATGTTACGTGATTAAGGATTGTTATGCACCACAACGGCGCGGTGCGGCAATTAGCGGTCACGGTAAACTTCTCATCATCATTCTTATGATGAAAGCTTCAAATTTTATCTAAACACAACAATAATTGAGTTCGTCTGGATCGTGATCATCATTTACCAGGTAAGACCTGCCAAAATGGCACGCTTAGCTTGTCGTTGGCTTTGTATTGTACTCCAAAGAACTTTGAGGCAGTGCTGCTGTTCTGGACGACTTTCATCTAACTGGTGATGTTCGTTATTTTAAGCCCAGGTGCAAAAAAGTACATGATCGTGTAAATATGAGGATACAACCCATATTTATTTTATTTATTTGGCGGGCACTCGGGTGAGATTTTCTAAACTACCCGATCAATCAAAGTGGGGGAAAGTTTAAATAAGACTGTCTATTCATTAAGCTTCCTTTGAACTTTGTTAGAGCTGTCGTTAAGCGTATTGGTTTTTTTTTTGTTTTTTTTTTTTTTTTTTTTTCGAACTGACTACACTGTTAGCCTGAGGGGCCCTGGAGCCTTTACGGCTTTTACAGCTTTACCGGGCTTGGGGGCGAGCGCTTAGGGCACTCAGCCACGAAAGCTAAGCAACAACATCCGAGGGTGCCAAAGTGGCCGGACCTCGGCTCGGACTGTTGCGCGTATGCAATTAAGTCGCGATCTGACTAATTCCCTATCCGTAATTCGATCTAAACTAACTATACATATATACATGTTTCTGCCCCCTGGGAGGAGGGAAGGAACATGTGTATGTGTATTTAGTGGTCTGAAAATTTTTGTCTATTCTAACTAGGCAAAAAAAGAAAAAAAAAAAAGGTCCCTTACAGAACCTATGTACCTATGTGTGTTGTGCATGTGTGTATTGCAGTGTCATGTATGGCTGTGAAAGCTAGTGATTGTGCAGTCACTTGTATCGCGCGAGCGGCTGCTTGGCTCAAGGGCTCCATGCCGATGGATCGGACCTAGGCTTGAGTTGCCGCAGAGGAGGGCGGTCGTGGCGGGTGTGCGGGAGCGAAGTTAACCGTACGTCCTCTGCGGAGGGAACGGTGGTTTCGCGGGCGTGGGCGCGAGCACGCATATGTTGCGGGAGCGGACGCGTAGTAATTATTAGCTTTCTCGATGTCGTCGTCGGGATCGACAAAGAGATTTCGCGGACGGCGTTTATAACGTTTGGCAACGGGGATCGAGTTGTCTGGGACGTAGTTCACGGTGGATTTTACGAGCGGGTTGGGGTGATTCGAAGCGCTATCGAAGTATCTCCTGGTGAGATATTTCACATAGGCTTCTATCGAGGGAAGCCTCATGTCCCTGTGGAGGTCCATGTTCCTAACGAAGGCTGGAGGGTCAAGCAGGCGACGGAGAAACCGATTTTGGACTCTTTGCATGCGGACAAAGTTATGTTTGGACATATGTGCGAACGCTGCGCAGCTATATGTCAAGATCGGACGGACGCACATCTTGTATAGTGTAAGCTTATGTCTTAAGGACATTTTGCTTACCGAACTGAGCAGGGGTCGCAAGCGGGAAAGGATCCAGACGGCCCTATTCCGGACTATAGTAACGTGTGCGTTGAAGTTAAGCTTCGAGTCGAGGGTGACACCCAGATATTTTGTTTTGGTGGCCCAAGGGATATTTCTACCGAATAATGTTAGAGGTCCTACCGTGCGTGGTAGTTTACATGTATGCGGTTCGAACATAATCGCGGCGCTCTTTACCGGATTAATAGCTATTCGCCACGTTCGAAACCACTCCCCGAGAGTGGTTACGGCACGTTGGACTGCGCAGGCGAGATTTTTTCTGTGTCTGTTTGACGCGTATATGACTGTGTCGTCAGCGTAGAGCCCTACCTCGACCCCGGGGGGCTTCGGGAGGTCGCTGACGTACAGATTGAAAAGGCAAGGCGCCAGAATGGAACCTTGCGGGACGCCTGAGCGTATAGGGTGGGCGGTAGATAGTACTCCTTCCACTCGGTAGTGAAAGGTGCGGTCGCGTAGAAAATCATGAACTAGGTGAACTAACCTATCCGGGACTTCTAAATGGTGAAGCTTGTGGACCAGTCCGGCGTGCCAGATCTTATCGAAGGCCTTGGCTACGTCGAAAAAGACCGCAAGCGTGCGGACGGGAGCGATATTGCTCTTGGCGAAGTTACTCGTGATGTGCTCCGTGAGGCGGTGCACTTGATGTGTACACGAGTGACGGGCGCGAAAACCGAATTGTTCGGGCGGGTATAAATTCTTGTCGTCTATAACGACCTTGAGACGGTTCAGAAGGATCCGCTCATAGAGTTTCCCTAGAGTGTTTAGGAGACTGATCGGGCGATAGCTATCGGGAAGCGAAGCTTTTTTGCCGGGCTTGCGAATACCTATAACTATAGCTTTTTTCCAGACGGCTGGAAAATAGCAGTGGGCTATGGCTGCATTGAAGATGCAGACCAAGAGAGCTATGAGGTGATCAGGAAGAAGTTTGAGTACTTCATTCCTGATACCATCAGGACCGGGAGATTTCCTAGGCTTAAGGCCTTTAATGATAGAACAGACCTCATCTGGCGTGACCGGGGTTAACGTTTCCGCGGGGGGAATCAGCGTGAGTTCCTGAACGGCGGTCTCGATAGTTTCGATGTGGGCAGTGTCTACGTTGTCGCAGTTTGGGGAGCACTGGCTCTCCAAGCTTGCGGCAAGGCATTCTGCCTTATCGTCGCTGTCGAACGCGAGTGGGAGATCGGGGCCCCTTTCGAGGGGCGGCATCTGGGCGGAAGCTTCTAACTTCAGAGAGCGGGCGAGGTTCCAGTAAGCCAGATGGGACGGCTTGAGACCCTCTAAGAGGTTATCCCACCGGTGACCTCTGTACTCTCCGATGCGAGTTCTAACCTCTCTCTGAAGTTGTCGTAACCTACGGGTGTTATCCCTCGTCGGATAAGAGTCATGTGCACGTGTCGCGGCGTTCTTTTCCGTGATTAACGCTCGTAAGCCGGGGGGGAGTATAAAACGGCGTTCGTTCGCCGCTTGCACCTCTCTCGAGGCCTCCCTTACACCGGTTTGGAGGTAGTCGACCAGGGAATCGATGGCTAAATCGGCGTCTGCAGTTGACTCCAATACGTCGGGGATCCTAGCTAGGCTGGACGGGGTCGCGTTGTCGGATAAGTAGCGATTTAAGATCGCGTAGTCAACTATTTTGACTTTTGGCGGGCTGGGGTCGAACGGTTGCCCGAGTTGTAAGATAACCGGGCGGTGGTCGGAGTCTAGTTCGTGTACGACTTCTATAAGTCGTAACCGAAGTGAGACACCTTTGAGGAGGGCTATGTCAAGTACTGTCGGTTGACAGTTGTCTTGAAAGTGCGTGGGCTCTAGCGGTGCTATGACGTCAAAGCCGAGCACGTCGCATAGTAGTTCTAGTATAACCCCGTTACGGGTGTTGCGCGGGTTGTTGAAAAGGGTGTGACCGCTATTGAGGTCGCCTGCTATTATGACTGATTGATCGAGTGAAAAAAGCGCCTCCAGATCGGACTGAAGGAGTCTTTTATTCGGGGAGAGATATGCAGAGACAAGCGTGATTGACGGATGGCCAGTCATGCCTATTCTACAGACGGACACTTCCATATTGGTAAGTGCGGGAGGGTCTATTGGCATGCAATAGAGGGAACGCTTGTAGTAGATGAGCGTGCCGCCGCCTCGGGTGGCACGGTCATTTCTAACTATGTTATAATTCGCTATCTTAGGGTCGCGCCTACTGGGTTTTAGAAGTGTTTCTTGTACTAGAAACACGTCTATCTCCCGTTCCCTAAGAAAGGTGGATACTAAGTCCCGTTGTGGAAAGAGGTTTCGCGCGTTAAAAAAAGATATGTTGAGGCTTCTAGGCTTAATGCGTGCCATTGATAACCGATATCTATTTCCCGGCACGGGCCAGGCGCATTAGCGTCGCTGTCATTAGGGGGAAACGCCTGATGGATTCGCCGGGGCCGTACTCAGCGACGCACTGTTCGTACGCCAGTACTTCCTGAGGGTCATGCTCGCGGAAGAGCATGACCATGTAGTCAACGCCGCGGCGCGTGTTGACGGGCGGGGGGGCCTGAGCCTTAGGAGGCTGAGGGCGGGGAGTGGAGACCCATGCTGCTTGAGGGGCTCGCATGGCCGGATGGGGTGCGCGGGGCGCGGGGGCGGCTGCCACCGGGGCGCTGGAGGCGCCCGGGAGGCTGGGGAAAGCCTCTGGCGTGAGCAGGGGCTTTGGTTGTCCTACGGCGGGACGTGTCCTCTGAGGAGGGGTGTGTTGCGTATGGCGCATGGGTCGCGTAGGGCGCGTGGGGCGCGGGGCACGGGGACAGCCGCGATAGTTCGCGGGGTGACCTTCGTTGCCGCATAGCACGCAGCTCGGAGGGGTAGCCGACTCACGAGTGCGCGAGCACTCGCTCGTCGCGTGGTCCCCGAGGCACTTAACGCACCTGGGACGGAGATGGCAGTTGCGTGCCGAATGACCGTACAGCTGGCAGTTGTGACACTGCGGAGGACTGCGGTTCTTGTGTGGGGGCTCTACGGCTATTCCGGAGAGCTCACACACTTTCCTAACGTTAAAAATGGCTCTGCCCTCGGGGGTCAGTTCCAGAATGACTAAGACCATGTCGAAAGGTCTGTTTTTGGATTGTCCGCCGTGCATTCTGTGCACTTCGCGGACAGGGAAGGCCTTGGCTAAGAGGTCAGTTTTGACCTCCTCGGGTGTGATTTCCACCGGGATGCGGCGGATTACAACCCGGAGTTGACGTTCTTCCTCCAGGGAGTACGTGAAATATTCGAGGTTGCTGTCTCGGAGCAACCTGGTAAATTGACGGTGTTCGTCCGAGGTGGAAACTTGGACGCGGATACCGTTGGCCGTGTTACTGGCCTGGGTGTAGTGGATACGGAGTTCTCTCAGTTTCTCTGAGAGTTTTGTCCAGACCGATTTGTTCTGGACCGTGACGGGGGGCGGGCGACGCGCCTTTCTGCCGGCAAAGGTACCGGCAGGCGCTGAGGGCGCTGCGGAGCGGGGGGCGTGGCTATCCAGCCCGGTTCGCTGCGCTTTTTGGGGTCTCGACTGAGTCTCCGGAGACTCTGGGCGCGAACGCGAGGCCCGTTTGGCGGGCTTGTTTTTTTGGACGAGGGTGAAGCCCTCGTTGTCTGTGTGTATTGCCGTGTCCATTTCGTTGGACTCCGGTTCGGGGTCTGGGCTAGCGGGAGAGTAGCTGTCGTTTGTTGCTACAAGCGACGGTGTCTCCGCTTCGGGGACAAGTGAAGAAAATTGATTCTTAATCGGTAGCGCAGAGGGCGCTGGGGTCGTGGCTTGAACGCCCGGGGAACGCGAACGCGACGATGGCCGTTTGTACGGCGTCTGACGGTGAGCGCGGGGTGCCGTCGAGCGGGAGCGCGGGACGGGCTTCTTGTTTATCGCTTGTGGCGCGGCGGGGTCGCTGTTGGGCTCGGTGCCCTGAGCGATGACGACGGCGGGTTGCACGGCCGCGATGGGCCTATTAAAGTCCGTCCATAGCGACGGATGCAGGGTCGTTGCGAACGCTTTGAAGCGTTCGAGCTCAGATTGGTGTGCCATTCCGGCGGTGGCGGTTGGGCGGGCGGGGGTGAAGTTAAACCTCCCTGCCGGAGAGGCAGGGGGGTGCGCCGAGTGAATTTAAACGGCTATCCCGAGCCGTGTAAAGGGACCTGCGTGTCACGGTGTAATGACTCGCAGGAAAAGAACCTACCGGGCCCTACGTGGAGGTCCCTATCAAGCCCGAGGCAGAGAACGCAGCCGGTATAAATACCTAGCTACGCCCAAACAGACACTCGGGGATGGATGTGTAGCAGGATCGGAAGGGTGGGAAGGAGACACTCAGGGCTTGACTATGATTAAGCGTATTGGTGACAGTGGCAGATGCTGCAGGCCTTCTCGTATCACGCGAATGCGCCTGCCCTTCACCCCCTAAGCCCAAGCTACTCAGCTCATTATAAAACACAGTGTTCCAGGAGCAGCCGGTGTATATCCAGTAATTCCACGGAGTGGTAGGGATCTGTAGCCAACTGGTTAATAACCACCATGTACATAGTGATAAAACCGTCTAAGTGACTCTCTTTTGGTCTGACGCATTTCGAGATTGCCCAGTGCATACCCAGCTTCCGATAGGGTCCGGCATGAGGTAGGGCACAGAGAAATTTCTTTGGAGATTTCTCTCAACTTGGAGCAGTCCGACTGTGGAAATACTTCCACACCCAATAGAATATCGCAGCCAAATAACCTTGTGTTGTGTTCCTGCGGTGAGCAAGGTTTATTACAAGCATCCATAGGCTACGATAGCCGCTTACCATCAGGCAGGCCGTATGCTTCTTTGCCACCTTTGTAGTACACAAAAAAATATAGTGACAACCAGCCATGTATTGCCAATCTCTCGTTGGTCGTCGTAGTTTTTGAACTGTACTGTGCTTACCATCAATAATTATTTAAATTAACTGTTAAATAAAGTTGATGTTACATTATAGAAAATTAACAAATTAAACCCGCTTCGAGTCCTTCATCGAAGGTTGAGTAGCAGAGATAGAGGTGGGGTAAGGGGGTATTATGGGGAGAGACTCGACACACCTTCAACTAAGCAGGCTATTACTGTATAAAATTACGTAATTTTGCATAAGCTAGTAAGTTTTGATATTGATTAATTACGAATAAACGAACATAATTCAAACTACTCCGTCAAACAAGTCAAGGGATCAAATTCGTGACGTCATTACGGAGCTAACATTATAACTAACTTTGTGAAGATTAAAAAAAGGTATGTTTCCTTTCTATCAAATACATTTAATTTTGAAAATGTATAAGACAATCGATAAGCAATTAAAAACAATGGACAAATTGTTATACATGAATAAACAAGACAGAATTGTTGTCATCAATAAGAAGGTATGTAAGTACCTAGTTATTAACTTATGAGATCATACAAGAGACACGAATCACACTTTAGCCCCCACTATGTTTATATTTAAACTGAGAAATGATACATTTTAGAAGTGGCATTTATTTGCCTTCGTCAATTAGTTCTACTATTTTCTAACTATATATAATCTGGGCGACCGATTCTCGTTGTCTAGCAAAAAAAAAACTATAGAGGTAAACATAGAAATTAAAATATTATCTAAATAGCGATTATCTCATTAGTCATTAGTTTCGGAGAAAATAATTACATATATACAAGAATTGCTAACTTAATATTATTAGATTATCTTTCTAAAATACAATAATTTTATAGGACAAAATCGCTTACAAAGATTATTACGTATATAGACAAAAATAATAAAAATAACAACGCAACTGATCGTTTCAAATTCATAAGCTGTACATTTTTTTTATTTGTTTTAGACATTGGCAGACTCAGCAGACTAAATAAATACCTATATGGAACAAAACTGTTTCAACATTTGCGATGCCATATTAAAACTAGGTGCGATATATCTAGAACATTTAGCATCTTCTGTCCATTAGCACAATTATGATTATGTTTATTATTAACTTGTTTATCGTAACATATAACATACTAGTCATATAAAATATATTTAAATACTTGTATACAATATAAAATTCTAAATACTTTAAGGAAAATTCTGGAAACATTTATATTTATGAAGTAACTTTTATTTTATCTAATGACTTTTAAAATTTCTAAAATAATTAATACTTTTATCTAACGTTCAGTAGAACACCAATGAAAATAATATAATTCTTTATTATAAAAATAAAGACGTATAAATAACACTGCATAATAAGTATTTATGCATTTAGCAAAATAATAACAATATTATAATTAGATGGTACAAAAAAATACTATAAAATTATACTTACCCGAAAAGCTTATTTTTGTTTCGACTGGCATTTTTAAGCGCTCACAAAATTACCCAAAAAATATTCCTTGTAATATTCAACTCTAGAAATGTAATTGAGATCTTGTATTTGAAGTTGGTTTCTAGCTATTTGTAGATGTGCGCTATGCGGTATACAGTACGTGTGTCGCTACAACGCGCGATTGACTCGGTCGTCGACTGTGCACTGCCGGCGGGCGAAGTTGTCCCGCGCCTCCGCCCTCGCGGCCGTTCCAACCTTTTGCGATAAAGCTATTCTTTTTGTTTTTGTTTACCTACGCAATACTATTCACCCGCCACCCCCAACCCTGAAGGCGGTTGCGTAGATCATGCAATTTATATTGTTTTGTCTTTCAGTGAAGCCTTGTTTGGAAATTGCTAATAGCCACAATTGCTAGTGATTTAAAATATTCAGAAAATTTCGGTTTATTTAAAAATGAAAAATATATTTATTTATTTATGTAAGTTAGAATTGTAATTTAATTTTATTTTAAATATATAAATCAATGGTAATGTAAGCTCCAAAAAAGAAACTTGTAAAAGTTAAACCTCTATGATATCAATAAAGTTCTCCTGTATAAAACCTCTGACATAATGTCAGAGAATGACACTATGCCTCTATGTCTCACTATGACTCTGACACTATGTCAGAGAATATATTATTGCATTGTGCTAGGCTATTTTCTAATGCCCGCCTGGCTAGCTTACTCACTCCACCCTCAAGTTGAAAATTTTCTATTATTGTCTTTAACACAATTATTAAATAACTAAAAATTCTATTTTTTTTATATGCAAATTACAAAAATTTGTCTTTTTTACATTTTAAATCCCGCAGATAGCGTCGGTTATATCCCAGGGAGTAGACATGTCCATTAAAAAAATAAAGTGTCGGTTTAAACTACATTAAATAGCATGACATCGATCCGTGTGGCATTTCTCACGAAGACTTTACCTTACTTTCGTAATAGCCTCACTTGCGACTCTTTTACGACTCTCTTGACAATAAAACTATACACATTCGTCTACAAATTATTCAGTAAGCGCATTTAACTTTTCATGACAGTTAAGCGTTCTACTATTTATATAATGAGTTAACTAAAGAAATATTGACTTTACTCAGTTGACTTGATGTTATCAACACAACATTATAAAAGACTATGGATTTACTTGTCTTTTCTATAAATAGTGATAAGATAACATATCGCCTCAAATGATACGGCAGTGTGGCAAATATATACAACTTACAACAACGTATACGTCGTTTTACTTCGTAGTCTGTGCTCACTACGGTACTTGGTCCCTATAAACGACAACCTGAACAGTTAAAGGGACGCGTATACCAGTAAAATAATTGCAAACGTATATCGTGACAATAAAAACCGTCACGGTCGACCGAGGCACAATTTCAAACAGGTCAAAGAAAGCAAAATACCGAGATTGAACGTCATGAAAAGAATGTTATGCACTCAGGTTACCGCCGCGCCGCCTAAAGTGGAGTGTGTATATGGTTCTTGTCATTTTGCCGATTTTATCATAGATATTATTAATATCTACGTGTTCTCCACATAATGACAATAATATAGTGTATAATATAGAGTACTACAATATAGAATAGACAGCCCGCTGACGTTATAATCTAGCATCTTCTACACATATTATAAAACTCAGCGTTTCTTTGTCTGACTGTCTTTCCAGGCAAAAACTACAAATCCGATTAACATGGTTTTTCCTTTAATTCATAGATATGTTATCTGGCCAAGTTATAGGATATATTTTGTTACATTAAGTACCATACGAAATAAACAGTGACGATAATGCTGAATCAATCCGAGCAAAATACGCTATTGAGGCGCTCAAATGGCTTACGCTGAGTAAACCATAAGAGATATATCAAATTAATGTACTACATAATTGTAGATCTTAAAAAGACCTACAAAAGAATCAGCGATAGCATATGTCTATCTTTTAAGGATTCGCGCAGCACGATTCGCGCGTACGAGCGACAGCATTCTGTAGTCCACGCGAGCGGATTCGCGGGTACAGCTAGTATTTTAATATATTTATTTTATTAAGTAACTATTATATTCCAATAGTTGACCTGTGCAAATATTTCGCACATTATAGAATGTAAACTAACAGCTATCATATCAGTTAAACAGTTAGTTCATCAACAGATGGCATTCACAATAAAAAAGTTTTATAATAATTTTATTTAACGAAAACATTAACTATTTTTCTATGTTTAATCAATAGAGGAGAAGACAAGCTTTAAAATGATGTTTGAATCATTAATTTTGAAGAAAAAATAACGGAAATATAGCATTGCCAGGAATAAACACTTTTGAGAAATAATACACATATATTATTATAAAATTAAATTAGTAAAAAATAATTTGTACGACCTAACTAACGTGTTTAAATAAATAGCAAATTTGCTTGGTTCTCTAAGGGTCCTAGAAATACGACAATTATGATCATGGCCAAACGTCTTGACCGTCAAACAAGGAACAACAACATTTTAGCTCGAGAGTTAGCATCCGCATCAGTACAAGCACTTTTCGAGAAACAATTGAATGTGACAATCTTGTAAAAACCAACTAAACATACCTTTCACTCGATAGCCTACAAGCTGACCTAACAATAAACAAATTTCCAAACAGAAAGCGAACTTGGAAGTAGCAACATGAACAAAAAGTAATGTTTAGGTTTAGAGCGGTCAGCGAGCTTATGCAACCGTAAACAATAAAGCTAAAAGCTTCCTTTCACTAAGGCGCGACAAAAATTATGTGAATTCCTATGAGATGAGGCAACCCTTCGCTAATATTATTTCTTTTTAGTTTAAAATTTCACATCGGACCATTTCAAAGTTATTTATATGTACATAGTAATTGGATTAAAATTATATATTTAAGTTGATAATGTTACAAGAGATCTGCAACGATAGATAAATTTGGCGCTAATTCTTTTTCTGCCTAGAAAATACATGCCGCGGGCGTCAGGTTAGATAGACAAAAAATTAAATTAATTAATGAAAATTGTTGCTTTAGATTTTTTTCATCATTAGCGCAAATTGTCATAGCTCATTTAAAAAAAGGCAGATAAATGCAAGAATGCTCAGTCTTGAGCATCGTCGTAAGTAGCTTGCGTCTTAGTGTTTTACAGGAGTAAAACAGTGGAGTGTGCACAGGAATTGCACGACCCAATTCCGCTGAACCCGTTTTACCACAGAATAACTAGACGCCGCGAGGGTTTCCACCCGTATGTGGTGAAAATACTCCCAATTCGCACGGAGCGTTTTGCTTCGTCTTTCATTATGCGAACGGCTAAAGAGTGGAACTCACTCCCGGCGTCTGTCTTCCCGCTAACTATAACTTGAGAGTCTTCAAGCGAAGAGTGAACAGGCATTTGATAGGTATGCGCCATCCATCGTCGGCCTCATCTTAACTTACCATAAGGTGAGATCAGGCCAAGAGCATTCCTATAATACATTAATAAAAAGATAAATTCCATAAAGCGTGTTTAATGCACACTAGATTTTTTCTGACAAATTATTTTGAGGATACGATAGCTCATTCTACGATTAGCATAATTATTTAGTCAGGATGGTTTTGAAAAGCGATTTTCCGGAACCAAAACTTCTCCATCAGCACCACGATTATATTGAATTCATAAATTAATATTTTATACATATTTTAAAATTAATTATGTAGAAAATCTAAATAATTTAAATATCGTCCTTTTGAATCTATTATTTTGTATTGTTCAATATATAGAAAAGCTTACAATTAAAATTATCATTAATGCCCTAGTATAATTTATTATAATAATTTCTTATCGATCACACGAAGGAAATTGACATAATTAAATATTTTCCAGACGCTCGTGCCGGCAAAATTCCCTCGGTGTTACGATGACTAAGCGATATTGAACTCGACCATCCTCACTCGTCACGTCCAAAAGCTCTAGAAAAATCCACTACGTATTTTTACAAAAGCCTCTTGAATACTGCAGAATACTCTTTCCAACAGATCCTTTTAATTTTATTGAATACTTTTTAAGATATCCTTTCTTTTTGTGGGCGCGTAGCTCCGTGTTAGTAAGCACTAATATTGAGGTTAGAGGTAACGGGTTGAAATCCGGGACATGACTGAGTTTTGTGTGATAAAAATAATTGTCAATTGTGTGGCTGGGTAAGTACAGTTCGCAGGTCGGCATGACAACGGCGACCACCGATGGATTTAGATTTCTTGGTGGTCGCCGTTGTATTTGGCTTACCATCAGGGACAGCACAGTCAATGAGCCGAGCTAATATAAAAAAAAAACTGATGTTTAGTTACCATAATACAAGCTTTGCTTAGTTTGGAATTAAATGTCTGTTTGATATTGCGTAAAAATAATAATTGTCATTAATAAAATTAAAAAATACCTGGATTTTTTTATTTAATTATTTACTTTGCTTTAAGTCATGTCCGAGATTCATATAAAATATAGAATCCGTTTTGAAAATTCTGAAGGATATGAAGTAACACATGTACCTATGTACAGCATTATGGTCTTAGTATACACATTTACGCAATAATATTGTATCTATTCAAAAAACATTAATTAAGTACATAAAAATGAAAAATGTTTCCGTTAATTTCGACATAACGTCAAGTCGTGAAATAGGACATTGAATACTTTTTGTCGGCTTGAGAAGCGGCCGAGCAACAGCTAATTTATTAATATAATGAGATTATATAATGCCAAAGTTAACATATTCTCTATACATAGATTTTACTTTCTCAAATCTGTGTTTCTATGTATAAAGTATTCCCACGGGAAACGAAACTAGAAATAAGAAAGATGGTGGGACTACTTTTTCATTGAATGTTATATCCGAGTTCACCGCTGCCATTACTAACTAGAATTATTCAAAACTGGAAATAATTACGGTTAAAATGAAATCGTTAAGTTAAAAATGTTGGAGCAAAAAAAAACATGCTATGACGATTATTACACCTGACAATAACCGCGTGAAAGTGTGGTATAAAAATAAATTGCAGTAACTACCTATGTGTGGTCACGCTTCACAGATAAATCAAGTTAATCTATGTTACGTAATAATTCGCGGATTTTTCTTTTATTCTCCGAGTGTTTAATGCATGTAATTTAAGGTGTGTTCTTTCTAGCGTGAGAGAATCTTTTTAAATACAATTTTAATGTTGCTTGTAATTATTGTTATTCGGTGTATGTATTACTCGTATATTTTGCTGATTTCTGAAACTCTAACTATCATGAACACTCACTATACAGGTAAAGTATATGCCTCTATATTTCTATAGGTATACAAGATTATTAACCCAAGCCCGGTAAAGCTGTCAAAGCCTCGAATGGCTCCAGGGCCATTAAGGATAACGGTACAGTCAGTTCGAAAAAATAGAAGAAGAAGAATATTAATGTACATAGGTGAATATAAATACATAATATATATGATTTATTTCCAAATATTTCTCAGTTTATGGTCTCACACTCTTTTTTTTACCAACCAGTAAGTGTCCCACTGCTGAGCAAAGACCTCTTCCAGAGTGAAGTCAGTCATAATTACCATGCCAACTCACGACGTGAAGTATTTAAAATATCTTCATTCTAATAAGTCCCAAAGTGGCTAAAAAGTTGTTTTTAAATATGTTGTTGAGAAAATAACACGTCAATAAATCGTCTTAACAATTAGTATAGTAAGCAATATATTATATTATTAATAAGGATGACAAACAACATAAATGTATATACTATATTCCAACTACATCTTCTATACATATTATAAAACTCAACGTCTCTCTGTCTGACTGTCTGTTTATGTTCTTTTCACGCGAAAACCTGTCCGATTTACATGGTTTTTCTTTTAATTCATAGATATGTTATCTGGCCAGGTTACACGATATATTTTGTTACATAAAGTAACATACGAAATAATCAGTGACAATAATGGTGAATCAATTCGGAAAAAGACGCATTTGGGGCGTCTCATAATCTTAGTCATCTTAAATAACGTATTTTATTAGGGCTTACCGACCGAAATATTCAAACAATTCCTAACACACAAGTTAAGTTTACAAAGGAATCACGCACAGTTCGTGCTCAATGCTTCTTGCACACTTTAGTGTTTATGTCCTACTTGACATATTTCTACCAATGTTTTAAATGTTGATCCAAAATGATTAATTTTAGTCACGATCGTTACACCAAATAAAGGGCTTGAAGATAATCTATTACATATAATAAAATTGAAGTTGTTTGTAATGTCAAAATAACAGGTTTTTACTAAATGCATTTGAAAGTATACACGATATCTATAACAAAAAACCCATGTTTTAATTTTCTGTCTGTCTGTTTGTTCCGGGTAATCTCCGAAACGGTTGAACCGATTATAATGTGACTTTCACTGGTAGATAGCTGATGTTATAAGGTATAACTTAGGCTACTATTAAACACAAAAAAAATAAAAATACCTTTTTTGGTAGTCCACGCTAACGGAGCCGCGGGCACAGCTATTATTATAATAAAACTGAAGGGCTTCTTGTTGGTTTGTTTAAACGCGCTAATATTTGAAACTATCAGTCGGATTCGGAGGCATCGTATTCATGAGGAAATAGTATAGGCTATATAACTTCACGCTATCACCCTAAAGAGCGAAGCAATAACTATAAATGTGAAGCAATCTGGCAAGCTGTAGGAAAGTACGGGATGTGGAACAACGATAAGGCTACACGGGGGCAATAGCGGTGGCGCCTTGGAAAGTTTGTCCAATAAACTTAATACGGGTGATACCGTGGGGCACAGCTAGTGCTTAAATATACAGTAATACCCCAAATTTACGCGATAGGTGACACCGAGAACCGATAACCGTGTAAATTGAACTCGCGTAACTCGGGGAATACTTTTACATACAAAAGATGTTTAATAATAAAAGAAAACAAAACTTTCAATCAGATTCTAAATAATACAACAAACTATTTTTATGTATTTCAATAATAAAAAAATATTTTTACGGTTAAAAAAGGTTTTTCCTCTCACGCAAAATATTCTCATAATATGCCAATACTTTTTACTCCTTGTTTTGAAATGAAACGCAAACGAAAAAAAAAAATGTTCAACGAAAAGGATTATGTTTTCTAAAATTTTAACATTTTTTTCAATTGATCTGAGCACGTCAATCAAGATCGCAAAGTTTCTTTCATCTTGATCGCCAATATTAAAAAACCGCAAAAATCGAAGTAGCGAAATTCGGGGTATGACTGTAATGTGAAATACAACTTCATCTTAATCAATGTCCTATAATATAGATAAAATAATTAAGTACACAGTCTGAACTTTCGGTGAAGTTCAAATACTCATGCTTCATTTCCAAGGTTACAGTTGCACTCGTTATTTTTAGCCCTGTGACCGCTCTATACAATCATGAGTAATGAGATTGTCCCGACAACGAACAAATACAATGATAAAATTATAAATATTCATTATACATTTTAATATAGAAACGAGCTCGATGATAAATTAATATTATTGTATATCAATCAATTTCATAATGTAGATTAAAGTTACTAAAGTACATGCAACCGGGTAAACATACATTTTCACAACCCATATCTTACTATTACCATATATGTGTGTACAAGAAAAAGTCGCGTTCGGAATGACTCATCAATGCAGACTACAAAAGGTAGAAATTTGAATTTTTAAGTAGATTTCTTTTGTGACATAAACGCTCACTAAAGAAGGATTCCGATGGACGGATTAAACAAAAATTGTTTGTGTCGTGTCGGGCCACGTTCAGTGTAGGGTTCCGTAGTTGGCCGTTACAATATGCAGACTGTCTTAGAAGGAGGCTTTAAGTAATATTTGTATGACATTACTTCTGTAAAAGTATTTTTTATAAGTTGGTCGACTGTTACTCGTTAACTTGTTAAGGCTACTTGGTTGTGATAGTTTTCCTTTTAACTTATATATGTATATACTACTGCAGTGAATTTATTCACATATTCAAAAACAACCATTTAGTTGGCGGGGTAGGATACTTAACTCTAACAAAAATTAGCACCTTAATGCTTAATATTTCGTAAATTGTCAAAAAATTGTTTTCACTTACCCGTAATAACGAACGACCTATCCAACAATAACCCACAATAAGGGACAAACGAGAAAAAAAATTATACCCAATTTACGTGTCGGGCAGGTACCCAAAATTTATTTATTTTATTTTACCCCTTTGGTTGCTTCATTATTATGTATAGGTGTACCCATACCAAATTACAGCTTTCTAGTCCTAATAATCTCCGAGCTAAGCTGCGGACAGACAGACACGGACATGTAATCTAAAACGTCCAACTATGGATCTTTAGAAACTTTAAATTTTAATTTTATTTAAAAAAAATGTATAAATTTATATACGTTTTTAAATTGTAAAACAGAAACAGTGTACGCTACTCCTTTTCAAAATATGTAAATATATCCTTAATTACATATTGAATTAATCAATATATCTATATAAAAAATGCAATTCTTTTGGTTGGTAAGTGCATCAGTTGAGAACGAACGGCTATATCTATATGGCTAATTATTTTTTTATTTAAGTAATTAATACTCCAAATAGGGGTTTAAGGAAAGAAAAAATACCCGGAATTGACCGTAATCTCACCTGATGTTACGTGACAATGTAGCCCAAGATGGTAACACGTTAAGACTAGTGGGAGGGCTGGCTCTCAAGTGCACAATTCGTGCGTGCGCTCGACCGACAGCATTGTGTAGTCGACGCGAGCGGAGCCGCGGGCACAGCTAGTCGTATATAAAAATTAATATTATCTGTCGTTTCATTTCAAAGACAATATAATGATCGCGGGAAAAGCTAGTATAATATAAATAATGAACAATTTAAATTAAATAAAAAAGCATCTTTACATAGTATAAAATGAAGTCGCTTCCGCTGTCTGTTCGCTTAGATCTTTTAAACTATTCAACGGATTTTAATGCAGTTTTCAGCAATAGATGGAGTGATTCAAGAGGAAGGTTTATATGTATAATACATACATATTATGGTACAGAAAGGTCGAAATATTCAAAGATTTGTAATGTGATGTCGTAACAAACATATTTTTGTGCGCTTAAATCGCAAACGATGGGTAAACCTAACCAGATAGATCAAATTAATGTTCTACGGAATTGTATATCTAGAAAAGATCGATAAATCGATCCGCGATGGTATATATTTATTCCACCCTGCCCCATATTAGTATTTACATAGCACCCGTGCGAAGCCGGGGCGGATCGCTAGTTATTTATAAAATGAAGACAGTAACATCTAATGCGAATGTACTTCAATATGTTAATATCGATTGTGAAATCGATTATTTTACTACCTCTAAGTAAAGACACTAATGTGAAATTAATCTGTTATGTAATGAATAAGGAGGACAAGAACAAACGTCACCGGCAATGTTCCATTAGAGAACAGTAATCGAAATCAAAGTTCTAATTACCGTAATATTAGATTGCATAGGTATTTGTTATGTCTAGTTACTCGCGCACGAACCAGTGGACTGTGACCGACAATATCCTTTTTCGATTCACGTACTGAAATTATTTGCAGCAAATGCGTTCTGAGAATTTTAAAAGGACTGTGGTATTTCCATTCTCTTCAAACGTTTTAAAATAAACCTTTCAAGTCAGTTGCATTACGATAAAGCCTTTACATTTGAAAGTCAGCCGACCACATCGTTAATCGACATTATGCTCAGACCAGAATTATTATTCTTTGAATTTGGGCAATATACAACGATATCACCTTTGTTTTTTTAGAGAAAAATAGCTGGCCCAGCCTACTTTGTTTTTCTTATTCCAGTAGTCATTAACTCGACCACCTATCACGTTAAGGTATTTTTTTTAACGTTATAGGTTTAGCGTTGTTGTCAACAATCTCATCTGATGTTAAGTGATAATGTGGCTCAAGATGATAACACCCTAAGCCTCTAGGCATCCTGCTCTCAAGTGCAGCTACCGGAATACACCCATAGGTGCTTGATGACAGATTTTCGACTTGAGGGTGGTAGCTAGCCTGGCGGGCTTTCAGGCCAGCCGAAAGCTCAAGCTCATTGCAGGGATTCGAATTCACGTCAACAATCAACGCGATTTCCGTACACGCTACCAATGAATCATCACTGCTTCAAACATTCTCCATGAAAAAACACATCTACCAACTTTCACGGTGATCGGTCAAACGGTTTTGGAGTTTATCAGTCTCATATAAACCAACATCCATTTTTACATTATTCTTACTAGCTGTGACTCGCGGCTTTTTACGCGTTTATTACGCCATAGTTATTTTAGTCTCGTAATTTTTGACAATTCATACAGCTTATCAATGGAGGAATGGTTAAAGCAGGAATAACTTATACTTGTAAAAGTACAAAATTTTGTTTTTTTACGATTTCCCATAAGCTTCCCGTTTTCACATTTCGTAAAATTAATTTTTCTTTTTTCATATTCATTATATTTATTTCTTATACCTTTAACATATCTTCAATGCAAGTATAACTGTATTCCAATGGGCTATTATTAGTGGCTAACAGGACTTTCAACTCCCACGGGGAAAGCCGTTTTTGCCGCCTCCGGCCATATAAACGTTTATCGGTTAAATTATTCATACCCATGCAGTGCTACGATGCGTTTTGTCTTTTGGTTTTCAATGTTTAAATGTATAAGTTATGAAGGACTAATTGTTATTTAACGGTAAACGGAATTACTAAAACCATCGCCTATTAGATACGTAATATTCGAAGAGATGTAAATATTTTCTTCATAACATGATAGTGCGAGTTTGATAGTCGTCAAAACGCGTTTGTTACGCAGCAGTTATTCTCGTCCCGTTATTTTATTTTTAAATATATTATTTAACATTATTATCGATTAAATAATGATATAAGTGTACAAAATGTCATATATACCAATCGTTTTGAGTTAAATCCGGACATAAAAACAGACATATAGGCATTTAATGTCTTATTCGTGATTACTGTCCAGGAAATTCAGAAAAATATATTACATGTACAGACAGAAGTACATATTTTTATTAATATAGGTAAATGTTGAATACATAATAATATATATTGATCCGTATAAAATTAGTTTCAGGATTAAAATAGGAAACGTTAAACACCTATACACACATCAAATAACATTATAAGAAGGTTTATCCTTTTATGAAATGTATTATTATATCGCAATTAGAACTTTGAAATTATAATTTAATATTTTAATAATATGTACTATGAAAGGGCTATAAATATATCATAATAAATTAAACAAACGTATTGACGCTTTAGATTCCTTGTATCTAATACGGCTCCGTAAAACTACATTGCTCCAAGCCCGGTAAAGCTGTAAACAGCAGCTAGCTCAGGCTAACAGTGTAGTCAGTTCAAAAAAAAAAAAAACATACATTGCGCAAAATATATGTGGTTAATGCTTTCCAACGGTCTGAAATTGTCAGAACTCGCAACGTCCTAAATTACCTTACTTATAAGTAAAAATATTTTATATAATTTAATTCGTTTGCTATATATAATTTATTTTACAGGTTTGCTACATTTATAAATAAAAAAATCACTCTATAAAATAGACAATTTTTGCTGAAGTATATAATAGGCTATTTCTATTCACAAAATTTTACGCTCTTATAAAATACTATGCGCAAGTCACTGAAAAATATGTAAATCCTCCTTGGCTTTAGAGCACTACCAGTTAAATAGATCTGTTCTTCTATATAGATATATAGATTTATCTATATACATATGTTATATATCATTTAAATCTTAATAATATTAATTAGTACCTACAAACATTATTTGTCAATAACTTCGTATTTATTATATGACAAAGTTTGGTTTCAAAAAAAATATTTGTATACATACTATTTATTCCAAAATAGTATCTAGCATGATGGTCTTTATTTTCTTCTTAAATATATTTAAGCTTTGATAGCCTTCTATTGTCAACATTTTATTATTATGTATTCCGGGGAATAAGTACTCAGTGGTTCTTTCTCCATAAAAATAATTGCACTCGGCTCTAAAAATTCTTAATAGTGCCTGATCTTAAGTTGATGCTTTTATTATATAACTTTGGGCTAGTGTATGTAGACAATGAATAGGAATTTGCAACTGCGATTAAATAATATACCTTATCACGTACCGGTAAGATATCACTTTCTGTACAAAATATTATAATTAGGATGTTACTGATATGAGGTTTCGGACATGGATATGGATACGGATATTTTAAGAGTATTTAATCGGTTTCGGTTACGGATACGGATATGAAATTGTTTCAGATATCCGATAATTTCGGTTATAGATATTACTTTTCAAACAATTTTACATTATGTAAAAAAAACCTGTCCGATCAGTGTAATTTTTATTAAGTATCGAGATTCAATTATATTTATGTAATCATTTTTAGATTACAAGTTGAAAATGTAATCCGAAAAAAAAAAATCGCTTATCATCTTCAAAATTGTTTGATTACAGTCGTCCGAAACTTTGGTTGTGAATGTGTATTGGTTTTTGACAATGGGTTCATTCGACTTTGCTCTATCCGAAACATCTATATCGGATAAGGTTACGGTTACGGATATCCATTACATCCCTGATTATAATTAGTGTTTCAAGAATCCTTTGTCTGTTTTTCAACCAAAAGTTTGAGAAATCGCGTTTGTACCAATACGGCGGGTGTTACACCTGGTGTATGGTGGTCGCGATCCAGTCGGAGACAATTGCCTTGTTCTACGTAGCTCAAGAGATTGTTTGTTTGCACAAAGCACAAGCACAAGCTTTACCACGGAAAGTAAGAACAGCGACAAGCCACACAGATGCTTTAGCGGCGGCGCGTCTTCACCGCTTAAATAAATTTGACATGGGTGAAACCGTGGGGCACAGCTAGTTATAAGTATAAAATTAAGACAACGATAAATTTGTCGTACACTGGTCTGTCGATAACATAATTGAGTAACCACGATGATTATAAAGCTTACATAAAACAATCATCATTAAATTTTTTATAAATACTTTTCATGTAGGTATACAAAATCAGTGATAATCTTTTAAACCGTTCGCCAGCTCGCTCGGGTTGTGTGGTTTATCCGCACCTGCGCGAGGCGCTCGGTGTTCGGCGGCAGACCGGAACACTTTCCAGTAATGATTTCAACACGCTCGTGTTACAGGAATATCAGATCACCACTGAGTAACACTCGGGGAAAGAGTATGATTAATAAGATGTTAACGATACTAAGAATTGGGTTACATCAACAACAAGTAAAAGTAAACTAGCGGAATTTCCTCTTAGTAAAGAGGAAAAAATAGTTTCCTGTCTTATATAATATACTAGCTGTGCTCCGCGGTTTTATCCGTTTTAAATTTATTGCGCCGTCAAAGCACCCGTGTAGCTTAGCGATGTTCTCACTTTCCGGTTTGCTTACATTAGCATCCTCAATAAATAGGCTAAACAATTCAATATTTTTTTCAATCTGACTGGTAGTTCCAGAGATTAGCGCATTCAAACAAAAAATCAATAACTTTAACTTTATATTTATTATTAGTATAGATTTAATGTTAAAGTCACTATGAATTAATAAAATTAGTTTGGATAATACGTACTTTTATTTACAATATAAATTGTTCCTACAAAATTTTATTTAAAACTATTTTTTCGGTTATAGAGCGTTACGCATTCGAAGGCAATTATTTTAGCACCGCCAACATAGAATTAATGATTATATGTATATTTTTTACTTACGCCTTATAATCATAGATGGCGTTAACTATCAAAGTAGTTACAAAATAGATTAAAAATATTTTTAAACTCATTACGCAATTTCTGTGTGGACGTGACATTCTGTGTTGTGTTCACAGAGTGATATCACTAGCGGACATTATTAATGCAACACTGACCTTGAATTTCTGAGACGTATCAGCTACCTATATTATTTTCTTTGCTCAAACTTTAATAACCTACCTACGTCTTATGTCAAGTGAACTTCTACTAACAACATTTTAAAAACTATAAATAGTTTATTAGAATTCCTGAAATCAAAGACATCGTCTGAAGTGTTATAATATATATCTTCTATACATATTATAAAACTCAACGTCTCTCTGTTTATCTGTCCGTTCATGTTCTTTTCACGCGAAAACCACTTATCGGATTGGCATGATTCTTTTTTAATTCATAGTTATATTATATGGCCAGGTTATAGGATAGTTTTTGTTAGATAAAGTAACATAAGAAAGAAGTAGTCACGATAATAGTGAATCAATTCACAGAAAGCATTTGGGGCGCTTGACCCGTCCGTGATCTTATTCGGTATATGCTGAATTTGGAGGCAAAATTATTTTTTTATTGTGTCATCAGCTCGGACGGATTAAATGGCTTACACTATTACTGACTAATTAGAATAAATTTGTAAATAATATAGCTTGGGGTTATTTGGGTAACTCCTCGCAGAAGGATGGGCGTAGAAATAAAAATTATTTAGAGACACAAGTTCCCTGATGTGTGTTAGGGGTGTCTTAGGGAATAAAAAAATAAAAATGGCTTACACTGAGTAAACGAAGTGAATTGAGATACCTATATCAAATTAATGTTCTACATAAATGTAGATCTTAATAATTTTAAATAGTTTAAAACTAAAAACACGCACAGGGGTTTACTAGTACCCATTTATGTGTTCCACTATCCACTTCCTGGCTCCATCATCAGATTAGCTCCAAGATACCAAATTATAGTGTTGTCATCCGAACTACATATACATACAAAGTTTCATTTCGATACGACAATTAGAATAAGGTTAAAATTGATTTCGAAGATTTTATTACATTGTTTGTTAGTTAGTTAGTTACAAGTGAAGCTAATATAAACGTGTTAAAAAGACATACAAAAAGTCAGCAACAGTATATATTTATCTTTTAAGGATCACCCATAATAAGCATTTTTCTCTCCCGTCTTTTGAGCCGGGGAAGCACGATTCACGCGTGCGCTCGACCGAAAGCATTCTTTCTGTATCTAGTTCAAGTGCGCGTAGCCGCGGGCACAACTAGTAAATAATATAAAGAAACGTTATAAAAAACATGTTTTGCAAACGTGCGCAAAATCGAATAATACTTGTTCATAAACAAGTATAAACATAAACATAAGTAGGTACATAAAATAATAAAGTGCTAACTCATTCCATAACCCGAGAAGCAATTCTCATAATCTGTATTATTGTACCAAGTTCAAAGCTGATCTTGCTGATTTAATTAGCGATGCGATTCTGACAACATTTAGTAATCAACGCCGATAATGTGTCAAGTTACATTATTGTTATTAAATGATGTGCAATCTTACAATTAATTATAAAGGTATTCTATACGTCTACGCTTGCAATAATATTGTTGTAATTATCGATTATATAATAAAAACTTAGGTTTTAGTTTAGCCACAATCTCAGTTGATGTTTAATGACGACTTGGCCCAAGATGGTAATAAGCTAAGCGTATTGGGAGGACTGGCAGTCCAGCTGCGGGGACACACCTATAGGTGCTTGGTTAGAGATTTCCAACTTGAGCTAGCCAGTTATTTGAAAATTCCCTACCACCATGCTATGGTTTCATCACTGTTTCCCCTTTACCAAAACTTCAGGCTTATTGTAGAGATTCGCATTTAGAACTCACGTCAATCGACGCGATATCCGTACACGCTACTAATGAAACATTATTGTTTCAAATAATAATTGCTTCGACGTAGGTTCAAATCCCTGCAATGAACCTGAGCTTTCCGTGAAGGAAAACATCGCGATGAAACCATTGCATGGTGGTAGAGTATTTTATTATACCCGACTGATTACTTACACCCTCGAATTGAAAATATGCCGCCAGGAATGAAAAGGTGTGTTCCAGCAGCTGTACTTGGGAGTCAGTGCCTAAAGGCTTAACATGTCACCATCTCAGACCACATTGACACTTAATATCAGGGTAGATTGCGGTGAAAAGCTATCCCTACAAAGTATTTAAAAACACAATTAACTAATTAAGAACAAACACAAATTAAACTAGCAGTACCAAAATCATCTGGTTCTGTTTTAAAATATGTTCATTACTGTTTACTAAATCTTCATTCACAGATTAATCTTACGGCAGAAAAATCTCAATACTCTGCAATCATTTTATATTTCTTTCTGCACAAGAATAGAAATAGAATGGCGGATATAATAAAAAATATTAATTTAAAACGTCAGCATTTTATTATTTAAAACAACTAAATTAGCATTTTATGAACTTTAAACTTGAAATAAATCTTACAATGATGTCATGAGGATAATTAAAAATTAACTATGTGGAATATATTATTATAATACTGCGTTAACTGATCGTAACGTTGAACATTTAAGATTAAAACCGGCTTTCGTTTAAAGATTAATTTATTGTCAAAAAAAGTAATTTACAAATATATTTCAAAATGAGCCTACATATTATACACTAGAAATCCACTTCGGCTTTGTAAGGGAAATAGAGTAATACATATAACTAACTATATTGGTTTACGCAACGCACGTCAGTAGAGCACGTAGTTGGCATGATTTTTTCAAACATCTTCGTCTTTCAGTCAATTTACACAAAACCTTTAATGAATTATACACCTAAACCTTCCTCATGAATCACTCAGTCCATTGATGAAAACCGTATGAAAATTCGTTCGGTAGTTTTTGTGTTAGTCGCGTTCAGATAGACAAAGAGACGCAGCGCGGCGAGGGGACTTGGTTTTTATAATAATATGTAATGATAATTTGACAATGGGACAGCGTAGAGGGAATAACTAAAAGAATTAGGGATATTACATACTCTTTTACTACGTACTGAAAATGCGGCATACAAAAAATATGAAGAGGTAAAGAGAAAGGGCTATGGATTTTGTATCTCTATTGCTGTAACAGCTTTTTTTGTGCTTACAGCACAATAACTGTCAGAAAAGTCGAGGTTGAGAGTGTTTTTTCGTAGTTTTTTTCAAACGAGAATATAGTAAACTAACATTTTATTGTACACCTGACATTGAACAGTTTTTTATGAGTAAATACAGTGCTAAATTTTAAGAAAAGAGTAAAATGATATAGCTAATTTAAAATATCGCTAACTCGCACCTGGTCCCACGATCTGTTGGTTTATTTCTATCTCTGTCTACGTGGGACAGACTCAGCTGATCCTATACGGCGTGTTATTATTACTCCACAGTTCTGGTTTTCAGTCGGACCCATCACTGGTTTATTGTATGATTAGCTAAATTCAATGCAATACCAGCGCAATTTTAATAATTTTGTTATATGTAAAATTTGATTAAAAAAAATATTATGAATATAATGGTACCCAAGCCTATGTGTATACTAAACTAAAATGATATATACTAAACTCTTTCATTTTTTCGAAATTCATGTACAAAAATGAATTCAAACAGTAACATCAATTAAGTTTAAAATACGAAAACTGAAAAAAGCACAATTAGATTAATGAAGAAACAGTGAAATAAAACTTTCTACTTTAAATATTTATTTTGTATATAGGTACGGTCTCAATAATCTAATAGTTTAAATTAATACGAAAGAACAATAACCATGTGTATTGTTTAAAAGGTAATTAGAAATCGTCGCGGTACATCCTGGATTTCATAAAAAAAGCTGTACTATGACAAAATCAACCCTTAACTTTATTCTTATATGTATAGTGTACAACAATGAAATTGTTTTGTAAATAATTAATTTATTGTTTTTTTCGAGCCATAACATATTTTTCTTAATTCTCAAATAAATGATGTTATATTTACATTAAAAAAATTTAAATGAATAGTAAATAGTGTAATAAATATTAAATAATTAAAAAAAAAAACTGTAGCTATGTAGAAATACAAATAAAAAACAAAAAAAAACTTTTATATTCGACTTCATTTTTGGTGATCATACTTAAACGATTTTAAATTCAAATAAGTACATATGAGATCAAATTAAAAAAAAAAACGTTTTTGGGCCACCTTCCTGTACAGTATACTACGGACTGGCTAAACTTCTAGTATAGACAATAAATATCTGTTGATAGTCAACATATTAACAAACATTGTTTAGTAGCATATAAATAATTATATTATAGTATAATAGATACATAATAACAAATTATTCCGTCATGTCCGTACCTACCCTGCACCACATGGCTAGGCGCCATTTTAACACCGAACTGTCAATCAAGTGAATTGATCGATGGGACAGCTACAAAAAGTTTAGAAAGTAACAACAGAATGAGGGAAATGCACAGTTACGCGAAATACGGAATTTTAAGTTAATGTACCAGATTGAGTCATGATAACAGAAATATGAGTTACATGCGAAAAAGAGATAAAGAATTTCATTTATAATTTATAACGTGAAGTAAAAATATATATCACTAGTTATAATGCAGATGCAACATGATAAAAAAGGCTATTAGGACTATTAGTGTTGTGTATGTGTGTACCTATTAGTATATAAGGCAAACGTCATTCATTAAACGACCAGTGCGCTTATAACCTTCTTTCATTTCACACGTCCCGACATAACAGTGGCGACGAGGATGGATGGAGGTGGAGATGTCAAATTAAATCTTGTACTCGGGTGCCAGGCATTCTTGGCTTGACCCTCATTATAATCAAATTAATATAACTTCTTATGTAATTTAAAACTGTATATTTTGAAAGTAAATCTCAAGTTTTTTCTTTCGTTATAGGTTCGGCGTAGTGGCCACAATCTCACCTGATGTGAAGTGACGATGTGGCCCAAGATGATAACACACTAAACCTAGTGGAAGACTAACTCTCAAGTGCAGCTGTCGGAACACACCTATTGGTGCTTGGCGACAGATTTTGAACTTGAGGGTTGTAGCTAGCCACGCGGGCATTGGAAAATGCCACAATTGTGTAACGGAACTCTTAATACTCATCGAGGAAAAAGAACAAATAAATCATTGTCAGTCTACGATATCTTAGCGATTTCAAAGGCTAACTAATTTACAAAGTTATGTAAATTTTACTGTTTCTAGGTAACTAGATATAAAACTTCTTCTATTTAATTACCTTGACTACTATTATGTAAATGTGTTTCCTTTTTTAATTGTCAAGGTTACTGGATACACGTCCTTTAAGCCTAACTTAGTACTATTTTTTATATTCAACATAGCTTTAACAACATGATGGCTCCTTTGGTAACTGTATGGGAGATTTTTGTGTCAACTTAAAATGCATGTGTTTAGTTATTATTTACAATCCACTTGTGCACAATAACCAAACTATATCATGAAAAAAGCAATTAACGTAAATAAAAAAAAAACTCATTACAAGACAGATCAAGGTGCCGTCAAAAAAAAACTAAATGTGTTATTTATAAAGCATTGCTACAGTTTACTATTGTATAATATACTTACAGAATTCAAAAATAAATTAGGTTTGCGTGTTATCAATGGTAATTGATAGTATTATAAATGTTCTATTAATATATTATAAATTCTTAAAAGGCAGTCTACATCGTAAATTAACATGATATGCCATTTGTCTTGTGCTACGTAGCGCGTCGTCATAGCGTGTCGTGACGGGATCCGAATAAGGTCAGTAAGGTAACGGGACTGGTGAATTGGCGGAAATCGAGCTTGGGGTAATCTATTGTTATCGTACATCGATCAACGTCATAGCCGTGTGGTATTTCAACACTGCAGTATATTTTTAGAAATTGTTTATCAGTTTTATTGCTGTTATTAGTAAAAAATAAAATACGCTAAGGATAAATTTGAATCGATTATGGCTCAGTAATGTAATACATAGCGAGATGGGCAGCGAGACCACTCTTTTTGCCCTTGTAACAGTAGTAGAGAGTTTGGTGACCACGTCGGTCGACGTGGGATCGAATCCTAAGATAAGACTCGAGTTTTCGGTGACGGCAAAAAATTTTTATGAGCCATACCATGGTGGTGACATGGGAGGGCATGTCCTAATACCCATCTGACTAGCTACCATCGGCATCATTAAGTTGAAAATGCGTCGCGTCAGCTGCATTTGAAAGCCAGTTAATGACTTTTTTTTTTCGAACCGACTATACTTTTAGCCTTATTACCTTAGCCCTGGAGCCATTATGGCATTTACAGCTTCACCGGGCTTGAGTTAAAGGCTTTGCTTTTATCGGCTTAGGCCACATCGTCAATTAGCGTCTGATGAAACTGTAATGAAAACGCTAAACCTCTAAAGTACAAATAAAAATATTAAGTTTCTGTATTCATAAATAATAAATACTTAAGAATAAACGAAGATATACGACTACACTAAATTAATGGCAATTTAGAAAAAAAATACAAGTGATTTGGACACTTTATATTTAGATATGTATGTCACAAAGATGCTTATATGAATACCAAATGGCGAATATGATATTATTATTTACTTACTATTTCTCTTACACATAGATTTTGTCATATGCACTTTAATTTTTATAAAATTTTAAAATAAATTTTATCGAATTGAATGACAAGTTCCATTCGAGTGAAACAAAATTTGAAAGCACAATAAAATTTGTCTATTACAAAAAGTAATAATGCTTATATTAACATTATTTATTATATCGGAAGATTTTTTGAAACTGCAAATACGGAGATGAGCGGGTGTATCAGAACTGGTGCACGTCACGCACGCTCGATGGTGAAAGTGAGTTACCAACAAAAGCATACGATTCGAAGGCCCAAAACAATGACAGAATCACTTTATTCAATTCACGATGGACTTTACTACCAATCGTTCTGTGAAAAACAATCACGAAACACCTTGACACGTTAAGGAAATTGCTCAGCATAATTACTGCGGCTTTTTATAGGCGCATTTTGCTTATTGGCAATTTAAGAATACTTTACTTTATTAGGTTGAAGTCGTCTGAATTGAAATATTATAAAATTACAATATTACGTAAGTACATATTTATGTTTATATACGTGAAATGATTTTTTACCAAATAATTTCTGAATAGCTTTTGACTTTTAGGAAAACCGAGACAATATGATCGAGAGCGAATGTATGTATAAGAGATTCTTATGCAGAGTCAGGGCTCGCTAATATATGTATTGACATATATCACGATATATATTAATTGATATTTATTGTCTTAAATAGAAGTAGGGTCGAGGTATAGTCTGAAAGTCAGACTGAGAACCAGAAGAATATGCCCCGTATAAAATAATATAATCAGCCAATAAATATCACATTCTAATTTTTATTTTGTTGTATTGATTCAATAAGATTGATTATTATTAATCTCAAAGACTAATTTTTACATTTGTAAGAAAAACGTTAAATAATCAAACTCAAATTTTGATTTTACATTTTGGAATACATTACAGTGACTTATAGAAAAGACATCGCATATTTATCACTCTCGACCTATGCGACTGAGCTTAGCTCGGTTTCTTGGAAAAAATACTTGTATAGGTAAATTTAAAAAGTAAAACATACCTTAATACAAAATTTCATCCAAATCGTTAGAGCCGTTTCAGAGAAACGAATTGCATATATAAATACAAGAATTGGTTATTTAATAGTATAAGATTATTTTTTTTCGAACTGACTATACTTTTAGCCTTAGGGGCCCTGGAGCATTTACGGCTTTTACAGCTTTACCGGGCTTGGGATAGTATAAGATAGATAGATTAGATACGTATAGAATTTTGATGAACTCTACTTAGAATTATAATAGGTAATATGGGTAACTGTATGTATCGTGAGGAGAAGGCATATTAAAACAGTTCTATTCGAAACCGAAGGTCGTATTGAGAACCGGTAAATAGCGTTACAATATAGCAGGAACTGCTTTTTGTTAATGTCGTATTATGCTGATGTAAAAACATTAAACAACGTTTACTTTTTAAAACTGGATCTTGCATTGTTTTTGTGAAGGCAGGAACTGTCACTTGATATCAATGTTGATACGCGGTTAAACATGTCAGGGTAAGGCGTGGAATGTTTACAAATATTACACTTTAATGCAGATTTTGCCGGCAAGAAAAATGTTCAATATAAGTTAAGAAGACTTAAAAGATAGCCTCGAGTGAGCACTAAATAAGGGTTGATCTTTCCGCAAAATGTCACCAAATCTCATTTAAAAGAAGGGGGCGTTAAGAAACAACTCACTTAAAAATAAACATTATGTATTACAAAATCTATCTCGGTCTTAACATTATTAAATGTTGTATAGAAAAATTAAACAATATTAACGATTAGGTATTTAGCAAAATACATGAACATAGTATGAAACCGAATTATTCAAAGAATTATAAGGTAAATTTCACGCCAGAGAAAAGGGGGTGCCGTCACATTTTACCAAATCTCAACAAAGGGAAGGATAAGGGATCATATTAAAAACACTTCCGTGTATTTTATAAAATCAAAATATGGACAAAAGGTTTTATTTGTTCGTTTGGGGGCTTAGGAACTCTCTAATGAATATTGTGCCTATAAGAGGCTGAAAAGGATGTAAAACTGGAATGGACAAAAATTACGTTCTGAAGATACAGACGTGGAAATCTAGTTGCAGCTTAATAATATAAAATAAATTTCATTTACAAGTTTTCGAAGTAAGATGTAACGAGAAATTAAAGTTTGTCTCATTAATTTTACAATCAGAGACATGAAAATTGCTGAAAATTGTTTTTGGAGAAACAACCTATTAAGCATTTAAAAATTAGATTTGATTTAATTTTTAAGTAGCAGAAATGAAAAATTGATATTGGAAAGTAATAAAAATATAAGATTAAGTAGACATACAGAAGTAGACTATAAATTGGTACTCGATATGTCTGATTTTTTTTATAGGTTAAATATTTTAACCATAATCTCGCCTGAAGATAGACAATGAGCCTGAAGATAGTACAACGGTGTGTAGCTAAATGGTGTGAGGATCCGTAGTGGTCCAGTACCTAGCTCAAGTTCTCCACACCGTTTTGCACCCATCTATCACACCTCTCGCTTTTTCGAATGTACAAATACATAAATCTAGCACTTTTCCAACAGAGCTGCGCTAAACGAGGCTAGGAAAATGAAGTTATTCTATTGGTGAATTTTTTCCTCACGCACCTCCTAGTTACCTCGCAAATCTCTGGTGTATACACAGCCTTGAATGTTCGACCAGTCCGGCTGTCTAGTATATAATATAATATTTATTATTTGACTAGTCCCTAATATTAATATAATTATAAAGAGATGAAGTATATTTCGTATACAAAATCCGCAGTAAGCAAACTATAGAAATAGTATTCTAAATTTGTCATTTAAAACTTTTTCGATACATTAATGATAATCACTATAAATACATACTACAACATATAACATTTGAACTGTGGTCGTAATACGCGCATTTTGAAATTTAACCGCAGAAATAGTAATTTACTGGCTCTCCCTTTAACAGCTAAACACCTAAACAGCTTTTAAAACTAGTTTTATTATAGCAATTAATTTCGTATTATGTGTAACCACAATATATAAATGGAGTATAATATAATAAGCTTAAGATTTCCCTTTGACATTATTATTTTAATCATTATTCCTGCATTGTATCATGCAAACATACTTTTTTATTTTTATTTCATAGTTTTATATTGGTGTTGTGGTTTGTAGTTACAGCATAAAAATAAATATTTTCGAAAAAAAAAAAGAATTGTCTTACTAGTGTGTCAAAGGACAAAATATATGGCATTAATCATTCAACAATGAAGCAGGATGATTTTAAAAATAAAAATAAACTTTTACGTAAATTAGGATCATCTCTTCTATTCTTGGTCAGAAATCTGTACATATGCAACAATTAACACAAAGTTTTGTATTTGTTGTTGGTCGGTCTCCTGCGACACAGGATTTATTTTCGGAATCAACGGTTTATTGTCATACTCTGTAATGTCAATTTGGTAAACATTTTTTTTTTATATTTTATGTACGATTGGGGTATAACCACATGGATATAAAACTAAAGCTGTCTTTTAAATCATTTAAGTTGATTAATAATGTTTCTGGAAATATGCGTTATCACGCACGTGTCTCGTATAAGTGAAAACGATATGTAATAACGATTCGATTAATATTAATATATGGTACGCAGTAATAACGAGCCAACATAGACAATTCCATCGGTCACAGTTTCAAATGAAACTCGTTATACTGTGGCACAACAGCAAAATTGTGAGAAAAAAATCAAACGCTAAACTTACTTTCATTTGGATTGTAGTGTCTTTAGTTAAAAAGAAAAATTGAAGTTACAAAATATGGTTGGGACATTAAGAATAGATTTGCGAAACTAACTTTAATTTCACAAAAATGTATTCATCGATTCAATAAAACTGGCAGGAGTGAGTTGAGGTCGAGAGCTTCGTGCATCTCATCGATATAATAAGCAACGATGACCTAACACAATATTATTCTGCAAGTAAACAAGTGTCGAAGCTTGTATTATCTACAATATTTTGTTTCATGTAATAATTATTAAGTATTAATACACAACAAAGAAACTTCGCTCCTGTGACCTGTCTCCTGTATGTGAAGTGTTTGATTTGCATAATCAGTAAGACACTTGCGGACTTGCCCCTTTATTTTATATTATACTAGCTAGGCCCCGCGGATTCACCCGTGTTTAATTGGGATTATACGTGTCTATTTTATATAACACTAGCGGTGCCCCGCGGTTCCGCAGGCTTTTGTTACGCAGTTATTATTTTCATCTGTTAATTTTATTTTTATTCATAGACAAATAATGTAGAATTAAAAAAATAGTAAAAAAATATCTAGATTTCTTAGACGACCTATACAATAATACAGCACAAATTTCATACCTTAATTTGGTGAAGAAGAAATAAGCTGGATTTTATAATTGGAGAGTATATGTGGTACATGTGTAGTTAATAAATAATTATCATAAAATGTATACACGAAAAAAAAAATACTTTCACCACCATACAAAGTTTAACTCTTATTTTACACCCTTAAGTGATGAATTTTCATAAATTGAAGAGTATGCGTGCTAAATTTCAGGTCAGTAGGCATATTTTGTGCATAATTACAAGACAATTCTTTTTACCAAAAAAATTTCAACCCCTGTCTATACCCTTTACTGATGAATTTTGATAAATGCTGATATACACGTGTTTCATTATTTTTATTAAAGAGTCTAAGTAGGTAAAAAAAAATTCATTCTAAATACAAGGTTGTTTCATCCCCTTCATACAAATTTTCAACCCCATTTTATACTCTTACGAGGTTGAATTTCCCAAAATCCGTTCTTAGTGAGCGTCTACATCGCGAAAGGAGTAAACTATGTTAAATTTCAAGTCGATCGGACCTATACTTTCGGAGATTTCATAAAGAGTGGTATTTCGCTTGTATATATATAGATATGCTAACTACTTGTCTACAGATTTCCAGATAGGTTACGTTTATGATCACTGCTCCGCTCCTTAAGGATGTTGGGTCATGTTAGATAGCCTATAACATTCCTCGATAAATAAGCTTTAAAATACTAAACGAATTTTTCAAATCTAACTGGTAGTTCCAAAAATTAGCGCGTTCATACATACAAACAAAAAAAAACATTTTTTCATTCATGCAAACCAAACTTACAATTTTTTTTAATCCATTATTAACTATTCTAAAGCCAAACATAACTTTTATCTTACAACTTGTGGGTATTCTCAGAGTACTAGAATTAAGTTATGAGAAAATATTATTGTCATGAGAAAATACATTGTAGAATTAGCTTTTATTTAAGGAGCTGACTCAGTCGTTCAGTGTTGCGTACATTAAATGGTTTGCAATAATTAATATAATGAATCTTAATATCTAATATTAAACAAAGGCTTTATAAAATTACTTACAAAATTAATAAGACGGATACTATAATGCAATAATTATTATATAGTATAATTATATGATGTACACGAGGAGAAAGTGATTTCCTTCGGAATAGTGGGCATAGCATTAAGAGTAAGTTATTAAATTACTAGCTGTGACCCACGGTTTCACTCGTGTTAAATTTGTTAGCCGCCGCGCCGCGCCGCTAATACCCGTGTATCCTATTGTGGTTCTCACTTCCTGTACTTGCCTCAAGCTTGCTTCTCGTTCATGGTTACTGCTCCGCTCCTTAGGGTCGTAACGTAAAATTATATTGCCTATAATAACCTTTCTCAATAAATAGTCTATAAAATATAAGAACAATATTTTCAAATCTGACTGGTTGTTCCAGAGATTAGCGTTTTCAAACAAAAAAAAAACAAAACAAACTTTTGAACTCTATAGTAATAGTATACTCGTAGATAATAATGAATAGAAATCAAAGAAATATTTTAAGAGAAAAAAAATATAAAAGGATAATTCCCATTAAAAATAATGTCATAGAAAATTTAGACCAACTTAAGTAATTTACGTGTCTTATTAAAAATTAGTTTGGTTCCGATTTTGCTCAAAAACACGAGGTTTAATGGGAGTTTCTGCGAAATTTTTACCGACTCGTCAACAACATTTCATTCGACATTTTGATAATTTCAGGCACCAAAAGTATACGAACGATGCATGTGTGTCTCGCTCTATGTTAACTTATGTTTTTATTTTAAAGATATTAGGAATGTACGAGTGTAACCTCTCGAGTGCCATTATTGTAATGAATTTACGTAAATACAACAGCCCCTTGGGGAATTCTGAGAATCTTAGGTAAAAAGTGTTTCGATCTTAAAAAATAATGCTGATGAAAATTTAAGCATTGATGCCTCAGCGTATACGGACACCACATCAATCGACATCATTATGAATCCCTGTAATGAGGTCAGGCAGGAAAGCTCAGGTTTTCGGTGGAGAAAAAGATCGTAATGAAACCATAGCATGGTGGTAGGGCATTTTTTAATACCCATCTGGCTAGCTACTACTCAAGTTGAAAGTGCGTCGCCAAGCAACTAATACGTGTGTCCCGGCAGCTGCATTTGAGAGCCAATCCTTCCCACTAGGCTTAACATGTTACCATCTTGGGCTACGTCATCACTTAACATTGAGTGAGATTGTGGCTAAAATCTATAAAGAATTAAAAAAAAAACCATCATATTATAAGGATAGTATCATAGTAACTATGTGAATATAAATATATAAATAAAATATATATAAATAATATAATTTCAAAATATGTTATACTTTTTTAGCTTCAATATTTTTCTATGTACAGTTTCCTGTTTTTCTTCTTATATCTGTATGTATTGTGTATTGCCGTGGTGTCTTGTCAAATGTTTCTTCTTTTTCTTTTTCAAAAACGGATTCTATCAATATTTTGTTTATACTCTATGTTTAGTAAATGTCATAGAAGAATTTTAAATTAAATATTATATTATGTTAAAACTCCTATAAAAATCCAATAAATCATAATAAATTGATGTAATAAATACACTCTGGTAGATTTCACTCCATTAAATAATGTCTTTAATTTTTTCTATTGAGTTATAGACTGCTTTTGTGTACTTATCACTAATATAAATAACTTTAACTGACAATGTTGTTAAAGATATTTACTACACTATACCTAGAAACAAAAATAGCTTTCAAGGGATGCTGCCGGACCACACAGATAGGTACTTGGTGACAGATTTTCAACTCTATGTTGGTATTCAACCAGGGGGACATTAAACGAAATGACTAGAATCATTTCAATGTGCACAAGCCAGAGCCACCAATATACTCATAGCATACAGCCGTCATGACATCACAACTGTTATTTTTAAGAATTAAAGTTTTTAATTGTTTTATGGTTCAGTGAACCATTATATTGTTGAAAATTGTATATATTGGATTACATTGCAACTTGTAGTTTGAGCAAATTTTGTTATATGAAAGTTGATGACAAGTATTTTGATTTTTTTTAATATATTCCAAAAAGGAAATGTTAAACTAATTGAGGTGATTATTTTAAATATAAAAAAAAGTGAAATGTGTTATGAGTCTTCTAAGAAAGAAAAAATTTACACTGAGAAATTTAGTATATTATTAAAACATTATTTTTTCTTCGTTTTTGATACTGATAGTTGTATAGTTGACTGAATTACCCATGCCCCAATGTCCTTGTATGCTCCATTTTATTGGAGATAATGGGATTGTCCAACCAATGGATAAGCTAAATTGAAATTGGTTTACAGTCATTATTCTGTCATTGAATTGCAAATTAAACTGATAACTTCATGAGTGTAGGCAAAAAGCATTCTATATTTATTAACCTAGCAACAGTGATAATTAAAAATATGACAAACATACAAATTGAATTAAAAAGAACCTATCATGTCAATTGCAGTTTGGATTATTCTAACATTATATATAATATACAAAATGGTTTGGTAAATTAATAAAGAATACACTCACCAGATCTAGGAGAGATAGGTACAGCTGGTTTTGGAGCAGTATTTGAACATAATCTCCCAATCTTATTTGGTGGCTTCAATCCTGATGGTTTGGGTAAAGAGGAAGGTCTTGTTGAATCAGCTCTATTAGTTGCTGTACTGGTCGTCGATACCGTTTCTAATGATGTCACAGATGATGTCAGCTCAGGTGGAGCCCCAGCAGACTCTGTCACTTCTTGCACTTCACTCATATTTGATTCACTATTAAAACTTTGATAGGTCGAATCACCGTATTTATATTTACATATTTTTCTTGAATTCGCGCGTAGTCATTGCGATAGTTACACGTCGTACTTTTAAACGTTAACACGATTCGCGCGTAATATGATGACGAGTAATCTGGATCACGGCCAGTGTTATTATTGTAAATGAGATAAACAAAGTTTCGTAAAGAATGAATGCTGTGCTGCGCTTATCAAAAACTGTGTGCCAATATTGCAATTACACGTGTATTTTTTTTATTTAACAACTTTAAATATACTTTTTATATAGGAATATAACAATCTAGTACAGCAGACCTATATAGGAATTTATAAAGCATACCTTAGAAATAGTGCATGGAAAAATGCCACTGATCAAAGAAAAACTCGAAGAGATTTTACCGCTCGTTCCGACCAGCTGAGCTTGACCGTTGACGTTATCACTATCACAGCACACACAATAATATTTATGATATATAAAATAATATAGAAAACAAATAAAATTTTGTGTCTAAAACTACAGACATATGCATATAACTAAGAAGCAGCTTCAAAAAATACAGAAAACAATCACAAAAATACAAGGTAACTCGACCGTCTCCCCGATTACTTTCAAACTTCAAAATTGCGTTTCGTTTCGGCTTACTCGTAGTCTGTGGTTTTACTTCTCTATTTATTTGAAATACTGCTTTAGGGTTGACATTCTTGAACATTTTATTTACAAAATTTAGCAGATACCTATTATTGATAATAATAAATACTGTTACATTAATACTGTACTATTATTTTGTAGGTATTGTACAATTCTACGAAAAGTTATCGCAAGTAGTAGCAAATAACACCTCAGAATGTGTTTAGGATACATCTTGTCAAAAATTAATTTAAAATTATGATTAAATACAAAAATTTGTTTGTAAAGTGGTAGTGGAAATACCTCTTCATAATACGCTAGAAAAGTTGCTAATTTTTTGCCACTAAATGAAGATAAAATGTCGCTGTTACTGTCAAAAAGTCGCTAAATTGACATCACTGTGAATAATAATAGATGACACGAGACAAATAAAAATTAGATGACACCTATATAATCGTCTTAAGTGTTGCCTTATGTACAGATTTATCTGTATTTTTACAGATTTTATGCTAGCGTTACAAATCACAGAATTTACTCCACTTCTATATAGAGTTTTGGAATTGGGCATAAAATAAAATAATCGAATAAATATAAATTTTAATAATACTTTTTGCTAATAGATCCAATACAGATTTCTAGGGTTGACAATACAAATTTTTTAGATCACTCTGTTGATAACACACTGACACTGAGCTGTAGTGGAAATCGTATTATAATAAAAATGTTTCGTAATGGAGTGTGAACTATAATATAAGTTTATGTTTACTAACTTTACTTATTTGTACGTAACGCGTAGTATCCTCTCAGTAGTATGTGCCTGTTAGTCTCTGGTCTGGTCGTGTGGTGGTAGTTGTAATAACCATGATTGGTGGATTAGGGGTTTTTTACATTTTTGTGGAATAAATTCATTCTTTGTGAAATTTTGGGGAACTGAAATCATTGGGGAAAGTTTAGGGAATTGAAAATCAAGTAAGGATTTTAATGAAATGAAATATAATCTAAGTAATTTTTAATAATAAAACATTACGGAGAATACCCCTTGATCTCATACCGAATGTGTGGAGCTATCTGAGTTGACCTCTCAGAGAGGAACAGAGAGGAATCTTAGTACTTACCGTTGTCTACTCAAAGTAGAAGTTTAGAGTTTGACAGTTCTTTTTTTTAAATTATATAGCTACACAAAAGCAGAAATGATTTGCAGTTTTTTTTTCGTCGGGGCACAGGCGGCTTTTATTTGTTTGACCAATAAATTTCAAAATTAATTTTAAATACTTATAAAATTTATAGGTTGTAAATAAAACGACAATCACTGCATTATTTAATTCGTTATTTATTTATAAAATTTTTAAAAGCTTTGTCATTCATGTACGTTCTTTAATGCGGACGAAATCGACATCTTTTAAATACGATTTATAATATTACACCACGTATATACACATAATTTAATTGAGGTGAGAACAAAATATTCAAATAAAGCAAGCATCCTTAAGATATGGGCATGCTAAGAAATTGAACGAATACTTGGTTTTTATTAGATTAAATATTTGTCTTGATATTTTTCCTGAATTTGGTTTCGATTCCAAATATTGGTTGGTTTCTTTTACAATATATGAAAAATATCTTACAACATACTCTGCATGATACGTTAATTTATATTTATTATTAAAATCCTCATATTCTTTACATGTTATCCATTTGTGCATTGAGGACTCAGAATTTTGCGTTAAATTTCTTTTACATTCTGGACAATTGAATTCATTTAAGCACTTTTTTACTATCCATCCTGCAGTGTATGCACGTGAATGTACATTAAGCCGTTCTATTCTAGCTTCTACCTGCATATTTGTACTGTTTTTTGGAGACATAATTTTTTCACTAGAAAAGGGAGATGTTTGACTTAAAACAACAACTTTGTGTTCTTGGATGAACTCAAATAACTTTTGTAATTTTATAATTTGATCACCCGATGTTTCCTCACAATTAAAACTTTGTGAATGAAAATTTATAAATCTGGTAATAAGAAACGACCGAAATTTGCTTTTAAACGCTTTACAGTCCAGTCATTATTTCTGAAACGCACGCACGCATTGTGCAAAGAAGTTTTCGATCGGGACCGAGTTAAAATACCCGAGTCGCATAATTTTAAAACCTTTCTCTTTGAAAAAAATCCATAATTGTATGAAATTTTTTAGAGTTGTTATTTTTTTTTGTGAAGGAACTGTTGTCTCCTTATTGTGAGAAAAGGTACCTGTGAGAAAAGGTAAATTTTCTAATTTTACTACGGAGATTTGTCAAAATTGTATATGGCTTGATGTATCGGTAACCGCTTGCCTTAGAGGTTTCCCTTTTGTTTTCATGTTGTATCCTGAACCATTACAAGAATCAAACAGGTCATAAAAAAATTATACAATTTCTGATCTGTTTTTTAAAGTACTGCTTAGTTCTCTTCAGTCTACATAGCGACCTGTAAAAAAAAAAGAAATAAAAACTTAAATTATAATGAACTATGAACGACCGAAGTATCAGTTTTCAGCATTTCCATAAAAGTAAAAAGCAATGAAACTGCATAGAGATTAACATGAATTTTAAAATTAATTATCACCATTAAAATATTTCAATTAATGTGCTTAGTTCATAAGTTTTTTTTCTATTTTTTTAGGTATATTTATTATCTTACTTACAAAACTCTGCCATATAGACCAACGCACTTGCTACTGTTTTACTCAGTACTCCCGTGCAAGTTTTCACCTGAAAAAAAAAATTGTTTCAATTATTAATACTATCTTAGTTTCCTGAAACAATTCATATCAATGCAATCAAGCAATGATGGCTCAGATTCTAATCCCTGCAATGAATGTGAGCTTTCAGTGAAGGAAAACATCATGATGAAACCATGTCACGGTGGTAGGGTATTTTCTAATGTCTACCTGGCTAGCCACCACCCTCAAGTTGAAAATTTGTCACCAAGCACCTATGGGCATGTCCCAGCAGCTGCACTTGAGAGCCAGTTTTCCCACTAGGCTTAGCGTGTCATATCATCACTCAACATCAGGTTTGGCCATAACACTAAATGATAATACAAAAAAGTGATTTGATTATATACTTAGGCCTCTTTCATAAGTTACTATATGTATATGCAACATGCATGTAGTCTAAATATCAAATCAGTGCTTATTTTCAATTGCATGTAACAACTAAGCTATGAAAGAATTCTAAGCTTGATTCTTAAGTTATATTATTTATAGCCAATATCATACAAATTGCATCCACCTGTTCTCTAAAATCAGTTAAAAATAATACCTACTTCAGTTACTAAGTTTAAATTATCATCTATAAAATAAAATCTGTAAAGCACTTTTGTAGAAAACAAATTACACTCATGTAATTTGATTTAAGTTTAAATTATATTTGTTGAATCTTGTTTGTTTTGTAATAAAAAAAGTCTAATGAAACTCCATAATAACTAAAAGTAAGCCATCAGGTTTGTGGATGATAAGTTCATCTGGGTGGCTGGCTGGTTAATAGCCAATTAGGGTATTATGATGGAGATTTTTAAAGATGGTCTTTACAAAATGATTGCATTTCAACTTATAAGTATAGTCCAAGAACAATGGTGCGATGTGTACATTTTCCGAATTATATTATTTGTCTTTAAACAACTATTAAGTGGCGCATAACAATTTAATATTTTTATGAAACCTTACCTTCATTTTTTTATCTTCCTAGGAATTACATATTCGTCGCTTAATTTGTGTAGTAAACGCATTTCTGCATGTTTACAGTCTGTAACATAGACATCCACCATGTGACTCCATTTAGACACTTTTTCATTAAATTTTATATTTTTTTCGATAAAATTACTTTTTATGCCTTTAGTAAGGTGAGTTGGATCAAATATTATACAATTTTTCTTGCCTCCCATCGTGATTGTTTCGTCTGAAATGAAAACAATAAATTTTTATATTGTTGTAAATTGACACGATTATAAGGGTTTCTTATAGTGTTTAAGGCTTTCTTGTAATTATATTCAACCTGTTAACTTACCAGTATTTTCATGTGCCAGTATTTGTGCCTTTCTGGTATCTTATTTCATTTTTTTATAGCTGATTGAAATGATATGCTTTGATCACATATTAGTGCCACAGGCATTAAAACTGTTTCTATTAGTTTCATAAGCACTGTCTCAAGAATTTAATACTTGTGCAGACATAGCATCTTCACAAGAATAAAAGAAACAGGTTGCTGCCATTTATGTAGAGCTCCTTTAACCATAAATACTAGCGCATGGTCTGCAAATTCTTTGGTTTTGTGCTCGAGTTCTACTAAACCACAGATATTATCTTTTTCATTTTCTTATATTATTGCTGCTTCCAAAGCGACTTCGTCAAATATTACTGAAGAGTATTTTTTTTATTCTGGCCAATCCAACACCTGAAAATGTTAAAAAAAAACTTTAAAGTAATAATAGTGAATTGACATTGTCCCTATTTCACATGCGATTAGTGTAGTTATCTATCAGTAAAAAAATATTAGGTATATAATATAAAATATTAGTAATAATTTCGAAATCCATTAAGTAGTTAGGTAATCATGTAGTGATCTTTTATTCCAGGCTGAAACACACCCCCTATAAAAATTTGTGAAATCCTCGCCACCATATTGAGACGTTTTGAAGTGTTATGTTCCAGGATCAACCAGCCAGTGTATATCCAGAGCTAACTAGAGGGTCTCATAAGAGTAGATGAATATCACTATGATTTCGGCGTCTGTCGGTAGGTAATCTACCGGCGGTCACCGTTGTTGTTGAAATGCACTTAGCATCTGGTGACTTGCAGTTATTTTGCGGAGCTAGTGTAAAAAATATATTTACTTACAAATACACAAACAACTTTACCTTTTCATAATTTAGTATAGGTGAGTAAAAAACTTACCTCTGCTTTTATTGCATTAAATATACCTGAATTAATGCCAGGTTCAACTTTCAGTTTGTTAACCATTTTATTTATAATCCTTATGGAAGGAAGTATAAATATTCTTCTTAAAAATATATAACTCTTTAAACTTTGTTTCATGATAGCAAGTGCAATTATTTTTTCTTCGTCAGTAAACCTTTTGATTTTTTGGGGCATTGTGTAATTTGCATCCATAGTCATTTTTTGTCTTTATGTTTCCATGCTTTTGAGCATTTAGACGTTGATGGTGCATTGGTATCTGAAATTCATTGTTTAATATATTGAAAAGTTACTGATACCAAATATCAATAATAATAACCTGCGACTCCGTTAACGTTTTAATGTACTTATCTACACTACAATTATAAAGAGCTAATTCTGAATAACTTTGCAAATCTGAAAACTTTGAAATTTTACATTGTAATTAACGCGAATAAAGTGATGGGCAGTTACTAGTATCAATATAAAACTTAATAAGAATAAAACCTAGCCTGTAGTACTCAGAGTTAATATAGCTTCAAATTAGGTAGTATATTTAAAACCGTTTACAACCAAAATATTTAGAACACATCTGTTATATTATGAATTCATAATAGGTCCCGGCTAAATGCTATATGAACGCCTTTTAAAAAACACTGCTTTTTCGCCATACCGCATTAAGCCACCACATTTGAGTAATATTTTTGGAGAACTATACCTATCAGAAGGAAGTATTGTATTTTGATATTGAACAAGTTTAAGTAGGTAAAAATATCCACATCTGGTACAGTATTATACTGTTCAATTTATATTCAGATCACAAATGTAAACAAAAACATGCGGAGCTTATGACCTATTGTTATTATCAGAAACAAAATACATGTGCTGTATAATAAAATAATAAAAAAGCAGCAGTATAATTAAAAAAAGCCGGCTTTCTCAATCAGTTTGGGTATTTGTTATTTATCTGTACACAAGACGCACCAAGATAAATTGTCGAGTTGTTTATGAAACTTTGAACATTTTGCAAAGGAAAAGAAAACATTTTAATATCAGAAAATCGTCATTTTTTTCTGTCTGTTAGTGATCAGTTTCACTTGTAGGGAAATTTGACTAGGGAATTGAGCAACTGTAAGTAGTCCCTTCGAAATCAGTATAACAGATTGTGAGTGTATAATATTTTCAGAATAGGATCAGTAGTTCTGGACATTACCTTCTATCATACAACATATTCATAAACTGTACTTCTTTATAATATTATAGTATAATAAAACATAGATAAAACTCATTTTCAGATAGTGGATAACTGTACTCTTCATATAATAGCTTTATCGCATCACATATAACTAGTATAGAGATATGGTCATAAAATGTACACAAAACATAACATTCTACCTTGTAACTGTTGAATTTTCCTCAGAGGTGTGCAGTATAAATGATCTTCATGCTTTTTAGGAACTATCTAGACATCTGAAGTGAAAAAAGTGACATAATAACTATTCAAATATATTATTAATTAAAGATATTTGTGATGAAGTGGTAGTCAAGATTAAATCAAAAAATGTAATCAACAATACAACAAATTTATACAATTATACACAGTTATGGATGTCAAATTATGAATATATATAAAGTCTCATACACTCACAAATTAACACTGTAGATGTGCTCTACCACATAAATGTTAGTTATAGTGTAAGCCAATACAAAACTCTATATGTATGTATTATAGATAAAAAAATATAGATATGTAAACTATACACTGTCAATTCTCATAGTTTTGTGGCTAGTTAATTTCTGCGATAGTACAGATATAAAATTATAGCGACAGTGTAGTAGAATTTTAATTATCATGTAATAAAATATCGACAACCATATAAAAGTTGGTACTCTCATCTGACATATTATGTAGTACTTCAAATGGACACAAAAAACAACTTGTGCTTTGTTTGTTAATATGGAACAGCATATCTTTAGTGTATTAGCTCTGTATATGCACATCTGCTAGAAACCTATGTCCATTAACTACAAAAATTGTAGAAGTTTAGACATTTAAAAAAACTTATACATGTTGTTGTTTTATATTACAGTGAACTCTTAAATCTACAAATTATCTTATTTTGCATAAATGCTTGTAGAAAACCAACTTTGCAAGTTTTAGATAATTTGGTGAAAAGTAGATATTTTGATATGTTTTATAGCAATGTTTTAGGAAAACCCATGATTTAATGATAACAATAGTTTCAGTCTGAACCTGTTCTATTACTACATAAAGATCATTTCCCCAAGTTAGGTTAGGCTTGAAATCACCATACAAGTCCATGACATGTTGATGAATTAAAATGCTTATACAATGCTCTCAATTCATTATGTCGGTATCCTTATGGGTTTCTTTACGTTAAGCTGATGATGCTACTATGCAAATAAATGTAAAATAGTTCTGTAGCATTTCTTGATATATACCGGAGTCGTCCTACAAACATAAAACTGATATTCTACAGGCTTCCTTCCTTTGTTACAATAAATAAACAATGATGGGGAGAAAGCAGTTACACTTTAAAAAATTACCTTTTGTATGATGTTCTTTTGAGCTGTGAAGGTTACAGTAAGGATGAACTTCATGTTACCTCTTGTCTTCTCATTACCTGAAATAAAAGATCAAAAGAAAAATTAAAAAGGGTAATAAAATAGTCATCCATTCGTTATGAGTAAAATAAAAGAATTGTAGGCGGCTAGAGTGGTATCTATATAACAAATTACGTATACAAAACTGTAATCTACTTATATAAATAAAATTAATAACTTGTAAAAAATTAGGAGCATTATACGACTTACCAGAGTCTTCGTATAGCGATGTAGGTATCCCAGTATCCATTTCCTCATTCGTAAAAAAAGAAGTATATGAAAAAAACACGAAAACGCAAACTGCTAATAACAAATCTCTTCTCTTCTCATATATTTTTCACCCACTTCTGTGAGTCCTATCTCCGTCCTCGGAATTTGGTGTAACTTAATACTACCACGCCTGCTTTTGCAATGTGGCACACAACAAGTAATCTTAATAGCGAAAATTAAACGCGTATTACACATTAAACGCGAGAGGATAAGCCCGGAGAAACACCTCAACGCAATGTATGTAATGACGTTAAAAACAACATGAAGGCGAAGTATAAAATATGACAGAAGCCGCCATTGCAGTTGTATTATCGGCAGGTGTGGCGGGATGAAGTAACGTCAAATAATGTTCTTCTACTTACCACAGATTAAATAAGGGCTAAAAACCATATATGAAGATACAGGGCCGTGGAGTCTGTAACTATCTTTTGTATTTGTATACTATTACGATGGTTTTAGGCAAATAAAAATTACGGCTACTCGTCTGTCGTACGTAAATAAAGATGAAACTAGTTCATAAAAATATTGAAAAGGATGGATGCGGGTAAGTTTTGTACTAGCGATAGCACGATAGTTTCATTCTATTCTTCGGAAAAATTGTACTTGACTACTATTTCGTTATTTGTTTTTAGGAGCATTGGTCTCATACCAGAAGAGCCGGAGGATATGTGGCATGCGTATAACTTGATTTCGGAAGGCGATGCCGTAACGGCTTCGACTGTACGTAAAGTACAAACGGAATCTTCTACGGGATCTTCCACCAGCAGCAGAGTGAGAACTACGCTTACTATTAGAGTAGAAAATATCCATTTCGACACGCAAGCGTGTGTATTGCGATTGAAAGGTCGCAATATTGTAGAAAATCAGTATGTTAAGGTGAATATTTAGTCAATATTTTATTACATTGCTTTATACAATTAAAAATATATATATTTAAAGAACATAATAAACTAGCTAGTCTGGCAGACATTGTTCTGCACCTTCCGATAGTTAATGACTCAATTACAGTGCTACCTATCAGATCCTACAGGAATAGTCATGCGATTGTAACGCAAAACTTTGCAGTATGCAGTTCCAACACAGCATCATGATGCGGAGTAGTTGTCTGTGCGGAGAAATGGTCAGTCGATTTTGCCACAGCTACCAAAGTAAATGTGTTAACATAAACAACATCTATGAAATTTGTACTTTGCTGGATGAAGACAAAGAAAAGCAATTTATTATGCTTCAGAAATGACTTAGAAATAGTCTAAGAAAAATTGAATTTTCAATTGTAATTTTCTTTGTCTATAAAACTATTATTTATATAAAGAAGGGTAATTTCAATTTCAAAATTCTATCAAATTATCTTCAAACAAATCCATGTGGACCTGTCACTCGTACAGCAACACATGAACAAGTATGGCCCTGTGCTGTGCAAAGTACCCATTCCCCATTTACCATACTTAGTTTACATTTAATTATGTCTCTGGTGCCGCATATTACAGCATTGTGTGTTATAATTGCGACACCATAGTTGTACATAGTTATAAATCGTTATCTGGATAAAACAAAGATGCAAATATTAGCTTTATTGGTTAGTTCTTTTAAAAGTTGCATGATCATTACAGATGCACACAAGATTGTTATACATATAAGATGAATTATAATGCATGTGAGAAAAAATAACAGTTTTTTTTTACATTGACCATTATATGGTTGTTCATGATATTTTGAATAAACCACAATTGAAAAAAAACCATACAATCTAATTGCAGATGGGAGCATATCACACTTTGGATTTGGAGCTAAATAGAAAGTTTACATTACAAAAAGTGTTATGGGACTCTGTGGCTTTAGAAAGAGTTGACACTGCATGTGATCCTGCAGCTAGTGCTGATGTGGCCGCTGTTGTCATGCAAGAAGGCTTGGCACATGTATGTCTTATAACTCCATCTATGACACTAGTGAGATCTAAAATTGATATCACTATACCCAGAAAACGGAAAGGATTTGTCCAGCAACATGAAAAGGTGTTTTTTTTTACACAGTTTTAGATTATACAGTTAGTTAAATTCTTTCAATTTATGTTTGCCACTATTTTTATAAATTTAATTCTATTTTTTTCATTAGCCCATATAGAGAAGTCAAAATAATATTATTATGTTATATTTAATTCTTTAAAGTTTTATTTACATTTAATTTTTTTTATTTGAGCTCAATCCAGTAATAATCTTTTTAGAACAGATTGGTCAGTTTCAGTAATAATTTAACCTGTTTTTACAGGGACTAACTAAATTTTATGAAGCAGTGATGCAAGGAATATTGAGACATGTGGACTTTAATATTGTCAAATGTGTGATTATTGCATCTCCTGGTTTCGTAAAGGATCTGTTCTTTGAGTACATGGTACAGCAGGCTGTGAAGACTGATAATAAATTACTTTTAGATAATAGAGGAAAGTTCCTACTTGTAAAAGCATCTTCAGGTTTTAAACATTCTTTAAAAGGTGAGGAGGTAATATTTAAATGAAAACACTGTAATTGTTTTTTTATTTGCTGTCTTTATTATAAGTAAATGTTATACATAGAAAAACACACCTACACAATCTCACATAAAGACACAAGTGTCTATGTATATATATATACGAATTTTTTATACCATGATGGTGGCAAAAACGCATATGGGTCATCTGATGGTAAGAGGTTACAATTGCACTGCGCTATGGATGCTTGCAATACCAGAAGCATCACATGTGTATTGCTGAACCTTTAAAATAATATAAGAATAATTTGTGAAAATGGCTGAATGTTTGTTTTTTGATAGTTTGATAGTTTATTAAAGTTATTTTTATATTAGTAGTAAAGTAAAGTATATTAGTTATAGTTAATATGAAATTAATATATGTATAGCACCAGAAACACATTGTAGTGAAATTATTTTTTTAGTGAATTTATATTGCCTCCTCCTCCTCCCACCTTTCTCAATAAATCCTATCTAATATTATAAAGGCGAAAGTTAGTTTGATTGTTTGTTACTTAATCACGGAAAAATGGATGACCGGATTTGGATGAAATCTTACACACAGATAGTTTAGAACTTGGATTAACACATAGGGTACTTTTTATCCCGGTAACTATAATTTTTGTAGTTCACGTGAGCGGAGCCGCGTGCATAGCTAGTAAGTTATAAAATAAAAAATATTTTGTCAAATACGTTCAGTGGTTCTAGAGCTTACCCTCCACATTTCACAAATTCATAGAATTTGCAGTCTAATACTAGTACAGATTATTTCATACAAGTAGAAATTAATATTATTAATTAATAATTTCTTTATTTATATTGGTGAGCTAACTATCACAACTATATCAGTCACATTCACATAATATATTTTGTTTATTCCAGAGGTATTGCAAGAACCAGCAGTTATGGCAAAAATATCCGATACAAAAGCAGCAAGTGAAGTAAAGCTTTTGGAAAGCTTTTACACAATGTTGCAGTTGGAACCAGCTAAAGCTTTCTATGGGAAGAAACATGTAGATAAAGCTAATGATGCTTTAGCCATTGAAACGCTGATGATATCTGATAAATTGTTTAGGTAATAGAAAAAATACTAATGTCATGAACTGTAAATTTGTAAAATTGGTACTTAATATTGTATTCATTATATATTTCATTCCTTATATTGCTGCCCATATGAAGTTTTAAATTCCAAACCAAGCCAGTGTATGAATTTTATTGTGATTTGACATTTTTAAAGGCTGATTTTTAAGATCATCAGATAACTTTATTTGAGGAATACTTTTGACATTTTTACAGATATGTGGGAAAACCATCAATTTTAAAAAAATATTCCTCTAATGAAGTTATCTATTGATTGAAAAATCAGCTCTTAGTAATATAATTGTGGTCATATGATTATTCTTGTATAAACACATAAACCAGTAAATTTTTATTACTTTCATGTGTAATTTCAGTTTTTTAAATTCTTTGTTACAGATGTCAAGATATTTTAAAACGAAAGGAGTATGTGACGCTTGTTGATTCAGTGCGAGAAAATGGTGGTGATGTTAGGATATTTTCCAGTATGCATGTGTCTGGTGAACGTAAGTTCATTTTAGTTAAATGATTACTTTTATTTAAATTATTAGAAAAGACAAGACCAGGAGAAGAGAATGATATTCCACTGAACCGTAATTTGAAGAAATTTTTAAGTTATGCATAAAAATACTTATAGTAGCTATACAAATATGAATATATAAGGAATCCTTTCAATTTATTTTACAGAGTTGGATCAGTTAACGGGAGTAGCAGCAATTTTACGCTTTCCGATGCCTGAACTAGACGATAGTGACGCTGATGAAGAAGACAGCAGTAGTGACTCTGAATAGAATATTGTACATTTTTTAATTTCTTAAACCTAGTCATTTCTCGAAAGTTAGTAGATAGCTACTAACTACTACATATTCAGCATAGGTTATAGTGATATCCAGTACATACATCAGATCTTCAGACAATACCAACAACAGATGACCATTTCTATTATAAATATTATTGTTATAGAGGTTCTATTATTATAAGGAAATAGATGGAAATTTAAGTGATTAATAATTGTACATTAATGGCTTAGGTATTAAATAATGAATTTATGACTTATTATTTTTATCTGCATTTGCTTGTTATTATACTTGGAAACTATTTTTGTTGTATAATATTTATTTGTTGTAAATATAGCACCAGTGTAAATTATAAGTATAATAAAAACATTATGAAATTTCAATATGATGTTTATTGTAATAATCAGGCAGATGCCGCTTCTAATGTCGCCATCTTTTGTTTTCTTTTTTCAACCTTTTTATCTTGTTTCACTTTCTCCTCGTGAAGACGCCTTTTCTTCCTTAAAAGCCATATTTCCTTCTTTCGCTTCTCTTGTCCAGCTTTCATGCTCTTGTAAAGATTTCTGTGCTTCTTTCGTACTAGTTTTTCCCGCAGTCTGAATGCTTGTTTGTCTTCTATTTCTTTTTGATAGGGATGTTCTTTGAATGTGACCCCAGTCTTAACACTCATCTCCCTTTTCTGTAATATTAGAATACATTAAATTATCTAAAAATTAAAATTTGTGTTTCCATAGGTACAATTAAATACAACCATAAAATTTGACAAAACTTTCGTGTTTGTTTTTTCTAAAGTCATGTGACTGTGTCACCCTATGTGTAAACTTTTAATCAAGAATTTATGAGTGATGATTTTGTAAGTGTTATTACCTTCTGCTTCGCCAGTTTCTTTTTTTCTGGATCTATATCATCATCTTCATCATCATCACCAGAAGAAGAGTCCTCGACAATTTCTTGTTGGTATTGTTTTGAAAGTGCCTCCTCAGCATCACCTTCCGATTCATGTTCACTTTTTTCATCTTTATCTTCATCACTTGCTTCTTCAATATCACTACCAGATTCATCGTCATCTGGAAATATAGTATAATTTGGGTTAAATCTACTAATATTAATAGCAGGTGAACCATGTAAATGGGCCTTTAAAGAAGACATTTTTTATTTATTGTATGATATAGCAACTATAATTATATTTATTTATAAATTAATACTCACTTAATGGTTTGAAATTAGGATCATTGAGTTCCTTCTCCTCAGGAGGTATGTAAACTTGATCTTTTATTTTGTCAACAAACGGAGACAGGTGTGGGGGCAATACTGCCCCCATTAAGTATTTATTTATTGGCAGTAAAGTTCTCGCATTAACACTGTCAAACACCCATTGAGGCTGAACATAATATCGGGAAAGGTACTGTTTTTCCATGTTCGGTCTATCTACAATCTGATAAGCAATAGATTCATCGGATTCCTCAAAAGTTGCCCCAACAAAATGATCTTTATCCCAAGAACATTCTCCACCAAAGCAGCGAATTATGAAGACAAGAGGTTCTCTAGGAACTTCTCTGTTAATGAAGAACTTAATGCCTTTAAATAAGGTTTTTAATTTTTTTACTTTCTCAGCTTCAAGTTTTGCTTCTTCTAATTTTTGGGGATCTTCATCTTCAGTGTGAAAAATATCAATCTCAGGAGCTTCTTCACTAGCATTTGCTCCTTCAATTCTGGCTAAGGTGATGTTCATAGCTGCAATTCTTTCTGCTACATACGCATGTTCATCAATTAGGTCTTTGTCTTTTTCAGCAGAGAACCCAGCAGGGAGCTTGGGTGGGTACACTATATTAAGTGAGTGGTACAATTTGAAATTTACAAATCCCAGCATCATTGTATAGAATTCTACAAATGTTGACATTATTTTGAAGTCCACTTCGTCTTTGCTTTGTGGCTGTAATAAAAACATATTTTACTTATTAGTGTACTGATAATAAAATCCAATTCAGTATATACATTTTTAATTGAGTAATGATGGTTTAATCTAGAGATTTTAGTTTATTCAAAAATAATTATGTTATGTTGATACATAAAGGGCTTGTTAGCAGTTTTATTTAGGCACAAGATAATTTAAAGCCAAAAACATACAAAAAAATACAAATACAGGTAATATTTATTACCTGGAATGAAAAGTGATGTGGTACAATCCATGTTATTGTTTGGCCTTCTAACTCAACTTGATAATAGAATCCTTTTACTGATACAAAAACTTTACGTAATGCTTTTGCAGCAATGACTGCATGCATAAACTCTACAGTTAATCTTCTGCAGAGGAGTGATTGGTCTCGAGGCACTTTTTTTAGTGATGGGAAAGTGCTAAATAAGAAGCAAAGAGTAAGGCAATCATCCAAATCTCTTAAAGCATCTACAAATGTGGGATATCTTTCTTTGACAATATGATCAATGTTTATCCCTGGATAGTCACGTAAAAACTTTCTCATCTGTCCATACTCTCTCATAGCTCTTGCTTTACGGATCTTCTGCTGATATACCTACAATTCAGGAAATGATTAATAAATCACAATCAGACTGGTTGTCTAATAGTATAAAATGATATGTTTTATTAATGGTTTACAGGCAAATTAATAACTAGACCACCATGGATGGCATTAATTACAATTTTATGCGCATTTTGTGTGACATTGAGAAACGAAAGGTTAATTAAGAATATTCTCTTATGCTAAACAATAAATATAATTATAAGATAACTGTTAAATAGATTCAGTTTTGAAAGATATCCATTTTATAGTTAGGTTAGACTTACCTTTAGCTCACGTAGTTTCCATAAAATTGGTTCGTGTAATAAGAATTTTATGTCCTTGGTGTGGTAGAGTGTCTTTATGCCACCAACACCTTTTTGAGCTCTCTTACGGTTCCTAGGTTCCCTCGGGTATATACCTTTTAAGATGCATATTCGTCGAAAATCTTTTAGAGATAATTGTAATTTTTTCAGTGCCGCCTTTCTAGTCATAAATTGCGCACCTTCTCCAGTTGAATACTGTAAATATTCATTTTGTTGGTTAAGTTTTAATGTAAACACGTGTTTTATTCGAGTCCTTTATACAAACCTTCTTCTTTTTCTTGGAGACCATCTTATTTATTTGATATTAATTTACAAGTTATATTTTGTTTATTAATGAATATTGTGTTTAGCTTTTATTTACATTATAGTAGGTATTCAGAAATCAAGAAACCGAACACGAAAAAATAATCAATTCTAAAATGAAAGACCACAGACTACTGAGTAGGACTGTTGATAAAATATCGATAAATCGGAACATCGATATTAATATTAAGAAATATCGATATTTATAACTAATACTTTTTTGGACGATATATCGATAGTCCGATATTGAAATATAGATGTCGACTCTCGATATTTTTTTCAAGTACGTTCGTATTTTTAATTTTTCTCGCCAATTATTTAAACTACAACATCATCGTAAACCTAATCTACTGTACTTTATTTGAACTATATTATGTTTTTCCTCTTTTAGTTTATTTATTTACATATTATCCTAAAACGAAATATAATTTTGTATATAAAAAAATATACTTTACCCACTGTTGTCTTGTTGTTGTTAAAATATTGAGATTTCGAGAATCCGATATTTTCAAAGATATCAACAGCTCTAGTTTTTGCCAGATATATAGTTTTAGTAAAGGTCGCTGTGTTCAATCATCTGAGTTAGTGACCAGGTCTGCCAGCCATAGGTAAGGCATGGCAGTATAAAAGACCGTTCTTTTTTCCGAGATGGACAGATTTGTTTTTCATGATTTCCTTTAGAGACCAGTATCTCTGCCAGGTGTCTGTTCACGCGTCTTTCTATTCTTTAGTCGACAAGTTTTTGACAGATATAATTTGGCCCAGGTATATATATTCTGTTAGGCATTAACACTGTGAATTATGAACTGTATAAATTATTTTAATGCCGATATTTTCGATATATCAAACACCCGATATTGATTTGTGTTTTTAATATAGATATATCGAGAATCCGATATTTAAAAAAAAATCAACAGCCCTACTACCGAGAGGACGTATTGATGTCAGTTGAATTTGTAAACTTTTCTCAGTATTTACAAATTGTATCATGCCCCCTTGATCCACTCATGTCTTCAATTATAAAATTAATTTTATTTGGATATATGGAATTTTGTGTTTCAACTACTGAATATATATATTACTAGCCTGTGGCTCCGCTTGTTTTTTTTTGTGCGGAATCCTAATTATTTTTCTAAAATATAAGTAGCCTAAGTTACTCCTTATAATATCAGCTATATGCCAGTGAAAGTCCCGTCAAAATCAGGCCAACCGTTTCGGAGATTACTCGGAACAAACAGACAGACAGACATAAATTAAAAAAATGGGTTTTTTGTTATATGTACCGTGTAACTTTCTATGCATTTAGTACAAAGCAGTTATTTTTACATTACAAACAGACACTTCAATTTTATTATATGTAGGTACGTATAGATAAGATAGATAGAATATTTGTGTTGTTTGACCATATTTATGTAATAGAGGCGACATTTTGCATAATAAAGCTTGGTTATTGTGCACAAGTTAAGTGGATTGGAAATAATAACATGGACCATGAATTCTGAGATGCGACGAAAACTCCCTAGAAAGTTTTAACAAGGCAGCCACCATCCATCAATGTCATCCATCCACCATCTTGTTATGATATTCAAATCATCATAAGATAGGACACTCTATATTCACTTGATAATGGTAGTAATTATCTTTAATAAATAGGACTTGTTGCCAAGAAGAAGAAAAGGAAAAATAATTATTATGTTAACCGTTTCAAAAGTATAAGTAATTCCTTAGTAAGTATCTAAGTACAAGTAAGTCCTTATTAATCTAAATGATGCGTTTAGAGTAAATGATATTGTCAATAGATATATTGAAGGTTCACATTGGGTAAAGGTTATAAAATATAGGTACGTAGATTTGTTAGACCTTGATACGATGGTAAAATATCTAATCTATATAAATAAAATGATTTAGGTTTGCCTTTGTGCGCACAACACGCAAAAGCTACTGGATAGATCTTGACCATTTTTTTTCGTTTTACTTCTTAGATACTCGGCTACGCGTTTAACGATCTGCATAAAATGTATAGTGTTAATACAATACGCAGACGAAGTCGCGGGTATGAGCTAGTTAAAAATAATCTTACTATATATTTTAATTCATTTTAATTAATTATATATCTTAATATCTATATATTTTAATACCTACACATAATAATAATGTACCTACTAAGTATTAACGTAGGTAGGTACTAGAAACAATAATCTGTGTACTGTGTAATGTACTGTAATCTGTGTACTCCCTGTACACATAATATATTTGTTATGGAGGGAAGGGTTTGAATTGTCATAGATTAACCAATTATATCAAATTTATTTTATAAATAATAAAATTATTTCAATAAATAAAAACTTATAAGTAGGTAATTAATAATATGATTACGAATTTTCTTCGTTATTATTCGAAGATGTTGGTACAGCTGTGGTTTGACTTTGAGCCCAGGTGGCTGGATCCACCATCATATACGTAGGATAAGAGTACGGCGACCACATAGGTGATGCTTGTGTCATGATCGAACTGGCGGTGTCATCACTGAGGCCCGCGTCTTTGAGAACACTCATTGCATTAGTATATGCGGATAACATGTGTGGATAGAAAAATTGAAAGGGTGAATATTGCGGGATATTGGCTTTAGCTGCGACAGGACAAGATGAAGTTGCAGTTTCAGATGGGTTAGCCGTTAATGAACTAATTGGAATAGGATACGGATAGGAAGATATGGAGCTTCCATCGGTTGATGGCGTCACGGGCATCGCATAAGCATATTGTACAGAAGGTGTTACCACTGCTCGCTTCTGAGTGGTAGTTGTGGTTTCTTCTCGAGGGAAGCCGGGAGAGAATGAGACCGGTATAGCGGTTTCATGAGATTGAGAAGCGGCTGCTACAGGTAAAAAGTTGATGGGCGCATCGGTCAACCATTGGGTTTTCACTCCACTGTCTTCTGTTGCTGCCACGTAGAGATCTCCAGTTGTTCCATCGATAGAAGGCTTGACATAAAGCCCATGGACAGGATGCAGTTGATTAGGCCCGTGACAGCGTGCCGCATGACCCTTAACACAAATAAAGGCCGCCGTGAAAATGATTAGAGAGTTTAAAACGATCATGTCAATTAATAAAGATTTTATAACTGTGGTTATTTCGATAAAGTTTATCTTATATAGTAATTAAATCGTCGTTAAAAATAAGAAAAGATAAGAGAGGATTGATAAGTATATGTTCTTAAATAATATGGCACGTTTTGATGTCCAACGATTTATCAATCATACAATATCTTCACGTCTTGTGATTGTATCATTGTGATAAACCATAAATGAGAATTTGTTTTCAGGCTAAAAGTGTATACATACAAAGTTTATAGATATAAACATCTTGTATCTACTTCGTAAATGCCTGATGAACGTGATTGACTGTTGAAATTCGTATTACATAAAATAATAAGTAGGTACATTACCTATGCGTTTCTTATCATAATATCATACTACTAGTTGTACCCTGCGGTTTCACCCGCGTATATTTTCAAAGAAATCGCTGATTGATGATTTATAATACTTCAGTATAGACAATATTTTTATCGGGCGGCCATGGACATGCGTCACAACTAACACTGCTTGTCGCGTCACTATACCTATAGTCATAGATCAGAGCTAAGTGTTGAATTATTTTAATTTTACATTCTCACAAACTATTCTTCCAAATAACATGCTATAAAGGGTAACGTTTATCTACACACAATTATCTTGATTATGAAGTAACTTTCGTTCGTAAGGATTAATATGCCATTCCTAATGATAATGCTCGTAAATCACTTTTCAATTTTCAACAAAACTTTGTCACAAATTACCTTATTGTGGCTTATGTATAAGAGATAGGCATATGGTAACGCGGACTTTTTTTAGATGTACTAAGGAGCAATATTTTTGTAGAACATTGTATTTACGTATCACTGATCATTACGCCAGCGCACGCGGATAAATCAGTTAGGGTGCGCTATTAATTCAGACTTACTTAACAAAAATCGATATTTAAGTCTAGCTGACAAGTGTAGTCTAATGCTATATAACTTATACTATTCCTCGTGAATCTGGCTATCATATACAAAAATAATTTTTGTTTCCGATTGGTCGTTTCAGAGATTAGCGTGTTTAAACAAACAAAAAAAAACTCTTCTGCTCTATTGTATTAGTATAGAGTAAACATACAATACTATATTATGTAATAATATGCTCGTCTTTTCCTACCAGCCAGCCAGCTGATGACCAACTATAAGTTTTTAATTTCACAAACGTAAATTTTTCAGCTGGACGGAAAGAAATGCTATTTTTTTAGTGATTTAGACTGTTTTTTTTTAATTTATATGTAACGTTAATCTTTATCATTTGCTATATTTTTATATATTTGTTTTCTTTTTTCTTCCGTTATTTTGTTATATCTGAAATTCCAAGATAATATTGTCATGCTCTGGCAGCCTTTAAAGGACAGTACACTTAAACTTGTACTGTTACCTTTGTTATAAAAAAACGATGTAATGGAGTATTGGTAACACACTAAGTAGTCAATTTGATGTAATAACTAAGTAGTCAATTAACTAGTCACTATCCACAATAATTAACGTCAAACAATATTGCATTCTTAAACTCGTTTAGTCATAGACAAGAACCAAACTTTTAGTATGAAGTTCGAATAAAGAGCGAGAACAATCTGCATTATCTGCATTGTGTAGAAATGACATCTGAGACACCTGAATGCAATGATGCCTCGGTGGTGTAGGGACTCAGGCTCAGGTAGCGTGTACGGACACCATATCAATCGATATGTGTTCGAATCCCTATAATAAGCCTGAGGTTTCGGTGAAGGAAAACATCGTGATGAAAATATAGCTATTATCTACAAATCTGTCGTCAAGCACCTGCAAGTGTGTTCTGGTAGGTTTAATTTAGAGCTAGTCATCCCACTAGGATTAGCATCTCAACATATTGGGCTACATCGTCACATACGATACGTATACGACGATACGTCGCAACATAAGGTGCGATTGTGGCCATAATCGAAAACATATATAGAATAAAAAATTAACAAATTTCCAAGTTAGTTTTCTGACGATAATTTATTTAAAACCTTGAAGGTTATAAAAATAACAACGTAAATACTGGTTTTTATGTAAGGCAATAATGCTAAGGCGGTTGATTTTTTTCTATTTTATTAAAAATGTTTATGAATATCGAACATCAATGTGTTTACGATACCATGAACAATTCTCGCTTTGTGGATGGAAGTGTCCTCCTACTTGTGTGAACTTAAAACTTATTTCTAAAGGTAAGGTCTAAAAATAGGCGGTGAGTTTTTTAAAGTCGAATATAACTCCTTTATCTATGTCTTGTAGCTCTTTTATACCTGAGTTTTTGAAACACTCTTCATATTGTCGTCTACATAGTATAGGTACCTATTTAAATTAAAAATTTTGGGCCTTAGAAATATTATAGCAGAGGCATTAGTGAACTTCAATTAAAATGGCGGAAGTACATTGACAATAAGTAACAGCACTACGACTTAATAAATACTAATATAATCATCATTACATAGTATAAAAAAAAGTCGCGTCGGTCTGTCCGTCCCTATGTATGCTTAAATCTTTAAAACTACGCAACGGATTTTGATGCAGACCACAATAACCATTTTTTATCCTTCCATTTTACGGGAAAAAATGGCTTATTTACGAAGTGATTTTAAGCAATACAGCATTAATCCTTATCCAATTAAGTACCTTAAATACATTGTCCATTTAATATAGATCAATATAGCCCTTTACAGCATGTAATTTAAATTAATATACCCGAAGATATTACAGATTTAAAATGTAGGGAAGTGCGGCGGTCCCGGCTCTATATACCATGGTCTATGTCGCTCTTTCAAGAGTAACCTCTAAACAAAACATGTTTGTATTATCTAATGACAAAAAAGCTGTAAATGTTGTTTATAAGGACATTCTGTGGTAGGTAGGTACATGTAGTATCAACATTGCACCCGTGCGAAGTCGGAGCGGGTCGATAGTAAATAAATAAAATATAAAAAAAAAAACTTAATAAAGAACATTTTATACAGAAAAAAAATGAAGTTTTCTATATAAAACGACATTTTCATACTTTAACCCCTATTATTTTCTAACGATGCAGCTTGTTAACTTATAATTATTAATTTATCTACCTATACCTACATACACCGATACTTTACCTAGATACATGATTTTCTTTTTCAACAAATTCTCAAAAACCTAAGATGTGTTTACCTATTATTATAATCACTTGAATGTGAGATACATAAAGATTGAATATTTTTATGAATTATTTCAATGAATAACTACTTTTGTAATGACTACCATTGATGATTAATCTTGACGACTATGGTAATGATTAATCAGCTTATGTTTTAATGTTTCAACCATTTAATACAAAAAAGATTATAAAAAAAAAACAAATCGACTCCGTTAAAGAGGAATAATAAATCCAACTCTATACCTAAGTCTGCACATTTTTGAAGCAATGGTGGCTCAGTAGTAGCTGTACGGACATCGCGTCTATGGACGTGAGTTCGAATTCCTGCAATGAGCCTGAGCTTTCGGTGAAGGAAAACAACGTGATGAAACCATAGCATGGTGGGGGTGTAGGGCTTCTTCAATTGCCCGCCTGACTAGCTACCACCCTCAAGTTGAAAATCTGTCGCCAAGTATCTGAAGGTGTGATGATATTTGTTTCTAAAAAAATTTTTTAACCATTAAACCGGTATATAAACAAATCTCGGAGCCCCTGGTATTAGCCGTGCAGGCCTTGCACCTCGTTAAACTGCTCCTGATCAATATTTTATAATCAAACAGGTACTGCATTATGTTCATCAACATGGGAGTGTCATGTCGGTTGCCGCTGTGCTGCTGGCTACATCAGAGACGAATATTCCAAGGAGTGTATATTAGTACAGGAATGTCCTGGTATTTATTTTGTAAACCACTTTATAATAATTTACACTGTAAAATACTTCTCGCACTAAACAACAGTCTTTTTTAAATAGTAACACGGCATAGTGAGAGAAATGTGCTTGGTGGTAAGCAATTTATCAATATAATAATCCATAAACAGTGCCGAGCATAGTGAGATCAAAAATCCATCACATGACAGCGGTATGACATGGGTATGACTGCCGGCCTGTGTACCTAAACTGGATTTTCACTGGCTGACTTCGAAACGTGACGCGCATAAGCGTCTACTATGACGATGACCCTGTGATGGGCTTTTCACTATATGCATAGTGGTGGGAACATAGGCTGGCGATACAGCACTACCTCCAGTTATCGCCATTTCCTCGTAGGTTACTCAACAAGATCCAAGGTTACTCAAGATATTACACCTCTTACATCCTAAATGTGAACTGAGATGATAACACGCTAAGCCCTGACTAGCAGTGGCTCTCAAGTGCCAAACCTATAATTGTGTGCGAGAACACACTTATAGGTACTTGGCGTGAGATTTATATCTTGAGCTAGCACAGCGAACATTGGAAATAACCCTACCACCATACCATGGTTTCTTAATGTTTTCCTTCACTATATAAAAACTCAAGCTCAATAGACAATAGAAATACGTCATTCAACGCGGTCTCCGAAAACACTACCACTTAGCTATCAGCGCTTGAATTTGAATCAGATTTTAGCAAAATTACAATTCTAATTATTTAGAGAGATAGGTAAAAATGTGACCCAATATATTTGACCATTTTGACCCATTGACATTCTACGAACTCTGAATATGAATTTCTTGGTAATCAAAGTCGTTTTACGTAAAATAATACTAAATTACAATATTAACAGCATGTTAAACAAAGGATAACAAATAAATATTGATATAACATATTGAATATAATATATATTCCAGTCAAAAGATATACAGTAAGAAAAACCGTAAATAAAATCAAGAAGAAGTGGTTTAACCGAGCTAAATAGTGACAAAAAAATTGCAAGCCTATTGAATGTAATGTTTTAAGGGCGATATTTGTTCATGTATTTCTGATTCATCCTATAGCATGAAGTGAGTGATGATGAAGCAAGTATTTCTGAAGGCGATAAATAAATACAATTTAGGTCGTTTGTTTAAAACAACAGCATAAATGTGAGTTCGGGAAACGCGTTGTTTGTTTTTAATATTGATTTATGTTGTATTGTATAACAATCAGTTTTACGATTTTGCACGTACCTATGTCCGTGTTAAAGTTCTTTACATGCCAATATTAAAGGCTTGGTCAAATACTAAGGAATTCTAAGTAAAACATTATTTGATCCATAAGATTTACTTGCTGATTCACTCGATGTAATTAAAAACTACATTGTTTTGTTTTCATTTAAAGGTTTAAATTTCTTTATCTTACGAGCTTAAGTCAGAACAATCTACTTCTAACGTATGTCGTTTAATTACTAAAATGAAAAACGTTTTTTTTTTGGGTTTATTCTCAAACGGGGTGTTTGAAATGAATTATAAAATATTTTTTTCGAATTCTTCAAAATGGTAGTGAACAAGTTTAACACAACGGTAAAGACCAACTTATGATTAGTTTTAACTATCTGATGGATAACTACGTCGCATATTAATTTGCTTTTTTGAGCATATTGGACATTTCAGTTAACTAGGTCGTCATATAATACGACGATGTTTGAACAGCATTTTATTTCTCGACAATCGTAGAAACTTTGAATAGATATTTATGTTATAAAATATACATACATATACTCAGTGGAAACCTCTCGTGACTAAAAAGCTGATATCACAAAAAATGTCGGTCAAATGCCATTTAAATGTAGGATTTGCAAACTAAGTATTTATGCATATAACGAAACCATTGCAAAATGTATAAATATTACTGGCGTTCCAATTACATATACCACATTAGTAATATACCGTGATGAAGTCGATAACGGCTTACGTTTTTGCGGCTATGGCTCTGCTTGTGGCGTCTGCACCAACACCGAAGAAACCCGTTGTGAACAACGAAGAACAAGATATCCTCCGAGACAAGCGATCACAACATGGTTTTCAGTATATATCCCCGTGCAACGCTGCGGCCGCTTCTGCTCCGATACCGTCCTACGCTCCTTACCATATCGACGTGACGCCGATGCATGCTGGTTATTCTGTACCCCACTATGGTTATCCTGGACCGCATTACCGATCAATAGACCCCTCATTAGTTGAACAAGAACTGTTGGGATTCTCCGATATGGAACATGTCATGTCCGAGCACATACCTATGGCTAGGTATGGCACATACGCAATTCCATCTCACACTACCGGCACTACAACGGGACCAGTGATACCACTGATACCAGCTCATAATAATCCGGCGCCTGCTTATGGAATATTTCCACCAAGTAACACAGGGCAGGGAGGGTGCAACGTTCCCCTCCTGTTCAGCTGTACTCCGTCAATTGTGCAAGGTAAAATTTTGAAGTCTCAGCCGAATTACGCATATAACCAACATGCGGACTCCTACCGAGATGTCGATGATCATATCGAAGCTCACGTCAACCGCCATGAAGAATCTGGATCGCACGAACATAGTGTTGGTGCTATTATGCATAATCCCAGTCATCTGAATTTAAATCAGTAAGATAAGATAATAATGAATAATTTTAAGAGCGATGTAAGGTTATGATTAAATAATATTCTATAAATATTTTTTCTTATTTTATTTAAGTTATACCTGCGTATAAAAATTTATATTAAAGTATCTCGAAACGGTCTGGCCCTTTTTTAGCTCCATTTGTTTATATATTTTTTATACTTATTAAATTAAACATTTTTGAAATGTCTAAATTTAGTAATCGTATGTATATGCGTCAAACTATTTATATCTGAATTTTGTTACTTTACCTTCAACGAAGGAAAGTCATCTTTGATGTCATTAGGGTGTTTTATTATTGTCTACATTTAAAGCGTTAATTATTGAATCATTCGGTGTTATGATGGTTTAATAATTTATCACAAACGTCATTTTCGTTAATCTTGACGTAAGCAAGCATATTGTTTGCTCATGCATAACACTAGTAGGTAATTAGGTATAGTATATATTATATATGAATATAATAGCCCGACTTGTGGAATACCTCCACCCTACAGAAGATCGCAGCCAAATGACGTAGTGTTGTGTTTCTGCGGTGAGTAGGGTTTTCAGAGCTCCTTCGGGTTGGGGGGCCAGAAGACTGACTAGATGGGTGTATGGTGATGGGTCATATATTATAAGACTTAGAATCTTACACATGCTATTAACAATGACTAATACTGAAACATATGTTACGTATAAGTATATTCAACTGTTGACCCTGTTCTATATTTTTATGGACAATTGCAAACACACATGATCATTTTTGATGTAGGTATAATATGCAAGATCGATATACTGAGTTTTCATTTATGAAATTATATATTTATTTAACCAAAATACAACAACGTCCTTGTATAGTGAACATTCGTCATCAGGGAGAAAAAAACTGTAGTTAAGAGCCAGCAGCAAAAATGAGGAGGTAACAAAATGCCAGTCTATTAACAAAATAGTATAATTGGGAATTCAAAGAAAAATACTGCCTCAAGAGCGACTGACACCTGGTGAAGGTTGCGGGAAGACACTGGGTGCGATCTAAGCATGACCGGTTGTTTTGGCGACTTTGGTGGAGGCCTATGTCCAGCAATGAACATATTTCGGCTGAAGTGATAATTATGAAATGCGCGCGGAGTCGCAGGGCACCGCTAGTATATTATATGCATCTGTTCAATGTTATATTTAACACAATTTCACGGCTTCATAGTACGGTAACATACGGTACGGACATGGTGAACATCTTTGTTCGTGCCGAGGTGGAGGATATCGTAAAGCTGTGGCTCCAAGCCCAGCGTGTATGGTTCTGTTGTGATAAACAGAAGTGGGAATTAGGTTGAACAGCTGTTCAGAATACTCGCCATGTTTGTAGGATATTGATATTGTACTATATACATGATCTAGAATAGATACTAGAATTAAATTTTAACAGAAGATTATTTTAAGGTATCATGGCCTTCATTTTAAGTAAGATTTATTTGTTTGATATTAAATTATTGAAAAGATAATTAATAATTGTTTTCATTATATTTATATTTCACTATATTATTTTTTGAGATAATTTGTAGATATATTTTTAGAAAGAACCTTTATGTTGGATTAATAAAGGTCGTCATCTATGTTGACGAACGTCAAAACGTTTATAAAAAGAAATCAAGTTTCGATGAGTTTTGATTAGTTAATCTGCCTTTTCAACGTTTAATAGCCGTGAATATATGTGTGATATAAAGGAAAAATACAATTACAATTAACCGTAACGATAACAATGTTTAATCACGTTCTTCGAATTGTTTCAAGTATCTTGTGAATGTACACTCGGAACAATATTTTTTTACAAACTAAAATAATGTATTGTTATACATTTTAGAAAAAATATTATTGATATTATGATTTACCGAAAAATAATTGGTTGTAGTTTAGCAATAACGATCATTTTGAAAAGATGATCTGCATGAGCACCTTTGTGATTTGAAACTCGATGACACGAAAAAGCGACAGTAAAAAAAGACAACCATGTATATACATCTATAGGATTTAGGCTACGAGAGAATGAGATAGAATACATTTAAATCATTCTCGGTTAATGCAAGTCCTGATATTAATGATTGTGATTGTCATCGGATTGGCCTAATGGTGTGAGACGACCAGACTTCATACGCAGTACGCACGAGTGGTCGATAGTTCAAATCCCGCTGATTTAGGATAATTTAAAGATAAAGAACATTTTTTTTTCTGAAGGTTTTACTTCTGATACGTGTGAACTGCTGCACACTTTTTTTTATCGCAGCACGTCTATTTAGCGCCACTTTGCTTGATGGTAAGCTCGGTAGAACTGAAAAACAACGGCAACAACCAAGAGTCTAGCATGTCATCGATAGCCGTCGCTATCATGCCGGCCAGAAAGTCTCTTGGTCTAAAGAGAGTCTGTGACGAATTTTTCACCATGTGCATGGTGTTTGAGACCCATTCGGCTACAGATCCCTAATAGACCAATTACTCGATATACACAGGCTGATCCCTGAATACGACACGCCTATGGTCATTGCGATGTTACACCTATAGATTGACCGGCCGTTTGGCCGCTATAGGGCGATCCTCCAAATGGTCTGCGGGACGCGGGAGAGGAACAAGATCTACCAATAAGCTAATCTGTTGCCGGCCGCCTGCAACAACAGACGTTTGACGTATGGCCCTACGCGGTTTTATTTTTGTGACAGCAACACATGAGATTATTTTACCAAGATGGAATTACGGCCGCTACGTTTTAGAAAATTAAACAGTCAATCAAAATGGTGAAAGATTAAATTCATTTCACACAATATTCTTTAAATATAGTAGTTTTTTGATTAGCATTTGATTAGTAATAAAGACAACAATATTATATGTATTAAATATATTATATATCATATAATATACAAATTATTCTAATATAATAAAGGGCAAACAGATAATCTATTCAAACGAAAGCATTTCTGAAATGAAATGTGATTAATAAAAGGCTCAACTACTAGTTCACCATTGCGACACAATCGTATGACCTACGATCAAAACATAGTTTTTGTAAATACATTTTGAATCTCTATTACCTATACCATATTACCCGGAATATTTCGATCTTAGTTATTTAAAAAAATGACAAATATACAAAATACTGTAGATAAATATACCAATAATCCGCTAATCAAGATGAACAAGTAAATAAGCGTCACTGAGTATTTTTCGTATTTTCTTTATGATAGAAAGAGTACAATAACAAATGATGACTTAACTTAACCAAATATGCCTTGCATCTATATCGTCGTCTATTGTATACATACTTTTAAAACTTAACGTCTCTCTGTCTGTCTATCCGATTATGTTCTTTTCACGCGAAAACTATTTACCCGATTTACATGTTTATAATTCATAGCTATGTTATCTGGTCAGATTATAAGATGCATTTTGTAAGATAAAGTAACATACGAAATAAACAGTGACGATGACAGTGAATCAATTCGGAAAAAAGACTCATTTAGGACGCTTAAATGACTTACGCTGACGTACACCATATGAGATATATCAAATTAATGTTCTACATAATTATAGACCTTTAAAAGACTTACAAAAAATCCGTAATAGCATATATCTATCTTCTCAGGATCACCAAAAATAAGCTTTTTTGTCTTCCATCTTTTGAGCGGGGGCAGCACGATTCGTGCGTGCGCTCGATCGACGGCACTCTGTAGGCCACGCGAGTGGAACTGCGAGCACAGCTAGTAAAAACATTTTAAAAGATACAGATTCATTTAAAAAATATTAATTAATATTTGACATAATAAAGCGTACTTCACTGTATTAAAGTCGGAAGATGCTTGCTCAGCATTCAGAGTGAATACTAAGTGAAACCATGTACAAGCACGTTTTGTTTACTTTTGATCGTAAAGAGCAATCTTTACGCGTACAAATAGTATAAATGCTATATGAAAATTGTTATCTTCGTCAAACACAGCATCGGCAATACACGATGGAGACGTTGGTAGTGCTATTAGCTTTGATGTGTGTTATCATAGCAGCTCATCCAGCTCTACCTGGCGAAGATATTCAAGATATTATAACTACAACATGGTCTCCATTAATAACATTAATTCGAGAAAAGAAATCACCTCAAGAAAGTACCGACTTCGAAAAACTTTCTGACATTGGAACAAGTTCTACCCACGGCCAGGATTTCGACTCTACTTTACCAATGGGAAGAAGTTTATCTTTCAAGAAACCAATAATTGTGAAGAAAAAAGTAGGTTATCATTTATATCGAGATTCCGATGAAGAAAAAGAATTTTCTAATTCTCGTGAAAGCTGTAATGAGAAAGTGAAAGTAAAGCTGTGCGATGAAAAGCAAATATCGAATTCAATGAAAATGAAAAGTTCAACTACTGATGATATTAACGATCACAGCATGTCGAAAGAGGAAATGAAAAGTAGTCTTAATATGGTAAAAGAAGCCATAGCAAATTTGGAGCGAGATTTAACAAAAAAAGAAAATTCTAAACTAGAAACAAGGTTGGTAGGACCAAAAAATGATAGCACTAGCATAGATGAAATAGTGCACAAAGATATTGATGTGGCAAGGCAAGCTCTTGAACATATTCATGAAAATTTCGGAAATTTAGATTCATTGAGTTTTCATAGTACTTCATTGAAGGATGCAGATGAACTGCATGATATTCATGTAACTGTAGCTAAGTCGGAAGAAGAAAGAATATCACAATGGAAGGAAGCCATGGAGAACATACAAAAAAATGTTGACATAGCCAGAAACATTGAAGATAGTTTCAGAAGTCCTACTCCGAGTATGTCATTGGAAGACTTTAGAATTACAGAAAATAATAATAGCGAAACTCCTGAGGAAAACAATGATAATAAATTAAAGAACAAAGATGAACTTCAAAGTACAACTGAACATGCGATGAAAGATGAAATGCAGTGTAGTAGTCAAATAATAAAAATAAATCCAAAAGGTAAACATGTAAAAGAAAATGATAATTTAGAAAATGACATGAATGCTTCGGCAACAACTGTAAATGAATTTGAAACAGAATTTGTAGACAAAAATTTAATGAGAAGTGATCATCCTGAAAATACTCACAACGAACAAACACCTCAGTTTTCAGAGAATATGAATTTTAACAGAAATACTGCATTTGATTTGCCAATAACAGACAAATCCGATACAAGATTAGCGCATGGCCAGTTTATAAATATGAAAACAGTAGAGGATAAACTTACTCATGCAAAACTGAAATCAAATAATAACTTTGAAACAGATTTGGACGCAGCTGGATCAAATAACGAAATTAAATTTGCAGATACACGTTCAACGCAAGCAAAAAGTGACTTAAATAAAGATAAAGATGAATTAGCTAATTCTGCAGCTTTAATAGATAATTTAAATAATGGAGATATTAAATTTAATGATAAAACAGGAGATCATTTTATCACAGGACAACGTAATGATGAGGATGGAATAAAAAAACATACAAAGCTTGAGGAACAATTTCAACGAGATGAACAGTTAACAGAAACATTACCAATAACAAATAAAAAATTTGACTTTGCAGATTCAAAGACATTTCTAGACAAAACAAATAATTTTCAAGGAAAAAATCAACAAATTGATAATTTTGTGAAGAAAAGTGATGAGACAATCGATGAAAATCAACAATCTTTTATAACAGCTTCTAAAACTTCAGCAACGAAATTACCTGATACTATGAAAATAAATCCACAGGAAAGTAGCCAACTAATTCCTATGCAGTGGCCACCAGAAAGAATGTCAAATTTTGATCAAGAGTCATTAGTAAAACAAGCTGAGGAATTTAATAATCAAAATGAATTTAGGACAGACACACGTTTCAACAACCCAACTCAACTGTCAGGTACTATGAAAGAATCAAATAATTTTAATGGAATAGGACACCACATGCATGTAGGGCAAGTTGGAAAACATCACGATCATATGGCTCACAGTATGTCCCTTGTTGACAATCGAATTCGACCTATCCACCAGCAACATGACCACTGGAAGCCCACACATGAGAATGCGAGAGCAGCGTACGGACCTCCCATGAGAACAGCAAGTTCAAGTTCTGCTTCCGAAACGAACGCAGTTGGTCTGTTTCCTAATGCAAATGTTGGACCTTGTAGTATTCCATTGTTACTCAGTTGTGCACCGTCCCTGACATCAGGTCATTTAGCAAAAGCCCTTCCTACGGAATACGGTACTACTGCGTATAGAACAGAAGATGATTTCACTTTCATTCCAAATAAGCGGGAAATAAAGAAGCATAATGAAATTCCCAGTACAAAAGAAAATAAATTACCATTAACCAAAAAGCTGAGAGTGACAGTTAGTTCAAGCAATAAGCAATAAAGAGTGAGTGATCCGACAAATCCTACCACTAAAGATGAAGGACTTGATTTTGTATACAGTACTTAATTTTAATAAACATGGTATATTTTAAGGCATCACAAATTGAATAAATACTTATAAATCTTTATCATCATCATCATTGTTGGTAGGACTTATATTATATTTTCTAAATAAACTCCGTAAACTGACTCCCTTTTGTTAAATAGTATTTTTTATCATTATGTTGTTTTCTTTTTAATGAAAAGATACGCGCTTCCTTTTACTCTCACTTATATAACAGATGTCTTCATGTGTAAACGATTACTCTTCATTTAAACATTTCCAAGCTATATATATATGTTGACGGTACATTCCACTCCATACTCTTTCGCATTATAAATGAAGGATCGAATCGGGAGAATATATACACAACATACGCGTGAAAAATCTCACGATGCGGCGCCGTTTAGCTGTACTGTGGTGGAACGTAGAGGGCGGAATTAAATTCCACCAATGTTACATAATATTTCATAAATTTACATAATAAGCTTTAAATTTATTTCCTTTATTTTAGGTAGATAGCTAGCTAGCTAGCTATACGTATCCATTAAATAAAAAAAAGGTGTGTGTGCGATTCACACACGATAGAAGTGAAACTTCATTTAAAAGGCATTTTCTATTTTATTTAAACAGTGTGCAATATACATACACACCGACATTTACTCTCTCGTTCTGGCTCACACAAAGAGGAGAGACCGATAATGTACGTTAAACGTTTAACAGTTAACGTTTAACGCTTAGAAGAGGCATAAGAAGTTTCACTTCAAAAAAAATTCGGGATAAGATTAACAGATTGCGCCACGTTCAATATGTTGGCATTGTAATAAAAAGTATCGAGCTTTTTACAATGATGAACGTTTGCTAAATTTCAAATGTTTGATTACGACCCGTATGACGTCATAGCAAATATAATATATAGACTAATATATTATGGGTGAAAGCGTTTTCAGAGTTCAAAATTAAAAATAAAAAGGTGTGTGTGCGATTCACACACGATAGAAGTGAAACTTCATTTTAAAAGACTCTTAACATCCTGTAAATAACTTACGTCATCGCTTTTAAAAGGAGGGGAACGTTTGATTTATAGCTCATAGTCTATGGACAGTTGTAGCAATAAGGCTTTCTATGTGTGCGTCGTGGCATCTATGACTACACAACACACGACTACACCATGATAAATACACGATATTTTGGCCACTTTCCAGACGATTCTTGAGATTTCGATAATGGTGTTTATTTTTCTTAGTCTTACTGAGACTGTAACAATATTTTATAAGGTATGCATTATTTATATTATTAACAGAATCGTACAATTTTTACTTAAAACAAGAATTGCGTCATTTTGGTGTGATGCATATTATTCATTAACAATAGTGTAACTCGATTCCCTCATATTATTACACGTACATGTTACTTATATCCCGTTTATACCTAATTTCTTTATAGCTACTGACTTAGAGGGTCTGCTTGACATGGACTTGGTTTAGCTGAATATTGTAATTTGACAATTGTTTCATACACTAGAATGCAAAGTTCGAATGCAGTTCTTTTAATATTCACAATAAGACTGTACAAGCAGTAACAGTGTAAAAACAAAATGGAATATTTCATTAAATTATCAACAGTTTTTGTGATTTTTATATCCTTAATCGTGCTTATAAAATGTGAGGATATTGATAATGGAACTTTTAAAGAAAATGGGAGTAGTCGTCGTGAAGACAAAAAAAAAGTAACAAAATCTGCACCAAATTTATCAGTACCGCATCAGGGTGAAGATCCGCACCTAACGACAACAAATATTAACCCTGAACCTTCAGAAGGTGGTAAATTGTCTCCAACTGTAAAGGAAATCTTCAACCATAATCACAATTCTATTGAAAATGAGTCCACAGAGGTGAATAAAGAAGTACCTTTACCGATAATTTGGTATAAACAGTGGACGCCAAATGAAGTTCATTCGGGTATGGTAAAAAATTCTATAGATTTAAACGAAGCGATTTCATATAATGATTCACCTATTTTACATGCATTAAATCACATGCACTCTGTAAGTTCTCTACCTGCTGTTTACCCTACGTATTTCAACAACATGATACCTTATCAAAAACGTATAAATTATAATCTAGATGGCCTTAACCCTCAAAATGTATTCATGTCACATGCACGACCAGTAAGATCTAGTGAAGAAGAGTGGTGGGCGCAATTATCTCACGATGCTGTTATGGAAAATATTTTACCAACGATGCCTTTTCCTTATTTTCGAAGCGCCAGTCTTCCATCCTACTATCAAATGCCCTACGCACAATTTCATGATGCGCGCATGATGGCAGTGTTCCCTAATGGAAAGATAAGTGACTCGGCAATTCCACTTCTTTTTACATGTGCCTCTCAAATAACTCGAGGCACTGTAGTAAGTGAGAACCCAAGCCATGGAGACGTGTTAAACCCAGGACCAGTGGCACCAGTAACATATAAAAAATATGAACATACAGACAATGGGAAAGAAGAAGTCACCGCTAGCTTTGATCATGGTCATATTAGAGGTAATGATAATGCGAACCTAGATTCAACCTTTAGACAAAAGTAGTGTTTTAATTGAAAAGCAAAATTAAAACGGAATTCGTTATTTTAGCAATGTATACGTTTTAGCATTAAAACATAATTTGTAATGGAATAAAGTTACGTTTAAGACGTTGTTGTGTTTTTATTTTATACTAGCTGTGAGCGCGATTTCGGCGCGGTTACCATGATCTTCTAATGTTATTAAAATGTAATGGGATACCAAATTTCGACTCGACAGATTCGAACAACAGATATTCTTGAATCATAGCCAAGAAGACACTAGATCAAATCACGTTTCAAACAAAAAAATAAATAAAATTAAAATTGGTTCAGCCGTTTGGTTGATACGATGCAACAGACAGACACACAGATAACTCTGTTTGCGTCGTTGTTTAAAAGCAATAGTAAATATCTCTCAATCTCTCACAATTTGGTAAAGGCTATTCCCGGGGTAGGGTATATGTACATTCAGAATACATACATTCAGTATACATTCAGAAATATACATCTAAGGATTTTGGTTCACAGATAAAGATACCTGCCCACCAGGCGAAGTTATGGGAAATAATCTACAATGTATAGCGCGTATAGCAAGCAAAATAAACGAATCCCATTGGTTATATTATGATAAACGTTAAAATCTGACTAGTTCTGTTTTTTAAAATACCTATCTTTTGAATATCCACGCATAATGAAGACTTAATGATGTTATGAATTAGGTAAAGGTATGTTCAGACTTCAGACTAGTGAACGTCCACTTGATTTTTCATGTCTAACATGTTTCGGTTCAGTAATTCCTCTTCCAAATATACGAACTATCTCTTTATAATAGTCTTTATTATAGGATATAAGAAATTCCAAGCCCGGTAAAGCTGTAAAAGCCGTAAAAGCTCCAGGGCCCCTAAGGCTAACAGTATAGTCAGTTCGAAAAAAAAAAGGATATAAGAATGTGTCTATCGGCTGCAACATCATGAAAAATATCTTGAAGAAACCGGAACGCTCAAGAGGTGTTCTTGTAGTTCCACCGTAGGCGGGCGTTTCAAATCGACAATACGTCTTGGGCCGGTTTGGTAATTAAGCTAACACCAACCCTCGGTAAGAGGCCTTTTCCCAGCAGTGGGGCACTTTCAAGCTGGTATTACTATATTATCATAATGATCGGAAACGCTTTCCAAGTCGATCGCTGAAATTCCCGAAGTGTAAAATACTTTGAAAGTTTTGCGACGGCTAAACGGCATGTCATGTCATGGCTGTCACAAGACAGCGCGCTAGCCCGCGTTAACGCTTATAAGTTTAAGCACCCAGTTGGAGCACCCCTAGCTAGTAATTGACATATGTCAACATTAAATCACGTGATCAGATATGTCAATTGCATACATTTTTCATTTTTCGTTAGCGTTGACGACTGTTTGTCGTTTCAATAATAAATAATAATTAGGAGCAGGAATTTTAAGCTGTCATAAAAACTCCCTGGACAGTTCTAACAAGAGAGTCACCATCTTGTTAAAGCGTTGTTTGAATATTGAAGGTAAGAACAATATTCTATAAATGTGACACTGGCATAAGTGTGACACAAGTTGCCATTAATTAAAAAGAAAAACCTTTCAGACTTTAAAAAATACTGGTGGATAGTGTACGAGATTATGTTTCACATTTGTTTATTATTAGACAGAGTATTGATATAGTACCTACCTTTTTAACAGATAACAAGGCATTTGATATGTTTTATCGAACCGATGACTTCGTAGTAGGCAGATAATGCAATAAAAATAAAAAACAAATGTGTTTATAACAATACGTACGGAGAAATGTACAAAGTGAAAAGCGTTATCATTTTGTTATTTATGCGTCTGCCTTATTCTTTTAGTCGAAGTTACTAATGTACATATTCAAAGTGCAGTAAATATTATGTACTTTCTTAAATCGACGGATAAATGGGATCACTGTTATAATAAATATTTTCTCCATGTATTTGACTCTTACACTTAGACCGGCGTAGTTGTTTCCACAGATTTTATTTAAAATAACTAACAATCAAGTTATATGTCATAGATTTTACATAGGTATATTAAATTATGTTGTAGGTATATCAAAAGGGCGTCATGACTATCAGGTTTTGATAATTTACCACATATTGAGGTAAACGGTAAACCTCCTCATTACCGTTTATACCAAATAGGCGAAGTTTGTTAGTTTACATTTTTGTAAGAAGTTATTCTCTCTAACTATTGATCTTATTCTACAAATTCTCTCATTCTTAGAAAGCTAAGTTCAGGTAGATGGTCTATGTTTTATTGGTATTAACTTTAATATTTTAATTACCAGATACAAAGTCGCGGGCGGGGATTAGTTTTCTATACAAACATAGATTATTAATGTTTGTATGTTAATTCAATCTATGCGTTCGCGCATCGTTCATCTGATTTATTTGAAACTTTGTGTATGTGTGCAAGTTTCTGGCATAGTTTGATCAACGAAAAATAGGCGGCGCAGGAGTCGTGCCAAAATTGAGTGTATTTTCTGTTAGTTTTCATAGCTTTTTGATTAGTTTTTGATGGAACCAGAGAAAGGATTTAGGCAACATATTATCAAGCTTATCTGTAGGGGCTAAGCAATAAATAAAAATACAATTATTAAAGAAAATAAAAGACAGGATTAAATCCAGATACTATACGTAGTACTCGTGGACACCAGTAGTATAATTTACGTGAGCAAAGTTGCGGATACCTGGTAGTTCTGTATAATTTAAAGTTAATTTTTGTTACAATCGTTATTTCCTTGAACTATTGAAACTGTAGATGACATAACTATCGACTGCGCTTTCTACAATTTTCAACGATAAAACGAATGGCGTGATTTAAATTCTGAGGGTTGCTGAGCCAATACACAATATTTATTTTCATACAATATTATTGTTTTAATATTAGTAAACACTTAAGTCATTTTCTAATGTATTTGAACATTAGATGTAGATAAAATATGTATCTGATAAGATATGTGTTCGTTTTAAGCATTAGATTATATAATTCGCAGAATGTTGATCCAATGTAAACATAATAATATTTTTATGAATGTATTTAATAATAATTCATTAAATATATATGTTAACAAGCTGTGCCCGCGGCTCCGCTCGCGTGGGTTACAGGATGCCGTCGGTCTAGCACACACGCGAACCATGCTGCCTCCGCTTAAAAGACTGAAGACAAAAATGCTTATTGTGGGTAATTCTTAGAAATTAGATATATGTTATCGCTGAATTTTTTGCAAGTCTTTTTAAGTTCTACAATTATGTAGAACATTAATTTAATTTAATTTATCCCGTATGGTTAACTCAGCGTAAGTCATTTAAGCGCCCCAAATCGTCATTTTCCCGAATTGATTTACCATTATCGTCACTGCTTATTTCGTATGTTTCGTATCGTATCTTTATCTTACAAAATATGTCGTATAACCTGGTTAGGTAACATAGCTGTGAATTAAAATAAAAAATGTAGGTACATCAGATAAGTGATTTTCGCGTGAAAAAAACATAAACGGTCAGACAGACAGAGAGACGTTGAGATTTATGATATATATAGAAGATAAATCCGTAGTTCTGTCTGTACATGTATGTATATATATATATGTATTTTTTTCCAAATATCCCGATTAGACATGCTATATGAAGGACACTTATCACGAATATGTATGTCCGTATTTAACTCAAAAACGTGTTGCGTGATGATGTCCAATCCTGGGTGAAGCTGTAAAAGCCGTTTAAGGCTTTAGGGCCCTTGTGGCTAACAGTATAGTCAGTTCGAAAAAAAAGCGAGATGATGTCTGTCGCATGTCGTACGATGATTATATGTTACAAGTGTAAGTAACAGTAATTTCAAGATCTGTTGAACCTTAAGATATCTCACAAATATTGCAATATGCTTTGCAAAGATCATCCAAATACATGATGGCTGACACATTGTACAATACGTCCAAAAGAACGAAGGGAGAAACCTGAAGGTTTTGGCAGAGCATAGGTGGTCTAATCTCTTCTAATCAAATCTTGATAGTTTTCTAAAGCCCATAAATAACTATTTGTAAGTGATTTAGCAATGTAATCCTTCAAGTTTGGTCACTTCTATCGTGAAAGGACTTAGAAGAATCCATCAATATTTCGTTTATGACTTATTTAATCAACACATTCGATTTGTCAACAAAAAATTCTTGATTTGACTTAAATATGGATAGTATGGATAGTTGCATATTTCTATGTGTATGCATAAATTGAAACGTTTGCAATATTACGTCACTGAGTTCGGTGGTTTTGAATTACCGTAGAGCAGTTTTACCCGTAACTCCCATACAAAATGAATATTGCGACGCAATAGCATATTTAACCAATTTATATCATCTTTATATAGTCGTTACCCAACTACATTGAAGGATAAGGTCACACCAAAGAGATTAAAGTATAAAGAGCCGCTATTAATAAAGTCTATAGACAAATATTTTCATTTCACTGGGATCAAGAATGAAAGATGTAAGTTAAAATGAGTATACACAGAAAAATATTAAACCCGCTTTACATAGAGAGCTAACCGCTTTATCGCTTTCCGATATTTACATTGCTAATCGTAATTATAATATTTTAGATAAATACTAAGCAAAGTTTTCAGCTTAACGCAAACCTAATGTACTATTTAACCTATAGATATAATAAAATTGAAGTGTCTGTTTGTAATATTAAAGTAACAACTCTTTACTAAATGCATGTGAAAGTATACACGGCACCTATATCAAAAAACATTTTTTTTTAATTTTTGTCTGTCTATTTGTACCTGGTAATCTCCGAAAAGGTTGGACCGATATTAACGGGAATTTCACTGGCAGATAGCTGATTTTATAAGGAATAACTTAGGCTACTTTTATTTTAGAGAAATAATAAGGGTTACACACAAAAAAAATGTGGGTCACGCGATCGGAGCCGCGGGCTCAGCTAGTATACATTATATATGTTTTTTTAATACAACAAAGATAACAAACAGGCATATAGCCGTCAAATGATAACCGGCTACCGTAGCCTATATGGACGTGTAACTATTACTAGTTACACGTCCATATTGTAAAAATATCTTAAGTTTATGTACTTACGTACATTACCGACTTTGAACCCTCTTATCACAAAGAGCTCTGGAAACCCATTCACCACAGGAACAGAACACTAGGTTATTTGGCTGCGATCTTCTGTAGGGTGGAGGTATTCCACCAGTCGGACTGCCACAAGTAGAGAAAAATCTCTAAAGGAATTTCTCAAAGAAAGTAATATTTGTCCATTAATTACGCTTGAACGGCTGAAAGAAGTCGCATAGAAATCAAAGATGTTGTGGAATAAGATATGGGAATGTCCTAGGTACCTTTTCTTATCACTCAGCGAAGCTATTACGAAATAGCAATAGTAATTACGAAAATTTTACAACTGACAACTGGACGTAGGTTACGATTCTGTCTAACCTTTATATGCTATGTTTGTAAATAGAAGTTCAACGTCTTTGGGTTACACATACGCAACGAATAGCATCCAATTTAGTTGTTACCTAACTAAACTGGAGGATATGGTTATATACGATGGATAGCATCATTATATAAGTATTATTAAGAAGTTGAGTTTGCAGTCAGCAACGTAAATACAACAAAGTTATTCAAGTGAACAGTACCTAAATTAGTATTTGCTTTACAATCACGTGATATTTGGGTCTGACTTTTCCTTTTCAACAGGTGTTGAAAAGCAGTATGTGATTTGTTTTAAATATTCAATACATAAAAATATATAAAACATCGCCATGACATGTCAAGTTGTGTTTGCTTATAATAACAGTATTTGCGGCCAATGTGTTCCCACCTTCTTATAATATCGGGTCGTTCAAGCGTAACGTGAAGAAGAGATATTTCTGCAGGCCGGCATGACAGCGGCGACCGCCGATGGATTTCGATCTCTCGTTGGTCACCGTTGTATTTGGATTGTACTGTGCTTACCATCAGGGGTAGTACAGTCAATGTGCCGAGCTATTATAAAAAAAAGGTGTGTGTGCTATTTGCTATTCACACACGACCGAAGTCAAACTTCATTTTAAAAGACATTTTCTTTTTTATTTAAACAGTGTGCAATATACATACACCCGACATTTACTCTCTCGCTCTGGCTCACACAAAGAGGAGAGACCGATAATATATTGCTCTCTCGCTCTGGCTCACACAAAGAGGAGAAACCGATAATGTGCGTTAAACGTTTAACGCTTAACGCGTTGGAAGTCGCATAAGTTTCACTTCAAAAATAATATTCGAAAGTATCTACGTTATATACTGTATAAAATGCCCGTTATCAGTTGGTAGTATTGTTATTCGTATAAAAGCAATCATAGCGTTGGAAAAATACACAAAAAAAATGTTAAACTAAACCTACTTCAATTTTAGATTTTAACAATAACATTTTCTCGTATCATTTTGAGAGGATTACGCAAATTCATTCAACAATATGTAATCCTTAATATCAGACTGATAGTTTATGACGCAAATACTCGACACTGCATCATTTTACGTAGAAATGCAAACAGTATGTTCAATAATTGTTTTGCGGCAAATTGTATTTCTTGAAATATCTTTACGTAGAAAAAGCGAATATACAAATAGACGTATTTTAACCAGATGGCCGTGACTACAGAGGACCCAGTCTGCTTGGCACCGCACGAACATCCCTACTGCGAATCTGTGACGTAAATGGAAACACTTGAAAGATAACGGATAAAACGCTTAAAACCCAGCTAAACTATACGTCGCTTATCATACAAGTTGAAGTTGAGTAGCGAGACGGATCAAGTGAAAATAAAGGATGCAAACAATGAAGAGGCAAATTTTGTTGTTTAGCCTGACGCTTTGTGTCGTCGGTCAAGCAATGCACCTACATCCAAAACATAAAGTGGAATTAGAGGATATTGAATTTGGACATCTTAAAAAGATGGACAAGCTCAGTACAGACGTCGATGGCATACCAGTAGTAAGTGATGTTTACATAATATATCTACATATTAATATTTACGAGTTCATAGATTCGAACATTTCTATCAATATTAGCGATTGATAAAGATAGAGTATTTCTAAATTAGGTACTTTTTATTGAAGTGAAACTTCTTATGCAACTTCCAACGCGTTAAATGTTAAACGCACATTATCGGTCTCTCCTCTTTGTGTGAGCCAGAGCGAGAGAGTAAATGTCGGTGTGTATGTATATTGCACACTGTTTAAATAAAATAGAAAATTCCTTTTAAAATGAAGTTTCACTTCTATCGTATATTCATTCGGTTAAGCTTATTAATAATATTATCTTGTAATTATGTTACTGCTTAAGTTATATTTAATAACGAAAGCAAGCAATACCACAATGTACATACTTCCGTACCTATGTACGATCCTATGAGACACAAACTAACAGTAGCAATTCGGCATATGTTTTAGATAAGGTAAAAAGGTTCCTAGGTCAGCTTAAATCTGAAGAGTTTCAAGCTTAGTTGCAATTAATGAGAATGAAATAGGAATTATATTTTTCGTAGAGTTAAAAGAATAAAAAAAAACTATTTTATATATTTTGTTTCGCAGGATGTAATCCGCAACATTCCACCAACACGATTCGTTCCAATTAATAGCGTAATATTCTTCAAGAGTTACCCACCATGCGATGAAGGATTCGAAAGGGATTTCCTTGGCATTTGCCGGGAAGTATGGGATTAATTTTTATTCAAAACAAAATTTTATCAGTCTATATTTCGTTGTTCCATGTTTCCGTGGTAGTGGGTTAAAAGGAAACTAATATAGAACATCCTGAAATATTACGTACATGTGATATTAATTTAAGTCTAATTTTATTTTATTTATATCAATATTATTTGTAAATAAATAGTTATATTAGTGATACATTTTATAAAAATAAATAATTATGTTTTAATAAATTGTTTTTAGTAATGAACTGAATTACTTTTTCTCAGACGATTAAAACAAAACACAGGATTTTAAATATATTTTTTTCTGTATCATAACGAACTTAGCGCAGTTATAAAACTTATAAATTATAAAAGCATAATGCATACACATCTAATTTAAAGAAATCACAGGCTATATAATAAAAACATGCTCCGTTTTTAAACGCATTAATTTGACATGAAAACTTATTGCGAACATGCCCAAAACTTGTGCATTATTAATTTCGTTTCTCGTACAATATGTTTACTAATAAGAAAATTTAATATTTAAATTCAAATTTTCTTATGATAATAAGAAGTATTGATTTTTTTTCTGTATACTATTTTCCTATTTTATAATAATACTGTTACAAGACATTTAGAAGTAGGTACAACACAATAAAAGACAGCGCAATCCTTAACAAATTACAGGACGGCAAATTTTGATACGAAGATAAATCCGATTGTATTAAACCTGTTACAAATTTATCAATAACTATTTCTGAATTCTGAGCCGATAACAGATATGGAAATATTTATACAATTGTAAGGTTGATTTATAGATAAAGTCATATTTCAAATAACCTCACATGTTGACATTTGAAGATTTCATTGTCGTTGCTTTTCATTGTCACTGTTATATAAAGATTTCAAATAAAAAGCTATAACAAATTTAAAATACCGATTAGAATACTGTTAAATTTAAATATAGCTCAGTTGTCGCATGTCCTAATAAATAAGAGGAGTAATAATTAAAAAAATAATTTGTACACGATCATCTGCGTAGATTCGGTCTTTGCAGTAAGAATTTACGGAAAATATGAAATTAGTAAGAAAACAGGAAATAATACCAGACATACAGCTTATTTTCAGTTCGTACTACGAATTAATAAGCTTAGCACATTTACTACCGCTCAACGAAATTAGCATGAAACGGTGGAAAAACATCGCCAGGACTACATGAGTGACGCTGGAGGAAGAGTGACAGCTCCGTGTCCTGAAAGCGGAGAGGGTAATGTAGCCACTCCTCGGATCCAAGCACCTCGCTCACAGCAAAACGATTCCACGTTATTCAGAGCGCGCATGTAAATTGTTGTAACACCACCTGAAAAACAAATTCAAGTCTAGTAATCTAATTTTGATTTTGTCTAGTTAAGTATTGGCAATGTATATATTGTTATTAATTCTTGAAAAAAAAAATGGACCATTCACAAATATATAGTAAACTCCGAGGATGGATCATGGCTCATACTTTCATCAATATAAAAAGTAGATCAATATAAAAAGTAGATAAATATAAAAAGTAGCATAAATATAAAAAGTAGCATAAATATAAAAACTAGATCAATATAAAAAGTAGCATCAATATAAAAAGTAGCATCAATATAAAAAGTAGCATAAATATAAAATGTAGCATAAATATAAAAACTAGATCAATAAAAAAGTAGCATCAATATAAAAAGTAGCATCAATATAAAAAGAAGATCAATATAAAAAAGTAGCATCAATATAAAAAGAAGCATCAATATAAAAAGTAGATAAATATAAGAAGTAGCATAAATATAAAAACTAGATCAATATAAAAAGTAGCATAAATATAAAAAGTAGCATCAATATAAAAAGTATCATCAATATAAAAAGTAGCATCAATATAAAAAGTATCATCAATATAAAAAGTAGCATCAATATAAAAAGTAGCATCAATATAAAAAGTAGATCAATATAAAAAGTAGATCAATATAAAAAGTAGCATCAATATAAAAAGTAGATCAATATAAAAAGTAGCATCAATATAAAAAATAGATCAACATAAAAACTAACATCAATATAAAAAATAGATCAACATAAAAACTAACATCAATATAAAAAGTAGATAAATATAAAAAGTAGATCAATATAAAAATTAGCATCAATATAAAAAACCTGGTCCCGTAATCACTTAATTTACCTTAATATCGACACGTTTTAATCCATAAGTGTTTGCGAATATAACAATATGTATATCTCGCTATATTCCTGTAGGTGACAGTAGAATTAGTAGTAAATTAAAAAACTTCCAAATAGTTTTCACTGTGGTATTTATAAGCTAGTTTGTAGGTGGAAATTATTGATATATTATATTTTGTACATAAGTACATAGTTCTATTTACATATTATTGATATTACAATTATTATAGGCACGTTTTTATTGATTATGTCAATGAGTGATCTAGCGCCGTTAATATTTTTCTTTTACATTCATTTCATACATATACTCAATTGGCAAATAAAAACGTAGGATTTCATACAATGTTATACTTATTACCTATTTATTTTATGTATATTTATTATTTGCGGTTATAAACAATGTTTAATATTAACAAAGTTTTATTGTGTGCATAGACATATTACATATTTTTAAACTTCATAATGCTGACAAAGGTTTTATCGAGCGTTGTTGTCCGCACATTATAAGCAGCCAACAATTATATTATTTTTAATTAACAAAGATTATTGATATCAGAGTAATTAATTCGTTAAGTTAAATTTACTCTCTCTCTTTTTCTGTGTCATTTACCGTTTACGATAATGGTATAAGTTTTAACACTTGGTTTCATATTAGCAATAGTTTTCCTAGTTTTAAATTAGTTTACAACTTACTTTGTAACTTTTTTGTCTTTCTATATTTCGATCTGACTATACTGTTAGCCATAAAGGCCCTGAAAACGGGCCTGTGCAATGATCACTCAGTGGTAGCTTGTACGAACGGACATGGCATCAATCAACATAAGTTCGAATTTCTGCAATGAACCTAAGCTTTCGGTGAAGGAAAACTACGTGATGAAACTATAGCATGTTGGTAAGGCTTTTTCTAATGTCCGCCTTTGTAGCTACAACCCTCAAGTTGAAAATCTATCGCCAAGCAACTATAGGTCTGTTCCGGCAGCTGCATTTGAGAGTCAGTCTTCTCACTAGGCTTGTGTTATCATCTTGGGCCACATCGTCACTTAACATCAGGTGAGATTGTGGCCAAACGCTACAGCGAAAGAGGGATAAAGTAAGATTTTAATAATCATTACATATTATAAAATAAAGTTTCCGCGCTGTGTCTGTCTGTCTGCATGAATGCGATAAACTCAAAAAATATCGAACAGGTTTTCATACGGTTCTTATCAATGGACGGAGTCATTCATGAGGATGGTTTAAGTGAATAATTTGTTAAAGTTTTGTTTAAATTGGATGGAATATGACGATGATTGTTGAAGATATCGGAAAAAATCATGACGTGCGCCGCATAAACCCATAGAGCCATATATGCTTTGCTACCCGTGCGAAGCTGGGGCGGGATGCTAGTAATAAATAATTTTATAATTAGACAAACCTATATATTGGACATAAATCCAATATTTGCCTACAAAAGCATAAGTGCGTTAAAAATTCTTGATCCCACTATCATCTAGTTGAAGCTTGATCAAAACCCACGACTTAATTTTTTTGCGAAGCACATAGCAAGAGACAAAGAGTCGAAATGAAAAAGAAAATGTATAGATCATTTTACATTTGGAATCTAGCATTTAGTGTCGATATAATAAATTATTATAACAGTATTTAGAAATACTATCGTGAACACTTTTAGTTTTTCATACTTTTGGTAGACAATAGCTAATGTAAATGAATGAAATTGTCATTATACAAGACTAGACAAAATTAATATTGCTGTTAGACTTACCGATAATGATCAGTTGTGTACCGAGATACGCGAGGGCATGTCCGTGACGAGGCATCGACATTTCAGTTTCAAGCTTCCACTCCCGGTCTTTCCAATCCCAAGTGTCGATGGCGCTGACACTGCTTGCTGTCTTCTCCTATTAATAATTAAGAATTTATGCAAATAAAAAATCTCGTATAATTAACTAATTTGATTCAGAGATTAGAACACTATGTTGTCTTTGGCTGCATTCTATATATTTAATTTTTATCTAATTGGTGTATTGTGACAAGTCGTTTGACGTGAGTTCGAATCCCTGCAATCATGAGCTTTCGGTGAAGGAAAACATCATGATGAAACCATAGCATGGTGGTAGGATATTTTCTAATGCCTGACTAGCAGCTATCTATCACCATCAAGTTGAAAATCTGTCGCTAAGCACCTATAGGTGTGTTCAGGCAGCTGTCATTGAAAACCAGCCCCTCTCCCCAACAAGTTACCAACTTAGCGTGATACCAACTTAGGGTACTTCGACACTTAAATCCCATAAATAATGTTTTCTCTAGCCGTAGTGAGAGATCACGTAGACAACCATTAATTATTATACAATCCTGTTAGCCAGAGTACAAACACTTTTTTATTGTTAATTCATAATCGGACAGGAGCTTATAGCGCTTAACGCGGCACAATAATCTGCTTTTAATAAGTAAATAACCTCAGGGCTGTACATTATATAGCCCCTGACGAACCTTGATAAAAAAGACGATGTTAATGAATACATTTATGATAATATGTAGTTTAAGAAAATCTGTTAAAACCACTTTAATTGGCCACTCGATTCAAATTTAATTTTACCTTCTCAGACACCTTTCCCGCACCACCAATAATGTAGAGTTTGTCGTTCATTGCAAACAATGTAGCAAAACATCTAGGGAATCGTAAGCTGTGGATTTCTGTCCATCTGTAATAAACATCGAAACTAGAGAATTATTTTTATTATTATTTATATTTTTGTGTAAAAGTTTTCTACGTCAAAAGAATAAAAATATAATAAATGCAAATTTTGTGTCGGGCCACGCGCAATGTAGGGTTCCGTAGTTGCCCGTCACAATATGCAGACTTAGAGAGGGGGCTTTAAGTAATTTTCAATGGGGTTTGTACGATTTAACTTCTTTAAGTACATTTTATAAGTTGATTGACTATTACTCGTTAATTTATAAAACCCTATTTACCTCTGATAGTTTTCCTTTTAACTTCATTATATTTACTACTACTAATAGTGATTTTTTTCACATATGCAAAAACAGCCATTTAGCTGGCATGGGAGGGGGGCACTTCAATCTAACAAATATTAGCACTTTTAAGCTTAATATTTCGCAAACGGATCCCTGAATGGAAAATTGGTTTACCAACAATATTTTTGAACGACCTATCAAACAATACCCAATACTATGTGTTGGCGAGAAAAAAAAATCATTCCCACTTTATTTGTAGGAGAGGTAACCAAAACAATTATTTTATCAAGATCTTTTTACCACTTTGTCAGCATGATTAATGTGTATAATACCCATACCGAATTACAGCTTTCTAGTACTAAGAATATCTGAGCTAAGCTGCGGACAGACAGACGGACATAGCGAAACTATAAGGGTTCCTTGTTGACTTTGTTGACCTTGTTGACTCAAACAGCAAATTATTTTATATAACAAGGGAAGATTAGCGTTTGGATGAATCACGGCACGAATAAAATAATTTGCTATGTCTTAGCTTTGCCGTATTGTGAACTGTCTCCCGGTTTGTGTGTTCCCTCCTTCCTACAACATCGGTTCCCTCAAACATAACGTAAAAAGACATCCAAGCAGCCCGCATGACAGCGATGACTAGCAATGGTTTATGAGAACCGTTCTTATTTAATTGCACTGTGCTATCTACTACAGTGACATCACTTTGTCTTGCTACAATCATACAAAAAAAATACACATACAATAAGTCCCTTTCTAAACAGAGCCTGCTTTCATGAAACCAGAAAAGATTTTCTATCTTCTCATTATAGTTTTAAACCTTTTAATCTGCTTACGTATGTTTACGTAATTAAACACTAATCACGACCTGATTACTTATCATGATTTTCGATAAAAACCAAGTAACAATAGTCAAACACAATTTATTTTGAGCAACGATTAAACGCTTGTATTCTTTGATATTATTACTTAAATACTTACTCGTTGGTTTTTGAGTTGTAGCACTCTACGGTTTTGCAGACGGGTTTCTTCTTTTCCCCTGTCATACCACCCGCCACCCAGATGTACTCTCGATACTTGGCACAAGCTACTGCCATACGAGCCACTGCCATCGATCTGACTTCGGTCCACGATCCTGTTCTAGGGTCAAACTTTTCCACGGAGCGTAATACTCTGAACAAACGATTAAGTTAATTTCATTAATGCACTAGCTAAACCCACCCACACTTCGCTGTGACACAGTCTGATATAAGGAAGTAAATCAAAATATACTAGTGAACATACATTCACCAAAAAAAAACATTAAAATTAATACCCTACTATGTTTCCTTTTTTATATCATTGTAGGCTTAGCATTGTGGCTATATTCTTACCTGATCTCAAGTGACAATGTGGTCCAACATGATAGCACGCTTAACCTAGTGGAAGACTGGCTCTCAAGTGCAACTGCCAGAAAACACCTATTGGTGCTTGGAGACAGATTTTCAACTTGAAGGTGGTAGCTAGCCAGGCGGGCATCAGAAAAAGCCCTACCACCATGCTATGTTTTATTCACGATGTTTTCCTTTACTGAAAGCTCAGGCTCATTGCAGGTATTCGAACTCACGTCAATCGGCGCGATGTCCGTACACTCTACCAATTAGCCATCATTGCTTCAAAAATAAATTAAAAATCAGTTAAAATCAAAAGTATTTGACATATGTATTTTAAAAACAAATGTGTGTAATTAAAAAAATATGATACTTAATTAGTAATTCGACAGATATCATTGTTTTTATTTATTCCTTGCGATACGCTTGCAATTCTCCTTTCATACGGGAACTTCGGGATAAAAGTGTATAAAAACCCTTATATAGAAATACAAGTAAAAATTCAAGTCAATCGACTACTTTTAAAGTTTTGCGAACACGAACGTACGAAAGCTGAATTTTTATATTATAATGCGTCATGTATAATGACAGTTGACATATAACAATGTCATCAAGCATTGTCTCTTAGTTCATAATTAGAAATATATTCAATGTAAAAACAATACACTCTTTCTGCTTATTTAATCCTGAAATAAGTGGCACCATTTTTGATATACGATGTGTGCAAGCGTTGTTTAATAGCGTTATAGGTTTTTTTATGTGCAAACGCTTCAAATTTTACTTAGTATTCAATATCCTTACTTGCCCTTCTTATCCTGTCCACCAATGGCGTATATTGCCATTTTGTGTACCACAAGACCAAAGTTCTTGCGTGGTATCGCCAAACCAGACTCACTGTACCAAGAGCGAGTAACCGGCTCGTAACTCCAAACTGTTGATACTACAACAGACTTTCCACGGATATCGTCATCTCTAGGGTCAGCACCACCTGTTTAATAAAATTAAGTCTTAAGATCATTGAAATATATATCTTTACGCTTAATGAAGTTGATTCGAACCGAAATGAATTTCAAAGCTATTATTACAATGTATGCATAGAGGAAAATTTTTGTCATAATATCTCACTTTTAATTAGTTAGAAATTACTTTTAAAACTTTTAATAAAACTACCCATAGTCCTTCAATTTAATGTCTCGCAAATAGGTAATATACTTACATTTTACGATTTTTTAAATTTAATGATCTTCCTTGTACTCTGATTGCGCTATAATTTGAGCTGCGGAATAATTATCTTCATTAATAAACGTACCAACAAGATACACTCTTCCTCTTAGAAACGTGACAGAATGATGGTGTCTGGGTTCGGGGAGGTCTCCGACATAATCCCATACATTCGATGCTGGATCATATCTAATAAAATCAACAATAAAAGTTACAAATTATGTCTCATTTACATTTCAATGGGTGTAATTTTCTATAAGATTTTAAAATATTACAATAAATTTGTCATTAATAAAAAAGTAGACGTGGTTTAAAATATTGAAAATGTAATTATTTCGACCATTTTCGTAAAATACACTTTATAAATTTAGCGACAATTTACTTCGAAGCGCCTTTAGCAAATTTAATTTATTCGCACAATCGTTTTGTTAGATTTATAATACCGTAATACATTAATGTTCAATGGTATATAATAGAATATACCTATAAATATCCTTTCCAGAGTTTCGTCCAACGCCGTACGCTGTGTGTGGATCAATACCACCAAAAACTAGAACGGTTTCTCTGTCCCAATTAAAAAGAGATCCAACCTCTACATAATTCTTATTCGAAGGTCCAAGGATCGATGTTGACAGTTTATTCCTATAACATTAATTTTCTAATTATAAAACTATGGTTCACTATAAGAAAGATATTTTTATTCTAAACATGATGGTTGTTTATCTATATATAAAAACGAATATTACTTTGTTTGTCCCATATGAGTTCCTAAACCATTTTGTGATGAAATTTTGGTGAGGTACACCCGCAAAGGTTCTGTATTAGTACAACCAGTTTACAATAGGTGGTGTGCGAGTCGTTTCATTTCGAAGGCAAAGAAAACGAAGGCGCGAACAAATCTAGTTATTAATATTTTTGAAGAGTAATTTTATGATTTGTTTTAGTTGGTAATTCAAGAACGAAAGTAATTCCAAAATAAAATAGCAATACTACTTTTTTGTATAATATCAACGTAAGAAATAGTAGATTCCTTTTTTTGTAATGCGAGTCCATTGTGATTTAAGTTTTATAAAAATATTATAAAATATTTTATGTTTATCAATTTATTGTTACTTTTAACAAGTTTGCTTTTCTTATGAAAACTGAATTTACATAATTGCGAGACGTGTGAATTGATTAAAGATGTGCAACTCTTGTTGTGAAAATGTGGCCGGAACAACCTTCAACGAAAAACCAGCATAAATCAGTTTAGCCTCAATGTAATGAATCAAGGCATTTTAATAAAATCTGAATAATAAAACCTGTAACTGAGGATACCAAGAATTTATGGAAGTTTGTTATCAGTTCACTAAGTTAGCTGTGTAAATACTAGGTTTAGGTTTCTATAGGACCGACATGTTCTTTTTCGACCCAAGTCCCAAAATTAAATAAAGAATTAAAAGACTAAAAGAGGTCTTTTTATTAAAAATTCCTATTCCTAAATATCCTATTTAATAAAAAATGATTTTGTGTTATTGGTGTTTCCTAAAAAATATTTGTAAACATTGTTTTAATATATAGCTGTGCCCACGGCTCCGCTAGCGTGGCCTACTAAAAATGATTTTATTTGTTGTGCGGAACCCTAATTATTTTTCTAAAATAATAGTAGCCCAAGTTATTACATCAGCTATCTGCCAGTGAAAGTCTCGTCAAAATCAGTTCAACCGTTTCGGAGATTACCCGGAGCAAACAGACAGACAAAAATAAACAAAATGGATGTTTTGTTACAGGTACCGTGTATATTTTCATATGTATTTAGTAAAAACCTGTTATTTTAACATTAAAAACAGACACTACAATTTTATTATATGTATATATAGATGTCATGAGTGATTTAGTAAATGGTACATACATGTTTATTTTAGCGAGAGATTCCTTGGATTGATCAAAGAGTGATATTCGCGGACTATAGAAGTTGTTTTGAGTTACGGGAGCTCCTTGCCCAGAAGTGGTTTCCATCTTCAATGCGTTTGTTGTCGTTTGGTGTCGAGCAGAACACGATGGCTTTTGTGATGGTCTGTGAGAAATATTTTACTTTTATTTGGTTTTAATTAAGATGAAATTTATTTACGAAGATATCTATAATACCATTATTTACAAGATAGTTTTTATGTTTGATTGTTTGAACGCGCTAACCTCTGGAACTACCAATCAGGTTAGAAAAAAAATTTTTTTATTTTCTATTCTATTTATCGAGAAAGGTGTATAGGCTATATATCTTCACGTTACGACCATAAAAGCGCAGAAATAGCCATGAACGACAAGCAATGTGGCAAGCCGTAGCCAGGTACAGAAAGAGAGAACCACGATAGGATACACGGATGCCTTGGTGTTGCGCGGTGCCGTGAAGATTTAACCGAATAAAATTAATACGGGCCCAAACCGTGAAGCACAACTAGTTATACTATAAAATACTAAAGGATGATAAGACCTTCGTGATCCCAAAGCGGCGGTAGCAGCAGCTAAGTACGACGCTGCTACGCTGTGTCTCCTCTCACCTTCCTTTGTGTAACGGTTCTGGACAATACGAAACATTGCGATTGAATCTACTAGGTTATAATACTTAAATTTTATTTGGTATATAACCAAGCAATAACTGAAAACTAGAATAATTCTCAAACATCTTGTAATAAACGCTTTAAGGTATTACAAAATTGGTTAGTATCCTAGCATCATTATATTGTATTCATTACAGAATTTTTTTGTATGTCTTATTAACACACCTAACTTCTTGTGTCTTCTAAAATTAATAATTAACTCCGTGCCAGTCCTGCCGTTAGCAACATCCAAAATAACCCCAGGCTCTATTTTTTAACAATTCCAAGATCTAATTAATCCTGGTTTTAAAAAGATTCTTAATGTAACGAAGGTTCGAGTTCTCTTTTAGTTGGTCTTACCGTACAAAACTTTCCCTTCTCTTTTTGTCTTACACTAAGCATTAATTTTACATAAGCCACAAAAGTGCGTTCATACAAGATAATTTTATTTAAAATGTTGCAACTCCGGGGTCTGTCGCAACGACTCGTCGCTAAAAAAAACTGTTTGTCTAATATTTTTTTTGCACACTTTAAACTAGTTTACGACTATTGTGCCCGTCTGGATCGCGATTACGATAAACCAGGTGTAAAACCCACCTTAGTGGTACGCTTAGGCGAGTCACGTTCCGATACGAACCGGTGTATACTCAGTAATCAAACGAGATGGTAGGCATGTGTACCTGACCGGGTCGCGACTACAATGTCAACAATGACCGTCGATAGATCTCTCGGTGGTTGCAATTGTTTTTAGATTGTACTGTAATTATCATTAGGCACAGTGTTGTCACTTTGTCGTGCTATACTACAATAAAAACATTTCATCATCATCATCATTTCAGCGGAAAGACGTCCACTGCTTGACATAGGCCTCCCCCAAAGAATGCCACAACGACCGGTCCTGTGCGGCCCGCATCTAGCGGCTTCCCGCAACTTTTACCAGGTCGTCGGACTACCTTTTACGGCTGCGTCTTCCGGTATGTGGCCGCCACTCGAGAACTCTCTGGCTCCAGCGGCCATCCGTCCTACGAGCTACGTGGCCCGCCCACTGCCACTTAAGTCTAGCTATACTTCGGGCTATGTCGGTGACTTTGGTTCTCCTGCGGATCTCCTAATTTCTGATTCGATCACGCAGAGAAACTCCGAGCATAGCCCTCTTCATTGCCCTTTGAGTGACCTTGAGCTTTTTTATCAGGCCCATAGTTAGCGACCACGTCTCAGCACTATATGTAATCACTGACAATATATACTGGTCAAAGACTTTCGTCTTGAGACACTGCGGTATCTTGGACGAGAATATGTGACAATTATGGATTATAATTAATTCTTCAAGTAAAATTAACATTAATACGGCTTAGTACGTACTCACTTTGCCAGTTACACCTGTATCGTCAGTTCGACTGCTGGTTTCGCTGTTAGTTGTGTTCAATTCCGAATCTTTCTCGGGAAAATCAAACATTTTACCTTGTTTCTGCGCTACCATCTAAAACAATATAAAAATGGTCTTTATTTGATAATTATCTCATCCGAAAGACATCCACTGCTGAACATATGTCTCCCTCAACAATCGCAACAACGACTGGTCCTGTGCTTCTTACATCCAGCGGGTTTCTACAAACTTTACCAGGTAGTCGGTCCACTTTGTGGCAGGTCTAAACACGCTGCGTCTCCTGGTACGTGGCCACCACTCCAAAATCTTTCAGCCCCATCGGCCATTCGTTATACGAGCTTATTGCCTCGCTCACTACCACTTAAAGCTAACAATTCTTAGAGCTACGTGACTTTGGTTCTTGTGCGAATCTTCTCATTTCTGATTAGATCACGTAAAGAAACTTCTAGCATAGATAGATAGCCCTTTGAGTAATCTTGTGCTTCTATTATTAATATACTTAAAAATAAACAAAACAAATATGTTAATGAAATAATAAATGAAAAAAAAAGGTATTACTCTTTCTTGTTCCACAGTGCAAAGTTGGATCTGTTGAATTTGCTTCCGACGTTGCATTTGAAGATTTTGTAATTGTATCTTTTGTTGTTCTAATTGTTTACGTTGTTCCTATTTAAAAAAAATGCAAGAAAATGTCAATTTTACTAGTTCTTGTTACATACCAACGTATCTATTTGCCGTGTTGGCACACTCGAGCGAGTGTTATTTGACCTGGTTTTTATAACTATTGTTTAAAATAGGTATTCTATAAAATTTCCTTTTTTTAATTTGATTTTTTTTTTTTTTTATAATTTGATGTAGCAAACAAGCATGCAGTCCACCTTATGTTAAGTGGCTGGTGCAGCTTAGAATTATGTACAATCAATTTTAAAAGGTCCGTAGTCCTGATAAAAGTTATAATTGGGTGCTTCCCCTGTGGCTGAATTGGAACGCTTCGTGTTCGTCAATCACACCTTTCGGACTACAATAAAAAATCGTTTAACATAGCTGCGTTGCGGCAGAAATAGATGTGGCGTTAGTGTTACAGAAGAACCTTGCACCTTGATCAATTAGCTTCAACTTGACTGGGTGGTAGGACAAGGCAATTACAACTGTGTCGGACTGGAATGTCGCTTTGCCGAATCAGCCGGTGTATGCCCAGTAATCAATCGGTACAGTAGAGTAGGTATCTGTAACCACTGGAGGCTCGCAGACCGTCATCATAGAGATGCCCGTCAATGGGTTCCCGTCTCTCAGTGGGCACCGTTGTTATTTAACTGTACCGTGTTTACCATAAGGCGCAATAATGTCACTTATCCGTGTTATCATAAGGAATCAAACATATTTCAAGAAACCCCAATAATAACCGTTCTTCGTAATTCTAAAATACTTGAACACTTCCTTACTTCTAACTTTTGTTGTTTCTGAATATTTTGTCCCCGTTTTTGTTCAATGATGACGGGAATATCTATTTCCACTGGAGGAGATCGAATGGGAGGTGGACTTAGACTACCTTCATTAGTCTGGAAATCAATAAGGCCCAAGATTAAAATCATACAGTTTTAAATTCTGCAAGTATTGATAAACATTTGATTATAATTAAGACCTAGCAAAGGGTACCTGCCGCCCTTATAGGCTATAGGCATAATTAATGTTTATCGTAAAAATCTGCATTTCCTTGATACATTGCATGGATGTTTGCTCACTTTAAAATAATGCAATACTTTCCATATTAAGTAATTGAAAAAAAAACAGACAAGAATCATATGAATAATTATATACCTAGGTGCCTAGTTAATGCTTTTAAACTTATACTTTTTTAAATTTGCACGACGTATCAATTTTCGTTTAGTGAATGTGTCATGCAAGTCTTCTTATTATGAATAATATATGAATAGCATTTTCTACTTATTCACATGAGCCCAATTCCTCTTTTTATGTCCTTATTGCTCAGCCCCGATTCTAATAGCCATCAAATTTAGGTCAAAATATGACGTCGATTGTCTTGGTATCTGTACGAATAACTTAGTTTTACTTTTTACAGTTGTAGATATTTTTATAATATAGATACCTAGAAATAGATGTGCATGATAACGTAAAAATCATGTTGTGTTGAGTTTTTGTAAAATTTTGCTAAAATATAGAATTAAATAATGCCGCTAAAGCTTCTGCCCCTACAAGAAATATACAGTTATAATTATTGTAATTGTTGTACTTCATCGAACCTTCCTTCTGTTTTCGAAAAATTCACTCATCGTAGGAAAAGATTTGTTTTTATCTCCAGTGAGTCCTTTTAATGCCGCTGGCAGTGGGAAGTCCATCTTTGGCCGGCGCATTTCCATTTTATCATTGTCCAATCCTCGTAGACCTCCTGATATTGAATATATATTGTATTTACTTACTGAAGTATAAAATGTATTGCTATTTTCTTAGAAAAGGCACATGATTTTACAATACTACATTTTATTATGTCATGAATTTTACAGGTCTCGTGCCAAAGTGGTAAGGTCTTGTAATAAAACAAGAGGTCGCATTTTCAATCTACTCATTATGACTGATTTTTGTGAGATAGTATGATTGTAATTTCTTCTTTCTTCTGTCTTTATATGTGTTTCTCTGTTAAATATCCAAATATGTATTGGATGAGCTTAAAAAGAAAAATAATCAAAACAAAAACAAATTCATCAAGAGTTTATATTATTTCTATTATTTTAGCCGATTTATTTTTTATTTATAACAAAAAATGCCTATCATCAATTTACTTACACGGTACATTTCATGTTGTCCGAGTGTTATCTTTTCATTCTACTAGTTTTGTTAATTTATTGTTCGTACAATTCTTACCTCTGTCTTAAAAATAAATTTATTAAAATGTTCACCATGGATGCTATACCGCGCCTTAGGTAGCTGCGCGGCGAGACGCGGTGCGGGACGATGTATCGAAAATTCAGGTCCTTTAAAATTTACTTTGCCAAAAAAGCAAACGCCATAGAGAAAAAACATGTTACTCATAATTTATTGATGAGTTCCCAAATTTTACTACTCTTTCTGGCTTTTCTAAATATAAAATAATTTTTAAATAAATTAAAATCTATCTCACATATGTACTCACATCTTACTTAATAAACGCAAGTAGATATCATAAAGATCATAATTACAATATTGGGAACTATTCTGTTTAGTATCGATCTCATGTAAACTTGTGCTTTTGTTATCCAAATCATTTCCTACCCAAGACGAGGCAAGTTTACCAAGTTTAGTTTAAGTTTACAAGTGTACCTTTATGTCTTAAAAAATAAATTTACCAACATTTTTAAATAGTGCGCAATACGGAATATTAGAAAAGTATTTATACATTGTGTTTATGTTGAGAAAATTCGCGGAATCTTGAAAATATCTAGAAGTGCTAGAACAATGCGTAGGTAATTGCACATTTTTAATATTGTAAAATGTTTACCAGGCATGTTATCATTTCTCTTGGGCGGTTGCATCATAGCCATCTGTTGGTACATTTGGTCTTTAGGAACTGTGTACTGCTCTAAATATTTTAGGAAATCCTTGTAGGTTACGTGATTCTGTAATGTAAACATTAAGTACGTGTTCCAAATTGTTATGTTTTATGCAATTTTTGCAATTGTTTTCCTTAACGCCGTTTTACATAACAGCGTGCAAGCGCACATTTATGTGCATTGCATTAATATTTTATATAGCTGTCAATACATTTTTATTTTTGCTTATGGATTTTGATACGGTTTTCGAATCACAAGCGACGAATTCCAGAAGTTGTATTAAGAATTATTTATGTACAATTGATTTGTGCTTATTATATGAAATTATATTGGCTTTTAGTATTATCGTAAAACGTTCCTAATTATTTTTATATTATTAGCGTGTTCTAGTGTAGTGGATAAGCGGTTGTCCATTTAGTACCGGCTTCAATTCAAATGTCCGGTATGTTGCTTGAAAGCGTGCAGGTGAAGGAATCAATGATCCAAGCCCGGGTGAAGCTCTAAAAGCCGTTAGAGGCTTCAGGGCCCTTAGGGCTAATAGTACAGTCAGTAAAAAAAATAAAAGAATCAATGATGGCTCAGTGGTAGCGTGTACGGAAATCGCGTCGATCGACATGATTTCGAATCCCTGCAATGAGCCTGAGCTTTCGGTAAAAGAAAATATCGTGATGAAACCATAACATGATGGTAGGGTATTTTCTAATATCCACCTGGCTAGGTAACACTCTCAAGTTGAAAATCTATCGCCAAGCACCTCAAGGTCGTTAAGGTGTGTTCCGGCACCTACACTCGAGACCAGTTCTCCATTGGGCTTAGCATATTCCCATCTTAGATCAATTAATATTAAGTGAGATCGTGGCTAAATGCTAAGCCTATAAAATATTTTAAAAATGCTGAACATACTTTCTCTTCTCCGATCCAGTTACGTTCAGCGGGCTCCGTCAGACCAAGGACATCGATCCAATGATAATAGTTTTTCGAATTGTTGCCATACCAATATTTAATTATCACGTAACTGTAAATTACATTCATCAATATTAATTAATCTTCCTTTAACTTGACTTCGCTTAAGTTTCTGAAATCAACTATAATCTTTTGAAAGCATATAATTGACAGGAATTTTAATGTAGCACGTTGTAGATTTGTGAACTTTATGATTTTCCAGTGTAAATAAGTATTAATTATTATTTGTATGTATTAATAATATTTTATTAGTGAAAAAGGGTAACCTCTAAATAAATTATTAATAAACAATATTGTAACCTATATTGTTAAAACCTGATTAATATTTTAAATACATTTACAACCAATTCAATACATGGTTTGGAAAATCGCAATTTTGATTTATTTAAATTAAACAGTAACCTTCTAATCATAATAATAATATCAGCCTGTAAGTGTCCCACTGCTGGAGAAAGGGCTTGAGAAAGGGGTGGGAACTTAATCACCACGCCAGTCCACGATGTATTGGCAGTTGTATTTTTTCCCAGGTACAGTGGTACTTAATACAATAACATTTCTTAACGGTTTAGGTTTCCTCACGATATTTTCCTTCACCGTGACCTTCTAACTCTCTGCAAATTACAAAATTATCAAATAAATAGATTTAAAATTTACGTCATGTCACAAAATTCCAACAAATACTTGTCCTCTGTATTTGTAACTACACGAGAAATTTTGTGTTCCATAATTGAATTATGTGTTTATTTTATATTTTAACTTACATCTATATTCACTTCTAAATTTAACTTATGCCTTATATCTTCCAAACTAGGAGAAATCTATGAATAAGGAGCAAGTTAAGTGAGACGCATTATATTCATAATACGTATACGTATACGTCTAATATATTTATACACGATACAATGGTATTGTTGTATGTCTGCTGTATGAAACACAATTAAAACAGTAACTAGATGGAAATATAATTTTCAAAAAACACATAGAAAACCAAAATAGATGATTTTTTGTTCTTTACATTGATTTTTCTTTTTCTTCTCTTAGCCTCATAGAAATATTTCCAGTACAATTTTTGTCTTTAAATCCTAAAGTTTGGAGTAAGGAACTTCTAAAACTGGACCCTTGAATTGTGTTATTTCGTTTTAAAAATGACCTTAACCTTATATAATAATATTCAACAAGAACTACTCCTTGTAAAGTATGTCTTCTAGAGTGCGCTACGCTACGAGTCAATAGGTATAATACAATGACTTTGCCGTGCTAACAAAAAAAATAATTAATAGAGCAAAATTGTTGTTTACGCAAGTCCATCGTCAACCATTTGTTGAACATCAGGGTCGTTCACAATCTCAAGCACTTCGGAGTTCTCGGGATTTCTCTTTATATCGACCAGCTGCCATGGTGATATGAGTCCGAACCGAACACAACGCATCACTTCTACGGCAAAACGTTGACGTGACGGCCAGTCACCGTGCAACCACCGAACACCAGCCATAAGTACTTCGATTTCACTGAAATTAGATTTTCTTTGTACATTTCGAAGAATATATTTAATCGACATCCGATGATCTAAGTTAACATGTTCAAATCACAGTATATGTTGATAGCAGGTGCTTCAGACGCTTTTGCCGCAATTTACCTCCCGAGAATCTAAACGCAATAAGGTAAGAGTATATGTATGAATTATTTTTATATTTTCAATCAACTATTTAAATTGGTACATATGGGGAAGTGGGGTACTTTGATACAAGGGGCACATTGATACACCAACAATATTTCAATATTAACAAACATTATTAGAGACCCGACAAAACTAAAACGCCATATACATGTCTTAGCTCCACAGCTATAACCATGCTGACCGCTTGTTAACCGTTAGCGTTGGAACAGAGTAAGTGTGTTTTTAGTACGACTAACTAAAAAATACTTAAGTATCTGAAAGTATTTCTCTGCTGTTTTATATGATATAATTAAGATTTAAACTTACGAAACGTTAGTTAATCTATCCAACATTCGGTATTAGAAGTATTTTTTAATGTGTTCGATGGTTTTATTGAATTTTTTATTTTTATTTTTTAATTATCTGCTGGGGCACATTGATACATCAATACGCGGGGCACATTGATACGTATTAATCACATCCATGTAAGCGATACGAATGTGATAAAATCGGTAAATACAATAGAAGTCGTATTTGTGGATACTGATACTAGTGCAATTATCAATGTTGCCGAAATTGTGAAGAAAATGAAATATCTGCAATTGAAAGTGACCTTTATCTACGAAAAAACCTGCATCTAATAAGTTTGTGTTTGTGTGAATATAAGACAAGCGTTTATTTTGCAGCTGCAACTGCAATACCTGTGCTTTAGCAGTTACTATTTATTTAAAGGAAACGTCTCGAACTTTTTGAGATACCTTTAGGAACTTGTCATTACTGAATAGAGCTCAGCTTATACCTGGAACTGTTACCAATGGTGCAAGGTTGACTGTACCTAAACATTTTTTATTGTAGTTATTAAATAATTAAATCCATAGTAGTTTCTATAGTTTTGTTTTAAAGAGAAAAGCCTTTGAAACATATAATTTTTCCTTTATTAATAATCTTAAGTCTTATTATAATGTCCACCAGTTAAACCTTATTTCCTATTATATATTCGTACATATATATTGTCGTACTAAAGTGCCCCATTCTATGTATCATTGTGCCCCGTACGTGGGGCACAATGATACAAAACCCATTTTTTATTAAATTAATTTTATTCTCATTATTATTTAACTTTAATGATTCTTATGACTCATATTATAATATTGATGAAATTTAACATTCAATAAACATAAAATAATAATATTTTATTAATTATTTATGCATAAAATACGACATTGAATTTTTCTGTATCAATCTGCCCCACTTCCCCCTAATTGTAAAACATAAAATATTGATAAAAATATTAAAGTTTAACGTGAAAATACATATTTTAAAACAGCAATGAGATCAGGGCGGTTTAAACGCTGCCCCATTTTAGAGCGCTGTCACCGAGTTCCAGTGACGTCAGCGTCCGCAACAAAATAGATATCTTGTATAGTGTAAAGTATTTTATTCATGTTATCTCAAAATTGTTATATTTTATTACTGATTACGATATAGATGGAAGTGGAAAAATATTTTATGAGAACTGCATTGTAGGTATGCAGTTATGTGTATAAACATGATAAGAAATTCACCTCTAAAGTTAACTTCCATGTACCGGGGCAATTCAGACTTTAGAAATATTGGCCGGTTGAAAAACGACTAAAAAATAGTCGGACATATTTTTATAATTCATAGATGTTCTAAAATAGATCATTACGGAGAAGATTCTTACTGACGTTCAGACATACACAATAAAATATTTTAACAGGTTTATATGCTATTTAATAAAAAGTATTCTACTTTTGCTGGGTCGGTCACGACAACTGTGTGTTCGACAAATCGCGACCACCATATACCAGGTGTAACACACCCTATTTTAGACGCTTAAAATTGTCCATTTCCGGGATAAGCCGTTGCATATACAGTTGTCAAATGGGTTGGTAGGTTATTTGTACCCGACTTGATCGCGACAACCATGCACATTGTTATAAACTAGTCACAGTGTCTCTCTTCTATTATGTCGCGTTTCGGGATCAGCCAGTGCATTTATATCCAGCTGCCGATATGCTTACAGGCCGGCATGATTGTAACGACATCGATAGACCTCTAGATGATCACCGTTTTTTTGAAGTGAAACTTCTTATGCGTTAAATGTTAAACGTTGAATGTAAAACGTTAAACATTTAACGAACATTATCGATATCTCCTCTTTGTGTGAGCCAGAGCGAGAGAGTAAATGTCGGTGTGTATGTATATTGCACACTGTTTAAATAAAATAGAAAATGTCTTTTAAAATGAAGGTTCACTTCTATCGTGTGTGAATCGCACACACACCTTTTTTTTTGAATGCATTTTACATATCATCAGGCACAATGGTGTCGCTTTGCCGTGTAAAAGAAATCAAATTAATCGTATTAAATCAAAAGTGGCGAAGTAGGTCTCACAGATAATTTGGCAAAAATGCAACCCGCTGCTAATAAAAAACAAAAAAAACTACAACTTGGTGAAAATCTACATTTTGGTGTAGAAATATTAATGACCAGACAACAAAAACTTAATTAAAAATAAAAAGAATCAGTTAAATATATATAAATAGGAATAGGTACTACTACACATCATGCAAAATTACCTCGATACAGAAATATAGTTAGACTTCAGAAAAATCATAATTTCCTCTGGATCCAAATCAAGGAAATCTTTAGAGGCAACCAGAGGTAGAAAGAATCGCATAACTCGTGGCACCTGGAATTGATCATATATTTAATATTGTAAATATTCAGACTTAAAAAGCAACAGAATGTAATCATACCATTAATTCCATCACAGGTGTCATACCCTTCGACCTTGCTTCCCTGAATAATGCGAACGCAGTATCTTCAGTGAATAGGTTTTCGTTTACAATGAAAGCCCAACATTGGTCTTCTAAATCTAAATGTATACGTTTTAATATATTATGATAGTTTATTACAGATATTAAAAATGACAAATAAAAAGTTATTTAAACATATATAGATCGTCTATATTTTCTCATATAATTTAATCCTAGTTTTGAAACAATCGTAAAGACGAGCGAATTCGATGTTGATAGGCCACGCCCACTCTGAAGGTCAGAAGGTCCAACCTTCAAAATGGTCGTGGCGTAATATCCAAGCAGCTTGAGCACTGGTGAACGCTAGGCAATGCCCCTAGATGAGCGTCTCACTTTCCATCTGAATGAACGAAACCAATAATTCTCAAATATCAAGTTTTAGAAATAAAACCCTCCTAACATGTTTATTTATTACATTTTAATAAAGCATTTGACGAAAATCAATACTTAAGAGGAATAAAAAAGGATCTACATTTTTATATGTACCTATTTCGAATAGTTTTACAGACAAAAATTTGTTTGTAGAATCTTTGATATAATTTATGTACCTATCTTTGCTATCTGCGTCTATCTTTGCAGCCGTGCCTCTTTTTTTTAAATTTCATTTTAGATCTAACATTAACAGCGGACTGTTTTAAAATGATACCTACCCAAAATAAAGGAATAGTGCATTATCAGGTGACTAAGATACCCAAACAGTATTAAAATGTCGAAGTAAAATAGTAGACAGCATATTATTTAAAAACACTTAATTTTCCTACAGTCTGTTTGTGTATGGCTTCCAAAATAAAGGCTTTGCCTAATTTGGAGTTCAACTTTGTAAATTATAATGTAAATTTGATATGGAAAAAAAATTTGATATCATTTAATTTTGTAAAGTTAATGTTTTTTTACCTTTAATAGAAAGACACTGTGACGCACAAAATAAGTCTAGAATATTATCCCTTTTAAGGACTTTATTGCTCTCCGTTCCATTGTATATCATCCATTCATATAATGCTTGAAAAGCCTTAGGCGATACGTGTGCCTATGAAATAAACTTAAAAATTTAATGATCTATGAATATTAGTTATATTTATTTTAACCACTAGTATTAAATCTAAGAGTGTTTTAATGCGTAATTAATACTTTACAGAAAAATAATAGTCCGTAAATTCGTGTATGCATCATCACAATCAAAACTATTAAATAATGAATACCTTTCATTAGCAACTCAGGATACAATAAATTACGTTTATTTTGCATGGGCTATAAGCATAACCAAACTTATGGATAATTTGTAAAAATATCTAACTTGATTTACTACTACTTTACCGCTGGTTTCATATAATAAAACAAGTTTAAGATCTTACGTGAGGTAACTGGATTTCGTTGTGTGGATTCATTTCGAAGAATTTAGAATATACTTGTAAAACTATTTTGTGACAGTGGAATTCTTCGTCTCCTATGTGAATTACTGTATCTGTATTTCTGAAATAGAATTTTTTGTTTATTGTATGATAGTGAATTTCCGTTTGCCAATATTCACAAGTGTATATTAATATTGGTTTTACCCACCTACATAACTTTATATGAGTGAGTAAATATCGATAAATTTTAACACTTGGTTCAAATATATCAGTCAATCTAATCTCGTTTACTACATGATAAATATAAACGATAACCAAGCTATTAATAATTAATTTTTAACGTTTATTATTCTATTAAAATTCTTATAAATAATTGAGTCTTACATAACCGTACATATAGTTGTGTATCCTGCGGAAAAACTCTTGAAACAAATCTTGTTTCTTTGGCAGCTGAATTCGCATCCAGTCAATTGGATCAGTCAACGCATACCCTAGACTAGATAACTCTTTCCCCTTGTCATCTCTTGTGGAAGGACATGTTGCTTTTTGGATCCTTTCGTGCATAGTTTTTTCTTGATAATTTTCGTTTTCCACGTGACCGAATTGTAATTGGGGCTCCAGACAATTTTCATTTGCCTATTAATCAATGCTTACATGTAAATAGTGAATATGCACACAACTATAAAAGAAATAAAAAGTTTGGTGCGAAAAACTAACACAATTCTGCAACAACTCTTCGACATGCTCACCGCCCGATTTACCTTCAAATTTTACTTTAACTTTCGCTTGGGTCGGATCAGCGAGCAAAACTCCTACTGTTGATGATTGAAATACTACCTAAAATTGAATTATTTCACTTAATACATTTATCATCAAAATTAGGTACTATATAAATATGTAATTTATTTACTTGGTTGGATTGAACTTTGAGATTACCACTCGGAGTGGATTTAAATGGGAACGCTGCGCCTCTTTGAAAACTTAATTGATCAGTACTGCTAACGCTGGAAATTATAAGTCTTTAATAGTAATACATTATCAAAGTGCGTTGCAAAATACATTGATTTACACAGTCAGGAACATATTTGTGTCCTTAGTAATTTTATTATTATCAAACGACAATAGTTTAGGTACTTCATGACAAAGTTTACCTGGAATTTTCAGCAAAAGAAGAGACATCCGGTTCTATTGCATCGTGTTGAAATGTTTTAATGTATTCAGTGTTATATTTTGCGGTGTAAGATTCTGGAGACATTGTCTTCTTCTTCGGTCTTCTATATCATTGATTGGAAACGTTAATAATATGAAGGTCAATTGTTTATTACAAATTTATTGGTTATTTTTGTCTAATAGAAATGGTTTTCAACTTCGATTATATCATATAAATCATTGCAAGTGAAATATGTGGGCAATGAAAGTGTAACTTAGCAGAAATATTTTTTATCTACAACTGATAAAAAATATAATAACCTACAAATTGGTAGGTTGATAAGTTTACTTTAATACTTACACCTGAAACAGATTTATTATTCTGGTACTACTCAGTTAAAGTTAAAAGCAGTTAAGTAAAAAATAAAAAAACATAAACCAATCTATCAATTTCGCTCTTTTAACAGGTGTCCTGCAACATTCTGAGAAAAATGAATGAATTTTAATGGAAATGAATTTTTTCACAGTGTTAGAAAAATGAATTATGCTCCAAACTATTTTTGAAGGAAAGGATTTTATTTATACAAGATTTTTTTTATTGTAAGTATAAACTATAATAAAAATATAAATAAAAGTATACCAAGTTATAGGAAAAACTAGATTAATTAAAACGATAACTTAAAAGAATTACACAATATGTTCTGCCAGATACATACACATATTCCAGAAATTAATTTATAATTATATCCTATGTTTATGAGTATATAACAGTAAATGTAAAATAACACATTGAAGTGTAATTTACATGGAAAATTAACAAAATGAGGTATAACGTTGTTTTAATATGTATCGACATAACAGTAAGCATGTCTCCCACTATTCAGACTGCCAGTTTTTTTGTCAAGCTATAAAAAGGTAAAGTTACGAGACTTACTTTATAAACGGGTTGAATATCTGATTTTGTCAAGTATCTATGTTAAAATGAAATTCACTTTAGGCCTTTCTTGTATTTGCCATTTTTAAGGAAAGTAATATGGGGTAACTTACTTTCCTTTAAAGTTCCAAGACATGTAAGATGCGTCAGTAAATTTATTTGGCAAAAATTGCGTGACGGCGTCTCCAGAACTATTGTAAGAATCTTTTGTGTTTGTATGTAATGAATATTGCTTGAAGCAATCCAAAGCTGAAAATTGTTAAAAACGACCTTTATTTTTCTTATTAATCACGTTTTTGATGTCACTTTTAAACGTTGTTTCTGTCATATTAAAGATAGCTGTGCCCCGCGGTTTTACCCGCGTATAATTTAAAAGAAATCGCTGATTGATGATTATACTTCAGTATAGATAATAATTTTATCAGGCGGCCAGGATTATGCGTCACAACTCACATGACTCGTTCGCATCACTACACCTATATTCATAGACCCAAGCCGAGTGTTCAATTATTTAAATTTTACATTATCTCGTAAACTATTCGTTCAAGTAACATGCTATAAAGGGCAACGTTTATCTACATAAAATTGTCTTGATGATCTAGTAACTTTCGTTCGTAAGGATTAATATGCCTTGCCTAATAATAATTTCATAAATCACTTTTCAATTTTCAATAAAACTTTGTTACAAAATACCTTATTGTGGGTTATGTATAAGAGCAATATTTTTGTTGAATATTGTATTTACGTATCACTAAGCCACACTAAGCCAGCACACACGGATAAAGCAGTTAGGGTGTGCTATGTCTTCCGACTTACTTAACAAAAATTCATATTTAAGGCTAGTTGAGAGGTGTAGCCTAATATTAGATAGCCTATACTATTCCACGTGAATCTGGCTATCATATAGAATGGTAGTTTCAGAGATTAGCGTGTTTAAACAAACAAACAAACAAACAAAAAACTCTTCCGCTTTGTTATATTAGTATAGATTAGTATGTAAAAATAGATTATTAGTATGTAAAATATTTCTATGCTCTAACTAGATCAGACAAAATATATACTACAAATGTAGTTAGTATCTGCCTATACCAAATTTGTAACCTTGGTAGTATTAATTACTGTTGGTGCATTTAATAAATTATCACATTCCATCAAAAACGATTATTCATTAGAATTAATAGATATTCATTGAAGTGCAAATTAACGAGGAAGTCTTTTTGTTCACACGCGACATACACATATTAATAGTTGCAATTCCGAGATATTTTCTTATATTGTTAGTATCTACTTTATAATCTAGATCTGTGACTAAATTTAACATCCCTTTAACTAGATGTAGAAATCTTTTGTATTTGTATTTACTATTTTGGTGAATAAAATCGATGGTAATAATTTATAATAATTGTTATATTTTACTAATACCTATTTATTTCTCAATTACTTACCATAATACTTTTATTAAAAAAACCTGTTTGTCGTACTTATATATAAGATACGTTATAGTTATTATTATTGAAACTTTCTACGTATAATACTAATAAAACAATTAAACTATACATATATGAATGTTTAGTTTCCGAGCCGTTTCAACTAGATACCGTCGGCGTACCTACTATATAAAAAGCGGCAATCAAAACTACGCGTACTCGAGTAAGTGTCATACCGACAATACTGTTACGTTGACAAGCTTCATTTCAAATAGTCACTACATACTACGAGATTAATTTGCAGTATTCTAGGAGCTGTTGTTTGTAGGAAGCGCAGCGGATACCAATCATTAATCTGTGAAACTATATATAATATATTATTGTTTGTGTCCCTACACCGGAAAAACAAGCCAAAGAATGACAAACTATTTATGTTAGGCTTATCGATTGGATATCTACATAATATTTAAATAGATATATCAAAAAACTAGCAATAACATCATAGAATTAGATAAGGTTATCATAAAAATAAAATTGCCATATACTAACGAATAGTTGTCACTCACTGAAGTCACTTGTGTTCAAGTCTGATAGCGAGCTGCTCCTATGTAATTTGGGCTTAATAGTTATGCAGTACTGTTCGAAGATGTTCCCTCGGCGCCGTAGTTTTCTCTTCGGAGTGTTACTGCAAGTTTTCAGAGTAGGTATCTAATTGTATGATATTTCATTTTACGTGATGTCAAATGATGATGATATGAGGATGGCAACCGATCAGTTTCCTTGGTGTTCTTAGATAAATTTCAGAGTACTGGTGACCTTGCATTGACTGTGTAACTGTTTACCCGGCTAAGAAAGCTTTTTATCATGTTTTTTAAAGCTTTTGAGCAAAATAAACCTTAATTATTCTAACAGTAGAAAGTAAGAAGAAATTTATACTTTAATAAATTATCTATATATTAATTCGGGTACGTTCACAAAAACTAATGTATGAATTTAAGGGATATACAAGTTTTGATAGTTTTAGAATATAATTAACTTGTGGATTAAACGTATCGTTTTCTGTATTTCCAATTTTTCAAATACTTCCTCTGCGTATTTGCTATAGTAGATATATGAATATGCATCCTTGACATATGGTTTAAGTAGCATCGTTACGAAATTTGCGTTGGAGACTTAAAAGACCGATCCGAGAGAGGACCTCTCGGCCGCACTCACAAGTGAATGCACCCCCAGATGGACGAGAGTTGAAGACCACTCGTGACGACTCGTACGTTTTGTCTGAACCAGGCGCCGTAATCCTTCGATTATAACCTCCGTGGATTAGGCTACGTCACTTAGCACGATCCTGGACCAGCTCCTTCAATTGGTAGCTTTAAATGTTAACGGCAACTATATCACGCTTGGCGCAATCTTTAAAACGGAGTACGGACTTCCCAACAGATGTCTATGTATGTTGTATACAATACTGGGTAATACTTAAAAACAACCAAACTTCATATTAAACCCTGTGATACCTAAATATATATTATTTATGTATGTTGTGTTTTGATTCATCAGACATTGTGGTGATTTTGATTATTTTTAAAAGGTTTTTGCGATTTTATTCACTAGCAAATTTGATAACCAATTAAATATATAATTATCGATAATCTTGCTCTACTAGGCCGATGATGTTATAGTGGTGCAAAAATCATTTTCTGGTATAAATCCTTATAATATTCTGATTTCAACAGTATGTCCTTATTGAAATTCAAAGAATTCATATAAGTTGTTTTCTAATAACTTACTTGATTGTTTATATTTTTACAGGAAGACAGTTCAAAGAAATAAAAATACATTACTACAAATATATACACGTGTCTTCGAGTTTAAATAAATATACTTAAAGACATAAGTATATGTGCATATACTACACTTAAAGACTTCGCTATGAATAAATAAAAAATATTGTTCATACTTGATTATCAAGTTTTTAATATATAACACTTCATGAAGTAGTACGAATTCTATTACAACAATATAAAAATTATTTTCTTACTCTGAATTCAAGTGGTTATAACCTCAATGCCTAAAACGGTACGTTTTTATTTTGACATCATATTATTACTGAGAATTTGTTATAAAGAAATTGTACTAACTTTTCGAAACTCGAACTTCTCTGCATTTCAAACTTACTGATATAATGGTGCAGATACTTGCATTATATTTTAGTTACACTAATATTTGCATAATATTCTCAAAACACACCTTTAAAATTTTTGTCAATTGATGATATTTGTGTCATTTTATGAAAATTGTCAAGATTAAATTTATTCGAAATAATGACGTGCAAATATTTCATGTCATTTGGTTGCTTCCTCAATTCAACAAAAAAAAGTTGTCATTTAATAGATACTCAGTGGTGTGCATTCAGAAAACGATCAAAATGTTTCATGTTTTCCTCCAGGGTCAGCCGATGGTGTTATTAAATAAATTCATCAAATTTGTAAAAGTCCGCGAATTATGTAAACATTGTTGATATATCTAAGCCCAGAGATTTATCTCATTGGGTTTTTTACTTTGGATGGAAAGGTTGGTTTCCAACGTCCAAGACTTTTCGGTTGACTTTGCTCTCCAGGATTGGTGGTAAGTCATGCATTTATAATCGCATGGCATTTCGCTATGCATAAGAAATAACCAGTTAAAGTAAATTTGCCGTTTAATAAGCTCTTATGGAAAAAATGGCATACCTGTGCCATTATACCTGCTGTTTGTGTATGTCATTTTGACCCTACAGCATTTTCCAAAAGCAAAAATTACAAAGAGGCTTTTTGGAAAAAAAAATATTTGTATGCGTCAAGATGTTATGAAGGGATAAAATAAATGATATATGATAAAACATTAGTAAAAAAATAAACACAAAAAATTACCCCAAAAAAAAACTCGTACTATAAAAAAACTTATCATTGGCCTTACACCGGGGCGAATAAAGGCAGCGGGTTTACGTTACGGTAGGTTTATGAAAGCTGATGGGGTCGCATGATGTTGTTGTCAGCTGTGTGCTAAGAGCTCGCTAAATGCTATACGTATTTTGTACATATATACCATTTTGTACGTATTTCCCCTACCCACTACAAAATATTTACTTCGTAGATACTTAGAACAATAATCTATACTTAGAAATAAACTGTTCATGTACTAAGTGTAGTAAAGTATTTAATTTAAAAAATGAGTCATCAATATAGTTTATATTCAATCAATCAATATACTTATTTAATGGAAGTAACACTTTAACATAATCATTTATTTATCCTTGTTTAACTTAATTTTCTTATTATAGTTATAATTAGTAGTCAAACAACAGAGAAACAATTATATTTGTAGTAACATTACATATCGGAGTACACATATGGTCGAAAACGATTTCAATCAATAATAGATTTGCTGTATATGAGCTTGTCAGTTTTATCTTTAATATTGTGAATGGAAACTTTTCAAAACGCGATCCACGTGTTATAAAGCTGAGAGTATTGATGCAAACTTTTAATCATGTCAAAGAGTATTAGAACATAGCTCACTAATGAGCAAGCTTAAAGATGCAATACGTTGTACTGTGATACAATAAGAGAACAGACCAAAGTTATTGACGCTTTGTCTTTCGCTCGAAGTTTAAAATGGAGATTGGCAAGATACATGGCTTGTCGACAGATGAAGGAAGACCGTAAAATTGTGGAGCGACCTCACGGATATAGACGCAGAGGTAGATCAAAGTCAAGACGAATTATCAATCGCTGGCAAGAGCTGGATAGATGTTGCCAAAGTCATGACGTTTGCCATTCTGTGGACTAGGCCTTTACCCGAAGAGGGGCCCACGTAACTTAATAATGTAGCTTATATCTAAGTTTATTGTACTGAATTAGCTTAAATAAATTAAACATCAATGCATGTATATAAAGGTTTTATTTAGCAGATAAGTTAGAGGAGTAAATAGACTTTTAATTTATATATGTATTTATTTGATTAATTATAAAGCTGAGAGTTACTGAGTGATGTAAATTTCATTATCAACTAGCTGCGCCCGCAGCTCCGGTCGCGTTGAAAGTGCTGAAATTTTTTTACTGAATGAAATAGTATTTTGACCTACGTGATTTTAGAAACAGCCTGTGGCTTCCATGTTCCTTAGCTGTCCATTGCTTCATACGAGTACAAGAGGACGAGTTCTTATGTACAGACTATCACCAGACATCAAACGACAGTGAAAGCCATCGTTGTAAGTGTGAAGGATTATGATTCATCGTGCCTACTCAGCAGCTTAACAATGCAATAAGTGAAATACAAAATATGTTTCAGAGACGTCTCAAGGAGACTACAAAATTAAAAAAAAAACTGAAATTCCAACGACGTCATAGAATACTCATTTGTTAACCACATCCGTAGTCTGTGCAAATATGTTGAAAAGCCGTCGACGTCGCGACACAATATGTGACTGACGTGTCCTTATCGGACTCTTATTTGTATAGTTAAAGAACAAATTCATTGATTCCTTATCAAATTTCCAATAACTGACGATATCGGCGTGGCGCGGCTATTTGCGTAGTCTGGAATATTTCGACTTTAAATCCTGTTTACATGATGCAGTCTAACGTTTAATACTAAGAACGAAACATTTATCAAAGTCTAAATAAAGATATCCATAATGTTTGTAACAATAATAATAAAACTTAGATAAAAAATTCGAAGATTAAAAGAAATATGTATATATCTATATATATATATATATAAAGATAACTGACTGACAAACACATCAACGCACAGCCCTAACTACTGGGGCTAGGACCGTCAAAATTTGCATGCGGGTTCGTTTTACACTGTAGGTGAGCGCTATGGAAGGATTTTTGGAATTGAAGGTGATGAAAAAAGTTTGTATGAAAATCCGAAATTTTTGTAGATAGATGTATGAAATTTGGTATTTAGCAATTTAGTCAGAATAGGACATAACTCAACTATGACGCGAGCGAAGCCGCGGGAAAAGCGCTAGTAAATTATAAATAAAGTGCATACAATGCTCAGTATCTAATACTATTAAGAAAACAATTCTGTATTATAAATTAGTTTTTTCGGACACGGCCCTAATACTTTGGATGACATTTTGTCAATAATATGTAGGTATAATGTTTTACTTCCCAAGTTTACCTAGATAGATTTTTCTTTCAAGGTACGCAAGCCCAGTGAAGCTGTAAAAGCCGTAAAGGCTCCAGGGCCCCTAAGGCTAACAGTATAGTCAGTTCGAAAAAATATTTCTAGTTACCGTACAGACTTCTTTCGCCCAGATATTACATTACACAGTATATTGTAATTGTACATTGAGTCGTTACCCACGGTGGCGGGCAAATGAAATAAATGATTTATTAGTCTTATAATATATTAATTCGTAACTGTTATGCGGACGAGGTAAATGTTGTTTTCAGTTAATCAAGCTTCAGTTCTTTTCGTAGATCATGGCATTGGATTTAATTTAATCTCGAGGAAAGTGCTTGTAAATTATCTTGCGTGTATTGGTATTTTGCACATTTATTTGTGTTTCAGTAAAATAAATTTACACGTTTCGATGTCTTTTAAATAGAATTCTATAAACAGAATTATAAGGTTAACGTGAACTGGTACGGGAAATCTTGAACGTTAACCACATACTCCGTAGATCTCCAAACAGTTTGATCGTAAATTGAAAAGTGTTCTATTTTTTACCTATAATGGGAAAAAGGTTCAAAGTGTAAACGATACAGACAAAATATTTAATGTTGAGAACTACGCAGTTGATCCGTGAGAATATTTCACACATTATAGAATGTACTAGCTGTGCCCGCGGCTCCGCTTGCGTGGTCTACATAATGCCGTCGAACGAGCGCACGCGGGAATCATGCTAATCCGCTCAAAATACGGAAGACAAAAATGCTTATTGTGAGTGATCCTTAGAAGGGATATATATGCTATCCCTGACTTTTTGTAGGTGTTTTTATGATCTACAATTATGTAAAACATTAATTTTGTATATCTCATATGGTTTACTCAGCCTAAGCCATTTAAGCGCCCCAAATGCGTATTTTTTCGTATTGATTCACCGCTATTATCACTGCTTATTTCGTACGGTACTTTGTCTTACAAAATATACCCTATAACCTGGCCAGATAATAAAGATATAAATTAACATAAAAAGCATGTACATCGGTTTTCGCGTATAAAGACCATAAACGGACAAACAGCCAGAAAGACGTTGAGTTTTATAATATGTAAAGATGTAGAAGCAATGTTGTTACATTGCACAGCTGTTGCTGTCATGTATATATATGACGCTCCTGTATGTTAGTTGAATATATTTTCCAAATGAAAAAAATTCTTTAATTTTTTCTATAACTAAAACATTAATTTTAAACTTTTTGTCTATTCTTCGTCAACAGCACACAACTTAATATGTTTTAAGTTGAATTTGTTTGAATCATTAATTTTTGATGAAGAATTAAGAGTGATTATGACATTGCCAAAAACACTTTTATGGAAAAATAATAGAAAACAAAATAAGATAAATTAATTAAAATTAATGTTTGGTACCTATGGTATTATAAGCGTCCATTGGCTACGGTATCCGTTTATCGTCAGGCGGTACGCTCGTTCGCCACCTCACTGCTAGTATAAAAAATATCATAAATATTCATCAATATATCTTGCTCGTCTCCTACAGTGTTCAACAGCCTCATTGATTCCTAGATGAGTTGACTTAATTTTTAGAAATAAAAAAATAAAATGAAATTTTATTATTCAGTGTTTGTACTATCACTGTTATCATGAATTTCTTACATACGGCTACATTTGCAGCTGACGCGTTGTAAAAAAATTTACTCATTCCTTAGCTGATAAGCCGATAACGTATGATATGCAAGGAACAAAGGTTGTGTTCATTTTGTACGAAACAAAATACTTTTTCACGGATTTTCATTCGGTAGCTGGAATACATGAGTTAATGAAACATGAATCCTATTTGTATTATTTTTAACTAGATGTACCCGTGGCTCCGCTCGTGTGGACGATAACAGAACGCGTAGTGCTTATAAAAATCGTAGTTTCTTAAGACTATAATTAAGCTTAAGCTTTTTATTTAATAAAGATATTGTGATTTTTTATAAGGATCAATTACCTACCTATCCGGTAGATTTTAGAAGTTTGTAGTAGTAGTTTTTATTTACATTGATAAATAGATGATGGCTAAGTCAATACGCATTAATCTTAGACTAATATCAACAAAATTATTGTTGGACTCTATAAGATAATTTACAAATGTATTTTCAAACAGTCGCATTAAGACGATCCATTATCATTTAACATGATAAACAACGCCACAAGAACAAACTAACTAATTTGATTTCAACATACGTTTTTGTTTCTTTTAAGTAAATTTTAAACTACATAATACAGTCCTGAGTATATTGTGTGTGTATACACACTGTGATCAGTGAAAAGAGCTAAGCAATATGTTATGGGATAAATTAGCCAGTGGCCAATGCACTCAACTTCAATTATAATTAAAAAATAAGGACAATTTTCAGTATATTAACCTTTTAAGACCACCACCAGCATGCTTTATTTAAGACGTCTATACAATATTAATAAACGAAAAAAAAACAACAGTTAATGACACACATAAAAAGAAAGGTGTGTGTGCGATTCACACACGATAGAAGTGAAACTTCATTTTAAAAGGAATTTTATTTAAACAGTGTGCAATATATATACACACCGACATTTACTCTCTCGCTCTGGCTCACACAAAGAGGAGAGACCGATAATGTGCGTTAAACGTTTAACATTTAACGTTTAACGCTTCGAAGTCGCATAAGAAGTTTCACTTCAAAATAAAAGAAAAAGCAATGTCAAAAGTAGAAAAAGTTAACAAGAAATATTCCATTTATGTACTTAGTTAATTTCGCTGTATTATTTTGCCCACAATATGGAAATGACAGTCTTTTTTCATACTTTACTAACGTCAGGTGAAATGCACTAATTTTACTCAGTTTGGAAAAATAACAAAGACGACATAAGGAAATACGATGACAAAGACGCGGAGCAAGATTCTTATTAGTATATTTATTTTGCGATTGAATGGAGTCTTATTAAATTGTAAAACGTTCCATGAAGACGTTATCGATAATTGTCACGGCGATAACCGGTAGTGAAATCTATACAAATAACTAAAATTGAAGTGTCTGTTTGTAATCTCAAAATAACAACTTTTTACTAACTGCATATGAAAGTATGTTCATTACTTCTAAGAAAAAGATTTATTTTTCTGTCTGTCTGTTTGTTCCGACTAATCTCGAAAACGGTTGAACCGATTTTGACGGGACTTTCACTGGCACTTAGCTGGTTTTATGAGTAACTTAGGCTATTTTTATTTAAGAAAAGGAATTAGGATTGCGCACAAATAAAATAATAAGCATTTTATCGACGATGCAATGAAGGCTCAGTGGTATCGTGTACGACTTCGCGTCGATTGATGTGAGTTCGAATGCCTGCAATGTGCCTGAGCGTTATCTTGGGCCACAACGTCCCTTAACATCAGGTGAGATAGTGGCCACTACGCCAAACCTATAACGATAAAAAAAAACAGGCATAACATAACCGGCGGGCGACGGTCACCACAATACCAACGGCATTCTGTTGTCAACGCCAGCGGAGCCGCGGGCACAGAAAAAACATAATCATCGGTAACTGGGTGTGTACTGTGTACAACAACGTCACTTTAGTAAAAAAACAACATTGATAAACGTTTACTTAAAATGTTTTACGATGGATGTTACATGTAATATTATCTATGACTCATATATTATGACGTACATTGGTAAATTAGCGCTACATAAAAGCTATATAGAATATTAGTATATAAGATAGTGTACCGCCAGCGCTTGTAACCAGTAAGCCCGTGTACCTTCCAGCAGAGAGTACCTGACTAGTAAAAGTGTGCGTATTTGAAACGTATATACAACAAAATAAATGTAAGTATCTTCAGATATTACCCTATTTATCTTTAAAAAGTGTTAGCCGGTGCCACTTAATGTTTATTGTAATTTAAAAAAAAAATTACCATTAAATAAACAAAACGTCAATAAGAAAAGTATATTTCTGAATTTATTGATCAGTATATTATTTTAAAATAATTGATATCGATTTGAATGTATATATTTATACTTAGGTAATATAATTTATACATTGTTTTACATTTAGAGAAATTAATGATTCAACCATCTATATCTATATTTAAAAATATTATAAAACTCAATATCTCTTTGTCTGTCCGATTATGTTCTTTTCACGCAAGAACCACATATCCGATTAACATTTTTTTTATTTCAATTCATAGCTATGTTATCTGGCCCGGTTGTAGGATATATGTTGTAAGATAAAGTAACATACGAAATAAGTAGACACAATAATGGAGAATCAAGTCGAAATAGGACGCAATTAGGGCGCTTAAATGGTTTTGATTGACACTGATTAAACCTTATGAGATATATCAAATTAATGTACTACATAATTGTAGATCTTAAAAAGACCTACAAAAATGTCAGCAATAGTATATACCAAGGATCAACCAAATTAAGCATTTTTGTCATACGTCTTTTGAGGGGGCAGCACGAATTGCGCGTGCACTTGACCGCCGGCATTCTGTAGTCCACGCGAGCTGAGCCGCGGGTACAGCTGGTCACTTATAACTTCAATCTTAAATATCACTATGCTCCGATTACGTCTAGAAAATGTGGTTGAATAAAAACCCCGGTAATGCCATTGACACTTACGGAATCAGTTGTCGTGATTGCGTATTTTTTGCTAATAAATTACAACGTTCTCTGGCACTCCGACCTTCTGGTAAATTCCTCGTTTACCCGTTTTTATCCTCATACATAATGTTAACAACATTCTTACATTAAATTATATCACTACTTTTAAACCACGCAACATTATTTTCATAATAATTACAATAGTTGATTAAACAAAACCGTTTTTTAACGTTATTTTATATGGTGAATCCTTACGTAAATGATAGTGATGTCTGGAAGTGACTCCCTCTCTGTACCTACATATAATATATTTATTACATATCCGTAAACATTATTTAGACAGTAAATAATAAGATAAATCCGATCGATTTTATTGCCGGCTCTTCTTGATGACTGGAATGTTTTAGTATTTTGATTTTTTGTGGGTCACATAATTATTTTATCTATAGGTTTGATTGCGTGTTACTGAAAAAAATAATTAAAAGGCGAATTTTTTTAAAGTCCAGTACTTTTATACGTTCAAGGTATTAATAGTGTACAGTCTCACCTGATAAGTCGTGGTGATAGAGTAGTTTAGATCGGCGAAATGTCGATTCGATATCTGCAGGTTCGAGTCTCGGCATGTAAGACGCTGAAGGAATAGGCACATCGTGAGGAAACATGAACTCTTTTAGGATTTTTCTTTTAGTATACAACCGTATTTTGATTAAACCTGTGTCTTTCTTGTGGAAAAGGCCTTTGCCCTACAGTGGGACACATACAGGCTGGTATTATTATTATTATTATTTGTTATGTGACGATTTGATAATAAGCTGGTAACACTCTAAACCTTGTGAGAACTGTCTCCCAAGTGCAGGCAGGAACACACCTATAGGTCTTCTGGCGACAGATTTCCAACATGTGGGTTGTAGCTAACCACATATAAATTAGAATTCATGTCCTGCATGCTACGGTTTTATTAAGTTGTATTCGAAAACTCAGGTTAATTGTAGGATTCTAACCTATGTCAATCGGTGCCGTGAACGCACATACTACCTTCCACTTAGCTATCATTGCGTAAAAGTTTATTGGAGCATAAAGAAACAACTTTCTTATTTCAGAATAATGGCCGACGACAGCGGACGTATCGTATTCCCTGATGAGGTTGAAGCCATCAAAAAAGCCGCTGCCGAAAGTAAAGTTGACGTCGAAGCTGGAGACAGCAACTCTGTTGAACAGACTCCTGCGGACCCGGTTAATGCCTCAAGAAACATGATCACAGCCCCTGCTAACTGCCCAGAGGGTTACCAAATGGGTAGCGATGGAGTTTGCCGACTAGTTTTTAATTAATTTTATAATAAGTGACATCTATACTATAAGTATATTTTTAGGAGGAAATCTCTGAGTAGATTCAAAAAATTCGAAGCTGCATTATCCCTAAGGACTGTTGATTCTTTTTTTCTTATTACATTTTTTGAATGATGTTGCAGGCGGTTGTAGGTTTATGATACGAAGCTTTAATTTTTCAGGCAAATTGTAAAATTATGTTATAAAATTAAGACTTGAGGCATATGAGAAAATTTAGAATTAATGTTAGTTTGTTTCACTTCTGTGTAATGAAAAACAAGTAGTGAGTGTCATGAATGTACGTTTAACAGTATTGTATAATTATTATATGAAATAAAACACATATTTTTTACTAATAATTAACGATCGTTTACTTTAAAATATTCATTATAATTACATACTTTATGCTGGACTAAATTTGTTATACTCAAACTACAGTACTAAGATAATAATAAAAAAATGATTCTTGCTTTCTACTTGTAGTTATAAATAACCCAACGTTGCATAAGTTTTAACAAATGGAGCATCACTCTCACAGGAATTTCTGAAAAACAAAGGGGAAATTTTTAGATTACGATGTTTATGCCAACTCACAAAATCTAGTCACATGATTCATCTAAGGATGCGCTGGTAACGGTTACGTTTGTTTTCCCACTCGATATATCAGACGCAAATGCAGTCCCGGTCGAATTCTCGCTGTTAATTTCCATCCGAAAAACAGTCACGTCGACTAATTTTAACGGACGTGTAGGATCTGTGGGCGTCGCGTCAGCCGATGCGAACACCGAAGATGGTTCATCAGAGTGTGCCATTGACCTCGATCCCTCTGGAGAAGTGGTACCAGTAGGAGTTTCGGTGGATTCGTCATCGGGCGCTGAGCTGACGCTGATAGTGGGTGTAGGGTGCGGGGGCAAGTGTACTGTAGGTTGCGCGACTGGTGCTAGCCGCGGTAATCGTGGGGAATGGGGCGGTGAAGCGAGTGGGGCTAAATGTCGTGGCTCAACCGCGGAAAGACGACGCAGCGGCGGCGCAGCACCACGCAGGCCACCATCAAGCGTGGTCTGTTGCGGTAAGCGACGCGTCCGTTCTGCCACAGCCACAGCCGCGCTCACATCTGACGAGGAGCTGCCGGAGTCGGCCGCAGAGTCTTGACGTCTCCGCGCGCCGTGTGCTCCCTCACGGGATGAACACTCCCAAGGTAACACTTCGACAGCGTCATCCTCGAGAGGATCCCTGTGGTGTTACAAATTATTCAGTTTCATAATATTATAAACAAACATGATAATGTTTGTGATTTGTGAACAAGAATGATATTTATTTTAATACTATAATGTGAGCACTGTGCCTGATGGCAAGCAGAGTACAAGCCAAAAACAACAGTGACCACCGAGAGACATGCAATCCATCGCAGATCGTCGATGTTATTCCAGCCTGCAAACTTCTCAGCAACTGGATATACACTGGCTGATCCCATAACACGACAACCAAAACAGAGTCAATTCTACGGGTTGTTCACCTTATACATGGTGGTCACGACCTAGTCACCCGACTACTATCTTTATCATTATGGATCTATACCCAAATATCCCTACCACTACGCTTGATTACTGGGAATACACCGGTTGATCCCGAGACTCTACACGTTTAAACGAAGCTGTGGCGCTATAGCGAGTGTTACACTATGGTGGACGCGTTCCAGCCGCACACAATTACCATGTTCAGCAAAATGTGAATATGGACGTTTGAACTGTTTATTTTGACTGATCGTCGACCATTAGACACTTTTATGATAACGTTACAAACGGCTGCATAAAATACCTAAAAGGTATTTTCGTTAAGTTGGACTGGCTATGGCTGTGTGAGGGTGGATCCGGCGGGCGTGGTGGCTGTGCGGCACATAGCGCGAGCTCGTGTGCAGACCCAGTTAACGATCGATCGGATCCGCGTCGTCGAGCCAGTCCCGTCCCACTTGTACTGCTAGACCCTCCTGAACCGCTTGTCGATCCTGGCTTCTTTTTTACTTGACCATTAAAATAGAAAAACCTGTAACATAAATTTAAACTCTAGTAGAACCTTTTATCGCTGCGTTTACAAGTCACATCTTTATGGACATATTGTTTTTATAGCAAAATGAAGTGACTGCACTATAACTTTTTTTTATAGGTTTTTGCGTAGTGGCTACAATCTCACCTGATGTTAAGTGACGATGTGGCCCAAGATGATAACACGCTAAACCTAGTGGAAGACTGGCTCTCAAGTACAGCTGCCGGAACACACCTTTTGGTGTTTGGCGACAGACTTTCAACTTGAGGGTGGTAGCTAGCCAGGCGTGCATCAGAAAAAGCCCTACCACCATGCTATGGTTTCCTCACGATGTTTTCCTTCACCGAAAGCTCAGGTTCATTGTAGGGATTCGAACTCACGTCACTTGACGCGAAGTCGTGCACGCTACCACTGAGCCATCACCGCTTAAACTGAGCCATCATCGCTTACTGAGCCATCATCGCTTACTGAGCCATCATCGCTTACTGAGCCATCATCGCTTACTGAGCCATCATCGCTTATGGTAGCACAGTACAATCCAAAACATCACCAAATGTAAATATCTAACGACAAAATAATTCCGACATACATAAGCGTCTCTTCACGTTGCACTGCGCTTAAAAGACTCGATTTTATATAAAGGAGAGAACACACTATTTACCGTATTTAAGGTAAGGCAAAGTTATGAGAGTTTATTAAGTAATTTCTTGTAAATATACAAAAAGGCTAAGGTGTCTGTTATAGAACAAGTATTTGTTATTAACTTCCACTGACTTTTATTCTGTAATAGAACAAATTAATTAGATCAATTTATTGTACTTGTCAGAGAATCATGTCTTTGTCATTATTTAAAAAGAAATCATGACTCATAGCAACAGGATAACAGATCCTGATAGGAATTCAAAATACAACGTATATAAAATAAATGGAAAGAAAGTAGAGATGCCGCACGCTAGAAACAGGTGTGCTCTGTGATCCACTTATCCATATAAGTAGCCACCGACGGGCTTGAAGGATGGTTCTAGCTCGAGCCCTCGCATTGTGAAAATCTCCGTTAATATGGATCCTAAAATTGTTCAAGGCTACCTACTAAGTCAGAATCCGAAGAGAAGATCATTCTGGCTGGAGTTTGTTGGATGGTGAGGACGTTCAAGATCAATTAATAAGTCGCCTACGGACAGCGATAACATCAGATATGCGAGGCATGGGGTGGTCATAGGGAAGGTTGGAGGCCACTGGGGCAACCCCAAATAAACAGGCATCATGCTCACTTGGATTGTCGGACCGTGTACATGTCTACAATGCTTGCACTTAACCCTGATTCGGCCCATAAGATCTATGATTCCGTAATTAAGATATCAAGGAAAATCCTGGTGTCTTAGATAGTCTATTCTGATGTCTCTCTCTCTCTCTCTTTGACATACTTATATAAAAAAATCTTATAAAAATCAAATTGAACTAGCCGAATAGAAGTCTTATTTATCATATTCCCTCTGCTTAGTGTAAGATTCAAAGCCACAATGTTGCTGTTGTGTTTCGTACTGAAGAGTGTAAGTTGGTACCAGGCATTGGCGGAAGATACGTTCTACCTTATTTTTCAGGTAGTAGCTCCATAGCGGTCATTTAAAATATTACTTTAGTGAGCAGTTAACATCATTTGACCCACAGGTGGATATTTACATTTATATTAAAAAAAGCCAATATCATAATTACGAAACTAGGATAAAGACCGAAACAAAAAAAAGGTCAATAAAAAAAATGTGTATACTTATGTAGGAATGTAACAAGTTATATAGTTCTTTGGCGTAACAAAACAAAAATATCTTTTAATATTTAATATTTTGCGTTCCAACAACATGATGAAATTAGCCATCAATGATAATAATGTGAATTCAATTAAATGATATAATATTAATATAAAATTTTATCATTGAAGGCTAGCCTTCAACCCTAACTAACCGCGCGTAACGTAACGTTATGTAACTTACTTTGCCTTTTTCTGATGTACGTTGCGACCCTCCGTAAGCAACCGTTGGAAGTGGTGGGAGCGAATGAAGCGCGGATAGCAATCCTTTTTTGGTAACAATCCGTAAACATGCTCCGAGAACCTGATCGCATGCCTTCCGCCACGCGCTCCGCCTTTGCACCATCAATATTGATTTCACAAGGAGCACCCGGCTTTAGAAATTCACTATTAACAAAGACAAAAGCAGAATAAGGTTAATTAATTTATAAATTAATTAAATTAATAAATTAACAGTATCATCATCATCTCAACCGTAAGACGTTCACTGCTGGACATAGGTCTCCCCCAATTATCGCCAGAATTACTGCTTCTACGTTGTTTGCATCCAGCGGGTTTCTGCAACTGTCACCAAAACGTCGGTCCACCTTCTGGCGGGTCTGCCCACGCTGCGTCATCTGGTATGTGGCCACCACTCGAGAACCCTTCGGCCCTATCGACCATCCGTTCTACGAGTAATGTGCCCCGCCCACTGCTATAGAGCTATGTCGGTAACTATGATTGTTTTGCGTATGTGTTAAAACAATAGAGCAAATTATTTTACGTGACTATCGATGAGAAGATTTGATGGACGAAAATTAAAGAAATTAAATATCGAAACTATGTCAACAGGTTTGAGCCTCGGAATCTATTAACGAAATATTCTTAAATCGTGAGTAAGCCCGCAAGCTTTGAAAAACATCGTAATTCAACAATCTCGTCAGAAAACATAATAACTATGGATTTACGAATAATTAAAACCACCAATCCTCCGGAAATTTATAACATTATGCTTACTCATAAATTTCCTCCAACTTCTTAGGTATTTGCTTTGTAATACTTCGACGTAAATCCATAACCGCTAACCAGAATCGAATATTTCATGTGAGTACTCTTTGCGAAGGAAGCTGGTGAATTCTTGCAGACCGGTCGTTTCCGACACCAACTCTTCAATCGACAGAGCCCAGCTTTGATCTCGTTTCTCACTTGGTACCTCCACGCTGTTTGAAATACAAAAAATTCACCATTAATTATCTCAATTACAAACTTAGTATTCGAATCTGAGTTAAGGAGCGTGAGCAATCTAGTAGAAAAGTACAGGAAAAGTAAGTTAAACTCACAAAGGGCTGTTTATTTGCCAAAAGAGGGTGTCATCGCTGACCCAAGGGTTTGAGGGCTGCGGCGGGGTGAGCAAGGGATCGTAGGGAGCGAAGGTCTCCGAGTAGGCCATAAGGGCTTCAAGGGCAATTGAAGTCTTCACTCTCGTACGGTCCAGGCTCGCTTTAAGATGTTGGATCTAGAAGAATTAGAAAGAAGAAATTTAAGGTTGTATATATGGGAGAACTACAAAGAAATAGAAACTAGTCTACTTAGATACGGTACAGAACAAGTATGGAAAGAAATTATGTTTTGCTAAATACAACTAAATATTTGTATGGATTTGTCAGGTTCTTAATAACTCATTAGGAAGTTTTTTTTCTATTATACTATAAAACAAAATAAGTATTTTATATACTAAATTAAAGAATGAGAAATGAAATCTCGTAGACTATATCTTCATTTAGAAGGCTAAATATATTATATTAAGGGGGATTACCTCCCGTTTGACTTGTTCAATGGTGCGTGCTTTGGGCTTAGGTTGGCGACATCGTTCTGGAACGGGACAAGACTCCAGAGCGTGTGGCACACCGGGTGGAGGCCGAGCAACACGCCAGTATGCACGCTCTTGACTGTCACTCACTATTTTATCCCCCTTTTTACGATCTTTAGCGAGACGCACCTGTGGTACCAATTGGCGTTACTATAGAATTTTATTTATAAAATATTATGCAGAAATAAACAAGGTATTAAAGGTAAAAAAATCTATTTTAAAAGTTAATTCTTTTGGTTATTTATTTTGGCTGTTGTCTAAATTTAATTACTGTATTATTGCAAAAACAGATACTATATTATGCGACTAATCCACTTGTAAGACTAAAATAAACAACTGTTATGGAGATGTTAATTTCAAAATGAGTTCCTCTATTTACCTGTTCTTCGGCTTGCATGGTGATAAATTCCCATTTTGCCGCGAGGTTTTTTGTTAAGGGTTGCGAGCGCTTCTTTTTCATATTCTTCAAGTCCGTGTCTCTGTTTGTTCCGTAGGGTGCGTTTTACCAGGTAAATAGCATACTCAATATTATCTGGCGCAAGAGTTAGCGCACTAGACCCGCTTCCAGAAAGTCGTGGTTACCACGACCAATAGTATGGAATGGACTCTGGTGATATAAACTTACAATAAGTTTTCAATTATTGAACTAAAATGTTGAATCTTTTCATCACATCATTTGTTTCATTACATCATTGGTTGGCATAAAATACACAAATAAAAAATACGAATATAAAAAAAAACATACTTCGTAGATATTTACATACATATATTCATTCGTACATAGTTTAAAATTTCCATTGTAGACTGATAATCGATATGTTGCGAAATTCAAATGAAAATGAAAATTGCAATATAATTGGAACTATATTACAGTTCACGATATTTCTAGAAAAAGTCAAATAGATCTGTCGCTTTCGGAAAATAATCTTTAGTTTGGTACAAAAATTGTGTCACAGCTCCTAACAACTTGGTTTTAAGTTCGTGTTTTTTTCTTTTATTATATCGATGATTATAATGGATTGAATAAAATTATTATCCAATATTTTCTAGATAATATTGTTTTTATTATTATTATAACATAGTAAAACCTTTTTATTTGGGTATGCGCCAAAAGACTCTTTGAAGTTTTCAAATGCAGTTTAGTGTTACTTGGTACCAATTATTTCCGAGATTTTTGAGGCAATGAATTGAATTTAATTTAAATGAGAGAATTGATCAAATAAATTCGTGACCTTAAATATATTGCTTTGGTAATCTTCTTTCTGAATTCCCATTTTTAAACAAATACTTACTTGAAATCTATAAAGAGATGAATCGTCTTTTAGTGTAAGATTTTTCAAATCGTTTACAGGAAAGAAGTAACCATGCTGACAAAGCTGAGTGCCTATGTGTACTGCTTCGACTGAAACATAATGAAATCTTATTACGTAATTAGTCATATAATAATATATAATTGTTGACATCAAAGGCTAGGGTTTTAGGAGAACAGCATAACAGAGTTTAAAGCAATGTAAAAAGTTATGACATGTCTAAACACACGCTCAGTGGTAATAATTATATGCCTTTTACATTTACTCGAAACTGAACATAAGCAAGCAGTTAGGTAACATTGAAACATTATGCGTTCGTTGCCGAAATTGTGATAAAAGTTATTGATGAACAACGATGACAATTGGCAATAAACGCATTTACTATTGTAAGTGTACGTTAGATCCTATGTTCAAAGTATTCATTTTTTGTATGAAGAAATAGCAAAATGTATGTATATGTGAAGCAGTGGCAAGGGTTCACAAGAAGCCGAACGTTTGAACTTTGATAAAAGGAATCCAGATTGTAAATTAGGTCCTTACAGACATTTCTTTTGGATCGGCTTCTATACTTAACATATCCACCCTTCGTCACTGATGCGAGGTTTCGCATAAAAGGTATAACACACATCTGATCAGCGGATAAACATACATGCGAACAAATGTGACTGCGCTACCTACATATCAAAACCTGGGGATACTTGGGCTTCTCGTTATAGCTAGATTCTACTGGAGTTCGGCGACGCGACCAGAACCAGGGCCCGACACCGATTACGGAACACTCACCATTGGTTGTATCATCAAGACTAAACCGTTCCAATAGCCATTCGACAATATCGAAACCTGAAACTTAAATAATAATTTTGAATACCGTCTCAGTACAGTACAGAAAAATGTGTGGCATCACGAGACACATGGCAGATGTGAAACATTAAATTTATAATTATATCATTATATTGAAATATGAATAAATAAAAACACTTAAACAAATACGTACAATACATAATTGCATGAATAAATTTTATAGTTTTAACAGTTTTGACATAATATGTTTTAAGTTGATGTTTGAATCATTAATTTTTGATGAAGAATTAAGAGTGATATGACGTTGCTAAAAACACTTTTATGGAAAAATAATAGAAAATAGAATAAAATTAATTAATTAAAATTAATGTTTGGTACCTATGGTATTATAAGCGTCCATTGGCTACGGTATCCGTTTATCGTCAGGCGGTACGCTTGTTCGCCACCTTACTACTAGTATAAAAAATATTCATCAATATATCTTGCTCGTGTCCTACAGTGTTCAGCAGCCTCATTGATTCCTAGATGAGTTGACTTAATTTTTAGAAATTAAAAAATTAAATAAAATTTTATTATTCAGTGTTTGTACTATCACTGTTATCATAAATTTCTTACATACGGCTACATTTTTACATATGCAGCAGACGCGTTGTAAAAAAATTTACTCATTCCTTAGATGATAAGCCGATAACGTATGATATGCAAGGAACAAAGGTTGTGTTCATTTTGTACGAAACAAAATACTTTTTCACGGATTTTCATTCGGTAGCTGGAATACATGAGTTAATGAATCATGAATCCTAATTACATTATTTTTAAATAGATGTACTTGCGGCTCCGCTCGTGTGGACGACAAAAAAACGCGTAGTGCTTATAAAAATCGTAGTTTCTTAAGACTTTAATAGCTTTTTATTTAATAAAGATATCGTGATTTTTTTATAAGGATCAATTACCTACCTATCCGGTAGATTTTAGAAGTTTGTAGTATTAGTTTTTATTTACGTAGATAAATAGATGATTGCTAAGCCAATACGCATTAATCTTAGACTAATATCAACAAAATTATTGTTGGACTCGACAAGATAATTTACAAATGTATTTTCAAACAGTCGCATTAAGACGATCCATTATCATTTAACTTGATAAACAACGCTACAAGAACAAACTAACTAATTTGATTTCAACATACGTTTTTGTTTCTTCTAAGTAAACTTTAAGCTGCATTATGCATTCTTGTGTATATTGCGTGTGTGTATACACACTGTGATCAGTGAAAAGAGCTAAGCAATATGTTATGGGATAAATTAGCCAGAGGCCAATGCACTCAACTTCAATTATAATTAAAAAATAAGGAAAATTTTCAGTATATTAACCTTTTAAGACCTACCACCAGCATGATTTATTTAAGACGTTTATGCAATATTAATAAACAAAAAAAACAACACTTAATGACACACATAAAAAATAAAAGAAAAAGCAATGTCAAAAGTAGAAAAAATTACCAAGAAATATCCCATTTATTGACTTAGTTAATTTCGCTTAGTTATTTTGCCGGCATTATGGCTATGACTGTCTTGTTTTTACTTTACTAACGTCAGGTGAAATGCACTAATTTTACTCCGCTTGGAAAAAAATAACAAAGAAGACATAAGGAAATACGACGACACAGACCCGGAGCAACATTATCATTAGTATATTTATTTTGCGATTGAATGGAGTCTTATTAAATTGTAAAACGTTCCATGAAAACGTTATCGATAATTGTCACGGCGATAACCGGTAGTGAAATCTATACAGATAACTAAAATTGAAGTGTCTGTTTATAATCTCAAAACAACGACTTTTTACTAACTGCATATGAAAATGGACATAGTACATTACTTATAATAAAACCTTCTTTTTTAATTTTGTTTGTCTGACTGTTTGTTTCGGCTAACGATTGAACCGATTTTGACGGGACTTTCACTGGCACTTAGCTGGTTTTATGAGTAACTTAGGCTATTTTTATTTAAGAAAAAGAATTAGGATTGCGCACAAAGAAAATAATAAGCATTTATCGACGATGCAATGAAGGCTCAGTGGTATCGTGTACGACTTCGCGTCGATTGACGTGAGTTCGAATGCCTGCATTGAGCCAGAGGTTTCGATGAAGAAAAACATCGTGAGGAAACCATAGCATGGTGGTAAAGCATTTTCTAATGCTCGCCTACCATCCTCAAGTTGAAAATCTGTCGCCAAGCACCAATAGGTGTGTTCCGGCAACTGCACTTGAGAGCCATTTTTCCACTTGGTTTAGCGTGTTATCTTGGGCCACAACGTCACTTAACATCAGGTGAGATTGTGGCCACTACGCCAAACCTATAATGATAAAAAAAAACTTTAACATAACCGGCGGGCGACGGTCACCACAATACCAACGGCATTCTGTAATAAACGCGCGCGCAGCCGCGGGCACAGCTAGTTAATCATAAAAACAGAATCATCAACAACTAGGTGTACAATATCGTCATTTCATTTAAAAAAACAACATTGCTAAACGTTTACTTAAAATGTTTTACGATGGATGTTACTTGTGATATTATCTAGGACTTATATATTATGATGTACATTGGTAAATTAGCGCTACATAAAAGCTATATAGAATATTAGTATATAAGATAGTGTACCGTCAGCGCTTGTAACCAGTAAGCCCGTGGACCTTCCAGCAGAGAGTACCGAACTAGTAAAAGTGTGCGTATTTGGAACGTATATACAACAAAATAAATGTAAGTATCTTCAGATATCACCCTATTTATCTTTAAAAGGTGTTAGCCGGTGCCACTTAATGTTTATTGTAATAAATAAAAAATGCCTATAAATAAACTAAACGTCAATACGAAAAGTATAACTCTGAATTTATTGATCAGTATATTATTTTAAAATGATTTATATCGATTTGAATGAACATGTTTATACTTAGGTAATATAATATATAATTTATATATTAATATAGTAATTTATACATTGTTTTACATTTAGAGAAATGAATGATTCAACCATCTATATTTATACATCTATATCTGTTATATCTATATCTAAACATATTATAAAACTCAATATCTCTTTGTCTGTCCGTTTATGTTATTTTCACGCAAAAACCACATATCCGATTAACATTTTTTTTATTTCAATTCATAGCTTTGTTATCTGACCCGGTTGTAGGATATATGTTGTTAAAAGTAACATACGAAATAACAATAATGGTGAATCAAGTCGGAATAAGACGCAATTAGGGCGCTTAAATGGTTTACACTGATTAAACCTTATGAGATATATCAAAATAATGTACTACATAATTGTAGATCTTAAAAAGACCTACAAATAAGTCAGCAATAGTATATACCAAGGATCAACCAAATTAAGCATTTTTGTCATACGTCTTTTGAGCGGGGGCAGCACGAATTGCGCGTGCACTCGACCGCCGGCATTCTGTAGTCCACGCGAGGTGAGCCGCGGGTACAGCTAGTCATTTATAACTTTAATCTTAAATATCACTATGCTCCGATTACGTCTAGAAAATGTGATTGAATAAAAACCCCGGTAATGTTATTGACACTTACGGAATCAGCTGTCGTGATTGCGTATTTTTTGCTAATAAATTACAACGTTTTCTGGCACTCCGACCTTCTGATAAATTCCTTGTTTACCCGTTTTTATCCTCATACATAATGTTAACAATAATATTACATTAAATAATATCTCTACTTTTAAACCACGCAACATTATTTTTATAATAATTATAATAGTTGATTAAACAAAACCGTTTTTTAACGTTGTTATATATGGTGAATCGTTATGTTAATGATAGTGATGTCTGGAAGTGACTCCCTCTCTGTACCTACATATAATATATTTATTACATATCCGTAAACATTATTTAGACAGTAAATAATAAGATAAATCCGATCGATTTTATTGCCGGCTCTTCTTGATGACTGGAATGTTTTAGTATTTTGATTTTTTGTGGGTCACATAATTATTTTATCTATAGGTTTGATTGCGTGTTACTGAAAAAAATAATTAAAAGGCGAATTTTTTTAAAGTCCAGTACTTTTATACGTTCAAGGTATTACTAGTGTACAGTCTCACCTGATAAGTCGTGGTGATCGAGTAGTTTAGATCGGCGAAATGTCCATTCGATAATTGCAGGTTCGAGTTTTTTTTTTCCTTTTTTTTTCCCAACTGACTATACTGTTAGCCTTAGGGGCCCCTGAGCCTTTGCGGCTTTTACAGCTTTACCGGGCTTGGGGGTTCGAGTCTCGGCATGTAAGACGCTGAAGGAATAGCCACATCGTGAGGAAACATGAACTCTTTTAGGATTTTTCTTTTAGTATACAACCTTATTTTGATTAAACCTGTGGTTTTCTTGTGGAAGAGGCCTTTGCCCTACAGTGGGACACATACAGGCTGGTATTATTATTATTATTTGTTATGTGACGATTTGATAATAAGATGGTAACACTCTAAACCTTGTGGGAACTGTCTCTAAGTGCTGGCAGGAACACACCTATAGGTCTTTGGCGACAGATTTCCAACTTGTGGGTTGTAGCTGACCAGATATAAATTAGAAAATTCATGTACTGCATGCTACGGTTTTATTACGATGTATTGCGTCATCGAAAACTCAGGTTCATTGTAGGATTCCAACCTATGTCAATCGGCGCCGTGACCACACACACTACCTTCCACTTAGCTATCATTGCATACAAGTTTATTGGAGCATAAATAAAACAACTTCCCTGTTTCAGAATAATGGCCGACGACAGCGGACGTATCGTATTCCCTGATGAGGTTGATGCCACAAAAAAAGCCGCTGCCGAAAGTAAAGTTGACGTCGAAGCTGGAGACAGCAACACTGTTGAACAGACTCCTGCGGCCCCTGTTCGCCACAGTAAATCAAGAAACATGATGACAGCCCCTGATAACTGCCCAGAGGGTTACCAAATGGGAAGCGATGGAGTTTGCCGACTAGTTTATAATTAATTTTATAATAAGTGACATCTAGATACTAGTATTGCAAAGAGTTAAAGTATGTAAGTAAGTATATTTTTAGGAGGAAATCTCTGAGTAGATTCTAAAAATTCGAAGCTGCATTATCCCTAAGGACTATTGATTCTTTTTTTTCTTATTACATTTTTTGAATGATGTTGCAGGCGGTTGTAGGGTTTATGATATGAAGCTTTAATTTTTCAGGCAAATTGTAAAATTATGTTTTAAAATTAAGACGACGCATATGAGAAAATGTAGAATTAATGTTAGTTTGTTTCACTTCTGTGTAATGAAAAACAAGTAGTGAGTGTCATGAATATACGTTTATCAGTATTGTATAACTTTTATATGAAATAAAACACATTTTTTTTTCTAATAATTAACGATCGTTTACTTTAAAATATTCATTATAATTACATACTTTATGCTGGACTAAATTTATTATACTCAAACCACAGTACTAAGATAATAAAAAAAAAATGATTCTTGCTTTCTACTTGTAGTTATAAATAACCCAACGTTGCATAAGTTTTAACAAATGGAGCATCACTCTCACAGGAATTTCTGAAAAACAAAGGGGAATTTTTTAGATTACGATGTTTATGCCAACTCACAAAATCATCAATGACAAATCATTTAAGATACGGATATGATATCTTATTTATAAAATTGTAATAAGTAACATGTAGAAGTCACTCAGGTGACTGAAATGATAAAAAATTTGTTGTGATTTATTTATGATTGATTGAGTTATGTAAACTATAAAGTGTATTTTTTTCCCATTAGATGTCTCTACTATATATGATGTAATTTACTGGTTTATTAATATACGCTATAGGACCATAATATTAGAATAATATTTTTGAGTCAGTACTTTATATAAAAATATACTTGCATACCAGCTTAAGTTAAGCCAATTGTTACTATCAATAATCTTATCTAAATATATATACATATCGAGCAAAATAGCTAGAAATGATAAAAACCAAGCATACAATTATTGTGCCTTTAAAAAAAAATACCTTATCATTGTTTAACCAACGTTTATATTAATTAATTATTATATTTCCTATGTACATTTCATTGTATACGTACAAAATAAATAAAAAAATATGCATGATTTACAACATATAAAAGTCAACAGTGCTATAAAATAACATTTCACATAAATTACTTATATAGGGATACAAACATAATTAATTATTACTTTAGTGTAAATTTGAGAAATAGGATCACAAATCGAATGGTAAGGCGCAAGCCACATAGGATCTGGCGAAGGCGTGGACATGGCATGGGCAGTTTTATATACCATTCAAATTTCGTACAAACGCACACGGAAATAAAGTCCCAATTTGAACACATCGAATGGTATGAAAGTTCTGGAACGTATCGGTGCGAGCGTCCGTTCCCTACTATTCGGTGTGTTCAAATTGCGACTTTATTTCTGTGCGTTTTTGTACGTCCGCGACCACGCCAGATCCTATGTGGCTTGCGCCTTAAGAGTCTATGGCATGCAGCCAACAAAAATTTACAAAATGATATAATGTAGCTAACGTGCAAAATTTCAAAAGCTAAGTAAAAATAATGAATCTTCAGGTACAACTTGTTACGTGTCACTACTAGTACTACACAAGCTGAGAGCACTATTACTTACTCGTCTTCCCACGGACAAATGTCATTCCTCTGCTTACGCTCACATATACTGCTCTTATTATCACGTTTAACAATATCGGACTCGGAAGCCGACGTGACTTCGTCTCTATGTGCAACAGTTTTTATAGCGTCCGACTCGGATGCCGCCCGAGTATCGGAGACCTTAATCGGGGGCGCCGAAGGCACTTTATCTACGTTGTCATCGTCGACTCCGATGTCCTCGCCGACTGCGAGAGGCGCGACCGGTGGTCGTGTGCTCGTCTCGCTCACGCTCAGTGAAGCCAAACACGCAGCGGACACATTACAGTCAAACTCTTCAGATTCATTATCAACCGTCGGAGCGTTAACCAACACTGAACTTCTAACCACCTCACTGTCCGATAGAGACATACGATCGTTCGCTAGAACTGTTTCCGTGATATCGTCCTTCTTCTCAACAGAAGTCGAAACTTCGCTGCTGTCGCTTTTTTGTTCTAGAATCGGAGCCGTTTCCTTCGCTGCTGACGCTTCCTGCTGCAACGTCCAGCGAACTGACATAATGTCGTCTTCTGATGACCTCGTTCGATCAGACTCTCTTCGATCTAACGGTTTCCCCGAGGCAATAGAATCGTCAAATGATTCATCTAAGGATGCGCTGGTAACGGTTACGTTTGTTTTCCCACTCGATATATCAGACGCAAGTGCAGTCCCGGTCGAATTCTCGCTGTTAATTTCCATCCGCAAAACAGTCACGTCGACTAATTTTAACGGACGTGTAGGATCTGTGGGAGTCGCGTCAGCCGATGCGAACACCGAAGATGGTTCATCAGAGTGTGCCATTGACCTCGATCCCTCTGGAGAAGTGGTACCAGTAGGAGTTTCGGTGGATTCGTCATCGGGCGCTGAGCTGACGCTGATAGTGGGTGTAGGGTGCGGGGGCACGTGTACTGTAGGTTGCGCGACTGGTGCTAGCCGCGGTAATCGTGGGGAATGGGGCGGTGAAGCGAGTGGGGCTAAATGTCGTGGCTCAACCGCGGAAAGACGACGCAGCGGCGGCGCAGCACCACGCAGGCCACCATCAAGCGTGCTCTGTTGCGGTAAGCGACGCGTCCGTTCTGCCACAGCCACAGCCGCACTCACATCTGACGAGGAGCTGCCAGAGTCGGCCACAGAGTCTTGACGTCTCCGCGCGCCGTATGCTCCCTCACGGGATGAACACTCCCAAGGTAACACTTCGGCAGCGTCGTCCTCGAGAGGATCCCTGTGGTGTTACAAATTATTCAGTTTCATAATATTAAAAACAAACATGATAATGTTTGTGATTTGTGAACAAGAATGATATTTATATTAATACTATAATGTGAGCACTGTGCCTGATAGCAAGCAGAGTACAAGCCAAAAACAACAGTGAACACCGAGAGACAGGCAATCCATCGCAGATCGCCGATGTTATTTCAGCCTGCAAACTTCTCAGCAACTGGATATACACTGGCTGATCCCATAACACGACAACCAAAACAGAGTCAATTCTACGGGTTGTTCACCTTATACATGGTGGTCACGACCTAGTCACCCGACTACTATCTTTATCATTATGGATCTATACCCAAATATCCTTACCACTACGCTTGATTACTGGGAATACACCGGTTGATCCCGAGACTCTACACGTTTAAACGAAGCCGCGGCGCTATAGCGAGTGTTACACTATGGTGGACGCGTTCCAGCCGAACACAATTACCATGTCCAGCAAAATGTGAATATGGACGTTTGAACTGTTTATTTTGACTGATCGTCGACCATTAGACACTTTTATGATAACGTTACAAACGGCTGCATAAAATACCTAAAAGGTATTTCCGTTAAGTTGGACTGGCTATGGCTGTGTGAGGGTTGGTCCGGCGGGCGTGGTGGCTGTGCGGCACATAGCGCGAGCTCGTGTGCAGACCCAGTTAACGATCGATCGGATCCGCGTCGTCGAGCCAGTCCCGTCCCACTTGTACTGCTAGACCCTCCTGAACCGCTTGTCGATCCTGGCTTCTTTTTTACTTGACCACCAAAATTGAAAAACCTGCAACATAAATATAAACCCTAGTAGAACCTTTTATCGCTGCGTTTCCAAGCCACATCTTTATGAACATATTGTTTTTATGGTAGCACTATAACGTATGGTAGCACAGTACAATCCAAGACATATCACCAAATGAAAATATCTACCGACAAAATAATTCCGACATACATAAGCGTATCTTCACGCTGCACTGCGCTTAAAAGACTCGATTTTATATGAAGGAGAGAACACAATATTTACCGTATTTAAGGTAAGGCAAAGTTATGAGAGTTTATTAAGTAAGTTTTTGTACACGCTTAATATACAAACAGGCTAAGGTGTCTGTTATAGAAAAATGTATTACTACCTACCTACTAAGTCGGAACCCGGAAAGAAGATCAATTTGCTGGAGCTTGTTGGATCGTGGGGACGTTCATGATCAATTACTAGGTCGCCTACGGACAACATGAGATATGCGAGGCATAGGGTGGTCATAGGGGAGGTTGGAGGCCACTGGGGGCAACCCCAAATAAACAGGCATCATGCTCATTTGGATTGTCAGACCGTGTAAATCTCTACAATGCTTGCCCTTAACCCTGATTACGCCCACAAGATCTATGATTCCGTAATTAAGATATCAATGAAAATTCTTGTGTCTTCGATAGTCTATTCTGATGTCTCTCTCTCTTTGACATACATATATAAAAAAATCTTATAAAAATCGAATTGAACTAGCCGGCTAGAAGTCTTATTTATTATATTCACAAGCCACAATGTTGCTGTTGTGTTTCGTACTGAAGAGTGTAGTTGGTACCAGACATTGGCGGAAGAGACGTTCTACCTTATTTTTCAAGTAGTAGCTCCATAGCGGCCATTTAGAATATTACTATAGTGAGCAGTTAACGTCGTTTGACCCACAGGTGGATATTAACATTTACATAAAAAAGCCAATCCTATAATTACGAAACTACGATAATGCACGAAACAAAAATTTATAGGGCAACCAAAAAAATTGTGTGTACTTATGTTATAGTTCTTTGGCGTAACAAAACAAAAATAACTTTGAAAATTTTATCCTGCGTTCCAACAACATCACAAAGTTAGCAGTCAATGATAATAATGTGAATTCAATTTACTGGCAATTTATAAATTATTGTAATTTTAATAAACGTTAAATTATTTTTACGTAATTTAAAAAAAAATAGTAAAATAAATTTATATTTTTATCTATTCAATCAATTCTGTCTAATAATGCGCGCGTAGCTCTCAATTTAACCCTTAATAACCGCGCGTAACGTAACGTTATGTAACTTACTTTGCCTTTTTCTGATGTACGTTGCGCCCCTCCGTGAGCAACCGTTGGAAGTGGTCGGAGCGAATGAAGCGCGGATAGCAATCCTTTTTTAGTAACAGTCCGTAAACATGCTCCGCAGCGTGGTCAAACGCATATCGAGAACCGGATCGCATGCCTTCCGCCACGCGCTCCGCCGTCGCACCATCAATATTGATTTCACAAGGAGCACCCGGCTTTAGAAATTCACTATTAACAAAGACAAAAGCAGAATAAGGTATAATTAATAAATTAACAGTATCATCATCATCTCAACCGTAAGACGTTCACTGCTGGACATAGGTCTCCCCCAATTATCGCCAGAATGACTGGTTCTACGTTGTTTGCATCCAGCGGGTTTCTGCAACTGTCACCAAAACGTCTGCCCACGCTGCGTCATCTGGTATGTGGCCATCACTCGAGAACCCTTCGGCCCTATCGACCATCCGTTCTACGAGTAATGTGCCCCGCCCACTGCCATAGAGCTATGTCGGTTACTTTGGTTCTTTTGCGTATGTGTTAAAACAATAGAGCAAATTATTTTACGTGACTATCCATGAGAAGATTTGATGGATGAAAATTAAATAAATTAAATATCGAAACTATGTCAACAGGTTTGAGCCTCGGAATCTATTAACGAAATATTCTTAAATCGTGAGTAAGCCCGCAAGCTTTGAAAAACATTATCGTAATTCCACAATCTCGTCAGAAAACATAATAACTATGGATTTACGAATAATTAAAACCACCATTCCTCCGGAAAATTATAACATTATGCTTACTCATAAATTTCCTCCAACTTCTTAGGTATTTGCTTTGTACTACTTCGACGTAAATCCATAACCGCTAACCAGAATCGAATATTTTCATGTGAGTACTCTTTGCGAAGGAAGCTGGTGAATTCTTGCAGACCGGTCGGGTCCGACACCAACTCTTCTATCGACAGAGCCCATCTTTGAACTCGTTTCTCACTTGGTACCTCCACACTGTTTGAAATACAAAAAAATCACTATTAATTATCTCAATTACAAACTTAGTATTCGAATCTGAGTTAAGGAGCGTGAGCAATCTAGTAGAAAAGTACAGGAAAAGTAAGTTAAACTCACAAAGGGCTGTTTATTTGCCAAAAGAGGGTGTCATCGCTGACCCAAGGGTTTGAGGGCTGCGGCGGGGTGAGCAAGGGATCGTAGGGAGCGAAGGTCTCCGAGTAGGCCATAAGGGCTTCAAGGGCAATTGAAGTCTTCACTCTCGTACGGTCCAGGCTCGCTTTAAGATGTTGGATCTAGAAGAATTAGAAAGAAGAAATTTAAGGTTGTATATATGGGAGAACTACAAAGAAATAGAAACTAGTCTACTTAGATACGGTGCAGAACAAGTATGGAAAGAAATTATGTTTTGCTAAATACAACTAAATATTTGTATTGGATTTGTCAGGTTCTTAATAACTCAATAGTAAGTTTTATTTTTCTATTAGACTATAAAACAAAATAAGTGTTTTATATCCTAAATTAAAGAATGGGAAATGAAATCTCGTAGACTATATCTACATTTAGAAGGCTAAATATATTATATTAAGGGGAATTACCTCTCGTTTGACTTGTTCAATGGTGCGTGTTTTGGGCTTAGGTTGGCGACATCGTACTGGAACGGGACAAGACTCCAGAGCGTGTGGTACACCGGGTGGAGGCCGAGCAACACGCCAGTATGCACGCTCTTGACTGTCACTCACTATTTTATCCCCCTTTTTACGATCTTTAGCAAGACGCACCTGTGGATCAAATTGGCGTTACTATAGAATTTTATGTATAAAATATTATGCAGAAATAAACAAGGTATTAAAGGTAAAAAATCTATTTTAAAAGTTAATTCTTTTGGTTATTTCTTTTGGCTGTTGTCTAAATTTAATTACTGTATTATTGCAAAATCAGATACTATATTATGCGACTAATCCACTTGTAAGACTAAAATAAACAACTGTTATAGAGATGTTAATTTCAAAATGAGTTCCTCTATTTACCTGTTCTTCGGCTTGCATGGTGATAAATTCCCATTTTGCCGCGAGATTTTTTTTAAGGGTTGCGAGCGCTTCTTGCTCATATTCTTCAAGTCCGTGTCTCTGTTTGTTCCGAAGGGTGCGTTTTACCAAGTAAATAGCATACTCAATGTTATCTGGCGCAAGAGTTAGAGCACTAGACCCGCTTCCAGAAAGTCGTGGCGGTTGCCACGGCCAATAGTATGGACTCTGGTGATATAAACTTACAATAAGTTTTCAATTATTGAACTAAAATGTTGAATCTTTTCATCTCATCATTTGTTTCACTACATCATTGTTTGGCATAAAATACACAAATAAAAAAGATGAATATAAAAAAACATACATACATAGTTTACAATTTCCATTGTAGACTGATAATCGATATGTTGCGAAATTCAAATGAAAATGAAAATTGCAATATAATCGGAACTGTAATAAAAATCTCACGATATTTCTAGAAAAAGGCAAAATGATCTGTCGCTTTCGGAAAATAATCTTTAGTTTGGTACAAAAATTGTGTTACAGCTCTTAACAACTTGGTTGTAGGTTGGTGTTTTTTATTTTTTTATATCGATGATTATAATGGATTGAATAAAATTATTATAAGTACAATATTTTCTGGATAACATTGTTTTTATTATTATTATAACATAGTAAATAAAACCTTTTTATTTGGGTATGCGCCAATAGACTCTTTGAAGTTTTCAAATGCAGTTTAGTGTTACTTGGTAACAATTATTTCCGAGATTTTTGAGGCAATGAATTGAATTTAAATGAGAACTGATCAAATATAATTTACATTAAATACTTTTAATAACCTTAACATTACAACATACCATTAACCTTAAATTAAATGACCTTAAATATATTGCTTTGGTAATCTTTTTTAAGAATTTCCATTTTTAAACAAATACTTACTTGAAATCTATAAAGAGATGAATCGTCTTTTAGTGTAAGATTTTTCAAATCGTTTACAGGAAAGAAGTAACCATGCTGACAAAGCTGAGTGCCTATGTGTACTGCTTCGACTGAAACATAATGAAATCTTATTACGTAATTAGTCATATAATAATATATAATTGTTGACATCAAAGGCTAGGGTTTTAGGAGAACAGCATAACAGAGTTTAAAGCAATGTAAAAGTTATGACATGTCTAAACACACGCTCAGTGGTAATAATTATATGCCTTTTACATTTACTTGAAACTGAACATAAGCAAGCAGTTAGGTAACATTGAAACATTATACGTTCGTTGCCGAAATTGTGATAAAAGTTATTGATGAACAACGATGACAATTGGCAATAAACGCATTTACGTAAGTGTACGTTGTAAGTGTACGTCATATGTTCAAAGTATTCATTTTTTGTGTGAAGAAATAGCAAAATGTAGGTATATGTGAAGCAGTGGCAAGGGTTCACAAGAAGCCGAACGTTTGAACTTTGATAAAAAGAATCCAGATTGTAAATTAGGTCCTTACAGACATTTCTTTTGGATCGGCTTCTATACTTAACATATCCACCCTTCGTCACTGATGCGAGGTTTCGCATAAAAGGTATAACACACATCTGATCAGCGGATAAACATACATGCGAACAAATGTGACTGCGCTACCTACATATCAAAACCTGGGGATACTTGGGCTTCTCGTTATAGCTAGATTCTACGGGAGTTCGGCGACGCGACCAGAACCAGGGCCCGACACCGATTACGGAACACTCACCATTGGTTGTATCGTCAAGACTAAACCGTTCCAATAGCCATTCGACAACATCGAAACCTGAAACGTAAATAATAATTTTGAATACCGTCTCAGTACAGTACAGTATAATATAGATATAATAAAAAAAAATGTATGGCATCACGGGACACATGGCAGATATGAAACATTAAATTTATAATTATATCTTTATATTGAAATATGAATAAATAAAAACACTTAAACAAATACGTACACGAATTGCATGAATAAATTCTATAGTTTTAACTTTTAAAAGGTTAGCATAAGAAACCACGCTGATACTCTAACACGCCCGTAAATGAGTGAGTGTTTGGAGTAGAGAGAAAATGTTGAGAGGGAGGCGCTGAATCGGAAAGAGCCAACCAGACGCTATGCTGGTCAAATGGCACGTCGCGACGTCCCACCACAACGCTTTTACTACCGTCCAAACGCACCATTAGATGTAATTTTCGCATTTTTCTACTGAGATCTACAGAGCGTAATCTTTTTTAAACTTTTTTCAGATTGTTTCTTTTCACTTTTGTAAGAGGAGATTTGATAAATAAAGCAGTTGTAAGTTTACTAACATAATTTGGCCATTTATGATAGAGAAGCTTGCAATCCTCGGTCATACTAATACTGATAATTATTGTAGCTCGTTTGAATTAATTATAAAGTATTCAATTATATAACATATAGACATTAAATTTTGTTGTTCTTTCATTATACAATCGATCCACGGGGGTTACTCTTGAACCAAACCGAATTGATAATCAAGATCGAGTTACGATCAAATCATATCAACGTCGTTACCTGTACCCGGTCACACTACACACAATACGTCACCGTAAAGTAATAAAACATTGCTTGGTTTCTTTTTATTCTAACATATAAATGCTAGATCAAAAATCGATCGAAGTTAGTTCCGATTCGAGCCACAGCACGATCGTGCGCTAGTGTTGATTTTAAGAGTGCCAAATGGAACCAAATCGAATTTTATTCGATTCAGAACTCGAACGCGTCCGGAGTAGGGCGGCACGTCTTAAGCAGACTTGTAGCTATACTGTAGGTATATATAAGCATGCGACCGGTATTGATTTTATAATCAAAACGCTTAGGTGAGTGCCCTGAAGAAATAAACATCTTGTAGTAAACTATATTGTAGGATACTTTTATTTTAAAATTAGATCTTATTATGACGATCAAGTACTTGATCCATAAAACTAGATATATATATTAGGGTGGCCAAAAAAACTATTATTTTTTCATTTCTCACATAAAACATAATTTAACACGATTTAAGAATGCTCACCAAAAATCAGCTAGATCAACAAATTTTAAACGGTCGCTCAAGACTAAAGAAAGTCCAAAATTGTTCATTTTTTTTTTCTCGCCATGTAATTTTGGTCTACGGTTGACATTATAATTATTCTGAAACTTTTAAGTTGATATTACATTTTAAAGAGGTCGGTTACGATTTTCTTCGTTATTTAAATAGCTACTTTAGATGTTTTCGAGCGATCTGTAAATGCAACCAAATATATTACACGACTTCAGAAAATCTTAAAGTTAGACCATAATTGATCGCGTTCATTTTTGGTGCGCATTCTTAAAACGTGTTGAATTAACATATTTTCATGTGAAAAGTCAAAATAAAAATGTTTTGAGCGACCCTAAATAAAAATATTAACGTTCTTTTGTTAAAATTTGAAACACCCGTAAGTTGTTTACCGATTGCTTTGAAACTTTGACAGAACGTTTAATTCTAATATTCGTGTCTTCATATACTTAAAAAACATACTAAGCCACGGCAACGCGTGGCCGGGTACAGATAGTTTTAATAGTAATAGCAGAGACTATTAAAACGAGAGTCTCTGATAATAGTAATAATAACATTGACAATTAGAAATAACACGAATAATATATTCAAATGTGAATAAGTTTTAAATGGACCTAAAATTTGCTTCATTAATTTAGAGATAATGTACGGCAAAACATAAAACACTTTGAAACATCAGATTTCCAGTTATACAAAAATATATTGAAATCCATTTTGTAATAAGTGTTTTATCCATATAATTTATACTTTGTTTCATGGTTTTATTAACGAAACTAGTCTTTTAAAGTACGAGCTTGGTAATAAATAGTACATGGTAATTTCTTGAAGACATGAATTTTATACAAAATTGTATTTTCTAATTTATTGAAATTATGCTTCTTTTGGCGCGTTTAGTTTTTGGCGGGTAAAATTGCGAGTTTTTGACATTGACAGAATTGACAGAAATTGACAGAAGTGCGACATGATGAAGTTCTTCTTCTTTTTCTTTATTTGGCGCCGCAAAAAGCACTTGCCAGTGTCTATGTGTTTATGTATTCGTATGTAGTATTTTTTATAAATAAAGCTTGTCTAGCAAGGTAGTGGCTCCCTTGTTAGAACTATATAGAGAGTTATTGTGATATCTCAAAATGCATGTTATCAGTTTATATTTATAATCCACTTCACGAATGCACAATAACCAAACTATATAATGCAAAATGCCACCAATATTACATAATATAGGGTCAAAGAACCTAAGTTAATAAATAAAAATAAAAATCACAAAATGGCAGTTCAAGATCCCGAGATGATGAAGTTAGCAGTCAATGATAATAAACAGGGATGTAACGATATCGATACCGATATAATCGTCAGGCCGATATATTTATCAACGGATATCTATCAATCTGAAAAGCGCGCATAGCGACGATTTTCGTCGCAGGCGAGAGAGCCGCACGTGGTGCTAGAGGCGTCATTGCCGTCTTTACTAAGAGTTATATTGTTTTGCGCCTTTTTATTATGAATGTTGATTTGACATTGTTTTTATTAATGCTCCTTTTAAAATTAAATAACAAATACCTACTTATCATTAAAGCACATTATTGACAGTTTTGTGAATAATACAATCACCCAAAAAATGTTGCCTTCCGCCAGTCGGGTAAAACTGTGTAGGAGGTTACATACTTCATTATAATTTTTTAATTCCTACTAAGCTCTCGATATCAATATCGTCGATTAATTAATCATTACATCCATCGGTACCAGTATAATAATAATGTAAATTCAATATTATAAAATAATGGTTATTTATACCATACCACTGAGTATTAAAACCAGTGAAATTATTTTTACACGATATGATTGATTGATTGATAGTTAAACTTCACCATGATGTTGGCACGCGGTATAATTGTTTTTGTTAATTTTGGTTTGGTTACACGAAAGAACTATAATTACGTACATAAGCACACATATTTGTGTATCGTATTGAAATGTATTGGATAAAAAAATAACAATTGATGTATGTGAAGAATCTACTATGGCTATACTGTATTTGAAATAACCTTACCCGTAAAAGCAGATGGTATAAAACTGAGAAAAAGTTTTTGACTTTTTACTGGCACACCCGTTTCTGGATCTTGCATTTCTTTTATCAAACTTTCCATCTGAAAATAAACAGGCGAACACATTAGACTACATTAAATAAACATAAACATACATTACTTAACATCAAATAAACACGTTGAAAATTACAGGAAATTGAATTGGAAACCGATCATTTAAGAAGTTTTACGTCATAGCAGCAACTATGTAAGCAGGAAAATAGCTGAACAACAAAGTAAACTTTTGTCGAACATTGAGTGCAGGATCTCGAATATGCAATTTAATCAGTAACTAGCTGTGCCCGCGGCCCCGCTCGCGTGGACTACTAAAAAACGATTTTATTTTTTGTGCGGAACCTTAATTATTTTTCTAAAATCAGAGTAGCCTAAGTTATACCCTATAACATCAGCTATCTGCCAGTGAAAGTCACGTCAAAATAGGTCCAACCGTTTCGGAGATTACCCGGAACAAACAGACAGACAAACATTTTAAAAATGGGTTTTTTGTTATAGGTGTCGTGTATACTTTCATATGCATTTAGTAAAAACTCATTATTTTAACATTACAAACGGACACTTAAATTTTATTATATGTATAAATAATTACTTTCCAATATTGAGTCTAATAATCAAAGCCGCTCTCTAAAATTTACATAGTTCACAAGAGCAAAGCCACAACAGAAATCTCAAAATAGTGGCATCGAAATGGCAAATTCATATTATGTATCTTCCATAAATTACCAAATATATTCTGAATTGGCTATTTCGAAGCCGATATTTATTTATAGCTTTATCCTTTTTTATGTGGTCTAAAATGGGGCCGCGTTAAGCCAAGTGTAAGAATTGCCTGTCAAGTGCAGCTGCCGGAATACACCTATAGGTGCTTTGGCGACAGATTTTCTACTTGAGGGTGGTAGCTAGCCTGGTGGGCTTTTAGATTACTGCTATTGCTTTGTTTTTCCGAAATACGTACGTAATTAGAGGGCGTCTTAGTAAATATTGTAAATTTTTTTACCTAGCGCATTGTACAATTATTTATTTCTTAATGTAAGTTTATAAAAAAGGATGAAACTCAAGACATTAATTTTGGAGTTAACAATTTACGGAATACATCGAATAGCTTGGTGGAACAGGCCAGGATGGTATAGAAATAAATACATAATTTCATTCTCCGATATCTGTCAAAAAAATTGACGAAACGATGACTAAATATCTGTACTTCTCAAAGGTGTTTTTTCCTGGCAACGTCAAATCTGAGTAAAAATTTCATGAAAATTAATGATTCAATCATCATTTTACAGCTTATGTTCCCTGATATAGCCGTTTAAAATTAATAATATCCTTAAAAATTATTTAAAACTATTACAATAAGAATGAAATCTGTTGATTCTAATACTATATTTAAGGCGCCACCAATTTACAATCAGTTTAACTAACATGAGAGCTATTTGATTTTTAAAATTCTATAATGACCGAAATACTCGAACGTGACCCGTCAGCTAGTGTATACTTATTACTACAATATAAAAAGCTTGTACGTTTGTACGAGGTAATCTCTGGAACTACTTATCCGATGCTGAAAATTCTTTCTCAAACAAGAAGTTACATTATCCGTGATCGTTATAAGCTTTTATAATTATTACATTTTATATTATAATTAACATGAATGTAGTCGCGTGCTATTGTTAGTTTTATATAAATACATTGTCGTTGAATTTTTCTTTTTTAATTCGTTTAATAACAATTAGCGTATACAAGCACTGTTTGTATCTATGTACTTATTATTAAATAAAAAACGTTAGAACACACAAGACAAGACTCAATTCGTATGTCACTTTGTAACAGGATCGATAAAGCCGCCTGCATGAAACACAGCATAAGTAATAAGTACCTACAAATTTAGACACGACGCCGCGACGACAGGTTCGCGATTACTATACACTTTAGGCCGACCGCTGTAAGCGTGACCCTCCTGATGGTTTGGAGGACGCGGGGCGGCGGGTGTGCACGGATATACACGGTGTTGAGATGATACCCTATATCTTAAGATCAATAGTTTATTCATGTTATTACAACAGGGACAGATATGTTATTATAAATAATACTTTAATACACATAACATTATAATAATGTTGCCTTTATTAATGCTAATCAAAAAAATATTATATTGAAAGAAAATTTTGCGTGTAACCTTTACACGCAATTGAGTGAAACTTCTATGAATTGAATCTCATGTATTGACAATATAATTGAATAAAAAACATTAAATCATTTATTTTGATTAACTGTATAAGTTTTTAAACGTATCGTCCGTAATTCTGTCTTGGTAAATAATTTCATTTGTTTCAGTCACAAAAATAAAACCACGTAAGACCATACGTCAAACGTCTAGCTAGATAGCCTATACTATTCCTCGTGAATCTGGCTATCATATACAAAAAGAATTATTCGAATACGACTGGTAATTTCAGAGATTAGCGTGTTCAAAAAATAAAACTCTTCCGCTTTATTATAATAAGTATAGAAGTTTAGATATAGGTTACTTAATCTGCGTTCTTTTAGAATATGGTGCACTTAAATTCTCTAAATAGGCACTTCGAGGGTTGTTCAATATGGTAAGTGCTCGACCCTGAGACGGTTGTTAAGAGAGCTCTTCAGCTAACCACCACAGCATTGAATCCAGTAATAAGTTTTAAAATTGTCTCCATATTGATTAGTGTTTTATTTAATTTACGATTCGTTTTATCAGAATTTAAAGTTTACTGTTCTTCAGATCATTTATATAAAAGAATACAAATATTTTAATATAAATTAAAAATATATATTAAATATAGAGTAATAAAAAACAGTAATTAATTAAATAAGTAAATATTTAATTACTGTATTTTTTAAGCCTGCCTTAAACCTGTAAGAATAAGGTGAGAATAAATATAATCGTATAATATAATTACACAAATTATCCTCATATAAGAAATCGCGTCGATCGACGTGAGTTCGAATCCCAGCAATGAGCCTGAGCCTTCGATAAAGCAAAATATCGTGATGAAACCATAGCATAGTGGTAGAACTTTTTGTAATGCCGGCTGGCTACCATCCTCAAGTTGAAAATCTGTCACCAAGCACCTGTAGGTGTATTCCGGAAGATGCATTTGAAAGCCAGATTCCCCACTAGGTTTAGAATGTCACCATCTTGGGCCACATCGTCACTTAACATAAAGAGGGGGGATTGTAGCCATAACGCTAAAGCTATAAACGATGAAAAATGTTAAAAAAAACATTTTATTTCAATATTACTGTAATGGCTATATTAATTCAAGGCCGTATTAAATTGCTTCGAGGTAAAGTTTTGGAAGGTGTCAATATTGGTACTGCGCTGTTTTTATTCGTCCTCGAGTTCGGAAGCGCGAAGGCTAAGACGGTGACGTCACGGGAGCTATCGATCGCCGTCGCCGCCAGCTGGGGAACGGGTCGCACTATGCACCCCACAGTCTTCGTTCCCATCTCTACCCCTCGCACTCCCGTACACCCTTCACCTTACAATTTATTACACCTAAAGATTGTTTGTTTTGAGAGCCTTCACGAATACCTTAACCATTCAACATACCTAAGAATTTTCTCTCATAAAAATAGAAATCTTAAAAGAGGTTCTTTACTGTATAAGAATTACCTATTCTTTACAACGGAGGCAAACAGATCTTAGAAATGTCGAGAATTGGTTTATTATTTTATATACTTCCATTTATAGTACGTAAATAATTGAAATTAGTAGTTTAGGAGGTTAGTAAAGATATACTTCCTTAGCGCATTATGAAAAAAAATATGAGAGTGAATAATTCTTATTATGCGCGCGCACATTGTAACAAAAATTCTATACTATGAAGTTGCTTGCTAAACCTCTTGTTTTACCGAGGTGAAGATAGTCACACTTGATTTTAGTCATAACATAACATTGACTGTCGGTTGTGATTATTCAAAGAAGTATAATTTCTAACCCGCGTACATACTCATCCACCCATCTACTTTTTTCTTACTTATCCTATATCTTAGAATAAAGAGGATATCAATATTAGACTAGGTATATCAGACTATATACAACAATAAATAATTCGGCGAGAAGTATTTATTAAACAATGTAATCTAGAAAACTGTATACCAAAGAGCACTAGATTTAAACGTCAACATAACATTATGAATTATCGTTTTAAAACAATTGCTTGTTTATAGTTATGAACTCGGCTAATACATTACTTCTTATTTTTAGTAGTAAGCACCTACTGAGCAGTGTATGGAAAACGTCAGTATAAATCTTTGCATGAATATTTAATACATATCTGCCATGTCTAGTAAAAGTAACGATGTGCATTATAGCCTACCCACCATATTGTATCGATTTTTAGAGTACAACGCGTTATTTTAAAATAAAAAATAACAGTTGCGAAAATGCATAACTATATATTATGTTACCTGATAATTATTATTGTACGAACCGTAAGTTTATAAAAAATCTAGTGAGATTGTAAACTGTCGGTAAATTGTGAACGCCCGCTGACTGAACGGACACTAAAAAGGTGTGTGTGCGATTCACACACGATAGAAGTGAAACTTCATTTTAAAAGATATTTTATTTGAACAGTGTGCAATATACATACACACCGACATTTGCTCTCTCGCTCTGGCTCACACAAAGAGGAGAGACCGATAATGAGAGTTAAACGTTTAACGCGTTGGAAGTCGCATAAGAAGTTTCACTTCAATAATTTTGAATTTTTGAGGTTATGTTTATTAAAAACATTATACTAGGACTTGAAAAATGTGAATTCTCAACGGCTAATTTCGGCTAAGTTCGCTCTGCCCGTGCGTTATGACCACAATTTTTTTTTTTTTTTTTCGAACTGACTACACTGTTAGCCTGAGGGGCCCTGGAGCCTTTACGGCTTTTACAGCTTTACCGGGCTTGGATGACCACAATTGCAACCTAACCTAACCTAACCAATCCAGTTAGTTCATAAAAATGTAAGCGTTAGAATGCAAATTTTGGTATCCGTTCACAATCTACCGACAGTTTCCAATCTCAGTAGATTATTTATATACTAACGGTTTGTACAGTTATCCGGCAAAATATATTATACGGCTCCGCTCGCGTGGACTACAGAATACCGTGGCTCGAGCAGACGCGCAAAGCTCCCAACCATGGCGGTAGTTTACCGTTTTTTTAAGACAATAATGATTATCGTGTGTGTTCCATAGAAGATAAACATATGCTATTGCAGAATTTTTTGTAGGTCTTTTTAAGATCTACATTTATGTAATACATTATTTTGATATATTTCTTATGGCTTCCTCAGCGTAAGTCCCAAAAGCGTATTTTTTCCAAGTTGATTCACTATTATCGTCACTGCTTATTTCGTATGTTACTTTATCTTACAAAATATATCCTATAACCTGGCCAGATAACATACCTATGAATAAAAACAAAACTCATGTAAATCGGATAAGTAGTTTTCGCGTGAAAAGAACATAAACAGACAGACAGATAGACGTTGAGTTTATAATATGTATAGATAACCATTATAAGACCTGTCGGGATATATGGATCTAAATACTAAGCAACGAAAGAGAAGAATGAAAGAGATAGATGCAAATGTTAAGGTGGATGTATGGTGTAACTGGAATGTATATGATTAGGAATGAGTATATCAGAGGAAGTATAAAAAGATAGCATCCGTGACAGAAAAGGTGAGAGGTAATAGGTTATATAAGCATAAGGAGGGATGAAAGTCTGAAACTGGAAAAATGTTGACTGTAAAGGTGAACTGGTGTAGGAGTAGAGGAAGACGCAAGAAGGTATGAATGAATTGTGTGAAGAATTATATGTGTATAATAGGTGTGAGTACTGAAATTACAATTTATAGAGAACAATATATACAATTTATAGAGACGCTACTTAGGTGGGATATGTGTAATAAAAAGCGAAAGTGCATAAGTGCTTATAAGTAACCCTAACTTTTGAGATCTACGTCAGCTTTCTTTCATATGGTACCTACCATTGCAGTAGACCTTATTTACTAAATAACTTATACTAGCTGACCCGTGAGAATATTTCGCATATTATAGAATGTAAACAAACAAACTAACATTTGTCATGTTATTTAAACTGATTGTTAATAGATGGCGCTTACTATATGTTTTTTGAATATATTTTCATGAGGAAAATCGTCAGCAAATGGCAAACAACTTATTCATTTTTTATCAATAGCGGAGAATATACGCTTTAAAATGATGTTTGAATAATTAATTTTGATGTAGAATTAAGAGAGATATGGCGTTACCAGGAAAAACACCTTTCAGAAATATTATACATTTAGAGATTAAGTATAGCAATGTGAATTTAATTACCGATTAAGGACGACGTGTGGTGATAAAGTTAAGAGAAATAATAATAAATATAGCGTCTTCTTGGAAGATCGAGTCGAAAAATTAGTACCTACATATTTTAATCATTGTGCTAGGTAACATACCTTATCGAAAACGAGGGGTCTGTGTCGAGGCACGTCAGCGAGTTCCATGGCTTCTGTAGGATAGGATAGGGGAAGCGGGCGCGGGGGGTGCGCGCGCGCCGCTAGCCGACCTCCATGGGCGTCTGCCGTCGGGGCCGCATGCCGGTCGCGCCCGCGCTGCGCCCCCGACACCTGAGTCACCAACACATCACTCATGTTAACAGATATTATAGGCCGACCGCTGTAAGCGCGACCATCCTGATGATTTGCGGGACGTGGGGTGGCAGGTGTGCACAGATATACACGGTATTGAGATCATACCCTATATCTTAAGATTAATATTTTATGCATGTTATTACAATAGGGACAGATATGTAATGATAAATAATACATTTATTACACATAATATTGTTGTCTTTATTAACCCGACCGCGATCTTATTCAGCATATACGCCGAATTTAGAGCAAAATTATTTTTTTATTGCGTCATGGACGGATTAAAATGCTAATAAACAAGAAAATCGTGCGTGAAAGTTTATATAATGACAATATAATTGAATAAAAACGCGTTAAACATTAGCGTACGTAATTGCTTCTTGATAAAATCTCTCAAGTATCACAAAAATAAATCCGCGTAAGCCCATACTTCAAACGTCTATTGCTGCCGGCGGCCAGCAACAGACTAGCGTATTGGTCGGTCTTGTTCCCCTCCCGCGTCCCGCAGACCATTAGGACGGTTGCGATTACGGCGGCCAAGCTATAAAGTATCCCTGAAATTATACTTCTTCTCCTTATAGCAACTGTGTTCATCCATATTCCTGCCAACGTTAAATGAATATAGAGTTTTCTTATTATTCTTCCAATCTTCAAACATAGTTCTAATAAGATTGCGACTCCCTTTTTTGAAACTTTCCAGGGATTTTTTGTGGCAACTTAAAATGCATGTTCGTAGTTTTTATTTATAATAAACTTCACTTGTGCACAATAACCAAACTAAATCACGTAAAATACCGCCATAATTACATAAAATAGGGGCAAATGACATAAGTTTATGGATATAAATGAAAAACACCACATGATTGATCAGGAGATCGCCAAAACTCCCCAGAATTATAAGTTGAAACCTGCAATATTCATCAGCGTGCAAACATTCTCCATGCTTTTTCCGTCTTACTTATGATACACATATTATTGCCTTATGATACTCTTGATTCATGCATTGTATTTCACCTATTTTATACTAATTACATGTATATGCAACATATTTTCTTCTTCGTATTCCCTGCAAGTTTAAGATGCACCAAGTAAACTGGTAACACTGGTAAATATTAACGATTACAATTAATTTTATAATTTATATCACTTTTTTTACATTTAGTACACTTTCGTATTAATTTTTTTAAATGTAACAACATTTAACAAATTAAGTGACAACATTTACAAATTTGTTCGTCTGCATAAATTAATAAATAAGAGCTACGAATAGAGACAAACTAGCTTTCCCCAAGTGAATCTTAATACATGTGACCGATCTGATGAGTCGACTTGTTCAACTGATTACATCACTACCTATTGAGCATAAATGCAATTAATTGCTTATTAAGTTTGAGGTACTCTGACTGCACAGAATATTACAGAAGGCTACCTCAATACAACAAGCGATACGGCGTATTTACTGTTGGTCTTATGTTATGTCAAGCGAACGCCAGTCGCGAGTGTTCGTGCTTTAAAGATTGAAGTAATTGTTTGTGAAATTAATAAACTGACAATGAATAAACGATATTATAAAAATGAATGTGTATTTTGTTGTTTAAATTGAAAATGTATCATTTTCGATGCCTTGTACTTGTTTTGCAATGGAATATTGTAAAAAACTTCATTTTAGAATGAGATTATGAGACATTTTAAAATTACTTAAGTACTTTTCAGTAACCAATTTATAGCCTTTTAGAGATAAATACGTGTAACTAATATAATTATAGGAAATGTTTTGTTATTGAAATTTACAAATCGATATTTTTATCTAAAATTGTAGATTCCAGCCCTAGTGCTGCAATCGGTCGTAGGTAACTAAATTCAAGGTCGAGTAAAGCGGCCCTTCTGTACTATTCTGTGCTCTATGCTTGAAGCAATGTGAAGTAAGTAGCATTGAATGATATAGTTGACTGCACTAGTATTGTATAATTAGTAATACTACGCTTACGATGCAGTAATAAAATTTTAGCCGTTAAATTTTATTGAAGTGAAACTTCTTATGCGACTTCAACGAGTTAAACGTTTAACGCACATTATCGGTCTCTCCTCTTTGTGTGAGCCAGAGCGAGAGAGCAATATATTATCGGTCTCTCCTCTTTGTGTGAGCCAGAGCGAAAGAGCAAATGTCGGTGTGTATGTATATTGCACACTGTTTAAATAAAATATAAATTATCTTTTAAAATGAAGTTTCATTTCTATCGTGTGTGAATCGCACACACACCTTTTTTATTTTTATATACCTACTTTCTCAATATTTAGATAACACCATTGGTATATTGTGAGACTTGGAGTTTCTAGTAACTTGGTAGGTTGTGAGCATGAGTTTATAAAGCAGATTCGAGTGTTAATAATGAATAAGAGCGTAAGTGAAAATGAGTAAATTCCGACTTGAGCGTAAATTAAAATTAGTAAATTCTAATTTACATTTTTATCTTAGTAACGTGCTGATATTATGCTGAACTAAAAGTGATACGACTAATTTATTAATCACTTCCAATCACATAGTCCACACAAATAGTCTTTCAAAACTTGTTTCTTACTTCAATTAAATTTCACTTCAACACAAACTAAGTTGTTGACACATGGCAGTTAAAATTTTAACAAAAAGGAAAATCAACTTTATTTATATAGAGGAGTTCCCTGGTGTATCTTCGAAGTTGAAGGTCCAACGCCAATGAAATTAAAATTGGACCAACCTTGACATAGGTATCCCGTTTACAACGTTTTTTTATCTAAATCCGTTCATAAACAAAGAAGTTATGGCTGAACATCCGTAAAATAAAACATTCGAATTGAGAACCTCTTCCTTTTTGTAAAGTCGGTTAAAAATGGGTTATTACAATATAAATACATATTTAATACGAATATTATACATGCAATATTATACATATGTTTGATAATATAGTTCTGAGGAGGCTTAATTAAACAATTTATTATCGCAAACTGTAATTGATTGCTTTTACAAACGTTCAGAGCTCTTCTTTTTTATGGTGTGAATTCACAAACTAAACGCAATTTATTTTTATGCTTTTTAGGATATGACTCCCCCATGCGAAAGCTATATCTACACCCGCGATATCAGTAGTTTTATTGACTGTAGTATGATCTACAGTAATTATAAACAAGGTGAATTACCATAAGATTGGACATGATGTATTATGTTCGCGTGACATGATAGAATTAACGCCACCACTATTGCTGTTGGTACTGTTAAGCTATACACGAATCTGAAAATAGATTTCTAGACTTGCCGCGAAATCTAGTACGAGTTCCGAAATCTATATAATTAAAATGATTGAGGTTTGAAGTTGTGCGCGCATCACAGAAATCTACTGTATAGATTTTGGTCATTATTATTTTATTTTTAACCTTAGATCCTTGGCCCTTAATAACAAAATGATATTACCATATCTTCATTAAATAAAAAGTTATTTAAGTTTAAAGAAACTACGATTTTTATAAGCACTACGCGTTCTCCTGTCGTTCACGCGAGCGGAGCCGCGGGCACTGCCAGTATACAAATAAATGTTTTTTCGTTCGATTGCGATGAAACTTTGCTGAATTTTAGTGCGAACCGCGAACGTTTCTGTATTACTCCAACCAGTTTACGACAGATGGCGTGCAAGTCGTTTTATTTTCAAGACAACGGGAATGAAGTCACGGACAAACTAGTTTATTAAAAATATAAATGGAAAAAGCGCCGCATGTTACAGACATTAAAGATTAAATGACTAAAAGGAACACTACTTGCGAATAAGGTAAGTAGATACATAATCGTAAAAAACGCATTATTTTGTATTTAACGATCGCGAGTGCTTACTCTGGGGCGAAATCTAATAAAATATTCATTTTAATTTTGAATAAGTAACCAAACATACTACTGTACTTTATTTTAAGCAAAAAAGAAAGTTATCTAGTATTGTTAGTGCCCGTGTTTAATTTATGTTATCTAATACTATTAAGAGAACAATTTTTGTTTATTATGTGTTTCTCGGAAACGGTTCTAACGATATGGACTTAAGTTGTTTTTTTTTTGTTATAAGTAGCGTAAGGACTTTCATTTGTATTCAGTAAAAAGAGCTATTATTTTGACCTTACAAATAGACATTTCAATTTTATTTATTTTTATAGATGTATAGATAATGTTTTACTTTCAAAGTCTATCTAGATAAGTGTTTTTGTAATACACCGAGCAAAGCTTATATATTCTAATTCTATATAATAGGTACTGTTATATGAGTAATTCTTGTATATACATATAATTATGTGTAATTGGTTTCTCAGAAACGGCTTTTACCGATTTGTATGAAAATCTATAGTTAAATAATATTTTACGTCTCAAACTTATGTAGATAGGAGTTTTGGTTCTTTTCTTTTATTGCAAGACAGAACAAAGCTTGGTCGTCCAGAGTTACTATATAATTTTCTCCCTGTATTTTATATATATTTAACCGTGATTTTTGGACCTTTACAAAAATATGTGTAAATAGTTACAATACCTTGGCAAGCCACGCAGGCGAATTGACGAACTCATCAACAGACATCATATTCTGTGTTACTGAAATTACAAATATGCGTTGTATAATTATGCAGATTTTATTGCTATTATCAAAATAACTAAATAATTCGTAACACTAACCTTTTCCAACAAATCAAAGCTTTACCCGTTTTACTCGCAAGTGGCGTTACACACGTCATCTTGATAAAAAACATTGAAGTTGTTTAGGTAAATACACCTGTCAACACAATCTATATGCACACCATTCATTATGATCAAAACTTGTGCAGCTATTGTTACCTCAGATACCCTTTGGCACAAAATAACACGCATAGTTGTTTACACCGTGGCTTTCATTATATACGACAATTTTATGTTGTCTAGGAACTGACAGACGTGCTACAACGCACAATACACTCTGATAAAACAGATAAGAGGCCGTTCGCTAAAATCTCCTCGTGTCGTAAATTTCAGAGTTATAGAAGAATTTTAGAGGGCTTAACCACCTTAAGATAAGTGAGATAAACAGACCGTGTCGTATAAGAAACGCTCAGAATGGATAGCTATCAAGGTTTTGTGTTTTAATTATTTATTCTAATTAAACTAATAAAGTGTACTTTATGAATAAACCGTGAGAGTTAAGTTTGGAATAGTGGAGAAAACTGAATATGCTTAATTGGCAATTATAACATATTAGATTTTTCTACGCGACTTCCCTGTCTGCATGTTACACTATTCCTTTATCCAGTTCCAGGCAAACTCAAAGTCAAATATCGCGATGGCTTCAGAGTTTTGGTCGTGAAAATGAGACAAACAGACAGATAGACATAGTTACTTTAGCATTTTTAATGCCTTAGATCATGCCACATCTCATCTCGTGCTCTTTTGTCCTCATTCTTGTATTTGGGGCCTATGCGTAGCTAGCTGCTCTGAACGCTCAGATGGTAGCCGAATACTGATCAGAATTAACATATACAGTCAATAAACACGACAGAAGAAGACTGATGCTTAACTAATCATCGAGCCTCATAAATCATGTCTAAAACCTCTAACACTACTAACTACTATCAAGCCCGGTAAAGCTGTAAAAGCCGTAAAGGCTCCAGGGCTAAAGGGCTAAGGTTAACAGTACAGTCAGTTCGAAAAAAAAACTAACTACCACTAGAATTCAAAACTGTTAGAACGTGATTTATTAGACACGTCATTGATATAACCAATAAATAACCAAAATGACAAGTGTTAATACATAATATACAGAAAATGTATAAACATGTCTATTATCTTCATATCAATATGTGTGTACATGTGAAAGAGTGTTAAGTGTATTATATACTAGCGATGCAAGTGACTCCCTCCGCACACGTGTTCGAGACAAATATTTATTAATCACTAATTTAATTGAATTAATTTTAATTAATTTTAATTTATTAATCTTTTTATTATATGTATATAGACACAGTAAATTGTAAATTTAATAAAACCCTGACAATAGTAACCTATTTTTTTTTGAGACCATTTCTGTAAGCTTAAACACGATATCACTGCTGTATATTGGTAAGTAATTAGTATTTTATTATTCGAAAGTCTAAAATAAAAATAATCAAATAAATAAGTATTTTTCAAATGATAAATGTGGACACGGACAATAAAATTAAAAATTGTTTTGAAGTCTTTAAATATTATAATATTAAATATTATTATATAATTCTGCAGATTCCAGATGATTCTGCAGCATCATGACAATGTTCCATTTTCTTCTAATATCAACTAAAAATAAAAAACTGATAGTCTTTCAACGGCTTAAAATATATTATTTCGCATCATACCTAAGAACAAACTCGATCAAGTTATCAAACAACCAAAAAAAAAATCAAGATCGGTTTAGCAGTTTGGGAGCTATGATGCCACAGACACATAGAAACATCACTACACAAATATATACGTTAAACTTAAAATACCCCTCTGTATGCGTCGGGGGTTAAAAAATAAACAAGAATATTATCTAATTTGTGTTAATCCTCATCAGTATTGTTTTTGCTTAATCTCTTGCCTCGTCTTAATGCTGCTTCCTTTTTAATGCTCGCTATCACAAAAATAAATAAATAGTAAGACAGAATGGGACGCTATCAAGAATTTAAAATCACTTACATTAAGTACCTAATAATGAAAAGAAAATTATTATTTAATTTTTAATGGTTTATATACCTATATATATATATATATAAGTACACGGAATTACAACTTATATGAAAAAGCATTCAAACTTAAAGATTCATACCAACACATAGCAATTTTTATATCTCTTATTTCTAGACAATTATTTACTACTTTATGTTATTCCATATTTAACAGTTTAGACAGCGTATGGTGTAGAATCAGTGGGTGGTATTTTTTTTCTGAAATGATTTTCTTTTATTATTTTGTCCTTAGTTGCCTAACGTGACAAAATCTATGCTAAAATTCTATGCCAATCTTAACACCGTCGAAATTTTTTATCTTTACAAATAAATAAAGTTGAAGCTTCTGTTTGTAATGTGAAAATAACAGCTTTTTACTAAATTCATATGAAAGTATATACGGTACTTATAAATTTGTATTTTTTGTCTGTCTGCCTGCGTGTTTGTTGCGGCTTATCTCCGAAACGGTTGGACCGATTTTGACGGGACTTTCACTGACAGATAGCTGATATTCTAAGGAGTAAATTAGGCTACTTATATTTTAGAAAATAAATTAGGGTTCTGCGCAAATTAAATAAAAATACATTTTATCTTTAAAAAACCGACGAGCTACCGACGTGGGTGGAAGTGGGGTAACCATAATACCGAAGGCATTCTGTAGACCAAGCGAGGGGAGCCGCAGGCACAGCTAGTGAATAAAAAAAAAACACGTTACTCGAATAGAGTGGGTATCAAGCTATAAGTAAGTAGTATAACGGACATAAGAGAGAATTGATGAGTTTTGTCATTATTATGAATGGATTTTAAAGTACCTATGTTTAATTATATCATAATTTATAGTTTGGTTTCAGTTGAAGATTTTAATTCCACTAGTTCTACAAATTTCTTAAAATGTGTGATGTGTGATTGGTGGATAGCTATTTTAAATCAAATCCAATGTTAAACAACAAAGTTACTGCTGCTGTGATTGGCAAGTGTCAGTGCCCTAAATTTGCTAAATTTGGAATGACCTTCTTGGTCCATAGGTCGCCGCCACGGTCGGAACATTTTACTGTATGTGAAAAACGACCTACTCAACCAATACACCAGATGGGCATTTTATTCGTAACCAAAAACTGAATTTTGTTATTCTTTCAACATAGTTATTAAGGGACAGTATTACTGAAATTGTAATGCTAGATCTAAAATAAATATTTATTTCCAGAAAATATTATTTCCCCATTGAAGAAGTCAGTGATCGACATTCATTCTGGGTCAAGAATGATTTCAAATTAGGGATGGAAATTATAAGCCAACAAACTGGTATTCAGCATACACTTTTACAATTGTACAATTACATATACAATACAATTGTACAAAAGTACTGTTAATGTGATAAAAAATGTATTGTAAGGCTCTACAGCCGCGAATAGGTAATTTCCAAGTCCAATATATTCCTTTGGACCGATCTATTTCTAGCTTTCTGTTTCCAGTTCTTCATACTAATTGCTTTTAAATTTTTACACGATCCAATCATCTGAGTTTAGGCCTGCCTTGAGTTCTACTTTCACCAGGAATTCCTTCCAGATGTCTTTTGGGTATCCTCGTCTCTTCCATCCTGTCCTGTCTATGGTAGACGTCCAATTTTCTGTATTCAATTTTATATTCCTATTACATGTGATACATGCAGTAATAAAAATATAACTAGTTTGTCCATAAATATTATTACAACTAAAAACTTTCTTTATTTTTTCTAAATATATATTTAGAACGCGTTTGTTATGTTAGAAACTTCGACCCCATTTCACTTTTTTTAGTTAATATTAAATTACAATATGGAATGGGGTGCCTTGCACAAAGTGGGTATGGGGCCGTCGGTCATTTCCAAGACACTTCAAAAGCTTGGTATCAGCCGTATATATGTTCGTATATCATACTATTGACAGATATACCAACACTTCCTCTGTCGAAAATTATAAAAGACCGGGACGGCGCGTACTGTTAGAGGTACAAATGCTGTTATTGCTTAACAGCAACAGAAGTCATCGAAGTCCCATAAGCGAACATTTATTTTTCCCAAGTAATGAAGATTTCCGCTAGACTCAGACTTCGAACAAGACCTTCGATATATAGAATATGCCCAAAACAAATTCCTACAGCTAAATAGAGTGGCTCGATCAAAACGCTTTCTATCCCGATACGCAGATGAAAGGCACAGAAATATCCGTTTTACTGATGAGTACATACTGAAACTACACTAGAACAAGCAAAATGACAAGGTGTACGCTCATAGGTCTGAAGAATCTTTGCAATTGGTCAGAAAGGTGCAATGTGGTCACTATCCTGCGTCAGTCATGGTTTGATGGTGGATCAAGGAGTCACAAACCCTCATTTTTGTGAAAAACGAGTGAAGACTTTAGCCAAAGTGTGTTAAGAGACCGTTGTAGAACGTTTTGTGAAACCTCTCAACAATACAAATTTTAAAAATATATCGTGGTTTTGCCAACATGACTCTGCGCCTAGTCACAAGACACGAACTACTCAAGCCTGGTTCGAAGCCAACGTTTTGGACTTTATAAAAACTGAAGACTGGCCCTCGTCTAGCCCAGATCTGAACCCTTGGACTACAAATTATAGTCAGATTTTGAGCCATTTAAGCGCCTGAAATGCGTCTTTATTCAGAATTGTTTCACCATTATCGACACTGCTTGTTTCGTGTGTTACTATATCTTACAAAATATATCCTGTAACTTGGTCATATTACATAGCTATGAATTAAAATAAAAAACATGTAAATCGGATAAGTTGTTTTCGCGTGAAAAGAACATAAACGGATTGACAGAAAAAAGACGTTGAGTTTTATAATATGTATAGATATAGTCGACGAAAGAGCATTCATCATCATAATTGATTTGCACTTTTCTAATTTATTTCTAGATGGCACTGATAAAGCATATTATAAAATAACATAGAGTATAACTATCTTCACCACAATAAAGTAGGAGATTAACTAATGGAAATTTTACTATCGATAGTATTTTGTGCATGAAGGAAAAGTTAATTACATTTGAAAGTATACACTTTCATACGCATTTAGTAAATGTCTGGATGTGGAATAAGCTTCCCTACTGAGGTTTTCCCAAGAGACTTCAGTATGGGGTTCTTCAATAAAAGGGAGTAAATAGGTTTTCAAAGGGTCGGCAACGCGCATGTCATGCTTCTGGTGTTCCAATAGTCCATAGCTTGCGGTGACCGATTACATTCAGGCGGATCGCAAGCCTGTTTGCCACCATCATGGTATCAAAAAAAGAATTAAAAAACTGTTATTTTGACATTACAAAAAGACACTAAATTTTATTATTTGTATAGATTCACTATATCATATCATAATTCTTGTGATTTAAAAAACATAATTAAAAACTACTGGTGATATAATAAAAAAACCGTACTAATAGACAAAAAAAATATATAAAGTGAGTCTTCATACAAGAAAATAATATACCTATCTTGATTTTTCAAACTGGCACTTAATACAACGGAAGTGATTCCAGGCATTAAATTTTATCGTTGCGCGCTGAGATGTATGAGAATATTAATTTAATTCGTAACTGATGTTAACTTCTCAACGAATACCTTGGTGAGTAGTTAGGAATGGCAGATATATATTATTAATTTATTATATTGACGATTTGAAGCAAGATAATGTATATAAATTTAATTACCTTTAAATAACTGAAAAAAACCTTGAAAAAATACCTTGCGAAATAATCTTTTTATTTTGACCAAACCATAATTTATTAATTCTTGAATAAGATTAATAAAATATTCACCGGAAAATTTCCTTAATTGTATTGTCGATCAGAATAATAATTATGTACAAGTCCTTAGTCTTTGCATATCATTATTATAGGTGTAGTTTTTATAAATTATAGTTACGAAAGAAACCATCAATAAATACTAAGTATGAACCTTGCTGTTTAATTTATAATTAATTATCAAAGATTTAAAAGTAAAGGTGAGTCGCGATTAGGGTTTGACCCTGTACCGGTTGAATTTTTAGGTTTGGAGCATTATAGTAGGTATTATATATTAGGGTGGGGAGGACAAGAAGTAATTTTTTCCTCATAGTTACTGTAAATATTTTTGAGGATTAAAGTTTAAGCTCTAGCATTTTTCTGTTGCCCAAACAAATAGAAAGAGTTTATTTTTTTAAACTTTGGAACTTTATAACTCGTTAAAGTATTAGCGTCTTGGAATTATTAAACCATAGTGGGGAAATGAATGAACTACAAGAAACGTCTATTAAGATTTTTTGATACTCGTTCAATAGTTATACATTAAATTAATGACCATCTTCACATTTTTTCCAATTCTGTCACAAATTAATTGTTTAAAAATACATTACACTAAACTTGGAATGCATGTAATTCACTTCAATAGAACATCAAAAGTTAGAAGATAGTACAGGCACATTAGAAGTGTAGTTATTTTGTCCAGATTCACTTTTTACTACACTAAAATAATTATATATTCCACAAACTAGTTATTAATTTTAAGTTTAGTTTAATCAACTGTATTTTTAGTGTATATATTTCCAGAGATCTGGTTCTATAATGCAGCATATGAGTACCTACAGTATATTAATATATAAATAGCATGAACGCATAGCTGCATAGTAGTTATGTTTATGTAAATTTACTTCGCTGAATATCAAAACAGTCGTAAAAAGACTATCTTATATACTGAGTGATAAAATCTAACCAATTCGTAAACTCGCAACTATTTAGTGCTCTTAAGAGAAATTTCATTTCTGTTCATATACAAGAAACAAATTATCATAATAAACTCTTTTTTTATTAAACTTATTTTATAAATGTTATTAGCGTAATATTCTGACAGTATATTATGAAACTTTACACATGGAAATATATAGCTACTAGCTACTCTCCTCGGGTTCGAACGGGTAGCAGAGTAATACGTAATCCTATTGGTTTACGCGGCGCAAGCCAGTAAAGCTCCCAGTCAGCATGATTTTTGCCGACATTTTAATTGTCAGATATCTGACAATTTACACAAAACCGTAATGAATTATACACTTAAACGTTCCTCTTATGAATCTTTCCATATATTGATGAAAACTGTATGAAAATCCGTTAGGAAGTTTTTGAGTTTATCGCGTTCTGACAGACAGACAGACGATGATATAATGATAAGTACTTATCTTTGATAGCTGATTGGCCGATGTTAAAACATAGTTTTTCAATCTTTAAAGTGCCCCGAACTTTAAAAAAATCATATACTTTAGTAAAAAACATGAGCTAATACGAGGTATTAATTAGACGTTTTTACAAGATTCATCCTTTTTATGATTCCGAAGTCAACAATTACCCTTTATAGTTTCGTCATTTCCGTTCGTCTGTCTGTCCGCGTCTTAGATAAGAGATTCTTAGTGCTAGAAAGCTGTAATTTGGTATGGATAAACATATTAATCACGCCTATAAAGTGGTAAACTAGAATCTTGAAAGAAAAATAAATTTAGGGTACCTCCCCTGGACTTAAAGTGGAGATTTTTTTTCTCGTCTAAGTCATGTTGTGGAGTGTGGAATGAGCGTTGAAAAATATTTGGGTGTGTGAAAACCATTTTTCGATTCAAGAATCTGTTTGCGAAATGTTAAGCTTTGAAGTGCTAGCCAGACCACCTCATCATCTACCATACCATCTCACCTGATGGTAAGTACAGATAAGCTCGACGATGGATTGCGCTTACCTCTTCTCTATGAAATACCTCTTCGCATGAGCGGTAAGCTAGTATTTCAACAAAAGGATGTTTTGTATGCGGGTCTTATTATTTTCATTTTGCATTCCCCTATTCCAGAACGCGACCTCATTACATGGTCGCGAACCCCAGGCTGAGAATCGATAACTTAAAATTACGCAGCCTAAACAAAACTTTTCTTTTCCTTATATACATACTCGAAAGCAATAAATAACACAGTACTTGAATAAAAATAATTACTGTATATTGTACTTAAAACAGTCCAAAATACAAGCAAAATCGCGTGTAGATGCTAGTTTTCGTATGTAATAGATAATCCAAACACGTCGTTTTGACATCGCTGCTTAGTTTATAGTCCAACTTTGAGGTTAATTGTTAAGTATCACTCAGGTTCACATGTAGTCTCGAGGGTGAAATATACTCGTATGTAGAAGCGAACAATAACAAACACTTAGCATTAGATTGTTAGCACCTGAGTAATTATTTATGATAATTAAAGCAAGAAAACAAACATATTAATACAAAAAGCTTTTTAAAATTGTCTGATCCTTAAAAACGATTTATCCGCGGAAACATTTTTTTCACTCAAAGATTCAAGAAAGCTTATTTTAACTTCCTTTTATGTGTTTAAAATATAAAGTGTTTGAAGATATATATAAATTTGTAGGTAGGTAGGTATTTATTAGTTTCGTTAAATATTGTTTTTGTCTACCTGCTCCAAGTACTCTGGATAAAACATCTTTATTAAAGAAAAACAAGACGACAGCTGATATTAGTTTATTGACGGTAAACGTTACTAATAAATGCTGCAAATAATATTAATATTATATGTGCCGTTATTATGACTTTTCATAATTAAAATTGTCGATAAATCTGTACAAAAATACAAAAAGAAGTTATTTTCTAAAGTCTCAAATAAACAGATGTTTTTATTTATCTATGTGGTCGTTAGGACGATTTTATTTGTCGCAATAGTTTTCGTTTGAAAAAGAATTACAAATCCACAAACTCTTTATACAATCAATGTTGTAGGTATTACAAAAAAAAAGTATAACAGTACCTCGCACTTGGAAGGTTTTCCAATGAATCCGCATAGTGACAGACGCCTAACTAGAGGAACTTCTCTTTCCATGGATACCGGCCGCGGCCGACTCGAATGAAAGCTTGCAGACTATTCGGATTCGTACCTCCGATGAAGCCGTCTTGGTATTATAATTAACACTCATTACTCGATTCGCAAATAGCTAATAATTAAAATAACTATGTTAAAAATTTCGCATTATGGGAAAAACTAGTTTAAGTACAAGACTTAAATGATAAAATTGCAATGAATAATAAAGAAAAATATCTAAGCAAATTAGCGTAAATAAATTTAATGTTCTATAGGTATAATGGTATAGGTATGTGATGTGGTAGGAGAAGTGCCTTGGCAGCGAACGCCCGCTCGATGAGGCGACCGCGACCCGATGTTTCATTATGTAACACTGAAGAATAGCTATCAAGCATTACCTTCCAACGGCTAACTTGCAACTAAGAAAATAATCTTTAAATTCATTAAGCAATCACGCTCTAATACACCTAAGAAAGTGAATGACTCAGTGACTAACCGATAGAGCATCGGAGCAGTCGGACGCGCAACACACGACCGTCGGGTACGGGTGGACACCGAGCCAGAGTATGCGACCAGGATACAGTCCGATATTACAGAAGTATCAGGATAATATATCGACCGGGATAAACTGTTTTGCGTGATAACGTTACCTATTTATCGTCATGAACGTCGGACGGTAATCGCGGCGGCACAGCAGAACAAAGCGCACGCCAGCCAGCACCGCAATCAACGGGGGCTCGGGGTCGCGGCGAATCCGGATACTTTACCTAGCGGCGGCGCGGCGAGGTGTGGGCCGCGGCCGCGGAGGTCGACGACGGTTGGTGCGGGCCGCGGGGAGCGAGTCGGGCGCGGTCGGGCGCGAGTGGTGCGGTCAGCGGTCGCGGTGCGGCGCGGCAGCCATGGTGGCGCGGCGCGGCAGGCGGCGACGACTCGCGCACTGCCGCCACAGCCGCGCGCCGCCCGCACCCGCTCGTACCGTAGCGCGTGGCCCGCGCAAGCGCGCTCGAGTCCCCGCCCGGCCGCCCGCCCAGCTCGTCCGACCAAATTGATCAGCCGGATCCTCGATTGCAATGAAATTTATGACAGGTCGTAGATCTATTATCGACGTGATATCGTCGAAGCCGCGAATGATAAATAATTGGATTACAGCATAAAAAAACGTTCAGATTTCATAAATTAAAGTAAAATAGGTGCTTCCCTACTCTTATCAATATAATTTGGCTTTCGCGATAAGGATGCCATATTAATGAGATAGATGGAGTTTGAAACCGTTCTAGTTAATCAAACACTACAAACAGGAGAGATTTAAGTTGCTCCTACTACTGAGAATTTGAGTATTAACTTTTAAGTTTAAATACTTTTTAATTGAAAATGTGGCCTTATATAAAGTACTTAACAACTTAGTAACGATTTTTTTGGATTTCGAAGTCAACAATGAACCCTTATAGTTTCGCCATGTCTGTCCGCGGCTTTGTCAGACATTCTAAGTCTAGAAAGCTGTAACTTAGTATGGGTATACATATTAATCACGCCGACAAAGTGGTAAAATAAAATCTTGTTTTTTTTTAATGTACCTACTTTACTAATAACGTGGGGATGCTTTTTTTTCTCATCTATCACGTGGTGTCGTTATAGGTCGTTAAATAAATATTGCTAATTTGTAAATACCCCAACAACTTGTAAAATGTACTCGGAGAAGTAATGTAGTACAAATTTCATTGAAAATTACTTCAAGCGCCCTCCTCTCTGCGCGAGATCCGACACGTACTTGGCTGGATTTTTGAAGTGAAAACTTCTTTAGCACCGCTGTGATTGGAAACTGGATGAAACGCGACAGTAAAAAGATACAACCATATACATCTATAGAATTTAGCCTACGAGAGAATGAGATAGAATACATTTACATTATGCACGGTTAATGCAAGTCCTGATTTTCATGATTGGGATTGTCGTCGGATTAGCCTAGTGGTGTGAGAGGACAAGACTTCATACGCAGTACGCGCGAGTGGTCGATAGTTCGAAACCCGCTGATTTACGATATTTAAAAAGAATTTTTGATGAACATTTTTTTATTTTGAAGGTTTCCCTTCTGACACCTGTGAACTGCTGCACAAATATATATTTTACTGTTATACAGCAAAGTGACAGCACTATGCCTGTTGGTTACCCCAGTACAAGACAAAAACAACGTTGAACACTGAGAGATCGATAATCCATTGACGATCGCCACTGTCAAACCGGCCAGCTAGCTAGCCTCTCGGCAACAGGATATACTGGCTGATCCCGAAAAGCGTATAACCAAAAGAGTCACTATGACGTTTTTATCACCACGTGCATGGGGGTACATATCTCGGAACACGACACGCCTAAGAGTTCCTTTTTGACGGCTGTTACACTTGGTGTATTATGTAAAGATTGATTGTGAGTTTGTCTGTAAGAGGTAATCTCTGAAACTACTGCTCAGATTCTACAAATTCTTCCACTAATAGAAAGCTACGTTCTATCTGATGGTTATAGGCTATGTTTTATTTTGAATAAGTTTTATTATAATGAATATTGGGGTCCATTTGTAAACCAAGTCGGAAAAAATATCCCGTTTCGCTGTTATATCGGCTTGCGCTGACTAAACTGTTTGAAATAGATAAAAATAATATATTACAAGATTAATGTGTGCTAAAAGTTCTACAAAAAGTCAGCGAGAGTATATGTGTAAGTTGTAGAGATATACATAAAAAAACCTTTGTAATAATAATTAGTATGTCTTTTGGCCATTTTATAGGCATGTGCTAATTAAACGGTTTGCAATAGGTGAAAACAATGTAATATAATATTATTAATCGCTAAAAGATCTAAAAAACAATATGCAATAGTATATATGTAACTTTTATAGAAATCACAAGAAACAATATTTTAATAATTATTACGTCGTTTGGGCGCTTTATCTGTTTCACGGTCCAAATGGCTTGCAACAGGCTTGCAATGTCTACTACATTACTTGTCTTAGTACAATAATTTTCAATCCTAAAGGTTCTGCAAAACTATCTTGGATAGTATATGTGTCAATACAGAAAACCTGATAAAAATAATTTCCAAAGTTAAAATACTGCTTACCTACTTTGTCGGCCTGTGCTGGCCAAACGATTTAAAATTAGGTAGTTGAAAAAAATGTGCTACAATGTTCTACGATAAATGATCTACAAGACGATATGAAACAGTGTACAAGTTGGATTTTTATGGCCATGGCCAAATCCGAAACTATGAGAAGCAAAGAAAAGTGGTTCATGGAGTCATTAGCTCGATTTATGAGGAAACAAAAAATGTGCTTGTTTACTTTTTTAGGGTTCCAAAGTCAAAAGGACTAACCAAACTCGAACCCGTAGGACATGATCACATAATCGTGTTTTTATATGTAAGTCTGCTTAGACCCCTACTTAACAGCGTAATGATTTGTAGCATAGATCTTTCTTCGGATTCCGGTAAGTTCGGAGAGGTTAAGATTCGGAGTAAGTAACCTTCAGAAATTTTACAAAAACAAAGGTGTTTTTATGACATTTATTTGAAAAAAAAAATCTAACCTCTACTATATAAAGTGCGGTATATTACTTGACTGATTCACATATATCAAGAATTTCCATTCTTTATACATAAATAGAAGCTTAGACTTTTTAATATTCCTTTTGTAATATTTCATTAACGCATTTAATATACTTAACTTGAATTATTACTACTTGTAGATATAAAATGGTAAATAAGCGTACAGCACAATTTTAAGTAATAAATTACACGCGGTACAAAGTCACTAACTATATAATTGCCAACTTTCGAATAACATGTCTTGTTTAACTGTATAACCGGGAGCAGTATTCAGCGATCCGCAATACTTACAGCGTAAATAAAATCTCGAACTAGCACAGCGGCTAAACGTTGCGAAGTCAATTTATTTAAACCGTTATTTAATAGCACGCTGGCTGAACACTGCGTAAAATATACATTTCCTATTTTTTTTTCTACTGTTAAACGAACTGCCGCGTGACTTTTGCAGTGTATTAAAATTTAGAATAATATCTCGGCGTTCCTCCGTCTATATTTTTCCAACGTTTATAGTTTTAATGATTCCGTTAATCCCAATGTAAATCCAGTCTCATTTGTGTCTTAAATACAATGTTGTTGTTAAAACAATTACGTATGTATTGCATTACAGAAGTAATTATTAGTTATACTTCCTTGTTTATATTACTACAGAGTATATTAGTATAAAGATATCACTACAATACATTACCGTACCACCTACGTAATTACTTTATACAATATTAAATTTTATTCCCTATCCTCAGACAACCGCAAACACAAGTTGCGATGGGATATAAGACAAACAATAGAAATTTTAATTAAAAAAAAAAACCTATATTTTATGATTGACTATATATACTATTTAAACCTAAAACCTTAAAAAGTAATCTGGGGAACTTCGGCGTGAATAAAATCCAAAATCAATACAACAGCATAAGCAAATATCCAACATACGACATATTTGGCCAGACTTAAAAATGCTATAGATACCATGTTTTGAAACATACGATACACACGGTCTAAAGAAACCCGTTAACCTCACGTGCATGTGGTTCAACCTGCTGAGTAATGGACGAGGAAATGGAGATAGCATATTGGTAGGACTGTATAGCTCGACTAGGTCGCAAATACTATGCATATGGTGAGAAGCCCGTCTATGACATTTATGTGTATCGCATTTCGGGATCAGCTGGTGTATATCTAGTTTCTATCTACACAGGCTGGTATTACGGCAGCGACTGACGATGGATTGTTTGTTGATCTCTTGGTGATCGCCACTGTTTTTAGATTGTACTGTGTATTGTATTGATTGATCAGGCAAAGTTCAAATTTCCGTGCTTGCTGCTAGTAAAATATGAGGATTGTCTACGTTTGCTGCAGTTGTTATGCCCGTTCCGAAATTTAATGACTCGACTACAGCGCCACCTGTCCGATCCTAGCATATAAAGAAATATATTATGTAAATATAAGCTCAAAAGGTCAGCTTTCAGAAGTTACACGATCAATAACAGACGTGCACAAGATTTTTATATAGGTATACAAATAAGTATATACATCTAGTTCGGCAAATTGGGTTGAAAAAATCTTTCCATGATGATGATGATAATATAGAGGAAACAATCATGGCTCAGTGGTAGCGTTTACGACTTCGCGTCGATTGACGTGAGTTCGAATCCCTGCAATGAACCTGAGCTTTCGGTGAAGGAAATCATCGTGAGGAAACCATAGCATGGTGGTAGGGCTCTCTTAGCTAGCTACCACCCTCAAGTTGAAGATCTGTCGACAAGTACCAACATGTATGTTGCGGCAGCTGCACTTGAGAGCCAGTCTTCCACTAGGTTTATCGTGTTATCAACTTGGGCCACATCGTCACCAAACATCAGGTGAGATTGTGGCCACTACGCCAAACCTATAACGATAAAGAAAAAGCACCGGCTATTTATTTTATGAAAGAAAGTACACTTGAATAAGTAGTTCAATAGGATTCAGATGCAAGAATAAACAAAATGACGCCCATCGAAGTACCTACATGAAATTTCGACATCGATAATCGAGAAACATACCATAACATAATATAACATCAACATAAGTCTTTTTTGACGTAGAAACTTCCTGTTTCAGTTAATACTAGCTGTTGCACCATTGTTTCACCCGTGTTAAATTTATTCGACCAAACCTAAATCGCGTCTCGTCGCTAACGCACCAGTGAAGTCTATCGATGTTCTCGATTCCCGCACTTGCTTACAGATAGGTAGATTGCTTGACGTACATGGTTACAGCTCCGCTTCTTATGAGTCGTAACGTAAAGCTATAAACCTTCCTCAACAAAAAAATGCACTGTATAACTGTAGATGAGTGCACAGCTGATGAGTTCTCCTTCTCTATTTCCTTTTCTTTTTTTCGTCACACACACGCATACACTATGTTGGCCGACAGTACGTCATGGTAACAACCTCACTCTAAATGGGTTGGTACCATCTCTCAGTCATCACTCCGCCACCGCGCGCGCTCGTTGCTCAAATCAAATAGCGCGCGCTTCCCCGGATCCTGTAACACCTTTACGTCCCTTTTCCAAAATCACTCCCACAAAAAATATCTAGCAAACGAGAGGAAAGATTCCTCGTAGTTCCAACGATTAGCTAGAAAACAACCGATCAAACAATCTTTTGATAATTTACGTATTTTGTAGCTCATAGGGATAATGTGTATTTTTCTTTTTAGTGAAATCATTTTCAAAATTGGAACTGTAGGTAGTTTACCTCTGGCTCCTACATCCATTCACAAACTACTCCTTTAAAACTTTAATTTAATTCTTTATAGGTTAAGCATTATGGCTACAATCTCACCTGATGTTAAGTGATGATGTGACCCAAGATGGTGGTAAACACGCTAAGCCTGTTGGGACGGCCGGCTCTCAAGTGCGACTGCCGGAACGGAACACACCTATAAGTGCTTGGCGACAGATTTTCTACTTGAGGGTGGTAGCTAGCCGGCGGGACATAGAAAAAGCCCTACCACATTGCTATGGCTTTATCACGATGTTTTCATTCACTGAAAGTTCAGGGCTCATTGCAGGGAATCGAACTCACATCGATGGACGCGATGTCCATACACGCAGTGGTAGCCATCATTGCTTCTGTAACGTTAACATTAGTGTAGACTATGGGTGCGTGTCAGAGTTGAAAGTGATCTCATGGATTACTCTAAGAGGTTATTTTATTAGGTATCGGTTTATACAGGGCGATAGTTTTCCACCTGCGCTTTTTAATTCATTACATCTTCACATTCTTTAATAAAGTGATGCTAGTGGACATATAACATCCTAGGTATGGATATTCGCAGCAACCCTAATTCTAGGGATTACATCGATAGTGTCATCACAGCTGCATCTCGGAGACTCGGAATCTTGAACAGAGTGCGACGGTTTTTCACGCCCGAACAGCTATATCTGCTTTACAAGGCACAAATTCAATTTTGTATGTAAAATTGTTAGTATCTAAGGGACGGATCCGCAAAATACCTCATCGATGCCCAAGACAGGTTGCATAGACATTCTGTCCGCATTGTAAATGATGCAGATGTTACTACGTTCATCGAGCCGCTTCAGTGCAGACACATTGCCTCGCTGAGCGTGTTCTACCGTGTAGTCTGTATCGCCGTGTATCTGAATATACACGGTATTGAGATACCCTATATCTTAAGATCAATATTTAACGCATGTTATCGCAACTGTGACAAATATCTAATGATTACATTATATGTTGCCTTTATTAAAATGCTCACAGCAAATCTGTGAAAATGTTAATCAATAAACTACTATTTTGACAAAAAAATTGTGCACGTAATCTTTAAAAGTGGTTAAAGCGAAACTTCTTTGAATTTATAACACTAAATATTAATATAACAGCGTCATTTCCTTCTTCGTAAAATAATGTAATGTGTGAAAAATAAAACCACGAAAACCCTTATGTCAAACGTATATTACTGCCGGCGCGATGCGGCGGTTGGCAAGTCTAGCTTTAAGCATGATTCATGTTAGACCGGCCCGGTGTAACATGAATCATCCTATAAGCTTATTAGTCAGTGTTTCCCCGCCCGCGTTCCGCAAATCACTAGCAGGCCCGCACTTTCGGCGCCTAAAGTGTACTTTTTATTCCCACGAAGTAAATTGACAATGTTCTTCTTCTTTTTCTTCCTAACTTGGCAACCAGTCCTCTTTATTGAAGACCATACTGCCGATAATAATGATAATGGTATCGAGTGTATATAGTTTCCAGTCTTGACAATTTCAGGATCCTAACAAGATGGTAGCTCCCTTCTTAAAACTTTTTAGGGAGTGATTGTGGAATCTCAAAATTCATGATCCATGTTATTATTTCCAATACACTTCACTTGTGCACAATAACCAATATTTATTATGCAAAATGACACCCGTATTACATAATATAGGGTCAAATAATATAAATTTATGAAGAAAAACCAACAAACAAACATGACAGTTTGAGATTTCAGTTCAGTTTTGAGAAGTTTGGGGATAACTTTGTCATCCAAATGTGCGGGTATTTTCAATTTATTGTCCGTCGTCAACAAATTAGTTTGTTGGCCTGATGGCAGCTCTGGTTCTAGGACCTATCAAACATGGAGTCTTTTTATTTTGACAATACATAATGTTCATTTCTGCGGGTGTGACGCGGACGCGCCGCCGCCGCCTAATTTGCCATATCACTGTAAATTTTTAGTAATTCATTGCTAGCCACAAACGTCATACGTGTAGGCATAATGAACATCCAGAATTTAACTATAAAGAAAATACTGTTGCTATAACATGAATAAAAATTGGCAAAATCGTAAGAAGTCAAACAGACGCTTAAGGTAAAACCACCAGTAATTGACACTGCATCAATAGTTGACACTGACGAAGAAAATTAAATATTAAGAAAAAAAAGGAAGCCAATGATCGAGATGGCCAAAATCACTGATTACTGATATATTTTTAATGTTATAAATACACATAGGTACAGTCAGTTATAAAAGTCGGTTAACAAACTCAAGACTTCAAATCAATTTAGTATCAAATATTTAATTTTCTTCGTCAGAGTGTCAACTATTGGTGCAGTGTCAATTACTGGTGGTTTTACCTTATGGGTTCATCGTATTTTGATGCAAAAATAATAACATGGTGAATTTCTATACACTTTATGAAGATCTACGAAAAGATGAGTGTAATTTTTGTGATTAATTCATCCGATCTTCGGATGAATATCAAGACATTCGACAGATTATCTACATTTGTCCGCTTACTTCTTCTAAACCACGTAACGGATTTTTATGCTGTTTTCATTGCCATGTAGACAATACTTTAAGGAAGGTTTACATATACAATTCATTCCAATTAAATTTTTGTATAGTAGAGAAAATCTATAAAGTCGTAAAAATTCATTTTCGGGCGTTTATACGGCTTACGCAGTCTCAAACTTTAAAATATATGTTTATAATATAGTGTACTGAAGAATTGTAGTTATTTAAAAAGCGTAGACAAGAGTCCGCGATGCCATATGTCTATTTACTAAAGTTGACACACAGTAACCATTTTAATATATGTATTAGGTCATTTGGGTTCTCTTTGTATCGAAATAAGATGTACCCCTTAAGTGCCTATTTACTTCAAACTTTGATTTTGCCAATTTCTGTACCTATAGTATGCAAACACTAACTTAAACATTAAACTCAACTTGTTCATTAAGCCTACATGTATAATACACGTGCCTAGTGGTGGCCGAGTGGCGGCGGCGCGGTGGCCGAGTGGCGGCGGCGCGGTGGCCGAGTGGCGGCGGCGCGGTGGCCGAGTGGCGGCGGCGCGGTGGCCGAGTGGCGGCGGCGCGGTGGCCGAGTGGCGGCGGCGCGGTGGCCGAGTGGCGGCGGCGCGGTGGCCGAGTGGCGGCGGCGCGGTGGCCGAGTGGCGGCGGGGCCGTCTACACAAGCCCTAAAGCAAAATAGTGGCCATCTTGCTAGAACTTTTTATAGTTTTTGTGCCAATTCGTGTTCCTTGTTATATTATTTTAATTTACTTTACTCGAGCACAATAACCAAACTATATTATGAAAAATGCCACTATAATATTATACTATTAATTGTAGTACAAATATATAATTATTGATTGATTGATTGATATAATATCAAATAACGTAAGTTTATGAATTAAAATAAAAACCACCAGAACCACAAAAATACCAGATTCAAAACTCGTTAAAAACTCCAATAAAAATAACCAAGAAAAAAGAAAAAAAACTAAACAAAAAACCATTTAATTTATAATTTATTAATAGTTATATGTGCACATTAGATGGCGAACAACTTACATAAACATAGATACAAGCAATAGACTTTAAAATTATATAACAATAAATAACATCATAGACCGGGAATGTTTTATAAACATCACATTTCTTATGCTTACGACGATTTCTACAACAATCTACAGGCAGTTCTCCTACTTACGGCGTGTTAACTAACACCTAGAGACATGCGACGTAAATCGAAACGATGTAACACGAGTCCTATATTTCATACATTTGCATACAAAACCTAATGATTATCTTTCAAGGACTTCAAACTGCATTTGTTACATAAAAAATGCCTTATTACTCAAAGCAAGTTCTTAAATAATCATTCATAGAATTAGTAATTATTTTTTTCAAATTATTTAATTTATTATTGTTCATTTTATCACAATAAATGGACATGAAAAACGAAATAAATTAAACCTTAGGCTTCAATAACGTATCAAATTAAGTTTGGGTGGGTCGGTCGAATTACGACGTAAATAAAAAAGCGATGTTTCTTTGAGGAATAGTATCAAAATGCTGTTTGACGAAAGTCGGGGACTGCCTGTACTAAAAAAAAAAATATTTCGCCCAAGCGACTTCAACTTCGGAATAATTTAAATATTATAAGTTAGGTGACTGTTAAATTAATATAAAACATAAAATAATAAAAGTGAGAAATTCGGCTGTAGAAAACGTTAAATATATATATTAGAGAAAAATTGTGTTCTTCACCGTACCCTTGCCCGAAGCCTGCGTAAAGTTTAAGTAAGAAAATTTAGGCTCGAGACTTGTCGGCCTTTATGAACTTGTCGAGCTCAGCATCACTACCGGGATCCACTTGGGACAATTGCCGGAAACTTTCATCATCAACAAAGCAGATCTCGTGACCGTCAGGGTCAGCCAGGATGATAACCCTCACTGTAGCCTTGCCGGGGGTGTCGAGGGAGATCAGTGGAGTCAGGATCGTCTCCTTAGCTTCTTGGATCTTCTTGTCTATAGCCGGCTGCTCATCAAAGGGACAGGAGAAAGCGATCCGACCGTATGCTTTTGCGTGATCAACGGGGCCACCTGGAATCACAGAATTAATCAAGCTAAATTTATATAAAACTAGTGGTGCGCACGCGGCTCTGCACTCGTTTATTACCATGAAGGTATCGTGGATGACGATATTTTAGCATTAAGTTTTCCGTTGTCCAAAACCAGTTGAATATACATAAAAACAATGAGGTAGATAGAAAAATAACTAAAATAATATATGTGTACATAGATTAAAAAACAGCCAAAAATATCAAGGTTTCTTAGACTACATATACAATCATAGAACAAAAATTTCATTCCTAAATTTAATTTAGATGTTTTTTTTAAAAAGCTGTATTTTTATAATTGAAGAGTATGTGCGATTAATATGCATAGACGGACTGGGGCCACCGCACGCCTCTGGTCAAAATGAATCTACAAATCTCCAGAAGTAAATATCACTTTGAGAATCAACTTACTTGAAAAAAAAAACGCGTGGGAGTACCGCACATAGTTAATTTACCTTCTATTGTCAACGCTCGAGGTAACATTAAAAAAGAGTTGTCTGTAAGTTACACATATTATATTCCACGCTTCTATTTAAATATATATATATATATATATATGTATATTTACATCCCATAACCTATTCTGCACCCAATATGAGTGATTTTACATATAATGTGACGTCCACCCGCTTATGGCGTCCGATATACAGACGTCAAATCGGAGAGTGCGTCGATGAGATCCGCCTTCTCCTACTGATTACAGAAAAGTCAAAAATTAAAAATAAAACGGACGTAAATTTGACTCCGTTGTGCTTGCATTGAATATTTTCATAGTTCCCTTAGGTTTCGATGTCAAAAAGAGTGGCGCTCTCGTAGTAAAAAATACTTTCATAAACAGCCGTATTTGACGTCCACCCAGGTTTATAATGCGGCGTTGCCAGATAGTACACAATTCATTATTTGATTCAAGTTTTTGGAAGATTATTTGTGGAATATTTCATTTAATAATCGCAATGCGCGAGTCCGTTTCACTAGCATTACATTTGACGTCCGTTACTTAATTCATTGAATTGAAATAAATCATGAAAATCACTTTCATATTCATTAAAGCAGTGAAGTGGAAAATTTATTTTGAATTTTGCAATATTTAATCGACATTCTCAGGTCCGAAAACCTCTATTAGACCACTTTATGTTGACGATTTTAATTTTTATTGTTAGCCAAAAGACTGTCTATTCATTAAACATTTGTGTGCTAACAGTTATTAAACACATTATCTACAATCGTAATACCTAACAAGCTATCAATACTTATATCCCCCTGTGAATTATAAACGACTTCCTTCAGGTACATTATAATTATAAACAATGATTTTGTTTGTAAATCAAGAATTTGCAGATATTGACATGTTTTTGGGGAAAAGGTTATTTTATCACATTTTGAACAAGAACCTTAAATGGCCTTAGCAAAAGCGCATTTTAAGTTAATTTTTCGGTTGGTTCGGTAATTCTTTTAATTGTCGAAATGTCGTTGTTGTTTTCAACAGTCCACCTTGCCATATTGTTGCCGATATGAACATTTCTGGAAATATATCTCGTTTTCTTAGATACAGTGTGTTTTGGTCAATTATTGTGAATTTGCTGTGTATGAGCATTAACCCAAAGATGAATGCGAGGATTGTACTCGTATGGAAGCTACGTGCTGCTAATAATATTACTTGAATATTGATTTGTTTTTTTTATATAGTGCATTAGATTGTATCAATGACTGAATTGTAATGTTATTTAAAAAACGAGTATACGGACGTCTTTTTACTATAATTCAGCCATATTGCTCTATATTAAACGTCCGAATTTCGCTAATCGGTACGATCACATTATCGTTCGTAGCTTTTTCGTAGTACCTAGGTACACATAATATAGTATAAGCCTATATGTTTTTATGCAAAGATTTTTAATGTTATTATGTTTTCGTAGGTAACTAAATATATGGATGCCAAATAAGCGTAAACACTCAATGTGCATGTTATTGGACGTCCATATATGAATCTAAAAAAGATTGTAACTCCGGTTATTTTTTCAACTTATTTTCTACTAGCGACCCACCCCGGCTTCGCACGGGTGCAATGCTGATACTAAATGTACCTACCTACCACAGAATGTCCTTATAAACAACATTTACAGCTTTTTTGTCATTAGACAATACAAACATGTGTTGTTTAGAGGTTACACTTGTAAGTGCGATATATAATTGACCATGGTATATAGGGCCGGTACCGCCGCACTTCCCTACATTTTAAATCTGTAATATCTTCGGGAATATTCATAATTACATGCTGTAAAGGGCTATATTGATCTACATTAAATGGCCAATGTATTTAAGGTACTTAATTGGCTAAGGATTAATGCTGTATTGCTTAAAATCACTTCGTAAATAAGCCATTTTTTTCCGTAAAATATAAAGGATAAAAAATGGTTATTGTGGTTTATACTTAAGAGACAGACATATACCATCGGGGACTTTTTTGTTGACCTTTTTAAGGTGTACAATACTGTAGTAAATTATTTTGATTTACCTCGTGGGGTTCAGCCAGCGTTTGCAATGTAAGCGCAAAAAATGTGTTTATTTACGAGATCACATTAGAAACCTCTAAATTTATCAGTGTTTCTCAACAATATTAAGCATGTATTATTCATATAAACCTTCCTCTTAAATCACTCTATCTGTTAAAAAAACTGCTTCAAAATCCGTAGCGTAGTTTTAAAGATTTAAGCATACATAGGGACGAACAGAGCGACGCGACTTTGTTTTATTCTATGTAATGAAGTCCACAAAGTACGATTTATATTTAACTTTGCTAACTTTTGCAAATAACGATAATGTTATCTTAAATGTGAATATTATGTTTTCGTAGATAACTAAATATATAGATGCCAGATTAGCGTATAACTTTTTTTTTTGATCTGACTATACTGGAGCCTTTACGGCTTTTACAGCTTTACCGGGCTTGGAAGCGTATAACACGCACTATGGAAGTTATTGGACGTCCATATATGTATCTATCAAGAGATTACAAATCTTGTTATTTTTCAGACATATTTTCTAAGACTAGAAAGTATGATTTATATTTAACTCTGTGTTTATGCAAAAACTATAATGTTATCTTAAATGTGATTATTTTCGTAGGTAACTACATATATGGATGCCAGGTTAGTTTAAACCACTCACTGTGCAAGTTATTCGGCGTCCATATATGAACCTGTTAAGAGATTATAATACCTGTTATTTTTAGATTTAGTATCTACGACCACAACGTAAGATTTAGACTTAACTGTGTTTATTGCAAATAACGATAAATTTACAAACCATAGCATGGTAACCATAACCATAACATGCCCTAGCATGTTCTAATACCCACCTGGCTAGCTACCACCCTCAAGTCGAAAATCTGTCGCCAAGCACCAATAGGTGTGTTCCGGCAGCTGCTCTTGAGAGACAGTCTTCCACTAGGTTTAGTGTGTTATCGTCTTGAGCCACATCGTCACTTAACATCAGGTGAGATTTTGGCCACTACGCCAAACCTATAATGATAAAAAGAAATATGCGACCACCGATCATATAAATACTCGTACAATACAAATTTTCGATTCGCTAGTACACCTAACCTATTTACCCTACACTTATTACTCAATTTCGGTTCAATGTATTATAGCTTTGTATAAATCTGGCAACGTCGTATTATAGGAAGCAAAATAGCAAGAAAAGTAAACATAGGCTAAATAATATTCACTGGAAGTCTCAAAGTTATTACTATGGAAGGGGGTCCTAAATGATTGCGTTCTGGTTGGTGACATACGTTTATTTGTATATTGACATACATTATTTTTCGAGAAAAATAAGTAGGACACTGTTATTTTTAACACTTATTCAGCCAATATTCATTTAAATTATCCATCTATATCTTCTGGAACTAATGGACGTTATAATGATGCGAAATGAAAGGACGCTGAATGAGTACCGGTGACAACGAGACGTCCATCTGGCAACAGTGAACAGTGCCGGGGGCCTCAAATTAGATTTTCGTCGCCCCGGGCCTACCACGATTTTAATTCTCTGATGTTACGTAAGTTTACTTCATATACCAGGGATTTTACGGATATTATATTTCGCATCCAGGGATATGGATATCTTGAGTATTTTGCGGATATGGATATGAAATTATTTCAGAGATCCGAACTTTTCGACTAAATTTAGTTATGGATATTACATTTTTTAATCCGTCCGGAATAATGACGCAATAAAAAAATAATTTTGCTTCCAAATTTGGCATAAATGCCGAATGAGATCGCAGACGGGTTAAGAAGAAACATCGATGTTATTTGAACATTTGTAGGTGAACAATATTATATTAATTTTAAATAATTACTGTTAATTTAATTTAAAATCATTTTTGGTATTCGAGTGTCTCAAACGACTCCATACCAGCCCGTAATTAGTCAAAACATTCATATGGGATATGGTTACGGTTATGAATATTTTTTTATTTCCGTTAGTTTCGGCTACCGAGTTCTATAACATTCCTGCTTCATAGCAAAAATATTATGTACATTGTATAACATCGTAATTTTGCAAGCGGAGACAGAGAAAGCTTAAAGTATAAGAATGGCTTATCATAATCAGCAATACTTGTTGTTACTTGGAACATTGTTCGTAAATTTTCCACACTCATGGTCACGAGTCTGTCATGCGTGCGGTAACTAATGCGGTAATCTACATAGATATTACTGTATTAGAAGTGTTTGCGTGGCGGCCTTTCTCAGACACGTGACTGTAAACTATCATAGTACCTAGCTACAGAAAATATACTATCACATTTATATCATCGATACATATGATATGCGTACATTTCTTTGTTTACAACATCCCGTGTCACGTATTTGATATTTGATGAGCTTATCTTATCGGTTACTAACTGTTTAGGAAGAAAACCATAAAATACATGTAATTTACTATTCCGATTTAGCAAACAGAAAAACACTTAAAACCGATTGTGAACTAATCTATTTATTCCCTATCCCTATTATCCCCTAGCTGACCCGGCAGACGTTCCTGTACCCTTCGCAATAGTCAATAACTGGACCAATGCGCCACCTATCCTATCCTATTTTTTTTTTCATGACAATAAATAAAATAAAAGGAATTTTCTCATATTCATCCTTTGAATCGTAGAGTTATTATGGTCTCGAGTTCATACAAAAATCCAATAAAATAAAAGAACGTTCAGTTTATCCAGAACTTGAAAACTTCCAGGGAAACTTTCAAATTTTAAACCTAATTCAGATTAATACGAACATCTATACATATTATAAAATAAAGTCCCCCGCCGCGTCTGTCTGTCTGAAAGCAATAAATGTAAAAACTACCGAACGGATTTGCATACAGTGGCATAAGATAAGCAGTGATGGCTCAGTGGTAGCGTGTACGACTTCGCGTCGATTCATGTGAGTTCGAATCCCTGCAATGAGGCTGAGCTTTCGGTGAAGGAAAACATCGTGATGAAACCATAGCATGCTGGTAGGGCTTTTTTTAATGCCCGCCTGGCTAGCTACCACCCTCAAGTTGAAAATCTGTCGCCAAGCACCAATAGATGTGTTCCGGCAGCTGCACTTGAGAGCCAGTCTTCCACTAGGTTTAGCGTGTTATCATCTTGGGCCACATCGTCACTTAACATCAGGTGAGATGGTGGCCACTATGCCAAACCTATAAAGATAAAAAAGAATTGTAAAATATGGTAAAATGCGAAATATTTACTTACCAATATCTACTAATTCTAGCTTGGCTTGATTGTCAGCGAAACCAAGCAGGACAGTCTTGTCAGTTTGTTCATATATCTTTAGTGTGAGCAGACCATTCCAGTATGCAATTGATCTCGCCAAGTTCGAACTTGCTAACGACACCTTTACCACTGGATCTGGAAAGATGCATAAATGCATATTTATACAGAGAATCAAAGTTCATGACCGTCATATAACTTATTACGTTAAAATGACTTTGGACGGGATACGTAATTCAATTGAAGTAATTCTAGTTGGTGAAATAATAACCCTTACGAAAAATAATCAAATTAAAAAAGTATTTATCAAGCAAAAAATATCCCAAAGATGAGACCATAATATAATCATAATAACAATGCAGAGGAGACAGCATTGGTCATTGTTGGGACATTTACCCCGAAACGAGTTGATTAAAAAATATAATACGTAAATAATGCACACAAATGTAAATCAATAAAAATGTAATTAATATAATCATAATAACAATGCAGATGAGACTGCAATGGTCATTGCTGAGACATTTACCCCGCAACGGGTATATTAAAAAAATATAATACATAGTAATTGCAGTAAATAATATACAAAGGAAATCAATAAAAGTAAATTATTATTTGTTACAAAGATTTTATTTAAACTGTTCTAGTGTAGTTGCAGTTCTTCAGTACCTTTTAGAATGTATTCTGATATATAATATAGAAACCTATTGGTTTGTAACAGATAAATGAGAGCAATTAAAATTATTAATTGGCTCAAGTGAATTTCATATTCTTGACCTCCTTTCGACAGCCACAACCGACTTAACTGGGACTGTCAAGTACAAAAATTATATAATTAATTACGTTAACGAAAACGAAACAAAATACATATATTATTATGTCGGTAAAAAAATTCATTGTACCAGATGTCACAAGGATTAAAATTCACGGTCCACCTAAAATCTGTTTTCACGTCATAAATATGAACGCCTAACTCCGAATCATTGTAAGTCGGGGGTATTACTGTACCGATAAATAACCATTATTCTTCATTCTACAGTGACAATTTAAAATGCAGCATCCTATACCTATAGATTATTTCACAATATTTCTTAAATTCAATAGGCATGATAACCATTACACTTATATCTCACGATTTTCACATGACAGCCATTTGTTTGTATAGTAACTCATAATATCAAATACGTGAAAACTGTTGGTTATTGATAAAGATCATCCGAGATAATGAATGTTTTTGTAACCAATCCAATCCAATCTAAGCTGATCTTATCATATCCTATGATCTAATTAATGGAATGCCCACACACGCACTTTAATTGACACCCTTATCACAAGATAAAACTTTAAATATATTTGCTAATAACTATGCAAACAATATTGTAATATTGTGAAATAGTAAATTAATTATAAGGTTTTTCAGTGCCTATAGGTAGATGCCATCCCATTTTGATTACTATATTTATCACTCTGGCTCCAGAACCGAAATCTTACAGTGAATGTTTTTGGTGCAAGTTTTGTTACTTATACAGGTATTAAATTTGCCAATTAAAATTAAATTGTTATATTTTAAGAAATCACCTACCAATCAATATGTACAAATTGCTGTATTTGTTTTATTCACTTTGAAACTTTCACACATTTTTTTCTGTCACAATTGATTGCAGAGAATCGACATAGACAAGATTACTGTCAAATTGAAAACTTTTTAATGCACAAAAATTTTATACAAATATTTAAACCTCACCTCTATCGACAGGCTGTGGTTTATCAATTATGTAGAACTTGTAACCGCCTGGGGCTTCCACATATTTCAAGCCGTTTTGTTCCTTAATTGGCCAGTTGTTTGCAGCAGCTCTTTTCAAACTCTCACTAGACTGAAGTGTGAGGCCGAGAAAATCATTCCCTTGATCGTAATGTGTGACACCATAATTGTATGTCAGCTCAACAACAAAATGTGAATCTTCCGGACCATAGCCAACCATGGTCTTGCTCCATCTGTTTGCATATGGCCTGAAATTAAAGGAATATAATAAATATATCTTGATATAAATTGGTAATTAAGATTGCCAGTGTTTTTTTAGTTCAATTATTTTCGCAAAGTACTTGCTGATAAGAAATAAGCCTATTACCTAACATGTATAGAGTTAGTGAAAATGAATTATGTTAGAGGATTCTATTTCACTACTGAGTTAGTTGAAATTACCATATTAGTAATGAAAAATTGAAGTTTATACAGACTATCTGTAGTTTTGTAATAATACTTTTTTTAAATAACTTAAGAGAGCAGTTGGAGGTTGAGCTTAATAGTACTTACAATGCAATGAAATAATATTGATAGGTCATACCGATTATATTTTCTACTAAGCTATTTCTAAATTTATATATAACTACTAGCTCGCATGGGCTACACCCAGCGCCATCTACCGGATAAAATTATTAAGATTCACAATTCAACAACCATCCAGGGACCAACCATGAATCTAAGCCAGCCATCCACACAAACACGACCAAAAAATTTCATCAAAATCGGTTCAGCCATGTAGGTGGAGTTTAGTCATATACACACTTACAGAAGAATTGTACATATAAAGATAATTATATGAATTTAGAAAAATCATGAAAGTCATGATTACTAAAAGGAAATTTTAGATATGTATATACCTTTTCTACATAGTTTTTATCATTAAATCAGTTCAATTTGCATGACAGCTATGATGAAATACTGTAGATAAAAATATAAATTCAATAATTTTCAAACTTACCCATTACATGTTGCCTCACAGCCTTCAGTAAATTCTTCATGACGAAGAACCTGCAATAATATTATTAAATCTATATAAATTCTTTCAAAAAAGATTCGGGAATGGATGGTTTGTTTATGATTCCAAATGCAAATTGTTTTTTGCTGTTAGACTGGAACAACTGTTTTTCATTTTGGCGTAGGGTTTAAGTTATATCTGTCATTTAGATTAAATACAGTGCGGTTTTTAGTTAGATCATATCTAGGGTGTATTGCGAATTTCATAATGGACAAAAACATCAAACAAATAGTTTGTCTTCAATTTTGCATCACCAATGGTTCAGAGACATTGAAATTGTTACAGAAGGCTTACGATGAATTGACTTTATCAAAAACATGTGCTTATGTCTGATACAAAGTGTTCAAAAGCGGTCGAGAATATGCTGGAAGATTTGCCTCACCTTGGTAGGCCATCAATGTCTTCAACTGCGGTTAACATCACAGAAGTGAAGGAAATAGTGACTGAAAATCCTAATTCAAGTTTGAGAGAGTTAGCTGCTGAACTTCACTTGAAGTCAAAGTAATGTTGACTGTTTGCTTCGACTATTGAGGTGTTGTACACTCGGATTTCTTACCGGAAGGTCAAACTACAATAATAATTCTATGTTACTAAGCAACAACTGTAGTCATAGGAAAGAACACAGAGGAGTTTGTATCAAAGATATAATGGACACTTCACAAATATTAATCTTTTCGCAGTACTTTTCTGACAGAGTAGTACATCTAACACACTATAGGACATAAATATATTAAGTATAAACTATGTAATTTAGTTGAACAATTTCTAGAATATTCAAATCTACATTGTTGATCCACAATGATAATATATAATAATAGCAGTTCCCGTGGCTCCACTGCATGGACTACAGAATTATTGTTTCTGAAGATGTAGGGTTTTTTTTAAGGTCAAAGTATCTACGTTGAAAAAAAAATTATTCAAAATACATCCAGTATTTTTGCATGATGTGCATAAACAGATATAAACCAAACAAAGTTGAAGATACTTTTAAGTCTAGTAAATAATCTTTTTTATTTTAAAGAACAGCATTAAAATGTCATTATTTAATGGTATGTAGCTACAATACACTATTTTTTATCATAAAATACATTAGAATATGTAATTATTACTTGAACAAATTTCTGTACAGAATAATTTTTATCTTAATTGTATAAAAATATGTATTACTTGAAGGATTTGCATTAATTACTTCTACTTTAGTAAGCCTGAGCAGGTTCTACAAATCATACAAATGTTACATTTCTCAAGTACAAAAACAATAAGTATGTCATAGGTATTTAATCATACATAAAGTTAAAAATACATGAATATATAACAATTGTCTTTATCTCATGCAACATTGTAGCCTATCTATGTTTTAAGATTTAAGCTCCATATTCGAGATTTAATACCTACTTTGTATATGTATGTGTAATATTTGCATAATATACCCGGTGCCAACAGATAATAATACCTGACGAAACAGGTAAACGGACAAAGTTATAACCTTGGCCTTGGATTATCAGACGAAATAGTATGCATAATTTACGTACCTACTGCGGTTTAAAAACAAACTTACCTTCATTCCTAGCACATCCCGGTAAAATTTTGCCGTCAGAGTTCGATCAGCAACTTTGAATACGAAATGCAGGGCGCGTCCAGTAATCTTCATCTTGTATTACAGCTATTGAGATTACAAAATGTTGCAAAATAAATTAAAAATTGAGCAAAAGTTCTCAGTTCTGTGTGAATAAAATTTGTTGAAAAACACGCACAGAACTACACTACACAACACACTTAATGAACGATCAGAGAGTAATCACCACAGACGTACTAGAGATAGTAATCACTACGTTTAATGACGGGGAATGACGACCACAAACGGCTCACGGCACAGATTAGTGAGAGTAGGGATGACGATCTGATATCAATTAATTGTAGAATTCATGTTGTAATCAATTTTTTAATCGATACCTAGTACTGAATCAATTCAGTGAATCAATCAATACTCCAGCCTTAAAATACGATTTTTCTGTTTTGATAAGAACTATAAAATTATTTACAATTAGTTAAATGTACCAAAATACATGTAAAATTTAGCAATATTAGTAGGATTACCACGTATTGCTTTAGGAAGGTTCTACAAATGGGTACCGCATGAATTAACTGAAGTCAATGTACATAATAATTGTAGGCCAGTGTTATTGGAACGTGTGAACAAGTAATCACTATGCACCCATCAATAATGTGGTAAGGAAAGAACTCGTGAATTCCAAGTTACGATACGAATAGTGAATGTTCCGAATTTACGATTATAATCCATGAGTGCACGGCATAAAATTCACTTTTATTGAAGTGAAACTTCTTATGCGACTTCCAAGCGTTAAACGTTAAATGTTAAACGTTTAGCGCACATTGTCAGTCTCTCCTCTTTGTGTGAGCCAGAAGAGAGAGCAATATATTATCGGTCTCTCCTCTTTAAGTGATCCAGAGCTAGAGAGTAAATGTCGGTGTGTATATATATTGCACACTGTTTAAATAAAATAGAAAATGTCTTTTAAAATGAAGTTTCACTTCTAACGTGTGTGAATCGCACACACACCTTTTTTTTATTTTTGAAGTGAAACTCCTTATGCGACGTTTAACGTTTAACGCACTTTATCGGTCTCTCCTCTTTTTGTGAGCCAGAGCGAGAGAGCAATATATTATCGGTCTCTCCTTTTTGTGTGAGCCAGAGCGAGAGAGTAAATTTGTGTATGTATATTGCACACTGTTTAAATAAAATAGAAAATGTCTTTTAAAATGAAGTTTCACTTCTATCGTGTGTGAATCGCACACACACCTTTTTTTATATTATAATTATTCATTTCATTATCGTGTCATTTACAAATTATAATATGATAAATAACATTAATTTACCCAACAGCAAAATAACGAAAACAGTTTATAATAATATGTTTTTTTGTAATAAATTATCTTTTTCTATACCTTTCCGACTTTTTCTATACCTGATACATTAGAATGGTTATAAAAACAACTTTGATTATTTGAAAATGATAACAAATCGATTATTATGGTGTCCTATTTGTTTTCCATAATAGGAAAAAAAAACATATCGAAAATAGATCAATATTAATAAATCGATTTTTTCACAACAATTTTTTTGTGAATTGATTCGTAACATTTCAATTTACATTGATTTAGTAATCGATATTTTTGGAAATAATTCTAACTGAGAGGATACTGCTATTGGTCTTTCCTCTACGTACTCTGTGGGTCTATGCTATGTATAAGATCATTGTAGTACGTACGAGTATATATATAGCCACAGAGTGGTTTATTATTACACCAAGCCCGGTAAAGCTGTAAAAGCCGTAAAGGCTCCAGGGCCCCTAAGGCTAATAGTATAGTCAGTGCGAAAAAAAAGGTTTATTATTCATGTCAAAAGACTTCTTCTTCTTCTTTGGTATAATGGCACCGTGTGTAGCAACACAATTCGCCAATAACACGTATTTGTAAGATTTGATATTTATTGATATCTTTTGCCAGATAGTAGTATAGTAGATAGTATAGCAGATAGGATAGTATAGTAGTATAGTAGATAGGTCAAAGTTCACTACAAAAATACCCAAGATTAGAAAAGAAATATAAATCAATTTAGGATATGTACTATATCCTATATTTAAAAATCTAACTAAATATACTACATATATTTTATTATTACAGTTTAATTTTGTTATTTTTAATAAATTTCGACAAATATTTTGCAAATATAGGGTTATTATTTACTAAGAGTAAAAGTGACATAAGTTTAGTAGGACGGGATATACATGAGGGTAAGCCTTCATAAAGGGTATAGACAGCTAAAAAATATTTGGTCAGGATGGTCATCCTCCAGACCGCATTCGCTGAGGGATTGCAATGTATACAATGAAAGACGGACTGTTGCGATCGCAAGCGCATTCACAATTGTGCGTGTGGCGTAGGTACATATAAAAATCTTAATCGATCTATACATCACATTGCCCTCCGTCTAAATAAAGACCATCTTAAAACTAACATAACAATAAAAGAAAATATAAATGAATAAAACCTAATTTTATAGTTTAAACCTCTGCCTAAAAATCTAAAATTAGTTCTTATTTGAAGTTGATCTTAAAGTCATAGAATGACTTGGCTCTCGATCTTTATTCGTTGCCTAGAGTCATAACTTTCGCCGAACTCTGATGTTTTTGTATAATCTCTGAATCTACATTATCGGTTGGTATAGGTACCAACTTTTTCCGTTTCGTTATTTAATTCGGATGCAACAACATTACTGGAACAGGGAAACTCGTTAACTGGAATCGACCGTTCATTATTTTCATTAGAATTAATTTCTGTATCCAATTGTTATGTATTTACGCATGATATTGAATGACATGATTTTCTTTTGCTTAATAATTGATTGGTGTGGCGCTTAGATATGCGAGAGAATAAATACGCAAAACAATTTCTTGTTGACGGTATAAATTTTGTCAAAATTATAAGCTGCCAAGTACCGCATATCTTTGCAATCGACTCGCAGCTGTCTGCGGGATGACTTTATTTTTACCAAAAATACAGGATCTTAGTGCAGGTGCGTTGATGGGGGTGTGATGGAGAGTTGGTTGGATAAATTTGATACTGGTGAAACGGTGGAACTCAGCTAGTCTTTTTTTATAAAATTTTCAGCCACATGATTAAGCGATATTGGATTTATTTTTTCAGTAACAAAAACTGTTGTTTTTTTATCATGTATAGTCTGGAGATAATTTATTGTTTGTAACTGTGCCACCTGGTGTACCAGAAACGTCTTAGCATACCTAAGTTACCTTTTTTCGTAAGTTTTGAACACCTTGTGGTAGTGATAACTTCGTAAAAGTTTCACAATTGTCAAAATAATTTCCATTAAATATTTCCTAACTTCAATTTAATCAAGTAAAAAAGATAGTTCGAAATAGTTGTATATAAATAATGAATAAGAAAAATGTCATTTATTTCTAGGCTTTCAGAGTAATTTTTAGTTGTAAAACCAAGAATAAAATAAAATTTTCACACAGATCTCATAATTTTAAAATGTTTCCTCTTGAACAACTTAACATGTTTATATAGATCCTGATATTTTTACGTAATTACCGAAAAAAAGAAGTACATAGTCTGTTAATAAAACATATCTAATGGATTATGTATAGTAATATTTAAAGTAATGTTTTATAGATGGAATGAATTCCATTTTTTTAGTTTTTCAACAAGAGCTAATGTTTCGTAGGAAAAAGTTCTATATGAATGTGAAACATATTATTTAACTATTTTGGTTTAAAAATGTAATCTAATAAAAAATATTTTAAATAACAATATGAGAGCCATCTGTGTACTTTAATTACCAAACTAAATAGAAAAATTTCCATTTACTTACATGGAATATTCATTTTTCTTCTCTTCGTGATGTGTAGTGCAGACGGAACCTTCGCGCGGGGTTTTTTTTTTCGAACTGATTATACTGTTATAGGGCCCTGGAGCCTTTGCGGCTTTTACAGCTTTGCCGGGCTTGAGGGCGAGCGCTTAAGGCACCCAGCCACGAAAGCTAAGTAACAACATCCGAGGATGCCAAAGTGGCCGAACCTCGGCTCGGATTGTTGCGCGTATGCAATTAAGACGCGATCTGACTAAATCCCTATCATTCGATCTAAACTAACTATACATATATATATGTTTCTGCCCCCTGGGAGGAGGGAAGGAACATGTGTATGTGTATACAGTGGTCTGAATTTTTTTGTCTAATCTAACTAGGCAAAAAAAGAAAAAAAAAGGTCCCTTACAGAACCTATGTACCTGTGTGTTGTGCATGTATGTATAATGCAGTGTCATGTATGGCTGTGAAAGCTAGTGAATGTAGAGTCACTGTATCGCGCGAGCGACTGCTTGACTCAAGGGCTCCATGCCGATGGATCGCACCTAGGCTTGAATTGCCGCAGAGGAGGGCGGTCGTAGCGGGTGTGCGGGAGCGAAGTTAACCGTACGTCCCCTGCGGAGGGAACGGTGGTTTCGCGGGCGTGGGCGCGAGCACGCATATGTTGCGGGAGCGGACGCGTAGAAATTGTTAGCTTTCTCGATGTCGTCATCGGGATCGACAAAGAGATTTCGCGGACGGCGTTTATAACGTTTGGCAACGGGGATCGAGTTGTCTGGGACGTAGTTCACGGTGGATTTTACGAGCGGGTTGGGATGATTCGAAGCGCTATCGAAGTATCTCCTGGTGAGATATTTCACATAGGCTTCTATCGAGGGAAGCCTCATGTCCCTGTGGAGGTCCATGTTCCTAACGAAGGCTGGAGGGTCGAGCAGGCGACAGAGAAACCGATTTTGGACTCTTTGCATGCGGGCAAAGTTATGTTTGGACATATGTGCGAACGCGGCGCAGCTATATGTCAAGATCGGACGGACGCACATCTTGTACAGTGTAAGCTTATGTCTTAAGGACATTTTGCTTACCGAACTGAGCAAGGGTCGCAAGCGGGAAAGGATCCAGACGGCCCTATTCCGAACTATAGTAACGTGTGCGTTGAAGTTAAGCTTCGAGTCGAGGATGACACCCAGATATTTAGTCTTGGTGGCCCAAGGGATATTCCTACCGAATAATGAGAGGGGTCCTACCGTGCGTGGTAGTTTACATATATGCGGTTCAAACATAATCGCGGCGCTCTTTACCGGATTAATAGCTATTCGCCACGTTCGAAACCACTCCCCGAGAGTGCATTCGCACGTAAGAGCGCGCGGAGTGCATTCGCGCCAATCACGACAGGAATTAATGGCACTTTTGCTGTCGAGTCATTGTTCTTTGGAGAAATAAACTATATGTACCATTATTCGAATGGTGTCTTCAGAATTACATAACTTTTAGAATTTTTGATTTTATTAGTAAAATATATAGGTTTATTTAACCTTCAAAATAATCGCTGTCATGCTGGCCTGCTCAAATGTCTCTTCACGATATGTTTTAAGGACCCCATGTTGTAGGAAGGAGGGAACACTCTAGCCAGTAGACAGTTCTATAGCTTCACAGTACGACAAAAATATTGTGACTAAGAGAACTATTTGAGATAGAAGTTACTGTAAAGCTATGTCACTAGAGCCCAGCGCATGTTGTTCTGTTATGATAGGGAAGGAAAGGACCAGCTAATACAGACCTTCGGAACACTCGCCCTGATACAGACGATAGAACACGCTCAGCGAGGTAATATCCCTGCGTATCTGAAGCGGCTCATTGAACTTAGTTATGTCTACTTCATTTACAATGCTGACAGCCCGTCTCTGTAACCTGTCCAGGAATCAAGAAGGTATTTTGCGGATATTTTTCAAAGGTGCGAACATTATTCCGTACAAGGCCGTACTTGTGCATTGCAATGCAAATACAGACTGTTTGGTCGTGAAAAACCGTCGTTACCTTTTCAAGTTTCCGAGTCTCCGAGATGTGGCGAAGATGACACTCCCAATGTAATCCCTGCAGTTAAGGTCGCTGTGAATATCCATATGTAGGATATTGAAGCTGCTACGCATAGCTAACGAGACGTTCTGAAGAGTGAGGAGGAATTGGGGATTTTTGGTATAAAACGTGCACACCTGTGTTTTCTAGGCATTATACTCAACCAAGTTACTTGTTCCCCATGTTATGTGAAAGGATTGGTTTAGCTCAATGGCAAGTTCCTTCCATCTTTTCTGTTTCTCTTCTATCTACCACAAGCGGGCTAACTATAATACCAACCATGAACAGTGCAGTCATCAAAAACACAGTTTAAGAAAATTCATTACCTAATGAACAAAATATAAAAAACATGATTGAAAATTGATGATGGCTCAGTGGTAGCGTGTACGACTTCGTGGCGATTTATAAAGTTCGAATTCCTGCAATGAGCCTGAGCTTTCGGTGAAGGAAAACATCGTGAGGAAACCATAGCAGGTGGTAGGACTTTTTCAAATGCCCACCTGGCTAGCTACCACCCTCAAGTTGAAAATCTGTCGCCAAGCATCAATAGGTGTGTTCCGGCAACTGCACTTGAGAGCCAGTTTTCCACTAGGCTTAGTATGTAATCATCTTGGGCCACGTCGTCACTTAACATCAGGTGAGACCTACAACGATAAAAAAAGTAATAACAATAATTAATTAAAAGTGTATACCTACCACATAAGTTGTACATTACAAAGCTTTTAAGTTTTACTTATAAGTTTTCCATCATAATTTAGTTTTGTATTGTGTCATTATATATTTCGCTTTTAGATTACTCTAATGTACAGTAAAAATTCTAAAACGTGTAATTTTCACACTTTAACATTGTCGAAATAGCATACATAGGCAGAAAGCCATAATTAAATAAAAAAACGATTTACGTTTTCCATATGATTAATTGTAATATTCTGTAAACTTGTCGCTAGAATTGGTGAAGGGTTTTGTATATAGGAAAATTAGGATACTTGTTGTCTTATTCCCTAAAACAGTTTAATAAAATCCATTATTCAATAATTCCCATAAAAACTACATATAATTTCATACAGAAATACGGTTAAATATATTTTTCTCTTAAACTCTATTACTACTTTCATAATTTCGTTTTTTTTTTTTACATTTTTCCATAATATGCAAATACATATAATCTTATATAAATTTCATACGATACAATAAAGTTAGTATTAAATAGTCCTATTTTATTTTTCTGCTACATTGTGTAAATATGTTATTATGATCTGATAATTGTATCAGGTATTCCGTTTTTAGGATATGATTAGGCGATGGTTGTCTTAGAATCTACATTTTTCTTCTGTAATTGTGGATTTTACAGAAATAACACATTGTATTTCATCCAATGGTTTTAAAACACTGTACTTACCTGTTATAAAAAGCATTACCTGTGATCACTGATCATTAACATCCAATCCTTTTAACAAACAACGTGCATGTTATTACATTTTTAACAGGTTTTTTTACTGTATTTTCAAATATACGGCCTGCTCATTATTTTCGATCACTGGTAAAAACGTAGGAAGTAATACAGAAATATCAAAAATCTACATAATATTAATATTAATGACTAGATGAATTATTCATAGCAAAATTAACATACATTTTATGCAGAAAAGTTTAATGGCTATTCTAATACAAAAATGCAGTAATACGTCCAAGGAGTTTTACTCATGATAAGATGTATTCATATTTATATTATTATAGTTAGATTAACAGGTTATGCGTAAATAACATTTTGAAACAAGACTTGCTAGAAATTATCTGTAGCTATTAAATTAACTTATAAGGCCATCAAGTATAAGTTTACGAAAATATTTGTGTGCTAATATATAAAAATAAACAAGATAATTATAATTGATATATCCACTTTTTCTCAATTGATATAATAATAAATACTTTTTTTTTGTTTTGTGTACAAAGAAGTCAAGATTTACTTGGTCTGTAGTAGATACTTAGCTAAACACTGATATTAGCCCAAGTGAAGACATTGATTAAACGACATTTATAAATAATTTTTGAATACATGTAACAAAACGTAAGTGATTTCACATTGAATACCTAATGATTATTTTTAAACGAAACTTTTTCCAGAGCTCAAGCATTGTTTAGTTAACAGATTTCTTGTCGGTAGCATCTTTATCCTTTTCTTTGTCTTTCTCCTTTTCTTTGTCCTTCTTCTCTTGCAATTGTTGTAAATGTGCTGGCAAAGCTTTTAAAATAGCATGAACCTGTAAATCACGAACATCTATATAGAACCTAAAGCTTTTATTTTCATTACTTTGATATTGGCCAATCTCACTAGCATTTTCTCGTTTCAGCATAGCATTATATTAAATAATAAGTTTGACATCATAACGCGTTGGTCTCACTTTTATTCATTAATAGACTTAAAAAAATAGTCTATATAATAAAATCGTACATTATCTGAGTTAAAACTAAGGTCTTGAAAACTTGAAAAGTACGTATTTTTATTTAAATGTTATTTTCAGATTAATATAAGACTGAGACAGAGAAGATCTATTATATAGCTTATAATATAATTACTTTTTTTTGTTTGAACTAAAAAGTAAGTTTTTTTTTATAAGAAATGTAATTCCTGTGTACCTAATAACTAAATATTATTTGTATTCTATGGACAATCTATGCATTAGATGCTGGTTAGTAAGATTAGGTAATATCTAAAAAATGAATCAAATGCAATCGTACCTCTTCAGCCACGGCCATGAGTACAAATTCGAATTGTTGCTTAGTCGCGACCGTGCGCGGACGTTGGTCTCGAATGTGCTCCAATGTAGCAGCTATGTCGATCTCTTTAGCGCCTTTAGCCATGCGATTGAGTACCATATCGATCAGGCAATAGGTTCCAGTGCGGCCTGCTCCATCACTGAAAATTAAAAAATCGTCTATTATAGTATAAACTATCCGTATTATTAAAAACCTCAAATCGTTGATTGGAGTTCGTGACGGGATCTTGATATGTCATGTAGTGGCTTTTATTTTCATTCATTAACTTACATTATTTTACCCTATATTATGCAATATTGGTGGCATTTTTAATTGATATAGTTTGGTTATTCTGCACAAGTGCAGTTAATTGTAAATAATAACTAGAAGTATGAATTTTAAGTTGCCACACAGAACCCTCTCGATAGTTTTAACGCAGAATACTACTATAGTTTTAACACAGAATACTACTATAGTTTTAACATAGAATGCTACTATAATTTTAACACAGAATCCTACTATAGTTTTAACACAGAATACTACTATAGTTTTAACTCAGAATACTACTATAGGTTTAACAAGAGAACCACTATTAGAGCGTTATTTTCTTGTTTGAACTTTTGCGTTTAGAAATAAATTCTATTCACGTGATATTGGGATTATTGTAAATATACACACGTAATTATTCCTATCTACACTGATTATTTGGTTATCTAATTAAATTAACGACTTTTCAAAGGTTAACGATAATGGTATTAATAATAAATAATATGATAATAGTAATAAATAGGCGCCTGTGAAATTTAATCAAATCTTATTGATGCTTTTATCACGATATCTTATCAATAAAGATGAAATGTTTTGTTTTTACCTGCAATGTACCACAATCGGGCAAGACCTTCCTCTGTACGATTTGTTAACTTTCCTAAACAGAAATAGAAAATTACAGTATTTCATGATAAATATGTTCTTAAGTATAGAATTTTTACACATAGAAAAATACTTAAATTTACGTTTTTTTTTAATATTATTTTTGATAATAGCTTGGCAAAATGACAGCATTTTGCCTGATGGTAAGAAACACAATACAAATACAAGATGACTACCGAGAAATCGTGGCATCGGCAATCCATCGCCGGTTACCGCTGTCGTACCGGCCTGCAAGCCTCCGCGCAGTATATACCGGCTGTTTTTTTCTTCTGCCTAAGACGGCTTTTACGGTTTTTACGGCTTGGGGGCGAGCGCTTAAGGCACTCCAAAGGAGCTAAAGTGGCCGAACCTCGGCTTGAACTTTCTGCCGTAGTTGAACTTTATACATATATACATGTGTCTTTCCTCTAGAAGGAGGGAAGAAACATGCGTATATGTATTTAGTAATCTGTTAATTTTGGTCTACACTAACTAACAAAATAATGATAAAAAAAAGGTGTCGTAAAGAATCTATGTACCTGAGTGATGTGCATGTATGCACAAATGCAGTGTAATGTATGTATGTTGGTAGCTAGTGAATGCAGTGTCACAATATCGCGCGAGCGGTTGCTTGGCTCAAGGGCTCCATGTCGGAGGTACGGACCTAGGTTTGAGTTGCCGCAGGAGGGCGTGGCGGCTGTGCGGGAGCGAAGTTAATCGCCCGTCCCCTTCGGAGGGAACAGAGAGGATGGACATGTAGTACGCGTTGGCTTCCTCGATCACGTCATCGGGATCGATAAAGATATTCCGCGGTCAACGTTTTGCCTTCGGGGCATCTAGGACTAGGGTGTAATTCGCAGCAACTGCCGCAAATGGTTTTGGTTAATACGACATTGTGTCGAAAAGGATTTCACGAAACCAGCTGATTCCAAATGCGACAAACTAAAAGAGACTAACTTTGATAGGTTTATCACAATGTAAATGCTGGTTACGACCCAACCGGGTATAGATCGCTACCACCCCGCATGATACTGGATATATTAATAACGGCTGATCAAGGAACGCGACACGCCTAATATTGCCACTATGACGGGTTTTACTCCTATTCTAACCATACATCACCATCACCAGTACCACCCAGTAAAGTATATTTAGCTTACCTTCGGAACTCAAGCAAAGCCTTCGTCGATGATGGAACTCCATTTTCAGGCCAAGATAGGAAATGGAATTGCGTGACAGTACGTGTTTCGCCAGTTCTTTGGTTCTTCAAATAGAAACTACGAACAAGGTAGTCGTCACACCAAATGTGCTCGCTCACAAGATGAACCTGAAGTTCATATATAAAAATTCATACGGAGACTCTTAACCAGGTGTGTTATGGAAGTTCGTAACCGTGCCCGTAACTATAGGTGTCCGAAATAAAAATATAACAGAAACCGTGACAGTATCCCATATAAAAATTTGAAAAATAAAAATAATATCTGATAGCGACAGATTCCAACGAGACATTGTAGAATATCAAAAATAACCAAAAATGTTACTAATAATTATCTAAAATTAAGGTTTACAAGGTCTAAAATGTTTAAACAATACTCGTAACTATTTCCTTCTAAACACATAGTAAACCTATTTTAAAGAGGTAAAGTTTGTATATTTGTATGATGTAACTACTTATTTGATTGTAAAAATTCTTTCACTAATAAGAAGCTATGTTATAATTGAGTCCTATAGGCTATTTTTATTGTTATTAAATCTTATATTCTAATTAACGTGGAAGAAATCACGGACGGTTACTAGTATTTAATCATTCATTATTTGAAAAGTTACGTCCAACGGATTAAGACTGCGTATCCATCAGAAATGAGTCGGGTGCGAGGATGTATAACGGAGTTGTGAAACGGTGTGATGTTTTCCACCAAAGCTGTCCGAGGAGCTTTCGCGTAGTACGAGCATGCGTAGCGATGCTGTGAAACGGTACGAGGATGCGTAGCGGTTCAGTAGCTCTAGTTCCCTACACCGTTTTGCACAGATCTCTCGCACACATTCGCTTAGCACACATTGGTCGCATCCCTCGTGCTCATACCTTGCTCGCACCTTTCGCTTTTTTGTATGTACAAATGCCTAGCTCCGCTAGTCCTTTACCACCAGAGCTGCGATAAGCGAGGCTAGGAAAATGAAGTAATTCCATTGGTGGATTTTTTCCTCGCCCATTGCCTATAGCTCGATCGCCGTAAGCGCGACCCTCCTACGACGGCAATGAACGTTTGATGTATGGGCTTTTTTTTGTTATTGTTACACATGAGGTTATTTAACCAAGACAGAAATACGGACGCTACGTTTTTAAAAACTACAATCAATCAAAAGTAACGCGTTTTTATTCGATTATATGTTCAATATATACTATCAAAATTCATAGCAGTTTCACTTAAACTGCATGTAAAGGTAACATGCACATTTTTTTTTTCAATATAGTAGATTTTGATTAGCTTTTTAATAAAGACAACAATATTACGTGTATTAAATCTATTATTTATCATAACATATCTGTCCCATTTGAAATAACATGAATAAATTATTGATCTTAGATATAGTGTATCGTCTCAATACCGCGTATATCCGTGCACACCCGCCGCCCCGCGTCCCGAGGGTCGTGATACAGCGGTCAGCCTATAGTTACCTCACACATCTATGATGAATACGCAGCTTTAATGTTAAACGTCATGTTTTATCAGTCTACGATAAAAATATGATACGATAAGATGCCATGTGTCAGATAAATAAATAATTTTACATAATCTTTACATAGTATTGCACAAATATTCAGACAAAATTAGCAGTATTACCTAAATAAAGATTAAAGCAATTTTCATTATTATTTTTAAAATATTTGGAAATAACTTTGCTGATTTATATAAAAGCAATTGTAGAGCTTTACGACTGTGGTAATGTTTACTTTTTCCAGTTTAAGTCAGTCTTAACATAAAGGAGATAGTTTAAACAACCTGGTTCTATATTACGCATTCATATAAAGACAACCAAAAATGTATGTGTGATTCACACACGATAGAAGTGAAACTTCATTTTAAAATATATTTTATATTTTATTTAAACAGTGTGCAATATACATACACACCGACATTTGCTCTCTGGTGAGACCGATAATATATTGCTCTCTCGCTCTGGCTCACACAAAGAGGACAGACCGATAATGTGCGTTAAAGGTTTAACGTGTTGGAAGTCGCATAAGAAGTTTCACTTCAAAAAAGGTGTGTGTGGGATTCACACACGATAGAAGTGAAACTTCATTTTAAAAGATATTTTATATTTTATTTAAACAGTGTGCAATATACATACACACCGACATTTGCTCTGGCTCACACAAAGAGGAGAGACCTATAATGTGCGTTAAGCGTTTAACGTTTAACGCGTTGGAAGTCGCATAAGAAGTTTCACTTCAAAACTAACCTCATAGATGTGGTACAATTCAGATCCTTCCTCGGGCCAGTAACGGTGACATAGCTGTTGCCCGTTTTCGGTGAGCCGTGTGAGCATCACCATTACTACGGAGCCTTGCTCCCAGACTAGCTGCCAGAAGTCTGGGGCGGTGTGCGCCAGGGGACCAGCTGCTGCTATGTACGCCGGATTGCGAGGGTCGTGATCGGTCTACAAGGAAACAATATTAAGGATACACAGAATTTGTGATAAATGTATGTCGTATAATATTGTAGATACCCAAATCAGCTTCATTAGAACTACAATTGTTTTTTTATGACTACGCCATATCTCTCTTAATTCTTCATCAAAATTAATGACTCGTAAAATCATTTTAAAGCTTAATGTCCTGCTACTTATGAAGAAGAGACAAGTAGGTTAATATTAACGTGTTCATTGAAGATGGATTAAACAGTTGTTTTTTGTAAAAATCGTATTCTCTTTCCTTTTTTTATTCCTAATATATATTTAAAATATATTCTACAAAACATGTATTAACTATTTTTTTGATTAACATGACAGCTGTTGGTTATTGTTTTTATTCCATGGATATTGATATTAAATTTGCGAAATAATCGTATGAGTCAGCTAATATTTCTACAAAGATGAAACGGTTTGTAATAGATTGTAAAAAAACTGTAACGGCTTACTCTAAAATTTTGAAAATGTAGGTATGATTTTCGTGATTATAAAAAAATTATTAATACATAGTACAATGAAACTTACAATAGTAGAAGCGTTGATGTAATCAGATCCGAGATGGTTGGAGAGTGTGTTCAAGGTAACCCGGGAATGGTCGTAAGGCAGTACGTCTGCGTAGCGATTCTTGCCGGCGTTCTCCGGTTTAAGGGCGGCGGTTGTCGCACAGGGTTCGGCTTCGTAAGCACATAAAGCCCTCCACTCTTGCTCTAACCGGTCTTTGTTACGTAGATGGTCTTCCATGTAAGCCTGTTAACCAGAAGTGTAATTATTTTTCCTACATATTTAATACAGTAAAAAATCTTGATGGGTGGTGCCTATTGTCGCTGGTACTGCAAAACGGATTACAATACGTTTCTTATTCCCACGGAGTAAAATGTCATTTCTGTCTGTCTGTCTTTAAAATGTTTATTAGTTTATTGTGTTTTTAAAGTAGTGGTATCACCAATCTGAACTAATCATAAAACTGTAATAAATATTATACATATTGATAAGTTTTTCTAAAAAAACATTGAACCCTCCAAAGATGAAGGCCAAATGAGGCAGACAAAATCGCGCCTCTCGTGGGCCAAACGCAGCGTTCCTATTTTCTTTTATAAGTTATTCGTCATTTATATATTTTACAGTTCCCTGAATTATGTAATGATAATAATAAATTATCGGGTATATTGAATAACACAACATATTTCACCAAATAAATAAAAACTCTCAATTCAGTATATATAATCTTACCATTCAAATAATTGTAGCGCAACACTAAAAAAATATCTATGGCAACATTATTTTGAAGTTTGACATTAGTGATTGTCAATTTGGTCCGTGGGAATAAATAATGCAGTATACTTCACTATGAATTGCTTTTTTACAGGATAGCGAATAACATTTTTTAAATATTCGCTAGTTATTGACGTGTATATCGTGGTGTTAGGTATATCGTTAGTAAAATTTATATAATATTATGCAAATCAATCTTAAATGTTAATCTATTGTGAAAATATTTACATACATCAGTTAGCAATTAGGTAATACTCCAGACCGAGTCTTTTGACATAGAACATATTGCAGTATCACCGACACTACGTATCTATTCCTTTCTATTTATATTTTTTACAATTACCAACCTTTCTTTATATACTGAATATGCATAGCACAATTTTAAACTAACGTTACGATCCGAGTCAAAACTAGAAAAGAAAAACTACTCTCGAAATCCCTGGAATCGGCATCTCGTTTAGAATGTGCCGATAACACCGTAATCACAGGTTCGAGGAAGCATTAATTGATTCACCCATACAAAGCTTATTGGTTACGATCCGAATCTAAAATAGAGAAAATCATTCCTTTCGAAATCTCTGAAAAGCCTAGAATGTGCTCTAGAAAAGTAATGTTAAATGTTAAACTATTTACTCTTCCCTTCGGGAGCACACCGCTCGGGCGCTTATCAACACCATGCGGAGGGGGGGGGTGTGAGGGGAGCAAAAGCCCCTTTCCTGCCTACGGGCATATCCTTCGCCCATGGGTGATAAAGTATTTTCTAATGCCCGCCTAGATAGCTACCACTGTTAAGTTGAAAATCTGTCGCCGAGCACCTATAGCAGCTGCACTTGGGAGCCAGTTTCCCTATTAGGCTTAGTATAGCAATCTTCGATCCCATATGATCATAAGTCTAATCCTATAAAGAATTGAAAAAAGAAATACCAAGGTTTTTTAAGTACATAATAACTTAACTGACCAGGACCATGTGGCCTGTAGAGATGTCCATGTTAGTTAAGGCTGGTTCTTCGCTCCTAAAAGAAATAAAATGACGTAAATACAACAATATTGATATTTGATCTCAAGCTTAGATTAATGATTAGATTAACGTCATATAGTCAGATACTCACCATGACGAGGTACTGGATCTAGTTGATGGGGAATTGGCATCAGGGTCACGAGATAGGGAGGTGATACGTTGCGGCGGGTCTGCCGTGTGCGGAGCGGCTGTCGTCGTTTGCTGTCCCGACCATTTACCCGACATGCGTGCTCTACATAGTTCCTGAAATTTAGTTAATTTCAATAGGTACTACTGCCAAAGTCTACATGAATAACGAAACAATGTTAAGAATGTAAAAGCAAGTTTTCCTATGACTTCGTCTGCCGAAATAGTTTCTAAAGAAAATTTCTGATATTGAATACTACTCTCGATAAATATTTTTGAATCATTTTCGTATTAATGATTACAAATGTACCTAAGTTATATTCGTTAAAATATCCACATATCCCAAGCTCAAGGTAATGTTTCTTATTTAGCATTAAAAGTAATACGAGTTTTATAATTATTATATATAAAAAAAGATTATTATTTTATTCATGATTCTAGTTGCCTAAAGTAAGGGAAAAACAACATAGGTAACAAATAACAAAAACTACATAACATAATCATAAAAATAAAATACCTGATAATCTCTTGTAGCTTCAGCATCTATTGCGGCTGCTGAGGGTAAGCCTTGCGACTTTCTCTTAGCTGTCATGTCTCGTTTTAATAGAATAGCAAAAATAACAGCTCCCACAATTAGTACTGAAAAACTGCCTACTAATGCCAGTACTACGGGCCATTCTAGGCCAAAGATTAGTGTTTTCGGAGTCTCCACTGGTTTAATAATAGAATGTTTTGTCTGTAAATTCAAAAAGTATATTTGGCAACTCTGTTTTTATTAAGTTTCTTGAAGAATTTAGTTTTAATGTTGCATTGGAGATGTGGAAACTACTACATTCTACTACTTATCATATACTAGCAATCTGCCACGATTTCGCACAACTCGATTGGTTTACGTGGCGCATGCCAGTGAAGCTCCCAATCGACATGATTTTTCCGACATTTTAAATAATGATCGTCATATTTTAGCCAATTTACACAAAACTTCAATGAATAATACACCTAAATCTTCCTCATTAATCATTCCGTCCATTGATGAAAACCGTATGAAAATTCGTTCGGTAGTTTTTGAGTTTATCGCGTTCAAACAGACAGACGCGTCGGGGGACTTTATTTTATAATTTATATGTAATGGTAATGATGCAATACTAATATAATATAATATCTCATATATATAAATATATTCACACAAGTGTAACTAATTTTTTGAAAACGGCTGAAATGATTTGGATAAAATTTTGTATTTAGATATATGGTTTACATACTATTTAACTTTTTATAGGTATATGTTTTTTTTTTCAAGATATCAGCTGAGCAATGCTCGGTCGTCAAGATATTAGTTACCTAATTAAAATTTAATTTTGCACGTATTATTCAATATATTAAGCTAATATATAAGTCCGTTATTTTAAATTGAAGGAAAAAGGGCTCACCCTGTCGCCGATTCCTGTCGATAATATTTGGGCGCCGGTTTGTCGTCGTAGTTCTTCTTTGACGTCATCTGAAACTTTTGTGTTCAGTATTAAAAGCAAGTTTTTTAGTTTTTGATATATTTGCCAGTTATTAATTAAGGTATTAATAATAGCGAAACGTAACAAACACATTATAAGCACTCACCGATACGTTGTGCTACATCGATAGCATCATATGCTTTATTATTTTTCTCCACTTTAAAAGTCACCTCGCCGGGGTCAACACTAAAAAAAATAACCTTTGCCATTTTCACAATACTCTCTGTATGACTAAATTTAACAATTATACTTACCGAGGCAATGTGAAAGTATTTTTATCAAGTCCAAGAATTTCTTCTAACTTGGATATGATTGCGAGACCTTTCTTCCAATCAGTTAAGAACCTAAATAAAAATCGATAAACCAATTGAATACGAGTATTTTAAGCGAGGTACCATAACTTAATTAATCATTATAAGTCTAACCAGCTAAATATCAAAATTTTAAAATTAGCCAGCAACTAGTGAAGTTATTGTCCTAAGAAGTGATATAAAAATGACTTTGAAATAACCCTCCATAGCCATGTTTTAAGCTCTCAAAGTAGTTTCGGAACAAAATCAGATCAATCAAAATAATTTAGCAGATGTAAAACTAAAGCTATTTTAGTGGTACCATATTTTGATAAATCGTCACTGTGTAACTATTAATTACCTACATAATGATAAGTAATATAACAATAATACCTATTTTTAAATAAAACGTGGGCATACGATGGGTCAAAATTATAATCATTGTGGTTGTGATCTTCATTTGTATTTGTTTTCTGGGAATTCGTTGAATCTTGGCCTAAAACACAAAATTAATGTGTGATTTTAATCATTTATACATATTAATATACTATACAAACAACACCGAGAGATAAACTTCATGCAAAATATATTATAAATTTGTATTTATATATTGTACATTCATATGTTGCTTATAATCTTAATCATATCTCATATCATTGATGAATATAATTTGTTGCTTTAAATACATTAGTGCTTATTCAAAAAAATCATTATTTGAGACGAATAATAAAAATAGAAGTGTTTTAACGATAATGGAATGAACTTCTGAAATACTAATAAGTATAATAATCTCAGCCAAAGAATAATTATGAAAACTAATAGCTTAATTTCAATGAGATGAATAATAAAAATAGAAAACAATAAATTAAATATTGAAAGTGAAGGAAAATACGATAAAGCTGCGTTGTTTAGAGGACTCTCAGCCTCATGCTTGTTACGTCATTAAAAACCAAAATGTGCTCAGTTATGGGTACATTTAGTGCAGTGTTCTATAAAATATTTGGAAGTGCGTTAAATTGGAAAAAGAGAAATGTATCTTTTAAACCATTGTGCATTAAAATGCAGACTGTCATCTGGTGATAATCAAGGGAACATCGATTTTATCTAAAACACTTATTATCCACCACCACGACACTAACCTGTCACCGATTTATTGTGGTATAAAATTTTTAACGCTTTTGCGTCCAAGCGTGGCCCGGGCTTTTTAACATCGTCTCGTTCCCTACGCTTAAAGCCCCATTCGTTATTAAATAATTCTTGAAATTCTTCGGGATAGAAATTGTAAATTTCACCTGAAACATCGCCGGTAATCGTTACACCTTCATTCCGGTGTGAACCATGCTCTCGGGCCATGTTCTAATATTGTTTTATTATTCTTTACAGAGCCTATACAGAACATAAAAATTGAAACGAACAAATATTGGGCAACCCATAAACTCAATCAAGAAAAACGAAATTAATGTATACCGATTTATAATAAAATTGCGTGAGTGAAAGATTATTGTCGTTATACCTACAATGCAAATTAAAATATGAAGCAACACGATTTGCTTTAATAATGGTACTATCATTATTATATGTTTAAATATTTATGAGAAAAAGGCTCACCTTGTAGTTCATCAGCATTTAGCGGCCCACCTTCAGTATAAAGAGCTCCTGATTTTCCTTTTGATTTTATGATACCGTTCCAGTAATTTAACAAATATTCCATATTTTTAGAATGCTTGGATTCTGAATCAGGAGAATTATTATCTGTAACAATACAATATTTTTCTAAAAATATAAATATAAAGTTTTTAGGGTTGTTTATATAGGTTACGCAAAAAATTATATAGAGTATAAATATGAATCAAATATTCTTTCTTACTTTTCAAGTTATAAGAATCCAATTCTCCACTACCAGCATCAATAGGAAATTCTTCTAGTCTGTCTTCATCAATATAAATTCTAGGTTCAGTAATTTCACTTGGATCTTCATATTCAAAAGGAAAAGTTTTATCTACAAACCTCTGCTTGTAATTCTTATAAGCGTTTGAAAGCACTTCTTCATCTAGTGGAGTATATCTATTACCGGTTATATATTCAGCTGTGTTTGGAATCTTAGGTTTAGCCTTACGAAAATGTGCACTGGAGCGTTCCTCATCAATAAAACCAATATTTGCATCACTTTTAGGATTTACATCTGCTAAAGATTTCTTTTCTTTTTCATTTAGTGACAGTAAATGACTGCGAGCTTTCTCTTCAGCTTGGATTCGTTCTCTAAATCCCCCGAAAGGCAACATAACTGGAGATTCTTCATTTCCAGACATTAACATGAGTTCTCGTAATTTATCACTTGGGTTTACATCTTTTGGTTGTTTCGGATTGTCATCTACTGTTACTAAAATTAGTAGTAGATCAATTTTTAATAAATATTTTAATGCAAAGCAACATCATTGTTACAGTACAAACATAACATTATTAACAAACATATTATTAGTCAATAAGGTCCTTACTTACCAGAGTATTCATCTAATGTACGCGGTGGATTAAATACTTCGTTTGCAAAATCTGATTCTGTCATTCGTGAATTCGGAGTGAAACGGATAAATGCTGTTTCTCCAGGTTCCATCTATGACCAAATTTAAAGGTTACCTACTGTTTATAATGACGACTCTCTAGAACTAATGTAGTTTTTAAAACTTACATGAACGTTATCATTTCCTTCTTCAACCGCTCCTGAATTAAGCTTAGGATCAACAAAATGTTCACATATTTTCGTGCTAACATGTGCAGGATTCCTACAAGCAGGATTAATAGTTTTGCATTTTTTTAACAGAATGTAGAATGTGATGTTTCCAATTTTACTTACAAATTATGACGTATAGTGTACAGCATGGCTTGTAAAACGCATTGTGTATATGCATGTTCCCAACGGTAACCGCGTGTCGCAAGTCTTTGTAGCTCTCCCTCGAACCACTGCAGTTGTTCCGGACCCATGTCGTATCTTTGGATAATCAGAGATAACTTGTAAAGAGTCGATTTTAGACGACGTGGTGCTATAATGGCGATATTAATGAACACACAAAAAATAAAGTGAAAAGTGAGTTTTTAAAGTGAAAGTTTTATTCTATCGCCCCAAAAATTTTCGTTCATCTATCGCATGTCGCATTACAGCTGGCCGTAGAGTAGGGAACTGTGAGACTCGAGGCGAAGATGAAGTTATTATTATTTTATTTTTTATTTTTAAAGTTTCAATTTTTTCGTGGTTTCATAAAACCACTCAACATTTTTTTTTTAGCTTTTTTTATTGAATTATCTTATATTTTATAAATTATCATTTTGAAGCAAACTGTACATAAATAACTGTAGCGCACAGGTCATCCGTCAGGGAAACGGATTCTAAAAATGCATCAATGAAAAGAAAACGTAAAAAGTGACCCTTCCGCATAATGGGGAAAAGAGATCGGTCGAAGTCGGCGACGCGACCGCCACGTTCTTCTAGTGTGAGCCGGTCTGGTGTCTTTGAAAACATATTTTCACTCGCGCGCTGGTATTTAATGCCTTGTACATATTTAGAACTGATACACCTAAGCCAACCTCACCTGCACGTGGTGCACCCTGCTGAGTCACAAACGAGGATATGGTGATAACAGGGTTGTAAGGTAGTTTTGCCCGTCTAGGTTACGACAACCATGCATGGGGTGAAAAGTCCGTCATAGAGACTCGCGTTTGCGTGTTCCGTTTCGGGATCATTCTGTGCGTATACTGTTAACGAGTGACTTTCGCCTTCGAATGGTTGCTGATAGGATTCTCCAACGGCTCACTGCATGAGATAACTGCAATGACCCGGTGGACAAAGAGACCCATAGTTAATGTCGCCATTGTAGCGGCACATAAGAAAAAAAAATTACCGATAGAGGGCTCCTTCTTCTGGTTCCTCTTTGTAAACCGGTATACATTTTCCAAATGCGAAATCTAAAAAAAAACATTTACTTAGGTATAACAGAATTGTGTTACATAGTAAAAAAAATCTCCTGGTTTCATACGCATGCATATACCAACGAATTCTTCGGGATTCGCGTACATTTTCTAATATAAATTGGTAGTACTATTGGCTGACGGTGAAGGAAAACATCGTGAGGAAACCTAAACGCTTGAGAAATATTCTTGCAGTAGCACCGTAAATGTATATGTGGGAAAAACATAGAAATGTGGATTTCTCGGCGTTTGAAATCGCCGATACGTCGTGCGCTGGCATAGTGATTAATCCCAAGCCATCCCTTGGGAAGAGGCCTCATTGCCCAGCAGTGGGACACTTACAGGCTAGTATTATTATTAACACTCGTCAATATTTACTTATTATAACCCAACGCTTCGACAGATTTACATGCCGTGGTCATGAGGAAACCGTTGTGATGTTGTGTCTTCGTTATGAAAGAACAGTTTCCTTATTTACCCATTTCCTGGCTTTGATCATAAAACATATCTATGTACACGTGGGTGTATTGATGTGTTAAGTAAGAATTAAATTTGTACAAAGTATACGAAACGCGATGGTTTACAATTTTGTTTATTGTATGAGCCTGAGCTTTCGGTGAAGGAAAACATCGTGAGGAAACCATAGCATGGTGGTAGGGCATTTTTTAATACCCGCCTGGCTAGCTACCACCCTTAAGTTGGTAATCTGTCACCAAGCACCTATAGTTGTGTTCCGACAGATGCACTTGAGAGCCAGTCCTCCCACTAGGTGTATTGTGTTACCATCTTGGACCACATCGTCATTTATGATCAGGTGAGAGTGTGGCTACAAATCTAAACCTAAAACGATAAAATAATAATTACCATCGTAGCACCACTCTACGCCCTCCACACATAAAGACGAGCTGAATAGGCAACCTGTAAAAAAAAAAAAAATTGTCTGTCAATATTCGCTACATCTATATATATATTGTATATATATCAATTAATATTTCTATCCATCCTATGCATTCCTAAACTGTGATAAAACTGATCAATTCTTGTGCCCCCTCTCGTACGAAGTTTTCTGTATTAGTACAATAATTCTCTAACACATGGCGTGCAAATTGTTTTATTTTCAAGAAAATTGAAACTGTACGGGCCAACCACAATAGTTTACTACATTCACTCGTCGAAACGCTTTCATACTATAATTGTTTTATACCAAGTGATAAGCATCATTCAGGCTGAGCAGAGGCGAACGCACTCATTATCTCATATCAAAACGTGTCCCATACAGCAACGCAGTCCCGGACATAGACTAGTTAAATATAAACTATATTTACCTATATTTCCATCGGCATGCGAGGGCGCCAGCGCATTAAGCAGCGCCAGCACCCGTAGAGCTTGCCACCACAAGCGTTGGCACATTACATCTGAACAAACAAATTAGTGCATTAATAGAATTATTATCATCAATGATAGCTCAGCGGCAGCGTGTACGGACACCACGTCGATCGACGTAAGTTCGAACCTCTGCGGCCCTGCAATGAGTCTGAGCATTCGGTGAAGGAAAACATCTATAAACTACTATAAAGAGTATAAAGCTCATGAGATTGTTTGTTTGAATGCGCTAATCTCCGGAACTACGAGCCAGATTTGAGAAATTATTTTTACATTTTATAGACTATTTATTGAGGAAGGTTATAAGATATACAACTTTATCTTAACGCCCTAAAGAGTGGAGCTGTAACTATGAACGTCGTGCAATATGGCAAGCTAGCAAGTACGAGAAGTGAGAAGAACGATAGGCTACACGGGTGCGTTGGAAGTGAAGCGACGCTGCGCGGTGGAGTGTTAGCTGAATAAATTTTGATTCGGGTGAAACTATGGCGCATTAGTCATATCGCGATATTAGTTACATCGCGACTTATTCGCATACGTGGCAACAGTGCAAGCCGAGATTCGACCACCTTGGCACCCTTGGATCTTGTTGCCACGCTTGCGCACGAGTGCCTTAAGCGCTCGCCCCCAATCCCGGGTGAAGCTGTAAAAGCCGTCTGAGCCTTCAGGGCCCTTTCAGCTAACAGTGTAGTCATATCGAAGAAAAAAGTATCAGCCAGTGTATATTCAGCTGCGCAGAAGCTTGCATGCTTGCAGGCCAGTATGACAGCGGTAACCGGCGATGGATTGCCGATGCCGCGATGTCTCGGTGGTCATCTTGTATTTGTATTGTGTTTCTTACCATCAAGCCCAATGCTGTCATTTGCCAAGCTATTATTAAAAATAATATTAAAAGAAAAACGAAATATTTCGGTAAACTACAATACAACGCGACGTGGAGTTATTGCATTTTTTTATAACTTTACCTGTATATACATTTGTCTATACTGTGGCATATACTTTAGTTACTAAAGTGTTAATGACAGTTATCAAGCAAAATTTAAAAATACACCTTATGTCCTAGCAACCGCCTGCGACTTTGTACGCATTAATTACTATGTAAAACTAACACTATAATGCAGCCTAAATTCACTAAATAGATAGGTTTATAGCACTCAGGGATAATGGCCTATCTATTTTGTGCTGTTAAAGAGGTCTCAGAATCGGACCATACGATCATAGTTCCGACGATTACAAACCCGCCACGACCGCCCTCCTCTGCGGCAACTCAAGCCTAGGTCCGATCCATCGGTATGGAGCCCTTGAGCCAAGCAGCCGCTCGCGCGATACAGTGACTCTACATTCATTACATTCACAGCCACACATGACACTGCATTATACACACATGCATAACACACAGGTACATAGGTTCTGTAAGGGACCTTTTTTTTCTTTTTTGCCTAGTTAGATAGACAAAAATTTTCAGACCACTTAATACACATACACATGTTCCTTCCCTCCTCCCAGGGGGAAGAAACATGTATAGTTAGTTTAGATCGAATGATAGGAAATTAGTCAGATCGCGACTTAATTGCATACGCGCAACAGTCCGAGCCGAGGTTCGGCCACTTTGGCACCCTCGGATGTTGTTGCTTAGCTTTTGTGGCTGAGTTCCTTAAGCGCTCGCCCCCAAGCCCGGTAAAGCTGTAAAAGCCGTAAAGGCTCCAGGGCTCCTAAGGCTAACAGTATAGTTAGATCGAAAAAAAAACGGTTACAAACTTTATCTCTTTATATTTTTGGTTTATTAGTTTACATAGATAGTTTAGACAAAACAACAATTACGAGCAATGAACGACGCGATTGCAGAGTTTTAGAACACTGTAGTCGAATTCAATTAATTAAATGAAATCTAAATACTATTTTTGCTTCGTATGTGGGCCGCATAACGCTCCTAGGGACCTAACCGATAACGCTACCCCGTCCAGCTTAGCTAGGATCCCCGACGTATTAGAGTCAACAGCAGACGCCGACTTAGCGATCGATTCCCTGGTCGACTACCTCCAAACCGGTGTAAGGGAGGCCTCGAGAGAGGTGCAAGCGGCAAACGAACGCCGTTTTATACTCCCCCCCGGCTTACGAGCGTTAATCACTGAAAAGAACGCCGCGACACGTGCACACGATTCTTATCCGACGAGGGATAACACCTGTAGGTTACGGCGACTTCAGAGAGAGGTTAGAACTCGCATCGGCGAGTACAGAGGTCACCGGTGGGATAACCTCCTAGAGGGTCTCAAGCCGTCCCATCTGGCTTACTGGAACCTCGCCCGCTCTCTGAAGTTAGAAGCTTCCGCCCTGATGCCGCCCCTCGAAAGGGGCCCCGATCTCCCACCCGCGTTCGATAGTGACGATAAGGCAGAATGCCTTGCCGCAAGCTTGGAGAGCCAGTGCTCTCCAAACTGCAACAACGTAGACACTGCCCACATCGAAACCATCGAGACCGCCGTTCAGGAACTAACGACGATTCCCCCCGCGGAAACGTTAAACCCGGTCACGCATGACGAGATTTGTTCTGTTATTAAAGGCCTTAAGCCTAGAAAGTCCCCCGGCCCCGACGGTATCAGGAATGAAGTACTTAAACTTCTTCCCGATCACCTCATAGCTCTTTTGGTCTGCATCTTCAATGTAGCCATAGCCCACTGCTATTTTCCAGCCGTCTGGAAAAAAGCTATAGTTATAGGTATTCACAAGCCCGGCAAAAAAGCTTCGCTTCCCGATAGCTATCGCCCGATCAGCCTTTTAAACACACTAGGGAAACTTTACGAGCGGCTCCTTCTGAACCGTCTCAAAACCGTTATAGATATTAAAAATCTATACCCTCCCGAACAGTTCGGTTTTCGCGCCCGACACTCGTGTACACATCAAGTGCACCGCCTCACGGAGCACATCACGAGCAACTTTGCCAAAAGTAGTATCGCCCCCGCCCGTACGCTTGCGGTCTTTTTCGACGTAGCTAAGGCCTTCGATAAGGTCTGGCATGCCGGACTAGTCCACAAGCTACATCAATTAGAAGTCCCGGATAGGTTAGTTCATCTAGTTCACGATTTTCTACGCGACCGCACCTTCCACTACCGAGTGGAAGGAGTACTATCTACCGCCCACCCTATACGCTCAGGCGTCCCGCAAGGTTCCATTCTGGCGCCTTGCCTTTTCAATCTGTACGTCAGCGACCTCCCGAAGCCCCCCGGGGTCGAGGTAGGGCTCTACGCTGACGACACAGTCATATATGCGTCAAACAGACACAGAAAAAATCTCGCCTGCGCAGTCCAACGTGCCGTAACCACTCTCGGGGAGTGGTTTCGAACGTGGCGAATAGCTATTAATCCGGTAAAGAGCGCCGCGATTATGTTCGAACCGCATACATGCAAACTACCACGCACGGTAGGACCCCTCTCATTATTCGGTACGAATATCCCTTGGGCCACCAAGACTAAATATCTGGGTGTCACCCTCGACTCGAAGCTTAACTTCAACGCACACGTTACTATAGTCAGGAATAGGGCCATCTGGATCCTTTCCCGCTTGCGACCCTTGCTCAGTTCGGTAAGCAAAATGTCCTTAAGACATAAGCTCACACTGTACAAGATGTGCGTCCGTCCGATCTTGACATATAGCTGCGCCGCGTTCGCACATATGTCCAAACATAACTTTGCCCGCATGCAAAGAGTCCAAAATCGGTTTCTCCGTCGCCTGCTTGACCCTCCAGCCTTCGTTAGGAACATGGACCTGCACAGGGACATGAGGCTTCCCTCGATAGAAGCCTATGTGAAATATCTCACCAGGAGATACTTCGATAGCGCTTCGAATCATCCCAACCCGCTCGTAAAATCCACCGTGAACTACGTCCCAGACAACTCGATCCCCGTTGCCAAACGTTATAAACGCCGTCCGCGAAATCTCTTTGTCGATCCCGATGACGACATCGAGAACGCTAACAATTTCTACGCGTCCGCTCCCGCAACATATGCGTGCTCGCGCCCACGCCCGCGAAACCACCGTTCCCTCCGCAGGGGACGTACGGTTAACTTCGCTCCCGCACACCCGCCACGACCGCCCTCCTCTGCGGCAACTCAAGCCTAGGTCCGATCCATCGGCATGGAGCCCTTGAGCCAAGCAGCCGCTCGCGCGATACAAGTGACTCTACAATCACTAGCTTTCACAGCCATACATGACACTGCATTATACACACATGCACAACACACATAGGTACATAGGTTCTGTAAGGGACCTTTTTTTTTCTTTTTTTGCCTAGTTAGATTAGACAAAAATTTTCAGACCACTAAATACACATACACATGTTCCTTCCCTCCTCCCAGGGGGCAGAAACATGTATATATGTATAGTTAGTTTAGATCGAATTACGGATAGGGAATTAGTCAGATCGCGACTTAATTGCATACGCGCAACAGTCCGAGCCGAGGTTCGGCCACTTTGGCACCCTCGGATGTTGTTGCTTAGCTTTCGTGGCTGAGTGCCCTAAGCGCTCGCCCCCAAGCCCGGTAAAGCTGTAAAAGCCGTAAAGGCTCCAGGGCCCCTAAGGCTAACAGTATAGTCAGTTCGAAAAAAAAAAAAAAAAAAAAAAAAAAAAGCTCCTAGGGACGTTTGAGGTCGACGACATTATTTATGCATGTACATTGTTCTAATATTGTTTAGTTTACTTAGGTTGATTTCATGAATGGGTTGTTCGTTCTTGACGATAAGCTTATATATGCTACTAGCTGTGCCCGCGGTTTCGCTCGCATGGACTACAGTATGCCGTCGCTCGAACGCACGCACGAACCGTGCTGCGGTTCTGCTCCGCTCCCAGCGCGGCGGTCGCACGTCGGATACTTTAGAGATATTGTGGGTCATCCTTAGAAGATGAACATGTGCTGTCGCTGATCTTCTGGTAGGTTATTTTAAGATCCACAATTATGTAGTACATTAATTTCATATATTTTTTATGGTTCACTCAACCTAAGCCGACCAAGCGCCCCAAAAGCGTCTTTTTCCGAATTGAATCACCATTATTGTCACTGCTTATTTTGTATCCCACAAAATATATCCTATAACCTGACCGGATAACCTAGCTATGATTTTTTTAAACATGTAATCAGATAAATGGTCTTCGCGTGAAAATAATATAAACGGACAGGCAGACAGTGAGACGTTGAGTTTTAGTTTTTATAGGTACCTATTTACTTCCAACGATATGAGGGTAACAGTACTTTTAAACCTGAAACAGAATTTTACATTCTATATTCTAACAGTAAAAAGTTGTATAAGAATAAAATATAGCATGTAACACAATAATATAGCTTTCTGTTAATGAAATAATTTTGAGAATTGGATCAGTACTCGCATAGATTACCTCCACAATCATATTCTTTATTCACCAACTTTAAGTCCTTATAATAGTAGTATAGATAGATAAAATATTATTATAAATAAATAAAAAAACATTTATTTCCAGTTTAATAACTTAAGTATATCAACCTGAGAAGTAGATAGCCAATACCATTAAATATCTAGGTCGTGTTTCGCATTTTCATAAAGCGAGTATCTGTACCCTTTTGCTTCGATAGATCTATAAGGCCGATAAATATAATATTGAAGTGGGTGTTGCGCGCTTGTCGATACTGCAATCGTAAATATTATGACAAAACCTTAATCTATACATACTATATATTATATGACATTATAAAGCTAAAGATATTGTTATTTATTTGTTTTAACGCTCTAATCACTGGAAATATCAGTCAGATTTAAATAATTCTTTTTGCATTTTTTAGCCTATTTATTGAGGAAGATTCTAGGAAGATTCTATATAACATCACGCTACGATCTTTACAAGCGGAGCAGTAAAAGTGATGAACATCAAGCAATCTGTTAAACTGTAGGCAAGTATGGGAAGTGAGAACGATCATAGGCTACACATGGGCTACACGGATGCGTTGGCGGTGGCGCGGTGAAGAATTGGTCGACTAAACTTAACGCGGGTAAAACCGAAGGTCACGGCTAGTATAATTATAATTATGAAATTTAATATAGGCTACTTTTCTTCTTCACGAAAACCTTCATCTCCAGTTCGTATGTCATTCAGATAAGGAAAATTTGGTAAAAACTCAACGTCTCTTAAACACTTATCCGATTTACATGCTTTTTTTTGAAGTGAAACTTCTTATGCGACATCCAAGCGTTAAACGTTAAATGTTAACTGTTAAACGTTTAACACACATTATCGGTGTCTCCTCTTTGTGTGAGCCAGAGCGAGAGAGCAAATGTTGGTGTGTATGTATATTGCACATTGTTTAAATAAAATATCTTTTAAAATTAAGTTTCACTTCTATCGTGTGTGAATCGCACACACACCTTTTTTTTAGTTCAGAGCTATGTTGTCTGGCCAGGTTATAGGATATATTTTGTAAGATAAAGTAACATACGACATAAGCAGTGAAGATTATGTTGAATAAATTTGGAAAAAAGACGCTGTTGAGGCGCTTAAATGGCTTACGCTGAGTAAACCATAAGAGATATATCAAATTAATGTATTATAATTGTCAATTCATGTATGATAATTGTAGATCATAAAAAGACCTACAAAAAAGTCAAAAAAGTCACAATATGTCTATCTTCTAAGGATCACCCACAATAAGCATTTTTGTCTTCAAAATAACTGGCGGGCAATCGCCGTATGAGGTGGGGGTAGCATGATTCACGTGTGTGGTCAACCGACGGCATTCTGTAGACCAAGCGAGCGGAGAAATCAAACAATTTAGGTTTCTGAAAGTATTTTTATTAATGCTAGATTAACCCCTAAAAAGTAGTGGTGTTCGAGTGGTTATTATATAGATTCGGTGTCCACAGGTTCGAAACTTCGTTTTTTTTTTACGAATTTTGGAATTTGCGCTGGAGTGACGTTTAAGACCATGCTTTCTCTCGGGAAGAGGAATTTCACCAGCAGTGGGGCATTTACAGGCTAGTATTATTAGTTTATAAACCCTCAAAAATACAAGTAAAGCGATTACCGTAGCCTATGGATGACTGTCACACCAGGTGTATTACAAGCCCGTTACTGACCTTGGTCCCCACCACTTCCCCAAGGACCTCTGTAAACCTTACTCACCACCGCTCAGGCGTCCCGCAAGGTTCCATTCTGGCGCCTTGCCTTTTCAATCTGTACGTCAGCGACCTCCCGAAGGCCCCCGGGGTCGAGGTAGGGCTCTACGCTGACGACACAGTCATATATGACCCCTCTCATTATTCGGTACGAATATCCCTTGGGCCACCAAGACTAAATATCTGGGTGTCACCCTCAACTCGAAGCTTAACTTCAACGCACACGTTACTATAGTCAGGAATAGGGCCATCTGGGTCCTTTCCCGCTTGCGATCCTTGCTCAGTTCGGTAAGCAAAATGTCCTTAAGACATAAGCTCACACTGTACAAGATGTGCGTCCGTCCGATCTTGACATATAGCTGCGCCGCGTTCGCACATATGTCCAAACATAACTTTTCCCGCATGCAAAGAGTGCAAAATCGGTTTCTCCGTCGCTTGCTTGACCCTCCAGCCTTCGTTAGGAACATGGACCTGCACAGGGACATGAGGCTTCCCTCGATAGAAGCCTATGTGAAATATCTCACCAGGAGATACTTCGATAGCGCTTCGAATCATCCCAACCCGCTCGTAAAATCCACCGTGAACTACGTCCCAGACAACTCGATCCCCGTTGCCAAACGTTATAAACGCCGTCCGCGAAATCTCTTTGTCGATCCCGACGACGACATCGAGAAAGCTAACAATTTGTACGCGTCCGCTCCCGCAACATATGCGTGCTCGCGCCCACGCCCGCGAAACCACCGTTCCCTCCGCAGGGGACGTACGGTTAACTTCGCTCCCGCACACCCGCCACGACCGCCCTCCTCTGCGGCAACTCAAGCCTAGGTCCGATCCATCGGCATGGAGCCCTTGAGTCAAGCAGCCGTTCGCGCGATACAGTGACTCTACATTCACTAGCTTTCACAGCCATACATGACACTGCATTATACACACATGCACAACACACAGGTACATAGGTTCTGTAAGGGACCTTTTTTTTTCTTTTTTTGCCAAGTTAGATTAGACAAAAATTTCAGACCACTAAATACACATACACATGTTCCTTCCCTCCTCCCAGGGGGCAGAAACATGTATATATGTATAGTTAGTTTAGATCGAATGATAGGGATTTAGTCAGATCGCGACTTAATTGCATACGCGCAACAGTCCGAGCCGAGGTTCGGCCACTTTGGCACCCTCGGATGTTGTTGCTTAGCTTTCGTGGCTGAGTGCCCTAAGCGCTCGCCCCCAAGCCCGGTAAAGCTGTAAAAGCCGTAAAGGCTCCAGGGCCCCTAAGGCTAACAGTATAGTCAGTTCGAAAAAAAAAAAATTACTCACCACAGGAACTCAACATAGTTTTCTGTCTTCAACCAGGCTGTCCCAAAAGAGAGAAATTACTAATGATTCTCTATACCCTACCTCTCTTCTTGAACGCCCATACCCCAAAGAGATCTGGAAGCCCTAATCACCACAGGAACACAACAAATATGACTGTAATATATAAAGCAATTTAGTAACTACTTTCTGTTCATCACGCATACAGGAGATTTACTTTCTGTTCATCACGCATACAGGAGATTTACTTTCTGTTCATTACGCATATAGGAGATTTACTTTCTGTTCATTACGCATATAGAAGATTTACTTTCTGTTCATCACGCATACAAGAGATTAATTTTCAGTTAACTGGACAATCATATTGGTACATCAAAGTACATTTGAGTTTTAATTAATCAATTTTTTAAATTTTTTGTCAATAGCAAATATCTATGAATTAACGAAGAAGTAATGAAAATAAAACTCAACAAAGAAATTAAGGTTCAACTAAAACTTATGATTTGAATAAAATGCCTTTTTCATCCCTGACGCAAATAGGAGTGTTATAAGTTTAACGTGTGTATCTGTCTGTGTATCTTGTCTGTGGCATCGTAGCTCCCAAACGGCTGAATTTAAGAATTAATTGATTATTCAGCCATTTGAAGATTATCAGCTCTTTTCTAGTTGATGAATGAGTCTGAGCTTCTTTCATAGGTGTGATCGAGTCGAAATTTGGTATTCTATTACTTCAATGATATTAGAATAACATTGCAACAATGATCTCATGCCGCAGCATGCAGCACCAACTTACAGCAGATAATATATCGTGTTTGGGCTTATTGGAATGGTCTCAATACATAGGTTACTTGTGTCAGGGGTTCCTTAAACTTTCAATTTACCTTGTGTATAAATATTAATAGTAATCTCAACAGAACAAATAAATTAAATATTATTATATGACTCACGGAAGAAAACACCTAGTAGGTACGCAAAAAAAAAGTATAAACAATACTGTTAGAAAGAACAAAAATAGCAAAGTGTGTAGTTCGTGTGTACGTAGGTTCTTATTCTACAATGAGTCAAGAGTTTTTGTTGAAGGAAAACATTTATGATAGAACCACAGCACAGTGATAGGACATCTTCTAATACCCGTCTGGCTAGCTACCATCCTCAGGTTAAAAATGCATCGCCAAACATCTATCTCTTTGGTTCCGCAGGGTCACACTTTTTTTTTTTTTTTTTTTGAACTGACTATGCTGTTGGCCCGGGGGCCTTAACAGTTTCACCGGACTTGTTGGCGAGCACTTAAGGCACTCAGCCGAGAAATTTTGGGCAACATGCGCAAGGGTGCCAAAGTGGCCGAACCTCGGCTTCAGCTGTTGCCGTATTTGCAACATACGCGATCTAGCTAAATTCCTACGCGAATTCGAGCTAACTAACTATACATGTATGCATGTCTCTTGCCTCCTGGGAGGGAGGAAGAGACACGCGTACATGTATTTAGTGATCTGAAAATTTTTCTGAGGCTAACTAACCACAAAAAAAAAGGAAAAAAAAAAGGTCCCTTACAAGACCTATGTACCTGAGTGTGGTGCATGTGTGTTCATGCAGTGTAGTGAATGTATGTCGGTAGCTAGTGATTGCAGTGTCACTGTATCGCGCGAGCAGCTGGCTTGAGGGCTCCCTAGCGGGGGAACGGACCTAGGCTCAAGTCGCTGCAGGAGAAGGCGGTCGAGATATGTGTGCGGGAGCGAAGTTTGCCGCCCGCCCCCTGCGGAGCGAGCGGTGATTACGCGGGCGTGGGCGCAAACACGCTTGGTTATTAGATACGGGCGGGAAAATCGCGTTCGCTTCCGTGATTTTATCATCGGGGTCAGATAAAATGTCGCGCGGGCGTCTATATTTGTTAGACATTCGGATGTCTGGATTCGGGTTATGAGATGCGGCTGCCACTACTAGCTGGTTCGAATGGTTCGACGCTTTTTCAAAATAATTATTTGATAGGGACTTTATAAATGATTCGATCGAAGGTATTTCCATATCTTTATGGAGATCTACGTTCCGAGCGAACCAAGGGGCACCGACCGCCCTTCTGAGAAAGCGGTTCTGAACTATTTGTAACTTATTGAGGGTGAATTTACTTATGTGAGCAAAGACTGGGGAACTATAAGTTAGGATCGGTCTGATACAAGTCTTGTAGAGCGTGAGCTTATGTCTGAGAGACATTTTGCTCTTCGAGCACACGAGAGGGTGCAGGCGGCTTGAGACCATACCGGCTTTCCTTCGCACTCTATCGATATGTGTCTTGAAATTTAGGTGTTTATCCAGTGTGACACCCAGATATTTGATCTGGTTGGCCCACGGGATAGCCACTTTAAATAGTTTGATAGCGGGAATTTTAACTAATCTTTGAGTGGGATGAAAGAGGATAGCGCTACTCTTATCGGGGTTAATTCCTATGCGCCATCTACGGAACCATTCGCCTAGCTTATCTACGGCTTTTTGGACTCGTAGCCTGAGGGTTTGTCTGTTCCACGAGGAACTAAACAGGACTGTGTCATCAGCGTAGGAACCTACCTCTACCTCGGGGAGGCGAGGGAGGTCACTGATATATAAGTTGAATAGAGAGGGCGCCAGAATGGAACCCTGGGGAACACCTGAGCGTATGGGATGAGGCTCAGAGAGAGCACCCTCTACTCGGTAGCAGAAGGTCCGGTCAGAGAGGTACGCGTGTATGATTTTAACTAATCTATCCGGGATTTGAAGTTCCAAAAGCTTGTGGACTAAACCAGCGTGCCAGACCTTATCGAAGGCCTTGGCGACGTCGAAGAAGACCGCAAGTGTAGGACGAGGTTTTGGGTCGCGGTTGAAATTTTGAAGAATGTGCTCCGTGAGGCGGTGCACTTGGTGGGTACAAGAGTGTTTGGCACGAAAACCAAACTGCTCAGGTGGTAAAAGATTTTTGTCTGTGACTACTGACTGGAGCCGGTTCAGAAGGAGCCGCTCATAGACTTTTCCTAACGTGTTAAGGAGACTGATAGGGCGATAGCTGTCGGGAAGCGACGCTTTTTTGCCGGGCTTGTGAATACCTATTACTATGGCCTTTTTCCAGACGGCTGGAAAATGGCAGTGGGCTATGGCTACATTGAAGATGCAGACCAAAAGAGCTATGAGGTGATCAGGAAGAAGTTTGAGTACTTCGTTCCTGATACCGTCGGGACCAGGTGGTTTTCTAGGCTTAAGGCCTTTAATGGTTGACATAACTTCCTCAGGCGTTACCAAGTCCAAATCATCTGTCGGGGGGACCGCGAGAGAATTTGTTACCGCCGATTCTATCGAGCTTACGAACTCGGAATCGATGTTAACGCAGTTCGGAGAGCATTGATTTTCAAGGCTCTCGGCAAGGCATTCTGCTTTTTCAGCGCTATCGAAAGCGGGAGGTTTGCCGGGGCCTTGATCTAAGGGGGGCATGGGGACTGTATCGTCACATTTAAATGTGCGTGCTAATTTCCAGAAAGCCAGATGGGATGGTTGGATACCCTCGAGTAGGGCCCCCCATCTGGCATTACGGATTTCGGAAATGCGGCTTTTTACCGTTTTCCGAAGTGAGTTTAACCGCCTACGATTGTCCGCAGTCGGGTATGAATCGTGTGCTCAAGTCGCGGCGTTCTTTTCCGTGATCAGCTCTCTCACGTCGGCAGGAAGTATAAAGCGGCGTTCATTCGCCGCTTGCACCTCTTTCGAGGCCTTACTGACGGCGTTTTGGAGATGGCTGACCAGGGAATCGATCGCCAGATCGGCATCGGCTGTCGATTTCAACTCGTCTGGGACCCTATCCAAACTGGAGGATGAGGGATTGTGCAAGAGGTATTTGTTTAGCTCCGCATAGTCCACCACCTTGACGGAGGAGGGATGCTGGTCAGAAGGCTGACCTAGGTGGAGAACTACGGGTCGGTGGTCGGAGTCTAACTCATGTACGACTTGTACGAGTCTTATATTGAGAGAGACAATTTTTAAAAGTGCTATATCTAAAACAGATGGACGACAATTGTCCTGAAAGTGAGTGGGCTCTGAAGGAGCGATGACATCAAAGTCGAGAATGGCAGATAGATCCTCCAGAATCCTCCCGTTCGGGAAGGTAGTCGGGTTGTTCCAGATGACATTCCCGCAATTGAGGTCACCCGCTATAATAACTGAATTACCTAGTGCAAAAAGAGCCTCCAGATCTGATCTGAGAAGCCTTTTGTTCGGGGTGTGATAGGCAGAGACGATTATGATTGACGAGTGACCAGTCATACCGAGTGTGCAAACAGATACCTCTATACTGGAGAGTTCGGGAGGTTCTATTGCTATGCAGTATAGAGAGCGTTTATAGTATATGAGGGTGCCTCCGCCGTTAGCGTGGACCCGGTCGTTCCTAATAATGTTGTAGTTCGCGATTCGGGGATTGCGAGCGCTAAGTTTTAGGAATGTTTCTTGGAGTAGAAACACGTCTATTTGGTGCTCTCGGAGGAAGGCGGCAATTAGATCACGCTGAGGTCTAATTGATCGCGCATTAAAAAAGGAGAGGCACAAACTCTTAGGTTTGATCCGATCCATTTTAATTTTGGCTATGAGAGGCGCGGACAAGCCGTTGAATAGTGGCGGCTATGCCCGGGAATTGGGTTATTGCGTTGAGCAATCCTAAGTCCTTATTGGAGTTAATCACCGCGTTGAATGCGATGATTTCTTGCACTTCATGCACAAGAAGAAGCTGGGTGAACCACTCCTTGCCAGCCAACGAGAAACCGAGGGCTGAGGTGGCGGGGGCTGCCGGGACAGGGATGGCCTTGACAGGCTTGGGTTTAATTAATGAGGCCGGAGGGGCCAGTACGGGTGGGAAGGGTGCGCAGGGCGTGGGAGCTGGTGCCACTGGGGCACGTGAGGTGTCTGTAAGGCTGGGGAAAGCCTCTAGAGACATTAGAGGCTGAATATGAGGCCGAGCAACAGGTGCCTTGGGATAGGTGGCCTGTCTGACTGGCTGGGGGCGTTTCGTGCGTGGGGCACGGGGACAACCGCGATAATTCGCAGTATGTCCCGTCTGCTGGCAGAGAACGCAGCTGGGCGGGGTGGGAGTGCCAGGAGTGCGGGGGCACTCTTTGGTGGCGTGGTTGTCTAGGCACTTGACGCACCTAGCGCGGAAGCAGCAGTTACGGGAAGAGTGTCCGTAGAGCTGGCAGTTGTGACACTGCGACGGGATTCTATTTTTGTGTGGCGGCTCAACGGTTATCCCGGTGAGGCCACACACCTCGGAAAGATTGAAAATCGATTTGCCCTCTGGGGACATATCGAGGAAGACGGGCACCATGTTGTATGGTGCCCTGGTGGTATGCTTGTACATCCTGTGTACTTCGCGTATGGGGTAGTTTTGCTCCTTAAGGGAGGCTGAAACTTGGTCGGGAGAGATCTCGACCGGGATCTGGCGAATAACCACTCGCAGGAGACGCTCCTCCTCGAGGGCATAAGTAAAATAGCCTAGCCTATTGGATCGCAGGAGGGAAGTGAGCCTCCTGTGATCGTCGGAGGTCGACACCTGGACCTGGATCCCTGAAGGGGTGTTCCAGGCCCCGGTGTAGTGGAGCTTGAGCTCCTTACACTTGTCCGAAATTTTCGTCCAAGACGCTTTGTCTTGGATAGTGATTGGGGGCGGGCGGCGGGGTTTTTTCCCTACAGCGGGTGCGGGGGCCGCAGCGGGTGCGTAAGAGGGGTCGGAGCGAGTGTTCTCGCTCGTTCGGCGCGCTTTCCCTGCGGCCACGGGTGTAGGGGAAGAGGGCGGGGAGCCCCTCCCCTTCCTCTTGGTGGACTTGACGGTTATGAAACCGTCGTTTAGTATGGTCTCGTTGGGGACCGCGGTGTCCATCGCAGGGAGATTTACGTTTTTCCGCGCGAAAGGCGGCATTAACGATTGGATTTCCGGATCCGGAGATAGAGGCGAGAAAGAATTCGCCGTATTAATAAAAGTTCGCACTACGGGCGAACGTGACCGCGGACGCGGGAGAGAAGAGCTCTTAGAGCTCGAACGCGCCCGTGAGATTGACGAGCGCGAGCGCGGGGCACGCGTGTCAGGATGCGGGGGGCGCGGGAAGCGTGGCGAGCGCGGGCGCGGCGCGGCGGGTACTCCGTTTGACGCGGCGGTGAGGGGTACGAAGTGTGCGGCGGGGCGGCATTTCTCCGCGGGGGTCTGTACCGGCGCGGGACGGACGCGTGGGTACTTCCTATTAAAGGAAACCAAGGCGTCGGGTATGTTCTCCTTGAGAAAGGTACGGAGCCTCCTTAGCTCTAGGGCTTCTGCAGAATCGGCCATTCCGGTGGCGTGTGGAGGACTGGGGAAATGATTTGAAATTCGAATTCCGAATTCGAAACAAAATATAAACCTCCCCGCCGGAGGGGCAGGGGGGCGCGCCAAATAAAATTTAACGGACTATCCCGAGTCCGGCAAAGTGACCTGCAAGTCGAGGTGCAATGACACGCAGGAATGAGAACCTACCGGGCCTACGTGGAGGTCCCTATCAAGCCCGAGGCAGAGAACGCAGCCGGTATAAATACCTAGCTACGCCCAAACAGACACTCGGGGATGGATGTGTAGCAGGATCGGAAGGGTGGGAAGGAGACACTCAGGGCTTGACTATGACTCTATCAAGGGCCAAGGTTCCTGAGCCCGACCAAGTACTATCGTTTGCCTCTGAAGGAGGCAACCGAGGGGCGCTTGGGTCACGCACCCACTTGCCTTCTGTTGACACCGAGAGGTTTCCGGCAAGCGACCACTAAAGTGTGGATTTCGTCGAATAGAAACAATTGCACTTAAAAGTGCAGTTTGTGTTTGTGTAGCGTACTAAAAAGTACGCGACACAATGGGTGCGAGCGAGACGGCGATATGCAGGTGCGGCGCAGGTGCGATGCAGGTGCGAGGCAGGTGCGCAGCAAAGCCGGTCGGTCGTAAAAGTTCACAAAGGAGGCAGAGAGCGGTCGTAAACACGTCCGTTCCGGCCGGCGGTCGTGATCGGACTCTCGCAGGGTCACACTTATTATTAGTATTATTCTAAATGGGGGCTATACAAGCTTATGCAGTCCTGTATCAGTGCGACCAATGAGATCTATTGTAATCGCCTCACACTACTAAAGTTCCCCATCTAGTCCTACAGACTTCATGTACTGAAGCAATGATGGCTCATTGGTAGCATGTACGACTTCGCGTCGATTGACGTGAGTTCGAATCCCTGCAATGAGCCTGAACTTTTGGCGATGGAAAACATCGTGAGAAACCAGATCATGGTGGTAGGGCGTTTTTCTAATGCCCGCCTGGCTAGCAACCACTCTCAAGTTGAAAATCTGTCGCCAAGCACCAATAGGTGTGTTTCAGTAGCTGCACTTGAGAGCCAGTCTATTTATAGTTAAGGTTTCTACTATCTTAGCTATATCCTCGCTTAACCAACAGGTGAGGTTTTGGTTAAACGCCATCTAGACTACTATTGTTATAAAGAGGTAGGTAAAGTTTTTGAATATGTTAGTACGAGATGATATCTGAAACTACTCATATGATTATAAATTAGAAAGCTATGCTTCTTATTGTTTGTTTGTTATTGTTTTTACAAAAAACAACCACAGATTAATTCTATTTAAATTCAAGCCTGCGACTGACCTTAGCTAAATAGACGAAGAAATGCAATCAACGAAACCTTTAAAAAAAAAATAGAAAAAAAATTATATAAACTCGGTACTAAAATACTAGGTAATGGAGATTAACTGGCGTGATACTACTGGCGGTGACCAACAAATTTGTAAAATGTTTTTTTCAACCAAAATTGACCGTGAGTAATCTTTAGATAGTTAAAAAAAATAACTAGTAATTGGAGGAAGATGCTAATTTGCATGAAAATTAAAATAAAAAGAAGTTTACTGAATAAACATAAGTTATATTTTATTTTCTTCGAACACTCCTGTAAAGATCTGCAACGATAGGCCGCGGCCAGCGCGCGTGGTCGGTTTCAGACATCATTTTTTAATTAATTAACTGGGTATTTACCCAACATCTGCACCAGTCACCAATGAACACAACTTTAATCAACACTATAGCTTTGTTACTGACTGTTGACTGCCATTAAAGATAATGAAAAAGGTTTTATAGAAAAATTAAAAAGTATCTACTTAAATCATAATAGAACTGTTAACTGCGTCAGTACCATTTCTCAATATTGCTGCATAAAATTAGCCTGTAAGTATCCCACTGCTGGGCAAAGGTCGTTTCCCAACTTGTCTCTTCTTAAATAATTAATATTAAATGAATAATTTTACACACAGAATATCCAACGATTTTAAACCTAAATTACCATATATGCACGTTAGGCTTCCATGCTTTATTTAAATTATGTTTTGTTTTTTAAATTTCGTCTAAGGTAAAAGTTGTAGACTTGAACGTAATAAAAAAGAATTAGTTTATTTGATTGAATATCAAGGACGTTTTTCTTTAAAAATAAAAGAAAATGGACCATTAATAATATAAAATATTGTTTTAACGGAACACGAAAGATTTGTTATAAATAGAACAAGCCAAATAAATTTTACAGAATGAAAACGTTCAGAATTCAGATCTGTGAGTAGGTACAGTACAAGGATAAAGGTCACGCGTGGGTTGAGATAAACGAAGGGAACATTAGCAGAAACTCAACCTTAATATCGAATGGCATTAATGTAAAACTGTTGTAGCTATTTACTACAACCGTACCTAGTGATAATAATTATTATTTAATTAGATTTCCTCAAGCAGTTTCACTTCAAACAAAATTGCACATACATTTGGTATCTATTGCTAAAAATAGCTAACAGCTTCTTCTCAACAAAATAATTAGACTTCTTTTTCTCTTCTTTAATCACTACCCACATGATTTGCTTTTCAGTACATACATATTTCTCAACATTTTTCCAATTACAAAGTTACAAAGTCCTGGAAGTTGGGATATATGGTCTGCCAGTAAGTATGTACCTATAAGTACTTAATGTTTTGTAACTTATAAGCTATTAATTATTATATGACAAAATAACCGACATCAACACTAACCATTCCGTTTGAAATTGGTCGATCCTTTTTTTATGAAAACCAAATCAATACCGTGACGAATTAAAAGTGTAAAAAGTTTTACAGATCATGTTCATATATACATAATATATTATGCTCTGTAGCATCTCCTTTGCTACCAACGCAAATACTTAGTATATAACATTTCAATAATATCATCAGGATCGAAACATTAGGTAAGTCGGTTCTATAAATAGAAATCATAGAATAAGTACATGTGTAGAAGGTTCCTATAGTTTGTTTATTACATGATAAAATTATTAATATTATTTGTGTTATCCCGCGATTAATAATCATGATACTAAACTACTAAGGTTTCTATAAAACATCAATTACTTATAACACAGTTGCTTTCAAATCTAATTCATAAACAAACAATCCACAGAACTAATGAATTGTTCTTATATGTTACATTACATTACAGGTTTCACGTTAACATTTAGATATGGCGCCGATTAGAATCTGCCCTGGGGGAAACACTGAAATTATCAAAATAAAATTAATTTGTACGCACCGTTTAGTGCCGCTGATGAGTCCAAAACATATCCCTAGTAGAGTAGATGCACTTAGATCCTTCACGGTAGCCACTGAGACGCAAGTTGAGGCAGTATCGGCTGCGAAGCCACCAGCTGTATGACGAGGGGCGGGCGTGCGCACTCCGCTCTATCGATCGGTGGCAGCGTCTATCTCGTCCATTCACGAGCTGCCACTTCTACGCCTACATAACGACGCATAGCTCTATATTAAACACCGATCATCATTAGATACAGCGTTATTACAAATTATCCTTAAGAGTAACACATTACCTCGACGTTAACCTAATAAAATATAAACGAGTTTTCAACCACCTTTTTCAAACTTTATTTTGAACACTTCATACAAAGTTTAGAAATTATACAGGTGGAATTAATTTAGGTACAATGTATTAGAAATAAATAATGTATAGATAAAAGGCAGACTAATAATGTTCACATAGGTTATACACAAACTGGGTAATGGTATACAAACACAGCGGATAGTGTCAGTGGCGTTCGTCCCACGCAATGGGTTATCATTCTACATATAGCATAGTATCCGTACCCTGCATGCTAATGACGTTGTTCTGATAATACTAACTACAGCGAAAACACATTACTGCGATACTTATGACGTAGACATCATAATTACAGCATTTTCGTGACAAACGACTTTGAGACGGACCTTCCTTGAATATTTAATGATATGTCTCAGAGAGGTAGGGCACAGATAAATTTTTATGGAGATTTATCTCTACTTGGGGCAGCCCGACTGGTGGTATTCCACCTTCCCTCACATTCCTCCATACTACAGAAGATCGCAGCCAAATGACTTAGTGTTGTGTTCCTTCGGTGAGTAGAGCTTCCAGAGCTCCTTGGGGTAGAAGGTTCAAGGTCGGCAACTCGTTTGTGATATCGTTTTGTATTACAAGCGTCGTGTAGGTTACGATAGCCGCTCTCTGACAGGCGGACCGTATGCTTGTTTGCCACTTTTGTAATATAAAAAAGTGGGATTAAAATAAAATATTCACAATTATAATATATTTAGTTACTCAAATTAATAAAAAAAAATATTATTACTACACTACCATAACTTTTCGTGACAATAGGTAAGGTTCATATTAAAAGATATATTTTCCTAGGGTCGTTTTTAGCGGTCTGTGGATATAATTAAATTACATTAATAACTATTTAGGTCCCAATTCCACTGTAGCCACGGAAATTTACTTAATAATTAATCCTTATCCAGGGTCAATCCGCAAACTTACAGTTGTTCACATTGTACACGGAATATATTTTGGACTACATTCTTCTAGGTAAGAAGTTACATAAAAGTATGAGAAGATTTAAGAACGTCAGCAAGCCATCTTACCGCACATCGGAACCAACCAAAATATTATCTATACATAAAATAAAATGGAAGTGTCTGTTTGTAATGTAAAAAAACAGGTTTTTACAAAATGCATGTGAAAGTATCCAGTATACTAAGAACAAAACACATTTTTAAAATTTTTATCTGTCTGTTTGTTCTGGGTAATCTCCGAAACGGTTGGACCGATTTTGACGGAACTTTCACTGCAGATAGCTGATTTTATAAGGCATAACTTAGTCTACTTTTATTTTACAAAAATAATTAGGGTTCCGCACAAAAAATAAAAAACCTTTTTTAGTAGTCCACACGAGCGGAGCCGCGTGCACAGCTTGTGTTTAATAAACATAACTTCTATTTCATTAAGTAACAACTCAAAAATTATTTATTTAGGTTTGTACACGCAGTTTTCTTCTTGAATACAATTTCACTTGCGGCTTTTTAATTCCAAAGGCACAGACATATAACTGACAGTACCTAATCATGATCATCATGCGAAAGTCATTCATGTGCGGGAATTGAACCCGCAATTTCTCGGTTCAATAGTCACAAGGCCTTGCATTTGTTGAGTTTATTTTATTTATTTTTGTCGACTTATATTATTGTACGGTTAAAATGGATTAATCAATATTTTAAGAAAAAGTACCGTACGTATGACAATTAGTTTTAAAAAAAATGTTGTAAAAATTTAGTTTTTATTTAGTCCTAGTCCAAACATTGAATAAAATAACATTTGTTGAATGCTTTGCATAAAATTGACATGCAAAGTACTAAATTATTACTAATTAAAATTAAAAGTATTAGTAAATAAAGGTAGGTAAATATTCTACCTAAATAATTGAATTTAACTACAAAAAATATTAAGAATTAAAATTACTCTCATGTCACTGTCTTAATATCTTTGAGTGTTTGGTTCCAGTCTAGACTAAGCATTTCACACATACCATTGGCATTGTGTGTAGACAATAGTATGACAAGCATAGAGGTCAATACGAAAAGGAATTTCATTAAATTAAAATAGACAACCATTTAATAGGATATGATCCTGCCGGTGACAACAAATGACTATCATACTAGATATTGAAATGATATTAATAATTCATAGATATAAGTTGGTCACATAGATACATAAGGGTTTATAATAAACCCTATCTTGTTCTGACTATAGTGACGTAAGTACTTGGTCAAAAATGCACAAGAGTAGTATCTATAGTACATCTATATTAACAAATCTGTAGTTCTTCTCCTGTTTTTTCCTAACTTGGCAACCGGTCCTCTTTATTGAAAACCATTACTGCCATTATAGAGTGCATATAGTTTGCAGTGTTATGACGATTTCAGGATCCTAACAAGATGGTGGCTCCCTTGTTAGAACTTTCTAGGTAGTTTTTGTGGAATCTCAGAATACATGATCCATGTTATTATTTCCAATCCACTTCACTTGTGCACAATAACCAAGCTTTATTATGCAAAATAATCAAATAATACAAATCTATACATATAATAAAATTGAAGTGACTGTTTGTAATGTCAAAATAACGGGTTTTGACTAAATGCATAAGAAAGAATACACGATATATATATATATATATCAAAAAACCCATTTTTAAATTTTTTGTGTCTGCCTGTTTGTTCCGGGTAATCTCAGAAACGGTTGGACCGATTTTGACGGGACTTTCATTAGCAGATAGCTGATATTATAGGGCATAACTTAGGCTACTTAGAAAAATAATTAGGGTTCCGCACAAAAAATAAAAAATCGTTTTTAGTAGTCCACGCGAGCGGAACCGCGGGCACAGCTAGTTTATGAATAAAAATTACTACATAACAATATGAGATCCCGCCAAAAACTCAAATCTGTAGTTGGGTCTGTAATCTAGAGCACCTGTACTGAAAAAAAAAAAGCCAGTGAAAAATTTTTGTCTGTCTGGCTTTGTATGCCCGGATTTAAATCAAAACCGCTTGTTAGATGTTTCTTAAATTTTGTACACGGGAAGCTTACTCGTACATATGTCATTGGTTTTTAATAATAAGTACAATTAAAAATCGTAAAAAAAATTTTGATTACCTAATTCTTAACTGGGGTGTAAGGGGCGTCAAATAACATCTATTGCACTGAGACGCCCAAGCCAACCTCACCTGCACGTGGTGCACCCTGCTGAGCAAAGGACGAGGTAATGGCGATAGCGGTGTGGTAGGGTTTTTTGCCCAACTGGGTCGCGACCACCATGTATGAGGTGTAAAGCCCGTCATAGTGACTCGCTTTGGCCAGTCGCGTTTCGGGATCAGCCTGTGCATATCCAGTTAACGAGTGACTTTCGGCTTGGCACGGATGCTGGTGGGATTCTCCAATGGCTCATTGCCTGAGGGGGCTGCATTGACCCGGCGGCCAGGGAGACCCGTAGAAACGGTTTTCCCGCTGGCCGCCCGCGGTATAGTACAGAGGCCCAATCATGGATAACCACCATAAGAGGCTGCCTCACCATGCCGCGAATAATCTCGGGTAGGCTCGTCGTGCCGGTTGGTGACCGGATTGGGGTCCCGGCGACCTATTCCGGGAGGGTACGGGGGCCCTTCCGTTCGCCGGATCAGTGTATTTCTCTCATGTATTATAAGGAGTCGGCGTATCACGCTGGTTATCTCAATGCTCAGTTGAAGGTCACTCGCTCTTCACGTTTTCTTCCTTCTTCCTTCAAACCCAATGGCAGCGCAAAATAAGCAAGCAGGTTCGACAGCGGTGTACAACCCCCACGCCGCATTTACGGTGGAGTTCGCTAACATCCGTGGACTCCACTCCAACTTAAATGCCGTCCACCAACACCTTGAGACGGTTCAGCCTGCTATGCTCTTCTTGACGGAGACTCAGATCCGCCGTCCGGCCGATACATCTTACTTACACTACCCCGGCTACCTGCTTGAGGAGAACTTTCAAGCAAAAGCCGGAGTATGTGTCTATGTACGGTCAGACGTGTGTTGTCGCCGTCTGCGCTGCAAGGAGGACCCTTCCTTCTCCGTCCTCTGGGTACACGTAGACCTGGGCACTCAAAGCCGAATCTACGTGTGCCTCTACAGATCCCATAACGGGGATGACGAGACTACTCGGCTCTTTGAGTATTTGAGCAAGGCAATAGATGATGCACAGGAGCAGTTTCCTACTGCGGAACTGGTTGCCTTGGGGGACTTTAACGCACACCACGAATCGTGGTTGGGTTCCTCCAAGACAGACCATGCAGGACGAACTGCCCATGCATTCGCTCTAACTAATGACCTGACACAACTGGTAGTCCAGCCCACCCGGATTCCCGATGTTGACGGTCATGCGCCCTCTTTGCTGGACCTTCTGTTGACGAGCCATCCAACTGGGTATGTTGTGTCAGTTAATGCGCCCTTGGGCACATCGGACCACTGCCTGGTTATGACGTCTGTGCCACACGCTCCGCCTCCACCCTGCGTAAGGATTAGGCGTAAAGTTTGGCACTATTCGTCAGCAGATTGGGATGGAATGCGGGATTATTTTGCATCCATCCCTTGGCGGCAGCGCTGCTTTGATGGGAAAGATCCTTCAGCGATTGCTGAAGCAATTGCAGGCGAGATTGGAATCGCAATGGAATATTATATTCCTTCTTCCGATATCGTCTGTAATCGCAGAGGACACTCTTGGTACAATCGCGATTGCGCTGATGCTGTAAGTCAGAAGCAAGTTGCGTATCGTGATTGGGCCAGGGGTCGCGCACACAAGGATCCCAATATAAAGTCCCTAAAATCAGCGTACAACTCTGCCACCAAGGCCTGTAAGAGGGCCTACATTAGAGCGGATGCCGAGCGCATTGCACGGATAGGTCATGATCTCATAGGTCAACCGGCTAATAGTCGAGTTTACTGGAGTCTGGCCAAAGCCGTGCAAGCTAATTTCTGTCGTCCAGCATTGCCCCCGCTGAGGTACTCTGATGGATCACTGGCTCACAAGCCGCAAGAGAAAGCAACTTTACTTGCCAATCTCTTTGCAGCTAATTCCCGGCTCGATGATCGCAACGCACAACCGCCTATAATTCCCAGTTGCGGTGTCACAATGTCTGAGTTACGATTTAGGCAATGTGACGTGCTTAGAGAATTGCGATCGCTCGATGTTCGGAAGTCCAGTGGTCCGGACGGTATCCCAGCGGTTGTACTTAAAAAATGTGCAGCTGAGTTGTCTCCAGTGTTGACGCGCCTTTACCGCCTGTCCTACCTCTCTGGTGTCGTGCCTCGGGTTTGGAGAGAGGCTAATGTGCAACCGATCCCCAAGAAGGGGGATCGATCTGACCCTGTCAATTACCGTCCAATTGCCGTAACCTCAGTGTTGTGCAAGATCATGGAACGGATCATCAACACCCAGCTTGTCCGTTACCTAGAGGATCACTCTTTGATTGATGATCGTCAATATGGCTTTCGCCAGAATCGATCAACGGGTGATCTTCTGGCATATGTACTGCACCGCTGGGGGGAGGCAATTGATAAGCATGGCGAGGCTCTGGCGATCAGTCTTGACATAGCTAAGGCTTTTGATAGGGTCTGGCACCGTGGTCTTCTCTCTAAACTTCCGGCGTATGGACTTCCCGACAACCTCTGCAACTGGATCTCCGGCTTTCTACATGAACGCAGAATTCGTGTCCTTGTGGAAGGATGTGATTCGCAGTTCATGTCGATAAACGCTGGAGTTCCTCAAGGCTCTGTGCTTTCGCCCACTCTGTTTCTTCTGCATATCAATGATATGTTACCTTTAGGTCATACTCATTGCTATGCAGATGACAGCACCATTCATGGGTGCTATTATAGCAAGCCTTCATGTGGTCGGGAAGAAACAGAAAAGAGACGGGAGGAACTTGTCATTGAACTTAACCAATGCTTGCAACGTGTTTCTACATGGGGAGCAAGTAACTTGGTTGAGTTCAATGCCAAGAAAACTCAGGTGTGCGCGTTTTCCTCAAAAAAATCTCCGTTTTCTCCCCTCCCCACTCTTCAGAACGTCTCACTAGCAATGCGTGACAGCCTCAATATCCTAGGTGTGGATATTCGCAGCGACCTCAACTCCAGGGATTACATCGGGAGTGTCATCTCCACTACATCTCGGAGACTAGGGATCCTGAACAGGGTGCGACGGTTTTTCACGCCCGGTCAACTGTACCTTCTTTATAAGGCACAAGTTCGGCCGTGTATGGAATACTGTTCGCACCTTTGGGATGGATCCGCAAAGTACCTCCTCGATGCCCTGGATAGGTTACAGAGACGGGCTGTTCGCATTGTTAATGATGCAGACGTTACCCATTGCATCGAGCCACTTCAGCTTCGCAGGAACATCGCCTCGCTAAGTGTGTTTTACCGTCTGTATCATGGTGAGTGTTCTGAAGAGCTGTTTCATCTAATTCCCTCCTCTCCTTTCCATAACAGAACCACACGCGCTGGGCTTCGGAATCACAGTTTTACGGTAACTTCCATCTCGGCACGAACTAAAAAGTTCGCTTTGTCTTATCTCTGTCGTACCGTGAAGCTGTGGAACGGTCTCCCAGCCGGTGTGTTCCCTCCTTCTTATGACATCGGGTCCTTCAAGCGTAACGTGAAGAGATATTTAAGCAGGCCGGCATGACAGCGGCGACCACCGATGGATTGCGATCTCTTGGTGGTCGTTGTTGTGTTTGGATTGTAGTGTGCTTACCATCAGGTACAGTACAGTCAATGTGCCGAGCTATTATAAAAAAAAAAAAAAGATTCTGATCAAATTTTGTAGACGAGAAGCATACGTCATTCTTTAATTCATGGGCTATAAGAATTGTCAATAGTATGAATAAAAATAAAAAGTTTTTCTTAATGTTTTGTGCTGTCCCTAGCGACAATTTTTTGTGGTATACCAGTATATCTTGGAATATAAACGAATACTAATGATAATACGAGTTAACCATGATGGAATCCTTTCTTTGTGATGAGAAGAAGATGAGCATAGGATTACAGTCGCTGATATTTGGGAGTATCTAAATATATTTTAGTAATCACTGTGGTAATTCTTCAGCAATCAGTTTCCATCTAGTATATTATACATGCACGTGAGAAACAAGCCCATCTGCCGATGTAGTTATTTTTTCAATTGTTTTTAATTTATGTACCTACGTACTTTTTATGTCAACATTTCCAGCTGTAACAAAGTAGATCTAAAAGTTTTTGCAAAGCGAAACTTCATTATAGTGATCCTTTTCATTTTTCAATTCATTATCATGGTGATTCATGAATAAATCTCACGACGAGCAACCAAAATATCTGAATCTTAAAGCGATTTACACGCAACTGAGATTTTGTTAAATCTTCACGTACAATAAAGTACTAGAATTATTCATCCGAAAATTTAAATGTATGGATACACTAATCATGCCAGTATATTTTCTGCTTTTCATTTGTGGTTCATGACCATTCATGATACTATGGAACGTATTTCAAATACAATAGCACGGTATCAACTCTAGGAATTCTAAGCATTAAACCAAAATGTCAAATTTGAATATTAACTATGAATATTGGAAGCGATGATGGCTTAGTGGTAGCGTGTACGACTTTGCGTCGAGTGACGTGAGTTCGATTCCCTGCAATGAGCCTGAGCTTTCGGTGAAGGAAAACATCGTGGGGAAACCATAGCATGGTGGCAGGGCTTATCATAATTCCCGCCTGGCTAGCTACCACACTCAAATTGAAAATCTGTCGCCAAACATCAATAGGTGTTCCGGTAGCTGCACTTGAGAGCCAGTCTTCCACTAGGTTTAGCGTGTTACCATCTTGGGCAACATCGTCACTTAATATCAGGTGAGATTGTGGCCACTACGCCAAAATCTATAACGATAAAAAAAAAATGCCATGGTTTCTAGAGATTTCTAGACATACAAACTGAACTGTACTATATATATGTATATATAGTCAATAAAACTAACACCAGCAGCAGTGGCGACGAATGTAGAACTTTCAGATGGGAAAGCGGTTTAATAAAAGTGTAAATAAGAGTATATTATTAGAATCTGTTTTTTAATTTATTAATCCTGTTCAATGATGTTGCACGCGGGTGTAACTAACATCCTAATTAATAATTGTCGCCCCGTGATTTCACGCCATAAGGACGCACAGAAAGTGCCAGCATTTTTTACTGTATATTATTTTAAGCACGGATACACAAAAACAGATGTTCGGGACAATTTACCTATTCCGTAGACTTGGGGGGGGGGGGACGTGTTCAGACCTTTTTTTTTTCGATCTGACTACACTGTTAGCCTTAGGGGCCCTGGAGCCTTTACGGCTTTTACAGCTTTACCGGGCTTGGGGCTTGGGGGCGAGCGCTTAGGGCACTCAGCCACGAAAGCTAAGCAACACCATCCGAGGGTGCCAAAGTGGCCGAACCTCGGCTCGGACTGTTGCGCGTATGCAATTAAGTCGCGATCTGACTAATATTCAGACCCCCAAAGCCCTCCCTTTTATACGTCCCCGATCCAAGCCAGGTTGTAAAAGCTGAAAAGCAGAAGCTGTAAAAGCCGTAAAGGCTCCAGGGCCCCTAAGGCTAACAGTACCTATAGTCAACTCGAAAAAAAAAACGTCCCCGACGTTCGATCATATTTAAGCTATTTTATTTTCCAGTAACAGGTGATAAATTTAAGTATAGTTGTCATAAGGGGATAGTTTAAACAGGTATGTAAAATAAATAAAACTCAAATAACAAGATTATTTTTTTAATAAACTTGCCGTATCAATGTTATAGTATTGCAAAATCAATATGACTTAATTTATAAATCTAAAAACGGCAATGGCCGCTTTTAAGAACTTACTTATGATGCATCAAATGTAATAAAAATGAGTGAAATTAACGTTTCTAGTGTCCGACTAATCTAGCAGGTACTTATGGTGAGGCACCATTTCGTGATGTATGTCCGTGTATTGTTTTAGTAAATTAACGAATACATATAGCACTTCTAATTCGAGTTACATATTTAATAATATTGCTTTCCTACATACATTAGTTTTAAGACCATTTAAACATACAAAAATAATTAAATAACCCATGTAATCAAAACGCCAGAGGCCTGTGATCCCGGGGAACGTGCGAATCAAATCCCTAGAAGTCTCTTCGAAATTTAGACGCCCCCAAGTTTAGACCGTTTATAAAACCTACGTAATAGAATGACATTTTCCAAAAAAAAAATGGGTTTATATAAATAGGTACTTGGAAGATTATACTTATTTTTTGCTAGGCATGTCATTTAAAAATTGTTCCGGCGGGCTTACTCCGCCACTGATTCAAATACTGGATTATTTCGGATATTTCTGTTGAGGGCATTCTAATAATAATAAATTGAAGTAAAATATATGGGGCGCCATCTATTACCAATCTGTTTAACTAACATGACACGACTTATTCTATATTGTATTAGTTGCCGTCAAAGAAGTGTCACTTTTGTCACGTGTAGGTAATGGTTTTTGTTTCGTAGTTATTTGTATCGACGGATATACGTTATACAGGTGGGTTTAAGTAACGGTAATTACCTTAACCGTTGCAGTTACTGGAAGTTTCTGAGGAGACTGTCCTTAACTTTTTGATAGAATTTGACCTGGATACACAGCACATTTTTTGTAAGTGTAGAGTCACCAAGAAAATTAGCAATTTATAAAAAAAATGTGTTTTCTTGATCGACGATCTTATTTTTTATAAGGATTGATAAACTCTATGGAACCAACTGAGGTTAGAGTACTAATAATGTCAGAAATAGCAAAAATCTTTTCCCATACATTTCGTAGGAAATCATTTTGGCTTCGATAACCTTTTGCGAGAAAAAAGACTCCAAAATAGTTTTACCCTCAATTAAACTTTTTACTATGGATAGTCTGGCCGCTACATAGAAGACTGGATAGAAATAAAGAAACCCATCCTTACTGTCGCATCACAAAAATCCACCTTGGATATATGACTATTAGGTATATTACAACATATTTCGTATTATTATTTTAAGTATACAATTAGATAAATATGTGGATATATTGGTTTACTGTAAACTTGTATGTATTGAAAATAGAAGTCCTACCTCTATGTTTTAATAATACGATGTCACACAAAACATTCTGGGCGGAGTTTCGTAACATCCATTCAGTCTTTTACAGATATACCTTTGTCAATATTTTCCTATATTAAAAACAAAATTCTTATAGTTTTCTCTTACCTGTGACATAAAAAGCACATTATATTCGAGCTATTTAAAAAAAATATTCGTAATAATCACCACACAGAAGAAATATTCTTTACTAAATTACATTTTAAAAAGATGTTCAAGTCTAAAAGCACCTTTTTGATAAACTTGACTAAAATTCTCAAGATCGTATCCAAGACTTAAAAACAACTCACTGGCTCATATTATCGAAAGCGGTCGCCTTAATATTTTATTTAATAAATAAAAATTGTTCTTAATTCACAAAACTTACTTTCCTAAGACATTGCTCTCAATGTGTTAATAAGTTTACATCTTAAACATATATTTTTTCATAACTGCCATTGAAAGAAAAGTAGATTAATATCATCATTACTTATTATAATCATAGTAATTATTGAAAAATATTATTATCAATTTGTTTATAACAACCAGAACCAATAAAATATTTAGAACTGTGGTAACTTCGCAATTTTAATATAAGTTACATGTTTTTTTTTGTTATATATTTATTTCTATGCAACTTTTTAAAATATTCCTATTCCTTTATTGAATAAATGGCGTCATTTACTACTACATACTTTCATTTACAGGAAAAATGTTTCTTATTACATAAAACAGTGGGATTAATAGTAATTATTTTATACTGACTCAATCAGATTTGTGCATAGTTGATCTAACCAAAGTAGATCATAATCAAACGTCATTAAAGATAAATTTCGTTATATAGCGAAAATTGAAAATTAAAAAACTGACTGTTAAGATTGTCAGGTGTGGGTATGTAAATACCCAGAAAATATTCTCAATATGCCTAATGTTTACAGGAGAATTATCAAAGTTCCCAGAAATAACGAGTATTATATTTCAGAGAATTTTAAACTCTTGCCTTTATCGAGGTTACAATCATACTCTGTTTTTTCAATCCCGCAGAGTAAACGTTCACTAAATGTCAAATGTGAAAATAGTTTTTGCTCTACCATTTATTTTACATTTCAATCTGATGAACCGTCAAATTTAAATATTAACTCAATAAAAACCATAATAGAATAAATTATAACCAAAGTAAAAAAATGTACATAAGTATGGCAAATTATTTGAAAGAAAAACTATCCCTAAAAAAAGTGATTGGTTTTTTTTTGTCTTATTCGGCCATTACTGTCGGTGCCTGCGATGTTTTTTAAATGTAACACTACGAATAATAATAATACTATTTTATGATTAGTTGACACCACAATTTTAGAAGTTGGCAACACATGAAATGTCATTTTAGTCTACGGAATCAAAAAAAGGAGTATAGCAGACCCTTACTACTTGGGTTTCGAGGGACAGGGGGGAGCCGGCCGGTGCGGCCGCGGCACAGCTTCCTCGTACACTTCATCATATAAACTCGCGTTCGCATACGATCCTTGGCCGTTAACATACATATTCCGATTACTGGGTTCTGCTATTTCACTATATATATTAACCCCAGTGTCGTTAACTTCGTCGTAGGCGACGCGTGAAGTCGCACCCGAATTCGTACTATAATCCGAAAAAGAAGAATTACTACCGTAATCAAAATTTTGATATTTAAACGCCGAGTAATTCTTGGAATTCTCCAAGCAATCACTGAAATTCTTCAACTTTTCCCCTTCCTCCTCGCATTTTGGAGTGTAGATATTCTTCTCGTAGTTACTACTGTTGACTTTCGATGGAGTCGATAATTTTGTGTAGTAATCTTTAGTTTCCAATATGAATTGTTGTTGAGTAGGGTTTATGTCGAAATTGTTGTATATCGGTATGTCGTTATACTGTGTTTGGTTCGTGACACTTGTTCGAACAGCTGTTGAAGTGGATGGCACATTATTGTATACGTTATTAGAATATATATTTTCATTAGATCTGAGATTCAGTGATTGAGAAATTCTGTCATCCAGTGACATTTGAGAGAGGCCTGTTGAAATATTCGGTAGGTTTATTTCCATTGTTAATTTCGTGTTCGAGTATGTCGAATTAGGTACTCCGTAGTTAGTGTTACCTTTGGTTAGCGTCACATTATTATAAACGAGCGTCGGATCAGCGCTTGTCGACGCTGAATAATTTGTAGATGAGTATATTTGAGATTCGTTGTGATTTGTTCTTGAGGTATTTGCTTCTCCTAATTTACTATCATAATTTGTTCTAGCTGCCTGCGGCTCAATAGGCCAAAATTGTGATGTATCAAATGGATCGGACTGCGTTGGTAAATTAGTGTTGACATTACTCGTTGATCCCAGCATGGCGAGGCTATCTAGTGACTTAGCACTATACATATTCGACCTTTGTGTATTTTGAGAATTTACCGTATAAGTTGGTAAACTTTCCATACTCTGTTGTCCCCAATCAGATTCATGACCTAAAATAGAAAACAAGAATACTGACTTTAACATACACATATTTTATACAATTGGATCAAAAGAAAGGCTCCTTTAAAAGTGATTCTAAACTGAAAAAACATATCGAAATCCTCCAACCAAATTATATTAGTGTACATATCGATTATTTTATCATCGCGATCACGAGAAATCCCTATTTCGATATAATAATATTATAATTTCATAATAATAATGATATGATATGACCAATGACCTCCTTAATAGTCTAAGGATAAAATTAAAACAAAAGATATGTTGACAAACACTGTATTTTAACTCCTAGCAGTTCGACGAAATCCTAGGTTTAATCATAAAGTCACACACATCTGTAAAAGGAAATATTATTATGAAATCAGAACTCACCTATTTCAGGTACATCTATTGGTTGATCGATTATTGACACATTGTTTTGATTTGAAGTCGGTGGGTTTCGCTTCGTACTAGGGGGTAAATCTATGTCGATCAATAAGTCTTCTCTTACTGAAATAATAATAATAATAAAAAGAACAAATATTAAGTGCCAATCTAAAAGTACTTTTAGATACGTTTATTATAAAGAGATAGATCGAGGCAAACAATTTTTTTTTTTTAAATTATATATTCAATTTTTTTTGTACTATCTATACTGTTAGCCGTAAGGTCCCTGAAGCCTCCAACGACTTTTACAGCTTTACCCGGGCTTGGGGGCGAGCGTATTTATCCACATATAAGATAGCGAAGTACTACCTATAATCCATAGATACGATAAATAACTGATTATTTAGTTGTTCGAACGGAAGTAACATTCGATTCCTCCGTGTATTTTCTATGAACTATTCACTAGTTTCGAAGTCTGTTCTATAATTTTTAAACAGTTGCTGTGCTCAGTGCTCCCTATATTAAACTCTTGATTACTTGTTAACTGGTGATGATTGTCGAAATATTGCTGTTACCCTAATATAGTTCAGAATTATATAGGACTAACAAAATTGCGAAAACACTTAGAACCCCAAAATATAAGGTAGAATATTTTTTATGTAGCCAGTAATTTAAGATTGTACATAGTGAACGAAGGAAATTGACCTCCAAGTTGCCGTAAATTACCATAAAATCTATTTAAAATAAAATATAAATCTGAGTCTATCGCAGTTTTTACAGCAGTTGTCAATAAGTAAATTCATGAATAGTGTACAAAACTTCTTTGCCTATGATATTATTAATTCCCATTTTAATAAAAAGGACTATTATAATGTTGATTTTAGCGGATTTTGATACGTTATGGAGTAAATGGGTTTTATACCCTATAAACGGGGGTTTAAGGGGTAAGGGGGGTCAAATAACAACTTTGACTAGACACTCAGTCAACCTCATCTGCAAGTGATTCACGACGCTGAAAATGGCGATAGGTTTTTACACCCGGACTGGGTTCCGCGTGTCGTTTCCGAATCAACCGGTGTATATTACACAGGCCGACATCACAGGAAGACTGGCGATGTGTTATTGATGTTATTGCTACCGTGTACTGTTATACTGTGCTTACCAAAAGGTACTGAAAAACCACTACTACTGTCTTCCAACGTCGCTATAGAATGTGGATAGTAGTATATTAGTAATGAAATTAAAAATACCTTGATTCAAACTTCTTGAATTAGCATCTCGAGCCGTTCTGTTTACCCCGAGGGTGAGAGTGGCGCGGTCGTTGATAAGCTTGTTGTAGTTAAAGAGCTTGTTGCCGGCGTTGCCTGAACGAGTCGTCGTCGGCTGCGTCGATTCTATAGTCTTGCGTTTGCGCAGTACAACCGCCGTATCGTCTGAGATTCCGTTCGTTCCTAATGGAGACTTGTTGAGAGGTGTTGATTGACCTACATGTATATATTACAATATTATTAAAGAACTAGCTGAGCCCCGCGGTTTCACCCGCGTATAATTAAAAAAAAATCGCTGTTTAATGATTTATAATACAACAGCATAGACAGCAGATATTTTTATCGGGCGGCCAGGGTTATGCGTCACTCACTCACACGGCTCGTTCGCACTACTACACCTATAGACATAGACCTGAGCAGAGTGTTGAATTATTTTAATTTTACATTATCTCCCAAACTATTCGTCCAAATAACATGCTATAAAGGGCAAAGATTATCTACATAAAATTGTCTTAATGATGAAGTAACTTTCGTTCGTAAGGATTAATATGCCATAATACCTAATAATAATGCTCATAAACCACTTTTCAATAAATTACAAAAAAACCAAAAAATACCTTATTGTGGCTTACGTATTGACATATAATAGGCATTTGGTATCGCGGATTTTTCGTAGATTTACTAAGAAGCTATATTTTTGTAGAACATTGTATTTACGTATCACTAACCAGTACGTCAGTTCACGCGGATAAAGCAGTTAGGGTGCGATGTTACTTCCGGCTTACTTAACAAAAATCAATATTTAAGGCTATCTGAGAGGTGTAGCCTAATGCTAGATAACCTATTTCACGTGAATCTGGCTATCATATACAAAAATAGTTTTTCGAATTCGAGTGGTAGTTCCAGAGAGTACCGTGTATAAATAAACAAACAAACAAAAAATCTCTTCCGCTTTATTATATTATAATAAGTATATATAGTATAGATTAGATTAAGAGTCTGCGACTTTGGAATCCACGTTTCTAGGCAAATTAAAGGACTATGCCCACTAGAACGTATCACACTATGACCGTAACCGTGCCGACACATGCAAAAGAAAAATAGTCTGTATGAATTAGTATGAGATTATGCCCACTAGACTGGTTTCGACACCGAACATGACAGTAGCGTGCCATGGTCGTATCGGCAGCGAGTTCTCGAAGAGAAGATTTTGCATGGCACGAGACGTTGCCAAACCAGCGTCTTGTCGGTTTCACGTCTTTTTTTTTCTTCTTTCTCATCCAAAATCATTGCAATATTACCAATTGTTTAACAAATAATTTTCCAAAAGCTAAACTAATTTGATTATTTTTAAAAATTTACAACAATTTAACGTTACACTGATATATATCTATGCACGTAACATTGATATGTATTGATGTATGATTTTTATTAATGTCATATCTAGTGCTGCGCGTTATTTAATGGATTCCGAACGGGTATAGAACGCTGTAGATAAATACAGGCAATTTTTAGGGTTCCGAAGTCAAAAGGAACCGTTATAGTTTCGCTATGTCCGTCTGTCTGTCCGCGGCTTACATCAGAGATTCTTAGTACTAGAAAGCTAAATTGTTGTTTTTAGATATGTGATAAAAATCATGGTAGTAGTATACGTTATGAAGATAGAAAGGACACGAGACACTGTCAATCATTTATAGTGTATTTTGTATCAAGTAATTCATGCGATACCCGGCCGGGTCACAGATCCGGCCCAGTGTAGCATGAACAAAGGATGATTCATATTACACCGGGTCCGGGCCGTTGTAGCATGAATTACTTCATACGAAAGTACTTATACTATAAATGTTTGGCGTCGTCCCGGCCGGCGCAGCACCCGACCTGACTCTGGCTCGGTGTAACATGAATAATCCTTAAGTCTGCATATTGTGACGGGCAACTACGGAACCCTACAATGCGTGTGGGCCCGACACGCTCCCGTTTTTTATATAATACGTGTCTTGGTTTTTATAAATAAGTAATTGTTTGTTCTTTGTTATTAGTGGCTATCAGCATTACTACTACATTCATTATTTATTAGTCTTTTTTAAATAAACAGATTTTTGAACGTGATGGTTTGGTTACTAGCTAACAGATTCCTTTGCTGTTTAAATAAACGAAGAATTATTCACCATAAATAAATGCACATATAAAAATATATAGTTTTTATTTTTATATAACCACAGGCATTACAAATAGGATTGGTCACTGATAACTTAGTACAAGATTATCTTTACTTTGAAAGCCCAACCTACTTCAAATTTATATTGAAATATTTGATTCATATTTTTTTACCTTTTACTAAATTATGTTTCATTGTACATACGAGTTACAAAATAATATTTATCCAGGTGATAGAAAGTGAAAGACAACGCTGTAGAAACTACCACAAAGTTAAAAAACAAAACATCTATTTGAAGTAAAATGTGTGCGGATTGTATAATGCGATATACGGAGATACAGACAATATAACTATTATAGTTAAGTAAATATACTTTGAAAGTAATAATAATACTATAATAGATTTAATGTTTGATGATTTAATACTCACCTGATAGTAACTGATGATGAGACCAAAAATAGTAACAATACATTAATATGTATACTATTTTGGGGACAATTTCGCAATTTCTACTACATGTTTAAAAAAATACATCTATTCTACGTAAAATGTATTCGGATTGTATAATGCGATGTACTAAGATACAGACCATAAGAAATATAATTCTTTAAGGCAAGTAAATTTACTTTAAAAGTAATAATAATACTATATAGCTTTAGCGTTTGCCCACAATCTCACCTGATGTTGTTAAATGATAATGTGACAAAAAAAAAGGTAACAACACATTATTGTTTATACCATTTAGGGGCCAATCTCGCACAAGACTATTTATATCTAAACATAAATATAAGTATACTTTGAATAATACTCCTTTGTATAAGTCCTGTATATCAAGCTTAACCGTAACCCTAGCTTATTGAAGCTACTAAGCAAGTAAACGTTTCTATATGTTTTATAAATGTCAGTGTTATAGCACATAATATGTATATAATTAACAGTACATTCATAACAACGCGAGTTGTTTATTTCTTATAATATTATTTACGTTCAAGTAGTAAATACCATAAAGTGAATTAGTCACACAAGTATGAGATATTATACACTTAGTCATAGATTAGTGTATGTCAATGCTGAACACGTTCTACGTACACTTGCATAACAATACGTATAAAATTCATTGTTTTAAAATATCAAATTTTTTAAGACCTTCGGTAAAATCGTGTGTATTAAATATTTACACACTTTTTAAAATACTGCATTAAACTACAATGTCACCTGATGGTATAGCATGTTAAGCTTACCACTGTTTCTCAAGTGCAGCTCCCGGAACACACTAATCAATCATCAATTTACTTGAGGATGGTAGCAATCCAAGAGGGCATTAGAAAATGCTCTACCACCATGTTATGGTTTCATCACGACGATTTTTTTTTCACCGAAAGCTAGGCACATGTACGATTAACACACGTAGATCGATGCGATGTCACACACGTCGCCATTTAACGAATAAGGACACTAACTTTCGACATATTTCAGTATGTAATTATTATATAAATAAAGTATTCTACAGTCTACTGAACTCGAAGAAACAACATAAATTGTATTTCTTTTAAACACACTTTCTAATGCATATCTACATAACATTACGTATAGTGAGTGCACAAAAACATTTTAAACACGAGCATTTATTAATCCAGATTATAACAAGGTAAATTGACAATTTTAGAAAACCCGACGCAATGTAACTTATTTTTCGAAACCATTCCAGTGAACCCAAAAACGATATCTCTGCTCTAAGTTGATGAGGAGTTAGGTATCCTGCAGATTTCAGTAGATGCTAATCAATTCATCTCTTTGGGAGCTACGATGCCACAGACAGACACACTGTTTTTTTTTTAAGATTTATGATACTTCAGTATAGACATTATTTTTATCTGGCGGCCAGGGTTAGGCGTCACAACTCACACGGCTCGTTCGCGCCACTACACCCATAGTCATAGACCCAAGCCGAGTGTTAAATTATTTTAGTTTTACATTATCTCCCAAACTATTCGTCCAAATAATAATATGTATAAAAAGAGCAAAGTTTATTTACATAAAATTGTCTTGATGATGAACTTTCGTTCGTAAGGATTAATATGCTAATAATAATGTTCATAAATCTTCCATTTTTCGATTCCATTTTTCAACAAAATACCTTATTTTGGCTTATGTATAAGAGATAGGCATATGGTATCGCGGACTTTTTTTAGACGTATTAAGGAGCAATATTTTTATAGAACATTGTATTTACGTGTCACTAACCATTACGCCGCGCACACGGATACACTGAAAAAAATGAATAGCTGAACTAGTTTGACTAATCAGAAAATAGCTTAAATTTACTTCTTAGTAACCAAACTTTTGTTAAAATAACTAAACTGGTTTTGCTGCACTTCCCAAACTAGTTAAGCTATTCGTACTTTTGTTACTATTAAATAAAAAATTGGCTATTGTTTAATGAAATGTGTTTGCTAAACTCGTTTATCTACTTTATACAAAACAAAGTTTAGTAAAAAAATACTATTTGATTACTGATAGGCAAACACTCTAGTAATTATTATACAAAATGTTTAGTTATATCTAAGCAAGTATTAAGTAAATAATAGACTAACAAATCCATTAAATGTTTATTAATTTATTTTCCTATTGTAGCAAAAATGAATTATCAATTAGAAGACAAACTTATACAGTTATATGTAACTAAGTTATCAAAAACATTCCTAGCTAAAATTTGGTTATCTATTTCAAATTGTTTAATAAATAGTAGATAAATTAACATATTTTTTCAACTAAACGAACTTGTTTCGACACGAATCTGCAATCCACCAGCGGTACGCGTTTCTGCGCTTATTAGTGTTGCCACCTTAGCGATTTATTCTCTAGATTCGGTGATTTTTGTCGCCCTTTTGCGAAATTTTTCTATAGTTAAGTGAATTATTTTGCTTTTCCTTTTTTCAGCGCTATTTGATCGCAACCTTAATAATTATGAAGTTTCTTTAAAATTCAATAAGTTAATTTTTTGTTATTTACTTTTACGTATTTTTGGGACCCTGTAACTTTAGGCGACACTTTTCTCCACCACTGCATTCCACTGATTTAATTACTAATTAACTTTACGCCATGTCTCTCACGGGAAAGGTAGAAAGAATAGAGCACCACTGCAATCTACTTTTGCATACCTCTTTAAAAGTAGTACATATTATGTTTTTATTGCCCGTTTTTTCTTTTTTCGGTGCGCTTACTTCAAGAGTTATTTGAAGACCCTAATAAAATTGTGCCAACTTTATGATAAGTTTTAAAAATATATGTTTCACCACTACAAAAAACAGGTTTTGAAAAATAATAGAAAGTTCAGTGATATGATTTTTAAAAGATTTGTCTGAAACTGTCTTTATTATAAAAACAAGATATATTTTTTTATTTATGCGCGTTATTTCTAGTTCTGAACAGGATAATTTCAAGCTACAAACACGGTAGTTTTTAATTTTCATATGGAAACACTGGCACATAGTGTTAAAATTATATTATTCTTCTCCTTCTTTCCGTCGACGGCAGTTGCTGAATTACCTACACTGCTTTGATATTATGAAGAGTATTTTTTATGCGTTTTTCAAGTGCCTCCGTTTTAATATTCATGGTGTATGTTAAATTACTTTCAAAAACGAAACACCGACGACTTTTTTACATGGAGAAGTCAGTCGATCCCATGGCCGATGAGTTACGATCATGGGGTCTCGAAATCTACATCGATAATTTTGCAGGTGCGCAATATTAATTCTTATTTAGTTTTCAAGAAAATAGGAACCAACTGGCTGGTTGAATTAAGTTACGAGTTTTGGCGTGATTTTAGTCAGTTATGTAACTATTGGTTTTAGTATTTTTTCGTAATCATGCATAGTTTGACTCTATTTTGAGTAATATTAGTGGCATCTTGCTTAATATATCTTGGTTATCGAGTGAATGGGATGTGAAAGAATAACATGGAATATGAATTCTGAGATGTCTCAAAAACTCCCTGAACTGATAAGTTTTAACAAGGTGGCCACCATCTTGCCAACTTTATATATCTGATAGGCTAGCGTTTGACCACTATCTCCTCTATTGGTAAGTGATAGTGTGATAAAGTTTCTTAATTATATAATATATTGTATAAATATAGTATTTAAATATACTTTTGCAATACGTAATTATTTTTTTTGCAGTTTTTGAAGAAGCACTTCAGAGTTTTGTATCCTGAAAATGATGACAAACTAAGTAATAATTGGTATATAAGAAGACCCAAAATTATTGCAATGAAAAGAACTGGCAGGATTTTAAAAGAAATTACAGAATACATAACTGGTAAGTTCCTATTTGGGCTAATATACTAATGTATTTCACTATACATTTGTATTACAACCAATTATTAAAGTAATCTTTTTGTTGCAGAGGGTAACGAAGAGACTGCAGACTTTGTAAATTTTTGTTATTACATCAATAAAAACAAAATATAAATTGGTATTATCTTTTATTTATTGTACTGAAACAAGGTTTATTTTTAAATATAATGTTTTGGTTATTAGTACCTTAACTGTGTATTTATTATTTACGGACATTGTTTTGCTACCTGTCGCTAGATGGTTAGCTGATTGTTTATTTATTTTATTTAGATTAACTAATTAAAACGATTGCAATTGGTTAATATTGTTATATTAAAACAACAACAACAAATTAAATGTTGACTAGAGAACTTCCCCTAAGGATTTCTTCGCAGGCCTGATCTCCACTTTGGAAGTTTCTAGTAAGTTATTTTAATGTAATTTTAATTAATGGCAATCGTGATAATTAGTTTAAATAAAACAAATACAAATTCAGCTAACCAACTAGTGACAGGTAACAAAGCAATATCAGTAAGTAATAAATAAACAGTTAAGTAACTAAAACATTATATTTAAAAGTAAATAAACTTTGGTTGCAGTAGCCAAATTAATTAAATCTGGTAACAAAACATTTTATTTAAAAGTAGATAAACTTTGGTTGCAGTAGCCAAATTAATTAAATCTGGTAAACAAACATTTTATTTAAAAGTAGATAAACTTTTGGTTGCAGTAGCCAAATTTATTAAATCTGGTAACAAAACATTTTATTTAAAAGTAACTAAATAATTAAGTTAGCAGTAGCTTAATAAATCTGATCGGGTAACATAACAATTTTGTTATTAATAGATAAACAATTCATTAATAGTAACCAAAAAGTTAAGCTAATTTAAGCAAATTAAAAGCTGTGTTAAATAAACTAAATTTTGAAAACAGCTAAATATTGTAGTTACATTTAAACAAAGCAGTTTCATTAGTATTACAAACCTGTTAAGCTAATGGTACACAAACAGTTTTGTTAATACCACAAAACTAGTTCATTACCAGCCAACAAAATAAATTCATCAAAAAGTAACTAAAATTATTTTAGTTTGGTTACTAGTAGGCCTCAGTTTAGTAGTCCCCCGAATTTTGTTACTAATAGTTAAAATTTGAGCTACCATTATCAAAACTTTTTTTTCAGTGTACAGCAGTTAGGGTGCGCTATTTATTCCGACTTACTTAACAAAAATCAATATTCAAGACTAGCTGAGAGGTGTAGCCTATACTATTCCTTGTGAATCTGGCTATCATATACAAAAATATTTTTTCGAACCCGATTGACAGTTTCAGGGATGAGCATGTTCAAACAAACAAAAATCTCTTCCGTTTTATTATATTAAGTATAAACCTATAGATAGTATAGATATGTCAAAAATAAATTGGACATACATTTTATTACTTAGATATGGCAAACTCGTAAGACTAAGAACAAATCGAAGAGGGCACTTTTGAACAAATATCAATTATTTTTTATTAATTATCAACCGATTTTGATGTAATGATAACAACAATTACCTATAACAGAGAATTGTGAAATAAAAAATTGCGACTGGTCATGACGAAAGATAATTTTTATTAGGCCGCGCACGCGATATAAACGGGCCTAGCCCGTGCTAGATACTAAAATAGACGGTGAATGAAAACAGCGGGACGCATGGTAGCGCTCCCATATCACCTAATCTGCGACATTCTTTATATATGTACTGTTACAAATATAAATACGTTTTTTTTTAAATTATTAATGTTAAACAAATCACTTTTCTTTGAGAATGAAGGGTGTAATTAACCTGAAGAAATCGAAAGAAAATTCAAACTATAAATAAAAATAGTGGTCATTCTTTTCTACCTATGCGAGAAGGAAGATGTGATATGTGATAAAATGAATATGTGATAAAAAAAAATATTAACGCGCTAAATTAATCATGTATCTATACTAATAAATTTTTAGTTCTGTCTGTACATTTAATTTTTCTTCTTATTTATTTATTATAAAGAACACAATGTTCATGAAAATATCATATTTTAAACTGTTTGTTTGTATGTTCAGATTTAACTCAAAAATGGCTTGAACGATTTTTATAAAATCGACAAGAGAAACTCATATAATTTCACAATTCATAGGCTATAAGAATTGTCAAAAATACTTATATAAATTGTAAAATAAAATGTTAAATTATTTTTTTATAAATTCTCAGCCGATTTTGATATGTTATTCCTCGATTGATAAACTAAATGAACTATTAATTAAATGAGTAATTAAATGACATATTCGTGATCAGTGTCCTTTATAAAAGACAAGCTGTGCCCGCGGCTACGCTCGCGTGAACTACAGAATGCCGTCGCGGCGGAAGGACGCCCGCGCGAATCGTGCTGCCCTCGCTCAAAAGATGGAAGACAGAAATGCTTATTGTGGGTGGTTGTTAGAAGAATGATATATGTTATAACACTCTTTTTTGTAGTATTATATAAAACATTAATTTATCTCGTATGATTTACTCAGCGTAAGCCATTTAAGCGCCCCAAATGCGTCTTTTTCCGAATTCATTCACCATTATCGCCACTGCTTATTATTATGTTACTTTATCTTGCAAAATATAAACAGACCTGATAACATAGCTATAAATTAAAATAAAAATAAAAAATGTAAATCGGATAAGTGGTTTTCGCGTGAAAAGAACATAAACGGACAGACAAAGAGACGTTAAGTTATCAAAATCAATTTTTTTTTCTCGTGCAGAGTCATATACAAAGTAATCAATAAACTACATCGATATACATAAGTAAAACATCAATGTACTTTCGTCCTAGAAAGCAAAAGTAAACGCGTAACTACATGAATTCAACTACGCAAGCCACTTGCGCGCGTACCATAAAAATGAATGTGATCGCATTATGATGTATTAATGACGTAACCAACTTCGTTATATAGATGCGAATGACACAGTATTTATTATCGGCTTGCAGTTAATTTTGTATATTTGATTCGAATAACTTGGGAGTTGAGCTATACGTATTTATGCGTAGAAGTTTTTAACTTATAATACAGCCACAATCCAATTATTGCTACCATGTTGGAAATTTCAAAACCTAATATATTTCCATTATGTAATGTTATCACGGCTATAAAATTTCAAGGTAATAAAATTTGCTTTATTTTTTGTTTTAATAACTTTAAATATTAAATCACAAGAGTTTACCTACTTTGTAGGTGTCATTTACAGTCTCTTAGATAAATCCTCACAATACTTGTTTTAATACATAAAGTTTAGTACAACTATCGCCAGGCAACTACAGTGTGGAACTTTCGTACGCCCGAACGCTTTGTCAATATTATTTTTATGTTTAACATATTGAATAGAACCGATGACTACTATATTGTGTGTTTGCACGTGGGCGCTTTTTATGTTAAGAATTTTATCGGTCCACGTTTTATTTTAAAATTATATGTAACATAGGAAAATGTATGGAGCTGTATGCACGAGCGCTTTTTAAAACCTCGTGAGACTGAACGCTGCGCGCCGGGAAGTGCGTATTTAATCAATCACACGCCCTGAATCGCCATTGCGTATTATTACGACTATTAGGTATAATTTCCGTATAATAAAAGAAGAAAACCAGGACTTTAAAATAAGTCTTTGTCAGAATATCAAAAGAGTGGCTATGATTAGGTAACAAAAAAAACTTTTAATAGCTTAGGATAAATTAACAAGGTGGAAAAAACAAAACCAAAAATATATTCAGCTGAATTCATACCGCGTCCGTATCGAATAACATATGGCACAGTGATTATTTTCATTTCGTTACTTATTTGCAATTATGGCAACAGTCCAGGCTGTGGTTTGGCCACTTTGGCGCCCTTGGAGCTTGTCCCCAAGCCCAGTGAAGCTGTAAAAGCCGTCTGAGGCTTAAGTCCCTTTCGGCTAAAAATGTAGTCAGATCTCAAAAGAATAACAAAAAATTAAGCGCTCGTTTAAGCAGCGTACGGGACAAATCATTAAGAAACAACTGAGCGCTTTTTCTACACAACGCTTATGTAAACTCCGTGCGTACGATGCATGATCGTATTCGGGCGAATCATCACTTAAATCCGATAAGTTTATGATCAAACGCTACAAGGTCAATAATTATTTCAAAGGAGATATTCCATAAACACAATATAATAAATTTTACTTTGGGATTGTAAAGTTAAAATTGTAGTTAAAGTAAGTACATACCTTTTGACACCGGCGACAACGTTTGTGATTTCTTCGTCGACGACTGATTGTTTTTGGTCTTCATTGCCGGTATTAAATTACTGGAAAATGTTCACAACATTGATAACATATTATCATTAGCATCGTTAAAGCGTATCTAAGAGGACCGTTTCAATACATATAAGATACAGTTTTATTACTATCCATGTGACGTTTTAACTACTAATTAAATACCTAGTATAGTAAAGTAAGATAATGGTGATGTATTTTTTTTAATTCTTGAAGTAATATATCTAGTTTGTTTATAAATAGTTTCGCGTTTAATTTTTGAGCTTACAAATCGAACTTTTTTTTTTTGGGTTTCTGATTGATTTCTGGTTAAATTAGGGTGCATGATAGAAGCTCGCTCAAGCGGTGCTACATTAAGGATGTAAAAATAGTACGCCTATAACTTTATATTCCTTTTTAAAGATTTTTCACAACCTTAGCTAAAGTCCCTAGTAAAAGTGACACAACGCAACCCTAGCTACTAGCGTCCGGTGTTGCCTGGAAAGTCGATACCGTGTCCGAATAAGAAATCCTTGTCCCTTAATCCCTGTTTATGTTAAAAAAAGCCTACCTCGGAAACAAACCAACTTCAAGCGTTCTTTGGTTCTGCCCCTTCCACCAGTGTAACTCTGGCCTTTTATCTATAAGGATAATTGGGTCTCCCGCCTCAACTGTCATTTGGCCTTGTCGTTTGTAACTGTAAACAGAAATAAATAATCTATGGGTGTGATAAAAGAGTGGGTGTATATACTATATAGTACACGCGTATTACGCGCGTTAAACATTACAGTTCTATGCATAGTCACACTCGATATTTAAACAATTTCATACATAGTTATTACATATCAGGGTTGCTTAAAAACCCATATTTAACCTTTTTTCACACTTTACATGGGTATTTTAATGTTGAGAATATTGCAGGCAATAACCACCCTTAAATACCTGCTTTATAAACGGTAGGTTCAATAAAAAAAAAGGTTTAAGAATTTATTAAACCCTAACTAAAAGCTCACAGAGACTTTCGGAGAATAAGGACAGTTAAAACCATAAGAGTAATCGACTTCTGAAAAATGTACCACAAAAAAAAGAAAAAAAATAATAATACAGTAATTTAGAATAGCGTGTCTCCGGACAGAACGCCGCCCGCGACAATTTAATTCCTTATATATATATATAACTTACACCTTACTTTACCTTATATAATTACAGGTGAAAATTACTAGCAATGACATGTGATCGCACGTTCAATGCGTTGGTAGCGACAAATTCATATAAAATGTATATTTGTTTTAAATCTTTCTACATGTTATGTGAATTTAGACAACACAATTTTTATATAAAATGTTTGGAAAAAGAAATAATCAATAGGTACATAGTTGTGTGAATTAAACTTACAAGAAAATGCAAGTATACTGACATTGCGCTTTTGAAAAAGTAGACAAATACTTATGCTATGTATTTTAAAGTCGTTATTTGATTATTAAAAAAAGCATTCAAGGTTTTGTACAAAACAGAACCATGAAGTATTATTCGATTTGGTATCACGGGCAAATGCGGTTGTGTGGTTTCTAGGTAAACAAAAAACGTTTGTAGATAAAAACTTATACTTTTTGGGCGTAACAAAACAAAAATTACTTCAAATATTTAATCCCGCGTGCCAATACATTTAATAAATTAAAACAATATTAATATGATTTTAAAATGACTTTTATTTAAACACAATTAGAAAAAAGTCAGTAAAATTAAATCACATTATTGTCATTGATGGCAAGATGACTAACTTATTATGTCGCACTTACGTCAAATGATGCGCGCGCAACTCTTAATTCTAATCTCTATTAAACGCGTCAAACTTCAAAAGTGTGTAACCCATACATTCACATACAGTATACAAAAATGTTTCTTTTTTTCATGCGATATGTTGTTAAGTTGGATCTCTTTTCGTCTTGATAATCGTACTGACAAAAACTTTATAGATACTAGTAATTTCCGTCATAAACTTACCTCAGTTCAGCTATAGAAGTTTCAAACTTGTTGGTTTCCATGTATCGGAGTATACCAGCGAATGTAGGCCTGTCTTTAGGGTTCAAGTCCCAGCACTGCATCATCAGCATGTATACGTCGGGCGGGCATGCATTAGGTGCAGCTAAGCGCTGACCTTCGCGCATTATTAGTCTCAGTATTTCAGAACCATTCAAGCCTAAAGGAGGTCAAGATAATAATGTTTCCATTTTTAACAGGAAATGACGTACTATTAGATAACTTAGACGGACCTAGGTGTAGTATATGTAGGAGATAATTTTTGTTATCTTTCAATTCTCTAAGCGCTTTATTGTTTACTAGCTGTGCCCGCGACTTCGATCACGAGGACTACATAATGCCGTCGGTCGAGCGCACGCGCGAATCGTGCTGTCCCCACCCAAAAAAAGGAAGACAAAAATGCCTATGGTGGGTGACTCTTAGAAGATAGACATATGCTATTGCAGACTTTATTCAAGGACTTTTTAAGATGTACAATTATGTAGGATATTAATTTGATATATCGCTTATGGTTTACACAGCGTAAGCCATTTAGGCGCCTCAAGAGCGTCTTTTTTTCGAATTTATTCGCCATTATCATCACTGTTTATTGCATATGTTACTTTTTCTAACAAAATATATCCTATAACAGATAACATAGCTATGAATTAAAAAAAGAACCCTGTAAATCAAATAGGTGTTCACCTTAAAAAAACATAAACGGACAGACAGACAGAGAGAGTTATAATATGCATAGAATAGATAAGTCGTATAATAATTTAAAAATATTTAGATTATTTAGAACCGTGTTACCCAACCTTTTTTAAAACAGGGACCACTTTGATTTACTTGTTGTTAGAAAGGACCAAAAGGTTCGAGAAAAATAAACTCTGTCAATGTAAAAATAAACTCGAATTGAAGCTTTTAATATATTTGACCACTTGTTCTTGCCCCAGCCATCTACATTCACCACTACACACCGGTGCGCCCGTTACAAGGAATTAATAATTTAAGTTTATAAAAAATTGCTACTTATCTGGACCATATTTTAACTATTTAGGACAACTGGTTAGGAACCACTGATTTAGACCATCAAAACATAAGTTATATTTATGCTATGCTAGCTGTGCCCGCGGCTCCGCTCGCGTAAACTACAAAAAATGTTGTTACCGGGATAAAAAGTACCCAGTGTGTTAATCCAGGTTATAAACTATCTGTGTGCCAAATTTCATCCAAATCCGTTCAGCCGTTTTTCCGTGATTGAGTAACAAACAATCAAACTCACTTTCGCCTTTATAATTTTTACTAACTGTACCCGCGGCTACACTCGCGTGGACGACAAAAATTGTTATTACCGGGATAAAAAGTATCCTATGATACTTCTAATGCCTCCAAGAATATGTGTACAAAGTTTCATGATGATCGGTTAAGTAGTTTTCTCGTGAAAGCGTAACAAACAAACGTACATTCACGTTTATAATATTAGTAGGATTATTAAGTTAGATTGTTTGCAATACATTCAAATTTTAATGTACACTTTCAGCACAGCAGTTATTCCTTACAAAGGCAAATGCTTTGCCTTGCAATAATGATAATAATCTCTTTGAAGATTCGTCTCTACTTGGGGCAGCCCGACTGGCGAAATACCTCCACCCCACAGAAGATCGCAGCCAAATAACCTTGTGTTGTGTTCTTGCGGTGAGCAGGGTTTCTAGAAGTATTTGGTGAAGGGGTTTCAAGGCCGGCAACGCGCTAGTGATAACTATGGTGTTACAAGCATCCTTATTTTAAGTAGAACAATAACAATTATGAATACAATGAACAATTATATTATTTCATATAGATTATTATCACCTATCCAGGGCTCCTCTCCGAATGTGTACATTTCCCAGAGCGCTACGGCAAACATCCATACATCGGAGGCATGAGAAAACTGTCGCGTACGCAATGACTCCGGGGCACACCACGGGAACGGCACGCGACGTCTTTCACTCATCACGTAACAATCGTCAGCATCTGGCAATGCTCTCATTAGACCGAAGTCACCGATTTTCACCTGTTTCAATATGTTAAAATGTTGATATTTCACAGAGTAACAACTTTACCATTTGATTACAATTCAACCATAGAAAATAATAATACACACATGTATATAATAGTTTTTATGACACAGTGCAGCTTATATAGAACTTTAAATGTCCATTTGATGAACCAAAGTTAAAGTTCTGTTTTTGGTAAAACAACTATTACATATCAAATAGTTTATATTACTATTATAAATGTAAAGTTTATATGTTTTTTTTTATGCATAATAAATTTTATATTGTAACTAACTGTGCCCGCGGACTATAGTATTTTCGTTTATGAAGATATTGTGATCATTTCTCTTTTACATAAGGACCAAGTACCTAATGAGTAAAAAAAAAAGATTAAAATCTATCCAGTGGTTTTTGCATGATGCGCAAACCTCAGGAATTTTATATATATACATTGATATGAATAAACTTGCAGAAATTAGCTCTAGTATTTAATAGGAATTTAAACAAAATAATATTCAGCAATAACCACCAACGTTTTATTAGCCAGCCAATATAATCCTTGAAGTAACTAGACAACTGAATTCAATGGATAAATCTTTAACACGAAGCACCAAAGTGGACCATTAAGATCAAAACACACTTTAGTGGGACGGAACAACATGAAAAATATGCTTTCTTTTGATTAATATGAGCCAAAACGCATTGGAGCGGCAGTGCAGCAGAACCTTTGTAATCGATTTTACCTATGTGCATACAATGATCACGATTGAAACAGACACAAATTCATTACCATCTCCATATTATTAGTATTATAACATAATAAAGTAAAAATTATAAATCAAATGTGTAATAATCACAAGCAAAGGAACTTAGTCCAGGATGTTACGTAGTAACTCACACATTCGTCACACTACCAATAATGTCAATATCAACAAAAGTGTGATATCATAATGTACTCACCAATTCCAAAGTTGATAGTAATATATTTCTACATGCTAAATCTCTGTGAAGAAATCTGTTTTTCTCCAAATGTGCCATACCGGCTGCCACCTGAGTTGACCACTTTGATATATAGTTCAATGATACTTTCCCATTCTGGGCTCTTATGTAGTCAAGTAAAGCACCCATAGGAGCTAATTCACACACCATCATCAGCGGATGGAACACTACACCATGTAATTTAATCAAGTTACAATGTTTTAGACTATGCATTGCTTCAACTTCCCTACGGAAGTCATCATAAATTGCAGGCTGCGTAAAAGCGTCAGCCTTCAACACTTTCACAGCTACAGGCACACTTTGCCCCTGATCTGAAATTTTCCATTCTCCTCGTTTTACAACACCAAAGGACCCATTACCGAGTTCATTGTGTAAACTGTGAAAGATGTTATTTTTTACCAAAAAATGTAAATAAATCTATTATTTATGTTTTTCTGGTTTAAATTAATATCTATACTAATTATCAAATAATATTTTTAGATTTCCTTATCAGTAGTTCACAATTCAATGATAGTAATAAACATGATGATGATATAATGTTTAAAACCATCAAAAAGAAAAAAAAAACTGAAACTCAAGCATATGACACCAATTTGTTAAATATTGTGAGATTTTCCAGTTACTAAGTTAGGAAATTTAACAAATAAAATACTCATAAATTATATTATTATTATACAATTCATAAGACAATTAATAATATTGTGTTACTCTGAACTTTTATACATTTATTAACTCTATGCTGTCCTATAAAAGACTATCATGTTATACCAAATTGGTTTCATTAATTTATTGGTAATAAAACACTTATTAATTCCTATTTTTTACACCAAAGTTAACCACATGTAAGATCATAAAAATATAATAAATACTCACACAATGTCTTTCTCTAGTATTATACATGTGGTTCTTGGACTCGACTGTGTCGATCTCACTGTTAAATCAGTTTTTTCCTTAGAACTTGAACTTGATGGAGTACCAAATAATTTGTTCCAAAATTTTCGATTCCATAGTTGTAATTTTTTCTTTCTAACAGCATCAAAAAGCCTGCGAACACCAGGCTTGCTGATGCCAATCCTCTCGAGATCATCAGCATGGACATAGTCAAAATGTGCTAATCTTGTAATCTAAAAATAGTGTATATACTTTGAAATAAATACTGGTGTAAAAAAATTATGATACCTACACGAATATCCGATTTATTCAGAGTTTGTTACATTTTGTTTTTTATTTGTTTAACTAGAAATCAATATTCAAAAATAATTAATTTTACACTAATAATGATTTACCTGCAACTGATCTCTAATTGGCAAATAAAACTGTTCGAGTTGTACATTCTGTAGGATTTCGCAAAGCCAATCAGTTCCTGAATCCATTTTTTGTTTCTTACACCACTTATTCAGGATATGCACGCAGAGAAGGGGGCATCTCGAGAGCAGGAAATACAAGTTACAGAGGATGTGAGAGCGACGCACTTAATTATATCAAAAACTATAACGGCAGTATGAAAATAGGTAATGAGATTCACTTATAATGACTCAAAAGTATTTTCCTGACTATTTACAGAAATTATTATTATTTCTGTTACTCGTGAAAAAAAGAACAAAATGCATCTATTTGTTATTTTCCCGTATCTAATAGAAGCACTGACACTACTGACAGTAATGACACTTGACTTTTTTTTGTCTGATAAAGTTCTTCCCTTCATGTCTCTATGAGTAAGACAAAGGCGTCTAAGACCATGCAGTTGTTTTTCTTTTTAATCTTCGAATATAGCTTTAACAATATGGCTGCCCCTTGTTAAAACATTTGAGGAGGTTTTTGAGGCAACCTAAAGTGCATGTTCCATTACTTATAATTCTCTTCACTTGTACACGATAACCAAAGTACATCACGTAAAATGGCGCCAAAACTACATAATATAGGGCCTAACAGTAAAGTTTCTGAATTAAAACAAAGATCACCACATAACACTTCAAGATCCCGCCAAAAACTCCGACACTTTACAGTTGACTAATTTTTTTTTTTCAATTATTATCGCTTTCGTATTTGCCTATGTCATTATTTTATAGTAATAAAAACGTTCAGCTCGATCTTATCTTGTGTTTTTAACGTTCTTCAATGGTGAAATTTTAATAATCTGTAGATATGAAACGTGGTCTACTTTCATTATAAGTAATAAAATGGCATTACTAAACCTTTAAACGGCGATTTTGGCATTTTAACAACACGAAAATCACATTTCGTGTTACAATTTTGAAATTCAGCTTATTTGTGCAAAATGTTTATGGTGTCACGTTAATCAATAAAAAAATAGAACATCTACATAGACATCATGACAATAAAATTGAGTATTATTACTGAATAGACGGCTATTGTACTATTTTTGAGTCTACTTGCGATGCACCATTTTAGCACTATAGCTTGTAAAACCTATTAGCGAGTACCTATGCTTGATATGCATTTATGATAAAAGCTTCACCTACATAATCTAACGCGGTGCCTAGCTTTTTGATATAAATGCCATTATTAGTTCTCTAGACTGGCGTTAATGCTTTAAATCGACTCAATCACTTAAACCTTAGTTGTATTTTGTAAGAAACCGCTTATACCACAGAATAGGTACATAACATAGTAATAGCCTCTTCAGAAGAGAATTCAGTAGATAATAATTTATAAGCATGGATAATAAGCAGAGATTAGTAACAAATTAGGTAAGTATTCCCATAAGATAGTGTTGGTTTAATAAGTAGGTACTTACTTACTGAGTTTACATAATCCGTTAAAATATAGGTAGTATAAGTAATAATATTATAAATGAAATTGTATGTGTTACCCTTAGATTTGTTTTAAATCTGTGGTATTACAGTATTAAATTTGACTAAATTCTCCTTTAAAATTTGATCATTATAAACTGCCAACATTTCATTTTGTGAATGTTATCGTATCTATTGCCAATTTAATCAATTGACGACTATTGTAATATTTGATGTTATAACTATTCAAACAATGCAAAATTTGTCTGAAGACAGTATTTCTTCGGCAATCATTGTAGATTTTGGGTTTTTGCCAGTAGATACAGAATCAGAAAAAAGTATTTCAATTGACAATAACTCGGACGTGAGTAAAATATTTTTTTTTTTATATTTCATAGCATTTTCAGCGTAAATAGCTATAATACTGATTGCGGAGTAAAGAAAATAATCTCCTTTTTATTTTACAGAAATACTTGACATACCGGGTATCGCTGATGTATGTTTTGAACAATATCGATCGTGTTTTTAAATTGTCTATCACTTCAACTCCGGTGAAACCATCAGAATGTGCTCATATAAGGGTTGTTTTTAAATCTAAAATCCCCTCCCAATCTTACACAGAATACTATATAGTAGATGATACGGCAGGTAATATATACAGGTTGACTGTCAGCGGAAGATGCTATGGTTAGAAGTTAAGAATTTTATTTCAATTATACCTTAACATAAGGCATACCTAATAAATATTGGCAGTGTTCAAAATTGGGATATGTATATAATAGCCCTGTAATTTTTAATTGTACCTATAGTGGTAATAGAGGTACTAGGTAAAATCCGTCGAATGTGCCGGTTTCCCTACGAAGTTTTCTTTAACTGTCAATGTTATCAACTTCGGAATTCAAAATTGTAATATAACTAGCTGGGCCCGCGGCTTCGCTCGCATGGACTACAGAATGCCGTCGGTTGAGTGCACACGTGAATTGTGCTGCCCCCGCTCAAAAGACCGAAGGCAAAAATACTTATTGTGGGTAATCCTTAGAAGATAAATATAATAATATGATATCGCAGACTATTTTGTATCTCTTTTTATAGTTTACAATTATGTAGTACATTAATTTGATAAATATCTTACGGTTTGCTCAACGTAAGCCATTTAAGCGCTCCAAATGCGTTTTTTATCCGAATTAATTCACCATTATCGTCACTGCTTATTTCGTTTATTACTTTATCTAATAAAATATATTCCATAACCTAACCAGATAAATTAGCTATGAATTGTAAAAATTGTAAAAACATGTAAGTAAATCGGATAAGTGGTTTTAGCGTGGAAAGAACATGAACGGACTGACAAACAGAGAGATGTTGAGTTTTATTATATGTACAGACGATATAGAAGATACATACTTTGGTAGATAAGTGCTGGGATGCGACTCAACTTACATAAGCTTAAGAAAATACTCATATTAATTTAAACAATTCAATTAGGTTAATGGAATTATGTAAATACTTAGGTACCATTAAAGTAATCACACATTGTGATATCCCCATTTGATATAAATATTGCCACACTGATTACTAAACCTAGTAAGAGCTAGCTTTCAAGTAGGAACTGTCGATACCTCGAATCCCACAGGTTTTTAATTAGGTACATAATTACATAATACTTTTTTTTTATAATCCGGGGGGCATTATGCAAAAAAGTTTGGGAAACCCTGTTGTAGATTAACATGCAAAAGGACTAGATATTTACTCAAAACGAACAAATCAGCTACAGATTGAGCTAACTTAAAACACGAATTTGTAATTTAACTTAATATTAACTTGTCGTTATTATTTACCCACAATAAGGAAAACCGCAATGAGGAAATGTGATCTAGGTTATAGGCTACTTCTGATAGCTTAGACTAGGAAAGTTGTTTAATGGAAATCCCGATATGTAGGTACTAAAATTTTCTTACATTAATTTTTTTTTACCCCATCCTAGGACCTAAAGTATCATTAAGCAGAAAGAAGCTTATGTTTAGAATATGTAAGAACGTGACTGAACAAAGAAAGGAAGTTATTAGTATAGTCAATAAATCTGGCGTGGAAACCACATATCAGTGGTTCATACCCATTTGCGGTCAGGGTTATTTTCAGGTAAGAAAAATAGTTTTCAAACCATAAGACATAAAGAAGAAGAAAGGTAGCAACAGAAAACCATTATGATTGTGGGACGAATTTTGACCAATCTTCGATTCATCGATGACTTTGTATGTTAAATCCGCACGTATAAGTGGTCTTTCGGAAAATGATGCATACCGATATCTGGGCATAACATAATACATTGACGTGAAAGAGACGTTAGCGTGTGAAGATGGTTTGCGAGGCATTTTGTGATCACCTGTGAAAGATACTTAGGTAATAGCCCTTTATTTGGTGTAAATAAGATCCGAACCTACAGAGGTCCCTGTTTATATACATGTTTGGCATAGTCAGGTTTTCATCAAGGATGCAGTACGCGGTCTCGCTCGATGCAGCACCAATTGTTGGTAGATTTCTGTTTCTAGGGCTCTAGACTCTGATTGTCTTGTTGTCGTATTGTTAGAATTAAACTTGTGGACAAAATGAAATTATTTATAATAATAAAACTTTATTTATGAGTAATTAATTTTTAGATTTCTACTGGAAACTGTGGTCTCATAAAGGCATATGAAACTATATCAACAACTGTTCTATTCAACGGTACTGCTCTAGGAATTTACACAGCGGAATTAGTCTGCTTAGTATTGAATCAGGTAATAATAAAAAAGAGTATGAATTTACTAAAAATGTAATATCCTAAAACATTTTTCGTTTTTCTAAAAATGATTTTTAACTGATTGTAGGTTTTTAGCGTTATGGCCACAATCTCAACTGACATTAAGTGATGATGTGGCCCAAGATGGTGGACACGCTAAGCCCAGTTGAAAACACCTATTGATGCTTGACGACAGATTTTCAACTTGAGTGTGGCTAGCCAGGCAGGCATTAGAAAAAGCCATACTACCATGATATGGTTTCATCACGATGTTTTATTTCACCGAAAGTTCAGTCTCATTGCAGCGAGTCGAACTCACGTCGCTCGACGCGATATCCGTACACGCTACCACTAAGCCAACATTGCTTCTGCCATCATCATTGCATCTATACTGAAGATAGGGATAATACTGCACGTAAAGTGCAGTAACCGTAAATCATATTTTTTTAGAAATAACGTCCTGATTTCTATATCTTCGCTCTGCTCCTGAAAATTCCAATAAAACTACTGATAACAGATAAGACTGAAATGCTATAGGTACTGTAAGTTACGGTAATTTTCAGGAGCCATTGTTCCTAAACGTCTTGGCATCAGTTATTCTGCCTGGTAATCCATTATTCAACATACAAGACCATACATTTGAAACAAACTGGAAACGAAAAAGTCGTTCAGTTCACTTAATGGAAAACAGCCTTAATCGCCTGTCATACATACCTTCAGTTTCGGTTTTTGAGAGATATTTGGATTTCGGTACAGGAAGTGTTAATGATGTAACAAGGAATATATCACAGACCATATGTGTTACCAACCACGAGCAAGAGGATGGTTATATTCAGTGGCTGCCAGGTATGCTGATTGTCCGTTATCATTGCAGATTAGCTACCGACAAATCTAAATTGCTTTGATCTAATCTTGTGGTTCGTAGTCTGCCGCAAGGTGAACCGACGATCTAATGGAGACAATGGAAATCTGCTAGATTCGAGTGGCACAGGATCGCTCGTTGTGGCCTTCTTTGCGGGAGGCCTACATTCAGGAGTGGACTTTAAGCTGAATGGCCGGATCGAATCATGAAATTAGAGATTAGGGATTATCATGGGATTGCTTTCTGTGATTACATCACAGTTTCGTATTTTAAATAAATGTAGCTCCTCTATCGAATATAAAGAATAAGCATTCGGCCGCAAATACATACTCCTATTTCTCAAAATTTCGTGGGAAATAGTGACAACAACAATAAAATACAACCTCTTCGTTAATCAATTTGTTTTGTTTGAAATTACAAAGACTTCCACATAAGAATTTATTCTTATGACGCACATTACAGTATTGCCACTATATTTTTTTTATAAGCACTAATTTTGCTTTTATAACCGCGACCGATTAAGCAAGTAGGGGTGCATAATGAGGCTTATCTTCTTGTGGTGTCTTTTTCCTAGTAAAAATATAATTTTTTACTTTTGATTTTTCCGTGTCCAAAAGCTTCATTTTAGTAAGATGCTAAATTTCATTTTATACATTTACTTCTATTTCATTTTGTTACAGATCCAGACAATGTATTTTTGATGGATCCAATAGCGACGGTGATACCTCCTAATGAATCTAAATTATTTACTATTAGATATAGGTAAACCATCCCTGGCTAATATAAATGTGTGTATGTTTAAAAATATTACTCAATAAAATGCCCTCATTCAGGCCGAAAGTAGATAATGAGGTATTCACATACCTCATGTGTGGTGACTATCAATACAAGCGATATAGCGAAACTTCCGATCAAATTAAGTTGAAGCACACTTGGTTTCGTATACCATGCATAGGAAACACTTGGTCACCTTGTACGGAATGGCTGACTGAATGGGATGCTCCGACCGAGGTATGATTGCAACTTACTAAGTACGTAGGTATATCCAAAAATATATATAAATATCTTGATATTTATCAAGTTGTTGAGAAAGGCAATTAAGTGAGGTAGAATACAGAGAAATCTCAAAAAGGTTTCCTTTGCTCGGGGTAGCCCGACTGGTGAAATACTCCCACTCTACAGAAGATAGTAGGGTTTCCAGAACTCTTTGGGGAAGTGGATTGAAATTCGGCAACGTACTAGTAATTGCTCTGGACTTAAGTGTTCATAGCATGGGCGTAACCTGGTACAGGCAGAGGGGGCAGTCGCCTCCTCCCCACCTAGCAAGCTGTTGGTAGTTAGCGCGTGGTAAGTGTGCGAATGTAAAATGTCCCTCAAAGGAGGCGTGAAGAGGCATTTCACCAGGCCAGTTTGTTTGTTGGTTGGCAGCTGTTGGTTTTTGACTGTACCATACCATTACAGTAATTTCTCCTCACCTGCCCCACCTGGCCAAAATTCTGGTTACTTATGCCTTTGTGTTATAATCTACGGTAATCGCTTACAATCAGAACTGTGCGGTTATTTGCTAACTTAGTTGTATAAAAAAAAGATAACAATACGCAACCTCTCAAAACATACTCTCCTCTGATATAGGTTTGAATCTGCCACATAATTCAGTAGTTTTTTTTTATCTAATATCGGCAAAGTGACGTCATTCTATTTGATGGTGAGCACAGTGCAATCCAATAACATCGGCGACTACCGCGGGATTTATAACATATCGTCAGTCGTCGCTGTCATGCCGGCCTGCTCAATTGTCTCTTCACGTTATGAAGTTTATAATCACTAAAAAGTATCTCATACTGCATATAAGAATTTTAATACTTATTGTTTGCTTAATGATGTCACTCACTCTGGTGCAAGACTTTCAAGGTTAGTAATAACTATATATACTAAGAAAAATTTAAATTCTGATATAGGTAAACCCAAGGCGAGCCGAAAGTATCTGCCGCCTGCGTGCAATATATAATTTGTCACCCCTATAACCTATTGACGTAACTATTGTTTATTGTAAAATTCTACATTACATACTTGCTCACTTTATTATAATAGTATAATTTTTGTATTAAGTAATTTCAAAACAATAAAAAATAGGCAAAGGAATAACTTTACACCAAGAACTATCCGATTGTCTTCTGCTGTAGACTACTCATAAGCATAGACAAATTCCCACAGTATTGTGTGTTAAGTTTTTATACATGCGTCGAAACCGTTTTTTCCAATAATACCTACTTGTTTTATTTTATTTTTTAATTTAGGTATTAGTGACATTTTCTACTCTTTCTTTATATGGCCTGGTTTCCTTTTTTATTTCGCTGCTTCTAGTAGATTTCCTCCGGGTACTGTGCACCCTTTCCACCCCCGCCACAACTCGTTCCTGCACTAACAATTTAATTTTATTATGTTTCTACATTTTTCTAATAGAAATATAGTACTAATTGTGCAGATTTTATTTTACCTTTAGGTTGTTCTACCGCCGACTGTTCCAACAAGGACTACATTCGCGAACTTCATGTTATCCAACAAACTGGAAATACCTATGTATTTTAAGTTCGAGGCTCCTCAAAGAACGTACGTGTTATCGATAAAATTTTATTTTGTATTTAGGGAAGATTTATTACCAATGGTGACAATTTGAATAAACACGATCCGTTTACATTTAGAAACTTCGTGGTGTTGCCGATGTGTGGCATAGTTCAAGGTCGTGGATGGCAGATAATATCAGTGGCATTGGAACCAAAAACATGTGGAGAATACTTTGAAACTTGGGACATTGTAATCAATAAAATACAAAAAGTAATTTCTTAAAATTATGTTAAGAAATCAAGTAAAATTTACTTATTACGGATTCTAACATTTCTAACTCTGTTGGATATTATGCAGGCACGCGTCTGTCTAATCGGTAACGCGGAGACCAGTCAAGTGGAAGCAATGTCTCAAGGGTATAATCCGGCTGTACATGCTACGTATGAATTTCAACCAACGATTACTGGATGTACAAATTACTGCACTGCATATTTCCATAATCTAACCAGAATGGATATTCAGTAAGCTTTTAAATAATATAAGCTGTATTCAAACGAACATAATCATTTTAATGGTGTAGATAATTAGATGTGAAAAGGTGGGAAGCAACGTTATAATCCTTCTAAATGTATTGGCAACTAGAACGTGATAACGATGACAAGAAAATAGATAGTTAAGCAAATCACACCGAAATACATGTAGTGTTACATTTTCTATTTTAACTTTATACTATTGTTGCTCATACTTGAGATCTTGCTTAATGATTACAGTATGTTGTCGTCAAAATTTGAAAAATACTATCAGCTTTTATCTGTTCAACGGCTAAGCAAAGGCCTTTTTCCGAGGGAAAGCTCGGGCTTGATGACGTCGCCAGCCCACGATGTAAAAGCGATTTCAAACGCCGACAAATCCACAATTATATATTTTTCCTACACGCGATGGTACTAGAAGAACATTTCTCAAATATTCATTTTTCCTCGCTATATTTTCCTTCATCGTCAGCCGATAATGTTACCAATTTCAAATTTGTTAATGTACGCAAATTCCGGAAAATTCGCTTATTCCGCGGTTTGAATCTACAGACATCGAAACGATATTCTGCCGGTCTAAATCACTCGATCATGATTGTTCTTTGTGAATATTTACGACAAAAAAAAATAATAAGGAAACAAAGCAAGGAAAACGGCATGCATCATAAATTACGTCACGCATTTTTTTTAATCCCCTTTGTATGTCACGTTTTGCGGTTTATGTCTCCATAACTATTTTCCGCTTTGTCTCTTGATCAATGACATTACATGTGTGACGTAATTTATGGACAGAACAAAAGGCAGAACCTTTTGCATATGGTTTGGTTTGTAATCGGTCTATTTTCTGACTTGGCGGAAGGCGGGAACATGTTTTCAGGCGCAGATCCTATAACACCCCGGATGTCAGATGTGAAGATAAATATCCTACCACTATGCCCAGCAATATGGTTAACAACGTAACATTATCTACAATAAATAAAACCATACCCAAGCAAATAAAAAAACACTCGATTGAGTTTTAAAATCTTATTTCTACGACTAACAGATCAATTTTTACTTGAATAAAATTATCACTATGGATTAAACAATATATATATGTCATATATATTTCATGTATAATGCCATTATTAACTAATTAGATCACAATCACAAGATCACATAAATATTGAGTCAAAATAACTTCAATCGCTCCCGCGGCGAGAATCGTGCTTACGGCGGTCGGCATATAGCCATTATTGCTTCACTAGTGCCTAAATAAGAAATTAAGAAACATATTGAACATAAATATATAATCAATTTCAGTATGAGAATATTGAATTGTGTGTCATGGCTCGGAGCAGATAATTGTGGATCGATATTGTTACCGCCTAAAGAAATAGTCCGGTATCATTGGTGGTTCTTTCCGACAGTGGCGAATAAAGTCTATGTAACCACTATCACTTGTTCCTGTGTTTGTTTAATTGATGAAAAGTGAGTTAATATTACAATGGTATTATTTATAAATTAGATACTTTCGTACTCAGTCATCGATATATATGTACCTACTACGTACTAGATTTCGCGATCCGAACATTCACTCTAATCGAGTGAACTGCACGTCAAACCGAGCAACTTATTTTAGTGTGGCTTCGACATTTATGCAGTGTGGGCGCGTACGGAGCGGCGCTAATAATACGATAATCCGTATAATTTGCATCAAAGCGTGAACTTGGACGTAAATACTAACTCGGTAGTCAAGTAAGTAAAATCATTTGTTCTTGAAGTGAATAAATAGGTAATAATATAGTACGAGGAGGGATCAAAAAGTAGTGAGAATGAGATAGAATATAATGACTATTGATAACTTAATAATTTATTTTTCTACATAGTTTCCGAGTCTCTCTACACACCGAGTCCAGCGCTTTTCCACGGTCCCTTTTCGATCCCTTTCACAAAAAAGCTTTGTCTTGATCCTGCAAAAAGCTCTCCACGGCATCCATCACCTCGTTATCGTCTTAGTACCTGTTTCCCCTTAAGTATTTTTTCAATTTGGGGAACAGATAAAAATCGCTAGCTGCCAAATTTGGTAAATAAGGGGGGTGCTCAACCAATACGAAGCCAGCTTGCTGAATGCCGACCTGTGCGCGGGTGCGTTGCCGTGATGAAACAGCACACCCCTTCGAAGTTTCGCTCTCCTTTTCTATTTGATAGCATTCCTCAACTTGGGAATTAAAGCTGCATAATATTGGCCTGTAATAGTGGTTCCACGCTCCAGGTAATCAAACAACAATAACCCTTCTGAGTCCCAAAATATTGAGGCCATAACCTTGCCAGCCGATGCCACGACACGAAACTTCTTCGGGTTCGGTGATGATGGCCGTTTCCATTGCGAAGATTGCTGTTTTGTCTCGGGATCAAAATGATGGACCCATGTTTCATCCATTGTTACGAAACGAGACAAAAAGTTTTCAAAATCTTCTTGAAACTTGTCCAACAATATCTTCGAAATATCAAGTCGATTTCGTTTCAGACTGTCGGTTATCATTCTCGGCACCCATCTTGCGGAGACTTTTCTCGTATTCAAAGATTGTTTAAATATGGATTGAATACTTCCATATGAAATGCCCGTTTCTTGAATTAAGTATCGGATGGTAACTCTTCGATCGCTCAATACAATTTTCTCGACTTTCGCAACATTTTCTTGGGTGACTGACGTCGATGGACGGCCGCAACGACGTTCGTCTTCCGTGCTCGTTCTGCCTACTCAAAATTGAGAAGCCCACCTTGCGATATTGGAACACGGCGAAGCAGACTCTCCTAATGTTGCCTCCAAATCGCAATGAATATCTTGCGTCGTTAACTTTTTAAACAGAGGTATTTAATAACGGCTCGCACTTCGTTTTTCTCCATTTTCGAGAACACGTTCCGACGCGAAGCAAACAAATGATTACATTCAGAACAAAACAAAAGAGAATAGATTTTTCTTTTCTTTATTAATATTACAAGTATGTATCTGAGCTATGCCTGCCAGTATTTTTTTTTCTTACCAAGGAGTATGTCGTTCCCACTACTGTTTGATCCCTCCTAGTAAAACACAATAGAAAAAATATTTCTTTCTTAAAATACCACGCCCATTGCACTTACAATAGTTTTTGTATTGAAATACATTATAACAATGTATTATATTAGTAATATATTGTACTAGCAAAACCGGCCACGCGTCGCTGTGGCTCAAATTTTTTTTTCCGATCTCTACCATAGTTTTCTGAATCACCCGCTGGGCTAATATGAAGATTGTCTAAAAATTTCATCGAAATCGCTCTAGCCGTTTTGGAGTCCATAGGGAACATACATACATGCTTGCATTTTTTAAATACAGATTAAGTATTATAATAGTATTTTAACAATATTCTCATGTTATTAGACTAGTTACGTTGCATAATGACACACAAACATACTTTTAAATTATTTTAACCATGCATTGTTTTCTACGGGTATATTGTGTGATAATTTTTCAAGTTATGCTACTTTGCGCATCATGTGACGGAAGTGGGACCTATGTTTAGTTAAAGTTAGCGATCTATGATAATAATGTAAATTCATTTTGCTGACAATAAATACTTATTATTTTAATTTATAGATCGCTAAATATTTTTTCAACATATATTTACTCAAAAAATGCATTTACGAATCCTGTATACATTGTTCCAAAGTAAAAAATTACGCACCACACAACGTAGCGTGCGGTAAAATTTTTACCACGGAAGTGAGAACTTCTTTAGCACCGTTGTGATTTGAAACTCGATGAGACGAAAAAGTGACAGTGAAAAGAGATACGAGAGAATGAGATAGAATAAATTTACATTATGCACGGGTAATGCAAGTCCTGATTTTCATGAATATGATTGTCGTCGGATTGGCCTAGTGGTGTGAGACGACCAGACTTTATACGCAGTACGTACGAGTGTCGATAGTTCGAATCCCGCCGAATTAGGATATTTAAAAAGAACATTTTTTTCTGAAGTTTTACTTCTGACACGTGAATTACTTACTATACACACATAAAAAAAAATATATATTACTTTATTTCAGGCCAGTAGGCGAACCGTCAGAGATATTTATAAATATTTCTGGATACTCAGAGTTGCCGGATCTGAGGGTAAATAATATACATAAAGTTCTTACAAATTTAAATATAATTAGTTATTAATGTAGATACTATTTTTGAACTGTATTTAATTACTCTTTCCACCCACAAACATAGAAGATGTTTCTACAATCTTTGTACTAATGTATTATAATTTTCATATAGTCCTGAAAAATATAGATAGGCCTAGTGGCGCAGTCGTAGTAAGCCCTACTATTGAGCCCAGAGGTCGCTGGTTCGATCCCGCACATGACGGACTTTTGTGTTATAAGTATAATTGTTAGTTGTGTATCTGAGTTTTACATATTTGTAAAATATAAAATGTTTGTATATCAGCTGTTTAGTTACCATAATTGAAACTTTTCTTAGTTTGGAATTAAATGAAGTGAACGTGTGTGAAGTCGTGTCCTCATATTTAAAAGCTGCCCTGATCATACTATCGCCTTGAGTATCTCTAAACGACGAGATTCAAAATGGAATTAATTCGCAAGAGAACCAGAGTCATCCACGTAGTTCTGAATGCTAGTAAACTGAACCGAGGCAACTAATTTTTAAACAAAAATAGAATCCTTCACATATGAGGCTTAACGATTTACTTAAAAAAAGCTGTACTCAATAAGACAGCTTTTTACTATATGCATAATTATGAAAGTATATACAATAACTATAACAAAATATGTATTTTTTAATTATTTTATGACTGTCTGTTTGTTCCGGCTAATCTCTGAAACAGTTGGACCGATTTTGACGGAACTTTTACTGGCAAGATAGATGATGTTATAAGGAGTAACATGACTACTTTAGTTTTCGATTTTGTAATCTACGCGCGCGGAGCCGCGAGTAAAGCTAGTATTCAATATAAATAGAATATATTAAGCGACAGAAAAACACTTTCATACTATATTTCAGTGTGTATGAATACTTCTAGCGCTATCTATCAGCGGTTCTGAATATCGTGTAACAAAGATTAAAACTTTTAAAGAAAAGTAGAAAGAAAAACTTGTTCCTTTATTGAAAGTTATTTTTTCCGTAGTCGGGTTAGAGTTATTAAAACTTTTTTAGCTTATTTCAAATTATTTATTAAAGGTTATAATAATTTTTAATCATTTACCAAAAAAACATTTCAGATTTTACCTAAAACATTGAATTTACACGATATAATAGTGGAAGATAGTAAAACAGTTTCTATTACTCTATATAATTACGGTTCGTGTTTCTTTACATCCAAATTGTATCATATAATAGACGGAATGGAGGATGATTTCAGTAGAGACAGATTTGAAATCGATTCTACAGTGGTAAGACATAATGAATATTAGCTTTTTTGCCATTATATTTCATTAGGCACCTATTATTATTATTTTTGTTTATTGCGTTAACAATATTATATGGTTGGTACGCTTAATTGTACTTGACTCGTTAAAAATTACTAATAATCTATACTTCTTCACTACAGATTGACCGCTGTAAGCGAAGCTCTTCTTATGGTATGCGAGACGCGGGAGGGGAATGAAATCGACCAATAAGCCAGTCTATTGCCGGCACAGAGTATTATTAAAGAGATCGCTGGCAGCTGGCAGCAATAAACGTTTGACGTAGGGGCTTAAACGATATATTTTTACCGATTTTGTGCTTTAAAAAACTATACAGTCAACCAAAAGTAATACTTTAACGCGTTTGAATAAATTATATTGTCAACATATAATATTAAATTCAAAGAAGTTTGACTTTCACCATGTGTAAAGATTACACACGTACAGTACGTACAGTTCATGTACAGTTTTGGTCAATATAGTAATTTTTAATGAAAATGAAAATATTATTGATCTGTTATAGTTGCAATAACATTCACAAAAAAATATCTTAAAATATAGGGTATTATGTGAATACCGTGATATCCGTGCACACCAGCCCTCCCGCGCCCCTCAGACCATAAGGAGAATCGCGCTACTATCTTAAAGAGCAGAAAAGAAATTTATGGTAAATAACACCGGGGTTTAGCTAGTCGTTCATAAAATCGATAAAAGTAGTATTAACAAGTAATGTATAAGTATACATTATAGTATAAACACGACCACCTAGCTCTTAGTTATAAGCCCGTCACAGTGACTCTTTTTTGCATAGTCGTGTTTCGGGATTAGCCAGTGTATATCCAGCCGCAGCGGCGATGAATAGCCGATATCTTGGTGCTCGCCACTGGTATGGGATTGTACTGTGCTTAACATCATGCACAATGCCATCACATTAATCACCGTGCTACTCTATAATAAAAAAATCAGCAGGAACGGCGATGAATAGCCTATCTCTCGGTGGTCGCCAGATAAAGCTATATGTGAATCTGCGAAAAATAAGCTTTATTAAACAACTAGCTGTGCACGCGGCTCGGAATACAGAATGACATGTATCGAGTAGACGCGCGAAACGTACTGCCCTCGCTACCAACCACGGCGATCGCCCGCCAGTCTTTTTAAAGACAAAAATGCTTTATGTGGATGATCCTTAGAAGATATACATATGCTATCGCCGACTTTTTTGTAGGTCTTTTTAAGATCTACAATCATGTAGAACATTATGTTGATATATGTCTTATGGTTTATTCAGCGTAAGTCCGAAAAGCGTCTTTTTTCTAAATTGATTCACCATTATCATCACTACTTATTTCTTATATTACTTTATCTAACAAAATATATTCTATAAGGTTATATATACCTGGCCAGATTTATGAATTAAAGGAAAAACTATGTAAATCGGATAAGTGGTTTTCGCATGAAAAGAACATAAACAGGACAGACAGACAGAGAGACGTTGAGCTTTATAATATGTATGTAGGGGGAAGTGGGTCAGATTGATACAGAAAAATTCAATGTCGTATTTTATGCATTAATATTTAATAAAATATTATTATTTTATGTTTATTGAATGTTAAATTTTATCAATATTATAATATGAGTCATAAGAATCATTAAAGTTAAATAATAATGAGAATAAAATTAATTTAATAAAAAATGGGTTTTGTATCATTGTGCCCCACGTACGGGGCACAATGATACATAGAATGGGGCACTTTAGTACGACAATATTTATGTACGAATATATAATAGGAAATAAGGTTTAACTGGTGGATATTATAATAAGACTTAAAATTATTAATAAAGAAAAAATTATATGTTTCAAAGGCTTTTCTCTTTAAAACAAAACTATAGAAACTACTATGGATTTAATTATTTAATAACTACAATAAAAAATGTTTAGGTACAGTCAACCTTGCACCATTGGTAACAGTTCCAGGTATAAGCTGAGCTCTATTCAGTAATGAAAAGTTCCTAAAGGTAACTTCTCAATTTATGCTGGCACCATTACCACCGCTGTGTGGTTGAACGTTATTTACGTTTAAATTATTTCAAAAACTACAAAAGAAAAAAGTTCGAGACGTTCCCTTTAAAGAAATAGTAACTGCTAAAGCACAGGTATTGCAGTTGCAGCTGCAAAATAAACGCTTGTCTTATATTCACACAAACACAAACTTACTAGATGCAGGTTTTTTCGTAGGTATAGGGTCAGTTTAATTGCAGATATTTCATTTTCTTCACAATTTCGGCAGCATTAATAATTACACTAGTATCAGTATCCACAAATACGACTTCTATTGTATTTACCGATTTTATCACATTCTATCGCTTACAATATACAATACGATGTGATTAATACGTATCAATGTGCCCCGCGTATTGATGTATCAATGTGCCCCAGCAGATAATTTAAAAGAAATATTAAAAAATTCAATAAAACCATCGAACACATTAAAAAATACTTCTAATACCGAATGTTGGATAGATTAACTAACGTTTCGTAAGTTGAAATCTTAATTATATCATATAAAACAGCAGAGAAATACTTTTAGATACTTAAGTATGTTTTAGTTAGTCGCACTAAAAACACACTTACTCTGTTCCAACGCTAACGGTTAACAAGCGGTCAGCGTGGTTATAGCTGGGGAGCTAAGACATGTATATGGACGTTTTAGTTTTGTCGGGTCTCTAATAATGTTTGTTAATATTGAAATATTGTTGGTGTATCAATGTGCCCCTTGTATCAAAGTACCCCACTTCCCCCTATGTATAGAAGAAAATTAATTGTTTTAACTTATATTAAAATCAGAACAGTCTAAAGCCTTCGAACCACTGTGAAGTAACATTGACAGCAACACCTCATGGCGCTGGCCCTCGCCAAATTGACATTAAATACACAGTACTGTATCGTACAGAGTTTGAAGAAATAGAAGAGATACAGCCTATAAAAAAGATCATTTGTAGTATTTGGTACGATGGAATATATCCTACTATAAAGGTATGTATGATTCTCATAAAATCTTCATAATATGATATACATAGACAGCTCCTTACAAAATATTCGTAACCAATACTATATATGTGAAATAAAATGTTTCTAGCTTTAATGTTTTCATGGCTTCAACATGCATTAGAACACCGTTCTCAAGGTTTTACACTCCATTTATATATTTAATTGGCAATTTGGGTTCATTCATATTTGTTCTTACCTGTGCCTGTAGAAACAGAAAACCGGTTTATGCACAGATTAATTCAGCCTGTTCGTATGATATAATATTAGTAATTCAATTGGAAAATCTGTAGTACAGGGTACAAAGCAAAGCAATGGCTCAGTGGTAGCGTGTACGGACTTCGCGTCGATGGACGTGAGTTCGTATCCCTGCAATGAGCCTGAGCTATCGGTGAAGGAAAAAATCGTGATGAAACCATAGCATGGTGGTAGGGTATTTTCTAATGGCCGCCTGGCTAGCTAGCACCCTCAAGTTGAAAATCTGTTGCCACACACCTAAAGGTGTATTCCGGCAGCTGCACTTGAGTGCCAGTCTTCCACTAGGCATAGTGTGCTACCATCTAGGGCCACACCGTCATCAATTAAGATCAAGTAAGTTGAACTCAAAATAAAGACCTTTTCTTTTTACAGATTAAACGAACGATTTCTGTCAAATGCCCTGTTATTTTGAGTAATCATTGCGTCTGGAATATCGTCAATGTCGACGAGTTGGTATAATAATTATTTACATGAATTTCGTTGTTCACAGATATTATACAATCAACTGATAAAAGTACCTATTTAAAGTTATAAGAATTAAAAAAAAAACATTTTTTTTGTTGTTACTTTGTACTTTGCACAGCAGACAAAAAGATATTATAACTTCCACAAAATTTGGAAATCCAATTGGTAGATAGTAACTTAGTAGACCTATAAATTTATGGATACGATATTTCAAGCTTTAGAATTATTTTTAAAGTTATATTTCTTTTGGAGCGTTTCTACCTACGTAGAGAGTAAAATTGAGAGCTGCGCGTGCACCATGTGACGGAAATGCGAGTGATGAAGTTAGCCAATCATTTACAAATAATAACGTAAATTCATTTTCCAACACATTTGCTCAAACAATGCATTTACGAAGCTTGTATAGGTACATTATTCGAAAGTTAAAAAATACGCTCCGTTTTATAGCGCCGTGCAAATCCATTACGGTTTTTTTAATTGCATAAAAAATATATATAAGAATTCCACCAAGGAGTTCACATTACGAGAATAAAATATAACCTGAATGATCGAGCCATGTAGGCACTTTTTATCAATACATTTGTCTCACATTAATACTAATGCGAAAATGAGACGAAAGATGTAGTTGTAATTTACACCACACGAACGTTACGCTATTTGCAAATGTTGGGACTTTCCAACTGATATTTATAAAGAAAATAATAATAGGAGTTCAAGCGAGGAAACCGATATAAATATGGAATCTACTCCACCTGATATTTTCAATGAGTCGCAAATTGCAGGTAAAATTTCCAAGAGTAGTCTGTATAATTTCTTATTTGCTATTAAAAATAATCTAATGAAAAAGTTTGTTTCATTACCTATTGTACTGTTTTCTCGCAAATGTGTTGAAAAACGTTGTATGATGACACGCGTGCGGAATTGGTTTTTGCAAACTCGTGACTATGGTAAGGCCTTGACTTACTCAAATTAAAAACTAACTTACCGCACTAGAATCATAAATAACTATGTATTACTGTATTTTTTATAGTATAAAAATAATCATTATTTAATTTGAGTAAAATAAGGATGGAATTACCTATGATTTAATTTTCAGACTAAACAAAGCCCTTGTAGATTGTCGTCCCAATATACCACTCTCCGTCAATATCTATGCTCCCGATTTGTGCGTCCGAACCGGTAATGTCGAGTTAATATTTGTAATGGGCTGTATATTTGCGGCGTCCGTGCCTTGGAGCCTTCGGAGAGAAAAGATATGCGATTGTGATATGGTGGAGATCCAAGTAGGAATATCTACGTATGAAATGCGTCACACGTGTATTCATAGGCCTTTGGTTGAGATAACACCTCTGAACGGAATTGTTTCGGTAAACTAGTGTTTATAATACAATTTTAAACTTATTTTAAATTATTCAATATTTTGAAATAAAGGTTATATGTTTCATATTAAGTGTATTCATGCCATATATATTTAATCTCTTTATTTTCATAATACGTGATTAGTAAGTAGGTACATAACTTATTTCAAGATCCTATAGTTATGTTGTTATCTATGTTACAGACTACCTGATAAAGTACCTAGGTACATATAAACTGTTACACACGTCATAAGTAATGTACTTATATGTAGATATAATAGATATGCCCGTATCACCAATGATGCTGAAATATTAATAAATATATTTTCCCAAACTTTTAGGTTTTATAGCTTACAAAATATTGTTGTTAGATATTATTCAAAAAAAAAACAAGTTACAATGGAGTGCATAAAAAGATCTTTCTCGAATGATGCAGTTAATACTTTTCTTATGATTACACAATTTCTCCGAACGCGCCTTTCAAATACAAAAGATCAAGTCATTCTTAGATACAAATTACTTATCTACACTTTTTTATTTTCATTTCAGCCAAATAACCCTGAATCGCTCTACTTAAAATTTAATTATGCGGACGAAGGTTTGAACACGTTATGTTATGTAATGACGTTACCAAATCAAAGGACCATATACATTTACGTCAATATTTATGCAAATCTAAATTCGAAGGGTACGTTGACGCCATTGCGTCGCCCTGTGAATATACCGGAATACTTAGCTGTACTGAATTGCGGCAGAGTGCCCATAAACAATTTGGATCCTGTAATAAGAGTATGTATGATATTATCTACACTACTATTATAAATAGGCAAAGTCTCTAAATATATTTGTGGGAGGTTCCCAACAGTGGGACGTATACAGACTAGTATTATTATTAGGTCTTTACATATGAAATTTGCATTTTGTTGAACTGGCCACCTAGATCTCAAATATCTGGCGTTTGGTTAGCAAATTCAAATTTATTTAAAATTTAGTTTTATGTATGGGGAAGCTACTGTAAAAGAAAATACGGTACAATTTTGACTTACGTAACAAACCTTGTGGACGAAGACCTTACTTGATAAAGAAGAATAAAGGCGATCGCGGAAGCGGATCCATCGCAAACCATGTCAGAGTTGGCGGCAGGCTTCTGTGTGAGTGATAAAACAATTTTAATTCACTTGAAACTAATTGGAAAATCTCGAGAAATGGGTACCACATGAATTGACTGAAGCACACCAACAAACACGCATTGAGTGCTGCGTTACATTACTCAACCGTCACAATAACGAGGGAATATTGAATCGTATTGTTACTTGTGACGAAAAATTGATCTTTCACAGTGGTTGAACCCAAGAGAACCGCCCAAATCCTATCCCAAACGAAAGTTGACTCAGAAAAAGGTACTGGTGAGTGTTTGGTGGACCAGAGCTGGTGTCATACACTACAGCTTCCTATGATCTGGCCAGACGATAGCGGCAGATCTGTATTGTCAACAATTGCAAACCATGATGGAAAAGCTAGCTGTTAAAGAACCGAAAATGGGTTTATCTCTCTAGCCCACTGCTGCTTTAGGACAACGCTAGACCCCATACTTCACGACAGACGTTCGCTAAATTAGAGGAACTGCGGTTGAAATGTCTCCGACACCTACCATACTCCCCGGATTTTGCTCCAACATATTACCACCTTTTTCAGAATTTGGACAATTTCTTGGAAGGAAAAAAAATCAATTCAGATGAGGCTATCCAAACTGCCTTCAAAGATTTCATTGATTCTCGCTCCCACAATTTTTACAGCAATGGAATCAATAAACCACTTTTAAAATAGCGAAAGTGCATAGATAATAATGGTCCTTACTTCGATTGATTAAATGTATAATATCATAATATATATTTTTTTTTAGTTTTGCTTTTTCCATATAAAACTTTAATTTCATATGTAAGGCCTATTATTATTGAAAAAATTACCGTCAAGCGAGGTTTAATATCGTTTTCAATAACGTTCTTCAGTTGATGGTCCTCCCCAGCCGCAATGGTTAGCCAGTCGTGGACCGGCGCAGTCGCATTGACGACGACCCTTGATTTTATCGTCCCTTTTGCTTCCCGCTTCTAATTAGTACAGTAAATTGCCTTATGTTATTACATATTCTAATTTATTTGTATATAAGTTCTATAAGAAGGCAAGCTATATAGATTTGTTGTTTATGATCTTCTCTGGGTGCTACCAGTTTTCACATAATTTTAACGTTATCACAATTTGATTTATTGACTAAATAACTATAAAAAATACGTGGTTCTAGGTTGTATGGATGTATAATCCGACAGACGTGTTTACGACTTGGCGTCTCTTACGAGGTAACACGATATCCCCGGACTCAGTATTACGATGTTTGCTTTATTTCGCTGAAGTACCCCCATTGGGTAAATTGGCTATACCGTTCGCTTTTATGCCTACCGAAATGGTCGACTACGAGGTAACAGATCCAGCAAATTATTTCTGAGATTTCTTTATGTTTAATACATTTAAAACTCTTTTTTAAGCTAATATTTTATTCCTCATTCGGATATGATACCGTCAAAATTTTGGTAAACGGACAAGGCGGGTTACCTAATAGTGTTGAGACTAGGCTTGACATACCAAAGTATACGGAGAAGATAATAAGATCCACTCACAGGACGAATGTTGTAAGTAAAAAAGTTAAGCACTCAGATATTATGTATGTATACATTGTACACGCAAACACACGTAGTGGTACAAAAAGGTAAAGTAGCATAGCTATCTATTGATTGAGTCAGAATTTCTGTCAATTACCACTCAATATTAAAAGGGCGTATGCGCCACTATAAAAGTACCTATACCAAAATTGTCATACCGTATATACAATATTGCTTATAATAGCATTTTTTTTGTTAATCAATGGCACTGCCCGTATTAGCGTTGGCGGTATTACACCTGTAATCTATAGTACCTATATATAAAGTAAGAAACTGACTGGCTGATTGATCGATCAACGCACAGCCCAAACTACTGGGGCTAGGACCGTGAAAATATGCATGCGGGTCACTTTTACACTGTAGGTGAGCACTAAGAAAAGATTTTTAGAAATTCAACCTGTAAGGTGGTAAAAAAGGGGATTAATGTTTGTATGAAAATTCCTTATATTTCAAGATAGATATATGAAAAATTTAACAATTCAGTTAGAATAGGAAAGAACTCAACCATAATGCGAGCGAAGCCGCGGGAAAAGCGTTGGTATATTAATATTTTTGTATAGCAAAGCTAGGTATTAATTTTTCATACTTTCAAAGTGCTGGCGTGCCCACCTTTATATAATGTAGGTAGAGAGTGAGAGGGGGTTTTTCCGCCACGCCATGTTTTGGGGGTAATATCCGAAAAAAACTTACACAAACCATCACAGTGATTTTAAAATATCCTAGAAAACCTGCCCTTTTTTGTATACGGTAGTAAAAGAAGTGAGGGAATTTAGAGAAACCACTAAAAAAAGATCATTAGCCTGGAAGAACGAGTTTACCTAAACGCGGGTTTGTCTGAATCTGGTAAAAAAAGGGTTGATTTTTTCTAATAAGCAGCTATGCTTAAAACTGGCTATTGCCGTTCTAGAGAACGTGAGCCACAATTTATCGTTATTCTGACAACTCAAGAACGATGATAAATAGAGAAATGGTCAGATATATTATACTTTTGAACGATAATTACTTATAATACGTAAGTTAATTCTTTACAGATATACTTGTCAATGGAACATTTCACGTTGCCGGTTATACCAACTCATTCCTTGTCAAGGGATATTGTAGCCATATATAATGACACGGACCATGTTATGCGATTTATTTGGTTGCCGTAAGTTATTATCACAGTATCATTGAAATTCAGGTGTGACAAGAATAATCCTAGTTACAGTGATTACCTATGTTTTTAAGGGAGAGAATAGCTAATATAGTGAATATAGTAATGACTCCTTGTTGGGGAGTGATTCAACCAAAAGGAACCGAGTGGATCACAATGACGGTTTATACTCTACAAGAGCCTGCTACATTTACGTAAGTACATATAAGTTTTACCTAAATTCATCCAGGGAGGAAGGAAGAAGCAATTACTAAATACGTATTTAGTAATTTGATCAAGTCTAACTAGTCAAAAATAGAAAAAAAAAGTCCCTTACAGAACCTATGTACATTAGTTGCGTGCACATGTGTTTATGTCGATAGCTAGAATTCGCGAGTTGTTATTGGATTTAAGGCGTAGGCGCTGTTGAAAATCTTTTAATTATTTATCAGAGTTCTATATCAGCTAAAGTAGTTTAGAGAGATTTTTGAAGACGTGTACCTATTTGCAGTACGACTGTGGCTTGTGAAATATTAGATTTAACAGAACGTAAACGTTATCAACGTAACGAACTTCTAAGGAGGAATAAAATAGAAAAATGCAACCAGGAATTTATTATAACTGAAGATGGGTTCTTTCATCCTGTAAGTTTATATAAATATCTTTGCAATCATGTATGTGAATATTTATTAAACTTTAAATATTTAGCGTTCGCTCACAGTCTTACCTGATACTTATGTATCTTAAGCGTAGCTTAAGCGCTCCTGTTAAGTCACTTTTTTAGATGCTTAGTGACAGATTTTCAATTTGAGTTTATGGTAGGTAGCAACAGGGCGGGTATTATAAAAAGCCACATCAAGAACAAATGCTGTGAAGCTCTGTTGTGTTATAGGATTTGAACCTACGACTTATTCACATTTATTTTCAGGGTATCAACGATTCACCGCCTTATGTATTAGATATTGAAAAGCCACAACCATCATATTTGGCCATGACTGTCTCCATATCGTCCAAAGGCCAACGCGATGGATATCCTAGGTTGTTATTGAAGCAAATGTGGGAACAGGTACGTGAAACTACCACACTCAAAGTAAAAATCTGACGCCAAGACCTACAGGCGTGTTCCTGCTGTTGCAGTTGAGAGCAGTTTCCTCTAAACATGGATTGAACGTGAATAAAAAATATAACTGTCTAATTAATATTTATATTTAAAACTATGAAAACTGTTTATTTCTCAGACGCCACCTTACGATTTGCTTTCATCAGAATTGAACGATTACGGAGGTGGAGGAGGAAAATCATCAAGTAGCAATAACATAACAATGACGGACATCATTAGAATCATAGATGGAATATTATGGTATGTACATACAAATTCTTATGGTATGGTCATGCTATGCGTACGCGTGTCGTGTCGTGAGGTAAACCATATTACAAGATTCCTTATGGACATAAGATAGCCTTAAAGTAGCCGTTTTAGGCCACCAGCCACCTGGATGGGAACAGTTAGGGCGTGACGTGACACAATTGCGCCAAGAATGGCTTAAGCATAATTTTAATAATTATTGAAATACTTGAAAATAAGTTTGCGTTGTTTACTCTTAGCGACAAGAAACAGAAAAATATCATAGGAGCGTGGGACGCCGCGCCGCGCCGCGCTGGTTCAAATCTCACTAAAGTTTACAACGATAACAATTGTAACTTGTTATTTTTCTTCCACCAACCAACCTTGCTTTTATATTAATAGATATTAAATTCAGAGTTTTAAATTAGATCAACATATTGCAAATATATGACCTAAAAATGATGGAATGTCATTTAATATATTAATGAAGGGAAGATAATTTATTTTATTTAGGGACCAATTTAATAAGATAAAACTAGTGTAATAATCGGGGATAATGTAGCTTCTACAAACTTTACCTCTTCGTAATATTAGTATGTATGTATAATACAATTTCACAGGGACTCACTGCATAGCAAAATGTTTAGAAACCAGATTGAATTTTACGCTAAGGAGGAGATACCTACATACACTCAACTGATGAACGTCATTAATAACGATATTAAGCCTCGCTTGAGTAGACGGTAATTTTTCCAACATATAATAATAAAGCCAGCCTTTAATATCCCACTGTTGGGAAAAGACCTTTTTTCGAGGGAAGCCAGCAGGCTTAATCATCACGCCAGCCCACGATTGGCGATTTCAAAGGCCGAGACATTATCAGTTCTGTTTTTTCCACATTTTTTTATACTACAAAGGTGGCAAACAAACGTACGGCTCGCCTGATGGTAAGCGGCTACGGTAGCCTATGGACGCTTGTAATACCATAGGTATCACTAGCGCGTGGCCTACCTTTAACCCTCCTTGCCCAAGGAGCTCTGGAAACCTTACTCACCGCAGGAACACAACACTAGGTCTTGGCAGCCATATTCACTAGGGTAAAGGTATTCCACCAGTCGGGTTGCCCCAAGTAGAGACAAATCTCCAAAGAAATTTATCTGTTATATCTATTTCAGGGATCCATTTATCCCTTATATCTAGTGGTTCTATAAAAACATTTCTTAAGCATTGAAGTTTCCTTGCGTTGTTTTCCTTCACCGTCAACGGATTTTGTTATCTAAAGTAAAAAAAATGTTGATCCTTGAAAAAAAAAAATACAAAAACTTATGAATTTGGAAATAAATATTATGCATTTATGGGTTAAATCACCATTTATGACTTTAATATGAGCATTCAAGTTCAGTATTTCAGTATTCAAATATTATGTATTGGTGGATACGGTAGAAACGAATTGGTAAAAATAAATATGACAGCCAATGAATATCAAACATTTAATAACTTTCCAGTTAATTCGATGTTGTGAATTTGGATGTTCGAACAATATAATAATGTTAATATTACGCAATTATATTTCACAGAGTGACCTCCGGGATATGCGATGCCATAGTCAATAAAGCGGTGTTTCATATCTATGGACTTAATACGAAGCATGAAGCCTCGTTATTAGATGCTGAATAACTAATAATCCAACTGAATGCTATGTTACAATAAAAAATAAACACAAATATTATTTCGTTTATTAATCAGCAAAAAATTATAATTACATATAAGTATCACAAATCACGAGTGATTTTTACCAAAAACGGTAAATCAGTCCAGTATTCTCTCAAGTCTTAGTTGAAGTTTTTTTGGCTTGGGTGAAGCGAGCGCGGTCACGGCGACTCTGTCACCTAGTTTTGGTGTTCGGTGACCAGCCAAATTACTTTTGTGTATAAGCCCATTGTCCCCTACGCCGCAGTCGACGAAACAACCAAATGGCACTACATTACGGACGACACCTACAATAAACGTTCAGGTACAAAAAAAAAACTATTTGTTGATTTCATAGTATACTAGCAGTGCACGCGACTCCGCGCACGTGGAATACTAAAGAAATTGTTATTTTAATTTTTTGTGCGCAACCCTAATTAATTTTCTAAAATAAAAATATCCTAAATTATAACTTAGTGAAACCTCCAGTGAAAGTCCCGTCAAAATAGGTCCAACCGTTTCGGAGATTACCCGGAACAGTTATAAGTACCGTGTATACTTTTATATACGCATTTAGTAAAAATCTGTTATTTTAACATTACAGACACTTCAATTTTACTATATGTATATAGATTTTTCAAGTGTGCATACTCATTTACAAAATACAATTACCTACCGCACCCTCTAATGTAAAATGGTTGTACTATAATACCCTGTTCATCATACGAAGGCTTGAATGACGATACATCTACAGAACGTAAATTATTACGTCGTGCAAATTATGACATAATGCGTATTGACTGGATTATCTGAAAATAGTCTTGCCGTTTGGAGTCAGGTATTCAGTAATTCAAGTATTACAGATTGCGATTTCAATTGTTATTATAGTTTATTTAAGTTATTTAGTTTACACATCCCTCAACTGATTTAAAGCATAATCGAATTATCGATTACATTTAGCTCTAAAAAAGAATCGATAATCGTTAAATCAACATCCAATATAAATTTAGATCCATCTCTAAAATAAACATTTGACATGTGTCATGCAAACCTTCTTATGATGAATCAAAGGATACTTCACGGGCGTGGGCACAGTAACTAAAAGTTTTATCGAAATTGGATGAATTGTTAAGAAGTGTTAAGGGTGTAGGAACGTGTAGGGGACAAACAAAATATATAATAATACACTTCTAACAGAGTTCCTGCAAAATAGGAGTAAGGGATTTAATAGTAACATACCTGTTAACGTCATCCCCTCTTTTATCTGTTCCGTTGCTTGAATAGAAACAGAATAAACCGGCTTACAGAATGTTATTATATCGTCTTCGTTTATTTTCTTTTTGAATGCATTCACAATAAGTTCTAAAGTGCATACATCGGTTTCTAACTCTTCACTCATTCTATTTAAATCTATTGTATTCGTTTTCTGCTCGACTAAAGCCGGGAAATGTGACTGAGTTATCTCCTTTACGTTCAATCCTATCTTTTTGGCGAACCTAAATAATAAACGTAACCAATTATTATGAAATACCGTTTTTAAGTAAAATATAATATTATTTAAAAGATAAAATATTTACTATGAACCAAAATTGCGATGTCTGAAAATAGATTCGTCCGAATTCACGGTTAGTGTAAAAAAATTAATTACCTTTTCGGCACCTTTCCACTCTATCATATGATGTTTTATGGCTATCACATGACTTCTGTTGAGAATCCCTTTCAAACCGTATACGATTTCTATATATTAATTTGAATTTTTGACAAGTGAAGGCCGATATTGTACTAAGTATTTTTAACTTCAACACCATGTATATTCACAATAACTGTTCCACTCTAACGTTTTGTATAAGAGAACGATATATCTTGAAGAGAGCTGGCGATTGGAACTAAAACGAGTCTAGTAGCTTCTCCGAGTCATAATTTATACAAAAACGAAATTAAGTGACGCGGCATAACGACGTCATAATGACCTTGCATCCCCCCTCCCCGCACACGATGCGTCATAGTCCTCACTTTATATTATAAATTCTATGATCCTTTAGCTATCGAGTGGTGTAATTAAATTTGGGATGTAGATGTGTAGCGGCAATCCTTTACAGCTTAATGTATCCCCCGATTTTATTAACATGCAGTTTTTTAATTCCCTTCAACTTAACAACTCCAACAAGTTTAAAAACGTATTTACGACAAACCTCTTTGCGTAATTACATTTTGCCGTAATGTCAAGAAATTTTAAATTATAAATATAATTTAATTATACTGTGAAATGAAATCTTACGATTTGGCAATTTTATAACTTTCCGGGTGGATGATGGTCGCGTCTAAAGGCTCCGGTCCTCCCAACACTTTGAGGAAACCAACGCATTGTTGGTAAGTTATTTTGCCTATACCACTAACTTTCAATATTTCTGCTCTAGTGTTGAAGCCTTCGTTCTCTTGTCGATAAGCTATTATCTTCTTCGCTCTCCCCTCATTGAGACCTGAAATACGTCTATAAAATCGTGAACATATATTGTGATATAATTATACTATGTAGCAATAAGCACATTCGAGTTTATTTAAAAGCTACATAAAGTCTTAAATTACAAGTTCTATGTATTTTAAAAGTAAAAAAAGTAATTAGTATAAGTAAAATAGTCTTGAATCGCTCTAATTTTCATAGAATATGCGGTTTTCGTTGGATTTTGATTTGTCAGGTGGTGGTTTTTATTTTAATTCATAAAGTTGTATTGGCCTTATATTATGTAAATTTGGCGGCATTTTATGTGAAGTAGTTTTGTTATTGTTCACAAGCGAAGTGGATTATACTTAATATATAGGAACACACATTTTAAGTTGGCACAAAAACTCCCCACAGTTTTAACAAGGGCAAGGGTTTTAAAAATCGCCGTCTTGTTAAAACAGGGAAATCATCACGAGACGATATAGTATTTACTCATTCGATAATGACAGTAATGATATTTAACAAAGAGGATTAGTTATCGACTTAGGAAGGACTTATTACAAAAACAACAACTCATCAACGAATTTACTAATAATAATACGGTTTAGGCACTGCGCTGACGTAGACACTTTTTGTTGCTGGCATAGGATACAGTCATAGGAAACCGTTGTTTCTGGATACCAGCAACCAGATATAATCGCCGGTTGCTACTTTGGGACACTAGTATCAGTTAGACACTGTCCAGTTTACGGTATAAAATTGGTAAATAATAATAAAATTGTTATTTTCATAAATTTAAAAACAAAAACTTATTTACTTATAAAATACAATTTTAGCACCATTCCTTAATTGTGCTTATTATTTAATAATACATAATCTATAGCGAAAGTCTACAGTCTATATAGAAAGTCTATAGTCAAACATCTATACTAACTCATTGGTCGATATTGTTCCTTTGCCTTTTTTTTTTTTTTTTTTCGAACTGACTATACTGCTAGCCTTAGGGGCCCTGGAGCCTTTACGGCTTTGACAGCTTTACCGGGCTTGGGGGCGAGCGCTTAGGGCACTCAGCCACGAAAGCTAAGCAACAACATCCGAGGGTGCCAAAGTGGCCGGACCTCGGCTCGGACTGTTGCGCGTATGCAATTAAGTCGCGATCTGACTAATTCCCTATCCGTAATTCGATCTAAACTAACTATACATATATACATGTTTCTGCCCCCTGGGAGGAGGGAAGGAACATGTGTATGTGTATTTAGTGGTCTGAAATTTTTTGTCTAATCTAACTAGGCAAAAAAAGAAAAAAAAAAGGTCCCTTACAGAACCTATGTACCTGTGTACCTTTGCCGCGTCCCGCAAACATTAGGAAGGGCCGCGCTAAAAGCGGTCCGGCTATAGTTGCTTTGCTTACACCGAAAACTTTTTGATTGGCAATCTTTGTGTCAAGTGGAAGCAACTGAATAGTGTCTACGTCTGCGCAGGGCCACTCCAGTTCATATTGATTGTATGTAAATATATTATTAATTGGTAGCTTGTATGCGACATAAAACACAAGAGTGCCTACATGTGCGCAGAGCCTTACCTCAACATAGCTTGAGATGCAGTGTTGATATCAACTCCGACTAAACTGACAACCTTCTCGACAGCGCAATCTAAAGCCGATTCGAGCATTTTTGCTGGAATGTCGTGTTGGTACAATCCAACTCCTAGATTTTTTGGGTCCACCTGAATAAAATTGAGCTTTGTCTATTTGCAGGCATTTTTACAAGAATAAGCTTATTTTGGAAGTATATAATTGATAATTAAAGCGATTATGGCTCTCTGGAACCGTGTGTATAGATGTGGGTTTCCTACAATGAGCCAGGGCATCTGGTGAAGGAAAACATTATTGATGAAATCGTATCATGGTTGTAGCGCATTCTCTAATACCCGCTGTGTTAGCTACTACCTTAAAGTTGAAAATTTGTCGCCAAGCACCTATAGGTGTGTTCCGGCAGCTGCACTTATACATTTATGGCTAAAAAGTTTATAAATCGAATATTCTAGAATTTTATGTATAAGATTTTTATTTGTTTTAGTATATTTAAGGTACTTTATTGTTTTATTTAAGTTTAAGTTATCTGGCCATATATATAGGATATATATTGTTACATAAAGTAATATACGAAATAAGCAGTGACGATGATTATGAATCAAAATGGAAAAAAGAACGCTTTTGCGGCTATTAAATGGCTTACGCTGAGTAAACCATAAGATACATTTCATATTAATGTACTACATAATTGTAGATCTTAAAAAACCTACAAAAAAGTCAACGATAGCATTTGTCTATCTTCTAAGGATTACCCACAATAAGCATTTTTGTCTTCCGTATTTTGAGCGGGAGCAACACGAATCGCGCATGCGTTCGACAGATAGTATTCTGTAGTAGAGGCAAGCGGAGTCGCGGGCATAGCTAGTATAATACTCACTTTTATTAATTCACCCAAGGGATCAAGAACTCTTCTGGCTATCGATAAAGCTGATATCAAATTAGGATCCATACCAGGATGTTCCTAAAAATTGTACAATTTTGTAAAATAAATCCTAACTTGTTAGCGAAAAAAAAAAAATTGTTTACAAATGGGTAAGTGTAGACGAGTTCACCAATAAATAAAATAGATTGAGTACCTTTTGTGCTTCCTTGCTTATAGAATAAATAGATGCACCCTGCTCAGGAACAATAATAACTGGAACGTTCTGAGAAATGTGGTGATCTTTCAACCATCTTTCCGTTTCACGACAAGCTGTACCATTACCTAGACCAATTAAATCGACACTGAAAGGTAAACGGACATTGCGTAAAAGGTTACAGACTTCTTGTCCGTAACGAAAACATTCGACCGTTGAAAATGCGTTCCTGACATCTGTCACAACAGACGACTGTTTTAGCGACACAAAATGGCGGCCCATCACGCCATTTGGAGTAGCCATTTTTTACCAGAAATTTCAAATAAATACATAATAATAATAAGTAAATATAATGTTCTACAAAAATTTTGCTCCTTAGTACATCAAAAAAAAGTCCGCAATACTATATGCCTATCACTTTTACATACGCTACAATAAGGTATTTTGTACCAGTTTTATTGTTTTTATTTTTCCTGTTCGGAGACATGGAAAATGTTACAGAAGGCTTACGGCGAAAAGACGTGTTTGATATCAAACACACGTGCAAATGCATTCAAAAGCGGTCGAGATATGCTGGAAGATTTTCCTCGCCCTGTTAGGTATTAATTGAAGTTAATATCGCAAAAGCGAAGGAAATAGTTACTGAAAATCCTAATTCAAGTTTGAGAGAGACCGCTGAACTTTCTATCTAACGAGTCGGTCCATATCATTATAAATAATCACTTGGGTATGAAACATGTTGCCGCTCGGCTACTCCCAAAAGACCTGATTTTTCTACAAAAACTGACGGTAAATAAAGTATATTATTTGAGCGCTATGCGGCGTTTAAGAGAGTAAATTCGACGAAAGATGCAGATTTGTGGAAAGAAAATTCTTGGATTTAGCACGAAGATAATGCGCCTTCGCACAATGCCATCATTATGAACAAATTTTTGACCAAAAACTCAACAAATACCATCGAGTAACCAACTTATTTACCAGATATGGCTCCAGACGACTTCTTACTTTTTTCTAAATTCAAATTAAACTAAACTCAATTACAGAAAAGGCGATAAAATAAATTTGGATGAATAATTAACATTTTGTGTATTATTGATCTTTTCTGGTATGACAGACGTCACGATCGCATTCTCTCGGCGGCCGAACTGTACAATTTATTCATCCCGCTTGAAAACACCATGACAAAGTTAACCATCAATGATAATAATGTAAATTCATTCATTAATATTTATTTATGCACCGTTTAATTATTTTAACACAACAAAAAAAACTCAGTAAAATGAATTCACATTATTATCAATGATGGCTGACGTCATCATGTCGCACTTCCGTCACATGATGCGCGCGCAGTTCTCAATTTTACACTCGGCTTAACGCGCCAACTTCCTAACAAGTTTTTTTTATATATACCTACTTATGTTTTTCCAAAAGACGTTTCAGTTGTACAGCTGCAACATCGTTCTTGTTGTTATGTCTTAAATCAGGATATATTGTGCATGTGTCGAGTTTCTCACCGCTGTGGTTTATAATGCCAACCTGGGGATACATATGTACTGTTTTCATATTCTGCTGATGTACACTAATTATACAGGCTGATTGAAATTGCCGATTTTTAATACTGACTAGTGTGAAAAAATAATTTATTCTTTCGTTGGAAAGGGGATACCTCAAAGATGGTCCCATTTTAATTTCACTGGCATTTGACATTCGATTTCAAAGATACACCAGGGAACTTCTCAAAATCAAATAGGAAATGTTTAGTGATTAAGATATTGGTAAGTTTATTGAAGTTGTTTTTTTTTTCTGTTTAAAACTAGTTGTGCCCGCGGCTCCGCTCATGTGGACTACAGAAAAAGTTTTATTTTATTTTTTGTACGGAACCCTAATTATTTTTCTAAAATTAAAGTAGCTTAAATTAAGCCTTAATACATCAGCTATCTGCCAACGATAAACCTGTGAAAATCGGAACAAACAGAGGTATTGATAAAAAAATTAAAAATGGATTTTTTGTTATAGGTATCGTGTACGTAGATATACTTTCATATGCATTTAGTTTAAACCAGTTATTTTGACATTACAAACAGACACTCAATTTTATTATTAGTATGTAGATTGTTTAATGACTCTTCTCAAAACCATGGTTCAATGAGTTACCATGTAATTCATATTAAATATCGATATATAAGTATTAAAAATCTGAATAAACAAAAAAATAATTATTTTAGTCGTAATTTTTGAACATAACAAAAGTAGAAATTAAACATATGATTTTACCTTACAACCAGCTTTGAATCCTGGATCTAGTCCTGCAATTGTTCTATTTTTAATAGGTTCAGTAAGTAAATATTTCTCCAAGTTATTAGTGAAAGTTCTAACGGCTTCTTTTTGTGCAGCATTTGTTAAATCTGTTCTCACTTGACGAGACAACCACGGCTTGATCAAGCGATTGTATGCGTCACCCAAACCTTTACGAATCCAGAAGCTGCTCTTCCATAAAGTTAAGCAATACCTTAAAATATTTCAATTTATATAGGTATGTTTACAAAAATGTATTTAATTTTTAATCACAGTTTGTATATCGGACTTCGTTATCCATGCTTCCGCGATAAACTCAAAAACTACCAAACGGATTTTCATACGATTTTTATCAATGGACGGAGAGATTCATGAGGAAGATTTAGTTGTATAATTCAATAGATGTGCTCCGCGGTTTCACCCACGTATAATTTAAAAAAATCGCCGATGATGATTTATAATACTTGGGACATAGTATAGAAAATATTTTTATCGGGAGGCCAGGGTTATGCGTTAACTCACACGGCTCATTAGCGCTTCTACACCTCTAGTCATAGACCCGAGCCTAGTATTGAATTATTTAAATTTTACATTATCTCCCAAACTATTACATAAGATGCTTATAAGGGGCAAAGTTAATCTATGCCTAATAATAATGCTCATAAATCACTTCAAATTTCAATAAAACTTTGTCATAAAATACCTTATTGTGGATTATGTATAAAAGATACCCATATGATATCGCAGACTTTTTTTCAGATGTATTAAGAAGCAATACTTTTGTAGAACATTGTATTTACGTATCACTAACCATTACGCCAGCGCACGCGGATTAAGCTGTTAGGGTTCGCTATATATTCCGGCTTACTTAACAAAAATCAATAGTTAAGGCTAGCTGAGAGGTGTAGCCTAATGCTAGATAGCCTATACTATTCCTCGTGAATCTTGCTATTATATACAAAATAACTCTTCCGCTTTATTATATTAGTATAGATATTAAAGTTTCGTCTAAATTGGCTAAAATATGACGATAATTGTTGAAGATGTCGGAAAAAATCATGCCGAATGGGAGCTTTACTAGCGTTCGCCACATAAACCAATAGTGTTATATGTATTTACATATACTTTATAGGCTTTAGCTTATTTAGGCTGTAACCGTTTCTATAAATATCTATATTAATACGCTTTTCCGTAGAGGTTAAGTAGCAATAATAAAATTAGAACTAAAACAAGTTTTAATTCAGTTACAACATACAGGTTCGAGGTACATCAAAAGGATATTTACGTGAATAAGAATAAGATTGAAATTAAGTTTCATAGTATCAAGTCAAAATAATGTGATAACTATTAAATAAATTCATAGAACATACCTCTCGAGTTTGTTATAAAACCAGTCTGGTACTATAACTTTAACAGACAGGATTTTCTCATCTTCACCCCTGTTTATGGCTAATGTCTGATGGGGTTTCACAAAATGGCTCGGGCATTTCCAATCAAAATATATTTTATATGTTTCTGGATCCGATTTTGGATCTGGTTTCTTATTTTCTTCTTCTTTTTTTTCTTTAGTTGAACTTTTCGTACGGTTACTTTGTACTGTAAATCTTGTTTCATTTTTCCTTGAAATAAACGAATGTTTTTCTCAATACAGGTTAACAAATACAATTATGTCCTGGGAGATTATTATCTTTAATTTATTTCTAATTAAAGCATATAGACACAGTTCACTGCAACATTTTAATTTTAGTATAGTGATTTTAATATAATAATTTTATTATTTAAACAAATATGAAAAGTTAACCTTAATTAGTTAAGTATGAATAGTTAACCTAAGTCATTAACAATTTTATTGCACTACAAATTATAAACTTTTCAGTGAGTTTTCGCAACTACAGCTACTGCTCCAACAGTCCAAGCTGAGGTTTGGCCACTTTGGCACCCTTGGAGCTTGTTGCCACACTTACGCGGCCGAGTGCCTTCAGCGCTCGTCCCCGAGCCCAGGTGAAGCTGTAAAAGCCGCGTGAGGCTTCAGGGTCCTAATGGCTAACAGTGTAGTCAGATCGAAAAAAAAAGCTACTGCTTTTGTATTTTTATTGTTATTATCTTTTACATACGCCCACGGTTTTTGTTATTTTGTATTAAAAATAGCTGGCCTGGTAGACATTGTTCTGCACTTTGCAGTAGTTAATGACTCAAACACATTCCTACATATCCTACATTCCTATTCCTATCCTACATATTACACATTTCCTAACATAGCTGTGAACCATTGTCTCGATAAAACAAACATATTATGTGAATATGAGCCCAATCAGTCAAGTCATTCAGAAGTTAAATGATAACTAACAGACGCACACACTAATTATATGATTATTTGAGTACTTTCAAAAAATGACATAATAAAAAAAATCTTATGTAAATAATTACTTCTTGCCTTTTACTTTTGTGTTAATTTTACAATAAATTTTAAACATTTCATATAATTATGGCAGAGATATGTGATAAGTTACTTTCAATTTAGTTGAATGAACATACAGACTGACATGAAAGAGAGTTTATATTGCATCATCACACAGTACTGAGCCCTTTTGAGGTGTCAATTCTGTAGTACATTGGGAAATTAGTTTAAAATTGATTACAAAATTTGTACAAAAGAGACGGATAAAACATATTAATTATTAACATATAAAACATATTCATTAATGAGTTCATAATGAAATGAGAGGTGTTCAGATTACTTGCAGAAAATGAACCAGCTGTATGCAGTATGCAGTAATTGGCAATGGTAGCCTAAATTTGTTTAACAAGATTCACATGCTCATCGCAAAAACTACTTTATAATAAAAACTGACACAATAATAATGCCATACTCACAAACTTCTCATATGCTCAAGAACTCTTGTGTCTTTGTAAATAATATCAGCTACTATATGAGTGATGTGCCCGTCTACTTTCTCTACTGATGATAGCTCTTCATTATTATTACACAAATTATTTAAATTTATGTATTCACCATTAAGTGCTTTGATCGCATATTGTTCTAGACCCAGATTACGAGCTCTTTCTGCTAGTGACAAAGAATGTGACTTCAATGGAGCATACTGCAAAAAAGCTTATTTTCTATAATTATAATAAAATTTATAATTTTTTTAGCTTCACTTGTTTATAATTAGTATACATATTCAAGGGAAACAATAATGATATACGAACCATAATGCTTAATGTTATAAAACTATAGAACATATAAAAGCTAATTACAGGCTTTTTCTAAGCCCGTCTGGCTAGCTACCACCCTCAAGTTGAAAATCTGTCGCCAAGCACCAATAGGTGTGTTCCGGCAGCTGCACTTGAGTGCCAGTCTTCTACTAGGTTTAGCATGTTATCAACTTAGGCCACATCGTCACTTAACATCAGGTGAGTTTGTAGCCACTACGCCAAACCCTAATGATAAAAAAATTAAGACTTTATACCAAATATAACTCAATTATTTTTGGACATAATGACAGTTGCATTATTTTTATATAAAATATGATAAATAACATCATCATACACTTATTTGATATTTTTACTCATTACTTAGAGAACAGTATAGAGGTTAGCTAGCCAAGTTTTACAAAATGCTCAAAATTTTATGCCATAGTTTCATAGCAATATTTTCTTTGCCAGTAGCTCAAGCTCATTGTTATTTAACGGGATATCTGAACAAAATGTCACTGAGCCATTATCTTCTCAATCATTATCTATTGATTAACTATGGACCATCCAGGATTGTAATTTTTGTTCAATAAATAGCAAACAGGCATGTACCTACAAGTTGCTAGTCCTAAGTCCAGTCAGTCACATGTCAGTAAGTATTGCCAATATCCTTTAGAAAAACCACAGCAAAGCAGATATTGTTGCTTCGCAGCAAATATGGCTGTGTATGTGATGTTTCTATGGTTAAATCTTCATCACATTTTAATTCTTGTTTTCTATATACATAGTAGCTTAGATTGCTTTGAAATGTTATTAACTACCCACAAAATAAATTTCTTATTAAATAGAAAATATACTTTACCACTAAATCCAGTTCTGATAAGTTTTGTGCATTTAAAATACTCTTTTCAATATCTTGTGTCAACTTCTTAGACTTCTTAAGTGTCTCTATTACTGATTTTACTTTCTTCTTTAGTTGTGTGACATTTTGATAGCTTTCATAAATCTCTTGAAGCCTAGAAAAAAATGATGTGCACTACAAAACTATCTACACCTAACATATTTCTTTGCATTTCATTAACCATGACATATACAAATTTATAGTGTGAATTTACTTACCGGTCAGGCATCAAATTATCAACCGTACCTTTTCTGTATCTTGCAATAAATGGTAATGTACAACCTTCAGTTATAAGTCCTATAAAATTTTGGGCTAAGATAAGTGGAATTTTCGCAACATGTGATAACATTTCTGGTTCATCCCATACATGTATAATTTCTTTATCATCACAAACGTCTTGCAAATCATCCTTAGGCTTATTTTTTTTAGTTATATTTTTCTTGGGTTTGGGAGATTTGTCCTTTATTTTGACCGTAGTTTTAAGTTTTTTCTTAGGTGTATCATCAGAACTATCTTGCACCTTTCGTTTCCTTGTGACACGTGTTGCCTTTTGGTCCATTTCAACAGGTAGGTATCTTATCCAAGAATTTTTATAAGCTCTATTTGCTTGTAAAAAAACTAATTTTCCGTTGGTTCAGTTCACAGTTCAGTTCAATTTCGTGCACAAATTAGGGATGGCTATCCGAAATCAATTAATAGAAGAATCGATGTTTGGGTCAAAAATTTTTTTTTTATTGATCCATTGTACCGTATTCATTAATTGATTGATATTTCAACCTGAAAATCGAGATTCGAATTTTTGTTTTGATAAGCATACAATAATTATATACAGTTAGTTACATGCACCCAAATACATGTAAAGAAATGACAGTTTTTCACTTAATTACTAATAAAATTCGGGAGATGGCGTATTGGCTGAGTACTCATTTTCCTTTGCCTCTTCTTAACGGATAAAAGAAATAATTAAAAAAGTTACTTTTTTAATTAGAGGGGGTCAATATTACAACAATGAATGATGTAATGCATTATTCCTATGCAACAAATTATTGAAGATATATTATTCTACTGTCCATTATCCGTTGTTCCATATTATTGTTGACAATGACATGGCTCGGCCAGTGTTATCGCACTCTGTGAACAAGTGAACATTGTGCAACTATCAATAGGTGAGTACGGAAGAAATTTTCACGGTGCCCATATTCCAAGGAAAGACGTCTTGGTGCAGTGGTGCAATCCAAGCTGAAGGTGAGCATCGTTAAATGCTGCACATACCAAGCACATTGCTTAACATTGTTGAACATTTTATGTGGGTTTTCGAAAACAGTCAAATACTCTATAGATATTTAAAAATATATATAGTTTTGGCAATTCCGCATTCCTATTCCTGTCAAGTGTCGACTAAGGAATGGGCATGTTAGGGACAAAGGAATGTGAGGGATTGGCAAATGAATAAAACGTTGATATATATCGTATAGATATTTTTTAAAGATATCATCGATTTATGTAGAGTAAAAATTTCGATATATCAATATTTTTACCCCAAGGCTACCTAAAAGTACTGTAAAAATATTGAACACAGTTTGATTTTTACTAAAATACGTATTATTTAACAGTTATTACTAAAGTGAAATTTTGAATGTTAAAAATTACAACAATTGTTACCTTTTTAAATTTTAATCAAACAAACTCTAGATACTATATCTAAAATGTATTAAAAATAAGTAAATCTATTATAAGAATCGTTTTGTGCCATCGCGATGTGGCGACGTGCTGCACCTTTCACTTTTGTTCAATAAAGTTGCTTGAGCAAGGTTACGAGCGCCCTTGCTTTGGCGCCTAAGTGATTTAAGCGCTCGCCCCCGAGCCCGGGTGAAGCTGTAAAAGCCTTAGGTTCCAGGACCCTTAGGGCTAAAAGTATAGTCAGTTCGAAAAAAAAGGTGTGTGTGCGATTCATACACGTTTGAAGTGAAACTTTATTTTAAAAGGTAATTAATATTTTATTTAAACAGTGTGTAATATACATACACACCGACATTTGCTCTCTCACTCTGGCTCACACAAAGAGAAGAGACCGATAATATATTGCTCTCTCGCTATGGCTCACACAAAGAGGAGAGACCGATAATGTGCGTTAAATGTTTAACATGTTGGAAGTCGCAAAAGCAGTTTCACTTCAAAAAAATAATACTAGATCCAGTGTTCCCTCATACCTGACGGCGGATACACGTCCGTTTGATCCACACAATCATGTTTTTTATTTATGCACAAAAGCAACCCCTCCTAAATATTTGAAGTTCCTATATAAGCAATATTGGTCAAATATGGATATTAGCAGCACTCTCTCTTTCATGTGCTTCCCTGTAAACAAGCTTCTCTTACCCGGCATAGCTAAATTGACAACCGAACCAAACCTATTGGACGATACAGAGGAAGTTTGACATATCAAATACCTTAGTGCAATTGTAAGATGTACATTTTAATCACCAGTTGGCGTGATAGTCAAGAGGCCCGGTCCCAATACAGCTCGATTAGTTTTTTCAAATCTCAGTGATGTGATTGGAGCAGTCCGCAATCGAATACATGCGCTGTACGTATGTATGTAATGAGCTCTTAAAAACTATTGAATTTGAAAATCGGTAATAATGATCAAATATCGATAATTTGACATTTAAAATATCGATAATTTTGCAAGTCTAGTCGATGTTATAATATACACACATACACATTGTATTATATATTACTATTTAATACTGATTGATAGTAATCAATAGTAATAACCGATTTTTAAGGCCTACCTGTTCATATTTTGATCTTATATTGTATTACTAGGCATATAATTATGACAAACAATCATGAGTGTGTCAAAAATGTTACACATGATCTGATGGTGCGAAATTTTTATAGAGGTTCCTTGAAATTTTCTATAAATGTGAGTAATGTAGTAGTAGTAGTACGTACAGGTTATGATTATTTTTCTTATAAATTATGATTTTTCAAATACATCAATTGATTTTATATTTCAGGCACATGATGTAAAAATAATGGATTTAGCATGGCAACAAACATTTGTGGATGCTACATTTCACAACAAATTATTTACGAAATATCCCTTGAACAATGAATTTATAAGATTATTTCTAAAAAAAATGATTACCGCATTAGAAGGTAGCCAAGAAGTACATGATGAGTTATATTCTGAATTATGCAAAGTTATGAATAATAGTAATTATGACAAAGGAGGTTTTAGTTATCGTCACTATGTAATTTGTGATGACATAGAGAACATAATCACTATGAAAGAGACTAACAATATGGTTATAAATGGTACAACAGGTATGCGAACTTGGGAGGTAAGGTTTTTTGACCTTTTAGGGATTTAAAGGATTTTTCAGATAATTTATAAACATTAATTTTATGGATCTTATAGTTCTGAGCAGTTTACTTTTTGGATAGCTTTCTCTTCAGAAAATATCTACTCTTCACCACTGTAAAGAGTCTATATTAAATCAATGATCTATGAACACTAACAAAAATTAAAAACCTTTTTATTTTAAGTATAAGAAAATATCACAGAAATGCTTCTTATTAATTAGTTGATTAAATATCAAAATATAATAATAACCTTTAATTCAATTACTATTTTTTTAAGTCCATGTTTTATTCTGTTTTCAGGCAGCTTTTCTGTTGTCTGACTGGGTTTTAACTAATAAAGAAGTTATATCATACAAAAACATTTTAGAATTAGGATCCGGTGTGGGTTTTACGGGTATAACAATTGCAAAAATGTGCAATATTCACTCCTATCTATTAACTGATTGTCATAATGAAGTTCTAAACACCATTTGTGACAATATAGAGATCAATTTCCCTACTTATATACAAGAACAAAGATCAGATGTTACATATTATAAGGATGGGCAGAATACACTAGGTAAGTGGTCCCTAAATGTCATTAAATACAATCAGTTAACAGCTTTTGCACAATTAAAAAATATAAAAGTTAGTGAAGTGAATTCACTTTACAGTAGAATCTCGATGACTCAGACCTCTTTAAGACGAAAAAAATTGCCATTCCCTTTTGCTGAACCTCTATATATGTGGTATTTCGAATTTTATTTCCCTGTAAGGTAATGATAGTACGTATTTATACTGTATAACTTTAATTTCAAAAACAGACTTTGTAAGACCAATTTCATAAAATATATTGCTAACTTACTTGGAATTCCATGAACTCATAGCAATAAAATCTAAAAGGAATGTTTGGTGGTTTTGTTTCTTTTTTTAGTGTAAAGGGCTTTGTTGCAAAGGCGATTATGCCACCCTGGTTAGGTACTCAATCAACTAGTGCTTTTGTCCCTTTGTACAGTGCAATCAATCAATTAAATGAATCATTCCTTAAATTCTTGTTAAGATGAAATTTCATTAAATTGAAATTACCATTTCCCTTGAAATTAGAGTTATCGGGTCTACTGTATGATCATTGAAGGCATCAAGTCACACTTCTGTCTACTAAATGTGCCAAAAGAAGTAACCCTTTAAAAAAGTCTTTCTTTAAGTCATTCAGCTCACAGGAGCTGTTTCTTTGTACACTCGTTGTTATAGATTAAAGTTGTCTGAAGGCCCTTTTTTATTACAGGTGTCATGATATTAGATTGGAATGAAATCGAAGATTTTCCTTCTGATATTGTACCAGACATAATAATTGGAGCTGATATAGTTTATGACCCTTCAATAATAAAATCTCTTTGCAATGTGTTTAAAACATTTTGCAATAGAAATAAAAACTTGGAAGTGTATATAGCAAACATTATAAGAAATGAAGGAACCTTTGGATTACTTTTAAGTGAATTAGGTGAAAAATTATATTTCTTATTACTTAAATTAAAGAACCTAATTATAAAAACAGTATTGATAATCACTTGTTACTAAATATAATAGTAAAAATAAGGTCACAAAATTATTGTAATAATAGCAGCCTGTTAGTATCCCACTGGTGGGCAAAGGCCCCTTCCCAAAGGAAGCTTAATCAACATGCCAGCCCACATATGGCAATTTCAGACACCGAGAAATCAACAGTTCTATATTTTTCCCAGGTACAGTGGTACTACAAGAACATTGAGAAATGTTCAGGGTTTTATTACAATGTTTCCTTCACTGATAGTGTTATCAATTTGAATTAGTAAATGTTAAAGTATTGGTAAAAAATTTGTTGGTATATGCCAGCGTATGAATTTGTGGACATTGAATAAATATTCCGCAGGACTAAACGAAACCACTTGACCACCATGACTTAATAATAATTATGATAATATTTATTTCCAGATGAAAATATGTTGCTATATGAAAAAATTGAACTATCAAGAAGTACTTTCATTGAATGGGATTGTAACATGCTGCCATGTTTACTAAAAATAAAAACAAAATAAATATTATGACTTTATTTTTACTAAAGAAATAAGAAATCCCTACAAAAATAAGTAGGTACACATACAATCTGTGATTTGTTGGTGCCTATGAGGATTTCAATGTTGTTATAGTTATTTTTGTTATTTAATTTACATAGCTTAGGCACATTTGATTGATACACACAATTGATTTAAAACATAATTGTATTATTTATTATATTTAGCTTTAAAAACGAGTCTACAATCGAAAAAGCTTCCAATACATCTCTAACATAAACATTTGACATGTGTCATTCCTTACTAGTATAGAGATGCAGTTTTAAGAAATATCAATAAGTGATGTTATATCTGCTCCTAATTCGCTAATTTTGTATCTCAAATATTATGACTGTAAAAGTAGTAAAATAAAATGCAAACCATAATCAAATCACATTTATAAACAACATGAAATATCTCAATATGTGCCTATCGTTTATAGAACTTAAAAATAATGTTTTTAAAACGTTTTTTTTGTCGTAATCTCTTGTGGTATTGCGTCAGCCACTCCTTCTTTTGAAAAAAAAGATAACTGTGTGTAACTAAGACTTTAAAATTTGACATATTTTTCATTATTTACTATTTTCCAATATCAATATCATCGCATCTTCAGTTATATCGATTTATATAATAGTCTTTCAATAATATCGGTTTTGCGATATATCGTTATAAGCCTAAGTACTACAGTTTAGCAATGAGCAATATAAAAAAAATATTTATGTCAATATCTGAAAGTAAACATTGATTGTCCGATAAATATTGAAATAAAAACATCGATGACAGAAAATATCGATTATTTGAGGTTACCCAAGTGAGTCGACCTTTATTTTTGGGTGCTATTTCTAGCGTTTACGACTTGGATTACGCATAATATGGAGATGAAATAGTAATAATAATACCAAGAGCGAACGAGATAACCCTATACAGAAAGACGTGAGTGTAAAAGAGATAGAAATAGTTTTTGCCTTTCTCTACATATACAGTTTGCTTTTTGTTTACTCTCGGTCTTATTACAAAAACAAAAATGAACACGTGTTGAACACGAGTATTACTAAACAGTGTTTAAGATTTAAAACCGTGTTGAAACTGTGTTTAAAATAATTTATTATAAAATCGTGTCAAACTGATGTCTAGTTAAGATGCAAGTAATTCTGAATAGCATTCACTAAATACGATCTCAACATTCAAAAGCGTTTCATTGTATTTAGATATTCTGCAAGTAATTTATTTAACAATTATATTTGTGTTTAGATCTTCATCATAAAAAAATAGAATATTGTAAATAAGATATTACTTATTATTATTTTCATATGTTCGGTTATAAAAGATAGTGTAATTGCTAAAATACGAAATATATAAATTATACGACAAAGTTCGTGAAGTGAAATCTGTGTTCGTCTACCTATTATCGCATTATTTGTCGTCAAATCGCAATACTTAAAATTGTTGCAAGATAGTTTTATTAATTGTTTTATGAAGTGTTTATCTTTTTTGTAATAAGACCGTAATTTTTTTCAAAGTTGTGTTTTCCATTACGTATTAATTGTCGAAATCCATTACATCACTCGAATGTGGAAACATCGATGTCTCTTGATGTGTAAGGGAACTTAATGTCAAAACATGATCAATATTAGTTTCGTAAATATCGATAGATATCGTTTATCCCTACTATAATACAAAGTTTCTGTTTGTACTATTCTGTAGTTATGTTAGATTTGTAATTAGATTTTTTAATAGAAAGCTTTGTTGTAACATACTTAGTTATTTTAATACATAATAGCGGAAACTAAATTTACTAATTCTTTTATTTGCACTCTGATTATTGCGTATTTTGGAGCATTTATTTTTCTTAGGTATTGATAACCTATAGTGATAACATACAATGGTTGAAGATAATAAAGATAGAAATATAGAAACTACAAATGGAGAAAATAAAAGTCAAGAAAGTAGTGGTGAACGTAAACAAGAGGCTTGGGGATATGATTTGTATCCAGAAAGACGAGGCACATTTAAAAAGAGTATAAGTAATATACTCGTTGGAAGAGAAGGCAAAGAGAACATTGATAAAATGAAATGCGAGAAGAATGTATACCATTGTGTTAAAAACAGTAAGTCATTGAATTGGATAGGTACTAGTATATCATTATAGGACGATATAGCAAGATGGCATTAAATTGTGTTTTATCAATATATCCTAAGTTGGTAGTGGCAGTTTTTATTTATTTGTATAATTATATCTCATCTAACCATATCTTTCTTTACAAAGATAAAGAAAATTCAATAGAATATAATTTTATTTCAGGTCCTATTGTTAAAGTAATGATGGCAGCCCTCAAAAGCTCTGGATGGTAAGTTAGTACCTACTTCAATATGATAAAATAGACTAAGTAAAAATACATAAAACACTTCATGACTATAACATCAAATAGGTTGGATTTTGTATCAAGTCGCGTGAATTTCATAATTCTGTGAGTGCAGGGAGGTCAAGAGGACTGGTATCAAATGTACCAATAGAATTTCATTGCAAATGTGTGAAATGAAATGGAATTTTCATTATATTTAAAGTTTCTTAACATTACGGCTGCCAAAATACATGAAACTCTCCATCTGACAGCCTGCTATTTTATAGTCATTCCTATTATTATCTATGGTCATTCCATTGCTCGAGATTATATGTGAATTTGCATATTAGATATTATTATGTGCCTGTTCTTTTTTATCAAAATCTATCTTTCCTGCAACTCATGAATTAACAACTTAGCTCCTGCCTTAAGGCTTCGTAGTTATTTTTTTTATAACAGCCAATAATCCCCCGCTCCCCAACCTCTAGTTAGGGCATATCCAAGACCTGTCATTTAGGTTAGAAGATTAAAGCATTAGTAAAGTGAAAAGAAGCTCTCACCTTAGCTATATGTTTTATTAGATTACCCCTTCCTATCCTATCACCTCCACCCCCATATTAATGTGACTTGTTACAAAATCTTTACCCATGAAATAAATAAAGTTTGTTAGGGTCAACAATGTTATCTGTGCTATTGTAAAAACAAATAGGCTTTATATATTTAATCTTTAATATTGTTATGGTCTAACCTGTCAACAAACAATGAGCTATAAATCAAATGAATCCCTACTTTTAAAAACGATGACATAAGTTGCTTACAACATGTTGAGGGTTTGAGCGCCTTCTAAAGATTTCGCGATCGTCCACTTATTTGGGTATATAAGCGAACGGTATCAAGGCCACGAAAATTCTAATTTCGAAAGCGAAGTGGAAAAAACAAGGGTAATAAAAAAACATACTGGTGATTCTGCAAGTACATACAGGAGCGATTTGTGTATTATTGCTTTTTTTAATTTGTTTTTTTTTATTCGAAATATTCTTTCTGTATATGATTTCCAAATTCACGAGGATTAGTATAGGCTATCTAGAATTAAGCTTAAATTTCATGGCTATTCTTAAATATTGATTTTTGTTAAGTAAGTCGAACGAATCAATACACCTGAAAAGCTTTATCTGCTTGTGCTGGCGTAAAGGTAAATACAATGTTCTACAAAAATGTTGCTCCTTAGTACATCTAAAAAAAAGGCCGCGATAACATATGCCTATCTTTTATACATGAGCTACAACAAGGTATTTGTGACATTGTTTTATAGAAAATTGAAAACTGATTTATGAGCATTATTACTAGACATTGCATATTAATCCTTAACGAAATTTACTTCATCATCAAGTCAGTTTTATGTAAATAAACTTTGTCCTTTATAGCATGTTATTTGAAAAAATAGTTTTGTGAAATAATGTAAAATTTAAATTATTCAATACTCAGCTCAGGTCTTTGACTATTGGTGTAGTGAATGAGCCGTGTGAGTTGTTACATATAACACTGGCTGCCCGATAAAAATATTGTCTATACTGAAGTATTATAAATCATCAATTTCTTTTAAACTATATCCAGACGAAACCGCGGTGCACAGCTAGTAAAAAATATTAACAAAAACAAAGATAATTATAAATGTTAACAGGCCATTAGGCCTAATGTAGGTAATGCTGTTGTCTTAATGGTAATAAATCCTACCATTGCATATACAAATAACACAAATTTACAATTTTAATACTAGAAATAAACATAAATTAGTTAGACTTAGTAAGAACAATAAAAGTTTAGTTGTTAATAGTTTTAAATTATATAATAAGATGCTGAAGCAAATTACTGATTTGCCAGACAAGTTCAAGGACCATGTCAAGCAGCCGGTTTTACTTTTACTGTCAAAGGGATATTATAAGGTGGATTATTATGTGAATGATAGTGAAGTCTGGAAGTGACTCCCTCTCTGTGCGTTCATTAAATTATTAAAATGGTTATTATTACAGTGTTATATTAATATTTTTGTACAGTTGGAATAAAAATTAAAACTGATCAAGTTTCTTGCAGGCTCTTCTCAATAACTGGGATGTTTTCCTAACTGTATTTTGACGTTCATAAGTGTCTTCTTAGGGCCTAAATTCAATAAAGTATTTTTGATTCTGAGTGTAGCAAACTTTTTCTAACTTTTTCTTTCTATTACAAAATAATTTTTATTAAAAGACATATTATGTTCTCATTTTTCCTTGTGGCTAGGTTTGATAGCAAAATACATGTAATGCTGCTTGGTGTTGATGTAAAATTACCTGTTGTCTGGCCAATAGCCATGTTTGACACCAAGTGTCAGCAAATATTCCACATACATATTCTATATAGGAGGTCTTTGATTGAATTAAGAATGTAATTAAGTAGGTTTTGTTCATTACCATATATGTAACTACCTTATTAAAAATATTTTTCAGTATAGAGCCTTCATCAATGCTAAATAGTTTTTACAATTTACAAAGTTTTAGTTTTTTAGTGATAACAGTATTAAGAATAAATTTTACTTAAAAATTACTTTACTTAATACTACTTAATTCAATAACAAGTACTTCTTCTTAAGTTCTTTGTTGTATGTTTTAATTTATTTATTATTACAATTTTATTCTTTACAGTCCCATCGATGTTCGGAGGCATATATCATGTGAAGTTTGTGACTATTCAGTCAGTGGCGGATATGATCCAGAGTTGAACCAGGTAAAACAATATTATTTCTAATAGAAATAGAGTTGTTTTATCAATGCTAAATAATGTTATAACTAATAAGGTTTTTTTACAATAAGCTATTATTAACTAGCCTGAATTAAGATTCTAGTTTTTTTATGAGTTGACTAAGTGGATTGTTTTTTATATGCAAAACTCTTGCTACACCTTAAAATAAAAATATTTTTTGTGGCTGGTTTTTTAAATATTAAAATGGCTTTGCCAAATTATAATACTCGTAAAATTACATTTCAGATAGTTGTGTGTCAAAATGTATCAACAAGAAAAGGTATGGTTCAAGGTGTTTTAGCACATGAGATGATTCACATGTTCGATTACTGTAGAAATGAATTGGACTTCAAAAATATGGAACATTTGGCTTGCACTGAGATCCGTGCGGCCAACCTCACTCATTGCTCGTTTGCTAGCGCATGGTCACAAGGAGATGCATCATTAAATAAAATAAAACAAGCTCATCAGGTGATTATGGTTTATACTTACTAATTTTTGTAAGTTTTGCTAACAATAGATTTTTTTTTTCTGAAAGATGAACATCAAAATGTTTTCACCTTTATACGTAACATTCATCCAACAAGCTGTGTCCGCGGCTCTGCTCGCGTGGACTACAGAATTATTGTTTATGAAGATATCGGGATATATATTTTTTTAGATAGGGACCAAGTATCTAAGGAATAAAACAACAAAACAAAATTGATCAAAATCTATCAAGTAGTTTTTGTGTGATGCGAGTACAACAGCACAACTCAATAATTTTATTTATATAGAAGAAAATAGATAAGACAGGCAAAAGAATTGATCCATAATGCCAATTCTGAAGTTGGTAAATAAAGTTGTTTTCTTTATCCAGTTTTCTTCTGTCGAATTCCTTTAATACTTATGTTCGGCGGCCCGATACAGTTGTACGTACTACACAGGTCGTCATTTTGTGTATAGTGTATACCAATATATGGGTAGAGTAACGAGTAACGATCTTGCAGGAGCCGGAGCTTTGGAAAAACAGATTGACCCCAAACTATTCTGTGGTATCCCAAAAAGCCTAACTCGATTGACCCTAAGGAACCATCACAACCAAGAGGCTATAAAGTTCTGGTATAATCTGCTAGTTCAACATGTTTCCAAAGAGTTTATCGGGGCGTTTAATCACCGTAGAGCTGGAGAAGCTCTGATGCTCATCAGGAATCAGCTACGAATTTTAGTGAGGGCACTCACTGGACACTGTTGTTTAAACAAATATATGTGTAGTAACATTGGTGTTCAGGGCACAAGAGACTGCAGGTTCTGCGAAAGTGCGGACGAAATGCCAAAGCACCTCTTGTGTAAATGTGACCCACTAAAATCTAAACGCAATCGGATTCTGGGCAAACATGTGCTGCTCCCGGAAGAGATTCATTTGCTCTCTGCTAAAAATATTCTGCAGTACATTAAGGCTATAAGACTAGATGGGGAGCTTTAGTAAAGTGGGGCGATCACAATAGATCTAATTGTTTGCAGTGATACAAGACTGCATAAGCCTGCTTAGCCATTAATAATAATAATAATTTAACCCTTTATGGTATAATGACGCAGTGTGTAAAAACACTATGCCACCAATATCACGTAGTTGGAAGATATGATACTGATCTTTAGTTACCAGTTAATAAGTGTAATTTAACCCAATTGTAACATTTTAAAATAATGGTATTTCAATTGTTTGTTTAATAACAGTCCAAAATTAGTCAGAGTTCACACACGTCTATGTAAAATTCCCCTAACTCTGCAATATTTTGATAAATTTATTGATGCGATAAAGAGTTGACTATCTGTATGTTTTTTTACTCATATGATGTGAATTTGCAGCTATATCAACTAACATTTTTATTTTGTGATCTTATGTGATTATAGAGACAGAATAATTAGGGGAAAAATTGATATTTTTAACAGTTTATTTTTTCAGGACTGTGTAAAAACGAAAGCTCTCTACTCTGTTTTGGCTGTAAGACAAATTAAGAAAGCTGAGGCTGTTGATATCATTGAGAAAGTTTTCCCGAAATGCTATGCAGATTTGGAACCTATAGGTAGAAGAATAAGAAGAAATTCTGATGATATGTTCAGAGCTTTCAAAGAAGCAGCATATTATGGCTACGATGAGTAGTACTCAATTTAAAACATATTTTAGTATACTATTTTTTAAATAGAAATCTGAATTTAAAAAACCGTCGCAATTGAACATGTTAGTTACTAGTAAAGTACTAACTTCTGTTATTAGTCTACTACTAGTCTAGTACACTAACTGTCGACTCGATGACCTTGACTTTTGTTCTTATGGAAAGTAGTATGTAGATGTTGTAAATATAAATAAGATATAGCTCATGTAAATTATATTTAGTAAATAAAACGATATAAAAACTTTTTAAAATAATGTCTTTTATTTCATTATTTTTAATATATTAACAATTTAAATCACTGTTACCTCTTTTATTAAATTATTTACAGATGTACATTAAAAATATTACATCACATTAAATCTATACTCCTATACTAATGTCAATACGTATAAGTTTAAGTGAAAAGGCACAAATTTTAAAATGTAATTTTTATTAGATTGTGTTCATGTATTAATTATTGAATATATAGTTTAGTGTTAAGTATTGAGAATATTCAGTATTAAATATAGTATCAGTGTTGAGTAAATTCAGTAATCAATTCCGTTGCAAGTCCGTACATTTTGTAGAGAAATGTACCTTTGTATCTTATCTTGCAATCACGGGCCACTATCAATAACAGATCTGTTTTATTTTTTAAGAAAATTTATTATTTTCGACCAGTTTATAAAGGTTTGGTAGCTACTTGATGTATGTATGCAAGTAGTGCATAATGTTTATTTAATAATTGAGTAGTTAAATTGAGTCTATCAAATATTTAACTGTTTGAACTGTAGACATTACGTAGCATAATACGCTAGAAAAGTCCCGAGACTTGGCTAATTGAATATTAAATGGAAGGGAACCCCATAGTCGCGCTGCAATAGCGACAAATTGTGAACAGTGACCTGACCTGTGATACATGACCTGTATTTGACATCATCCGTACATCATACGTGTAAAATTTATGTAAATATGTGACACATGATTTGAATGTGATGTCAAACTAAGGTACAGTATTCACTGGGTATGAACTTGGTATATAGGAATTATTAGCCTCTGAAAATCGCAACTCTCTAATATAGTACGGACTGCAGATATTAAAAAAATATCTTAAATATATAAAACCAACAATATTTTAGAAGAAAACAAGTTATTATTACAGATTAGAATTTGGTGTTCTCCACTAAACTATACCTAAAGTAATAAAGCGATTTTGAAGCAATGATGGTTCGGTGGTAGCGTGTACGAACACTGTCGATCGACATGAGTTCGAATCCCTACAATCAGCCTGAGCTTTAGGTAAAGGAAAACATCGTGACGAAACCATAGCATGTTAGTAGGGTATTTGTTAATGCTTGCATGGCTAAACTAGGCTCTCAAATTTAAAATCTGGCGCCATCAGTTCCGTCATTATCATAAGGGCTCACGGTCTGGGCCCCGAAATGACGACATATTCATTTACATGGAAAAGAGATAATTTTTTTACCGGAGTCGTAAATCAGATCATATTTTTAAATAATACTAACAAAAAATACCTAACTTTTATCATTCAAATTTTTTTTACTTTCTATGGGGTTTTAAATTGTTGTGTGCCCAAGGCTTAAGACGGCTCGGCTGCCAAGCACCTATAGGTGTACTCCGGCTGCTGCGTTTGAGAGCCTGTTCTCCCACCAGGCTTAGCGGATCCCACCTTGGCCCACATCGTCACTTAACATCAGAAGAGATTATCGCCATAACGCTAAAATCTACAGATCGTCGTTTTCGAATTTCACTACCGCTTTGACTTAAATAGATTTTTATAATTATTCAATTTAATTTAGTAATCTGATTGATTACTCATGTGGGCACTTTGTGCAAATAAATAATCTGTTTGTGTATCAGCGAGTAACTATACCCACTGAGACCAATAATAAATAGCAATATGTATTGTTAGTATATTCTTAAATTATAGTTAAAATGATTTTACTTCTTATTTAATGGTAACAATTCTGTCAGTGTCACGTGGGATATAGGTAGTATTTTCTAATCTTCAAAGTTCAAACAACGCCCTAGGAAAATGGTGGCACCCTATTAGAACTTTCCAGATCAATTTTATGGCATCTCACAAGTTAATGTTCCTTGTTGTTATTTTAATTCAATATACATGTGCTCCAACTAAAGTATATTTCGCAAAATGCCACCAATATTTTAAAAGATAAGGCTGAAAACGCAAGTTTATGAATTAAAATAAAAACCACTTTATGGTTCATTACGATCCCGCCAAAACCTATAGTTATCATAAAATTATTAATAAATGAAATTATCACTTATTAAAAAAAAAAAATAATTTGTACAACGCATCTACACCCACGCGTTGGTAACGCTTGCAAGTTAGTTACAAGTAGGTATCTAACATAACAATTATCAGTTACATTGTAATTTATTTACATAACTAACATAAGTGACATTAAAATTAAGTTCTTGAGTATGTATTTCAAACAATTTTGTAATAAATCGTAATTATACTTTTTTTTTCAAATATATATCACTTAACAGTTACTTTGGGCCGCCCGTTTCTTATTCTGGTAGGGTTAGATAGATATTGAAAAGTGAACAGAATGAAACATCTAAAATTTGCCACCCCCAGGCATATGCAACCTAATCACAGCACTGCAGCGAGTAGGGGGCGACGCATCCCGCCACGTCGCCTATATTCCCCTATCGTCCCTACCCTGATGCTTCCGTTGATGCAGATTCAGATGCTGGAGGCGTTTGAATTGTGAACTCACAATTTATTGATATTTGCATACATTGAATTTCTATTGATGACTTTGAAAAAAACATTTCACGTCTTCAGTTCCAGTTTCCATTCCGGATAAGGTTAAGATAAATTGTAACTGATTCCCAATGAAAAATATTATTAATTTACTTGATACTTAATTTCTTGAATTAAGTACAATTATTTTATACATTATATACATTTATGGGTCAACTTAACGTTTTAAGCGAAGTCTCAATCAGGTAATTAAAGTTTTTTTTTTGTTTTAATCACTAGTTTGTGTTATAAATAAAGGATCTGATTATTTAAATCATATTTTGAGTTTCCATTCTTATAATTCGCTTTTTAATGAACACTCAAAATAAATGCGAAAAAGCGGTAGAGCGCACGTAAAATACGTTATGTATTGGAATTTATCTACTTTGCCACTTTTTCGAAATAACGAGGATATTGTTTTAAGGTCTAATATAAATTGGAAATGGACATTAATAAAAACGGTTTGAGAAAATTATCTTTATTTACATACATAATCACTCTCTTTATTATCCATTCCCTTTCTACTTGCGTATTTAAGTAAGTATTATCAAAAAATTAAAATGTAAAATAAATCGGCTCTTTTGTTTGATAATATTTGAGTGTCATCAGAAAAAATATAATATTATATATTTTTTTATAATTTCTATCTTGACATTTTTCCTTTTTATTCTTCCTAATTTGGCAATTAGGCCTCTTTATCAAAACCATTACTACCCTTATCGAGTGAATATAGTGTCTTGTCTTATGTTGGTTTCAGGACCCTATCAATATGGTGGCTCCCTCGTTAGAAATTTCTAGGGAGTTTTTGTGGCATCTCAGAATGCATGGTCCATGCTATTATTTCCAAACCACTTCTCACTCGCGCAAAATAATCAAGCTTTATTGTGCAAAATGCCACCTGTATTACATAAATTTATGAATAAAAACAAAAAAAAACGCTAGGTACAGTTTGAGATCTCGCCAAAAACTCTGACATTTTCACTTAATAGTACATCTGGCATTTGCGTCGTAATTATATGCATGGATATTTTCATAATTTACTATTATTTACACAAAATATCCTTGAGAAATCAAAATAAAATACTACCTTAAATAAATTTATTATCCCAAGGAAATCATAAACAGGCACTTGTAATTTTTACTTAACATTACTGGACGTTGCTTCTCTAACCCTCGTCTTTATAGTTAAGAATAGTTATTTATGATGCTAGTGCGGCAAGTTGGTTTTTACAAACGAGTAGTAGTCACGAGTTTGTAAAAACCAATTCCGCACGCGTGTCATACGTTTTTCAACACATTTGGGAATAAACTGTAGTTACAATATGCAAATGAAGCAAACTTTTACATTCGATTATTTTTAAAAGCAAATAAATTATACAGTTAGGTCACTTGCAAATTTTACCTGCAATTTGCGCCACATTCAAGATATCACGTGATGTAGATTCTATATTAATATCGGATTCCTCACTTGAACTCATATTATTATTTTCTTTATAAATATCAGTGGTAAAGTTGCAACAATCTTTGGCGTTTGTAATTATGAAAATGGCGCGAATTTGCAAATGGCGTCACGTGCGCGTGATGAAAAGTAGAACTACATCTTTCGTCTCATTTTCTCTAGTGAGGCGAATGTATTGATAAAAAGTGCTTCCAAGGTTCGATCATTCAGCTTATTTATTCTCGTAATGTGAAACTCCTTGGTGGAATTCTTATATATTTTTATGACACTATACAACGGAGCGAGTGGTAAAAGTTTTACCGCAAGCTCCGTTGTATGGTGGGTAATTTTTTACTTTCGAACAATGTATACAGGCTTTGTAAATACAATTTTTGAGCAAATGTGTTGAAAAAAGTAATTACTTAAGTAAAAAAAATGGCTAAACTCACCGTTTTCATTTTATAGTTAAGAAACTCAGGCGAGTGTGTAATGTCTACGGTTAGAAGAATTCTTAGCCAAGTAATAGTCACTGCTGCCCTACAATTAATTCTGACATGTGTTTTTATCTACAAAAGGGTGCTATTGTACATTGTTATTTTCAAAAGTTATACTGTATACGTAATTTATTGCATGAATATAGTACCTACCTTTTTGTTAGTGAATAGTTTTAAAGTAAACTTTATATAAGACTTAGAATGTTTTTAGATGGACTAGATAATAATATGGTTGTATATCCATAGGAAGAAATGGAAAATATGATTATGGTTTGTGAACACAGATCAGTGAAAATAATTATGTATCAGAGATAAGAACCCGCTACATAACTTTTCAGAAGATTCCTTTAAAAGAAGATATCGATTTAAAAAAAAAAAAGTTTAAAATGTTAATACTATCTTATCTTTACAAAAGTCATCTGTCGCAAAGAAACGTTCGCTAAACAAATCATTTTAATAGCCCCTGAGTCTATATATTTATGTAATTAAAACAACATTTCTGTACTGAGATTGTTAATGGTCCCAAATCGCTGTCGTAAGTAAAAAAGTTGTTATGTTCGTGCTTATAATATGAATATACATTAAAAAAAAAGTTCGTATTAAACAGCAACGCGTGCCATAGAATTGACAAATCTGTAATTTTATATAATATTCGAACTTGTGTTTCAGGCTCTTCTCAAAATTATTTTCATTACAATCTAGATACTCATAACCATAAATAACAATAAAAGACCGTTAAGCTCTGTTTCATTTCAGTAATTTGCTTGTATTTACAAACGTTTTTCACGAATAGTCTGAAAACAGTAAAAAGACAGGCACTATTCGTAGTATAAATTTAAATATCCATTTCTTTTAACCCTATTTACTATTTCCTTATGGATACATATTTGAAGGCAAAATTATTTCATTAAATATTGATAGATATGTACGAAGTTTTATACAAATAACTAATTCGACTAGCATATAATCTAAAATTAAAAATAATTGTCTTTAAATAGGCACAATATATATAGGCAACTTTTTAAATAACCAGTCATTGTTATTCAAATATCACTCATGCATTACTTGATGCGCTTCACTGAGATACGTCGTCCAATAAATGACATTAAATAGTAGAAAACACAGTGGGAACACCATTAAAGCATATTTGTCCAAAGCACCATGTTGGGCGCCACAAAACATTACACCGCGATCCGCCATATTGCCTAAACGCGTCAAGATGCTGTTCGCTCCCCCACCAGATGGTATTGTGTTTAGTATGGGTGAATCCTAAAACCAATGCACAATTATTAATTTTACATATTACTAAAAAAAAATAGTTTTACAACACTAATGTACTGGCAGACTACAAGTTACTAAATCTAAATTTATAATTCACTGACACAATTAATTTTACCTGGAATGTGCAATGTGAAAAGCAGCATTAGACTAGACTCGATATACTCAATATTTTGTTATATTAATGAAATCACCCGAGATCATCAATCATTTGGTGCACTAGTTATGATGTATAATAATTTGCAAAATGTACGATTAAGGGTGGTTACCGGTATCCATTTTTATATTTTTCTGCAATTAAGGTACCACCATTTTGTGATTTCTCTGATAATATTAAACGCCATTATTACATATTTTGAATTAAAAAAAATTGTCCGTAAATATTTTCATTTATAATATTGAGTATAAAGATTCTATTTCTTTCTACGAGATGAATAATCTTGGTGTCCAGTACCTTTTAATTTATATATATATTTCTAAATTACTTAGCTACCGACTGGAGTTGAGCAGGCATTTACTACAATTCTATTTACATTCTGATCGCCTATTGTTACTGGCATACCATGATAATTAAATATATATTATTAATATATTTATATATTTCAATTACTTCAAATATTTAAGAAAATACGTGTTCAGTATTAGCCACACTTAACGGTGTTTTGTTTAATATTAAAATATACCTTACTAACTGATCTTGTTTCACAGTCAACCTTATGTTTCCTCCAATTTCTTTTCCCCGACTGGGATAACTAGTAATGTACCAAAATTGTTATGTGAAATAATGTCGATATAAAAAATTCACATGCAGTGTGAATATGCAATTTCATAGGGATATATGCAATTTCAGCTAAAATAAACTTTTGCATTTTTATATGATATGAATAATATTATATTTACCCTCTGAATGGCTTGATGTTCGAATTGTTGCTTGAGCCCTTCGTCCTCATCGTTTAGGGTAGGCGAAAAAACACCTCCTTGGGGTGTTCCTGTTACAGATGTGCTTAAACGCTGAAAATTTGAACAAAATATTGTCACAGAAAAGACCGAACTTTAACCTCAGAGTGTTTTTTTTTCAAAGTGAAATTTACTGTCGTTCGTCAAAACATTAATATTATGCAATCGGTTAAGAATTGTAGTAAATATCTGCTCACGTAGTTCATTCTCAATTGTTAACACCTACACGTACAATAAAATTTACATGTTGTTTCTTCAGCTGTTGTCGTTCGTCCCATTGCATGTAATTATTCATATTTTATTATTAACAATTTAATTTAACTAATAGTACATGCTTTCTTCAGGTTGATAGGCGCTTTTTGTTTTATTAATTACGTAATATATTACAAATTATAATAGAATGTTGCGGTAAAAAGAATTGCCAGTCGCGGTCGGCGAGGTCCGAATCAGCACTGATTGGTGTACTTAGTTATTGTCGCTTTGTGGAATCTTTGTATGTGGACCAGTGATGAATCTAAAGAGCACATCCTAGGCCACTTTTGAAATAGCGCCTTTTTGCTTTATAATATTAATTTTATGAAAAACGTCTAATTTTTTGCTTCACAGTTTAATAAAGACTTCAACACTTTAATAGTTATTTTGAATACTTTATCGACATTTATTCATACGCTGACATATAAAATAAGTAAAATCGGCTTGTAAAAACTTTGTTTTTTTGCCTATGTAACATGACTGAGGTGTCAATGTGTGTTTGTTCCGTGACGCGTTTTCTTACCTACGAATTTATTATATTTGATGTTAAAGTGGTTTCTAATCGCGAAATATTTCGAGAACAGTGATTTCCTTTGTATCGTTATAATATTATATCAAAAAAGCAGTTTTACCTGCATGTGGTTAAAATGTAACGGTGGAGGTGCCAGCTGTGCAGCGGAAGCGGCTCGACGCAAGTCCTGACGACGTCGGCTCCAACTCTTGTCATATCTGATACCGAACAGCACCACAAAGTACTCCAAAAGAGCAAGGAACACGAATATCGTGCATGAGATGAGCCACACTTCTATACACTTTAACTCCAATGCATCCGGTGAATTTGTACTGAAAAATTGTGTAAGATTTTGTATAACTAAGATTTCAGCGGATTTGTTTCAGCTACCTACGATCTATAGTTGGAAAATAAATGTAACAGGTATAGTTAAGCTATGCTCATAAATTACATAATATTTGTCAAAATTTGCTAGAAAGGTCATTCCTGTTTCATGTTCAATTATTTTTGTTAAAAAAAACTATTTTTCGCTAACAAAAATGCTGTATAAATATATATTTTCATCCTGATTAGATTATGATTTCGAAAGATTCTGATTAAACAGTGAATTTGCTTTAGGTGCTGTGGGTGAATAAACAAAGGTGTAAGGCAGATTTTGTTTCGTAGTAATGAAGCTATCGGAAGATCATTAAGACGATGACAGTGGCTATATTGGTATTATCAGCTAGACACAAACAAGGGGATGTAAGAAAACATTTTGTGTCGACCTCATTTAAACAATTAAGAACAAGAAAATGTGCAATAAAGCTAAGGGCAGCCCTAATATGAAGTAAAATTAGGTAATACCTGATCAAATATTTACTAACAAACCTAGCTTTATTTTTAAATATTATAAAATATTTAAAGTCACCTGACAGTGTCGAACATGGTAACCAGAGAGAGTAGAGTGGTGACCAGTAGCACCATGCGGCCCGGAACGATCTCAGGGATCACGCAGAAACTCCCCCACGATATAATGACGAACAGTGACGAGGGTAGATAACTTTCTAGCAAATAACTCCTGAGTTCTCGCGAAAGTTTGATCTGTAAACGCGCAGCTGAGTGTTCGCCTGTAAATTCATACACAACTCTCATGTTAATTTATGTATGTTTTATTAATGTATTTTTTTAAAGAAGCTCTTTATCGATACAACTTAAGAAATATAATGTTTGTAAAGTAAATATTAATTTACAATGCTCTTTTTCCCCATATTAAATTGTAAATATACATTTTACAGTTTTAATGTCTCATATAATTTTATTGACAATAATAGAAAGTGCGCTGGTACATTATACAACATAATACATATATAAACATGCATATAATACCACATATAACAACACACAGATGTAACGACAATCAACATTCCGAGATACATTCTACCGTGGAGATTGACGCACGGCGCGGATTTCAGACGACATCATAATTTTTTGCAAATAATACCTACTTTTAAAAGTTATATAATAATTCGTCAGGTACATCCGCGCCGAGCAGTGCGGGCGACAAGCCGCCATGTAGCTACGAGGCAATATAGCGTTAGTAGGTAAATTAGTTACGACTTACGATGCGCAAAACATAAGCGCAAAGCAATAAATATACATTTACCTTCACCAAAATTGCGAATATGATTACTTTTGTCCGTGACGAATGTGACCACGTATTTGGGGAGTCGGAACTCGTGGCGCTGCACACCGACTAATCCTAGGCCTAACCAGGGTGCCACCTCCCTCCATTCGAAACGCACGTACTCTGTCGTGTACTTGTCTATAAAATAAAGCATTACTGTAGGTACTGTGCGTCAAGTATAAGTTGGCGTTCCAACGGCGGCGTCTCCTACGCTTTTGTGTTACCACATGTAGCTTTAATAATAGGTACATTTTCTTGCTCAAAGAAACGTTTAACGGCAAGAATAATTTCTCTAGTTACACTACACATAACTTTTGGCATATTTTAAAAGGGATTACCTATTTCAGGATAAGCAAATATTACTAACACTGTCACGTACGAAACAACGAAGAACTGAAAACGGTCAGATTAGTTTCTTTTTCTTCCTACGCGCTAGCTTATATTTGACGCGCTGTATAGAATAAAAAGAAAATGTAGACAATCATTAAGGTTTTTTAAGCGTAGTTGTACTTTAAACATGTGTAGCTATAAAATAAATAGCAAATAAAAATGCTTTATTCTAAGCGAATTTCTGACGTACATTTTTTTTGCTAGGAATAATGTAAACGTAAAGTTAGGTTACCTAACGGAGAGGTTAGGTATATTTATTATGTATAAATTCTTATTTACTGAAAAAGTCATAGCTTTTCATAATTGAAGAGTATTTTAAAGTTGTTTTACATTAGCACATAAACTGTTAGAAACAAAGTCATTATTAACGTACGTAATTACCCCGGTCATAAACCATCGCATCTTTAAAAACGAAGAATAAAACGTGAAATGATTGGCGTGCAGACAAAACATTCAACAAAAGTAAAAAAGTCGAAAAGACTTTTTACAACGACTAAACTTTTCGCGTTCTCTTTTTTGAAGTTTCCTATATTTGGCTTAATTGCACTATAATTTTTTTACAGTTATAAAAACTTATTAGCCTAAATATTCGTAAATAAACTCCTTGGAGGTTTTCACGAACAATACGGAATTATATTCTGGGATGGCAATTCATTTTTACTTGACTCGACTGGATTTTGACCATCATACAACATAAGACGAAAACCTTTCATTTCGGAGTCGTGTTTCGAGATTAATCAGTGTAATCCAGTTATCATTTGACTTTTTCTGTGGAAATCACAGGTGACGGTATCTTTTAATTATTATTATTTTGTATAAAAAAGACACATTATATTATTCTGTTATAATTAAAACAAGGTTATAGTATTTTAATACTTACAACTTCCAAAGTCAATTGCACAGTTTTGTACATCTAAAGGATATAAAACGAAATCCATTTCACATTTGATTGTTATTGTCGCTCTGTAATGCAAATAAATTAAATACACAAAATCATAATATACATGCTCATATATTATTACATATATGCAATTTATAACTGTGAATTACAGAAGAAAGAATTACAAAATCTATATCCAGATATGTAATGATTGTAAATTTTACTTATAAGAAAAAAAATCGTTTCTAGGGTTCACAAAAATTTGTTTCAATATTTTTAAATCACGTGTTTTTCAATTTAAATAGATTAAGAATTATTTATATTGTCACTAAATAAAGATATGTTAGTATTCATAAAGGCTAGGTACGTATAAATTATTTTCAAAGGAATGGTTAATTTTATTTATAGATTTATTTTTGAGAATTCATTATTTACCTTAGGTTGATTATCAATGGAATCAGAAGTAGAAAAAAAAATACAACAATATACGATATTTTTTGGATTACCTTATTTATGAGCGATGAATGTTAGAAATGAAAGTTATAAATTGAAGTTAACGAACCCAATACTGACTGAGACGGTGCCGTTGGAGTAGAGCCTTAGCGATGCCATCTCTTGCAGCACCGATAAAATTCTCATTGTCTGGAGCTGCCAGATGTATAGGTCTGGCGTCCAGATCAGTTGGCGAAACTCCCAGGGCAGGTCAATGAATGGCATGCCAGATGGCATGTGCAGACGATTCTCAGCCCATGATGCTTGTAAGAAGATATCTAACGTTATCTCCTGAAAATAATTAAAATATGGTAATAATATTTTTACACTTTCTAGGTATCAAATATAAGATATAAGTATTAGCAAAGACTTTGCTCTATCTAACAAACAAAATCATCGGTCGTAATATATATTTTTTAAAGCAATGATGGCTCTGTGGTCGTATATTTTGATACCGCGTCGTTCGATGTAGATTCAAATTCTATAGTGAGAATATTTTCGTTGAAGAAAAACATCGTGATAAAATCATAGCATGTTGGTAGGTAGTTTTATAAAACCCGCCTGTCTAGCTACCATCTTCAAGATGAAAATCGGTCATCAAGAACATACAGGTGCTTTCGATAACTGCATTTGAGAGTCCATCCCCGACTGGCCTTAGCGTTAAAAAACTAACTCATCTTCACTTTACATCAGGTGAGATTGTGGCCAATCTTAATCTATAAATTCTCAATACAAAAAAAAACCCTTCTGAATCAGTGTGTTTTCACTGTATTTGAGTTGTATGTTTCTCTTATTTATTATTTCGTTTATATTAATAACTAGCTGTGCCCGCGGCTTCGCTCGCGTGGAAACAATTTTAAGTTTTTGTGTGGAACCCTAATTATTTTTCTAGAATAAAAGTTATTAAGTTAGTTAGTTATATACCTAAGTTATTGCTTTTAACATCATCTGACAGTGAAAGTCCCGTCAAAATCGGTCCAACCGTTTCGGAGATTACCCGAAACAAATAGATAGACAGACAAACAGACAAAAATTTAGAAATGGGGTTTTTGTTATATTTACCGTGTATACTTTCATATGTATTTAGTAAAAAGCTGTTATTTTGACATTACAAACCGTCAATATTATATACACAATTTAATTTTATTATATGTATAGATAACGGCGACAATCTTTTGTTTTGCAAAAGAGATAACATTAAATGAAAGTTTAGCTACACATACCGAAATAATTAAATTGTATATATTTAAACAAGGGACTTCTTTGCAGATGATAATCATCAAATATAACTCAAGAAAAGAAACAATCAATAAAGGTATATAAAATTAATCAATTATTCAGAACACTTACTTCTTTATTTTCATCAACTCCAGAAACACGGTTCACATTAACTCCTATGTACACTGTTGTATTTTTACCTGGAAATATCGAGATGATTATACATTTTTATAATATACACATACAAGATAAGTCACAACAGCGACTATATGGCCTATGTAATGTAACCTTTACAAGTAAATCAAAATACAACTTAACTAATATGAATAATTTAATTTTATGAAGTTCCTTAGTAGTAGAAGACGTAGGGTCAGTTAACATGGAATTATGTATACCGATATGAAACGAACCAGAAGCCTTCAATTTTTAGACCTAATACACTTGATACACTTCGAAAATAGACTCTACCAATATGAGGTTATACATCATCGATGTCCGTACGATGTTGATAAAAAGTTTTATTTAAGTGTTTGGGTGGACTAGAACCAGACTAGAACCAGCTAAAACTAATAATGTTGTGTTTAGAGGTATATTCTGAAACTCAATTATTGTGCGTACTCCATTTTAGAGAGTGATTCAACCACACGCAAAAATAATATATATGTAAATACTACGTTAGCTAACTGTGTTTAATTACCTTTAGGTAACATCTCTACTGTTTCTATTTACACTTTTTCAAAAGGTAATTTTTAATTTTCGTTGTTGAATTTTCTAAAGGAAGGTCACGTGATTAATTAAAACGGGTTTGTAAATTATTAATGGCTTTGGAAATATTTTTACCGACAATGTTTCATAAAAAAAACATCAGTAGGTTCGAAGTAGGTCAGTAGGTTCGAAGAAAATTACTATAGTATTTCCAAAGTTCATTTTAATTTACTTCATTTATTACTGCAAAACAATTTGCTCCGTGTGATAAGGAATGACTCAACCCTTTCTATTTCATTGACATTAAGAAATAAGCCAAGCAAGAGAATTTAAATTGGATTGATAAGAAATATGTTAACGAGGTACATATTATTTTTGTATTAGATACACTTTTTGTAATTTGTAATATCACACAGTGTTTTCTTACATCTCCGGCATTTATCATATGAGACATAGGTATATCAGAGACCCTAGAAGAAAACCCGAACTGACTTCTTTACACATTTCACAGTTTTTTCACTACTTACGAGTCCGTTACCTAAATTAGTCCAAAAATATTCGCTTTTTTAGTTGTTTTACTCGGCTACTTGACTAATGATTAGTTAACAGGTTAATACCTATTAATCGTTGTACCACATTGCCGTATCATATCCGGCCTAAAGTGGATGACTGTCCTAAACCTGTTCTATCATCAATAACGCGAAATAAATGAAAGTCTAAATATAGTAACTTTACGATGAGAAGTTATAAATAGTTTGAAAGATTTTTTCTGATAATAAATATACTATCGATAAAAGTTAATAGAAGGGATGAGTTGATACTTTAATCAATTTCATAATGAGATTTAGGTAAATACTTTTGGTTTAACATATTTTTATTGCTATCACTACTTAACGTCTTTGATAATTTACCGTATCCAAATTTGGTTGGCAAGGTAAATGTAAATTTAATTGACTCTAACTGAGGTGAAACTGAAACCGGTTTAAAAATAGAACATTCGTTTTTATTTCTTTGTTAACTGAAACAAATTTGTAGTTATATCTGTACATTTTTTTTTTCAAATTTCCTGTTAGTCTTCTATAATAAAGGACACTGATCACGAATATAGTAATTTTATTTTTATGTCTGTCTGTTGGTATGTCCGTATTTAATTATTTTATTTTATGAAATTTTATTACATGGGAAACTAATTTCATTGCTCAATTGGTAAGCTATTTGTAGGTAGAGAACAGTCAATAATACTTTTAGAAATTGTAAAACAAAGTAATTGTAATATGTATTCATATATATATTTCTTAACCAATTTCGAGGAGGGTTTTTAGACGGAAAGCATACGTCATTATATCAATCAATAATAAGATATAACAATATATCTGTAACAAGATAGGCTACTAGAATTGTTAATAATTATTTTTTCAATCATAAAAATAAGATTGTTTAATTAAAACGATATGAATTCTGGACCGATTTGGATAAAAGTTTGTAGACGGAAATAGTCATTTTATAATTATTAGGCAATCATTAAAATAAGATCAATAAATAAAATTGATATTGTTTATCAACAGATTTCAATGAAATTTTGTAGACGGGAAGATACGTCATTTTATAATTGATAGGCTATAAAATTGACTATATTATGAGTGAAATTAAAATAACGAGACGTAAATTATTACTACGTAATAAACGCGTGCGGGAGACGTGGGGCACTGCTAATTTGAAATAAGCATACATACAAAGTATCACTATAAAAAATATACGTTCAAATAATCCAATGTAAAAGTTTAAATAGTTTAAAAAACTAAAAACACGCTTTAACTACTCACAAAAAATTATAAAACTTTTTAGTCTTATAATAATGACATCTCGTTAGCAAGCCCAATCTATTTGACTTGTCAAAATGAATCATATGAGCCTAAACTCGAGGGGTTTGCTAGTAACCACTGAAGAGTTCCACTAGCCACCTCCTGGCTCGCATCATCAGATCAGCTACAAGATACCAAATTATAGTGTTGTCATCCGAACTACAAATACATACAAAGTTTCTTTTCGATACGAGAATTAGAAGTAGGTTAAAATTGACTTCTAAGTCAATAATCTAAAAATAACAGATACACAAAAATTATTAGATACTAATTATTTTTGCATAATTTTACTTTATTCTGCATAATATATGTTTTTTAAACATTTGAACATTTAAGAAGTCAAAACTTACCTGGTGGAATGTTTCTGTTGTAATTGGTTGGAATCTGGTACGAATTCTGATCCATGTACAGGATCTGGCTGAAAGAAACGAGATGATTAATTAAACACCTTTAATAATATAAATCAAATTTAACTTGTCTAGGGCAAGCTTGTTCTTGTGATAAATTATTGTTAAAACATATGTTGCTGGGTGGTAAGACATCACATTTGCGTTCGACTGGATCACGATCATTATACATCAGAATTAGGTAACATCCGTCATAGTGGCTAGCTCTGACGTGTCGCATTCCCCAAGTCGGTCAAGCTGTAAAAGCCGTAAAACTCTTCAAGACACCTAAGGGTAACAGTATAGTCACTTTGAAAAAAAAAGGTGTGTGTGCGATTCAGACACGATAGAAATGAAACTACATTTTAAAAGACATTTTCTATTTTATTTAAACAGTGTGCAATATACATACACACCGACATTTACTCTCTCGCTCTGCCTCACACAAAGAGGAGAGACCGATAATGTGCGTTAAACGTTTAAAGTTTTTAAAAGCGGATGAATGGTTGGATGTGGCTGACTTTATTATTTAATAAGTTTGTTGCAGGACGAAACTATCACAGATATATGTTAAAAATTTTAAGTATGTATAGTAGAGAAAGACTGGAGAAAGAATTGGAGTGTGAGGAATAATGTATGTAAATACTGAGATGATAGCTGATTCAGGAGAGTGGAAGAGGCAACCATGTTGTGCTGACCCTAATTAAGAGGGATAAAAGTGAGAAAAAGAAGAAGTTAAGGATTATGAGAAAATTTACGTTATTTATTACAAACTCCACTAAAGTTATGTGATGATATTAGCGAATTTGGTACAACGCTAAACATAGATCGCGGTCTGGCTCTGAAGGCATATGTAGGAACACTCCGATAGGTGCCAAGTTGCAAACTTTTCAATATTTAAATGTGAGTACTATAAATATGCCTACTTATGAGGAAGTTACGATGTTTTAATTTTATTCATAATACATAATATTTGCATGGTGGTAGGGCTTTTTCTAATGCCCACCTGGCTAGCTACCACCCTCAAGTTGAAAATCTGTCGCCAAATACCAATAGGTGTGTTCCGGCAGCTGCACTTGAGAGCCAGTCTTCCACTAAGTTTAGCGTGTTATCATCTTGGTCCACATCGTCACTTAACATCAGGTGAGATTGTGGCCACTACGCCAAAGCCTATAATGATAAAAGCATTAGACGAAGATCGAAGCATTAAACCTTATTGAATTATGGTGGACTCCGAAGCTATTTTTATTACAAATGCATTACTAATAAAATGGAGAAGTGTATAAAATTACTGACGTATATAATATTAATTACGACTGTTATTCGACTTTTAAGATTTACTGGCATTTTGTTTTTCTACATGGTACAGTTTTATTGTAAATATATTTTGATGTTGACGTTACATAAATCTTACATCATACAAATAATAAGTAAATATGATTATTACCTTCTATTCAGTATACATTTTGATTAAAGGCTCCGTGATGATGAGAGTTTAGACAACATGATACCAATAATTAAAATATATATTAATAAATTAGAAAATCTTCCAATAAATTAATTTAGAAGACTTTAAAATAATAAATAACTAATATAGAATATGTGCAGACTTAGGTGACCCATAATACAATTATGAATGAAGGTTAAACGGTTAAGATGCAACTGGATTATAGTGCAGGTAACGTGAAACACTAAAAGTCTATCTAGATATGTCGTACAGTAATATGGAAAGAAGGGTTTGACGGAATCCCTAAGGTTTTAATGAAAATAAATATAAATTCCATCTATATATCACCGATCAGATCCATGATTTTAAATACATTTCTAGTATAGCATACTTTTATTAAAAGAGATAGTAAAAATATAATAAAATTTAAAGAGCATTGTGTTCCCAATTCTAACCTAACCTAGCACTTCCCGAAAAGTAAGCTAAAATAGTTAACCACAACAGTGTAGTACGTAATGAAAATAAATGATTATTTTCTAGATTATAAGTTTGCGTTCTTTGTGGTCAGTCTGATGACCTTCACAATCATAAGTATGTTATTCAATTTAAGTTTCGAGTTCATTGACAATAACGAGTTTATTGGTTTACAGTTAATAAATATATTTAGTATATGTACAAAAAAGGAGTCATTTTCAGACATCATTTTCATTCAAGTAATGATCTACTTCAGTGTTTTTCAACGTATTAGTCGCGAAATCTCTGTAAAGGGATCGCAAAGCCTTGGTAAAAAAGAAAAAATAAACGTTAAAAAATATATTTTTATTAAGAAAATGCTAATTAATTAATGTACGTTAACACAACCAACAAGAATAAAAAAGACATTGAGTCACATTCACATTAATGTGAAGGTTGCACCTATTTTTCGGTAACAATTTTTTCCCTTCGTGAATCCGTTTTTGCTACACATACTCGTATAATTAAATCGTTTTCTAAATTTAGACTACTTCTGTGCGTTTATTTTGGCATTTGACGAAAACGTGAACTCACACAAGTAACAAGTGACAAGAGGAATAAAACACTTCAAAACTCCTGTGGTTAATTCTGGGTGCTGGGATTTTCTTTTTAACCAAAAAGTATCCAAATTGACAGACTTGAATTCTAAGTGCAATATGTCATCGGCAGAAAATTCTAGCAATTTTTCTTTTAGGTTGGTTCCCAAATTCGCCTCATCACATATTCTTCTGGATATAAAAAAGTATCACTAGTACATACATAGCATGGTGAATCATGGCAATGTTCTCACGATAAAAACAAGGTCCAAAAGTATGACGCTAAATGTTGTAAAAGTAAGATCGTATTAAAAATACGAATTGTGATGAAACTTCGCGATTAAAGAGACATAACGCGGTTGCGACATGCCCGAAACTCTGGTTTACATCAGTCGTCCGCTCCTGTGCTCATGTACTGTGCCGACAATGATCTCAAACGACAGCTGTTCTTGGCGCAAGTCCAGTTTGTCTGCCGGAGTTCACTTCTCATTACTACTTCGACTGTGTAAATAAATATTGAATGTAACGCTTTATTTCATCCCATTTGTGAAGCATCAGCAAAATATTTTATCTAGTTTGACCTCTACCTGATCAAAATTCCGAAACTTAATTTTATCTAACTAGACCTTTGCGATTGTCGCTAGGGTGCGCAGAGTAAAAAATTGTTAAGAGCTTTTTTGTAAATGTACATATTCATTTATTATCAAAAACATTTAATACCACCTCGCACAAAATGTGAAAAAGGCAGTTGGAGCTTGACAGAACACGAGAATGTCCCTAACAATTTTAGCATTAGTATTCAATTGTGTCAATTTTGAAAGAAAATTTCATGCAATATCAGCACCCCTTATGTCAGCGTCTTGTGTGTAATTACACAGTAAAAGTTATTCCTGAAGACAAAAAAGGAAGAGAAACAATCGTTTCGTAGGTAACATAACTTATTTTGATATTGTTTTCCGTGTTATTTGTTACTGATTATAAAAGTGCAAGAGTGTTGCTGGGTTACAATGAAATATTATCTTGAAGTTATAGTAAAATATATGTATGTAGCGTAGGAAGATAATTTAATTTACAACCTAACTATAATGAAACTAAAGGTAGGGTAATATTTGTCACGTAATAGTTTGTTTGTTTGACAACGACCTACAGACACTGAAAGAGATAGAGAGAGAGAATAGCGTTATTGTTACAAAGTAAAAATTATAGTGAAACCTGGACAATTTAGTGTACCAGTCAAAAATCTTAATTTCAAGATGATCGTTAAAAATTTCAAATGCTTACGACGTAGGAACCATTAGGAAATAAAGAGAACCAAAAAATACTCTTTGATAAGGAAAAAAATCAAGATGGTAGATATAAGTTTAGTTGAAAATTGGTATGTTAAGGTCCTTGAAGCTCTTCATTTCAAGTACAAAATCAGGTTTTTGATGATGAATTAACGACTACACTACTGAAGTGTTAAAAAACAGGAAAACTTATGTTAACTACCTTGGCAACACGGTCGTAGGTACGTGTGGAGTTTTTGGCGGGATCAAGTGAAATGTGGGATCATTTTTAACGTGATGTAGTTTGGTTATTGTACACAGTGATTACAAATAATAACTAGGAACATGCATTTTAAGTTGCCACAAAAAATCCCTGGATTGTTTTAACGAGGGAGCAGGCATCTCGTTAGAAATTAGTTTGAACATTATAGAATAGTACGAAGTTGGGCTTAAAGGACGTGTATCCAAGGGCATTCATAATTTAAAAAAGGTCGTACGTGTTGTTATCTGGCTGCCAAGGACCCACAGCTAAATGCATGTCCCACTTTTGATGTTCGTAAGGCTCCATCTGCCTTTTTCTCAAATCTGTGTCACCTCGTATGAAATTTTTATTTCCAAGAAGAATTATACTTGATTCCTACACATCTTTCCTATATAAATTTATATCAAACGATGATGCTATAACGTTTTGTATCGCAAATTATTTATTTAATGTAAAAGTTATCTCTACATATAATTTTATGTGGTAAATTATAAATATGACAAATGATTTTATTGCCGGAAACGATGTAAGCGATTTCATAATTTTTTTAAGTATTAGTCAAAATATTTAACAGTTTCTAAATAATCGAAGCGTTAATCTTTGTTCCTTTGCCAACATACATGTATACTACAATTTTTTTTGCTAATTTCTCTATTTACTCAGTTTATTCTCATAAATTATTCGTAGTTATCGCTTGATTTTATTTAAATATCACTCGTAGAAACATAAAATTACATATCATTATTCAACTCCACATCCGGTAATTCCAGGATCATATTACCGTTCAAATGACGATATAAAATTATACGATGTGCGTCCAATAAAATGACATAGAATTGAAGTCACTGGCATTCAACACAAAACATTTGCAAATCTATAGTTTATAGTTTTTGGTGAAATTATTGTTGTTTTTGTATATTTTATAAGATTTATATGGACTATTCAATGATTAATCATAACATATAAGTAACAACTTTATAACTTTTAAATTAATTTCGTGCATAGTTATTTTCATTTATCCAGGTATCTATGCTGTGGCTTCCTTTAAATGGCCACGTGGTTCACGTGTTAACGTGTTAATTCTGAATATATAATCATTAGCTGTGTCCACGGTTTCACCCGTGTTCTGTATAGTTGTTCCCGTACTTGCCTACAGCTTGCCAGATTGCTTGACGTTCATAATTACTGCTCCGCTCCTTAGGGTCGTAACGTGAAGTTATATAGACTTCCTAAGTAAATCCTCCTCCTTTATTTCCTCTAATTCCAGTTAATTCCTCTTTCTTTAGTTCTTCTTATATTTAAAAGTCGATGCTTGTATGTATATTCCGTGTGGACTCCAAAACGGCACGGCAACGCTTGAATAAGCTCATTTATTAATAAACTAGCAATCCGCCGCGTCTTCGCATAAGTAGCAGAGTAATACATATAACTCACTGGGTTTACGCGGCGCACGCTTGTAAAGCTCCCAGTCGGCATGATTTTTTCCGGAATTTTCAACAATCATATTCATATTTTAATTTACACAAAACCGTAATGTATTATACACCTAAACCTTCCTAATAAATCACTCCGGCCATTGATGAAAACTGTATGAATATCCGTTTGGTAATTTTTGAGTTTATCGCGTTCAGACAGACAGACAGATGCGACGGGGACTTTATGTTATTGAATAAAGTTATTATAGGTACAAATACATTACAATTTTTCATCCTTTTTGCATCAAACTCTTACACACTTTCGCTATTATATACATTACGTGCTATATATAACTCGCTAAATATTTGTGACTCTTTAAACTATATTATTGATTTATCTAGTTTTTTATTTGGCGTGTAACAAAACATTGATTTGTCAAGTCCAAACTATACCTGACAAAATACGTTGATCCTTAAAAGCTATTATTTTACTTTTCAGTGTACACCTATTGAAATGACTAGGCTAATGCATGGTAGAGCACTGGTAGGGCATTTACGGCACCCACTGTGTACGACAGACAGTCAGTAGTTGCAACAGAAGGTATTCAGAGCAAGGGTTTATTTATATGAGCACAGTGGCCGCAGCCAGACACACATTTATATTTAGGTTATTAGTGACGCAGATAGTTTTGATAAACTGGTTAATTTTGGCGCGCCACTCCTCAGAAGCTATTGTTGTTATTAGGTCGTTAGTGTTTTTGTACAAAGCAGCCTTGTTTATCGAAACTTCATTTTTATACAGAGACAATTCTAAATATCGACCTGTATTATAGGAATGATACGTAGAAAAGATTTATACATAGTTTATATAAATGTTTTCTAATATTTTTAAACATATTTATAGGTTAAAATTTGTTTACATCTGATCTTAGGTGACTAGTTACATAGATGAAGATAGCAAGCAACACGTTAATGCAGGCTATACACGCTGGGGTTACTATGTATAGAACCTCTATGTGGTGTGCCGCGGGCAACGTCAGTCGTTATGACTGGCGGCTAATACCAGATTGACGGCGTCCCTCCCCTGTAGCCCTCTGCTTATCAGAGGAAACAGGGGATGGGGCAAGAGTGGACTCGCTTCTGCTCGCCCACTTAGGAAGAAACTCGTCTTTGACGACGGAGAAAGAAAACGTCCTTAAAAAAATCACCGAGGAAGACAAACTCGTTAAAAATCATTGTCGGAATTACGGAAGTACGGTAAAAATCGATGACGGCAGAGGAGGAAGCCTCTATAAAAAACCAATGCTATTTTGGTGGGGTATTACATTGGTGGGGGAGAGGGTGCGTTCATTCGCCTCCTTCCCCTGCCGTTTCACCGATGGTAGAGGAGAAAACCTCGTTAAAAAACCATAGCCGGACTGGTGGGGGAGGGGGTGCGTTTATTCGCCCCTTCCCCCGCCAAGTGCCAAATCACCAATAGTAGAGGTAGAGAAGAAAACCTCTATAAAAACCCAACGCCGGATGAGCAGGGGAGGGGGTGCGTTCGTTCATCACCTTCCCCTGCCAGGTTAAACCAAGGGGAGATGGGTCGTTGGGCCTGTCTTCCCGTTGCAATGGTTCTGCGGACGGGGAGACAGTTCTGTTGCACCGGACTGTCTCCGTTAGAGAACGGCCTAACGGGCTTTGCAGCCGGTTTGTCGCCATGCATGCTCGAGCGATACCGTAACACCCAATTAGTGCGACAGACGGAGCACCGTGCAGTTTTAGTGAATAGGAGCCTCACATAACCACTCGTTCCTCCGAGCGAGTATGTACCAATGACGGGTTTCACCACATAAAAAAGGCCCAACACGCTACTGTCTACCGGAGAAGTGTATCTGAACTGTATCGCACAAATAGACCGGCCATATGGTATTTTTAAAATTAATTTATTCCCTATTTATTATTGCTTTATAATCCTCTAAGGGTTTTAATACATTATTGCACTTTTCAAATACACTTTTCGAGCAGAGCGATTTGTCGTTTTTTGTATAATTTCTAATTTTTTATAATCCTTCGTTTAAAAACTTGTAGTGTATTTTGTGTGCACTATTATTTGAGTTTTGGTATTTACCTACATTAAAAAATGGTCATCTATATGTTATATGTTGATTGCTTGCAGTTTTATTTGTTACTATAATACTTTTAAGATTCTTTACAGAGTGGTGTTTTTGACAGATTTTTCTTATCTACTAGATTTTCTAAATAATTCATTGTTTTATTTATATTTACAATTCTATAGTTCAGTCTAAATGTGTTTTATTTTTCAAATTTTGTATATCTATTATCAAAGACACTGATGACGAATGTAACATTATGACTTTTTTTTGTCTGTATATCGGCCTGTTTGTCCTGATTTAACACACAAATGGCTTGATTGATTATGATGAAATTTTTTACACGGGAATATAAATTAATAATGTAATTGGTGATAAATTTTATATATGTGATTTCAAAATAGATGGCTATATGAATTAAATTATTAATAAGACTTTTCCATATTTTATTTTCATAATATTAAAATTCTATAATTTCTAAACCGATTTTGATAAAATTTTGTACTTACACGGGAAGATCAAGGTTAAGCACGTACCTATAATACATAAAAACAAAATACAGAGCAAAGACTTTATAAATATGTGGTCTTGCTCCAATAGTTCAAAATAGAATAGATAGATTAGAAATAATCGAAGAGTCTTAGAAAAAAAAAACCAAATATAATTACAGTGCAACTAATCAAAGTAAAAGATAAAATTATCAGACGTATCCAAGAAAAGTTCTGAGCCCGGACACATTAACGTGGGAAAACATCTGTTGATGAGTTAACGAGGGATGTAAATCTGGCTGTCTGGATCAACAATCGGCCGGAACAGCTAAAACTAGATCTACATTTGTGTAGATAGAAACGTAAATATGTATTTCCTTAAATAAAGCCTTTGTTGTGGTTGCTAAAGCCTGTCTTTGTATTGAGAGTAGATGCGATATTTACTTGAGCTACGTCTTTTTAAATTAGATATAGACAAACCTGAATTATGGTCGTTAATTGAGGGATAAAATATTATAAAGTAGTTGTTTCTTTGATACAACCAGTATCTAGAAGTGTTCTAAGTTTTTGATGAGTGAGTCAGTGAGTGATAAAAATGCAAGTAGCAACAGACCCTAATAACTCGAGAACTATAATATATTTATTCGTGAAATTTAGGATTCTAGGTGTTCAAGGAAGCTTTATTAAACATACAAGAGTGTAGGTCGAATAGCTTTTGACTTATGGAGAGGTCGAAAGTAGAAATGTAAGCTTTTTGAAGCAATGGTGGCTCAGTGGTAGCGTGTACGGACATCGCGTCGATCGACGTGAGTTCGAATCCCTACAATGAGCATGAGCTTTCGGTGAAGGAAATCATCGTGATGAAACCATAGCACGTTGATAGGGGTTTACCCTGAGGTTGAAAATTTTCCGCCAAACACCAATAGGTATTTTTCGGCAGCTGCACTTAAGAGCCACTCTTCTACTAGGTTTAGCGTGCTACCATCTTCGGCCACATCGTCATTTAAAAACAAGTGAGATTGTGACCACAACGCCTAACCTATAACAATAAAAAAAGCTCGAATTGGTTCGTGTAAATATACACACAGGCCGTTGTGTCGCCCATTTCTTTTCCGAACTTGGCTGACATACTGCCGTGTGTCTTGATAGTATGTTGAAGCTATCCATAGTGCACCTACGATATTACAACCTGCTTTAGTAAATCATATTTACTGATTGGAACCATTCCCATGGACTTGCCACACTTCAATGGATATTTCATTTTCACAAGATTTTTCGTATTTATATCTGTTTCCTCTTCAAAAAGGTTTTATTAAAAGGATGAAAAGAAAATGGACTATGGAAATGCACTATGAATACCTTTCACTAAGCTGAAACTTTATTATAAAAAAAGTAATCGGCTATTTCAGTGTGTGCGCGGAAATGAGTCAGTATTAATTTAACAGATTTGAGAAACTCAAATCCGTGCACCCAATACAACATTAAATATTATTAAATTGATTGAAATATGCTCTAATTTATTATTTCCATAGGGATATAAATATATTGATTATTACAGAAATTTATTACAATACATCAGGGACATTGTTTCATTATACTTACAATGATCTCGTGTGCTTATATCAACAAGTACTTTTGCCAAAAGATGCGACCGTGGTGCGTCTACGTGATATTATTCGGTCGTTTCAAATTCACGTAAGTGACAAAGGATGAACATTTTTCGATTTTCATATAATTCTATTTCAGTTAAATAAATCTGTTTAAAAAATAAGTGTAGATAACATACGCTTTTGAACAATTCACTTTTATTTTATTTTATTTCAGTTAACTATAGGCTTAGCTAATCTATACGTATTATAAAACTCAACGTCTCTCTGTCTGTTTATGTTCTTTCTCACGCGAAAACCACTGATCCTATTTACATATTTTTTATTTTAATTTATAGCTATGTTACCTGGCCAGGTTATAGGATATATTTTGTAAGATAAAGTAATATACGAAATAAGCAATGACGATCATAGTGAATCATTTCGGAAAAAATACTCGGATAACCCATAATAAGCATGTTTGTCTTCCGTCTTTTGAGCGCGGGTAGCACGATTCGCGCGTTCGTTCGACCGACGGCATTCTGTAGACCACGCGAGCGGAGCTACGGACACAGCTGGTTTGATATAAAAAAAAATCACGTAGAAGACAATAATAATGTAATAATTGTTTCAATTATTTCACATGAGATGGATACTTAACCATTGCACGTTTGTAAGGTTCAGAAATCAACAAGGAACCCTTATAGTTTCGCCATGTCCGTCCGTCTCTCTATCCGCGGCTTAGCTCTGAGATTCTTAGTACTAGAAAGCTGTAATTTGGTATGAGTATACATATTAATCACGCCGACAAAGTGGTACAATAAAATCTTGAAAAAATATTTTTTTAGATGACCTTTTCTACATGTAAAGTAGGAGTCTTTTTTTCTCATTTATCCTATCGAGTAGGGTGTCGTTGGATAGATCGTTCAAAAATATTACGGGTGTGTGAAAACGATTTGTCGATTAAGGGATCCGTTTGCGAAATATTAAGCTTTTAAGTGCAAATTTTGTTAAAGTCAAGTGACCCCGCTCTGCCAACTAAACGGTTGTTTTGGATATGAGAAAACATTAATGGTAGTTCTATATATATAGTAGAAGTTAAAAGGAAAACTGTCAGAGGTAACTAGGTTTTACAAGTTATCGTGTAATAGTTCCAAGCCCGGTGAAGCTGTAAAGGCCGTAAAGGTTCCAGGCTAAGGCTAACAGTATAGTCAGTTGGAAAAAAAAACTAATAAATTTACTTGGAGGAGTAATTTTGTACAAATTGCATTGTCTCCTCCTCTTTGTCTGCATATTGTGACGGGCAACTACGGAACCCTACACTGCGCGTGGCCCGACATGTACTTGGCAAATTTTTGTATAATTGTCGTATTTAAAAGTTTTTTATTCTATGTTTTAGTTATATTTTAGTTTGTTTGGATTTTCAATAAGATTGTATCTTCATGTATTAAAGTTATTAAATATTAGAAATATTCCCTATTTTCACATTAAATGGTCGTAACTTAATAAAATATTGTGGTACATTATTTAATTTTTGTTATATAGGTAGCTATTTATACATAAAGCATATCTATATGCCATTAAATAAGTTAACAACTCTTACGAGTATATTATCCTGCAAGGTTTCACTAATCATAATTCGGTCGCGTGTTACGAATAGATTCAATTTATTTTTGTAGCTCATATGAAGTTCACAAATGTACCGTGATTGGTAGATTCGCTTTTTATATACTTGTTAATTATATTTGATATCTAAAGTATAGATTTAATGGTTGGAAACGAACCTCGCACACTCAAGCAACTCCTTGTTGGGCGTGAAGGTGGCACCGCCACCGAGCGCCACCAGCGCCAGAAGAGACAATAGAAGTGTCCACATATCGTGCTACGGTCGCAATATTCGCCGGCGCCGTCCTTTTCCTTTCGCACACGATACTCTCACCTCACACACTTGCCACTTAAACATCATCGACGGTCTTTAATACAAGCACATCACTAAACTGAGGGTCGTGCGTTGTGCACTACTTCCGATGGTTCGAGGTCCGAGGATGAGCGAGCGCGGCGCGGTACTGCGCGACTGCCGTGGCAAATACCGCGGCGAGTCGCGGCGGCCCGCGCGGCCCGTCAACACGCCGCGGTCACGGGCGCAACCTTCACGTCTACAACTGTCACTCCTCCGAGTTGGACCCAGAGTCTACGGGTTTGGATAGTGCATGTCCGGACTACGGTTTAACGTTGCAAGGCTCCAGGTTAACACGAACGGTTTCGCGAGACTGCGCTTAACTCGGAAATGTGGTTATGTAAGAGACGAACTGCTCTGTAGGTAATTAATAGAAAGAGTACTAGTAGTGTCACTTCCATATTTTATTCCATATTCCATAGTTAATATTAACTAATTATATAGCTATATTTTAATATTAAATCTATATAATAATTGTATCCATATAATATATTCAATAAACGATAAAACCAAAAAAAAGTATATCGTCACATAGTCAAATAGTCACAAAAAATTACGTTCTTCCCAATAACTCCGAGTCTATTAGTATTCGCAGGTGGCAGCCCTAATCACATCCGATCTCATCCTGTGACGTGACAAGAGGAAAACTAATATTACGCAAACAGATACGCGCTCATGCACACGTATGCGACTATAAAATTTCTATTTAAAGCTTTAGTATGAATTATGTAAGTTCCGCATCATTTCGCATGTCAAACTTCTCATAACATACCCCTGTGTAGATTACATTAATTCCCCTTAATAATATTAAAAATGATTTTGTCTCATGCGGGGCGAAGCGCCATGACGTGCTCGCGTGTCAAACGAAACCCGCCGTGCCCAAACGTTAGACAACATTTGACCTTCGCGAATTAAGCTGAAGTAAATGGGACATAATCGAATGAAGTACTAACAAAATAATAAATTCGAGCAATCGCGACTGTTTTAAATATTTTGTATAAACTTCAGTTTGGCTCAGCAACTGTATTTTTCATAAAAAGGACATTGCGGTGTCTAGTGCTAGAGCTTTAGCAATAGAGTTATTATTTGACAGAGTTGTGTAAATTGCATAATAATCTGTACATTGTATTTGAAATGAAGCAATGATGGCTCAGTGGTAGCTTGTATGAACACCAGTGAAGGAAAACATCGTGATCAAATCATCGCATTGTGGTAGGGCTTTTCCTAATGCCCGCCTGACTAGCTACCACCCTCAAGTTGGAAATCTGTCAACCATTTAGCTGACGGGGGGCACTTGACTCTAACAAAACATAAACACTTTCTTAATATATTGCAAACGGATCCCTGAAATTGAAAAAGAGTTTTCATACACCCGCAATATTTTTGAACGACCTATGCAACGAAACCCCATACAATGGAATAAACAAAAAAAACATCCCCACTCCCACATCACACATTTTTTTTATTTTACATTTTGCTGGCAAGATAAATATGTATACCCATACTAAATTACAGCTTTCTAATACTAAGAATCTCTGAGCTAAGCAGCAGACAGATAGATGGACGGACATGGCAAAACTATAACGACTCGTTTTTGGCTATGGATCACTAAAAATGAAATGCTATTAATGGGTAAGCGCATCACTTGAGAACGGCTGGACCGATTTGGCTATTAATTGTGTTAAAATTTTCATAATATCCCGAATTAAGTTTTTGTGTAAGAAAAATTGGCAAAAAATCACGGAAATTTTTCAAATTTGGGAAGAACTGAACATCCTATTTTCTATCGGATTTTTGTATGAAATTAAGACCCATAACTCACAATTCAAAGAAACTGATTTTTCTATGAACGCATGATTCAAATATTGCATATGCGTAACTATTATTTAGTAGAGACAAACATTACGAAGTAGATAAGATATTTTGCTGTAGGTAAAGTAAAATCTACAAATTGTTTCAAATTTAATAACGACCAAACTTTATCGAATTGATCCTTTCGACTTACAAGTTGTTGTGAATAGGTTCTATAAAATTGATCCATGTTAACGTAATTATTGTATAGTCTAATTTGTTTTTGTGTAATTCTGAATAAAAATTTATAAGAATGCTTGCAAGCTATTTTAGTTCGCGACAAGTGTGGCATGTTATAACATTGCACTTGGTAGGATTCCCTTTGTTACCGTGTTCTTAATATACTATAAATAAACATGTATATTGCATTGCAGTAATACATTTTGTTCCTACCAAGTCATTTATATTACGCAGTGTTTCGACAATTGCATTTAAAAACCAGTTCCTACTTAGACGTAGTGAACTAAGAAGATCTTCAACACAAATTTATCTATAATTGAGTTGAGTAGATGGAAGGGACTTATCCAGAGTCGATGTTTTTTTAAAGCGAATCTGATACGAGCATCTTACTAATGTTAATAATATAATACGTAATTTGTCTGTAATAAGAAATTTTGGAGTCTAAACAATTTTTATATTTTTATTTGATATCCTATTTTATAAACTTAAAAGTTTAAAGTTAAAACAAAAGATTATGAGTCTGTATTTCGACATGATAATAATTAATATTTTCAACAGATAAGAATAAGCAGAAACTTAGTAAGGTAGATTTTTCATGGCAAAAGATCGTTGTGTTTGCAGATTATTGTTTATAAAGTTTATAATAAAATTTATTTATAGTGACAACAAGGAAAATGGAATTTTCTAGAATTACACATAAGTTACATTATCGACCCGCATAATGTGCACTTCATTGATAATTCATGGTGAACTGATAAGAAAAGGTTTATATAATATACATTGTTAACAATATATTTGCATGCCAATAATGCTGATCGTAAAACCATGTGACTGGGTCGTTTATGGTCTGCGGTGAACTTGTAAAGTTCGTATACTGATGTCAATCAAAACATTCGCACTCGTAAATATTTATCACTACCTTACCTAAAACTGAATGTATCCGCGAAGTCACATGCTATCTTAAATATCCATATTGGATAAAATGTGTTTATTACCTACTATATAGCTTATAAATATCTCGTTTTTGTGCAAAGAACTCTTTTCGATAGAATCTCATCACGGCATCTGCCGTGGACTTAATCATGTTACCTTTTCAGGTATAACTGGCGATTTCCATTACTGGGAAATTGCTTATCCATTTGGTTGTATTTTGCTCTACGTGAGATAACTATACTAGATATTTTTAAGACGTTCCTGTTTTCCAAATATTTTTTCTTTACTGTCATTTTTTGTAGTACAAATTAAAGTTCAAGTTCCTAATAATAAATATGTAAATTGCGAAAATATTATGAATAAATTTCAGAATCAGGGAAAACACATCGTATTAATTTATTAAAATTTTGGAATTATTTATAGGTTGGTGAGCAATGGCGGAATTTCCTAGAAAAGGACAAGATTGAATTTTACAAGCAACTGCTTAAGTTTCGTTTTGTAAAGTTGAGGAACAATTTTTTTATTATTTATAAATTTTAGAGCCTTTCATGTAATTCTCATATGTCAACCCCATCGCACCATACCCCCCCCCCTAATGGAGTTTTTGGCGGGATCTTGAAGTGTTATGTGGTGGTTTTTGTTTTGATTCATAAACTTATGTTATTTAGCCCTATGTTATGTAATTTTGGCAGCATTTTACGTGATGTAGTTTGGTTATTGTGCACAATAGTAGTGGATTATAAATAATAACTATGAACTTTTATTTTAAGTTGCTACAAAAACTCCCTGGTTAGCTTTAATAAGGGAACCGCCATCTTGTAAGAACTTTATGTGGAGATTACAGAATACTCGTAGTACGAAGTTGGGCTTAAAGGACGTGTATCCAAGAGCGATAATAATAATAAAAAAAACCTAGTATCCTCGCTTCGTAGTATAAATAATGTTTATAATATATTTAAGAATGAGATGCAATTGATTAGAATACACTAACCACCTCATCAGCTTCCCTAGCTGACGTATCACCTAATATTTTAAAGTCTAGCCTGCTCAAACCAATGGCACCTTTTAAGACGAAGAAGATCTGCCTGATTGATTCGAATCGGATACACTGCATCAGAACATGATAAACGTCGTGGACTTTCTGGCATACGTCACAAAGGGGTGACTATCTCAATTTTGTTAAATGAACATGTTGAATGATTTATAAATATCTGCTATTTTTAATTCCTCTGAAACGCTGGAACTGTGATCTCTTTATTTCGATGACAAGAAGGTTGAGCCCAATATGAAACTGCGATGTGGTGTTTTACGCTATGTTACACTTCAAAAATGATTGGACAACAAAAAAAGGTCTCTCCTCTTTGTGTGAGCTAGAGCGAGAAACCAATATATTATCGGTCTCTCCTCTTTATGTGAGCCAGAGCGAGAGAGTAAATGTCGGTGTGTACGTATATTGCACGCTGTTTAAATAAAATAGAAAATGTCTTTTAAAATGAAGTTTCACTTCTATCGTGTGTGAATCGCACACACGCATTTTTGAAGTGAAACTTCTTATGCGACTTCCAAACGTTAAACGTTACATGTTAAATGTTAAACGTTTAACACACAATATCGGTCTCTCCTCTTTGTGTGAGCCAGAGCGAGAGAGCAAATGTATATTGCACATTGTTTAAATAAAATATAAAATATATTTTAAAATTAAGTTTCACTTCTATCATGTGTGAATCGCATGTGCACATCGCAATCGCACACACACCTTTTTTTTTATTGTTTACAGTTGTATAAAGTGACTCCCTCTTTGTGCATTCACTAAATTATTAAAATGATTATTAACTGTATTTGTACATACATACTATATTTGTACAGTTGAAAAAAAGGTGTGTGTGCGATTCACACACGATAGAAGTGAAACTTCATTTTAAAAGACATTTTCTATTTTATTTAAACAGTGTGAATATACATACACACCGACATTTACACTCTCGCTCTGGCTCACACAAAGAGGAGAGACCGATAATGTGCGTTAAAAGTTCAACTTTTAACGTTTAACGCTTGGAAGTCGCATAAGAAGTTTCACTTCAAAAAAAGATAAACCCGATTGAATTTCTCGCTGACTATTCTCATTAACTGGGATGTTTCCGAACCTGTAGTAGTGTTTAAACGTTCATAACGGTCTTCTTAGGGCCTAACTTGAATAAAGAATTTTTTGATTTTGATTTTACTACCGTTACATCTAAAGAGGTTAAGTTTTCGAAAAGAGTATGTTTGTAGGAGGTAATCTGTGGAATTAATAAACCCATTCTGAAGTTTATTTCACTAGTAGAAAGCTTTATTAACTTTCGGTACGGTACGGTATTAAATTTGTTCGACCATCTCTCCACGGAACTGCTGCCAACGCGCCAGTGTTACCCTATAATTGTTGTTCCAGTTCCTATACTTGCCTACAGCTTGCCAGATTACTTGAAGTTCATAGTTTCTGCTCTGTCCTTTAGGAAAGTTGTGTAAATTTACATAGCCCATACTGTTCCTTATGAATCTGGCTATCATATACAAAAATATTTTTTAAAATCCGACTGGTAGTTCCGGAAATTAGCGTGTTTAAACAAACAAACATTCTATTCAGCTTATATACTTACTAATATATTATAGTAATTATAGATTGTAATTAACGGATACGATGTAGTGGGTGGTTGTTAATAAAGTATTTCTATAAGTGTTTAAATATTTAAAATTGCAGTGAAACATATAGCGGTGAATAATATTGAGTGGCTTTAAATCAGTACATTATCAACATTTTTACATCACACACATGCATATTTATTTTTGCATTTTGTTTTATATAAATTAAAAGTTTTGTATACGGAAAGTATACGTCATTCCATAATTGATAGGCTATAGGAATCGTCATTAAGAATTGTAAAAAAAAAATAGTCCCAACTGAATTTTAATGAAATTTTGTACATGTGAAGTATATGTCACTTCTGATTTGGTATAGTATATCATAAATTGTCAATAATATGTGTAAAAATAAAATTGCGGGATGAAAATAAATACTGCGTAACAAACGTGTGGCATGCTGATTGTTTGTAAGCGCATCCCTTAAGAACGGCTGGACTGATTTGGCAATTTTTTGTTTTATAATACATGTAATAGACCGAATTAGGTTTTTATAGCAAAAAAATAATAATAATGGGAAAGTTTTTTCCGGAGAGTTATAAAAACTGAACGTCCCTTTTCTATCGGATTTTTGTATGAACTCGAGATCATAACTCACAATTCAATGGATAGATATGCATAAGTCTTTTTTGTTTTGTTTAATGTCATGGAAAAGTTATCAGAAAAAAAAAACAGGATAGGTGTCGCTGTAGTCAAGTAATAGACTACTGGGAAGAACAGAATAATGTATGCCGGGCTAGCTAGTCATTTCTAAAAACTATGTTCTATCACTCAACAGTTTGTTAGAGTTGAGATTACTTTTTACTCTTTTGACTTCAAGTACTTATTTAATTTATGCTTCTTTAGGCGCGTTATAAAAAAAATGAAAGGAGCGAGTTATTGCGATGCAACACGTTGTCTCAAAAAGTCTACCAAGTCTATGAAGATACTTGCTAATCCTCTTTTGTGGTTAAGTTTGCACCTACCTAAATAGACTCATCTTCTTTTCGGATAAGAAATATTTATTTTTTCCATTATAGGTTTGGCGTAGTGGCCACAATTTCACCAGATCGTAAGTGACGATGTGGCCCAAGATGCTAACACGCTAAGCCTAGTGGAAGACTGGCTCTCAAGTGCAGCTGCCGGAACACGCCTTTTAATGCTTGGCGACAGATTTTCAACTTGAAGGTGGTAACTAGCCAGGCGGGCATGATTTACTCACGATGTTTTCCTTCACCGAAAGCTCAGGCTCATTGCAGCAAGGTCTTGAACTCACGTTAATCGACGTGATATCCGTACACACTACCACTGAGCCATCATTGCTTAAACTCGTTAAATCGTTTTAGAATTATTCAAACGCAGTTCCGAGATTATATGTATGGAATCATAGATTAATGATTGGTTTTCGCGCCGCTTCAACTAGATACCGTCGACGTACTATAAAAAGCTGCAATCAAAACTACGCCGGATCGGCGTCAGTTTCATACCGACAATACCTACTGTCACGTTGACAAGCTTCATTTCAAATAGTCACTACATACTACGATATTAAGTTTCCGTATTCTAGGAGCTATTGTTTGTATCCATTTGTAAGCGCAGCGGAGACCAATCATTCATCTATGCCGAGAACATTCGAAATTTCAGTACTTTAGTTACAGATACATGTTATCCGACAACACTGATAGTTCGCGGGACGTCACATGAATTGTTCCACAACGGATCACCCATGCGTAGGCTGATTTTTGTCTGGCGGTCGGCCAGGTGTCTTGGCGGTCTTTGTCAATGTTGGATTTATTAATACACCGCATTGTTACCGTTGACGAGGTTAGCGACATCTCTAAAAACTTTTCGAGAGTTGTGTCTAAAAATATATTATTTGTTTAAAAATTTTGTTGGGACAATATAAATAGTTTGCGTTTTAGAGAAGAGTTCTTTTTTAAATACGTATTACATAAGCATCATTATGACGGCATAATGTTAATACATATACTAGATAACTAATTAAAATATTCTGACCTGTAATTTTTCGGTAATATTAAAGTAATGTATGATTAATAATAACTATAATTTGAATTATTGAACAGAATCAAAGTTACAAATATATCGAAATTTCGTATGAAATTAGAGGATGCAACTTTCACTGATTTTACGCTTTGCAGACAAATCTGACGCAGCAAGGACGTTCAGCAGCGAACAGTGTCATTGCGTAACTTTGTCTGGTATTTGGGAAATATAATTATTTTGGTGCCTGTGGCGTTGTTTAAAATAAATCTTTATCTGATTGCGTGCCAGAACTCGGTGAGCGGTGCCGCGTGTGCATTGCAGGTCGCGTCGCATCGCGTCGCCGTGACATTATCTGTACCGGGACGTCGCGACACAGCGGCTACTATTTCAGCGACGCTAATTTACCCTGTACGCTATTTTGCTAATTTAAGCAGGTTCTAAAATAAAAATGTGAAGTCTTTTGGAAAACCGGGACATGTGAAACATCTATATTTAATCATACTTTATATTGAATTAATAATGAATTACAACATGTAAAAATTAACAAATATTTTTATGGAATTACTAGATGGCCAGCAGTCGATGTTCTGCCATTTGCAGTAGTTAATGGCTCGAACATAGCGCTATCTATCGGATCCTCATATAAACCATCAAACAATCAACCAGCCAAATTATAAAACATCATCTTTAAAATCAAATATATTATATGAATATGAGCTAAAACAGTCAATCACTAACAGACGCATACAACATTTTTATATATAAGATGTACAAAACAAAAGATTTTAATGATGAAATTTAGTTACACTGTGTTTTTAAACACACTTAAACTCACCAATATTTACGAGTAACCTATAAAGTACGCATAAGAAATCACGCTGATACGCTAACACACACGTAAAGTATTATAAAGTGAGTGTATATAGTGGAGAAAGAAAAGCGTTCAGTATAAATGATGAGAGGGGAGAGCCGAGTCGGAAACAGCCGACCAGCTACAACACTGGCCGAATACCACGTCGCAACGTTCCATCAGAACGCATGTTCTGCCGTCTAAACGCGCCATTAGAAGTTTCACAAAAATATATATAATAATAGGAGCTTTTCACAAGCAAACTAGTTACATTTTTGAAGATTGAAGAATAGCGTAATGATAGCCAAAATTTGTCTTCGAATCAGTCGTATAATAATTTGAAAAGGACATAAAATTTCGTTCAGTAGTTTTCTAATTATTCGTCTTCAAATAAACGAGCACCGAAAAGGTAATTAAATAATAAAATTACGTTAATAATTAGGTTACAATGATTTATTGTTGCACAAGGTGACACCCCTATTCTACATGCACTGACACTGACATAAATCTCGGTTTGATCTCTCGCATTGTAAGCCCCGCGTTAACCTACGTGTGCGTAGGCAAGTAGATTAAATACATTTCGAATATTTCTATGATCGACATAATGTGTTTACACAGCTGTTTAAGATGTAATTATATTTTATATATACGCAAACGTACTGGAAGTCGTACCCTTTCTAGTATAGTACCTACTTATGATCTGCTTGAACATTAATTGGTCATTCAGAGCAATGATCTGCAAATGACGACCGTGATGTACTTACGAACATCATGGATATTTCTGACCAGTATGTTTATTTACAGATCTTTAGGATAGCTTTCCATATTTAAATAACACGTCGATAATTTCTCACTGCTATATAATTGGTCGGTTAAATGGGGTATGTGGTTTGTGTCCGTCTAATGAAACCAAAAATTGGGTGGTAGGACATAAAAAATATGAGCGACTGGATCGCGGCCACCATTCACCAGGTGTAACAACCAAACTAGTGGCAAGATTAGGCTTGTCGCGTTTTTGTATCAGCTAGTAATTAAGCGAGCGTGATAGTATAGAAGGGTATCTGTACTGTCCTGTGAAAATTTCATCTACCTACCGCAAAGCTAGGATGAACCAGCTCGGCTTAGCAATGGGGTTCCTTTGGAATGGGATTGTAACCCTAAAATCTAAGTAGTTGTACACAAATTATTGCCCAATTAAACTGACTTTTGGCTAGTTATAAGATGACCTTGAACATGAAAATGCTAGCCAAATGAATAAAGTAATTACGAGCAGGTATATACAAAAGAGAAAAAGGCAAGCTGTTATATATTGATATACCTGAAGGGAAACATGAGGTTGAAAAGTCCTATTACAAAACGGCGCAAATGCTTTTTATTCATTCATGAAAACTGGCGACTATTGAGCCACCTTACAAACTGAAACCTTTTCAGCAGTCTATTGTGGTTTGTTTGTCTTGGTTTGGTTTGTTTGTCTTTTGTTTATTTAACTCTTTAAACTTTTGTATCAATATTGTATATAAATGGCTTTGTCCTCAATGACTCATCGCCACCCAACCCAAACTATTAAGGACTAGCTATCACCCTTAATTGAAAGCCTGTCCACAAGCATCTATAAGGTATGTTCAGACAGTTGAAAACCAGTCTTTCTCTAGGCTTAGCGTCCTTTAAAATCACATGAGTTTGTGCTAAAACGTTAAACCTTTGAAATTTTAAAAAGAATAGAAAATATAAGCTGATTTCTGAATCTCATATATGTACCGATTATTTTGTACTATCAATACGGAAAGATGATCAGCAGGTACAATACAATTATCAATTTTATTCTCCAACTCATATATAAATTAATTGTAGGAATAACGAAGAAGGCTTGTTTCTTTCAATTGTTAGCACTATTTCTTTGTGACCGGAAAATACAGTTAGTCTAAGCTACAATATTGGGTACTTAGGTAAAAAAAAAATTGAAAAAATAAATAAATCTTAATATGTTTTGGCTAATTGATCCCCTGCATGTTCGTTGAACAAAGCTCATCCACAAACAAGAATAGAGCCTGAAGGTAGGAGTAGGTAATTAATAAAAATAAGTATTTAGAAGTCTCGCAAGTTTACTGAAATGTTATTTCATGTAAATTGTGATTTATATTCGCGTGATTTATTTTGCAAGGAAAGAAAATGAGGTCAAATTATTCTAATGATATGTTATTAGAGTTTTACAGACAACTCATATTACATATTTAATATTTAGTTTACAATATAGTTAGTATGGTTAATTATATTATAACGATGAAATATTAGTAGGTTTTAATTTATCTCTGTATCTCGAAGTTCCATAGAAAATAACGGGTGGTATAAAAAATTGAGTATTTTAAATTAAGTCAGCTAAATTGGAAATATTGGATACAGTTGAGATAGATAACACTACATTAGCTATAAAATTGAATACAAAGATAATGATATTATAAAGTTATAATATTGACTATTGTTTAGTACTTTCGCAAAATGGACGAAGACACTGACGAAAGCAAGTTATATACAAAACATTATTTAGTATGTACATATTTAAATATACTCTCTTACCTGACAAGGTGTGAGTTAGTTAGAAGAATATTTAAGTGTTCCTAATTCAAAATTTCTATCATGTAGCAATTCCAACATAAGTAATTTGCTATTTTTGTGAAATCACCTATTTGCCTTTAATGTTTTGCCGCTTTCGTGAGTAAAAATATATATTCATAGAGATTATAGTGGCGGTAGATATTTTTTCATAAAAATATCATTCGAATGAACGTTAACTATGATAAATATTGTCTTGATTATCTTTGTAACCTCATACATGGCTATTTGATTCTAAACTGAACATAGCTTGTACTATAGTAACCAAACTATATGCTAATACATTTATAGATATTTTATTTAATATTTAATCGAATTAAAATTAATTAATTATTAAAAGGCCAATTTACCAACGAGCTCAAGCACGTAATACAAATAAACAATACATCCAGAATAAAATCATTTGAACACCTTTATCTACTATTTATAACCAGTGGATGGAGTAAATCTTTAAAATTTCCGGTGATATGTTATGAATGAGTTGATATTTTCGTCGTGCACGTCACTGCTATAATAAATGAAAACTAATAAAAACACTATGATAATAAAAGTTATAAGGCCGATTTCAGTTAACTGTATCTCAGGAATATGTTTTTTAAATTTTTACAGGTTTTCCATACAAAATCAATCAAAACTTCAAAAAACATTCCTTAAATAAAGTTATTTGACGTAGCAATATAAGGAACAAAATAAGGGAATAGATCGAACCCCTAAAATCGTACTAAAGAAGTAAACAAAATATTTTTTATTATTATTTATTCATTATAGGTTCTATTCATTCATTCATTCATTCTAGCAAAACATTACACAATTTTAACAAAAAAGGATTTTTATAATAAAATTAAAGTGTCATAATTAAAGGCGGCCACGGCATGCTCGGAAAACAATCAATCTTACTATATACATATAAATTGACACATTGACTAGTGGATAACAACTAAAACTATAAAATAATTTGCTCTCGTAGCTGAAACAACTACGTAACGAACCTAAACCATGAAATATTTCTACCCTTGAAAAGCTAATACATTAAAAAATATAATGAAAACACAACCATGCTTATAGTGAAAATGTAATTTCTAAGTGAATGTTCCTAACACTATCATGCTATTGATTATTTAAGTAATTTATAAAGTTTAAAGATGTTACGTATTCACGATGCACAAATGTGAGCCGTCCGTGTTACATGAAAAATGACGCGAGGATTGTGAATGTTCCGTATAAGCATTTAATCCATATTGCTCCCGTAACCTTGGTTTAAATATTTAATCAATGCTACCCATTTACTAACATCTTTTGGCAACATAATTGTGACATGAGTCAAAACATAATTGTGACATGAGTCAAACTTTGTTGAACTTTCGAAATAATTACAGTACATCGGTTTAACACTCAATATTGTATTATACACGACCTCAGTGAAGCGAATAGCTAAATGTGAAGGTATGTACTAAAAAATTACATCAGTGAAAATTAGCACATATTCAAGGACGCTATAGACCGATGCCACTATTAAAAATATAGCCACTAAACTAAAATAAAAGCTGTATATATTATTTCTCAAAGGTGTTTTTGTGGCAACGTCATATCTCCCTGAATTCGGCATTAAAATTAATCATTCAAACATCATTTTAAAGCTTATTTTCTCGGTTATTGATGAAAAGTAGACAAACAGTTTAATGTTTTGTTTAAAAAAATATGAATATATCCAAGAAACAAGAGACGCCATCTATTAACAATCTGTTTAACTAACATTTAAGGTGTTATATTATTTAAATTCTATAATATACGAAATATTCGCACGGGTCAGTTGTTAAAATTAATATCATGTTCTACATAAATAGTTTTAACGATGAATATTTTATAATTTTTGAAACCAATATCGTGATTTTATTTATAAAGTACGACTTACGTAGGTAATAGGACTCACTAAATATTTGACTAGTAGGTAAAAGGCAATAACTGTAAATTTACTATAACAAAGTTGGGTCCCATCATTTAGACAAAAGTTTTTTAGGTAATTTTCTGAGGTCATACAATAAAGTTCCTAAGCACATTACCGATTTGCCAGAAAATAAGTTTTTATTGTCGAAAGGTTTATTTTTGTAGCTTGGATTATTACGTGAATTATCATTCCTCGTGATGTCCTAAAGTGACTCCCTCTCTGTACATACATTAAAAATTTGCCAAGTGCGTGTCAGGCCACGCGTAGTATAGTTTCATAGTTGCCCGTATGCAATATACAATACAATATGCAGACTCAAAGATGCATTGATACACCGGGCCGGAGTGGGCCAGGCGCCGGCAGGGGCATGATCAAACATTTATAGTACACTTTTGTATGACCCTGGCCGGCCTCGCCCCGGTGTATCATGAATTACTTAATACAAAAGTATACTATAGACGTTTGACCGTGTCCTGTGTCCTGACCAACGCCTGGCCCTGCCCCGGCCTGTCAACAAATTCAAAATGGTGTTAATTTGAGATAAAGCCCCTAAAAATATGAGCGATAGCTCATTCGATTCGGAATTAAATTTAGAAAAACGTATGTCGAGGATATATTAGCACATAAAAATTGCTATTGTTATCAACAAAATAAGACGGAACTTAGTTTTTCATTAATAACTCAAAAACTATTAATATTTAATAAATTTTTAGGGGATCCTTAAAGGGGAGGAAATTTCCCATAAAAAAGTCCTGACTCCCGGAAGTCATTTGGCGCACTACCGCTGAAAACAGTTTAACACACAAAATATTTTTTTAATAGTATTAAAGATATATTGAAAATTTAGAAAAAAATATGCTATTTATCTGAACACTTGAAAGCATAAAACCACATTGGATTTTTTTTATATCATTTTTAAAAGCTATACATTAGTTAATTAACTAGTTTTTTCCATTTTCCGTTTTCATAAATGATGACATAAAAGTTTAAATAATTGACTTTACATTTTTGCTTCTTGGAGCTCTTCTTATGCATAGATTATGAATCTTAACAAGATCACGTGATGCAAATTTTATAGTGAAAATGAAATGTCCAAAAAAAATTGTTTTAGAGGGTTGTTGTAGTTTCATAGTTGATAGTTAACTTTTAAGTGATAGTTAACTTTTAAAACTTACTTACATCTGATAGTTTTCCTTTTAAATTTATTATTATATACTACTACCATGAATTTTTTCACATATCCAAAAATATTTAATTGGCCGGGGGTGGCGACAATTTAAAGCTTAATATTTCGCAAACGGATCCTTAAATCGTAAAATGCTTTTCACAGACCTACAATATTTTTGACGAACTATAAAAATATACGCCACACGGTGTGATAGACGAGAAAAAAAACATTCCCACTTTACGTGTAGGGGAAGTACCATAAACATTTTATTTTTCAAGATTTTATTTTACCACTTTGACGGTGTGATTATACCAAATGACAGTTTTCTAGTACTATGAATCTCTGAACTAAGCCGCGGACAGACAACGGACATACCGAAACTATAAGGGTTTCTTTTTGATTTCAGACCCCTAAAAAATAGCCATATAGGTCTAGCGGTTCTCAAGTGATGTGCTTACCAACGAACGGCATTTTATTTTTGTTATATAGATTAGTTAGTGCCTATTATTTTTATATACACTTATAAAACAACTTGTTTTTTTTTTTGTTTAAAAAAAAACAAGCAATATAAATGTTAAAATGAAATCGGCCAAAGTACACTTCATCACTCCCTTGTTTGTTTTGAAAGAACTTTGGCAGTTAACCGGTGCGTGTGATTTCCGCACAAACTCCAAGGACAACGACGGTTAATGAAGCCAACTGCGTGACTAAATCCAAGGTTCTTTCCACTCGTCGACCGCAAACTTCATCCTGAAAAGGCTTACATTCAGAATCAATGACAGTTTATTATAACGGTACGAAATGAATAAACATCCGTAATCTTGCGGTGATTATAAATAAAAACATAAAATAAGGTCATGATATTATAATTGTCAATAGAAACCATGTGTTCATAAAACTAATTAAAGAAACCTCGCATTTATTGAATAAACCATTACATATGGAAAGGTACAAACTACTTACATTGCCACATACATGACAAACAAACATATATACAAACATTTGGCAAATCATTTCAATTTTATCTTTACGCTAGGTGTGCTCCACGGTTTCACCAGTGGTAAATATATTCGACCAAATCACCTGTGTGACCGTCACCGTCACCGCAACCATTCACTTCTCGTACTTGTAAACAGCTTGCCAGATTGCTTGACGTTTTTAATTACTACTCCTCTCTTTAGGGTCGTAGCGGGAAGTTATATAACTTATAACCTTCCTCAACAAATCTATACATATTATAAAACTCGACGACTCTCTCTCTGTCTGTCCGTTTATGTTCTTCTCAAACGAAAGCCATTAATCTGATTTACATGATTTTTCCTTTAATTCATAGATATGTTATCTGGCTGGATAAAATTTGTTACATGAAACATGTACATGTTACATACGAAATAAGCAGTAACGATAATGGTGAATCAATTCGGAAAAACGACGCTTTTAAGAGTATTGAATGGGTTACGCTGAGTAAATCATAAGAGATATATCAAATTAATGTTCCGCATAATTGTAGATCTTAAAAAGACCTACAAAAAAGTCATATGTCTATCTTCTAAGGATCCCCCCAATAAGTATTTTTGGGGCAGCACAATTCACGCGTGCGCTCGATCAACAGCATTCTGTAATCCAAAGCTAGTAAGGCTATAAAATCCTAAAAGCGCATATTATATTATGTGGATAGGCGCATTCAAACAAACAAATAATCACTTGAACTTTATAGTATTAGTACAGACTTTACTTCATTTACGTGTAAAAAAATGATTTTAATACTCCCTTGGAACTATGTCTGTAATCTGGTTAAAAAATTGATCTGTTTTATAGAGATTTCTTTATAGTAACTGGTTAGATCCTAAGGAAAAGCGTAACGATATAATGATTAGAATCTCCTTCGGATTTATTATTATGTTAATCCAAAAACTATAATTAAATTGGGTCGGTAGTTTTCAATGGAAAGGCTCCAATGACGGCTCAGTGGTAGCGTGTACGGACACCGCGTTGACCGACATAAGTTCGAATCCCTACAATGAAGGAAATCATATTGATGAAACCGTAGCACGATAGTAGGTTTTTTCTAATGCCCGCCTGGCTAGCTGACTTGAAAATCTGTCGCCAAGCTAACAAACGAACATTAACATGTTTATTTATACAGATATGTTATTAATAATAATATAATTTTAATCAACAACGTATTCTTCTGAATGCCAATGCTAATAGAATCGATACAATTTTTGTTTATTAAAATAGTTTCTGTTATTAGATTGGCGCCATCTACCAAACACAAACGCAAACGTTAGGAAGTCTGAAAATTCATGAAAAACGTTTTCATTGTTAGTTCAGTAAATATTCACCTATATTTAGTTTCTGTATTTTGTGATAGATGGCGTTCTATTTTCTGTATTTTAATGAAGAACTAATTTACTTTATATGAAATAGGTGGCCAGTTATTTGATATAAATAAAAAATGGAACGCGAAAAAGATTTTTTTAAGATGAATGTTTAGATGATAAATTTCATGAGTAAATGCAGAAAAAATCCTTTTTTTTTCTCAAGATATTTAATTTCATACCGTAAATCGATTTTTTAAGTAAATTTACATAAAAACCCTTTCAAACTTTTCATTTTTTTAAAGTAATCACAGTTGTTGGTTTCTTATATTCATAGTTAAATGATTTTAACAGGATATTAATGTTGTAGATATTCAATTTATTCTTTTTTGAGATGCAGGCGGTTCATCCGAAGCCTGTTAGTGACAGCTAATAATTGACTTGACTTCGTCTGAGTGGTGACCTGTGAGGGATCATCCTCAATTCAGCTGTCATAATTGCGTCTCAATCTACACGCCTACGGAGAGAGTAAAATTATGAGTCTTCCATTACACCTTCTCAAGAAGAATTTAAGAAAAACGAGGTTTGCTCGATGTGTGATATCTAATCAACGAGTATACTACTATTTATTATAAAGAAGCAAAAATTGTAGGATGTAAGATCTAGAGCTAAATAGTGATCCGATTAAAAAAAACCGTGTGTTGTCGTAGGACACCAGATAGGAACGAAGTTCCTTATTACAAAATACTTAATTACTTATTAATAGGCTATAAAATTAAGGTACTCTGTATTTTCTATCTTACTTAATGTTGAATGCCTTCGGAATACATATATTAATCAATTTTGAATTTCATTTCATAAACCTTTTAATATATAATTTTCGGAATTTATATCTATCTAAGAGTCCACGCGACATACCTTATTGCAATATAATTTATAACATTCACAAAGGTACTTCTCGATCGGTTGCAAAATCATTTTTCATCGAAGTGCGGCCAGTGCAAATTTGCTGATGAACAAATGTTTACAGTGGACGGCTAGTTGCAGCCGCTGAAAGGTCGTTCCATTGTGTACTAGTGAACTCTTTGACGGGTGAACCAATAAACTCGCCAATTTTTCTTGTTTGCGTATTTTTAACTGCTGACATGGCTTTATTCCCCGTATATTTTTCTTCTAAACTCTATGCTAAAGTAATAATTGAAAGAGTTATGTTAGAAAAAGATGAAATAATATGGGATGTACAAGCGGGAGTTAGAAAGGTAATGGGATGTATGGTTTCAGATCTTTTCCTTACGGTGCATCACTAGAAACTTTTTGAACACAAACCAAAAAGTCTATTGTACATTCGTAGATTTAGAAAAGGCCTATGCCAAAGTGGTGAGGAATGAGTTGTGGTCAGCATTATCTTTGCATGGGATGAGCAGTAGTCTGATACAGGCATTGAAATCCCTCTATAGGGATTCCAGTGCTTATGTCAGAATAATCGGAGCGTACACCGAATGGTTTAATATCCAAAAGGGTGTTAGACAGGGATGTGTAGCGTCTCCATGGCTGTTCAACCTATTCATGGATAATTGTCTGAAAAATTTGAAAGAGAGTGACTGTGGACTGAGACCGAATCAGTTACTTTTCAAATGTCTTCTTCACGCCGATGATCAAGTATTACTTGCTATGCTATATATATACTATATACTTGCTATACTATAATAAAATGATTCAGGTTTGCCGCGCATCACGCAAAAACTACTGGATTTTATTTTAATAATTTTTGTTTTGTTACTTAGATACTTGATACTTATAAAAAAACACGAAATCTTCATTCAATAAAAGTTATTAAACTTTTAAGAAACTACGACTTTCATAAGCACTACGCGTTCTTCTGTTGTCCAAGCGAGCAGAACCGCGGACACTCCTAGTTATTAATATAATAAAATATAGTAACCAAATATTAAGATATTTAAAAAATATATATTACATACATACCCATATTTTATTATTAATATTCGACCGTGTTTCATATAATCTCACAGGTGCTACGCTAAATTTGACCGTAGCCGTAACTGAGTTAATTGTACTTTCTAAAACTAGAAAGCGCGTAGCAACTACGCTCTGATACTACGTAACGTAGCATATGACGGTCGGACGGTTTTCTGATGAATATGCTTTTTTATTAAATTATAGTACATGAAGAATTCATTCACGGACTAGCTGGATGTAAGTAACATACAGAAACCACTGTAATTCTCATATTGACTAACTGTATGATGGAGATATTGAAAATAAAATTAATTAAGTGGAGAAATTCTTCATTGTATTTCAATTACTGTTATTTTAGACTTTTATTAATTTAAGACTCGGAAATACGTTATTAACAAAGAAACCATGTTTTTCTTGTTAAATATTTAAAATGTACTGATATAAAAGAAAGACTTGAAAAATTTCTGAGGAAAAACAATAAAAACAGAAAGTAAATAAGTAGGTCGTAAAGTAAAACTTAATTAATATTATTAAGTGTTTAACCTCTCCATGATTTAATTAAAACGTAAAAGACTAGAATAAACGATATGCAAAATTTAAAAGGATCTCCTTCTTTATACTTTGTCCTTGTTAATCTGTTTTTCACGATTAAAGTAACGTCGTCCGCTCAGATATTTTGTTTGCGGTTCTATATTTTTATGAAATCCGGGTACGGATATTATGCCGTCTTATAACTTCACTTTGTCGGCGGATATGATGAATTTATTTGCATAGGTTACCTTTTCTATTTACAAGAACGAGATACAATTCAAATTTCATCTTAATTTTATTTATTAAGAAATGATGACTACAATAATAACTTTTCTCCATCAAAATAGTGTCTATTAAATCGACTGTTTCTTAGTACTGTACTAACATCTAGGCAACCGAGCAACTGAGGCGTAAAAAGGTCATTCGCGTGATCTCTTGTACTCAGACAAATTATATATAATGTAAAATTTTTACTATCGATAGTTTAAGCGCAACTACCGATCAATGGATAGTGCATTTAACTATTGATATATCGATAGACAATTGATGTTTAATGAATACTATATCAAAGAGTGTGGCCTTGTCAGCAAGTAGGCCATAGCAAACTATGATCATCATCATCATCATTTCAGCCGAAAGACGTCCACTGCTGGACATAGGCTTCTCCCAAAGATCGCCACAACGACCGGTTCTGTGCTGCCCGCATACAGCGGCTTCCCGCAACCTTTACAAGGTCGTCGGACCACCTTGTGGCGGGTCTGCCTACGCTGCGTCTTCCGGTACGTGGCCGCCACTCGAGAACTCTTTGACCCCATCGGCCATCCGTTCTACGAGCTACGTGGCCAGCCCACTGCCACTTAAGTCTAGCTACTCTTCGGGCTATGTCGGTGACTTTGGTTCTCCTGCGGATCTCCTCATTTCTGATTCGATCACGCAGAGAAACTCCGCGCATAGCCCTCTCCATTGCCCTTTGAGTGATTTTGAGCTTTCTTATAAGGCCCATAGTTAGCGACCACGTCTCAGCACCATATGTAATCACTGGCAACACATACTGGTCATAGACTTTCGTCTTGAGAGACAGCGGTATCTTGGACGAGAATATGTTACGTAGCTTTCCAAACGCTGCCCAGCCGAGTTGGATTCGACGATTGACCTCTTTCTCGAAATTGCAAACTATAGAATATTTTAATGTTCGATTTCAAGTCAATTCACGATAGTAAATAAGTATTCTCAAAAGTAATTACTATTTATCCAATTTACTCTTTGTTCCTTTTCTAACTGAATGACAACATCTTTTCTCGTTATTTTTTTCCTTACTGATATGTTTTTTCTTAAAGTATAACTTTATTGAGAATTTTGTGTTCAAAATTATTAAAAATAAATAGTGATATATATTTTTATATTCAATATTATAATTAAATTCAATAGTGCTTTATGTACTATGAATAAAAAATATACACAAAAAAATATAACATGAAACCCATCGGTATTAATTTGTAGACGTGGTAGTAAAATCATTGAATGTACAAACAGTGAACTGGGCGTTAAAACATAAAAGCAATGAATTACACTTAAATGTCCAAAAAGTACTGTAGGTTCGGTATCAATAAAGCCATTTCCTATAATATACGGAGCACCTGCAAAAAATTTCATCATTACAGCTTTTATTGTAGGTCTGACCTTGAAGAGATCTTTATTAGGGCTGTAACTTATCTACGGTAATTATTTTTGCCAGATATCATACTTTTATGACACCCATATATGTACGTGTATATTATATCTATACATATTATAAAACTCAACGTCTCTCTGTCTGTCTGTCCGTTTATGTTCTTTTCACACGAAAACCAGTATTTCGATTTACATGGTTTTCCTTTAATTTATAGCTATGTTATCTGACCAGGATATAGGATATATTTTGTTACATAAAATAATATGCGAAATAAGCAGTAACGATAATGGTGGATCAATGTAGAAAAAAGACGCTTTTAGGATTATTAAATGGGTTATGTTGAATAAACCATAAGAAATATATCAAATTCATATACAACATAATTGTAGATCTTAAAAAAAACCTACAAAAAACTTAGCAATAGCGTGTGTCTATTTTATGAGGATGACCCACAATAAGCACTTTTGAGGCAGCACAATTCGCGCTTCGCGCACTAACGGTATTCTGTAGTCCACGCGAGCAGAGCCGCGGGCACAGGTAGTTTGTAATATGTTATTTTATTATATTAAAACTTGTCTATAAAACAACTTGTTAAGGTTGAATATTGACTACACTTATTCCTATATATATATACTTACACTTATATCTATATTACTACATTTGTTGTTCTGTCTGTAAATGTATTTTTTTTACAAATTTCTTGATAGATACCTTATAAATATAAAGGTCTTCTTTAAATCCGAATATGGTTTCTCTAGGAGACAACAGTATGGGATTCGTTAGAAGGGCAGTGAATAGGTTTTTAAAGTGTCAGCAACACTTATTTGATGTTTCTTTTGTTGCAAGCGTCCATAGGCTGCAGTAACTGCTTACTATCAGGCCCAAGAAACATTTCTAAAACCCAGCGCTCGCAATCCCCGAATCGCAAACTACAACATTATTAGGAACGACCGGGTCCACGCTAACGGCGGAGGCACCCTCATATACTATAAACGCTCTCTATACTGCATAGCAATAGAACCTCCCGAACTCTCCAGTATAGAGGTATCTGTTTGCAGACTCGGTATGACTGGCCACTCGTCAATCATAATCGTCTCTGCCTATCACACCCCGAACAAAAGGCTTCTCAGGTCAGATCTGGAGGCTCTTTTTGCACTAGGTAATTCAGTTATTATAGCGGGTGACCTCAATTGCGGGAATGTCATCTGGAACAACCCGACTACCTCCCCGAACGGGAGGATTCTGGAGGATCTATCTGCCATTCTCGACTTTGATGTCATCGCTCCTTCAGAGCCCACTCACTTTCAGGACAATTGTCGTCCATCTGTTTTAGATATAGCACTTTTAAAAAATGTCTCTCTCAATATAAGACTCGTACAAGTCGTACATGAGTTAGACTCCGACCACCGACCCGTAGTTCTCCACCTAGGTCAACCTTCTGACCAGCATCCCTCCTCCGTCAAGGTGGTGGACTATGCGAAGCTAAACAGATACCTCTTGCACAATCCCTCATCCTCCAGTTTGGATAGGGTCCCAGACGAGTTGAAATCGACAGCCGATGCCGATCTGGCGATCGATTCCCTGGTCAGCCATCTCCAAAACGCCGTCAGTAAGGCCTCGAAAGAGGTGCAAGCGGCGAATGAACGCCGCTTTATACTTCCTGCCGACGTGAGAGCGCTGATCACGGAAAAGAACGCCGCGACTCGAGCACACGATTCATACCCGACTGCGGACAATCGTAGGCGGTTAAACTCACTTCGGAAAACGGTAAAAAGCCGCATTTCCGAAATCCGTAATGCCAGATGGGGGGCCCTACTCGAGGGTATCCAACCATCCCATCTGGCTTTCTGGAAATTAGCACGCACAATTAAATGTGACGATACAGTCCCCATGCCCCCCTTAGATCAAGGCCCCGGCAAACCTCCCGCTTTCGATAGCGCTGAAAAAGCAGAATGCCTTGCCGAGAGCCTTGAAAATCAATGCTCTCCGAACTGCGTTAACATCGATTCCGAGTTCGTAAGCTCGATAGAATCGGCGGTAACAAATTCTCTCGCGGTCCCCCCGACAGATGATTTGGACTCGGTAACGCCTGAGGAAGTTATGTCAACCATTAAAGGCCTTAAGCCTAGAAAATCACCTGGTCCCGACGGTATCAGGAACGAAGTACTCAAACTTCTCCCTGATCACCTCATAGCTCTTTTGGTCTGCATCTTCAATGTAGCCATAGCCCACTGCCATTTTCCAGCCGTCTGGAAAAAGGCCATAGTAATAGGTATTCACAAGCCCGGCAAAAAAGCGTCGCTTCCCGACAGCTATCGCCCTATCAGTCTCCTTAACACGTTAGGAAAAGTCTATGAGCGGCTCCTTCTGAACCGGCTCCAGTCAGTAGTCACAGACAAAAATCTTTTACCACCTGAGCAGTTTGGTTTTCGTGCCAAACACTCTTGTACCCACCAAGTGCACCGCCTCACGGAGCACATTCTTCAAAATTTCAACCGCGACCCAAAACCTCGTCCTACACTTGCGGTCTTCTTCGACGTCGCCAAGGCCTTCGATAAGGTCTGGCACGCTGGTTTAGTCCACAAGCTTTTGGAACTTCAAATCCCGGATAGATTAGTTAAAATCATACACGCGTACCTCTCTGACCGGACCTTCTGCTACCGAGTAGAGGGTGCTCTCTCTGAGCCTCATCCCATACGCTCAGGTGTTCCCCAGGGTTCCATTCTGGCGCCCTCTCTATTCAACTTATATATCAGTGACCTCCCTCGCCTCCCCGAGGTAGAGGTAGGTTCCTACGCTGATGACACAGTCCTGTTTAGTTCCTCGTGGAACAGACAAACCCTCAGGCTACGAGTCCAAAAAGCCGTAGATAAGCTAGGCGAATGGTTCCGTAGATGGCGCATAGGAATTAACCCCGATAAGAGTAGCGCTATCCTCTTTCATCCCACTCAAAGATTAGTTAAAATTCCCGCTATCAAACTATTTAAAGTGGCTATCCCGTGGGCCAACCAGATCAAATATCTGGGTGTCACACTGGATAAACACCTAAATTTCAAGGCACATATCGATAGAGTGCGAAGGAAAGCCGGTATGGTCTCAAGCCGCCTGCACCCTCTCGTGTGCTCGAAGAGCAAAATGTCCCTCAGACATAAGCTCACGCTCTACAAGACTTGTATCAGACCGATCCTAACTTATAGTTCCCCAGTCTTTGCTCACATAAGTAAATTCACCCTCAATAAGTTACAAATAGTTCAGAACCGCTTTCTCAGAAGGGCGGTCGGTGCCCCTTGGTTCGCTCGGAACGTAGATCTCCATAAAGATATGGAAATACCTTCGATCGAATCATTTATAAAGTCCCTATCAAATAATTATTTTAAAAAAGCGTCGAACCATTCGAACCAGCTAGTAGTGGCAGCCGCATCTCATAACCCGAATTCAGACATCCGAATGTCTAACAAATATAGACGCCCGCGCGACATTTTATCTGACCCCGATGATAAAATCACGGAAGCGAACGCGATTTTCCCGCCCGTATCTAATAACCAAGCGTGTTTGCGCCCACGCCCGCGTAATCACCGCTCGCTCCGCAGGGGGCGGGCGGCAAAATTCGCTCCCGCACACATATCTCGACCGCCTTCTCCTGCAGCGACTTGAGCCTAGGTCCGTTCCCCCGCTAGGGAGCCCTCAAGCCAGCTGCTTGCGCGACACAGTGACACTGCAATCACTAGCTACCGACATACATTCACTACACTGCATGAACACACATGCACCACACTCAGGTACATAGGTCTTGTAAGGGACCTTTTTTTTCTTTTTTTTGTGGTTAGTTAGCCTCAGAAAATTTTTCAGATCACTAAATACATGTACGCGTGTCTCTTCCTCCCTCCCAGGAGGCAAGAGACATGCATACATGTATAGTTAGTTAGCTCGAATTCGCGTAGGAATTTAGCTAGGTCGCGTATGTTGCAAATACGGCAACAGCTCAAGCCGAGGTTCGGCCACTTTGGCACCCTTGCGCATGTTGCCCAAAATTTCTCGGCTGAGTGCCTTAAGCGCTCGCCAACAAGTCCGGTGAAACTGTTAAGGCCCCCGGGCCAACAGCATAGTCAGTTCGAAAAAAAAAAAAAAAAAAAAAAAAAAACAAAAAACTATCAGGCGGAACGCATGCTTGTTCGCCACCATCGTGGTAAAAGAAAGAATAGAATTGGGCTTCCGGCAATCACGAATGAAAATGAACGAAATACTTAAAGCAATAAAATGCGTTAAGCTGTAATTATGTCGTCTGGACATCTATTTCTTCTTTAGACTGTGGCTATTGTCTATATTTAATTATTATAATGTTTTATTAACGCGTACGACGTCGTGGACAGTTGCTAATAGACTTAATAGAATAGATATATTTCTTTTATATAAAAAAACACAAACAAATTATTAAAGAAGGAGTGCTTCTTAGGTTAAACAAAATTATTAGGTATATTTAATTAAAGTTATATAAGAAACATTATTCAGTACGCTGTACGTGACGTTTATATCACCCACTCATTGTAACCTGGTATCTAATTTAATTATTATAATAATAGTATCTTGTAAGTGTCCCAGTGATGGCCAAAGGCCGCTTCCCGAGGGAAAGAACGGGCTTAATCTCCACGTCCGGCCACGACGTATTGTCAAATTCAAACCCGGAGAAATCTACAGTTTTTATTTTTCGCACATAGTGGTATCACAAGAACATTTCTCATTCTCAAGCGTTTTCCTTCACTGTCAGCCGAGGGTGTTACCAACAAGTCAATGTAGTATACCTAAAGAAAGTAAGTATTGAAAGCGCAGGGGCAGTTTTATGAATGTGCCGTCTATAGACACTTGTTGGTTGTGGCCACTACGCCAAAACATATAACCATAAAAAAAAAATAGGCTGAATCAAATCGCCACCTAATTTCTTTCAGAACTATAAGTAATAACTTTATATGTTCTGTTGGAATAAAGTTATATTTGCAAAAAGAAAAAAAATGAGTTTTCCACTAAATTTTACTACTGTAGCCTATTTAGAAGCCCTTCAGTCGCCACTTTGAAAGCGGACGGATATTTCAACAAAAGGATCCCCTGCATAAAATGAACATTTTTAAAAGAATATTACCCGCTGCGAAGTAGCTTATCTTTACAGTCGCTCATCTCTTGTGTTGTTACGAAGTTTTTAATAACATCAGAGATAATTTTCGGGGAAATACTAATAGACGTTAACTTGTACACGTCTTTATACTTCTGATGGATATTATACTAAAGGATAAATATGTTTAGGAGTTATGAGTGCTGGCTTAATAGATTATTACTGAGTACGTATGAAAGCTACTTTTCTACCTTTGTTATCTAGCGTCCAAATTGCGTCTATCACTATTGTGAGTTCGTAAGTGAATTTATGATAAATATTCCCTTCGAAGAAGTTTCTTTTATGTATCCGAACGTTATGTTAACGAAAACGATCGCAGTCCCTTGACAGGTGGTTTACTACCACTGAGGTGCGATCACCAGGCATATGGTGAAAAGCCCGTCATATTGATTGGCTTATGCGTCTCGTTTCGGATCAGTCGGCTTACATCCAGTTTCTATTTAAACATGCCAGCATGAAAGCGGTGACTGGTGATGAATTGTTGTTCTTTAGATGTTCGTCACTATTTTTGGATTCTACAGGGACAGTTTAGTTACTTTGCTGTGCAACTATAACAAAATCTTGATTAGGATCATTAAAACTATGTCACTATTATATCCTTTCTTTATACATGATAAGTTCAGCGATAACTGGAAGTAGATTAATGTACAAAGTTTTCCTATTATTTCTCTTCTGACAACTTCTAAGTCACGTTTCAAATAACCGGCTTTCTGAATCTAATTAAATAAGTGAACAGTAAAACAAGTAACATTTTTATTTTATCTTAATTTTATTTAGTGACTTTTATCGCCAAGGATATGCCATCCCATCATAACTTATACCTATTACCTATCCTAACAAAAACTATAAACTAAAATAAACATATTATTAAGATTATACCGGTTTCTCAGGAAGAATACTTAATTAAAAAGAAAATTTAAGCGAACTACACAACATTCTGGAAGTATCCAATGTCGGTTCTGCCAAAATGCTGTGATATACACCCACATCCCACACATTAATTTTATATTTTATACTTATTATTTAAATATATCCTTTAATATAATTTCTGGAATACTTCATCAAAAAATGATGCATATCGACAATCTTACCATACTGGTAGCAAAATGGTGAGTTAACTTTTTTTCATGAGATATCCATATGTGTTGTAAAATATTATTGTATTAACCATAGCACATCGTTTGCTTGATAAATACTTGCTTAGATCTCATCTTTTACGTAAAATTGTATACGTTGTAGAAATAATATGTATACATTATTATTGAAAAATGTTTGTGGTCTGTTTAAATTTCTCAGAAAGTATTTTTCATGTCTTATTTGTTAATAATAGTCTTTTTAAAACCTTTTTTATTATTGTTAAATTTAGAGCTTGACTTTCGGTGTGAGATTATTCTCATTTGATGTAGAGTGACGTGACCATGTGACCTAATATAATAAACGCTGAGCCTGGAGGCATTGACTCACAAGTACAGCTGGAATACACTATAAAAGATGCTCAATTTTAGAGAGGTAGCTAGCCAGAGGGACATTTGAAAATTTATTACCAACTTGCAGAAAATGTCCTGCCATCTTGCATATTTTGGCTTTACGCCTAAGTTTAAAAAAAAGTTAAAATATATTTGCGAGAAAATTTAAGCTATGGTTGTAAATTTAGCATTAGCAATAACGTTGATAGTAAACTGATTGAAAATGGTTGAAAATGCTAAATTTCGAAAAACTTTAAATATAAAAAAAGTACTGATTATTTAGGTGGCTGGTAGCATATTAGAAATTTGAAGTTAGTAGTTAGGTAAGTATTATACAATACTGTATCACAATGTAATATTGTATTAAGATTATTATTTATTATTTGATTATTATAGGCTAAGCGTTGGGCTACAATATCACCTGATTTTAAGTGACGATGTGGTCCGAGATGGCCACACGATGAGCCTAGTGAGGGGATTCAAGTGCAGCTGCCGAAACATACCTATAGGCACTTAGCTTTTCAACTTGAGGGTGGTAGATAGCCAGGCGTGTATTAAGAAATGCTCTACCACCATGCTTTGGTTTCATCACGATGTTTACTTCACCAAAAAACTCTGGTAGATGTTAGTATATTACTCAAGGCTATATTATTATATGTTTGGATTGTAACTCACTTTTTTATACATCTAAGATTGCAAACAGGCGTACGGCTCGCCTATGCTATCGTAGAGTATGGACCCTTGTAATACCATAGGTATCACTAGCGCATAGCCGACTTTGACCCCATCTAAACCAATGAGCTCTGGAAACCCTATTCACAGCGTGGACACAACACAAAATATTTGATCTTCTATAGGTTATAGGTATTTCACCAGTCGGACTGCCCCAAATACAGGTCTCCAAAGAAATTGCTAACGACTAGAATATCACTAAGCCATTACTTCAGGCTAACGCAAGTTCTTATATAAATGGTAGGTATGGGTTTATCTCTAACCGTAATTTATTAAAGGCAGAAAATTTTATTAGAAGTGCCTAAAGGGAGGATTGTGAGAGGCTTCGATAAGCTTAGCGCAACTGAGCCGTGTCACCGCTCGGTCATCCTTGAACCTATTTCCACTTCGCAATGTGTGAACGATCCACAGCTGCATATGGCATCATTTGTAATAGAAAATGATGTTTTATTTCTACACATCCTGGAAAATAATAATAATTGTTGTTTAATCAATGCTCTGAGATTTGTTTTTGGAAATAAAAAATACCTCATAATTATATATTAAAATATAATTATAAAAGTAGATTATAATAATATATGTAAAAGTAGAACTGGCGCCCTGAGGGTTCCGAACTGATTACATTACTTACCTTACATTATTGTACCGTTTTTTACTATATTTTTTACATTCGTCAGTCCGATTGTCAGTCCGTCTGTCTGTCTGTTAGTGCGTTTATAACTCAAGTGTAACAGATTTCGGTGAAAATGTTTAATCATTATGTATCTATATATATAGTATATGTTTTTTCTAAAGGGGGTTGAGACTATGTTTGAAAAGTTATGTAACAAAAGGAAAACTAAATAATCATAATATAAAAATAATTCGAAAAAAAAACCTACCAGCACGGTTTCTTGAAATAAGCTGCCAAAACCGTTAAATATAGGACAATAGAAACACATTACAAATATTTATTTATTAACTATTAAAAGTATAGGATCCTAATAGTCTGCTTAGAAATGATTACCTTTAAGTAAAGAATATTTTAGTTTTAATGAAAATACTGATTTTATTTTTCACATATTTGTTCGGAAAGTTTAACAGTTTCGTGAACAGATTTAGCTCGTGTCGAAATAAGTTTCCTTAAAAGGTCATCTCTGGGTATAAGGAAGAGTAAAGAAAAATTTTTTTCATAAAAATATCTAATTTACTCTAATACGTTTATTTTATTAAATATTACATGCTACAACAATGTTTATATTATTATACAATTTGATATCAATATATCAATTTATAGATCTAGATATAATATATTAGTTTTGTAAAAATATTGAGTTTTAGAATATTGAATTTTAGTCAAAATAACAATATACTTAACATAAACAATTTGTAGAAGAACCTTGGTAAGTCGAATGAAGATTTGGTAAGCCGAGTTATCTATTAAAAAAAAACATTGGTATTGAAACAAGCGTCAAGTGCACAACACAAAGTAAAATATATAACTGAGAGATTCAGTGGGTTTTGAAGGTATATATTATAATTATATGTATGTATAAATAGAATAATTGTATAGTTAATTATTGTATAATTAATAAAATATTAATTAGCGAACATTATCTGTAATTTTTGCAATGACAACCGTGGAAGCGTGAAGCGTGAAATGTAGCGGGAACTACAATGGTCAGTAGCTATATAAAATGAAACTTATAAGCTACAACTACAACAAGCTGAACAACTTATACTACATTAGCAACCACTTGCAACGTTTAAAATTATAATATAAAATAATGAATAACCTAAGTTAATAGCTTTTAATCGGTAAAATAATTTTTAGAATACCGAGCGTAGTTCAAGAGATTATTTCCTACAAATATATTCACAACCTTACCTCTTGATAACAGAAGTATAGATATAATCTCATGTGAATGTGATCAAACGCTATCAGAAAAAGAGAAGTTTTAGATTTAGTGTATTGGAAGCGATGATGGCTTCCATGCTATAAAATTGCTTCAATCGACGTGAGTTCAAATCCTGCAATGAGTCTAAGTTTTAGATGACGGAAAATAACGTGCTAATAAACTAATGCATGGTAGTTGGGTATTTTCTAATGCCTGCCTGGTAAGCTAACATCCTCTAGTTGAAAATGTGTCGCCAAGTACCTACCTATACTGTGTGTTCAGTCAGCTGTAGTTGAGGGCTAACCCTTTCCAAGATTTAGTATGTTACCATTTTTGGTTACATCGTCTCTTAATATCACATGAGATTTTTTTTATCGATATTTGTTTGGCGTAGTGACCACAATCTCACCTGATGTTAAGTGACGATGTGGCCCAAGATGATAACACGCTAAACCTATGGAAGACTGGCTCTCGAGTGCAGCTGCCGGAACACACCTATTGGTGCTTGGCGGCAGATTTTCAACTTGAGGGTGGCAGCTAGCCAGGCGGTCATTAGAAAATGCCCTACCACCATGCTATGGTTTCCTCACGATATTTCCCTTCACCGAAAGCTCAGGCTCATTGTAGGGATTCGAACTCGCGTAAATCGATGCGAAGTCGTATATGGTGGTAGCAATCATTGCTTCATCATTGTGGACAAATCATTTGTAATCCATTAAACAAAATGTTTTATTACGGTACATTTTGCTTAAATATTATATGCAATAATTATTGAGTTTATAACAAAATATGCACTCTCATATTCCTTTCAATGAGCCTCTCCCTTCGTACAATGTATACAAATTTAAAGTACAAAGTAACAATGCACTTTGAGCGGGACAATGTACAATTGTATAAAGTTTGGACAGTTCAAAAAATCTAGCGAATGCTCATGGAATATTACGAAGCACACTACAAATTCAGCTTTGCTAACTTTCTACACTGTATTCATTTAATTTGCCTGAGTACCGGGCGTGGGTTAATCTGGGGTGTTAGTAAACATTGTTATAAAATTGCGTGTGTTATGACTTAGTAAAGTTAAATTATCTTGTATCATGCCACAACAATGCGATCACTTCGAAAATATTGGATAGCTGATCAACTGTCCTTGATTCGCTGGAGACTACAATAAATTTTTAATAATAATTATTAATATTGTTATTAATATATAATAAATAATAATTGTTATGAATAAAAAGGATTTATTCGTACAAAATAAAAGTGACGTAAGTAGAATAAAACTCACTATTCAGGTGTTCTCTGTCGCAGGTATAGTTCAGATAAACACGTCCGTATACTACTCGTACTTACAGTATCTGTGGTTTAAACTACTTTGTTGTTGTAGTCCTCTTGTAGATTTGTTCCTTTTATATTCGCTCCTTGTATTCGGTTTGGTCATGCACATATGAAAACAAGGAAAATAAAAGCGAAAATTAACAACCAATTTCTAGAGTGACCTTGATTTTTATAAGAAAGGGGGAGTGTGCTAGTTTTAGAAATCGTATATTTGCTTAAGTAGTCCGACTGATAAGGCTTCATTGTGTGCGTATTTCGCGGCCTTTTTTTCTTACCTAAAAATTTATATTCCATGTTGGTAGTAAATTCTAGACTTTTAAAGATATTTTTTTAATGTTAGAGAATAGCGATTTTTTTTAATACAAACCATAATATTGTATCCTTGTAAAATTTTCATAATTCGAGAGACTTCTAATATGTAACGAACTGAAAAAAAATGTTATTTTAAGAGATAATCTAGGTAGAAAGTTCAGTTGTTATGTTAAGTAGATATTCCGTAACATAAGATACCATTTTAATGGACCTGCCTACCTACGTTTTTACGTAAAAAGTGATATGCTACTGTCATTGAATACTGAATAAAAAATGATTTATAACACTTGGAAATAAAAGGTCTCTCTCTTAAAACAAAATTTATAGAGGTTTCTACCTATTCAGACAAAAATAATGTTTTTAACGAGAATTTGGAGTGTTATATTTTTCTAAGGTATATTAAACGAAAATTGTGTGTTGTTTTAGAAGCCCGTGAATTAAATGAATACATCATATTTTTTATTATTTAGCATGTACTAGAAGATATAATTTACATTTTATATTAAAACATTTTGATTTGAAAATGTTTCAATTTAGCTGATAATATTGTTTCAGTTTGGTAGTTATAGCTTATTTACCTATTTTATATTCATCAATATTCCTGTGTTTTTAAATTACGTACATATATGATGAAGTTACTAAATAAACCTACTATATATTTACATATATATACCTAATACCTACTAAATAAACATTGAAGAAGTAGATTTACTTTAATAGATCTACTACAAGTATGTAGATTAAATTGTATTAAAAAGGAAGGATTAATATTGTGTTGTAATTAATTAGTAACTATTGAATTGTTACGATATGTTTATACCTTTGGGAGTCGATAAACTTTTTTGTATAAAGTCCATTTAGTATCTTAGGTTAAATAAGTAGCTAGAATAAATATTTAGCAGTAATTTTTTATCGCTTTTTGAAGCACCGATTAATTTCTTGATGACTATTCAATAACAATATAAATGACTTAATTATTAACAGAACTACTAATATGATGGTTACAAGTGATGACCGAACAATCGAGCGATCTCTGTTATTTCGTGTTGGTAAACATAAATCATCGATCGTTGACGTTAAAAGTTGTATTAAAAGGTTTTTTAATTCCTATTGGACTTAGTGTCTGGTCATAATCTATCTTGATGTTAAGTGACGGTGTGGTTCCTTATAGTAACTCACTAACTAAGCCTAGTGAGAGAACTGGCTCAGTAGTGAGAGTACAGCTGTCGGAACTTGTAATTGTAGAATAAATATCACAAAAATAATATAGTTTAACGAGGCAACTAAACAATGGCGAGGGCAAACATATTATTCTTACTGACAGTGAAATTAGAAGTTTGGATACTGACCCGTTCAATTTTGTGAACGACAATGAATTGACTACTTGGATTGGTCACATAGTACAACAAGTCTGAACTGTCAACATATCTTCACTGACTCGACTCTATGAATCTATACAAATAAATAAAATGTAAGAGTCTGCTTGTAATGTATAATAACAGTTTTTACTAAATGCATTAGAAAGTACCTATATACGATTCTTATAACAAAAAAAAAACTTAAAATTTTCTGTACTCCTTGTCTGTTTGTTCCGGGTAAGGTTGCCAAGTTTTTTTATGTCAAATATAGTATTTTCGAGACAATTACCTGAAAGACAAAATAGTGAATGCAAAAAAAAAATAACAAAAAATATATAGTAGGTTTCAAATAAATATTTCATTTTTAAAGGAATATTTTTTACTACTTGATAGGCAGATTATTGATGTTAATGACAAATACTCAAAATGAAAATGACATACCAAGTCTCGTTAGAAAAAGATAAAGATGAGATTATAGATATATTATACTTAGGTACTCCAAGAGATAAAGGCTGTTCACGCTTCTGATTCGCGTTCTGTGTCATTTAAATATTTTGAAATTAAAACTTGTCTAATAAAAATATAGTGGTTTAGCCTACTATATTATTTTTAGAAATATAGTTGATGGACGTTCATATAGTAGGATACTATATAATTTTTGTTTTTATTAGGTTGGCAACCCTAGAACCGTGTAATCATACATACATACATATATATACGATATATATCATATATACATACGAGCTTTTACATACGTACGAAATGTTACAAGAATGATAATTTATAATTGTAGGTAGGACGTAAGGATTTAATTGAATGCCGGATTTTATAAGATTACATATAATAACATAACATATTGACACTTGTACACTTACTTTGAAAACAATTCCATACATTCTAATTTGAAAAATTGATGGCTCCGTAATTGCGTCGTCGAACACGAAGCCAATCGAAAGTAAGTTCAAATCCTGTCGGTGTGTTCTGGCAGCAGTACGTGACAGCTAGTTTTTCTATGTTTAGGGTGAGATCATCATCTTATGGCCCGTTCATACATACATACTTAATTGGATACTAATGGACGTATTTTTGTCTTAGAAATGAAACATTAGCAGAGCATTATTATTTAAAAACAGGCTTTACAAAAGCTTTTAATATCGAAACGAATACAGTAATGGACAGAGCTTCCGCTCGATACAAATTTCTAAAAGATAATGCACGACATCATTTTCTTTTTCGAACTGACTACACTTTTACCCATAAAGGCCCTGAAGCCTCAAACGGCTTTTACAGCTTCACCTGGGCTGCACGACATCACGCCACTACTGGCTTATATATTATGCTTGAACGGCGAGGCGCCACCTTCAAGGTGGTCTTCGCACCCTCCTCCTAAGAGGCGAGGTGGATACTGTGACAGGGTCCATTACGCTTTTCAGTGCGTATCATCGCGTCCCGTGAATACGGGGCGGTGCTTTGGTACTTGCTAACGCAAGTGGCATTCAAGGCGCCACCTTGTCGCGGCAGCATTAAATTTATTGGCGGTAATTTTAAAATTCGTTATCTTGCTTCTAACACGTGATTATTTACGATTCGTAAGTGTGTGAATATGGACACAAGAAATTATATATCTACCAATGAAAAAGTAAAACGAATCGTCACAAATAACGATCCAGAAATAAAAATTCTTCGACGTGTGAAGGAGCTCTTAAGTCACATTATTATTTAACACAGGAGTGATTGTGGTCAAAATTTAACCTAATAAAATGTATAAAAAAACATTTTTAACTTTAAAACATCCATTTCTCCATACAGCTTATAAAATAGAATTAATAAAATCAAACATAACCTGTATTAAAATATGTCTTTCGTTTCGTTTTCAGTAAAAAAATATAATCTACATAATTATATGAATAAATGTGTAGTTAAGTTTTTTTTTCCGAATTTCCTGACAAACAGACATCTATTAAGACCAAGAAAAGGAGACATGTATTGTGTATTTGTCTGTATGTCTGGATTTAACTTAAAAACGGCTTGATCGATTGTTATGAAATTTTACACATGGGAATTATATGTCATTTCTCAATTGATAAGCTATAAGAATTGTCAATAATATAAGTAAAAATTGAATTACGAGACGAAAACAATTACTACATAATAAACGCGTGCGAATCTGCGGGGCACTGCTACTAACAATATATGATTATAATGTTTAAGCAACAAGAACTCAATTTAACTTTCGTTGAAAGCTTAGACGATTTTTAATACTGAGCAATAAAATTCGAACAGCCAGAAGTAGTGTTAAGCCTCTTACAGCTTTGACACGCAGGTGGGTGGGATTTCCGTCCATACATTGCCGGATAGCATGACTGTGCCGGTAATTAGAAATATGTTACTGGCCATAAAATATAAGTTATGTATATTTTTTCTAAAAACCCAACCGTCGGACATTGTCGTTGGTAATTTTTATTAACGTTTCCATACATAATTTACATAAATATTAAAATGAAAAGTAGGAGAAAACACTTTATTCATTGCTAAACTTTATTAAAGAATATAAGAAATGAAAAAAAAAACTTTATTTTTTTATTATGCTAGTTGAGCATACTTTTAGATATTGTTAGGTGACAATGTGGCTGATGTAAATAATATGTATACTTAACAAAACGCTTAACAAACAACGTTCGAGAATTTCTTGAGACCTATAACGTTTTCACAAATTTAAATTTTAGGCATTTTCTACTTACATACTTTTTTGTATGATACCCCGTTATCAAAATTATCACTATAAAATAAACGAAATGGTTAAAATTATGCCTAAATTTGTCTAATCCACTTGTAATTTTAAGGAGATCACAAGTCCCTACAATACACTCGCTGATTATAACTAAGTTACAAGGGAAAAATCAACCTAGACCTTAATTTAAGTCTTGTTTAAAATTTTCATTATATAAATCTCTTTCATGCTTCGAGAGTTTTATCCAAAATACTACTTTTAAAGGTATTGTTGAAATAAAACTCGGGATCTGGATGTGACTAAACTAAGAATTGGAAAACATCTTACCAAATACTGACGTACTCCTAATATGACGTATAAGTAGATTTATGAGTAACCAGATGTGCCTCACAGTTTCGCTCATGTTAAATTTATTTAACCAATTCAACACCGCGCCGGGCTCCTTCGCCAATGTAGGCGTTTGGCATATCCTTGTACTCACTTCCCGTTTGCCAGATTGCTTGATGTTGATGATTACTGCTCCACTCCTTAGAGTCGTAGCGTGAAGTTATATAGATATTAGCGGAATTATAGCAAATGCAAATCAGAGGAAAACTCGCATCAAAAGGAATGAAAAACCTAAAAAGTCCAATGCCGAGCAAATGTGAGAGCTACGGCAGCATCGAAAAGGAAATGAAAACGACGTTTACACGGAAAATCTACGGCGCGGTCTTTAACAATGTCTTTCATTTTTTATAATATTTTTTAAAGCCAGAGTTTAGCTCGTCCAACAAATAAATAAAGAGTATCTTACCTTTTATAATATTACTATAGATTGTAAGTTAGTATAACTTTGCCTCCTAACTCAATGTTACTGACATGTACCACGTGGGATCCAAAATTTGTCATTAATTTGAATATATTAAATTGCAATCAATCTAAAAGCATGACATAGGGTGACTCCAGTATACCTTTAAGTGAAATACCTTATTAACCGTGACGGGTGGCCGGTTGATATTGAATCCTACTAATGAACCTGAGTGCGGTCTATAATCAAATAAAGGGAGGTTACGTAAAATGAGTAAATTATGAAATCATATTCACTTTATTAAGATATCTGAATAATTTCTATGTACGAGTAAGCTACCAAGATCATGCGAGTTAAAAGGTTCCTTAAGTTTTTTTTTTTTCGAACTGACTGTATTGTTAGCCTTAGGGGCCTTTACGGCTTTTACAGCTTTACCGGGCTTGGGGGCGAGCGCTTAGGGCACTCAGCCACGAAAGCTAAGCAACAACATCCGAGGGTGCCAAAGTGGCCGAATCTCGGCTCGGACTGTTGCGCGTATGCAATTAAGTCGCGATCTGACTAAATCCCTATCATTCGATCTAAACTAACTAAACATATATACATGTTTGTGCCCCTGGAAGGAGGGAAGGAACATGTGTATGTGTATTTAGTGGTCTGAATTTTTTTGTCTAATCTAACTAGGCAAAAAAAAAAAAAGGTCCCTTACAGAACCTATGTACCCGTGTGTTGTGCATGTGTGTATAATGCAGTGTCATGTATGGCTTTGAAAGCTAGTGAATGTAAAATCATTGTATCGCGTGAGCGGCTGCTTGACTCAAGGGCTCCATGCCGATGGATCGGACCTAGGCTTGAGTTGCCGCGGAGGAGGGCGGTCGTGGCGGGTGTGCGGAAGCGAAGTTAACCGTACGTCCCCTGCGGAGGGAACGGTGGTTTCGAGGGCGTGGGCGCGAACGGTTCCTTAAGTAATTGTTTAAGTTCCTTAAGGGCATTGTATTATAATAAAACCGGGTGGAAAATATTTTTCTACCATATTGTATTACAAAGAAGTGACTCTCTAATATTAAATATCAGTGCTGGGTGATAGTGTACGACGATTTAGACCGGCTGGATCGTGATCACCATACACCAGGTGTTAAAACCCGATATTGTTATTTGGTGTACTGTAAAGAGGTGAATCTGTAAATAATTAAATAACAAAGATCTATACTTATTAATAATCACAGGTCGATGGTTAAAACCACTAGGATTAGAATAAGCGACAATGTCCTACTGTATGTGTTACTAATAAATTTTATTTATTTCAGACTTGCTTATAAATATCAGGTTCTTACATATGAAATTGACTCAAATATCTGGCGTTTGGTTAGGAATTCCAAATTCAAATTTATTTCAAATTTAGGCTTGTGTATTTGTGTTTCGAATTTAGTGTTTCATTTGTCTTTGCGCCATTTCATTTTTCTTTGACAACGTTCTTTTCGCAAAATGGAAAACTTAAAATATCGCGTTTTTTACGAATATGAGTTCCACCGTGGCATCAGCGCTGCAAAAACAGCTCGAAGGATTAGGGTAAGGTACTGTAAAAGAAAGCACGATACATTATTGGTTCCAACGAATGAGTGGTTTTAGTGCAACGTTCCTTAAAATAATTGACTCTTCGTTTCGGATGGATTCTGACTCCGACCGAGCGATCAGCAACTCCATGCTAAGGGGGGGCTACCCGTACCTGGTTCCGCCCATGTCATTTAATATTTACTTTACTTTTCACCATAAACACAACAACTCTAAGGCTTGTATGTATTAACGTTCCAACGCTAAAGCAAAAAAAAACCTTAAAATACGCATTGATGGTGTAAAACACAATTTTAATATTTTAGTCTTTGATTTTTTTTTCTTTGTTAGGGTAAAACAGTGAAAATTCTAATCGACTACCTATTAGTTACAGTTTAATAGATACTTTCAAGTTTAGGTTTCTCTAAGGACGGAAACCTAAAAACACAAAATATTTACTTAAGTATTCGGAAATATAAATCATATGATCATTTTGTAATTCTTTGGTCTGACCGGTTTATTTCGTAAGCCCACAAACAATTAATATCAGGGTTCTCCGAATGTGTCAGTTTCAATGGACTTACGTTGAGTGATAAGACTCACTCACGTAAGTAGGGTTACTACTTACTTATTTGGCATCCGGGAGCAATCTTATTGATACACTTATTTAGATTACTCTAAAGTATATTATTCTAGACATAATATATTTGCAGGAAAAATCAAACGCCAGAAACAAGTTAAAACGCGTATTTAGCATGCAGCAAATGGAAAAATACGTCAGGCCATTTCGTTGTCTTCAATTAGTGTATCCTACCTGTAATGACCAACGGAACCGAGACGTAAATACGTTAAATACGTATGATAGAGCTAGTCAACAAGTTAAAAGTCACTCTGGTATGGAAAGAGTTATGTTAGGAATTTCTCTGAGTAAAAAAGTAAGCTATCTAATGTGGCAGTCTCATATAACGGAGCGACGATTATGGAATACTGTTAGAAATGACTGGATGAGAAAAACCGAAGATCGTATTTGATGGTTAACCTTGGAAGAGACCTATGTTCAGGAGCGGACTGCTAAAAGCTGATGATGATTATGAGAGGTAGGGACAAAGAAATCTCTTTAGCGAATTTGCTCTACTTAAGGCAGCTCGTCTGATGAAATACCTCCCCCTACAGAAGATTGCAGACGAATAACCATATGTCATAGCAGGGTTTCCAGAGCTAACATGCTAGTGATACTTATGTTTTTACAAGAGTCTATGGTAACCGTTTACCATCAGGCGGATCGTACGCTTGTTTGCCAACTTAGTTGTAAAAACTATATGATGATGTTTGTGGATCTATATTATCATGCGTATTCTTTTCGTTAAATTTGGATCATAATTTCCTTTCGACGTGATAACTCGTTGACCTGGGTATATACTGTTAGACCCTTTCCAGTATATTTTTTCCTGCGTCTAACCCAACCCGACCGACCCCACGATAGCCGCCGTATTAATGTTTCCTCTACATTTTCAGCAGCGTACCACATTGGTTGACGTTTATACTGCCTCTACCTTTAAGGGCATATAGCATGAGCTCAAAATAAACAGGCTATATAAACCAAAACGCGTTTTTCAAATCGGACCGGTATTTGCTGAAATTTGCGCCTTCTAACATACAGACTCTCAATATTATTATATTTAATAGTAGATATAGATAACCAGTTTTTATAGCTTGCATTATCTAAAAATACGAAATACTCATTGTTTGTGAAAGAATTAGTGTTTTAAATCTGAATTCATTGTTCATTCTGAAATTATTAAACACTTATTTGTTATTTATTTCAATATTTTAAGGGATTTACACTATAATTTAAAATGTTCAGCGCCCAACAAAAAAAAGCTAATGCTGAAATTTTTTGTAAGGGGTTTGTCGACGATCTCAAAGACTAGAAAAATACGCTTACGAGCGTGAAAATAAAATCAATTTACTGATATACCCCTTTTTAATTTATAAGGGTTACTTTGTTACCTTCAAATACTCGTATAACAATATCGTATAATAATAACAACAAACGTAAGATTTATTTTCGCTTTCATTGAGTGTTAGTTTTGCTCCTTTTTCCGCTTTCATAGAAAAATGCACGCAAAAATTACTAATATAATAAATACAAATATAGATGAACAATAAAGCATTGTAATTACATGCTATAGAAGAAAACTCTTTAATATATCCCAGATATTCCTAAAAATTAGTATAATTTAAATAATGTAAATCCATAATGAGAATATGTCATTTGGCCACTTTTGCTTCTGTATGACTCATAATAATGTGTCTTATATACTAGATAGCAAATGTTAAAAAACAAGACCCATATATTCATGTCATTTGCTGTAATTATGTTTATTTTGTAATTTTTTTGTCTCAAGGTCAGTGTGTCTTTTTTTATACAAAACGAAACCGTTGTAATTAAGCATATATTTACATATAATTACCTTAATGTTTATACATGTTTTTTACGACATTATTGTTTTAAAAGAATAAAAACTTTAGAGCGGGGATGTTGCAGACAATGGCATTAATTATAATTATTAAAAATGTGTTCACGTTCGTATCATATACAATAAGGTGTCACATTGTTTTACTGGAAGGGGCAAGAACGGGGAAATAACTACTACTAGGGTTGACATCACTTTAGTTTTTTTTTTTTTTGTATCTAGTCTACTTATTAACTTGTTGCACTTATTAAATTTAAATTAAAAGATTAATGTTATAAAACTTGAGATTTTTTAATGCACTAATTTCTGGAACTATCACTCAGATTTTGCCTATTTCCCATTTTTCTATATAGCGCAGAATTGTGGACCTCAAAGACGTAAAACCAATGACGTATCGACGCTTTTGAAATTTTGGTGCTGGCGGTGCATGTAACGCATTCCGTGGACGGTTCACAGGACAAACGTCTCTACTCTCAGGGAAATCGGAGACTTTCGAGCATCTGTCTCCAGAGAGTGCTGCAATACTTTGGCCATATAACACAAAGGCCTGTCGACAATCTGGAGAAATTGATAGTAACGGGAAAGCTGGAAAGAAGGGGACGCAACTCAATAAGGTGGTCCGACCAAGTATCCAAACAACTAGACACAAAGATCGCAGAGGCACTTAACTACGCTAAAGACCACGAAAAGTTAAAGCTGCTCTATTGCGAGTGGGACTGGGAGCATTATTGAACTTTCGACTGGAGGAGGAGGATAGGATATAAAAACTTCACGCCACGACCTTAAGGAGTGAAGCAGTAAGCATGACCGTCAAGCAAGCTGGCAAGCTTTAGGCAAGTACGGACGGCAAGTGAGAACAACAATAGCTACACGATTGCGTTGGGCGATGACGTGGTGGATTTGAGCTAATAAATTTAACACGTGTGAAACCGTAGGGAAATGACAATTTAATGAATATTTACCGTATTTTTACAAATATATATTTTTTTTATGTAGTTCTCATACGTGTAAATTTATACGATTTTAGTTACATGCATTAATCTCATTTTACTGAGTATTGTTACAAGCAGACTAAGCATTGTACCCGTTGTTAGTGGAAGCTGTCCGAGAATTACCAACCCTTATGGCTAATTTATCTCAAACTTATACAACTATCGTAAATTCTGAGTATAAACACCTGACTCAATCCCTTTGAAACGGGTGGCAAAGATAAGGGAGGAACTATTTCTAAACAAGTATACTTAAGACTCCAATAAGGTCAAACTGGTGTTAAAGTTCTCAGATAATGGAAGTTTGGATACTGCATCAAGATGGAGCCGTTACTTATAGGAAATCAAGGAAGACTTACGTAATACCTTATACTAAGTTAATTATAATATCAACGGTCCCGATCATTTATATTATCTTATACTAGCCGTGCCTGCGACTTTTAGTGTATGAGAAACAGTAATGAAAAACATATATGTAGTTGTACTGAAATTCAACATCGGCGATTTAACCGTGTTTCGTGCTTTGTTAATGTCTCGGATTCCTGAGATACTAGATCCTTCGGTAGTAGATACTCACGGTTAGCAGTCAGCTGTACCTCACGCTCCTAATTACTTTCGATCGATCGATATTCTTTCCAACATCTCGGCTGCGAATTTAACCTAATACGTCGTTCTCTACAGGTTTCTAGGGCGCGTAAATTTTTTCTTAGTATCTCGTTCATAAGCAACTCTCACTTGACGGTAGACTTCAGGTTCCTGTGAATGAACGTATTTCACTTTTTCTTAGAGCAATGGAATACTGAGAATATCCAGTCCACTTTCTACTAGGCAGTTTACACTAATCAAATAACAATATATTACAGTCCACAGGTTATAAAGTCAATTGTTGAATCGCAGAATTCAATTTAAATCCACTTCATTAGGTACGTAATGAACCAAAAGCCCTATGAGAATACCCAAACTAAATTAAAATAAACATTAAATTGTTATACTAAACTACTCAGGTGACCCTTACGGTTTCTTGATAATATCGGTTAATTATTAAAATTATTGTGGCGGCTGAACACACCAAACAGTTTTTAGTTCAGCAACACGGAAAATATATTTTGTAGTAAGTATCGCCAAGTGGTGATAATGTGTCTGATGGCAAGTAAAGTACAATTCAAAAAACAACGGTGACTACCGAGAGATAGACAACCCATCAGCGGTCGTCGCTGTCATGCCGGCCTGTTAGCCTCTCGGTTAGGGTTGCCAACCCTACTATATAATATAGTATCATACTATATTGGGCTTCAGACTACTATATTTCTAAAAAATATATATAGTATTCGAGTTTTTCTTATCTACAATATCTTTCAGGTCTCGGAAATACTATATTTGATATAAAAAATGTTGCAACCCTACTCTCGGTAGATAATAGGTTGATCTCGATACGCGAAAAACCAAAAAAGAGTTACTTTACGCTCGCACGGGTGACTTTTGTCGCCGTGACTGTTTCGTCACCCTTCACCCTTGTCAATTCTATTGTGTTACAAGGACTGGATTCCCGTACTAACAATTCATATTTGATAATGTACTATTAAAAGTGAAGTGAGAAGTGGGGTATTATTACATAGGTGGATATTCATAACTACCCTACTAAACGAGCGGAGTGCAATAGTTTAAAAGGCATAGCGCACAAGGAGCGGGGTCCAAGCCTGAAGCTGTAAAAGCCGCAAATTTATTACAACAAATTAAATTAGAAATAAGCTAATTAAATACACGTCTCGTTGATCCAATGAGTTTAGCTGTAAATTGCAAAGCCGACGGGCACTAACCGCACCTACTACCGTCGCGTCGTCACGCATCGGATGTTCCGATTCTACCGACCTATTCAGTTCATTAAATACGGCTGTATAGATTTACTTCGTCATAATATTGTATCAATATTGTAATAAATAAAAATGTAGTTATATCTGTACATGTATTTTTTCCACCTCGCTGATGGACGCATGTTATAAAGGACACTGACTACGAATATGTCTTTTTTGTCTGTCTGTTTGTATGTCCAGATTTAACTCAAAAACGGATTTACTTATTATTATGAAATTTTGTACATGGAAAGCAAATAATAGGCTATAAAAAATTTCAATAATATTTTTAGAAATCGTAATATTCTCATACGAGTTTGATGATATTTTCTACACGGGAAGTATAAGATATTTAACTATAGGATGTATATGTCATTCATCAATTTATAAGCTATATAAATTGCCAATGATATGAGTAAAAATAAAACTACAAGATGAAAATAGTTACTGCGTAATAAACGCATACGGAGCCGGGGGCACCGCTATTTACCTGTAAAATTATAATAGAATAAGTGCAAGTATAAAATAAAAAGATTATGAATAATAATTGTAAAATTAAATCAATTTTAATTGATTCCACGACCAAACAATGGAAAATTAATTATTCAATTAATTCCGCAAACATGCTACAAACTTCAATCACCTTCTAACCTTTTATTTATCATTTTAATTACTTAATTAATTGAATTTAAATAATAGTATTAAGTATTTCAAGTATTAAATAAAATTCAGATACCCGCTGAATAAATATTACTTTAATAACATACAAGCAATCATAAGACAACACGTCTTTTATATATGTCAAAGAGAGACATCAGGATACACTTGCATTTTCCTCAATATCTTCATTACGTAATTACAGATGTTGTGGGCGTCAACAGGGTAAAATGCAAGCACTGTAGAAATGTCCATGGTCCGAAAATCCAAGCAAGAATGATGTCCGTTTATATGGGCTGCCCCCAGTGGTCTCCGACTTCTTCTATATACTATAGCCACACCATGCCTCGCATGTCTGATGTTATTGCTGCCCTTAGGCGATCTGGTAACTGATATCGAACGTCCTCACAATTCGACAAGCTCTAGCCAGAATGATCTTCTCTTCGGCTTCCGACTTAGTGGGTAGCCTCCAACAATCTTAGGATACAATTTAACAGAGGTCTTCACGATGCGAGGGCTCGAGCTAGAATCATCTTTCAAGCCTTTTTTTTTCGAACTGACTATACTGTTGGCCAGGAGGTCTTAACAGCTTCACCGGGGTTGTGGGCGAGCGTAGAAGGCACTCAGCCCAGAAAAGGGGCAACAAGCGCAAGGGCGCCAAAGTGACGATTCTCTGACATATATATTAAATAAATAGATAATAAAATAACGTAAATATTTATTGACAGTTAAGACTTGCCAAGTTACAAATCCATACATATCAAAGAAAGTAACAAACTGTTTTGTAAATGAATTGAAGAACGTACATTCCTACAGTTATATTTATTAGAACTGCTTTAGAATAGGACTACTACCTTGACGCCAATTTTCATGTTTCTGAGTCACCTAAAAGAGGTTTAGGTTTTTAATGAATGAATGAGTCAGTGATAAATGGTTTTTGTAAATACACATTATACACACTGATACGACTGACTATGTAATTGATATAATTCAACCATCTCATTTCTTCATCTATTATGTTTTCTGTCTTTTGAATTCCTTGTTTCGTTTTAAATTTATAAATTCAATAGAGTCTTCCAGCCATTCAATGCTATCTGTGAATATGGCCTCCTTATTTATAGGAAAATTTCTGTAAACAGCCTCGGATAGCGCAAACCTAAATAATAAACGATCTATAGATGCCTTCGAAAACCCATGGAAAAACATAATAAATGAAGAAATGAGAAATTAACCAAGGTAATATAAATATATATAATTAAAATTAAAAATGATTGATAATCAATGAAATAAATTATTTTGAAGCCATTCATTTTATAACATTATTTTAACTGAGGAAAACTCAGTTTTGGTTTTTTAGATATGCGGTTAACAGAAGTCTTAGTAATCACATAAGTAAAGAAAATACAATAAGAGAAAAAAAAAGCTTTTAATAAATATTAAAAGAAGTTTTAACGTACATTGAAATAAGTTTTAATTAAAAAAGTTCTTTGTTCCCTTTTGCAGTAAATTAAAAGTTACACATAATTAAAAATGTAACGAGTGCAACAACGGGATTACACACACCGCTTGAACATCGAACAAAGCGCCATTCTGTCGGCGACAAAAGCGGTGGTAATTACTTCAATTTTCAATTTAAAACATTTTTTTTCTCAAGTTATCGGGGCAAATAAATGTTTAAACATTTATGATTTATAATAAACGTTTCAGTAGGTAAGTACTTATATAATTTTAACATAATTTTACAAACTGTAATCATTTTGCTTTTCGTGTAACAAAATGCATGTTATTACCAACTCGAAATGAAATCAAAATCAGACATTGTTTTTCTTTTTTTTGTGTATATTTCAACGCGAAAATCTCTGGAATTACCAGTAAGATTGGAAAACAATCTTTACTTTATTGGCTACTTATTGAGAAAGGATATAGACTATATAACATGAAACTACGTCTCTATGGAGCGGAACAGAACTATGAACGTCAAACAATCTAGCAAGCTGAGGGCAAGTGTAGGCAACGGACAAATGGCGGAGGCTCAGTGGAAAGTTCGTCGAATACATTTAACACGGACGAAACAATGGAGCACAGCTAGTTTAAAAATAGTAATTGTTGTAATAAGACATCTACTTACTAAAAATATTTAGAGCTTTTAGTGAAAAAGAAAACAATTTGAAATCTCATCAGGTGTACTTTTCATATTTAGGTTAGTATAATTATTAAAATTCAGGGTGTAAATGTAAATATTAATATAACTAGGTACGAAAGTAACCGAGAATAATTAACCTAGTTTATAGATCTGTAACTCCTACACAAAGATTCTAAATAATTTTCACAAAAAAACAGGGATCAGCGATATAATGTTATGGAATATTACTTCTCAAGGCTCTTGAGATAATTGATATGAAAATAAAAATATTACCTTATATTATTTCATTTGCTAGTTTCTTTATAAAGACAATTTAAAACCATTACGTGCATTGTGGCGGAGTGTATAATTTTAAATATATTATTGCCATAATTTTAATTTAGATATTTATTTTCAAGCCTGGTGAAGCTGTAAAAGCCGCGAAGGCTCGAGGCCTAAGGCCAACAGTATAGTTCGAAAAAAAAAAATTATTTATTTAAATTCTTGCCGCCGACACACATTTACAGATTTTCAGTTTAAGGCTAGCCGCTACTTAAGTCATCACTATAAACCCATCAACTAAATGTTTGATGCCACTATGCTTTGTTAAACATTTTCTTTTGCAGATGGAAGTAATAGAGTATAGAGTAATAAATTCCGCTAGCTACTGTATATTCATAATTCTATGGTTGCATCGATATATATGTACTACGTACTAGATTTCGCGATACGAACATTCACTCTGTTCGAGTGAATTGACGTCAAGCCGTGCATCATACTTTAGCTTTGACATTTATGCAGTATATGCAAAGCCTGATCCTGGACGTACATACCAATTTAGAAGTCAAGTAAGTAAAATTATTTTTGTTCAAGTGTAGTCTATCAATTATGGAATAACTTATACCTCCCGTGTACAAAATTTCATGTAAATCAATGAAGCCGTTTTTGAGTTAAATCTGGACACATACACAGACAGACAGAGAGATAGATAGACAAAAAAAAAATTAACATCGTATTTGTGATCAGTATCACAGTTGTGCCCGACTGGATCGCAACCACCACACTAAGGTGTAATATCCGCTATAGTGTCATGCTTATGCGTATCGAGTTCCAGGATCAGCCAGTCGATATCCAGTTACTAAACGAAGTGGTAGGTATCTGTACCCGTCTGGGTTGCGATCACCATGTACAGGGAGTCCTTCATAGTGACTCACCAAGCCCGGTAAAGCTGTAAAAGCCGTAAAGGCTCCAGGGCACCTAAGGCTAAGAGTATAGTCAGTTCGAATTAAAAAAAATCCCGACCCTTTTGGTTTGCCGCGTTTCGGAATCAGCCAGTGTATATCCAGCTGCTAACAGGTATGCGGGTCGGCATGACAGCGGTAACCGTCTATGGATTGCCTATCCCTCGATGGTCGTCGTTTTTTTGGCAAAGTGCCGTCACTTTTACATGCTACTAAATAGATACACAGAAATAATAATACTTCAGTGTTTCAGAGAATGTTGACAATTAACGTAACTTTATTTTGTATTCTTTTAATAAAACGAAACGTGTAATTGTTAATCGCGTTGTCTTGTACTTTGAAATTTAAAGTATTTTCAAAAGTAAATTTCGATTAAACTTTTAATTAAACAATCAGCAAGAATTTATTTATTACATGCAATGGTAGACTGAGGGAAGGGGGCGGAGGGGTCTGGATCTCTAATGCTGGGTGGCATTTAAATCTATACAATTCTCGGTATATATGAAGGGCTCCCAGTATTAGAACATACAACTTTTACCAAAAATAATAATCTTCAACCTGCGAGTCCCACAAATATTTAACTTTAGTTTTCTATTTTCAGCGTTACAGGTAACATTATATAAAACCATCTGGGTGTTCGACCCATACGACACGACACATTTTTCTTTTTTTGCATATATTTAATTTAGGGGCTTGTATCCCTAGTGGCTTTAAAAGAGCCTCTACGAGTGACGATACCCAAATGCGACCGGCGTAAACTAGGCAGTCCGACCCGACTCCAACTTCACTTACTGGGCAATCTTTTCACTACGGCACGATTTATTTTTATTTCCGCTGAATCCCTAATTATTTTTCTAAAATAAAAGTAGTCAGTGAAAGTCCCGTCAAACTCGGTCCAATTTTTTCGGAGATTACCGGGAACAAACAGACAGACAAAAATAAAATAAAAAGTTTTGTTGTAGATATCGATTATACTTTGATATGCGTTTAGTAATAAGGTGTTAATTTTGATATTGCAAACAGGCACTTCAATTTTATAATATGTATGATACGACTTGTGTCGACATAATGAAGAAGATGGATTATCGTTGAATATTCAGTCCACATTCAGAGAATAAGTGTTGCACGTCACATATGATACATATTTCAATATTTTGCTGTTTTGCTAGTTTTATATTAAAATTGTTTGGTTCGGTCTCATTGGAGAAGGTCAGACGGTCATCACGCCATCGAGTCGCGTGGTTTCTCACTCCGCCACTGATTCAAATGTAGTAGTAACAACAAATAAATAATATTTAATAAAATAACACTGATCGATATATTTGAACTATATACTCGTACTATTTGGCTGTTATAGACAAGCTCTGCCCGCAGCTCCGCTAGTGTGGAGTACACAATGCCGTCGGATGAGCGCACGCGCTAATCGTGTCGCTTCAACTTACGGCAGTCGCCCTGTTATTTTAAAGACAAAAATGCGTATTGCTGGTGATCCTTAGAAGATAGGCATATGCTATCGCTGTCTATTTTGTATTCTTTTTTAAGTCTACAATTATGTAGAACATTAATTTGTTATATCTCTTACTGTTTACTCAGCGTAAGTCATTGAAGTGCCCCAAATGCGTCTTTTTCCAAACTGATTCACCATTATCGTCACTGCTTATTTCGTATTTTACTTTATTTTACAAAATATACCCTATAGCCTGACCAGATTACATAGCTATTTATTAAAATAAAATAAAAATAAAAAACCTGTAAATCGGTTAAGTGGTTTTCGTGTGAAAAGATCATAAACGGACAGACAGACAGAGAGACGTTGAATTTTATAATATGCATTATAATATAATAGTTATTATATTAATAAATATTAATATAATAATTGTCTTCTGACAATAAATTGTGAGTTTTACGTTTATTATTAATTTTTCGGTCTCGTAATAGAGTCATATTTCTTTAGAGCCTTTTATTTTTCTACTGTTTATTTTTATGATCGTTTTTTAACGGACATAATATTATATAGCAATTTTACGGTTGTTGAATATTAACGTCATTAATTTATTTAAAGTTATAATTAACACCGAGAAAAATAATCCGTTTCAAGTAAATGTTTACATACGTTACAGGTAACTAGGTTTGTATTATGATTTACTATATGCAATATGGGTTAATAATGGTACTTTAAAGACGGCTGTAGCAAATAGCTAGCTATATTTATTTATATGATCAAAGCATTGCCTTATTTACATATTTTTACAAGACGGCAAAATTTGATACACTATTTATTATTTATTTAAAAAAATGCAAGAGTAATTATATTTTGTAATAAGCTATGCCTTACTATATATCTAGTAGGACTATTGAGTAATATATATATTATATGTAATTGGTTCGCTGGGAACGGTTCTAACGATTCGGATGAATTTTTGTATTTAGGAAATGTTTTACTATCTTAATTTACCTAAATAGGTTTTTTTTGCTAGACATCGAGTTGAGCTAAGCTCGGTCGCCCAAATATTATAAAAAGTAGTTTATAATGAAAAGCGATCACAAAACCAGCGATATTTAATATATTTATCCCATCTTTAAAAGCTTTCACTTGTAGTAACTCGGTAGTCTCAAAACCGAATAAACTGAAATTAACATATTATTTTACAACAGAAAACATTTATATACGTCAAAATTACCATCGCTTCGGAAATCAAGCCTTTCGTCGAGTACAGACAGCAAAATCAACATAACATCGAGTGTGACTATCTTCACAGAAATAAAACAAGAGGTTTTAGCACGCAACTTCACGGCGTAGACTTTTTATTGCAATGTGCGCACGCATCGTTAAAATTACCTCTCATTATTCTTTCATAAGGCGCCTAAAGAATGATTGCCTACTTTAAAAACTACGAGGGAATCAATGAATAATATGTACTGTGCAGTGTGCATATATATATACATATACATATATATTGTTGTCGAGTGACTTACACGGTGATATTCTAGGATAATAAAGGTGACTCCTAAGTGGCATTTATTTGTCCCAGCGGTGGCCGTTGTTATTGGAATGCCCCATAATAACCATCAGGGGTAATAAAGATATCTTTATGAATCAGTATAAAAAAGTATCCGCTAAAGTAACACAAAGAACTAAATAATCAATTTTGTTGCGTAATAATTCATTATATCGTCTTTTATCAGACGTGACAGTCTCAGAGCGAATACTTTGAATTTCTTTTTGAAATCTGAGTAAAGCTTTATCATTATCAAAGGTTTAATTCTAAAAAAATGTCAAAATGAAAACCGAATATTTGACGTTTATTGAATTTTATTCTCCAGAAAATGTATTTTGTAGATTATTTGACAGGCGTCATAGCGTGTGGTAGACTTGATACTGGGTCACGAGTTCTATTCCTGCATGTCCCACAGACTTTCATGTGGTGAACATTATTATGAATTATATGTATCGCCATTAATTATGTATATTATTTTATTTATGGACATACATATTATGTCAACTAATATTAAATAGATGAAGAAATTGTTTGTTTGAACGCGCTAATCCCTGGAACTACCAGTCAAATTTGAAAATTTATTTTTCCATTTTATACCCAATTTACTGATGAAGGTTATAGGCTATATAACTTTACGCTACGACCCTAAGGAGTAGAGCAGTAATCATGAATGTACAGAAATCTGGCAAGTAGTAGGCAAGTACGGAAAGTGAGAGCAACGGGTGCGTTAGCGGCGCGACGGGGCGTAGAATTGTTTTAATAAATTTAACACTGGGGTGAAATCGTGGGTCACGGATAGTCTATACTAATATAATATAGCGGAAGAGATTTTTTGCTTGTTGAAACACGCTAATCTCTAAAACTCGTATTCGATAATTTCTTTTTGTATATGATAGCCAGATTTACGAGGAATAGTATAAGCTATCTAGCATTAGCTTACACCTCTCAGCTAGCTTTAAATATTGATTTTTGTTAAGTGAGTCGAAAGAAATAGCGCACCCTAACTGCTTTATCCGCGTGCGCTGGCGTGTTGGTTAATGATACGTAAATACAATGTTCTACAAAAATATTTCTCCTTAGTACGTCCTAAAAAAGTCCGCGATATCATATGCCTATCTTATTGTCACAATAAGATATTTTGTGACACAGATTTATTGAAATTTAAAAAGTGATTTATGAGCGTTACTGTTAGGTGAGGCATATTAATCATTACGGACGAAAGTTACCTCATCATGTAGATAAATTTTGCCCTTTATAACATGATATTTGACGAATTGCTTGAAAGATAATATAAAATTAAAATAATTCAACACTCGGCTAGGGTCTATGAGTATAGGTGTAGTGGAGCGTAGGAGCCTTGTGAGTTGTAACGCATAAACCTGGCCGCCCGATAAAAATATTGTCTATACTGAAATATTATAAATCATCGATCAGCGATTTCTTTTAAATTATACGCGGTTGAAACCGCGGTAGTCCATTGAAATGTTACATGAGCTTTGTATTTTTTAGAGGACGCGAGATATCGCAAAAATGTGTTTTCACCCCTATTTCCAAGATGGCGGCCGGGGGACAAAGGTGGTGACCCCACAAACTTGAGTTTAAGCTTCTATTGACCCCCCCCCCACACATGTCCCAAAAATAAAATTGCGTCCTCTAAAAAATGCAATATTCGGTCCTTAAATTGTAGCATTTCAATGGACTACGGGGAACAGCTATAAAATAATTAAAATCAGACTTACACTTTGTACACGTTAAGCGAAAACAGCGTTATAGGTGGGCGGACCGTGTAACGCGGCGCGAGGTATCGGGGACCGAGGTCGAGTTGGTCACCCGACGAGAACGGACAAAATTAAAAGCGAGTGAAACCGTAGCGAGCAATGTTTAACTAAGAATGAAATTGCATTGTGTGATATCATTATATTCATCCAAAATTAATATGTAATTAATTTCATGTGAACGACGATATGTTCCTATTGGTTGCTCGGTGCTAGGACACAGCAATTGCGTCCAAGTGGATACACCAGGTGTCACACTTGCCATAATACCACGCGTAGGCGTGTCGTGTTCCGAGATGGTCCGGTGTATGAGTATATCGAGTAATTAAGCAGGATGGTAGGGATATCTGTACTCGACTGGATCGCAACCATTATACACCTGGTGTTAAACACAGTGACTCTTGCAGGCTGGTATAACAGCAACGACCGGCGATGAATTTCCGATCTCTCAGCGGTCACCATTGTTTTTGTATCGTACCTTGTTTACTATCAGGTACAATACCGTAACTTTGCCTTGCAAAAATAAAAATAAAACTAATACACTTTGTAAGACTTACTATAATAAACACCAGTAACAATATTGTTCTCAAAGAAAACTTACGTTTACTAAATACTATAAAAATAAATTATTCATTCGAAAGAGATCCATTTGTTTATTGGTGCCCGTAATTTATGCAGCAGCACTCTCTGCAGTGTAATAAAAATGGAAAGTTTAAATAGATCGTATCAGTTGCATGGAAGGTGTTGAGATAATCGCGTAGTTAATGTATTGGAATAATAGAGCAATAGTTTTGTAGACTTATAAACTGTATGAATACAAAAAGTATATGTCTTGCTGAAATAAACACGCGCCCATATTTTAGTGGAAATAGGATTGCTTATCAATTTCAAATTCATCTAGGCTGTTTGGTTTATTTACGTAGGTACGTATATTGTTTTACAGATCTGAAAGATTACTTTTAGCTCCTAACCTACTATACGAATGTGCGTACCTATATTTAAACATATAAGTATGTTCATACGACATAAATACAAATGATGTCTGACTATAAAAATCAAAATCAAATCTATAAAAATATCGGAGTATTTGCAAATCTTCTCATTCCCATACAAATACAAATGATGTCTGACTATAAAAATCAAAATACCCATTCATCAAATTCCCATACCTTAGTATTTTATGCCATAGGTAAACTATTTTAGTATTGTTGATCGATATTTTATATAATACGTGACAAAATGAAATTTAGCCTAAAATTTAAATGTGTAAAAATACCGCAAGCATTATCACGCTATCGAAAACTATTACGAGAGACATTTTTGTATGTACCATATACAATACTCGATGAATCGATGAAGCTATTTTCAAGAAACCAACTTTATTTACCAATTTAGAAATTTATTTTATAAATTTCCTTAGATACATGTTTGTTTTTTTTAATGAAAAATACACCAACCTAGTTATTTATGCCCCAAGTTTTCACCTGTGTTAAATTTATTTGACCAATTCATCACCGCGCTGCCGCCAAGGCTATCGCGTAGCCTATCTATGTTCTTATTTTCCATACTTGTCTACAGTTCGTCAAATTGCAAGACGTTAATCATTACTGCTCCGCTCTTTAAGGTCGTAGCGTGAAGTTATATACCCTATAACCTTCCTCAATAAATAGGTTATACAATACAAAAATATTTTTTCTAATCTGACTGGTTGCTTCAGAGATTAGCGCGTTCAAAGTGTTCAAACGAATAATCTCTTAAGTTTTATAACATTAGTATCTATAGATAATAAAACTTATGGAGATAGGTATTATTATTCCTTAGTTAGAAAGTTAGTTAGTTTAGAGTTTTGATTTGTCAATGCAATAAGAATTATAAACGGCGTTCACCGGCGGCAATCTGTAAAAGAATATTTATAACTCTTTTTATCTATAACTCGCTGCTGGAAGTACAAAAAGAAAAAGATACCTTACTTAAATTAAAAGATATCCACAATTATAATACGCAACAGAAAGAAAACATAATTTCAACTAGAACTGGTTTGGTAAAAACATATAGGTGAACAGGGAATAAATTTAAAAATTGATGTGTATAATAAAATACCAAAGGATATCACTAAACTACCGTACAATGAATTTAAACTGCAATTAAAAAAATACTTTGAAAGTAGTCCTTATTATAATATATAAGAGTATATGACCTCGAATATAGTACTATAGTAGTAGAATAAATATTCTTTAAGTAGGGTATTAAAATTTATTTACTTTACGATTTTATTGTTATATAATATTTTTGACTATTTTTTGTATTGTGTTATCGATTTCACTGTACAGTCAAACCTAGGTAAGTGAGAACTGGATAAGTGAGAGTAATAGCCAGGTCCCGTCATTTTAAGCTCCCAAAACCTCTATTAGCGAGAAACAGAAACCTTAGTAAGAGAGAGTCGTTTTTCCCTCATGGACCTCCGTAAGTGAGACTGCTACTTATTTATACCTCTATAAGCGAAAGTCGAGCTTTATTTATTTATATTATTTGGGAGGAACAAATGACAAAACAAATTACAAATTTAACATCTGCTATTTTATGGCTCATTCTTAATAATATATGACTAATTCGTAAGTAAGTTCTGAATAAAATAAAATTACATAGTGCATGAATTTTTGTTTTGTTTTCGTAAGCATCTTGATACCTACCCTTATAAAGTTGCTGTGACTTGTTATTGCTGCGTACCTCTATAAGAGAGAAACGCTACCCATGTACCTGCATTAGCGAGAAACTCGGGCTAGTGACAAACCTCTATAAGCGAGAATGAGATTGTGCTCCCTTGAACTCTCGCTTATCCAGGTTTCACTGTATATTGTAAATTGACATATCATGTAACATTACCGTTATAATATTATAAATAAATAATTTATAACTATAATTTTTGAACTAAAACAAGAGGTTAGCCTTATTTACCGATGCTAGATGGAAATTGAAGTTTGAGAGCGATTCATGTGACTACAGTCACACGAATAAAGAAAGACCGTACTTCCTTTATTCAAGTGCTATAAAAGCAAGCAGAGATAGATACACATGTGTTCTGGAATTAAGTGTACACTACAGTTCGTGATGAAACTCGCTATGAGATGATTAATACATACGCCTGCGAATTAACGTTTCATTAAATGGACGAACACGCAAACAATGCTGCTAACTAGGTAGGAATCTGTTTTGTTTATTGCAATGGACGTGAAATAATATAACTATACATATTTCTTACGAATATTTTTTTACACAATAATATCATAGCTATAATACTTTGCTTATTTGCAACCATGAGTGTTTTTAGGTTTTTTTATATAACAGAGCTAGCAAACAAGCATGCGGCTCCCCTGATGGTAAACGACTACTGTCACCAGTCAGACTGCCCCAAGTAAAGATAAATCTCCAAAGAAATTTCTCTATGTCCTAAATCTCTTTGAGCCCCCCCTCTTCCCCAAGGAGCTCTGGAAACCCTATTCACCGCAGGAACACAACACTAGGTTATTTGGCTGCGATCTATTGTAGGGTGGAGGTATTCCACAAATCGGAATGTCCCAAGTAGAAAAAGAAATTTCTCTGTAACCTCTCTTAAAAAGTAGACAAAAGTTGGGAACGATGGAAATATATAATTGTATTTTATTTTTTAATGATACGGTGCTATGACGTCGTTTAAAATAATGTGGCTAGGAATCTATATAAATAAAATTGTAGTTATGTCTGTACGTTTTATTTTCAAATTTTCTGAGTGATTTCTTTTATAAATGACTCTAATCACGAATATAACATTAAAACGTCTGTTTGCGTTTCAAAAACGGCTTAACCGATTCCTATGAAATTTGTTACTAGAGAATCTTGTGTCATTTCTCAATTGATATGCTATAAGTATATCAACAATACTTTTAGGAAACGTAAGAAAAAAATATTGTAAAAAGTAATGTCAAATCTTAACCGGTTTTGGTGAAATTTCGTACAAGGGAAATATGAGCATTCTACGGTTGTTAGCTTACAAAATTTGTCAATGATATGAGTGAAAATAAAATTACGAGACGAAAATAATTCCTGCGTAATTAAAACGTACGGAGCCGCGGGGCACCGCTAGTTCTACACTAAGCCTAAGCTTTCGATGTAAATAATATCGTTAAAAAATTAGATGAAAATCTACTGTCAAGTCCCTATCGGCATGTTGCAGTATAGGACTTGGGTACATTTTTCAACCACATCCTCACTTTCTCACACATATCCGTGGAAATGTTGTGAAATACCAGTCTAAATACAATAAACAATAATCTTTGAAACCATATAATTAATTGTAATGTTTAAATAATATGTTACAAAAATATATTTTAATGACTATTTCCGTACATTAACCTATTAGGATATTAAAACTATAATTACAAAATATCTATATCTAGTTACTAAATGGTGTCTTAAGGTTCAGTGATAACAATAAATTTTTACTTGAAATAAAACGATGACTCCTAAAGATATTGAGTTGGCATTGTCGAGCGGATATTTTTTCTGCCGCACAGATAACTATTCATAGGGCGAGGAAATTCGTTTCCCTGTTGAATAGAAAGTATCGGAACTGAGGTGACGTAGCGTAGCAGCAGAGGTGAGGTCGTAACCCCTAAGGCATTAAGCGTTTTTCTAAACGTACAGGTTTATTATCGAGACTTTGACGTTAATTGTTATGTTACTTTTTTGATCTTGACTGAAGTAAGATATTTGAAAATGTTGTACATTTTAGATCGTGACTTGTACATCACTACTAAAATGTACAATAATGTAAATGTGCTTATAATAACTATGATAATATATATATATAAATCTATCTTTATAGTTAACTATACAGAGTTTTTATAATATATGGTTATTTATGTCGCGCTTTATCTAAAACCATTTGTACGGGATCTTATATTAATTAGGCATATTATTACGCATATATATATATATATATATATATATATATATATATATATATATATATATATATGTGGAATTCACATATGTCTGTCACATCGTAGCATAACTCTAATATCCTTGCATCGTAACATAAATATTTTTTATTATACATTTAATAATAAGAAGATATTGATTTGAACAGACTAGCCGCCTTACCAGTGGACGTATCGCCTAATATTTTTTAAAGCATGCTAATGTCTAGTCTGTTCAAACTGTGCACTCATTAAGTTCTGCCTGATTGACTGGAATCGGACACACTCCATTAGAACGTGATAAACGTCATCGACTACTTTACCATTTCATCAAAAAAAAAAAAAAGATCATTTTTATATGTAGTATTAATTTAAGAGCGGAGATTTTTTTTTAACGCTTGTCGATATTTCTCTTTGATGTAGGGGTACCGGGGTGCTACGGTGGGGCGGTATCGATCGACCACACTGCGCAACAAGTGATGCTCGCCGACTCCTCCAACCCCGGACATACAGCCGGTGAGGTTGGCGTACATTAACAACACTGATTATTGCATTCAAGTGCGCATTGATCTTCCAGACCGAATGCATTTTGATGTGCATAGTGCAGATGAATAATTTACTCTGAGATCAACATAGGGTTTGTTTAACGTTAAATACTACGTGTAAAAGATGTAAAATTTAGAAAGAACTTTTATTCTATCGCTCAAGATTTTTGGTTATTCTATCGCATGTCGCATTACATTACACTGTCGCAAATAAAATTGAATTTTATGCCGTGCAGTCAAGGATTATAATCTTTAATTCGGAAAATTGTATATGTTAATGTGTTAATTGTTGTAATGTGTTAATGTGTAAATATTATGTAAATTTTTAAGTTTCACTTGCATCGTGGTTTCATAAACCTACACATTTTTTTTTAATTAATCGATTTGAAAAGAAGTTACGAACGAATTTTCGAATTTTGATTCGTTTTATGATGCGCGGATGATTAATTTAACGTAAAAACGTAAAACAAAATGTGTAAAACATGTACAATGGATTTATTAAAAACATACCATTTTGAAAGAAAAAACAAAAACGTACGTTCAAAATTGGTGTAATTTACAGATTAATTAATTTGTAATATTTTACTTACCGGAACTTTAAAAACAGAAAACGTGTGTTTTGTATGCAAAAGTTTTGTTTCCATATATTCGTTTTGCAGATGGAACACGACACAAATTTTACAGTACTAACTACCCGAGTCACATGCCGAGTGCCTAACGCGGTCGCTTTTTTCAATTTTTCTGTGAAAGCCTTGAAATAAATATGAATATACGTACGCCTCGTAATGTTTCAGGTGAAATGTCAAAGCAGTTTGTATAGTACACAACACATATTTTAGTAATGGGTATAGAAATATATTTAAGTAACAGTTGAATATAAAAACTAGTATTACAAATATTCTTGAAAAATAGTTGTTTATAGATTACTTTTACTCTTCGAATGCATTCCGGTTTGGAGGGAAAATTGTACTGTTGAACGTTGTTAGCCAGTTTTAAAATCACAGCTCCATAAGTGAGATTGTTGTTGGTAAAATTCTGTTTGGCACTTGTAATTGGTAGGTGTTGGTGGTCATAGCAATTATATCCGACTGGATGCGACCACCATACACCAAGTGTAACACCGCTTTAGTACCATGCGTATCGCGTTCCAGGATCAGCTAGTCTATATCCAGTAATCAAGCAGGGTGATAGGAATCTGTATCTAACTGGATGACGACCATCATGTATAATGCACATGGTGATAGAGCCGTCAAAGTGACTCTTTTTTAATTTGTCTCATGTCGTGATTAACCGATGTACGATGTACGATTAACTGAGAGGCTTGTAGGCTTGTATAATAGTGATGATATTGCCGATAGGGTTTTAATGTGCTTACTTACTACATCAGGAACAGTGCAATCACTTTGCAAATAATGTATATATATTTTTTAATTTAACTTTTTGACGAGTCGTTGGGACGACTTCCATATTGCATTTTCGTAAAACGCTCTTGCGTAAATATTCACAGACGTAAGGTAATTGTATTAGCGTAAGAATGAAAAGAGATGGGAAAAGCTTTTGCTTAGACGTAACTAACTACTCTAGAGTAGTTACTAAAAAAGAGAAGGTGAAGCTTTGTAGATTTTGTCGAAATGACAAATATTGCGTAGAATATTCAAAAACCTGTATATCAAACAGTGACTGAACGTAGGCTACTCGGAGTGATAAATATTACGTAGAATATTCAAGAACTTTTACAACACGGGTGTTCAAACTTAGAGCGTCGGCGATCTACAACAAAATATTTAGCTAGCAAGTGATAGACTGCCAACCTACTTATTTTTCTTTATTTGAAAAAAATCAAAACGTATAATGTTTCTGAAATTTGGAATCAGATGCTATAAGATGTTTTAAGATATATATCGGAAATTATCTATATGAACAAATTTAAACATGTACTTTTTTCAAATTTCCCGATAGACATCCGATATGAAAGAAACTGATCACGAATATGCCATTAAAAAAATATATCTGTCCGTCTGCATTTTGTAAACGGGAAGCTTATGTCATTGGTCAAATGATAGGCTATAAAATTTTAAATGACACTTTTAAAAACGTAAAAAAGTCCAAAAAAATAATTAGTATTAACTCTCAACCAATTTTGGTGAAATTTTGTACACGGAAAGTACATCATCTATACACAATCTATAAGAACTGACAATAATAGTTTTAGGAATGATCAAAAAATAACGAAATTTGAAAATAAATAAATTGCATGCACAGATAAAACGACATATTATACATTGAGTTGTATTGAATAAACTGTAATATAATGTCAGAACCGCTCAGTGTTCCTTTCATATGTTTTTTTTAATGAAATACTTTACCTTCGACTAAATTTTATGGAGGTTAGTAAAATTCGGAATTCGAATTTAGCGGTTATTGTGTATAGGCTAATAAAAGAAGAACGATAAATTTTATAAGGGCTTAGTACCTATATACATGTACAAGCTCGGAACATTATGATTTGGTTCATAAAAAAACTACATAAAAACAAGTTGTTACATTACAAGAAGTCAGTTATTTTATTGAGAGACACATTTTTGTTACATTTTATAATTATTGTACACATACGAGTTTATCTAAGTACATAAAATCAAAGTTACACACTAAATGTAAATATTAAATATAACATATCAAGTATATTTAAAATCCTTATAAAGTTTAATCTTTCAAACCACGATCAGTAGAGGAATATGAAATGTATTTACATAGGTTTCCTACTTTTTCTCAAATCCAGTAGTGCGCAATTTCATAAAACACAATGTATTATTAAAAACGTAACCATTAATGTTATCAGTTCCATGAAAAATTACATATGGCAACTTCAACGGCCCAGAAATAAGGTCGTTGAGTACGTGGATGGGGCGTTACAATTTCCTTTTAGCATTAGTTGGCTATTGTTAATATTAACATTGGCATTAGTTAATATTGTTGACGATTCTGGTTTATACAATTAGAATATATTTTGTTATATTATTAAGATATTGTAATAATGATCAGAAATTTGAGAGTAAATGTGATACAAGAAATTTAGATGACATCTACTATAAAAAGGATATCACATTTTTACAAACGGCCATAATAGCATTAGAAGTTAGAAGCTTCAGTAGTTTTATTTATCAAGATAAAACTGAAAATCGAAAGAAAGCTGTTCCACGTAATGGGGTTCAATGTGGCGTCAAAAACAAATTTAAAAACAAGGTCTTTTTAAATATATATTCATATTTCATAACTTTACTGAGCTGCTAATTACATCCAGTAATCAACTTTTTATACCTATATGTATATTTAAAAAATATATCTATATGCAAAATTTTAAAAAGTAATTATATAAATCGATCATCTTGTAGAAGTTATTATTAGGTTTAATACTAAAATATAAAAATTATACAATAAACTGACACACAGCCTAACAACACTAAATGGTAAGCGATTTTTTTTTCATAAAATTTAAACACTATTTTTTTTATTAATGCGTAGTATACACATAAAATATTATGTAAAAATCTGAAATACAAAATATAATTGTTATTTATTTAATTAAAGGCTGCTTTTTCATTCGTCAGATAATTTTATCTGAGGTATGAATTTGACGTTTTGAAAGATAACGTATGGAAAACTGCTGTCAAACTTTCAATTTCTCAAATAAAATCTGTTGATTAAAAAATCGACCCTAAGTAGACTAGGTAATTAGAGAAAACTAAAGGCACGTCTATACATTATTGTAATTTAAATATTTAGGTGATTTTGAAATAAATATTTTTTATAAATATTCTCAAATGACTTGTCAAGTCATTCAATTGTTCTCATACGAAAATTATAATTTTACATCATATTTATCGGTTACATTAATATAGTAAGTTATAATGAGAAAGTTAGAATTTAAATTAGACTGGAATTCATTGAAAAACTTCGTGTAACGTAAAATTTGAAGACGATTTTATAATGAGTTATTAATTTTGGAATAAGAAATTATGTAATATTTATTATGAAACTTAGAAATACCCCTTAAACCTTTGTTGCGATTTTGAATATATAGATTCTATATATTGGACAAGTATAATAATTCAATACATTTTCTTATATCAATAAAAACAGTCATGTAGGTTATTTATATTATTTACTATTTAATAATATAAATTAGTTATACAGCTTTCTACGTATAATGTGTATTTTGTTTAAGTAATTTCTGATTTATTTCGATAGGTAGTTTTAAATATATTTTATAATGTATGCAATTGTTTTATTTTTATATGTAGTTACTTAATTATTTCAATTTATGAATAGTGACTGTATAATTTATATATTAAGGTAGTGTAATATAAAACTGTATACGATGTCAATGTGAAATATAGTTAGTTCTAAGTAGCTATGTCTGGAAATATAGGGTAATAATGTAAATCAATGCCTAATTTAAGATAGATTATATATAGTGATATTAACGCATAGTATTACTTACCACGCCATTCCACGATGTGTAAGGTTATTTCAAACATGGAAATATATAATTTTACCAGTACATGAAGGTATTACGAGAATGTTTCTCAAAGGCTTAGGCTTAGGTTTAGGTACTCACGATGTTTTTCATTACTATCGGATGACATTACTAATTAAATTAAATCGTTGGTACACCGCGCCGAGGTGTGACAAGTTGGCAACGGGTCGATATTAAACTTTCGACCAATGTGAGAAATTACTAATGTTTCACGAATGTAAATTATTTGTTATATTTTCAAATCGTTTTGTAATAATCTGTAATTTTAATAAATACAGCAATAAAATACATTAGAATAATTATTATTATTCGATCTTGCAGTTCATTAGTTTAATTAAGATACAGATTTATTTAAGCAAATTTAGTTCGTATTCAACTAATTGAATAATGACGGTTTTGCCTGAAGGCTTACCTACTTGGAATATAATATTACTATGTTCATTTTCAATATAAGTAAAATTCACATACTGAAAAGAAAACAAATCTAATAAGAGAAAATACTTTCGAGCGGCAGACGTTTTGATAAGCCTTTGTATTTACTTGAACCCAATTGTTTTATTGCGTAAATTAAATAAGTCCGCACTATAGGATTTCTATTACGTAACGTAAATTCATAACCGCAATTGTTATTGTAAGCTTGTAAGCCGTTTATCTCGAATATACATCATTGTCAGAAGCAACATTAATAAAATCCAATAAGTTTAGAAATTCAGTTTATTTTATCGAATATTCTCGTTGAATAGTAATTTTAATTTATATATTTTATTGTATTAACATTGGAATTATGTTAAAAAACGTATTTATTTTGACAATTATTTAAATTAATTAGAGCATTATAGACATTGATTGATTGAGGCGACTGGATCGCGACCACCATATACCAGGTGTAACATCCACCATTGTGGCACACTTAAGCGTGACGTGTTTTGGAATCAGCCGGTATATAGGCAGTGGTATCTGTACTCGACTGGGTCGCGACCACCATACGAATGGTGATAAATCCATCACAGTGAATGTTTTGTTTTGTCGCGTTTCGGTATCAGCCACTGTATATCAAACTACCGACAGGGTTACAGATTGACAAGACAGCGGCAACCTTCGTTGGATTTCTGATGTCCCAGTGATCAGCGTTGTTTTTGTATTGCACCTGCTGAGCTTACCATCAGGCACAGTATAGTCATTTTGTCGTGTTGAAAGATTTTTTTATAACACACTAGCAACCCGCCCCGCCTTCGCTCGTGTAGCTGAGTAATACATATTATAACTATATTGGTTTACGCAGCGCACGCCAGTAAAGTTACCAGTCGTTATGTTTTTTTCTGACATACTATCAGACATCGTCATATTTAAGCCAATTTAAAAAAAATCTATATCTCATACACCTAAACCTTTCTCTGTCCATTGATGATAGCCGTATGAAAATCCGTTCGGTTGTTTTAGAGTGTATCGCGTTCAGATAGACAAACAGACGTGGCTGGTAGGGACTTTTTATAATATAGTAAGATTTGCTGGAATTAATTGAAATTAGTCACAGTAATAAGTCTGCAAGCATTTCTTAGAACACAAACTTTTATACAGTTTAATTTTTTTCAGGTGAGTTTTATTACTTTTATATTTCATAATACTGTAGATCCTAACTACTACTTAGAATCAAAGAGTATACATTTAGAATTCCTAAAATCCTAACTAGTATATAAATGAATATATCTAATCACATACGAATATATTTCATATAATAGACAAATTTTAGTAACTTACAAAGCGTAGGCGAATGTTCTTCACCTTCGTGTTAAAATACCACTAATTTATGATTATTAATTTACCTTACATAAGACCAGTCATAAGTAGCCATCATACTAATTCATCACTGTATCGTCCTTCCATAATACATGTATATTATTACTAAAGGAAAAACTTATGTATACTGGGCATCTAAACTCCGGTAGCTGCCGTCTGCCTCTAATAAAACTTTGTAGAGACTATATTTCATTATGTCTGTACATAACTAAATAATATGATGTTGTATTACTCCGTTTCTTTCTGGTGTAGTTCGTGAACAACACTTTAAATCGACATTTTTTGTCATTCACTATGCGCAATTCGGAACCTATTTAAAAAATATCGAACTACGTAACCAAAGACTAAATTTAAGCTCGAATAATTAGTCTCTTCTGCAATATCTATCTCGTTCTTAGTGGGTAAAAAAATGTAGGCTATACAAGTAAAAAACTAGGGTTTTTAAATAGTTTGGATATGAGGATCACTAAAAATATAAACCATTATGACGCGTTAAATTTCTCCAGTAATTTTAAAACTGTGTTTGAAAAGAAAAAACATAGCTTTATTTAGTATTTAAATAATTGTTTAATTTAAACAGTATTTTCATATTCTGTAAGATTACCCTTCATATCTGATTTATACGGGATAAATCTTATTACCCAGATAATAAAGTACACAATAATCTGCGTTACACATAATTATTTGAAATGCTTTTCTTTATTTGCCTCTAATTATTATATTCTGTTCAATAGTTTGGATAAAAGCATCTTTTCATGTCATATCTCTCGGTAATGTATGTGTGAATTAATATTTATTTATACGAATAAATAATTAAAAGATTGATATAGCAATAGGGATGAAAGTATCCTAATGGGTTTTGATACATACGTAAGTAGGTGTGTTGCCTTAGAATCGTTTTATTGCTTAACATAACCATAAATCAGCAGAGCGAAGAACTCGTGGGTAGATGTAGATGTAGGTAAACTTATTAAGATACTCGACTTTAATAGTAATATTCGCTAAATATTACCGCGAACTAATATTAATGATAATTGGTTACACATTTAGTTATCTACTCTTATAGCAATTTTATTCATGAACAAAAAATAGTAAACTACAGTAAAATTCTACAGTTTCACAACGGCAGATAAAGAATATAAAGTTAAAATTTTACAGGATGGAAACCCTTAAATTCATTTGGTGTTTTATTAATATTCTATATTGATAATGATATTTTTTTATACAAAAATGGAATTTTGGGTAAACATAATATCGACGGTGGAAACATATATATACGTTAATCCATTAGCCTTTCCACCGTCGATAAAATAATTTGGAATATGATAATAGATTAGATGATGAAAAAATGAAATAAAACACATTGAAATAAGAGTTCCAGATGTACAAGAAACAAGGTAAATATAATGTTTTATAATGTCTAAGAAATGATACAAGAATTGCGTTTGCTGTTATGCCGTTCCCGAATCTGTTGCAGATGTGCAAGCTGAGCTGGGGAAGGGACATGTGGTTGATTGGACGGCGTTGGAGGAGTGGGGCTCGACCCTGGGGCCCCTTGAGGACCTGTCGGTAGCGACTGTCGTCGACGACGTCTCAAGGCGGGTGACAAATTATACTTAACCTTGGCTTGAACCAACAATTCTTTAAATATCTGCGACACGTTAATGTTTTCCTTGGCTGATGCCTCAACGAAACCGTTCTCCCAGTCTACCGTAACGACCGATTCCGTTGTATGAAATTCCACCTGTAAAAAAAGAAAATAATGTTTCAAGTCTCTCTCACAGCTCTTAAAAAACATCCTAGTTAGCACGATGGTTTATGACGTACATAATACTTATCCACGTTTTGTGAAGAAAATAAATATTAAGTATGTACCTACCAACCTGTTGGAACAGAAAAACATGAAACACGAATAAATAAAAGCCAGGGATTTTAATAAAATACACTGCTTTTACTTAATACCCAAACATTAAGCAACGCCGCCGTTTCATTTTAACGGCTGTGAGTCGTGATCATTTATCTTTCAAATCTCTATTGCCATGGCTCACAACAGCTTAATTCGATTTATAAGATGTATTTGCAATAACTTTTGTATATAATTTTCGTAATAAAATAAATATCCCATAAATACATTATATGGTAATTATTTTCTTGAATGTTTATAGAGCAGAAAATATTTAATATTAAATATAGATATATTTAATAATTTAATTTTAAACTAAAATATGTATATTGTATATATTTGAAAATTTTACAATTTCATTAAAATCGATTGATTTACGAAGGTGTTTTGCAAATTCTATCTATATCTATCTATACATATACTCAAATTGAAGTGTCTATTTGTAATGTCAAAATAACAGCTTTTTACTAAATACATATGAAATTATATACAGTACTTATAATAAAATAAACTATTTTTGAATTTTTTATCTGTCGGTTGAATTTGTTTGCGGTAATCTCCGAAACGGCTGGAGCGATTTTAACACGACTTTCACTGGCAGATAGCTGATATTATAAGGTATAACTTAGGGTACTTTTATTTTAGATTCTATAATACACACCATTGTAGCCGCGGTCAAAGCTATTATGTAATAAATAACATTGTCTTTCTCCGCAATATGATAAAATATTCGATTATAAGAGGATAATCTGACACAAGGCAACCTCAAACCAATACCGCCCGTTTTGTCATCCTTTGTTTGATATAGTTTCTTACCCCCGACGTAAAAAGAGGGGTGTTACAAGTTTAACGTGTGTATCTGTCAGTTTGTCTGTGTCATCGTAGCTCCCAAACGGCTAAACCGATTTTGAGGGACAGATCTAGTTTATTTTGTTTGAAAGGTGACTTGATCGAGAGTGTTCTTAGCTATGATTCAAGAAAATTTGAAGATTATCAGCTTTTTTCTAGTTGGTAAATGGGTGTGAGCATCTTTCACAGGTCTGGTCGAGTCGAAATTTGGTAATCTGTTACTTCAATCTGCAGGATATCGAACTCCTTCTTACCAATTTTACAGCAGAGATTTCGTGTTTGGGCTCATGGCTAGTTAAGCACATGCAAATTATTTTTACATATTATGTTTAATAACCTATTTCGTACTAACTGTACCCCATAGTTTCTCCTGTGCTTAATTTATTTCACCAACTCTCCACCGCGCTGCTAACAACGCACCCATTTTCTCACTTCTCGTACTAGCTTACCAGGTTGCCAGATTGATTAACGTTCATGGTTACCGTTCCACTCCTTAGTGTCGTAGCGTGAAGATATAAAGCTTATAACCTTCCTTAATAAATAGCCTATATAGTTATATAGCCTGTATAGCAAATGCAAAAACTATGGTTCAAATCTAACATAACGCCTTCAAACAAAATAATTAAAAATAAACAACCTCTTAAACAAACAAACCTATTAAATAAACAACTAACTAGCTTTATAATATGGGTATCCTAGATATATTAAATTGCTTTTCGTATTACGTATGCAATTTTGCTCACATGTAACAAAAGTACAATTTGTAAGAGTTCTAAGTAAAGTTTCCATATTTTCTACTGTATATGAAATCTTGCTTGGGGTAACTTTCTTGCCAATATTCGCTGTGAGTAAAGTGTTTATAAATTTATAGAATCTGGACCATATGTGTATTATAAAGGACGGTAAAAGTCATAGAATACTAAAATGAAGTTACTAACTGAAGTTACTAGTTATTAAAATTATTAAGCTGTATATCTGATCGTTTTGGACATAGAGTATTTTTATTCAACTACATATTAACATGTTAATCACCTCTAATTCATACGCAGACCTGACCCTTGAAGCCCTGTAAATTATTTTAAAAAGATTACAGAAGCTAACTTAAAATTAGATCAAAATGCAGCATGCAAACACCCCGCTTATGGCCTTTTTTAAACATGCACAAGGCGCGTGAAATTGCTAACAGAAGATGGTGCAATATACTTCTTAAATGTATATTTATTTAAACTAGTGGTCGCCCAGAGGTCGAAATTCGACCATAATTCATTAAAATTATAAGTATGAACATTATTAAGATTCTATTGTCAAAGACTATATACTTTTATAACCACAGATTTCGCCAAGAATACACTGTTAATTTGCCTATTTTTTTCAAAGAAATTACATGAAATATAAAAACTTAAAAAAATGGTTAAATTAAAGAATACCTTTTTAATTATTTTACAGTAATTTATATATATATGTCAAAGAGAGATCAGATTAGACTGTCGAAGACACCAGGATTTTCCTTGATATATTAATTATGGAATCATAGATTTTGTGGGCGTAATCTGGGTTAGGTGCAGGTATTGTAGAGATGTACAGGGTCTGACAATCCAAGTGAGTATGATGTCGGTTTATTTGGGGTTGTTCCTAGTGGCCTCCAACCTCCTCTATATAGCCACTCCATGTCTTCATGTCTGATGTTATCGCTGCCCGTAGGCGACCTAGTAATTGATCTTGAACGTCCTCACGATCCGAGGGCTCGAGCTAGAACCATCCTTCAAGCCCGTCTTTGGCTGCTTATATGGGTACACAGAGCACACCTGTTTCTAGCGCGCGGCACCTCTACTTTTTTTCCATTTATTTTATATACGCCGTATTTTGAATTCCTGTCATGATCTGTTATCTCGTTGCTATTCCTATATACAAATGTACTCTGTGGTTGCTATGAAACATGATTTCTTTTTTAAATAGTGACATAGACACGATTTTCTGACATATATATTATGGTTATGTTTGCCATTCAGTAAGACTATAGACAAATAATATTAATCTATTCTCAATTTGACCATAGACTTAACAATAAACAAAAGTGTATATGCGTTTGTGTGTGTCAAATACATCGTAGTGTGTGTTATGTTTTTTTTATTAATTTTATGTATTTATAATGAATAATTTAAACAAAATATTAGCATTCTGAACTCCTTCTCTATATAAACTATAAGTGTGGGAAATTTCATTCTCCTCCGTCCGCGCAATTTTCGTAAAAAGGGGTACAAAGTTTTTGCTTCACGTATTAATATATAGATTTAGTATATTTCAAATATTTTGTTGGGCTTGCACACGACGTTTGTGTCCCTAGTGGATCGCACCAAGTGTAAGACTCGTCATAGTGGCACGCTTACATTAATCAATCGGGGTAGTAGACATCTATACATGTACATTATGATAAGCTCGTCACAATTGGATTGTCGCGTTACGAAATCAGCCACCACGTCATCAGCGTATCCAATCCACCTTCAAAGAAGCCTGCAGGCCGACATAATAGAGGCGACTGTGATGGATTCCGATTTCTCGGTGGTCGTCGTTATTTGTGATGGTGCTGTGCTTAGAACAGTGCCGTCATTTTACGCGCTACAATAATAATAAAAAATACATCGTTCTTTTTAACACGCTTTAAATATTAGCTTCAATTGTAAATAACAAACAATGTAATTATGTAATACAATCTTAGAAGTCAATTTTAACCTACTTCTAATTGTCGTATCGAAATGAAATTTTCTATGTATATATAGTTTTGATGATTACATTATAATTTAGTATCTTGGGGCTGATCTGATAATGAAGCCAGGAGGTGGATAGTGGAACACTTTAGTGGCTACTAGTAAACCCCTCGAGTTCGAGCTCTTTTAATTTCTTTTGACAAGTCCATTAGATTGGGCTTGATAACGAGGGTCTGGTGATGAAGTTAGGAGGTGGATAGTGGAACTGTTCAGTGATTGCTAGTAAACCTCTCGAGTTTAGGCTGATATGCCACGTTTTGACAAGTCAAATAAATTGGGCTTGGTAACGAATTGTTATTATAAGTCTAAAAAGTTTTCTAGTTTTTAGTGCATAATTAATGTGTGTTTTTAGTTTTTTAAACTATTTCAACTTATTCTATCTTATGGTTAAAACATGCTTAACCACATTTCAAAATCGGAAGGCCATTAATTAGTAAAAGAAATTAGTGAATGCCTACGGCTAATAGATACGCGGGATGATTTATCTGCCGAGAGGGTAATTAACAAATTTGGCAATCAGTCGTGAGTATGGCAGTTTAATTAGATTCGACCAGATTTATTACACCAATTGGTTTTAGTTGTTTAGTTTTGGGATGTACATTTAATCATCAATTTTCTAATTTAATCAAAATAAACTTCTTTAATGTGAGCAAATCCTTTTTAGTGGACGAGTATAATATAAAAAAAAACAAGAAAGAAAAGAAATCTCTTATGTTTTCGCTCGAGGAAATAATTTGTATAAAAAGTACATAAATAAATACAAAGGTTACTTAGTTCTTTCTGGGAACGAATCAAATTCTTCGTATAAACTAATCTTAGTAGAAATGGATGAAAAACTTTTAGCGTCTATCATAGGATTATGCAGATTTCATGTCTTCGTAAAAAACTAATCTTTATAGAACCTGTTAGTCGTGAATATGAAAAATATTTCAAAGTTAATTATTAAACTCCGTATTTCTTTAACTTTACTTTTTGCGTTCCTTCATGAATGACTGTATCATTAATTATCACAAGGAGTGCTTCATTTTTAATTTATGTTCATTAACATCAAATGGAATAGTAGATTTTATGTTTAAGTAATATAAATTTACTAGAGTAATAATAAATGTCAGTAGTATCTTTCTACTAAAGTTTAGAGTATTACAAGGAAATTTATTCATTTATAGATGTTTTACAATAAAACAGAAAAGAAAGTGTTTTAATAAATGTACTCCAGTTAGAAGCTATTTTGAAAAGGTAAAGTGTAGCGTAAAATGTTCAGCTGATATTTTTCCTAATAAAACAGTGAGAGCTTTAGAAATAAGTAGTAAAACAACTGCCGGAACAGAGTGCAGAGAAGCAGTGGTGCGGATATTGGAGAGACGGCGGTCGCCTCGTGCTATTGTACCGTAGCTTCCCGACCGATATATCACGCGGAAAACACTGGCACAGTAGGCCGCAAAATGCTAATAGAGCCTACAGATTATTATATAATACGCTATTGTTTTCAAATTTCCTTTGACCTTTATATAAAGAGATACTGATTCGCTTTTGTGAAGTTTTACAACAATTTAAAATGTATTAATTAAAAACTTTCATTCTGTGATGTAAGGGTAGGATATCATCGATCAAATCTTTGATAGAACTAGGGCGTAAAATTCTTTTCAACTTAGATATTAAATGATATAATTTTACAAAGTATATACGAGTAAGCATTAGCTATTTAGAATTTTCAATACCTACACAATTGATAAAAAAACTGTCGATTTTATTATAACGTTGCACATTATCAATATTCAAATTTAGAATTATACTATTTTTTTGTAAAAATGGGAATCGAAATTCATAAAATTTTGTAGTGTTTTCCCATCATTTAACCGAGTTTCGTATACTCAATTAGTAAAGTTTGAAATGCATGGTTAAGATATCGATTATAGGGGCATTCGAACAATGTTAACTGTATGTGGCTTAATCGCATAGTTACGTTTCTCCCGCAATACCATCCACAATAATGTTTATACAGGTAATTATCCTTAGTGTTTTAACTAATAATACAACGATCTTTTGGGCCATTGAAGCATTGTTATTTAGGTTAGTAGGTCCAGTAACCCTTAGCATTTATATAAAATCAATGTTCTTTGAATGCCCAGTCAGCATGAGCAGTTGGTATTATATAATCCACATTAACATTATGTTATTATGTTAATAAATGTGTTAAAAATTGAACAAAGTTTGACTGAGAAAGGGCCGTTACCTTACATCTTTTCCTGTCGTAGAGCGACAGTGTTTTCTTAATTATAGAAGATTTCAAAGGTGTGGCTGATGAAAGTTATTGACACAATATTAATATTATTGATACAATATTAATATCAATCCTATTGAATATTTAAGATGTAAGGACATAGTGAATGACTGCGTAGAAAACTTTTCGACGTATGTACCTACAGTCATATGAATAAAAATAGATTCATAATCCTAGAGTTACATTTTATTGCATATTGGAGTCACATAGAAGACTGTTGCAATATGGCCGATGCAGGGAATATTATTATTATTGAACATAGAAATGTTTTCCAAGAAAACGAGTCGAGGCTGACCGTCCGACATCCGACCTTATTTATGATACATTTTCTTTTCCGTTGACAGTTCGGATATTCAATTTCGTTCGGTAAATGTGTTTATGTCTAGAAATATAAACTTTGTATTTATTACTTTTATAACGTAAACTAGCTGTGCCCGCGGTTTCGCTCGCGTGGACTACAGAATTATTGTTTATGTTTTTTTTAAATTATAAATAAAGTATGATTTTGCTTAGGTGTGTTAAAGTATGTAAATATTTTTAGTTTTAAAACAAATTTAAGTAAAAAACAAATACATTATTATAATCAAAATTCGTATGTGCTCGACAGAAAGTGTGAACAGACTGAACTTAGTCTTTCTTTTTCTATGCACTGAACGCCGTCAGTCGAGTGCACGCGCGAATGGTGCTAGCCCCGTTAAGACCCGCCATAAACTTCGATTACCCGTCGATTATTTTAAAGACAAAAATGCTTATTGTGGCTGATCCTTAAAAGATAGACGTTGTATTTCAGAGTTTTTGTGGCATTTTTAAGATTTACAGTTATGTAGTACAATAATTTGGTATATCTATTATGGTTTACTCACGTAAACCATTTAAGCACCCCAAAAGCGACTTTTTTCCGAATTCATTCACTATTATCATCACTGCTTATTTCGTTCGTAACTTTATATAACAAAATATATTCAACAATGTGGCCAGACAACATAGCATAAATATGTATATGGGATAAGTGATTTTCGCGTGAATAGAACATAAACCAACAGCCAGACGTTGAATTTTGTAAGTATTATTTTTAACATTATTCTGCTTCTAACTAAAAAAGTATGTTTCTTGACTGTTAAATATTTACAATTTTGAGAGATTCACATGTTTAATTACATTTAATTTTGAAAGTTCATACTACTATTGTGTTATTTTACTTGTTTATAACCGTTCAAATTATAAAATTACACAGATTTGAGTTGAGCTAACAGTGTAGAGGCGTAAAGAAATAAACCGTGGTTACCTACTATATAACGGTGACCGTGCTCTGAATATGATTAGTGCAAAACTGAATGATATATTATAGGAGGTTATCAGATATAAAGCAAAGTTGCCCTCGGGAGCCTTTTGAAGCGTGACACTCGTTTTATTCCGCCTCGCTCATCTCTTTGTTATTTCATATATATAATACTATATTTACAACAGAAAGCTAACAATGAATAAGGGAAAATCGTGAGCAGAAACCAATAACAAGCTTTAGAAGTTTTATTTCAAACAATAAAAGCGAATAAACTTCTAAACATAAAGCCTACGAAACGATCCCGTCAATAGAAAATATTTCAAATGAAATCGCTCACCTGCCTTGCGCCCGTTTCTGCTAAATCTACCTTGTTGCCAACTACTACTATAGGTACAGCTGTGCTTTGTTTCGTCTCGTGTATTTGATCCCTCAGGGTTCTCACTTCAGTGAAGCTGTTTGCATCAGTAATGTCGTATACCAAGATGAATGCATCTGCGGATTGCATAGACAAAACCCGCATAGCTGGAAACTCGTATGATCCAGATGTGTCCAAAATATCAAGCGTCAATCGAACTCCAGAAACATTAAAATCTCCATGGTGCATTTCTTCGATTGTCCTTTTGTATTTAGTTGAGAATGTACTGTATAGGAATTGGGTTATAAGAGATGATTTACCAACTTTTGCAGCCCCTAGTACGACAATTTTATGTCTTACTGCACTGTTGGTTATATTGCCGCTGTTGGAGACGGTATCCTCAGTTCTTTCAGTCCTGTGGACAATAATATAAAATGTATATTTTTTATGTTTAATACGCAACTCAGCTGCGCTGGGGATTTCTTTTAATATTTGTATAAATGAACATGGCGCATCGCTTTAAGTGATTGGCTACCGTCATGAATATATTTCGAGGATTGCAACTGTATGCGAAATAAATTTATATTCTTGAGTAGTGCTCGATTGTCTTCCTAGGAGATTTGATAAAAACTTAGCTTACATTTTAATCAAGTTTAGTGCTATGTGCGTATTATTCTTACATAATATTCTTTTATTGGCATCTTATGACCTTACTTGAACACATACGTCCTATTTTATCTACTTACGTGGTAACCGAAAATTAATTCTTAATTTGACGACCCAGTAGTATCATAAATGTTGTGAATATGCGTGGGACATTTTCTGAACGACGAACGATAATCATGTAAATCAGGAAAGCCAATGAAAAAACTATATATGTTAACCAAACCTTGTGAAAATTTATGTCACGCTGTAGGCAAAGTCATGTAGTAGATAAACAGCAAGGGCATTGAGTTTCTTATCAACGGAACCCGGGGGCGGGTCGCCTTGCTAATTGACAAACAGTACGAAAACACAAACATTGACATGCCTTGGAGCATTTAAAATGTAAATCATATTTTAGGGGTAAGTTTATTGTTAGATGGGCTTGTCTGCAATGTTAGATTTTTTGGTTTTAACAGTATTTCACTGTGTGACTTCAAATTTGTAGGTATCGAAGTTTTCGAATTCTAATTCGACTAAAGTCATTAGTCAATTGCCTTTATGGTTTAAGTTGGGTAACATTTTACCAAACATTGTACATTGTATAGGATTAGTGGAAATAACTGAAATCGTATACAAAACTACATACACTTTGAACTTTTACGGCGACACATTCAATATATGAATCAATCACATGAACTACTTACAATCTACCATGAATTTACTAATCTTTGCAATAATTATCCTTCATAAACATAATTTCAGCCGAAAGGTGACCACTGCTGGATATAACCCTCCTCTAAGATCGCCACAATGACCGGTCCTGCGCTGCTCGCATCCAGTGACTTCGCGTAATTTTCAACAGGATGTCGGTTGAGCTTGTGATGGGTCCCACGCTGCGTATTCGCTACTAAGTCACCAGTTGAGAACTCTTTGACCCCATCGGTCATTCGTTCTATGAGTTACGTGCCCCACCCACTGTCACTTAAGTCTAGCTATTCTTTAAGACTATGTTCTTGACTTTGGTTCTTCTGCGGATCTCTCATTTCTGATTCGATCACGCAGAGATACTCCGAGCATAGCCCTCTCTATTGCCATGATATTTGTATACAATTATACTAATAATAATAATACGCTAATACATATAGGATATTTCTTTTTAATCAAAATGACAAATATAGTTTTGTACATTTATATTTCATAGTAAAAGTAAGCTATAGTACAATCCACTAAGATAAGATTGGTTGATTAGGTACCTATCGGAGCCGTGTCACGTACCTTATCGGTCGACAAATATTACCACACCGATCAATATCTCCTGTATGATCTTGACTCATTGTGTGATAAATTAGCAAAAAAGGATTCGCTATGTATGTGTTAAATCAAAGAACAGCTGTAGGACTTCATAACAATATTAAGTAGAAACTGATATTGAAAGGAGAGTTAATGCTGGTAACTTGGTGAATGGGGCGTTACACACCTTTATAAACAGTCAGAAAATCTCTAGAGAAGCTCGTCTGGCTGTACATATAGCAGTGTTAGTTCCAACACTTTTGTACGGAAGTGAAAGCTGGGTGTGGCAGAAAACATGAAAGTAGAATAAATGCAGTAGAAATAAGAGCGCTAAGAAGTATGATAAGAGTGAAATTGAGTTATAGGATAAGAAATAGTATGGTAAGAGAACGTTGTGGTGTGAAAGAAGGTATAGTGACACGGATTGAGAAAGGGATGCTCAGATGGTAGAGAGGATGAATGAAAGAAGAATTACTAGACAGATTTATAAGTGTAAATGGGAATGTTGCAAGAGGAAGGCATAGACCCTGGACGAACGTTGCACGATCAAATCGGGGACGTTCTGAAGAAAGGTCAGGTCTAGTGTACTCTAAACAGACGAGCATGCATGAAAAGATTGATGAATGTTTAAGAAGCGAAAGATGCATGTCAGGATCATAGCAAGTGGAAGGACGTGGACTTTGCCTACCCCGTTGGAAAAAAGGTGTGAATTATATATGTATGTATGAAGTAGACGGTTATCTACTTCTAATAAAAAGTTAGCAAGAGATTTTTATTAAAAGTATTACAAAATTCAAGGTTCTATAAGAAACACAATTATGAAGAGGAATTGGAATAATTTTTAATTTAAACATTATAAGTTTGAAGTTATATGTATCTAGCAATCGCCATTATATATATGAACGTTTCTTTGTTTTTCCGCAATGCATACCTAAACTATTTATCGGATTGCAATGAAACTTTGCGGTGAGTTGTTGTGCGCACACCCATGAATGTTTAACCAGAAGTGTAACCAGTTTAAAATAGGTGGCGCTCGAGTTGATGCCTCAGACGTTGTCAACATCAAAAGTCAACATGACTGTGACTTTGGATCGAGTTTGGCATGGTTTTTTTCGGTTTCGGTTCAGTTGGAAGGCGCCACTCCGAAGCTTGTTGACTAGTTTACATGTCTAACTCGTAAAGCAACGTCTCGTCACCAGTAATAATCATCATCAACCTATATTAGTCCACTGCTGGACATAGGCCTCCCCTAATGAATGCCATAGCGCCCTGTCTTCAGCTGTCCGCATCCAGCATCTGCCTGCAGTCTTTCGCAGATCGTCATCCCATCTGGCCGGATGGCGTCCTACACTACGTTTGCCGAGTCACGGTCTCCACTCAAGAACCCGTTTACCCCAGCGGTTGTCGGTTCTTCGCGAGATATGGCCGGCCCACTGCCTCTTCAGCTTGATAATTCTTTGAGCTATGTCGATAACTTTGGTTCTCTGTCGGATGTATTCGTTACGAATCCTATCCTTCAGAGAAACTCCGAGCATAGTTCTTTCCATAGTACGCTGAGCGACTTTGAACTGGTGGACTAGCCCTACCGTGAGTGTCCACGTCTCAGCTCCGTTGGTCATTACGGGTAGGACGCACTGATTGAAAACTTTCGTTTTCAAACGTTGCGGTATGGATGACGAGAAGACTCTACGTAGTTTCCCAAACGCTGCCCAGCCCAGCTAGATCCTTCTCTTGGCCTCCTTCTCAAACCTTTTACCTAACTGCACAATTTGCCCGAGGTAAGTGTACTCAGAAACAATTTCAAGAAGGTGAAATCCATGACAACCGGTCCTGGATCAATGTGGCCATTGATCAGGACTTTGGTTTTATCCAAATTCATGCCGAGACCGATACGTCGCGAGGCTGAAGCTGGGCCGTCCAGTATCCGGGTTAGCTCCTCTAGCGACTCCGCCATTAAGACTATGTCATCAGCGAATCGCAGGTGCGAGATGTAGTCGCCGTTTATGTTTATGCCAGTAATAATGCGTTACATGAATGTTGGGTCAGAATTGACTCGTTCTAGCATGTCCTCAGCGACCCTTATGCAATTGAGTTTTTGGAGAAAATTCAGGTCTTTTGGGACTAGCCAAGCGGCAACACGTTTCATGCCCAAGTGACTATTTAAAATGATACGGATCGACTCGTGAGACACAGAAAGTTCAGCGGCTATCTCTCTTAAACTTGAATGAGGATTTTCAGTCACTATTTCCTTCACTTTTGCGATGTTAACTTCAGTTGAAGACTTTGATGGCCTACCAGGGCGAGGCAAATCTTTCAGCATATCTCGACCGGTTTTCAACGCTTTGTAACACTCATAAGCACGTGTTTTTGATAAAGTCGATTCACCGTAAGCCTTCTGTAACATTTTCAGTGTCTCCGAACACGAAATTCCATTGGTGTTGCAAAATTTAAGACAAACTCTTTGTTCAATGTTTCTGTCCATTATGAAATTTGCAATACACACTAGATATGATCTAACTAAAAACAGCACTGTATTTAATCTAAATGACAGATTAGACTCAAACTCCGCGCCAAAATGAAAAACAGTGGAGTCAATCTAACAAAAAACAAAAAATTGAATTTCGCAGTTGAATCTTGTACAAGTTCTACAACTCTTGAAAACATAAACACTATAAAAATGGTGGCAAAGTCAACAGCAGCCGGCTATTTTTGTTAAATCTCTTTTAATTACATTAAATTTGTCCAGAAATATTAGATGTATATTTTGTAATGTGAGGTTAGTTTTATATTTGCAAAAAGTTTCAGCCTTTTGAAAATCACAACTTAGTATGTTCGTTATTATAACAGAATTGCGTGCTGTGCTTAATGAAGTTGATTGCGCTATTGTGTCTGCATGCTATGCAAACGCCATATTAACTTTAATATGAAATACTTTACTGCAAAATTTATGAAATATGATTTATATTGATAACAATTGAACATGTTGAGCTTTTCAATGTTTAGTTCTATATCTAAAATGTAATTTTATGAAAATATAAGCTGTATATATAAATAGAATATAGAATAGAAATTTCCTGTAAGTGAAATATTGTTTCGTTAAAAGTAGCAATTTTATTTCAATTTCATAAAAAAGCGGTAAAGTATACAGCTGTTAGCTTTATATTATATTACTACATCGATAATAGTTTACTTAATAATATAAAATTTAATCAGTCTGATTTTTAATAATTCTACCGTTGAATTATTATCTGGGTGACAGAGATTCGCTCGTTGTTTCAATAAGAAACACCTACCTAGGTGAACTTGGAAAGTAAAAACATTATCAAAAATACAAGATTTCGTTCAAATATTTATATCCCTTCGCGAGAAACCTATTACTAGGATCTAAGCACACCTCTGTCGCGAAATAAATAAGGTGACAACCACAAAATCGATACCAAAATCTGTCAACTACGATAGACAGATCTTTTGAGAAATAAACGTGAAACCATAAGAAGATAGCGAACTGAACGCAAAGATATAACCGGCGTCACACCGACATTACCGAATTTGCATGGGAAATGAAAATTGTTAAATGCAAAATGAATGTTATTTAATTTATGCTCACTTAATAGTATTACATATTTAGGTTCAAAAGTAACGTTATTTAATTTTTCGACTGATAAGATTTAATTTAAGATAAGCAGAAAAAAATATTAACTTGTCGACACGTATATAAAATTAAAACATAATTGAAGCAAAATTGTGACTGGGAAGGTGAAACCATTTGATATAATTTTACTAGAAAAAACATTAAGTGTAAGAACAGAAATGTTCTTCGGATATTTAATAAGAGAAGAGAAAAATACCAGCGTTTTACTCGAGGTTATTAATGACAGTATAAAATCAGGGATTGAGTCTGTGTCAAATGTTTTATCGAATTTTAAGTTTCGCATAGTACTTAACTTCTTGATACATGATACCTCGGGTACTATTAATTATTGATATTTTTGATACATTATAATATATATTCAACGGGGGTGTAGAACGAAGGTTTAAGAGAGTTAGGGCAAAAAGAAAGAGAGCTACTTGGGGAAGAGGTTTCAAGGTCGCAACTCGTTAGTGATACCTATATTGTTACAAGCGTCCATAGGCTAAGGTAGCCGCTTGCCATCAAACGGTCTGTACTGTTACAGGGACCGGCTTTCCCTGCCAACAAGTCATGTTAAATAAGATATTATTATAAGATAATATGTTCATGTGATTATGTAATCCGTAATATTGATTTTACTATTTACCTGCACTATTGACTGGGCAAGGCAACAACAGGATCTGTTGTTGTGATTGTAATCTGTACCTCACGCACCTTATAAGCAGGCAGCGACCGGCTTGAAGGCATTCTTCCTTGAGCTGTGCGATAGAGAAGACACAGTACGTTTGTTTGCCATCTTAATTGTGATAAAAACGCGTTTTACTATTTAAGTACGAGACATCGTGAAAAGCTATGATTATTTTTATTGGTAATTAAATTGGTATATAAAAATACACTTATTAAGTTTAATACATACTACGTTTTATTGTGCAATAAAGCGTTATTAAATATATAAATAATACAGAAAAGAAAATTACAATTTTGGCGAGCAAAGTATTGGATTGATTATATTCATTCTAATCTTACTTGAAATAAATTAAGTAGGTGTGTTAACAGATTTCACGTACGCGACTCCGTCTTAGGAATTGTTAAGCGTTCGAAAGTTTGTTCAACCAACTTACTAATACCCAACTTACCCGTAACACTTGGAGCACGTAGATAAACAAACTAAGTAAGGGATACAACCGATTGAAGTAAATGCTGATTTTCTTTTTAATTTATAAATAACACTGAAGTTCCAGAATCAAACTACGAGGCATTATATTTTTTTTATCGTTATCGGTTTGGCGTAGTGGCCACAATCTCACCTATTATTAAGTGACGATGTAGGCCAAGATGATAACATGCCAAACCTAGTGGAAGACTGGCTCTCAAGTGCAGCTGCTGGAACACACCTATTGGTACTTGGCGTCAGATTTTCGACTTGAGGATGATAGCTAGCCAGGTGGTCATTAGAAAATGCCCTACCACCATGCCATGGTTTCCTCACGATGTTGTCCTTCACCGAAAGCTCAGGCTCATTGCAGGGATTCGAACTGCGTGCACAACGTGAGGCAACCATGGCATGGTTGTAGGGTTTTTCTTGTGCCCGCCTGGATAGAAACCACCCTCAAGTTGAAAATCTGCCGCCAAGCACCAAGGTGTGTTCCGGCAGCGGCACTTGAGAGCCAGTCTTCCACTAGGTTTAGCGTGTCTTGGGCCACATCGTCATTTAACATCAGGTGAGATTGTGGCCACTACGCCAAACCTAAAACGATAAAAAAAGACTTTATGGTTTATGTCCAAAAATTTTCTAGTAATGCACCGTAAGGAAAAGATCTGATCCATACATCCTATTCCCTTTCTAAATCGCGCTTGTACATCCTATATTCTTTCATCTGTTTCTAACATAACTATTTCAATTATTACTTTAGCATATAGTTTGCCGACAACACTAAGATAACATATCTACGAATTAAAGAAAAAACCATGTAAATTAGTTTTTAAGTGAAAAGAACCAAAACGGACAGACAGATAGAGAGACGTTGAGCTTTATAATGTATAGACTATAGATATATATGTAAGGTCTGATGAAAAATTAAAGAAACAGTCAAATGAAGTATATAGTAGGTAATAATACGTATACTTTTAACTACAATCCTAAAATACAGATGTAGACGTAATTATTGGCACTTTACGAGTTACGCCTTATTTATCAGCGGGCGGCATCATATTAATTTTATTGACCTATTGAAAGAAAAGTAATCGAAATGTCACGTCGCCGGGTCATTTGTAGTTATTTTTCTACCTACATGTTATTGAAAATGTATTGAACTAACCATTTTATACTTAAAGGCAATCGTATCGGCGTGAATTTTGTCTCTATGACTGTAACTCTTAAGGACATCATTATTCACTATAAATAAGTTAGTTCTATTTATTCAGTTATTGTTTCACTTTAATTATGTGTTTTTTCTATCTAGGTCTGCCGTGGTGCGCACGTGTAAAAACTACTGGATAAATTTTGATCATTTTTTTGCTTTTCTCCATAGGTAAATGGTCATTATAAAAAAAGAATTCAGAAATCTTCATAAACAATAATTCTGTGTCCGGGGGCACAGCTAGTTATGTATATTTTTATAATTTCCTATATAAATCTTAAATTCATATCCATATGTTGCAAAATCAAAATATTTATTTCATTACTAATCAACTCTATGTATCATTTTTATTAATATTATTATATTTATTTCAGTAAATAACTGGGCACCCGAGTTTTTAATTAAAAAAAAAACTGACTGGTAGTTTCGGAGGTTAGTGCGATTAAACGAATAAACAATCTCTAATGCTTTATAATCATAGTCTATCATGTAGATTACATTACATTACAGTAGATACAGAAGTTTAAAAAATCTCATAGAATTTATAGAACCTTGTCATTGTATGCAAGGTTTTAATTGAATTCATACAAGTAAATAAAAATGAAGTGTATTTCTTAAGCTATCATAAGTATTTCTTAAAATAAAGGCTTGTTTAAGCTCGCATGGTCATTTTGCACATTAATAAAACCCAAATACGCGTTTTTTTTTTAATTTGTTTGATGTTTGTTTGTCTTAACTGATGTCCAAAATTGAATTTGTTTGGAATTTCACTGGCAGGTAGAGGATTCTTCAGAGAGAGAGAGAGAGAGTAATATAAAAATAAATGAAAATCATATTGACATTGTGAATAAAACTTAAAATAGAATTATTAATTTAAAATCAAAAGCAATACAATGGTTAAAGGGTATATAAGAATCCAGTTTAGTTAAACTCTGGCAGTAAACGCAATACGTCAATAGTAAAGCACCGGTTCTCGGGCTATATTTATTGGAACAGTCACGTCCACACTAGGCAATCAGAACAAACCGAGTAGGACTAATTGAATTTTGTCAACGTTATTTGTATTCACTATAACTACGCCCGCTGTTATATTCTGTATAATTACGACGGTTATTTATGTTAATAACGTGATAATGGGAAATTATTGAACAAAATTGTGTAAAAAAGCATACACGATGTTTAAATAAATGACATGATTCTAGTGACATGATATTTTTGTACAGAAATTAGTTATGTAGTGACTAGTCCATACCCGTGTAATGTTGGTCATACTGCAATATATTTTAAGTCAAAAGACTGGGTTTAAATTATTCATTGCCAAATGTTATATTTCTAGTTATGTTCACATTAGATTCACCATTCAGGATTTGCATAACATTATATAACTTTACTATAAGCCGACCGCTGTAAGCGCACCCTCCTGATGGTTTGCGAGACGCGGGACGGCGAGTGCGTACGGATATACTCGGCATTGAGATAATACTTCTAATTAAATTCGAATTAGTAGTCTGTACGCAAATACCAAAAAAAGAAATAGTTGGTACCTGTCGGAGCTTCAATCAGTATCCGAAAAATCATTGACCATTGTATATAGCCATTCTTGTCAATAGTATTATATACTACATATATATAGAGACCTATTTCTTAATAAAACAAAAAAATCACACCCCACTAGGGATTGGGTAATAAAAACTTTCTGCACGATTATTCTGAAGTAAACTTTGGACTGAACTTCTTCAAGATAAGCAAAGACTAACGCTAAAATAAAATGTATTTTGTTTTTGAATTGTTTCCAGATTACACTTGGGCTGTATAATGTAGACTTTGTAATCCGAAGAAACATAAATATTCTTTCATAACATGAAAAAAAAAACATAAAATAACATTCATAAAAGAAGTAAATTTTAATCGATAAAATTTTAGATTATTTTGCGAATTCACGTGTAACAATGATTACTTATGTATTTATTAGTATTTAAAAAATGTTAGTAAATATATTTCACTATTGAACTGTTTGCTGATTATATTACAATATTTATTTACTCCGTTCGAGTTTAATAATTATTCTCGTAGTATTTGTTCTTTATTGTATAGCTAACTAATCTAAAGTTGCATGAAACAAACCAAATTAAACGTTTTATTTAAATTTCTCTCGGGAGAAACACTATGAAAAACTTTTTAGATTAAAATATTTTCCCTTAAAGAAAATACTCTTTAGTTTTTACATTTTATTTCTCAAAGGTTGATGAACACATAACTAAAAAATTAATTGAAAAATACTTATTTCTAAGATATTTCTATTGACTTGTAAATTCTAAAATACATTATCACCCACACGTACATAAGTACAGTCACACACAGACACACACTCACCCAAACACACAATCAACCGCGCGTGAGCACACACGCACACGCAGTCACACACACATGAATATTTGAAGAATAAAAAATATTAAAGTGATGAATGCTGCTTATCGACATAGTATATTTTTAGAATTTCAAATCTGTGATTTTTATTAAATAATTAAATTATTTTCATTGTTTACTCAGTTAATTGCTCGGCTTAAACTCAGTTAATGATTTAAAAAAAACTTGCTTTTATTTGTAAAGCCATTTTATTTTGAGCTTGATATTACTTAAGAGATTGGCAGTCTATATAAGTACATGAAAATTGCATCCGATTTTGTCGTGAACCGCTAAGTCAAATTGAAAGGTCTCCTGATCCTAAAGTATCTCTATATATGTTATTATGTTTAAGTCGAAATCGAAACGATGTTATTATCAATTTGAAATAAATTTTGTTCAACCGATTTATGTTTTATAATACCTATGAATTCAATTTTACCGTCTTTGTACATCCGAAAATACTATATATCGTTATGTTATTTAAATGTTTTAAGTAAATATATTGACAAGGAAATCAATTTTACAATAAGACTTTGTTATTAAAAATCTTCCTTTTTATATATTAGTAAAAATATATTTTTTTAACTCACGTAGTAAAATTAAATGTCAGTATTGTAGTATTTGTTACAAAAAATATATTGTTGAAAGTAAAGTGAGAAGTGGGGTATATTCATAACTGGATATTCATAACTACCCTACTGCTCGGAATAAGTGGAAGGGAATGTAAAAGGTGTACGTAGCATACACGGAGCAGGGACTCACGTGCCTCTAGATCCGTTCCTCCGGTATGGAGCCCTTGAGCCAGCAGCCGCTCAAGCGATACAGCATTCACTAGCTATAACATACATACATGACACTGTACTTCACACATGCACGCTACTCTGGTGCATAAGTTCTGTAAGGAACTTTTTCCTTTTTGGACTAGTTAGACTTATATCAAACTGGCAAAGTACTAAATAGATATACGCAGGTTTATATATATGTATAATGTTAGTTAGATCAATCCGTAGATATGCAAGCCAGATCGCGGCTTTTTCTCATGTACGGCAACAGCCAAGCTGAGGTTCGGCCACTTTGGCACCATTGGCGTTTAGGCTAACAGTGTAGTCAGTTTATATTTGTAGTCCATGAATTTTATTCGTTATGAATTAATGAATAATTAATAATAATTATAATAACACGATTTAAACAAGTGCCAATTCCTTATTATTTTATAATAACAAAAAGACGACCATAATTTACTTTAAAATTTAAATACACTCTTTGCCGATGTGGTATCCCAAATCTTATTCTTTATATCTCATAAATAAAACACAAGTAAAATTAAAGCTTTACTCCAATTTAGATGACTGGTCTATGGCGTGTTAGATAATCTTATTTGGAACTTATTAGAAATAAGTATGTTCTTTTGTATCTCATTTTATTATGTGAAATTTATACAATTATTAGGTATCCTTGTTATATATAATTCAAAACATGTCTTATTTTACATACCCATTACATACGTATGTATTATATTTCAAACATTGTATATATTTTGAAACAATCAAGAGTAGATAATTATTTACTTTCATACGATTAGATAAATATTCTAGTTAACTTAATACCAAGAGTTAAAGTTGCGAGGACATAAGCTTATGTTTATGTACCTAATGTAAAAGAATCGTAAAACAACACTGAGTAATTAAGCTTATTTCTTTAACAATAAATATTCTTTAGAAATCGATTGAGAACTGAATAATATATAAAAACGAGTTTCCAAAAAATGAAACAGTACAAAGGGTTGATTCTTTTTACAAATAATTGCATACTTTCCTACCTTACCTAAATATCTTAATATTTTACTTATCTTGGCCTGTATGTAAATAGCTTACAAAAAAGTTATTTTTGATTATAAAGTTATATGTACATGCTTGTACAAAATTATAACATGTTGCAAAATTATATCGAAGCTTTTCGATGAAAGTGACTTGTGTATTTTTATCGTTGATTATATATAGCGTTATCAAGTTTATCATAAACTCAAGATAGCGGTTGTTGTTAGCGATCGAATAACGTAAAATACATCCACTCTTGCTATATCGCTTTCAAAATTTTGCATGTTAACTTTAGACATAAATGAATTTTTAGGACGAAATAAGAAAGATGAGAATAAATTTTTACTGATTTACGTTGTCTTTAGAACTTTAGGAATTTTAAACAACATTGCTGTTACAGAACAAAGCAGAATAAACTAAATTGAATGACATGACAGATCAAAGTTACAGTTCGTCTACAAGTCTACATTATAGTAATAAATATGGGGACCGAAATCCACACACTGCTATTTAATTCCAAACTAAACACAGATTAGGTATATGATGTAACTAAACAAATGAGATAACATACATATAATGCTGTGGCCCACTAGTGTTGGTATAACATCTATGTAACGATCGATTAATCGAAATATCAACTTAAAAATTTCAAAATACCTATAATGTCCACCGTAAACCATAATTACATAATGAAAAAAAGTACAAAAATAACAAATTTAACCATCTTGTTATTATTTTTTTAATTTTGAGGTACCTTTTAAAAATATTTGTCGAGTTGATTTTTGGTGAGCATTATTAAAATGTATTAGATTAACATATTTTCGTGTGAAAAAAGGTTTTTTAGGTCACTTTTAATGTACAGACGCACTCTTAATGTACAGACGGGAAATACAGATTTATTAATATAGATTTGTGAATCCTACACAGCTGTATCGCCTCTGCTCCCTTAAGTACTTACAAATTAATTAGTGAAATTGTAAAGATATGACTACCTTTCTTGGGTACAGACGTCCCAGAGCCCCACGGATTCGACGCCCCTGCTTACTACTTTACTGATTTACTTGTAGTTAAAATGTTTTTAAATATTGCGCACATAAATATACTTAAATATGACTCAAACTCTGATTATATTAAAAAAGGTGTGTGTGCGATTCACACACGATAGAAGTGAAACTTCATTTTAAAAGGCATTTTCTATTTTATTTAAACAGTGTGCAATATACATACACATCGACATTTACTCGCTCGCTCTGGCTCACACAAAGAGGAGAGACCGATAATGTGCGTTAAACGTTTAACGTGTAACATTTAACGTTTAACGCTTGGAAGACGCATAAGAAGTTTCACTTCAAAAAAAATATTTATTCGTCGGAAAGTGTGTTTTTTTTTCTCGTAATTCATCATTTCTTTTCAACGAGCCACCTAAAAGACATGAACACCCACGAACTTTTCTATAAGCCGACGTTCCTGACTTTAAGTATCACTTAATTCGAACAAGTCGAAGATTTATTGTTAAATATAAACACTAATCTGCAATTTCAGTGTTCCATTCAATTCATGTTGCTTCTGAATTAATTTGACTAAACAAAATAAATTACGAATGTCGTTTTCAAGCTTTGTAAGAGAATTAAAGTCAATTACTGTATTTTAAGGATTCAGTAAAATTATCATAATACTATTTTTGCTCTATATTTGGGATACATTGTGTTGGATTTACATATTACTAAGTTATTTTTTTGCATAACTCTGAACATAGAACAATATTAAAATTGAATTTTTGTTGATCATATAAACAAAAACATTTGTCGGAATGTCTTTATTGTAGCAAAAAAATAACTAATCCATTTTTGTTGAAATTAAACTTTTTGGACCTATCTGTTTTTCTCATTGTGACCAACTACGTACATTGTAATTTATAAGTGTATTTGATCTTTATTGAAGTTGAAACTTCTTATGCGACTTCCAAGCGTTTAACGTTAAATGTTAAACGTTTAACGCACATTATCGGACTCTCCTCTTTGTGTGAGCCAGAGCGAGAGAGCAATATATTATCGGTCTCTCCTCTTTGTGTGAGCCAGAGCGAGAGAGTAAATGTCGGTGTGTATGTATATTTCACACTGTTTAAATAAAATAGAAAATGTCCTTTAAATTGAAGTTTCACTTCTATCGTGTGTGAATCGCACACACACCTTTTTTTTTAATAAGAAAAATAAATAATGCTAGCTGGCCCAGCAGAAGTTGTACTCCTTCTGGTAGCAAAGGATCGACCACATTGCCAACTGTCGAATCCTAATATGTATATCTATAAACCATCGTCTCGATTGAAAAGATATATGTATATTATCGGTCAAGTGAAGCTATAGGATCACTAACAGACACACACAAGATTTTTATACATAAGATTTTACATCAATAGTAACTACAATTGGACTCTATCGTAATATCGTAATCGTAATGAATTTTGCATCGTTTCTAAAGGGCATTGTGGAAGTGTATTTAAAAATATGGTTTAAAAATACACATGTATGCTAACATTAATATTGTTACCAGATATAGTAAAATATAACCTCAAAAAAGTACTTTATATTGCCAAAAATGATCACCAAAATTAAAACCCCATTTTAATGTAAAATATTACATTTTGTTATTTTATTATAGTAAAGCCGTTTCCTATCACAAGTCAAACCTAACCTAACCCAGCCTCATATTAATAACGCATTAATTTACTCGCTAAGATTTGGTGATCATTTACTATATTTGGTATTTGAATGCAATTGGATATTTAAAAAAAAAAAGAATATATTTTTTATGTATTGTAAAGCTTCATCATAATTATGATAATAGTCAATTGGAAAAACTCTTAAAACATTTTTTTTATTAATGACTAAGAAATGCGCTACGATTGATCGTCAGGTTTGTGACGTCATAATGTTATAGGAATTCCATCGATTAAGTGTCAAAGCACTGTAACAGCTGCGTGCTACAATGAGTAGAAATTAACATTTTGACGTCACACGCGCTCAGATTTATTCGGGAACGATCGGCGCGTTTTCGGTACTGAATTCAAACATTAATTTTTATTTTGAAATAACTTTTAAATATTGCGAAAAACAAATAAAATAAAAATAGTTTGTTATAAAACTTATATATGATCTTTCTATTTATCACAAAAAAAATAATTCAAATACCCAATTACATTGCAAAGCAATTAATGCAATTGCAGTCATTACTAACACAGCTAGAAACTCTTAAGGTCTCAATGTATTATTTGTTGGTAATTATATGTATATTTAATCTCGTTTTATTTTAACATTTACGATGTCAGTGCAGTTGCTAGTACAATATACAATACATGTATGAGACGATATGCTGGCATCAGGGAAAAGGCGTCCTTGTGATGCCTCAGTAAAAAAAAGCAACCACCTCATGTGTGTGGTACTCAACTACTAGCCATTTTCATGAGAAAACAGACATTATCCTGAGAGAGACTTTTCGATAGTGTGAATAGTATTTTAAATTATTTGTATTTTGTTATTACTTTTCCGTTATTGAAAATAGCTAAGCTGATTAAACAAAACAAACTTTTTTATAAAAATAAATATATGTTTATCATCGATAATGTATTTTGTAATTTTCTATCGCTTAAACGTGTAATACCATTATTTAACTAACGTATAATAGCTTACAGGTCATTTGATTGTGACCTCTTAACGGATGAAGGGAGTAATTTTTGGAAGAGCATTAATCCGCATGAATGAGGTATAATAATATCGAGCCCCTCGACGAAGGCGGCGGCAATTTATTCGCGAAGGGGATAGTTTGTATAAAAGCGCTGGAATGTTGTGTTGCGTCGTGCGATATACTTATATAAGAAAACTCAGTTTATTCTATTATCACATGAAAACATTTATTTATCTTATCTTATTTAACAATAAATTTGTAGCAATATTTTCTTACTGTTGGTACTATATATTATTTACTTACTATACGTATATTTTATTTTTCTTGGTAATATTAGCAATTCTGTGTCATATAAATATATAAAGATTGTATTCCCTTGTGACAAGCATATATCAACCACTATACACAAACAGTTTTTTTTAACTAATGCTTATAAAACGCGTTATTAATTTAGTCGAAACCGGTCATGATTGACGATGAGGAATGTTTGAAATGAAATACTGAAAATTTGCAATAAATTACTGAAATTTATTTTTGTAATATTTTGACTTTTATATAATGTAAAGATCTTTTTCCAATTATAGCACGGCAAAGTCACGACGCTGTGCCTAATAATAAGCATATCACAGCAAAATTCAAGAATAGTGAGGACCACCGATTGTCGCTGTCATACTAACCTACAAGCCTTAAGAAAGAAAGAAAGCACAAAGGACCCGAGCTCAGCATATGCTATGGCAAATTGCCAAAGCGCTGGTTTTTAGCTGGACCCAACTCTAATATGAATGGCCTTACGTCAGTTATATACGCTGGCTGATTCCAAAACGCGACAAACTAGACGATAGTTACTGTGATGGGCTGTCATTCTAGTGTGAAAGTACCTCCCAGTTAATACTGCAAGCACTTCGGAAGGTGAATAAATTAACACTCTTGTTACTTACAGTACAGTACAGCTACTTACAGTACAGCTAATAATTAATACTTTTTTTATCTGTTACACTGTTAGCCGAAAGGGCACTGAAGCCTCAGACGGTATAAACAGTTTCACTGGGATTGGGATAATTTGCTCATAAAAACAAACCCTTATACCCAATGTATGAAAGAAAACGATACCCATTAAAAAATCGTTAAAACTTGGCCAAGTGCGCACGCGCAGTATAGGGTTCAGGAGTTGGCCGTCACAATATGCAGACTTAAGGATGCTTTTCATGATTTATAATACTTCAGTATACACAGTATTTTTATTGGGCGGCCAGGGTTATGCGTCACAACTCACACGGCTTGTCCGCACCACTACATTTATACTCATAGACCCGAGTTGAGTGTTGAATTATTATAACACTATATAAAAATCCTATGCAAATGCCATGATATGCCATGCTATGCAAAGTTTATCGTCATTAAATTATCTTGATTGATAGACGAGAAAAAAAAACATTCCCACTTTACGTGTAGGGAATGTACCCTAAACATGTTTTTTGTTTTACCACTTTGTTTGGCTGGTTAAAATGTATACCCTTACAAAATTACAGCTATCTAGTACTATGAATCTCTGAGCTAAGCCGCGGACAGAGAGGCGGACATACCGAAATTATAAGGGCTCCTGTTGACTTCGGAACCCAAAAAAGTAACCAAGAAAAAATTTGACTTTATTGATATATCAACCATATGTAAAAAACTGACTTCTCAGTTATGTAACGATAAGAATCAATGTTATATCAGACATACGTAAATGACTTATTTTTAATGTAAAGTTCTGCTTTTATTATTATGTCAACGGTAGGTAAAAATGTGACTTGTCAGTTACATAAAGGTATGATATTATTGTTATGTCAGTTGTACGAAATCAAATTACTGTATCATATTAATGTAACATCATATGAATAAAAATCGTGTGTTACATCATTATGGTGTTATATTAATTGCACAGAGTATGACATAACTTTGATTTTACTAATCATATTACTTTTATGTCATGTATACATAAATAACCTGTGACCCACGTAAGCCTGGTGCGTAACGTCAAAATAAAGTAACGCGTTCAATGGGTTAAACTGTAAACTGAATAAAGTATTTTTGATTAGATTGTATAAAAAATTTAATACTTCATTCTTTTATAATTATTTAATCCTTTAAGATATTTTAATTACTATTTTAAGAGACTAAGTAAATCGAGTAAATTACAGCAAGTCTGTAAATAAATAAAATGACTAATTACCCATTACAAACTAAAAGCAATAAATACCTACTATCACTTCACGTTTAACTTAAATATTACATAAAGTGAGCGCTTCAATTTGCTAATAGCATAATTTACCATGTTGTCGTTTAATTTATGTGGGCGTCTCTACATACAGTGAAGCGAATTAGTAAGAGCGAAGGTACGTTATCACTTCATTTAGTACATACTAAGAGGCGGGATCTTATGGAAAGTTAACGAATTTCCTCTTTCGTTTTGTGTGAAATTATTATAATTCGTAGCGCGGTTTCACTCACATTTAATTTTTAAAATGTTGATTTACTGAGACTAAACTTACATTACATCAACGTAAGCAATATTTATAGCTTAGACATTTTCAGTTCGGCCCTTTTTGGTTCTCAACGGGCAGTAACTAGCCCTTGGCCTCCGAAACCCTGCGTCGCGCCACACGGCAAGCCTTAGAACCATAACTTTGTATTTTCTGACGTATACTCTGTGCAGTTGCGTTGCTTCTAAAGGTCATAGCGTGATGTTAAATAGCTTATAAACTTCCTTAATAAATAAGTTACAAAATTTCAAAAATCATTTTTAAATCTCACTGTAGTTCCAGAGATTAGCGCGTTCAAACGAATAATATCTTGTGCTTTCTAATATTCGTTGGTATAGATAATAACTATAATCTCATCTTCTTTTTTTTAACCGTATCTAAGTAGGTTCGGCAGAACATGCTATCCTCTTCCACTCAACTCTATCAACTGTCATCTCAGGATGAAATCTAAGAGCGTACTCAGACCTATCTCAGTCTTAAATCCAGATTTCCAATTTATAGTAGCAAGCTTAGCGTTTTCTTAGCTTTACCTGAGCAAAGATCAAGTCGTCGACTTAAGGAAAACTTGGATGTTATACGTACGCGCGTTAGAAGTTACACTTGTCTGACGTGATCAAAATTATTTTTAATTTATACGAAATTAATTTATTGAAATGAAATGATTAAAAAAATGCAACTACCGTAATTTAATTCTATATGACGCTGCATCATAAAAAATAGCATCGAGTATGACTATCATCACCACAATAAGCGTAGCTAATAATGACTTGGCAGATTCTTACGAAAATTGGTAGAAGGGAAGCCTATGTCATTGGTCAAAGGACAGGCAGTATGAATATTCAATATTACTTTTATAAATATTTAAAAAGTATAAGAATATATTTTTTTTTATTAATTTTTACCGATTTTGATAAAATTATGTATACGGGATGCTTTAGTCATTGCTAAAATAATGGGTTATAAGATTTTTATAATAGGTATTTTTAGAAATCATAATAAAATACAACAGCTTATAATGATAATTATTCATGAGAATTCATGTCATTCCTCATATGATAGGCTATAAAAAATCTCACTGATATATGTAAAAATATAAATATCGGAAGAAAATAATTACCTACTGCGTAATAAACGCGTGCGCGTGCGCAGTCGCGGGCACATCGCTAGTCTATGTTTAATATGTTTTTTATAGTAAGAAGATGGCAAACAAGCATACGGCCCGCCTGATGGTAAGCGGCTACCGTAGCCTATGGGCGCTTGTAATACCATACGAATAACTACCACGTTGCCGACCTTGATCCCCTCTTTCCAAGGAGCTCTGGAATCCCTACTTAGCTCAGGAACACAAAACAGCGTTTAATTGGCTGCGATCTTCTTGTAGGGTGGAGGTATTCTACCAATCGGACTGCCCCAAGTAGAGAGAAATCTCCAAAGAAATTTCTCTGTGCCCTACCTCTATTAGAAATTGTGTTATTATTGTTCTAAATAGATTAAAGTATATTATTTTTAGTTATCCATGAAACGAGAGCAAAAATGTGATGTGATAAAGTGAATATATAGTTTATCTTTAGTCTATGTTTCGGGACAATGACGGCTACATTTTCTCTCATGCTACGATAATAGTTAAAGGTGAACTACCTACTAGACCTCACCTGCTTTTAGTTTCCGTCAATTAAGGGTAAAATGCTTTCAGTTCACCTTTTCGGTAGCATGGTAGAGGTCGAGAAGGACAATCACTTTGTAACCTATTTAACAAAACAAAACAAAACAATATTTATCATCTAAGAACACGTACTAATTTGCGCAGTAAGAAAATTAATCGATACTAACATTATAAAGGTGTTTCTTTGTTTGAAGGCGCTAATCTCTGGAACTACCAGCCAGATTTGAAAAAATGTTGTTTGCATTTTATAGCTTATTTGCCAAGAAAGTTTATTGACTATATAGCTTCACGGTAAGACTGTTAGGAGCGGAACAGTTACCATAAACGTTAAGCGATTTGGAAAGCTTCAGACAAGTATGGAAAGTGTGAACAACGATAGGCTATATGGATCCGCGGTTGGCGGCAGTGAAAAGCAGTGGAAAGTTGATGAAATAAGTTTAACACAGCTAGTTAAATGTATAAATTGATCGTTAGATAATCCACTTGTCACCTATCCATATTTCATGCATATAAATTATAATCTAATTATAATTGGATCATTTAAATACCAATATATCAAAGGGTAAAATTTATAACACCCTGGATAAAGGGAATTATTTTTAAAGGCCGTTGTAAAAGCCGCACCACTAATCACCACGGTATTTCTTTATTCTGCTAATATCATGATGTATCTTTATGCTACTTAGTTACCTATCTTATTAACTACGACGCCTACTTATGTGTTAATATTTTTTTAAGAAACAAGTAAATAATTGTCTTCATCGTAATCTAAAATGTACGAGTATCTCTTTTAATAAAATAAGTATTAAAAAAATATTATGTTTGCAGCAGTTAACACGTGTCAAAAGTGAAACCGGCAGAAAAAATAAATGTTATTTAAAAGGTATTTTTAAATATCCTAAATCAGCGGGATTTGAAATATCGACCACTCACGCGTACTAAATATGAAGTCTGGTCACAGTCTGAACACAGGTTAAACTTATAACTCCCCTCTTTTGATTCAGTGGTTAAAATAAGAAAAACAAGCTTTGTTCTTCAACAATTATAAGTATACAATTATTATAAAGATGTAAAGTTTCTGAATAAGTTTGTAGGAGACAATCTCTGGAGCTACTGATCCGATTTTATAAAATATTTTATAAAATATTATCTATATTGATAGTTACGTTCGAGCTGATGATTATAGGTGTTTTATACTACTAAGATGATGGCAAACAAGCATACGGCCCGCCTGATGGTAAGTGGCTTCCGTAGCCTATGGACGCTTGTAATACCATAGGTATCACCAGCGCGTTGCCGACCTTGAACCCCCTTACCCCATGGAGCTCTGGAAACCTTACTCACCGCAGCAATATAACACAAGGTTATTTGGCTGCGATCTTATGTAAGGTGGAAATCTGCAAAGAAATGTCTCTGTGCCCTACCTCCCTTTATAGGTATGTTTCATTGTTTTTAATTTTTATACTGTACTTAACGTATGCCTACGAAGTCGCAGGCGGTTGCTAGTCTTTATCGTATATATAAAAATCTTGTGTAACTTTTGAATGATTTGACCGATTGAGCTCATATTTACATTAGGTAATATAATATATTTGTTTTATCGAGGCGATGGTTCATAGTTATGTTAGAATCCGATAGGTGGCGTTGTGGTTGAGCCATCAATTACCAGAAAGGGCAGAATAACTTCTGCCGTCTCACCTAATGATAATTTGTTCAAACAGGTTAACCTCGGGAAAAACCAGTCGGATTTGAAAAAAATGTTTGTGTGTATGATAGCCAGATTCATGGGGAATAAATAGTATACGCTATAAACTTTACGCTACGACCCTAAGGAGCGGAACAGTAACTATGAAAATCAAGCAATCTGGCAAGCTGTAGACAAGTACGGCATGTGGAATAACGATAGGGTTACACAGGTGAAAAGTTAGGTAGAATATGTTTTTTTGAGCGATGTATAGTGAGTGAACCATGGATGGATATTATCTTTGAGACCTACTCAAACAAATAATATAATATACTACTATAAAATACATATATTTTGAAATGTTATAGTGTATTTTGAGCAGTCAGGTACTCGTAACAAAAAATCCTTTTCTATATATTTTAAAGCAATTAAGCAAAGCAATTAATACATTGCATTAAATAAAACATACTTTAACCCCACAATATTTTAACACATATTTATTAATTAACTAAGGATTTGTTCACCATTTATATATACTTTACATATTGCTTTATTATGTTATTTTCATCGGATACATTTTCGTTCATTGTATTATGTAAATACTAATAAAATATTGTTTTAATATATGTAATAAAATATTCGTTTCTTTGCTATTCAACCCACGTACATAAAGCAGTTAGGATGAGCGGTGGCAGGATCGTGGACGGGAAAGGACGGCTGAAATATTCAAATGAGTCGTATTTAAGAAATCTTCAGAGATAGAAACAAATATTTTAAAAGTATTAAAGGGCACTTTTGTTTTTCCAATATATTTCAAGGATTCGTTTCTTGAACATTGTCAAAATATATATAATAACAAAAAACAGTCTGTAAGTGTCCCACTGCTGGGCAAAGGCCTCTTCCCAAGGCAAGGTATAGGCTTAATAATCACCACGCCAGCCCACCACGTATTGGCGATTTCAAACACCGAGAAATTATAAGTTCTATATTTTTCCCACATACAGTGGTACTGCAAAAATATTTCTCAGCCGTTCAGGTTTCCTCACGATGTTTTCCTTCACTGTTAGCCGATAGTGTTACCAATTTGAATTAGTAAAAGTACATGGCGAAGTTCGAACATACAGACATCGAATAGATATTCCGCCTGTCTCAACAACTAGACCATCACAACTTAAATAGTTATTAGACTGATTTAGTTTTGAAGCGATGATGGCTCAGTGGTAGCGTGTACGACTTGCGTCGATTGACGTGAGTTTGAATCCCTACAATGATCCTGAGCTTTCGGTGAAGGAAAACATCGTGAGGAAACCATGGCATGGTGGTAGGGCATTTTCTGATGCCCGCCTGGATAGCTACAACCCTCAAGTTGAAAATCTGTCGCCAAACACCATTAGGTATGTTGCGGCAGCTGCACTTGAGAGCCAGTCTTCCACTAGGGTTTAGCGTGATATCATCTTGGGCTACATCGTCACTTAACATCAGGTGAGATTGTGGCCACTACGCTAAATCTATAACTATAGAAAAATAATTAATTAGTGATGAAATATATCTGATGTACTATACCACGATATAATCGACTTCTTCCCTATAAGCCATGTTTCAATAGAATCCGTCCAGCTGTTCAAGCATGATTAATGAACGAACTTACAAAAAACTTACTTTCTTCATAATATACTAGCTGGGCCTTTCCTGTAGTTACAAGGCTCGACCACAACGCCACCTATCGGATTCTAACATAATCTATAAACTATCGTCTCGATAAAATAAATATATTATGTAAATATGAGCTCAATCAGTCAAGTCGTTCAGAAGTTCTAGAATCACTAACATACATGTACACTTTTTTTATCTATAAGATAGTAGCCGTTAACCGCGATTTTATTCGTGTGTTTATATGATATAACGAACTGTCATTAAACTATATGAAATACATTAATTCCTTGAAACTAATTCAGCGCCAACTATCGTGAAAGGTAAACATACTGTAATTTAGAATCCTTCAAGTGTACGGTGCGCACAACAACTCGCCAATGTTTCATCGCAATCGGATGAATGCATACGAGACAAACAAACAAACATCCATTTTTATAGATATATAGATAGATTAAATATTTATTTGGTACGTGATTAGCGCAGATTGTTTGCATAAGTTCATTTGATCGTTCTATGAATTATAACCGCATTGTGAAAAGTACCGAAATGACGTCATGGATCAGAAAACAATTGATCATGAAACACTTGAAAATGCTAACGATACGGTAAAATGTAAATATGAGATTAAATATAGAAAAAGTCGCGAATGTGTTAATACAAATCAAGTTCCTTTGTAATCTGTATTCATGTAACTATGACTACCTTCAGGTGAAACTGATTTATTAGTAACAACGGTATTTTTGTATTAATTGATTATTTTTTTTAATATCGTAAGGTCAAATAAATGTACTTATACTTTAGTCTATCCTGTTTATGAACTTCAGGGTGAAGTAGTCTTAAAGGCAATACAAAAAAAAAAGGTTTCTATACTTTATGGCACACATCTTTGGCGTGATCAAATTTTTTTTAAATTTATACAGTAATCATTTATTGAAATGTAATAATAAAAGAATTGAAAAAAGAAAATATATTACGTATAATAATTTTTTTCAATATTTGTAATTTAGTTCTAAATGATACTGATATAGCATTTAAAAAAATAGCATTGAGTGTAACTAAAAATAAGAGCCAAGCAACGATTGTCACCATCTCGACTGTCATTTATATGAGACTGGCTATGGTAAGCAGCGCTATTCTCACTAGTAGTATCCGAAATGTCTTATAATGATACGAGAGTGACTATCTTCATCACAAAAAAAAAACATGACTTAGTAGCACGCAACTTCACAGTTTAAGCTGTTTTATAAAAAAAAAACTACAAACGTGGAAAACAAGCATAGGGCTTGCCTTGTCGTAAGCGGCTGCCGTAGCCTATGGAGGCTTGTAACACCATAGGTATCACTAGCGAGTTGCCGACCTTACACTCCCCTACCCCAAGGAATTCTGGAAACCCTACTCATAGCAGGAATACAACACAAGGTTATTTGGCTGCGATCTTCTGTAGGGTGGAAATATTCCACCAGGCAGGCTGCCTCAAGTCGAAAGAAATCTTCAAAAAAATTTCTTTGTGCCCTAACTCTCTTTAGAGCGCCTAAAGAGGTATAACTCCGAAAAATGTTAATGTCTAAATAACAGTATCTATGTAAGTTTACTTAACCACAAACTGAATACAATGCCATCACTTATATGTACATTTGCATGGTTAATATTTTTGGTTGTGTTTACTGTGTAACTGTGTATGTAGCTAATATGTTAAGTGGTTATTTCTGTGATATACAATGAAATAAAATTATATCTAAAATAGAGAATTGTTGTTACGTCAATTTTCAAATAAATGAAAAGAAAACCGAAAAGAGGATTCCTTAACAATATTCCATGATCGTAATAACACAAAATTATTTTATAATTTTTGGCCCATATTAATTTACTGGGTTTAAATGAAATGAAAACCGAAAAAGGATTCACTAAAACTATACAGTGTTCGGGATAATATCAAATTACATTAAAAAATTGTGGAACATATTAATTAATTGGTAGGCTTTACGATCAAATAAAATTCAAACCGGTCGAAAAAAAAAAACAGAACAACCGAAACTTTGATGATAAGACGGCAATTATTTACACCCCTGTGAAACCGTAAAAAAAAATGACTGACTTTGAGAGAACGTACTCTAGACAAATTCTGAATATTCATTGTTCAGGTGGATTGAGGAAAATGCTAAATTGCGAAAATTGTGTTCGTTCTACTTTGATAACGACCTATGACTTTAAGCGAGCTTCGTATACGGGAAAACAGTTTCGTTGACGTTCTGAGATAAGAAAATTTTTAATATTACGCATATATACATAGTAAAGAACGAAACTCTTAATATAAATATAAAATGAGATCAGATAAGTTATTTTTAGCGATATACACAAGCCAAGTGTATTTTGATAAAGTGTTTATAAGACCATCGCTTGAGGCTTCGAATTTAATTTTCCTTAATAATAAATATATTTGAATAGTAAAAAATAACATAGAATACTTAATGCTCATTTTGTATACTCCAGTAACTCGTTTTTTTATAGAGTTATAAATCAACTTTTGGTAATAATCTCAAATTACGGTAAGTGACGATGTCGTTGAAGATGAATGAAATGTTAATTAAACCTGGAAACATGACTGGATCTTTAATGCGGTTACCGAAATACACAAAAACAAGTATGGCGACATATTTTTAATTCAAGGATGGAGCTTTGGAAAATACCCTACCGCCGTGCCATCATTAGGATGCTTTCCTTCATCGGAAGCTCAGGCTCATCGTACGATCGAAGCCACGTTGATACATTAAAACTATGACAGGTTCATTGTGCATATCCAATTCCTGCATAGACAGAGTTTTGTATCATAAATTTGATTGTCAGTTTTGTTTCTAGGTTCTATGTATGTATGTTTTATCAGTTATTACGATTACCATGACATTTATAATTATTTGGAGTAACTCTATGAAGCAACTGTTATACTAAAATTTTTTAATTATTAAAATTTGCGATATATTTTTATTAGACATTAATATTATAATTAGTAATGCAAACTATCATTGTTTATCATTATTATGTATTAGTTAATAACTCTGAAACCGAAAAAGCTAATTTAATATTTAAAAAGTATATATACACTATTTTCTACATTTAAAAAGTTCAAACGAATACAAAAACTATGCAATTCTGCGCAACAAGTCTTTCCTCGCTGGTTATAACTATGAAAAAGTATAAAAATCGCTTGCGTACATGACTTTAACAAAATTTAAATTTAATAAATATTAAAAAAAAAAAAACAATTAAAAAAAATTAACAGTCACCTGTGAGGCCTTTTCTCTTCCTCGTGATCCTCTTTCATAAACGACGGTTGTAAACTGAACCTGCGGCGGAATTGATGTCTACCCTTCATACTGATCGATTGGGTATCACTTAACACATACTACGGTTAAGCCGCGATTGTTTTCAGACGTGCGTCGATTTGATAGAGCGCGTGGGGAACGCGGCACGGCGTGCACGACTGAGGGCGGACTGAAAGCGAGTGCCGGCCGGGCTGTGCCTAGCGCCTGAGCCTCACACCAGCTATTTGGAACAACGCGGAACGCATCTTATGCTATCTCAGGATACAATCCGTTTCTTATTAATATTTATAGGTGCAGATACGAAACAGAAGAAACCCTTATCTAAACATAAAACAAAAGTATCGAATACAAACAATTTTTTTTATTAATTTACTATATTACTAAAATAGAAAATAATATTTACCTTTTATCACTAAATAAATGTAAGGATATAATAATGTGCAATGGTAAAAACAAAATAAATAAATTATACTAACACAGAGCAAATTGTTCAAACTTATATAAGCAAATTGTTAACATACACACACATACTCACACAATCCTAATTACTTTTTTATTCTTACATCCTGGAGGTTTATATACAAATCGCATATGTCAGCCTTATCGTAACATAAACCTAGTATCTTAACTTAAATAAATAAATTTTATTATACATTTTAATAATAAGAATAAGTTGATCTGAACAGACTGGCCGCCTCATTAGTGGACGTATCACGTAATATTTTAATACACATGCCAATGTCTCGTTTGTTCAAATCAAAGGCACTCATTAAGTTTTACCTGACTAACTCGAACCGGACACCATCTATCAGAACATGATAAACGTCATCGTATATGTGAAATAAAAAAATAAAAACTTAATTTTATTTCTTTTCGATTCTGTGCCTTCTTTGTTACTCTGTGTTATTATTTTAGTCAGTACAGTCGTCAACACAATTATTATAATTTGTTCACAATGTAAACCAGATTTCACACCGGGTAACGCATACATAAAAGTGGTGTGTGCCTTAAAAAAGTGAACAGAGCTTGCACGATGACAAAAAATTACATTAAAAAATGGTGCGTGGCGCTTCAAAGCACGATTTAAGTTTAATCTTAAGTGAGTAAGGAAAAAGAGAAATTATCAAGATGGTGTCTTATACAGTTATATCCCCAAAACTTTCGATATAAAGGAGAGTGTTATCCAACACTGGTTTGTTCAAGATATGAAGATAACTATTTTTTTTAATAAATAAAATATGTAATTCTATTTTAAAAATATGTTCGTTGCTAAGCGTATCACGTGAGAACGGCTTGAGTACGGAATAAGATATTTAGGAAAATAAATTTTCAAAAGTAACCCGGAAAAATTTGAAAATTTTGGTAAAACTGCGATTGCTTTAACCTACAGGATTTTTTATGAACTTGAGACGATAAATCACGATTCGTACGATGGATATAACATAACTCTTTGTTTTGTTCGTAGTTACTGGAAAAAAAAATAGAATAAAAATCGGGATAGTTGGCGCTGTGGTCCAGTTACTATTGCCTACTCGATTTAATTAATTTAATACATATATATTCATTAACTTATAATATTTTTTTCATTCGAACAGTATATTTGTCATTGACCTTTATCAGTTATTAACCAGTGGCCTTTCCTCTGTATCACCGGCCTATAAACGCTGTGTATAAATTTCAAAAAGTATGTAAGGTAGTATAGTTTTACAGAGAATTAAACAAAGATATTCTTTCAAAATTTTAATCTCTTAGAATCAGTTTTTTTTATATCATTTAAATGTTTTAGCCTAATTTCAAGTTTGCAACCGTGTCCGCTTTTTAAATCAACGTTTTAATAGTGCATCACTGTTTAAATTAAAAACGGCTTTGTGACTGTGTATATGTGTCTGTGTGTGTGTTTATTGATCGCATAAGGATAGATAACAGCAAACCAATGGATGTACAATAAACGAAACATACGAGTTTCGAGCGATGTGCCGATAAAAGCGAAACGATCTCATTTTGAAACTTTGCACGCGTTGTAAAAAGATCAAAACAGTACCTACGTTTTGTTTTAAGGGATAAATTAAATTGTAATAGTTTTCTATATATTTTCTTGCTTTTGCTGAAAAAGGATACGGAAGAAGTATTGTAAAAGCTACGTTAGATAATAAAATGATAAAATACTGAAAATATTTTCAAATATAATAGTACTATTTTTGAAATGGTATACCTAATTTATATTCACATATCTTTGTAGAAATAAACTGGTGTCCCGAGACTTTACACTTCTAATTTAGTTTTTGAATTTCAGTTTGGATATTTAATTAAAATGTTAAATAATTGTTACTTATAGTTTGAGAGTTAACATTTTTTTTATTTCTGCTTATACAGGGAGGATGGCTGTTCAAAATCATTGAAGTTTGGTTACCTAATACTTGAAAACCCACTTACTTACTCACTTGATAACGGTCGTTATGTTTTGAGAAAAAAATAAGTTATTAAAATACACTATGCGGAGATCGTAATAAAACATGTAAATTTATACAGAAAGTGTCCAACGTACTAAAGTGTCCAGATAATAAAATGATTTACACGGAACAAAGCCACACGTTTCTCATGTTTAAACAAGAAATAAATTATCACATTATCATAAAGTTAACTCGTTAAGTATTCTACAGTTTTCTCCGTTGTAACAATGTTACAGTGATAAATAAAATATTTATGGCTCGACAACGACAAAGTTTTGTCTTCAAACATCTCTCCATCTCAATATTGATATGTGCTTTTAGAATTCTATGAAAAATATTTCTTATGTTTCAATTCGATGTGATTTGTTATTTCGTATGACTTTATTAAATTTATGGGTGTCTTTGACGTCTAGCTGTGCTCTACGGTTTCTAAAACCTGTGTACAATTTATTTGAGTAATACTCCACTGCGCTGTGTCCAACGCATCCGTGTACACTATAATTGTCCTAACTTCCCATACTTGTGTACAACTTGCCAGAATGACATTCTTAGGGTCATAGCATGAAGTTTTATAACCTATAGCCTTCCTCTGTAAATAGGATCCATATTTTAATCCATTTTTTTATTTGGTATGTTTGTTCCAGATCTTAGCGCGTTCGAACTAAGGTTTCTGGTAGAGAATTCTTGAAGCGAGAATTTCCACGAACTCTATCCTTACTCGAGACGAAAAAAAATCGACACAAGACAAGAAACTTAACAGAAAAGGAATATCAGCTGTTTGATTAAACAGGTAATTATCAGATAATCGGTTTCTATTTTCAAAAAACTTATTTCATTAAAAATAAAGGTTGGTTAACGATTTCCCATTTACATATTGATTTATTAATTTCATCCTATATTTTTTAAGGCTAATAATTAATAAGCAAGTCTAGTTTGAATATTGCCTTAGTGTTTAATGTATATGTAATTGAAAAAAATGCTGAAAATAGGTAGATTATTTTTAGTTGATCGTGAAGTCACATATGGTATACTGTAATTTTGTGATACGATAAAAACGAACAGTGTGTATTAAATTGTGTCAAATTATGTACCTAACTGCGAATCGCCGTGAAGAAAATGCTTGATAGATTTCATAAAAAGTGTGGCAGGGCGAGGCGCGGCTCGGTTTCTAGATTTATGATATTAAGCTTTATTTTATTACGATTTTGTAAAAATACAACGTTTTACGAGTAATCCGTAGTTAAGATTTTACGCATAATAATACTTATCATTATTGGACATAAGATACGGCACGACAAGTTCTTTAAAACAATTTTGGAAGGGAAAATTAAAAGAAAGCGAGTAAGAGGAACACCTAGAAGAAGCTTTTTCCAACAAGTGAAAGATAAAGAGTGTGAGTCGTGTCATATCATAGAGGTTAAAAGAAAGACAGAGGATAGGAAACAGTGACAACTTTACCTCCGACAAGAGCTGATCTCTTACAATAAAGAAGATGAATAGTTATCATCGGTACATTTTAAATTAATTAAATAATCTTACAAATTTGTTACAATACCACCATTCAGAAGTTACTTTATAAGAATACTCTATAATACTATAGAATCGTAGTTTTTTATATATCAAACGATTTTGATGATATACTTCTCATGGGGAGTATAAAATAGAACAGGCTATAATTATATTATGAAATTATTCTTTTAACCGGTTTGTAATACGTTTGCATAACTCAAAGTTTGTAAATGAATATATAGGTGTGAGAGTGGTTGTAAATTGAATGTAAAGATTTCATTACATTAATTGGATACATAAAGGTGAAGCTAAAAACCGTTATATAAAGGTTTACTTAATTTGTAGGCAAATGTAATTAGATCTAAGATATTTTTCAAATTAATAATACTCAGTAAATGATGTTATGCAAAAAAAATCAACAATTAAGTTACTCATTTTGTTTTGTTTTGTTTTATTAGTATTAATGGTGTAATGGTGTTTGTCTTATTCACATAATAAGACAGTCTGATGATTTGAATATTGAATCGATTTTTTTCTGAGATATTCAAGTATTAAACATCTGTTTATCTGGCAGTGATAAAGAATTGATATTTTCAACAAGACTAATAAGTTTAAAAAACTATAATCGAACTACAATAATAACATTATTATGTGAGATTCTATATAAAAGAAATAATAACAAGAAATATCTGTGATTTTGTTCTTTTTACACGACTGATATTCAGAACTGCCGATGGGTAGTGGTAGTAGTATTTATAAAAGTTGAAATATAGTATCAAATTGTTTATCTGTCGCTTGAGCTTTGATATATTTTATATATATTAAATATTGTACTATACATTTATGAACTCATAACTTTCTCCTCTCTCAATTGGAGGAGAGGGACTCGATACGATAGAGAAACTTGATTGGAATTGACTTCTTATAAGCTCTCTTCAAATCTGTTTACTTTTATAATTCGGTATTGTGTCACGCGAATTCATGTTAGAAAAAAGGACGGTCCGGCGATGGAGTATAGTTTACCTAGGTATGTAGAGATATCTGCCAAGAAACATTCAACAAGTGAGGGCTGAACTTATCTTTTTAACCTTTTTGAATCTTTGAATATGGCGTTTACTTATAGTTTGTAGAAAAATGACTATGATGGTAAAAATATGATATATAGTTTCTTTTCTAATCGATAATTATATAAAAAAATCCTTTTTTATGTATGTTTAGCCATTTACAACAATCACACCTGATAAGTCACGATGTGGCTCAAGATGGGCTAGCTTTCAAGTGCAGCTGCCGGAACACACCTATAGATGACAGATTTTCAACTTCAGGGTGGTAGCTAGCAAGACGGGTATTAGTAAATGCACTAACATCGTGCTATGGTTTCATCACGATGTTTTCTTTCACCGTGAGATCAGGCTCATTGCATTGAGGTATTATGTGCTATGTATGGCTTATTCCATGTATTCGTCGTCCACGTTTATCGACTTCTTGTCCGTACAAAAATAATATTTCTTTATATGACAGAAAGGTGAAGACGGCTAGAACACCTTGGTTTTGACGTAGCGGCTGTAAGGTATGACTACCAGATACCCTACCACCCCGGTTAACTACTGGATATATCAGAAACCAAATACATATTTATTAATACAAGAATTGCTCAGTTAATAATATTATTATGATATCTAGCGGCTCTGCATGCGTTAGTTACGCGGTTATTATTTTCATCCAGTAATTTTATTTTTACTCATATTATTGAAAATTCAATCAAAATTCATCATTTAAATATTTTTCTAAAAGTATTATTCAAAATTCTTATAACCTATCGATTCCCACACAAGCTTTTCATGTATACATTCTGTATATAAGCTTCCCATGTATAAAATTGAATAAGAATCGATCAAGCCGGTTTTGATTTAAATCTGGACATACAAACAGACAGACAAAAACTTTTTAAAGCAATTTTTTATCAATGTCTTTTATATAGTAGGTCAAGATATTTAGAAAAAGGAAAGACCAAACTACAGATTTATTAACATACATATAATTATATTATTAGATAGATATTTGTTTTGTTTTTATTGTTTGTAAAGATAAATCTAGATCCTATATATTTAAATTTGCGTTATAACTTTCAGTAAGTCACTCTAATTAGTTTCTTTTAGAAAGTTATAAGAGTTTTATAATAGTTCTGAATTGATTTTGAGCACAATTTAATTAATTCAAACTTGAATTTAAGAATGTTTGTTGTTTTGAGAGTTCAAATCGATAAAGTTAGTCCATGGTATAACGAGCTATGTAATATTCCATCCGCCATACACAATACTTATAATAAATATATAAATAAACCTTCACGTTCTTTATTTAATTTCTCATCATTTGCCGAAGGGAGAATGGAGGAGGATGTTTCACGGGAATGATAACAAAATAATCAATATTAAATGTGTAATATAAAACACAAAAGCTAAAAGACTAATACAATCCGGGAAAGTAATTTATTTACGATCTCGATATGTGTTAAGTTTTACCAAACGCATAATTATTTTTTTCAAATACAGCAAATCGTAAGTCGTTCCTAGAACACAATTGGTTGAGCTAATATACTACATTATATTAACTTAAATATAACTTTGTTAACGCCACACTTAAGAAATACAAAGTTTATTTCTATATTGCTTAATTGATTTTAATGTAACTTTAACTACTTTAGAAATTGTTGATCCTCTTCATCGTTAGGCGGTATTTCACACCGGACAAGCTTCTTAGCTTATATCAAACACAAGTACAGTTATGTGTGGAATACTGTTGTCCCGTTTGGGATAAATCAGCAAAATATCAGTTGGCCGCTTTGGATTCTAGTGAGCGCCGAGCTCGTCGACTTATTTCCGATGAAGCACTGATGACGGCAAGAATACTCAGTCTTGAGCACCGTCGTAAAGTAGCTTGTCTCTTGGTTAATGTGCAATTCGCACGACTTAATTCTGCTCAACCCGTTTCTAGACACTAACTAGACGTAACTAGACTAACTAGATGCCGCGAGTGCTTCCACCCTTATGTGTTCGATATTCCCCCAACTCGAACGAAGCGTTTCGCTTCGTCGTTCATTATGCATCTTTCAAATTTTGAAGCAATGATGGCTAAGTGGTAGTGTGTACGACTAAGGTGTAATACTCCCGATATCTGTATTTCCGCCCACCAAAACATGGGAGTCTTCAAGCGAAGAGTGAATAGGCATTTAAGGTCATGATCTATCGTCGGCCTCATATTTACTTACCATTAAGTGATATTGAGGCCAAGCTCATACCTATACTCGATAAAAAATAACGTTTAAAAATATTATATTGTTGTATCATTTGTAAGAGGTAAAATAAGAATGTAAGAAGAAGGGCAAGTAATTAAAAAGAAGGATCGTTACTATACAAATAATTTTAGATTATGTTTTTGACTGACTATTATTTAAGTACAAATGTTATCATTATATCAAGGTTTTTTGAAAATTTACTATTAAAAAAGGTTTCTGTTGTAGAATTATTTAATGTCGCTTACGATGTTTTGCCTGAAAAGGATGATGTGCTATATATAGAGTTACAATGCTACTATTTAATTAGCGCATTTTTGAAAATATTTTCGGCTATATGAGACTAGTGCTGTGAAATATACAGTATTGGCGACATTTTTTAAAGAAATCTTGGGTTTCTGTTTATATTTTGCTTTCCTAAATGGAAACATGTTTATATTATCAACATATCTTATAACATGTATCGATGTTTTACTGAACCTGATATCGACGTCAAAACATCGATGAATATAGACCAATCCCAGATTACATAATAGGTACATAAACATTGTTTTAAATAATAATCTGAGTAGAGTTTTGATATTACAAGGCTATGCTGCTTATTTTGCAATCAAATGAACGTGAGTTACTTTATATTGGTTCACATATACTTAAAGGTTTATTTAATCATGATCTTCTAAACTTTTGATAAAAATTCACTTGTGCAAAAATGTTTGTAATTAACTTTGTTTTCTAGTGAACTTGAAAATATGCAATATGAGCAAATCACGAATCGAATTGCTCATTACTCAATTGATGTAAAAACTTAAATAAACTATTGAAATGATAGTTAATTTCCTTTATATCTTGTTTGTTTAATTGTTCTGTAGGTAGTCAATCTTTATTAAGAGGCTTTTACGAATTTCGCACGTAGCATAACCCTAGTAGATACATAAATAACTTTTATTTATTTAATAATAAGTTGCAGTTGTTTTTTACACACAAACTACCTCATCAGTGTTAGTTAATTTTCGAAAATTATAATCATTGTCATCTTAAATGCAATAGTTGTAAATAATATCATCTCTAATATACCAAAGCTAATATTACATTTTCCTATTTTCTATGTGTGTGTAAGCTATAGAGAATAAACAAGGAGACGCTAGACGCGTGAAATGAAATACGTTAGGAAAATCGCCCGAACGTTGCTAAATAACACGCGAATAAATGTTACGTATATTTTGTATAATGAATTAGATGGACTAAAATGTTTAGGTATTAAATAGTTTTATTGAATAAATTTGTAAACATTTTAATTCTATCCACCAACATAGGTATTGGAATGAAATGAGTTATTCAGAAATAGGTTAAAGTATGATTTTGTAAACATGTGTAAGTTTACTGCTATTTATATAAACATGTAAATTATAGAGTCTTCCGTTATTGTCTAATAGAATTTCTTTTGTGGTTCTCGTGTACCCGCGTCTAAACAGATACTAAGGACTCATAAAAGTATGTAATTAAATATCTCATTTAAAAATGAAATGAAAAAATAAAAATTCCTTCATTTTAATGAATTTTTTGGATTATTTATTTAAGATGGATTTCTAACTCCTTCGTCAATTAAAGTCAACAGATTTTTTTATATTTTACACGAGGTGTGCCTACAGGCATTCTGATATTCAGCATGGGTGATTTAACCGTGTTTCATGTGTTTGTGAATGACTTGGAATCCTGAGACGCAGTGTGCTACTCACGGTTAGCAGTTGGCCTTGCCTCACATTCACTACTTCTGAGAGAACGATATTCTGCCGTACGTCTATCTAAAACCTCGTTACCTAATATGCCGTTCTCTACAGGTTTCTAGGGTGCGTAAATTTTTCTTAGTATCTTGTTCAGCAGAAAGTTTCAATTGACGTTATTCCCCTGTTTCCTATGAACGAATGGATCTTTCTCTTTTTTATAGCAATGGAACGCTCAGAATATCCCGTCCACTTTGAATTTTTGTCCTAATAATATCGCAATGAATCAAAAGCCCTTTGAGAATATCCAAATAACAACATTTTTAATATTAACCCATATTATCCAAAGACATAAGGACTGAGTAGTTCAATACAAAAATTTATGATGTTGCAATCCTTTCGAAAAACGTAAGTTTATTTAATAATTTTATTTTTATTAACAGTTAATATCCAGTGAATAATGATGCATTATAGAGTGTCAGTTTATTATAATTTAACAAAAAACTCGATAGCGCAAGAAAATAACACCAAACAAAGACATCTATCGTAGAAAAGAATAAGGTACGCCGAACTGTAAAATGAATAAAAATATCATAGACATTTACAAATTTAGAGACAGACTTAATTTATTTACAGACTTACAGAATTTATTTACTGACTTTGCAAATTAAAATTTACGAAATAAATAGGACCAGCCTTAAATTATTAATATACGCGCTTACAGAAAATATGCTTAATTGTGACAATAAAAATCAACTCAAATTCGTAACAATTTTAATGGGGAATAAATCTAACAAAAAATATATTTTGTAACTGTATGGTGTTACTAACGTTTTTCCTTATAATGTCTCAGAGCATTTAAAACTAATAAATTAATTCATATGGCGCCATCTATGAATAATAATGAAAAATACAAATACGTTTTTGTTTATTATTTGTATTGAAAATTACGTAAAGATAAAATAATTTTGTGTAATTTTGTATAATTTAACTTCATTTCGCTCTAGATTTGAAATATATTTCAGTACATTCTTCTTTATATGTGCATAACTTAAACGAAATTTATATACAATACAAATATCCATACATGTAAAATACATCCTTCAGACTTCCATCAGACTATAAACTACAATCGTAGAAAATTTCATCAAATTCAGTCCAGTAGATTCTGCCTGATTGGCGTACAAATTAATAGACAGAAAGTCAAACATTTTAAAAGCTCTAGAAATATCTCTTTCGTTTATTCTAACTCCCGTAGGATTTTTTTCTCAACTATTTTTCCTCTAAGGACTCAAAATTCGATGGTAACTAAGTATACGCATTTTATAAGGGACACGAATCAGAGATTTTTTTGGCAATTATTTTCCTTATTGCTACTTTGTATTACACACGATAAACTATATCATGGCGTCTTGTTCTATAATATTTTTACCGCAAGTGAGAAATAATAGTTCATTAATAATGAAAGTTAATGTGGTCTCCGGACGGGAATATTTTGTATGGAATGTATATTTCGTATCCCAAGTTTTACTATTAAATTTCATAGAAAAAAAAGATTTTTTGAGTGAAACATTCAAGTTTCCCGTTGTGCTTAATAATTTTAGAAATAATGGTAGCTATGTTACTTTGTGTGCTAGCCTGGCTAGCTACCAAGCTCTAGTTGAAAATCCGTCGTCATTTACTTACAGGTGTATTTAGGCAGCTGCACTTGAGAGCCAGACTTCCCACTAGGCTCATCGTCATTTAAGATTAGGTGAAATTGTAGCCAGACGCTAAACCTGCAAAGTTTTTTTTTAAAGTAGCAAAACTACTTGAATTACCCGAAACGAACATGTTTAAATATAAATCAAATGAAACAATATGTTATATTCGCAATAAATTAGGGTCGGCAAGACAAATAGCCGAGATAAGGTACCTAATAACGAAACCCACATTTGTTACGTAGAAACGAAAGGACGGTCAAGAATAACCTCGGGACATTTATGTTAGTACCTGCCTCTACTGACTTTTGCTACTATACATATGCAATTTCGATATACATCAATTGCGAGGGTAAGAAAAAGAACAGACAAATTTAGTCTGAGTATAACACAATATAGTAATAAAAATACTGATATTTTTAATAACTAGCTTCTCTTCTGAAAATAAGAGAAGTTTCGCGTTTTCACACGTTTCCTCATTAAGTCTCTGTTTATTCCCCTCCTCACTCTTCAGAACGTCTCACTAGCAATGCGTGACAGCCTCAATATCCTAGGTGTAGATATTCGCAGCGACCTCAACTCCAGGGATTAGATCGGGAGTGTCACCTTCACTACATCTCGGAGACTAGGAATCCTGAACAGGCTGCGACGGTTTTTCACGCCCGGTCAACTGTACCTTCTTTATAAGGTACCAGTTTGGACCTGTATTGAATACTGTTCGCACCTCTGGGGTGTATCTGCAAAGTACCTCCTCGATGCCCTGGACAGGTTGCAGAGACGAGCTCGGCACGAACTAAAAAGTTCTCTATTCCTTATCTTTGTCGTACCATGAAACTGTGGAACCATCTCCCGGTCAATGTGTTCCCTCTCTCTTATGCAGGTCGTCATGACAGCGCTGACCGCTGATGGATGTCGATCTCTCGGTTGTCGCCGTTGTATTTAGATTGTACTGTGGTTACCAACAGGGACAGTACAGTTAATATGCCGGCTACTATAAAAAAATGTAACCTTACTCCATCCACCACCCGAATTGTGTGGTAGGCCGTTTTTTACGAATTAAGTCCTGAAATAATTTGTAAAAAGTTTATTTGTCCCAAAATCCAAAATCGTCTCGTTGCATTACCGTGATTGAACCCTTATTGATATCTATGACTATTTTTGACAAAAAATCCTGCCCTAGCCTGCATTTCCACCAGAGATATGTGAGCCAATAGGCCAATAGGATTACTTAATTTTCCTAGCCTCGCTTAGCGCAGCTCTGGTGAGAAAGGGTATAAGCGGAGGTATAGGTATTTGTACATACAAAAAAGGGAGAGGTGTGCGAGAGACACGAGCGAGGAATGTGTAAGAGAGATGTGTGCAAAACGGTGTGAGTAATTAGAGCTACTGTTCTACTAGTCAACGCAAGCACCTCGCACAGCTTTGGTGGATACCATCAAACCGTTTCACAGCGTCGCTAGACATCCTCACATCGCCTAGCTACAAGACACTGAATGATGATGATACTGAATTTAATTAAAAGTTATGATGAGCTACAATAAATTAAAAAAATCAAGTAATTATATTACTACAAAATCTGTTGTAAATCGAAGAAATAAAGGAGTACGTAATAATATTCGTGTACACATTATATCTATATAAATTTAGTTTTTCTATGATTTAATTAAAAGTTCAATAATTGAATAATGTTGGGATTGGGACTACTGTATGTTAATTAGGTATACTTTTAATGGTATGTTATTTGTTTAATGAAACATTTTACAAGTAGATACAATTTAAAATGTTAATCGTAATGTTAGGTAATTTTTTCACCAAATCTCCTGATAGCCGTCTATTGTAAAGGAAACGGATCACGAGTATTTTTTTGTTTTGCTGACTCTGTGTGTTAGGATTTAAATCAAAAACGACTTAAATGTATTCTATGAAATTTTGGAGCTTACTCAATAGTAATTTTAGAAATCGTAAAAAAAAATATTTTTAATTAATTCTCCACCAATTTTATATAAAATTTGTAAACGAGATGCATACGTTATTTCATAATAGGCTATAAGAATAGTTACTGTAAATAACACTTTAAGAATCTTAAAATATATATTCCAAAAAAATATTTATTTCATTCCTCTATTGATAGGGTGGCAAAAAATAAAAGTAGTGGACGAAATTAATTACAGCAGACGCACACGGAAATGCGAGGCACCGCGAGTTATTCTCAAAATGCCCCATCCTCACGCTTGCCAAACTTTGTGTTGATAGGGCGTTTGGCTTGCACCGATCCGAGCTAAGTCGGTATTTGATGCAAAAATGAAAAGAGCTTGCAGCAAACGCTTGCGATGCGTCCACATGTTTGTAACATTTGTGTATAGATTCGCTTGCGCAAAATAAATAATCGATAAACAACTGAAAAAACCTGTTACCTGGTTTCGGTGAATATTTAACTATCTTCGTTTATCTATCTACGTCGATTGACGTGAGTTCGAATCCCTCCAATGAGCCTGAGCTTTCGGTGAAGTTAAACATCGTGAGGGAACCATAGCATGGTGAGTGGGCTTTTTCTTATGCTCGCCTGGCTAGCTACCACCCTTAAGTTGAATTCACCAAGCACCAAGACGTGTATTCCAGCAGCTGCACTTGATAGCCAGTCTTCCACTAGGCTTAGCGTGTTTTCATCTTGGGCCACATCGTCACTTAACATCAGGTGATATTGGGACTACTATGCCAAAACTAACGATAAAAAAATTACCTCGTTTAGTTTAGCTTCTTTTTACAATAAAAATAGGTTAAACCGAGTGTAATAACCGATCGAAAACACACTAGTACACGCAAACGTGTGGATCTTTGGCTTGCCTATTTTATCCAAGAATTTTTTAGAGGTTTGAAATTTGTGGCAATTGGCACACGTGTGGATCCTGTATTCAAGTTAATGTTGTTGTTATATGTTTGATCAGGAAGAATGTATTGGTGCTACGTTCGAGATGTTTGTTGAGGCGTAACTGCGACTGCATGACGTGAGTCACGCTTTGCCAAGTCAGCTATTCACCCGAAACGACCCGAACGATCAGACCGAACATATAAAGTAAACAAGAAATATGTTAATGATTGTTTCGAGGTAAATACATCAGAACTAAAACTACACTAAATATATATATTAGAAACTGTTTAAGTAAGGTACTTCTGTTAACAACAGTATTATATAATCAAATATCACAGGAAAATACATCTTGAGGTTTTGTTTCAAAATCATTGCAAATCTACATGTCGGCTGACAGCAATATGATATTAAATTTATTGAAGTAAATTCTTCCTTTATCGTGACATAAGTGAAAAGCGAAAGATAACATAAATAATTAATGTTGCTCCTGCAATCCAAGCGCTCCTCAGACAGATTGGGCTTTTAATTAGCGAAACTAGTGTCTGCTATTTAGTCTGAGGTACGCCGTATTTACTTACGCGGTATTTATGTCGCCTTTCATTGTTCTCATTTCTCGTAGCTTGCCTGATTGGTTGTCGTTTATGACGCAGCGCAAAGTTATATAGCATTGAAACTTTTTCAATTTATTTATGTAGTGAGATAAACAAATAGTATTATTATTATAAAGTATATATTATATAGGTACATGTGTATAGTTAGTTACATCGAATGGATAGGTAGCTAGATTGCAGGATTGCATGCACAGAAACAGTCCAAGCCGAGGTTCGGCCATTTTGGTAGCCTTGCGCTTGTTGCCATTTCGGCTAAGTGCCTTCTGCGCTTGTCACAAAGTTCGGTGAAGCTATAAAGGCCCTTCAGACCAACGATAATAGTCATTTCTAAATTAAAATAAAATAATTTATAGTAAAATCTTATTTATCTTGTACTTTTTACAGGAACTCGTCGCGTATTTTTTTATTTTCATGGAATATCTTAGTTTTTGTATATTGCCTTTATCTACATTCTTGCTGACTTTTTTTCTGACCATTAATTTTAACCCTAAGACCAATCGCTTTGTAGCTTCTACCATAAATTAAATTAATTTATAACGTCTTTAAATCCTTTAGTAACTTTTTTTTATAATAGCTCGTCGCATTGACTGTATTGTCCCTGATGATAAGCACAGTACAATCCAAATACAACGGCGACCACCGAGAGATCGAAATCCATCGGCGGTCGCCGACCTGCATAAATATCTCTTCACGTTACGCCTGAAGGACCCGATATTATAAGATGGAGGGAACACATAAATATCCAAGCATATCCTTAGATATCGAAGCAATTTATTTGTTATACCAACAAAGACGGTCATCCAGAAAAACATGTCTTATAAATAATTGTCACTCACTAAAAGGAAGCAACAGGATCAGACACGCTATATATACTAAACTTAGATAGATTCGTCTTAATCACATTAATACAATGACAAAAGGAATTTTCAAGTAGAGATTACTGCCAGATATTTTATATCCGAAGTAATTACCGCAATTAAAGCATCGTATTTTGCTTAATATAGTGTACATTTTCTCGTAATTAAGATTAAAGAATTTAAGTTTTATAAAATTATTAGCTTTGCCCGTAGCTCCGTTCGCGTGGACTACTAAAAAGGCGTTTACTTCATCATTTTTCTAAAAGTAGCCTAAGTTATTCCTTGTAACATCAGCTTATCTGCCAGTGAAAGTTCTGTCAAAATCGGTCAACCGTTTCGGAGATTACCTGGAACAAGCAGATAGACAAAAAAAACATGTTTTTTTTATTGTAGGAATCGTATATATATATATATATATGCATTTCATTTCATATGCATTTAGTAATAATGAGTTATTTTAACATTAAAGCAGACTCTTTAATTTTATTATATTTTAATTATTACAAATTGTATAGTTCCAATTACTAATCAACGTATTCTTTTTACTGTCATAGAATGTGCAATGGAGGTATACACAGATAAAGAATTTGAAATTGCTTTTAACAAAGATTAGTAGGGACTATTGTGACTAAATCGTTGCATTACTATTAATCAAATAAAAAAAATGCTTATTTGTACAATATTAAACTATTTTTACGCAAATAAAAAAGTCGGTAAAAAGAATTTACATTGTTATCCATTGTTATTACATTGTTGTCCATTGTTATTACTTACATTGTTATCCATTAACTTCGTCATGTTGCACTTCCGTCACATAATCGCGCGCAGATCTCAATTTTACCCTCAACAAAATGCACCAACAGAAGTATAACTTCAAAAATCTTAGAGAAATAAGTATCTTAACCCATAAAGGTATTGTGACACTATCTGGTAAAGTTTCGCCACTTGTTTGTATGAAAGCGGCTTAAGTCGAGGGGTGGCTACTTTTTATATAAGGTTTTTGTTTTCTCCAATAGATCCCTTTATCTCAGTTGGTACACATGCCCTTAAGCAATCTTTAACGATAGTGCACGTTAATATTCTGAATATCTTTATAAATTTATTATATTTTGAATTGCCTAAGGGTCAACATATTTACATGTTTATTTGACAAGCTAATTATTTTAGTAAATAATAATAATAAAATAACACCAGTCTAGAAATTTTCCATTGCTGTGCAGGATTCTATTTTCGAGGGCTTAATCACCACGCCAACCAACGACATTAGGGCGATTTTTGGAACTGTGATCCAATGATAGGCGTTTGTTTGTCGATATTTCAAAAAAACTTTGATTACATAAGAAAATTACGAGTTTTGCCAAGGACTTTGATATGGTGGTCTTCAAAATAAAATGACTCGTTTGCCATATATTGTGCGTTGATGGTACTATATAAAAAAATTGATTGATTTATTGACTATTAAAACTTACCAAGTTAGAAATCCCATAACAAAGAAAGTAATAAATTGTTTTGTAAATGAACTGAAAAACGTACATTCCTACAGCTATAATTAATTTGCTATGGAATTTGGCACCCGTTAGATCTCAGCTCTTTTATCGGTGACAACGACTACCCTGAACGTCATTTCTACTGAACTTAGCCCCTTTTTCACATTTATGTTTTATTTGGTATATCACTACTTTTCAAAAGCTGCACAACGCCATCTATTGGTGAGCGGATCGAAACGCCTTTGTAGTTAAATGCTAGTTGATGCTTGTTATGAGTGTTATTTCGTTGAAAATTAATAATTTAGTTTTTTTTTGTTTTTGATTTTTTCCTTTGTATATCATCGATGCTAATTGTATGTTTTTGAGACACCTAGAAGTGTTCTAGGTTTTTGATGAGTGAGTGAATCAGTGATAAAAATGTTAATTTTCAGACCCTAATAACTCAAGAACTATAATAGGTTTATTCGTGAAATTTAGGATGCTAGATATTTAAGGGAGATTTATTAAACATACAAAATTTGAAGCGTGTAGGACAAATAGTTTTTGTTTTATGAAAGGATTCGAAAGTAGCTCGAAATGGTTCGTGTTTATATACACACTGACCGGTGTCGCCCGTTCCGAACTTGGCTGACAAACTGCCGTGTGTCTAGATAACTAATTTATTTGTTGCGGTATCCAAAATCATCTGACAAGCTACTCGTATATTATATCTCTCAAAATTCTTTTTCTTTATATGAAAATAAACCAAACACTAAATTAAAAGGAAAATAATATATTCTAACTCTTTCGTCGAATCAAAAAATACTTAATTCAATTTAGACGCCAAGAAGGCACACTTATAAACGTCAAATCACTACTTCGTTCCGTATTCCACCTATATATTTTACATAATTATATTAATAATGCGAAATATGCAAGAATGGTTTTAACAAGAAATTGCAACTACTCAAGTTAATATGTATATCCAAAAAAATATCCAAATTTAATATGTCAAGTTTAAATTATTATATTGTTTATTTTATAGAAAACTCTGTTAAATAACGCCAAGTTTCCCTATCTACTATCGGTTGGAAGGAATACCTTGGTAAAATATTTTATAATTAACTTTAATCAATATATGTAGTACCTAAGTTTCATGCAATAAGTTTGTCACTTACATATAATATTGAAAAATTTCGCCGCTACGTGCCAACCCTACATAATAATAATATAACCAGTACAATAATATATCTACTGCAAGCTCATAAAAGTCCTTGTTTATGTTTCAGAGAACTCCTTATACATACGCGTACGTACACAACTCCCGCAGTGTAACAGAGAAGTCCTTTCACACTCATAGGGAACGGTATATTGTAAGGAACTGTACTTAAACTAGCTATTCGTAACATTAATATTACTGCAATAAGCGTAACTTGTTCTCTTTATAAAAAGAAATTAATATGAAATGAATTAACTTTTTTATTTTCTATAATATTACCTTTAACTTAAGGGATATGGTAGAGAGCGTTTTTTTTGAATATTTATATTCGGTATAAACAATTTTAAATCAGCATATTTCTAAAAACTTTTCTACATAAACCGCCATTGCTTTTAATTGAGGAGAGGTGTACTCGTCAACACAACACGAAATGAAAGCAAAGCTAGTTCAAAGCGGTCTTCGGTTTATAAAATACTCACTTGGAAACTTTTCGACCCTCCTTCATACAATGAGTTGATAGTTGAACGCACCAATTATTTTAGGGAGAAAAGCATATTAGTTTCTACTCTACGTATGTTTTTGTTTAATCAGGAAATTTTAAAATCTATACCTTTATTACTTTGAAAATATTAATATCGGTTTTAAAAACCTTCCTAAAATAATATACTGTTAGATATTAATTGTCGATGTGATTAGTGAATTCATACTAATCACTTACTGTTGATACTATTTACTAGCTATATCGATTTTTTACTTTACCATTGATCAGTATTATTAGCTGAGCATGATAGAACAGGTGAACTCTTTGATCGCACGTATTATAAAAGCAGCCAACGAGAGTTTGTAGGGATCCAAGCCAGGTAAAGCTGTTAAAACCTCTAATGGCTCCAGAGCTCTTAAAGCTAACAGTGTAATCAGTTCGACGCTTAAGCTATCGGAGCATTCACATAGCTTAGTCACAGATTCGTAGTACACGTCATTCGTAATTTATTAAGTAATGTAAAGGCGCTTATTTAAATAGTTTTAACATGATATTGAACTGAATTTAAATATGATATCCGATTATAATATAAATATATATTAAAATCGGATGATACATAATCTGAGATTAGGTACCTTAACTCCCAACTTTACTCTGTGCGGTGAAAATTTGATGTGTATCTAAAGGTGTCTAAATGGCAGAAAGTTCACGTGTTCTGTAATTGAGTTATCTGGCTGCTCGGTACGCCAACTCTGCGAATATAACGAGAATGAAGCTATTTATATATAAGAAATAAGGAAAAAATAAACACACCCATTCTCAATATTGTGGAACATACCTTATTCGAATCTATTGTACATTGACAGACAGCTTACTATATGTTAACATACCGAAAAACGCTTTGTAAAACCTTTAATGGATTAGACGCAATAATGTTTGAGAATCAAATAAAATTAATGATTTGAAGGTCGTTCAAACAATTTATTCAGTTATAACATAAATATTTTGTTCTTGTGTACTCATTTAAATAATTTCTCTTACATAATAATCTTCTTAATTAACTAACATTCTAATCAATTATTTTTTTAATATTTCCATATAAATAACATTTTTAAAAACTATAATAACGTATGAATTGGAATTAGGTATCTACTGTTTAAATTTCATAGCGTTTTATGTTTGTTTTTTAAAAACAAAGGCGAGTCGTTAAGAACGAACTTGTTCTTTCTTCTTTTTCCTAACTTGGAAACCGGTCTTCTTTATTGAAGATAATTACTGCCATTATCAAGTGTATATAGTTTCCAGCCTTATGACGATTTCGGGATCCTAACAAGATGGTGGCTCCTTTGTTAGAACTTTCTAGGGAGGTTTTGTGGTATCCCAGGATTCATGATCCATTTTATTATATCCAATCCACTTCACTCGTGCACAATAACCAAGCTTTATTATGCAAAATTCCACCTGTATTACACAATGTGGGGTAAATAACACAAATTTATGAATAAAAAATAAAAACCATTACATGACAGTTTGAGATCTCGCCAAAAACTCCGAGAACGCACTTATTAAAATCTTAAACTTTACATAAGGAGAATTTTTTTTTTTCGAACTGACTATACTGTTAGCCTTAGGGGCCCTGGAGCCTTTACGGCTTTTACAGTTTTACCGGGCTTGGGTAAGGAGAAACGCGGTTGGCAAAACGTTTTAAGAATAAGTTTTAACGGAAGTTATTGCTATCGCATTGTGCCGGAACGATCGAATACAACACGAGAGAGACAACAGATCGGACTGCAGCTCGGACTAATAATATCTATTACTTATATTCATCATCATCAACCAGCGAGTTCTTGCGACATTCACCAAGTCGTCACTTCACTTTGTTGCGAGTCTGCTGCCCACGCTGCGTCATGTGTGCGTGTGCAGTTTTGCCAAGCCCGGTGAAACTGTCAAAACCTTCTAAGACTCCAGGGCCCAAGGCTTAAAGTGTTCGAAACAAACATTTTTATGACGTTGACGCGGCTTTCATCTTCCGATCAACACGTGTTTTTACCGCTTTGTTCTACGAGTACAGTAGGTAATAAAAATGTGTGATTCATCACGGAGAAAATCTTTCACCTAACCAATACAAACATGTGCTTGATAATGCGCCGTTATAAACAATTATCGAATAATTAAAAAGCTAAATTCTAATTTAATTTAATCTAATTCTAAAATACAGACAAAATGCTCAGCAATATGACACTGATTTCAAATAAGGGTAGATGGAGCCTTCAGAACAACAAATATGAGACCAACATTAGCTTTGTCCTTGACTATCGGATAGCAACACGTGCTACGATGTAAGTAATGTTGCTATGGTAGTTAAAATAATTATTACTGTTAATATAAAATTATTATAAGATAATATTTCTTGGTTTTCTTTATGATTTTTGGTTTAACTTACCATACCTGTGCCTAAAGGTTCCGATATATTGCTTTACATGACATTGAACAGAATGTGACGGAAATAATGATGTTAATAGAAAGTTCATTATTTGATATTTCTAGTGGTTGTGATAAGGAATAATGTGTTCAATAAACATGTATAAGCTGTTAATTTATTGTAAATTTGAACAAATAAGAAATAATCATTTTTGACGTAATATAAGTAAAATAACTAATAGAATTATCTAGTGTAATAAATGTGTGCGCTCACAAATGAGTTGAACTGTCTAAAGATTTTTCTTTTTGTGCTCATGAAATGCAACTTATTAGTTTTCTTTTTCGCTATAAAATTAACTATAGATTATTACGGTATTACATTTAGAGAAACCACAACCCCGTCTATTTCATTTCCATGTAAAATTAACTTACATTAGCTAAACCTATGCCGTCTGAACTGAAATACCAACTTTAAATATTTATCTAATTTTGCTTATAATTAAGTAAACCACATTTATGAAGTGCTCGTATATTATATTACAAATCTAAGTTTTTAATCAAGACGGTAACTTTATGTTGTGATCCATCACGCGTCTTGGTTATGAAACAAAGGAAGATCGAGACCACTCGAGAATGCAGCTAAAACGCTCTTACCACAGACATTTTGACAAATTGCTAAGATAAGTCATATTTCAGTTTAACGCAATCTGTTGGCGTCTGCAGTGGTTGTTTGCCAAGATTTCTTATCATGTAATATATTGACACCTATTTTTTACACCAAAATATAAGGAAAGGAGATTGGTTTTCTCTGGGCCTGATTGTAACAGGTTGAAGTATGATTTATAAAAATTATTATTATATTCTTGTATTATGTTAAATTATATCAATCAATAAATTCGTAATTTAGATCTAAATAGTATGTTTTATCTTTTAGAACTTTAACTTGTTAATTCTAATGGGTTAATTTAATCTACTACTAGTTATTTCCTTTTAATTGAATTAATTATCTGTTAATAACCGTTGTTCTATTTTTAAGCATCACACTTGATGCAAAATTACAATGGGTTCTTCACATTAAAACCTTAGCGGTGAAACTAAACTCAGCTGCATTCGCGGTGCGTAAGATTCACCGGTTAACAGATATTGATACTGCTAGGTTAGTCTACTTCGCTTACTTCCACAGTTTGATGTTCTACGGTATTTTACTGTAGGGTTTAGCAGCTGAGGTGCATACCATATTTGTACTACAAAAACAGGCGGTTCGAATAATTTATGACATGTGACCTCGTGAATCACTGAGGAACAAGTTTCAAGAATTTATTATCTTAACTTTGCCCTCTCAACACATCTTGGCAAATGTAATGTACAATCGGAAAAAATAGATAGTTTTGCATTTGTATATAACAGTACAACTTGAATTATAGCAATACATGTAAAATAGTCATTTGAGACTTTCTTTAAAACCATCTTTTAGACTTTGTAAAGACAATTAATTTTTTTTAGGTAATTGTGTTAGGTTCTACAATAAACCCTGGATCATTACGTGAATGACGGTGATGTCTGTAAGTGATTCCCTTTCATAAATCTACTGTAAAAATAACTGTAAACAACGCATTAACAAGATTGTAGCTCCTTTATTAAAATAGTCCATGGTGTTTTTATAACAACTGAAAAATTTATGCTTTTAGTTATTATTTTTAAATCACTTCACTTTTGTGCACTCAATCAAACTATACCACGCAAAATACTTCCAATATTACATAATATAGGGCCAGATAATATAGGTAATAGCTATATAATTAAAACCCCAACAAACCAGATTAAGTTTCAGTCTACAAGTCTAAAAAAATTTGTTTAAAAACAAAAAACAATGGGTATTGAAGTTACAGAAAAAAGCTAAATAGTGGTCTGCTAAAAGGGGCTGTAAAAATGGAATTGAGAGATGGGAGCGAGGAGGCAGTATTATTGTAATTATATGCAATACGACATGGAAAACCTTTCTCTTAGAATTGCGTAGTAGAAATTCGATTGGTAGCTAGCTGGTTATAAAAATAAATTATTCAACTTAGATTTACATACCTATACCAGCAAAATTATACTAAAATTAGTGAAAATAAGCCCATATAAAAATGTATAATATTATTTCAATTGTTCTTAGCACATCAAGATTAACAAATAAACAGTTTTTAGTTTAAAATAATTATATATTTTGAAGTCTCGTCATCTAACAACGTCACGGAACGATTATTAAGAGAATTGACATGTACATTAATCGAGGCAGACATCAAAAAGGGATAAAACATGAAGTAAACATTTTCCTTTCTCCCTGCATATGGATTCCCTCGTTATATGCGTATACAGTTGCGTGGTAAATAGAACCGCATAAATCTTTACAAATGAGGGCAGTACGTAGATACGTCTGAGTGAACGCGCTGATTGCATTTTCAAAATGGAGGAAAACAGTTATCTGTATACACTATTAATAATTCTGTCACATGGATCCTATACAACGCTGAACGATGGTAAAAAAACTAAGTCGCGTTCGCAACAAAAGGTTACAAAATTAAATGAAATATATGTATATTTATTATATATTATGTATGTTTGATACCCGCCTGGCTAGCTATATATGCATGCTATGTAGGCGGGAGAAAACGAGAACGTAGGGCGTTACTATTACAATATTATCATTACCTATATAGATATATTCCATTCGTATTTCAGATATTGATATTTCAAATGATAATGGTTACTAAGTAACCACATCTTGACCCATTTTCTGATTCGTTACCTAAATATAAAATTACATATCTTATTGCTCAACATGTTTTTGTCGTTGATTTGTAATTTTTCTTTCAAATGATACTTGTTTGTTGTTTTTTTTTTACATATTTTTGAGCTTATGTGTTTTTCATGTTTCTATTCTCTGTATAATATTATATAAAAATCTAATCATTACTTTTAATTTATAAATGTTGTGGTTGACTTTATTAGTAATATAATAATACTATTACCTTAAATCAGAGTTGCACAGACCGCGGCCCACTATCGATGCATATGCGGCACGACAACAAATTAAAAGAAATAGCGAAAAATAAAAAAGGTGTAGAATCTGAATATGCTGGTGATACCACATAGTTTTGTGCTGTACAATCTTTATAGCTCAATGCAATTCCATACTTCGAATTAAAAATTATAATGACATGAAATTTGTTTTAAAACTTTTATTCAGTTATTTTTATTTGTAGTGGCCCGCATTTATTTCATAATCTGTCCAAGGGGCCCCTAGTTCCAATTAGTCTGTGCATCCCAGCCTTAAATTGTTATTAACTATAAATATTGTACTACTGTTCTTAGTCCATAATAAATAAATAACTACTACGTCAATTAAAGTTATATATGAAAATTATAAATTCGTATATCTACCTTAAAAGTATTCACTTCATATTTCATGAATTATATGTCAAAAGATCCGAAAATCGCAAAAGGGAATGAAACTTTTTATAAGCTTTTTACCAAAGTGAAAAAAAACATTGAGTCTCGATTCACCAATGAATGGTTGAACCTATTTAATCAATTTGCGGATAACGTCGATCGGGAATAGTAAAAGGAATTATTAGTAGCACCCTCGGCAACTGTTCCGTCTTCTTTCCTTTCATAAATAACCAGGGCACACTTCCTTCAATCGTTATTGAACGTTATTTAAAAAAAAACCTGGTTTTGTAGTTACGGTTTACAAGTATACTTGCTTAGAACAAAATGGTTTCGTTTTCTTGATCAATCTATAGTCAAATTATTTAAAAAAAAAACATAGTTCTTTTGTGGACCATATTATTAGCTTTTGTAAAGACTGGTTAGTCATTCTTTTGATATTGGACGAAAAATGAGAATAAATTGTACATTGAACAAACAATTTATTGTTAACGACCTGTTCATACAACTGATTCCACGGACTTGTAACGTTCCTAAACGAATTCAGTCGTGGAATGCCTCGCATCATTTTTTTTTTTGAACTGACTTTGCTGTTGGCCCGGGGGCCTTAACAGTTTCACCGGACTTGTTGGCGAGCGCTTAAGGCACTCAGCCGAGAAGTTTTGGGCAACATGCGCAAGGGTGCCAAAGTGGCCGAACCTCGGCTTGAGCTGTTGCCGTTGTTGTAACATACGCGACCTAGCTAAATTCCTACGCGAATTCGAGCTAACTAACTATACATGTATGCATGTCTCTTGCCTCCTGGGAGGGAGGAAGAGACACGCGTACATGTATTTATTGATCTGAAAAATTTTCTAAGGCTAACTAACCACAAAAAAAGAAAAAAAAAAGGTCCCTTACAAGACCTATGTACCTGAGTGCATGCCTCGCATCACTCAGCTCCGTGCGCTTTATAGGAGCATCGCCGCCGTCCTACGAGTGATCATATTCTGTCACGTACCGTATAGTCTTTGAATGAGTGATGTTACATTTTATAACTAGCAACCCGCTCCGGTTTTGCACGGGTAACAGTATAATACATTTAACTCTATTGGTTTACGCGGCACCCGCCAGTAAAACAATCACCGTCATATTTCAGTAAATTCACACAAAACATTAATAAATTATACACCTAAACCTTCCTCATGAATAATTCCGTCCATTGATGAAAACCATATGAAAATCCGTTCGGTAGTTTTGGGATTTATTGCGTTTAGACAGACGCGGCGGGGGACTTTATTTTATAATATGTATACATATACATTTTTACATGGATAAAATATTGCAAGTCATAATCCATCAACCTAAATAACAACAACAACAACAAACTGGGTTTGGGGGGCGATGAAGGATGGGTAATTTTGTCGTATGTACATACAGGTAAATTTAAAAAATCCTTTTTAGTCCATAGCGATTTCTTATTTAATCAATACCAACAAAAATCTAATTTCACCAAATACAACACTGAGGCTATTAATTTTCCTACACATAATCTATACTCATATTATAAAGAGTTAGTTTATGAATATCATTGTACGAGTTTTTTTTTCGAACTGACTATACTGTTAGCCTTGGGGGCCCTGGAGCCTTTACGGCTTTTACAGCTTTACCGGGCTTGGGGGCGAGCGCTTAGGGCACTCAGCCACGAAAGCTAAGCAACAACATCCGAGGGTGCCAAAGTGGCCGAACCTCGGCTCGGACTGTTGCGCGTATACAATTAAGTCGCGATCTGACTAAATCCCTATCATTCGATCTAAACTAACTATACATATATACATGTTTCTGCCCCCTGGGAGGAGGGAAGGAACATGTGTATGTGTATTTAGTGGTCTGAAAATTGTTGTCTAGTCTAACTAGGCAAAAATGAAAAAAAGGTTCCTTACAGAACCTATGTACCTGTGTGTTGTGCATGTGTGTATAATACAGTGTCATGTATGGCTGTGAAAGCTAGTGAATGTAGAGTCACTGTATCGCGCGAGCGGCTGCTTGACTCAAGGGCTCCATGCCAATGGATCGGACCTAGGCTTGAGTTGCCGCAGAGGAGCGCGGGCGTGGGCGCGTAGAAATTGTTAGCTTTCTCGATGTCGTCATCGGGATCGACAAAGAGATTTCGCGGACGGCGTTTATAACGTTTGGCAACGGGGATCGAGTTGTCTGGGACGTACGGTTCGGTACGGGTTCACGGTGGATTTTACGAGTGGGTTGGGATGATTCGAAGCACTATCGAAGTATCTCCTGGTGAGATATTTCACATAGGCTTCTATCGAGGGAAGCCTCATGTCCCTGTGCAGGTCCATGTTCCTAACGAAGGCTAGAGGGTCGAGCAGGCGACGGAGAAACCGATTTTGGACTCTTTGCATTCGGGCAAAGTTATGTTTGGACATATGTGCGAACGCGGCGCAGCTATATGTCAAGATCGGACGGACGCATATCTTGTACAGTGTGAGCTTATGTCTTAAGGACATTTTGCTTTCCGAACTGAGCAAGGGTCGCAAGCGGGAAAGGATCCAGATGGCCCTATTCCTGACTATAGTAACGTGTGCGTTGAAGTTAAGCTTCGAGTCGAGGGTGACACCCAGATATTTAGTCTTGGTGGCCCAAGGGATATTGCTACCGAATAATGAGAGGGGTCCTACGATGCGTGGTAGTTTGCATGTATGCGGTTCGAACATAATAGCGGCGCTCTTTACCGGATTAATAGCTATTCGCCACGTTCGAAACCACTCCCCGAGAGTGGTTACGGCACGTTGGACTGCGCAGGCGAGATTTTTTGTGTGTCTGTTTGACGCGTATATGACTGTGTCGTCAGCGTAGAGCCCTACCTCGACCCCGGGGGGCTTCGGGAGGTCGCTGACGTACAGATTGAAAAGGCAAGGCGCCAGAATGTGGAACCTTGCGGGACGTCTGAGCGTATAGGGTGGGCGGTAGATAGCACTCCTTCCACTCTGTAGTGGAAGGTGCGGTCGCGTAGAATATAGTGAACTAGGTGAACTAACCTATCCGGGATTTCTAATTGATGTAGCTTGTGGACTAGTCTGGCATGCTGACCTTATCGAAGGTCTTAGCTACGTCGAAAAAGACCGCAAGCGTACGGGCGGGGGCGATACTACTTTTGGCAAAGTTCCTCGTGATGTGCTCCGTGAGGCGGTGCACTTGATGTGTACACGAGTGTCGGGCGCGAAAACCGAACTGTTCGGGAGGGTATAGATTTTTAACATCTATAACGGTTTTGAGACGGTTCAGAAGGAGCCGCTCGTAAAGTTTTCCTAGTGTGTTTAAAAGGCTGATCGGGCGATAGCTATCGGGAAGCGAAGCTTTTTTACCGGGCTTGTGAATACCTACAACTACAGCTTTCTTCCAGACGTCATTGTACGAGGTAATCTGAGGAACTACTGATCTAATTCTTAAAATTATGTCATTACATACATTACACATTAGTTATTACAAATTACTACATAAGTTAGTTTCTAAACAATCTAGTAAGATTGTAAACTGTTGGTAGATTACTTATAAACTAATGGCTCGTACAATTATGCGGTGTACGTGTATGTCACGTAAGTTCTGCGGTGGATTATACGAGATAAATATTAAACAGTAATTTCGCATAGTGCATAGTGAATACAACAGGTGCTTTTTGCTTAAAGTGCATATTATGGATTATAAAACACACAGAGATGAATAATGCGAGTAGTACGAGTAGTTAGTAGGAGTACTAAACGATTAGTTTAGTAAATGGATCTTCAATGAACTATGCGCAACTATGCGCATTAATTAAAAGAGCTCACTCCGCATCCGAAACTGCGTAAATACTAACACAAACAAAACTCAATGCAGGAATAAAAAACATATTTATGTAATAAATATTTATTCATATACTAAGTCATCAGTATAAAAATAATTTATTTCGTATTTTTTGTTAAAGAGTGCGGACTAAGGTATTTTCACGTACTGAATATATAAATAATAACTGAAAGGTCATAAAGGTCTTAATGACTTGTTTCATTATATGATAATACCTACCTATAAGTTTATCGAAGATTTTGCAAAAAATTATAACTAGTCACTTGAATTGCAGAAAATGACCATTAGTTAATAATCATTACTAAATATACAGTTATATCATGTTACCGAAAGGATTAATAACGAATGCGAAAAATCTTGATGATCCTATGATATAGAGTATTGTGTATCCGATTTTTTTAGTTTAAGACCGGAGGCATATAACAAGAATTATTTAAAAATTAAGGTACAAACTTTTTTTACTAATTTAAATTTAAACAATTACTAACATCATTAAATGATATATAAGGGTGACACCGTCAACAAATCACTGGACGCTCGAAAAAGAACCGTCATCAAGGCAGAAAACATTTACTGTTTTAAAACAACAATACCTACATCTGTGTCGTCGTTTAGAATTACTTGCATTTATCACATGGACTATAAACTACGAATAGCTACAAAATTAAATAATAAACAATATCTTATCAAATGAAGTTGTAACTAATGTACTGTAATCTTCCATCTACGTGAAATATGTCTCTTCTATTACTTAGAGAGAGCTAAGGGCAAACAGGTCACTTAGAAGTATACAACACTTCTTATTACTTACTCTTAGTGTTTAGAGCACTTTGGCGTTATTTCTCGGTACGACTTAATCGAGGTTCATCCTCTGTTAAATATGTTTTACCTTACTATACTTTTGATGTGAGACATCTACTGGCGCTTTTGATCGGGAATAAAAGCGTTCTGGTGGGACGTCGCTACGTGCCATTTGATCAGCGACAAGTCTTCTGAAAATTAATATTGGCTTCTTCTCTCTCTACCACGCACACTCGCTAGATTAAGTGTGTTAGTGCATCAGCGTGGTTTTTATACTAACCTTAAAGGTTATTCGTGAAAATTCCGTTAAGTGATCTTTTTTTTTCATTCTTATTTATTGCTACTAGATGTCAGTTATTAGACATTACATGATTAAAATGGGATGCCTCGTGCGAGAATGCAAGATTAACAATGGATCATTAAATACTGTATAAACTTGTGTGCTTCTTGCCTTTGAAGAGTAACATGATGATGATTGGATAAGTGAAACTTCGTCTTTCTTTAAAAATAGAGTTCACCTAATCGTATATAACCGTATATAAATTTATATTTTCTTACTAAGTTTTTGATGATTAATCTCTAGCGCTTCATATAGCAAATTATTAGACATAAATAGTCCGTAACTTTCAACTTTTACTCGTCAATAGAAAGAGATGAAATTCGTCAAATTTTTTTTAAGTCAATTTATTAGAATTTATAGTTACCTGTAAGCGAAAAATAAACTTTTATATGTTTTGTATTAAAATATCCGTTAACGATCATGGAAGGATTATTATTTTTTCTTTATCTGGTTTTATAGTTTTAATATATTATTTTATTTTTTAGTGGTTTCTTCCATAGCTATATAAATTTGTAATCAGGAGTATTCATTTATTTTCCCGTGAATTTGTCAGAGTTTGTCCTATTCCATGTCTCAGGCTACCTTTATGCCAAATTTCAATACAATCGGTTCACAGGCTTAGTAGTGAAAAGGTAACAAACAGACATATCTACTTTCGCATTTATAATATTAGTGTGAATTACAACGCTATATATATCATCTATAAGTACGTATTGATGACATGGTACATAAAAATCTTTGAGTCTTAAAATCTTTATTCCAGTTACAACTAAAACGTACTCGTTTGGATAGAATATGCCTTAATTAGGTATTTGAAAAAAAAAGAATATCGATTTTTTTATGTATTTTAAAGCTTCATCATATTTATGATAATAGTCAATTGAAAAAACTCTTAAAAGATTTTTCTTTTTATTAATAATAAACAATTGAAAATTGTAATATTTTAAAAAGAATCACAGGACTACGAACGCGCCACGATTGATCGCCAGGTTTGTGTCGTCATAATGTTAAAGGATTTTTATCGATTAACAGTAGAAACACTGTATCAGCCGTATGCTACAATGAGTAGAAAATAACATTATGACGTTACACGCGCTCGGGTTTGTTCGGGAGATGTCGGCGTGTCTTCAGTACTGAATTGAAAAATAAATTTTTATTTTGAAATAACTATTGAAATATTGCGAAACAAAAAAATAGTTTCGTTATAAAACTTATATATGATACTTACATTTATCACAAAAAAAATAATCATAAAACCAATTGTACCGAGTATATTAAATAAAAGCAGAATTAAAGGCGAATAGATAGGAATACACTTCATTTTTTTTCTCTATTGTACATAGGTTATCGACTTTCTGAGGTCGACAATCTTTGTGTAAAGATCTGTCAGTCGAAGACAGAATCGATCGCAAAGAGTGTGTCGACGCCATTGTATATTCCTAAGAATTCTGTAAATAGCAGTCCACTCGAGGAATCTTGCTACTGTATATATACGTATTTATAACATTAGAAAATTCTAGCAAAAAAAAAAAAACACGATTCAATTGCTGCGTGTCCTACATAACGGTTGTTTCGGACTTGATCGCGATCACCATGCCGTGCATGGCATGCATCAGATGTAACAGCATACTAGCACGCGTAGACTTATCGCGTTTCGGGAACAGCCGGCTTATATCTAGTAATCAAGCGGGGTGATAGTAGTGATACGGTGACCCGTCACTCTGACCCTCTTTTGAATTGTCACGTTTCGCAGTAACTCCGTGTATATCCAGTAATCAAGCGGGGTGATACTAGTGACGGGGTGATAGTAGTGATACGGTGACCCGTCACTCTGACCCTCTTTTGAATTGTCACGTTTCGCAGTAACTCCGTGTATATCCAGTAATCAAGCGGGGTGATACTAGTGACGGGGTGATAGTAGTGATACGGTGACCCGTCACTCTGACCCTCTTTTGAATTGTCACGTTTCGCAGTAACACCGTGTATATCCAGTAATCAAGCGGGGTGATACTAGTGACGGAGTGATAGTAGTGATACGGTGACCCCTCACATTGATCCCTCTTTTGGAGTGTCGCGTTTCGGAGTCAGTCGGTGTATATCAAGTAATCAAGCGAGGTTGGTGATACTAGTGACGGAGTGATAGTAGTGATACGGTGACCCCTCACACTGATCCCTCTTTTGGAGTGTCGCGTTTAGGAGTCAGCCGGTGTATATTCAGCTATAAATTATATCCATATCTACGTGACAACAAAGTCTAAACTTGCTTAAACTTTTCTATTGCCACAAAATATATTCTCTTAGGTTAGCTTTACCTACGAATATAATTTGTGTAATACCAAAATACCGCTCCAATATTTGTTCAACTACTCAACTTCAAACTTGATTAGCAAGTTCGCCTATTAATAATTCAACAGAATTAGTTAAATGATTTTGGTAATTTCGTTACAGAAGTACAGAGTGATTTAAATTTCGAAATTCACTGAAACATTTATTGAACTACGAGTAAAAGGCGTGACTTCACTATATTATATCCTGTGGGGTTACGTTGAATATGAAGTTTACAAAACCAGCTACGAGACTTATGAATGTCGAACAGCATCCATAGAGATAGATCATTATGACGTAAAATTACGATTTTAAAATACAAAAAGCAGTAGGTACGTAACAAAAAAGTTTTTGCCATTGTATCCAAAAAAACGGCTGTCACTGTGAACATTTCAAAATAAAATAATTAATTACAACATTTTCTTTTCATTGTATACACAAAGGGATTCATACCCCTACAACCTCCACTATTAATTTTCGTAATTCTTTTTAATGATTAGGTTCGTTTCCTGACTCATATACAAGTTTATTGGAAATCTATTATTGCAGCTTTCTTATCTTTAACATCGACGCAATGGTTCTTTGCAACATATATCTCGATCTCTTATAGTTTCAGAGTTCCCTACACTGCCCGTTCTGAGAGTCACTGCCTGTATACTTCCCCTTTATTTTTATATTTTTATCAAAAACGGTTGAGCATTTGCATTTTTTTTCTAAGATTATTATTTAAATTCTTATAAAATGTCAGTTAAGGCATTTGATAAACTTTCCGTGTACATTTGTTTCTAAAAAACACGATCAAGACGTTTTTGGATTACATGCGGACAGACAGACACTTTTATAAAATATCATATTCGAGATCAGTGTCATTTATCATAGATGTCTATCACGAAATTCGCAAAATAAATTACATCTACTGATAGAACTTAGTTATATATATATTATATAATATAGAAGAAAACATAGTTATATATTATATAGTACTTTGGTTATAATAATTTTAACTTAATAAGGTCTATAAGACGTATTAATATAGATTAGGTACAGTATAGAAGCATAGATTAGGGAATATTTTCTAGTTCAAGATATTAGCCTTCTTTTTAATACAAACTTACCAATTTTTCAGTTTCGTTTACATATGCAGCATATTAATAAAATGTCCAATAATATTATTAATATTATGTTTATCTCCTAGTCCTTGGTAAAGTATAACAATGAAACCTCCTTATAAGATAAGAAGCTTGTAGCGCACATGATACGTAAAAAACCTAAAGAAAAACGGCAATTTGTGTTCTCCAACAGACTTGAAACAATAAATTACTTCGTATCTGACGTCAGAGTACACGGTCGGAGCTTATGACTTTTATCAGAATTTTCATCCGAGCTGACAAGAACTTGTTGAATGTCACGTAATAATATATGTAGTAAATGTTATACTTATATATTTCTGTATCGAAAAACGATATCACTAATAAATTGAGGGTCAATTGGGTCAAGTAGAAAAAATCATAGAAAAAAAAATCCCATACCAATTTCGCTACAGCCTTTGTGTAATCAAATGATTCAAATCAAATTAAATAAAAAAATATTTTATTCAATTTTGGCCCTAAGAAGGCACTTATGAACGTCAAACAATACTATACTACTACTAGTTCGGAAAACATCCCAGTTATAAGAACAACCGGCAAGAAACTCGATCGGACTTATATATATTAAAAAAATCCAATTGTGTAAATAATATTTACGGATAATAATCATATAATCATATTTATAATTTAGTGGATGTACAGAGAGGGAGTCACTTTCAGACGTCACTATCATTCACTTTTGACAGTATAACCTGTTTAACATGGTCCTTGAACTCATTGTCTGGCAAATCAGTAATGTGCGTTGGGATCTTATTATAGAACCTAACTCTATTACCTAAAAACCTTTAATTAGTCTTACTAAGTCTAAAACACGGTACGACTAATATATGTATATTTCTAGTATTAAAAAACTGGCTAAAAAGCTGGTCTTTGACAAAATCAGGCTTGTCAAAGTTTTTTTCGAATATAAATTAAATTATCAAGAATATATTGGGAGGGCAAAGTTAAGATATTAAATTCCTGGAACTACACTCTTTCGGAGTGTACTGCGTGCGAGAGGCAGCGCCGTTGCTCTGACCACGTTGGTAGGAGGGGGACCTCTCACTGCCGCGTGTGGTGAAAGCCATGCTAGACAGTGAGGGGTCATGGACTTCAATGGTCTCCTGCGAGAATGTGGTATTGCAGAAGGAGCATAATGCTACTAACAATGAGTTCATACGGTACCCATTTTCCTAGCTTTTTTATCTTTCCAATTTGAGGTAGACGAAGCAATATCGTTTTACACTTACGTTTAAGGCTGCTACTAATTCTGACGTGGTTTGAGATTAATCTGCTGCCACTAAGGCTTTCAATTCATCGTTATCGACTTTCCTTTCCGGTTGGCCACGGGACTTATTGTGGGATCAAAATTTCCAAACGGAAACGAATAAACCAAAAACGTATCGTGCATTCACTTGCGGTACCTAGTCCATACAAGTCGTGCCGTCTGTGCTGCGTTGGTGGCACGACGGAACTCTTATTCGACAATATTGCGAACTTTGATTTTTCCATGATCACAGAAACAGCGATATTTAAGAAAAATCGTAACAAGGGAAAACTAATGAACAATTGATTGAAAAAAAATCATAACTATATTAAAAAATTAATATTTTGCTATTTTAATTAGAATGAAAGATATCGATGTTCACCCTGGTTAATATTAAAAATCAGCAATTTCATACTATAACTTAATATTTCGTTCCCTAGAGCTCACCTTTCATTGTGATCTTTATCACGGACATATTCAGATATAATATAAGTTATATAAGTACTCTGTTTTTTTTTAATTTATTTTACATACACGCTTTACAGACAATGTTACTTATATCTTAATGAGTCCCGATATAATACATACGTATATATTATTGTTTGTATTGTTGCTATTTGTCTATGCTATCTGAAAATTATTTTATTTTTTCTCCCACTTTCCCTTAGAGCTGTGTGGGGTATTTCTTTTAGTCACAGGTTTTCTCGTTGACACTTTGGTAGCATTTCTAAAGTTCGTTATCATCTGTAATTAATAGACCTTTCGTGTGGCATAACAATTTATGTTCTAAAAATGGTCTACATAAGGGTTTGAGCCGGTCTATTACCAAATGTATGTGATAGCACAGTACATTAGCGAACAACATCTGCTTATGTGTCCGGGATGTTAATACGTACGAAAGTCCACCCGACTGCCTTTATATTTTACACGCTATATTACACCTTGTATTTAAGTTTTTAAGGTTAAAATACCATGGGTAAGCTGTCGTGATATTTAAAAGAGATGTCAGCGAGCTCGTATCCGTACGCAGCGCAAGTATTCATCATCCTGTAAACGGGTGTCGGGCGTTACAGCTGAAAAGATTAATATGTGAATTTCACAAAGGGACTCAGCGTATATTTTATGCGAGCTTTTTGGTGGATGAGACGATATTTTTAGCTTAATGAGAAAGGGCGTGTCACCTTTTATTTCAAATAATGACATTTGAATGAAAACATTAGTAATAATTATTATTATCTTGTACAGTTTTACGAATCTGGGCTTGATTTGTATTAATTTGCAACCAATTTTTCACTCGCGCCTTTAAATAAAGGTGTTACTTGAAAATAAGTTTAGTCAAAAGGTTAATAAGAAACTTATAAATTATTTTTGTTTGTGTACGATATATAGTTACAATATCTGGGCGACACATTTGAAAAAAAAAAACACCTATCTAGGTAAACCAAGATATAAAATATTATCTAAGCATAAAGTATTGAAATCGTTACAGCCATTTCCAAGATTTAATTTAAAAATCTATAATTACTAGACCTGACCCCTCTCTTAAGGATGATTCAAGTTACACCAAGACGGTCGCCGGCCGAGACACGGTCAAATATCTATAGTATACTTTTGTATGAAGTAATTCATGCTACTCCGGGCCGGAATGAGGATGAGAACTCTTTAATATCCAATGTAATATATTGCCATGTGCTTTTATGTAACAAAATACATAAGACATTCATGAGGAATAGAATTTAATCGAAAATATAATGGATGTGAACACAATACGTCTATCGATGCAAAATTTTATGGTACACGTGTGATTTATAATGAATCGCTTCCGTCATTATTCTACATAATACAGAAATTTGGCGCATTGTCAATAAAATATACTTACATATGTACCGAAGGTTTCAAAGGTTACAGGTAAAATTTCAAACCTAAAATCACTACAATATTTTTTGAATTACAGAATTATTTGTTTATAGTAGGCTTATGACAATACATAATCTTAATGTAATAATATTAAGTTTAAAATACCATAATCTGTATTCGATATTCAAATTCTATAAAATTGACCGTAATACTTTCATAATACTTTTCTAATACATGAACAATTTACGTTTTATAGTGTAAAACAGATTTGAGACATGCCAGTTCCAAAATTCTGTGTCAGTACGTCGTTTCATACCGTTTGTTTTTATTTTGAATAAATAGCATATTAGTATAACTAATCAGTATAAATTAATAACATCATCATCATAATTTCAGCCGAAAGATGTCCTCTGCTGGACATAGGCCTCCTCCAAAGATCGCTACAATTACCGGTCCTGTGTTGCCCGCATCTAGCGGCTTCTCGCAACCTTTACAAAGACGTCGGTCCAGCTTCCACGACTATAAATCAATTTTTACTTGCCAAAAATTATCATTGTAAATTAGATAAAATATATTTCTTCATTCAACGTTCAATCGTTAGTTAATTAAATAATTAGTTACAGCTCAGAAATATTCAGCTGAAATAGCTTTGAAAATATAGGTATTAGCCAATTTACATTTGTGTCATGATGCAAGAAAAATCATGAAGTTATTATTTCTTTAACTGCTATTCCTTAAACCATGGCTAAATGAGGTACAATGTTCATATCGGGTGTCGATTTACTTACTCAGTGATATCATATCAGAACCTCAGAATCAGATGCCTGGTAGTTGTTCACAGCCACTCGACGCTTCACAAAATACTCTTAAATGAATTCCAAATGCTGTAAGATACTGTTAGGTATCGCTAAACCACTAAACTGTGATTCTGCGTACGCAATCAAAGAGATTAGTCCCCGTATACCTTTGGGGCTTTCATAAATTCGCTTAGTTCCACGATTTAGCTTGAATAATAGATAAATTGAGGTGTCCCACGACCACAAATTTTCTCGGCACTATGCGATAACTTTTGTTATTTATTATTCATACATTTTACTATTTGATTTGTGTTAAATTTATCTGAACTTCAATGTTTTATTACTTAATTTATTGTTGTTATATATTTATACAAATAAAAAGCTTTGTCCTGAGTGACTCACCATCGCCCAGCCCAAATACATTTGGGGAGGGTGTTGATTTTATATAAGAAGGGATTTCACCATAAGGTTTGAAAGTAGGTGCCAAAGTTTTTATTGGGAAACTCGTTCTGCTCGCGTGGACGAATGAAGAACACGTAGTGCTTATAAAAATCGTAATTTCTTAAAACTTTAGCAACTTTTTACTGAATGAAAATGAAGTGATATAATTTTTTATAAAAGGACCAATTACCTAAGAGGTAAAACAAAGGACAATTGATAAAAATCTATCAAGTACTTTTGCGTGTTGTGCGCACAACGGCAAACCTCAATCATTTGATTTATATAGATATATAAATCATCTCATCATCATCAAATCATTTCGAAATGATTTAAAACATGGCATTGGTTTATATTCTTCGATAAAATTAATTAAAACTTATATCGGCTTTTTACATAATTCAATAACCTACGGGCAGAAAGGTGATCAAAATATTTGTATGGGATTTTCTGGGGATTTATTTTTTGGCGCAGATTTCATTTGTGTGGCCTATTCCAAATTCAGTTCCATGAGCAGTCTAGTAATTTTAGGACTACTCAGTACAATCACAGTGGTATACAAAGAAGTGTGTTTTATTTAATTCTATGTTTCTATCACGTCTTTGTTGACATAAATTAGGTTAACACAACATTAAAAAAATACTTAAATCAGAAATCATCACAAATCTTATATATGGTCTACGCGAGTCAAGCCGAGGGCGTAAAGCTAGTAATGAATACAAATTGATTAGAAATAGAGGTTGAATTTTACAATTATTTATGAATAACCGTGCCCGTGGCTCCGCTCGCGTGGACTACTAAATGCCGTCGGTTGAGCGCACGCCGAATCTTGCTGCCCCTACTCAAAATTCGGAATACAAACATGATTATTGTAGGTGATACTTAGAAGATAGATATACGTTACCGCTCACTTTTTTGAAGATCTTACAAAAAAATTATAATGAACAATAACTTGATATATACATAGTTGACATGTAGTTTACTTACTCAGCGTAAGCAATTTAAGCACACCAAATGAGTCTTTTTTCCGAATTGATTCATCAGTATCGTCACTGCTTGATTCATATGTTACTTTATCTTACAAAATATATGTTATAACCTAACCAGGTAACATAGCTATAAATTAAAAGAAAAAACATGTAGATCGTGTAACTGGTTTTCGCGTGAAAAAAACATAAACGGACAGACAGAGAGACGTTGTGTTTTATATGTACTTTGTATAGTTAGATGTAGGTATCTACAAACACAATTTATTTATTAACATGCGTAGTAGATAAAATAAATTATAGTCGACATTTTGTTTTTCTTTTATGCAATCACTTCGAGTCCCCTCTGGTTCAAGAGAAAAACATAACAAGTGACCTAATTATTTAGTTGAGCATTTTCCTTTCCGTTTTGCTATAAATGGTGCTTTGCTGAAGGAGGGGTGCTTTAATGAACGTGTCACTCAGAAATCTGATGCGTTTCACTCGAGAAGATTACTACTAAAATATACGGCTCTTATGAAGTGTTGAAGACTTTAAAAACTATTAAACATATCGGTTTTATTACAGAGTTAGCGTTTATCAATCTTTCTAAGTATGCTTATATATTTGTTAACCAATGTCGATAACTTTTGAAACCAAAAAAAATAATACTAGGATGAAACCCATTGGAAAAGGAAGAAAATATAAGAAAAATGATAGGAAAAATAATTTACGGGCGATCTGAAGTCGGGAAGTGGGGGGTGAGCTTTTAAGGGTAAAAAACTGTTTTCTCAATTTCCGGCAAAACTACAAGTCCTATGGAAAAACTTTTTCCAAAAGGCAAAGTTGTAGGTAATAAAAAGATCTATATACTTTTTTCACATAACCTCAAAATTTATGTGAAAAATTCAAATGGACTGGACTGTTTGATTATAACTAGCTTCTGTCCGCGACTTCAAGTGCGTGGATTTTAGAATTAGTTCCTTACCGGAATAGAAAGTTTGAATCCTGTGTGAATCCAGATTATAAAATCGTATGACAATTTTCATCCAAATCCGTTAAGCCGTTTTTGCGTCTTTAACAAAAATCCAAAAATACTTACAAATTATCTCATTTACGAGATTAATAGGATCAAATATATGTTGAGGTATATTACAATATATGGTTTAACTGTAAATGAATTAATTTTGTTGGAAAACCAATTAAGTGAGACAAGGAGAAAATAATTTGACATGCTAAGCTACCCGGGACTCCGGGGTAACAATTGCGCAGTTGTGTCAAGACACGACGTTGATAAACAACTCGCTACGGTTTTAGATGAAACTCACTAATGAAGCACTCAAAACGGTTATATTTCTTTTATTAATAACTTTTAAAATATACAAAATGAAGTACTCTGTAGCAAGAAAAATTAATAATCCCCTGTGACACGGATTACCGATCTTTTCAACATAATGGGGTATACCTATTTCACTTTTCTGGGTTTTATATAAGACTTGTACTGTATATTTCAAAGGTATCATAATATTTTCAATGGTTATAAAAACTCCTTAGATAAATATATTTTGCTCTTACCCTCTAAATGCTTGCTTGTAAATTACCTGCCTTGCTCTTATTGCACCGCTTTTAGGTTCTTAATGCAAATTATCGAACTCGCTTCATAATTTACTTTACTCGGTAACGGTCTAGCGTTTCGTACTTGTTTTTAATCACACAGTTTTTATCTCTAAACAATACTAAACATTTTGATGAATAAATTAACTGTTATAATTAAAACATGATAACTAAACATTTAATTTCATCAAATTTAGTTTTTATTTTATTTTATATTAGACTGTTTTTTGGCGGTTTTGACAGTGCCTCTCTTACAAACTGCACGCGTATGATGTATATCTTAACTCAAGCACAGGCGCGCCGCGTGAGAAATGAATTCCAACCCCTTATTACGTATTTCACTTTGCTTTTGCGAAATACGTAATAAGCGAGCCGCGCGCCATTTTCACAAATATTTGTCTAAAAAAGGTTTTATTTAGTGATAAAATTTTATTTCATTTTTTTTCATGCAAGTGTTTCGAAAAACATATGATACAATCCAGCGTCGAATGTAGTGATCACCTTGACTCAATTGTGCAAATTCTATTTAATTATTTATGAATTAAAACTATATATGTAAACAATAATTAATTTAATAGAAAAAGGAGAACACTGAACTATTCTACATAAATCAAACCCAGATAAATCTTAGCGTCTTAATTTTTACGACGGACATAGTGAAAATATATATAAATTGAGAATACGAAATAGCCTATACCTAGACCTTAATTTCTCGAATAGAAATTTTAGTTCATATACCTATAACTATAACAATACATTGGTAAAAAGAGAATAAATATCCATTTCACTTAAATGTGTCTCATAAAGCACTGTTAATAGGCTTATAGACTTTCTCGCAGATATATAATACAGTGAGGGTTTAGGTAAATTCTACACGAAACTGATGAATATTCAATCTAAGGCTAATGCCATGTTGACTCTGCTTAATATACGGGTTAGCAATATTAACAAAATATACATATATATTAATATAATTTTGATTTACTTTATGCTTTATTTACTGTTGGGTACAGTGGGAATTTTTATTCTTTAAAGGTTTTTTTTATAGTTGTAGGTTTGGCGTAGTGGCCACAATCTCACCTGATGTGGCCTCAAGTGACGATGTGGCCTAAGATGATAACACGCTAAACCTAGTGGAAGACTGGCTCTCAAGTGCAGCTGCCGGAACAAACGTATTGGTGCTTGGCGACAGATTTTCAACTTGAGGGTGGTAGCTAGCCAGGCGGGCATTAGAAAATGCCCTACCACCATGCAATGGCTTCCTCGCGATGTTTCCCTTCACCGAAAGCTCAGGCTCATTGCAGGGGTTTGAATTCACGTCAATCGAAGCGAAGTCGTACACGCTACCCCTGAGCCATCATTGCTTCAGCGTTTAGCGTTTGGCCATAATTTCATTTGATTTTAAGAGACTATGTGGCCCTAGGTGGTAACTTGCTAAGCTAAGTAGAGGGACTGGCCCTCATGCATAGCTGCCAGCACTCATCTAAAGGTGCTTCTTTACACAGTGCGTCCTACTAGTTTCCGATCACGAGAGGGGGACACTGAGTATAAGACTGGTCCAAAAATTGAAGGCCCAAAACTCGTAACGATGTCATTCAATAGACAAAGTTTCATCGACAGTAAACTGAAGTATAGCTATATCTACTGAAAATAGACAAGTTTCCAAGTGGAGATCGCATCTCGCTAGAAGAAAGGTGGGCGCATGAACCAAGACCAGATGAAGCTGTATCTAAAGAAGACAACTAAAAGCGAAGATCGGGCAGACTAGAGAAAGCCAATAGCCAGTAGTGGACTGAAAACGCTGATGGTAGTGATAAGGATGAATTAATATTTCAAATACAGAAAAGGTTTTCTTAAAATATCAAGGAACTTTCATGGATATCATATTCGTAAATCTTGAAGCTCCTCAGCATTTTTTTAATGATAATTTAAAAAATAGTCCTAACATTGAAAAGAAAATGGAATAAACAAAATAACAATTATCACGGAAATGCTAATCTCAAGTAAAAGGTTCTTCATATTAGCCGATTTGAATGTATTCCTTGACGTTTCTTTGCATGACCGTCTTTGCCCATCTTTACTACGCATTGCAAGATGGTCCGACTGGGGGCAGGGTGATAATTAGTAAAATTGAGCAGTTAATTATACCTACATTCAAAAGAAATAGGTCAAATAGAAACAAACTCACCAAATTCAATTGTACTTAATGGCAAATAAATGCACAAGATAGTATAAAATATTGTCTTAACTTACACACGCATAGTAAATTTTTCAAGCTAGTATGGAAACATTATCGAAGATTGTAAGATTAATTTTCTTATAATATTCGCGTATAAATTAAATACTAGTTAATTAGCCTAACTAATGAATATAATATGTTATAGTATACGACTTACATATTTCATACTAGTAGTAAGCTTATATAATAGTTCAAATAAATCAAAAATTAATCGCACCGTACAGCTAATAGTACCTACACTTACTTAAGATTGCCCCGGGCAATAATTATGCAGAAACCATCTTAATTTGTATCTTCTATTCACAAACGTGTAAATCAGTGACAATAATAAATAATATTACAGTGTTTCTTTGGAATAATACTCATAGACCTTAGTATTTAAATATAAATTTGCAAGCTGTCTTATACAATTATCTTTCCCAAAAAATTTCTTTCATGAATGACAGTAGTTGTTATTCCAGAAGCAAGACTGATTCTTGTTTTCAAAACCACAACTAGTGCCGTATAAGAAAGTTAGTAAACAATTTGTTAAAGCAACAGGAAATATCATTCTGGAAATTTCTCGAATCTGCTAATCATGCAGGCTATAATTAATACATTTTTAGGTTTCAATTCAATATAATGAAAAAAAAGCAGAACCTTTATAGGATCACTTTGTTGTCCGTCGGCTTGTCCTATTTCTCGCAAACGAGACCTCAAAAATCAAGTCTCTAGGTTAACGCCTTAAAGAAATACTGCTCTTAATAGTTAAAATACCGCTCACGGACCGATATATTATCGAAAACTATAAGGTACTTTTAAGGTAAGTCTTTTAAGAAAAGTTAAGGAATAAATCCAAAAATAATGAAGTTGTAATTCCGGTTGATATTATAATGAAACAAAATTATATTCAGTTTAATTTTTTTTAAAAGGACTCGATTTATATCGTTAAAATTAATAGATTAACTAAGATCTATGGTTTCGTAACGCTATAAAAAAATCAAATTTCTAGGTTAAGAGATACAGCTCTTCATAATAAAAGTCTGAAAGTCACACACTGACCAACTATGAAAACCTATAGGTTGCTTTCCGAAGTCTTAAGGTCTTGAAATTTGGCTCAAAAAGATGGCTTAAACCTAAGTTAAAATAATGAATTTGTAATCCCGTGTGAAAATAAATTGAATGAAATTATATTGAGTTTTATTTTTCTCAGCTTCAAGTGTAAAGTTGAAAAAAATCCTATGATATCATACCGCTCTAAGAACATCCAGTTTCTAAGTTAACAAAACAAAGAGATGTGCAGCCCTTTATATTAAAAGTCACACTCACTGACCGACAAAACTATATAATTACTATTATATAGTAACAATGATCCGGGTTACTATATTTGAGTATATAATTAATATATTGTTATTTAACATAAAATATATATTTTTATTTCTTTTGTAATATTAAATTACTTTTTTTTTATGGATTGTAGGAATGCGCTTGGCCTTGTTTTCACCTGATGGTAAGTAAAGATGAGGCCAACGATGGATCGCGCTTACCTATCAAATGCACATTCAGTCTTCGATTGAAGACTCCCAAGTTATAGTTGGGTGGGGAGACAGACGCCGGGAGTGAGTGCCACTCCTGAGCCGTTCGCATTTTTTTTATTGCTTTTGGTTTGGCGTAGTGGCCAGAAATCTCACCTGATGTTAAGTGATGATGTTGCTCAAGATGATAACACGCTAAATCTAGTAGAAGACTGGTTCTCAAGTGCAAGAAATCACCTATTGGCGCTTGGCGACAGATTTTCAACTTGAGGGTGTTAGCTAGCCAGGTGGGTTTTAGAAAAAGCCTTCCACAATGCAAATTGAAGCATACTCTGGATATAATAAAATAATAAGTCGGTTCTTATAATGAAGAAAGTAAATATTGCATTTCAATATTACTGTGAATGATGATAATATAGATATGAAAACAGTATTTGAACATTTATCTGCTCTAAAATATAAAGAAAAAATGCGCTAAAATAAAATGCGCGTACTCAAACAAGTAATATTTATTTTAAATTATTCACCAGAGAAAACCGCGGGGCACAGCTAGTTAATTCATAAATAACTTATTTTAAAATGTATTTCTAGCAATTCTGATACGAGAAATAAAACATGCAAGCGTATTTTTTTTATAAAATTGCCACGCAATTTAAAGTATTTTATTTTATATTATTATTCATTTCATGAAGCCTATATAGATAAAATTAACTTTGAAAAAATCGAATAACAAAAATTAAATTTAAGTATGAGAATATTTAGAGTGTGATGCTAAGAAAATGTTTGTTAGATAAGGACACGAGTAAATTATACTATGAATCTAAATATATTCAACGTAAACCCTTAATTAATCGCAGTAAAATGTGAGTAAGCGAGAATTATTCGTAAAGGCTTTATAGATACGCCGCTTCGAGGCTTTTAATTAACATAATATACTTGGACCCTGTTAATCGTTACCCGTGGTCGTTCTACGTAATATAACTAAATAAATTTGGATACAAAAGGCCAACTAAATATGTTATTAAATTTATAATTAAATCTAATTTATTCAAAATTTACGAGTGATACCGTATACAAGTATTCATTTTACAGATATCTGTAATAATTTTAAAATCATAAAATAGTTTTGATATATATCTACATATGTTTAGAAACGATGGACATATAAAACCTATGCAATGTCTTTTTACATATTTAGTTAGGTGATATTATATAGTCGAAGAAGTGAAGTATTAGAGCAAATTTGTTAAATTTTCTAAAAATATTTGATTTATTTGTCAAGATGTCAATCAATGTGAAACATTGATTATATTCCTAATAACTGAAAAAGTAGACGGATTGAATATTTTTACAGCGTATTTATTTTCTCAATTTAACATACAATTTTAATTTTGTGAGGCGGGTTTAGTTTTTTTTTTCAATAATCTTATGTAAAAAAATATAATTTAATGAATTAACAATATTTAAGCAGCCATCAACAACGTCGAAAATATCTTATAATCAGCAGTCCTTCAGAGCCAGACGAGATATTTGATAGGCACATTTTCAATTTACCGAGCACCTGTCAAAACAAGATTCAATCTTAAAATAAAATATTGATGTTAAGAACAACCGCATCTTTCAGAGTGAATAGATACGACGGCGCGACGCGACGCGGCGCTAGACGAACGGAGATCGCACTTCAAAACTCGTATGGAATTCAAATAAGTAATAAAACACGAGTTCTGTACACAGATACGTATTCTAACTCTCATGTCTGTGGTTATAGAGCCACAAAGAAATATACGTAACTGTTATTAAATTATATCTTTATATTAAATTAATTGAAATATTTCAGAAACTTAGATGTTTGTCGAATATTGTTTATCGAATTAAATTTAGTAATCCCCGACGCAAACAAAGGATATCAATAAGTTTAGAGTGTGTATCTGTTTATCTGTGGCATGGTCTTTGGCATCGTAGCTCCCAAGCGGCTAAACCGATTTGGTTCTAGTTTTTTTTTGCAGGTTACTTATATCCTCGCTATCTTACAAATATTACAAATGAATGTATAACTTATGTCGAGGTTTTTTAACTTTACCTTTTTTATAGTACTTACTTTAAACTGTTAATTATAATCGGTTACGAACTAGCCCCATTTCGCTCAATCGCTGTTCTGATCGTACAATGTGTTTAAGGTAAGGATGCATTTTAAGATTTAATTTTATTATTATTTAAGTGTTTGGGCTCGATTCATTTCTATGTGATCTATATGATCAGACATTTCATATTGATCTGCAAGAAAAATAATTTAGCGACATTTAAGTACAATAGGTCTACGAAATTTGGCGATTGTCGCTACTTTTGTACTATCAGAACGTTTTTCCTTATTGGCTGACTAAGACCGGAAAGGCAATCAAAATCTACATTTTTGAAATTTTAGAAGTGTTTTACTTATTATAAAATATTGCAAGTTTTGAGACGATTTTTATACGATTGATTCAAGAACACACAATCCGATCTAAGAATAAACTCACGTGCCTCTGATACATTACGATTTAAAAACCTGATTCAAAACAAAAACTCGTGCATCCCTAGTATAAATAAGACGTTGTATTACAACCCCTCACATATATTACAATGCTTATCTGACTACATACCTGCTGCAAGATGGAAATCTACTACCATCCACCTATCAGTATGTTGTAATAGCTTCGACAATATTGCTACTAAAGATCAGAATGTAATAAAATTGTAGTAAAAAGCATGACTGGATTAAATTCTGGGCGACAGAGGATTGACGTCTAACCTTGCAAGTGATATTGCCATATTGCGATATCTATATTAAATTCGTTAAAGAACAACATGTGTTTTTATGTAGGCACGTAGGAAGTTTATGTAAGTTAACTTTGTCGTAACAAAACAAACAAATATCTTTTTTTTTTATCCCGCGGGCAAACGACATTATGAAGTTAGCCATCCATTATAATAATAACGTAAATTCATTTTACGGACTTTATTTTTTGTTAATTGTGTAAAAAATAATCTAACATTATTTTACTTATATCGAAACCATAATCAAATTAAAATAATAATTGAACGGTGTATAAAGAAACATTATTTTAACAAAATTAAAATGTAATGTAAATATTGTTTATTTACACAATGTTAAATTATTTTTCCACATAAAGTAATTAAGATACTAAAATGAATTCACATTATTATTATTATAGATAGCTAACTTAGTCATACTGCAATTCGTCAAAAGATGCGCGCGCAGCTCTCATTTTTTTTTTTTCGATCTGACTACACTGTTAGCCTGAGGGGCCCTGGAGCCTTTACGGCTTTTACAGCTTTACCGAGCTTGGGGGCGAGCACTTAGGGCACTCAGCCACGAAAGCTAAGCAACAACATCCGAGGGTGCCAAAGTGGCCGAACCTCGGCCCGGACTGTTGCGCGTATGCAATTAAGTCGCGATCTGACTAAGGCAGCTCTCAATTATACCCTCTACTAAATGCGCCAATAGATGTATAAAGTCAAAAAACGATCAACATAATTATAATAATTCATTAATTCATTGATACTATTCCGTTGACAATTTCGATGCTGTAAGTTAGGAGTTAGGTATCCTGCAGATTGTATTCCGTAGCTATGGACGCTTGTAATACTATAGGTATCACTAGCGCGTTGCAGACCTTGAACCGCCCTTCCCCAAGAAGATCGTCAGTGTATGGTAAATTAGTATGAAATATTCTACTAAAGATCAAACCAGTACATAACCGTGTGCGAAATGTAAACTATGAGAATTTTTCACACCTACATTATTACCGTTAAAAGCCATTCCGAGTTCGACCCGTCAATTGAATATTCCGCGAACAAAATGAAGCAGATTCGCGTGAGCGTTGACGTACGGTTACCGAGTACTGATTGAGAAAATCAGATTGTATCGTACTGTTTTAGCATTTTTCCTTATTTATACAAGACTTACTTTCGATTTCTGACGTAGGTATGTATTTTTTTATGTACAACTAAAGTAGCAAGCAATCGTAAGGCCTTCCTGGTGGTAAACGGCTACTGTAGCCTATAACGCTCGTAAGAATATAGGTATCACCAGCATGTTGCCGACCTTGAATCCCCCTTCCCCAAGGAGCTCTGGAAATCCTATTCAGAACAGGATGTTATTTGGCTGCGATCTTCTGTAGAGTAGAGGTATTTCACCAGTCGAACTGCCCCGAATAGAGAGAAATCTTCTAATGCTCCTGCTACATATGGGATGTTAATGTTAACGCCTGTGTCGAAATACGCCATAATTAATGCGTTAAACGAGTGGCTATATTTAGATCCAAAGGTAATTCTTAATTAGTTAGTGTGTAACCGCGTTCAATAACTTTTCATATCAAATTTATTGAAGTAGATACGGTACTATCACATTGAGGCTTCCATTATTCTTTTAAATTCTCCCTACGTTACTCGAAATGTTAAACCTGTACGATATGCCGTCGTTCATCACTTTGCGATTTTTATGACGTTGTAATCGGGGATCCCGTAAGCATGGTACCATTTTAAATAGTTCTAAAAAATCCTTAACTTTTTCATTGACCACTCGATTGTCACCACATACGTAAACAATGTGTCACGTGGACAATTAAGTAGGTATAAAATACCAGAAAATAAATAATTCAAGTTAATGGAAATAAATTGGAAATAGATAAATAAGTGTATTCCGAAGGCATTAACATTAAATGAGATATAAAAACAGAGTACCTTATTAAAGTCTATTAATGATAATAACACCTTCACTAGTAAGAAATAGTCCAAGTTTTGAATATATCCGTAACAGATCTGCTAGTGAAATTCCGTCGTGAGAAGCTTGTGTTTAACTAGAACTCCATTCTGTTCCAATTTTTATAACTGCATCCTCAAGCCAGCATGAATGAATGCGTCCGCCAGGTTTTCCATTCGTTTTATAATTTCGAGTAAAACGTTCCAACTCCTTCGAATACCGGTTATAATTCGTGAGGTCTCTTGTTGTAACAAAATAAGTTTTATTGACTACAGATAGGTATGTGCGAGTCAAAACTATAAATAGAATAATAGTTATAAATAAACTTATACAAATCTAATTTAAGATTGTACGTTTTCTTTTCTAGTGATCCGTGTCTCCATCAGTCAGAATGAATCCCCCATTTTTCAATTATTTTACCGTCTTGTTCGATTTTTTAAATTTGAAAAGTTCTTCAGCCAAAAATACAATATTAGTATACGACCTACTTATTATATATATATATACGAACGTAAAAGAAGTTTGTTATAAAATATTTAAAATAAAAAATTACCTAAAGAACTAAAGATGCCTTCGGAAGACAACCGAAAACACAATAAATGAATTAATGAGGAATCAAATAAGGTGAAATAAATATATATAATTAAAAGATGAAAATGATTGATAATACAATCATTACATTTCCCAATACACATTGAATATCGGACGGCATTGTCATTAACAAAGTTTAAGGTCAAAAGACGACAATGTTTTCAACCAGATCCATACTTCGATAATAACTTCGAATAGACAAGCTCAATATTTTCTTACTAAATTTTATTTTATGATATTTTAGAAAATAAAATATACTTACCGCCGTCTGGGATCTTTAAGAAGTTCTTTGTAAAGCAGTCCCTTAAGTGTATTTTAAGTAACCGGCTTACTACACTTGTTCGCAGCTGGACGTGTGTAAAATCTAACGGACAATAGAACTACGAAATCCCATAAGTATAACAAAGTTAAGTATGGCAATATTACCATGTTTTTATTAAAAGTAATTTACTTCAGAAAATTGTAAACACCGTTTTTTTTCACATAAAAACGAGCAAAGGGTGAGAGTTTTAATCTACCCTTTAATTAGATACATACATACATACATACATACATAATCAAAGAATCTATCATGGGAATCCATTGGGATGGTGATATCAAACAATATATCTTAATTGCTAGCAACCGCCCGCGACTTCGTTCGCGTTAATAAAATATAAAATTTAATAAAAAAAACATTTGTTTCAGGGATAATGTAGTTTCCTATTAGGGAAATAAATTTTTCGAATCGGATCAGTCGTTCCAGAGAGTATCTCATACAAACACAAAGTTTATCTTTTTATAAATTACTTTAAAAATATATTTTTTATTTCACTGATTTAAAATAAGTTTTATTCATTGTAGAGATAGACCTCGTAGATATTTTTAGTAGATTATAGATAAACTGTAGTGTAAAGTCGAGTAAATAATTTCCTAATGAAACACATCGTACAGCCAGAGTCTTCGTTGAAGCGCAGTATTATTGAAGCAGATGTGTAATATTATGCTATTGCGTTGGTTAGTGAGTTCAAAGCAACAATGAGAACAGACCACGTTTAGAATAAGCTGTAATTGGCGCGGTAACCCTGTACGGTACATTGCACCCTGTGAAATTGATTGTAATATAACAGAGAGCGAAGGCAAGACTATGTTCCGATTGTGCACACAACAAATTACTATTGTCCTTTCTTGAACAAATAAAACATAATGTATCTAAACATTAAATGGCTTAAATTTTTACATAAGGAGTATGGAGTAAAGTATTACTCTTACGATCTGATTATAAAATGAACTATTTCAAACATTACAAAATATCTGGAAAAGTCTAGAATTCACTACAAAAATCGAGTATAAATTCGTAAGTAAGCTAAGGCGTCGAAATCGCGGGAAACACGCACACATTGAAGCTTTATCAGTCCGATAATGTAAGCAAAAAAACAATTTAAAAATATATCATGTTTAGAAATTTCTACCCTGTTTTAAATGTTATCGATATCATAAATCAATGTAGATCTCTCTCGAAATTTTGACCCCTCGTTTTTATAAAAAAATATTTTATTCAATTTATGCCCCAAGAAGGCGCTTTCGAACGTCAAGTACAACTATCCTAATCATCGCGAAGAATCGACAGGAATACAATCGGGCTTATCTTTTTTTCCAATTATACAAACATTATTTACATTTAATAACCATAATAATTAATAAATGGATTTACAGAGAGGGAGCCACTTCCAGACATGACTATCGTTCACATAATGATCCACCCTATAAAACCTTTTGACAGTAAAACCTGCTTGACATGGTTCTCGAACTTATTGTCTGGCAATTCAGGAACGTGCTTCGGGTTCTTATTATATAGAACTTAACACTATTATTACCTAAAAAACCCCATATTTGTTTAAGGCTTATGACAAGCTTAGGTTTCATTTTAAAATAAAAATTGTGTTGTTATGGTGATGGCTGGGTGATCTTCAGTTGTTGTTTGTTCGCCTTCCGAGGTTCGGAGGTCTACGGATAAAGGCGTAATCAAATCCAAAAGCCCGCTGCGAGATGAACACCGTAGAGTTTTAGCCTCCGATGTATTTCGATCTCTCGGTGGGCGCCGTTTTATTTGGATTGTACTGTGCTTACGACAGGGACAGTACAGTAAATGTGCCGAGCTACTATAAACAAAAAAGTCGGTAATAGTCATCCACTGTAGCCACTGTAGCCTTGACAGAAAACGGTTGTACTGTGTAGGGATTCTCCACCAATAGAAGAAAACTGTATAACATTAACTTTATTATAATCATATTTTGTATGAAAACATGTTTTTTATCAGGACATTCACTTGCCTTCTAACACTATTGTCATTCGTAAACCTATGAGTTATATGTCAGCGTAACGATAATAATATACTATGTGCTAGAAGTTTGAATATAGTAAACTTAGATTAATGATTAGTCTCCGCTGCGCTCCAACCGCGTTCAAATACTGATCTAAATTGTACATACGTAGAAAAGCATTGAGTCAAAATAAAAAATACAATTGAAAAGACTACATAAACATATTTTTTACTTTAAATTATTAAAGTGATACCTTTTTTGTGAAACCTTTCGCTTTATATATATAGGTTATAGTAGTTAACAATTAATTTATTCGAATCTCTTTTACTTACATTCAGTTTATTGATTTAACATGCGAAGAAAAAGATTAGTATAATTAACAAGTTCAAAATGGTGTTAATTCGAGATAAGTTTCCTTAAATTATGAGTTGAGCTCATTCGATACAGAATTACATTTAGAAAAATGTATCTGGAGGATGCATTAGCACATAAAAAATTGCAATTGTTATTAACAAAACAAGATACAAAAAACTGAATATATTTTTTCTTTAATAACTCAAAAACTATAATAGTTAAGAAATTTTAAAGAAGATTTAAAATAGAAGAGGATATTTATAATAAAAAAGTCTTGACTCCCGGAACTCTAACTCCATTATTTATAATTTTTATTTAACGCCGAAAATGGGACTACGTGCGGCCATTACGGCATTTGGCGCACTGCCGCTGAAAACAGTTTAACACATGTTTATTTTTTATTTTAAAAATTATGCTATTATCTGAACATTTGAAAGAAATTTCTTAAATGTTACTAATTTTTGAGTTATTAATGAAAAACTAAATTCGGTTTTTTATTTTTTTGTCATCTTATTTTTTTAAAACAATTGCAATTTTTTATTTGCTAATACATCCTCGAGATATATTTTACTAAACGAAATTTCGAATCTTATGAACTATCGCTCATATTTTTAGGAGCTTTATCTCGAATTAACACCATTTTGAACTTGTTGATACGACTACATATAAATAGCTAAATCAAACTGTAATGGAATTTATAATTCAGCAATTATTTCTAAATATGTTAACATCAGACTACAACGTTTTAGTTATTAGTAATAACGTTTTATGTATTCATCATTTATTTATATTATTATAGTGTTTACTATGATAAATGCTGGGAGGTAAGACACAATTGTGTAAGTCTGGATCGCAACCACCATACAGCGAGTGTAATATCCACAATAGTGCCACTCTTAGGCATATCACATTTCGGTATCAGCCAGTGTATATCCAGTTGGCGAGAGGCCGACCTCTCGATGGTCACCGTAGTTTTTGGATTGTACTGTGCTTACCTTCAGGTACCGTTTATTTGCAGTACTTTATATTGAAAATTTAAGAAATCCCCGACACAAGTAACCTATTTATTGAGACCATTCCAATGAGTCCAAACACGATATCTCTGCTCTAAGTTGATAAAGAGTTAGGTATCCTGCAGATTTCAGATGATGCTGCAGCATCAGCTCAATGTTGCCATGTTCCTCTAATATTTTTAAAGTAAAAGAATTCGATCAGACCTGTGAGAGATGCTCACACCTATTTATAAACTAGAAAAGAGCTGGTAATCTTCAAATGGCCGAACAGATTTTCTTGAATCATAGCTAAGAACACTCTTGATCGAGTCAGCTTTCAAATACAAAACTAGATTATAACCGGTTCAACCGTTTGGGAGCTACGATACTACAAATACACACATTAAACTTATATTTTACGTCGGGAGTAAAAACATATTAAAAAAATAATCTTATACTTTATATCGCTCGTATATTTCTCTCCATCACAATTTATTAATAACCATAATATACAGATTCCTGTAAATAATTGTAATAGGTCCTAGGTTATACTAATTTATAATTCAACCAATTGAATACGATCTTTTGAACACAGCATGGCGTCTGCTCCTACAAAATTTACGCTTGAATTTTCTTCTTGTATGAAATGCTTTAAATTTTTCACTATTTGTCACAGTTTCTACAATATTAACCCATTTTTGATCTAGCTCTTCTGGTGGCTTGTCATTTACTAAAATTATTGGCATTATTAATAAATTATTTTCGACTTCTGTCCTAATATTGTTTTCTTTTAAGGATGCTGGAGGTAATTCTTTGTTGTCTTCTGGTGAATTGATACTTGTATTATCTTTGCCAGATACTTCTGAATTATTTTGCGTAACTTCTAATATATTCACATCATTTTCTGCTCCGGTGGTTGATGCAGCGTTCAAAGCGGCTTCCGCGTCTAGCATCTGAAACTTTTCAATTTTTTTTATATTATTAATTACATCTAAAATACTTTTGCGTAGGTTTACAATATGAATTTCTTTGATGATTGTATGAGACGTTTTGATGGCTGGTATGTAAGCGGATGTTCGTGAATTTCCTATAGAGAATCTATTGCTGTTTGTAACCTTTCTTCCTAACTTTATATTAACCAAACCCCAGATTTTATCTATTTGGGTGGCCTAGAAAATAAAGGCATTCTTTGGTTTTCTGTAATGATAGCTCAGAGGTACCGTGTTCGAAAATTGCTTTGATTAACGTAGATTCGAATACTACAGTGAGCCTGAGCTTTAATTGAAGGACAATGCCGTGTTGAAACCATAGCATGGTGGTATGAACTTTTCTAAATGACCGCCTAGGTAGCTACCACCCTTAAGTTGCAAATCCGTCGTCAAGCACCTATAGGTGTGTTTCAGTAGCTGAATTTGAGAGCCAGTCCTCCTAGCATATTACCACCTTGAGCCACATCGTAACTTAAAATCAGATGAGGTTTTGGTCGAAACGCTTAACTTATAAAGAATTTAAAATAATTTCTAGATTACATTATTTATCTTCTCAATATTAGAACACCAAATTTTTTAGTTTTTTTATTCTAAAGCATCGAAACAAATTTAAAAGGAGGACGCGATATGTCGTTAGTGTGGTTTTTATATTCTACAACTTTTACTTTGGCGGGAAGTCTCGAATTCTTGTGGGATAAAGTTGCGCTACATTAAACAGGGCGAGTTGAAACACGCACTCACTTTCGTAGATACGACGCGGAAGCAACCGGTGAGATGGTGACGAGGGCAGGGACCCCTCCCTGGTAGGTAGGTGTAACTGACTTACTAGCGTACACCAGTGTTGCTAGAGCCAAATATCGAATTTCAGAGTTCAGTGACCAAAATTGCCGTGTGTGTATGGAATATAGACCTCTCGATTGCCTTAGCATAAAATAATTTGGCCAAATGTGTGTAGAACTCCCACCCTAAGGGCTCCGTATAAACCACAATTTACCCAAGATCTTGGTGATGACTAAGTGGTGACCATAAACCTTAGTGCTGATATTAATTTAAGCTTGTTACCTTTACCCGGTTCTGACAAACGGACGTACAGACAGACGGATAACAAAGTGTTCATAAGGGTGCCATTTTTGCCCCTAAATGTACTGAAACCTAATAAATGAAACAAATACATGTAAATAAACTAGACGCTTAATTAATTAAAAAAAAACAACTGTACTAAACATACAGCAAAATAGGGTTATCACTTTTTGACCTGAGTAATTTAGGCCATAGATTTTTTATTTAATTTAGGCTCGAGACTTACCGCATGAATTGACTGAACCACATCCACAAACACGCATTGAGTGCTGCGTTACATTACTCAACTGTCACAATAGCGAGGTAATTTTGAATCTTATTGTTACTTGTGACGAAAAATGGATCCTTTACGACAATCATAAACGCTCATCACAGTGGTTGAACCCAGGAGAACCAGCCAAATCCTGTCCCAAGCGACAGTTGACTCAGAAAAAGGTACTAGTTAGTGTTTGGTGAAACAGTGCTGGTGTGATATACTACAGCTTCCTAAGATCTGGCCAGATGATAGGATCTAAGATCTGGCAGTTCTGTATTATCAACAATTGCAAACCATGATGGAAAAGCTAGCCGTTCAACAACCGAGACTGGTCAATCTCTCTAGCCCACTGCTGCTTCAGGACAACGCTAGACTACATACTTCACAACAGACGATCGCTAAATTAGAGGAACTGCGGTTGGACTGTCACCGACACCCACCATACTCCCCGGACATTTCTCCAACAGATTATCACTTATTTTTAGAATTTCAAGCATTTCTTGCAAGAAAAAAAACAATTCCGATCAGTAAGGCCAAACCGCCTTCAAAGATTGTATTGATTCTGGTTCTCACAATTATTTCAGCAATGGTATCAATCGTTTCAATCGTTTCGTTCGTCAATCGTTTTACTTTTTACATATAAAACGCTTATTTCATATGTAAGAACCAAGCCCGGTGAAACTGTAAAAGCCGCAAAGGCTCCAGGTTCCTTAAGGCTAACAGTGTAAATACTTCGAAAAAAAAAAACAAATATGTAAGGACCCATTATTATTTGCCCAATTGCCGTAGCAATAGCAATGCAGTCGTTGTTTTATATTCAAATAGATTATTGTCGAGATTTATTTTTGTTTTATTATATAATTAAGAGGTTTTTAAATTCATTGTAATATCTAATAACCATTAAAGAGCAAAAAAAAACATTAATATAAAGTTTCCTTATAATTGCCCATTAAGTTTCTCACAGCGATACGAGACTTGCATAGTAAAAGTTGTAGAATATAAAAAAACCTTTCCAACAATATATTGCTTAACATTATTGCTCATATATATAGGCTGGGGTTCATACAGTCTAGAAGCAATTCGCATTTATTAGTCAATAAGAAAGAAATTTAATGTTCTTCACAATATCTTAAGACATTCCATCAGTCTAATGGAAGCTATTTTACAACACTTATCATTATACGAAAAACGAACTTATGGTACTATTTCTTGACGCCTGTAGGTATCCGTAACATCTATTTTTTAAGCTTTCTTGACCTCATTATCATTTTCTATCGTGTACTTTTCTGGTCAAAGTTGAGCCCGTATTGAATGAAAACAAAATTTTACGAGTATTTTTAATTTGCTTATATAATCTATCATAGGTGAATCAAGCCATATATTTTAGCTTTTATTACGCCATTAGCGAGATTAAGATACACATACCACACACTGTTAGCACAAGCAGCAACTAATTAAGTCTGTATTTACAGAGAACATCGAACATTGTGTTCGTAAATTAGTAATGCGGTATGTTCGTAGCCGGTAGATTGTAAATAACCAAACGCTTAGTCTATTCCTAAATTCTGTCGGATATATCCGCATGATTATCAATGAACTTGTAGATATATTTTTTAAGAGAATTTAAATTTGAGATGACTACTGACTTAATATTTGACACGCAACAGTTGATAAAAAAAACGCATTTTCTAAAATCAGACATCTGATCTACTGAAAGTTTGATAAATATGAAGGAATATATCATGATTAGTTAATGATAATATAAAAACCTAGCAGGGCCCCGCGGTTTCACCCGCGTATAATTTAAAATAAATCGCTGATTGAGAAGGGTTCGAATGAGATATCGCTCATATTTTTAGGAGCTCTATCTCGAATTAACACCATTTAAAATTTGTTGACTAGACTATCTATCTATATTTCCTGTAGATTTGAAAACCTATTGGTAATAATAATTATATTAATAAAAAGGAACATAAATCCCGTGTAAATTTGAAACGGCTCGCCACTGTGCCTGATTTTTTGATTTCATGCATTCGATCATTTTCAGTTATGTAAAATTTAATTTAAGTTTATAGATTCGGAAAATCGATTTTTATGATATACATAAAAATTATTAAAAAATGTGAAAGAATTAATAAAAAAAAAACAAAAAAAAGGTGTGTGTGCGATTCACACACGATAGAAGTGAAACTTCATATTAAAAGACATTTTCTATTTTATTTAAGCAGTGTGCAATATACATACACATCGACATTTACACTCTCGCTCAGGCTCACACAAAGAGGAGAGACCGATAATGTGCGTTAAACGTTTAACATTTAACGTTTGGAAGTCGCATAAGAAGTTTCACTTCAAAAACCAAAAATGTTATTATAACTAATCGCATTAAGAAATACCAATTTGAATGCTTAATACGAGATGTAATCTTTCACCAAATAAGCTAAAAGAAAGAAAAAAACTTGTTTTCGTGTTATTATGAAAATAGAAGATTCTGGCATGCTCTCTAGATTTATAATTAACTAATATCAGAACGAATTTTATGATGCACTCGACTCGTGGTAATGCTGCACATGAAATTTAACAAACAAAGTTTCTTAAAGTTAAACAAACATGTCTTGTTTGGGTTCATTCATGTAATCGATGCTAGAATACTCCTGCCGAAAATAGTTAATCAAGGAATAAACCGTGTAAATAAATTCTGTTGCAATAATGTATAAATTTTTTTTTATTTGGTATTGAAATGGAACATCTATTGACCTAACTAGAAAATGTAAGCATTTTTTTCATGGTGGTAGGCCATTTTCTATATTATTCACCTGGCTGACTCAAGTAAAAAATAAGTCGCCAAGCATAAGTGGCGAAGCTAAGGGAGGGCAGGATGGCCAGGCTCGGATGCCCCCCCCCCTTCATTCAGGGGTAATTACCGACCTTGAAAAAAAAATGTTTTTCAAATGCAGCAAATGTTTGTAAACATTGGAGGTCTTAAGTTTTTTATGTACGATAATAAAATAAATACAATAAGAAAGGTTCTCCACCTGGGAAGCTTCTACATAATATTTTAATGTCTTCTTGATAGCAATGTCTTCAGGGCATCATTAAGTTTACCTCGTCACTGTAGCGGATCGGGGATGTTTGCTGAAGCGCTACTTATACTTTAGCGAAAGTTCACTTTTGTTTTTCGACAACGTTGCTTTTTTTGTCCCTGCTGGCTGGCTAGAATAAAATGCCTTTCGACATTAAACTCGCTAGTGTACGAAATAAAGTAGAATAAAGTATTCATACATTTGCTTTTTTTACTCAAGTCGCCCCTAAAAGTGTGATTTGCCGACCCTCGTGCCACCCACACTAGCTACGATGTATCTACGATAGTCTCCTATCTATACTTAGCCGCTAGCATCTTCGACAAATTTTATCACTTATCATTGGGTGAAATAGTAGCATATAATCGATTTTAAAAAAGCAATTATTTTGTAGCAAAATAACCAGTTACATTATTTAAATTGTTCCATTCTATTAATACCCACTAGTGAATGTAGGCGTCTTCATTTCGCCTTTGTTAATAATGTAATAATTATTAATAAGGTTAAATCATGTTAAATTCGTGTTCATTGATAAACTCCAACACCGTTTAACTAATCACTAATTATTATTATTAATTTATCTGCATGCATATTCCTTGGAGAAAGTAGAATTACTAGCTTCAGTAGAGAATATCTCAAGTTCGATGACTAGTACGAGCCAAAATTTGGAGAAATCATCATAATCAGTTCTTTTGTGTGACATTTATAGCTGAGAAAATTTTCTGTTTGTCGTCTTTTCTTAACGTATTAAATATCATTAATCTTTTTGAAGTGAAACTTCTTATGCGACTTCCAAGCGTTAAACGTGAAACGTTAAATGTTAAACGTTTAACGCACATTATCGGTCTCTCCTCTTTGTGTGAGCCAGAGCGAGAGAGCAATATATTATCGGTCTCTTCTCTTTGTGTTAGCCAGAGCGAGAGAGTAAATGTCGCTGTGTATGTATATTGCACACTGCTTAAATAAAATAGAAAATGTCTTTTAAAATGAAGTTTCACTTCTATCGTGTGTGAATCGCACACACACCTTTTTTTCAATTACTTCTTAGCATTATAGCTTCGTTTCGATTTTGAGATATTCTATGATCTTGAGACATTATTGCGAGATCTTAATAATATTATTTTGATTTACGCTATTGTATATTTCTAAAACTTAAAGTAGATCATTAAGCAAACTAACTAAACGTTAGATGAACGTTCAGCTTTCGTTAATTAAGTCAAAATTTATCTACGTTTACATAATAAATACTCAACAGCGTGGCTCAGGTTCATTCATATAATAAATTTGTGATATAACGTTTAAAATAGACTTGCGCTTCACTTCCTGAGTAAAGTTTTAACTTAATATGTTCTATTAAGTTAGACAAAGGCATAATCAAGCTTATAATAGTTGCCTGAATAGACTTAATGAATATTAATTTGTAATAACGAATAGGAGTTATTCCATTCTTAGCAAACTTTCATATATTGTTACTTCTTAATTAATTAAAACTTTAACTTTGGCTAAAGCACCAAAGCAGAAATTTAGTTAATTATTGACTAAAGAAATTATATTATAATCTACGAGTCTATGTGTATAATTCTACATCATCATCATCATTATATAATAATTGTAAAAGAAGCATGTCCTAACTGGCAATAAAATAAAGTATTACTAACTGTTAGTGTTTGTGAAACATTGGTTATTTGGACAAAGGATAGTTGGCTTAGTACGGAATATATGATATCGAATAAAAAAGTTTACGATTGTCCCGAAAGTTGCGTATTTTAGTAACTTGACGAGCTAAAAACGATCTATCGCGCAAAATCTTCCTTGTCATCACAAAAAATCCCGTAATATGTTATGGAAATCAACAATCGACTGTTGAAATAAAACAATAGTTATTACCAACAACATGGAATTCCTAAATAAACACAAAATAAAGGTAGTATACGCACTAACTTATTAACAACTTATTAACATTAACAAATTTGTAAAGGAGTATATACATTATAACGATTCAAATATAATTGTATCGCTGTGAAATTATTACTTTTTCATTACTGCTATTTCACAGGTGAATTTTTAGCTTCCTATTACGACAAAAGCTTCGCCTTTATAACATAAAAACTTATATAAGCAGAGACTTACGCACGAATTACTTTTATTTGGTTTGACTACAACAATCTGAAATATATCATATAAGTATGGCAGGTATTTTGTATTCATAATATTACATGAAAAATAGAATTGATAAAGATCCTTAATAAGAAATAAAAAAATATTTATCATATCATATGAAAAATAGAAGTGATGCATGAAATTTCCTGACTAGATACAGAAAAAAATGCAATTTCCGTAAATCAACTCTTTGAAAGGTGCAAAAGGATACGGCCTCAGTTGCACAAACGAATATATAAAAATGGATATGAGATAGACAAACTCTAACGCCGTTTGAGTGTTCACCATTAAAGTTGGTACATTTAAGTATATTTTCATGGAGAAAGTTAAAAACTTTTTGCTAAACGCGATAGGTGCCGTCCGCTGTTGTCGAATAATTTATTAGTGGAGAGGGTATAACGTTTACGGGGCCAGCTTATCTTATATATTTTTTAAAAATAATTATAACATTAATTTTTAATTTATTATTTTTTGCTTAAAATCTTATTTAGCTTACTGAAGAATCTCATAGAGCATTTAAAACCGATCAAGAAAGATGTTAAAATTATTTTCGTTTCTAAAGTCAAGTAAATTGTATTAATGAATATACATGTTATCTCACTAACGGTCATTGGAAATTCTAAGAAGTTCATAACCTTGTACAACATCTTAATTATAATCCGTTGCGCGTTGTAGGCTCTCGTCAGTAAAAGCGTGGCGGATCAAAAAAAACAGTCTGACGATTCACATGATAATCAACGTTCACAATGTTCACACCTAGTTTTCGTAAACACCCTGTCAAAGCAGCATCAATCGATTCGGATCCACAATCCAGCCACCTCCGACGATAACGGTGATGTTTACATTTCGCTAAATGTGCAAACCGACCGCTCCGATGATTCAGGCAACAATATTTACAGCGAGCGTTTCTTGCCGCCCTGTAGTACAACTTTGATGTTATTTTTTGTGTAATTAACTCTTTTGATTGTGCCGAACGCGATGACGTAATATTGGTTATTTTAGCGATGAACACACTTTTCAAATAGTTTACTTGAAAATCTTTATCGAGAATAAAAAATTTGTTTGGAATACTTGAGATAACTACATAAATTCCTTGTGCTATACTTACTTCTGTTTCAAAGATTTAGATTGACGTGCACTCGTTGTTTTGAAAGTGATCAACATCCGTTTTCAATAAAACGATTTTATTTTCTTTTCAATTCCATTTTTTTTCGTGCGGTTAATTTAGTGAATTATTTAAATTTCTTTTAAAACAGTTACAGTCAACTAGTAATTTAGCTTTAAAACGAAAATGTAGATAACCGTATATTTTTACTCGAATCCATCGCGAATACGTAATGTTTTTTAGTTTTTCGCTACACGTGCTAGTATTTATTTATATTACTTTTTATAAATACAAAAGTCTCAGTTGCAGTCTACTCCGTGCATTTTTATTGCTCGTGTGGTAATATTCCGATAGTGACGTGTCTATTTATTCTTTATTTTTGAGCGTTGAACGTATATGAGGGGAATTAACTAATGTGAGATAAATTCATCCAATTTTTCACCTATTAACTATATGTTTGAGAAAGTAATAGAGCAGGGGTCGCACACTTTTTTTTTTGTTGATAAACATTAAACACGCACACGATTTATACATTTCGTAATTGTTACAAATCGTAGTCAACATTAAACGTTGCCGTTTATAAATGCGGATCTGAAATTGTTTATTTTCTGATTTTAAACCTACATAACGCGGATGTTTGACTGACAAGTTTGTATCGGATTCAAAATTTAAACAAACTTCACTTTACTAGAATTGAAAACCTTTTTAAATCTGAGTGAAACATTTCATTCTTTTTGTTTATACTATAGACACTAAAACTAACAGTACTTTTGTAGTATTTATTTTGTAAAATAAAAAATATTATAAGCTTCGATTAATCATTAGTTGGAGCACATTAATCTAAGGTTATAAGCTTTAATGATTAATGATTTATTTCTTCAACTTCATCTCTTGTTGATTTCATTTAAGTATGTTACAGTGGGCTTCAATTATCCTTGTTTTTATTTTTAACGCATGGGAGACCAATCAATAGGCTAAGGTTATAAGTTATAAATATTATTAATGCCGCCGGTCGAGCGCACGCGCGAAATGTGCTACCTCCGCTCAAAAAACGCTAGACAAAAATTCTTAATGTGGGTGATCCTTAGAAGATAGATATATGCTTTCACTGAATTTTTTACGCCTTTTTAAGATCTACAATTATGTACAACTATATTTGATATATATACATATATATATATATATATATATATATATTTGTATCTTATGGTTTACTCAGCGTAAGCCATTTAAGCGCATCAAAAGAGTATTTTTTCCGAATTGATTCACCATTATCGTCACTGCTTATTTCGTATGTAACTTTATCTTGCAAAATAGATCCTATAACCTGGCCAGATAACATAGCTATGAATTAAAATAAAATAAAACATGTAAATAGGATAACTTGTTTTAGCGTGAACATAACATAAACGGACAGATAGAGAAAAGTTAAGTTTTATAATATGTATAGATTATAATAGTAAAGATACCCTATGTTTGTCCCTCGATGCAGTGTACAGTACCCAAGCAACGTAGATAAACATGATGAGAGCGGGCACAACTAGACTTGCGACAACCGGAATCCGTCGGACCCAAGCATGATAGAATGCCAATATGAACAGTAGTATGCCAACCAGTATCGCAATGTATCTTCCTGTTCGTCGCCGTTCTTCCTGAAATTAAAAAAAGTTAAGATAAGTAAGAAATACATTATTTTGGAGCGGTAAAATGATTGCACTGTGTCTGATGTTAAGAACAGTATAATTCAATCGATGATCGTCGCTGTCATGCCGGCCTGCAAAGCTCTCAGATGCTGGATATACAGGCTGATCCAGAAACGCATCAAGCAAAAATAGAATCACTACAGGGTTTTATCACCATGTGTATGATGGTCACGATCCAGTCAGATACAGCTGTCATGCCACACTTGCGATTACAGTTACTTCCACTTATATGTGCTTACTATGTATACACAGTAATCATTTCGCCGAGTCATTATAAAAAAGTTTCATCTATGCTGTATCTTAAGCGGTAGTATGAAAAAGAACTTAAAATGGAAAAGTACCTATGTGTGTAACCTTCATTAATATTCTAGTGCAAGTTTTTTTACTATAAAAGTTTCTTACGATCTTAAATAAGCTGGTCAAAATAATTTTATTTCATAATAAACTCATCATAATAAATTCATCAGGATTGATATCCATCAGTGTTTCAAGACTGGAAAGTCAGTAAGTCTCCAAAATCACCTTCGTAAGCCGAAATTTCTTATCAGTTTGCTTCCAGCTAGGATGCAGACATCGATTTTGATCAATGCTGTTCCAACTGTCCGTAGGAAATCTCGTGAGCTCGAGATTCCAGTCGCCTGTGCCAATGTCAGAGATGTAGTAGCCTTAGTAATCTTAAAGTAAGGCATGTGGATGAGTAACATTTTTTTAAATAATAAAACGTCTGACTATATCCCGTATGGGTTAAATACAATCATCGTAACTTGTAACCGCCCACTGCCGAATACAGGCTACCGTTCTCTTGTACCTTACAGTCACACAACTATTGTACGAGTATCTACTTCATTCACGTTTACATTTTAATGATATAAGTTTCTTTGTATTAACCAGAGGTTCTAAAACAGTCGATCGATTACGAGAGCTTCCCGAGAAATCCGACACGATCACGCGTGAAATCCTGAAAAGTCTCGCGGCGGCGACCACTCATACAAGGACATTTGTAGTCTCTTTTCGTTATACCCGTGGTAGTAATAATATTTACTTATAATTATATCTCATATTCAGAGAAAGTATCTAATCTCAAATTTTGGTATTTTGGCTCCGCTCGCGTGGACTACACAATGCTATCGAATAAGCAAAAATGCTTATTGTGGATGATTCTTAGAAGATAGACATACGCTATCGCTGACTTTTTTGTAGGTGTTTTTAAGATCTACAATTATGTAAGGTATTAATTTGATATATCTCTTATGGTTTACTCAGCGTAAGCCATTTAATCACTCCAAAAGCGTCTTTTTCCGAATTGATTCACCATTATCGTCACTTTTTATTTGGTATGTTACTTCATAAAACGAAATATATCCTATAACCTGTCCAGTTAATATATCTATGAATTAAAGGACAAGCCATGTAAATAAGATTAGTGGTTTGGTTTTCGTGTGAAAAGAACTTACACGGAAAATGAATATAGACGTTCAAAAGAAATAGCTCGGTTAACAGGATTGTTTGGCTCTACTTATCTGTGCGAAATAATATTTTTAGAAAAGAAAATAATTAAATCTAAATTGGTATCACAATCGACTAATTTTGGAACACGCCGTCCTATGAAAAGTACGCGGATGACACGCTGTAAATTTTGTAATTTGCGAGTTCGAACCTTTATCTAGTACCTATTTAATTTTTAATGTTTAGTAAAAAACATTTCATTATACTTCATTGTGGTTTTATATCGTAGTGATAAGTTGGCAGTCGATCACTTGCTGACTACATTTTTTAGGTAGATTGCCGAAACTAGTTTGAGAGCTCCTGTTGATTAAACGGAAAATATTCATACGCTAAAATGTCCCTAATTTTAATTTTTGTTCGTTTTACTGACATCCCATATTGGTAGGTAATAGGAAATAATAATAGGAAGAAAATTTGAAATTTATGCCATCAGTGAGAGCATGACGTCAACTGCTTAATTCGCACTTAGGTACATATTTTTAATTGTTCATCCATGGAGAAAAGAGCGCTTGCATAATAATGAATCTACATGAATTAATTTAACATCAACGGCGAGTTAAACTCTTAACAAAAAAAAATATCGACTAGTATAGTTATTGTTTTTTTATAATAAATACAAATATACGATAACGTAAATGAAAATTGCTAACACAAAAAAAAATACGTAAACGACATTTGTATGTGGTGTATGCCAAAATGTTATGTGTTCAAGTTTAAACTTATATTTTATAATAACATAGCAAGATTGATTAAACTGTATTATCTTCAATATTAGGTATTCTATATATTTTCATAGAGTGAATATCTATTTATATAAATAAAATGATTGAGGTTAGCCGTAGTGCGCGCATCACGCAAAAATTACTGGATAGATTTTGATCAATTTTTATTGTTTTACTCACTATATATACACTAGGTACTTTTTAAAAAAACACGATATTTTCATTCAATAAAATGGAAACTACGATTTTTGTAAGTATTACGCGTTCTCCTATCGTTCTAGTTATTATATTTCTATTTACCGTTCTTATATTGCATTTAATATATAGGTACACGTAATTTCTGCGTAAAATGTAATTATCTGTTTTGTTTTGATACACAATACCTGTGACTTTTTACGCGTAAGGCTAATCTATATAAACGCGTAATCTATACAAATAAATAAAATTGAAGTGTCTGTTTTTAATGTCATAATAACACATTTTTACTAAATGCATATGAAAGTATACACGGCACCTATAAAACCGATTTTTTTAATTTTTGTCTGTCTGTCTGTTTGTTCCGGCTAATCTCTGAAACGGTTGCACCGATTTTGACGGAACTGGCAAATAAAAAAGTAAAAGCCTTTTATTCCTTGCAAAAAAAAATAGTACATAATTTAAAGCTATTATATATGTATACTAATTTTTACTAATAACTACTCTATGTCTAATAACTAACTTATTACCAGTGGTCTTGTTTTGCAAGAATCCCTTCTCGGCAGATAGCTGATGTTATAAGGTGTAACTTAGGCTACTTTTACTTAAGAAAAATAATTAGGGTTCCGCACAAAAAATAATAATAACCCTTTTTTAGTATTCTACGTCAGCTGATCGGCGGGCGTCACTAGTCTAATATATGCTCTTATATGTGAAAGTACATTTGTTTCAACGTTAGTCAGATTCTAATGAAATTTTATATAAATACTTTTTATAATGATATAAAAATACGCCTAGCCAAGCGGAATGATAACATATCGTAACAATTTAAACTTAATAACAATTATAACCTATAACCATCAGCCTAAACGTGACAAAAACATTAAAGTCGGTTCAGTGAGTTTAGTCATCTCCGAGTTTTGCCCCTACCAACATTCCAACTCACAAACTTTATCTCTTTATAAGTCCTTTAGTGTAGACTTATCATTATTTTCATATTTCTTTGCCTAAAATCAATTCGGTAGGTGTGAAAACTTAGTGGCATGACTGAATACTTGAACATAAACACACACTGAATGTCGGTGGACTAATTATAATATAATTATATCGAATTACATGATATTAAATAATATATATTAATTCTAAAAAGTATTTTTTCCTGGCAACGTCTGATCTGCGTTAATTCTTTATCAAAATTAATAATTCAAATATCATTTTAATGCTTATTTTTCCCGCTATTTGCGAAACATAGACAAATAGGTAGTTCTTCTTTTTCCTATCTTGGCAACCGGTCTTCTTTATTGAAGACCATTACTGTCATTATCGAGTGTATATAGTTTCCAGTGATATGACGATATGTGCATCCTAACAAGATGGTGGCTCCCTTGTTAGAACTTTCTAGGGAGTTTTTGTGGCATCTCAGAATTTATGATCTATGTTATTATTACAATTCACTTCACTTGTGCACAATAAACAAACTTTATTATGCATAACGACACCTGTATTACACAATATTGGATCAAATAACACAAATTTAGGAATAAAAAATAAAAACCATTACATGACAGTTTGAGATCCCGCCAAAAACTCAAATAGGTAGTCAAAATGAGTGTGTTCGTTAAAAAATATTAGAGAACTTTTCATTAGGAATGCCATGTGTTCATGATAATGAAAATATATTAAAGGCGCCATCTATTCCCAATCTGTTTAACTAACATCACAGCTGTTACATTGCTTACATAATATAATGTGTGAAATATCGCACGGGTCAGCTAGTAGTTATAATATTATATTCCAATGGTAGCATCCCAGACATGATTATAACCTTGAATCGATTAAACTAATCACTGTTGCACCTTGCGAACGTTCAACTGAGTGTAAACGGTTATTCTTGGATAAGGTGATTCTGCTAATGAAAGTTATTGGTCTGTTTGGATCTTCCCATTTCCGTTATAAAATTTTCCTAAGCCATTTATTTTTAACTACATAAGAGAACATTCATATATAGACTTGGACCTTGTATTAAAGATTAATGGTAATAATTAATTATTATAAACAGTTTTCCTTCCCAATTTTGTTCACGTTGCTCCATGTTGTTGTTGTTGTGCTCCACTCGATTGTTTTTTTATTTTATTACAACGGTAATCTATAAAAGTGCTGTAAGTAAGTTGAGTTTTTAAGTCTCCTTCCATTAAAATCCATTGGAATTTTACTTCAAAGAGTTTAAATCATTGAGAGCAGTAGATACTATAACTGAAGTACTTAAAACTGCATATGTATTATATGAACTCACGAACTTTCAAATTTAAAGATGTTTTGCTTAAACAGATAGTTTATTTCATCCTTAAATTGATAGGCTATAAGAATAATTGTCAATATACTTTTAGAAATCGTAACCAGAAATAATGAACAAAAAAAGATGTTTATTAATTTTAGCCGGTTTTGATGAACATTTTTACACGGGTTAGTCATTTGATAGGCTAAAAAAATTACTAGTAATACTTTCGAAAATTATAAAATATGATTAAAAATAAAACTAAATTAAACAAAATACTGCGGAGCCGCGCACAGCTAGTCGATATAAAAAAAATATTTATATTTTTTATCATTCCTTATTATATGATAATTATATCATTAATTGATAATAATATTATTTTAAACGTATTTACAACTTGTCATTAAAATTTAATCATTAACCTTATATTACTTTCACTTGTAGGTAACCGACTAACTAACTAACTAACAAACTATGTAATCAAATCTTGGAAGTCAATTTTAACCTACTTCTAATTGTCGTATCGAAATGAAACTTTGTATGTATATGTAGTTCGGATGACAACACAATGATTTGCTATCTTTGAGCTGATCTGATGATGGATCCAAAAAGTAGATAGTGGAACACATCAGTGGGTACTAGTAAACCCATCGAGTTTGGGCTCATAAGTTTGACAAGTCCAATAGACGAGGGTCTGGTGATGCAGCCAGTAGGTGGATAGTCGAACTCTTCAGTGGTTACTAGCGAACCCTTCGAGTTTAGGCTCATATGATTCGTTTTGACAAGTCAAATAGGTTGGGCTTGGTAACGAGATGTTATTATAAGACTAAACAGTTTTATAATGTTTAGTTCGTAGTTAAAGCGTGTGTTTAGTTTTTTAAACTATTTAAGTTTAGAATTCTACCATTTCTATCACATCGCCATGTATTATTAACTGCCATTTTAGTGAAATGTTATATGAAATGGTTATAGATACTATTGCTTTTTAAAAATTCAAATAATAATCATGTGTTCTTCTGACTGCGTTTTTGTCTTAAAATTCATAAATTACTTGATACATTCATTATTAGAGTAATTAATTCGTCACTGTGTTGTAGTATTTTTTATCGTTATAGGTTTGGCAGAGTGGTCAAAGTCGCACCTGATATTAAGTGACGATGTGGCCCAAGATACACGAAAAACCTCGTGGAAGACTGGTTCTCAAGTGCAGCTGCAGGAACACACATATTGGTGCTTGGCGACAGATTTTCAACTAGAGGGTGATAGCTAGCCAGACGGGCATTTGAAAAAGCCCTACCATCATGCTATGATTTCACCGAAAGCTCAGGCTCATTGCAGGGATATGAACTCTCGTTAATCGATGCAAAGTCGTACACGCTACCACTGAGCCATCATTGATTCAAGAGTAGTAGTTTCAAAAGTTGCTTCATAGTGTGCAGTTAAAGCGTGTTTTTAGTTTTATTTAAACTTATCGTGTTTGAAATTATAAAAATTATTTCTCCTACCGCAACTGCCGTCGCTGTTTTTATGCTTGTACCTAAATACTTGTATCATGTTAAAAATAACTATATTGTCAAGCTGCGATAACAAATATATTTGACGTCCACACTAATATTATAAACGCGAAAGGGTGTCGATCAGACTGCTTGTTACCTTTACTCGACTAAACCTCCGAACCCATCGAAATTAATAAAGGTAGCCTGGTACTTGGAAGTAGTGTATGAATAATAGGTACACAAACAAAATAGCGAGAAAAATCTAAATTTATATGTAATTCATTTGTAGCGATTTTAGTTTTAATCTATAAAACGAACGAAGTCTAAGAGACAAATAAATAAGCTGGAATGCAATTTGTTCTTCTCTTCGCTTTTATTGGAATTGTAGTTACAACGAGACAAACATTTTATTTAACGAGCCCGTTCATTTTCCTGGTCTTTGTTTATAATCACATAAAATTAATGTTATAAGTATAATGTTAAAAATTTATATTTTGGACTACTTATCACACCTTCAATAATTATCATCATCATCATTTCAGCCGAAAGACGCCAAAGATCGCTACAACGATCGGTCCTGTTTTGCCCGCATCCAGCGGCTTCCCGCAACCTTTACCAGGTCGTCAGACCAACTTGTGGCGGGTCTGCTCACGCAGCGTCTTCTGGTACGTGGCCGCCACTTGAGAACTCTTTGGCCCCATCGGCCATCCGTTCTACGAGCTACGTGGCCCGCCCACTGCCACTTAAGTATAGCTATTCTTCGGGCTATGTCGGTGACTTTGGTTCTCCTGCGTATCTCCTCATTTCTGATTCGATCACGCAGAGAAACTCCGAGCATAGTCCTCTCCATTGTCCTTCGAGTGACCTTGAGCTTTCTTATGAGGCCTATGTTTAAAGTGTTACAAGCTCGACGCCGACTATATTTTATTCAAAATTAAGAAATGTAGACACGCCACAGAAATGTAAATAAATTTAAAGTATTGTGAATAGAATACCCATTCAAATGAGGATTCAAATGAGCATTCATATGTAGGATGTATGATAGAAATGACCTTTACAAGTAAAAGTGAGAATGTATATGGTATGATTTATAGTTTATTGTAGAGTGAATGACAGTGTGAAAGAGATGACGGTATGAACGAGCCAAGAGTATGAGTGAGCAAGATGATTTATGAGCTTGGAAATAGGAAGAGGGACGACGGGGGGTTGTATGACGACGATAGAAGTGCGCGGACGTGTTTTATGGTGAACAATTTAATATTGAAGTAATAATTGCTGTTAAAGAAGTAAATCATTATAATACCCTTGAGAATATTTTATTCTACACACGATCCCAAATCTATGTAAATAAAATGTTAGAGGTTTGCCGTTGTGCGCGCATCGCGCAAAAACTACTATATAAATTTTGATTAAAAAAAAATACTTGGTAGTTGGTCCTAAGTCCTCAATAAAAAGTCAAGTTTTAAATATAACAATAATTATACTTTAAAAAATAAATACAGTATTTAAAACGCTTCACAACACAACCTATCATTGCAGTTTATGATAATAAAAGATATTGTAAAATATGTGGTGTTTGTTAGTAAGAAAAAAATTCAAATTATTTCATTTTATGACATAGGGCTCTTTCTTATTAACAAAACAGAAAGCTTTTAAATATTTAGGTTTAATTATATTTTAAACTAAGCTCATGATGAAATTATAACCCTGTTAATAAAAAAACACATTTACATCTTAAAATGGTCATTGATGATGACCATTGATTGACACATGATTAGTTAAAAAAAATTTAATCACAAAGTGACGAACTATAGGTACTGTAACTCGCTTGTTTTGCTCCGAATGCAGGGCCTGTTGGACTGTATCTATTATTTTCGTATATTCATTACAAAATCTAAATAAAAAAAATAAGATTAGTTTATTATTTTATATGCGTTAGGTTTCACGTTATTTGTAACATATAAATTATTTTTATCACGTAATTTTACTTTTTACTCATATTATTGATAATTTATATAGCTTATCAATTGAGGAATAACATATATATCCCGTGTACAAAATATCTTTAAAAACGGGTGTTTTTTTTTTACGTTTTTTAATATTATTATTGACAATTCTTATACCTTATCAATTATAGAACGTTATACTTCCCGTGTACAAAATTTCATCAAAATCGGTGGATAATAAATACAAATTTAATTTCTGTATAATTACGATTATACGATTTTTTACGATTACAGACAGAAGAACTACAGATTTATTAATATAGATATAAGCTGAACCAGCGGCTCCGCTCGTGTGAAATAAGCCTTTTAATGGTCCATATATAACGGTTTAGGCGGCGCGGCGTATCTTAAGAGAGTTACGTCACGTCGGCAATTATTTTTCCTAATCGACATAAAAAATATTAAAGCTAAATCCTTATATAACATAATCTGGTCACAAAACCTATCTATGAATTTAAAACATGTAGGGCAGGTAATTGGCTCATCAGTGATAATCGCCTTAACATATACAAACAGACAGACTGAGGAGTTAAATATATATATATATATATATTCTAGGCAATGTATAGAATGTCTGAAGCTAGCTGGCAATTTATATCTATAATATAGATAGATTTCATATCTATAATAATTTAATAAAGCGGAAGAGTTTATTTTTGTATGTTTGTTACACGCTAATCTAAGAAACTACCATTAGGAATGGAAAAAATGTTTTTTATATATGATAGCCAGATTCACAAGGAATAGTATAGGCTATCTAGCATTAGTTACACCTCTCAGCTAGCCTTAAATATAGTTTTTTGTTAAGTAAGTAAGAAGTAATAGCGCATCGTAACTGCTTTATCCGCGCGCGCTGCCGTAATGATTAGTGATACATAAATACAATGTTCTACAAAAATATTGTTCCTTAGTACATCTAAAAAAAAGTCCGTAATACCAAATGCCGATCTCTTATACAAAAGCCACAATAAGGTATTTTGTGACAAAGTTTTATTGAAACTTGAAAAGTGATTTTTGAGCATTATTATTAGGCATATTAATCCTTACGAACGAAAGTTACTTCACCATCAAGAATATTGTGTGTAGATAAACTTTACCCTTTATAACATTTCATTTGGACGAATAGTTTGGCAGATAATGTAAAATTAAAATAATTCAACACTTGGCTCGGATCTATGACTATTGGTGTAGTGGCGTGAACGAGCCGCCTCAGTGTGACGCATAATTCTGACCGCTAAAAAAAGGTATGTGTGCGATTCACACACGATAGAAGTGAAACTTCATTTTAAAAGGCATTTTCTATTTTATTTAAACAGTGTGCAATATTCATACACACCGACATATACTCTCTCGCTCTCGCTCACACAAAGCGGAGAGACCGATAATGTGCGTTAAACGTTTAACATTTAATGTTTAACGCTTGAAAGTCGCATAAGAAGTTTCACTTCAATAAAAATAGTATCTATACTGAAGTATTATAAATTATCAATCAGCGATTTCTTTTCAGTCATACGCGGGTGAAATCGCGGGCACAGCTAGTAATTCATATTTTATACATTGCCTAGACATTATATAGAATGCCAAACGAGAAACCAGCAAAGTATGAAATACATCTCCGATTCATTTCGAATATCACGTGACAGTTTTTGGCAGTAACTCAAAGTGTAAAACGTAACCTCTATTTTCCCTTTTTCTAATCTAACTTTAATACTTTCATAACTAGAAAAAATAATAATAATGGCACACATTATTTTCCGAGAACGACTATTCGGAGACCGAATCCGATCGCCTTATCAGGGCTTTTTTCATACTTTGGCTAAATAGCATTTGGCGTTTTAGCATAAAAATCAAACTATATCACATAAAATGCTACCAAAATTTCATATTATAGTTTATAAAGATTTAGAACTAGGTAAAAAGAAAACAAAAATTTAGTTTGATTATGTAGTTGCAATACTATTATATGTTATTTAATTATTCGACATATTGTTTGTACGTGGTGCAAATAATGGAAATGCGTGTACCTAGCTAGTGCAAAGAAGTTGCGCTCACATGACTGTCAATGGACTATAATAGTGCTTTTATGACAACATAAAGTAGCCTCAGAAACAGACAAAAAAAAAATCATATTCGTGATCAGTGGTCCTTTATAAATAGATATTTATCGTCCACTTTGGAAAATATTATATATACAGACGTATTAATAGAGCTAATCAAATCATTATGAATAATAATTTTGTATCTCTAAGTTAGCATAATAGAATAACACAGTTAGTTCTTTAAATAAACACATTTTTCTTAGTCAATAAAGACTCCGTTCATTTGAATATAAACAGCTTTGCCATTATAAAACAAGATAAAAGCATAACATGCAATTTGTTTAATGACTGTTTAATCCAATGAGTTTTACCACTACCACGGACAAAAAAAATTCGAAAAGACGGAATAGTGAAATGAGATTAACATGCGTGGTAATATAAGAACTTACTTCTACTAAGGGTTCCAAGCCCGGTAAAGCTGTAAAAGCCGTAAAGGCTAACAATATAGTCAGTTCGAAAAAAAAAAACTAATAGAATTTTAGGTGGGATCTTATCATGTGGTTTTTATTTTAACTCGCAAATTTAATTAGCCCTATATTATGTAATTTTGTCAGCATTTTACGTGATGTAATTTGGTTATTTTACACAAGTGAAGTGGATTATTATTAATAACTAGGAACACTAAGTTTATTTTTCCCAAAAACTTCCTGAAATGTGTCAGAGTGGCCATGGCGGCCACGGCTAGTTAAATCTATGTTTTTCAAGAATACAAGAATCATTAGAAAATATTTTATTCACGTGACGGGAGAAGAAAAAGGAAACGAAATATTTAAAAAAAAAACGTGTACGTAAAAGATAATCATTTTGATACATGTCGCAGATCACCGACGCTGAAAAGCGATTAAGAATTTAATTCCTTTGATAACCATATATAAAATAAAACAACTTCCTCACTTCACCATACAATCTGAGAATTAATAACGGACTTCCGTATTGAACGTCAAAGGAAGCAATCGACAGGCTGTTTGGATTAATGTGCTAAAAAATTTTTCATAATAACAGTAACAGCAGCTATCTGTCTGCCCGTCTTCGGATCTCGTACCGTATAATTAAAAATAAAAACTCTTGTTCCTTTTACTACCATTCTCTAACATATTCGAAGTGTACTTTATTTAGTTTTATATTCGTCTGTTCATTTTAACACAAAATTTAAAGTCACTGTAACGTTTTTATATTTTTACTCGACTACGGGGAAGCCAAAAGGAAATTTAGGCTAAGTATTTCCTTATATATATAAATTTACATATATTATTATAATTTATTTTATTATTTTTTTTTACTTCCACATCTTATTATAATATATTTTCATGTTAGTTCGAGAGTCAAAATTGATGCCGTAAGCAGGGTACAACATAGCGTTGAACGAATACTCGTTAAAATAATTCTGAATAAGATCAGAATCTGATATCGAAAACGACGTGCTAAATTATAAATCGAATGACTTGTTACATTATGTACTAGCCATCGACCGTGATTTCTTAGTCTTTCTTAACTTGTTTATATTTAATAGACACCTATATAAAGAACACAAATCACGAATACGCCATTTAAATAAAATGTAAGACTGTTTGTATGTCCAGATTTAACTCAAAAACGGTTATACCGGTTATTATGAAATTTTATACACGGGAAGTGTATGTCATTTCTCAATTGATGGGCTATGACAGTTATCAATAATATGCGTAAAAATTAAACTTCTAGACGAAAATAGTTATTACGTAACCAAACGCTTGCAGAACCCCGGGGCACCGCTAGAAAGTGTCATTACAAAGGGCGAACGAAAAATATTTTTGCCCGAAGCTGTCTACTTAGGGCAGCTCAACTGGTGGAATACCTTCACCCTACAGAAGATCGCAGGCAAATAACCTTGTGTTTCGTTCCTGTGATGAGTAGGGTTTCCAGAGATCCTTGGGAAAGGAGGTTAAGGTCGGCCATGCGCTAGTGATATCTATGGTGTTACAAGCGTCAATACCTGCGTCTAGCGTGCACTTACTATCTAGCGGGCCGTATGTTTGTTTGCCACCTTGTTAGTATTTTAAACATTTTTAAAAGTGTCATCTGTCTGTCTGTTTGTTCCGGGTAATCTCCAAAACAGTTGAACCGATTTCGACGGGACTTTCACTAGCAGATAGCTGATGTAATAAGGTATAATTTAGGCTACTTTTATTTTTTTTAATAATAAGGGTTGCGCACAATAAATAAAATTGATTTTACTAGTAGACCACGTGAGCAAAGCCGCGGACACAGCTAGTTGGAAATAAATTGAACTAACATGAAGGTGGCGTCATCTATTAACAATCTGTTGAATTTACATGACAGCTTTTTTTATCGTTGTAGGTTTGGCGTTGTGGCCACAATCTCACCTGATGTTAAGTGACGATGTGGCCCAAGATGTTAACACACTAAACCTAGTGAAAATCTGGCTCTCAAGTGCAGCTGCCAGAACACACCTATTGATGCTTGGCGAAAGATGTTCAACTTTAGGTTGGTAGCTAGCCAGGCGGGCTTAGAAAGCCCTACCACCATGCTTTGGTTTCCTCACGATGTTTAACTTCACCGAAAGCTCAGGCTCATTGCAGGGATTCGAACTCACGTCAATCGACGCGAAGTCGTACACGATACCACTGAGCCATCATTGCTTCAAAATCTGTTTGCTTTTTGATTGTTTACATTGTATAACGAGTGAAATATTTGCATGGGACAGTTATTTATTTTCCAATTCTTAATGTTATTAATAAAATCTTGCGTAAGCTTTAGAAGTTCGCATTTGGAATGATTCAAAATTTATGAACCAAATTGTTTCAATCATGTTGCTGCTAACATGTTTATATTTTAAAATATAATATATGTGAATCATATAAATTTACACCTACATTCAACCATACGATAAGAGCAAAATCTTATATGTAGTACATATATAACAGCTTTATATATGTCACAGATATATTTAGGGACAACTAAGTACCTAAACTTCAATACGTCAGTATATAATTAATTATTTTAACTCCACTTTACCATTTTACCTTTACTTATGGTAAAATTTATGAGATCAACGAAATAATGTTAAATTTTTTATGTTCTATTATTTGTTCCTTTGTGAAACATATGTTTTTTAATTACATATAACTACATACTATCTACCTTTATGTACATATACGGTGGGTGTGTTATAAAAGTGAAAAATATTTGAAATTTCATAGTTGTATAATATGTATACTTTGGTGTAATCTTTGGAGATTTCTCTCTACTTGTGCAGTCTGACTGGTGGAATACTTTTACCCTACAGAAGATCTCAGCCAAATAACCCAGTGTTGTGTCCCTGGGGTGAGTAAGGTTTCCAGAGCTCCTTGGAGTACAAGGTTGGCAACGCGCTTATGATAACTATGTATAGGCATCTATTATAAAGAATATATATTTACGAATTTTCGTAAATGGGAAGTAGGTACGTGTCATTTCCAAATTCATATACAATGGATTCCATTTATAACGACCTCGGTTGTAATGTCTTTTTGATTATAGCGACGTAACACTTAAGTCCTTTGATTTTAAAGTATACTTTTAGAAAAAAATAATTTGGCTATAGCGACTATTTTCAATGAACTATTTGTAACTAGTTCCTAGAAATCCCTTGCAGTTATTGCGACCGGCGACGAACGAGTCACCAAACAAACACAAAGATTAATTCTTCAATCATAAAGCTTAATTATCTTTTGTTTACATTCACAGTTGGCCAGCAGGTGATTTAATAAGCTTTGGTTTATAAATGTCCAGATAGATAAAGTTAAATTTAAGAATTTAGGCGATATATGCGCATTGGCGCCGCCGTATTGTCCGGCAATACATATTTATATTTTCCTTCTTTATTTTGTTTGTTTCTTTCTACTTAAGTATATAGCGACTTCCGGATATGGCGACGGAATTATAGTAGTCCCTTAGTCAGCGTTATAACCGAAAGCCACTGTATATATTAAAATGGATGTTTGTATGTATGTTCCATATGGACTCCAAACCGGTTGGAGACATTTTGATGAAATTTTTAGATAATCGCGGGTGATCCTATATAGTTAGGTAGAGATCAGACAAAAAATAATTCCAAGCCACAGCAACGCGTTTGCTAGTAAGTTATAAAAATTGACAATAATATAATGTGACACCGTTCAAAAAATATTTAGAAAATAGAATTTTTATTTATTCTCAACTGATTTTACTAAAATTATGTATAACAATTATCAATAATTCTTTAAAAAATCATAAAGTATAGGTAAAAATAAATAAATTGGAGACGAAAATATTTACTGCGTTATAATCACATTCGGAGCCGCGAGTTTAACTAGTCATAAATAAAAATTAAAAGTGATAATAATAATACCATTACGCACTCTAAGCCTACCATTATTTTAGGTTAATATAACTAATATTTTGTTATTCTCATCTCTTTATTATTCCCTTAAGCGGGCAGACAATTTCTTTTTCATACCGAGATTAGTACGAACCACAAATAACGATTCTATTTTATATAGTGTAATGTACTAACATCCTATATTTTATACGCTGGTGTATGGGGTTATATCTACATAAAACACAGTTTTCGAGTCTGTCCAATAAAAGCAGAGAATGAAAAATGGCGGCAAATAAAAAAAAATAAGTCGTGTATCTCTAGTTTAATTAGGAATGGTATATTATTACGTTTAATCATAATTAATCATTTATTACGTAATAAATACGTTTATTCCTAGTTAATCTGGGGATACACGGGACCTATTTATTTGCCGCCAATTTTAACTCTAACTTTTCACTTATATTGTGGTTATAAAATACTTATCATTATGTTAGTTAGCTATGTTCTATCACCGGTGACTTAACGCTGCTTTTCGGTTTGACTCTATTGAAATACTTATGAAAAAAATTAGCTTAACTTGTAATAATATATGACTTAGATACAAACATAGAATATTTAACCTATACTCATATTATGATGTTAGTAAATTTTCACTAGACCTACTCTGTAATATGAATGCTCTACCTTATTTTAAGTGTGTAAATATAAACACATTTAAATTTTGACAGCATTGAATCCAAAAATGAAAAGATAACTTCTTCATATTGAATGTATTTGAAATAATTCAATGGAAAAATCCGTTTCAGTTTGAAAATATAACTTGTAGTTCAGATTTATAAATCATATTACTTAATTACTATAAAATACATAACTTCACAGATAAAACTTTATGAAAACAGGATTCTGATAGTCTCATTTATTCATAGAATTACATAATGGTAAGTAAAGACAGGTAACGACAACTTTTTGTTCCTTTTAAAATTTTATCGAAGTATTCCAGAGATAAGAATTCTTTTCAAGTTACTCACCTTTATAATTGAATCTCGTGATTTGAGTGTACTGATTGCTTTAACATCGTTGTTAAGTTTCAAGTTCATTGTGCTGTTACTTCTAAAAGAACACAATAAAATTATCAAAAATCATTTGAAAAAAAAAACCTAAACTAGCATTCATTAGTAATAGTATAGTAGTAGAGGTTTGTACCTCTCACTCATAAACACGGGTCTCGGTCGAGCCTAATTAAGGCTCAATTTTCTTCTATACACGATTACGGTAATCGACACGAAGTGCGTCTACGACGTATGCGCGTACTGCCCGACTCAGAAGCACGAACACACTGCAGGCGGATTAACTCCACTGCATAATCAGTTTACGCCTTGCTTGATACGGCCGTAAAAATCGTAGCCCAGTGGGCTGTGTATCACCCTGACAGTTGTAGCCGTCGTAGTCATCTATAGTCAGCCGTTTGTGAACTGAATCCGTGATCTCGAACAATGATTCGATCAATCATTAGGCGCATAAATATCAGCGCCTGATAAACACCAGATACGAATTTTATGGTTGCACTAACCACACGTTAGTTATAAAAAATTTCGCTAAAAGAAACGTGAATTTGCTAGATTATTTTCAGCGTGTATTAAAATTTAAGAACACAGTGCCGGAGTTGGATATATTTCGTTGGTTGTTACTCTATTTGGGAAATGATGTACCTAGTGAGATAAGTTGAACAACCAATGTGATGTATCTTGTAAAGAGACAACACAAAATATTATTCGTTTCTACAGAATTCCTAAGTGTCATACCGTCTACTTTATTTATAAATCATCTCTTTACTGCAATAAAAATAAGTTTTATTTTAATGTTTCAACACAGTACAAACATACGAAGCAAGACTAAAATAATACCTACCTAATATACCTATAATTGTTAATCCATAAAATAAAAAAGATAATAAGATGAAATACAAAAAAGTCACATCCCTAACTTTCGTGGATTTCATATTGTGGTTATAAAGCACTTATCCTTCTGTTAGTCAGCCTATAACTATAAGCTGTGTTTTATCATCGGTGACTTAGCGCTACTTTTCGGTTGACTCTATTGAAATACATATACAAAAAAATAGCTTAAAACGTAATACGATATAACTGCAATACAAATATTAAATATTTAACCTATACTAATGTTATAAATTGAATGAAGTTAGTAAATTTGTATGTTTGATTTCGCTAATTTCAGGTGCTACAAGTCCAATGTAAAAAAAATTGTTGCTATAGAAAGTCCATTTTTTGCGGAAGTTTCCAATATACATAACTTTACGCTGTGACTTTAAGAACAGGAGCTACGTATAATCTAAATTTATCGGGTGAGACCGTAAGTGAGAGGCAGTAATTGATTGATGAATTAATTTGATAAAAATAAAGGTACTAAAATAATATATACATAACATTGTGTAGGTATTTGAAAGTTCATTTACAATTTATAGGAAACATTTTCACCTTTTCTAAAATAAATTACCAAATATAATTATTAAATAATAAATTTTTCTCACAACTGTGTTTATATTTATGTTCATTTATTTATTTTTATCGACAGCCAAGGAGCTTTAAACATAAATATAACGCATATCAAAACTGATTAATAGCAACTTGTCTGCATTGATAGGCATTGAACTGATTGATTCATGATGAAAATGTACTTCGTCAGTCACTTCAAGCTCGTCTAACAGTTTTAATTTTATTTTTGTGCTATATTATTAAATTTAATAATTCCAACACAATCATTAAGACTAACAACGTAAAGAAAAAATTCTCGATAAATAATAATCAGTTTGTATTCTTAGGTATAAGTATTTCTCAACGTGCAAGAGCTATCTGAGTAAGCTAGGTATGAGTTCATATTTAATTTATTGCATAAATAATAAAAATTACAAACATTATGACAGGTAAAATTCTTTGAAAAATTGAATTATGATTGTATAATACGTACCAAGCGCTCCAATCTAAACAAGGTTAGGTTAATATTCAATATGTACGGATTTAATATTAATGTTCGGTTGGCTGAATCAAATCGTATTTTAGACTAGCTGTGCCTGCGGCTTTGCTCACGTGGACGTCAGAAGAAATCGTAATTTATCCAGTAAAATCATTTTATTAACAGACTTCAAAAAAAGGAGGAGGTTATAAATTCGACTGTTGTTCGTTATCAATTCGTATGTTTGTTACGCGATTACTCAGCCAATGATGAATTAATTTTGATGATTTTCTTTTTTGTTTTGTAGGTCATATTTCAGAGTTGATCCTTTATACATTTTATCGCAATTGATTCAGCGCTTTTTGAAAAAATTAAAATGATAATATTTATATACGAAGGGCGTTCATTGTATTCTCTGTATCGGGATAATTAAATAATAAAGTGTATAATCTAACAACATCATCAAATAATTGTACTAAATGAAGATGGAAAATTTCAAATTATTTGTTTTATGGGTGTTCAGCCATAACTTCTTCATTTATGAACCTCAAGGGGGGTCCTATTTTAATTTCACTAGCATTGGAAAATTGTCTTGTTTATATACAATAAATTATTTTTTATCACTCATAAAAAAATCTTTTACGGCGAAACTTAGGTACTAGATAGTCTACACTACTATTTCGGAATTGAGTCCAAAGAGAAATAAAGAATATATCATTTACGGGGATTATCCTGTGTTAATTATAAAAATCTTTGTGCCAAATTTCATCCAAATGCGTTCAGACGTTTTTACGTAATTGAATCACAATCCTCCAAACATACAAATTTTTACATATATATATATATATATATAGGCATATTTGACTTTTATGGTTTGAAAATATTAGGTTTTATGTTTTGATGACATGAGGTTTTGATGGGTTTTTTTTTAAATCACGGATAATTTTCTTATTCGGAAAAAACTGAACGTCTCTTTTTCTATCGGACTTTTGTATCGTAACTCGCTATTCAAAAGATGGATTTGTGTAATTCTTTTATGTTTTATTCGTAAGATCCTGCAAAAGCTTTCAGAAAAAAAAAACGGGATAGGTGGTGCTATGGTAAGACTATTCAAGATAAGGTAAGATTTGTAAGGCTTTTTCCAGACTGACTCATCATCGCCCAGTACAAACTTTTTTTTTTTATTGTTGGTAGTTTTAAAAAGGTACAATTGTCTTCTAATCTATATTGATGAATATGTAGTTCTATCTGTACGTGTATTTATTTTTTTCAAATTTCGTGATAGACTTTTGTTATACCTAATATAAACCGTAATGTACCGTTTCGTGAACAGATATTTAAGCTGGCCGGTATGACAGCGACGACTATCGATGTATTGTAAATCCCGCGGTAGTCGCCGATGTTATTAGATTGCACTGTGCTCACTATCAGGTACATTGTAGTCACTATGCCGTGCTATGAAACAGAAAAAAAGACTGATCACGAAAATTACATCAAAAATATTTTAGTCTATCAAATATCCAGATTTAACTAATTACTTTTATAAAATTTTGTACACCGGAATTATATGATAGACTTTTAAAATTATCAATCACACTGTTAGAAATGATAATATACGGGTTAATTAAAAATACGACACGAAGAAATTACTGCGTAATAAACACGTGCGGGGCCGCGGGCACAGCTAGTATATTATGATAATTTTATACTCGATGTTATATAACAGTATTTATTACACAATAGCTGGAATTGTCAATAGTAGCTACTTTAAAAATATTTAAATGTAATTTTAAATTTGATCATTCCATTTAGTACTGTTGCATCTCCGATGCCATTGAACCATGGCAATGTGCCCACGGCTCGCACTGAGCCCTGCCAAAGCCGTGACACCATAACTCTTGCCTGCTTTGTGCCAAGCGACACTATAGTTGCGTCGAGGCGGTCAGCCTTAGAAAACTTCTTGTCTACAATAAATAAACAAAATCATTTTAACTAAGAACTATTTTTATAATGGACGCATCTTTGGGTCAAAAAACATTTATATTGAGAATTGTTACATTAAAACAACAACATTGCACATTAGTTTTGAAGCGATCTTAATCTGTCGTGTGGTTGTTTTTGTTTTAATTCATAATCTTATGTTATTTGGCCTTAAATTATGCAATATTGCTGGAATTTTATATAATACTAGCTGTGCCCCACGGTTTCACTCGTGTTAATTTTATTCGAAAAAATCTTCACAGCGCCGCCGCATCCCGCCCGGGTAGCCAATCTTTGTTCCACTGCCCGTACTTGCCTATAGCTTGCCAATAGCCATACAAAAAACTGTAACCCCCAAAAAGCTCTAAATTTCTCGGAATATTCAGATGACACTGACTCATTTCTTGCTGACTTAATATAAGCTATTTAATTTAAATTACCTTTTAGCTAAAACGACAAAAATATGCCTTTTTAGTTTTAATTTTTAATGTATAAAAATTTTCTAAAGCTAAATTTACATTATTTTTGATTTAATTTTAAATTGATAGGTAAATTGAAAATGTAAGAAACTCCTAACACAATTAACCTATTCATTGAAACTATTCCAATGAGCCCAAATACGATATCTCTGCACATTCCAGGTAATGCTGCAGCATCAAGTCAAGGTTGGCATGTTCTTCTAATATAATCTAGGTAACAGAATACCAAATTTTGACTAGATCAAACCTGTGGAATATGCTCATATCCATTTATCAACTAAAAAAGAGATGATAACGTTCAAATACTAAACAAATTTTCTTGAATTATAACTAAGAACGCTCTCAATCAAATCACCTTTCAAACAAAAAAAAACTACATCCAAATCGGTTCAGCCCTTTGGGAGCTACGATATCCCAGACAGACAAACGGATAATTTTATTAAAATCTAAATCCTGAAATTTTTCAACCCATAATGGTATAATAATAATAAATATCAATTTATTTGTGAAATAATCTCAATAACATATAAAGATCAGGTTTATTTTAAAAATTATTTTTTGAAGTCAATCTACATGTTCTGGCAACACTTATAAAATTGCAAATGATTTAACTCCAAGCAAAACATGATAATATAATAAGACAACTAGTCTCTGTAGGTGCAAAAAGTCGAAGACGAAAAGAGCGGCACCGTTGCGTCGCACGAGCACGAATACGAGCACTTTCTGGCAGCACCGCAATTATTAATTTTTTTAGCACAATTTAAAATAGCGCCCTCTAACTATTTTTATAGTACCGTAAAAATAAGTGACGTCTTATAGACAAATTTATAATCAATTTGAAACACTTAGCAATATCTCACGTCCTATAAAGTAATGAATTTTCGTGTTACTTTTTTATATGGCTATTGGCAGTTTTCTTGTTTTACTAGCCTTTGGTAAAAGAAAATCAAATAGCATTCTATATTATACGAGAATTTTATATATATAGATATAAATTGTAGTGAGAGCAGTCTTAAGTTGAGAGTAAGGGGATTGTAAGGTACCCAGGTGCAATGTCCTATATAGGGGGGCTAGCTAGCACCCACGCTTACCATATTTTAGTACCAAAAGCACTCAGTTTCTAGACTGAATTTTTAAATATTAGGTACTTAACGAACTAAATAATTTTATTGTTTATTTTAATGAATATACCATTTTTTTTCAGTCACATTGACAAACACATTAATTTGCTACGAGCTTAAAGCTCGGCTGGTGTAGTACAGATCAAAAACTATCAGATAGGTTCAACACAAATTGAAGCGCAATTCAATTTTTAGGTCATGAAAATCTCAGCAGCTACTGACCACTTGATTTTGATTCGACCGGCTTCGTGGTACGGTAATAATATGTTAAGTAATGTAAGCGAATTCGATCCTTGTCTAGGACTGACTTTTCTATCATGAAAATTGTCGTCAGTTTTATGTGTGAATGTTTAATATTTATATATGCTAGTATAACAACAATTTGCTTACCATAGTACAAGATATTATGCTTCGTTTAGAATCAAATGGCAACAGGTACGTTAGCAAAGAGGAGATAATTCCTTCCTTAATATATATACAAAAAAAATGTGGGTAAATTTTATATACGCACGTATGAACTTCTTTGACGTAACAAAACAAACATAAGTCGTTTTTTTGATCTCGCTCGGCATCATGATGTAGTTAGCCATCAATGATACTCACTTTTTTATTGAGGCAAAATAATATAATGGATAAGCAATAAACATTGTTTTAATTATTATCATTTCATTCGAAAGACGTCCACTGCTGGACATAGGGCTCCCCAAAGATCGCCACAACGACCGGTCCTGTGCTGCCCGCATCCAGCGGTGTCCCGCAACCTTTACCAGGTCGTCGGACCACCTTGTGGCGGGTATGTCCACGCTGCGTCTTCCAGTAACGTGGCCGACACTCGAGAACTCTTTGGCCCCATCGGACATCCGTTCTACGAGCTAAGTGAACCGCCCACTGTCACTTAAGTCTAGCTATTCTTCGGGCTATATCGGTGATGTTGGTTCTCCTGCGGATCTTCTCATTTCTGATTCGATCAAGCTTAGAAACGAGCATAGCCCTCTCCATTGCCATTAATTATTTTAATAAATCAGTAAAATTAATTCAGTTTATTATTACTGATCGCTAATTTCATCATGTCCCACTTTCGTTATATGATGCAGATTTCATTTTTACCCTCCACTAAACGTGCCAAATGAGGTGGTAGGGCACACATAAATTTCACTGGAGACTCCTCTCCACTTGCAGCAGCCCGACTTATGGAATACTTCCAACGTACAGAATATCGCAGCCAAATAACCTTGTGTTGTATTCCTGCTGTGAGTAAGGTTTCCAAAGCTCTTTGGGAAGGGGGTTCAAGGTCGGTATTACATAAACAATACCTAAAGTTTTACAAGCGTGCATAGGCTACGTTAAACGTTACATTTAAGTGTTTGAGAATTTATCTACTCACTTGCTACGTATTATTTACCATAGTGATGCGTACGTTATTCCTATAATAATGGGTAATAAAATCTATAAAAAATAAGTTGATATTCTTAGATCTATCACGATAGGCGTAGGTGGTTCCTTCTTCAATTTTATGTGATATTATCATCATGGAAAATTTGTGTGTTTCCACTTCATATCGAATTAGCTGGTTCCGTAGGCGTTGTTCTACTCTAACCAGTTGTCAATAACTCGAACATAGCGACACTTATCACATTCAGTGATATAACATGAAATAGAAATTAGATCTACCAATTTTATGATGATCGGGATCATACAGTGTTGTTTATCAATCTCATATTATATCAATATATATACCAACCACAGATTAAAGATTCCGCGCCGCTTCGACTACTAAGATACCGTCGGCTTACTATAAAAAAGCGGTAATTAAAAAAACGCGGAATCGGCGTATTAGAGCCAGTGTAATACTGATAATACTGTCACGTTGACAAGCTTCATTTCAAATACTCGTAGTCACTATACACTACGATTTCAAGTTGCCGTATTCTAGAAGCTATTGTTATGTAGGTAGCGCGGTATCTAGTTGAAGCACAGCGGAAACCAATCATTAATCTATGATACTAACATTATACATAGATCATGCTACAAATCACAGTTATGTAAACTTATCTGCAGTCTAGTTTGCACGTTTCACTGGCATGTCTATTGGTGACGACTTTTTCTGTAGATTTAGTATATTATATAGATAGACAACTCGAAAGAGAAAGAGTATTGTATACACTATATTGTATTGTATTGTATGTAGAGTATTGTATTTGTACTAGAACAACATAGGGATACGAGACCATTTTCGTATGTGTTAACGGCCTGTCTCGTCCTACGTATATTTTTAACTGTTTTATCGTTATAGATTTAGCGATGTGGCCAATCTTACCTGATGTTACACGCTAAGCCTAGTGGGAGGATTAGTTCTCAACTGCCGGAACACACCACAACCACATCAGCTTGGCAACAAATCTTCAACTTGGGGATGGTAGCTAGCCAGATGAGCATTAGAAAAAAGCCCTACCATTATGCTACGGTTTCATCACGATATTTTCCTTCTCCGAAAGTTCAGGCTCATTACAGGGATTCGAACTCACATCGACGCGATGTCTGTACACGCTACCACTGAGCCATCATTATCGCTTATTATACAAATACCGCTTATTTTTGCAAAATATAAAGTTGTAAAGTGTAATTTAATGTTTTGTAGACGTGTTTAATTTTGGTTACGTGTACTGGATGTAAATCGTATAACATTGATAATCAACAAAGTAATACGCATACTAGTGTTTTCCGTTTTACGTCTCGTCTTATTCAACCTATTGCTGATATATACAATCCTACATCTATGTTTTTTCCAATTTACAAGTGGTAAATTACAACAATGAATACATCGTCTGAATTGAAACGATTATAAAATACATTTTCTCTCGTTTTAAAATTCACGCTATTCGCAATATAAAAGTCTGTTTTGTCGTTAAATAACAATAAAGTTGACTGAACAAGGAGTACATTGTAGAGACGTATAATAAAATGAACTCATTTAAAAATTAATATTTCCTGTAGTAAGCAATAAAGTTTACAATGAACACTGAAGATCCTACCTAAATATAAGTAACCTTTAAAATATTATTAACCGAAATTACTCAATTACTAACGGTGTGTTACTTTAACGACTCATAAAATAACGCTTATTGTTCAACTGAAATTTTACGAACTGAATTTAGAGAAGATTTAAATTCGTCCCTGACCTCATAAATATTGTTATTGTGTTATGGAAATTACAAATTTTAAATCCAGCTCCATTATTTGGTAAACATATATACAGAATGTCCGGTAATAAATGGATTATCTTGAAATGGCTCATAGCAGAACCTATGGCGGTTCAGAAAAAATACAAAACAAAATATATCCTAAGTATTCCCTAAGATATGTTTTTTTTTAAATAGATACTACACATTTTTTACATTCACGTACACTACGACCACAATTGACTGAATTCCATTGGTCTTTTGTTGTTCTATATTTATACGATATCTATGCCGAAAGATAAGCAGTAAATAGTATGCCTAGCAATTGCCCTTTATTAAAAAAAACGAATTACTTTTCAGTGAAAATTTTGCAAAAAGCAATTTTTTAAAAAAAGTTTAAGCCTCTGGGTTATATAAAAAATGTATGAAAACATGAGTGTAAAATAATTTCGGTTTCAAGCAGATTTTATAATGGTATAATTCATTATTGTATTTAATGTAAATTGGGAATTATTGCTATTAACGTAAGAAAAGGAGTATTTGTCATATTATTTACTGCATATCTATCGGCATAGTTATCGTATAATAATAGAATAACAAAAGACCGATGGAATTCAGTCATATGTGGTCGTAGCGTATAAGAATTTAAAATAAGGTAATAATTAGTAGTGTTAAAAAAATCATATATAATACTTAGGATATATATATTTTTTATGAACGTTGTGAATATAATTTCCATATAATAAAGAGGTAAAGTTTCTAAGTTTGCATGTAGGAAAAGTAATTTCCGGAGCTACTGATCTGATTCTAGAAAATATTTTTCCAATAGGAAGCTTCAGTACCCCTATGTTATGTTACTATGTTTTTTATTTTTATTACTATGTTTTTTTCGTTATCGTGACATTGTAATTAATATGTACGAATTCGTAACACTTACGAATTCGCGGGCGGTTGCTAGTATAAAATAGACTATGATAACATATTTTTTAAATCGACTCTTTGTTTTTGTCATAGTACGGCTTGAGTTGCCGCAGAGGAGGGAGGAGGGTCGTGGCGGGTACATAAGCATTCGCTTATGACTGGCTTATATACATGCAGCCCTACCACCCTCCTATCGCGTTTTTCTCGTTCGTATACTCAACAAGGTGCATCATGTGCAGGTGAGTTTGATGTCTGAAGTCTTAAGATGTTATTTAACCCCGCTAAAACATATACGTTCCTATAGGGCCAACGACAACAATGACGTGAACCCTGATAGCAGTACTACCTACTCAATTAGAAATATTGTAAATTAAAAAGTGATAAAGCGTTCGTGTGCGGTTGGATCACTAGCGCCTTATGAAAAATACTCTATGGTATATAGCATCAACGCTTTGTATATCTAAATCAGCTTCCAGTATACAGGTTTATCCAGACTTTTGTCGTGGTAAGTAGTAGGTAGGCTTCGTCTGCGAAAGTGAATAGATAGCTACATCCCGGCAGTCGTTCATGTTTTGTATTCTATCTTTTGTGTACAAACTCCTTAATTTCAATTTAAAAATATAATTATCTTCCTGTGTTTGTCCGTATGTTTAGATAAACATCGTGCAAAAACTTACTAATGGATTTTGTTGAATGAAAGTTCATTACATAATAGCTTTAAACTCCCAGAAGTAACTTATTGTGATGATGACTTCATTTTTGAAGTGAAAACTTCTTTAGCACCGTTGTGATTTGAAACTCGACAGCAAAACTCGACCATATACATCTATAGGATTTAACCTACGAGAGAATGACATAGAATACGTTTACATTATGCACGGTTAATGCTAATTCTAATTTTCATGATTGTGGACGTCGTCGTTTTGGCCTATTGGTGTGAGACGGCCAGACTTCATAAGCAGTACGCACGAGTGGTCGATAGTTCAAAATCCGCTGATTTAGAATGTTTAAAAATATTTTTTATAGAACGTATTTCTCTATTTCTTTCTGAAGGTTCCACTTCTGAAACGAGTGAACTGCTGCCCACATATATATATATATATATATATATATATTTGTTATTCAAGTTTGAAACCTATTTCAAGAAAAAATTATAACTACTTATATATACTCGTATGTAGTAGGTGTTTAAAGTAAAAAAATAAAATTTAAAATTATCTCTAAATGCGAGCGCGGCGGCTACTGGCAGAAGTTAACTATAGATTTATACTTACATATGTATAGTTAGTCCGATGACTCAGTGACCTACCGTGAGTCACGATCACTAAAATGAAAAATCTCCACTCTGTTGTCCTATATCTACATTGGATCTCTTCAGTCGGTATATATAACACCAGCTGTGCTCCACAGTTTCACCCGTGTTCAATTTCCTCGATCAAGTCACCACCAAGCCGCCAACAACGCACCCGTGTAGCCTGTCAGTTCAGTTATTTGGCTTATAACCTTCCTCAATAAGCTTTAAAATTCAAATGTAACAGGTAGTTACATAAGCGCGTCCAAAAAAAAAAAGTCACTTGAGCTTATAATATTAATATAAATAATATATACAATATTTTACGTGAGCTTTGAAGTTGCATAACGAGCATATTTTTAGATAGGTAACGACCGTGACATTTCAGGGAATATTTTACGCGAATGTTACAAAGTAGCCTGTTAGTTGCAAGCCCGTTGTGCTTTATGAAGGGATAAGGTGCGGTCGTTAAAAGTATCCGGGGACTTCAACGTATGGCCGGGTCACAGTAAAACTGTCTATCCTGCGGGTTATAATCCTTTTATAGGTATGTCTTAAATTAAATATTTCAAACCGTACCTGCTCTATATGAATAAAAATGATTGCCATTTTTAATAATAGCTATAATTCTAAAGTAAATTGTTAACACGGCATACAACTTAAACTTTATTAATTTAATAAAAAAATATCGCTGTCTCGTAAAACACAACCAGCCGGTTTAAGTAAACTTGAAAAATAAATTATCTACTCGTACAGACAAACTTTCACTTAAATCGTCAAGCCGTTTCGAAACCAATTAAGTACATCTATATAGCACAAATGATTATTTTACAAAAAATACTAGAAAGAAGCATTAATTCTTTCTAATCAGAAAACTAATGATTAAAAAACGACGTAAAAAATTGGCATCAGCATATTGTTGCCGCTGGTGTCGGAAATCATCAAACGACACTGTTTTTCAACCAAGCCTCAATGCAATCATTAAACTATTGAAAACGTATATGTGTGTATATATATATACAAGAAATGATATTTAATAGTATTAGATAATAGCTCGTAAATGTGATATTAAGCAGTGGACTGTCCACAGGCGAAGAAAATGGATTCACCATCACAAAATGTGGTCACACTACTTGCTTTATTTCTTCGAGATCCGGGATCTGCCTTTAATATCTATCTTAGTAACCGTTGGAATAATAGGTCGATATAGTATCTATTCATTAAACATCGATTGTCTATCAATTAATCGATAGTCTGGTTTAAATTATCGATAGCACAATCCCACCCACTAAATTACTTTAGGTAAATATATGCTTTCAAACCAAATACTTAACAATATTGGTATAAACTTTTCGATTGCGTTAAGACATATTATTTTTCGCACCTCAAAATAGTTTTACATTCGAAACCTTTTCTTCTATAGTAGAAATTGATTTTTGATTCGATCAAGACAGAATTAAATCAAAGTAATAAACAGAGGAATAAGAAGCCGTCACAGCATTCAACTACAGCGTCCTAAGTTTGATTGAAGTTTGGTATTGAATCGAGTTCATGTCAAGTTCACGTCTACGTACGTAAATGAAACAATAACAAAGGCAAATGGTAGGTAGTAACTTTTATGAAATTTCATATCATTAGAATAATCTGTAGGCGACCCTTGTCTTTTATACTGTCGTATTAATAATTTTGATGTACGCAGCTGCAATTCATATAATCCATTCTTACATATAATATACCTGATACAATGAATACAAGTGAGGATAGGATATATGTTCATGGTTGTTTCTGCATATACCTAATCATGGGTGTAGCCAGTAGGGGACAGGCAAGAGAAAACTAATTTTAATAAGTAATTTTTTATACTAACTTGCTAATTGTCTAAAAACAACGGTGACTTTCGGTGACATATTCCAGCAACAGTATTGCCGTCATGTCGATTTGCTGAAATGCCTCTTCACGCCTTGTTTGAGGGACCCCTACGGAGGAGCGAAAATGTGAAGAAAATCATTAAAATAAACTTATCATCAGGTAAGGTCATTTGAACTCTGCAGTCATAAAAAGATAAAATATTTTGTGAGAAAAGGGAGCTATATTTTCTAACCGTGTAATTAGAAAGAGCGTGACGCGGAAAAAGAAAAAGTGATGTGATTAGTTTTGATTGGGTATGAGGCGAGATTGCCACTATGACATTATAAAAATATAAACCAATTAATTTGATATTCTCTTATTTCAAAGTTTTGTATTCTAATGCTGGACATTGCTTTTTTATATTAGCTCGGCAAAATGACTGCAGGTACATCACCTGATAGTAAGCACGCTACAGTCCACAAACAATGGCGACCGTCGGTAACACAAATTTCATCGGCAGTCGTCGATGACATGTCTGCCTGCTAAAATGCCTCTTGACGCGTCGTATGAAGGACCCAATATTATAGGAAGGAAGGAATACGTATGTTGGGAGACTATTCCACATATGCACGGTACAGGAGAGGTAAGAATTCGCGAACTCCTTTGTTCGTGCCAATGTGGCCGACACCGCGTAGCTGTAGGAAGTGGAAGGGGGATGATTGGTTACGATCACACAATTCATCAGAACATTCAGTATCATACAGACGATAAAACACTCTTAGCGAGGCATTATCTCTTCGAAGCTTCTAAATACTTATAGCATTCTATAGAATGCCTAGTAATACTTCTAACATTTAGACGTATGCAAATTAGGGCAGGAAAGCACTATACATCTTAGCATCTCAGACCAGGATCCACCACAGTTCGCTATTAGCAAGCGATGATCCCAAAATAGTACTTTAAAGCAAGTCTCAAAGAAATAAATTATAGTTTTCAATGTAAACAGAAAGCACTTGGTCAATCTCAATATAATTTTGCTAAAATATGAAGCAGAATACTGGCTAGACATAACTCTTGTGTTAACTTGTACCTAAAACATTGCTTTAGACTGACAAAACAAGACTGTTCAAAAATGCATTTATTATGAACCGTATTTCATCTAAATATAATTAAAAATAGATTAGTGCTTTTCAAATATAGTGACATCAGTACTACTTCCCAGTGAACACACAACCTATATTTGACGTCACCTTTACATCATACGTGTACAATTTACGTAAATAATTATGACACGTATGATGTAAAGTGATGTCAAACTAAGATAACGTGTTCTCTGGGTGGAAATACTTACGCCCGTATTTACAAATATTACTATGAGGTCTCACAGTGCTCTCGAAAACACAGGGTTCCAACTTATAAAAAAAATTGGCACCTGAGGGCCCGAACGACGTTATGCGTTCATCAATTTCGTTTATGAATACGGGTTATAATGTATTTTATATTGTGAACAAATCGATATTTCAGAAGAATAAAATTATATCTACAATCATAGATAGTATATGATGTTATACGTTTGGCGTAGTGGCCACAATCTCACTTGGTCTTAAGTGACGATGTGGCCCAAGATGGTAACACGCTAAGCCTAATGGAAAACTGGCTCTCAAGTGCAGCTGCCGGAACACACCTATTGTTGCTTGGCGACAGATTTTTAACTTGGTAGCTAGCCAGGCGTGCATTAAAAATAGCCTAACCACCACGCTATAGTTATATCACGATATTTGTCTGCAACATTAACAGCATACAGTACCTACCTATAGCTCTCGGAACTTTTGCTAAACTGAACATTTTCTAGTGATTCTTTTTTCTCTTGATGACACTCTTGATACAGGTATTATGTCTTTGAGAGACCAAAGTTTGAAAGATTTTTGTACTCTTTTAGAACTATCAGACATCTACCAGCAACTAAGGCGGGCTTCTATATCTGTATCTCCAGATTACTACTTCTCCTATTATATACAAATGTACTCTGTGATCACTACATTTACTGCACGTTCCTTCGACTCATTGCCTGTCTCGGACGTAGCCTGTTAGTTTTTCTTTTGTATGTTCGGGCCATATATAATAAAAAACTTAACCATAGATATCTACATATATATTTTAAAACATAGGCCTTCTGATCTACGAGCTGTGCAATGTATAAATGCTAGTTGCCTAGTATACTAAATCTATATGGGTCAGAATGTGGGAACCCCATTGTGGCCCACAACATATATTTCTGAAAATCGTGGAAAGCATAAAATAATAATTTTCGGCTTATTACAATTAAAAAATACAAAGAAAGAAATATTTTCTATAATTGAGTACTTACATAGATATGGTTATATTATAAAAAAGCAGCAGGTACTTACAATATTTTAATGTTAAAAACTTGTAATTTCACCAAAAAATTGACAATCAAAATTATATCAGTCACCGAGCGCAGCGAATTATGGTACCCACTTTCAGTAACACGTTGCCACAAACTGAATATAGAAAAGCGAGTGGACCAAACCTCTCTATATGTTGTGTAAATCGTCTTTACCATTCAACCCGATACCACGTCCCGCCCCGGGTTCTCCTAAAGGTGAACTGTATACATATTTTCCAAGCCCGGTGAAGCTGTAATTGCCGAAAGGCTCCAGGGCCTTAAGGATAACAGTATAGTCAGTTCGAAAGAAAAAAAAAACATATTTACGTGTTCGTGTAGGCAATTACTTATTTCTCTACATAAGTAAATCTCCCGATGGTGACTTTCAACTTTCACCCCAAGTTTACAAATCACGTGATTAAATTACATAAACTTGCGCTGAACATGAACCACAAGTTTGGTAGAATTATTTGCACTTTATTAAGTAAATACATATTGTAATTTTGTAGATAGCTATCTAATACAATACGTAACCTTAAAACATAAGATGGAATGTAACATAATAATATAATGTTACAAGGAGCGGCTTCCTGTACAAACAAGTCATATGAAATATCATACTATTGGAAGTTAAGTGAGAAATGGTGGAATAAGTGGATATTCATAACTCATACTAAACAACCCGAGTGCAAAACTATAAAAGGCATAACGCACAAAGAGCGGGCCTCCAAGCCTGGTGAAACTGTAAAAGCCTAACATGTCTCCAGAGCCATGCTAACAGTATGGGCAGATCGAAAGAAAAAGGAACTGAATTAAATTAAATGCATTGATATGTAGTTGGTTTCGGGTATTTTAATACCATATCTAAACTGAGTATCCGATACCAGGAACATCTACAGAGGTACTACGTAAGGTGAATAGATTAAACACGTGTTACTTGTAACAGCTAATAATTTCTTGATATTTTTTTTTGATCTGACTCTACTGTTAGCCTTAGTCCGATGTATAAAACCAAACGATACTCAGCATAAAATTGTGGGAGCACCATCACTTATCAATATAAAAAACTTCTCAGTTATTTAACGATAAGATTCACTGCTATATTAGTCATACGTAATAAATTGAGTTATTTTTAATATAAAATTCTGCTTCTATATCTACTGCGCGTAATAATATGACTTCTTAGTTATGTGAAGGTATGATCTTATCGGTATGTCCGTTGTACGAAAAGAAAAAAAACACTGATTTTACGTAACATTCTCATATTAATGTTACATCAGATTAATATACCATAAGGATAATTGTCCTGAAACCATATTAAAATTAGATTTTACATCATTACGATGCTATATCACTATCACAGAGAATGACATAAGTTTATCATAAATATCTTGTCAGTTATTTGTCACATGTGGTAATAAACCCGTCACAGTGACTCTCTTTTGGTTTGTCACGTTTTAGGATTAGCCAGTGTACATCCAGCTGGCGAGAGGATTGTAGACGGGCATTTAAAAGACGACCCTCGATAGACAGCCGATGTCTCTGTGGTCGCCGTTGTTTTTGTATTCTAATGTGGCGTATCAGGCATATATAGGCGTATATCAGGCATAGTGGCGTCAATTTGACGTGACACTGTAAAAAAGACATATATATTTGCGTGTAGCCTATTATACGCACGGTTGAAGTGCAACTGTTCCCAAAGAAGTTTCACTCCAAAATTTTTATCATTTATAAGGTATAAAATAAAATATAAAACAATTTTTATATAATTTTACTCCTATTTCAAATTGCATTGTCATTTTTTTAACCATAGATTTGTGAAAAAGGCAGATGGAACCTGACAGAACACGATATTGTCCCTAACAATTTTAGTTTTAATATTCGATTGTGTCCGTTTTGAAAGGAAATGTCATGCAATGTCAGCACTGTATGTTTTAATATTACATAAAATAATGCCGTCTTGTGTGTAATTACATAGTAAAAAAATTTCCTTAAGACAAAAAAGTAAGAAGGAAAATCGTTTCATAGGTAAAAAAGATTATTTGGATATTATTTTCCGTGTTATTTGTTACTGAATACAAAACTGAACCAGTGTTGCTAGGTTACATGGAAATATCTTCCTGGAAGTTATAGTACAATACATGTATGTAGGAAGTAGGAAGACCACTTTATTTAAAACCTAACTATCATGAACCAAGAAATATTCTTTAAAAATGATCAATATGTCAGATATAAGTTTGGTTGAAAATTCGTATGTAAAGGTCCAAGGACCTTCATTTCATTTCAAGTACAAAAAGAGTTTTTGATGACGAATGTTGGATTAAAGACTACACTACTGAAGTGGTAAAAAAAGTAAAACTTATGTTAACTACACGACACTAAAACCGACACGAAACAGAAAACTGGAAAGCAAACATTCTTAAGAGACAAAGGTTAGTGATGTACCACGCGCCCTTACTCTACACATTGTAGATAACAAGTGTTTTTGTTGCAGTCGAGTTTTTTGTTTTCTCTTTAATAATTTAGCTTGTTGCAATATTTATTTCTTAAATTATTTATGTTCATATTCTATCAGAAAATAAGCATTTCTATTTACCATGACGTTAGTGTCTAAAATTGTTGGTTTGTATGTTGAAACTATTTATTGTTATTATTATTGCTATACCTACACGTAAACTTACGAGTATCAGTACTATACCTATATACAACAGTTAATACCTACTAGCTATTAGTAGCATTTTTAAAAAGTATGACATTTCACGCGCTTGGCTTCACCTTCACTTTCTACTTTACCAAAAAAGACAAAATTAAAATCCTTCTCAGGTTTCTCATAAAATGTTTTTTTTTTATAGATACTCCTCGTCTGGTTTACCTGAACGAGTGAACTGTTCACATACAAACCCATTGCTAAAATGTGCAAATCTGACAATGAAAGAACTAAAATTTCACCACTCATTTTACCCTTCAAGGAAAAAAGCGTGCAAGATGCTTTTCTTGTTAAAAGTGCTGACAAATATAGTTTTTAAAGTAAAAAGCCCTAATCAGAATAATAGACTTAGAAGAGATTTTAATATCCAATACAGGATTTTCTAAAGTAAGTCGATGCACTATTAAAAAAGCATTTTGGCGCTGAATAGGAAACTAATGAAGAATGTCAGCTTTATGTTAATACTATTAGATCACCAGTTATACAAGAAAGAGACGAGGTAATGAAATATATTGCGAAAGCAGAGATAATACGACGAATTTAAGAAATTAAAAGTTTATATTTTAAAAAAAATTGTCTTTTAAGTTGAACTTTTGTAAAAAAGAAACGGCTGATTTAGGAATAAAAGTTTTTTGTGCATAAGAAAAGAATACTGTTCCAAGAAGAAAATAAAAGCTTGATTGAAAAGAGAAAAGTGTTTTGATTTTATTTTATTTCAAATTTTAATAAAATTTTAAATAACTAACTTCCTTAATATAGTGGTTTTATTTTTTGGGTCCCTGGTATCGACCTGTATTGCGAACATCACTAACATTGTGATCTCAAGATGGCGCCAGTCATTATCAAAGGCAGCTATATTCACTAGAGTAAGAATACAATGCAGCTAAGTCCAGGCGTCAGTATCGACAGCCAAAAAATTTGCTTTTTTTTTCAATTTTTTTTTTTGCTTATTATGTAGAACTGGTAATCAAAGGGAGTCAAAAACAATAACATAGTATAAACACTAAAATTAGAACTTAAAACATGAAATCCTTGACCTCTGAGACTAGACAAATGATTTTTTCGTTTCCTGAAAATTTGATATGAAGTCACTTAGCTGTTTTTGATTGTATAAGCCTCATAAGGCGTCTTTCGTACTTTTTTTAATATTATCAAGGCTACAAATGTCACTGTAATCACAATTATATATCGAATCGTAAAAGTGTTTTTTAAGGTGCTCAAGTGGACACAGTTCTTTCTCACACATAGGCAATTTAACAATTTTTTCTTGATGTAACGTCAACACGTAGAGGCCGTCTTTACATCTGAAACATATGCAACTGATAAATTAACCATCAACCAGAGTAATAGATTCTAAAAAAAATCTATTAAATTACATCACGCAAGTTTCTGTTTCTCTATTTGATGGATGTTACATATATTTTCAAAGTTATACTTGTTTAGGGGCGTTACAAAAAATGATGAGAGTGATTTTTTACATATTGTAACAGAAAGTCTACACCATGAAGTTGCTTGCTAAGCCTCTTGCTGTCATGAAGATAGTCACACTCGATGTATGTATTTCATACTTTGTCACAAACTACTGACCTCGTTTATATGTTTTAGGTTAATATCTCAGCAAGGTATATTTACTTTTTACTATTTACTTATAATTCGCGAGTTAACAGTATGTATAAAAACTAAAATTAATTATTTAATAATATTGGTCTATTCATAATAAGCTTAAACCTATACAAATCTGGTATGAATAATTGTTCATTTATTTCATTTATCCTTACGAAAATTATTTTTTTGGCTGTAGGCTCGCGTTTTGCGAGTCGCTTACGTTAATTAGTTACTTTAAAAAGTATGGTAAACGAGACTTACGAAAACAACACGAAAGCTATATTTGAAGCGAAACAATCAATATCAGATGTTCTCCATACTCTGTCCGTAATCAGTTTATCTCCTCTTAAAGGTGATTTAGGCTTGAAGAGTTCCATGTGAGAGAGAATTTTGAGTATTGTGCCGGAATGAGCGAAGAGGAATGTAGCACTGGGCTCTCTCTTTTCACTGAAATATTTATATATCTTCAGTTACGAGTATGTTACATTATTTAAATTATTTTTTTCCTGGCAATATATAATCTCACCTGAAATTGTCAAACATGTGTTTAACTGACAAACACGCTTGACGGTAAGTCAAACCATAGCCGTAACTGTCTACCCAATAGTGTTTTAGATCCATATAGTACTCCAAAACCTGAAACATGCGATCAATACTAAAGATATCAATTTAAGAAATTTATAACAAAATACTTTAAAAAAATTTCAAGTGCGTGTCGGGTATCGCACCGTGTAGGGTTCCGTAGTTGTCTGTTACAGTATGCAGACTTAAGGATGCTTATGTTGCACCGGGACAGGGCCGGGCCGGGCGCCGGACGGGACACGGTCAAACATCAATAGTATTCTTTTGTATTAAGTAATTCATGCTACACCGGGCCGAGGCCGACCGGGGCCATACAAAAGTATACTATAAATGTTTGATCGTGTCCCGGTTGGCGCCCGGTCCGGTGCCGCAAGAATTACTTCATACAAAAAGTATATTAAGATGTTGGACCGTGTCCCAGCCGGCGCCCGGCCCGGTGTAGCATGAATTACTTCATACAAAAATTATATTATAGATGTTTGACCGTGTCTCCGCCGGCCGGTCCCGACCCGGTGTAGCATCAATTACTTCACACAAACGTATACTATAGACCATAGATGTTTGACCGTTTCCAGTAGGCGCCCGGCTTGATGTAACATGAATCATCCTTTACAGAGGGGTCTTTAAGTAATTTTCAATGGAATTTGTACGAAATTGCTTGTTCAAATAAATTTTATAAGTTGATTGACTACTACTCGTTAACTTGTAAAGCTTACTTACCTCTGACAGTTATCTTTTAACTTAATTATATACTACTACCATGAATTTTTTTCACATATCCAAAAACAACCATTTAGCGGGCACGGGGTGGGGACACTTGACTCTAACAAAAATTAGCAATTTTAAGCTTAATATTTCGCAAACGAATCCTTGAATCGAAAAATGGTTTTCACAGACCCGCATCAATTTTTAACGACCTATCCAAATCATCCCGCACGATGTGACAGACAGGAAAAGAAATCATACCCACGTTAGAGAGGAGTAGGAGAGGTACCCTAAACAATTTATTTTTTCAATATTTTATTTTACCATTTTGTCGGCGTAATTAATATGTATACCCACACCAAATTACAGCTTTCTAGTACTATGAATCACTGAGCTAAGCCGCGGACAGACAGACGGACATACCGAAACTATAAGGGTTCCTTTTGACTTCGGAAACCTAAAAACAGATGAACCTACTCCGATGAAGATCAAGATAATCACAATTATTATATCTATAAGGCTGTAAATAATAACGATACCTTAATCTGTATATTATATTGTAAAAATATTGTGATCGTGTAGCTTCTAAACGACTAGACCAATTGAGCTCATATTTACATTATTTTTTTATCAAAACGATATTATTTCACAGCTATGTTAGGTTAGGTTTATTTTATCGGAAATTAATTGGAGGCCGTGAGCCAGCACATATCAAGGCGGGTGACATCAAGTCTTATGGTAGTGGAGCGATACATTACAAACCTATTACGCTTCAATCTCTTCGCGTCGAACAACAATGATGATATGGGTATATTTAAGTGTTGCCAACTATAAAAAAATCATGCAATTGTTCATCAATATCATATGTTTTTATAAAATCTGAGGGGTTTTTGAGGCACAGAGAAAAAAATATTTTCAAAAAGATTGTTTTTTTTCTATGTATATATATAATAAAATTAAAGAGTCTGTTTGTAATGTCAAAATAACGGGTAGGTATTTACTAAATGCATATGAAAGTATACACGATACCTATAAAAAAAACCTTTTTTTAATTTTTGTCAGTCTGTCTGTTTTATCCGGGTAATCTCCGAAACGGTTAAACCGATTTTGACGGGACTTTCACTGGCAGATAGCTGATGTTATAAGGAGTAATTTTATACTAGAAAAGAATTAGAGTTCCGCGCAAGTAAAAATAATTCAATAACCGAGCAAGATTCGTGCGTGTGCCCCATCGATGGCATTCTGTAGTCCACGCGAGCGCAGCCGCAGGCACAACTAGTCTACATACAAATGGATGTTGGTATATATTATTAGTATATATTATAGAATGATAAACCATTGACCGTTCACCATGATACTTTGTACATCCAAGGTTCTTTCATGGACAAGATTTTTATTCTATCCTTGAACGCGAAAGGTATTTACTACTGGAATAGGCGGAACAACGTCTGAAAGCCCAGTTAGTATTTTACATACTAAATCTTTACAAAAGTATTCATATTATCCCAGTAAGAGAGCAGTCCTGTAGTTTCTCAAACAATCATGCATATACGACTTACTGAGAACACAGAGAACCTTCCTTCCATGTTCCAATTATGTATGAGGTCTTTACCCATAATAGTAGGCTTTAAAAAGTGTATGTGTGTACTTACGTACTGTACGCGCGTTAGTTTTTATTTTTATTTTTTGTTATAAATTTTTTAGAAGCTTTTATGTAATTCCCATAGTCTGCCTACGCATTAGAAGTTATATTCTTAGACGTGATCAAAGTGATTTTTAATTTACACGAAATTAATTTATTGAAATAAGTAAAATACAATTTTCATGTTATGTTATGTTACAATGTCCAAAAACTCACTGTCATCATATATTCATAACGCGCCTAAAGAACTATAACTTAAAAAAAATTATACAAGTACTAACCTTGACACTTCTCTCATCGAATGCACTACACCACGGTGATTTGTAGTGTTTCTTCCATGCTGTTTCATAACCACATGTCTTATATAACGTCACTACTGTATCTATAAATATAAATATACATAGTATCATATATATTTTTCTCAAATGTATTTTTTTCTGGCAACACCATATCTCTATTAATTCTTAACCATAATTAATGATCCAAAGATCATTTTAAAGCGTGTGTGTCCCGCGATTGACGAAACATATATAACGGTTTTCTTAACAAAAATAAATAAATTTTACAACAATAATTATAGATGGCTAATAATATGTTTAATGAATAAGTAATCACAGTAATATTTTTGTTATTAAACTTGAAGAATAAATGATACAGGAAATAAAATATTATGACAATATTCTATAAGTGACTTCATTATGCATACAATGTTCAAATAGCAAAGCAAGCTATCTATAGAATTAAAATCTACAAACCCAAGCTTAGTATTTTATCAAAACCCAGTCTTTCCGAGACAAACTTCAGAGAATCATTCATTTCCTTACTAAGACCAAATAATTTTTGTTCCACATACGTTTTTGGATTTTTCTTAACTTGCTTTTGCCACTTGTCACAGTATTTGTAAAACTGAAAACATTAGAACTAAGTATATATGAAACTGAAAAATGCCTTAATTTTTTATAATAACATCTGCATGATTTAATATACACAATAGATATTCTTAAATCCACAGAATTTTTCATAAATATTATAACTAAGTAAATTATATTTAAAAAATGGAAATAATAATTACTCTTAGTATTGTATCATTTTTCATAACTGGAGCATATATCACATTCTGCGCATCTTTCTTTTCAAATAAGCCATTTGTAAAATACTGTGCACTTTGTTGAGCCCTTTGAGTTGCAGTGTACCGAAACTGAAATATTTGAAAATATTATGTATTTAATGCCATGTTGATATCCATAATTTATTAAAATAATAAAACATTATTCACGTTAAACTAAAATTTTTAGCATGCACAGTAACTTATAATAGAATTGTTTGCATTTCAACATAAAAAAAATACATTCTTAATAGATAAAACAGTACATGTAGATGTGTACATAAAGAACATATTTCATCAAAAGTAAAAAATAAGATATTTTTTATGGTAAAACAAATCTGCTGTTTATATGAAAGTTAAGATTTAAATTATGTAATAATAATAATGTTACCAAAAAAGTAGTATTATTATATTTCTGTTTAATAGCTCCAGGGAATCGTTTTTGCATCCTCTCTGCAAGAAGGATCATTTCATCTTGACCTTCAAAAGCTAGAAACTTTTCTTCTCCCACTTTTACTCTAGGAACCCATTCTTCAAAATCTTTCAACTGATCTTTATTGAGTGTACCTAAAAGTTGTTTAAAAAAACCTTATTCTTTTTCTATGAAAAAAAACACTGGATTGTTAACATATTGATGGTGGAAAGACTAATTAACTAACATGCATATTAAAATTATTTGAGTTATGCTAATAAATTTATTTCTATACAATTATTATAAAGACTAAAGAAGTAGTTTGTGAGTTTGAATGTAGAAGGAAATCTCTAGAATTACTAATCCATTTTTGAAAAACAATTACTTATAAAAGGCTATGTTCAGACTGATTGTTATAGGCTCGTTTATATTGTTACCAAGTAGTAAATTATAATTAAAGACTAAGAAGTTGTAGGCTATTGCTAGCTTTTTATATTTTTACTTTCTCACTCACTAAGTCTTTCGGTGTATATTTTGGCCAAGTTAACACAGGGTATTTTAAAGGCCGAGTGCCTTGCACCCACCAGAAAGCCTGATGAAGTATTGGCGGTTCAGGTTATAACGTACCTAATCAGTAAAAGAAAGGGTATAATTTAGCATAGTAAGCAAGCACAAAATCAAATATCCTTAGCCATATCTATACGACCAAAACTTGTTATAAATCAATTGTTGATATATAACAGCTGTTGTGTATATTCTAGTTTATTAATATGTGATATATACAGTGTACTTCATCCTTATAAAAAAAAACACATTATTTGTATTTATTCTTTATGTTATATTTGATAACTTACCTTTCCCGAGTTTATGTTGGAGTAATATTTTATACTTTAGATCTCTGAGAGTAGTATTCATGCTATTTGTATCCTTAATACTAGGCATTCTGGTTCCATGTCTTACTATCATCCATATTTTGGTATCTTTACATGCTTAAAAAAACATACAGAACAGAAATATTTATGTACTCGATAGAATATATAATGTCAATGTACAGAACAGAATTCTCGTGATATCTCGCGTATTTTACTTACTACCAGACTGTTTTACAGCTAATATTGAAAATAAAACACTTAAAATAATTATAGAAGATATTTTTATAAGAAGTTTTCCATGAAACGTTGGATATAAATGAATACTTTACTTACAAAGATACCCGATTCTGGAATCATTTTTATTTGCTTTGAATCTGTAAGGAGTGCGCGATCCTAAATAGTTTCGGACATCGCTTATTGTAAAATAAGCATCGTTGTAATTACTAAATATATGTAACAAAAAAATAATAAATAAATACGCATTCATAATTTTAATAATGTTTATTTTGCATTTGTTTGACGTTTTGAAACTTTTGGACAACCCAGCTGAATCTACTAGTGGTGGATGATTATTGATTAATGATTAGAAATATACTAATGCAATCATTCGGTTATGAAGATTACTGGAATTTAACACAATTATAACAATGTGAAATGACTAATTTCATAGGTTCAGTAACTAACTTCAAACTTGGTGTTGGTCCGGAGTACCTTTTTTAGCACGAGGTATAAGAGTTATTTTAAAGAACTTCTTTTAATGGTATTATGACTTACGACTGCACTAATATCAGTGACACTAATTATTAACATTATTCAGTTACGAAACTTAGTAAGTTACTTATTTCTTAAACTATTACAAATATTTAATAATTAGTATATATATCATTTATGTAAATCATTCATGATTGCTCACCACTACAAATTTTATATTCCAAAATTTAATCAGTTTAGGGATGGTGATACTTTCCGTTTTTTTTTTTTAACGAATTTCCTTATGGGGCGTTGCGGAGGGTTATTTGGGTTTTAACTAATTGTAAACATTTTTATGGTTCTTATCAAAACAGAAAAATAGAATCTCGATTGTGTAGATGTTAAATCAATTCAGTACTACGTATCGATTCATTTATTATTCAATCTCAGGTCGTCATCCCTAAATGAATTTAAGGTTGCCATATGCTAAACCAAAAAAACTAAACTACAGTCTAGAAATCTGCAAAGATTATAATACATTTTTCAATGCAGTAATTTGGAGTTTATTAGGAAAACTAACTACTAGGAAAAGGAAAATCAGATCGTATCGATTTCTCATTATAGGTAGGCACTAAGTAGGTACACATTTTTATCCATTGTACAAATTACATACCTATATTATTATAATTCCTTTTCCACATTAAATTATTTCGTTTACAGCATTCTGATCTTTTTTACCTTCAATTAAGTCTTATGGCCACTGAATACACATCTTTTAAGTGTAATTTTGTATTATTTCAACCAATAACATAATTATTGTAATATTATAACAGTAAACATAACATCAAGATAAGAAATAGCCGACAAGAAATCTTAATTTCTCAATCTTCAGCATGTGAAAAGATGTAATGTTAAAATAGCTTTCCATAAAGTAGCAGAGAAATTCAAAATGAAATTGGGCATCACAAGCTGAGAAATGACAATTTTCTATATAAGTTTGATAAAAGATAGAATATTTGAGACAAAGTACAAACAATTGCTAGTATTATTTTATTATGTTACACAGATGTTACTTATTCACAACATACTATAATGAAATTACATATATTTATATTGTGAATTTGGTAATTTTATCAAGCGTTTGACAGCCTGCATGACATATTGTTAGTAATTGTCACTTATTCTTATTTGATGAATATTTGATTTGATTTACATAAAAAAAAGCAAGACATTTTACTTAATTTTCATTTATCTCTAACATTGTTATTTAGTCAACTTGTAATAGTATATTAGAATCTTGTAATGTAGCTTTCAATGTGAATGGTTTACTTAGTTTCTCAATATTGAAAGTTTCTTCAGCAAATCCTTCACACTCAGGGTTATCATGTAAGCTAAAGCTTATATCCTTGACATCTCCTTCAGCATTAATAGTTTGATGATTTTGAGTAAAAAGTGGAGCTCCTTCTTTAAACAACTGCACAGTTTGATCTAAATACTTTAAATAAATATCTTTTCCTAAGAATTCAACTTCAGTGTTCAAGTCATTTAATGAAAATTCAGGAATATCTAAGAGTATACTAGCTTCTTTTGCACAGCCCATAGAGATAACTTCATCTGGGTTGATGCCAGTAAGTACTTCAGCTTCTGGCAACAAACTGGCTATTGCTGACTGCAGTTTAGGTATCTTCATACTACCTCCACATAGCACAATCTTATTAATTTTACCTTCAAAGCTTTCTATCAATTTCTGTGCAGGTTCTATATAAGCAGATATTTTTGATGATATAATGTTTTCAAATCTAGCCCGAGTTACATTTTGACTCCAATCCACACCATCAAGAAGTGACTCAATGAAAACATGGGCTGAATTCAATGTTGACAGAACATGTTTACAATTATCAGCATGTTGTAACAGCTTAGCCATGGCTCTTCTACTTTCATGGGGATCTAATTTCCATTTCTGTCTAAATTCCTGAGCAATATAGTCGGCTAAGTCTTTAGTAAGGCATTGCCCACCAAGGTCAGTTCGGAAGATATTTTTCTCAACTGTTATAAAACCTCCTGACACTTTTGCTATTGATACATCACATGAAGAGCCACCCAGCCTATAAACAAGAACATTTACATCTTCAGGGATCTCTTCAATGTTATAAGCGAGCAAAGCTGCAGCTGGTTCACTTATTACTTGCAAAACATCAAAACCAGCTAATTCAGCACATTTCATTAACCTTTCTCTGCTAACATTCGACCAGTGTAGTGGAGCGGCGAGAACTAATTTCAAATCTTCTTCATTACTCATGGAATGACTGGCAATTGTAAATAATTTAGCATATATTTTTGTAGCTATATTGTCTGGATTTGAATAAAGAGTTGTTTCACTGGTTTCAAATTCATACACCAATTTTTCTTCGTTTCTTATTCGGCACGATGACGAGGATTCCACATAAGCCAAATCCTCTTCATTAAAGTCATTGTTCATAAGACGTTTGTTGTGTTTTATTATGGATTTTGAGGAAGGTTGTCCAGATTTAGCAGGAAGACCAATCTCCCATTCCGTGCCATTGAGAGCAATAATAGCTGGCGTCACTCTATCACCAGCATCGTTCGCTACAACTGAGGCTGCTCCATTTGTGTAAGATGCTAAACACGCGGAACTGTTACCTAAATGAATACCGTACGCCGCCGCCATTGTTAGTTATTTAATTTTTTTATCGCTACACGTTTTTATTAATTGTTTGATTTTATTTTGACAATATACACATCAAAATATATTTTATAATTTTATACATATTTTGTATAACCAAAAATCACATCCACAATCATATCCATCACAGGAATTAGGGATGGTCGGTAACACAGACGTATCGATATTCATCGAAGTTATCGAAATTATCTATGTTGTTGGTAAAAATATCGATATTTTGAATTCAATATTAGGTCGTCTAAAACATCAGATATAATTATGTTTCCAAAGGAGACGGGTATTTCTGGACCCTGAATGTAATTACTTGAAGTATGGTTTATACATCTAATTATATCTTTGTACTTATAAATGTAAAGTATCATCACAATTTGTATTCTTTAAAATTAGAAAACTAACAAGTAAGTTATGCAGTAAGTAAAGATTATCGATATTCGTTAATGTAAATGAATTGATGAAATTGACATAGGCGGCAAACAGGCATACGGCCCGCCTGATGGTAAGCAGCTACCGTAGCCTATGAACGCCTGCAATATTATAGGTATCACAAGCGCGTTGCCGACCTTGAACCCCCCTACCCCAAGAAGCTCTGGAAACCCTACTCACCGCAGAAACACAACACTAAGTCATTTGGCTGCGATCTTCTGTAGGGTAGAGGTATTCCACAAATCGAGCTGCCCCAAGTAGAGAGAAATCTTCAAAGAAATTTATCTGTGCCCTACCTCTCTTTGAACCCACTCTCCTCCAAGGAGCTCTGGAAACCCTACTCACCGATGCGAATGAAGCGATGATGGCGCAGTGGTAGCGTGTACGACTTCGCGTCGATTGACGTGAGTTCGAATCCCTACAATGAGCCTGAGCTTTCGGTGAAGGAAAACATCGTGAGAAAACTATAGCATGGTGGTAGGGCATTTTCTAATGCCCGCCTGGCTAGCTACCACCCTCAAGTTGAAAATCTGCCGCCAAGCACCACTAGGTGTGTTCCGGCAGCTGCACTTGAGAGCCAGTCTTCCACTAGGTTTAGCATGTTACCATCATGGGCCGCATCGTCACTTAACATCAGGTGAGATTGTGGCCACTACGCCAAACCTACAACGATAAAAAAAAACCGCATAACACAATAGGTCATTTGGCTGCGATCTCCTGTAGGGTGGAGGTATTCCACCAATTGGGATGCCCCAAGTTTACAATTACATTTCAGAATCGTGTCCTATTCTATATTATAAATTATAAAGGGTAGTACTAGTTTTCATATTACATGCAAAAAGGAAACAAGTAAACCCCATAGATGGAAGGTCTCTCAATTGAGTAGCTTGCGTGAACTAAATAAAATAAATGTTTTATCAGGATAATAGTATCCTATGTGTTAATCCAGGTTATAAACTATCTGTATGACAAATTTCATCCAAAACCTTTCTGCCATTTTTACTTGATTAAGTAACAAACATACAAACTTTCACATATTTTATAATTTTAGTAGGATTTACGGACATTGTTGTTTTTTTACTTACAATATTGTAATTGTTGTCAACGTCGTTCTTTTTTTGTATTGCTCATCTCTAAAATTTCTCATAGACTGTTAAATCTTTTAAATAATTTGTTTAGGTTACTGGATTCACTTATTTTAAGCCAAATTTTGTATTTTGTTTTTCAAATATTGTTCTAAATGGTAGCTCCTGTTGGCTTACTTGTTAAATCTTCCAAGAAGTTTGTATGGTAAATTAAAGTGGATTTTTTTGTTATTAATTATATTTATTTATCAGATAAAATGCCTCAAATATTACATAATCTAAGATAAAATAATGTAAGATTATTAATTAAAATTAAAATCACATTCACACCAGGGCCGCTTAGAATTCCAACAAAAACTCAGTTTTTTAGATGCTATACAGGTAGGTATATATTGACAAATGCATAGTACGTAAGCACAGAACAAAAAATATCAAAAAGTAATGAAAAGCATAGAGTAATAAAGTCCGCTAGCTATACTGTATAATATTCATAATTATTATGATGATGATCATTATTGATGAAAAGCTTCAAAATGTATTTACTAAACATATATTTGTAATTTAATATGATGTACAGCATTCTACAGTTCTGTTTATTTACGGTGAGACCGAATAGTAATCGCTGTCACCTGTAGTTCTTCAGCTTTTAGTATCAATTTGCAGTGCAATTTGGTGAACAGTCAACGAATTAGACAGACAGACCATGTAACCGGGTGTGAAATAGCGATAGTGTTATCATTCACTCAGTGTCCTTAAAATATACCATTATAAGCACGCACAAAACACTTTTTAATGTCAGATGAACAATAAAATATTAATTTACTTTACACTCGTTTAAAGAATCACTATAAAAAACTCTTAACCTCGATTGTTTTGACAACTGTTACTCTATTAGCATCAAAAAAGCGATTACAGCGATAGAGACAGACAATCCATAGCCCTTACTCTTTTGATCTTCATATTTTAGTCGCTTTTTTAGTTCGTAGTGAAAGAGTAAGAAATAATCCAAAACTCTTTTACTTTTTCGCTCTACGGTATTTTTCGTTGGGAGTTTGAAAAAAAAAAGTATTTATTAATTAATAATTATAATTTTACTGGTATTTTAGAAGACTTATGCAATTTCTGTAGATTGTTGTGAAACAATACTTCGCTATATCTATAGCTATATTAAACTTGAATTTAATTTAATTAGAATCGAAGAAAATATAACGATTTCATAAATTATTGGTCTTCAAAATATATTTTGTATTATTATTTTAAAGAACGGGAAACAACGATGTGATTTTATATATACACTTGTACGAATAAAATCTCATTTTCATTTATCATGAATAATTCACAAGATAAATGTCAGCTTTCTAACGATCGTAAGCAAAATATTTTACAGAGCATATCCAAGTTTAAACTTGTAAGTAAATTAACCTTTTTTATTTATATTATAATCAACTGTAATATTTTTAAAATAGGTTATTAACTAAAATGTAAAAAAAATCGCTGCTTAATATTAATACAATATGTATTTTGTAAAGGTTGTAAAGAATAATGTAGGAATATAGGAAAATGATGCCAAAATACATTTGTAGGAATTCATAAATGAAAGAGAAGAATGCAAGAAACTACGAGAGATAAACTCTAAACTCGAAGTAGAAGTAAAAGAAGCAAGAGAGTTGGAAAAATCTCATCGTTACCATCTTCTTACTTCACGAGAAATGATTGGTAATTTACAAGATACCGTATCCCAACTGGTTTATTTAAAAAGGGAAATGAAAAAATTAAAAGAAGACATTTCATCAAAAGACGCGGCTATAACTGTTTTAGAAAAGGTTTATCATAATTTCATTACATTATTTATTCATAATAATTAAGCTCCAAATACGTAGGTAAAAGCGCTCGGTTCTATAAAGATTAGGTACATAAAATTATTCGTGAAATAAAATGTTTTGTTTAGTAGCTAGGTATATAGGTATAATTATTTCAAAACAAACGAGATTTACTCGTTGTCTTACAGAAAAAAATACACTGGTAAACATTTGTTTAACTTGGAAAGTAAAACATTACATTTCATCCAAATCTTTAGAGACGTTACCGAGAAACTAAGTACACATATACAAGAACTACTCACTTAATGGTAGTAAATATTAAAAATTAATAATGATATAATTTAACATAATAGTTGCAAAAAGGTCTCGTATTTATATTTTTTAATAAATGGTGAGTAGGTAAACAATATTTAGTATTTACTTTTTACTTTTTTTTAATAGGTTAAACAAAATACTTCAGAAAATTTAGCAGAATCTATGAAGGAGTTACGTAAATCGCACGAAAAGGAAATAACGGAGCTAGCCGTCGCCAATGAAAGGAAAAGTTAGTGCATAATATGCGTATATATCATAACCAACTTGCTAATTCAATGACGTTTACAAAGTTGCTTTGCTAGAAATAATTTACAATGAGTTTAAAGAATGACGAATCATCAGTTCTTCTTCTTCTCAATTCATTGCAGCGTGGTATTTACACACAATTCTGCCAATGTCACTTGGATATACAGACTCTAAATTCAAACGACGCTCTAAAAAATGGTTAAAAATTAACCAGGGAGTTTTTGTGACTTAAAATGCATGTTTCTGTTATTATTTACTAGCTGTACCCCCCGGTTTCACACGCGTATAATTTTAAAGAACTAGCTGATTGGTGATTTTTAATACTTTTGTAGACAATATTTTTATCGGGAAGCCAGGGCTATGCGGCACAACTCACACAGCTCGTTCGCGCCACTACACCTATATTCATAGACCCGAGACGAGTGTTGAATTATTTTAATTTTACATTATATTTCAAACTATGCGTCCAAATAACATGTTATAGAGGGCAAAGTTTATTTTCATAAAATTGTCTTTATGATGAAGTACCTGTCGTTCATAAGGATTAATATGCCATTTATAATAATAATGATCTTAAATTACTTTTCAATTTACAATAAATTTTTGTCACAAAATATCTACAATCAAACAAGAAAAAAACATCTTTTTATATTATTAGTATAGATATTTATCAAAGATTTTCATGTTACAACATTCTGTAACTGCAATAGTGACAATCCTTTTTCTTGACGTTTTTTGATGTACCTACCTACGACTAACGAGAAATTGATCAGTGACTATGCGGGGTCAAGATCCCTAGAACTAAATATGATATTTAATTATCGTAGAAAATTTCATTTCACTTTTATTTTTTGTAATGTGTTCGAGAAACTTCAAATTTCAAACGATGACCCTCTTCAAACTGAAACCCTAGATCCGCACCTGCATTTGACTAATTTATTCACATAGTTATTATAGTTCAACAGATTCAATATGATTTTGACACACAAATAGCTCAGTATCGTTGCACTATAGAAGAAATGAAGATAAAATTAAATGAAAAGGAAGCAGAACATACGGAAAAGGTAAAAATATACATTACTTGCTGTACTCGCGGCTTCGCACAACAGAATGCCGTCGATCGAGCGCACGCGCGAATGTGCTGCCCCGCTCAAGAGACGGAAGACAAAAATGCTCATTGTGGGTGATCCTTAGAAGATAGATATATTATTATATATACAATACTGATTTTTTTACCGCCGCACGTTCTCCCACAAAATAGGTTATGTGAGCCACCTAAGGGCGAAACATCTAGCCCAAAGAACGAGCTAGTCGCCGTAGCCGAAATCGGCTAGGAAAGGATGATGATGATGACTGATTTTTTGTAGGTCTTTTCAAGATCTACAACTATGTAGATAATTATTTGATATATGTCGAATGGTTTACTCAGCGTAAACCATTTAAGCGCCCCAAATGAGCCTTTTGCCATTTTGATTCACCATTATCTTCTTTACTATTTCACATGTTGCTTTATTTCACAAATATATCCTATAACCTAGCCAGATAACATAAGTATGAATAAAAATAAAAAACATGTAAATCGGATAAGGGGTTTTCGGGTAAAAAGAACATAAACGGACAGACAGACAGAGAGATATCGAGTTTTATAATATGTATAGTTGAATACAGAACATGTCACATAAAAACCAATTGTTTTAGACGATATAACTACCTAAAGGTATAAAGGTACATTGTGTTCATAAAAATAATACTTTGTAATGTGTATATAGTATAATATAAATATATTTATGGGAACTTTCTCTTTAACTCAGATGAATATGGTGGTACTTGAATACGAAGAGAAAATACAACGTGGTGCGGTACAAATAGCTCAATTACAGGACCAAATTACACGCCAGGCGGCACGAAATAATTCTGACATGGATGCTTATCGTAGAGTAAGTGTTATTGTTTTATATATACATATGAATTCGTGTAGATTCTGGGTACGTTAGGGAAAAACAATTTATTACTAAAACAGTGTTTTCCATGTTTGAGATAATAGTTACATCTAACTATCCCTGACAATAAACTAACTATGTCTATTTAATAAAACTAATAAATAAAATGTTGGTAAAGAGATTTATATCGTTATAAAATGAAGAAGAGTTAACTTTAAATGATGTGACCAACAATTTTTATAACTAATAGATAACAACGTAGTTTTGGAAAAAAAACAGTTAGGAAATATTTAATCTTAAATATAAAATTAAACGACGAAATAAATTCATACGCAAGGAAATAGGTAGATGTATTAGTTATGTAATAAAGATATAATGCAATTTTATTACTAAAAACGTTGATCTTAATATTAAGACAAAGTATCTTATGGTGTAATTTGATAATATAGTATGGTGATTTAAACTCTTCAACGAAGTAAAACACAAAGTAAATTATACTAAACCATAATGTATGCTTTCGAATAACGATGACCACAAAAAAAAATAAGTCGACGTTATGTGGCCTAAATTACACAATATTAGCATTGTACCATCACACATAACGCATGCATGTAATCTGGCATGTACATAATATCGCATCCGAGAGAACTTTAATTATTATTACATATCTACAACTACACTTTCACACGTTTAAAATAACGTCTTTTGCAGCGACTCGAAGAACTGGAAGAGAAACTCAAGCAAAGTCAGTTTAAACAATATTTGGCGCATAGTTCTTATCCTTCTCAGTCCGAACTACAAGTTGAAAGGCCATATTCTGTAAACAAAAATCCATATACAGATGTCAGTTCTTTCGATACATATCCTGTTTTAGATAGTAGTAAATCCCGGCCAGTGTTTACACAGAATAAAGCACCTAAAACAGGCGCATTGCAGGTCATGTATTACGGAAAGAGTCCATCTGTCGCAAAAAGTACAGATAAGAAAGGACTTTTTAATGTAACAAAGAAAAGAAAGCTTTACTGTGACAAAGATTTCCAAGAGAATTAAGCTTCTGTTACATAATTTCTGATGAAGCCTGCGTATTTAGTGTTTTATTACGAATGTTTATTTTCTTCACATAGTAAAAATATTAGCTTTGTCATTTAAAATTGAACTATACGATATTAAATTTCTCTTACGTAATTTGATGATATATATGAAGAATCCTGCGTATTTAATGTTTTATTACGAATGTTCATTTTCTTGACATATGTAGTAATATATTAGCTTTGTGATTTAAAAATTCATCTAGCTACTAATATGATAAAATTTGTAAAGATAATTAAATTTCGCTTGCATAATTTTATATATATATATTAAGAAGACTGCGTATTTAGTGCTTTATTACGAATGTTTATTTTCTTGACATAGTATAATATTACCTATATAATTTTAATATACATGTGGTTTCTAACTGCATAATCCTACATCCTAATATAAAAGAAATTCTAAGAGACAATTATAAATAAAAATACGTTTAATTCTAAGGTCATTTTATTTACCTGTCGCTTTTCCAAATACATAGACTTAATATAAATAAGTATGTGATTATGAAAAAAACTTACATTCCTATTCATAAGTTACATCATGACCTACATATGATACCTACCGTTTGGACGGCTTGGAACGTGAATTGGTTTAATATACACAAATTACTTGATCAAAAATGTGTTTAGCAATTACTAGCATGCATTCAGTGCTACCTGAAGAAATGATTCATTATGAAACACCGGAGTCTTCAATATTGATTTCTACATTCTTGTATTGTATTTTTTTGTAACTATATATTTTCAATCTTAACAATAACAGGTGTTTTTTAGAGTTCCGTACCTTGAAAGAAACAAAGGAACCCTTATATGATCACTTCGTGGTCCGCCTGTCTGTCTGTCTGTCAAGATCATTTTTTTCAGGAACGAGTTGGGGTTATCAATTTGAAATAAAATCAAATAATCAGGTCTACAATCCCCTTCCTTCTTTCCCTTCGCCAAAATATCAAACTTATTGTACGTTTCTAATCTGCAAGATTTATTTATTTATTTATACATACTTTCCACTCTCTTTATAGGTTTCCCCAATGCAATAGTGAAGCCAAAAATGAATACATAATATTATATATAAAATAATGTTACGCGGTATCGTCAGCAACCTCCATACATATCTGTCCGGACCACACATACCCAACTTCCCCAATATATCCCCATTTTCCATCTTCCCTCTAAATATTTTACAGACATACAAGGTGAGTGTGAGATCCCTCCTTACCTTCAATTAATGATATCGGACCATACCTAAAATAAATCAAGTCGGTTACTTCAACGGATGGAATGGATACACACCTTTCAAGCCCGGTAAAGCTGTAAAAGCCGTAAAGGCTCCAGGGCCCCTCAGGCTAACAGTGTAGTCAGTTCGAAAAAAAAAAAAAAAAAAAAAAGGATACACACCATACTGTCTCATATATAAATGCTAATAAATTTGTTTTGTTCTTGAAGTGCGGGCCGCCTGTCGGCTAGCGGCTCCATTCTCGCCGCCCGCTGCCACTATTACCACAATTATACCCAACTTAGCTCTCTCAGTAGGTACTATAGACCGAATGGAAATACTCAGCAAACTCTTTAACACGTTCCTCACCAGTCAAAACCTCCCCGTTCTTTAAAACCTTTTGTGGACTTCTGCTGCCTCTTTTAATTTTAGCATAATTCCAAAAGGACTTTGGATCTTTGTTTAAATAACACTGAACCCGGTGTCGATGTTGTTCCTCCGCTAATACTATTATTTTTTTTACTTTTCTTCCACACTGGGCGAACGCTTCTACTGATACATCATGGCTTCAACAACTCAAAACGATGTAAAACATCAAAAAGAGAATTTAAATGTCATTAAGAATGAATCAACTCATTTTGTTCAACGAAGTGAACGTATAACGACATTGCAAAGCAAATTAACTATCATTTATTACAATGATTATTATGTTGAAAGTTAACCATAACACAAGATGATGAACGATAAATCAAAATTACTGTCGTTTGAAGGCGATAAGCTCAACAAATAATGAACGGATTTTCATACGGCTTTCATCAATGGATGGAGTGATTCATGAGGAAGGTTTAGGTTTTGTGTAAATTTGTTGAAATCTGACAATGATTGTTGAAGATGTCGGAAAAAATCATGCTGACTTGCCAGTAAAGCTGCCCTTTACTGGCGTGCGCCGCGTAAACCAGTAGAGTTATATGTATTACTCTGCTACCCGAGCGAAGCCGGGGCGGGTAGCTAGTCAAGACATAAAATGCAATAATTATTTTTTTAAACACAAACTCCTTTTCTCAAATCTGTGCGGAAATAAATGACCATAATAATTTTGGTCTTGAGTATAGCTGCCGATACAACAGTGTGAGTACTGCTGCTTAGCGGCAGGAAATGGTTTGGCGGTAATGCTGGTTACACTGGTACTGCCAAATACTGAAAATTGTCTACATAAAACTAAATTTATATTTCTTTCTGTATTTGACAGTATTTTCTGTTAGACTCATTCTGTACAAAAAATCACTAGGACCATATAAAAATTGGGCAACTTTTCAAGGTGGAATATGGAAATAAAAATTAAACGCATTTGCAACTATAAAATATAACATTTATTTTATATCTTTGGCTATCTTATTTTCATAGCATCTTTATAAGAGAAATAATATAGACAATAATAAAATTTTAGCACCTCGTTAATTGAGAGTTTCATATTTATAAACATTCTACTTTCTTTTTCATAAAATACAGTTTATTCGAACGTTCAGCAGATAATATTATTATTTCTTAACATCTAAAATAAATCAATAAAATTATACTTTGGTTACTAGAATTAGTTTTAATTATTTATGTAATATTATGATAATAATGATTATTATTATACAATTTATATTATCTATTGATTTCGAATAAGTCTGTCAAGTGAGTTCCAACTGAAAGAATAGTCGATTTGAAGATGACCATATCTAGATAGATGAAAGTTATCAGGTGCTGTCTTCGGAAATGGTCGAGCCCAGTCTTCATACTCCGGAGAAAGACTCTCGTAAGCTTCCGTCAACCTGAAAAAAGATAAAATGTTATATAGTTTACGGAATATTATTAATAATAACAAGAGTCCAGGTTAAGTTGTCGAATTAGACTTGTTTAAGTATTATTGCTTAGCCAAAAGAATAAAATATATTTTAGAATATCTGCTTAAAACAAATATTATCGTCGGATTTATCGTTCCTAGAAAATCAACCTCAATAAATGAAATAGAAGATAAACGTTTTTATCAGTATTTCTTAATATTTTAAGTTGTAGATAAAAATTGGTAGGTACCACCTATATTAAAATGATGTGTTATTATTTTTATATGTTTATTTATTCGTTTGTCCACTATGCTTTCTTAAATCATTCAATCAATTGTGCTGAAACTTTTTTTTTTGTTGAATGCACGCCGCCCGCGATGGCTTCTGTATTAGTATAACAAGTTTACAACAGGTGACGTGTGAGTCGTTTCATTTTTAAACGCAACGGGAACGAAGTCCCGGCAAAACCTAGTAATAGATAAAAAAGAAGATTTAGTTATAATAAATGGAAACCGTTTTTTATGACCCCTTAATTTTCGAACCCGTGAATTAAGAGACATAAATAACAGTTTATTTTTATATGAGAAGAAAAATATGCATTTTTATTATTAAATAAACAAGGAGGGTAATAAAGTTTGTATAATACGAAAACTTTCGGAGCTTATGTACTTGATACATATCTATCCACCTATTTTCGGTGTAAGCTAGTCCAGTGCAGATAATTTAACACGCAAATACAGATAATAAAGTATTGAAACTTAATTTTTGAAATTACCGTAATAATAATAAATACTTTGACATAATAAGTTCTAATTCTATCCAAAAGAAAGGAAGAAACTAACTTTGCAACACTTTAGTCCACATTCAACAGCAATATTTAATAGCTTTCATGCTAATCAGAGTGAGAAAAATGAAAATGGTGTAATCTTGTTCAACCAATTGCGTTTAATACTAATTATGCTTTATCGATGCATCTACATTTCAGTGTAAGTATTCTAAATTCAACATATATTTTCCCAACCTATTAATTATTGTTTATTTACTGATTTAGCTCACAATTACGAGATTGAGTGTTTTTAGACACGTAGGCCTCTTAGGTGTGTGATTTATTTACTTCCGAATAAGTTGAATGCCAACTACTTGCTATCTAAAGATATTCACCGACTTTAACTTGCAAAGCTATGTTCACGTAATCCGTGACTAGAAAGTGGTGTATGTTACGTATGTAATTGGTTTTGTACTTTGTTTGACTTTCCGGTGTAAACCATGTGTTTGATTTTTGTTTGTTTATTTTGGATTGACGTAATTATTATTTATTATTTTCACTAAATCTAGACATACTTAGTACTATGTACTAGCCGATACCCGCGACTTTATCTGCGGTGTTTATTATATTAACAACTAGCTGTACCCCGCCGTTTCACCCGTATATAATTTAAAAGAAATCGCTTTATGATGCTTTATAGTACTTCAACAATATTTTTTATTGGGTGGCCAAGGTTATGGCGTCACAATTCACACAGCTCGTTCGCTTTACTGCTGCTATAGTCATAGACCCGAGCCGAGTGTTGAATTATTTTAATTTAAATTATCCCACAAACTATTCACCAAATGACATGCTATAAAGGGCAAAGTTTATCTACATAAAATTGTCTTGATGATGAAGTAACTTTCGTTCGTAAGAATTAATATGACATGCGTAATAATAATGCTCATAAAACACTTTACAATTTCAATAAAACTGTCCCAAAATACCTTATTGTGGTTTATATATAAGAAATAGGCAAACGGTATCGCGAACTTTTTTTAGATTTACTAAGAATCAATATTTTTGTAGAACATTGTATTTACGTGTCACTAACCATTACGCCAGCACACTCCGATAAAGCAGTTCGGGTGCACTGTGTCTTCCGACTTAATGACAAAAATCAATATTTAAGGCTAGCTGAGAGGTGTAGCTTAATGTTAGATAGCATATACTATTCGACATAAATCAGGCTATCATATACAAAACGATTTTTTCGAATACGACTGGTAGTTCCAGAGATTAGCGTGTTTAAACAAACAAAAAACTCTTCCGCTTTATTATGTTATTATAGCGATATTTTTTACACATCGCTGAACTTTCTTAAATTTTTTATTTAATGAATAATCCTCGTTTTTTTTGGTAAGGACCATTTATCTAAGGTGTTCAACAAAAAAAAAGATAATTAGTTTTAGCGAGATGCGCGCACAACTGCAAAATTCAATCATTTTATTTATATAGATAGAAGACTAGTTGTGCCTGTAGCCCCACTGGCGTGAACTACAGAATTATTGTTATGAAGATATCGTAACATTTTTTATAAGCACCATATATCTAAGTAGTAAAACAATGTATATCAAAGTCTATCCAGTACCAATCTAATCTCAATAATTTTATTTATATAGATATATATATGTATAGACATATTTTGTATCTGTCTTTTAGAGATAACTCAGAATAAAATGTTAAACAATTTTGAATTAAGCTGTTTGTAGCGGTCCGTCCCACAAGGGTCACTGTCAACAATAACTTCAGTTTCGAAAGTTCAAATAAGTTTACTGCAACTTTCATTAATAAGAAACAAAAAAAAATACTATGAATTCACACGTTATTGTATGAACAAGTGTTGGTTTAATATTACAATTAACGTTGTAAGAAGTACTCACAGGTTGGCGTGCGGTTTTGCAGTAAATAATTTCCGTGGAAGTAATTCTGCTGCACGCTCCGCTCTTGGGAACGAGAAATTCTATTCAACCGATTAATATTTTACATGCCTGTTTGAATTATTAACTTTTTGCTATTGTAAATACTAATTAATTAAATAATACATAACGTTGATTTTTAAGTTTACCGTTTCGTTAAAAATAACAATGTACTTTTCCAAGACTAAATTATGGGTAGGTAAAGCGACTTGCTATTATTAATTATTGTGTTAAAGTAAATTATATCTCGAAATTGTACAATTTTGTAAGTTATTTTTCACCACTTGATGATTTTCTACTTGTCATTATTTTACAATGTATTTATTTATAACGATCATGTCGACATCCATAAAGAAAGGTAGGCACAGACAAATTTCTTTGAAGATTTCTCTTTACTTGGGCCAGCCCGACTGTCCATCCCACAGAAGATCGCAGCCAAATAACCTTATGTTGTGTTCCTCGGTGAATAGGGTTTCCAGAGCTCCTTGGGTAAGGGGTTAAGAGTCGGCAACGCGCTAGTTATTCGTATGGTATTACAAGCGTCCATAGGCTACGTTAGCTGCTTACCAACAGGCGGGCCGTATTCTTGTTTGCAACATTTGTAATATAAAAAAAAACATCGTTAAGTATTTGGCCATGGTTTAAAGAAGAGCTACAGTTAAAAAATCTTGCTTTTTGGCTTCTTTGTTTTATTTTGCATCATGTTACAAATGAAAATTGTTGTGACACATATTTATAGTTCTTTTACGCGACGATTCAAATGAAGCGTAGGTAGGACGTGCCGGAAGTGAGCAAAATAAGACATTCAAGACATTGCTTGTTAGTTTGAACGCGCTAACCTCTGGAACTACACTATTCGTGAGATTGGGAAAATTATTATTGTATTTTATAGCCTACTAAGTGTGTCCCACGGTTTCACTCGCGTATAATTTAAAAGAAATCGCTGATTGAATATTTTTATACTTCAGTATAGACAATATTTTTATCAGATGGCCAGAGTTATGCGTCACAACTCACACGGCTCGTTCGCGCCACTACATCTATAGTCATAGACCCCAGCCGAGTGTTGAATATTTTAATTTTACATTATCTCCCAAACTATTCATCCAAATGACATGCTATAAAGGGCAAAGTTTATCTACATAAATATTTCTTGATGATGGAGTAACTTTCGTTCGTATGGATTAATATGGCATGCCTAATAATAATGTTCATAAATCACTATTAAATTTTCAATAAAACTTATCACAAAATACCTTATTGTAGTTTATGTAGAACATTGTATCACGTATCACTAACCATTACGCTAGCACATGCGGATAAAGCAGTTCGGCTGCGCTGTTTATTCCAACTTAATAACAATCAATATTTAAGGCTAGCCGAGAAGCGTAGCCTAATGCTAGATAGCCTATACTATTCCTCGAGACACTGGCTGTCATATATAAAAATAATTCTTCGAATCCGACTGGTAGTTTCAGAGATTAGCGTGTTTAAACAAGCAAAAAGCTCTTCCGCTCTATTATATTAGTTTAGATTTAATGAAGAAGGTTATAGGCTATATAACTTAAAGCTATGACTCTAAAGAGCGGAGCGGTGACCATGAACGTCAAGCAATCTGACAAGCTGTAGGCATGATGGGAAGTGAGAACAATAATAAGCGACATGCCAAGTGCGTTGGCGGCTTGGTGGAGTGTTGGTCGAGCTAGTACTCTTATATATGTGTTAATTTTTATTATTATCTACGCATAACCGTGAAAACATTTGATTGCTGGTAGACTTAACTAAGTCAAGTATCGTGACCATGGTGCTTAACGTTGGCTTTTACTATTTTCATAAGTTTAAACTGCCGTTTTACGCGATGTCTATGAAGTTAACTCGTTGGGTAAGTACTACACCGACAATGAACGATTTAAAATTTGAGCAATTTTAAATGTGCATGTGCTAACGTCTTGGACGTAAGTAGTAAACATTCGTCACGGTGTTGAATTTCGTTGTCGGGCAAAAGAAATACAAAATGTTGAGAAATAAATATATGTTGATTATAAATAACTAACTCACATGACTTTTTTCTTTTATAGGTACAATATTTTTAATTTCCCATGTTTGAATTATAACAATGTATTATAAAAACCTTGATTTCTGCGTAATAGATGCTCAAATACAACCAACGCATTTTTTCGCTTTGTACATTATATGTGACAGTGGTGAACATTCTGTTGTTTGGCCGTCATTGACAAACGAACATACTTTCACATTTATAATATACTATATATTGCCTATATACCTATGTTACTATCTGTTTTACGACATAATCGACTTTTATGCCAAACATTAGAATCCGTCCGGCCATTTCGTTTCAGTGACAGACAAACTTACTTTCACATTTATAATATAAATAAACTAAATTAGATGTTAATTTTATGTTAGTATGTATGTACTTGGTGTAATTAAAAAAACATCGTTTTTATATGAATGAAAGAATGAGAGCGTGATGTATATTTGTGCTACTTCATATATACTTTTTCAGATATTTCTGTAGTATTCAACAATATTCAGCAGATTAAGAAGAGTAGGCCCAAATTTAAAAAAAATCTATGTCCAATTCTCGGGAAAGGAGTTCTTGAGCTTGCTGCTTGCGTGATTCAGTGACTCTATCATTCACTAGTACGACATATTACATCACATTTCACATTCCACTTCACACCTGCACACCCACACTGTAAGTATTATACATAGGTTTTATGAGAGGCATTTTTTGACTATGTTTAGCAAAATAATGAATCTCAGTTATTGTATACTGTTCTCGTTCGTAGTAAATTAGAAGCATCGTCATTCATTTGGAATCAGCCTGACAGTCTGTACTGCCTTCATCTTGAGAAAATACAGAAGGTCTTCCTGTGGTTTTTTTATTAGAAAAAATATGGTTACTACCCGTTTTTATACTCAACCAAATTTTTGATTGACATGTTAATCTTTAACTTGCTTGCATGAAGAGTGTTATCATTTTAACAGGCAACTCTGATTGCATAGAGCTTACTTCTACTGACTCTTTTTACCAAATAGGTATTTAGCTCCACGCCGGCGCGAACTATTTAGTATGTCGGCATGTCGCACTGTAGCACATTACAATTAACCTATCATCCCCCTCCAAGCCCGGTAAAGCTGTAAAATCCGTAAAGGCTCCAGGGCTTCTCAGGCTAAAAGTATAGACAGTTCGAAAAAAAAAACTATCATCCGAGTACACTGATAATTTAACTTGCCACTTGTCGACTTGTTTGCTGATGAATGGAAAGATTTATGTACTGCACTGAAATTATTTTGTGAAGGATAGGATGAGTAGGAGTGTTTTATAACAAGTATATATATGCAGAATATTGAATGTTCGAAATTTCCTATGTTTAAATTTACATGGTTTGGAATAGATGTATCTGTTAAACTGTGTAAATAATAGATAAACTAAATACATTTCCGATTATTCTTAAATATGTATATAATTACTATATATAATATGTATAATTAGTTTAATTTAATTGATAGTTAGTTAGATTCATGCGCGGAATTGTAGGGATGGCAACAGCCGAAGCGGAAGTTCGGCCACTTTGGCACCCTTGCGCTGGTTGTAATTTCGGCTGAGTGCCTTCTACGCTTACCATGAAATCAAAGGTGAAGCTGTTAAGGCCTTTCAGATCATCAATATATAACAGAAGTCATAAATTACATTACAAAAAATAATTGATTGTTTATTTCAATTTTTGTATGGGGGACCTACTCAATGCAATGGAGCCATCGTTCATGTTCACAATAGGCACCGCTTTCTTTTTCTATTCACCGTTATGTCTCGTACTACGATTCTGTTTATAATTTAATCTATTCCATATAAACTGTATTTAGATTTTTTATAATTATTTATTTCATCTCCACAGACACTTAATAGTCCGCACTATTTTACTAAAATGTTTGTTTTAATGTAGTCTAAATTTAAAATATCAAAGCCATAAGTATGATGATTTGACAAGTACCAACTATTATTATTATAATTTTAACATAAAAAAAATATTTCTTTTTTATTAGGTACATTAATGTGTATTGTATGTGTCAGATAACAGGTTCAGCTGCAGAGTGTTCTGATGTTTCATTCCGTTTAATTTTGATGATTGATCCACATATCGGTATTGGTTCTTAATAGTCATTCTCATATTGTAATTTGGCCGAGTCACTTTAGTCTACGAAGTTTTTTTTTTTCAAACGGTAACACGGCAATGTGACTGCAATGCGACAAACCATCGAGCTGGATATACACCGATTGATACTGTTAGTAAAACATCGATTAACAAACAATTACTTGATAGTCTTTAAGACTATAGAAAAATCTATTCCAATACATAATACGGGGTTTACGTACAAGGATAATTTGCTTCGCAACCGATCTTTAAGCAATGATGGCGCAGTGGTAGCGTGTACGACTTCGCGTCGAATGGCGTGAGTTCGAATCCCTACAATGAGCCTGAGCTTTCGGTGAAGGAAAACATCGTGAGGAAACCATAGCATGGTGGTTGGCTTTTTCTGATGCCCGCCTGGCTAGCTCCCACCCTCAAGTTGAAAATCTGTCGCCAAGCATCAATAGGTGTGTTCCGGCAGCTGCACTTGAGAGCCAGTCTTCCACTAGGTTTAGCGTTTACCATCCTAGGCCATATCGTCACTTAACATCAGGTGAGATTGTGGCCTATAAAGCTACTAAGCCAAACCTATAAAGATTTAAAAAAAACCTTTTTTCCTCGTCAAGTTCGTACGACCAGCTAAATAAAATGCCATGTATTCCGTACTGAAAACAAGCTATTGTCTATCGATTTGTTTTTTCCCGGAACACGATAAGCTTACCGTTGCCACTATAGTGGGCGTTAAACCTGTTGTATGGCGGTCGGGATCCAGTTAGACACAAATGTTCTGCCACCGAGTAAAAGCAGATAAATGACATACAATATTATATACTAATAGACTTAGGTATAATACTAAGCTGTAAATATATTATCGGTACCTGGAATGTCTTCTGGGTTTTCCGTGACCGTTACTCATCACGTAGTCTGGGTGATGAGTGAGAGACACGCGAACCCTCGGGGATGGTTGTAAGTAACCAGGAGGTACCATCGGCGCATACAAAGGTTCATATATCATTTGTTGCGGTAAGTATAGTGGTTCCTCAATGTACATAGATCTACGGCGCTCCCCTGGAAAAAGGATATTGCAATAAATATTTTTTTTTTATATTTTTTTTATTTATTATTTATATAGCCTCCAGAGCCGGATTCAGGAGAAGGCAACAGACAAGGGCTGCAGCTCCGGGGCTCTCATACAAGAGGGTCTCGACAACATCCATTTTTTTATTAAGAAAAAGTAACACCCGTGTTGTACAGAAAAAGTTCACATTTACAAAGTATTTTTTTTTACTTTTTAAATAATATTAAAAAAATTAGAGCCCCACTTCTAAGTAAACATACATAAGGCTACTATTTTTCCTCTTTGTATTTTATCATCGAATTTCATCGGTTAGTTTTTTCTTGTTGTAAGATTTTTTTATACTACGAAGGTAGCAAACAAGCAGACGGCCCGCCTAATAGTAAGCGGCTACCGAAGGCTATGGACGTTTGTAATCTATACTTAATATAAGAAAGCGGAAGAGTTTTTTGTTTCTTTAAACACGCTAATCTCTGGAACTAACAGTCGGATTCGAAAAATTACTTTGTATGATAGCCAGATTCAAGTGGAATAGCATTTAGCTATTTAGCATTAGGCTACACCTCTCAGATGGCCTTCAATATTGGTATTTGTTAAGTAAGTCGGAAGTAACATCGCACTCAAACTGCTCTATCAGCGTGCGTTGTCGTAATGGTTAGTGATAGTAAATACAATGTTCTACAAAAATATTGCTTCTTGGTACATCTAAAAAAAGTCCACGATAACGTATGTCTATCTCTTATACATAAGCCACAAAAAGGTATTTTTTGTTCTTTTTTTAATTGTTTTTTTTTTTTTCGAACTGACTATACTGTTAGCCTTAGGGGCCCTGGAGCCTTTACGGCTTTTACAGCTTTACCGGGCTTGGGGGCGAGCGCTTAGGGCACTCAACCACGAAAGCTAAGCAACAACATCCGAGGGTGCCAAAGTGGCCGAACCTCGGCTCGGACTGTTGCGCGTATGCAATTAAGTCGCGATCTGACTAATTCCCTATCCGTAATTCGATCTAAACTAACTATACATATATACATGTTTCTGCCCCCTGGGAGGAGGGAAGGAACATGTGTATGTGTATTTAGTGGTCTGAAAATTTTTGTCTAATCTAACTAGGCAAAAAAAGAAAAAAAAAGGTCCCTTACAGAACCTATGTACCTATGTGTGTTGTGCATGTGTGTATAATGCAGTGTCATGTATGGCTGTGAAAGCTAGTGATTGTAGAGTCACTTGTATCGCACGAGCGGCTGCTTGGCTCAAGGGCTCCATGCCGATGGATCGGACCTAGGCTTGAGTTGCCGCAGAGGAGGGCGGTCGTGGCGGGTGTGCGGGAGCGAAGTTAACCGTACGTCCCCTGCGGAGGGAACGGTGGTTTCGCGGGCGTGGGCGCGAGCACGCATATGTTGCGGGAGCGGACGCGTAGAAATTGTTAGCGTTCTCGATGTCGTCATCGGGATCGACAAAGAGATTTCGCGGACGGCGTTTATAACGTTTGGCAACGGGGATCGAGTTGTCTGGGACGTAGTTCACGGTGGATTTTTTAATTGTAAATTGATATGTGATTTATGAGCATTATTACTAGGTATGGCATATTAATCCTAACAATCTTTGACCAGTATAGCATGTTATTAGAACGAATAGTTTGGGAGATAATGTAAAATTAAAATAATTCAACACTCGGCTTGGGTCTATAGGTGTAGTGGTGCGAACGAACCGTATGAGTTATGGCGTATAACCCTGGCTGCCCGATAAAAATATTGCCTATACTGTTGTATTATAAATCATCAATCAGCGATTTCTTTTAAATTATACGCGGGTAAAACCGCTGCGCACAGCTAGTACCATAGATATCACTAACGCGTTGCCGACCTTGATCCCCCTTCCCAAGGAGCTTTGGAATCCCTACTCACCCCAAGAACACAACACAAGATTATCTAGCTGCGATCTTCTGTAGGATGGAAGTATTTCACCAGTCAGGCTGCCCCAAGTAGAGAATAATCTCCAAAGAAATTTGTCTGTGCCCTACCTCTCTTTCAACGTTTCTTTAACGTTTTTTCACTGCCGAACTTATAAGAAACTTTTTTACTCATTTTGCACAGAATAAATTAAATTAATAAAGGGATATGTTATAAAAAGAAAAATCTATCGATAATTAACTACTTTGCCCACCGCATATTGATGACGTTAGGGTTATAAGAAAATACCAATTATGCCAACTATGCCAACAGCACCAGAGTGACTCTAGCGGTAATCGAACTCGCACACTGTTCCGCGCTTCTCTTGGATTTTCCTGTTAATTTTAGCCGCCTTACCCCAGTTCAATTAATGTTAACTTAATTCCATTGAAATGTGAACAATATATTTAATAATTTAGATAATTATGTAATATACATGTTATGAAACTACACCCTTAACATAAAATCGGGTGCTTAAATATTATTATAGATTATATTATGTATAATGAATGCGAGTGATTATATTATCATTTTTCTTTATACATTTTATGTAGTAAACCAACTATGTACGTCATCGTACTGACATGGACGGTAATGGTAAATTTTTGTGTTATGAATTTAGGTACGTTGTCTCCAATAACTGTATCACTACAATACTTAATACAATACTCACTACAGTAGTAAGTAGATACATTACGATGAACAATTAATATTTGTATTTTACTTTTAAGTGTGGTTCAATTAAATTGTTGACCAAAATTGTTAAATGAATGTTTACATAAAAATTACAAAATTTCGTAGTTAGATGGTTGTTTTAAGTATAGGAATACATTTATGACAAAGTGCCTATCATCCTGCCTTTGTACCAAGCAGACAAGGACGGATCAAACATCATTTATCTTGTAGTTACCTACCTATTATTAGGAAGGTAGAGTTCATCTTTAACGATTTGACATAATTAATAGCTCATTTGTTTACGTTTAATGCATTATTATAATAATTTAATATATTATATTGTTTAAGCAAATTTTGAGTTAAATGTTTAGTCAAGTAAACTTTAGTGTAATTATGTGATTAAATATCAAAATATAAAAGAGTATAAAACTATCATGAATATTAAAAATCTATAACAATACAAACCAAATTCTCATTATTGGTATATTGATTTGTAAACGATAAATCCACCAGTACAAATCGTAACGCATTTTCATTTTTATAATATTATATAAAATGTCGCTACCTACGTAACTGTTGATAAAAACTTGTCGACTTACTGATTGGTTTTTCACCGTACATAGGTTCTGGATATTCGGGAAACATTGCTTTGGATAGCTTTCTTCCGTAAATTGTATGTTCGATCGGTACTTCTTCAGGAGGCCTGTTCCTTCTAGGCGGCGGAAGCGGTGGTTCCTCACCAGAGTCATAGTTTTTAGTGGGTACGTAGTAAAAACTAGCACTGACTGGTTCACCGGCGAACGAGTTTTGATTTTCATCCTGGCTTGATTCCGTTCTTTCAGCTTGCATCATAGTATACGCTTCGTTGTCCCAAGGGTCTGCGTAAGCTCGATGACTAGTCGGAGGTGTCGGAGCTTCGTCTCCTTCACTATCAAAGTCCACGGCTGCCCAATACGGGCTTCCAGAATGGCCCGGCATTGTTTGCTATGCACTTAATTACACACAAAACCTGTCACAACGTTTCTACTTTTTACACTAAAGTACCGACCATTCGAGTCACAGAGACATCATCAGCGTACGTCGAAGGTTCCATCCAGATATGGTATGGTGTGTAATTTATATGCTTTGCTTGGTAGATTAATTGTTATGCTCGGCACGGATCACGTGTACGTTCGGCATACGAACGATGCAATCGGTAGGAGAGTTGTGAGACTTCATGAACACACGTGCGGGCGCACACCGCGAGTTTCGCCTTCGAATGCCTTCGAATATAGTGAGTGCGCTTCGACGCGTCGCACCGCCACTCAAGAAGATGCAATAGGCGTTAGAAATGTTCGCGAACCAAGGTTCACACGCAAACTTTGAAAGCAATTGAAATTAAATATACACTGATGTTCAACGTTTAATTACGTTCACCGCATTTATTTTAGTGAATAATTAAACCTACTTATTAAAGATGATTTAAGTAAATGATAATGTGGTAGTCTATTAAATAATTATGGAATTTTAATGACTTGGTGGAAAATCGTCTAAATTAGAAATCATAGTAGGTATATAGGTAAATCATAGGTATAATGTTAATTTATTATCCTAAGAAAATATTTTACATTGTACCGGAGTGGATCTCAAATTGCAATGGGTACCAGCACATATTGGTTTACAGGGTAACGAAAAGGCAGATAAATTTGCTAAATTAGGTATTGTTAGTAGCAAAATTATTAATATATTACGAGTACTAGATTATTCAGAATTATTACCAAAATTTAAAGAAATTTGTTTTAGTAATTGGAAAACATATTTTGACGAAAGATCATGTGAGGAGAAAGGAATCTGGTATAAGACCTTCTCGTATACCCTGGTGTGCTATGACAAATTTAGGTAAGAAGATAATATCTGTTGCACATTGGTTGAGATCCGGACATATTCCTTCAAACAAATATATGATAAAATTGAGACAATCACTACTTTGTGGCGTATGTCAAAAAGTTGATAACGTTTATCATGTTCTGATGTAGTTTGTCCAGTTCGAGTCAATTAGGCAGAGCTTACTGAGTACCTTTTGTTTGAACAGACTAGACGTTGGTAATATAATAAAATATTGAGTGTACGTCCACTGATTAGGCGGCTATTCTGTTGAAATCAATTAATTGCTCCTTATTGTTAAATGAATAATAAACATTATTTCTGTTACGATGTTCGGATATTAGAGTTGCGTTGAGACTGGCATATGCGAATTACATAAAAGCCTCTATAAAAATAAAGAATAAAAAAAATTATAAGAAATATGAAGAGTACAATAGACTTAATATTTAATGAATAATAATTGTACTACAAATACACGTGAAAATAATCATACACCAGTTGTAATACCCGTCATTCTGATACACTTAAAGGCTTTTGCGTACCGAGATCGCAGACAGTGTATATGTAGTAATCAAGTTGGGTCATAGGTAGGGTTGCCAACCCTACTATATGATATAGTATCCTACTATATCAGGCATCCTACTATTTATAAAAAAAATATTGGAGGCGAACCTACTATATTTTTATTGGATATGTTTTATATACCAAAATGTTTTAGCGTGTAACGGAACGCAGGCCGTAGTCTTTATCTCTTGGAGTAAGTATAAATATATCCATAATCTCAGCTGTATCTCTTTCGGAACAAGACTTATTGTCATTGTCATTGTCATTATTATTGTCATTGTCTATCAAGTACGTAGTAAAAATATTCATTTAAAAAATAAAATATTCATTTGATACCTACTTACTATCCTTTTTTTTTGCCATCTACTATATTTTTCATTTAATAGCTTCGAAAATACTATATTTGAAATAAAAAAAGTAGGCAACCTTAATCAGGGTCTGTATCCGACTGGATCGCGACAACCATGCACATGGTGATAAAATCGTTACAGTGACTCTCTTTTTCTTTGTCGCATTTCATGATCAGTCAGTAACCTATTCATTGAAATGATTCCAATGAGCCCAAACACAATATATTAGCTTTTTTTTATATTAGATCGACATATTGACTGTACTGTCCCTGTTATTAAGCACAGTACAATCCAAATATAACAGCGACCACCGAGAGATCGAAATCCATCGCCGGTCGCCGCTGTCATGCCATGTTACGCTTGAAGGACCCGATGTCATAAGAAGGAGGGAACACATTGGCCGGAAGATGGTTCCACAGTTTCACGGAACGACAAAGATAAGACATAGTGAACTTTTTAGTTCGTGCCGAGATGGAGGTTACCGTAAAACAGTGATTTCGAAGCCCAGCGTGTGTGGTTCTGATGTGGAAAGGAGAGGAGGGAAGTTGGCGCCATATAATGCTGCAGCATCAGGGTAAGGTTGTTATGTTATTTTAATATCATTAGCTCCACAGAAGTAGTATACCCACCCGGTGTGTGTGTGGTGGTTGCCACGCATAATCGAAACAATCAATAAAAGTCTAAAATTGCGATTGTCAACTCACGCTAGAACTTTGCCGTCATATTCTAGAAATCGTCTCGTGGGATATGGCCCGCTTTGGTGTATGCATGGTTTTCCAGAGATCCTTCTGTGTAAGCATCTACTGGTTTAATATCATTTAAGTAACAGAATACAAAATTTCGACTCGATCAAACCTGTGGAAGATGCTCACGTCCATTTATCAACTAGAAAAGAGTTGATAATCTGTAAACACATGAACAGATTTCCTTATCATTTGCCTAAATGATTACAGGATGGAATGATAGCAACGATCGGCGATAAATTACCGATCTCTTGGTGGTCGCCGTTATTTTGGATTGTACTGTGCTTATCAGGCACATAGGCTACACTTTAACATCCAAATATAAACAAAAAAAAACAATTTTATAAAGCCACTTTTCGGGTAACGTGGACGTCGATAACTCTTGTTTTCCCTCTTTATTTATATGTTTGACACACGTCTTTTAGCGAGATACTGAGCATCACCCTTTTCATACTCTAAGCTATCTGGAGGCGGTGTACGATTCGTTTACCAATACTTAGTCAATCTCTCTACTTGGTATGTCATACAACATAAATCACTTTGAAAGTCAATTGAAACATATTAGAAATCTTGCTTTCAGTACTTAGGACAGTTATCTAAAAGCCACTCAGCCAACTGGGTTCTCTGAATTATTTACTTCTCTTGACCTTATTTTGACAGTTACAAAACTTAGCCTACATACTTGTTTTATACAATTAAAGTGGGAAACAAGCTTACGGCTAGCCTGATTGTAAATGGGTACCGTAACCTATGGACGCTTCTAGCACCATAGGTATCACTAGAGCGTTTGTACTTGAACCCCCTTCTCTAAGGAGCTCTGGAAACCCTACTCCCGCAGGAATACAACACAAGATTATTTGGCTTCGATCTTCTGTAATAACAACAAGAACTATAGTTTTATGCACAATCCAAATGTACTTAATTAATCCATCATCACACAAACATTTGCATGAGTTATTCATCTACAATAATTTAAATAGTACCCAAGCCTTCAATCCTCTCCTACAATCAACCCACAAATTGATTCTGCTTAAAAATTATTTACATGTATTCTTCGACTTCCTATACTATGGAGTTAAGTGGTACTATTAGAATTAAGTGGGATGTTAGATGTATGACTAAGCTCCTATTATTTGTTATTACAAACAATACACTATTTAAACCTCAATTAGGTAGCAAGGTATTTTTATTGGTACTTACTTATTAAAAGGAAGGATGAGCGCAATTTATTCATAGTTTCTTTAAAAAAAGTTTTTTTTTTGTTAAACTAGTTGTGCCCGCGGCTGCGCTCGCGTGGACTCGTCGATCGATGGAAGCGGTCGATCGGGCACACGCTCCCGGTTATTTTAAAGATGATCCTGGGTGATCCTTACAAAATAGACATATGCTCTCGCTGTCTTTATTGTAGATCTTTTTAAGATTTACAATTATGTAGTACATTCATTTAATATAATATCTCTTACTGATTTACTCAGCGTAAGCCATTTAAGCGACCCAAAATCGTGGTTTTCCGAAATTATTTTTATTTGCACGGGTCAAAATAAAAAAAATCTAATGCAAAAGTAACCTAAGTTACTTCTTATAAGATCGGCTATCAGCTAGCATCCGGAACAAATAGACAGACAGACAAACAAAAATTTAAAAAATGGGTTTTTGTTATCGTGTACACTTTCATATGCATTTAGTAAAAATCTGTTGACATTACAGACAGACACTTCACAGACACTTAATGTATATATATATATTCGATTTCTAACTGAATCTTTACAAGTAGTTTCTAAGTTCATCATTATATTATAGTGAATCATTATTTAAATGATAATGATGTCTGGAAGTGACTCCTCTATGCATTCATTAAACTATTGGCATGATTGGAATATCGATATCGAAAAAAAAAAACCGATAAACCCGATAAACCGAGATAAACCCGATCGGGTTTCTTGCCAGTTCTTCTCAATGACTGGGATGTTTTCCAAACCGGTAGTAGTGTATTGACAAGTTTTGTGTCTACTTAGGGCTTAGCTTGAATAAAGTATTTTTGATTTGATTTTGAAATTTACTTGAGTTTGTGAATGAATGAATGAATGAGTGAGTTTACTTGAGTACACGACGTTTTTAAAACTTCGTGTTCAATTCGAGAAAATAAAACATCTATGGCCGCTCACGGACTGAAATGCCATTTTGAATTTGACAGTAAAAGTGAACGTCACAAGTGCACTTGAAGAAGTATTGTATATCTTTAGATATCAGGTGTATCTATGTATTTTATGAGATATAGGTAATATGTAGTTCATTTAATTGCGTACAATTGAATTAGAACTAAACCTGTGGCGTGAATTTTGCTTCAAAATTACAATAAGAACAGGTGACAACCATTTTATTTCATTTTTGATTACACCTTGTTTTTTCAACACAGTGTGTTATCAGATCTATACTCTAGCATTTGATCTATGTTTGATAATTACAACACGCCACTGGCAGATGAGTTAGCCATGTCCGAGTTGAGTTATGTGACTCGATTCAATTCGTGAACTAGTCGAATCGATTTAAGTTTTTAAAAACTCGTTTCAACTGCATAGTACTCACTTACTAAGTAATTTACGTCGCAAGTTTGCTGCTCGTGTGGTCGCATCGCGTCGCCACTCGTATCCCACGAGTTACGCGCCGCGCATCTCAGTCTATTCGAGTTGAGTGAATCAGCAATAGCATGCGACTTGTGTGACTCGGTCGCATCGTTGAACTTGCTTGTTTAGGCTTAGACTTGGTTCGGTCTGCGAGCGACTGAAAAGTGATGACATTTGTACCGGTAAATGTACTTCAATAATTCAATATTTTGTTATTGCAAATACTTGCTAATTATGTATAAAAAACCCCGTCCGATACGTGAAGATGTTATTAGGTATCGAGATTAGATTCTGTTTTTTTTTTTTTTTAGATTATAATTTAAAAAATACCCTGAATATTATAAAATTTAGTTAACTCAAGCAGTTGCGGTGCCACGAGTCCTTTAACGAAGATCAACATCATGACTCCAGTTGACTTCAGGCTTTATTTATCACTGTAATCGTTAGAAAGTTATTTTTCTACAGCTTTGAAAAGAGCGTTTTATGTGTCGTCCGAGTTTGGAAATTGTGACGATCATTCAACAAGGACACTAGGGCAATATCTGTGACAAAGATGCTGTTCCATAATCCTACCACCAAAGTAACACATGTCTGACTCCCTCGCACGAGGCTGTCTCGAAAGATTTGTAACAAATTTGTGTCACATTTAATTTTGTCAAATCTGCTACAAAACGCAATTTCGGCTTCAATATCACAGATTTGCGTAAAAACTGCTTCACGTGAATTGCTTCTCGTGACCCCACAAATATAAATCATGTGGAGTTAACTCGGGAGACCGCGTTGGCCATGAAGTTGGTTTATCCCTACCAATATACCGTTCTGAATACTGTTCATCGAGGTATTCACGCATGTATCGGGAAAAAGGTGGCGTGACACCGTTATGCTGAGACGACCGATTGACCATTGACCGATAGGTAAACACATGCAAATCTTCTAGTGGTTTATTAATTATTAAGCTCTTCTCGTAAAAACGATAAATAGTTAGCCCCGTTCATTGTTCAGTCTAAGAAGATGGGCCAATGATTCGGTTCCTCAGTATGCCGGCCCAAACGTTGATTCTCCAACGACTTTGGTAATGGAATGGTTTTATAGCCAAAAAGGATTTTCCGCCGATCACACATGTTAATTATTGATTTTAAATACACTTGTTTGGTGAAAACTATATTCATCGGTATACAGCACCCGTTTCAAAAATGGAGCATCGTCTTAAATTTTCCTTAAAATCGATGTACAGTAGGTATTCTATTTTTGTTTCATAATCGGTGGACAGAAGAACTTGTATACGGTGATGGTACCTAGTAAGGGTGCTAGCTATATTCTTTTAACACTTTCCTCACTTGCATGTGGTTAGTGCCCAGTTGTCACGCCACAGAACGAGTACTTCGGATAGGATCCTCCCTAAATAATTCTAAATAAATAACTTGAGTCAAATAAAATCCAACTCTTTACATACCTAAATAAGATGAGCAAAGCGAGCTTTGTCAAAGAAACGATGATCCATATTACAAAAACATCTATGTTTTAGTGCTATCCAAATGGGCGTCTTTTTTATCTTGAGTTGAGATCTTTTTATTTTGTTAATATACGGATCCTTCGACTTCATTTACAACAAACAAAATAAATGTGAAAGCATCATTATTCGATATGTTGTTCATAAAATCGATATTTACAAGCTCAACATCTATGATTGAAGAACTTCATTAACTAAATATCGATTATCCCTATGTCACACAGAAAATAAACTTGTTAATCTTATAATAATTATATATTATAATAATATTATCTATATAATAATTAATCTTATAATAATTATAAGATTAACAATAGTATAGATTAGTATAGAACAATAGATTAACAATAAGATTAACAATTAGTAATAGTAAAACACAGATTGTTTGCAAATTCAATAGTATCCATTGTTTTTCATAAAATTATTGAATAATTGATTGACTAGGTATTCATAGTTTTTACTAAGAAATGTATATCAACAGGACGAGAGCCGACAAGGAAAAAAACGCATCTTCTACAGGTTGCGTACCTTGGTAGCTTGACAAACAAAATAAGCTTATTCGCTTCAAATGTTTTTTGTAATTACAATAAACAAACTTTCGATAGTTTTACCCCAACAATTAGATCTTTCAATAGTGCTAATGACTATCGATTAATAGATAGTTAATTGATATTAATAACACTACTTGTTATTGTTGGTAAAAAATCGATTTTTACGACGAAGATTTGACGAAGATTGACGAAGAACTTGGCGATCTTAAAAAAATAGGTCGTTCGCGCATATCTTTCTTGTAATCAAAAAAATACCCCATATTAGGTATTGGATATCAACAATCGATTATTCGATTGTCCTATGAACTCCTGATTAAACAATCTTAATCGATGTTAAACAACTCAAATACTTATCTACTTCTTGTCAGGGATGCCAATTTAGCAACTTTGTCGTTAGAGCGTCATTTTGGCATTAACAGCTACTTTTTATTTTCATTTAGTGACAAAAATAAAATAGCGACTTTCCTAGCGTCTTTTTGATTCGGTATTTCAATTATCACGTTACAAAAATTTGTACAACGCGTTGGTACCATCTATGAAAACCAATAAATGAATACAAGCCTCGCGTTTAAAGGACGTTATTGGAATTAAATACAATAAAATCATATTGAACATAAATGGCAACCAAATTTTTGTAAAGTAATAATTGAAATATCGCATCACAAAGCGCTGGAACGTCGCATTTTTTTTAAGGTGCCAACCTATGTTTGATTAGGGGATTTCCCCAACCGATTCATGCTCGATTCATCTCAATCGGTTTTTACAGAAGAAATATCGGATATTGTGTGAACTGATGGTTTCCGACTTAATTTGATTACAAAAATATTATTTGCTCTAAACTTAAAATAATCTAATCAATGACATCACATGGAGTTAATAACATTGAATTCTAAATTATTGATAAAATATCTTTTGAAATGAATCAATAAAAAAAGATTATTGTATACCTTTGGTGGTATTCAGACTTCTTGGCACTAACAAAGCCTACTCATTTACGAAGAAAAGCGTAAATTGCGACTCACAACCCTTTACCTTGACGGCAACTAATCTTCGAGTGCGACTAATCCTCTTCCATCCCCTCCTCCGGAAAATCTTAGAGGTATTTTAATTGATTCTTATGGTGATGAGAATGACCTATGAATCTTATGATTAAAGATTTAATTACATAATTTTGTATTTACTTGTTATTATTGATATTTTTATTATTACTTAAAAAGTAGTTAATTATTTTGAATTTATATGACTTTTTACTTTAATTATATGACTTTTTTTTTAATTATAGACTTTTTACTGGACGACATCTAGTGACTTTCGAACCTGCTATTTAGCGAGAACTGTGAGCGAGAAAGAGAATTGGTTTGGTCGAGTTGACAACACTGCTTCTTGTCATTATTCGCGCCAGAAATGCGTTACTTCAGTGCTTTTTGACCTAACATCTGAATACATATTTATTTAGAATTTGAATTTAATATTCAAGTGAGTATTCATTCATAAAGCAATTAGTAACGGGTAGCCATTATTACTGTTGTACATCTTATGATACTTTTGTCGTTTACTAATCTTCCATTATCCGTTGCATACGATTGTCATTTGTTATATGAAAAAAAAATTCGAAACAGATAAACAGTGTCAGCTTCTACTTTTGATACCTATACAAAATAGATACGCTGTTTCAATTCATGCTATTTGTGTCTTGTGTTGTTGGATTTAGAATCGTTTGACACGAATTTGGTGTTTTAAATGGGGTGAAATTGATAGAGATTCTATCCGATTCGATACGATTATAACGGCATCACTTTCATTACAAGGTAATTCAATTTAAGGTAAAGAAAATTAATAAAAACCGTTGTTAAACCTAAAAAAAAATACGTATCAAAACAAAAACTTTGAAATTAAGTGCAGAATTTAGATTTTGTCTTCTTATTGTGTCATCCTACTAACATTTATGTCTACTATGTCAAAACAAAAGCCTGTGTAATGAAATACAAACACCTACTTAGACAACTTGCGTTTGTATATCAGTGGAGCTTAAAGAATTAGTATTAATCAATTTTTCAAAATTAGTTGTTTTATTATTATGTTGTTCTACCAATATAGCTTATAGCATGCTTTTTTTTGTAAATACATTGCTGGTTCCAATAAACATAGAATAATAAAAATAATTTTACACTCAATTTCTTTGATAAAAATAAAACAGTTATTTATATTTTTTAAATAAAAGAGATACTGTAATTATACATGGAGTTTAATCAAATGCCTCATTCAAAAGCAAATAGGTAGAGAGGAACGAATTTGGTTTCTTGTGATGAGTACTTGCGCAAATTATTGCCATGTAACTCGAAGTGATTAAAGTGAAACGAGGTTTTCGAGGACTGCCTGTAAATATATTTAAAAAAATATGTGAGTTCGTAACTTCTATTGTGTTACAGTTTTATCTTACTTTATCTGTAGCTTACATCTAGTTGAAACACTTTCATCAGTTAAACTGTATTTTTCTGTACACAGATATGGATGAATTCACTACAGTCACAGCTAATCTACAAAGCATCATTGAACAATTAGAAGACAATAGCTTACAGAATCATATAACAAAAAAATTAAAATATACAGAATTGCAGTTACATCTAGCCAAAGAAGGATATGTTGATTATGATATATTTCAAAGAGTGCTGAATATGTGTGTACGTGATTTGGAAGAGGACATAAAATATACTGTAGTAGCATTAAAAATAATCACAACTATTCTAAACAAAATAAAGGTAAGAATTACATACTTGCAATTGAATGTTAAATTCCTCAGCATATCACTTCTTGACACTTCTTGATTTTTATAATATACTAACTATGAATGTTGAAATTACTTTATTGAATATTCTGGTAAAACAAGTCTTGAGGATTCATTATATGGTATTTACTATGTCAGTATAGTCTATATAAAAATAAAAGAACTATATATATATGGTTTCTTTGTTTGATTGTCCTCTATGTGTTCCTAAACCATTCATCCGATTGTGATGAAACTTTGGTGAGCTGCTGTGTGTACAACTAGTATAACAATAGCACTGGTCCATTTATTTAAAAAAAAAGGTATGAAATCAAGGGCAAGGGCTAGTCATATATATTATTTCTCTTTTTTTTTTTTTTTTTTTTTTTTTTTTTTTTTCGAACTGACTATACTGTTAGCCTTAGGGGCCCTGGAGCCTTTACGGCTTTTACAGCTTTACCGGGCTTGGGGGCGAGCGCTTAGGGCACTCAGCCACGAAAGCTAAGCAACAACATCCGAGGGTGCCAAAGTGGCCGAACCTCGGCTCGGACTGTTGCGCGTATGCAATTAAGTCGCGATCTGACTAATTCCCTATCCGTAATTCGATCTAAACTAACTATACATATATACATGTTTCTGCCCCCTGGGAGGAGGGAAGGAACATGTGTATGTGTATTTAGTGGTCTGAAAATTTTTGTCTAATCTAACTAGGCAAAAAAAGAAAAAAAAAGGTCCCTTACAGAACCTATGTACCTATGTGTGTTGTGCATGTGTGTATAATGCAGTGTCATGTATGGCTGTGAAAGCTAGTGATTGTAGAGTCACTTGTATCGCGCGAGCGGCTGCTTGGCTCAAGGGCTCCATGCCGATGGATCGGACCTAGGCTTGAGTTGCCGCAGAGGAGGGCGGTCGTGGCGGGTGTGCGGGAGCGAAGTTAACCGTACGTCCCCTGCGGAGGGAACGGTGGTTTCGCGGGCGTGGGCGCGAGCACGCATATGTTGCGGGAGCGGACGCGTAGAAATTGTTAGCGTTCTCGATGTCGTCATCGGGATCGACAAAGAGATTTCGCGGACGGCGTTTATAACGTTTGGCAACGGGGATCGAGTTGTCTGGGACGTAGTTCACGGTGGATTTTACGAGCGGGTTGGGATGATTCGAAGCGCTATCGAAGTATCTCCTGGTGAGATATTTCACATAGGCTTCTATCGAGGGAAGCCTCATGTCCCTGTGCAGGTCCATGTTCCTAACGAAGGCTGGAGGGTCAAGCAGGCGACGGAGAAACCGATTTTGGACTCTTTGCATGCGGGCAAAGTTATGTTTGGACATATGTGCGAACGCGGCGCAGCTATATGTCAAGATCGGACGGACGCACATCTTGTACAGTGTGAGCTTATGTCTTAAGGACATTTTGCTTACCGAACTGAGCAAGGGTCGCAAGCGGGAAAGGATCCAGATGGCCCTATTCCTGACTATAGTAACGTGTGCGTTGAAGTTAAGCTTCGAGTCGAGGGTGACACCCAGATATTTAGTCTTGGTGGCCCAAGGGATATTCGTACCGAATAATGAGAGGGGTCCTACCGTGCGTGGTAGTTTGCATGTATGCGGTTCGAACATAATCGCGGCGCTCTTTACCGGATTAATAGCTATTCGCCACGTTCGAAACCACTCCCCGAGAGTGGTTACGGCACGTTGGACTGCGCAGGCGAGATTTTTTCTGTGTCTGTTTGACGCATATATGACTGTGTCGTCAGCGTAGAGCCCTACCTCGACCCCGGGGGGCTTCGGGAGGTCGCTGACGTACAGATTGAAAAGGCAAGGCGCCAGAATGGAACCTTGCGGGACGCCTGAGCGTATAGGGTGGGCGGTAGATAGTACTCCTTCCACTCGGTAGTGGAAGGTGCGGTCGCGTAGAAAATCGTGAACTAGATGAACTAACCTATCCGGGACTTCTAATTGATGTAGCTTGTGGACTAGTCCGGCATGCCAGACCTTATCGAAGGCCTTAGCTACGTCGAAAAAGACCGCAAGCGTACGGGCGGGGGCGATACTACTTTTGGCAAAGTTGCTCGTGATGTGCTCCGTGAGGCGGTGCACTTGATGTGTACACGAGTGTCGGGCGCGAAAACCGAACTGTTCGGGAGGGTATAGATTTTTAATATCTATAACGGTTTTGAGACGGTTCAGAAGGAGCCGCTCGTAAAGTTTCCCTAGTGTGTTTAAAAGGCTGATCGGGCGATAGCTATCGGGAAGCGAAGCTTTTTTGCCGGGCTTGTGAATACCTATAACTATAGCTTTTTTCCAGACGGCTGGAAAATAGCAGTGGGCTATGGCTACATTGAAGATGCAGACCAAAAGAGCTATGAGGTGATCGGGAAGAAGTTTAAGTACTTCATTCCTGATACCGTCGGGGCCGGGGGACTTTCTAGGCTTAAGGCCTTTAATAACAGAACAAATCTCGTCATGCGTGACCGGGTTTAACGTTTCCGCGGGGGGAATCGTCGTTAGTTCCTGAACGGCGGTCTCGATGGTTTCGATGTGGGCAGTGTCTACGTTGTCGCAGTTTGGAGAGCACTGGCTCTCCAAGCTTGCGGCAAGGCATTCTGCCTTATCGTCACTATCGAACGCGGGTGGGAGATCGGGGCCCCTTTCGAGGGGCGGCATAAGGGCGGAAGCTTCTAACTTCAGAGAGCGGGCGAGGTTCCAGTAAGCCAGATGGGACGGCTTGAGACCCTCTAGGAGGTTATCCCACCGGTGACCTCTGTACTCGCCGATGCGAGTTCTAACCTCTCTCTGAAGTCGCCGTAACCTACAGGTGTTATCCCTCGTCGGATAAGAATCGTGTGCACGTGTCGCGGCGTTCTTTTCAGTGATTAACGCTCGTAAGCCGGGGGGGAGTATAAAACGGCGTTCGTTTGCCGCTTGCACCTCTCTCGAGGCCTCCCTTACACCGGTTTGGAGGTAGTCGACCAGGGAATCGATCGCTAAGTCGGCGTCTGCTGTTGACTCTAATACGTCGGGGATCCTAGCTAAGCTGGACGGGGTAGCGTTATCGGTTAGGTAACGATTTAATATCGCGTAGTCAACTACTTTGACTTTTGGCGGACTGGGGTCGAACGGTTGCCCGAGTTGTAAGATAACCGGGCGGTGATCGGAGTCCAGTTCGTGTACGACTTCTATAAGTCGTAACCGAAGTGAGACACCTTTGAGGAGGGCTATGTCAAGTACTGTCGGTTGACAGTTATCTTGAAAGTGCGTGGGCTCTAGCGGTGCTATGACGTCAAAGCCGAGCACATCGCATAGTAGGTCGAGAATAACCCCGTTAGGGGTGTTACGCGAGTTGTTGAAATGGGTGTGACCGCTATTGAGGTCGCCTGCTATTATTACGGATTGACCGAGTGAAAGTAGCGCCTCCAGATCGGACTGAAGGAGTCTTTTACTCGGGGAGAGATATGCAGAGACAAGCGTGATTGACGGATGGCCAGTCATGCCTATTCTACAGATGGACACTTCCATATTGGTAAGTGCGGGAGGGTCTATTGGCATGCAATAGAGGGAACGCTTGTAGTAGATGAGCGTGCCGCCTCCTCGGGTGGCACGGTCATTTCTGACTATATTGTAATTTGCTATCTTAGGGTCGCGCCTACTGGGTTTTAGAAGTGTTTCTTGTACTAGAAATACGTCTATCTCCCGTTCCCTAAGAAAGGTGGATACTAGGTCCCGTTGTGGAAGGAGGTTTCGCGCGTTAAAGAAAGAGATGTTGAGACTCCTAGGTTTAATGCGAGCCATTTATAACCGTTATCTATTTCCCGGCACGGGCCAGGCGCATTAGCGTCGCTGTCATCAGGGGAAAACGCCTGATGGATTCGGCGGGGCCGTACTCAGCGACGCACTGGTCGTATGCCAGTACTTCCTGAGGGTCATGCTCGCGGAAGAGCATGACCATGTAGTCAACGCCGCGGCGCGTGCTAACGGGCGGGGAGGCCTGAGCCTTAGGAGGCTGAGGGCGGGGAGTAGAGACCCATGCTGCCTGAGGGGCTCGCATGGCCGGAGGGGGTGCGCTGGGTGCGGGGGTGGCCGCCACCGGGGCGCGGGAAGCGCCCGGGAGGCTGGGAAAGGCTTCTGGCGTGAGCAGAGGCATGGGTTGACTATTGGCGGCGGGACGTGCCCTCTGAGGAGGGGTGTGTCGCTCTTGCCTTGGGCGCGTAGGGCGCATAGGGCGCGTGGGACGCGGGGCACGGGGACAGCCGCGATAGTTCGCGGGGTGACCCGCGTTGCCGCATAGCACGCAGCTCGGAGGGGTAGACGACTCGCGAGTGCGCGTGCACTCGCTTGTCGCGTGGTCCCCGAGGCACTTAACGCACCTGGGACGTAAATGGCAGTTACGGGCCGAATGTCCGTACAGCTGGCAGTTGTGGCACTGCGGAGGGCTGCGGTTTTTGTGTGGGGGCTCTACGGCTATTCCGGAGAGCTCGCACACTTTCCTGACATTAAAGATGGCTCTGCCCTCGGGGGTCAGATCCAAGATAACTACGACCATATCTAATGGTCGGTTTTTGGATTGTCCGCCGTGCATTCTATGCACTTCGCGGACAGGGAGGGCCTTCGCTAAGAGGTCAGTTTTGACCTCCTCGGGCGTGATTTCCACCGGGATGCGGCGGATTACAACCCGGAGGTGACGCTCATCGTCTAGGGTGTATGAGTAGTAGTGTAGGTTGCTTGCTCGGAGCAACTTTGTGAACTGACGGTGTTCGTCAGAAGTGGTTACTTGTACGCGGATACCGTTGGCCGTGTTACTGGCCGAGGTATAATTAATTTTTAAGTCTCTAAGCTTGTCCGCGAGCTTAGTCCAGACCGCCTTGTTTTGGACTACTACCGGCGGTGGGCGACGCGCCTTTCTGCCGGCAAAAGTACCGGCAGGCGCTGAGGGCGCTGCGGAGCGGGGGGCGTGGCTGTTTAGCCCAGTTTTCTGCGCCTTTTGTGGGCGGGACTGAGTCTCCGGAGACTCGGGACGCGAACGCGATGCCCGTTTGGCGGGCTTGTTTTTTTGAACGAGGGTGAAGCCCTCGTTATCTGTGACTATCGCCGTGTCCATTTCGTTGGACTCGGGTTCGGGATCCGGATTAGTGGGCGAGTAGCTATTGTTCGTAGCTACTAGCGTCGGCGTGTCCGCTTCGGGAACTAACGACGCGAAAGAGTTCTTGATCGGCAGCGCAGAGGGCGCTGGGATCGTGACTTGATTGCCCGGGGAACGCGAGCGCGATGACGGCCGTTTGTACGGCGTCTGACGGTGAGCGCGGGGTGCCGTTGAGCGGGAGCGCGAGACGGGCTTCTTGTCCGTCGCGTGGGGCGCGGCGGGGTCGCTGGTGGCCTCGGTGGCCTGTGCGACAGCAATGGCGGGTTGCGCGGCCGCGATGGCCCTATTGAAATCCGTCCATATCGACGGGTGTAGGCTTGTTGCGAACGCAACGAAGCTTTCCAAGTCTGCCATTCCGGCGGCGGCGGTTGGGCGGGCGGGGGTGAAGTTAAACCTCCCTGCCGGAGAGGCAGGGGGGTGCGCCGAGTGAATTTAAACGGCTATCCCGAGCCGTGTAAAGGGACCTGCGGGTCACGGTGTAATGACTCGCAGGAAAGAACCTACCGGGCCCTACGTGGAGGTCCCTATCAAGCCCGAGGCAGAGAACGCAGCCGGTATAAATACCTAGCTACGCCCAAACAGACACTCGGGGATGGATGTGTAGCAGGATCGGAAGGGTGGGAAGGAGACACTCAGGGCTTGACTATGACTCTATCAAGGGCCAAGATTCCTGAGCCCGACCAAGTACTATCGTTTGCCTCTGAAGGAGGCAACCGAGGGGCGCTTGGGTCACGCACCCACTTGCTTTAGTTGGCACCGTCAGGTATCAGGCAAGTGACCACTAAAGTGTGGATTTCGTCGAATAGAAACAATTTGCTCTTAAAAGAGCAGTTTTATGGTTGTGCAGCGCGACACAATGGGTGCGAGCGAGACGGCGATACGCAGGTGCGGCGCAGGTGCGATGCAGGTGTGCAGCAAAGCCGGTCGGTCGTAAAACTTCACAAAGGCGGCAGAGAGCGGTCGTAAACACGTCCGTTCCCGCCGGCGGTCGTGATCGGTCTCCTATTATTTCTCAGACGTTTTTTCTTGGCAACGCCAAATCACCAATAACTCTTCATCAATGATGATAATTATTCAAACATAATTTTAAAGCTTATGTTCCCTGCACTACAAATTGTTTCATATTTAAGTTTTCATTAAATAAATTGTTTAAAACTATCCTATTGAATTATAGGAATCTATCCCTATATATTATTTCTCAAAGGTATTTAAAAAAAATGATTAAAGATTGTAGATATTAGTATTGTAAATATATTAAACTAAAATGTATGTGGCGCCATCTATAAACTATCTGTTTAACTCATGTGACAGCTATTAGTTTTACATTCTCTTATTCGAAACATTTGCATGGGTCAGCTAGTATGTATATATACATAATTCAAAAATATTTTTAGATTCTTCTTTCTTTGTTTAATTTATTTTAATATTTTTATGAACTTACTAGCTTCTGTCCACGACTTCGTCTGTGTCGACTTCAGAATTGGGTATTTTAGTAGTATAAACATATTGTTCAAAATAACAACAACAACAATTAATTTTAAGCTCTTCTAAAGTTATTGCTTTAGTTTTAATTTTTTCTTCTTAGGTATGCGAAAGATTATTGTTTATTATTTAAAAATATCAACTTTTTGTGGATATTCCAGGATGAAGCATATTCACCTGATCCAGCAATTCTTGTACAATCAGCTGTATGCATCATTCGTAAAATTAATATTACTTCTGCAATAAGCAATGTGGAAAATCTAAGAGATCTGTACATCAATACAATACTGTTATATCCTGATGAGACACTTGTGTCTGTAGTTTCAAAAAATGAGGATATAATTGTAGAATTATTTAAATCTCACAATTACGCACAGTTACAACTGGAATACAAAATACTAGTAAGTGCTATTTCTCATGTTTGAATAAAATTATTTGAAAAATTCTACAAGGGAGAAATTGCTGCTAATAAATTGTACAGTAGTTTATGTACTATATTGCATATAAATAATTATTATCTTTCAGTTATATGACTTCCTGCACAAACTGCTAACAATATTGCCAATAGAGATTAAATTACCATTCATGAATTTGATGACTACAGTTTTGTTTTCAAAAGTTATGCCTAGTATTTTGGATGACATATCTTGTGTCACTGTTGAAAATGATTTATTGAAATCAGTGGAAATATTGGAACATATTACAAATGAGCTTCAAGAAATTGATTATTTTAAAATTCCACAATGGACGTCATTTTTGGAGAGCATCTGTAATCCAAAAAAGTAAGTTATTCCAAGGGATACCAAAACATACGAGTGGCCCAGTTGCAGAAGTCCCAACCACTTAACACTTTTTGATCTGTTAGCATTACCATATGTATTAGTTGGACCGCCAGAAGTGCAACCCTCCTAATGGTCTGTGGGACGCGAATGGGGAACAAGGTCGACCAAAAAGCTAGTCTGTTGCCGGCCGCGCCGGCGGCAATAGGCGTTTGACGTATTGGGCCTACACGGTTTTATTGTGGTCACTGTTACACATGAGAATATTTTACCAAGATGTAATTACGAACACTACATTTAAAAAGTCAATCAAAAGTAATGCTTTAATGCGTTTTTATTCATTTATATGTTCAATATATACTATTAAATTCATAGAAGTATCACTTAAACTGCATGTAAAGTTTACACTCACAATTTTATTTTTTTCAATGAAATAGTTTTCTGATTAGCATTTTATTAAAGATAATAATGTTAAGTGTATTAAATCATCATATCATATTTATCATATCTGTCTCAGTTGCAATAACATGCATAAACAATTATCTTAAGATATAGTGCATCATCTCAATACCGTGTATATTCGTGTACACCCGCCGCCCCGCGTCCCGCAAATCATCACGAGGGTCGCGCTTATAGGGTCTGCCTATAAATATGTCAATTTTTATTTAAAAATATAAAAAATTTTTTGTTCTATTCTCCGATGTTTCATCTTTTTTTCTGTATTTAAGTTTACGTCCTGAGTGACGGCGGATTGCGGAGCGTAGGTATAAGCCGTCGGTTATCCTTAGTGCACGCTGGAGCGTGCCTGCGCTCGCACTCTTAATAATGCTGTGCTCTATCCAGAAAGAACTAGTTTCTTTTACAGATGAAATTTTGTTTAATTTCGCCCCACGCTATCCGTATAAATATTTTATTTTTATGTTCAGGTTGCCTGGGCATTCAAATAAGAGGCTTTTCCATCACCGCCGTGATAAAACCTTTCACATTAAATTCTTCACTTAAATTATTTTGCGACATAATGTACTCTCTTGACTGCACTATCCGCCAGTTAAAATCAAAAGACCTGCATTGACGAGCAAATCCGCCAGCATAATGCTCCGGATTGTGTGCGCGCTTTCTTGTAGTCCCGAAAGGTTCAAACATGTCAAGTATTTGTTACGACTTTCGTGCGCGGCGGATTCCGTGTGTGCGATGCGCTGACACTCAGGACACAAACTTAAAGTCAATTTTCCAATCGCTAGAAACTTCATTTGAAGAATAATTTTGATAGATGATGTATCGTGAACCTGTGAAAATTTAAAAATTATTAACTAAATAATAAAGTTTTATATGGATTGAAAAATCGACCCTTAGCCTGATATTTCTTATTCAGTTTTTGTCTTCCAAATATTTTACCTACAAACGTGAAAGTTTCCTGCAACTGGGTACTCTGACTACTCAACAAATTGCACTTACATTTATAATTTGTCAATAAGGATTGTAATTTAAAAGTTAACATAGCTGTTTGCTTCAGTATTTAGAGTTTTACCAATATATATATATTTAATCTTTATAGCTTTAGCGTTATGGCTGCAATCTAACCTGATGTTAAGTGATTGTAACACACTAAGTCTAGTGTGGAGAGAATGATTCTCAAGTGCAGCTGCTGGAACAAACCTATTGCCATTTGCCAACACATTTTTAATTTGAAGAGTTGTTGCTAGCTAGATGGGCATTATTAAATGCTCACCGTCATGATGTGATTTCATCACAATGTTTTCCTTCACCAAAAGCTCAGGCTCAATTTAGGGATTTGAACTTATGGTGATTGGCAAGCAGATTGTAGTAGATACCTCGGAGCCAAAATTGCTTGATGAATGTGATATTTTTTCTGTTTTTGAAGTAATCTTCTTTAGCACTGTTGTGATTTGAAACTCGATGAAACGAAAAAGCGACAGTAAAAGTTGTTTTTTTTTTAAGTTGACTTCTTAAACTTGAGGACTGCACACATAATATATTTTTTATTGTTATTTATTTTCAAGAATATATTTTTAGGTATCCTCAAATGATGAAAAATCTTCTAGATAAGGACAGTCAAGTTTGGCACAGATTATGGATAATATTTGTTAAATTGCTCAAGAATCAAATTACAAGCAACATTATAAGTAGTGGAACTCCTATTAATTCAATGTTGACGATTGTTGAGAATGCATTTAAATTAGACGCAAGAAACAGATGCCGAGCATTTGAATGTTGGACCGCGTTAACACAAAATTTCTCCTGTGAGACTGATGAGGACTGTGTAAATAAACGATTAAAATTATTAATTATACCTTTAAAATTAAACAACGCGAAAGTGGAAGAGACTGCTGTAGCTAAATTTAATTCCTGGTGGCATTTAATAAATAAATTTCAATTCAAGTTAGAAAAGTTTGTTGAACAGGTCCTGATATCCTTTCTGCATTTTTGCTTCGGTAAACATAGTTCATCGGAAAAGTCAACATTTATACCGGGCCAACTCTCAGTTCACCTGAAAAAACAATGTGTTGAAGCCTTGGTCGAGATTATTGGCCACATTAACTGTTCCGGATGCGTTGAAATAATTCGCTTGGAAGAAAAGATTATTAATTTAAAAATTTTAACAAATTACTGGATGGACTGGATATATTCTGTAAAAGTTGCAGTACAATTTTCAATGAATAACATCAATGAGTCTGTACCACAACATGTTTTGTGTTTATTGCGATCATTTATTTTGACAGTGAGCTGCTTGCCTAATGGTAAAATCAAAGATAATATCATAAATGAATTGTTATCGATGCTGTTGAATTTTGTTCAGGTAATTGTAATCTTCTATACATATTATAAATCTCAACGTCTCTCTGTCTGTCTGTCCGTTTATGTTCTTTTCACGCGAAAATTACTTATACGATTTACTTGATTTTTATTTTTATTCATAGCTATGTTATCTGGCTAGGTTATAGGATATATATTGTTAGATAATGTAACATACGAAATAAGCAGTGACGGTACTGGTGAATCAATTCGGAAAAAAAGAGTCTTATGGGGCGCTTAAATGGCTTACGCTGAGTAAATCATACGAGATATATCAAATATATGTTCTACATAATTGTAGATCTTAAAAAGACCTACAAAAAAGTCAGTGATAGCATATACATATCTATCTTCTAAAGATCACCCACAAAAAGCGTTTTTGTCTTTTGAGCGGGGCAGCTCGATGTGCGCGTGCGCACGATCGACACGTGGACGCTCGTGGACTGGTCCACGTGAGCGGAGCCGTGGGCACAGCGAGTTCTTCATATAATTATTTAATTCTATTGCCGCGAACATAACTTAAATTATTCAGATTTTTTTTTTTTTTTTTTTTTTTCGATCTGACTATACTGTTAGCCATAAGGGCCCAGGAGCCTCGAACGGCTTTTACAGCTTCACCGGACTTGGAACAATTATTCAGAGAATGTCCGCAACAGATATACTACAATTTTGTCTATACTATACCAACCTTTCTTTGTCTCTTTGTTGCATCGTCCATGTTTCACAGCCATACAGATATGCTCTAGATGTAGGTCTTAATGAGCCGTTTTCTAATATTGCTTTTAATTTTGGATTTGAATAGGTGTTTCTTTTGGTTAAAAGCTTACTTAGCCATTGCAATTCTTCCTATCTATGTCAGGTGAACACCTAGAATCATGCGTTATTAGGCTATCTAAGTATTTAGAAGTGTTAACGTGTTCAATTTTGATGTTATCTATTGTTACTGAAGAAATCAATCAATCAGCGATATCTTTTAAATTATACGCGGGTGTAACCGCGGGGCACAGCTAGTTGCATAATATAATGTAATATTATATTTTATATTTCAGGATAGTAAACAACAGAATAATCATTATGCTGATACTGTGTTCGCATTATTATTATCGTTTTTTATTGATGAACTTACTACTAAAGAAATTTTAAGTATCGATGGTGAAAAACAGAGTACACTGTGTAAACTTATTAAAATAATTTTGGATCCCTGTTTCAAGAAATATTATGAATCGTGAGTAACTTTTTAACATTTTTTTTTACTATGTTATACTCACATATGTATTATATTAATATATATATATATATAATTCTGTCTGTACATGTATTGATTTTTTCCACATTTCCTGTAGACATCTTGTGAGAGCACTGATCACGAATATGCCATTAGAAATTGTTTAGTCTGTGTGTCTGTTTGTGTGTGCGAATTTTATTCACAAGTTTCACTTATTACTAACTAACTAACAAATAATGTAATAAAACCTTAGAAGTCAATTTTAACTTACTTCTAATTGTCGTATCGAAATGAAATTTTCTATGTATATCTAGTTCGGATGACAAAACTATAATTTGGTATCTTGGAACTGATGATGAAGCCAGGGGGTGGGTAGTAGAACTCTTCAGTGGTAGTAAATTCCTCGAGTATGGACTTGTATGATTTGTTATGTCAAGTACAATAGACTGGACTTGGTAACGAGGGTCTGGTGATGGAGCGAGGAGGTGTATTGTCGAACTCTTCAGTAGCTTTTAGCAAACCCCTCGAGTTAGGGCTCATAAGATTCGTTTTCACAAGTCCAATAGATTTGGCTTGGAAACGAGGAGTTATTATAATTTCAAGTGCGTGATTAAAGCGTGATTTTTAGGTTTTTAAAATTACATTTCAGTTATTATGGTTTTTCTTTACACGGGAAGCTTATGCCATTCTTCAATTGATAAGATATAAGAATTATGAATGATATAAGTAAAATTACGAGACAAACTTAATTACTGCATAAAAACGCGTGCAGACTCGCAGGGCACCGCTAGCATTCTATAAAGCTATACTGTATTATTCACGTATTAATTATAAAAAAATGACCATATATAGATCACACTTATGGTACATGATTGAAAACTAGTTTTAATTAAATCCATTTGAAACAGTTTAATGTATACCAAAATTCGTTATTGATTTCAGGCGGAATAAACAAGAAATGGTACACAAATTGAAACCACTGGCAAAGTATATTTTACAAGATTCTGTAGGATTACAGTTTATCATTGATAATGTTTTAAACAATCTTCCCGCAAATGACATGTCACTGACGTTTTGGACAGCGCTGGTGGAGTGCATCGGTCAGTCAGATAAACAATTCAATCTGCAGAACGTGTATAATATCCTGATATGGCCTTTAGAATCTTTAAATATGTTCAATGAGGTATGTATTTTATTCACACTTCATCATTTAGTAAAACGTCAATATCGCAAACAGAAGTTTCACGTGAGTGAGTTCGTATAATAATAATAATCATAATCAAATTCATATTTAATATGTACTATTTACTAATATATACTGATGGACACATAAACTGCATCAAAGTTCAGGATCACTTTCAAAATGAATATTTTTAATATGTACATATTCAAACTTTTTATATTTACATAAATGAAAAAGTGAAGACTGGACATTAATCAATAAAAATATATTTAATAATGTAATCGCACTAAGTAATGATTATAACCGGGAAAAGCAAATTTACGCGTTGTCTCAGATTTGCGTATTATTAGGGTAGCTTTTAAATTTAAATCAGTCTACGGGTTCTAGAGTGTACAGACAGGTTCTTACAAAATGAGACGTGGTATTGGCAGTACTCTGGTAACCACCCGTCGTGATGACCCATTTATTGTGTTAACTTCCTCACGTCAGTTAATATTAAAACAGAGCTGAATGAAGTGCGTGGAGTAAACGTGAGTCCATAAACAATAAAGAGGAGGCTAAAGGAAAGGGCCATCACCCTTTTTATGCCAGCAAATGGTCCAAAGTTGTCTGCAGCTTACAGCTAAGCTCGCTTTAAATTTGCATGTGAACACCTAAATTGGTCTGAAGAGCAATGTGCCTCCTTATTTTTCACCGATGTGTGTAGGACATGTTTATATGGTGCAGATGGTCGCAGTAGAGTCTATCGTTGACGTGGAGAGAGATATGCCTCAAAGTTGCATTGAGTTGTGTTTCTTTTCGAGGCGGTTTGTGTATGGTCTTGGGTGGTATATTGATGAACGGGCTAACGGACCTTATGTTCATCGACATGGTTCGTCAAAACGGTAATAGCGGGTTTGACGACACATTGCTATAAAACAGACATTTTAGAAGCCCACATGGTACCTTAAATGGGATTCATAGGCGCACGCCGCTGCACAAATTCGACAATATTATATCGATAATATCGATATCGATAATCGATAATAAGGTTGGGATGAATTGGCGAGCACGCAGCCCGGACCTTAATCCTATTGAGCATTTTTGTGACAATTTAAAAAGAGCTGTATATGCAAGAAATCACGTGCCCACAAAAGTGGCAGCACTAGGAATATAAATTTCACAAGAATGGGACAATATTGCGCAAGACCGTTCTATAACTCTAATATGGTCTATGCGGAACTCATTAGAATCAGTAATAAGGGCACGTGGAGGTAACGCAACTCATTCAAAGAAAAAACCTGTGTATAAACTTTTTTCAATTCTTAAAACCATATTTTCAATAGAACAAATTTTTGTTCCTTTTATCACTTTTGTTAAAAAAAATTTATGGTCGTTTCTAGTAAACAAACTTAAACTTAAGGATATGATACTACGCTGTTTTGAAGTTAACTAACCCAAATCATTTTAGTTTTACATGAAAAAATTGTATTGTTAAAATATTTATTTCAAAGTCGTCTTGTACTTTGATACAGTTTATGTGTCCGTTAGTGTATTTCTTTTTTAAATGTAGTACTTTAAATATTTATTATTATCTAATTGTTTGTTTTTTATAGTATAAATATGAGATAAAATACACTATGATACCCCACGATTTTTTACATCATTTTTATGTGTACTGATTTGTGTTCAAGGTTAAGTATCCGGCTAAATTATGGTATACAACATACAGCATAATGCACTGGAAATTTGGAAAAGGACATTTTGACAGAGACGTATCACAAATATTGCATTCCTCTAATATAGTTACGAATTCTAGCATATATTTTGCGCTGTACGTTACACTGGCGATTTTGAAATGTGGTTTAATTAAAAATGGAAAAGGTAGCTAAATTTTTTATATAAATTTGAGAAAAAGCGAAATAGACTATTTACTATTTTTAAATTCTGTAACACTCACTGTTGGACTAAGTCGTCATTTCATAGGAAGTTATCGAGATAAGGATAATTCATGTTACACCAGTCCGGGGCCAGGCGCTGGCCGGGCCACGGTCAAATATCTATAGTATCTGAAGCAATGATAGCTCAGTGGTAGCGTGTACGGATATCGCTACAATAAGTTCGAATCCCTGCAATGAGCCTGAGCTTTCGGTGACAGAAAATATCGTGATGAAACCATAGAGTGGTGGTAGGGCTTTTTCTAATGCCAGCCGAGCTACCACCCACATCAAGTTGAAAATCTATCGCCAAGCACAAATAGGTGTGTTCCGGCAGCTGCACTTGAGAGCCAGTCTTCCACTAGGTTTAGCGTGTTATCATCTTGGGCCACATCGTCACTTAACATCAGGTAGACTGTTACCACAACGCTAAAGTTCAGTGAAGATGCAACTTTATTTTAAAAGATATTTTATATAAACAGCGTGCAATATACATACACACAGACATTAGCTCTCTCGCTCTGGCCCACACAAAGAGGAGATACCGATAATTTACGTTAAACGTTTAACGTTTAACGCGTTGGAAGTCGCATAAGAAGTTTCACTTCAAAAAACTGTTTGATCATATCCCGACCTGGACCCGGTGTAACATGAATCAGTTCGCCGCACCAGGGCACGGGTATTGTCTAAGATTTTTGTATGATACAAAATGACACTAAAACCTACATTTTTGTTGTATCAATTTGATACCAGAGAAGTAGAGTAGTCCAGCATCAAAACATGTTTAATATTATTGATTATGATGGCCAGTCCAGCTGAAGAAGTTAGGGTTTGAAGTTTATATTGCCTATGAGCAAGTTAATATTTTTTTAAATATGTCATCTCTATCTCGTATTTATAAATGACCAATATTATTATTCAACACTTAATATATAAGTTTTGGATGAGTTCTCACTTTTATATAATCAAATATTCTAATATTACAGCCAATAAATATGAGACTGATGTTCAGTTATTACAAGTTCTGTCAAAGCGCATTGATTGTTATGAAGACATTGAAGAATTATTTCCTATACTAGTAGACACTCTTATACTTGTATTGCAATGTAACTCTGTATCAAATAATGAAGACTTAGCAGAGACCGTTATGAGTTGTGTCAAAAATGTGTTAAAATTAATGATGTCAGTATTTAAAGGAAGCTCCGATGTAAGTATTATATTAATGGTAAAATAGCTGTACCCGTACTGACAGTATGATTTATAATCAAAGTTAATTTTTTAATATTTTTAGTCTATTGATAAAAAGTTTAAAGCTATACAAATCTGAAAAGGTTAATTTTTAATTAATTAAATTTTTCATTCAGAAGACAGAATGGTTTTTGTCTGCGAGGAACGTGACTGGAAACGTCAAACAGAAAACGTTACGATATCGAGCAATGAATATACACAGTAGACTGTTATTTTGTGATAAATGTCTCTAGAATTATTACTAATTCTTGAAATAGTGGTTTTAAAATTATATAGGGGCTAAAGAAATTTCATAATTACATAACTGAAATTCTAGTAAAATAAACGTTGCACGTCGCGTTTTCGTGGCATATTTTTTATTTGATTTAAAAGAACATTTTATATTACTTTTAGGGCCGATTTTGCTATCGTCAGATAATTTTATAAGAGGAATAATTTTGACGTTTTGACAGTTTTGAAATCCTGTCAATATTTAAAAATTATTCCTCATATAAAGTTATCTGATGATTGAAAAATCGGCCCTTAATATATATAAAAATAATGAATATTCATTCTCGGAATATTTATAACAAGTCCTTACATTCGAAATTAGCGTTTTACATGGAAATAGTAAAAGTGTTTTTTTATATTTAATTATACATTTAATCAATCGAAGTATGTACCATTATTGTCTATTCACTTTCGCCATTTTATAGGTAGTTAATTGATTCCATTGCTGAAAAAATTATAAGAGCGAGAATCAATAAAATCGTTGAAGGCTGTTTGGACTGTCTCATCGGAATTGTTTTTTTTTCCTTGCAATAAATTCTCCAAATTCCGAGAAAAATGGTCATCTGTTGGAGCAATGTTCGAGGAGTATGGGGTCTAGCGTTGGACTAAAGCAGCAGTGGGCTAGAGAGATTGACCAGTCTCGGTTGTTTAACGGCTAGCTTTTCAATCATGGCTTACAAATGTTGACAATACAGATCTGCCATTACCTTTTTCTGAGTCAACTTTCGCTTGGGACAGGATTTCGCTGGTTCTCCTGGGTTCAATCACAGTGATGAGCGTTTCCGATTGTCATAAAGGATCCATTTTTCGTCACAAGTAATAATACGATTCAAAATTCCCTCGTTATTATGACGGTTGAGTAATGTAACGAAGCACTCAATGCGTGTTTGTTGGTGTGCTTCAGTCAATTCATGCGGTACCCATTTCTCAAGCTTTTTCACTTTTCCAATTTGCTTCAAGTGAATTAGTTTTTTATCACTCGCACCAAAGCCTGCCGTTAACTCTGACGTGGTTTGCGATGGAACTGCTTTCACGATCACCTTTAATTCTTCATTATCAACTTGGGTCTCCGGCAGTCCACGTGGTTTGTTTCGTAGGTCAAAGGTTTCCAGAACGAAAACGTTGAACCAAAAACGTACCGTGCTTTCTTTTACAGTAGCTTCTCCATACATATCAGTAATCTTTCGAGCTGTTTCTGCAGCGCTGATGCCTCTGTGGAACTCATATTCGTAAATAATGCTATATTTTAAATTTTCCATTTTGTGAAAAGAACGATGTCAAAGAAAAATTAAATGGTGCGAAAACCAATGAATCACTAAATTCGAAACACAAGCCTCAATTTGAATTTGGAATTATTCCAAACGCCAGATATTTGAGATCAAGGTGGCCTATTCAACAAAACGCCAATTTCATATGTAAGGACCTAATATTTATTCGAATATAATATATTATGTATATATTCGAATTCGGAATATTTATTCGACATATAAGTTTTTAAAGCAATATTAACAAAGGTTGTCTTCTCCCTTATTGATGAAGACATTTCGAAAATTTAAGATTTTGAACAAAAGATCATATTTTTGTTTATATAGACGTGATATAGAATTTATAGGATTTAACCAGATGAATTGACATATTTAAATAATTTTTTTTCAGGTTGTTGAAATTTCTACTATCATGGAAAATTTATTGAAAGCTGTAGATTTGGCGTTGAAATCAGAAACGTACTCAAAATTGTTTTACATGTTGTCTGATCTTACCACATTTTATTCATCAATATTTCAAAATTTAGCTCTTTCTAATTTTACAAAATCTCCATGTAACAACCAGCAAGTCATTACATGTAAAGAAGAAAGAACTGATAAGCAATTAAAAAATATTAAGAAGACTAAAACCCCAACTAAGAAAACCTTCGAAAATTGTAAGTTTCCTATACCAAATACTAAAGAGGCCCAAAAAAAAAGGAAGAAAAATGAAGCCAGTATAGTAAATACTGTTGTAGAAAATGGAGAAGAGTTTGTTGTTGTAAAATCTAATTGGAAATTTAACCCTAAAACATTAACAGAACACCAAAAAGAAAAGTTAAAAAGGAAAAGAGAAGATATTCCAGCATTATATCAAGATTTATCGCAATCACAAGATGAGCTTAATTTAAAAGTATGGAAAACAGATTCGCAAGATACAACAACAACTAGTAAGTCTTGCAGCACATCAATGAATGAAAAGAAAAATGCTTCATCAATTCTCAAAAACTTGCCTAGTGCCGAGGTTGTCCCTACAATTATGGAAAATATATTAGCAGAAAAAGTAAATACTGAATCAAAAGTAGCTCGCAATGAAATATCTAAATCTAGTTGTGAAATCAATAAACAGTTGAAAAATAAAGATTGTAAAACACCCCGCATGGCGTTACAGGATAGAGTTTTTCGCAATGTTAGGAATTTAATTGAAAAATCAAAAAAAGAAACTATTAGTGGAAGTGCGGACGAAATGTACAGTCAAATAGAAAATATTGTTAGAACTCCATCACCAATTAAAATTAATACAGATATTACTAGTCTGAGTAAATCAGTACCACCTTTGCCACTTCCTGATAGACCATCTCGTGTAAAAAGAAAACCAAAAAAATTTGATGATACACTAATTTTTCAACTAAGAAAACGTCATTTAAGAAAAGATTCTTTAACAGAAGAAGAAATTGTAAATGAAAGTCTTGCAATAAATAATACCATAGATCATGGCAGTGAATATGAGAATTTTGGTGTTAAAGAAAAATCTTCTTTGCTTAGTGAAACAGGAGATGTTATTACAGAAAATAAAGGTATAATAAATGAAAATATCACAGTGGCAAATGATACAAGTATTGTTACACCTGCATCTATCATAGAAAATACAAAATCTTTGCGTGTTAAACTTATTAAAAATGGTTTAGATAACGTTATTAACAAATCTAATTGTACTATGATAAAAACAAATCTGGATCTGCCATGTAGACAAAATAATACTGAAAATCCAAAGCCTAAAGATGAATGTCCAAGTACTTCTAGTATAAACGATAATAATTCTAGTAGGGAAAAATCTCCTACACATGAAAATCATGATGTAAATAAAACACCAGTGAAAAGTATTATTGAAAAGAGATTATCTCGAATAGAGAATAATTTAGCTATTGATATGGCTTTAGGCTATTCGCATTTAAATACACCATTAACTCCTCATAAACGTTCAACTAGGAAAAATTTTGCAAGTCACATAAACACCCCAAAGAGGAGACGACTGACAGATAGGACTCCTCCAACAAATAAAGTTTCAGTAAAACAAGATAAAAAAGTAAAATCAGTTAGTAAAGATTTAATTCCCGTGTCAGGTATTGAATCACAAGATAAAAGTAGCATTATAGATAATCTACTGCCTGATGATGTCTGTTCTGAAGATATAATAGAAAGTTCACAAGATTCTACTTTGACAACTGTTACAGTTTTAAAAAAGACACATAAAAAGATACCTATTGTTTGTATTGAAAATATTTCTTTGGAGCCAATACTTAACCATAATATTACTGAAACTCAAAATCTGTTAGAAGAAGAGAAAGAAGCTTGTGTAGTTTCGACAGAAGAAGAAGCATTTAATAAAACTAAAACACCTTTGGTGGCAACTTTATCTGAACTGAATGCATTGTCGAATGACACTTCCCAAATTATGGAATCTGATTCTTTATTAATAATTCAACAAAGTAAAGATGACACTGAATTACCTCATAATAAAACTGATGACCAAAACAAAAGTGAAATTAACTTAACAGAGAATATGAATACTGAAGAAGTTTGTATGAATGATTTGTCTGATGATGTTATAATAATTGATAACGAAAAACTGACACCAGTTTCAGTAAATAGCGAAGAAAACTTAATAGGGATTGGTACTCAAGAGATGGCAGATGCTGCAACTCAGCCTATAAATCTTGCAGAGGTGTGTTTGGAATCCGAAATTTATAATAATACCACTACGTCTGAACCCTTCAATACTAACAGTAACGAAAATGTATCTAAAACGGAAAGTGTTATTGATAGTCAAAACGATAATACCAAAACTATTATTGAGTCAGAATATATTACGACAACAGTTTCAGATAAAATCAATGATTTTTCTTCGCCATTCAAAGATGATGTTGAAAGAAAACAAGATTTTATGAATAACACTCAAGAAATATCACCGATTAAGACTTTAAGTCCAAATAAGTATAATGAAAAATCTCAATCACCTGACAAAACAAATGATTGTGTGGTTATAGTATTACCTTCCCCTGTACGCAGTAATGGTGTGGCAACAGAGAAGGAATCACCAGAGATTTTCACTGAAGATAAAACTTCTTCCGATAAGATAGAATATTCTCCAACTAGATCAGAAATTATTATTGCTAACACAAGTCCAAGTTCCTCGTTATCTGTAAAGAAGAATAGACCCCAAGTCCGTGGAGGAGGTCGCGCTGCACAAATGCTAGGTCTTTGTGTTCCTGAAAAACTCCAGTCATTGGTATGTTCTGACAAAAGTGATAATGAAGAAGTTAAAAAAAGGAATAATCATCTGAATACACCGGCTCGACGGAATTTACGAATGTTATATAATTCTACAAGTGATAATGATGATAACACAGTGGATAATGAAGGCAGTGGGAATTTCCTGAAGTTAAATAGACTTTTACCAGCGACTGACTGTAGCCCATCGGGGCCGATATTGAAAAGAAAAGTTATTGAGATCATTGATGATGTTACATTCTCACCAGCAAGCAAAGTAAGTTTTGCTCCTAAATTTTTAAAACCTTTAATAAAAGTATATTTAAAATATTGTTAATGACGTCCAAGTAGCTGCTTAGTGTACAAACTACAAAAACATACTTTTGTGTTACAGAGAAAACGAGTCAGTTTTCATGATCCTCCTGTCTCTACAACCGTATCTGTACAGAAGTATATAGAACAATCAGGAGTTCGGTCTCCTCAAAATTCAGCGCAAAAACGTCTCGAAAGGCAATTACGTTCACTAAACTGCTTGAAATCTCCTCGCAGACTTGATAATGTGTTTAATTTGAACTCGGCACTAACTAAAGCTGTGGAGAGCTTTAGCGACTGCGGGTCACCGGCGAGTAATGATGACACTCAAATGACCTCACTGGAACAGACACCGACTGCTGAAATTGTAAAAACAAGCGAGCTCAATGACACTGAACCGATTTGTTTAGAGTTGTTCAATTGTAAAGATCCAATCGACAATATTGCTGCTGAATTATCATCTGCCGCCATGAAATCATTACTCATAACAGAGTTAGAAGGCAAAATCGAAACTATCGGTGATTTAGCGAAGATGACAGAAGTGGAAATAAATAGATTATGTATAAAGACTCCTAAAGTGAAAGTCGCTAAGCAAGCATTGAAGGACTATTATATGAAATTAGTCGATAAAGATACAAAGTCTGATAAAATGCCAACTGTTAATGATGAAGAGTTAATTGACGGCGATGATAATAGGGTTAAGAACATGGAAACACAGACAGATAAAATTATATCCATTGATAACGAGACACAAACTACTGCCGTGTCATCAGTAGCAATTTCAATGCAGACAGATGTTGCATCAAGTTCCATTGCAAGTGTCCAAACTGAGGAGTCTGGATATAAATGTACAACTGACATCATTAAGACTTGCATATCAGAGGTGAGCAAATAGTGTTTAGTTCGAGCAAATAGGCGCTCTTTATATATTTAATTAAGTCAGCGCCAATATTACACATATTATGTATACTCGTATATTATTTTCTTCATCAAGCAAAGTAGGCACATTTTTTTTTATCGCATAAAGAACTGAGAACTGCAATCGGTCGTCATTGTCATGTCGGCGTGCAAGACTACTTGGAAACTAGATATGGCTGATCCCGAAACGCAGCAAATCAAAAAAGGTGCATTTTGATGGGTTTATCACGATTTACATGGTGGTCGCGACCGCCTTAGTGGGTTACTATGACGTTGTTACACCTGGTGTTTGGTGATAGCGATCTAGTCGGGGTATATAACTGCCTAATTTAAAAAAAAAAAGAATTTTTAGGTATAAATTCACATATTATATATGCTTATTTTCTTGTCACAAAGTTATTCTTGAAATATGCTGTAGTTATAAATAATTAAACTTTATTCATCAAGAAGTATAACACACTATTTAGATTAGATTAAAAGATACAAAACAAAAAAAAAAACAAAATTATTTAATCCTTTGCTTAATGTAGCAAATATATAGGTATATATATCTCGCATTAAATTGCTTTTACTTTTATTTTCTTATCTTGGAAGGCATCCCTTGTATTCTGATGCAAATTATCATTCCGTAGTCACGGTTTCTGTATTCGCGGCATAATTATAGAACGTAACACCGCTTTTACCATAAGAACATTCTGTGTATGTATTAAGCAACGTGCCCACCTTAGTGACGTGATACGTTAGTTATCTGGAATACGCACTAGAATTCTAGATCGTCCATAATTTCGAATATAAACTGATTTGTCACAGCAAGTTTCGTGTCACGCGTCACCAGTAGCACGCCGCGTGGCGTGTCAGTTCGTGTGACGTCACGACACGCGAATGGACGCTACTCCATACAATGTCTTTGAATGTTGATGCTAGACAAGTTACGCGCCAAATCACTTGTCGCGTCACAATTGTCAAAATTGACAAGTGATTTGGCGCGTAACTTGTCTAGCATCAACATTCAAAGACATTGTATGGAGTAGCGTCCATTCGCGTGTCGTGACGTCACACGAACTGACACAACGCTCGGCGTGCTACTGGTGACGCGTGACACGAAACTTGCTGTGACAAATCAGTTTACATTCGAAATGATGGACGATCTAGAATTTAACATAAAATCAATTGAATTAATTTAAAAAGGACTGTATCTGTATAGGTCTGATTACAGCTTCGATCAATTATACTACGAGTACAGTATTTCTTTTAATTATTTTTTACATATGGGATGCACCCAGAGTCGTTTTTGTCTGTTCTGAATATGTAATTTTTTTTAATAAGCATCTTGATCATCAGACGATGACATTGTCTCGAGTGCCTTTGTACTATGATATGTATTTGGCACTTTACTCTTGTGGGTCCATCAAATGTTGTGCCAATGTCATTGAGGTATTATACATATAGACGACACCTCAACCAGATTATTTGCAACACGCGTACCGGTTCTTGCTCTTGTGTCCTGGCGCGTAACCATGACTAACATTTGCGCTAGAGATGTGAACCGGTTCGAATTATGTTAGTTATGTTATGTTTACGTTACTGTTAGAATCCCTTATCCTAGTAAAATATAATCAGAATTGTTACAAACAACTTCGTCCGATGGAACCGCTTCTAGCTTGTGATCTGTATTGAACTAATCACTCAGCACCTAATCCCCTTAAATAAAATCGCACTTAATTTTATTTGTAAACATGTAATAAGAAAATCAACCCGAAAAAAAAAATGTTTTTAAGTAATCGGTTCCCATCACTAACTTGCGCTAATCCCGCGCATGCTCCGCTCCACAATTTTTTGTTTTTAATAACTGCTCTAGTACGTAGTACATAATACGTCAACAGCAAACACTTTCATTTATACTGCACAGTTTATAAATATAAGTGCGATTGTTTAGTTCATGGCCTCATTACTATAGATAAGAGGCAACGTCCGCGCCGTCAACGGTCTAAATTTCTAGTGTGGGAACGAGACAACAATGATCTTTCCTTTCGGTAACCGCGTACAAGGAAGTTCGACTCGATAGCAAAAATAGCGACGTTTCTTCGTCGCATAACGTAGTATTTGAGTAACGACAGAAACCGCTACTAAGAAATATATCGTTTCTCTACGATATAGTAACCTGCTATCCGCTATTGCACCATATACAGTTTTAATAACTATCTATGTTGCGCAACGAACAAGCCTAGTAATTTGCTCTCTCGCACTTTACTTTCGCAATTCGGTGCACTATTTTTGTTTGTAATAACTGCTCTAGTACGTAGTACATACTACCTCAATGGCTATTTACTTTCTTTAAAATAACGTTTCTGTCACGTCACTTACAAGGGCACAGCGTCTTTTTGATTGGGCTAAAATTTACGTATTATATTTGTTTTATCGGGGGTTCATAGCTATGTTAGAATCCGATAGATGGCGCTGTTCTCTGGCCATTATATGCCGGCTGGCCAGCCAGTGTAATTATATGATTTTACATGCAACTTAAAACGTAATCCCCTATTTCAGAGGCATGATTTCTTGGAACTACTTACCGAACAACTTGGAGAAACTGAAATGCAGATGATTGTAGAGAAATTATCGTTTAGTGCGGTGCTCGATGTGTGCATGAAAAAGATAAATGCATCCAATACGAGTGTGGTTCTGTCGCGTTTATTGGACCACAAATGTATACAGAGATCAACAAATAAGGGTTCATCAGAAATGAACCAACTATCGTATATACGTGATTATTTGCAGGAAAGGTTCAACTCGAAGGATTTAAGTTTATTCTGCCTTAACTGGTTAATGGACCTGCATCATAAGTCTACGTAGATTATAAGGATACAACATAGTCTAAAGGCTGACACCGCGATAGTTAAAGTAAAAAAAAATAGACTACAATTTTTGAACTACAGGGATTTCTATGTACCAGTGATCTAAAAATTCTGCCTGACATACGAATATGTAAGATTTTTACAACAAAGAACAAACATACAAATTTCTATAGTTGTCTTTCTAAATACCTTATTTGCCAGAGAAATAATATCATGTTTGACATTTGCAAATGTCGCGACGACACGTCATTCCTTCATAATGATTAGTTATACGTGTAAAATAAAACAAAAAAGGATTTTATTAAAACTATTTTAATTCAATACAAATTATAATTCAGTATCTATTTACAATATTCAGTCATGATAAGTGATCGCATTTGATCACGAAGATTTTGTATTCACACAATCAACATACAGTAGTGCAGTTATTAGAAATTATATCATCAATTCATACTTTGAAAATATAACACTTAAGATATAGAGGTTTCAGCTTTAAAACCATGTAATTTGTGTTATGACAATAATATACACCGTACCATTATTTGCGATTCTTATCGTTTATGAACTTTCAAGTAGATAGGAAATAAATTGACGAAACACTTTCCTCGCTACACGATAGAGTAACTAAGATTACTTTCTTTTATTTATTAATTTACCTGTTGTTTGTTGTGTTATGTCTAGAAATTGCTATACAGTCTGTACAAAACTGCGATTAATTTATCCAATCCCCTCCATCTAAAATTATCTAAAGGTCATTTTTTGATCAATTGGTCTTTTGCTTCTTGCGAGTAGTTTTGAGAAAAGTCTTACTGTGGATGGATGACGCAATAATCGTTCTTTCAAATTTAAACAAACGATAATCATTATTAAGTATGATTCATGATACACAGGGCAGGGTCTAGGCCAGGACACGGTCCAGGTCGACAGACTCTTGAAACTCATTCGAATTTGATTTTGATTCGATTTCACTTTTGATTCGAACTCGATCCTACATGCATATTCTTGAACCAAACCGAATCGAAAATCAAGATAGAATTTTGTTATCGTGTATAAGTCGCCAAATTGCACCAAATCGAATTTTATTCGTTTCGATTCAGAACTCGAACGCGTCAAGAGTAAGGGGGTAGCCTCGGCTCGGTGTAACGTGAATCATGCTTAATATGACAAACAGGGGTTTTGATTTATACTATGAGTTTCAAATAGGAAGATAAGTGTCAAAAACCGCCATCTTCGTATTTCGCATGAAAATTCAGTAAAAATGTACGATTAGCTATAAATAAAGTGCAAATTATGCTTATGTGAGCGAACATAAATGTATAAAACACAAAGGCTTTAAAACTAATTAATTATAAATGAATAATAAATAAAATAGAAATAAAAATTGTGCTTAGAATTTGTATCGTTCTTAGAGATATAAGAATTGTGTTTCTTTTTTCTCCATGGTAGCTGTGTACCTATTTAAATAGGGTTTAAAATAGAAATCAAAATATAAACTGTAAGTAAATTATTATTTTTGTACTTATTATAAAAATAAAAACATTTTTTATATATTACATTTTTTCTTTGCTGGTATTTAATTTTGACAAGCAGTGAGCGAAGTTGACGCGGTCGCGATTATCTTCTCATTTGAAATTGGAATGCATACATATTAAAAAAATATAAATCTACGAACTGAATTTGATAGTTGATGTAGAAGATTGATAGAAGATGATAGTTGAAATCAAACTGAAATCTCAAATTACGTCATAGAGATCGAAAATTCTGTCCTATAACAGTTTTACTTTGGAGACAACTTTTTTTTAGTTTAGATACTGGACATCATATCTGATTTACGATTGATTTTTATAAACAATCGTAACGCTATTAAGTTATCTATTTCATTCTAACCGTATCTGATAATGTTTACAAAATGATCTCATGGACAATTGCATTAGGTTTATTTTCAATCAAATTTGTAAGAAAGTGAACAAATGTAACGAGTGAGCCCGAAAGATGTTGGACCAGTCTTTACTTGAAGGCTCCGTAAATATATCGTTACCCAATATAATAATATTGTAACCCATTTAGCCATGGTTTTGAGAACTGATTAAAAAAATATACTTCGTGTTTTTTTAGTATCATAATTCAAATGTAGGTAATTTGGATGAAAACTATTTTTAAAGGTCTTTTGACTCAATATATCTAAATTGCAACTAATAAATTAACGATTATACTATACGAGAAATATCTTTATTATATTTTAACGACAATTTTACTAATCGTCGAGATGTAATGAAATGAGATTTAAGAGTCATAGAAGGCTATAAAACTCAAAAATAAAATTTTGCTTAGCATTGGTTGTATGTTATTGTAATTAACGTTACGATGTTATTCATATTGGTGGAAAAACAAACGCAGTTAAGAATTCCACTCCTTAACAATTTGTATTATAATAGGTAGGTATTAATTTAATATAATTATGCTATGAAAATTTGTATTTGTAAGATTATTACATACTAGATTGTAGGCACTTATTATATATTTTACAGATAGCAAGAACGTACATACGTGACATGTACAAAATAATTTTTACCGTGTACCTCATCTGTTTTATGATACTCTTAGTCTTAAGGTATTAGAGGCATGCACTTTATAACTTGATAAGTTGGTCTAAATCAATAAACAGACTATTTGTAGGAACTAGTTATACAATAAATTATATTGAAACTCATTTTACGTTTCATTTGCTCCATTTGTTTCATTTAACCTACACCAACTAAAACAAACTAGGTATACAACGAAAAAACGCCTTTTCGTATTGTACCATTTTAGTAGGTAATAAATGATTGATTAATTTGTAGTAATTTTTGGCGTTCTGTGTATTTCGGCGTAATAAATATATTTGTGGGTATATTACATTAAATTTCGTATAGATCCTCTACTGTAACCATTGCCGACATATCTATAGATTTTTGATTGATTCATGATGTTTACAAATAGTAATTAACCTATTCCGGTTCAAACTTATACCTAAAATCTAGGTAAATATTTTTCTATTTACTGCTTTATAGACTCCTTCGTCAGAGAATTTTGTAAGTCATTAATAAAACTTTGACTATTCGCTTCATTATAACTTACATGTATCATCTAACTAACGTGTCTGGTTTCATCACATTCAGCAATATGTATATAGTATACTTTGGTCCCTAATTGAGCAGTTAATTTAACAGAGAGGCTAGACGGTCAACGTCAGGGAAATCTCATTTCAGCGACGTAATCTAAATGGTCAAGGTTGTGTTGTGAGTTCGAGCGTCGAGGTGCACGAGGCCTGTGTAGGTTGTGATGAGAATGTGCTCGCATTACTCTGTAATTGGCTTCTCGACGTGGTCCAGCGTCGCTCGTTTTTCGAGTCGACGCTACCCACTCATCGTCTCGTGCCCGCATTGGTCCTGATTGTTTCCTGTAATTTTCGAAAGCGCGACGGTTCTCTTCATAAGGCTGTCGTAACCATGTTCTATCGATATCGTGTCCATATGGATCTAATTCTCCAGATGGCTGAAATTGACTCGAACTTTGGCAATAATTTGATCTCTTCCACCCGTCATCGTGTTTTTTTCGCGTACCGTCGTTTTCGCCTATTTGCCGTCTCTGGGACTGATTCGAGCTGCTTTCACTTGTATCTTCACCCGATGTTCCTATACCCAAATCTTTATCCTCACCATAAATTTTATAAATTCCATTCGGACTCGAATTCTTGCCGTTGAAAATTTGGTCATTCAGCATTAATTGTGGATGGGGTATACAGTATGGGCTCGGAATACTTTTTTCCAGTTTAGTCATCTTTATATCTTCTTGTTTTTTGGAACATGATCCCGGTCCGAACAACGATAAAAGAACTGGTAAAAGGAAAAGACCGTGCATTGCACCGAAAAATATGACCATGAATACCATTTTGAAAAATACCGAAAAAATGTAACTGTCTGCTAGCAATAAAGCAATTACACCAAGAATAGTACTAAATGATCCTTGAACTATGGGCAATCCGAGAGAGTATAAGCATTCGCTAACTCTTTCATTGGGAGTTTTTGCCTTGGATGCCATGTATGCGTAGCATATATGGGCTGTAAAGTCTACAGAAAATCCGATGCACATTATAAGGTTTATCATAGATATGGAATCAAGATTGATATCCCATAATGCCATATAGCCAACAACTCCAGTCTCAATTGATATGATGCTAAAAGCTACCCATAAACTACACAATATATTAGGAATAAAAATGAAAGAAGTTATCATCATCATTAGCGCTCCATAGCATAAATTCTGCAGTGAAGTTGGCTTTACAAGTTCGAACTGAAAAAAATAAAAAACATTGTTAATTTGAAAACGATTTCTTACATGGAATTTTCTTTTTTTATACTTGTTATAATTACTTACTTGATCGAAAAAGACGAAGTAAGGATGAAAGACGGATGCGTTCAGAGTTGACTCAGCGACGATGCTTCTTAAAACTTTAACCATTTCCTTTTCGTGGTTCGTACCGCTTATATTGACTGCTTGTATTAGGAATCTTGACGCAACAATTTGATCTCCAGCTTCATTGAACTTAACATCCAACGAAAATGGATTTGCCGGAAATAACCATAACTGTAAAGTTAAAGATTTTTTATGGTTAAAAAAGGAAACTAATCTAAAATATTACTGTGGTACGAAAAAATTTATTACTTCTTTAAGATTTTGAATAAAATCAGCTTCACTGTCGATAGACACATTTAGATAGTCATTGTTTCTGGATACGTAGTCAACAAATGTTCGAAGCCATGACTCTGTGTACAAAGAATTTGAAATATACGAAGTATTCTCCAGCTTCTTCGTAAGAGTTTCAACTTGGTCTTGTACTTTGGGGTCTGAATAATTATAATCACCACTGATAACTACCTGCAATGAAAAGCTGTTTCAGTGTTTGTTCGAAATAAAAAAAAAAAAATCTTGTCATGCATTTTGAAATATTACCTGAATTCTGTATGGAAATTCTCTATAATATAGATCTTCGCGATCGAAGAATTCAACTGAGTACGAATCCACCTTAGACAATTTTCTTCTTTCTAAGCCTTCTTTAAGATTTGTCACTCCATAGCCTGCTCCAGCAAGATACGTTAGAAATACTATTATAACGAACGCTTTGACAGCGTTATTATTTAAAATGTCAGCCATAGTGGTGCGAAAGAAAGCCATGATGCAATGCTCTCTGTTGTCAATAGGATTGTCAGGATCGGCAATATCTATCCCACCGCTGCAGAATATTCTGTATAACCATGACTTTTCTTCTGCAACAATTGTAATGGTACAGTCAGTATTATTTTTTATTTAATAAAATATATAAACTATAAAAATATAAGGAAATACCTTTTCTTGCCCGAGATTCGGGTAAAACTTTCATCCATGTTATAGTATGGCGATTTTGCTTTTCACGATAACCAGATATGGCTACGCAACCAGCAAAAAATGTAAGATGCCATACGAAAGTGAAACAAACGGCTAAACCTGAAATTAATGATAAAAATCGTGTAGATGATTTTGAAATAAGGTAGGTACATACAATAAATGCTTGATTAATGTAAGTAGAAATTATGAAGCTTACCAGAATACATGCAGAAAATCTGCACTGAAGGAAATGGCGAGAATATTCCAATAAAAAATGATAACATATCAGTGACAGAAGTAATCGTGATGGAGACAGCCGCTTCTGATAACATTATACCCATACGTTCCGGAACAGGCAACTTTGGGGAAGCTCGTCTCCAAGCCGCTAACATTACAAATGTGTCATCGATTCCGATACCTGCAGAATGTGATATAAAACAGTATCAAAATAATTATAGGATAAAGAAATTACATTTAAAATAAATAATATAGGTTATATGTAATTATTTACCAATCATTAAAAAAGGTGCTGCTAAATTAATTCCGATAAAAGAGATTCCCAAATATATAGCGCAACCGAAAGCTGCCGCTGTAGCCATTACAGCGGAAATGTTTCCGAGTAAGCCTAGCCATGGCTTTGATCGAACCCAGTCGGCCATCATACATGTTACTATAGAAAATATTCCCATAAGAATAAAAGTGGAACTAAAGAATGGTATGACTGTTCTCGTGTTTTTTTCGAGCTCATGGTCTAAGGTCCGGGAAGCAAATCGTGCTACGGATATATGCTTAAATCTTCCCGTGTCTTCAGCTACGCCAACTTCATCCAAAAACGCATCTTCCCAAGCGGCACCTCTGAAATGAAATAATTTATAAAATGGTTAATTATTAAAAATAAATAAAAGGTAAGTGATGTGATGTCTCGTTAATTATTTATTATTATAAAATATTGACCTACTAAACAATTAAATAGTTTGTTAACATCAGCCTTTCTATTTGTATTTTTGTCCGTTGTTACGTAGTATCTGAATCGATTTCATAAACAATGTCAAGATCGAAATCTTATTATCTACCTAGAAACTAAGTAAGTACGTTACTAGTTACAAATTTAAGTAGGTATAGAATTGTTTAACGGAAGTTGGACTAGGCAAATCAGTTACCAGTATGCAAAAATTTTAAAAACATTTCTACTTTCCTTCAGAACATAGTTAATTATCGATATATTGCTTTTAATAATAAGTTGATTAGTAAGTTTACTTTTAGATAGAATCATCTTGTATTAAATACGTGAGAAACAATAAGAGGTACAGGTTTAAGAGAGGTAGGGTTTTTTTTTTCGAACTAACTATAATACTGGTAGGCTTAGGGCCTCTGGAGCCTTTGCGGCTTTTACAGCTTTACTGGGCTTGGGGGCGAGCGCTTAAGGCACTCAGCCACGAAAGCTAAGCAACAACATCCGAGGGTGCCAAAGTGGCCGAACCTCGGCTCGGACTGTTGCGCGTATGCAATTAAGTCGCGATCTGACTAATTCCCTATCCGTAATTCGATCTAAACTAAGACTAAGAGAGGTAGGGCTATCACCTTAGTAGAATAAAAAAAACCTAAGTGATCACTGCAGCCTGTAGCTATTTATAATTTCAAAATGGACTGGTGTCTCAACTGACTCCAGTTAATATATATTTTTTTTAATTGTAGGTGTATCGTTCAGCCATACAATATCACCTGATGTTAAGACTAGCTCTCAAGTGCAGCTGTCGGACTACACCTACCTATAGGTGCTTGGCGACAGATTTTCAACTTGAAGGTGGGGTACCTAGCTAGGTGGGCATTAGAAACTGGCTTATCACTATACTATAATTTTATCACGATATTTTCCTTCACCTAAAACTTAGGCACATTGTAAGTATTCGAAACCACATTGATCGTCGCTGTGTCCGTACACGTTACCAAAGATCCATCATTGCTTGAAAACAGAAATAAGGTTTTACAGTATAATACGTACATATATTAATAACTACTTAAATAAAAACTTACTTCTGCTCTTGTATTTTAGTATCCGTTCTGATAAACCAGACTAATTGGACTGCAGGCACCGATACAATTATATCGTCGATAACCTTAGAACCGCCGAAGAACACCGGGAAAGCGTGTGCTTCCCAGGTCACAGGGTTGAACATTATAGGAAAAGTCAGGTTCAATTCACCTCGCTCCACCTGTGAATACAAGCAACATTATTTAATCGATATATATTTACGTCTACTTCTTGTTTTTGTTCCTAACTTGGCAACTAGTTCTCTTTATTGAAGAACATTACTGCCATTATCGAGTGAATATAGAGTGTCTTGTTTTATGATGATTTCCGTATCCGAGCAAGATTATGGTTCTCTTTTCTAGGGAGTTTTTGTGGCATGTTAGAATTCATGGTCCATGTTATTATTTCCAATCCACTTTACTTATGTACAAAAACCAAGATTTATTATGCAAAATTCCACCTGTATTAAACAATATAGGGTTAAACAATACAAAATTTATGAATAAAAAACAAAAACCACTAAGTACATGACGGTTTGAGATCCCGCCAAAACTCTTTATATCTATTTATAAAAGTTTTATGTATAAGTCGTGGCTTAGACAGACTGAAAATCGATTCGATATCCGTAGGTTTGAGTCCCGGCATGTACTTACACGTGTATGCCGTGTGTGTGCCGGCCTAGAATTGTACCACCCCAACTCTTCCCGTGGGTGTCGTAAGAGGCGACTAAGGGACATATCGGGGGGCGGGCTGCAGCGCCCGCGCAGAACAACCCCACCACCAAAAACGGCGGGGCAGGGGGTGCTAAGAATCCCCGGGCTACACTAGGCTACCACATGCCTCATAAACTGACCCTGGCTACGTTTAACGGACGCACTCTGAGGCTTGACCATCATCTAGCGCAGTTGGAAGTGGAGTTAGAGAACATTAAATGGCATGTTCTCGGGTTATGTGAAGTCCGTAGAGAGGGCGAGGACACCGTAACCCTTGACTCGGGCCATCTTCTCTACTTTCGCGAGGGTGATACAACATCCCAGGGTGGCGTAGGTTTCCTCGTCAATAAGGCCCTCTCTAACAACGTTCAGGAAATCTCGAGCGTGTCGACCAGGGTAGCGTACCTGATCCTTCGGCTATCCAAGCGGTATAGCATGAAGGTAATTCAGGTTTACGCACCGACCTCGGCAAACTCGGATGATGAAGTGGAGGATATGTATGAGGACATATCCAAAGCCTTGCACAACACCACTAAGGCTCACTTCAACGTTGTTATGGGGGACTTTAACGGCAAGGTGGGAACCCAGACTGGCAATGAATCCCGAATAGGCCCACATGGTTATGGAGTTAGGAACCACAGGGGGCAAATGCTTGTCAACTTCCTCGAGAAAGAGGGGCTGTTCTTAATGAACTCCTTCTTTAAGAAACAGCCTCAAAGGAAGTGGACATGGCAAAGCCCCGACCCTGTGACAAAAATGAGATCGACTTCATCATGACGGATAGCAAGCACATATTCAGAGATGTCTCAGTAATCAACAGGTTCAATACCGAATTTGATCACCGACTGCTCAGAGGCTCTCTGATTATCAACCTGAAGCTAGAAAGAAACCGTCTGATGATGTCCACGCTCCGGCCTAACCCAATCCAAATCATGGCGGGCACCGAGAAGTTCCAGCAGCTTCTTGGATATAGATTTGTTGCCTTGGAACCCACTGATGACGCTGACGAGACCCTACACAATCTGGTCGAAACGCTGAGGGACGAGGGCATCAAGTTTTGCAAAAAACAGCGTACTGGCAAGAAGTCCAAACTCTCGGATGAGACTCTGGGGCTGATGACAAGAAGACGGGAAACCACCCAAGCGACTTCGTCAGACAGGTCAAACCTGAACAAGAAAATTGCGAAGATGGTACGGCGCGACCTTCGGAGCTCCAATACACGCCTCATTGAAGAGGCGATAGAGCGAAACCGAGGGTCCAAAGTATTCACTCAGCAGCTTGCCAGGAGCCATCTGTCGAAACTTAAAACGCACGACGGGAGGACCGTATTGTCGAAGCCGGAGATCTTCGCCGAGATAGAGGATTTCTATGGCCGTCTGTACACTGTACATGCCCCCTATTCCCGACCAGACGACCATGATTCCAGAGCCACCCTGTCACGCCACTATACCGACGAACTGCCTGATATCAGTCAAGACGAGATAGTGTTAGCTCTGAGGCAGCTTAAAAATGGAAAAGCCTCCGGTGAGGACGAAATTACTTCGGAACTTCTGAAGGCAGGAGGAGCTCCTGTTATACAGAAACTACAGAAACTCTTCAGTGCCGTCCTTCACAGTGGGAGAACTCCTAAGGCGTGGAGCAGGAGTATGGTGGTGCTCTTTTTTAAGAAGGGTAATAAAGCCCTCCTTAAAAACTACAGACCCATCACTCTCCTGAGCCACGTCTATAAGCTGTTTTCACGAGTGATCACGAATCGTCTCGCCAGGAGACTCGACGAGTTCCAGCCACCGGAACAGGCCGGGTTCCGCGGAGGATATAGCACCATAGACCACATTCACACAGTGAGGCAGATTATACAGAAGTCCGAATATAATCAGCCCCTGTGTCTTGCTTTTGTGGACTATGAGAAGGCCTTTGACCCTGTCGAAACTTGGGCTGTTCTGGAATCCTTACAGCGATGTCAAGTAGACTATCGTTATATCGAGGTGCTGAGATGTCTCTACGAAGCCGCCACTATGAGTGTCCAAGTACAGGGCCAGCAGTCTAAACCCATCCAATTGCGCAGAGGAGTGAGGCAGGGGGATGTCATATCCCCGAAACTGTTCACGAGCGCATTGGAAGATATGTTTAAAACGCTGGACTGGAAAGGTAAGGGCATAAACATAAACGGCGACTACATCTCGCACCTGCGATTCGCTGATGACATAGTCTTAATGGCGGAGTCGCTAGAGGAGCTAACCCGGATGCTGGACGGCCTAGCTTCAGCCTCGCGACGTATCGGTCTTGGCATGAATTTGGATAAAACCAAAGTCATGATCAATGGCCACATTGATCCAGGACCGGTCGTCGTGGATGGTCACCTTCTTGAAATTGTTTCTGAGTACACTTACCTCGGGCAGATTGTGCATTTGGGTAAAAACAATTTTGAGAAGGAGGCCAATAGAAGGATCCAGCTGGGTTGGGCAGCGTTTGGGAAACTACGTAGAGTCTTCTCGTCATCCATACCGCAATGTTTGAAAACGAAAGTTTTCAATCAGTGCGTCCTACCCGTAATGACCTACGGAGCTGAGACGTGGACACTCACGGTAGGGTTGGTCCAGGTTGGACAGCACGCTCAGCGTGCTATGGAAAGAGCTATGCTCGGAGTTTCTCTGAAGGATAGGATTCGTAACGAATACATCCGACAGAGAACCAAAGTTATCGATATAGCTCAAAGAATTAGCAAGCTGAAGTGGCAGTGGGCCGGCCATATCTCGCGAAGAACCGACAACCGCTGGGGTAAACGGGTTCTTAAGTGGAGACCGCGACTCGGCAAACGTAGTGTAGGACGCCTTCCAGCCAGATGGGATGACGATCTGCGAAAGACTGCAGGCAGATGCTGGATGCGTACAGCTGAAGACAGGGCGCTATGGCGCTCATTAGGGGAGGCCTATGTCCAGCAGTGGACTAATATAGGTTGATGATGATGTACTTACTAAGGAAATTTTCGGTATTCGCTTATATTTACTAATTTTAATCGGTATCCCTATCAGCTGACGGTGAAGAAAAACTAAATAAAATGTTTTTGTAGTACCAATGTAAGTGGAAAAAGTAAGAACTGGATTTCTCGACGTTTGATATCGCAAATAAGTTGTGAACTGGTGTGGTGATTAAGCCTGTGCCTTCCATTTGGAAGAGACGTTTGCACTGTAATTTGGGCAGTAGCTATGTTTATTTTTCATTCACTTTTGTAAAACTATAATTTTACATTTTTTTCGGTAAATTGGTTCTAGAAAGCTTTATAGGTAATTTCATTAATTAGTCACCATTTCTTATAAATGTACGATGACCAATAGTTCTTTTGTTATGGTGATGTATAACTGGTGGTCTGTGGTCGACGTGATACTATAAAAAAAATGTTATTACTAAACGATCTATTGTGCTAGTTGATTCTTCGTATTAACTTACTGTACCAATGACTCAGTGAGCAGATATATGAATTATAAAAGCATTATTAAACTTTATAAATATTATGTAACTTATTTTATCTATATACGTTTTTTGGATGCAGCAGGCGTAGTGCATACTTACGTTTTATCAGCAAATACCTACATACTAGCGTTTTTTTTACATCGAAACATAGACATACGAATAAAAAATTTAAAATATTGGAGGAGAAATTTGCATTTATGTTATTTTGATTAAGGCTCCATAGGCAATATAATCACTATAACAAACTTTTCCTATCAATAGCGAATTCATAATAAGTAATACGAGTAGGTAGGTACGGTTAATAACTTTAACAAGAAAACTTTCAGCAATAAAGAAAGTAGTTTTCTGAACATATTATAATTTAAGGAGCACACTATCTTCTCTGATATTTTCGTGTTTTAATTTCTTTAAGATTACTTATCAATTATTGTACTTATCTATCTATATATTATTAATATTTTTTACAAACTAGCTAATAAATAATTATCACAGGAGATGATCATATAAGTCTTATTAAATATTACCTACACAAAATTCAGTCAATACATGAGAGACATTAATTCAATATGCTCCGATTTTTATTTAATTCATTCGAAAGTCATACCAAAGTAATTTATTTTTTGGCTATTAGTTTGGGCTGAAGTTACAATGAATTACGAGTATAGGATTTTTTATATTGGTTCGACAAAACGACTTTGTACATTACATAAAAATTAGTTCACTGTCGAGAGATAAAAAACCTACCACCGGACGTCTCTAATACCACGGCGAAATTTATTGGAAAGACGTATTAAGAAATTTGTATTACTGAATATTTATTTAAAACTATGTACCTCGCCAATAATCTTATCCAAGTTCAGAATGTCGTTAACGAAACACTGTCCTTCCCATTTGGCGCATTCTTCTTTATATGTGAAAGTCTCTCCAGACGGTAAGGTGACTGTAATATTTTGTACGATTTCATCCAGTTCCCTTAACTCCTTCCACACCTCCGTCCGCAGCATATTAGTGTTGTTATCTTTCGGTACAATAATCACTCGACCGAATCTACCTGTTACAGAAAGGGTATATTACCAAAAACTTCAATCTAAGTACAATAAAAAACATATTGTATAATATATATATATTTTAGATGATATTCGTATTAGATTTAAAATATGTTAATTATGCTTTATTTTTATACTTTCCAGCTAGATAAAAAACCGGTCATCTTAATTGAGGATAGGTATAAAATATATATAGGTATATAGCTATAGGTCTATTATACCTATAGGTAGGTAGACAGGTTTATACCTATATAAATATATAGGTATAAAAGCAAAAACTAAGTAACTAATTACCACCTCGACTATCGCTATTTCGACAGTCACCATCGATTCGATGACGTTGACAGTTTAAAGCTAGGTAACCATGAGCTAATCGTTACTGGACTATAAATTCTAATTCTAATATTGTACTCAGCGAAGTTTGAGCTAAGCTAAGGCTTGAGATAAGTCTGAGTACCCTCTATAGATTTCACCCTAAGAGCCTGAGGTGCGTTGCGGAAAAAAGCAGGTAAAACGGCGAGACACAGTGTAATATCATCTACGTGATAAAAAAAAATTACACGATATAAAGTATATTTTAGAGACGTAATTATTTTTTTCTGACCATAAGTAATTGATATTTATGCTGAAAAATATAAACGCATCTGTCTATATTACAGGGTACAGAGAGTACTTATGGAGGTTTTAAAATCTCCGCTAGGTACACACGTACCGCACAAGTAGTTGAGAGGTAATTGACACTTTTCAAGTATTTCTGTATGAACACAAAAGCAACTCACCCGCTCGTGTTATCCTCCCAACATTAAACCTGTGAGAATAATTTACTTTAAAATGTTCCTCAACTATTCTTCTTTCAAATTTCCCTTGCCCGCTGACAGGTGAAAATAAATATTCTGGATCCATCTCATAGTGGATTCGTTGGTAGCCAGTGATCATGAGTAAAGTTAGTAGAACCGGTATTATGATGAAGTATCCTGGTTGTTTGCCCACCGCTAAGCCGAGTTTGTAGAACGATTTGTTTAGAACGTCGTCCACAATCGTTAATCTGCAACCCATCTGTAATAATAATTTAATGAATTGGTATATAAATTTAAATCAACAATTTATCATCTAAATCTTCTTGAAGTTTGCCGTTGTGCGCGCATTACACAAAAATACATGATAATTTTGTATTTTTTTATCACACCTTACTTAATTACTAGTTCCTTAAAAAAAAAAAAATTTTATAAACAATAATTCTGTAGTCTATGCGAGCGTAGGCGCAGACACAGCTATTGTATATAATTATAAAATCCAAAGTTATTAAGATACCTAGCGATATGGCTATTTCATCTTAAGATGTTGTATTCTTGGTGTGAGGCGAGGGGTGTCAAGGATGCCACAGGATGATACGACTCTCACGAGTGCATTGCCGTACATTGATATTCCTGTGTATGTAAGTCATCGGGCGACTACAGCGAAAAAAAGGTAATTCGTGTGTTCCGCCGCTTGCGTAGTTTGCTAACTTGACGAACTAAAAAAAACTCATTCGCTCAAATCTTTGTTCTTTAATCACAAAAATACCCCGTTTTATGTGTATTCGGAATAAACTAACAATAGTTTTATCCCAACTATCGATTACTCGATAATGCTAATAACTATTGATTAATTGATAGTTACTCGATGTTTTAGCAGCACTAGCTACGTGTTCATCTACGTCACGATGCGATGACCATATCTTTTCGAATGTGCTAATACAATTTACATATCGGATTCAAAATCAGAACCATCGTCTGATGAGCTGTGTAATAAATCGAATAGTTAAGCCGTGTTACTCATATTTAATCATCTGTAAATAGAATTTGGGCAAAAAATATGTGTGATACCTAAGCAAACTGTCAAGAGACTGAAATAATTTCATATATTTAACGTATCTTAGCCGCCTATGATACGTTAAGATGTTATAATAATTTAAGTTACTGTTTCATAACATAAAATATTATAGTATCTTCATCGTGTATGACGCGCTCAAACCTCTGTTTATTTAATTCGTATCACGTATGTTTAGTAGTGAATAATATGTATAGTAGATACAGATTGTTTGTTATAACAATATTTCTAGTACCATCATCCAGGGATAAAACAGAAGAATACGTTCGTACTCATTAAAATACCTGCATTTCCTCATAAGCAATTACGTAACACGGGTAGTGGACAGATTAGTTGATTATATTGCGAGTTATGACAGGTTAAGTATCTGAAGGTAACAAACAACTGTTATTACCTGCGGTTGTATCGCAGCCATTCATTATGTTTCGTTGAAACCGCAGATATATTAGTTGACTTTAGGACTTTACTTACAAACGAAATGTTATAGTGTATTATAATTTCGAAGTTTCTGTGGTATATATTAAAAACAAATGAAGATCATTTAAAAAGCCTTTATTCTAATTATGCTGTAGTAAAGTAGATTAATTTACATTTTTTATATAATTATATTGTTGATGATTCTGTATGTTTTTTCTTAAACATCATTCCTTAAATATTGGATGTTGGTACTGTTGCTACGCAGTTCTAGCTTTTTTGTACCTATATATATATATATATATATATATATATACTTCTATGTTTTTAACCTCTAAATTCTATGACCAAAATATACTCCTTAGATAATAGAAAAAGGCAAACAAAGAAGATTTTACGGCACTCTACTATCAATTTATTTCACTAAAGTCGGCGAGTAGGTATGTAGCGTATACGATGCGACCTACATACATTAATAAACGAGTTGCAAGAGTGGCCGCGGGTCGGAGACACGAGTTAGCCAACTTTGTTTACACTTTCGAGAAATATATAAAAGTAATTTCAATTATTACTCATCAAGTGCTTATAAGACTTTTTCCTTATGTTTATTGCAACGGAAACTCTATACTTTGCGCAGTTTCGATCTTGTGCATGTAACTGAATCGAATATGAACCAGAAATACATAGTACGGTATATTTGTAGGCTTAGATTAATGATTGATCTCTTCTTTTGGAGCGCAGCTTAGACTAATCATTAATCATGTTTGTTGATTTAATTTATCGATTTATATTGTAAGTATTAATATCAGTTCTAATTGTAATGTACTAGTTTATATAGAAGACGACACACGGACTCGACCCGCCGAACGCGACGGAACCCTAAATTAGTTTTTTTTTAAGTAACAAACAGCGGCGACCACTTTGAGATCAGCAATTCTTTGGCGTAAACTAAAAGAGATACATGGTGGTCGCGACCCAGTCCGGTATAGATACCCAGTATAGATACCATCACGCTAGATTAATGGATATACACCCGCTGATCCCCGAACGCGACACACTTAAGCATATTTAAAAAATTACACCCCTCTAGGCTTCACGAGTTGACATCGGCCACAACGTAGGTGACGTTGAAGGTAAGATTGAGATCGTACACTAAACATAATTATACTACATACAATACTGTAATTTGACAGTTCCGAGAAAAATAATGTTACCATACTAAAACTAATAGTGTTGGGGTAGTGAATGATTTTGCGTAAAGAACGAATAATAAAAATGGTATATTTAAAAAAAATCGTATATAAGATGTAAAATATGAGAATAATTAGTATTATTAATAAAATATATTTTATTCACTTCTAATAAAAAACAAACTTAAAAAAAAAAATCATTTTTTTATTTTGCTATTTTATTGCCTCTTGCAACAGTAGAGGTTGAGGTAGAGATGTTTAAGACAAGTTATTAAATTTAAAAGAAAAAGTTTGCGTAAATTATTTAGTTTTATTCAATTTCATTCATTCTTATACTACCTCACTATCTTTTTTTGTCAATATCTGGTAACCCTGGAACTGTCAAATTACTGATTTCAATTAAAAGTCCAACTACAGTTAAATCTGGTACTAGTAATTTAACTTTTTCAGGTAAACATTAAATATTAACAAATACCAACATACGCCTTCGATTGCAAGCTGAATAACAAAAAACTATTTAAGGTTGACTTTCACCAAATATCACCTTTATCAGTAATTGAAAAGGCTGTAAAATTTTATAACCTAGTTGAAAATAAATAGATAGCCGTATTGTTACAAGGACGTGTTTCCTCTACCTACACGTCATATTAAATAAGACACTATTTCATATATGTCGGAAAATCATGTCAATGTGATTGTGGTATCTAAACGAATGGACTAATGATGTACTATTGACCCGTACTATTGGCTGGCGGGATAACAACAGCTATGCTATGACACCGCACGTACCTTACAAGCAGCCAACGACAGGCTGGAAGGCATCCTCATAGTGAAGACCTCAGTTAATAAGTCGACTACAATAAACACTGTTCCTGAGTGACGTCTCGCTGCCCATCTCTTTGTATATTACAATACCTATAAGCCTATTAAGATTTACAACATAAAATTACCAGTAAATAATATCACCGCAATCTGCAGGTCACCTGACTTATTATACTACAATATTGCTATCAACGTCTAGTAAATGTAAATTTTGGACTCTAGTGTATTAACTTATTTAGTACATCAAATGTAGAACTCCTTGACCAGCTGTAAATAACAAACTTTCACTTACGTGTAATTATGGTATAAATACATCTATCTATATAGGTACTCTACTTTATATATAAGTAAGTTAATAATATAAGATATATTTTTTTAATAAATATAACTTAGATTATGTAATCGTAGGGCTCATTCACACATCGACGAATCGATATTTTTCCGGATTGCGATTTGATACGATTAGTTTTTATTTCTACAGTTGCATATAACCTCTTCCCGTATTCACACGTTCACGAATCATGTAACATCGCGAATACATTCTAACATAACGGTATTACTCGATCAGCTGCTGTTTTAATCTATACTAATAATATAATTAAGCTAAAAAGTTTTTTGTTCGTTTTTTTTAAACGCGTTAATCTCTGGTAACACAAGTCGGATTAAAAAAAAACTTATTGTATATGATAGCCAGTTTTCTGATAAATAGTATAGGCCATCCAACATTAGACTAAACCTCTCACCTAGCCTTAGATATTCATTTTTGCTAAGTAAGTCGGAAGAAAAAGCACTCCCGAACTGCTTTATCCGCGTGCGCTGGCGTAATGTTTAGCGTCGAAGTGGGCTAACGGCCGCCGAATAAAAAAATTGTCTATATTAAAGTGTTATAAATAATCAATCAATGATTTCTTTTCAATTATACATCGGTGACTACACAGGTAGTACTAACCATACAAATTAATAATTAAATATAAGATACGCCTGACATCAAATACTTTGTAAGTTGACCATATGTTTATCAATAGCACGGTCACATGTGATCACAGAACATAATGTGACCAAGAAACTCCCGTCAAACAAGCGACGATGTGAGAAAACGTCAACCAATAAGTAGTACCGGAAAAACTTGATTAAATAAATTGGAGTAAATTAGAACCATCAACGATTGCCATTGAAAAGTTTTCTGTTTAGGTCTTCGTGAGATAGATAGTCATCTATTAAAATACAACGGTTTTTATATATTCTTTTATATTATCGTTCTTTTAACTCCGAAGTAAATGTATCTAGAGAAAATAAAAGAAAGTGTACCCACTTATATACGCGCGATAGAAGTTATACGAGTACTTCTAAAGAAGCATAACTTCAAAATATTCTTTCTCTAGCGGGTGCGGGTGTTACATACAATTATTAATAATCTTTGTACCTACAACAAAATGTTCTTCTCTAGCGGGTGTTACGTCCTATTGTAAATACTCTTTGTACCTACAACAAAATATTCCTTCTCTAGCGGGTGCTGCGTACAATGATTAATACTTTTTGTTGCTACATTTATTTTGTTTTAAGTATAAGTATCAACTATAAGTCATTTTGCAGTCTTTACAGTACTATTATTGTTCTTGTTATCAATTTTCTGCTAAAACTGCTAAAATAAATGTTTAAATTGCTTTCTTACTAGTTGATTGTTTAAAATTTTTGTAAAAACGTAAACCATTTAAGAAAATAAATACTTATGAAATTAAAACAGTTAACAGCTGTTGACAAGTGCATTAATTGCTACTGTGCATCAATGTTCAATGTGAAAGTAAATTGAACTGGTCAACGGCATTTTGCGTCATTGTCCGTTAAGCACCGCGTGTATGGATTGTCAGTTAAACCTCTAAATAATATTATGTCGTATGTACAGTTTAACAATATAAATGTATGCATAGGAGATATATATGAGAATTAAAAAAAATTGTAGCAGTAGAATCAGTAAAATTTTGATTACTTATTTGTAGCAACTATTAAAATAAACATTTTTAGAATGGCTGTTAACGTTTATTCATGTTAAAAATATTCAATTTTGATCAAAAACCTTGATGTACGAGATTAAAAAATATGTAGTTAATATATATATTCGCGTAAATAAAATATAGTTATACTTTCTTCTTTGTATAAATAAATAATTGCTTAGGTAATTCATGGATCTATGTATATAATAATATCGCACAAGTAAATAAGTTGCTGATTGAAAGGACATGACAACTGAATCGCGATCATCCTAGACCAGGTGCATAAGGTTGAATAGCCGCTATAGTGGCACTCTTAGGCGTCTCACGTTCCGGCATCCACCGATGTGTGTAGAGTTTTTTTTTCTTCAATCGGACTATACTGTTAGCCTTAAGAGCCTTGAAGCCGCAGACGGTTTTTACAGCTTCACCGGGCTTGGATGTAAATAAAACCGAGTGGTAAGTGTAGGCGTCTGTACACAACGGGATTGCCACTAACATAGACATGGTAGTAAACCGTAACAGTGTCTATCTTTTGATTTGTCGCGGTTTGGGATCAGCCAGTGTATATTCAGCAATTGAGAGGCTTGCGACCCGGTATGACAGCAACGACTGGTGATGGATTGTGGATTTTGGATTATACAGTGGTACTGATATATGTGCTAGACTGAGTTATGAATTAAAAAAAAGAACTGCCTCACTTGAGAGTTTACAAATTCTCATATTGTTAGGTAAGGTATACCTATATTACAACATTTTTGTGTCATTAAAGTTAATTCTTTACAAAACACGCAGCTAGACATTGAGAATGGAGTAGAAATCTGTAATAACCCGCTATTTTAAGGTTAATACGACAATTTTAAGGTTTAATTCCTTGACCTACCGTTGATGGGTTTATGATTTGTATTTAACACCTGCATTTCTTAGAGTTGGGGTAAATAGCCGATCAAAAAGTTATTAGTAAGTTTATTTTAAGTTATTATTGTTATATTAAGTAAAATAATGCAAAGCAAAGTTATATAAAACATTAATTAGTTCGTGAAAACTATAAAAAAATTATATTCCCAAATCTCGTTTTAAAAATATTATAGTTAGGTCTGAGTTTACACCAAAATATTGAAGTTAAAATTCTTTTGTATTATATTTCCAAAGTTCTAGTCTTTATATTAAGGATCTGGCGCATTTTTAGATTATTTCTTTAAATTAGTGTCAGAGGGAAGTAATATTAATATTTTTCGAATGTACGAAATTCTTTGGATGGATGTAAGTCTTATTCCTTTGGCACGTTCAGTAGCCTAAACGGTATGATGCAATTAATGTTTGAACATATTAAATATCCGAAATTTCTTAGCTACTCCCGCCTAGGCGCTTAGGCAGAAGTAGCCAAGAAATTTCGGATAAATTATTTCCGCAAAGTAACGCCATCGTCAATCAAATATAAAATATCTTTACATTCGTCTCAGATAGAGTAATAATATTTTAGAAAGGGGGTTTTTGAATAAAAAAAAGTGCATAAATAATATTTGTTAATATTAACGTTACTTTACCGTAAAGTTTATTTTTTACTTATCAATGGATACTCAACTGAACAAAGTCATTCATTAAGCAAACTAAAAAAGTGAAAATATAATAATTAAAATGAAAACAAAAGCCCTATAAAACAAGTATTTTCAGTATAAACAAGTGTTTTTGTAGTAGTTCTTTATATTTCCTTATATTTTTTTATTATTTTATATGTAAATTTATCTGTGATACAATTAATAATTATTGTCGAGAACCCAAGCATTTCATAGGTTTTACTAATAACAACTCTATTATTTATAGTTACTTAGTCGGAGTCATTGTCAATGCAACCTTGACACAGGTCGTTTGACATGATCCGCTGAGGTTAAACTTGAGTAGACAACTGATTTCGACACCATTTACTGAATTTTCTACGCTCTTACAAAATAACAATGAAGGCGTAAAAGTTTATATTAAAATATTTCGAAGTGTGAAATATTATTAACATGTGTTTGATAAAAGTAATCGATATCAAGATAGCCTTCAAAGTAACTACATTCGATTTTTATTACTGCAAGCGTTTCGCATAAACCGTGCGTAAAATTGGGTGACTTTTGTTATTATTATGTAGACTTATATACCATACTAGCTGTGCCCGTGGCTCTGAATTGCAGAATGCTGTCAGTCGAGGGCATGCGCGAATTGCGCTTCCCAAAAAATGCTTATTGTGGGTAATCCTTTGAAGATAGATATATGCTCTCACTGACTTTTTTGTAGATATTTTAAGATCTACAATTATGTTGTACATTAATTTTATGGTTTACTCGGCGTAAGCCATTTAAAGGCCTCAAAAATGTCTTTTTTCCGAATCTATTCACCATTATCGTCACTGCTTATTTCGTATGTTACTTTATCTTACAAAATATATCCCATAATCTGGCCAGATAACATAGCTATGAATTAAAAAAAAAAAAAAACATGTAAATCGGATAAGTGTTTTTCGCGTGAAAAGAACATAAACCTATAAAACATATATATGTATATACATAAATAAATTTTTATCGTTATAGGTTTAGGCGTTGTGTCCACAATCTCACCTGATCTTAAGTGACAATGTGTCTTAAGGTGGTTATATGTTAAGCCTATTTGGGAGGACTGGCTTTCAAGTGCAGCTGCCGGAACACACCTATTGGCGCTTGGCTAAAAATATATAAAAAAATTCAGACTCATACGATATGGGAATTATCGACATATATAGGTGGATCTTAAATAACTTGACTCCCATCGATGGCATTAGGTATTGCTAATTTTACGCAATTTTTATATGACGTAAGAGCCAAAGGGTCCTTTTACATCGTCAATATATTAATATATCCGCCGCTTAATATATCCTTTATTTTTCTGTTCGTTGTTTCCTTAAATACTGCATACAACCTCCATATAGTACTTCTATATTAGGACCATGTAATGCCATAACTATCTTGTATGTAAATAAATAAAAAATTAAACAATGACATTGATTAATATCTTGGTTACGATGAGACAAGGTTACCTCATCATATAATTGACAACGTAGGTTTTCCACAAAGCAGGGACATTTATCACACAAGTTCGTATTTTATGGACAAGCGACTTACATAAAATACATATATACAACTACATATTATAAAGTTCAAGAGACTATTTTTTGGTTGAACGCACTAAACTCTGGAACAATCAGTTCGTTTTGAAAAAATATGTTTGCATTTTTATTGAGGAAGGTTATAGGCATCGCTATATATGTACTTTGAACTTTGAAGAAGGTTATAGGCAACAACATATATGTACTACGTACCAGATTTCACTCTGTTCGACTGAACTGCACTGCAATCCGTGCGCGTTACTTTAAAATGTGGCTTTGACATTATGAAGTGTTGGAGCGTACGGAGCGTCGCTAATAATAACGATTATTCGGACAATTCGAATCAAAGCGTGAACTTGGACATAAATACAAATTCAGTAGTCAAGTAGGTAAGTAAAGTTATTTGTTGTTCGAGTGAATAAATACATAATAATATCGTAACAATACATGCCACGTCGTCTTGGTCTATGTACGTTTTGATCGCGAGAAAACTATCATCATTACATATTATGAAACGAAGTCCCCGCCACGTCTGTTTGTCTGTCTGAAGGAGATAAATTCAAAATTGCCCAACGGATTTTTATGTCATTCATGAGGAATGTTTAGTTGTATAATTCATTAGGTTTTCGTGTAAATTGGTTGAAATATAAGGATGTTTGTTGAAAATCTCGGAAAAAATCGTGCCGACTGGGAGCTTTACTGGCGTGCGCCGCTTAAAACCAATAGAGTTATATGTATTATTCTGCTACCCGTGCGAAGCCGGGATGAGTTGCTAGTACTCTGTAAGATAAGCGATCTAGCGCTGCATATTTTAATAGTTTGGTTAGACGTTGTAATGTTTTAGAACTACTTCGAATTTTAGAACTCTTATCAGTATTTGAACAAGTTGTTTTCATAAACGTTCTTGTTTATCGGTAGAATATATGTCAATGCCTAATGACCAATGGTTATTGGCTATATAACTTCACGCTACGGCTCTAAAGAGCGGAGCAGTAACCATGAAAGTTAAGCAATCTGGAAAGCTAAAACAAGAACGAGATGCGAGAACAACGATTGGCTACACGGGTGCATTGACGTTGGTTGGAAAAATTTAACACGGGTAAAACCGTGGAGCACATCTAGTGTATTCATATAATTAAACAGGGTCCTTTAAATGAAACTTCCAAGTATTTGTTAAATCACAAAGAAATGTTTATCTTGAAAGAGTTATAAAGAAGAATTCTCGCACTTGGCATGAGAAATTAATTAATTCGACTTTTTAACAAAATTCTTGTAATTAAAATGTAATTGCAATGCAATGCGATGTACAGTGCATAGTAATATTAAAAGTAGTTTGACAGTTTATTCCTATTGCTTATTAAAATGACCTTTCGATATTTGTTATTATGATAAGAAACACTCAGGTCGAGTAAACTGTTTGCTCAGCATAATCTTATTGAACATATAATTTGTACCTCGGTAGTGATAAATATTAATTAGTTACACAACGAAACTGTTTACTAACATATTTAATCTATTAATAAAATTATTACAAGGTATATAATGTATGTGCGTTGAATAAATCAATTAACATAATTATATAATTTTGTGCATAATATATGCGATTATTTAAACCACAGATAAATTAAATTATGTCACCAGTTAAATCCCTTTGTCACATATCACACGCATTTTTTAATTTCGTGTCTTAAAAGTCACAGTACAACATTAAAATTACGGGAACATTCGTATCTCCAACAAGAATTAAAAAATCACTTGGAATAATTAAATAAAATAACAGCAATATTTACCTACCTCAATTTAAAAGCCTACAAGTCATATTGGTTCTAATAATTTAAACGGTCAGAATATGTCAACAATCTTAAGAATATTTACAAGACTTTGAGCTTATGGAATTACTAAAGAAAGAAATACTGCTTTGAAAGGACTACTACAAGTGATTCATGACTCATGACGTAAACCTTTAATGACTAAGAAATTCCGAAGTGCTCAAGCCCTTCTTTTGCTTTAGTTTCAACTGTTTTACGATAACTGTTTTCTACCTTTTTCGATAACAAGCGAAAATTACATACCTCTTAAATAAAAGAAGAAGTGAAAACAGTAATTTGAATCAATGATGGCTCAGTGGTAGCTTGATTGAAGTGAATTCGAATCCCTACACTGGGCCTGAGCTTTCGATGAAAGAAAATATCGTGATGAAACTATAGTATGATGGTAAGGCGTTTTCTAATGCACGCCTGGCCAGCTAAATTTAAAATCTGTCGCTAAGCACTCAAAGGTGTGTTCCGGTAGCAGCACTTAAGGACCAGTTCCCTCATTAGTCTAAGCGTTGTTACCATCTTGGGGCACATCGTCGCTTAGCTTCACTTGAAATTGTAGCCAAATGCTTAACGTGTAAAGAATAAAAACAGAAGGAGGAAGACAGGAAGAAAGTAAAACTACCTAAAATACTGACTTCTTTTGTTTGGGTCATTGTAAAAGTCGTGGAGGCCAAAAACATGATACTTCAACTATATCTATACTAACATAATAATGTTGAAGAGATTTTTGTTTTATAGTTTGTTTGTTTAAACGTGCTAATCTCTGAAACTAGCAGTCCTATTTGAATAATTCTTTTTGTATATGATAGCCAGATCATGAGGAATAATATAGACTATATAACTTCACGGTATGAACCTAAGGAGCGAAGCAGTAATACTGAATGTCAAGCAATCTGGCAAGGCTATAGGCAGGTACGTGAAGTGGAATAACGATAAGGTGATACTGGCGCGTTGATGGCGGCGCCGCGCCGAGGAGAATTGGTCGAAAAAGCGAACACGGATGAAACCCTGCGTCACTGCTATTACATATTATATATTTAAAATGATACCTGCATATAATATATGAAAACATCATTTCACTCCGGCAGGTACAGTTGAGAGAGAGTTACTTTTTTGTGACGCAGTACAAAAAAATTTGGGGATCTGTCGATGGGTCTTATGTAAACAAACCAAACTAACAATTTCGCCGTTTTGTCTTTTTACGGTAAAAGCTTTCTTTCTGTATAATTAACCAAGTGCTACATAATATAATACAAATATATTATTGTAGGTAAGCACTATTTTTCTTTGGAGTACAATGGAATATGTAGCAGATATAAAGAAAAACAAGGATCAAAATGTTGTTTGGAAACCTCTACTGTAAAATTATGATTTTGTACTTTGGTAATTATACACACGACTTAATGTTGATATTTGTAGAATACGATGGAATATTCTTGGTTTGTTTAATGAATATTTTAGTCCCACTGCCTTTCCGCTAGGGGAGCTACTAGTGTGGTTTTTTTTTTCGAACTGACTATAGTGTTAGCCTTAGCCTATACGGCTTTTGGGCCAGTGTGGTAAATAACGGGAAGCTTGACCGTATTCGAAAACGTGTACTAGAACCTGCCCCCAAAGTACGTATTCCGCTAAAGCAAAGCGATAGCAGAAATAGTTAAATAACTGCATCAAAATCGCAAAGTCGTAATATGTACCGGTGATCTCGTAATGTACCAAATATAATCTGAATTTGCGATTTTGAATCCGATATTTAGTGATTTCTGCTATCGCTTTGATCTTGCGGAATACGTAATTAGGGGACGATTTACTGTAGTCAAACCATAGCCTAATGTTAATTTCTAAAATATATTAATAATTATATTTTCATGTAAGCGATACAATGACTAGCAATCGAATAATAGGTACGCCTAGTGGATATTGCACAAAATTGGCACAATTTTTATATCGCGTGTGTGAAACTCAAACCCGTACATAAAATACACAGCAAATAGCTATAATTACTTTTATAATATTTAAAAATGGTTTATCTTTGATAACACCGTAGCCTTATTATATAATTGTGTAATTTGAAGATGAGATATGTAATACGATAGTGGCAAAGTCAAAACCATGTTGAATATCAATTGCTTGTAATGACATCACTTGCCGCATTGTTTTATAGGTAAGTACTTAATATCAATGAATTCAAATAGAATTATGTATATTTTCTTTATTTTTTATTGTGTGATTATCTTATATTAATTTTTATTATTGCACGCATGGCATTATATTAATTATATAAACAACGAAGAATTGTCGATGGATGATTATATTACAATAGTACATTAACTGTTTAAATACGTAGATTATTTTATTTTAATATACCATCAAGTTAAATAAAACAATAAACTCTTGGTTAATCTAGTGTTTTACTGCTAAACCTACCTCTTCTAGTAATATTATAAAGGTTAATAGATTGTTTGTTTAAACACAATTATCTCTGGAACTAGCGGTGAGATTTGAAAAATTATAGACGATATGTCACTGTATGTATGTTACGCTACAACCCTAAGGAGCGGAGCAGTAACCATAAATGTTAAGCAATCTCGCAAGCTGTAGGCAAGTACGATAAGTGAGAGTAATGATAGCCTACATGAGTGCATTGGCGACGGCGCGGCGGCTGAGAGTAGGTCGAATATATTTAACACGAGTGAAACCATAGGGTACAGCTAGTAGTATTTTTTTTTATCGTTATAGGTTTAGTGTAGTGGCCACAATCTCACCTGATGTTAAGTGACGATGTGGCCCAAGCTGATAACACGCTAAACCTTGTGGAAGACTGGCTCTCAAGTGCAGCTGCCGGAAAACACCTATTGGTGCTTGGCGATAGATTTAAACTTGAGGGTGGTAGCTAGCCAGGCGGGCATTAGAAAATGCCCTACCACCATGCCATGGTTTCCTCACGATGTTTTCCTTTACCGAAAGCTCAGGTTCATTGCAGGGATTCGGACTCACGTCAATCGAAGTGAAGTAATACACTACCACTGAGCCATCATTGCTTCAAAAAAATAAAATAATAATATAATCGTACAAAGACACGTAAATTTTTCTTAAACTACTTAACAAATAAGTCGGATTTCACTTCTACTCCGTGAAAGTTTATTTAAATAATAATAATCATCTTTATTTTTATTATGTACACATTTATTTTAATATTAACTAGCACTGCGTTACACTAGCAGTAGATGAAGTCGAGACTCATGTAAAATGTTCCCCACGTTTTACTAACTTAATTTATGACTATCGCTCCAATAAGGAAAAGTGTTCATGTATAATTATTTTTGATATAGTTTGTCGTTTTTATATCGTAAAAACTATCGCTTTCTCCAGCTTTTCATGGAAAATAATACGAGTCAATCGCTGTATACGGTATTTAAACTAAACGATGAAATCCATAACTGTGCATATTTTATGTTTAAGTAGGACAACTCCATACCGGTTCCCAAAAATAGGTGTACAAAACCGGTTTCATAGTTTTCGTCCCTAAGCTTCAATGATTTGCTGGTAATTTTAAACGCGTGAAAATAACGTATGGGTAATTGCAGCAATCAGGATGCATAGTTTGTAAGTGCTTAATCGGCCTTAAAATTATTTTACATAGGAAAGTGTTGTCTATGACGTTATTAAGGCCGACTGGTTAAACGGTTTATTTAATTCTATCTATATACATATAAAAAAATAAATGTTTGTTTAGTTGTCCCCATGCGTTCCTATAAATCATTCATCCGATTGCGATGAAAGTTTTCTGAGTTATTGTGCGCATTCCCGCTAAGGTTCTATATTAGTATATACAGATTGCAATAGATGACGCGCGAGCCCAAGACAACGGGATCTAAATTACGAGCAAGCTTGTTGTTACTTAATATAAAAATCAATGTGACATGTTATGTTTCAGTTAGTCGTAGTATTTTCTGAGTATAAGTTTAATTCATCTTTATTTGTTTTTCAAGTAGTTACTTACAAACAAAATATAACATTGTAAAAAATCAAAGTTAACGTTAATTTTTTATCGTATTTATAAAAAAAAACGTTATAGGTTTGGCGTAGTGGCCACAATCTGACCTGATGTTAAGTGTAGATGTGGCTCAAGATGATACATAAAAAAGTACATAGGTTTTTTTACTTATCCAACTTTATTGCTCATTAGTAGATATCACATTCCATTTATATTGTTGATAACAGTGATATTATACTAATTTTATGCCGAATATTTTGGCACTACATTGAGACTCGTCTAACGATGTGACTTTCATGCTGGACTATTGGTGAAAGATATGCTAATAATGTTTTACATATTTCACAAAAATTTAACCTCGAGGTGCATTTCAAAATGCTAATGCGAACATATCTTAATGTATTAAATATTGGCATATTTGAAATATAAATCTGAAGACGTGTACTTATGCACATTTTCGAACTCTGGGAGAATTATCTATGAAACACTGGACAAAATGCGAATTGTCCTTTTATAAGTATTTATTTTTTAATTTTAACAGACGTCTAAAAACAATGAGGTTATCAAATCGAATGTATATTTTTTTTGTTTGATACCCGATTACTCCACCAATTATGAATTGATTTTGATGATTATTTTTTTGTTTGATAGGTCATAATACTTCAGAGGTGGTCCCATATAAATTTTATCGTAATTGATTCAGAGGTGTCGAATAAAAAAATAATTTAATATACGGTGGGCGTTCAAAATATTCTCGGTACCAGGATAATTAAGTACTGAAGTGAACATCGAACTAAAATACTTAGAACGGCAGTCGTAGCACGCATAGTGAAGCCATTTCAAGTTAGCCTTTAAAGGCTACGTACGTACCTCGGTGAGTCAGTGTTAAAAATGAAGTTAAATTGCAAACATCTCCCGCAATTTTCACAAAATATGTCTTATTGCGCAGTGAAAGTATGTCACAGTTCATCACATAATTACCATAAACATTTAAATATCTTATTCACAGCAAAGCACTACCTATAACAGAGGATATAATTAGAAAATTTCTCGTTATTATGATTATTAGTTCTCTAACAATCCTCAGTGAAAGACGATCGTAATGACTGATGCGACAATATTCGAAAAATAAGAACACCGCGCTGTGATTAAATTCCTAACAAAATAAGGAAAAAATCAAAATATCCTCCATGAAGATATGATGGCTGTTTACCACGATTCTGCACTTTCATTATCTACAATTCAAAAGTTACCAAATGAATTTAAGAGAGGCAGGGAGAGCATTAGGGAGAAACTATTTAAACAAAATACACTTGCTCCCCATAAACAAATTAAAAAAATAAGTATTTTTTTTGGAAATAAAAACAAAAACCGACTTCAAAATTATACAATGTACATACTTAGAAGTAGAAAATAATATTTTAATTACTTCAAATCAAAGAACACTAAAGGACAGTTAACGAAATTATTGAAACTTATATACTTATTTACAATTTATACGAGAGTACTCAGTTATTTTTGGAGTCGGAGCCAGCCGAGCAGGAGAATAGACGTAAAGTCGGTTTTTGTTTTTCTAAAAAATAGCATACATCTACAGGATATGTGTCAGATAATAAAATAAATAATTTAATCTTTTTAATAATATCTTGTAAATATAAATTCTGCCAGTGTCAGAAAACATACAATATTTTTGATTCAAATATAAAATAGAGTGTTGTAAAATTTGTCAAAGCAAGTGGCTAGTAGGGCAGGTAAGTCACTTGAACCGCGTGCGCAAGGGCGCGTTAAATTCTTTAGTATGCAAGTTATTTACGTACACACGTAGTCGTCAACTAGTACAATATTACTTCACGTTATAATAATTATACTCGTAATAAATAAAAGTGATAGTTACATAGAAGGTCAACAGATTTTTATGTACTCTTATTAAATATTTATAGATGAATAACACGCACATTATGTTTTGTTACGGTTATTTTAGCGTTTTCGCTGTTTTAATATTAAGTTAGATATGAGTATATTATGATATAAGTATATTATATATTTCACCAACCCACAGATTGAAAGATTTTTATTTAGTTAGAATAAAAGATTTAAAAGGCTACCTACTTCAATAATTTTGATTTCGTAAAAGTATGCTTAATTCACAAAAACTACCTCAGAGTATTATAAATTCTAAAAACTAGTAGAAAAAGAGTACTGAAAAGGCTTATTTATTTTTTGCGCGGAACCCTAATTATATTTCTAAAATAAAAGTAGCTTAAGTTATTCCCTATAACATCAGCTAACTGCCACTCAAAGTCCCGTAAAAATCGATCCAACCGTTTTTGAGATTACCCGAATTAAACAGACAGACAGACAAACATTTTTAAAATTGTTTTATGTTATAAGTTCCACGTGTACTTTTATATGCATTTAGTAAAAAGGTGTTATTTTGACATTACAAATAGACACTTCAATTTCAATAAATGTATAAGACTAGCTGTGCCCCACAGTTTCACCCGTATTAAATTTATTCGACCAACTCTCCACCGCGCCGCCGCGGTGTTGTTGTTCTCACTAATCGTAATTGGCTACAGCTTGCCAGATGGCTTGACCTTCATGATTACTGTTCCGCTCCTTAGGGTCGTATCGTGAAGTTATATAGCTTATAACTTTCTTCAATAAATAGTCTATAAAAATGCAAAAATAGTTGTTTAAATCTAACCAGCAGTTTCAGAGATTAGCGCGTTCAAACAAACAATCTCTTGGGATTCATAATATTAGTGTAGATTTAAATAAGCCTAAACTATATAATAGTATAACTAAGCGAAACCTGTATAAACAGTATCTAGATAAACTGTATAAGTAATAGTAATTCGTGGTTTTACTAATATCAGTATTGTCTAAGCATAAATAGTGCTGTGAAGATATAGCGACCACATTGAGGCTTCGAAGATGTAAACGAGGCCGCCTGAAGGCCGGGTCGTGGCAAGTGGAGGCAAATGGAGCACACGAGGTTGCCTCGAGGCTTCGGGACACGTTCGCCTTTCCTTATATTTCTTCCGTAAATCTAATTGCGTTTCATTGTTATGCTATGCGTTAGCCTATATTCGTTCGACCTTTTGAGTACGTTGTTCATTTTAAAGACGCGGATCGTTAGTAATTAATTACCTATATCTAGTTTTTTTCCTTAAACTTCTAAGGTCTACATTTGTTCAATCAGTATAATTGCTTCAGATACCTGTGGTACGTATTAAGGAAAAATGTTTAATATTTCATACAGTTTTTTTTAGTTTCAAATATTTAGAAATGTTTCGATTTTTTTGACTATGCAGGAAACTGTGATGTCTTGACCAATGAACCATACAATTAAATAAGTATCGATAATTGAGGTTCAAGAAAGAAATTCCTGTCTTTAACTATTCGCAATAAATAGGTAAATAATAGATGATTAAAGTCAACTTGAATTTGAACATTTTATATGAATTTGAACATTCACATTCAAGTTTTCATTAAATAAAAAACATTATTTAATACAATGTTGACATTATATTATTTTCTTATTATCTGAGATCATTTTGACTCTGGTTTATTCCATATAATGTAATGTAACGTATGTATGCATTTTGTAATGCACATAAGGCACACTGAGGCCATCATAATGTGAGTGTAAGCTGACAAAGGTTATTTTTAACATAAAAAAATTATTAAAAGTCATTGCTTATGTTCTGCATTATCCTTATTTATATTTTAAAAGTGGAACAAATATTTACACAAAATATTGTTAAAAGTATGAGGTAAATATTTTAAATTTTACTTAAAAGGGAAAATGAAGTTTTGAGAGATCGTGCCATTTCGTAGGTATACTTTTGACGTCACAAATGACGTCTCTCTTTTTAATTGGCGTTCGCCTCACTCATTCTCTTACGGTAAATATTATGTAGAGTACTGCATAGCGGTCTTCTATAGCAAGCATAAATATTATTGAATGAATTTTTAACAGATCATTGTGCTGGTTACGTTTTAATTATCATGCATTATGATCGCCACTATGAGATTTATACGTTGAAGCGATCGCATGCAAGCCGTCGCGGGTGTCGCCTCTTCATGTCACTTTCTAAATGATAAATAAAGTTTTGAACATTACTATCTACTATAATACATAAAGTTGAGTATAAATGGAGAAGAACTAAGAATAACGGGAAGGTGCTAACGGAAATACATGATATACAAATGTTAAGATTTAAATATTTAAAACAGATGAAGTCTTATCATAATGAAGGTAGACATATAATATACTCTAAAAAATATCCTATTTCCTATTCCACAACATAACTTCTTTCGCTTAGCCGTTTGAGAATGATTGATGGACAAACGTAAAAATACTTCAACTCATCTTTGCGCGCGGTCCTTTGTGTGAGTGCGCTTGTAAAAGCATATAGTTTTTATTTGTATCATTTGTATGACAATGACGCGGCAGTCGCCTTCCGATCAACGTGAGTTTTTATTGCTTTGTGCTACATATACAGTCGGTAATAAAAATATTTGGTTCAATACGAAGAAAATGTTTCACCTAACCAGTAATTGTGATTGATAATGCGTCTTAGCAATTCAGCAAAAGGTTACATAAAACATACTAAGCAATATGAAATTCTTTGTCGCCACCATATCACCCTAAACACTATAGAAAATATTAGGAGAATTAAAAAAAATATATTACTTTACATAACATTGAACAGAACGTGACAAAAATAATGAAGTTAATAGAAAGTTTATTATTTTATATTTATAGTGGTAGTGATATGAAATAATGCCTGAAACATGCATTTGCCTATTTGAGCTGTTAATTTGTTTTAAATCTGAATAAATAAGAAATTAACATTTTCGACAAAATATAATTAAAATAGGTAATAAAATTCTCTTGTATACTTGACTGTATCTCTTAACACGCATACGTAGGCGCTGTATCTATACACGCATTACGCACACATAGGGCCGCGCACATAAATGAGTTGAACTGTTTATACTTTCCCACTACTTTACTTTATTACTATTAATAATATAGGTATACTAGCTGTTACTGACACGCTTAGGTAAGCGATAAAAAAGTATCCTATTCTATGACATAATTGAGATGTATCGTGATCTGACAATCCGTTTGAGCGTGATTGGTGAACAGCCATTCAGAAAAACGTAATTTTTAATATCGACGATAGAAAGGCTAATTGACTAACGTTTCTATAAAAAACTTTAACGGTCGTCCATTAACCTTTCCACTGGCAGTATATATTAGATGAACAGTAGTAGTTTTCGACAGAAGCTCAATGTTAAAAGTATAAGTTGGTGTAACATATCCAATTCTATACGGTGTATGTAAGAATGTTGTACGCAATCGACGAGAAATAAATTTTATGTTCATACACACTGTGCCCCAAGGTTTCACCAGTGTTAAATTTATTCGACCAAATCTCCACCGCACCGTGCCGCTAATAAACCCGTGTAGCCAGCCAATAGTTGTTCTCAGTTCTCGTGCTTTTCTACAGCTTTCCAGATTGCTTGACATTCATGGCTACTGCTCCGCTCCTTATGGTCGTATGGTGAAGCATTATAGCTTATAACCTTCCCCAATAAATGTGCTATAAAATGCAATATGAGTTGTTCAAATCTGACCGGTAATGCCAGAGATTAGCGCGTTCAAACAAACAAGCAAACAATCTTTTCAGTTTTATAATATTAGTAGAGATTTCAAATATACAGTCGCTTTAATAAATATTCAAGTTTTGTAATTTCAATTTTAATATATTTGTATGTTATTGTACGAGATATACTCGTCTTCCTTTCTCTGGCTGGTGCGATGGCCTGGATCACCTTACGACTCTAGATGTGTGTCACAGATTACAGCAGTCTCTTGATGCGATAACATTACTTTTCAATTAACATTACAAACTCATCAATCTATTGGTATTCCGATTGTTGAATTCGTACCTATGATTCGGTTTTCAACAGACTTAATGCTTATAATTATTTCAAAACAATCTTTTAATGTATCTTTTTTTTAAATTATAGATTAGTAGTGTTCTATCAGTGCTAATGATCTCGCTAGGATAGTTTTTTTTTTTTTGTTAATTTAGTGTATTTGTTAAGTTTTATATTGAATTACAATATCGGGTATTTTCTAGATGTTTCTATTTATGAGAAATATGAATTTAGTATAATTACCTATTTTTTCGCTCACCGAAACGGGCGGGCTACAGATTTATTTTATAGAAGTAAGGCTATGTGATGGGTCTGTATTTGATGGTAAGCACAGTGCAATCCAAAAACAGGCGACCACAGAGAGTTCAATAATACATAACCGGTCGCCGCTTGCATTCCGGCATACAAGTCTCTTGACATACATAAAAATAGCTAAAAAAAAACCAAAATATAAAATACCTTACTCAGTTTGGGCCCCGAGAAGGTACTTACTCGTATGTATGAACGTCAAATATAATGCAAGTCCTGATTTTCATGATTGTGATCGCCGTAGGATTAGCCTAGTGGTTTGAGACGACCAGAATTCATACGCAGTACGGACGAGTGGTTGATAATTCGAATTCCGTTGATTTAGGATATTTAAAAATAATTTTTAAAGAACATTTCTTTTTTCTGAAGGTTTCACTTCAGACACGTGTGAACCGCTGCACACATATTTTGTTTTTAATTCCATTTGTATAAACAATGTTTACAGTTAATAATCATATTAATAATTTAATGAATGCACAGAGAGGAAGTCACTTCCAGACATCACTATTATTAACATAATGATCAACTCTATAATATCTATCTTTCTACAGTAAAACCAGCTTGACAAATCTTTGGCTTTGGCAAATCAGTAAAGTGCTTCGGAATCTTATTATAGAACCTAACACTATTACCCAAAAAAATTTTTACTCGTATTAGTCTTACTAAGTGTAAAACACGGTACGACTAATTTATGTCTATTTTTAGTATTAAAACTCTACTGGTCTTTGACAAAATCATTGTAATCACCGAAAGAGAGTCATTGTCACTGTTTTATCACAATGTATATAGTGGTCGCGAGCCAATCGAGTACAGAACTAACCCCGAAAAAAGATAGACAAGATTAATATGACATATATTTTTGACGTCATTTCAATATAAATATAACAGTGTTTCATAGTCCAGGAAGACCGTTGGCGAATGTAGGAGGGTTAATAACAAGTGAGTGTCGCAAACGGTTCTGGTACGGCGACGACGCTATGCCGCAACGTAGCTTAGGTGATGTAATGCGGACACGACGTACGACGGTACGACGTTTGTCGTTGATCGTTCACCGTATTATACTGTACAATAAGAAACTGTTTCTGTAATAGGTATTAACATTATGATTTTATAATGTAAAGAGAAAACGACACGAATCTACGGGTTTAATTATTATGTGAACTAGAAGCGGTTCACAAAGCTTTTCAAATTATACTTTTTTTGACGCGTTTAGTAGAGGATATAATTGAGATATGAACCTGCCATCAATAATAATGATGAATTCATTAATCCATTCGTCAAATTAAAATAATGTTTATTTTAATAATATAATAAAAAAAGTATCTTTTTACGCAATTAAAAAAAGTCAGTAATTTATGACGTTTATCGTTGATTATTAATTTCATCATAATATTATGATGTTTATCATTGATGATTAATTTCATAATGATGTTGGCGCGCGGGATAACATTTTCGGATATGTTTTTGTTTTTTTTCACGCCAAAGAATTACCTATAACTTCTACGTGCGTATACAAGTACTTAACCATAATTTTTAAGCCGTTTTAAAATATGGAATTTAAATCAATAAAACATGGTTAATACTTAAATAGACACTGGCCATGGATTATTTTGGAAATCAACTTTTAATTTGGTGATCCTATTTTAAAGTAATTCGAAGAAAAATCCCCGACAAAATGATTTTCATGGTCAAGCACTCAGATTGTGGCAAAGCCCGTGAATTAGGATGATCAGAAATTTTAATAGTAACTAAATCTTGTAAAGAAGTACTAAATTACAAACTAAACCGTTTGTTGAAACTTTTTGTAATGAACCTATAAAGACAGAAGTCAGTGAAGTTATGAAATAAATATACTTAGCGTTGGTTTGTTTCCAGGATCAACGAACTGCATAAGAAATTTTAAAATTAAAGACATTAAATTAGATTTAATAAGAAGAACTTTAGTTTAAGGTATTTAAAAAATCGATCGGTATTATATTAAAAATTTCATAGAGGCCAATCTAAGCTAAAACATTTCGGTTAAATCTTATGGGCGGTCTTATATATGTGTGTGTGTACTGAATGTACTGATTGATAATTTATTATAACTGACCATGGTGCTTAGAGCCTTGGATTGATTACAAACATTCAAGATGTGCATACATTAGAATGTTAATGGTATATTAACACATTCATATGAATAGTTTAACCTTTTGCTTGATTTAATTTATGTTTCAATAATTAATTGTTAAGTATTATTATAAAATTTATAATGATTACAATAAAAATTAATTTAGATTACACTAATGTCCAAACTGATTGAACTGTAACCCGAAAATATTACTATCAAGTGATTGTGTTGAAATTTATTTATACTTCTGCGTTTGTTTTGAATATTAATCTACAACTACACTGTACGTGTTACATTTGGAGCAGAAACAAGATAATTATTTCCACATAATATAATGGCATTATTTATTATCTTTCGTAAACAGAGGTTTACATTTTAAACTGTTAATTGTGTTTCGCCATAGAAGAATACCCAAGTTTCATACAAACTAATGTAATAAAAAAAGAACAAAAAATTATAAAGTGCTCCCATTAAAAATTAACATTGACATTATTGATTGCGAAACTCGTTTTGTATGTAATGTATATTTCTTTTGTATAATCATCTACTATACATATTATAAAACTCAATTTCTGTCTGCCTGTCCGTTTAAGTTGTTTTCATGTGAAACCAAAATGTGATTTACATGTTTTTTAAATAATTCATAGCTATGTTATCTGGCCAGGTAATATTACATTTTTTAATATAAAGTAACTCATGAAATAAGCAGTGAGGATAATTATGAATCGATATGGAAGAAGAAGCATTTGGGGCACTTAAATGACTTACGCTGACTAAACCATAAGACATATATATCAAATACATAATTATAGACTTTAAAAAGACATACAAAAAAGACAGCGATGGCTTATGTCTATCTTCCAAGGATCACCCATAATACGCATTTTTGTCTTTAAATTTTTTTAAGATCTGTCTTTTAAGCAGGCGGGCGACTGCTGTAAGTTGGGTAGAAAGCAGCACGATTTGCATGTGCGCTTGACCGACGGCATTCTGTAGTCCACCCGAGCGGAGCAGCGGGCACAGCTGGTATACATTATATCGTAACTTTTTTATCGTTTGTAGGTTTATTATTATGACCACAATTTCACCTGATCTTAAGTGACGATGTCGCCCAAGATGGTAACACGCTAAGTCTAGTGGGAAGACTGACTCTCAAGTGCAGCTGCCGGCTTGGCAACAGAGTCTCAACTTGAGGGTGGAAGCTAGCCAGGCAGGCATTAGAAAAAGTCCTACCACTATGCTATGGCTTCTCCACGATGTTTTCCTTCACCGAAAAGCTCAGGCTCATTGCAGGGATTCGAATTCGAAGTCGTACACACTGCCACTGAGCCATCATTGCTTCAAATTGCAACGCTGAGCGTGTTCTACTGTCTGTATCATGGTGAGTGTTCTGAAGAGCTGTTTAATGTAATTCCCACCTCTCCTTTCCACAACAAAACACGCGCTGGGCTTCGCTGTCACAGTCTCAGACTGTGGAACCATGTCCTCTAGCTAATGTAGTCTATCCTTCTTACGACATCGGGTCCTTTAAGCGTAACATGAAGATATATTTATACAGGCCGGCATGACAGTGACGATCGCCGATGGATTTAGATCTCTTGGTGGTCGCCGTTGTGTTTGGATTGTGCTGAGTTTACCATTAAGGAAAGAAACGAAAATGTGCCGAGCTAATTAAAAAAAAATATCCGAAAATTCATCCCCTAAAGGGGTTAAATAGGTTTATTATTTGTGTATGGATGTTAACTTTGTATTAGTTCTTTATCAACACCGCCGACGCTTATCAACATAGAGCGAGATTATTATTCGGCGTCCTTTGGCACTTTCACATGAATTTTATTTCAGTTTCTAAGTAAATTGTGATACACAACAATATTAAATTAAGTAATGCTAGTTATTGAACGACTGTTTATTTTTTTTTTAAATTTAAATTAAATTTAAATTTACATAACTAAAACAAAACATAAATCAGTGTTCATAATATCGACAGAATAGACAAAAAGTCAAAAGCCAAGATCTTTTTTTCGCTTGAACTTCTCGTCCGCATTTTGGCGTCTAGAGCGACTGCTCCTTTCTCTCTACCCTAGTACTGGCACTGTCTTTATATTCATGCTATGAATTTTATTATAAATAAATAAACACGATTAAATTACAGTGGTGATTAACTTAGTACCTGCACGCATTTTTCCTGTAAAATTGTATTTTTTATTTATTATGTTGTCATGCATTGAGTTTTATTGTCAAAGGATCGTCCTTTATATCTAAATTAGATCTCTCATTGAACGAAATGTTGATAGCGTGGCAATCTCGACGCAAATCTGTATGACGAGTAACGTAAGCGACCGTAAAATTGGTATATCTATTAAATGTACAATAAGTAGGTACCTACTCTCCATACGGAAACATTATTAAAACGAAAAAAAAAGATTAGATATTAAATTTCAGATTGAATTTTTAATATTTATGATTATTTACTAATAACACAGGAATTTTAATTATATATATTTCTAAAACGTTGGTATTTGTTTTGAATTGGTTGGTATTTAATTTAAATTAAGACAGTGTTATAATATTTATATTGTTTACTCGTTGTGATCCTCTTTCGAGTTTTGGTCAGTATACAACGATCGCGTAGGCCAACTTTTTATATTAGTAAGAAAAATCAAATTTAAGTAATTGGTGATGTCAAACAACCATACGGCCCGTTTGATGGTAAGCGGCCACCGTAGTTTATGGATGCTTATATCACTATACGTATCACTAGCGCGTTGCCGACCTTTAGCCCCCTACCCCAATGAGCTCTGGAAATCCTACTCGCCGCAGAAACAGAACATATGGTTATTTGGCTGCGATCTTCTGTAGGGTGGAGGTATTTTACCGATCGGGCTGCCTCAAGTAGGAAGAAATTTCCAATGAAATTTTCCTGTGCCCTACCTTGTATGTCATTATCAGAAAATATCTTATAAACGAAGATACTGAGATTCATTCAATATAAACTACAGGTAATAGTTAAAACGAAATATCTATATTCATATAAAGAGTGTATGTATGATGTAAATAACAAAATTGAAACGGTATTTTTATACTTGAACTTTATTGAAAGGAGACTTAAAATGTTGCTTTACTTTTGTTGTGGCCGACGTCATAGTAAACATAACTGATATGAAACGGTACTATTATTATATAAAATTAAAAAGTCATCGTCCTTCGCAGTTCGTGGACCCTATAGAGCCAATTATAGTGACAGAAATACTACGTAAAGTTTGTAATTACTTCCTATTAATTCTTCCGTATATCAAAATGTCATGTATGAATGTATACCATTCCATCAGTGGCTGTAACCCTTATGGTATATTGGATTCTTATTCACATGTTCACCTTCTCGATCAAAGTTCACGGTAAATGGTCACATTCAGCTAACCAGCGGGTATTGTATAAACAAAAAATTGTATTTATTTAATGTAAATATAATAAATTATAAAATTAAATATAAGTTAACATTTACATAATAGTATACACCTAGAATATTGATAAAATATGAATACATAAATAATATACAAATCATATATATGAAAAGCATATAAACATACTTGTAAATAAATAATTATAATGCATATGATTTCCCCATTTAAAGCGCGTGTGTTAATAAGAGTACAAAGTCAAAATTTTCGTTCAAAAAGCGTCTCCGTCTGAACAGATGCCACAGATTCCCATTATTTCAATCTAAACTTTTTTTAAAGAACAGTGCAATTTCCCGTGAGAATTAGGCCTAAAGTCGTGTTCATGAAACCGATGTGAAGTGGAATCTTGATACAATATATTATTTATATACCGCTTTGAAATAGAGGAAGTTTAACAATACTCGTACAACACTAATCCCTCTTCATGAAATATGACACAATTTCCACCAAATGATTCGAATGATATAACCATCTTATATAACTCTGATCTGATACATATCGGGCACGCTCTGTATAGCTGTAGGGTTCCGTAGTTGCCTGTCAAAATATGCAGACTTAGAAGGGGGCTTTTTGTTTGATACTATGAATATATTAAATGAGTTCACTGGTTTAACGGTTAATAACGTTTAAAAACGGGCCCAAATAGAACAATGGTTAGCTGTGTTGGTTTTCTTTTTAACTTCGTTATGTATACTACCATCATGATTTTTTTCACATATCCACAAACAACCATTTAGCTGGCAGGCGTGAGGGACACTTGACTGTAATTAAAATTGGCACTTTAAAGCTTTATATTTCGGAAACGGATCCCTAAATCGAAAAAATGGTTTTCACACACCCGCTTTATTTTAAATTCATCTCTATATTACGTGTAGCTTATTTTTTTTCAAGTTTTCATTATATTTCTTTGCATTGTATATCAATGCCAAATTACAGTTTTCTAGTACTTAGAATCTCTGACTAAGCCGCGGACAGACATGGGGAAACTATAAGGGTTCCTTGTTGATTACGGAACCCTATAAACACACCATAATAAAACATAACACAGCTGCTACAGGGATGCATTCAAACAAACTTACTTTCTGAATCTCTTTACTGAATAAAATATAAAAACTCGATTATCATCGTAAGTGCCTTTGAATAAAGTTTATTTGATTTTGATACATAATTATGGACATTTGTATAGTACTAAACGGTCCGTTAAACGTTGTTCTGCCTTTCTAGGTAGTTAAAAACTCGATCACTACGCCACCTATTTGGGTACAGTTATATGTGATTTTCTTTTTTAGCACTAAACCAACATATGTTCTCAATATAATTCATTTGGATCCATAAATAAACATTTGGTTGATAACGACAATAGTGCCATCTATCGGATCCTAGCATAGCCATGAAATCATAGTTTCAAAAAAATAAATATCTATATTGTGTGAATATGACTCAATCGGTTCATCCTCATCGGAACCTCAATCGTTCAGAAGTTACACGATTTTATATTTGTATAAAGATTACAATTTTATAATTGATGTCACCTATCATATTGTTTGGTACCAAACACAAATATAAGTGATCCTTATAAGCAAAATATTTATCCTGATAGTTATTTTATTGTCTTTTTCATTTATTCCAAAATGGGGATAACTCTGAAGTATAATATATATATTTGTTTTGCAATTTCTATCGTCTAGTTTAATGAAATGTACTTTGAAAAAAAAAATAAGAATCCAATATTAATAGATGTTTGGTGGACTACCTAAAAAGAAAATACCCGAGTGTTAAATGGGTTATATAACCAAAATAAATTTGTAACCAAAGCGGGTTCAACCTTGATTAGTTTTCGAAATAAATCAGGCGGCGAACACAATCTGCCTCACTATAAGACTAACGTCATGATTTATGCAAAACTACGTGACACGACTGTTGATGTTTATGTATTGTTCCATTAATTGTGTGATGGTTAAAGGTTGAACAATTAAATTAATACATAAATTTTGCGAACATTCAAAATAGTGAGGGCATTAGAAAATCTTCAATTTATTTACAAGTCAAGAAAAAAATTCGTTTAAGGTTAACCGGTTTTACATAATTAATAGTTAGCTGATTGCATACTAACATGTCGTAAAATTTATTTCTTCTAAATTAAATATAATCATTCACTATTTCAACCGAAAGTTGCCACTACAGGACATATGCCTCTCCAAAGATTGTCACAACGACCGGTACTACGTTGCTTGCATCCAGTGGCTTCCCGCAGTTTTAACCAGCACGTTTCCCCACGCTGCGCCTTCCGGTAAGCAGCTGCCACTTGAGAACTCCTTGGCTCCGTCGCCCATCCGTTCGACGAGCTACGTACCCCGCCCACTGCTACTTAAGTCTAGCTATTCTTAGAGCTATGGTTCTTCTGCGAATCTCCTTATTTCTGATTCGATCACATAGATAAATTCCGATAGAAACTATTGCCCTTTGAGTGACCTTGAGCTTTATTTTGAATCTTATAGTTAGTAACTACGTCACAGCACCATATGCTTCTAATAAAAAAGGTTAAGATTGTGATTGGATGTATGAGATACGAGGTAAAACCAGCTGTGCCCCCGGCTTCGCTCGCGTGGACAACAAAAGAACGCGTAGTGTTTATACAAATTCTTAAAACTTTAATATTTTTTATTGAATGATGATATCGTGACATTTTTTTTCTTTTGATAAGGACCAAGAATCTAAAGTGTAAAACAAAAAGAAAACTTGATCAACATCTGTCCAGTAGTTTTTACGTGATGCGTGCACAACGGCTAACCTCAATCATTTTATTTATATTTATAGATAAGCTTCTGAATGCATTTTAATCTAGGAATACTTTATGTATTGTGCTGTAGTGCTTGATTGTCAATTCCTTATCACGTATCATTTATTCTGCGGTATTATTTTATAATTATAATAATAAAACTGATGTTTTATAGGTTATAATATTCAAAATATTCTACACATGGTCTTGTAGATAATGACGTAGCATTCAATAACCCAGTCAGCTTAGACCTTGTGGAACAATGACAGTTTCCGCACATAATGAGGTAATAAAGTTTTCATCGCCTGTAAATATTTACTGTTATTATTGTGCATCTATCGCAATCGTTACAAGGACCGGCTTCCTCTAAATACATCATATTAAATAAGATACTACTTAGTATGCGTAGTAGAGTTTATCATTGACTCTCACTATTGGCTGGGCGTAATAGCAACAGGAGTGCTCTGTGATCGCACGCACCTTACAAGCAAGCAATGACCGGCTGGAAGACACTCGCTTGAGCCATCACATCGTAAAGGCCTCAGTTAATAAATCGACTACAAAAACTGTGTTCCTGAGTGTCGTCTCGTTGCCCATCTCGCTGCGTACTTCACTAAGATATTAATGAAGTCCATACTTGTTGGAGCTTTTGGTAAAATAACTCAGTATTGTCAATAATCATACTTTTATTAAATTCTCATTGGTCTTAACCGATTGCGATGCGAAAGTAGTTTTTTTATATGGGAGCACGACAAAGTGATGCCACTGTGCTATGATGGTAAGCACAACGTAATCGAAAAACTAGGGTGATTGCCAAGCGATCTGGAATCCATCGCTGATCGTCGTTATCGTACCGGCCTGTAAGCCTTTCGGATACTGGCCGATTCCGAAATGCAAAAAATCAAAAGAGAGTCACTGTGACGGATTTATTACCATGTGCATTGTGATAAATCCCTACCACCCCGCTTGTTTACTGGTTATAGACCGACTGATCCCGTAACGCGACACGCTTAAGCGTGCCACTACGGTGGGTGTGTATGGTAGTCGCAGTCCAGTCGGACATAATTGTCTTTTCCTACCACCAACTAATTTTCATTATATTATTATAACAATTGATAAATTAATATTATTATTATTATTTCTTAAATAACTAGAAAGAGCACAGAGAAATTCCTTTGGAGATTTCTCTCGTGTTTGAAGTAATCCAACTGGTGGAATACCTTCACCTTAGAGAAGATCGTAAACTAATAACCTTGTGTTGTATTCCTGCGGTGTAGGGTTTCCAGAACTTCTCGGGGTAGGGGGGTTTAAGATCGGCAACGCGTTAATAATATCTATGGTATTACAAGCATCCATAGGCTAGGGTATTCGCTTACCATCAGGCGGATCGTAAGCTTCTTTGCCACCATAGTTGTATAAAAAATATGTATACTAAAACATTCGTTCTCAAAGCTATGTTAGCACTGTTAGCCGTAAGGGCCCTGAAGCCTCAGAAGGCCTGAAGCCTCACCGGGCTTGGGGACGAGCACTTAAGGCACTCAGCCAGTAGCCGAGTTGTTAACTGCCTTTTATATACGAAATAGTTCGCGACTTCATCCACGTGAAATACTTCTGGTGTTTCACGGGAGCTACGTGTCTTATCTTTTTTTTGGTATGCTGTTGCTATAGCTGCAGCCTATAGCTATGCAAAAGCAACTTCAGAAGGACTCTCAGAAGAACTTTCAGTTCGGAGGCCATTTGTAATAGGTTGCAGTTCCTGAGTGCTGAGTTGGAATGCCTCGCCTGCTAGTGCGTGTTGTGAACTGCAGCCTTCGACCTAGACCACAGCAATTCGAACACTGCAATTGCTGCTTCCGAAATCCGCTTTTAAATTAATTAAAATTGTAGTTGTAGGAAGACTTGCGGTATCTGGTCGGTCGTTGATATCTTTTCAAATTTAAAAAGAAAAGTAGAAAGATTTATTTGTTCCAAAATCATTTGACAACCATAGACAATCAAAAAATACCTTTACACGTACCTACTAAGAACTAAAATTCAAATGCCAGTTGTTACAAAACGGCTTTTTTGACTAATACAACAGCCACGTGTTGGCATACCCAACTTTTTATACAAATAGTAAATCACTTCTATCTACCTGCTCGGACTGTGGGGTTGTTTTTTTTCCATAGGGATTCCCCAAACGTCCATTTTATATTCAATTTAATGCGGTTAAAACTTAAATTGTGAATTCCAGATGTGTAAAATTTTATTTTCTAAACGATTTATGTAATGTTTAGTTTATTTAAAAAATGATTTGATTTTGCGTTACTATAGTTCGTAGTTTGAAGGGTTGTAGAAATTACTGGATTTAAATAAATAATAAATGTTCTGCTCAATGTATGCTCTACAAATCTCCAGTAGCTGTTTGTTTATTTGCGTAGGTACCTATGTGTATTTCCTTTTACTTTTTCTTGCTTGACGTACGTGAACTTTATAAGTTGTGAAATTTATACCTGGTGCTGATGTTATAGGTTACGAAATTTGGTAATAAAAGCTTGCGAATCGTCTATATTAAAAACATTTATTATACATGTCAAAAACCTCTGTTTGTAATGAAACTAGAACTATTTGTATTTAAATAAATCGGTCAAAACTTGAATACTAGGGTTTTTTATCATCACGTGAATCAAATTTATTAAATTAAATGTAGCGTTTTAACCCAATAAATACAAATATATCACTATTATCGCACTTCAAACACAAATATTATAATTATTTTTTTAAACAGCTATTCTTGTTTTTTTTTCCAATCCTGTAGGTATTAACATAAGGTTGTGGTTAAACGGTAGGCAATATACAAATTAAATAAAAAGAAAAATTTTGGAGGTCAGTTGGTAAAATCCCGCAACCATTACCTTCACTTGGTCCGCACATTCTCAACTGATTCATTTTATATTTCCTTGCTATAAATAATTTTTATACTTTATATTTTTCCTTTACTCTATCAATTTTTAAGTGATTTTAAACTTTTAAATGTAAGATTATTTTTTTTAAATTACGTTGTACCAGCAGCCTTATCAGTATTAGCGTTAAGAGAATGATAGTGTGTTTTTCAAATTCATTGTATTATTTTAGTCATGAGTTTTAATCGAGAGACTATATTCTCAAATATTTTTTAACACTGAAAACGTTAGTAATTATATATAAAATTACTTCTCCTTAAAGGTTTATGAAGTAAACTTTAACCCGTATACATTTTCAAATCACTTAATACATTTATAATTATTTTTTATCGACAGCCTTAATACTTACCTCACTGTTACATAACACTTAAAAAAGTTTAGCCATTAAAAACTTCCAAGCGCTAATTCTACACTTCTTTAAAAGATGGTGATTAAAGTAGTTGATATAAGATAAGTAGGGCACATAGAAATCTCTTTCTACCTAGGGCAGTCCGACTGGTGAAATAACTCCTCCATACAGAAGATCACAGCGAAAGAACCTTGTGTTGTGTTCCTGCAGTGAGTGGGGTTTCAAGAGCTACTTTTGGGGAAGAAAAATTAAAAGTTGTCTGGCTTTACATAGTGCTATAGTCCATAGGTTATGGTAGACTTTTACCGCTTAATTGTATAAAAGTATTATTAAAATAGGTTACTGATTGCAAAAAAAAAGTCCATGTACTCATTCCCATATAAATAACTTCAGAGATTTTATTTTCTCAATATACTAAATGTATGCGCTAATATCTATATATGTTTAATTTGTTTTCACAACTTTTAAATTAGTTAAATACTAGCTTCTGCCAGGAGTTTCGTTCCCGTTGCCCTAAAAGGATCCGACTTGCACGCCATCTGTTATAAATTCATTGTAGTACAATGTAGTACACAGAAATCTTCGCGGTCTTTCGCAGAACAATTTTTAGGTAAGTTTTATCATATGGTATCATATTAAATAGTTTTCATATTGGGTAGAAACTAACATTCCTTTTTACATATAATCTAGAATTACTTGTAAATGTGAGAAATATAATTATAAATTAAAAAATAACCAATATTACTGAAATAACTACTGTCAATATTTAAAAAAAAAAATTCGATTGCGTGTAAAATCTCTCTCAACCTCATTGTAGCCAAAACTACACTTAACGCTCTACCTGCACTCCCCGAGATGTCATTGTTTATGGTTTACAGACCGTTCCATTAGTCGTGAGTATTTTTTTCCTTTTAAATATTCAACCACAATTGTATACCAGGCTTCCTATAAATGAATTATACTTTCATTGTTTCTTCAATCACGTGAATTCGCTTTCTGAAAAAGCAAATGTATATTTTTGGATTTTAGTATATATTACGTATCTGACGTAGTATTTGATAGTCATCGTAATTCCCGTGCATGTATTTAGTAGTTTTTTTCTTGGATAAACTACATTTGAACAACGTCAGAGAACCCTGTTGAAACATTTTACGATGTCTTGGAACTTTGCAAACATATTAAATGAAAGAGCAGCAACGAAACAATTAATCAGATGCTTACTGATTTTACTTCTTTAATACTGTATAACAAATATTGTTGTACTTTTACATTTACCAGGTGTCCTTTGCCTGACAACTGATTACACTTTGATTGTAACCTTATTCAATTTATTTTAGAGATTACGATTAATTTTAAAGGTTTTAAAAATGTTATAAAAGGACAACCTTAGTTCGGACTGATTATCTATTCATCATCATCCTCTATACATATTATAAAGCTCAATGTCTCTCTGTTTGTCTGTCCGTTTATGTTCTTTTCACGCGAAAATCACTTATCCGATTTACATGAGTTTTTCCTTTAATTCATAGCTATGTTAACTGGCAAGGTTATTGGATATATTTTGTAAAATACGAAATAAGCAGTTATGATAATGGTGAATCAATTGGAAAAAAGTCGCATTTGGGGTGCTTATATGGCTTACGCTGAGTAAAAATTAAGGGGTATATCAATTTGTATAAAATGTAAAAATTGTAGATCTTGAAAACACCTACAAAAAAGTCAAGGATAGTATATAATATATTAAAAGGATAACCCACAATAAGCATATTGGTCTTTAAAATAACCGACAGGCGTTTGCCTTGTGTAGTAGTAAGGGCAGTACGATTCGCGGGTACTCAACCGACGGTATTCTATATTCCAAACGAGCGGAACCGCGGGCACTGCTAGTACATACGTATAGTAGACGAAATCATAATTTTGTATTCCCCTGTTACCTCCACGAAATCTGGACCGATTTTAATATTTAAAAAAAAACCGGTGTTAGAAGGATTTTTGCTATGTCCGTATGTTATTATTTTATTTTTTATATTGTCCCAAAAAAAAACCTTAGAAGCCTAGTTCTTATAATAATTTATTTGTGGAAAAAATCTAAACAAGATCATCGCATTGGTAGATATAGATTGTATGGCTCTAGTTTCATTATTAGGGATAAAACAGAGGTATACGTTGGAATGGACTAAACGTCACCCACGTCATATCCGATATCCCCTTAAGCTTTATATGATCTGTATATTTACTTTTACATTTATTTAATCATTGTACCTATTATCATTATAATATTTTTTAGAGTACACTTTTATGAACACTCGGTAATTTTCATTTATAATGAGTGTTATTAGTCATTCCGATAACCGGAACAATTGCCTATGGAATGCGAAGTACTCGTATTCAGTCATTTGTCAAAAGTTGTTTAATTTCGTTATAATACCTTTCGGATCTTCGGAAAGTAGATCACTGCGTATTCAATTGTTTTTTTATAGTTCACACGAGTACAAAGTACAGAAACTTTCTACAGGTGATCTAACTACTAGGATGTAGCTATATTAATAACAGATAGAGATTAATAAGATTAATAACAGGTACAAAAACCCATATCGTACTTAGAATATGACTGGTTTGTCGACAATTCGCAAAGTTCACAATTAGGTAATTAATTGCATTAATGATTAAATTAAAATTTACCTAATAATATTAAGTGAACAATTATTGTATATATGTAATTAGTTTCTCGCAAACGACTCTGATGATTAGAATTAATTTTGTATTTAAATAATGTTTTACTTTCCAAGTTTATCTAGATAGGTGTTTTTTTTTGCTGGGCACTAATCATACCTCGATCTCCTAGCTATTAAATAGGTTAATTGTATATATTCCATTTATAAAAACTCATTAATAACTAAGTACTTATCAAAGTTATGTCTAAAAATTACTAAGGCAACATGAATTTTGACAGCAAAATTATATCATATCTCAACAACAATTATATTTGTAATTCTTCGAATGTTTGTGCTGATTTTCTATTTATTTCATAGATGTTTACTTGATTAACTGTAAATTATAAATAAATAATAGTATTTATAACGCCTCGTCGTGCAAGATGCTTGCAAAAACAGTCGCGAGAAAGTGTGTCCGCGACGCGGCGGACGTATCGACGCGTGTTGTTAATAGGTGGTCAATAAATGAAATTACACCTGCAATAGGAAGCTTCGACACAGTTGTAGCAATAAATAAACTGACATAAAAAAATAACGAAATCTACCTTGAATATAGGAGGGTTGCTCTTTCACTGTATAAATCCTTCACAACAGAATAACTTTCAAAAAAACACTGGTTTTTCAAAATATATGCACAGCAATTCACTGAACTGTTGTCGCTTTATTAATTTTCACCTCACTGAATTCGAATACATTTTAACAGTTTAAAAATCGAAGACTCGTTTGAAAGTTCGTAAAGATGTGACGCGAGCGCAGCGTACGGCGTCCGACAGTCACGGTAGAACACGAAGTGTATGGCCAGTGGACCAGTGCGCACCCCACTACGCTAGCAAAGTAACTGGCCTCTGCTGTTGAAACTTCGAGATAAGGACCACCTCCAGTTACTACTTCCCGCTGTGAGAGCCCTAATCCTTTACGACACGGGAAGAGTCTATGAACTTGTCACGTAGTTTTTGTCAACACATTGTCGATGGAATTCTACGAATTTTGGTGATAAATAACGATTTTACCTGAGTAGTAATACCACGTAATACTGTAAAGGAACTACGTTTACCGATTTCTAACAAACCAGTTTTATTTAAAACACGGTAATTTTTAAAATGTTGCGTTTACAGGAAAGAGGCAATTAAGTTACGATCAATAATCAGTTTTTTTTTTCGAAGTAATTGCGCTCAGTAGATTTAAGGGTAATTTAAATTGTGTAGCGTCTCCGTTCAACTCTATGTGGGTGGTTTTCGTTTCCGATTATTCAATCTCTCTCACTATATTGTTATAGAAACGAAATTTTATTTTTTATTTTGTACTTGCGTAACTTTGATTACGTTGGTTGTATTTACTTGTTGGTTGACCCAAGTCGATCTCAATATTCAGTGTTCGGAGAATATAACACGTAATATAGTTACGAACAAGGTAATCTGGTATCAATATTTACAGGACTGATTGCTACAATTCGACATAAATTCGTATTTTTCATGGTCCTTTTAAGTTTGGTTCAAAAACTATGCCAGTTTAATTGAAATAATACATGTAATGTGGAAAAAAGTTTTTTTTTATACTGCAAAGGGCGCAAACAAGCATAAGGCCCGCCTGATGGTAAGTGGGTACAGTAACCTATGAAAGATTGTAATACCACAGGTATCACTAGCACGTTGCCGTCTTTGAACCTCCCACCCCAAGGATGAGGAATAAATATAATTAAAGAATTTCGTTAACTGCACATGGTTTAAAGTGGTTATTAATTATTTTACTTGATATTTTACCACACAAAATGTTTGAGCTTACACAAAGAAGCATCTGATGTAAATCACTATTTTTCTCTTTTTAACCTGGGCCAAATATAATCAGTTCAAGTTTGTAGGAAATAGTGTATCCTGTGTCCGTGAATTGTCAAATGGGTTAACTAACGGTTATTGCGAATTCTAATAAAACTTGACCTTGCCACTTGGCAGAATTGCTTAGAGACAAAGATCTGGATGCTGCGGCGAGTGAGAGTTATGTCCTAATGTAGGCAATGTGATATTTAAATTACTTATGTTCCTTTTCGTGCGCAGGGTCATAACGCCCACGTGTATTAAATGTGAAATAAGGATGGGTGCCCAATAAAACGACAATGGCTTTTATTGGTACTTCTGTTATTGTTGTCTGAATTTTTATTTACTCTTCAAGGTCGGTACAATGAAGATAAGTTTTCTTTTCACATTCTGCTGTACAATTTGGATCAAAATAGCAAAAATGAAAATTGTGTTACGAATGGCAAAAAACGATTTTGTTCCAAGCAAAATTTAGTTTTTGGTAACCAACCATTCTAGTTGATATAGTGCAAAAACATAAGGTTTTAAATACAGAGGCGCAGTATTTATCATCATGTTCATTATATTATTATAGTTCTACCTGGAAAATAAGTCTAACATCTCGGCTTAAATTAAGACTTCTAGCTGCCATAAAAGAGAGAACCCAACGAAAAAAGCGCTGTTTTGGTAATTACTGAGTACGTACGTTTCTATATATTTTTAAGAAGATGCCTTCTAATAATATTGCGATCACTAATTGTTTTAATTATGTGAGCAATGAAGAGTTAATTCTTTAAAGTTTTCACTATTATGGTTATCACTCGAATAGTAACTCAAATATTATTAGAGTTTTCTCTTTGGGATAGAAGCAAGCATTAAAGATAAATCTACGTTAAAGTATTTCCAGAAGTAACAGCAGGCGCAACGTGTTTAGTGTTTGGAGCTTTTTCAAAACGGACGAAACAAAATGGAAACATATGAAAATCAAATCTCGAGTATACTATTGACTTTACACATGATTCACACTGTTTAGTAATACAATGTTGATGTTTATTGCTGTACAAATTAGAATTATCACGGTTTATGATCATCATCCAGTTATCTTCAGTTGCACTAATAAAAATTTTGTACATCACACTACGTACTATTATTACCTGGTACTAATTTATAATATATTTTATATATTATACGATATAATATATTTATAAGCTTTAAATACAATAGTTCACACGATACGGGTAGAAGAGTTTATTTTAATTTGTTATTCGATACATATATTTAACTAGGCCCATCTGAAAAAGTATACACGCAATGCTTAAGACAGGAGTGCCTTAAAATATTATAATATACATTTTAATAAGGGTATAATTTTACCTATCGCCAAATAAATGCACGTTCAATGACCTAATTAATAAGATTTGCCCCTAAAATAATAGACGTGTCAGTAGAATCGAATCACCAAAAAATTTCAAAACGCTTAACTAAAATTGCTTCAATATCATTTGCATCTGGCAGTCACCTTTCCTGCTGTTTCTTATCTCAAGTCAAACCTAACCTAACCCAGCTACATCTTCCGTGAATTTATCATCTAACTTAGGGATTTGATCAAATCACCGTTTTTATCATCTCCCTTTGGCGACCGTTTTCATTAATATTATATGACGACCAAAATATTTGTTGGTTAGTTTTATAATTAGGGGATACATATTGGTGACGAATGTAAACTTTGGTGACAGAAAATATTAATGTTGCCAATTTTAAGCTTTCAAACTTCTCGTTGCTATATGTAACCCAACTAAGTAGGTGAATACGACAGCTGATCAGTTGCTATTAGTAGCATTCTCCACTTTAAAAGGAATTGCATCCTAGTTGTAAGAATATTTATATTCCATAATTAGGTATTTTTATCAGCATGATATTAAAGTAGAAAATAAGTATCTCATATAAATTAGTAACATTGAAATAAGCTTGTATGCAACCGTAAAATAAATTTAGAAGATACAATACATCAAGCAATGCAATTTGAAGCAATGATGACTCAGTGGTACCGTGTACGGATATCGCGTCGATCGACGTGAGTTCGAATCCTTGCAATGAGCCTGAGCTTTCTATGGAGAAAAAAATCGGGATGAAACCGTAGCATGCTGGTAGGCCATTTTCTAATGTCTGCCTCGCTAGCTACCACTCTCTAGTTGAAAATCTGTCGCCAAGCACCAATAGGTGTTTTCCAATAGCTGCACTTGAGAGCCAGTCCTTCCTTCCACTAGACTCAACGTGTTATTATCTTGGGCCATATCATCACTTAACATCAGGTGAGATTGTCGCCAAACGCGAAATCTATAAAGATTAAAAAAAAGCGAAAACAAAGTAAAACCGCATTAAAATCCGAAAGTAGTTTAATTATAATTTTCTACAATGTTGATTTTTAACACTGTGCGTATAAAAATTTAGAATTATAATCTGTCCAGAACAAGTTAATTATAACATTTTTTTTATTAATATTCGTTCTATTAGGCACAGTATATTTTTTTGTGTCGTCAGAAAATTACATTATTAATCGGTAGACGTTAAAAATCCATTGAAATCAAATTAACAGAAAAAAAAATGGTTTGTAGACGAAACAAAACTTCTATGTAAACAAAGAATGACGAATTTTTGGATATGGAGCGAGTGTTTGTATTTTGAGACTGGTGTGATAAATCATTTTTTTTCTCTCTTTTAAATAATGAAATGTTTATCTTATAAGGATATAAATGTGAACGTACCTTTATACATTGAATCGTACTTCTATTATACCATTATCTTAATTCTGAATAGAGTTGGCGTGGCCATAAACTTGTGTCTGTCTTGCCCACAGAGATAGCAAAGGACATACTCGCTACACAAAACATCTTATCAAGATTATAAGTATACATGTAAGATTAGATTAGATTAACTTAACCATAGGTAATAAGGTGTTTTATCAACTTTTGGAAAGCTTTGGCTGTGGCGCCAGAGACTTTTTTTTCTCAGAACCGAAATTATGTGACATATAAGTAAGTACGTAAGTTATTTAAACGGTTATTTAAAGTTAAATTTTAATAGATATCTCCACATCGTTTGAAACATTACCACAAATGAAAGTCCCTTTTTATCCTTGGTAACAGAATAAAGTCAAAGGGAGATAGGTCTGATGAATAAGGCGGGTAAACAATCAGGGTCATTCCATGCTTGCTCAAAACTGCTTCATGGACAATGCGGTGTGAGCAGGTGTGTGCCAGAATCCGTTGAATTGGATTCCAAGAAGTTCCAGTCATGTCTGACAGTTGATCAATTGTTCGGCGACGATCTTCATGGTCAAGAGTTTTGATTTTATCAACATTTTCATCGGTCGCTTTGAGAAGCGCCCAGAACGAGGTTGGTCTTTAGTCAGATCGCGACTTAATTGCATACGCGCAACAGTCCGAGCCGAGGTCCGGCCACTTTGGCACCCTCGGATGTTGTTGCTTAGCTTTCGTGGCTGAGTGCCCTAAGCGCTCGCCCCCAAGCCCGGTAAAGCTGTAAAAGCCGTAAAGGCTCCAGGGCCCCTCAGGCTAACAGTGTAGTCAGTTCGAAAAAAAAAAAAAAAAAAAAAAAAAAAAAAAAAAGAGGTTGGTCTTCAACTGACATTACATTTAAAACTCGAAAATCTCTCTCATACCCCAGATTTACGAATAGCATCATTTTTGTAAGCTGTTTTAAACATTGCAAGAGCTTTCGCAGCAGTTATTCCCAACAGAAATCAAAATTTTACCGCCACACGTTCTTCACGGGTGTCTGCCATTTTCGTTTTCGCCGAAAGACGAAATTTTGATTTACCTAAAATTAAACTTTGGACGAACTAGGTCTCACAGTGAAGTGGCTTCTCACACTCACTGAGAACGAGTTTCTATACAACAGCCGGTCAAACAAAACTCGCTCCCCCTCCACTTCTCCCTTCTACTGACTGATCTCGTTACTTTTAGGTTCCCGTAGTATTTTTAACAAACATCATGAATACACTGTCAGTGGAGTTTATTAATATTTCTAGAAAAGGTAATGCTGCAGCAAAGACAGCATAATATTTGTTTTCTTTTTGCCTGACTGCAAAATCAAATCAAAATTGACCCCTGAACAAAATCCTGGCTAAATCCTTAGTCAAGTGGTATGTGAACTAAATAAATATTAATTTAGTTAGGTAAGAATTGCTGTAATAACGCTTTAACGATTTAATAAAAAAATATGTGTGCAACGCTTACACGCAGTTTGAAGTGATATTTCTTTGAATTCCAATTTAAACACTATACATTATAGACTTTTACGTATCGTCCGTAATGTAACGCATAACGTAAGGTAACGTAACGTAACAGTTAACGTAACGTAACATAATCTTTCTTGCGGTGCGTAAAGAAGCTTCACTTCAATGAATAAAAATTCGATTTAATATTCAGCACTTCCGTGAAATCAGATACAGACTGGTATGAACCTAGCAATAACCTACTACTGTTTTTATGTAACCTCTTCTAGATTATCAGTTCTATTGTTCAGTGGAATCTTGGTAGCATCATCGACGTCTAGATTATTTAGTTATCCCGTTTATGACCCGTTTCCGGGCTGGGTCTGCCAACGCGCATCCACTAGCGTGTTACATCATGCTCATTTCACATACGACCGCTGGGTTACTGCGAACATCTTTTGATCGAGCTTCATTTCGAGTAAAGTGCTTTCATATTTGCTACATTTCTACTGCATTTATTATTTATTTATTTATATATTTCTACATTTCTACATACTGCAATAAATATTTCCTATTTGCTATGCGAATATGTGTACCGTTGAAAGTAGTTTAAGAATGATAGTTTTTTTTCATTCTTTTTAGCTTCTGCCCACAATTTAACCTAATGTTAAATGACGATGTGGCCCAGGATGGTGATACAAGTGTAGCTGCCGGAACAAAACTATAGGTGCTCGAAATTTTTTTTCCTCAAACCAATGACGTAAACTGAATAATCTTCTACATTTATGTACATAGAAAATTTAGCTTTGTTGGGAAATATACTAAGTTATTAACGTTTGCAGAACGATGACCGCTAGCCGCGTTTTATGTAATAAAGTTACGAAAACGGACTCATTATGTCATTGACATGGTTCGCCTCATTAATATGTGTTCATCGTTTTAGTGTTAATAATTTAATACGTCAATTTTGAAGGTTAGGAATCATGGGAGACCCTGTTAATTGTCTTGATATACAGTAGGACGATATATGAGATATTTATTTAGATTTTGATAAATTTAAGATTTCACAAAGAAAAAAGGTGTGTGTGCGATTCACACACGATAGAAGTGAAACTTCATTTTAAAAGACATTTTCTATTTTATTTAAACAGTGTGCAATATACATACACACCGACATTTACTCTCTCATCTGGCTCACACAAAGAGGAGAGACCGATAATATATTGCTCTCTGGCTCTGGCTCACACAAAGAGGAGTGACCGATAATGTGCGTTAAACGTGTAACGTTTAACATTTAACGTTTAACGCTTGGAAGTCGAATAATAAGTTTCACTTCAATATGAAAGTATAAAATCAAATATTTCTGTAAGCATGGACAATGCAACTAGCTGTGCCCAATAATTTAACTACATTTATTTTATTTTACCAATTCTCCACCTCGCCGTCGCCAGCGCACCCGTGTCCTATCGTTGTCCTAATTTCCCGTACTTGCGTGATTGCTTGACTTTCTTGGTTACTGCTCTGCTTCTTAGGGTCGTAATGTGAAGTTATATACCCTGTAACTTTTAGCAATAAATAGACTACAAAATGCATAATTTTTCAGTTTTGACTGTTAGTATTAGCACCTTCAAACAAACTAACAATCTCTTAAGCTTTATAATATTAGTATAAATTTTAATTGTACTGTCTAATTGTGCTGTAAGTAAAATACTTTATTTTGTTATCGTTTTAATTATAATTCTACAATATTACAGGGATATGCTCTTGATCGACACGCACGGCAATGTGCAACACACCGGCTAGTGTGTATATTTCTTTGGAGATTTCTCTCTACTTGGGGCAGTCCGACTGGTGGAATACCTCCACCCTACAGAAGATTGCAGTCAAATGACCAAGTGTTATGTTCTTGCGGTGAGTTTTGATACCAGAGCTCCTTGGGAAAGGGTGGGTTCAAAGAGAGGTAGGGCATAGAGAAATTTCTTTGCAGATTTCTCTTTACTTGGGGCAGTCCGACTGGTTGAATACTTCCACCCTACAGAATATCGCAGCTAAATGACCTTGTGTTGTGTTCCTGGTGAGTAGGGTTTCCAAAGCTCCTTGGGAAAGGGGGTTCAAGGTCGGCAAAGCGCTAGTGATATCTACTGTATTACAAGCTTCCATAGGCTATGGTATATCCGCTTACCACCAGGAAGCCGTATACTTGTTTGCCACCGTAATAGTATAAAAAATATTACACGAACCATTTCGAGCTACTTTCAACCCCTCCATAAGTCAAAAGCTATTCGACCCACACCCTTGAAATTTTGTATGTTTAATAAACCTCACTTGAATTCCTTGAAAAGTTAGAAATCAAAGAAAGTAACAAAATGTTTTGTAATCGAATTGAATAATGTACATTCCTACAACTACAATAAAAGGAACAGCTATGGAGCTTGGTACCCGTTAGATCTTAGCTCTTTTATCGGTTACAACGACTAACCCGAATGTCATATCTACCGAACTTCCCTTTTTCACATTTATGTTTTTGTTGGAATTGTTTATATACACTTGTAATGTTTATTTTTTTATCATTTTTTTTTTTCGAACTGACTACACTGTTAGCCTTAGGGGCCCTGGAGCCTTTACGGCTTTTACAGCTTTACCGGGCTTGGGGGCGAGCGCTTAGGGCACTCAGCCACGAAAGCTAAGCAACAACATCCGAGGGTGCCAAAGTGGTCGAACCTCGGCTCGGACTGTTGCGCGTATGCAATTAAGTCGCGATCTGACTAATTCCCTATCCGTAATTCGATCTAAACTAACTATACATATGTACATGTTTCTGCCCCCTGGGAGGAGGGAAGGAACATGTGTATGTGTATTTAGTGGTCTGAAATTTTTTGTCTAATCTAACTAGGCAAAAAAAGAAAAAAAAAAAGGTCCCTTACAGAACCTATGTACCTGTGTGTTGTGCATGTGTGTATAATGCAGTGTCATGTATGGCTGTGAAAGCTAGTGATTGTACAGTAACTTGTATCGCGCGAGCGGCTGCTTGGCTCAAGGGCTCCGTGCCGATGGATCGGACCTAGGCTTGAGTTGCCGCAGTGGAGGGTGGTCGTGGCGGGTGTGCGGGAGCGAAGTTAAACGTACGTCCCCTGTGGAGGGAACGGTGGATCCGCGGGCGTAGGCGCGAGCACGCATATGTTGCGGGAGCGGCCGCGTAGTAATTATTAGCTTTCTCGATGTCGTCGTCGGGATCGACAAAGAGATTTCGCGGACGGCGTTTATAACGTTTGGCAACGGGGATCGAGTTGTCTGGGACGTAGTTCACGGTGGATTTTACGAGCGGGTTGGGGTGATTCGAAGCGCTATCGAAGTATCTCCTGGTGATATATTTCACATAGGCTTCTATCGAGGGAAGCCTCATGTCCCTGTGGAGGTCCATGTTCCTAACGAAGGCTGGAGGGTCAAGCAGGCGACGGAGAAACCGATTTTGGACTCTTTGCATGCGGACAAAGATATGTTTGGACATATGTGCGAACGCTGCGCAGCTATATGTCAAGATCGGACGGACGCACATCTTGTATAGTGTAAGCTTATGTCTTAAGGACATTTTGCTTACCGAACTGAGCAAGGGTCGTAAGCGGGAAAGGATCCAGACGGCCCTATTCCGGACTATAGTAACGTGTGCGTTGAAGTTAAGCTTCGAGTCGAGGGTGACACCCAGATATTTAGTCTTGGTGGCCCAAGGGATATTCCTACCGAATAATGAGAGGGGTCCTACCGTGCGTGGTAGTTTACATGTATGCGGTTCGAACATAATCGCGGCGCTCTTTACCGGATTAATAGCTATTCGCCACGTTCGAAACCACTCCCCGAGAGTGGTTACGGCACGTTGGACTGCGCAGGCGAGATTTTTTCTGTGTCTGTTTGACGCGTATATGACTGTGTCGTCAGCGTAGAGCCCTACCTCGACCCCGGGGGGCTTCGGGAGGTCGCTGACGTACAGATTGAAAAGGCAAGGCGCCAGAATGGAACCTTGCGGGACGCCTGAGCCTATAGGGTGGGCGGTAGATAGTATTCCTTCCACTCGGTAGTGAAAGGTGCGGTCGCGTAGAAAATCATGAACTAGGTGAACTAACCTATCCGGGATTTCTAGTTTATGTAGCTTGTGGACTAGTCCGGCATGCCAGACCTTATCGAAGGCCTTAGCTACGTCGAAAAAGACCGCAAGCGTACGGGCGGGAAGAAGACGAGCTGTGCCGACCTCACCTAGTGTGGAATAAGAGCAGGAAGAAGAACAAGAAGAGCGACCTATAAATATAAATATTACACAACCTGTTTTACTTGTAGAGGAAATGTTAAGGAACAGAAATGAAGTACGAGATATACGAACAACTTGTCGACCCAGTTACAACTTCGTTGAATCGGGTATGAAACGACTTATCGTTTTGTGTTAAATACTCCTTTGACCACTAACAAACTTCGATAACTGTACACAGTAATGTGTCTTATGTAAAAAAGTAACTGTTTTTATTTATGAACTGTTAAGTATACCACCTGATAATTTACTGTATAAATTCTAAGGTCATCAGCCTGGATACATCTTCTACACATATTACAATACTATTAACGATTATAATTATAGATTATACTATGACAGTAACAGTAGACAGTATTTTCTTTAACACGTTTTGATGTAGAACTTCGACTATTATAAGCAATCATTTGAGTAACTATAGTACAGCCTCCTAAATAAGTATTTCACAAGATCTAAGAAATAGCAGAAATAGCTAAATAATAATCGAAATAGCAAATTATTTTTGGTATATAATACGATTTTGCCATTTTATAGTTGATATTTAGCGATTTCTGCTAAGCTTTGCTCTTGTGAATTATGTACAACTTATGGAGCGGGTCACATTTAAAAATAATTGACGTAATGCCATTCATTGATTTCCCTTATCATATCAACGCGTAATGCGAAAATTAATCTCATTTTTTTCTATAGATATTAATCACAAATATTTACATGGACACCTTACATTTATTAAATTAAGATATTATTTTATTAATAAAATATTATTTCTATTACATATAAAGGCAAATTGATTGTGACGTTATATGTTATTAAATAAAAGAGATTCACTACATGACACGTAATAAGTCTGCTCAGTGAAAGCAAATGAGGAAAATCCTGGTGCGAAACGAGTTTATTTCGCTATCTATATGATTGGTCGCCTTTCTCGAATGCACGTGTAACAGAAGTGCAACAGATATGTAAGAAATTTAAAATTAGAATCTTTTTTCTCTTATGGCGTAATGGCGTTTAACTCTTGGGTTATTTCGGCCTAGTTGTTTTCACCAATTTTATTTGAAGTAACTAACAATCAAGTCGTATACAAAGACGGCGTCAATACTGTTAGATTTTTAAAATTGCCACGCAGGCACAATTATCCTGTAAATTAAGAAACCTTTGCTCTTTTTTTTGTTCCGGAAAAATTCCATAAATACGTGTTGCATGTTGAACTTGGTGGCATTTTTTACAGTTAGATGAAGTATGTTTTTTGAAGCAATGATGGCTCCGTACTTTGTACGACTTCGCTCGATTGACGTGAGTTCAAATCCCTGCAATGAGGTTCAATCCCTGAGCTTTAGGTGAAGAAAAACATCGTGAAGAAACCATAGCATGGTGGTAGAGCATTTTCTAATGACCGACTGGCTGGCTACCACCCTCAAGTTGAAAATCAGCCGCCAAGCACCAATAGGTGTGTTCCGGCAGCTGCACTTGGAAGCCAGTCTTCCACTAGGTTTAGCGTGTTATCATCTTGGGCTTCACCGTCACTTAACATCAGGTGAGATTGTGGCCACTACGCCAAAACCTATAACGATAAAAGATATATATGAAAGAACAAATGAGTATGTATTTTATTTGTAATACACACAATATCGGACCCTTCAAAAGAGGCGTAAAAAAGTAATTTGCAGGCTGACGAAGTGACGAGTTCCTATGGAATTTGACAGCAGCATTCGCCTTTATTTCTGGACTGTATCGTATTCTTCATTATGTACTTACTGTGCAGTTATTTTAAAAATACATATAAGGGTAAGTTTTAAAATTGTGACAATTATCTTCTTTATTTCTATTTTAACTCACATTTTTTGTAATATCGAATCCTTATAATTATAATATGTATATCATATGTTCATAAATATATGTTCATATGTTTATAAATCTGTAGTTCTGTATGTATATTTACAATCTTTGCCATATTTTTTTTGTATGTATGGCTGCGTTTAAGTCAAAATCGGCTTTAGCGACTTTTAAGAAATTTTGTAAACGGAAATTATACAATATACCATAACTGACAAACTATAATAATCGTCAAATATAATCAAAAAAATCGATAAAAAAATTTAAAACAAAAAGAAAATTAATTGTCAGACGATTTTGATTAAGTTAAGTATATGGGAAGTATATGCCATTCCTCAACTGATATGTAAAATGTCAATAACATGTGCGCTGCGGTAGGCAGCGGGTGCCACGCCACTCATACTCCATAAAATCACTGCAAACTTTTCTATCTATTGAGGAATGCCATACACTGATGCGAGTCAATCTAACTAATTCCTGACTATTGTATTCCAAATTTAACTTAGTTTTGTAAATACACTAATTTTACACGAAAATATTTCCATTAATGTGTAGGTACTAAATTACACTATGTAATGTTTATATATATTTTTTATACACAGTTTCGTGAGAACATACCGGATGTAATTTATCATTATTTTATGTACAACAAATGAATGCATGTCATGTGGAATATAGAAATGTTATCGACGCGACGCCCGCGGCGGCCGCGGTACGGATGGTTGGTTCCGCGTTTCGGCAAAGTGTATTCTCGTTATAAATTTTACTAAACTCATTGTCGTAATTATAAAATTAAAGAATAACAATCAGAAATATCAAAATTCACGTGTGCTTCAAACTGGTTTTGGCCGTAAATAGACTGTTTACGACCATTAGGTTGGAAACCACTGGGGGTAACCCCAAATAATAAAAGAATAACTTGCTGCTCGCACTAACCCGGTTAACGCGCACAAGAGCTGTGTTTCCGTAACGACGATGAAGAGGGAAACTTATTATCCTACTGCACCAATTTGAAGCACACATGAACTTCGATATTTCTGATTGATATTATTCAGACACATCGCATTATATATTTTTTATATTCTTTTATAAGTTTAGCTTTTAGTCACAATCTCAACTGCTGTTAAGTGACGATTTCGCCAAGCACGCTAAGCCTTGTGGGAGGACAGCTTCTCAAGTGCATCTCGTATATCTATGCTTGTTAATTTTGTAACGAGCGCCTCTAAACGACGAATAGTGTCAAAAAATTGTGACTGTTATTTTTTTTCACATGTTTTTCTTAGAATTAATTTCTAGATTAAACTCAGATATCTTACGCTTATTCAACTACTTAACTAAAAAAGTAAGTTTACTAGCGGCGTAGTTAGTACTCACTACTCAGTATGATTATTACAAAGTGAGCGGACATTCTCAATTTATCGTGGACCCCCTCGACGTTATGGATATATGTATGTCAATGCGTATTACATTACGTTATATATTTTAAAAGTATTGGGTACTTTAAGGCACTTAAATTGTGAATTTAAGAACTTAAAAATAGAAGATCATAAAGATTGGTGTATAATGTACATGTATATTAATTTATATTCCATCGATATATTACTTACCTAGTTGCTAGTATTTTGTAAGCAACAAGATCTATGACGATCATCCAATCACATAATTCCTTCATCATCACATTATCATTTCAGAAGAAAGACGTCCACTTTTGAACATAGATCTCATCTAAAGATCGCCATAACAACCGGTTCTGAGCTGCCATTCTTCTTGTGTTCTTCTCGTGTGCCTTTATCAGGTCGTCCACATATCTTGTGGAGAATGTACCCATGCCGCATTTTCCGGTACGAAGTCATTACTGGAAAATAATTCGGCTTCATCGGTTACTTAAGTCGAGCAATTCTTAGGGCTATGTCAGCTCCTCATTTCTGATTCGATCTCGCAAAAAAACTCCGAGCATAGCCCACTTAATTGCCCTTTAAGTGACCTTGAGCTTTCTTATGAGGCCCATAGTTAGCTGAGACTTGGTCGCAAACATTATTCCTTGAGATGTATCAATAATTCAAATTTATAAATATTTTCAAATAAATTATTAGTATGCTTAAATCAATTTTAATTATATGTGAAATGCTTTATTTCCAGTGTAAAATATCTTTGCAGCGGCCGCAAACAAATATAATTGTCTCACACAATTATTGATATGAGTGTTATACTGTATATTGTGTATAATTTTTTTAGAATAAAGTGAACTTTTCTGGAACTTGAAAATCTTTTATGATATTATGAATGAGTACGAATTATTGAACGATATTAAAAGCGTCAAAATGCTACATACTACATTACAATATTAACTGATTAAATTCGTATCGTATATCGTTTTCGTACATTAGTATAGAACCATAAAAAAATTGCGTCCTTTGTCCAAAAACACCTGTACGTGTACCTATCAATTAGAGACTTCTAGAACATTACACGCTCATCAAGGCGAAGTATCCGTTTTTCATTACTTCAAAACAATTAACATTCACATAGAGTTTTTACTTATTGAAGGCTTGATAAAAAATGGGCTTACATACTAAAACTACACTATTTTCTATACGCCTATTTGTTATGTAGCTCTCGATTAATACCCATTTTTTTACTGGCAATTATTTTTTATATTTAATTCTTGCTATGTAATAACTAAGTAATAATGAAATGTGAATGTGTGTGTGTGAAATTTGTGATAATTTATACTAATACTAGGTGGTCCCCGCGACTTCGTCTGTGTAGAATAGTTATTTTGTATAGCCTATCTCATTCTTCAAGGTATTATCTATCTCTATACTACTCGTAAATCAATTTTAGTCGCGATCCATACCACTCCGCTATATTACTGCATATACACCGTCTGACCACAGAGCACGATAAACCAAAAGAAAATCGGTGATGTGTTTATCACTATGTATATGGTGGTTGCGATTTATACCACGCTCCGTTCGTTCACAAGATACTGGGGAATACCGTCAAGTGAGATATTAAGAAAAAGTTTACGCGCCCCGAAATCTGTAGAGAAAGATGTATTAAATTTAATTCACAGCGTAGAGCGTAAACGTATGGCAGAATATCGATCAATCGAAAGTAGTGAAGATGAGGCAAGGCTGCCTGCTAATCGTGAGTCCATGCTGCGTCTCAGGAACCCGAGACATTCACAAAGCACGAAACACGGTTAAATCGCCTATGGTGAATTTCAAAACACCTACATTTATTTTTTCATCAATGTTTTTCATACATTAAATTTCACGCGGACGTAGACGCAGGGGCAGCTAGTATGTCCCTAATATGTTTATTGTATAAACTCATGTGAATAAATATTTGTACTTAATATTAGCGCTATTATATCGTATAACTGTAAGCTGTCGGTCAATGTACACAACAATACGTATTACGTTAAAATGAGGACGCTTTTGTTCCTGACAATATTGTGTTAGTTCTGTCAAATCAACGTTAGCATACCGTTATGGAGGACTAGAGACATATACACTATACAGTATTGTTTCGGTTTAAATGAGCTCATTTGTCATCCACAAAGAAAATGACTAAAATAAGTTTGAAAAGTAATTTCATATTTAAAAATAATTCTTCTTCAAAAGTCCACATCTTCACAACTTTTATTTAAGTTATCGACTGCATTCTGATTTTAATTTAATTCTTGGCAGGTTAAAATTTCTAAGCATATACGGTCTATGTATATGTATATAACTCTCTCTGATTTTTGCTATTAGGTATAAAATGATAGATAATATAATTGAGCGCGAAATTTTAATTCTGATTATTATTGATGATTTTCGTCACAAACGACGAAAAGCTGATGCCAAATCTTGTTGTTTCATAGCTTTTTTTGTTACTAATTTGTTATGCTTTTTTTTGTAAAAAAGTGACAAATAATTTTCTGTCTTTCTTTCTTTAATTTAAGGAGGTCTTTGCCTAAGCCCTAACTAGAGTTTTATTTCGACTTTATAGAATTCGAGGTAATCGTAGCTCATCAGAAAAGATTGGAAAACACTACATGGAATGATTTTCTGATGTCTAATTTATACGTACGCGCGAATTGCGGTATGTCAAAAATGTTTACTGTCGGTGATTCTTAGAAAATAGACATATTATATCGCTGACTTTTTTGTAAGTCTTTATAAGATCTACAATCTACGAACGTTAATTTTATATATTTCTTATAGTTTACTCAGCGTAAGCCATTTGAACATCCCAAAAGCGTGTTTTTTTTTTCGAATTGATTTAAAATTACCTTCGCTGCCTATTTCGTATGTTACTTTATGTAACAAAATATATCCTATAACCTGGCTAAATAACATATCTATGGATTAAAGGAAAAACCATGTAAATCGGATAAGTGGTTTTCGCGTCAAAAGAATATAAACGGAGAGACAGACAGAGAGACGTTGAGTTTTATAATATGTATAGATATAGAAGATTGGTCATTGTTGTTCTAGTTTTTTTAATACATTTTATGAACAATTTTCTTTGGACTTTGTCACTTTTAACGAGTAAATACATTTAGATAACCCAGCTGTATTGTAAAAGGCGGCCAAGTGTCACTTGTGCTCGTGCGTAACGGATTCCGCATAGAAAAACGAATACGGTGGCAAATGAATAAAAAAAGTCAATATGTCGTTTACCTCGCAGTTTTCTATTCTAAATTAACTATTGTGAATGAATATAACACACACTTGTTTGAGCCCTACGTGTTAACTGTTCTCACTTACCACGTACTTGCCTACAGTTCTATAGATTTATATTAAGTATTTCATATTGTGTTCCTAGATAATAATACACTTTAAAAAAGAAAAATAAACATTGAATTATTGATTGATGTGAATATTAGGTCTTTACCTATGACATTGCCGTTTTGTATGAAAAAATTTAAACGATATTTTTTCATGTATTTTTTATTTGTATTAATCGAAGTAATCACCCATGCAATCAATGCATCTTTGCCAGCGCAGTGGCAGTTTATTGATGCCCTTTTTAAAGAAATCAGCTGGACGGGAGGCAACAAATTCTTCAAAGGCATTTTGTACTGCCTCTCGGGTATTGAAATTTTTTCCCGCCAAGTAGTTATCCAAATTCCGGAAAAAGTAGTAGTCTGTAGGCGCAAGGTCTGGTGTATAGGGCGGATGACGGAGAACTTCCAACCCCAGTTCTTGCAACTTGGAGACCGTCTGTTGTGCAGTATGAGGTCGCGCGTTGTCGTGCAGGAGCAGCGGAGACGAGTGATTGACCAATGCTGGTTGGAGATGTGCCAGCTTCTCCATCATTGTGTTCAGTTCTTCACAGTACACATCTGCAGTAATGCTCACCCCGTTTGTTAAGAAGCTGTGATGAATCACACCGGCGCTAGACCACCAAACAGTGACCATCACTTTTCTAGGGGTAAGTTGTCGTTTAGGGCATTGTTTAGGTGCTGAACCAGGATCCAACCAACTTGCTGAGCGCTTGCGGTTATCAAACAGAATCCATTTTTCATCGCAGGTAACAATGCGGTTCAAAATTCCTTCATTTGTGTGTCTGTTGAGCAGTGCAAGGCACGTCTCGACGCGTACTTCTCGCTGGCGATCATTGAGTTCGTGAGGCACCCATTTCAAGCTTTTTTACCTTGCCAATTTGACGCAAATGGACCAATATTATTTTGACGTTAACGTCGAAAGCTGCTGCTAATTCAGCCGTAGATTGTGTATCATCAGCTTCCACAATCGCCTTTAATTCGTCATTGTCGACCAAAGTCTTCGGACGACCGCGAGGTTCATTTTTCAGGTCGAAATTCCCAGAACGGAAGCGAGCAAACCAATAACAGGTGGTGCGTTGGTTTGTAGTGTTAGCTCCGTAAACGTCGTTGATGTTGCGTGCCGCTTGTGCCGCGTTACTGCCACGTCGGTACTCATATTCCATAATAACTCGAATTTTTAACCTATCCATGATGACAAAAAAGATTGAAATGCGATGAAAATGTAACACTAATCAATAAAAAAAAGACTACTTTTGGAAAAAGAATTCCACGTTTTTAAAATAAAATTAATTTGAAATTAGAATTCTTAGCCAAACAAAAATTATTTTGATTTGAAATGGCCAGTACTGCAGAACAGCAATTTCATAGGTAAAGACCTATTATTTTTTTATGATATGGAACAAATGTCAGTATAATTGTAAGTAGTATGTTTTCATACCATTGATTTTGACTTTATAACATGATCAAAATTGCTGACGTATACCTACTTGATCCCATTAATAGCTAATAGAAAAAGACAAAGAGGATGATGGAGCATGCTTACTAAATTTTAATTCATTCTTATTATGAATGCATCCGTCCTTTATCAATGAATGTCCAGGGCATATAAAAACTAGGTGATAATTTGATATATGTGGTTACTGTGAAGACAAAGACTTTTTTAAAATCTTTATAGGTTTAGAGTTCAACATCCAGTTTCACAATATCACCTGATGTTAAGTGACGATGTGGCCCAAGATGGTGACACGCTAAGCCTAGTGGAAGAAGGTAGCCTCTCAAGTGCAGCTGCCGGAACATACCTATTGCTAGCTATAGGCAAGACTGGAAGTGGAATAACGATAGGGCTACATGGGCGCCGTGTAGAGTTTGTCTAATAAAATTTAAACGTGTGAAACCGTGGGGCACAGCTAGTATATTCGTAAAAGTACATAGTTTTTTTACTTATCCAATTTTATTTCTCATTAGTAACACATTCCGTTTATATTGTTGATAACAGTGGTATTATACTAATTTTATGGCGAATATTTTAACACTACACTGAGACTCGTCTAACGATGTGACTTTATAGCCATCATAGGTACTTAAAATTTTTTGTTATCAACATGAAGAATCTATAATCATTTATTTATAGCGAACCCTAAAAAAAATAGGTCTACGTATTTACTAATCACCAGCAGGTGATATCCGATCAATTTAGACAATAATCAGTAATTACTCATTTCCTAACGCATACTTACTGTAATTGACAACTGCCAAAGTAAACAAAAAATAATACATTAAACCTTTGTTATTTACCTAATGCTGATTAAACACTGATACTGTTGATTTGATGTTTTTTAACATGAAGTGTTGAGTTTTTCTAAAACATTAACTAACGTTTACGACAGTGGTATTGCGCCCGATTATTGAATCGGGAGGTCACGGATTCGATTCTCGCCCATGACTGACTTTTGTGTGATGAATGTAATTTTCAATTGTGTGACTGGTTGTTATATATATGTATAGTATGTCTGCTTTTTACAAGCTTTACTTAGTATGGAGTTAATTGGCCATGTGTGAAATTGTGTCCCCATATTTATTATTTATTTATTTATATTGATATTAGCTGATTAATACGGTTTTATCCATGTTAAATTTATTCGACAAACTCTTCACGACAGCGCCCGTGTATCTTAGCCCTATCGTTGTTCCACGTTGCATACAGCTTGCCAGATTGCTTGACGTTCATAGTTACTGCTCCGCTCCTTAGAGTCGTAGCGTAAAGTTATATAGCCTATACTATTAATCATTAATCTAGCTATCATATTTATATATATTTTAATCCGATAAGTAGTTCCAGGGACTAGCGCGTTTAAACAAACAAACAAAAAAATATTCTACTTAATTATATTATAGTATCAATCATTAAGATAATTATATAAATCATAAGATCATTCACGTGATGAAAAAGTAGATATAACAAAAGAAAAATGTCTTGGAAACAAATCAGAAACCGTTCACTAAAATCGAACACACGTAATAAAAATCGAACATTCATGTAATAAATTTGTAAGGGTACAAGTCAAATAAAAATAACAGAGTACGTCGTTCCATTTTGTACGCGTGTCCTTGTGATAGTTGCCTAATAGTTGCTTAATTGAAGACCGAAAGTAGTCGACTGCCCATTACGGCCAATGGCTGTTATTAATGCTTTCGTAACACAAGAAACCCACTTCTACCAACTTCATGTAATAAAGTATATCGATCGGAGAATACATGAAGGTAATTTCCATTACTGGAAGGTTATTGTGGAGTATATTGTTACGAAAAAATATTCTTTTATTAACTTATTTATATTTAAGTAAATTATTTATACTTTAAGTTCAATGAAAAGCAACAACTAAATTAGTACAAGATAAAATTAAGAAAATATATTTATTACTTTGTGAAACTAAATAGTATTAACTGGGAAATAAGTGATAACTGAAGGTGTGTCCCGTTTCACGGTTTCAGCCGTCCTACAGTACCGGCATGCTATGATAGCCGTTTTGACACATTATAATAGTAACGTGAAAAGTACATTTATTTTTGAAATAAAAAACCGAAATATCCGTAATCCAAAGCCAGATCAAAACTGCTTTGTTTTGCATTGAGCATTGTCGCGAGTTTGCCGAAGGTTGTGCTGGCCAGTCATCCCATATTATTTGACGATTGCATTAGATTTCATTTTTTAAAATTTCGATTTTTAAAAAACATAATTAAGAAATAAGTAGGTACACTAATAATTATAATCTATTATGAATTCTGCCAAATGGCGCAGTTTTTTTTGGTAGTAAAAACGTAAAAAGATTTATGTGCAGGACCATATAGCATAGTTAGATCATAATATATATAGTTTAGAAATTACTGTAAAAAAATAATTTTGTGTTCTAAATTATACATTCTATAAATTTTATGACTAACTGCACGTCACTATTGACAATAAAGAACAGTAATTTGTTCCTACAAACTTAGTTAATTAAAACGACACTTCATGAGCGGACAAACGTCTAAACGGCCATCATAGCGTGCCGCTACTATTTTATTCAACCAAGTTTCCACCGCGCCACGCCATCACCAACGCGTAGCCTACCGTTGTTCTTACTTCCCAGATAGCTTGATGTTCATGGTTACGTTACTGCTCACCTCCTTAGGTTCGTAGCGTAATTTTAAATAAGTTACACAATGCAAAAATATTTTTTCATTTCATTCAGATTACTGCTTAAAAAACAAACAATCTCTTTTGATTAAATATTGAAAAAAATACAATACACTTTATGTGTTCATTGAATTAGAATATAGATTATAATATTTGTTATGAAAATAAGCACGCCCTAAATTAAAACCTATACATATGCGTATTAATAGATATTACTTGTTTTGTGTTCACTTTTAATAAATCCAATGAAAAAGTTCACACGCGTTTATTACACAGTAATTATTTTCATCTCGTCATTTTACTTATACTCATATTATTGACAATTCACATAGTCTATTAATTGTGAAATGACATATCATACTCTCTATGAACAAAATTTCTTATTATTAAATTTATTATTATGCGATTAAAAGATAGGTAATCTGTAAATAACCCTAATTAATTGGTCACAATGAGAAAGGTAGGCTTATTGCTTTAGTAAGTGTTGAGCAATTATTACTGCAATATTTTTTTAACGAAATATTTTTAATTTTCACTAAATAAATAGAAAAGGCAAATGATTACCAAACGTTTTCAAAGAACAATTAAGTAATGCCTTTTGCGCGATCATCACAGATTAAAGACAGGATGTAGGTATTTAGGGTGAGTTAAAAATGTTTCATTTAGTGAACGGACCAATTTTTAAATTATAGTTATGAAACCATTAACATTAATAAGGAACAATCGTCGGAAATCTGAGAAGAGAGCTCTTATAATCTGAGAAGTTCTTAACAATCTCAACAGAATGTAGGTCGCCATTAGTCAGCAAGTTAAAATTGTAACGAGATCTCTAATAAAATTTAGTAAAGAACATTTCTTGTCTGCATTACTAGAGCGAAGTATTTGTACAGTGTGTATTTGTATCTGCTATTCGTTATCTACAATCTAATTTTTAGTTAGAAATTTGTCAATAATAAAATCATATTAAGGATTTAATCCCATGTTCCAGCTACTTCCTTGAGGGTTGGCGCAGCAGCCGTCACAGCGGAGGAGCTCAAGCGGTGTAAGTATGCGACCCTTGGTAGGACGCTACATATTTAATCCGTTTGGAGTCAAAACCCTAGGACTGTGGGGATAGATTACACGCAACCTCGTTAAAGAACTCGCGAGTCGACTGGTCGACGCGTCACGTCACCAGAGGACTGGCCAATACCTTGGTGAAGAAATCAAACAAACAAGTGAATAGGTACATAATGAAGTAAACATTTCGTATAAAAGTTGTAGCAGGAACACACCCGACCTTTGCGCAACGACATCCGAAATGATTGTTATTAAAATAGTTTTGTAAGTTTATTATCTACATTCAGTCATTAAGTACATTATCTACAACAAAACAACAATATGTTATGTAAATATGTAATCTTAAATGATTAACTTAAATTAAATCGATAACAAATTTCTCTTTTAGACAATATTTTGGGCATTATGTGCCTTAATTTTCTAAAACTAATATTTAATTAGATTTAGGTATATAATTTCATTATAAACAAGTTTATGAAATCGTTCATTATTGTTATTGAACAACTGACCGATATTTTAAATGCCGTAATTTATTATGAATTGCTATTAGTCATATTTAGAAAGATGTTTTTTTTATAATGTGGATGATTCTGACACTGAGGTTAATCGTTGTTATAAATTCTCTAGTTCAATGGCGCTATTGTTCATCTTTCCGGGAGATACACATATTCTATCATACTCGTATCTTACTTAAAACGCGTACCTCATTACTGATTCAGCCGAGTGCAACCAACTCAAACAGCAAAGGTCAGCCATTATCTAATACTATTGTGGCACCTCTCCCCACCTGTAGTGTTGCGCACGCGCTGGTTCGCAAAAACCTACTGACACACATTGGTCCAACGACACACATTTGTCCAACACGATTTATTTCCGTCAATCCGGTACACGACACACTGACCGATCGAGCCCTTATCTTATCTTACGTCATAAGATTACTATAATTTTATGTGATTTCATATATTTTTAAAGTTCCTAAGAGACAAAACGAACATTGCAGAATAGGTAGATATATACATGACATGGATAAATAATGAGTCAGACTTAAATAAATGTCGTCATAATAATTATGTTATGCTGGGATGGGTGTATTTTTCTTATAGGAGCCTTAAGATGTATCCAGAAGTAATTATGACTGTTGTAAAGATAATTTGGAAATCATTCCATTCGTAATATTAACTTTATTATTTATGAATTATTATTTATGAAGAAACCAATTTCACACCGTTTTTCTATTCTATATGATATTTGCTATTACTGTAAATTGACTAGGGAATAAATTATAAGGATTTTGATCGCAATGAATAAGTGTATATAAATATAAATAAATTTTAAACAAGTGTACTAGATGCCCACGAAATGTATACATACTAGTTCAAATTAATTATTACTCATGAATGTGGTATAAATTGTTATAAAGGAAAACTAAAAAGCTTAGATTGCGATATTTATAAGCCTTAATTAACTACATCTTCAGGCATAGATATGATTACACTAGTTTTATAAATTATTGGTAATGGGCCTATCCTAGAGGTTTATTTTGGTAGGTACCAGAATTCTTTATTCATATCTTATTTGGAGGACTCTGTTATTGTGAATTGTAACACTGTTACTTGCATCTCTATGTTTAATTTTAAAGATGGGTAATCTTGTCACAGCTGCAATTACCATACTTTTTACAAGGTTAAGTGAAGACAAGGTCTCACGATTATTAATACAATAATAAAACAAACTATGTAAATTACATAAATATTACTTACGAAAACTAGATTATCATGTTTACACCAAAAATATTAAAAACTGATATTACTAATATAACTAGCTATGCTCGCGGCTCGGCTCGTGTGTACTACAGCATGCCTTCGGTCCAGCGCACGCTTGAATGTGCTGCCACCGCTCAAAAGACGGAAGACAAAATGCTAATTGTGGATGATCCTTGAAGATAGATATATGATATCCCTGACTTGTTTGTAGGTCTTTTTAAGATCTACAATTATGTGTAACATTATTTGATATATCTCGTATGGTTTACTCAGCGTAAACCATTTAAGCGCCCCAAACGAGTCGCCTATTTTCAGAATTGATTCACCATTATCGTAACTACTTATTTCGTATGTTACTTTATATAACAAAATATATCCTATAACCAGGTCAGATAAAATTAATTTGAATTAAAATATAAAACATGTAACTCGGATAAGTGATTTCCGCGTGAAAAGAACATAAACGAACAGACAGACAGAGAGTTTTATAATATGTATATAGATGTAGAGAAGAATAGAAGATAGATGTGAAAGTTTGTATATTTGGATGTTTGTTACTCAATCACGTTTTATTGATTTATTGTTCGGATTGGGATGAAATTTTGCATACCGATAGTTTATAACTTGGCTTAACACAAGGGACAATTTATTCCGTTAAATTACATGGTTTAACAACTACTATCAATGTGTTTTGTTTTCGAAGTGAACGCGAACAAAGTCGCGACTACAGCGTGTACCTAGTTTATAAACCCTTTCAATTTATATATATTTATTTATATTAAAATAAAATATAAAAAAGATTTTTAAAAACAAGTTTTTATCGTTAATACGGGCTATCATTATTAAATGCGCAAACAAAATTTCGTGTCTGTACTGCTGGTCGTTGAGGAGTTCCCTCGTCGAAACTAACCCTGGGGGCAGCAATTAGGCTATGGTGCAATTTTAAATGGCCAATCAAAAAATTAAATATGTATACAAAAATTATTGTCTAAGCTGTTAACCGATAAGGTGTTCTTTTCTCTGGCGCCAATCCTGGTTGTAGAATCAGGTTAAGCTTACCATAAAAATCCCTTGTCATCGGAACTGAATCAATGTGTAAAATTTCAACTCCGTAGGATAAGAGAATAAGAGGTGGTTCAAATTAAACTTGATTTCAGACAGATACCGGGAGAGGTGAAACTAAATAAAAGGTTTTAAAAAATGTAGATTAATCGTGTAAAGTCGTCAGAAATAGTTATATAATTGAGTGAGACGATGCCCTGGTCGTTGGTGAGCGTTAGCGAAACTTGAGCACGTTTTCGTTTTATTTATACATTACGTCACTGGTACTAATTTTATTCTGCAGCGTAGTACATGCAGAGTTTTAACTGTAGACGTCACTACACCGACTCTGCCATGTCGCAGTGAAACTATAAAAACAGATATTTAATGAAAGCACTTATGAAAAAAATTATGACTACTGAAAACAATACTAATCAATTAGAAAATAGTACAGGAATTAAGGGCTACAGATGAAAATTTCCAGATATATTCCCAAGGTTTTTTCTAATGTTCCTGAAAATATCGAAAAGAAATATCAGAAAGCCTAATAGTTTCTGAGAATTTTCGTTTCTAATACTGAACAAGTTACATATTTATAATCCTTATCATACCTAAAACGAGTCTACTGGTATTTTATTAACGTGTGTATCTGTGTGTCTAGCTGTGGCATCGTAGCTCCTAAATGGCTGAACCTGATATTAATCTATTTTTTGTTTGTTTGAAGGGTTAATTGATTGATTGATTGATTGATAGTTTTGATTCAAGAAAATCTGTCCAGCCGTTTGAACATAACTTTTAGCTCTTTTCTAGTTCATAAATGGGTGTGAGCATCTTCCACAGATCTGATATAGTCGAATTTTTGTATTGTGTTAATACAATAATATAAGAAGAACATGTCCACTTTGAACCTGAACCTATAGCATCATCTGAAATCTGCAGGATATCTTACTCCTCACTTACTTATAGCAGAGATTGTGCTTTGGAATGTTTTCAATTAACAGGTTACTTCGGTTTTTACGGTTCCGAAGTCAAAAGGTAGGTACCCTTATAGTTTCGGTATGTCTGTACTATTTTGTAGTACTTTCTGTACTAGAAAGCTGTAATTTGGTATGCCTATCACATCGTTTTTTTTTCGAACTGACTATACTGTTAGCATTAGGGGCCCTGGAGCCTTTACGGCTTTTACAGCTTTACCGGGCTTGGGGGCGAGCGCTTAAGGTACTCAGCCACGAAAGCTTTGCAACAACAACCGAGGGTGCCAAAGTCGGTCACTCGGCTCGGACTGTTGCGCGTTATGCAAATAAGTCGCGATCTGGCTAATTCCCTATCATTCCATCTAACTAACTATACATATATACATGTTTCTTCCCCCTGGGAGGAGGGAAGGAACATGTGTATGTGTATTTAGTAGTCTGAAATTTTTTGTCTATCTAACTAGGCAAAAAAGAAAAAAAAGGTTCCTTACAGAACCTATGTACCTAAGTGGTGTGCATGTGTGTATAATGCAGTGTCATGTGTGTCTGTGAAAGTTAGTGAATGTAGAGTCACTGTATCGCGCGAGCGGCTGATTGGCTCAAGGGCTCCATACCGATGGATCGGACCTAGGATTGAGTTGCCGCAGAGGAGGGCGGTCGTGGCGGGTCTATCACATCGTGTGTAATTTTATTGTATAGGTGGTTCAAAAATATTGTAGGTTTGTAAAAACCCTTATTCAATTCAAGGATGCGTTTGCAAAATGTTAAGCTTTAAACTGGTAATTTTTGTTAAAGTGTAGTGTTTTTGCCAGCTAATAGGTTGTTTTTAGATATGTGAACAAAATCATTGTAATAGTATAGAGTAGCATAGTATAGAAGTTAAAAAGAAAACTATCAGATGTAAGTAGACTTTACAAGTTAACCAGTAATAGTCAATCAACTCATAGAATTTTAAGCTTTAAAGTGCTAATTTATCTTAGAGTCAAGTTTTCCCTCCACCTGGCAGCTAAATAGTTGCTTTCTATGAGTAAAGATGAGAATGTCAATTATTTATTATCTTTATATGAAAAGTAAAATTGTTATTAGGACAATTGGACACTAGACTTTTCAAGAAATATGCATATTTTTGACAATATGTATATGCATAATATGCATATGCAACTTAGGTGCAATTTTGTCGACAAACTTGAAAAGAAACGACCTTTTCTTTGTCAAAGATTTTTTTAGAAACAGTGTCAATAGAAAAACAACTTATTTTACAAACAAGTTCCGATTAAGGATTTTTGATCAGTGATATGAACATTTTATTTAACACTAGCTGTATCCGTGGCAACGCTCGTGTGAACTAAAAAAATAATGTTAAGGGATAAAAGCTCCTACGTATTAATCCAGGTTATAAACTATCTGTGTGCCATATTTCCTCATATGTATATCCATAGTAAGGGTAACGATTCATTTATCAATTTTGATGTAGCTTAAGTTCGTTTATATAGGTAATTTATGTATTTATGAATTTCTTAGCGATATCATTATGTTATATATAAAATCTTGTCTTGTATACAATTAAAAGTGATATATTTTTGATAGATTTTCTACGAGATCGGATTAATTATGTCTAAATGAAAGTAAACACCTATAAATTCCCTGTATATGAAATCGCTACAAGATATTTTTCATATTATAAGTCAATTAACATTAAAACCTGACAATTAAAATAAATCTGTACCTATTTTGAATATAATTTAATGAAAATATGGGTGGTTTAAATCTCGTCTTTTGCGTTAAATAGCGATAATTTTAGTCAATTTAGAGATCACGTACATATAACACAGTAATTAAAGAACGCATGTGAATGTACCGCATCGGCTTCAATTAACATTATTTCATTTATGAAATTTGAAAAACTGCCTACAGTTCAGTTTATATATATTATTATTAAGCAAAACTTTGAAAGGGTTTATGTATTTTTAGTAAGTAAAAGGATTAGCTACGTATTAATTACGTACGATTGAACAGTCAAATAAAGAGTTTACTCAAGGGTGTCAGCCAAGGTTTTAGACAGGAGGAAGTAAGGTTTAATTTTATTTTTTATACTAGCTTGACAAAATTATGTACTGTGTCTTTCAGGAGCGCTTCGACTAAGCACATATCAACAACTTCCTTGTGTACGCGAGGGATTAACCACGAGCTCTTCCCTACTCTAACCTCTCATATAACAAACGGAGCGGCGGTTTTATATTAAGTTGCCTGCCTCCTGGACTGGTGCGGCCTTCGATATACAACTCAGAGAACAGTGGGCGACACAACTATTTCAATTGTTACATCCAATCGAATATATGGGAAGGAAAATCATTCACTGACATTGATCTTCAGAAACTGCTTCCTCCCCAATGTAACAGCTGGTCACAACGTAGCGTAGCACACAAGCAAGTCCACCCTATTGTTCTTCACCACAGGATAAATGTTAAAGAAAAAAATGCACACACGTAGCGGTGCGGTTAATCAACCGCGATAGATAGGTCAACGTCTTATTACTTATTGCAGCGTAATGCGTGTCACACGCACTCAAGCCATTTGTCCTTGACATAGGTAAGAGGGTGGCGGCGATGTTCCCCCGAACAGTGACGTCGTTAGCCACTCCACATTCGGAGTGTTTGATTTCATTCACCATATAATCAAGTAAATGTACAAATCGAAACAATTGGCCTAAACATTCCTAGAGGGGCAACTAATTCCCAAATACCTAGCTACGCCCATGAGCTTAGCCAATCAGATAACTCAATAAAAATTATTTTAAATATAATAGTAAATTACGTATAAATTATTGTTCTTATAACTTTATAACATCTTTCAACGTATGAAAATTAAGATATGCAAAAATATTACTTATCGTATGGTAGGTCTGTTGTTATTATTAAATATCCATTTCGATGACCAAAATAAGATGAATTCACTGAGTTCGATTACATTCACGTCAATCTGAGAAGAACGTACAAACACTGAAACCAGTGTTTTTTAGTATTCTCTTCGAAATTATAAAACAATATAGATGTCCACAGACACAGTACTCAGTGGGTACTAGTTGAATTTTAGTTTGAACTTTAAGGCCAACACATTGTAAGCGCTTGAACGTGTTCTTAATAATAATCAACTGGCTTATAGTCACATTGGTTACTAAATCTTACTGAGATGGATTTACGACTTCGTACTAAGTATTTGTCTACAACTAATATACAGCTATATAACTAAATAAATATATAACTAAAACGTCTAAAACTAGTATACAAGTAAGGAACCTGCACCTAAGATAGCCCTATTCCTAAGATGGCCCACTTTTAAAATCTCATACTTGTAAACGTGTGAATAAGTTTAAACTTGGTGCTCATGTTCGGTTAGTGCCATAGTTATAACGACAAGTTCATATCAAAGGTAGGCAGCCACCATCTTTGTAGTGGTTAACAGTGGCAATAAAATCATATGCACAAACTTTTTAGTGTTTCTCTAAAAAAACAATCTGCTTTCATGTTTTTTTTTAATACAAAGTGACTTGGGTTTATGGGCATTCCTAAGAAGGTAAGTATTGTTTGTATCCTTTGTTGATTTTCATTAAATTTTTTTTATAATAGCTCGCCACATTGACTGTACTGTCCCTGATGGTAAGCACAGCACAATCCTAATACAACGGCGACCACCGAGAGATCAAAATCCATCGGCGGTCGCCGCTGTCATGTCAGCCTAAGGCCTAAAGTTCTGTAAAGTTCTCTTTTATTTTGGCTAGTTAGACTTACGCCAAATTGCTAGATTACTAAATACATATGTGGCATAGAGTTATTTTTTCATTCTATGCGTATACGCATGTTTCTTCCCTCCTCCTTCCTAGAGGGCCGACACATGTATATATGTAAAGTTAGTTAAATTGAATTAGAATTTTCTACGGATAGAGAATTTGTCAGATTGCGTCTTATTTCCATGTACTGCAACAGCCCAAGCCGAGATTCGGTCACTTTGGTACCCTTTAGCTTGAGTTCCCTCGTTTTCGCGGTTGATTGCCTTCCGCGCTCGTTCTCAAGCCTAATGAATCTGCCAAAGCCTCTAATAGCTCCAGGGCCCTTAAGGCTAATAATATAGTAAATTTGAAGTAGTCCTACTTTTTGTTTAAACAAGATAGAGTTCCATGGATTTTTTATTGTTAATATAGGTCTATATTTACAATACTTTATAAAAACAAGGTAATTTTAAAAGCATACCTATAATACATTGTTTTATAAGTTAAACATCCATTTTGCGATAGCCATTCGCGAAAATCGCCCGTATTATGGGTACTGCAAATGTTTAAACATGATACTATTTTCAAATAATACTAAATATGTATATTTACAAACTTTAATGTATTCAAATATTAGTGCGAACATTATTGTATATTGTTAATAATGTAGCAATATTGTAATGTTAACAATATCACATTCCAGGCACATAATTATTTTCGTTAGGCAGTAAGTACTCAATAGGTATAATTATAATTTATGTATTTGAATTACAAGAGTACAAGAAAGTAAAAAGCCTGATAGTAGGTGTCGTTCGATGATAAGTCTATAGATATTATTAACCTATATATTAATAAAACATTGTATACTAGGTGGCCAAGAAAATAATTGATAAGAATACGATATTAAAGACTGAATTAGCTGAACAACACATCGAGATAAAGTGTGCAGTGACTTTCAAAAAATTCGATTTAAAGCACACTGAAGACATTTGGGGAATATCAGTAATAGTAGTTCAGTCCTTAAATGTCAATAGTGCATGGAAACAGGAACTTGCACTAATCTAATGAAAGTTAGTAAAGTAATTCTTTTGTTTAAATCAGGTTGTAGATGTAATCTTGGAAATTATAGACTAATTTCTGTACTTCCATCGATTAGTAATATTTTCGAAAAAAATATGCTTAAGCAGCTAGTAGAATATTTCAATGCACAAGAGATTTTGGATGGTCGGCAGTATGGTGTCACGAAATTAAAATCAACCACTGACGCTGATGCAACGCTGCTAAGTCATATATTTAGGGCCTGAAAAGAGTCACAGAATGCAATCGGTGTATTTTGTGGTCTCTCAAAGGCCTTTGACTACGTTGATCACAGTACGCTTATACTTAGGCTGAAGTACTATAGTGTGTGTCGAACTTCTCTCGATCTGCTAATCTCTTATTTAACAGACTGCTGTCAGAAAAAATAGTATAGGTGGGGCAACCTCCTCGGGATCATTAACCAGCAACGGCGTTCCTTAGGGCTCGATTTTAGGACCGTTTCCGTTTCTCTTATATATAAATGTTCTACCGCTAGTAGTTGAGAACAATGCTGACAAAGTTATTTTTGCAGAGGATACTTCACTTATAATAAAATGGTACTTTAGTTAAAATTTCTGTATGGTTTGCTCTAAATAATTTACTACTAAATGAAAAAAAAAACAAATGTATGACGTGTTGATAGTCATATGAAGATAGAAGGGAATTTAGCAGGCTGAGTTGATAATACTGTATTCTTGGGTTTTACGCTTGATTCTTTGACAAGCTTGATTTTGTCAAAGACCAGCACAGTTTTAATACTAGAAATAGACATAAATTAGTCGTACCGTGCTTTAAACTTAGTAGGACAAATAAAAGTTTTTTAGGTAATAGTGTTAGGTTCTATAATAAGATCCCCACGAACATTATGATTTGCCGGACAATGAGTTCGAGGAACATGTCAAGCAGATTTTACTTTCAAAAGGTTATTATAGAGTGGATCATTATGTGAATAATAGTGAAGTCTGGAAGTGGCACCCTCTTTGTGCATCCACTGAATTATAAATGTGCTAATATGATTATTTACTGTAAATATTATTTATACATTAGAAAAAATATATAAGCACGATCGAGTTTCTTGCCGGTTCCTCTCGATGACTGGGATGTTTTCCGAACAGGTATTAGTATGTTAGTGTTTGACGTTCATAAGTGCCATCTTAGGACCTAAATTGAATAAAGTATTTTTTGATTGCTCTGCCCTTTCAATAACTCGATCATAACACCACCATAACGAATAAAATTAAACAAAATAACAATTAAGCATATCAATCGTTTGAATGGTGATGTTTCCCGAATCGGTAGTAGTGTTTGATGTTCATAAGTGCTTTCTTGGGACCTAAATTGAATATAGTAAATTTTGAATTTAAGTTATTTTACGGTTTTGGGTTCTATACCAAATTTATCCGGTTCATTTCTCATTTTTTTTCTTTCCATAAAATGTTATACGTTGGCCAACGATACGTTTTTTTTTATGTTAGTTATTACTAATAACTAAGATTTAAAAAATAGCCAAAACAGTCCACCCGTTCTCATGTGATGCGCTTACGGTATTTAATTTTTATTTACTTAATAATTATATAAATCTATAACTATAACGGAAGAAAAACTGCCTTGAGGTACCAACTACTACTAGAGCATTCTATATTTTTTCATATGAAATTAATGAATAATATATTATGTAAGTCTTTAACAGTGTTGTTAGTGTCGCATGTAACATATAGATGGCAATAAAAAGATATTCTAAAATTTAGTTCATAGTTATAACAATAGATGGCAGTATTTTAAATAAAGTTTCGAGTACCTTTATACGTACCATTTGTACCATAATAATATGGTAATAATTTCGTGGTTCTTGATGATTTCAACGTACAAATTGAAGATAGGTAGGGCACAGATAAATTTCTTCCGAGATTCGTTTCTGTTTGGGGTAGTCCAGCTGGTGATTTCGGCTGGTATTTACCCTACAGAAGATCGCCGCCAAATAACCTAGTGTTGTGTTCCTGCGGTGAGTAGGATTTCTAGAGCTATTTGGGGTAAGGGGGTTCAAGGCCGGCAATAAGTCTAGCTTATGGTGGCTACTACAGCTATGGTAATAGCCTATGATATTAAATGCGTCCATAGGCTACGGTAGCCGCTTACAATCAGGCCGGCCCTAAGTTTATTTGCCACCTTTTGTTGAATTAAAAAAGGCAGGTTAGTTTGGAAAAATCCTTCAATATTTATACGTACTTTAACGTTAAATTTTTTCCGTATGCTTATGAAAATAATAACTTTCAACATTCACTTGCAGTTTTGTTTTACGCCTCAGAATATACAAATATTACGAAGCTGATGAGTTTCTATTCGTGAAGTTGTTATGAATTTGCAGTAATTTAACATATATGAAAGTTGTAGGTGAAAGAAAAAGAGATCATGACCCGACTGGTTCACTATCACCATGCACATGGTGATAAGGCCGTCGGCCCTTCACAGTAACTCTTTCTGATTTGCTGCGCTTCAGGATCAGTCAGTCTATATCCAGCTACTGAGAGGCTTGGAGGCTGGTATGATAGCTACGATAGGCGATGGATTGTCGATCTCACTGTGTTCCTTATTGTTTTTGTTTTGCTCTATGCTCAGGAACAACGCTATCAACTTATTTGCTATAAAAAAAAAACATGCATAGCTAATCTATACTAATATAATAAAGGGGGAGTTTTTGTTTGTTTGTTTAACTACGCTAATCTCTAGAACTACCAGTCTGGTTCTCAAAAATCTTTTTATGTTTCATAGCCAGATTCACGAGGAATAGTATAGGCTATCTAGCATTAGGTTACACCTCTCAGGTAGCCTTAAATGTTGGTTTTTGTTAAGTAACTCGGAATTAAGTGCGACCCTAAATGCTATATCCACTTGCGCTGGCGTAATGGTTTATGATACGTAATTTCTATAAAATATTATATAAAACTATTGCTACTAAGTACATCTAAAAAACCCGTGTTACCATGTATATCTCTTATACATAAGCCACAATAAGGTACTTTGTGACAAAGTTTTATTGAAAATTGAAAAGTGATTTATGAGCATTATTATTAGGCATGGTATATTAATCCTTATAAACGAAAGTTACTTCATCATCAAGACAATTTTATGTAGATAAACTTTTCCCTTTATAGCATGTTATTTAGACGAATAGTTAGGAAGATAATGTAAAATTAAAATAATTCACCAGTCGAGTCGGGTCTATGACTATAGGTGTATTGGCGCGAACGAGCCGTGTAAGTTGTGACGCATAGGTAACCCTGGCCGCCCGGTAAAAATAATGTCTATATGTTATAAATCATTTCTATTTCTATACAATTTTACGCTAGTGAAACCGCGGTGCATAGCTAGTATTTATATGAGACGTAAACTGGGATAATGGCGTACCTTGAGCGGTCAATGCAATTCATCTGCACTGACTGACCAATCTTTTCACCAGGGCTTGAGGTATTTTTATTTAAAATACGGCTTATCCCGACGCCAGAGAAGAAAAACTCTGATTATCCTTACGTAGGCAATTATCACTAACTATTGTTTAGTTTAACTTTGTTAAATTTGAATTTTCTCTTTTAAAACTCTCTTCGTAGTGTAGGTAAAACAAATTTGATTTTGTCTATTTTTGAAAACAGAACATAGAACTCGTCTTGCGACGTCCCTAGTTTTATTATAATAATATACCAAATTATTGGGCTTATAACAATACTAAAATGTCTACACAGTGAAGAAAAATTATAATAATATATTAAATAAATGTTTGTACACAATTTCACACACGGCCATTTAACCCCAAAACTAAGCAAAGCCATTATGGTAACTAAACTTTTTGTACGTGAATCTTACCTATATTGTTGGTCATATGAAATGAAAGGCTATAAGAATTTTACTTTTTGAAAAAGATAAAAGCCTTTTTTAAGTAGGTATTCTGGTACTTAGGAACCGTGTACCCTGAAACTCACACCTGGCTATAAGAAATCCCAAAACCTTACTTTATTAGCAGTAATTATATTGAGATAAGTTACATGAGTTTAAAATCATGAAAACGATCACTTTGTGTAATGCCTTGAATATTTGACGGCGAGAATACTAATTACTTTTACATATTACAATACCAGACATATTGTTTGAGAAATTATAAAATTGCGCATTCATTGGACTGCACATGCATTTTGTACATAATTTTCTTTCACAGATGAAGCCTTAAAGTTTTCCAAATATCTTCTGCAGTCAAACACAAGTTATCATGAAAGTCTCCAGTTGGTACTCGTCGACTGGCTATAAGAACTCCGCCACCCATCTTTCGTTTCATTTTACCCTGGTCCCTATCTCGCCTCCATTATAGGTAACGATCATCGAATAATTCTTGGTCTCGAATACTGTATAAATTCTGATAAAATTTTGTTTCCAGGAAGTATAAGTCATTCCATAATTGATGGGCTATAAAAATTATCAATATTACTTTTGGAAATCTAAAAAAGAGTTTCAAGTAATTAAATTTTCTTCAGTTCTCAGCCGATTCTGATCAAGTTTAGCAGACGTGAAACATACATTTTGATGAAATTTTGTACACGGGTAGTGTATGTAATTTCTCAATTGATAGACTATATGAATTGTGAACAATTTGAATACAAATAAAATTGCGGCATGAAAATAATTACTGCATAAAAAAAGCGTGCGAAGCCGCGGGCAAACCGCTAGTACATTATATTAAAAAAATATCTTAATATCATTTACCATTCTTAATGTCTCGGCAAAGATGTATCACAAATCTCCAACACATAATTTTCAAACCAAAACGCAGGGTTTTACAAATAATCTCACAATTCAGTTGGGGGTAGACCGGGTGCAGTGTCAGGCATATTTTAGTGGTGTGAGGCCTACACCGTTCAGTCTTTTCAATGTCATCGGCGTTCGTTGGCCGCTGTAGAGGTCGCTGGTATCGACTTTGAAACGTGTACACTTGGGATCTATTCTGAAGGGATTTATTTAATTCTTGCACTATTGTTTTCAGCAAGGAAGACCTATTTACACAAAACAAAAACAACATAATGATTTGCGATATAACAAGCATTTGTCTTGACCATAATGGAATCAGCGTCAGGGTTTCAGCTTTAAACATTTAGATAAAAACAAACATATGTTTTCATGCATTCGTGATATACTTGTAGACTTAGAAACTAAACTAGACTTACTAAGATACGTTGAATGAATGATGAACGAATGTGTATGTGTATTTAGCTAAGAATATTAAATGAAATAAAAACCATGTTATAAGATACATAGCGTTCTATCTCAACTCAGTTTCTAACTGCTTTTGCTCATCATTGCAGTTTTTAAAAGAGGTAGGGCACAGAGAAAATTATTTGAAGATTTCTCTCTACTTGGGGCAGCCCGACTGGTCGGATATATTCCTCCACCTTACAGAAATCCACAGCTAAATAACCTTGTGTTGGTTCCGCGGTGAGTAGGATTTCCAGTGCTCCTTGGGGTTGGGGGGTCCATAGGCTACGGTAGTCGCTTACCATCAGGAGAGCTGTATGCTTGTTTGCCACCTTTGTTGTATAAAAAAATAAAACCCTTATTAATACATATCTTTGAAAATAAAAGTAAATGGCTTTAATACATGTGTTACACTTGGTTATTTTTTATATTATTATAAGGCAGTACTATGCATTTCAACTAAGAAGATAACTGACAAATCGCCGTTACGCTTCGCATTTCACATGCGATATGTACGGTCGGAAAAACAATAATATGTCACGTGTTTGTATGACAAATTCATATAATACAAAGGCTTATATATATATATATATATATATATATTTAAATCAATTTTAAATGATACTATATTTTTATCATAAAACACATTAACAAAGATAAATAAATTATGCTGTATGAATCGTTACAATTTAGATTTTTTGGCACATTTTCCAAATGTATAACCTAATTGATTAGCCCTAATTCTATCTATAAATTGCTAGCAGTACATTATTGACAAGTAGTGAGTGAAGCTGCGTGGTCGCGATTATTTTATTATTTGAAGCGGATGGTTACTATTCAATGTACTCATGTACCCATATAATAAATTTAGTACTAATAATAATTCATTCTCATTTACCAAAAAAAAACTGAGACGTAAAAAATATATTATCTAGAATATAAGCATATTTTAAAATCTTACCTGCAGAATTGTTTTAAATCTATATCAATGTTTCCAAGTCCCGAGACTTTCGTACTCAATCTTTTTCAAATGAATCTTCGTAGACAGTGACTTCTTATTCCCATGTGATTACAATTTGTCGATTTAAATTTAAGAGATTGGACATTTGCACTGAGAATCACTTTAGTTAACGACAAAATACAACAGCATTGACCGTGTAACAAGCAATATTTATACTACTGAAAATAGCCTGTTAATTTATCGTACAACTATCGTTCATATTTTTATATGAATTATTTTCACAAACGATTTTTGCTTAAAATTATTATATAGTATGCCAATACTATACGAGGTTTATACGAAGGGAGCGATGATCTAAAATTATTAATTATTTGTACGCCCCCTTACACTATAGTATGTTTGTATGATAAGAATATTTTTCATATTTTTTAGTTATATAAACGCCTCGGTTAAGATTGTAGTATTTTTTGTTGTTATAACTAGCTATAGCTTGCAGTGATCATTTAACGTCAGGTGGACTACATGCCTGTCTGCTACTTCAGAAGAAGAAAAAAAAATACACATTTTTCAGTCTCTTAGCGTTTATCTTCCTATCCTTGAGCGAGTTTAGGATAATGTGAACTCTAATTCAGTATGCTAATAATAATGGAATTGTGCATAATTATTAATTGTGCATAATATATGCACCGATATAAATGTTACTTCTTGAAATAGCATTCAATTATGTTATTTAAAATCTTGGTAAGTAAAGTATACAAATCTTGTGTGCGTCTTTTAGTGGTTCTATAGCTTCTGAACGACTTGAACAATTGAATTCATATTTACATAATATATGTGTTTTATCGAGACGATGGTTTATAGATATGTTAGGATCCGATAAGTGAAGCTGTGGTCGAGCCATTACCTATCGGATACGGCAGAAAAGCTTCTGCTGGGCCATCAAGTATAAAATAAATATTGAATGTCTTATGAGACCAACGAATTTACTGTTGAAATTGTGTTTACGCGCAGTTATTTGAATACCAAATTCCAATTATTTCAGAAGCCCCTCTTTTTTATTTCGGTGATTTTTAATAAACTTTATTTGGATTGGAAGTGAGTGCTGGGAAATTTTCTCTTGTTTCCCGCTAATCGAAGTCTTGTAGTATTATTTGTTCGGCAAAGTTTACGGTCCGTGATAGAAATTCGAGTACTCCATTACAGATTACAGAAGACCGCTGTTACGATGAATGCTTTTCCTTATTTTGGTCTATATTAGGTATTATATCATAATTTTATTTAGCTTTTCTTACATGAGGCGTCATATCACGGTCCGTAGGTTGTGTATTGATTATTTATATTGAAAAACAGAATTATAGTTGCTGATTTAATGATATTTTAAAATACTACGATAAAATATTTAGCGTTGAAAATAACTTATTTTACTTTAATTCCTAAAATTACTTATCTTCTATAATAATAATTACATTATATCTAGTATTTACGTACAAAGAGGATATTTATCAAACTAAAACCTCTTACATACATACCTCATAGAGCGCTATGAATGGAAACAATACAAACTGACGCACTGTAAATAGTTCAAATGTGAATTTGAATATCGAACGCTACAGAACAAACCCCTCTCCCCCTCCTCATCCCAGCCGGCCGCATCACTTCAGTTTCAGGCTTCAGACGACCCTTCTCAAGGTCGCAGACGTACGTACGCACAGTAACGCAGACGCGTGCATTTATACCTGTAACATGCGTGTGTGCGTGGGCGGCCATTACACTTTCGGAACGCCTTTAATAATATTACACACCTACATAATGTACATGCATAATACTAATGCACAGCTAAAGGCAGACGTGCGGCTGGTTTTACGTTTATTTTTTTCTTTAATTAAGTTTTAACACTGTTTCTCATAAATTGTTATTTTGAGAACTCCGAGATACTATTATGAACACTGTATTAAATAATTGGATTTGAAATTTAATTTGGGAATTCCAGATTGTTTTTACGTACCTACCTAGCACATAAGCCATCTTTGTTATTAGACGATCATAATAGTGCGCCCAATGCTGTAATGGTCGCGCGTTGCCCCATCTTCGGCCGTAAATAAAAATTATAATTAATGGAGATAGTGGGAGTCAGAACATTTTTATTGAAAATTTCTTTCTCTTAAATTCCTCCTCTTCTTAAGTATTAATAGTTTTTGATTTATTAACGAAAAACTAAATGTTGTTTTTTTTCCTCTTATTTTGTTAAAAACAACTGCATTTATTTATGTGCTAATACATCCACAAGTTTTTTTTTTCTAAATATAATTTCAAATCGAAGGAGCTATCGCTCATATTTTTAGCAGCTTTATCTCGAATTAACACCATTTTGAACGTAACAATAGGTAACAAAATTAAAATAATAATTGGCAACACTAGCTGGCGAGGTTATCTGTGGCGGACGCGGTGGCGTGAGCGCGAACGAAAAAGGCAAGGCCGATCCCGATTGGTGTAGGAAAAAACGGAGAGGTGGAGAAATTGTGATAGACGCCTCGCTCGTCTGATTAAGACATTATTACTTGCGAAGGCAACCAGGTCGGAGCGAGCAACAGATTGGTAAGTGAAAATATTATATCCAAGAGAAAGTGTTATAAGGGTAATATTGTGAGGATCAGTTTACCGTCAATCAGTAACGAGGCTGTCTGCGGGCAGTACGTTGGTATGAGCAATTTCAGATATCAGTTACGATGCTCTTTACGGGCAGTGATCAGATAACCAGTTCAGAATGTTTGCGAAGAATAATCAGTACCATATCTTAGTTCAGTCAAGCGAGGCTCGGGGTGGCTATAGGAGAGGTTGCAGGCCACTTGGCGGCAACCCCAAATAACCTCAGCAAGCAGAGGTAATAGACAATTAGGTTGAACCAGCCCTGTATTGTGTAAGCAGAGAACCTAATATATTAGTATCATGTATACTTAGGTATACATGCAAGCAAACTCATAATTCAGACATTCGTCCAGTACTTGCGAGTGCTTGGCGACAAAGAGTAGTAAGAAGGGAATACTGTCAACGATGGTTCCTTATCCCATAAAATTCTATCAAAACTTTACGGGGACAATACCCTTGAGCCTAAAAACCAGCCACTAAAATATATAGCGTTCAATAGCGTTTTGTTGTCCTAAAACGCAGATATTGCCCATCACTAGTAACAAGAGGTGAAGTAGCAAGAAGCATATAAGAAATTAAAAAAAAACTTTCGGGATAATTAGTTTAAACTATTTTCGATGTTTACATACAGTGACTGAAAAACTGAAATCTGGGAATTCTTAAGTTTTTTTTAATGAATTTACCGGGTCATCTATGTTGCCGAGATTAGTGAGTAGTTACTGATGAGTTTTTGGCGGGATCTTCAACTGAGATGTAATGGTTTTTAATTTTCTATTCATAAATTTGTGTTATTTGACCATATATTGTGTAATACAGGTGGCATTTTTCATAATAAAGCTTGGTTATTGTGCACAAGTGAAGTGGATTGGAAATAATAACATGAATCATGAATTCTGAGATGTCACAAAAACTCCCTAGATAGTTGTAAACAAGGGAGCCACCATCTTGTTAGGGTCCTGAAATCTTCATAAGACTGGAAACTATATTCACTCGATAATAGAAGTAATGGTGTTCAATAAAGAGGACCGGTTGCCAAGTCAGAAAAAAGATGAAGAAGAAGTAGTTACTGATGAAATTGCTCCCTCAAAACGAAGTGACCTCATCACACTAGTCACCTCGTAACCACAGCTTTTGTAAAAAGGTCGTTACGTCAAGCTAACAAGTGCGTGGTGGTAGAACAATTGTATTCGACTGGATCGCGATTACCGTACACCAGGTGTATCATTCGCTATAGTGACACTTACATCCATCCAAACCTGTTGTGGTAGGGATATACCAGAGTGGATTGTGCCCACCACACACATGGCGACAAACCCATCACAGTGACTCTTTTGATTTTAGTTTGGAAAGTCGTAACAAAATGGAATTTATCCGTCGCATATAATTTATATTAAAAAAAAATTAGCTATTTGTAAAGAATTGACAAAAGTAACACAATAATAATAATAGAATAAATAATAAATAATGATACAGGTTTTCAATAATATTGACAAAATATGTACCTATGTGCTTAAATTGTGTGTAAAATTAACAAATGGGCCCCGAGTCAGCATATATGCTGAAACTAGTGTGTCTACTTGACGAGTGGGCCTCGATATTCAGTTATTAACTCGACGACCACATAATAATAATTATGTATTAATAAATATTGTGATTATCTATACATATTATAGAAGTCAACATGTCTCTGTCTGTCTGTACTTTTATGATGTTTACACGAGAAAACCACTTATCCGATTTCCATGGTTTGTCCTTTGATTCATAGATATGTTATGTGATTAGGTTATAGGATATATTTTGTTAGAGAAAGTAACGCACGAAATAAGCAGTGACAATAATGGTGAATCAAGTCCGAGAAAAGACGCTTTTGGGGCGTACGCTGTGCAAACCATAAGAGATGTATCAAAATATCGTACTAAATAATTGTAGATCTTAAAAAGACCAGAAAAGCCAGCGATAGCATGTGTCTATCTTCTAAGCACCGCCTACAATAAGCATTTTTGTCTTTAAAATAACTGGCGGGCAATCTCCGTATGTGGTAGCGGGGGCAGAACAATCGCGCATGTACTCAACCGACGGCACACTGAAGTCCACGCGAGCGGACGCAGCTAGTAATAATATATAATAAAATTAAGTACATATCAGGTTAAAGTGTTTGTCGATAAAGAAGAAAAGCTTTCAATTTGGAGATTAATATAAATAGGGGCACAATGACTATGTTTATAGGTGTGTATTATAATAATATAAATAATTATTAAATAAAATATAACTTAGATCATACATTATTAAAAAGATCATTTAGACGATACCCCTGGTGGGACTCGAACCCACAGTCCCCGGCTTAGGAGGCCGATGCCTTATCCATTAGGCCACAGGGGCTCACATTGATGGAAGTGAAATAACTTTACATGTACTCAATTAAGTATATGCATATGATATATCCATAAAATAGAAGAAACACAAAATTCTACACAGACTTGAATGGTTTCCAAGATTACATATTGACTAGACAAATTTTTATAAGGAAACTAAATATGCTTCACACTTACACTCGCGTAGAATTCCTTCTTCGTTCCTTACGGTTTATCGATAAGTTCAGAGTTTAGCATGTTTAAACAAACAAAAAACTCTTCCGCTTTATTATATTATAACTATAGATTTATTATTATTTTAGTTTGTTTATAACTTTTAATACGGTCCATTATTCGCTTTTATTGTTATTCATTTATTGTCAAGTAAGTTTTAGTTATGTGAATATTTTTTGCAATTAAGCCTTCATAAATGAACCGTTTATGAGAAGTGAGATGTTTTCCTTCTCAACACCAATTTTATAATTTATAACAGGATCCCTCTGTATATATTATTACAAAATTGTTACCACACGCTCCGTTGAATAGTATATAGAATTTTTAAATTTCGAACAATGTACATACAGGCTTCGTAAATGCATTTTTTGAGCAAATGTGTTGAAAATGTTGAAATACGTGTCATTACAATAATAAACTACGTCTCTCCTTACGACTTTAAGGAGAAAATTGTCTTGGCTATAAAAGCGGTCATTGTTCTATGAGTGACGTCATCACTATAGAGTGAAGCCTGAACACAGCAGATGCAAGCAAGCGATACTGAAGAGCTTTGCACTGAGAAGAGTACTCAACACATCCCGTCGTAGGGTTGCTATGGAAAAGTTATGAAATAGATATTATAAATGCAAATTATATAATTATTATGATATCTAAAACGCTTGTGGTTATTTTCAAAGCTATGCTTCAATAGGCACTTATAAATTTTAACACAATCTGTCTACAAGTTTCACAATTAAAATGCAGTTTCATTTTATAAAATTATTATACTCAATTCAATCTTTGTCTATAGAAATAATTTTGAATATGCCAATAATATTTAGTACCAGTACTCGCGGATTCACTCGCGTGGACTACTAAAAAACCTTTTTTTATTTTTTGTGCGTAACATTAATTATTTTTCTAAAATAATAGTAGCCCAAGTTATAGCTTGGAATTAATAATTGACAGAAGTTTTTGTGGTCGGCTGTAGTCACAGACGTCTTAATATTATTTCTTAATTCGTGTAAAAAAATATTTGTTGCACAATAAAATTATTTTTCTATTACCAACCTAAAATTATGTAAATGAAACATATGCATTTCTCATATCAAATTAAACAAAATGAAAAATAATTTGATAACGGCGTTGACTTTGTCGCAACATAGAGAACCTTCTTTGACCAGTGAATATTAAAAGTTGAGACATTGCTTGTTACTTAATGAGCCCTATTTCTATACCAAACTTAGTACAGATTACGTAACTTTTATTCTTTTAATACAACTAAGTTGGTAAACAATCGTAGGTACGGCCCACCTGGTCGTAAGCGGTTACCGTAGCCTATGGAGGTATCACTACCACGTTGCCGACTTTAAACCCCTTTCTCTAAGAAGCCCAGTATACCCTACTCACCGCATACAAATTTCCAAAGATATACCTCTGTTCTATACCACTCTTTAAGACTCTGACTGATATTACCTATGTATATGACAATATACATTGAACACTTACAAAGCAATGATGGCTCAGTGGTAGCGTGTACGAACTTCGCATCGATTGACGTGAGTTCGAATCCCTGCCATCAGGCTGAGCTTTCGGTGACGGAAAACATCGTGAGGAAACCATAGCTTGGTGGTAGGGCTTTTCTAATGGCGGCCTGGCTAGCAACCACCCTCAAGTTGAAAATCTGTCGCCAAGCACCAATAGATGTGTTCCGGCAGCTGCACTTGAGAGCCAGTCTTCCATTAGGCTTAGCGTGTTTCTCATCTTGAGCCACATCGTTACTTAACATCAGGTGAGATTGTGGCCACTACGCCAAAACCTATAACGATAAAAAAACATTATATTTTTTATCTTCAATATTAAACAGCCCTGAAAAGAATGTTCAGTTTGTAAACCCGACAGAATCAGGTCGCTATATAAGCGAAATGTCATTTTATACATTTTTCTATAATGAATGAACTAAGAATTCAATGAATTAAGTATGTAATATTAATTTCAATTGAATTATAATATGTTACTGAGGCATAATAAATTGCTAAGTCACATAGGTTTTCAAAGTGGGCGGCCCCAGTGGGCGCTGATGCTATCTGAGGGAGTGATTGAAACTCCAAGTATATAAAAATCGGTGGGCGGTAGAAAGTGTAAAAGTATAAAGGAATGGAAAAATGTCAAATATTTTTTAAATATATTGTCTCTTTATTATGTGTAGGTTCTGCTCTACACGTCGCGATATTAGAATGTCCCACAATTAGGGCTAGAAAATATTCGAAAATTTTGTTATTCGAATATTGTTTTCTTTTTTTCGGGTATTATTCGAATGTATATCTGTTTTAATAATCATGTCTTTATTTGCCAGTGTCCTAACTTAAACAAATAAAATTAAAAAAAAATGAAGGATCAAATCAAAATTACTAAAGGGAAAATTTCGTGGTACTCAAAAACACAAAAAGTCGTATCCCTCGTTAATTTTTCATCGCCAGTTATCGCTGTAAGATAGGTCGGGAGACAATTCCACAGATTCACAATACGTTAAATATATTATGACGTAGAAAACTTTTTATTTGTGGCGAGATGGAGGTTACCGTAAAGCTATGGCTCCGGAACCCAGTGCGTGTGTTCTATCATGAAAGGGAGAGGAGGGAATTGAGTTGTACAGCTCTTCAGAACACTCGCCATGATACAGACGGTAGAACACACTCAGCGAGGCAACATCCCTGCACAGCTGAAGCGGCTCGATAAACTTAGTAAAGTTTGCATGAATTACAATGTGGATAGCTTGCCTCTACAACCTGTCCAGGATATCGAGGAGGTATTTTGCGGATCCGTCCTTTGGAAAAGGTGCAAACAGTTCATATAAAATTAAACTTGTGCCTTGTAAAGCAAATACAACTATTTGGGCGTGAATAACAGTAGCACCCTGTTCAAGATTCCGAATTTTCGAGATGTTTCGGAGATGAAACTCCCGATGTAATCCCTGTAGTTAAGGTCGGTGCGAATATCTATACCCAGGATATTGAAGATGTTACGTATTGCTCACGAGACGTTTTGAAGAGTGGGGAAGGGAGTAAACGAGGATTTTGTGGAAGTAAACGCGCAAACTTAAACTTTCTTGCCACCGGACTCAATCAAGTTACTTGCTCCCCATGTACATATGCGATGCAAGATTTGGTTAAGTTCTCTATATCAAATGCCTCCCGTTTCTTTTCTGTTTGTCCGCGAGCACAAGCTGACTTACTGTAATAGCAGCAGCAGTAGAAAAAAAGGATCGGTAGAGGCACATGTAGATACGTCTTTGAGTATATCCACGTGTAACCAAAGGACTGAGAAGAAATAATTCTCCATGCAGCGTAAACGGCAATAACATACATCCGATCGTACAAATACACATACTCCGGCTTTTGCTTGAATGTTTTCTTCAAGCAGGTAGCTGGGGTAGTGTAAGTAAGATGTATCAGCCGGACGACGAAACTAATACTCCATAAAGTAGAGCATTTCAGGTTGAACCGTCTGAAGATGATGGTGGATGGCATTAAGTGAGAGTGAAATCCACGGATGATAGGGAACTCCACCTTAAAATGGTCATCTCCGTTTTTTCAATAGTTTTCGCAAGGAATCAGTGGTAGAAATAATGTTTAGGGGTGTGCGAATAGCATTGGAATCGAATATTACTATTCAGTTTGAAATTTGAATCGAAGAATTCGTGTATTCTCTAATTACAATACATTTCGTTTTAATTTTCGAATAGTCAGTTTCAGTACCCCAATAATCGATTCCAATTTTCATATATAAAAATTCATGAAATATTTAAATTATGAATCGAATAATTCAAAAATTACAATTTATTCAAATAAACTTACAAATATAATAATTTGGTATTTTCAAAATATTCGCAAAACACAAATACTGATGAAATTATTCCGACGAATTATTCATACACTCCTAAAATGATAAATGGAAGATTTTCATAAGTGGTCAGTCCTTTTGGATACATCAGTTATAACCATATGCAATACAATTAAAATTAGCACGTAAGCACGACTTGAACGAGAAGCAGTGACCTTTCAACTATTAATAAAAAAACGATATCTGTTGAAGATGACTAAACGTGGAGATTTGAGAATGTTGTTAACAAAAATGGAACCGAACGTTAATAAATTGGTACAAACTCATCAAACTCATCCTTCACATTAAATTGTACGTTGTAATAATATGTTACGTTAATATAACTCAATCTAAACCATTATTGCCTACTCTGTAAAAAATTTGATGAAGTATTTCTGGAGGCGTTGGGTATTAAATTTTTCATAAAGTGAGCGGTACAGCAAAAAAGTTTGAGAAGCACTGTGCTAGGATACAAATGTGAAGATGAAGAATTTTTATTAGTGATCAACTAATCATAATGCGAAATTCATACATATATTATAGGGTATATACTGAATAATTGCAGAAAAGTTGATCGCGGCCATATTATGCATAGTTTGAGACAAACAATTATAATTCTATTTTGTAGTTTTGTAAGTATTTTTAGATACTATATTATTAATAGCTGACCCGTGCGAATATTTCGCTCATTGTAGAATGTAAACAATCTGAAAGCTATCATGGTAGTTAATAGATATTTAATAGAGGGCGCCTTGAATATATTTTCATTGCCATCAACAAATGTTAAGAACAAGCGACAAGAAATCTTATCAGGACCGTCTTAAACACTTTGAAATAAATTCATTGGAAGACCGTAGACTATTGTTAGACCATACATTCTTATATAACTAGTAAATGGAATGCTAGATTGTCCTCATTTGTTAAATCAAATAAACATTAACACTCCTTTTAAATTACTCAGAAGAACAGCACATGTGCCATTTAAACCTATAAAACCTTTAAAAGTAATCTGGGGCACTTCTCCTGCGTGAATAGAATCCAAAAACAATACAACAGCATAAGCAAAGATCCCAACATACGACATATTTGGCAAGAGTTACAAATGCTACAGAGACCATGTTTTGAAACATATGTGCAGTTACTAAGTAATTATGTTATTTGTCTGTATTCCCCTGATTTTATGAACATTTAAACTCATTTACACTATTTATTTTTGCATGACAGAGCTACCTATAATTAAGGCAACACTTAGATTCTAATTTAAGCATGTTTTGTATTTTTTTCAATTTTGGTGAAGGTGAACCTTGTTGGTTGCTTAAAATAAATAAATAAACAAACAATATTCCAAAAAAAAAGGTTCTCAATAACTTTTAATTTAAACATAAGCTTTAAAATGATATTTGAATCGTCAATTTTGATGAAGAATTAACGGAGATATGGCGCTTTTGAGAAATAATATATGTGAATAAGAAAATAGTAGCTATAGCTTATGGTTGACGATAGGCTTGGCGACAGAGCACTTAAAGTTGTTCTACGATAGGTCGCTAAACATTTTTCTGTTTGCAGCAAAATTGACATTAATTGAATACACCCACTGAGTAGTAAAGTGAACTATAATTAGCTAGATAGATCAAGAGCAATAGATCGCGAGTGCCGTCAACTGCACTGCGCCCGCGCACCGCAATTTTTTTACCTATATTAACAGTCTTTGGACGGAATATGCGACATGTCTATCAAAAGCTTTGAATTTTTTTTTGTTATCTTGATATCCGAAAATACTGTTAAATACTGAGTTGATTTGAGTCACTTGTAGTATAATATATTCATTTTGTATATGTATAATTTGTATGTATGTTTGAACGGATTGACACGAATTGAATAAAATTTTATTTGACGGATTTTGATGAAGCTTTTTAAAATGTTCATTATGATTACAAAAGTCAATGACATATCTAATTAATAAAAAAAAATACGCCCAGCGAAGCGGACGGGTACTAGCTAGTATCATAACTTAGATAAATAGGCAATGGAAGCAAATGGCATATTGGTAGGAAGTTATATTAAAGTCAAACTTCAAAATCAAAAATGTTTTCGTTGAAATGGAATACGGAAACAGGCATGCACTCCGCGTAATAATGTTAAACGGTCACGGTTTTAAAAGTAAGACCATTTAATACATATAAAATAGCTAAATTACTATTATTTGGTATTCACTGATACATTGATTTTAGAGAACTGTCATTCTTTTTGTGCGCGTCTTTTATCTGAAATATAGAAATTCATTTCTGTTTTTTTTTACAGTATTTAAAGATGTTATGTTTACGCTTTCGCGGTCAAATCTCGTACATGTTATAAAACAGTCAAATTTATGATATTTCACAAAATTTCAGTTATTGTGTATTTATATATATATTTCTTCGCAAGACCGTTTTAAATTTATTGTATATTTTATCATATTAATATCAGCATGTACATCTCCCACTTCTGAACAACGATAATACCCAAAAATTCGTTTGTGTTTGACGAGATTCTAACTTGCAGACGTTGGATGAATATTTTACTATTTCGGTTTTCCAACAGTAATTTATTTTATTTATGGTAATTACAGTACTCTTATTGGGATAAGTTTGGAAACATATAAACATAGGAAATTGAAATGTATAATGCACTGGTGGTCAAACATTTATTCCTAAGTCAAACATTTCCCAAAATGACATATCGTTCTTTGAAGTGAAACTTCTTATGCGACTTCCAACGCGTTAAACGTTTAACGCACATTATCGGTCTCTCCTCTTTGTGTGAGCCAGAGCGGGAGAGCAAATGTTGGTTTGTATGTATATTGCACACTGTTAAAATTAAATATATTTTAAAATGAAGTTTCACTTCTATCGTGTGTGAATCGCACACACACCTTTTTTTAATAGAAATGTTAGTATACGTTTTTAATTAACGTTTATATTAATTATTACTTTTCAGTTTGTTCCAAAGTCTCGTGACTTTGAAACGTGAAAACGCGCGAAATCCCTGATACAGCGATATTAGATGGCTCTTTGTCGTGTCAATAGAAATTTTATGGCACGGGTGGATTCTAGATGAGATAAACTAGGCGTAGGCACTTGGGACTAGCCTGAAAATGAGAGTTTATTGCAACTATAAACTTCTAAGCCATATAGTTATAAATTTAGTGTGATACACTGCGTTTTTCGATAATTCTAATACAATAATTATTACATAGACAATATCAGTGAAAGTTTATTCTGTTTTATTATGTAGTATTTAAATTAATAACAATAAGAAATTGCCTCAAATTTCAAACACATCTCATTCTCTTTACTTTTTTTTTTATATTGGCACGGTAAGGTGATACTCGTACTTGCCTGACAGTAAAATAGAGTAAAAACCAAAAATAACAGTGATCATCGAGCCAATGAATCGAGAAATGAATGCCAGCCTTGTTAGCTACCACCCTCAAGTTGAAAATCTGTCGCCAACCACCAATAGGTGTGTTCCGGCAGCTGCACTTGAGAGCCAGTCTTCCACTAGGTTTAGCTTGTCACCATCTTGGGCCACATCGTCAGTTGACGTCAGGTGAAATTGTGGTCACTACGCCAAACCTATAATATTAAAAAAACATTACTTTAATAAGTTGCCAAAATACGACAAATTAAAAGAGAGATACTGTGACGGACTTATCACCATGTATGGTGGTAGCTACCCAGTCGAGTACTGATCCCTACAACCCTTCTTTGTTCCTGAATATATTAATTATTGATATATTGATACTTTATTATTGATCCCGGAACGCAACATGCCTAAGCCCATATAGGTTAATTTTCCTCGACTACGGCAAATCGTTTTCGCTTTATTTTTGAAGGGTAATTTTTTAGCTATCTATGTATATTTGTATTTACGTTATGTTCCACCGTAACTTCTAAACTACTCATACCATTTTAATAAATGTGGTGTCAATCGTTTCGTTCTTACTGTCTGGGTGACATAGGCTACATTTTATATGAATATAATCAAAATGACGAATGTTACAAATAAAACAGTGGGAAGCTCTGAAACTTTTTTGCTATCGTACCGAGTCCCACTTTCAAATGAAAGAGGTGAAAATTCTGTATATCACAATATTAAATGTAAATAAAGTATAGCTCAAGCGACAGAAAAGCAATTTGATACTTTATATCAACTTTTATGAATACTACTAGCGCTATCTATTGGCGGTTCTGAATACCAATCAATCCTGAAAAAAGAACAGAATCACCAGCCCACCTGTCTCGTATTTTTTTCTATAATCGGGTTACAGTTTTTAAACTATTATTAATTCATCGTAAGACTTGTAGACTTGTACGACACATGTCAAATGTTTATTTTAGAGATGTGGCATAATTTAAATTTTAAGTTGATTTTATAATTATCGATTCTTTTTTAAAACTAAAAATAATCGATAATACAATTATGCTTTAAATGAGATGAAGGGTGTGTAAGCTGTGTAAATGAAATAACGAAAATAAAATATAACAACAATTGAAATCGCAATCTGGAAGGAACACTTAAATTATTGAATGCCTGACTCCAAACAAGAAGATTAATTCTTCCAGTCAATATTCTTCGTTGCTTGTTGCTGCAGTAAAAATGACGTAAATATATTTGTTTATCCGAGATTTAACAAGAAACTAATAAATTAAATGTACAATGTACGATTAATACCTACGATTAATTTTGGATTCTTTGGTTTTATTATTTTGGTCTACTCTAGTTTAAAGTCATATAAACAGTAAAGATGTAGTAGTAAGAAAAAAAAACGAAAATTCACAAAATCATTGTATAGAGGAAGGCATTTAGTATTTTATCGTGCAAAACGTTTTTAAAACGTTTATCGGTAGAATTTTTTTAATGATTATTTGTAGGTGAAATATATGTTTTTAAGTTATGTCATAGTTTGCACGACGTAACAATTTACGTTCTGTGGATGTGTCATGCAAGTCTTCTTACGATGAATAAGGTATAGTTATTGTTTTTATGCAGAAAAATCATTTATTTTTTTATTAAATTAAATTGTATAAATTAACAACGTCTTTTTTGCCACTGACGCATGTTAAGCCTTTGACGAACTACTTTATATTAATTCTACAGAATAATCAAAATGTATGGATCAGTACGCGTGGGCGATATCTGCTCTTGAAGTTTACATAGTGAGACGTTAATTATTCAGCGGTAATGAGTATTAAGTTATTCGTGGCTGATTGAGGCATAAAGCCAACGCATGATATGCGATACCAAAGAACACATTCAAACGCATAAATATCAATCAAGGGCCATTAACAACGAGTGCTCAATGCATATCCTTGCACAAGCTAACCGTCCAGATTTATCAGACCCCTTTAAGACTGGGCTGTTCTTTTATTCGACTCGATCATGCGATCATCCCGCGGGGTTTGGAAGATCGATTAAAATTAGTCGCTTTATTCGTGAATATCTTTGCCTTGAACAATCTTTCTCTTTCAATGCTATTAGTATCCAATATCAATCTAGTAAAAGTAATTAGGTTGAAGTATTTTAACGTTCTTTTAATGAGCTTAATGAATGAGTAAATTGAACCGACCTACATATATGTAAAAATTAATAAATTATTTAAAAAAAGTACAGAGTACATACATTTTAGACTTGAGAGTTACTCACTAGGGTTATGTTTGCTCACATCGCCACTTAGCACCAAGTGAGATAGTGGCCATAACTCTAAAATCTATAAATAATTACATTTTTGAGTAGCGGAATAATACAAATAAAAAGAAACTGCTTATGTAATTGTGCTTAATAACGAGACTATGTCATATATGAAATATACCCTTAGACTAATAAATGGTTAAAGACTTACAAAATAGAGAGGAAAAAAATTAAGGCTCGGATGCAAAGTGAACTAAAAATATTTATTTCACAGCTCTAGACAAAATATTTGAAGCCAATAATAGTAGGAAAGTAAAAAACTACCAATGAAATAAACACAAGCGTATTGTAACACCTGGGGTATTTTTTAATGGTTATATTTTCAATAAATGAGTTTTTAGCGGGGTCTTGATCTGTCATGTTGTGGTTTTCATTGTCATTCATATTATAATGTTTTATGGCTTTATATTATGTGATATTGCCTGATATATTTCGGTTATTGTTCATCAGTGAAGCGATTTAAAAATAAAAACTTGAAGCATGAACTTTCAGTTGCCACAAAAACTCCCTGGACAGTTTTAACAAATAATCCTCTAACTTATTAAAGCATTGTTTGAGCTCAGAAGTGAGTCTGAAGATTAGACAAATATTATACACACAGGACATTGGAATTATTTTTAACATATATATTGTTATGCCCGTGGGTAGTAAATGGCACGAAAACTATTTAATCTTACTCAAAGAAATACAAATTAAAACAATCTCACAAGTCGCTCACCGAATGTACTTGCAGAATCGGCCTGTATTTACTTACAGAATAAGCCTGTAGTTCTTCTCTTATTTCGCTTATTGTTTCCACTTCGCTTTCGAAATCAGAACTGCCATGACGCACAATACGGCTCGTTTTTTATACCCAAATGAGACAATCCCGAAATCTCTAGAAGGTCCCTGAACTCTTAACATGTTATAAACAACTTCTGTCATCGCTTCTAAAAGGAGGGGAACGTTTGATTTATAACGTGCATAATATGTGCGTCACGAACCTATGACTGCACGACACACGACTACACGATATTTCGGGCACATTCTGGACGATTATTGAGATTTTGAGAATGGTGATTCTTTTTCTATTTTTCTCTTACTCAGACCGTAACAATAATATATAAGTTGCTATTAAACAAGAAGAAGAACATTTTCAATGTAAGTCCATAAATTAAAAACAAAAAGTTAAATTTAATATTTTAAAGTGTACTATTTAAAATCTCACGTTCATCAGCACAATTTTATAACAGGTTGTTAGTTGCGAAAACTTATCTTTTTGAAATAAATAAAAAGCAAAACATCAGGAGCGATATCGACCCAGACTTTTCGTCGGGCTGGCCGTGATTGTCGAGACTGACAAATTGTCTGGTATATTACAAGTCGCCTTTAGGGACCTGTAAATAAATCCTTAGAATAACGTTAGCTTTATTTATTTTTGGAGGTTACGTATTACAATAGCGAAGATGTTGTGATCTAGAATACATACCTACCTTATATTAAGTTTAACTAAACAATTATCCGTTTGTCATGAATGCTGAAACGTAACGAAAATTATGAGTTAGCAAGATAAGGTAGCTACTTACTAACTTTCAAGAATTCACTACTTTCCTCTACTAACACGTTATCTATACTACATATAATAAAATTTAAGTGTGTTTGTAATGTCAAAATAACAGGTTTTTACTAAATGCATAATATTAAAGAATACACGGTACCTATAACAAAAACTCATTTTTTTAATTTTTCTGTCTGGCTGTCATACAGTCAGGCATGTCTGTATGTTTGTTCCGGTTTGTTGTTTGTTCTGGGTAATCTCCTAAACGGTTGAACTGTTTTTGACAAGACAGATAGCTGATGTTATAAGGAATAAGTTAGGATACTTTTATTTTAGAAGTATAATTAGTTTTCCGCACAAAAAATATTAAAGCTTTTTTAGTAGCTCACGCGAGTGGAGCCGCAGGTGTAGCTAGTATTAAATAAGATACTATTTAAGATACATCGGAGAATTGTGTCGATGTGATTATGGAATCCGTACTGTTGACTTAGTATTCGCTCTATTAACTAGTGCTGGCAAATTTGTAATAAAATAGTGGTCACACTTTCTAATGGTTGGCAACACATCTCAAGCCGAAAATGGCGTAAAAGACTGAATCGTATAAAAAGTATAATAATATAAATAGTAGTGTTTTGTGAATGCTAATAATATAAATAAAACAACATATTAATATTGATCTTCATAATTTTATTTACTCACGCTATTTATAAATAAGAAATATAACAACTATTGACTTTACTATTAACTTGGGCGGTTAGTAACAGATGTGCTCTGTGACCGCACGCAGGCTTGAACCCTAAAGGAAGATTCTCGCTTGAGCTGTGGCTTAGTGAAGACCTCACTTAATAGTTCAAGTACAGTAAAAATTATTCCGAAGTGCCGTCTCGCTGCGTATTACAGTAATGTATTCACATTTCATGAAATTACGTAGAAAAACTTTAGTAATCTCAATTTAATGTATATTTAATTATCCAAAAAGTTGATAGTTTATGGAGACGAATTTTTTATATAAAATAAACCTTTGCTACTTCAAGAATCCTTGCTATATGTTATAAAAAAAATTGTAAGAATTCTAATTTTACATAAAACTAGCGGTGCGCCCGCGGCTCCGCACGCGTTTATTACGCAGTAATTATTTTCATCCGTAACTTTATTTTTACTCATATTTTTTATAATTCATATTGTCTATTAATTGAGTAACGACATATACTTTACTTGTACGAAATTTCATTAAAATCAGTTTAACTTTTTTTACGATCCTTATATAAATGGGTATAGTATTGACAATTCTCATAGACTATCAATTGTGTAATGACGTAATGCTTCCCGTCTACGTTAATTTTGAGAATTGATGCAAATTTATTTTTTCGTATTTTTCTATGATTTTTATAAGTATTATTGGCAATTCATTTGGCCCATTAATCATGGAATGACATACCGTGTTCAAAATTCCATCAAACGATGTTAAATATTATTATTGTTGTTACGATTATTAAAAGTATTATTTAAAATTCTTATAGCCTATCATTTGACCATATATCATTGGTCATACAAAATTTCATAAGAATCGATCAAGCCGCTTTGAGTTACATTCGGACATACAAACAAATAGATAGACATACTAACATTTTTAAGGGCATATTCGTTATCAGTGTCCTTCATATAGGATGTTAAGGAGAAATTTAAAAAAAAAACATGTTAAGATACAACTACAGGTTTATTTTTATAAAGACATTTCTTATTACTATACTGATTATAAAGCTTAATAAATTGTTTGTTTTTTGAACGCGCTAATCTCTGAAACTACCATTCAGATTAGAAAAAAATTTGTGTTATATAGTCTATTTATTGAGGAAGATTATAATTTATATAACTTCACGCTATGACCCTAAGCAGTGGAACAGTAATCATAAACGTCAAGGAATCTAGCAAACTGTAAGCAAATTCGAGAGAGAGAGTGAGAATGCACCGGAATTGATGGCGGCACGGTGAAGAGCAGGTCGAATTAATTTAAGACAGGGGAAACCGTAGGGCACAGCTAGTAAGTTAAAATTTTGATGTGCTATGTCCTATTTGATCGTTTGTATTTATTGCCTGTAAAGACAATATTAATGCCCGATCATAAAATTTAAATAAACATTTAATTATTTCATTTTAACCATCTTATCACTTTCAAAGTCAGATATCGATTAAAAGCGTATGGAGTAATTTAATTAACTTGGTCATGACAGAAAAGGCCCGCGCCGAAGTGGTTATTATCACTAAATAAAAAGTATTCCCATCTCTAAAATCTGGCCGGATAATAAATTTGGTACTCCGAATGCTGAGTATTTGAAATTTAATTTTCATAATAATCAATTCTGGATCGCTAAAGTTTCCAAAATGATCACATACTCGTACGCTGGTACCGAAGGACGATGAGTCGACCGTCGTGAATTCCTTTTTATCTCTGGACCCTTGTCAGATTGATAAATTAGAATAGACTGTTACAACTTTGTCAGACGTCCTCTCGATAATCTTGTAAATCTTCCCTAAGGATTCCGAACATAGCTGATTCTCGTGCCAAATATAAAGTATATCTACCACTTAAAAAAATCTATTTTTATTCTATCGAGATAAAAATATTTAACTTTGTTAGATATACATACTACATATATACATACATATAGGCAGATATACTGTATAACTACTTATAATAGTTTGAGATATTTATTTCTCAAAAGAACATTGTTCACTTAATGAGAATGAAGTCAAAAGTGTAAAACATTTCAAAACATTCAGTGAGTTAAAAAGGACAATACATTCAGAAAGATTAATTGAAAAATATTAACATTAATAACATAACTTGTAAAGAAAAAAAGTTCATATGTAAATAAAGAAAAAAAAGGAGATCTATATTACTTTAAATAAATATTTAGCCTTTAAATATAATTTTAATCTTACTTTAAATGTGTTCAATGATTCAGTTTCTCTCAGGTCTTTAAGTAATTTATTTAATAGTTAGTAATATATGCTCAATATAATAAAGTTGAAGATTTTTTTGTTAGATTGTGTGTTTAAAGGAGGTAATCTCTGGAACTACTAGTAGGATAAAAAAAAAATTATATATATGAAGCCAGATTCATGAGGAATAGTATAGGCTATATAACTACACGCTACGCTCCTAAGGAACGGAGCAGTAACTATGAACGTCAAGCAATGGCAAGCTGTAGGCAAGTATGAGAGGTAAAACAAGGATATATGCTACACGGGCGCGTTGGCGAAGACGACGTGGAAAGTATGTCGAACAAATTTTACGCGAGTGAAACCGTAGAGAACAGATATTAATATAATAATTAAGAAAATTTTGCACAATTAAAAATCGTGTGAATTTTTTACAATACTTTAAAAGTAGTATTAGTGTTTTCTATAGATACCTATTATATTTACTAAACATTACATTTGAAATTGATCAATGTTTATAAGAAATCACACTTGTTATTTAGAAGTGCTAAAAAGTCAAGGACGAATTTACCAAACGACCATTACAAGGCGAGACGCCTCGCGCCGCACCCCACCGCGCCGCCTTAGGAAAGTACTAGGATATCGTTGTGGTAAAATGTGTGAGGGGTGTTGGTGGAGGGAGGAGGTAAATAAGGTGTGGCGGAGGATAAGGAGGGAGCATAGAAATGCAACTTTTCAAGGTCGACCTCTATCACTGATCTCTTTGTTGCACATCGACTGTGAAGCGTACAGAATATTCTACAAGATTCTACCTACGTCATCCAAACTTATTACTAGAGATTAACTATAAACGCCTTATAGACTTTAAAATAATTTGTTATTTATAACTTCACATAAAAATGCCCATCAGCATTTTTGACAAATTAAATGACACATTACTAATTGAAGAAGGCATATAGAAATTTATTATTAAAAAAAAACAAGACATTGTGACAATTACAAGGTTTTAGACAAATGTGACAAGCAAATGTAATCTTAATTATAGGGTTTTATGACTTGATTACACACTATATACAAAGTATACGAGTACAAAACAGCACAAATGATCTTGTAAATGGAATCACAAAGAAAGCAAACTACAACAAATTAGAATAACAATATGAGTATATTTTTACGTAGAGAAGCAAATAGATTTATATTTTGCAAGGCTATATATATATATATACATATATATAAAATGTACCGGGTCTCTATCGTTCACGTTCGCTTGGTACACGGTGGGCAGTCGATGTAAATGCCCAGTCAAGGGAAGCGATACCGACACGATAAGTACTGAACTAGTCCTCGGCGACTATTAGGCTCACTTAGTTAGGTATATACGAGTATATTCACTCACAAGGTCTTATAAAGAAAGTAATAATTGCTAATTTGAATACTGGTTATAGCGAAGTACTGGTCAAGTTCCAATCCGTTTTGGATTTAGTTTTGACTTATTATGATTATGTTTATGTAATATATGTGTGTATATGCACCTAAATTATTATGTTTAATTTACATACATACATATCTCTGTAAATATTTTTGGCAACATACGAAATAAAATACGCTGAGTAATAAGAATATCAATACATAAAAGATTTTTTTATATATGCACATTATCTACTACTTGTGTCTATTCGATATTAACTATGGATGGTAATTGATGTTTGAAGACATCTCACAGGTTCCATTTATTATACAAATCATGATCTAGGTAGAAAATTTAAACATTTCTATAGGCATTTTTGGCGGGTCTTTTGGTCTTGTCTTTGTGTTGTCGGTTTAATTTTTATTCATAAACAAAGGTTAGTTGGTCATATATTATGTAAAATTGATGGCATTTTGCATGATATAGTTTAGTTATTGTGAAGTGAATTAGGTAATTATAAATAATAACTAGAAACATGAATTTAAACGAACGTTCTACGATCCAATCAGGAACGTTTTGAAGAAAGGTCAGGTCAAGAGTACTCTAAACCGACGAGCATGCATGAAAAGATTGATGAATGTTGAGGAAGCGAAAGTTGTATGTCACGATCGTAGCAAGTGGAAGAACGTGGTCTCTGCCTACCCCGTTGGGAAAGAGGCGTGATTTATGTATGTATGTATGAATTTTAAATAGTCAACAAAACTCCCTGGACAGTTTGAATAAGACAGCCACCATCTTGTTAAAGCATTTTTTGAACTGTGTAGATTAGAAAAATATTCTATCCACATGTCATTAGCGCATAATTGTGTACTAAACACAATATGTTGCCATTAAATAAGAAGATTTTTAGATATCAGTATTATTAATAATAAATAACAATATTCTAAATAAAGCTAATTTGTATAAAGTTGTTTCGACTAAGACGTTTAATTCAACAGAGAATAATATGATTTTACTTCCAAAAGATAATCTTGTTGATATTGGAAAAAATATACATCCCCAGGGTACAATAATTTAATTTCCTTAATTATTTCGCGTCACGTCGCATCATAACTGAAGGATAATATGTTTTGTATAATATCATGCGTATGAATATTCAATGAGCAAGTCATCGACTTGTCTCTATCACAAAGTTCTAAACATCCTTTACAACATAACCTGTTAGTTCAAGATATTTTACAGATTTTTGTGCGTTGATTGCGTTCAACAAACGTGTTTCTCAGATATCATCATCAACCTATACTAGTCCACTGCTGGACATAGGCCTCCCCTAATGAGCGCCATAGCGCCCTCTCTTCAGCTTGCCGCATCCAGCATCTGCCTGCAGTCTTTCGCAGATCGTCATCCCATCTGGCTGGAGGGCGTCCTACACTACGTTTGCCGAGTCGCGGTCTCCACTCAAGAATCCGTTTACCCCAGCGGTTGTAGGTTCTTCGCGAGACATGGCCGGCCCACTGCCACTTCAGCTTGCTAATTCTTTGAGCTATGTCGATAACTTTGGTTCTCTGTCGGATGTATTCGTTGCGAATTTTATCCTTCAGAGAAACTCCGAGCATAGCTCTTTCCATAGCACGCTGAGCGACTTTGAACTGGTGGACCAGCGTCTCAGCTCCGTAGGTCATTACGGGTAGGACGAACTGATTAAAAACTTTCGTTTTCAAACATTGCGGTATGGATGACGAGAAGACTCTACGTAATTTCCCAAACGCTGCCCAGCCCAGCTGGATCCTTGGCCTCCTTCTCAAAATTGTTTTTACCTAACTGCACAATCTGCCCGAGGTAAGTGTACTCAGAAACAATTTCAAGAAGGTGACCATCCACGACGACCGGTCCTGGATCAATGTGGCCATTGATCATGACTTTGGTTTTATCCAAATTCATGCCAAGACCGATACGTCGCGAGGCTGAAGCTAGGCCGTCCAGCATTCGGGTTAGCTCCTCTAGCGACTCCGCCATTATGACTATGTCATCAGCGAATCGCAGGTGTGAGATGTAGTCGCCGTTTATGTTTATGCTCTTATCTTTCCAGTCCAGTATATATTATTTTCTCAGATATGTTAGCCACTAATCTCTAAACCCAATTATGAATAGAATTGATTACAGTCTGGTTTCAAAGAAAAATCACAGTGGTCATATGTTTAAATCAGGAAATATCGATTTGATGTTACATGACATAAATCAACGATTTTCTGTGAATAAGCAAACGTTCCCCATCGAGTGACGGAAAGGGAAAACGTCGTAAGGAAACTGGATATTCGAGAAGTTTTCTATCCGGTATTACCGCCATCAAGTGGAAAAAACAGAACTATAGATAATATTATATGTATATTGCTTAGGTACATATACCTACGCGCTTAATATAAGTAAACCACCTACCTACTTACTTTAATAAACTGTAAGTTACCAAAACATGTAACATAACATTTTTTATTTACTTATAATAGTGTCTTGAGACTCTTGAGTATACAAACACCAAGTAGGTATAATTTGTGTAATGTGTAAAAAATATTGGTACAAATGCACATTAGAAGTTTTATATTAAAATACATTATCTAATCTATAATAAATTCGACAGAAATTCATAGAACACATAATTTTACACTAATAAAACCTACAGTTACGGTGCGTATCACATTGTAATGTTATACCATACATATTTAAAAATTACAAATATTTATATAACCTTGTTTAAATAAATAAAGTAGGTATATAAACAAACAAACTATAGCATACTGTGAATATTTAATTATAGTATAGTAGAAAAGGCGGATCTTTCGCCTTTTGCATATTGTAGTAGCAAATGTAAATGAACGATAATATAAACAGTCGTAACGGATTTGTATAGATATAGGAACCTCGCGTCCGCTTTCGATGGCTTATTTTATCTAATCCCATATTATCTAATATACGATAGTGAGTTCAAGGTTGTTCTCGGTTCATGCTAGACTATACTACATCGCAAGATTGCAGCGTCTAGTCCCGACCAGCGGCGCACTTTGCGCTTTTATCAATAAGCTGCGCATAGCGCCGCCTGGCGGCCGCCGCCAGTACTGTCCCGGTCTTCAATGCGCACGCTCCATGTTTCCCGACGTTACCGCAATTGCATCTAAAAATCACGTTCTCATTTATAAATATCCCACCAAAATAAAACCGATCCTTCCGTTTTCGCGAACAGTGGCGTTGACTATCCACGTGGCAGTGCCGGGATAAGGGATAGACCGTCGTGTGCAATCCCAGACAAAACGTAACCTAAACCGAACTAAGGATTACGTCAATAATAGCCCACATTCATAGCATACCGCGCGATAGACTGTTATTGTTTTTATTTCTTCTACATTACAAACAGGAGATACCTACAGACTGAAATAGAAGTAATCGTTGCCTTCGGACAAGTTTTGAGCGGTAAGTTCTCAAGTGACGTTACTGTGTGATCTAAGTTTGTTTATGTACTATTTATGAATGTATTTGGAAAGTATTATGTAGGTGACGCGAGCGTTTGAGCGGGTGTTACTTTCGCTGAGCAGCGAGCTCAGGAATGAGGACACTCACTCTCTAAATAAACCGAGATTTTTACCGCGGACCGTTTGAGTTACATCGTACACATATCTTTATATAATAACTACACATGCTGTGTGTTAATGTTTATGTTAAGCCAAATGCACGTTAGAAATGTAAACAGTATGTGGAAATAGACATATGTATATTCAATAGAGTTCCGAAACGAATAACTGAGTAGCTACATAACAAAGTGTTGAAACTTAGATCTAGTTTTTTGATTTAAATAAAAAAAAATACATTTTAGATTAAGAAATATCAAATAAGAATGTACCTAATTATAGTGAAAAATATTGTTATATAAGAGTTTTTGAAATAATTCCCGTTGTAATAAAAAAGGCTGATAGCTTGTACAAAATCAACGTTCGATATAGAAAAACCTGTATTCAATTGTTTAGCAGTAAAATGGCTAACCGCCAATTTATAGCAGTGGTCTACGAGTGATTTCACTCGCCATATTCATTTCCTATGAATTATGGGAGGCTATTGGTGACTAGTATTAAAAAAAACTGTATATAATTATGACGGAACATAAGAATAAAATAGTGCTCTGACAACGTCTAAATTTACAACCGTAATAACAAATAAGGAAGGATTTATTTTAATTTATACACACATCTCCAACAAAATACCGCAATTTCTTCTATGTACAATGAGAAAATCAAATATCACTAAAGAAAACGTCATATCTAACAAGTTGTCTCTATAGTCTAATGTGCAGTGAAATTGTACAGAATGCTGCATAATTTGCGCACCACATTTATGATTTCCAACTATTGGCTCGCAATAAAACGTGCGTCGTTTTACTATAGTGCGCATATTTTTTTCCTTCTGCCCTTTGTTTCGGGCCGTGAGAATATGGGCCAAGTTCAAGGTCAGATGCAACGATTGCAATGTCCTTATAAAGCCGAGGGTTAATTCTTTACGCCCTTACAAGCTCATTTTTCACAACAATAGACCCACAAATCGTCGGTGAATTTGCGAGTAAATACCAATATTAATTTACATGAAAGGAACTTCTAGTTGTAGATTTAAAAGCGGGCTAGACCTTTTGTGTGAAACTATTGAAATATAAGTGTAAGTACGTATGTACGTCAGTAACTATTTGTTGACTCGCCTAACCTGGGAAAAGAGGGTCTGGTTAAAGTGAAGTTTAAAAAAATAATATAGTAGGGTGTTTTCAGCTTATTATGCGAGAATAACCAAACGATTTTCATATTTACTTAGACCTTCAACGTTCGTCTATTTTATATTAAAACTTTTGAAATATTTGCCAAATTTAAATGAAAATGTTCTGCTATACGAACTGATGAAATGCATGATTTAAGATTGACGTCAGCGGATGACGTGCGTCGATTGCACAAAACTGTATTATTTCAGAGCTCCGAAGGTTTAGTTAACTATTCTTCCTTTTATGAAATGTAATCTTTTACATCGGACTAAATATAAAGATAATTAATTACTTAACTTATAGATTATTGCGTACATACAATAAAAAATCAGCGACATACAGCTTTTAAATAAAAAAACGTCACAATAATATTTTATCTAAAAATGATTAAAAAACCAAATGAAAGTAGCTCTAATTGGTAAGTAAATAGTATACACACACACATCCCTTTAAGTGATTTCTTTATTTTATTTCTATTTTTTATATATGAATAATTAAAGCTTAATAGCTTATATATGTAATTTAAATAATAAAAATTCGTAAATGGCTATTTTATCTATTATAAATATAGTTTATATTATTCGTATTCAAGCTGTGAATTTTGTTAATAAATAGTATTATTATAATACTATACAAGTATTCATAATGCCCATAACTACATAATACGTAATGTTAATCATACATTCCTTCAAAAAAGTATCGGAAATGAATGATTTGTTTATGGTTCCAAATTCTATTTTTTTATTTGTTTTGTTATTAAATTGACAAAACTGTATTTCATTTTGGCTCGGAGATTGATTTGCATCTGACATTTAGATTAAATAGAGTGCTGTTTTTAGTTAGATCATATCTAGTGTGTATTGCAAATTTCATATTGAACAAAAAAATCGAACAAAAAGTTTGTCTTAAATTTTGCATCGCCAATGGAATTTCGAGTTCGGAGACACTGAAAATGTTTACGGTGAATCGTAAAGCAAAGCAAAGCGTTCAAAAGCGGTCGAGATATGCTGGAAGATTTACCTCGCCCTGGTAGGCCATCAACGTCTTCAACTGAAGTTAACATCGCAAAAGTGAAGGAAATAGTGACTGAAAATCCTCATGCAAGTTTGAGAGAGATAGCCGCTAAACTTTCTGTATCTCACGAGTCGATCCGAATCATTTTAAATAATCACTTCGGTATGAAACATGTTGCCGCTCGGCTAGTCCCAAAACACCTCAATTTTCTCCAAAAACTCAATCGCATAAGAGTCGCTGAGAACATGCTAGAACGAGTCTATTCCGACCTTACATTCATGAAACGCATTATTGCTGGTGACAAGACGTGGGTCAACGAGTTTGACATGCAAACTAGTCAACAAGCTTTGGAGTGGCGCCTTCCAAGTGAACTGAAACCAAAAAAACCACACCAAAGTCGATCAAAATTCAAAGTCATGTTAACTATCGCTGTCTTTGACTATCGCGGTGCTGTGCACTCGGAATTATTACCGGAAAGTCAAACGGTAAATAAATTATATTAGATATTTGAGCGTTATGCGACATTTAAGAGCGCAAATTAGATGAAAAAGGCCAGATTTGTGGAAAGAAAATTCTTGGATTTTGCACTACGATAATACACCTTCGAACAAGGCCATCATTGTGAACGAATTTTTGACCAAAAACTCAACAAATACCATCCAGCAATAACCTTATTCACCAGATATGGCTCCAGTCGACTTCTTTCTTTTTCCTAAACTCAAATCACCCCTTCATGGCACCCGTTTTCATTTGGTAGAAGACATAAAACAGAATTCGCGACGAGAACTAAACTCAGTTCCGGAAAAAGCGTTTAAAAAATGTTAATGATGATGAATGATGATTGTATTTACCGTTAGCGTAAGTGTATCGTTTCCGAAGCAGCATACTTTGTAAGCGATAAAATAAATTTGGATGAATATCTAACATTTTGTGTGTTATTGATCTTTTCCCGGTACTTATTTGACAGAGTAGTATAAAATCTTAAATTATTTCTCGACGGTGTCCTTCTTGGCAACACCATATCTCTGTTAACTCTACATCAAAGAAAGGTTCTGAAAGGTGTATAAAAGTATATTAGATGATGGTACATATACCTATTGAAATTATACCGTCTACGAAGTGCAATCCACTAACATGACAAGCACATGTTACATTATTATTTACATTATAATGTACGTAACATTCGCACGGTTCAGCTTAGAAGTAATCTGAATAACGTTAATAAAAACTCATAATTACATTATATTTAAACAACTTTACTTACGTTAATACTTAAAAAATCATTAAATTTTATAGAAATTTTACTTATTTAACATTAGCATTTTTTTATAATTTATGCTTCAGCGATGCATGAAATGGTTCAGTTTCCTGTCAAGAACAAACTATTTGAACGCAAAATACCTTAGTTCTCTTATTATATGGCTAGTTTATACGACACAATAAAATAGCGTTTATTGAGCATTTCACCTTGTATCTTAATGCAAATCAGACATTCGGCTTCATATAAGAAAAAAACAAAAAAAATTTAACGACCCATCAAAAATGTTTATTGCGAAACTAAGTTCAATTTCAAGAGGCGTAACAGCCTTATTATCATATAGTTCTCAAGTTACAGAGACTGCAACTAAGTTGCTTTTTGCCACTTTGTATCAAATTAATAGGTTAAATGATTTTAATGCTGGCTAAAAATCTTTGAAATACGAAAGCTTTCTAGCCAGTTTGCTTTTTTCCTACGAACTAAGAGCATCTGTAGCCTGTTAGACAATTGAACTTTGACAGTTTAGGCGAGATATTTCTTCTGGTATCATGAGCTATACACAACTCAACCATAGTTGATAACTATATAGACAGACTTTTTTACTGTAGGTATATATGAATACTAGCTGTGCCCGCAGCTCCGCTCGTATGAACTACAGAATGCCGTCGGGCGAGCGCACGCGCGAATCACATTAGTCGCGTGAATATGTCCCCGCTCAAAAGACGGAAGACAAAAATGCTTATTGTGGGTAACCCTTAGAAGATAGACATAATATATGCTATTGGTGACTTTTGTAGGTCTTTTTAAGATCTACAATTATGTGGAACATAAATTTGATATAACTTTTATAGTGTAATCAGCGTAAGGCATTTAATCGCCCCAAAAGAGCCTTTTTTCGAATTGATTTACCATTATCGTCACTGCTTATTTCGCATGCTACTTTATGTGACAAAATATATCCTACTAGGTGTGCCCGCGGCTCCGCTTGCGTGGATTACAGTATGCCGTGGGTCGAGCAGACGCGCGAATCTTACTGACCCCGCTGGGAGCGGGCCCGCAGCCGCGCCGGGCCGGGCCGGTCTTTTTAAAGTTAAAGATGCTTATTGTGGATAATTCTTAGAAGATAGACATACGCTATCGCCGACTTTTGTATGTTGACATTATGTAGTACATTATATTGATATATCTCTTATGGTTTAATCAGCGTAATTCCTAAAAGCATCTTTTTTTCCGAATTGATTCACCATTATAGTCACTGCTTATTTCGTATGTTACTTTATCTAAGAAAATATATTCTGTAACCTGGCCAGATAACATATCTATAAATTAAAAGTAAAACCATGTAAATCGGATAAGTGGTTTTCGCGTGAAAAGAACATAAACAACAGGCAGACAGAAAGACGTTGAGTTTTATAATATGTATAGAAGAGGCGGAAAATTATATATTGCACCCGGGCGGCAGACACCTTTGGCTCGGTCTTAGACGATGTTGCCCAAGATGGAACCACGCTAAGGCTAAAATCTAAAATATTTGAACTATTTCTAGTATAGTATCGCTTTCCAGGGCCTGAAATCTCCTTATAACTTAGCTATTTTAAAAAGAGTAAATAACTATTTTTCGTTTTTAATGTAACGCATAGAAACAAAGTTAATATGTGTGTCTAAGTTCAAAATAAACTCACTTCAAAAAACCGATTGTTCTGTAGTAAAATTAACTTAGCAACAACTTTAACTTAACAACATCACATACGTTAATATGAAAATGTTAATCACTTCAAAGACAACAAGTCGACCTTGAAGTTTCGTATATTTATTGATCAAAATCTGTGGAAATTACGTGAGCTATTTGTTCGTGGGAAGTCTACAAATAATACTCATAACGGTTAAATACTGTATTTAAAATTACTTTTCTTAGCGTTTTGACCACAATCTCACCTAATTTTAAGTGACGATGTGGCCTAAGATGGTAACGCGCTAACCTGTAGATGCACCTACAGATGCATGATGACATTAGAAAATGCCCTACCACCATGCTATGGTTTCATTACGATGTTTTCCTTCTCCGAAAGCTTGGACTCATTGTAAGGATTCGCACTCACGTCGATCGACGTCTTTCTCAGTCTACACTATCACTGAGCCATCATTGTGTCATGTTCCATGCATAACCAGATAGTTTGAATTAGCTTTTGTTTTTCGATTTGACTATACTGTTAGCGTTAAGGGTCCTGAAGTACAGAAGGATTTTACAGTTTAAACGGAGTTTAGCGTGCAAAAGCAAGGTAATAAGTTCTACAAGCAGCAACAAGGGTGTCGAAGTGGCCGAACCTCGACTTGAACTATTGCCTTCGTTGCAATTAAGTCGCGAACTGACTAATCCTCTATTCATAGAAAATTCGATCTAACTAACTGTACGTAGTATATAAATGTTTCTGCCTTCTGGGAGAAAAGGAAACATGCGCATATGCATTTTGTAATCCGGCAAATTGATCTAAAAGTAACTAGTCAAAAAGAAAAAAAGAAAAAGGATTCCTTACAGAACCTATGTACCTGAGTGGCGTATATGTGTAAAGTGCAGTGTAATGTTTGTATGTTTATACCTAGTGAATGTAGTGTCTCTGTATCACGCGAGCGGTTGCTGACACAAGGGCTCCATGCCCGAGGAACGGACCTAGGCTTGAGTTGCCGCAGGAGAGGGTGGGTGGACGTGGCGAGATTTTTAAATAATAGATGATTATTGTACGGACCTCATAGTTACACGGAGGCCGAGAAATATGAAGATTTTAGTTTGTGTGTTTTACATGTCCTTCGATGTTATATTATTACCTGATAGAGCATACATACATATCTATAGAATATAAAGTATACACATTTTATAAAAATATAACATAATAAACATCGTATCTATTTCTGCAACTTATTTCCAAATTATACAGTAATCGGTGAAGTACGTTAAAGAAAATTTACAAAGCTTTGAAACGTATTTTCTGTGAACTCATTAACAACAGGAAACCTCCCAAAACAGGTAACAAATAAACAAACACTTTGATCGCTATTATTGTTGTTGAGTTTCAAAGGACACAATTTCCACACAAGATTAATCTCTCTATGTAAATAATTTTACTTGTTTTGTTATTTTTGTTACTTTATGAAAACGTAAGGAAATAAAAATATTGTTTTCAACAAATCACGTGCGCCCAATCGGAGTTATTATTAAAACAACGTAGGGAATGTTAAGTTTATAATGTAAAAAATCAAGTTTGGTTTAATTATTGTCAACGACTTTTAATTATAAACGAGATGTTAATGATTTAAAATCATGATAGATATATTCAAAAATGTTATTAATATGATTATCAGTAGTTTTTGACGGAATTAGATTAGTTATGTTGCATTTTTTTTAATTCATAATCTTAAATTCATAACGTTCAACCAATGTTGTACGTAATATTGGTGGCAGTTTGCGTAATGTAGTGCAGATATAGAAATTGTATTGTTTTTTAAAAAGTATATATAACACACGCGTATTTTCAAAGGAATGGGTAAAGAAATTTCGGATATTTAAAATGTAGAACAAATATTTACATTTTTATTTACATAGATTATTACCATTCTTATCGGTTTACAAATAATATTTTAGATTTAGTATAATATAAGAGATATTATAGATAGATTAGTATAATTATACTCTAGTTCCGAACCAGCATATTCAATCTATATAAGTGTTCTGACTTCTGAAGTACATTACCGAGTACATTTATCAAAATATGTTTTTGATATCTTTCAAGAATAAATAATATTTAACGGGTTGTTATGATATAAACATTTAATATATATATGTATAACCAAATAAAGTAACAAATTTAGTAACACAGCACAAAACACAAATAAATTTACAAATAACTAAATTGGTACAATATACAGGTTAAAAAGTATTTTATTCATAGATGAATGACATTGGCGAAATTGTCAATAGGCAGAAGTCAAAATTATAAAAATGGTACCTACTATTAATAAAAAATAAATAATGTTTAGAATTAAAAGATCCTTCTGCCTGTAAAAACTTCGTCATCAACTCTCTGTGGAAATTTCTGACACCTTGAGATTGAACGTGGATTGCATTAAGTGAATGTTACTCAAAGTACATTTATTGTTTTTTAAGTATTTGATTGTATTTTTATAACTACAATCTGTAGTTGAATTTGACTAAGTAACCGAATTGCTTAGATATCTGTCAAGTCGTAATTAAAGTAACATATTCTTTAGTAACATAACTTTGTGATTTTACGTTAATTATCACTAACACTAATTCAAATTCACTTTTTTGGAATTATTATTAGTTTTAATAATTCCATTATATTGAATACTAGCACCGCCCGCGACCACGTACGCGTTATTACAATATAAATCTTAATAACAAAAATATATAGCTTCACTCAGAGATCATCTCTGAGAGATCATAGCTTCGTATTAGTGAAATAATTGTCCTACATCACATCCTACATCCAAACTCAAAAACTTTATCTCTTCATATCATTGGTAAGTATAGGTTGGTACGGCCACTTTGGAACCCTTGCGCTTGTTGCCATTTTGACTGAGTACGTTGAGCGCTCTCCACAAATCACGGTGAAGTTGTTAAGACTCTCCAGGCCAAAAGTAACAGTCCGTATAAAAAAACCTTCTGGACCCCCATGAGTGTTTGTTACTTTATCTTTTTCTTATTTTATTATAAATAGGAAGTAATCAAAGTCAAATTCAAAACATTTTAATCAATTCAGTAGTCAATACAAAACAATTCTTACCGTTCGATTAAATCTAGTCTGAGAAGAACGACAAGAAACTCAGCTGATACATTTTTATATAGCATTTAAAATGCAAAAACTACTTCGTATGTCGATTAGAAGAAAGAGGGGTAGATTTTATTTAGAACATAACTTTTGAGATTGTATTAATTGTAGAAACAGTGATGTGTCTGAAATACCATAAGCACCTACTCCGTGAAGAAAATGTAACGAATTGGATATCAACGAACTTACCTAACAGTTTTGTCGATTTTGCGGCAACGTCATTTATCGCTACCAATAAATTCGGTCGTTGACACCTTGAAACTAATCTTAGTGATAAAATATATCAACCAATAACAGTATTCCCTAGCTATCAATCTCCAGTGAATAGCTTAATTGGATTCCTTGGTCCATTGTAACTCGCAAGGTTACGGTCTATCCTTGATACTTCTATTTATTTGGAGAGATATTTGTTATTACACATTGTTTTATATGATAGCCGATGCAATATGCTTTATTTACCGCTCGATGAAGTGGTTATTTTGCCGTAGGAATAAAAAAAACGAGAAGCATAAAGTACCTAATAATAATTATTCGCTTACCCGTGCGAATATTTTGCACATTATAGAATGTATATAATTTAACAAATAACTTTAAACAAATTGTTAATAGATATGGCTTCTTAAATATATTTTCATTAACATCTACAGATGACATTACTAACGAAAGTTTTTTTTTTAACGAAAACATTAATTATTGACTATTTGTCCATGTTTATTGTTAACTAGCTGTGCACGCGTTCCGCTCGCGAGGACTCCTAAAAAACTTTTTTATTTTTTGTGCGGAACCCTAATTATTTTTCTAAAATAAAAGTAGCCTGAGTTATAACATCAGCTATCTGCCAGTGATAGTCCCGTCAAAATCGGTCCAACCGTTTCGGAGATTATCCAGAACAAACAGAGACAAAAAAAATGATTCTTTGTTATAGGTTCCGTGTATACTTTCATATGCATTTAGTGAAACCTGTTATTTTGATATTACAAACAGACACTTAAATTTTTTTAAATATATAGATAGATGGCGCCTTTAATATATTTTATTTATTTATCTGGGATTCGTCAATATTAATAATAAATTAACGTAAATTATATTAACGATTAAAACTTGCTAAGTTAGAAATCTCGTATCAAAAGGAAATAACAAATTGTTTTGTAAATGAATTCAAGAACGGAAGTACATTCCTATGGCTATAATCAAAGGAACTGCTGTGGAACTTGGCACCCGTTAGAACTCAGTTCTTTTATCCGTGATAACGTAGTTTCTACTAAACTTAGCCCCTTTTTCACGTTTATGATTTGTTGGGATATAAGATATTAAAAACTGCCCGCGATTGTGTTCGGCTTAATTTCAATATCAAAGGAAACGGATACTCTTTCATACAATCTTGGGCCTTTATAAAAAGAGAGATGAAAAATATGAAAATGGTGTCAACTAATAGTTAATATATTATATATATGAAAATGGTGTCATATTTTCAGCAATATTAATACGGTATTAAACAATCACCGGAATTTCTGCGGATTTTAGTAATTCGAGAAAAGAGTTCTAAGATATTTTGTAAAAGTGAGGTCATGTAATAAACTACAATTAAACAAAATATTTTTGAAGTATGCTTGATATTTTGTTATAAGTGGCAGAGTTTTAAGAAACTCATAAAAAATCTTATAAATAGGTTAAGATATTATTATAAATTACATTACGAAATGAGTGATCCACATTTGCACAAGAATATTGCGAGTTCGGAGACTGTCATATATCACTGAGCACAGACTAAAAATATAAGTTCCGATTAAAAGATAACTCTCGATCGATTTGTTAACATGAATCGATTTTAAGATTTATTTTTATTTTTCTTTAATTTGATAATTCTAAATGTTAAATTTCTTGATTGAATTAATTATTTGGTAATTGTCGTTCTTCTATTTTTATTGTTTGAATTTATTTATATTAAACGATTATCGATAATCTTTACGATAATTAGTCCTTAACTTACTTATTAGTTTCACATTTTATAGATTGTAAATTGATATGATATTTTACATTTATAAGTACAAAAATATAATTGATTTTATAAACCATACTTCAAGTAATTACATTCTTAGCCCAGAAGTACCCGTCTCCTTTAATCATTATAAAGAATAATCTTTAGCTTATAGGGTTTATGTAGCTTCTTATTAGTGAAAGACTTTTCAGAATCAGTACTTTCAGAGACTTCCTACAAACATTCACAAATCTCTTTATAACATTTGTGTATAGATTGTTAAATACCTTTTTTGAAGCTTATTTGTGTTATTTTGTTTTACGTAATTTGATATCATTAATTCTAAAACACTTAAGGCAAAGGTATATTATGAGTATATTCTCATATTACTCCGAAAACCTTTTGTCTAAAACCCATTAGGATTGAAACATTATTGTGATTCGTATTATCTGATTTTCCATATGCCTAAAGATGGAAGCGCGTCACGGTCGGTGCCATCGACCGCTAATGTATTCCTTTCAAACGCACAACCATTGTAAGACAGATTGCACAAAAAGTCCCAAACAAAAATATGTTAACTCGTCCTCTGACTTGCCAAGGTTGTATTTTGGATATATTGATAATTCATACAACATATTGACTCGACCAAGGTTCGTATATACTTACAACATATTATTGTAGACATATTTGACTCATAAGCGTTCTGGTAATAAAAACTACAAATGACTTGTAATGTTTACTTAAATAACGAACTTTATTCCGATGAATATAAGCCATATAATTACTATTTTTGTGCAACGGCAAAGGACTTTTATGGACATTGTGTGTTTTTATGATTATTTAGTATTTATCGTGTACTAAGCTGCCAGGGTTTTGTTAAAACATTCTCTAATATACCTGGTGTGTACCTATAAATGATAGTTTTTTTGTAAATATTAGCTCGGCAAACTGATTGTGGGGCACCTTATAGCAAGTATGGTTCTTCAGAAATTAAGGGACATTTGAGCAGGCCGGCATGAATCGTGATGGAAAATAGGTCTCTCGATGGGCGCCGATGTTGTTGGATTGCAATTTATTTATCATTCCCGCCAATGCCTTCACTTCGCCGCGATATGATAAAAAAACGATACATTCCACAAACAACGTTTAAGAGAGATAGGGCACAGAGAAATTTCTTTGGAGATTTCTATCTATTTTGGGCAATCCAACTGGTAGAATATCTTTACCTTAAAGAAGATCGCAGCCAAATAACCTTGTGCCGTGTTCTTGCGGTGAGTAGGGTTTCCAGAGCTCCTTGGAATGGGCGGGTTCAAGGTCAGCAACGCGCTATTTGATACCTATGGTATTATAAGCGTCCATAGGCTACAGTAGCTGCTTACCATAAGGCATGCCGTATGCTACATTGCCACACGAGTAGTATAAAAAAAAACAATAGCGTCATACCGTCCTGCAGAAATGCCTCTTTAGGCCTCGTTTGATGGGCCCAATATTCCAAGATTCCATTTATTCACAATACGAACTTATTGACTTATATTATATAGGTATCTTCCACCTCTTTGTGCAAGGTTTAACTTCAGAAGCATCTCCACCACTTCTTCTTCTGTCATAAAACAGCCATACTGCTGTGTTACGGTCCGAAGCACACTCTAGCACACAAGCCGTTCCTCTTAGTCTTCAGGAATAGCAACCTTTTGTCATCAGTTAAAATTGCGGTTCTGTTTGAGGTTTGGTTAACGTGAAGTGAATTGCACGCATGTTTGCTACATTATAATGTAAAATAAGTAAACCCCGTATACTGGATTCTTACTCTCTTCTCAATTTTTTTCTTTTGTAATTTATAGGTACTTCTTTAGGTGCGTAGGTAATTAAAAAAAATATTTGTGTGAATTTTTACGATACTCGCGTACATTGTTTTAGTTAGTACTTACTTACACATCATTGGATATTCACATACTTACACACACAACACATTCACACATAATTCAAAAACATAGACTAACACACTCCCTACACCAACACACTCCTTACTAATAGTTAACCCCCTCAACCCCCTCTCAACGTCTCAACTTTATTAAATTGTTTTATAAACGGTGAACGATGGCGCGGTCTCACGACTAGTACAGACACCAACTTCAATGATATTATTAAGAAATGTAAAAAAATAATTTAATTTTTGTTACATATACTGTGTGAAAATAATATAATATTATGAATTTTATAATTAAAATAAATTATTATTATTATTATATTGTAACAAAATGTCTACACTATGAAGTTATTTCCTAAACCTCTCATTTTATCGTGGTGAACATGGACTCACTCAGATGGTCAGACTCAATGGACTATTCAAGAATTAAGTACATCTTCTAATGCGAGTACAAAGGTGAATTAATGTTTATACACAGAATAGCAGATTTCCTAGCAAAAAAAAAACAAATAAATCTTCAAATAACAGAACATGTTTTTTTTTAAAGAACAAAGATAATTTGAAAAACAAGAGAGCGTTATGCCAACACATATTATAAACGATATACTCGTATTATGTACCTTAAGAGTTAAAAATCATTAGTTAATAAAAATAAATTAAAACCTCTAGGTCAATGCACTTAAGGGATCTGCGGATCTGCCTTTTTGTACCGAAATCGTGAGATACGACTTAATTTCAAAAGATGCGGCTCATCGATAAAATCATTGCTGTCGAATTCACAAACTGAAACACTTAAAGAAATTAATATATATGATATTGGCTGCAATAATCAAAGCCGTAATTTATGAGATTTACGGTCACTGCGTATTCTATACGTACGGATATACGTATTCTATTAGACGCGCATTCCGTACTACAAAAACTGGTCAGCAAGTAATAGGCAAATGCCTTAACTACAAATTGTCACTACAAATTGCTAACCTAACCATGCCACTTAGGCCTGCCAGTTGATGTATGGTTGTCGCGAACCTGACAGATAGTGTCCTACCACCACCCAGCACGTGTCCAACCACCCAGCCATCGTGTCCTACCGCCTACCCAACGTGTCCTACTACCCAGTCATGGTGTCCTACCACCCAGCCATCGTGTCCTACCACCCAGCAACATGTATGCTTGATTGTGTGTTTGTCCTTCAGTCACGTTCGAACGGCTGGACGTATTCTAATGAAATTTTACACATAAGTCGATTATGTTGTGGAATATGACAGATAACACTTTTATCAATTATTACTTAAACTTGCTAACATGCCTAACTGTTGAAAATAAAAGTGTAGGTACAGTTACCATGAAACCATTTTAGTATGTCTATCTCGATTACTCGTTACAACAATTATGTTAGTGCGAGTAGTGCCGTGTAAACCATACAGTAATGAAGCCAAACCATAGAAATTAGTTACTTAGTTTTTGTTTAGATGCTTTGATGAAGTACTTTTCAAGTTTGAGTTATAAAGTCTTGAAGAGATCAAGTCCGTTAAAATAGTCTTCAATTGTATTATTGATTAGAAATCTAATAAGTTTGTCAAAAAGAGGTAGGTATATTCGAGCTTATTCATTCAAGTGTAATAAGAAAACGTAATTAACGATCGTTTTAATCGTGTGTGCTTGACTTACTTGTTAACACTAGAATACTAAAGGTATAAGGGTATACAGACAACAGACATAAAAATAGTGGGTAACATTAAACATATGACCTGACCAAACCGCTATGATAAGAAGTTTATGATCGCCGGTGAATAAAAATACGATTACCTTCTTCTTCCTCAAAACACAATTCCGCCAATGTTTTTTATTTTTTATTATTGTATGTTTTGGCATAGTGGCGATGTGGCCCAAGATGATAACACGTTAAACCTAGTGGAAGACTGGCTCTCAAGTGCAGCTGCCGGAACACACCTATTGGTGCTTGGCGATAGATTTTCAACTTTAGGGTGGTAGTTAGCCAGGCGGGCATTAGAAAAAGCGCTACCACCATGCTATGGTTTCCTCACGATGTTTTCCTTCATAGAAAGCTCAGGCTCATTGCAGGGATTCGAACTTAAGTCAATCGACTGGACTACCAATGAGCCATCATTGCTTCATGTAACGTGGATAGAACTATAAACGAAAGAGATTTTATCATAAACTGTATATATACTGTTTATTGATGCAAATTGTATCCGTCCCTGCCTATCTATAAACAAACACAAAAAGGAACACACTATAACTATACATGTTATAAAACTCAACGTCTCCCTGTCTGTCTGACATTGATATAATATACATTATTACATAATTCATAGTTATGTTATCTGGCCAGGTTATAGGGCGCTTAAATGACTTACGCTGAGTAAACCATAAGAGATGTATCAAGTTAATGTCCTATGTAATTGTAGATTTTAAAAAGACCTACGATAGCATATATCTACTTTCAATGTATCACTCACAATAAGCATTTTTGTCTTTAAAATAACTAGAGGCCGATCGTCGTGTGTGGTAGCGAGGGCAGCACGGTTTGCGCGTATGTTCAACCGACGTCATTCTGTGGTCTACGCGAGCGGAGCCGCGGGTACGCTAGTGTTAATTAAACGTAAAAAGCCTAAAGTTACTTTACATAAATATATAACACACATACACAAAAATATGACATTAATTTAAACAGTTTAATTTTAATAAATAAGGACAGGCATTCTACAACTAAAAGAAAGAAAGAAAAGAAGACTGATTAAAAGATTCTTCTTTCAAGCTAAATTCAAAAAGAGAACGATGATTTCATAAAGAGAATCTTGATTATGGAACATGGTTATACATTTTATTTGTACCTAACACGCATACGAGTATATACATATACCAAGTTTTAAAATATACTATAAACAAATTTGAATTAAAATGACATACATTTAAAAGAACAATTGATTTTCTACATTTGTTGTAATAATTGTTGGCATAGTGACTTATTTTAATTCTTGATGAGTAGGGTTGCTAATATGTCAATTTTATAAACGAATATTTTTTTATTAAAGTCATAAAACTTCTTTAGGCGCGTTGTGAAAAAATGATGAGAGTGAATTTTTACGATGCGCGCGCATTTTGTTACAACATTTCTACAGCATGAAGTTGCTTTCTAAACCTCTTGTTTTATTGCGATGAAGATAGTCACACTTGATGTTACGTCACACAACATCGAGTACAACTATTCAAAGAAATATAATTTCTAACGCGCGTACATAAGTAGACGCATGTACTTATTAATATTCAATATCTATTAAGCTAGACAAAATTTGGCACATTACCAGAGTTGGATCGTCAATAAGTCGGTCTATAAACAAAATAACATACTTTAGCTGATCTAAAAATGAGACCCTAAAGATAACTACTACTTTTAGCTGTTTATCGCGATTCTGTCAGACAAAAATTCACTACATACAATATAATGCAATATGTAGGAGCAAATACAATGCCGGCTGAACTAAACCATAAAAGCGTATAGATGATACCCTTTTAAAAACAGCTGATAAGCAATAAAAACAAAAATTCAAAATGACATGAACGTGCTATGGCAAATATTAAATGCCTACGAGAAATGTAGAGGACTTTATTACAATTTTCATATAATAAACAATTAGAACAAGACATCTGCTTAACCTGTTAACCTGTGATAATAAGATATTCAAATAATTGGGTTGTTTATAAAAAATAATTTTTTGTTACAAGTTTTAATTGTGATAATTATGCAACCTTTTCCTGTAGTAACCTAACTCTCAAAAAAGCCTTCGAAATATGTTACTATAGCGAATATCATTAAAATATATAAAATACAAAAATATTATAATATACAGCAAATGATATAGCACAGTGCGAGCGTGCACTGACACCGCGTCGACCGACGTGCGTTTGAATCCATACAATGAACATAAGCTTTCGGTTAAAGTAAACATCTTTTTTTTAAACAGACTAAACTGTTAGCCTTAATGGCCCTGGAGCCATTAGAGGCTTTGACAGCTTCACCGGGCTTGAGGGCGAGCGCAGAAGGCACTCAGCTGCGAAAGCAAGGCAACAAGCTCAACGGTGCCAATGTGGCCGAACCTCGGCTTGGGCTGTTGCCGTACAAGAAAATAAGTCGCGATCTGACTAATTCCCTATCCGTAAAATTCGATCTAACTATACATATATACATGTTTCCGCCTTCTGCCTGGCTAGTCTGTATCTTCAAGATCTTCAAGTTTGAAACCAAGCACCTATAGGTGTGTTCCGACAGCTACAATTTAAATCCAGTACCCCCCACCCCCCCACTAGGCTTAGCGTATAATGATTTTTGGCCACATCGTCACTTTACAAAAAAAAAATTAGCGTATCAGCCCTACAATACAGTGTATTAGCGTTCATCAGTCATCGGCCCCTGTTTCCGGTTGCGTTTCGCGGTTCAATGCCTCACTAGATATCTCAATAGGCGACCTTCACAGCATTCAGTGCTGCCCTGCACCAAAACTTCGCCGTATGTATCTCATTAACTTTTCACTTTAATCGCTATAGTATGTTTTACTTCGATGAAAAAAGATGTAGCACACACAAAAGCGGCATTGTATATCTTAATTGAAAAATATGTACAATGTTAATTTTAGAATGAATAAAAAAGTAAACATGCGTGATCTAACACAGACTATGTATTTTTATATTATAATCAGGGTTGGGCAGTATTTGAAATACTTGTAATTAAAATACGTAATTGAAATACAAATACAAATTTTGTATTTGTATTTCAATTACTTCTTAAAAATGTAATTTGTAATTGGTATTTCAAATACCTGACGCAGAGGTATTTTGTAGTTAGAATTTCAAATACTTATGGCTTGAAAATACATTTAAATATAAATACATTCAGCGATCTTATTAAAGGGTGCGTTCTGCAGAAAATAGCACTGGATAGCTTTCGTAAGCAAAATGGCGACCGCTAAATATGTCAATCTTTAAAGTTGAAGACACTGCACCTGTACTGTACTGTACCTGTACAAATTGTCAAATATCTTTTCAATAGTCATTTTCATTCCTAAACGGTTAGTTTTACGAAACTGTTAAGTATTCATTAAGTTTGTTAGTACGAATGTTGGGTGTTTGGTGGGATCTTGAGCTGTTGTGTTATGGTTTTTATTTTTAATTCATTAACTTAGTTTTTTGACCCTATATTATGTAATATTGGTGGCATTTTGCATGATATAGTTTGATTATTATGCATTCGTGAAGTGGCTTATAAATATAAACTGAAAACATGCATTTTGAGATGCCACAAAAACTCCCTAGATAGTTCTAACAAGGGAGCCACCATCTTGTTGGACCGACTTTGAATGTTTGAAAAATACTACAAAGATTTAAACACATTGACACTGGCAAGTGCTTTTTGCGGCGCCATATCATGATTCTGACTGTATTTTGTAATTTGTATTTTAAATAAAAATAGTTAAAATACTGTATTTTTTTATTTTATATTTCAAATACACGATTTCGAAAATATTTTGTATTTCGTATTTTAAATACATGCGAGATAGTAATTTGTATTTTAATTAAAGGAAAGCATGTATTTTTCCCAGCTCTGATTATAATCTTGTGTAACTGGATTGTTTTTAATCTAAATAATATGTTTATTTAATGTTTTTATTTATGTAAAACCAAGTAATGAAATTATAGTATGAATAGCATGAACTGGATGGAACCTTAAATTAAAACTATTAAGCTTAAGTAAAAAATAAAAAAAATCATCTTTAACCGATTTTGATGAAATTTTGTACACGGGAAGTATTAAGTCGTCGAAGTGCAAAATCAATCTCTCTTCTTGAGTTTAGCATCTTCTACTCATGGCACCAGGCCGACGAGTACTCGCCGTGGTTTTATTGAAGGCGTCCTAAAGCCTCTACAACGATGCCGAAGGCCATGTCATTTTGATTCCAATCTCTGTCTAAAGCTGATTCAGCCTTATATAGGCTATCAGTTTGAATTTCTTAGAAAAAAATAGTTAATATTATGTCCGGAATCCTGCTAAGACAAATTGTTATAGTGGCCACAAACACGTGGCTGAGTGTAATTGGTAGTTGTTTATTACTATGAAAGCTACGACACAAGCTGCTTCGTGAACTGTTCTTGGTAACTAGACAAAAATCGCGTTGAGACTGAGTTGACTGAGTTCTTTGGAATCAGATGTCTTTCTAAAAATGGTATCGGGATTTCACATTCTTGGCCATAGATGCTGGTGTAACAAAAATACAACTCTTAAGAAAATTACAATAAATTAAAAAGCATCTAGTTATTTTTATCTGAGTTTATATTGAGTGAGTATTGGATTAGTTACCAATAATATTTACTGTATTAAAAAATATAGTTACTGTAGTAAAACGATAAATTCTGAATAATTGAAATCAGTTTAGAATTATTTTTACTTGTGTCGTTGTCTGACTAGTTTAAATTTAAAGTTCTAAAAATACGTTTGTTTTTCTGTGTGATTACAGCTTAATAATATTACATCCACTTAACATAGCGTCGTCACCAGGAGTTATAAACACATCTCTCACAGATGCTGTGCATCGTCACATGCTGACAATGGTGCAAGTTTTACATAAAAACAAAACTTCTATTATTGAGCATTGATGATGCACAGCATCCATTTCACAGTTCCTGGTGAGAGGCTGCTATAACTGATTAAATGCCCTCACCGGCTTCCTGTGATTTAAACTCAGTAGATGGCGCTGCAGAGCAACAAGGCCATCGTTTAAAGCGCTGTGATTGGTGGAAAACAAGCGGAAGTATACAACGCCCTATCACAGATGCTGTACATCATCAATGCTCAATAATATAAGTTTTTTTTATAGTTGCTCGGCATATTCACTGTACTTGATGGTAAGCATAGTACAATCCAAATACAACGGCGACCACCGAGAGATCAAAATCCATCCATTCATCGTTCCATTTTAGCGAACCTGTATTTATACGGTTTTTGATATCTGTGTTAATTGATGTGTCTAATGTTATAACTGAGCCTGAGTATTTAAAAACTAACTAGTGTTATCCACTACACTGATAATTAAAAAAGGAAAAAATAAATAAAGCGACTTAGTTATGTTATTTTTACGCGAATACCTCTAATCAGATTTACATGGTTCTTCCTAAAATTCATAGATATTTTATCTCGTCAGGTTATAGGATATATTTTTACATAAAATAATATATGAAATAAACAGTGACGATAATGGTGAATCAATTGGGAAAAAGGCCGTTTTGGAGCGATTAAACGGCTTACGCTGAGTAAACCATAAGTAAGAGATATATCAAATTAACGTAATACATAATTGTAGCTCTTAAAATGACCTACACAAAAGTCAAGGATACCATTTGTCTATCTTCTAATGATTACCCACAATAAGCATTTTTGGGGCAGCACAATTCGCGCGTACGCTCGACCGACAGTATTCTGTAGTCCAAGCAAGCGAAGCCGCGGGTACAGTTAGTTTATGATATGTACAAGTCTGTACATAAAAAATGTTCTTACCTAAATAGTTTACATACTAACCTTCTAGGTGTATGACGTATCGATTATACCTGTAAAACAAACGAACATCAATAGTGTAGTTTCTGAGAAAATCGCACACATACAACAATACTATTAAAAAATAAAATCTTTTTTAGTCAGTTAAAAAAGGTATCATATATTTTATCGAATAGTATGAGTTAATATATAAGACGTTTAAGACCTATATGATCTCTGCCATTGTGTTTTAAGCGTGTCTATGTCATGGCAAAGTTGGGACATTTGCTGGCCAGTGTGTTCCCTCCTTCTTACGCCATCCGGTCCTTCCAGCGTAACGTGAAGAGATATTTATGCAGGTTGCAGGCTGGCATGGCTGCGGAGGCCGTCGACGGATTACCGATCTGTCGGTCGTCGACGTTGTTATTAGGTATTATACTTTGCCTACCATTAGAGACAGTGCTACTATAAAAAACCTCTCATCAACCACCACCTGATTAAAACTGACAATAAAATAACCTTATGAGACTGAACAAATGCTAGTAATATGTCAAGCTCTTATTGAAGCTACTAGTGCAAATTTATTTAAATAGCTATATTCTCATCTGTGAAGTACATATCGGTTCTCAGTGACATTCTTATCTTGTTTGGTCAAACGAATAAATTATTTTTTATATCGCGTCAGTTGCAGCAGACGTTGCCGATCATTGGTTTGACATTCAGACAGTCTAGCCAACTCATTGCAACGCTGTCTTGACACCGAATGCAAGTTATCGATTTATGCCAACATATACTCAGATTTCAAAAGGAAAGAGGTCATTTTTGTATGTAGCGTCCGTTTCGGGAGAATGCGTTCTGTACCCGAGCTGGCAATTTGTAATGACCGTGTATTTTGTTCTCAAGGGCAAGGGTACAAATTATACGTTCGGATCTGATGACCGGATTGCATCCGAAAGACATACGCTATTGTTAGAGAAGTAAATATGAATTCGCGGACGAAACCATTGTTTCTCATTTATCATTCTCAATTTATGAAGACGTATCCGAACGTAACGAACACATTCGCCTTGATTAAAAGAACCGCAAAACGTTCCACACATGACATTGAATATGCCAATTTAAATTACTATACGTTCACTGTTTTCATTTATTTTTATTAATTTGCAAATGTAATCTAGTTTTATCACTTTAATTCTGTAATACTTTAATAATTTTTGTATTATTTTGTTACAGGTCTAATAAATCAACGTTGAACATTTAATGAATCGAAAACTTATTTTAGTATACATTATAATTAAAGATAAGACAATAATATTATAAGAAATTCTTAGAATAATAACAACATTTGCCACGCAGTCCAGTGATCTGTGAAAGTGGAGAATTTAACAGTCACGAAGAGGAATACCGGGCTTACCCCGGTAACGGATAGGTGAGTCAATAATTATTGTTATTACTTAATTTATATTATTATTTAACTGATTTTATTATGATTACACTCACTGCCACGATTTAGCAACACATAGCTCTAAATAAATACATACTATATTATATTTACAACGACTAATAAATTATTAACTTTATTATATTATTTGTATTTTATGCCAGGAAATAATTTTTCTTTTCCTCGTTAAACTTTCTCATCGCTAAGCATCCTTTTCAATATTGATCTTTATTTTAAGAGTAAATAATTGCCGACAGCGTTTCAAATCGCGTGTGTATGATTTTTATAACAGGTATGATGTTATATTAATCACTTTTATATTATCATCAAGACATATTTGATAAATCCAAAAACGTATTCAAAATTCTGTTTCAGATGTTAGTAATTGGCTTTTATCTATATAAATAAAATTATTGAGTTTTGCCGTTGTGCGTTTCACGTAAAAACTACTTACTATGTAGATTTTGATCAATTTTGTCTACATTCAATAAAAAGTTATTAAAGTTTTAAGTAATTACGATTTTTTTCTATCGTCCACTCGAGCGAATACGCTTCATAATAACAAACATTTTCGAATGTGTAAGTAAAAAACCATTTAACGGTAAAAAGCGATCTTAAAACGGCAAATATAAAAAGAAACGTAATTTTAAATAATTATTTTTATCGTGTCTCTTATATAAACAACAAATAAGAGAATTAGTTGTTGCCGTGTAAACATTTAACTAGTAATTTAATTAAGGAAATCCTGGCCGGTTTAGTTCACTTGGTGTGATTAATTAAACATTACCTCACGTATTCGAGTTATCTTTACTCATTATCTTGCCCGAGCAGGCACGATTCTGTTTGTACATTTACCTCTAAACAAAAAAAAAAGTATTTTGCATATAACCAAGTTGACCGAACTCGTACATACTTATAGACGACGGACTACAACTTATAATTTATAGCAGATACGAAATTATAAAATTTATATCTTAATAATAATCAAAGTTAATTATAAACATAAAATATATGAGACATTGTCTACTTGTTATTAACCTTTATAATTTAACTCATAGGTTCTAAAAATTTGCTAAGTTTAATAAGTCCCATAAATATTCTTATTTCTCGTCGAGACACCGAAACAGGTGGAAATATTTTAATAGCTTATTTTAATTAATAATTCTAATATTACTATTATTTTTTCTTGGTGAGGTCAAAGTCTCACTCAATGTTAAGTAATGATGGGAACACGCTATAGTCTAGTCATCTAGTGGAAGACTGGCTCTCAGTTGCAGTTGCTAAAACGTACATATAGGTGTTTGGCGACAAATTTTCAACTTGGTGTTTAGTTCGATAGGCATTAGAAAATACACTACCATAATACTATAGTTTCATCACTATGTTTTCCATCTCAGAAAGCTCAGGCTCATTGCAAGGGTTCGAACTCAAGTCGATCAACGCGATGCCCGTACACGCTACCAATGAGACATCATTAGTATACTATACTATATCTACTACTTGAATATAATCTCTTTAATTCATTTGAAACTTGAATTACTTGTTGTTTTTTTCAATCGGTGAAAAATTATCATAATGGTTTCATTCTAATAAAATATTCATGAACAGGTAACACTGTCGAGCTCGGTCAGACCTCATGTCGTGTTAACAATGGTTGAGCAAATATAATAAAACACAAAATCCGAGCATTATGAATAAAGGAAAAACCTTGCCGTTTTACCAACCCTAAAGTACCTAACTGTTTGAGAAAAAAGAAGCAAATAATATATAAAAACGAATTAACCGGTATTATCTGATTGGACCCACGCTTGCAGGAAAATATTATATTTGTTGTTGTTTTGTTACGTTGAAGTACTTAGGTATTGTGAAACTAGCTTTATAATGATAACAATATATTTTATGCATATCGCTGAACGCGTGGTGCTTATAAAAATCGTAGTTTTTTAAAAAAAAATTGAATGAAGATTTCGTGTTTTGTTTTTGATAAGGAACAAGTATCTGAGGAGTAAAACAAAAAATATTGATCAAAATCTATCCAGTAATTTTTGAGTGTTGCGCGCACAACAGCATACCTCAATCATTTTATTTATATAGAAGATAGATGGATGACGAGCGTAGGTTGGTATCTATACAAATAAATAAAATTGAAGTGTCTGTTTGTAATGTCAAAATAACAGCTTTTTACTAAATGCATTTGAAAGTATATACGGTACGGTACGCTTGTAAAATTAGTGGTATAACTAGAATCCATCTTCCCCAAGAAGCTCTGGAAACCCTATTCTCCGCAGGAACACAACATAAAGTCATTGGCAGCGATCCATTGTAGGATATTTCACCAGTCGAGCTGCCCCAAGTAGAGACAAATTTCAAAAGAGATTTTTCTGTGCCCTTTCTTTCTTATTTAGTAATTGCCTACATAGCTGCCCCTACCATTCTACCAATCGAAACATTCGAAGCATTTGTATTTGAAAGCCAAGTCCCATTATTGAGCTTAATATGTATATGTATATAGCTCACCATTGTTGACCACATGGTCAAAAGTTACCCAATAAAACAAATATTTTTATATAATGCTGTCATAAAAAAGTTGATATTAAATCTTCTACTAAGATAACTTCTAATAATAAGTTATCTAAATTAAAATAATGTGTTTTATAGAAATAATAATGATATCATTTTATTAGCTATTTATTTTGAACTGTAAAGAGGTAAAAACGCGATAAAGTAGCTCGACAATTTTAAATGAAAGATAAAAACAAGGTCCACACGACCTTTAGACGACGTTCAAATGTAAAAATGGGAGAAGAAGCATATCGAGGTCAAATACTAATCGTTTTACTATACCAATGTCTGCGAAATATTTATTATATAATAAGTTAGAATAATTTAAGTACATGAAGGCTTTGTAGTTAAAAATTGTAATATTAATTGTCTTTACATTTAATTCAAAAAAATTAAAATGACAATATAAATTTTTTTTGGGCCATTAGAAACGACAAAAATTAAAAATTACCATAGTTATTACAGTTTCGAATGTTATTTGATTTAAATAGACATACAATATTAGAGTAATATTTTCATAAGCTGAGAAAAATAAGTGGCATATTTCTTAGTGTAGGCGTCACAAGTATGTCTTTTGAGCATCGAATACATTATAACCGTGTATAATACCTTTTTAAATATAGGAAGAATATACATGCACAAGTACGATTTAATAATACATAATATGAAAACAAAGCATCGATGAATTATTTGAAAGAAGGAAAAAAACGAATATCGAGAGTCAGTACCTTTTTCAGGTTTTGTGTGTTCCTATTTAGGACTACAAAGATACAAAGTGTGCTTGTGATTGGTTGTGATAAGAACAGAAGTATAGCTCGAAACGTGTGTAAAATGCCGTTGAGGATTAAAGAACTTTCCAAGCCCGGTGAAGCTGTAAAAGCCGCAAAAGCACAAGGGCCCCTAAGGCTAACAGTATAGCTAGAACGAAAAAAAAGAACTTCCCATAAGTTGGCAACAAAATTTAAAATCGCTACTTTATTGATGGGAAAAAAGGGTGTCACAAAAAGCCTGAACGAAAGGTGTCCTTCGACTTCAACTAAATTAATCTCTAGTGGTGATAATTTACTTTAGGTCTTCACAATCATAAACCCATCTCAAAGACATGTTAACTCTAAGCATTACCTATTTCTCATTTACGTTGATCTCATCATTGATCAAATGTCGTCCTTAGATGCCAGTTCAATTATTTCTTTTATTGTTTTGCTCGTCATTAAAGACATAACTCAAACAAATGCGTAGGCTCGTAAAACTAATACAATATGAACTACCTACAGTCGTAACTTATCATAATGTTGGTCATAATTACATTTTCTCTAATTGAATATTTTATGTTGTGGAGCTGTGAGAGGTTATTTAGAAATCATAATGATGCATAAAACAGAGATTACAAATCTAGAGTGAGTAGTATACATTTGCAAAATGCGTGCTTTAAACTAGAATCTATTTATTACGTTGGTTGAAGTGGAGTATTGCTAAATCGTCATAATATATCGTAAAATAACATTCATTTGGTGAAGTGGACTTTTTAAATAATAAAACAGAGACCACGACACGACCGAGGATATTTCCCATTCCGTGAATAACAAAATCAGGAATGGTCGGAGTACATACATTGAAATACTAAAAACAAACATTTGTGTTTATACATTATTTCAGTGTAGGTTAAAAATATCAGTTATGACCTTCGTGATGATTACATTAGCGAGATTTACACGTTTCGATTATTCAAGAGTGTACATAGAATTATAGAGAATGAAACGTAGTCTACATTCGAATTAAAAAAGAGCGCAAGTTACAATGAGATAAAAATATTATTTTTGACACACTTTTAGAAGATTTTCTTACGCAATACAAATGACAAACTAAAGAAGATTGTTTACTTAAACTAAATTCTGATCGCGCTACAGCGAAACCGTGTTGGAGAGGCAACGTTTTAAGGTTGCCCACAATTAAGTAAAATGTTACTCAGACGTAATAAACATTTGTTGTGTATAATATACATAAAGGTAAGATAATTTAATAGGTAATTCGAACAGATTACATTCTTAGTAAATAGTTATATGTTCAAAGCAGTTTCAATGGTATATTGCATAATCGATTCAAATATTCGCGCACATTGCTCAGCCTTGCCAGCGTTATCGTGCGCTTCCCGGACCGATGGGTGACCTTTGTATTCGTCGCTTAGAAACTAGGTCGTCGGCTTTTGACCTTTTTGTTTGTATTGCAGCGGATTGAAAAAGATAAACGAACTAGCCCGGTGTCGACCGACGATAGCCGAACGATGTCCGGTCCTATTTCGGTTGCAGCTAGCCTGCATACGATCCGCTATATGTATGATTTATGGGTCATTATTAAATTACGAGTTATTATTAAACTGTTATGATATCTGAACGTTCCTACTAAAGTATTGTCATTTTTCTACCATGATTTTTCCTTTTTTAATTTACTACAATTACAAAAGTTGTCTTGCTAAGTCTTTGTTATTACTTGTTGTTTTTTATTCTAAAAACTAAGAATTTTATTAGGTCGATGTCTCGTCATAGGTAATCATGCTTAACATGGTCACGTAAATTGTTTTCGACCTAGCCTGGTGGACTTTGTATTTCATGCCAAATGATGATTTAAAAACAACCTAAGCTATTTCCATTTTGAATATTGCTTACTATATACTGTATATACTATATATATGTATATATATGTATATACTATATACTACTATATACTATATACTTACTATAATGACAATAAATTGTCGAAAATTAGGCAATCGTAAATATCTTATGTCAACACTTCCTACATTTAAAGTTCATTACTTATTATATCAACATTGATATAGTCGTGATCATGAATAGTTTAAACTCATGATATATTTATTTTTTATTAATAAACAAAAAGATAAATTGGCATATGAATAAGGAACTTGTAACACCCACATTGATTGATTCGTTTCGTGTCAGAAATAAATAAACAAAACCCTAAAAACATTTGAATCACTTTTCAAAGGATTAGGATTTAAATACAGCGAAACGAATTATCTACCCATGTCGATAATATTCAAAGCAATAAACTCGTTAACTAGATGGTTAACTTGATTTATGGGGTCTTAGAACTTCTTGAGTTGTCTTACAAGATTTCCGCGTGTCAATTTAAAATTGCTACTTTTTGTGTGAACACACTTTGTTAATTGGCACGAATAATGAACAACAAAAGGTTTACACAACAGACTTGGATATATTTAAACAAGTTTTCTGTCGTATAATAGTACGAGTTATTAAATAAATATGTATTCTTTAATGTTATAGTATATAAGTCTAAAATATAAAATTTGGAATATATATTGGAAGAAAGGAAATTAACATTTTATAATAATATTAAGCTTATCAAAGGAACAAACACCTTCCTACAGTTTATCGCAACAACAAGTTTTCTACAGTTTATCGGTCACATCTAAAACTTAAGACTACTGTGAATGTTACACGTTGCATACTAATGTCATGTAAACACGTAACTTTGCACGTTAGCATGGTGAATTTTCTAGATAGATCGCTAAAACCGGTTCAACAATACAATTTTCTTAGTAATTAAATGTACTTAAAAATATACAAATAATTAAAAAATATATTAATATAAGTTTTAGGTTTTTATTTATATATCGTAGCATCAGTATATACTTAGGCCTTGTTCGAGTACAGTAAAAGCTCTTTGTACGCGTGGTCCGTAAATATGCCACGAATACAGAAACCGTGAATAATAATAGCAATTTATATGGGATTATAGGAGATACGTTCCGAAAATACCAAATAAAAAACAAATATATAAACAAAAAAAAAACAATTCAATTGAAATTTTAGACCATATTGATCAATTATTATCTTCTGGCTTAGGCAATGGTTTAAAAATTTTCTTATTTTTTCTTGCTTGGCAGTTTTTATAAGCTCCTTATACTATTTCTACTATTTGATATTCAGCCGTGGCATTAGCAATTTACCTCTTAAAAATAACACTTCGTTCCATAGACGGATCCATTTTCATAAAGAAATCACAAAGTTCATTTGCCATTATTAAACCTTCACTAAGATTTTTCAAATGAAATGTCACGTTTCCTGTTGTTGTCCTTCTGTTTGTTTACATTCTCAAAACCACCGACAGCGGCGAAGGCTCCTTATGTCAATGGAAAAGCCGAACCAATACAGCGGTGATATTAGGCCATACTTTAGGCGTGGTTGTAATTAGGTCTAGTTTACTTTTTTATTAGTCTATTTGACGACGCGTTTACAAAGGATACCGAATCCTTTTTAAATACATATATATGTACCGATGTACCGATTAGATCCGCGAATAAAGAAATCTTTAGCCGCGAATATAGGAATTGGGTCGCATTTTTTTTATTCGCGAATAGTGAAAACGCGAATGAAGGAAGCACGAATAAGAAGCTTTCACTATATTCAAATTCTACTGTAATTAAAAACCCCTTGAGGATAGTATAATCAAATCGGTGTATCAAAATTTTGAAATATAAAAATATATGTTTGCAGTCTCTAAAAGCGATTGAATTCTACAAACTTCAAAGACTTATGATTTATCTCACTAGTAAACTTGATCACCAATTTTAATGAAACCCGGTTAATCTAATTAATCGTTTAAATAAACTCGGTTAATGTAACGACAATTAAACAGATTGTTACAAAATCAATCTATTACATATTATAAAGCTCAATGTCTCTCTGTCTGTCTGTCCGTTTATGTTCTTTTTACGCGAAAACCACATCCGATTTACGTAGGTTTTCCTTTAATTCATAGCTATATTCTCTAGCCAGGTTATAGGTTATATTTTGTTGGATAAAGTAATATACGAAATAAGCAGTAATGATTATGGTAATTCAATTCGGAAAAAGACGCTTTTGTAACTTACGCTAAGTAAACCATAAGAGATATATCAAATTAGTTTTTTCCATAATTGTAGATCTTTAAAAGACCTACAAAAAAAGTCATCGATAGCATACATACATAAAGACCGGCGTGCGATCGCCGTGTTTGGGAGCGGGGATAGTACGATTCGCGTGTCTACTCGATCCACGGCATTCTGTGGTCCACGCGAGCGAAGCCGCGGGCACAGTTAGTGCTATTATAAAGAAGTGAAAACAGGTATTACATTTATAAAAATTTCATTGTTCATTTTCTTTTCAAGTTAAAAGAGACAATAATCCCTTTTTTTTCGATCTGACTATACTGTTAGCTTTAAGGGCCCTGAAGCCTCAGAACGCTTTTACACCTTCACCGGGCTTAGAGGTAAGCGATGAAGACACTCAGCCGCGAAAGCAGGGCAGCAAGCCGAAGGGTACCAAAGTGGCTCAGCTTGGGCTGTTTTCTTAGTTGCAATTAAATCGCGAACTGATTAAATCCCTATCCATAGAAAATTCGATCTAACTAACTATACATGCGTATAATGTATCTATACAAAATGTGATACTTTTAAAAGTATTACTCTATTGCATTTATTATCAAGCTTTTATTCTATTATCAAACTTTGTAACATTTTCCAGAATAATGTAGATACATAAATACTTTGTTTGATTATATAACAATTAAATCATAAACATACTACTGTGTGTAACAAAATTTGGGCGGTTTCACATAGCATAGATTGAAGTTGATGTTGCACCGGGCGCCGTGCGTCACAACCAGCCGAACTAGGGAGGTGACCTAGTTCTCATGACCTGGTCATACGAAAATCCGGCTGACCTCCAGAAACCTCTGGTTAAACTACATATCTAATTCGTAATTGAATAATAACCATTCATTGATCCATCTAGCTCAAACAATTGATTTTTAACGGTACAAAATTTCACTAATGCCTTGAATCCTGGACAACTCAAACATTTTTATCGTTTAATCACCAGTGAGCGTAAGTTTTAGTTCTATATTACGAAGAATGTGAATGGTAGATTATGAGTACCAACTGTTTCACTGTAGCGCATATTGCTGATTGAGGATGGTGTTGAGTAAGTAAACGCATGTGGATAGATGCCCTTTTTTGATTGAAATTTGAAATGAGTGGCGTTTATTGCCAGCATGTCCATACAGTATCGAAGTACAGTACTTACCGGATACATTAAACCAAACTTTACGAAAGGCAATATGTTATGTATGTATGTATGTAGAATAAACAACTACGCTACAACCGCGAAACATATTGATTTTTGTTTAGAACTAACAACAAGCAACGTTTTATAAAAATGTTTTTAAAATATAAGCTTTTATTTATAAGTTATAGAACTAAAATGTAAATAATTAATTTTTAATGAATAAAGTTACAAGAGAAGGGTATCTTTGATCACAGATCAAATTCGCAGGCAGTAGGTACATACTAAAGGAAACTTACTTAAACATAGAAATTAAAAAAAAATTTAAAGTTTGAGGTTTCAGTTTTAATGGAAAGACGTTTTATGCCCCAAGCTTTTAAAGAAATATTTAAAAAATAAACTTCTAAGTTTATGGTTTTTTTTTAGTATTTAGGTACTACCTGCGCGCCTCTGATCAGTGACCAAAGATACCTTTCCCCTTTAACTTTATTGATTAAAAATTGTTATTTATTTTTTAATTTGATAATTTATACACAAAAGCTTGTTTTTTACAAGATTATTTTATATAATTTTATTTTTTACTTTTAGTATCAGAATTCTTTCAATAATCTATATGTAGCAGGGAGTTGATAAAAACGGAGATTTCATTAAGTCCTTTAATTGTTTTGGTGTAAATATGGATATACAATAATTATTATTATCTATTATTCCGTTTATTTAATTATTTACATTTTTTTTTATTTTACAATAATATCTATATAGTATATATATATATAGATAAAGATATATATTAAATATTAATTAAATTATATTTTTTGTATTACTTCTTCAATATTATTAGTTTCTTATCACAAGTCAAACCTTTTTTTTAACGTGGAAAACTCGTCATGTGTACACACGCGCTCGGGGGAGCGAGTGATTATGTGAGACTTCAACTCACTAAAACTCCACGGTGTACCGTCCGCCGCCGTGTCGTCACACGGGGTCGCAACCAAACCCAGTCACATCTTCCGTGAATTGATCATCTAATTTAGGAATTTGATCGAATCTCAGTTTTTATCATCTTTTTGCGACATGTATAAATTTAATTATGCGTACCTACTTATACATTAAGTATCTCTATACATAATTTCTCAAGGATGTTTCTTTCGGTAACTCCATATGTCCTCTAATTCTTAATCAAAATTAAATTCGAACATCATAGCATTGGAACAGATAACGTCAGCAATACATGTGTAGACAATATATAAAGATGATAGTTTAAACAATTTTAAAACAGAGAGATTTCTCACTGAAATCATTTATTGCAGCTTATTATGCACACACGCTAGAACTGAAACATTCAGTAAACTAAACTATTAGGAGACACTTTATGACGTATTCTATCTTCTTCTCACGCAGGTTAATAAATCCTATAGATGTAAGTGGTTGTTCTCTTATTAGTAGCGCTTTTTCGTTTCATCGAGTTTCAAATCATAAAGTTACTAAAAAAGATTTCACTTCAAAAATTCGAACGTCATTTTAAAGCTTATTCATGTTCCACGCTATTGACAAAACAGATAAATTGTTTAACTCATATGATTATTTACTTTATATAATATGCGAAATAATCGCATTGGCCAATTAATGCAATTTTATTTCTTTATGGCTATTTACATTTTAATTATTTGGAACGATCACTCCCTGAATCCAGATTGGTTCTTGGTTCTTGGTTGGTTGGTTCTTGAATTTTGAGAAGCAGATCATGGATCCTAACGTTTTGAAAGAAAGAATAAAAGCAAGATTACATGAAAATGACAATTAAATTTAAAATTATCATCTTGGGCAACACACACTAAGCATCAAGTGAGATTGTGGCAAAAGCTAAACCTAAAATATATTTTTTTTAATTCATACATGTTATCAAACAAAAATTAACGTTTTTACTTATTCAGATAATCTTAAGCAATTTCATAATATAGCAGCTTTTCTTTTTATATTTACCACCTACCGAGAGATGGTATCACAAAATAATGTTTTGATAACGGAATGAAGATACATCAAAGTATTAGGAAACCATCGAAGTATCAAATTACATTTCGAACATATCTATAGCGGCGTGAAATGAAAGCGACGCGTTTATATTCACACGTGTTAACTATATTAAACAGGAAACCAATTTGTAATAATAAGTTGTATATCATGATTTCAGTGAGGAACCTCTCTGTTTTAATCTTCGATCAATATAATATTGATCGAATGTTTTTTTTAAATATATTGCTGACGTCATCTGCATGTTGTGATTATTTCGAAATAAGTGGAAAAACAAAATACGCTTTACCACACGCTTAATAAATATTCAACCTAATATATATAGCACTGCATTGTTTAATAATATACAGAAATATTTTATACACTAACCTTTTAAATAATAGCATTACTGTACATTTAAAACGAAAGCAAAAAAGAAAAATTTTACGAGATATCTCAGTTTTATTTTATTTATAATACCCCGTGATAAAAATAGATGCAAACTTATGGTTCTAAAAACTCTGAAGGCTTTAGGATTGGCGTATAATGACGCTTATAGAAATATAACAGCTTGTTTTAAAGTTACTTAAGATATCTCAGTTATCACTGGAGCTCAATTCAATATCAGAGGCTATAACATATAGTATATAATTAAAAATAATATTAGAAAAGTTGTAATTTTAACAGATAGCAAAAGTGCACTTCAGCATCTAGTTCGATGCACCTCTGGTTACAGAGGGGCGTCGGTAGCCTTTATTATTCTAGACCACATTTATAAACAACAGTTTGATAATCAGTCTTTAATAATGTAATGGATTTCTTCTCATCTTGGTATCAAAGGGAATGAAGAGGATGACCGTAGTACAAAATAAGGATCAACTCACGGTATATTAAAGAAGTTTAAAGTCGTTAATTGAGAAATTATATCTAAATTTAGAAAATGGTGTTATGAAAACTGGAATAAACATTTTGATGAAAGAAGCAAAGAAAAAGGCATTTGGTATAAAACAATATAGTGTCAGCCTCTTAATAAACCTTGGTTAATAAAGATAGCATTAAGACTTCGTTCGGGAAAAATTGTAATGTATGTGGAAAGATTGATGATGTGCATCACTTACCTACTGATGGAGTGTGCCGAGGATAAGATCGAAAGGGAGTCGCTGGTGAATAGCAAGAATTTAAACTGTCAAGATGTTTTTCTGTGTTTTTCACAGCGTTTTGCCAGAAGCTTATTCAGATGATGCCAAGATGTTGTATGACCTTGTAGTGCTATCTCATCAGCGACTCTCCTGATGTGATGTTGTAAAGTATAGGGTACAATGGGACTGATATATTAGGTAGGATAAAAGCCACAAAACAAAAAAGGAAAACTTTTCAGGTTTCAGATTGTAATTCCTTTTATTTGTGGACAATTTGCAATGGCTCTAGTTAAACTGAATGGTAAGATGGATGTGTAATTATTCAACATATAATAGTCTATTTACAGTAAAATCTTTTTCACATGGTCCTTGATCTCGTTTTCTGGTAAATCAATAATGTGCTTGGGAACTTATTATAGCACCTAACACACTATTGCATTAAAAAAACTTATTAGTGTTACTAAGTCTAAGACACGGTGTGACTAATTTATATCGATTTCTAATATTAAAACTGTGCTGGTCTTTGACAAAATCTAGCTTGTCAATGGATCTAATAATGTCGGATGTGTTTTGACAAGAAATATTGGCATTCACGGCTTTCACAATATCAACAGGAAACAAAAGTCTTTTCACTGTTACAATACTGTATCTCCGTACATTCCCTCAAGGGGCCTTTCAAAAGGTAATTTTCCGAATTGTGAACATAGAAATTTAGTTTTAATTTTCTTATTGTAACTGAATTGGCACTATTATTTAAATTTCATTGTGAATACCTCCTTATTGAAGGAAAATGTAAAATATTAAGGTATATTTAACTTTACAATATACACACATCATATTGCTTATGAGAAATACGATAACTTGAAATATGAATTGTATAGATGAAAAGAGTAATTTTTTGATAATTTTATTTTTAGGTTCATAATTAGTAAATTTGATTGTAAACATATTTGTTACCTGTATGTTTTACACCGATGACTCAGACAATACGTTTGGGAAATTTATCAAGTAGGTGACCGAAGTAACTTAGTCGTTCTAAATTACATTATGAGGATGGCTCTTAAAACCGTAACTTACTTGGACACTATCATAAACCTTAAACGAAAGGGAACAAACCAAGCCCGGTGAAGCTGCAAAAGTCGTCTGAGGCTTCAGGACCCTTATAGCTAACAGAATAGTCAGATCGAAAAAAAGGAACAACACTGTAGTGCCCCGCAGCTGAAGTTGCGAACGAACACATTCAAAAACCCTTTCAGGAACTCGGTATTAATAAGTTATACGAAAATCACGTAACTTATATTTTAAATGCTGGCAATATATATACATATATATTTTTAAGTAGTTTAAATGATGAGAGTGAATTGTTATGATGCGGGATCACACTCAATGGTATGTCTGACATAACAAAGTATGACTATTAAAAAAAATGTAAACGTGTGCGGACCAAGAATTTGATAAGACCAAGATAAAAATGAACATATTTTTAATTAATTAAATCAAACCTAATATTTATTTCGTTAAAATGGCTTGGCGATTTTGTAAAAACACATACTAAGTACTAGTACTTTCTTTTATCACAGTATATGGTCTCACCATAAATCAAGCCTGTCGAAGAACGCCATAAACTAATAGAGCTGTAATATCACACCGTGTTCGATTCAATAAATTTGAATTGAACAACGTGGTCTGTCAAACTGGCTTTCTCGAACCATAGTGGAGACAATTTATATTTTCATTAAGGATAAATTTGTACTATAATAAGTCCAAGCATGCTTGCGACATTTGTCAAATTAGTTTCCAATACAAACGATATATGAGCCCTGTAAATTAAGAACCATATTATAGACAAGGACCTAGATTGTTGAATTATTGCCTACAAGAGAAGAAATATTTTTATTAATGGTCTTAAATAATTTCTCGGTCCATCATCAAGTTTAGGAAACAATTATAAATTAAATGGATTAAAGTTTTAGTAATTTTATTTAATTACAATTAGAATAAACTTTGAATATTTAAGTAATATCAGGGTTATCAAAGACATAACATAAGATTATGTTGATTCGGTAGTCAAATTCTCTGTGTCTGCCTAATTAGCATTTTTATTTTGGTTCACGGTCGCGGTCAACGACCAAATATTGTATGTGAAGTGTTACTTCAAATAAGATCCGGCCTTTTGATAAATCTATTCAGTGAAACGTAAAAAGGCCGAAATGCTATAAAATATTCGAAGACAGTGATATCCTTATATAACTATCTAGCTGTCTATGTTAATAAATCTCTAGCTATGTCTGTACATAGGTACTTGTAATTTTCTTTTCTAAATTTCCCGAATGATATCTATTATAAAAGACACTGATCACGCTGATCAAGAATGTGATCTTGACTTGGTTGATAAATTAAATACAGAAATATTAAACAAACAGCTTATTGTTTTACACCTTACATAATGAACAGAAAACCTGGTAGAGTCACATCTTATTCCAACAGTAGGAATAGAATACTACCATCATACGGCTCGTACCAATTTAAAAAAAAGTTTGTCTGTCTATTCTTGGTAATCTCCGAAACGGTTGAACCGATTTTGACGGGAATTTCACTGGTATATAGCTGATATTCTAAGGAGTAACTTAACTACTTTTATTTTAGAAAAAGAATTAAGGTTCCACGCAAATAAAAATAATTTGGAAAAACGAGCACGATTCGCGCGTTTTCCCGATCAATGGCATTCTGTAGTACACGCGAGCGCACCCGCGAGCATAGCTAGTAAGCTATAAAAATTATCGATATTACTACTAAAAATCACATACAATCAGTAAAAAAAATTATAACGTGACGTAAATAATTACTACGTAAAAACGCTTACGGAGCCGCGGACACAGCTTTAGTATATACGAGTAGATCTACGTTTTGTATATTTGGTATACATATAGCATACCTAAGTGTGATAGTTGAGAAACCATTTTTTAACATCCATGATAACAGTATGTAGTAATACGGATGGAGCTGATGTTAAAAACCACCAAAATGTGTCTTCTTATTGTTATTTTCACTATAAAGGTTGACTCTAGATGTATCAAGACTTTAGCAACTGGGACAGCCAATGTATATGCCACTACCGAATAGTATTCGCACTCGTAATTGCAGGCTGTCGTGACAATAGGCTATTTGTGTAGGTCCGTTTCTCTTCGTTCTTCGTGGTTGTTCCGTAGTTACCATTCGGTAGTCATTTGTCACAGGACCAATCCAAGAGTAAATAGGTTTAAGCAATTACTTTTGACAAATTGAATTTAAAGTAACTATTACATGTAACGTTTCCAGCACTCTAACATTTATATCAGTGGCCGTAAAACCGATTAACATGTCCTTTTTCAGTCAATAAAACAAATCGCAATGACATTCACGGATCATTGCGTTATCGTAGCCGAAATTCGATCCAGCCGTCAGGAAATTCGGATATCCTCTGTAATTTGACGCGTAATAAATTGATTTTCGTATTTAGATGGACCCATACTATTTTATATTCATTGTTATCCAAGTACGGTATGTACAGATTTTAGCTTGTGTAATAAAATTTTTATTTATACCATAGCAGTCGAACACGAGAGAGATTTATTTAAGATAAATTATGTCGGCAAAATCGTAGTGGTCGAGTTGGTTACGAGTGTTAACGGATTTTTTGGTATTAGTGTTTTTTTTTTAATTTGACTTTGGTAACACTGATGACTGAGCTGACGGTGAAGGAAAAACATCGTGAGGAAACCTAAACGCTTGAGACATGTTCCTGTAGTAACATGGGGAAAAAAGGTTGATTTCTCGCGGTGTTTGAAAATTGAAATCGCCAAAACGTTTTGGGCTTGCATGAAGATTAAGCCCTTGCCTTCTCGCGGGAAGGAACCTTTGCCCTGCAGTGGGAGACAAATAGTCTGATATTATTATTATCATATCGGCATTAGCTTTATCCAAAGAGTCCAAAATGCGTGTTCACGTTTTTGCTTCACTATAGCACCAAAAAGCCGTGTCACGCTTACAATCAATAAGCACCTACTACTTTTAAAAATGCAAGCAAGACGTAAACTACTTCTCGCATGTCTTCTGTTTGGGGTAATGCAATTTGGAACACCACCGTACCTCTATAATAAAATGAAATGGGTAGGTAGTCATAGATCATCTGAGCGTAGAATTAAGTCTATACAGTTAGTAACTCCTTGTCACTGTACAGTAGCTTTTAGGGGCAGTTTTCGGTACAACGCCAATAAAAACAAATTAAGAAATTACTGACTGATTAATGACTGACACCACATATTGCTATTTGATTATGAATTATCTGTACCATACAAGTTTTTTTGTTTGTTTTACAACTGCTGTATGCCAATCCTATTGAAGCATACCGAAATGCAAATGATAACAAAAGATAGTAACAAACAATAATAAAGTTCCTCAGCATACCAATCGAAACGGAAATCGGTTTTCACTACTGTATCTTCTTCTTCTTCTTGTTTTGGCGCCGCAATAAGCACTTGCCAGTGTCAATGTATTTATATTCGTAGAATTTTTTATATTCAAAGTTGGTACAACAAAATGGTGTCTCTCTTGTTAGAACTATCTAGGGAGTTTTTGTGACATCTCAAAATTCATGATTCTAGTTAATATTAACAATCCACTTCACGAATGCACAATAACTAACCTATAACATGCAAAATGACACCAATATTACATGATATAGGATCAAAGAATCTAAGTTAATGAATTAAAAATAAAAACCTCAACCTGATAGCTCAAGATCCCGCTAAAAACTCTCCGCTACTATATCGTGGAATCTAAATAAAAAAATGACAATATATAAAAAGTTAGAACTTAGAGGTTAATATACAGTAATATTTACATCAAGAGTTACAAATAAATGAAATTCTATACAAAAAAAAAAAGAGTTAAAAGACAAATTAAAATTAAATGAAAATTATGACGGAAATGAGAAATACGTTTTTATATTATATAAATATTTATTTGTAATGTTGGTATAAATATGACAGTCTTAGATTAATTAATGACTGTATCTATGACTTGAAGCGCCGCTTCAATTAGATACCGTCGGCGTACTATAAAAAAGCGGCAATCAAAAATACGCCGAATCGGCGTACTCGAGTCAGTGTCATGCCAACAATACTGTTACGTTGACAAGCTTCATTTCAAATAGTTACTACACACTATGATATTAAGATGCAGTATTCTAGGAGCTTATTGTTTGTAGGTAGCACGGTATCTAGTTGAAGCGCAGCGGAGACCAATCATTAATCTATGATGACAGTATATTATATATACTAAATTGTAAAATGACATATTTATTTTTTAGTATAGTCGTAATATCAGTTTAAAAAAGTTTTCTTTAAACGTGCGTAAAGTTACACGTATAATTTACTTATATTTAAAAAAAAATATTTTATTTGTTATTAAGATAATTATTATTATGGGTACAAAATTATATGAAAATATATAAAAACTAATTTGTCAGTAGATTTTAGTGAATGTTTTTTTCATTCGAAATAAGATCGGATATACTCGCATTGTAATACTTAGCGAGATGGGCAGCGAGACGTCGTCTTAAGAACAGTGTTTACTGTAGTCGACTTGTTAACTGAGGCTTTCACTATCCAAAAGCTCGAGCGAGAATCCCTTCTAGGCTGGTCGTTGTCAGCTTACAAGGTACGTCCGATCACAGATCACACCTGTTGCTATCACGCCCAGTCAATAGTACGAATGATAGGGATTCCATAATCACATCGACGCAATACTCTGATTTATATTAAATAGTCTCCTATTTTTTTTATATTAGCTCGGCACATTGACTGCCCTTTTCCTGATGGTAAGCACAGTGCAATCCAACTACAACAGCGACAACCGATAGATCGAAATCCATCGGCGATCGCCGCTGTCATACCGGCCTGCATAAATATCCCTTCACGTTACGTTTAAAGGACCCGATGTCATAAGAAGGTGAGGACACATTGACCGGGAGATGGTTCCACAGTTTCATAGTACGACAAAGATAAGACATAGATAGCTTTTTAGTTCGTACCGAGATGGAGGTTACCGTAAAACTGTGACTCCGAAGCCCACCGCGTGTAGTTCTGTTGTGGAAAGGAGAGGAGAGAATTAGATTGAACAGTTCTTCAGAACACTCATCATGATAACATTCGGCCATCCTGCATCGGCTGTGTACCACGGTGATCTAGCAGATTTTCAAAATTCTTCTGCCTCTGGAATAGAAGAAAAATGAAAAGTAAATATTCTTTGGTAGTTTGGTAGTACTCTCGGATCTTATTATAATGAACGTCCAATTATTTGATTTTATTTTATAGTAGGTAATACAAGTTCGGACTTCTAGAACAAAGATCAATCCACAAAAATCTAGCTTATGTTATATATACGTGTTGTTAGGGTAAGCCAATCCTTGTAACAAACATCATGTCGCGCCTGTTTTACTTAAAAATCTGTTTTACCAAAATTACGATAAAATTATTATGAATAAAAAAACGTATTGTTTAAATCTATTGAAAAGTTAAGTTTTATTTGCATAACGAATTTTGTGAGCGCAGCAACAATATCAGTGTAATGTGAGCATGAAAAAAAAAACAAATTGGTCATTTTCAGAATTAGGTAGTACATGAAAAGTTAAAAGTTATTACATCGCAGATATGTGAACGTACCGACAGATATTGCGAATCAAATCTTAGTAAAAACTAAATATACAAAATACCTTTTTATTCATAGCAAAATATGATATGCCGACGCCTCGCATTGCTCGTGCGACAACAGCATTATATTCTCCCAGCGCAGTCCTTGGCAAAAGTCTCGTGAGTCACTATTCTATTTCTTATTTTCTAAGAATACATTCAAAACTGCATTAGAATGAGTCATCGTTACAAAATGATGCTTAGGGAGCGATGACCCGATGATCTTGTGCACATTTATTGCGTAGGAACACGTCTCAATGACTGTTCTGAATTGAATATATTTATTGACTTTATATATTGTTTACATTATCATGTCTTACACTGATGAGTTTCGCTACATAATTACATCATTTTATTACACAGAAATTAAATAATTGTATTCAATAAAATGATGTAATTATGTATGTAAAACAGGTAGGGTACAGATAATCTCTACTTGGGGCAACCCGACTGGTGGAAAACCTCCACCCTACAAAAGACCGCAGACAAATGACCAATGTTATGTTCCTGCGGTAAGTAGGGTTTCCAGAGCTTCTTGGGGAAGGATGCGTTCAAAGAGTGGTAGAGCACAGAAAAAATATTTCTCTCTACTTGGGGGGCACCCCGATTGGTGGAATACCTCCACCCTACAGAAAATCGCAGCCAAATGACTTAGTGTTGTGTTCCTGTGGTGAGTATAGTTTCCAGAGCTCCATGGGTAAGGAGGATTCAAGGTCGGCAACACGCTAGTGTTACCTATAGTATTACAAGCGTCCATAGGCTACAGTAGCCGCTTTTTATTTATTTATGTATATATAAATTATGTTGTTTGTTATCCATGTCTATACTAATTAAGAGTTTGTTTGTTTCTTTGAACGCGTTATTACTGCCAGTAAGATATGAAATCTATAGTTGTATTTTTACCTTATATACTGTACTTATATACTGTTACTTATATACCTGTAGGTTATAGGCTATATAACTTCACGCTATGACCCTAGAGAGCGGAGCAGTAACAATGAACGTCATGCAATCTAGCAAGTACGGGATATGAAAATAATGATAGACTACATGGATGCGTTAGCGGCGTGGTGAAGAGCTGAACGAATAAAATTAATACGGGTGAAACCGTAGGGCACAGCTAGCAAATTAATAAAGGGCAGTTAAGCTGCTGTAGGTACAACTCATGTGATTAATCTATTTAGGTTCAAAAAAATCAGAATAATAATAATTTATTAAATTCATGTAATATTTGATATTTAGAATAATACATACCTTAACTAGTTCTGATCGTCATGGAAAGGATGAACAACTTGGAACAAACGCAGATGTATGATTGGTTTAATAAGCAATCTACAGAATAACGCAGCCATATAACAAATGAAGCAATGATGGCTCAGTGGTAGCGTGGACGGACATCGCGCAATTAACATGAGTTCGAATCCCTGCAATGAGCCTGAGCTTTCTCTGAAGGAAAACATCGTGAGGAAACCATAGCATGGTGATAGTGCTTTTTCTAATAACCGCCTGGCTAGCTACCACAATCAAGTTGAAAATTTGTCGCCAAGCACCAATAGGTGTGTTCCGGCAGCTGCACTTGAGAGCCAGTCTTCCACTAGGCTTAGCGTGTTATCATCTTGGGCCACATTATCACTTAACATCAGGCGAGATTATGACCACTACGCCAAACCTATAACGATAAACCTTGTGTTGTGGTGAGTCACCCCGCGGTGAGTTGGGATTCTAGAGCTCCTCGAGGAAAGGGGATTCAAATCGGCAATGCACTAGTGATACCTCTGTTGTTACAAGCGTCTATATCCTATGGTAACTCTTTACCATCAGGCAGGCCGTACGCTTGTTTGCTATCTTAGTAATATGAAATACAAAGTGGTGATCCCTCCTTTCTACCTTTCCTAGTTCCTACTAAGTCTAAGATTACTAGGTCCCTTTATGTCGTGATCATAGATAAGAATGTATAATGGCTATCAAAGTAATTTCACATTGAAAAAATCATTTTTTGTTAGTATTATATATCACGTATACTAACAGCTTTACAATATAAATGTATTTTCGTATGTTTATACAATAATAACTCGTGTAACATCCATAAGGAATATTGAAAATTGTTATTATTAAGGCGTCATAAACTTTACAAATACGTAGGTATGTGTTTTGTGTTGGGAAGCAATCACGGTTCAGATGTAGTATTGGTAAAACATCGGTTTTTCGGACAATTGATAGTAATAAATGAATAAACTATATCATGCCATCTTGTTCTATCTTCAATAAACTGCAATTTACTAATAAAACTTCATTTATAATGAAAGTTCACAAGTTAATGTGGTCTTATGACAGGAATATTTTGTATGCAACGGATATTTGGTATCCTGCGTTACAATCACATTTTATAGAAACAAAAGATTTTTGAGAACTTGCTCAAGTTTCCCGTTGTGCTTAATAATCTTAGGTACAATTGAAATATGATACGAACGGGAATTGTGATTTTTTTATGTGACAGTTATCAATTGGTATAATAATATGACAATAACAGCAAAGTGTGGGTAAAATAGTTCATTGACCCATTGACGCTGAATTCTGGTTCCTGCAATAAGTCTAAGCATTCTATAAAAGACAGCATCGTGATGAAATCATAGTATGGTGATAGGACGTTTCCTAATGATTGCCTAGCTAACTACCTCCCTAAAGTTGAAAATCTTTCACCAAGCACCTATAGGTGTGTTCTGGCAGCTGCACTTGAGAGCCAGTTCCTACTAGGCTTAGCGTGTTAAACACGTTTCCTTCTTAGGCCAATTCATCACTTAACATCAAGTGAGATTGTAGCCAGCAAAGTGCTCAAGGTATAAAGAGGGAAAAGTGTGTAAGGATCATTTTTTAGGACTATAATAACGTACGTATAAGTGTATAAGGGTATGCTAAAACAGTTGGAAACATTATTTGAAATAGAATTTCATAATATCAGTTAATTACAGACATTCATGATTTTATGTTAAAATTTTATAGATATTTCGAGAAATGTTTATTAAAAATCATTATCTATTTTCTGTTGTCTATAATGTTAGGTTATGGTGTATCATAACATTTATATTAATACTTAAAGGTATTATACTATACTAAATACTATACCATTATTGGATTTTAACGGTACATATCACCACTCGGATAAACGTTTATCAGAGTATCTGAGTACGCATTTGTTTCTTCAAAATTTTTTTTTTGTTTGTTGTACCTTCGTACAGTACAATTTAAAAATGACGGCGACTATCGAATAATCAGCACTTCATAGCCGATTGTCGTACAAACGGGTAAAATAACCTTTTAGTTTTATAAACATAGAATATCTTACCTTATACGTTGTAGGTATTTGTGCAACTACTGAATCACCACAATCATAATTTAAAGCAATATGTAAACCACACATCTGTTATGATATAATATATTTCCAAATATATTTTTGTGAAATAATATATCGTTTATTAACGAGACAAAAAAAATTAATTAAAAATTACCTATTGAAACCGTGTAATATCGTATCTCCTATAAATCGATCCGCTTCCGTGTTTTCGTAAACAGTCGAATCCTATGCTTGTTAGATAAATTACGATCTCACGCAATCCGTGCTTTCTAGCCTAATTTCATATAATTGAGCGTTTATTTTATTTTCTAATACTTTTTATTGTCTACTACAGCTTTTCTCACGATATTTTCCTTCACCGACCGCCTACAATATTACCAATTTGAATTGGTAAATGTATGCGAATTCCGAAAAATTCGTTGTTACGTGCCGGGTTTCAAAGCGTACTTCAAATAATTCGATTTTGAATAAATCGCTGTTGCAGTACGCAATTAAGTATGCAAAGGTGGTATACATCTTTAAAAAGGTTTCTGTTTTTCTTATTTTTAACATTAATAATAATTATATTCACTTATCTCACAAAGACATTTTTTGTACTCAAGAGTTCAGTAACGTAATTAAGACCTGTCTATAAAATTGTGCGCAGTTGTGAACTTTAGGCAATGGTATGAAAATGTGGTAATAAAATTTCACGAAATAGACTCAAACTCCTTGTTATGAACATGCGTGCACAGTTCAAAGGCCAGAAGTCTAACAATACGCCCAGGGCCCCTGACTCCTACGATACCGTGGGACGCGGTGTTGCCAATACAAAAGTTTATATGTACCTACTTAATATTATAAAGCTCAAGAGATTATTTGTTATTTGTTGGAACGCGCTAATATCTGAAACTTCCATTCAGATAAAAAAAACACTTTTTACATTTTATGAAGATTATAGACTATATAACTTCACGCTATGACCCTAAAGAGCGGAGCAAAAACCATGAACGTCAAGCAATCTGGCAAGCTGTAGGCAAGTACAGGGAGTGAAACGTTAGGCTAAACGAGTGCATTGGCGACGCGGTGTCGCAGTTGAGAGTTGGTCAAATACGGGGGATTTAAAGAGAGGTAGGGCAGAAGTAGAGGTAGAAACTTCTTTGAAGATTGCTCTCTACTTCGGGCAGTCCGATTGGTGGACTACCTCCACCATACAGAAGATCGCAGCCAAATAACCTAGTGTTGTGTTTCTGCGGTGAGTAGAGTTTCCAGTGTCCCTTAGGGAAGGGGGGTTCAATGAGAGGTAAAACACAGAGAAACATTTTTGAACATTTCTCTTTACTTGGGGAAGCCCGATTGGTGGAATACCTCCACCATACAGAAGATCACAGCCAAATGAAGTTGCGTTGTATTTCTACGCTGAGTCCCTACTCAAAGGGTTGAATTTGGGTTTCCAGAGCTCCTTGGGATAGGGTGGCAAGATCGGCAACGCGCTAATGATACCTATGGTATCACACAGCTAATATAAACAATAAAAAAATAAAACCATTTTTATTTTATTATATTTGTATGTAAAGAATATGTAAGAAAATTCCATAGCTCAGAGAAGTCATTCATATACATCAAGCTCTGATACTGAGAGTTCAGTAAAGACAGATCCTATTATCGTAACTGCCTCGTTGCACATACGAAAGGGGTGAGTTGTAAGCGCATTGTTTTGCAAGTATGCAATACATTACGGTCACAATCGTTCTCCGCGGAACTGTACAGTTGTCCTCAGAATGGAGCGCTTGTTTACTGTAACTACACTGTACTCGTATGTAAGGTAACACGCGATTTGGTAGGAATATTGCTAGGAATATAAATAAAGATGAAAGTTCAAAGAGTAGATTTTCATCGTCATTGTGAAAAATACACATTTAATGTTTACTATGATCTGATTGTATCTATGAATCATATAGTATCTAAAAATAGTAAAATGAAGTAAATCCTAGGTACACACAATAATTTTAATCAGAATGTATTTTCTTGTTTGTTGTATATTCATTTGTTTTCTATATGTCAATGTTTGAGATTGGCTTTTAATTCTAACGAAATATATGTTGTAATTTAAAAAAATACAAGATTATGGTATTTTCAATACCATGTGATTATTTTTTTTCGGTAATAACTTTGCTAAATTCAATGTACCTCAGTGATAATGCGCTCGGACACAACGTCGATCAATGTGAGTTCGAATTATACAATGATCCTTTTTTTAGTAGTACGGGAAAGTGACGAAATTATCCTCGATGTTTTTTTTATCGTTTATAGATTTTAGCGTTATTTCCACAATCTCACCTGATTTTAAGTGACGATGTGGCCCAAGATGGAAGCACGCTAAGCCTAGTGGAAGACTAGCTCTCGAGTGCAGCTGTCGGAACACAAGGGACAGATTTTCAGTGAGGGTGGTAGCTAGCCAGACGGGCATTAGATAAAGTCCTACCACCATGGTACAATTCAAAAACAGTGGCGACCGCCAAAAGATCAACACTCCATCGCGAGTCGCCGCTGTCATGGCGTCCTGCGTAAATAGAAAATAGATATGCATCAGCTGATCCCGAAACGTAACACGCATACGCGAATCACTATGTATCGCCATATGTATGGTGATCACGACTCAGTCGGACTGTATAGCCCTACCACTTCGCTATCGCTATTTCCTCGTTCGTTACTCAGCGTGGTACACCACGTGTAGATGAGTTTGGCTTCGGTGTTTCAAGTCTTAAATTATTTGACTCCCTTACATAGCAAAACTTGTGCTCTGTGGGATTGCCTAGCTACCATCTTCCAGTTCGAAAAACTCTCACTGAGCATCTATTGGTATTTTCCAGCAAATACAGCTGTACTTGACAACGTTTTTTTTTCTAAGCATGTTACCGTTTTCGATTACATCGTCACTTAACATCAGATAATATTGTGGTTGAACGTTAAACATATAAATTAATAAAACACAATATTCAATATTTTTTATTCTAAAAGGACTATAATCTTCTCTCTCACCGTGCCTTGACAACCCTAGTTTCGTCAGAATTTCCTTTCATTTTTAATTGTCAATGTATGTAGATGGACAGAAGTTATTTAGCATAATATAATTAAAAACCCCTTCTAGTTATAGTGTGAACTTTAACAGAAATTCATATAGAAGTTTTTATGGATAAAGTAAGTTAAGTAGTTCAGTCTAGCGGAGCGTGCTATGTGAAACTTAATTTGACATTAAAGCGATAAGAAGTTGTAAAAACACGAAATATATTAAAAAATACAGGACAAATGTTATACTAGGTAAGGGTAATAAATGAGTTGAAGTTCCTTGAACTTATTGCAACGTTTCTTGAACAATTTTAGAGGAAAATATTCCATTGCCATAAGTCTGCATTCATTTAATACCGGATATATACTATTGCTGATGAACCTGAATGGCTAAATATTTGCTTCAAAACGTAAAATTCAGATTAAGGGTGGTATATAATTTTATAATTTGAAGCAATGACGGCTCAGTGGTAGCGTGTACGGACATCGCGTCGATAGGCGTGAGTTCGAATCCTTGCAATGAGCTTCAGCATTCGGTGAAGGCAAACATCTCGATGAAATAATAGCATGATGGTAAGGCTTTTTCTAATGCTCGCCTGGTTAGCTACCAACCTCAAGTTGAAAATATGTCGCCAAGCATCTTATAATGTGTGTTACGATAGCTGCCCTTGTGAGCCAGTCTTCCACTAGGCTTAGCGTGTTACCATCTTGGGCCAAATGGTTATGTTATTTTCACGCAAAAACCACTTATCCGATTTGCTTTTTTTTATTTTAATTCATAGCTATGTTATCTGGTCAGGTTATAGGATATATTTTGTAAGATAAAGTAACATTCGAAATAAGCAGTGACGATAATGGTGAACTGATTCGGAAAAACGATGAATTTGGGGCGCTTAAATGGCTTACGCTGAGTGAACCATACGAGAGATATTGAATTGATGTTCTTCTACATACTTAATTGTAGATATAATAGAAAAAACCTACAAAAAAATCAGCGATAATATACATCATCTATTTTTTAAGGTTCACCAACAATAAGCATTTTTGTCTTCCTTATTTTAAGCGGGGGCAGCATTATTCGCGTGTGCGCTGGACTGGTGGCATTCTGTACTCCACACAAGCGAAACCGCGGGCAAAGCTAGTAATATATAATTTAAAAAAAACTTGTTTCTTGACGGCTCTTCTCGATTACTGGGTTGTTTGTCGAACCGGTGTCGGGTAAATGTTTTAAAGCTTGAATTAATTAAAATTCCTTTTTTTTTAATAAACCGCACATTACATTATACATTTTCACCACCAGACTTACTACCGTGATTCTCTGGGGGTGAGCGCTTGAATTACTTATTGTTAACCGTGTTTTACTCCACAAGTTGCAGCGGATTATTTAAATGAATATCTCGCTTCGTTCTTTGACAGTGAGAAGAAGGTTTATTTGAATAAGAAAGTTGCAACATTGGTATAGTGTTTCATATTATAATTGAATTAGATGTTAGAACATTACTTTTAAATGAAATCCCTAAGTAGGTATTACTTTATTTATTTATTCTTATTTTTTCTTATCTAATACGTTAGGTATATTATTAAAGAGATGGTGCGATTAAAGTAGAATGAATTTAATTCTTTAGTAACTTTTTAATTATGTATTCATATAGATAACTAAATATACAAGTTTGTCTGTTGTCTTTGTATAATACTAGCGATCACAACAAACCCTGTCTTGTCCGAACGTTGGCTTGCCTGTAAATAAAAAATATATCTTAGAACTTGATGGCAACGCCACCTATCAGGTTCAATTTAGGTAAAGAGAGGGAGGACACAGACAAATTTCTTTGGAAATTTAGAAGGAGAAGAAGGATTACTCACTCACTACAGAAGATCGCAGCCAAATGACCTAGTGTTGTATTCCTGTGGTGAGTAGAGGCCCTTCAGGTAGGGGGGTTCAAATTCTGCAACGCGCTAGTTGGTACCTATGGTATTATAAGCGTCTATAGGCTACTACAGCCGCTTACCAATACGTGGGCTGTATTTCCACATTAGTAGTATAAAAATAATCTAAACCATCCCGGGACCCATTCAAACACAGACACAAAAAACACATAAAAAGCGGTCAAGTCGTTTAGAAGGTGTTCAGTTAGTATAGACAGGTACAGAATATAATTATATAATGTATAAAGAATAGCTATGTCCGCTGTACCGCACGCGTTACGTTCACGCAATAATTATTTTCCTTTCATAACTTGATTTATTCATATTCAATAATTTCTCAAAGTATTATTAATATTTTTACAACCTATCACTTTTTGAATATCATAAATTGTAATTTTGTCATGATCTGTTTAGAATAAATAGAAAATTATTATTTTTGTAATTATTTTCACTAGCTGCGCTGGCGGCTCCGCTCACTTGCATTACAAAATGCTGTCCGTCGAGCGCACGTGCGAATTGTGCTGCTTCAAAAATGCTTATTGTCAGAGGTCCTTACAAGGTAGACGTATGCTGTAGCAGACTTTTTTGTAGGCATTTTTAAGGTCTACAATTACGTGTACATTAATTTGATTACTCAACGTAAGTCATTTAATTGGCTCAAAAGCGTCTTTTTTTCGAATTGATTCATCATTATCATAACCGCTTTTTTCGTATGTTACTTTATGTAATGTAATATATCCTATAACCTGGCCAGATAACATATCTATGAATTAAAGGAAAAGCCATGTAAATCGGATAAGTGTCTTTCGCGTGAAAAGAACATAAACGGACAGATAGACAGAGAGACGTTAAGTTTTATAATATGTATACAGATGATATCTAAAAGCATAATTGTAAGTTTTTGCAGCCTATCAAATATGAAATGAAATGTAATACCTACATACAAAATTTCATCAAAAAATAAAAATTATATTTTTAAACGTGTTATTGGTAATTTTGTTGCCTATCAATTGTAGAATTACATAGAAATTAAATCGGTCAAGCAGTTTAAGAGTTTAAATGTCCAGACGAAAAAAATATGTAAGATTCGAGATGTGGCCTATAAAATAGATCTAGCACAAAATATATAAAAAAAAAATACATGTAAAGACAGAACTATAGATATATCACTCTGTTTTAATTTTCAAAGAATTTAGTTATCAGAAATGTTTTATTAAGAGTCTAGATCTAAAGCTGGGCATTTACTGTAATTTAAATGTGCATATAATAAATAATAGGATAATTCCAATTAAAGTGCGAAACGATAAGTACCTCCTCGCAATTATTGTTGGCACAGCGCATTTGGCATTATACAATGACTATTAAATAACTCATTTTATTTAGATATGCTATTGCTATAAACTGCTAACTTCGTGCGATTGGGGCCTATAAACTGCTAAGTTGGTGCGATTGGGGCAGTTAGGTCATCAATAACATTGCATTACTGTATCATGGCTATATGCTTCCGTAATTACATAGGTAATTCATTTTATGTATTTGAAACTATAAGTGATCCAGTTTCTAAGAAGTGAATGAAATAATTTTAATTGTATTTCTTCGTGGTTAGTTCTAAGATTAAAAGTATAAAAATTCGTACAAAAAGTAGAAATAAGGGTGATATGAAAAAAAAACTGAAAATTAATGAAAAACTAAGATAAAAAACTGAAGTTCATAAACAAAATAAAAATTGTGGTTGTGGAGTGGTAAAGCTCATACAACCCGATTGCTTTGCATATGGTGAAAATTACGTCATAGTGATCGTCCCGGCGCATTTCGGTATCAGCACGTGCTTAAGCAATATAGGTATATATTTATGCAGGCCGCTATGACAATGAAAACTGATTGTTGATCTCCCGATGGTCGCCGCTGTTTTTGAATTGTTACCACACTTGTGCCTACCAACAGGTACAGCTTAATCAATTTGCAGTACTGCTGAAAAAAGTGGATGCATGACGTCTCGAGTGTATCATCTCAACTACAATAAAATAAGAGTTCTAGGGAGCAACTTCATAGTGTAGATTTTTTGTTACAAGGTGTGCGCGCATCGTAAAAATACACTCTCATATTTTGCTCTTAATGCGCCGTAAGAATAATAACTTCAAAAAACTTTCAAGGGATTATGATCGATAGCTTTTCAGTAAGCTGATCATTCGATCAGTTCGATAAACATTTACGTAAATTAACTACAATTTGAATTAGCTTACGCAAGATAGCAATAGTCAATTCGGCGTATGAATCCCTCGAGATATCAAAGATCCGGTGTCCTCACAGTCACGGGCAAGCTTAATGAGACGAGATAAGCAAATAGAGGCTGATTTCCCTCGCGATGGTCTCTAATAGTGTGAAGGCTGTCAAGGACGATCATTTGGAACGTTGACACGTGCCAATGATTGTCGCTCCACTGTACTTTTGCTTGGGCGGCTTTATGTTGTTAAGACGTTACTTTGATAGGAATTTTGAATCGAATAACGCTTTCGTGTAGTCTTTCGTTATTCTCACTTTCCGTACTTGCCAGATTGTTTAACGTTCATGGTTACATGCTCCTCGGAGTCGGAGCGTGAAGTTATATAGCCTGTGTCTTTCCACAATAAATTTACTATAAAATTCATAAACAATTATTTAAATCTGACAGCTAGTTCCAGAGATCAGCAATTTCAAACAAACACAAAAGTATAAACAATCTCTTGAACTTTATAATATATTAGCATACATATTAAATACATATTATTTTCTCTATATACGCTGCTTCACTGTAACACGATCACTGTTTACGAGTAATACTAAGGAATAAAGTTTTTATTTCATTATGAAATATTTGTCAATAATTTATTATGTCTATAATTTGTCAATAAAATAATGTCAGAAAAGGTAATCTGCAATCTGTGTTACTGTAAACGAGAACCCTAAGGCTTTCGTGGGAACTGTGCTCTTTATCTCAATGCAATTCAGTCGGTGGGAGGGTGATATCTCGGATAACGATGCACATCGCTTTGCTAGCATTTTAGCTCAGACAGAAACAATATATTTTTAAAGCGATCGAAATATTCCTTGAGTAAAGCCCTCTTTATATAAGTAAAGCAGCTTAAATTCTGCTATTGCGTATAAACTATGATCAAATTTTACAAGAATCAGATATTTTCACGAGATTCAGAACACTAAACAATTTTGTTTGCAGTACATTTCTATATAAATTTATGATATAGGTAACATTTTAAGGCACATTATTTCTCAGGTGGTTTCTTAAAATACACGTATTATTATTAAACTATATTATAATGTCATGTAGAAGTATTTTACTTATGAACTCTCATAGAAAAAAAACATTACATATACTCGTATTTGACCACCGAGTCCTTAACTACAAATGGGAAATTGAAAATCATTAGGTTGTCCAAAAAAATCGTCTATTTTTACTTTTCACATAGAAATATGTTAAATTAACATGTTTTAAGAATACTAACGAAAAACCCACTCAATAAAAACATTTTTATTGATGATATTATGTAAGTACTCTGAGATGTCTAAGTTGGTATTTCATTTTATAGAGATCGCTCATGATTTTTTCATTATTGAGTACTTTAGATGTTTTCGAGCATTAACTTTTTTATTATCTATTATTAGAACATGCTTTTAAATGAAAGATCTAACATACGAAATGTTCATAAAGCGGATAATTCATTAAAATGAACTCTGGATTTTATACGAAATGGAATTTCATATTTTGCGCAAAGCCCTTGTAATCTAGGATATGATGAATGTATGACGCTTTAGCACGCTTGGTTATATTACAGCTATATTTATTGCCATACTACATTCATAACTAACTAAGCAGAAATATTTTTTACTATCTGATATATTTTAAAATGGGATTTTTTTCTTTATACATTTAGCTATGCTATATTAGCTGGCTTAAGACTAGTTCTGGCTAGGACTGGCTATCAAGCGCAGCTGCTGAAGCACATGCATATAGCTAACAAGATATTAGATAATGCTCCACCATCACGCTCCGGTTTCATCATGATGTTTTCCTTCACTGAACGCTCTGGCCCATCGTAAGGATTCGAACCGATGCCGATCGGTGCGGTGCTTGAACAACGCCACCACTGAGACATCAATTCATAAAATTATTCTAAACAAGCGGCCCGCCCCGGCTTCGCACGGGTAAAAAAATATTTTAATAACGGATTTTCATACCAAACTTTAATTCCCTTTTTCACCACCTTAGACGTTGAATTTCCAAAAATCCGTCCTTATTGCTCACCTACAGTGTAAATGGAACCCGCATGTAAATTTTGACGATCCCAGCCCCAGTATTCTGGGATGTGCGTTGATCGATCAGTCAGCCAATAAATTTCCTATTTTATATATGTATATATATAGACACAGAATAGTATCAAGACTCATGAAATAAATCCAAGAAAACCTTTATTTAACGACAAAGCTTCATTTAACTACAATTTTGTTAAAGAAATTGAAATTATACAAACATGGAATTATTTGTAAGAAAACCCTACAAGTGAAAGGTCAAACAAATGAGTACATACTCAGTAGTTTCAACAGTCACAATAGGTACATGTTTCTTATTACAATAAATTAACTTTCACAGTAAAACATTTTCTTTATTCTCAAAGTCATCAAGAAGCATTAGTAACGAAAACTTGTAATTTATAAAACATTCTTGTACAATTTATTTTAAACAATTAAATCTTGCGATTCTCCGCGGTTTCTCCGCGGACCACACGCGTAGTAAACGTAATAATGAGTTTCATATAGTAATTTTATTGTTTCTCATATTATTGTAAATTTTTATAGCCTATTAACTACGGAGTGACGTATAAGGGAAGGCCCTTTGTACAAAATTTCATCAAAACTGATTAAGAATTTTGTTTTCGTGTTGTAAAGAGTTGTCGTCAATTCTTATAGCATATTAATTAAGCATTTATATAAGCTTCACGTATACAAAAAATCATCCAAATCGGTTAAGCCGTGTTTGAGTTTTATCTGGACAGATAAAAAAATATAGACAAGAAAAGGCCATATTCGTTGTTAGTGTGTTTTATATTACATCTATAAGAAAATTTTGAAAAATATTACATATACAGACAGAAATACAGATTTATTAACAATTAACAATAAACAAATAATACACAAAAAATATACATAAATCGATCAGACTCTTGCAATATGAAAAAATCAATAGTATCACGAAAAATTATGAAAAAACGTCATAGTTAATTACAATAATTTCTTCAAAAAAGCAAGCAAGCAAGTTCTTTAATGTCTAAAAAAGTAACCCCTTAATATTAAAAAAGAACATTAAGCTTATTTTATTTACGTTCGAGTTTACCATCCAATGAATGTCAGACAAAAATCAAATAACATCAAAGGGACTGTTATGTATCGAGTTTCAGTATGTCTGAACAAAGCATGGACGATCGCCGATGCCGACGCCGCACCGACGCGACGCCGACCGCTGCTGATTACGTCGGATCACCGTTCACAGGCATACATCCGGAGACTGTCCTTACCATGCCCTCTAGTACACCAAGCTTGTTACTGTAGTCAACTGACCGTTTTGAACGTATTCTAAAATTAGAACGTATCGATTTAATTATTATTTTGACGGACTGGAACTTCGCTTCGGTTATTGGTTAATTTCTCTTAAGTAAAATCTTCAACTTCAAGAGCATATGCAGATTTATATCAATTGCAGTTTCAAAATATGATATAATTATTATGTGTAGAGAATATGACATTTGTGTGTTTATTTTCTTCTCCAAGGAAGTACCTACTTACCTATAATCGATTTGCCAGAGACGTGTGACATACGAGTATTATGAGATTATTGATATTTACTACTAAAACTACAAATGTATTAGGTATATAAAAACTTTATGCAAAATATAGTGTCTAGCTATTTCGGTTATTACGATGATGAACTAATATCTAAATAACGTAACATTAATTGTATATTACAGAACTTCAATTTTTTTTTATACATTATTATAGTTAGTTGCCACGAGTAAAAACCAAATTGCTTACAACCGGTTAATTGTTGCAAAAAATCTTTCAACTAGCATAACAAATCTTTTGTAGAACCGGACAGTGTTAACTACTGTACTTATTTTGTTCGCTTAGTACTGAGGCCGCTCGTGAATGCAAGGGAAAAGGAAAGAATGCAAACTTGCAAGATTTCAAGTTTACAACAAAACTTGCTTGTTGGTTTAAAATAAAATGAGACAGACGTGTTTGCTTGCGAGCCGAGTGAATTATTTCAAACAGCATTCAACAAGCACAGCAAGACTTGCATACTTATAATAAAGTGTTTAGACTATTTACAAACCGTTTTCTGTTATCACAATTATTGGCTTTTTTATCGTACATTTCGGCTTACATCTGTTGGATCGCGACCACTATACCGTCTATATACACTATACCCGTCATACTGTACACGTTTAGGCTTGTCGCGTTCCGAGATCAGTCGCTGGATATCCAGTAATCAAGCGTATGGTAGAGATCTGTACACAACTGGTTCGCTACCAGCATGCACATGGTGATAAACAAAGTGGGGAATTTGTTTATCAACTATCTATAAAAAGAAAAAAATACTTATTTATTTAATATTATACTCTCCTTAGATGAAACTCATAGTGTATTAGAGATTCTTTTCAATGTTATAAGAATCTACGAATTGTAAGAAAACCTTACAGCTTTAACTATGTGAACATCTAATCCGAGCTTCCTTCTTCCCCCACTCCTAGTTTTAATCAGTTTTCTTATAAAAGTACTTTTCAAATACAAATAATATTTCGAAATCGGAGAGTAATCAATAATCATTAAATTTTTTATAGCTAAAATTTGGTCCAACTTTATGGAAACTCCGCATTTCCTTATTGAATTAGATACTAATTAATTTTAAATTTACATATAAACTTGTATGCGACTTTTAGTGGTAGTGCAACTTCTGAACGACTTAATCACTTGAGCATATTATAATTATTGTATATTGTAGAAATATGTAAACAAGTTAAAGTATAACTGAAATAAATAATAAATATAGTGCAGTTTGTAGATGAATGTAACTCAGCGGATTCCATGTAGACTAAATAAAAAGAAGCTGGACCATATGATCTTTACGTCCTTTCCCCTCAGACGTTAAGAGTGTAAAGCGAGAGCGAGTTTCAATAAAGTTTTATAACCTAGGAGATTTGCCATTGTGCTCGAATAGCTACACAGAAGAGCAAGGCGCTGCCGCGCTGGCAGTGAGAGCGTGATTCCGTAAAAATATAAAACTCGTAGCAAAGTAAAATCTATTCCTATATTTATTAAATGCAAAGTTTGTCTACTGAATAGATAATACGGATTTCTCTATTGTGAAGGGCTCTCGTAAAGTTTTAGTATAGTAAGTTATATGAGGTACTTTTTATGCTGCCTTGTTAAAGTACTCTTGCTTCACCTGACAGAGCCTCTATTTATTTATCCTTTGTCCTTACGGGTTATAATGACCTGAACAATTTAAATACATAAGTTAAGATGTGAGTAAAACTAAATGATTGCATTACATGGAAGTTTTTAACAAATTCCTTGATGGTAAGAAAATGATATGAAAAAAAAAAAGTTTCCCATTTCACTAATGTGTTTGCTTTCATCTGAAACTTTGTAGTTTAAGTGTTATTGTAGCGGTGTTTTCGTTCTCACTTTGTAAATTGCTGTCTTATGTAACAGTAGATGAGTTTTATTTTATCTAAATATTGTAATTTAAGTATGCAAAGATGAATTAATTAATTATAGAGTTTTACAAGCACTTGTAAGTAGGTATGTTCTTAAACAGACAACATTGAAACGAGGTTAAAGAAAATGGCATGTTATACCTTAGTTAATGTAATTTTGCTTTGTTTGCTTATCGATTTAAAAATATTAGAATTCAAATTAATCTATATAAATAATTAATATAGATTTCTAACATAATCAACACTGAATAATGGTATAACATAAAGCTGAACAAAACCTTTGTTTATATAGAAACCTTCAAGAAACCTTAAAATATTTTCTTTTTATAAATTAATCTTATAAAAATGAAGTAACAACGAACTCGTGCAAGTAGCTCTATACTGTAAACAATACCGTATCTTGGTAGCGTGTCGACAAAAGTCATAAAAATAAAAGAACTAAAGAAAAATAGGGTTATTATTATCTTTTAAAACGTGAATTTGCTACGTTTCAACGTCATATAATAAAACTAATGTTCACTTTTCACGTTCAAAAAGTTTGTCTTCGACTTATTATATAATACTCCGTTGAAATGTTGAGACACGAGTCTAATTAACATAATAAAGATGTTTTGGCACTTTTGTATTTAACAGCACGAGCGAAGTAAGATTATAGGCGTATTTAAGCAAATGATATTATTTGGTAATTAAACGCATGCACGAGACTTTACGACTTGAAGCCTGTCGTGAATTTTTATTATATTCTATTTAATTATCTCATTATTATTTATATTAGGTACTTAGGTAGTAACTATTTTCATCTCGTAATTATATTTTTGCCCATTTATTGACAAATCATATAATCTATGAATTGAGAATTGACATCGGCTGACAACTTTTTTACATTTTTATATTTGACAATTCTTATGGCCTATAAATTTTAGAATGACATATACTTCCCGTGTACAACATTTCATAAGAAGCGGTCAAGCCGTTTTTAAGTAAAATCCGGGCATACAAACAGACAGACAGACAAAGCACATTTTAAGGGCGTATTCATTTTATAGCATTTATTCTTCATATTATATAGCATGTATATCGAAAAATTTGGAAAAAAATTACATGTACAGAAAAAGTACAGATTTATTAGCATAGGTAATGTATTATGTTGCCTATAATTAATGTCTTGTTGTTCGAATTCATGTTACAGTAGTAATCTAGTCTCATAAGGGGAGTTCCATTAATTACGTGAGTTTTTTTTGGACCCCTTTCTCTCAGTAAAATTTACTAATAGTTTATAAATAATCACATTTATTCGATATGTTCACGTATTTCGGTTCATGTCACTAAATACCTAAGTATTAATATTGAAATCTTCAACATTTCTTCTGTATAATTATAATGTATATTTTCTAAATCAAAAGTGAACTTGAGATTAGGTTGACCCCCTTCCTCTAAATGAGATTTGGTGAAGCTAGGCCAGATTCCTCTCCCACGTTTTGAATTTACGTAATTAATACACGCTGCCTAACCCATAAATGTTATTACCGAGTAACTCTTTGAAATACTTTTTACTTACGTCACATTTTATTCAGTTTTTAAGCTTTGACTCTAATTCAATATGATATAATGTGTGATTGTGTACGTTCGAATATCGACAAAATAGTTGACGATACCCAATAGGTACTGTTTAATAATATTTTAAGCCAAAAGGTAAAGTTTATTCTTTAAGAGATGGAAAATATGACCGGCCTTGCACCATGAAATATGTAGGATATTTAATCTTTATTTATTCAGTTGATAATATGTAATAGATATACTAAATGTTTTTCTCCTACAAACTTAATTGTGAAATATGTTATACTTTATCTTATAATATGCTCTGTTATCTTATCATCAAATTATGAAATACATTCAACGTTTTTCCACTAATTAGTGTCTTTGCTCCGCCCATGTTTCTTACTATTCCCATGATTTTTATTTTTTAACTAGCTTTATCCGTAACTTTGTTCCCGTCTTCTTCGCTATGAAACGACTAATACCAGAAACTCCACGGGTCTGCATACTGAATATACCAAACCAAAGTTTAATCGCAATTGTAAAAATGGTTTAGGAATGCATAGAAACAAACACATTTTTATATATAGATAGATAAATAAAAAACAGTTCTACTTTTTTATATACTACAAAGGTGGCAAACAAGCTTGTAGGCGTCCTGATGGTCAGGCAGTTCTATAGTAGCCTATGGACGCTTGTAATACCATAGGTATCACTAGCACGTTACCGACCTTGAACCCCCCTTACCTTAAAGAGCTCACCGCAGGAACACACTAGGTTATTTGGCTGCGATCTTCTGTAGGGAGAAGGTCGGACTGTCCCAAGTAGAGAGAAATCTCAAAAGAAATTTCTCCGTACACTACCTCTCTTCTTCGGATATCATCAACCTAGTTCATCATAATACAGACTTTTCCATAATTGTTATTTAGAAATACTATTTAAAATGTGAACTCTATATAAAAATACCTGTATAAATGTATGGAATTATCACTCTGATTTATAGATAAGAGATAAAATTAATTTTACTATGTGCATGCAGCTTTTAATCTCCTGTCCACTTTTAAATGTCAAACTTTATTTGCAGAAGTGGCTGCGGGTTTAAAAAATAAAATCACTATGACATTTCATTACTATTTTATACGGGCATGAAAATAAACATCGGATGAGCAAAATTGTATACCTAACTACTCTAAAAGTACTCTACCATACAAAGGATAAATATAGTACCTAACTGACATTTTTGTAGTAAAAAAAGTTAATAGCATAATAAAATTGGAATAAACGTATCGAGATATTTTCGTTTCATTTAGGTATCCTTATTTTTCTATATCAAGCGTTTGTACAGTATACCACATAATTTATTTTACACACTTAACTTTATCCTCATTTCTCTCGTCTCTCGAAATCATACTTGATGCATTTACTGTACTTGACGTCAGCACAACAATATTCTTGGTCTTAACAGTTGCAACTTTATATGGTTTCGTTTCCAGAATAGGTACCCTATTGCGGAGCATATATAGCCCGTCACACTTTTAAAGTGTTGTGTAACTTTAACAATAGATAGGTATTTTAAATTTTCATATAATTTAAGGGTGTTAATGTAGTAGATAGCTTAACACATTATAAAAAGTAAAATATTAAGGGAAGGGAGGCATAGATAAAAATTGCCATGTGCATGTCGAGCCACGCGCAGTGTAGGGCTCTGAATTTGCTTGTCACAATATTTAGACTTAAAGGGGGCATTAACTTAGTTTTTAATGGAATTTGTCCGAAATTACTTATCCAAGTACATTTCATAGAAGCCAGGGCCGGGGCCGGAGGGGCTGGGATTTTGCTAGTAAATAATACAAACCGGCTAAGCATTAGTCGGGTTGGCTCTCAATATCTCAAAATAAAATTGAGTGAGTGAAAACATATCTCTTAATAACTGTGTGATGGAACCGAGCCTTTGGTGTGCGAATCCGACTCGCATTTGAACAATTATTATTTATTAAAAAGAATCAGAAATTAAAAGAAATCTACGTACAGTAATATATATGTGCATTTCCTTAACTTCAAGTTATTAAATCCAAGTGGTTACAATATTTTTATATTTATATATGTCGCAGCTACATTTTTTTTATCACAAGTTTCAAGTGTTTCATAATTCTTAAAGCATATTTTAATTTTATTTATCATATGTTTATAATGTTTATCGACGGTAATATTACAAAGCTCAAGAGATTGTTTGCTTGAACGCGCTATTCTTTGGAACTATTAATAGGATTTGAAAAATTATCAAACTATAGGCCGACCGCTGTAAGCACGACCCTCCAGATGGTTTGGGGGGCGCGGGGCAGCGGGTGTGCGCGGATATACATGGTATTGAGATGATACCCTATATCTTAAGATCAATATTTTATGCGTGTATTGCAAGTGGGACAGATATGTTATGAAAAATAATACATTTAATACACACAATTGTTGTCTTTATTAAAACGCTAATCAAGGACTATATAATATAATATTTATAATCAGGACTATATTGAAAGAAAATTGTGAGTGCAACCTTTAAACGAAATTGAGTGAAACTTCTATGAATTTAGTCTTATATATTGACAAGATAATTAAATAAAAACGCGTTAAAACATTCATTTGTATTGATTGTATAATTTTTTTAAACGCAGTGTCTGTAATTTCAATAAATAATCATAAATCAATAAAAACATTTCAAATAATGTCATCTGTTGCAGTCACAAAAATAATACCGGCTGCCGGCAACAGACCAGCTTATTGGTCGGTTTTCTTCCCCTCCCGTGTCCCGCAGACCATTAGGAGGGTCGAGCTTACGGCGGTCAATATATACTTCTAAAGCAATGCTTCGTACGGGTAGCAGAGGAATACATGAACTATGTTGGTTTACGCGGAGCACGCCAGTAAAGCTCCCAGTCAGCATGATTTTTTCCAACATTTTCAACAATCATCATCATATTTCAACCTTCCTCATGAATCACTCCGTCTATTGATGAATACGAATCTGTTCGGTAGTTTTGAGTTTATTGCGTTCAGACAAGCGGACAGAAACGGCGGAGGACTTTCTTTTATAATATGTAATTATTTCTTGAGGAAAGTTATCGGCTATATAAATTTACTCTACGACTATAGGAAACAGCTATGCAGCAGACTATAGGATAAAGCAGTAACCATGAAGATCAAGCAATCTGGCAAACTGTAGGAAAATACAGGAAGTGAGAACTACGAATAAGCTACACGGGTACTTGGTGTGCGGGGAAGATTGGTCGAATAAATTTAATACGAGTGAAACCATGGGTCATAGCTAATATTTAATAACTGAGACGATCTGTTGTGTTTAAATATTGAGCAATATTTCTCAAGTGTATCTTCTCGTGTGTCGAGTGAGTCGCTTCATCGTCAAACAGAATTCAAATCAGAATAAAAATGTCTTTGTTAACAGGTATAGCGTTATTTTGACGATAGCAACAAACGCATCTGACGGTTTCGCTCTGATAAACGGTGAGTTTCTTTATTATTTGACAATTATATACAATGTAAATATTATTATTCAATAGACATCGAGGCCTGACGTAATGCTATGATTGATTCCAACACAGACATTATAATATAAGTAGATTAACTATTTATCTGTATTAAAAGAAAAATATCTTAATAAAATTCGTTTTTTATAATGTCGAATTAAATGTATAACCTCGCCCATTGACTATAAGATTTTGATAAATTTCGTTTGTGTATTCTTATAAGGTTTCTTTTATTTTTTCTTTCTTTTTCTTTTATTTGTAGAATTAATTCCTTATTTATCAGTGGAACATCAGAACATGGTATCTGAATACTATAAGGACATTCTCATATGATTGTTTAACTAAGTCCACCAAAATAAAAACAACGTTAAGAAACGTTTCAGGCGATGGCCAGAAGGGCCAGAAGGGCTCGTCTGAACTTCGCTATTTTACAGTGAAAAGTGATTGCAATTATAATTCGTTATAATATTTAAAAAAAAAATCACAAATTTTACCATCGATTCTCACAACTTTCGACGCTCTCTTTAAAAACGATAATCTTGTACAGTTACGTCATTTTAATTTCATACTATTTAGGGACGCTTTTTTATAATACTGAGATAGTCATCCTTACCTCTGTTCTCCAAAGTGAAGATACACATTGTTATAAGTGGTTTTTTTTAATCTATTCTTTATTTATTTCTGTTTCTTACTCTCCTCTAAAAGAATCGTAAATCATAAACGACCTACATATAATATATTTTTATTATATGTCAAAATGATTCGTGTTTATTTAAATTCATCATCTTGTCTGACCAGACGATATTAATTCAGACAGATTTTGATATAAAATAAATAATACATTGAAAAAGATAAATATTTTGACAGATCTACATTCAGCCAGCCTGATAATTCGTGAATGTGTACGTATGAATAGCTGCCAATTCTTTTTTTACAAATATAACCAATTTCAATAAATACATTTATTTAAAAAAAGAATTTTATGTAAATAAATTATTTTATTTGGTAAGAACAAATTATTTTTAAAGTATTTTCATTAAAATTCTAAATAAATACTAATTAAGTAATACGACGAATGGCTAATTTTATTTTGTCTATCAAGGATATCTTATAAAATTATTTTATTTTCTATTTAGAATTTAGATTAGGCACTCAAAAAAGTACCAACATAAGATATTTTGGAGATGATTTAAATAACTAATGGTAAGTAAATCTTATAATTTACGATATTTACGCGTAAACTTTAAGTACATCAATCCATTTAAAAATTAATTAGAACAAAATTAAAATAGTGATCAGAGACAACAATATATATTTCAACAACATACATTTTGTATACAATTCTGTTACACAAAAAATTACACAAAAATTTAAGAAATACATCACATTTCCTTCTAACCATTGTTGTTTTCCCCTGAAGGAATTTGATTCTAAATTTCGGTTTATCTTGATTGTTTTTACATGTAAAAACTGCATAAAATCGTGACCACTAATTACAATAGTGTAGTGACATGCAGTTTCGAAGTAAAATTATTATTAACAATGACGTAAATATATCGGTTCGGGCGGTTGGCCGAAGAATAAATATCGTTGAAAATTACTATATGTTGTCGAACCTGATTTGTAGTTTTTTACGTTAATATATAATATTGCAGTATTAAAAACATGGTATACATTTCATCTGATATACCAAATAAATATTTGTATTAATGTAAAAGTTAAGAAATTTAATAATTTATTAAAATAATATGCTCTTTCTTGACACAGATTTATATAATACTAGAGTTATTAAGATTTATTGTAGTAATTTCATTATCAAATATCAATATTTTTACACTTCAATTATAATTTATTAATATTATTATTAATACTAATTAAAACTGTGATATTTGATCAAATAAACACAATAATGTTCTGCAATTATATTTATATTTAGTGAATATTAGTTAACTTAACCAAAACCCTGGATTTACAATGTGCTTATATAATTTCCTATTAAAATTTTATTCTATAAGTTATAGGCAATGAATAGAATCCCGGCATTATATAGAATGCCAAATGAGAAACCGGCAAAGTATGAAATACATCTCCGATTCGTTTTTGGAAAGATTTCAAAGTGTCATGTGATTGTCACAAAAACATAACCTAAGTATAGGATTTAGCCTGTGAGAGAATGAGATAGAATATACATCATGGTTATTGATGGTTAAGTCATTCAAGTTCTGATTTTCATTCACGAATATATTCGTCGTCGAATTGGCCTAGCGGTGTGACGACCAGACTTGTACAAACTGTTGTATTGAGGTATGCACGTCATTTATAACATTTCCTACGCGTTCTGTTGAGACCGTGGCGCTAACCGACCGCTGTCGCGGCTGGCTCGCTGATACTTGTTCGCAAGTCCAACCTAACAGAGCATCGTGGATATTTTGTAACATACATGGTTTTCATGACAATATTCGTCGTCGAATTGGCCCAATAGTGTGTCGACCAGACTTATACGAACTGTTGTATTGATGTATGCACGTCATTTATGACATTTTCTAAGCATTATATAGAATGTACGTTACAAAATACTGACGTTGCTCGGTTAGGTTTTCTATCTCATTCAATCGCAGGCTAAATCCTAGAGAGTATGTGTTTGTCTCAATCACATGACACTTTAAAATCCCGCCAAAAACTTCCTCGTGATATTCGAAACGAATCGGAAATATATTTCGTACTTTGTCTAAATAGCATTTGGCATTCTATAGAATGCCTAGTCAAATTATGTAATAATTATCTTTATTTCATACCCATTGCCGGGCACTCTTAGGCATTCTATAGAATACGGGAATTTCTTACATTGCCTATAACATATATATAAATAAATTCTCACATAAAACGTAAGTCATAAACACTAGCAGCAGTTCGAGTATTCGTAGTAACACATTAGCATCGCAAGCGCTGCCTGTTATTCTGAGGATGAGGCAAGGGCGGCGAATGTCAGACGGTTGATTCACCCGTGCTTTAGTACTAAGCTAATTGCCAATTAATCATACAATACCCGCAGGAACTGGCGTAAAGCCGGGTCGGTCTTGTCACGGGGCCCCATCAATTTCACATGTACAACGTTTCATGCTCAACCCTAACGCATTAGAACAACAATCTTATTTTGTTTTATTGTTTTAAAAGTACGCAAATAGAAGATTGAGTTGAATAATATTTGTGTATGAGTAAAAACAAAATTGCGTACTCCAGTTTGCGCGTGTTGTTCAATTAAACAATTAATACGTCAAAACTTTTGGCGAGTTCTTAAACTGTCATGCAGTGGTTTTTTTTTTTCATTCACAAACTGATATTATTTGACCCATAAAGATAATATTGGTGATGTACATAGTTTAGTTTTTGAGCACAAGTGGATTATAAAAAAATATATTTGAGTTACCACAAAAACTTCCTGGTCAGTTCTAACATTGGAGCTAGCATGATGTTAGAAATTTTTTTGAGCTCTATCCACGTGAATATATCGCCATTAAATAAGAAAAAGAAGATAATTAGAGGACAGTGTAGAGTGGACAGTATTACAGTAAAAATAGACGGAAAAAGCATATTTGTTTCGCAGCAAATTCCTATGTTATACTTGAGATGTACAAATAAAAAAAAAATGTGTGCAGCGGTTCACATGTGTCAAAAGTGAAACCTTCAGATATATTTTTTTAATATCCTGAATCAACGGCATTCGAACTATCGGCCACTCGGACGTACTGCGTATGAAGTCTGGTTGTCTAATACCAGGCTAATCTGACAGCACGGCGATCACAGTTATGAAAATCAGGACTTGTATTAACCGTGCATAATGTAAATGTATTATATCTCATTCTCTCGTAGGCTATAAATATATAAGTCTCTATATATCTATCTAAATATCTATATTAAATCTATCTAGTATCTATATAAACACTATAGATGTATATGGTTATCTCTTTTTACTGTTGCTTTTTCGTTTCATCGAGTTTCAAATCACAACGGTGTCAAAACGTTGCTTTTTACTTCGAAAAAAACTTTTATTTATAAATTATAGTATTAGAAAGTGTATAATATTTTTTATGAATAAAGTTAAAGTAGGCACCATTATTGGTCACTAATCAGAGTCACAGGCAGTACATAATAAATGAAATGTGCATAAACTTTAAAATAAAAAAAAATATATATAATAAAAACATTTTTTATAAATATTAAAAAAAAACATTATACTTTTTATTATCAGAATTAATTCAATAATCTATATACTCTTACTTATGCGTACGTATACATTAAATATCCCTTTATATTATTATTCAAATGTGTTTTTGTGGCAACGCCATATCTCCTGTAATTCTTCATGAAAACTCTTCACCAACATGGCTCTCTGACTGCAAGATCTAGACTGAAGAACTATGTAGTATATTTAGCAGAGCCTGTGGATTCCGGAGTGCAGGTTGATGCTATCTGTACTGATTTCTTTTGAAAGCCTTTGACACAATTAACCACAGTATCCTAATAAAAAAAGTTGTCAATGGATGGGATTGGCGTATTATTGTTACAGTGACTTTCTTCTTATATAACAAACCGCCAATCAGTTGTTATTGTCGAAGGGTATCAATCTGAATCATTTAAAATACTATCTGGAGTCCCACAAGGGTCAATTTTTGGACCTCTTTTGTTCAATGTCAATGATATAACTCGATGTTTTATTAGCTCTTTGTGCGTTATGTTGCGGATGTGCGGATGACCTCAAGATTGCACGAAGAATTCACAACGTAAATTATTTCAACGAATTGCAATCAGATTTAAACAGACTGGTTGTCTGATGAGAGGTTAACGGTATGTCTTTAAACATAAGCAAATGTAAAGTTTAGAAGAAAGAGCTAATCCCATCAACATATCACATTAACAAAGTTCCAATACAAGAGATTACTTGGATTAGAGACCTAGGAGTCGTCTTTAATAATCGCCTAAAGTATGACATGGATATAAATAATATTTGTGTATTTACATGCGAAATGTTAAGTTTTGTATCGAGAAATAGTAAGCTTTTTATTAACCAGAATATTAAAAAACTTTTGTACGGTGCACTTGTTAGAAGCCAGCTTGAGTATTGTTGTACTGTCTGGTGGCCTCATTGAAAGTATACAAAGGCGATTCACTATGGTTTGTTTACCAGACACTAAGAAATTCGCTTCTTATTGTGAGAGATTGAAAGCAGTTAAACTTATTATATCTTTAAATAACAGAAGAATTATTATGCTTAACATTATTCATTTATATAAACTTTTTAATAACCTCATTGACTATTCTGAACTTTTATTAAAAAAAATGCATTAAGGTACCTCTCAGGTTACCTTGATATCCAGCCCCTTTATTTGGGCATAAATGCTACAGAACCAATCTATGATATTTCTCAATAGTTCCAAGATTATCATCACGTCAATATACATGCTGATTAATAAAGATGACACCTCTGATATATTTGCTAATTCACCTTCTCAGCTTAAAGTTAAAATTTATATTCTGTTAGCTTCATGATTTTTTTTATTTTAATGATTTTGTTGAGTTAGTTTTGTAATTTGTAATTTTAATTCAATAACAATCTTAATTTAACAGTATGTATATATTATGATTATTTAATATTATGATTCAAATGAAGTCCGTTAGTTTGTGTTTTATCTTTTTGATTTGAAGTTGTGTGTTTTCAATGTTTTCTCTATATATAATAATATTCTAGATATATTTTAATTATAAAAATTTATTTATTTGTTATTTTACGCATGTTGTGAATAACTACAATTAGTTATTCAATATTATTGTTACTTATATGTGTTATTATCTATGCATTTTTGTTTTGAATGATTATTGTCAATCCTAATAAATAAATGAATGAAGAGTTTTTGGCGGGATCTCAGACTGTCATATAGTAGTTTTTATTTTTTATTAATAAATTTGTGTTATTTGACCCTATATTGTGTAGGTCACCTGTATAGGTGGCGTTGTGTATAATAAAGTTTGGTTATTGTGCACAAGTGAAGTGAATTGGAAATAATAACATGGATCATGAATTCTGTGATGCCACAAAAACTCCCTAGAAAGTTCTAACAAGGGAGCCACTATCTTGTTGGGATACACAAATTGTATTAACACTGGAAACTATATACATTCAATAATGGTAGTAATGGTATTCAATAAAGAGGACCGGTTGCCAAGTTAGGAAAAGAAGAAGAAATAAATGAAAATTAATTATTCAAACATCATTTTAGAGTTTATCTTTAAAACATAGGTTAAAGTTAATATATAGGAGGCGACATATATTTAACTAACATGACAACTGGTAGATTACATTATTATTATAATGCAATATAAGGTATAGGTAATTATTCGCACGGGTCAACTAATTCAATTTTATTTCTTTGTGGTTATTATTGGCTTGGCTTTATGGCTATACCTTTGAGTAATATTTCTCACTCTTTTCATTTCCTCTAGAGCATCGTTAGTGCATGATTTTTCCCTGAAAATTTACAGTGATCCGTCCTCGGATTCATATTGAAATTTAATTTTGAGAAACAGACGAATGATGATATTGGCAGAAAAACGGTAGCACAAGTTCGGATATAGAATTCCCGGCTACATCCATAGACTTTGATCACCATCTAGATATGTAATTCTTGCCAAAACAAACCCAACGAGCCTTAACTTGAAGATGTTGATGTTGATTTGGAACCCTTACATCCCGATGCAACCCAAATTAAATACAGGACACAACAGTTCTTAATCGTACGAGTATAACAGATATGTATTAAAAATAGTGGTTTAAGGTCATACTTACATACATATTGTAAAATAATTTATGATTAATAATTTTTAATTTGCTTATATTATATGCTAATTATTTAATTTAACACTCTAGATAATTTGTATTAATTTATATTCGGCCTAGTAATGCAAATTCCGATAATTAAAATGATTCTTGTCTTTATTATAACAGGCGGACTAATCAAATGAAAAACTAATCAGCAGTCATTATTAGAGACTGCAGTATGGTGCCATATTGAGTTAAAAGATATACGAGTAAAATACCTGACTTATTAAAGAGCTTTATTTGAATAAGCATTTTACTACGATAATATCATATTAATAAATATGAAAATAAAACGTTATGAATTTATAAAACTTTTACCTATCCGATAGCAACTATGTAACCCAGGGCAGAAAAACCCAACACGTACGAACGTTCATACATTCCGAGAGCGACATTTTTCACGGTTGCACCGGCGCGGCGAGGTGTAGGGGCAAGGAGAGCGCGGGAGAGGGGCCGCGATCACGTCAAGGTCATCGGTGACGTCATCGCGCGCGCACAATGACCTCCCGAAAACGAGCCAGTGATGGCCGCTACGCCTCTGTCGATACTTCGATGACACTTGCCGAGTAATTTTATTGACGCAGAGCACTCCTCCTTGTTGATGTTTGATATTACTAGCGCTAGCCACTCGTTGGTTAGAAATGTTATTTTCTATAAAACAACATTGTTCGGTTAGAGATAAGAAAAATTGTATGCAAATATTTAGTTAAATTTAGCCAACATTGACTTTTATTTCTCGTTTATCCCAAAGTTTAGTAACAACGACGGTGACAATTCATTATCATTATTATATTCACGTTACTTTCTTTATTCACACTTTCAATTATTTTGGGTTAACTAGGTAATATATATTTAAAAAACTATTCTTAACTTTAGAAATATTCTATACTCACATTTACTTTTTAACATAATAATAATTATATAACCATTTTCCATACGATAGCTAAAATGAAAAAGCTTTTTATACAATAAAGTCTTTAATATTTTAGTACTATAAATTTAGCAATGACTGACATCATAAAATAATAACCTAAAAATATCGATACATTTTATAAATTTCATAGCAACCCTTTTAATAAATAATATCCCTGTTTCGTAATTTTAGTTTGTTTTTTTTTTCTACTATAAGGAAATTGTATAGGTATCATCTCATTATCATATTTATTGTTATGTAAACATGTTGTATGTCTGTAATCTAATGAAATTATTATATTTGCAACTTACTTACTATTCTAAAACTGTTATTCGTGTCTAATAATATTAATAATATATTTTTTAATCATTTCGTAATACGGTAATCCGTATTTCCATAATGATAACACAGTCATATTAAAAGTGTTTTATTTCACGATTTTACGAACACTAATATTCGTTGTTAACATGGGTTTTAAAAATTTTATGAAGGCTAATTAATTTTTAACGGTAATTTATACGTGTTATTTTTTATATAAAAAAAATGTGTTTGTGAAAAGGGAATATAATTTTTAAAAGCCTTTAAAAATTTTAGAATATAAACTTGTCTTTTTCTATACTGAATGTATTTAAGGATTAGAAATATTATAGTAATACAAATTAAATCAAATCAAATCAAATTAAACATTAGGTATACTATAGCGCTACATAATACGCGTCTCGCCTATGTATTTGTGTTTGGTAAATATTTAAAATCTTTGTCATTAAAATATCTCTAAGATATTATGAGATAATATGTCTCTAAGATATCTCATCAACAAAATATTAGAAAATAACTATTAGGAGGATTAGCGTTTTGGGATAATCACTGTGGTTCGTTCCCAAACAAAAGGTAGACATAAGGCACTAAAATTCAAATTATTAGCAATTATACAATATCAAAGGTTAGCACAAATAAGCATTTTCGTACCAAAAAAAAAAACAGGGTTTGAAAACAATTCTCAGCAATGTTTTAATTTGCCAAAGACAATCGTAAATGTTTTTGACAAACAATTCTAAATTTGAATTTTGTGTCAAAGACAAACCGAGCCGTGTTGAAGGTCAGTTTCACTCAAAAAGTGTGCAATTTATCGTTGCCAGACGGATTTTTTTAATGGCGTTTAGTTAATCAGCTAAGTTGTTAAATTTGAAAACATAATAAACGCAAATCAACCTTTTCATATCATGTAGTTTTTTTATTTTAATATTAGTTCACTTTTTTAGTGTTAACAATTCATTAGATCTCTAACATAGAATAATTCAATGAATACATGTTCGTATTCAAACATTGAGTTCATTAATTTTATTAGGATTCCGAAGTCAAAAGGAACCCTTATAGTTTCGGTATAACCGTCTGTCTGTCCGCTGCTTGGCTCAGAGATTCATAGTACTAGAAAACTGTAATCAGGTATGGGTATACCTATTATATTAATCACGCCGACTAAGCGGTAAAGTAAAATCTTGAAAAAAAAAATTGTTAAGGTACCTCCTCTACACGTAAAGTGGGAATGTTTTTTTTCTCGTCTATCACATCGTGTGGTGTGTCGTTGGATAGGTCGTTTAAACAATTTTTCCAAAACCATTAAACCATTTTTCGATTCAGGATCCGTTTGCAAATGATTAAGCTTTAAAGTGCAAATTTTTATTAGAGTCAAGTGTCCCCCTCCGTGCCAGCTAAATGGGTTGTATTTTGATATGTGAACAGTCCATGGTAGTAGTATATAATGAAGTTAAAAAGAAAACCATCAGAGCTAAGTAGGCGTTAACGAGTCAATTTATAAAATATATTTGGAAAAGTAATTTCGTACAAATTTCATTAAATACAACTTAAAGACCCCTCTCTAAAGGAGATTCATGTCACTCCAAGCCGGGTACCGGTCAAGATACGGTCAAAACATCTATAGTATACTTTTGTATGTAGTAATTTATGCTACACCGGGCCGGTCCCGACCCGGTATAGCATAAGCATCGTTAAGTCTGCATATTGTGATGAGCAACTACGGAACCCTACACTGGAACCCGACAAACACTTGGCATTTTTTTCTAAATGTTTTGCATTACGTGCAATATAGGGATTTTGGTTTTTAAAACGGGGTTTTTTATGTAGTTTTTAATCTTTTTAGATGGCTCTTTACTTCAAATAAACTGTTTGAAAATAACTAGGCTAATGTATGTGCATAGGTAATCACCCAAGGCTTACTACTGAATCCAGACTTTATTTCCTTATCTAATTAATCATTGAATCGTGACGGAGAACCGATAACTGATAGGGTGAAGAAGTTCTCGAGTGAAGACTGGAGACTACGTTTAGCAAGGGTAGTATGGAAAGTGCATGATGGAGTGACAACTGGTGAGAGCCCAATAGTAACAAAACAATATTTAAATAAAGTCATACTCATTGATTTTATATAAACAATATGCTGATTTATAGTTTACAGTAAACTTTTAGTCGAATATAGGATTGCAAAAGTTTTTTTATGATATCAATAGTTACGGTGATAAATTAATTTCATAAACTTTAAATGATAATTCTAAGATATAAAATATAATAAGTTCAAAATACTCATAAACGATAACGTAATGCCACGTGTTTCACAATAAACAAGTTTATAATTAAATCCACAAATCACCGAAACAATTACATGACAATAATCTTACTAATCTTCAAAAGATAGCAATTTAGTAACAAAACAGAATCTGAGAGATATAATTTAAAAGTTGTCATTTCCCGTATATCGTGCTATTGACTGCTATTTATAAAAACAAGTTATTGTTTTATTATTTAACTGAAAGTAACCGATAAAAACAGCAGATACCCTTGACGACCAGTACATTTCCATAGCCTTTCTTATAGCTTATGTGTGACAAAATGAATCGTGAATTCGCATCACAATTTTGTATTATTATTCATGTCCGTGTCTTTGGTGTCGATTACTTCTGCCTGTGTGCGTAATAGCTTAGTATTTCCTCTGCATTCGCAGTAATCTAGACAGACAAAATATGTATGCATTCGAAATGTATAGTCTTGTACTTATATTGAAATATTACTAAACCGCATTCCGTTTGAAGTGGATAGATAGTTTTTCTTTTAACTTACGCATTCATTACTGTTTATAGTAGTAGGTTACATGGATTATTTTGAATAAGAAAGTATATTGTTAAATTTTGTCCAGAACGAAAACAATGTTTGCGTTTGCAAATCTCAGTTGCAGATTATTTTATTTCCTCTCTGTTTACAGTGCTAAACCTCTTTCTATTCTATAACGCGTGCGGCCATCACTAAATCTGGCGATCGTTCTGGCGATCTAAAGATTTTTTGAGGAACTATAAGATCTGTCTTGAATCCTGCTTACAAAATATAGGAGAGTTGTTGTAGTCTGTATAACATATAGTTCTATCAAGCGCTTTATATTATTTAAGTATGTAACTATCGCCAAAATACAATCAAGTTATAATCAATGCGTATAAACCTCGTTCTCGTTAATGACGTTATTATTATACTTCAGGAAAAATGGCAAATTATGCATTTAAATACCCGTCACTACAGACTGTTACTATTATTATGGAAAAAAATCAACAAGCAAATAATAATAATAAAGGAATTTCTCTATTGAGTAAAAACGATGTTAACCCTTAGTTTATTGAATTTATTTCTATTTCTATGAACTTGCATAAGAATTAGTCTGGCAATAAATTAAATAAATCCTGTCAGATTAAATAATAAAGACCGTAAAGCCGACTTATTATAATAATAATTTAGACTATAAATTCACTATGAACAAGTGACATCAAACATATATCTTAAATTAATTTTGTATATTAAAATAGCTAAGAGCGAATTTTTATTAAAAGTCAAATCAATTAAATTAGTTACCATCCGATAAACTATACTGAATTTAAAACAATAATTAGAAATTTTAGAGCAGTGCTCGTGGTTGTTATTTATCTATCATTTAAATTAAATGTTATTATAAAAATTGATTTAGTATTGTATAAAGTACTTATTCAGCTTTTGGTTAGTTCCTCGTATTGATATAGAACATCTTTCAAGTATATATGTTTTTTTAAAACTCTCCGTTGTCACGGCAAAATTAAATTTTAATTCAAATTATAATAAATTTATTTACCAATATTTCAGTTTTAACCGTTAAAATCATTTTAATTAGAAAGTTAATACTTGTATATTCCCTTATGTAAAATAATGAATTTATAAAAAAAAAACGACATCAGATATCCCATCTCATCCGGACGCTATAGCATATGTGTATATTAGTTAATTGAAAAGGATCACATAGGTAATATTCATCATCATTATCTGAGGCGCTATAGCAGCGGGAGAGCATTATCCTAGTATAGTATATCCCTCCAGACCGATCTATTCTTTCTGGCTTTTTCTTTCCATCTTTTCGTACCAATGTTTTTTTAATCATGATGAACGGCGTCTAACTACCTGTCTTGAATTCTACGACAATCAGGTTTTCTGTGTAGTCTGGAAAGTCTAATTTTTAGTATACTGGTCTCTTCCATCCTTGCAACATGTATTTTAATCTTAAGCGTAAAATTTTAGATAAAACGATATTAGAATTAATACCATACATAAAGTTCCCTAAGATCTATGCAATAACAGAGTAACAGACTGCTGTATAAGTAAATGTTTAATTTATTTCACAAAGCACAATTTTAAAGTTTACTTTAGAATTATGTATCTATCTCATTTTCTAGTTCACCTTCTAGTTTCACTACCAGTGTATTAAGTTTTCCTTTCGTATTTTATTCAACATTTTTCATGAAGGTACCGTCGGTAAAAGAAAATTGAGTTCTACAAGGATTTTCATTCACAGCCTTAGGGTAGAACGTGACGACTTCATTTCAATATTCTGTTCCCTCGTGTCGTAGAGAAATATATTTGTACCGTTTTATATAGTAGAAGTGAAACGTTGAAGATAAACAAAGAAAAACTATGGGTAACTTATTATGCTTTGGAAATTAGTTCAGAAATAATGAACGAATTCATCAATCTAACCCGAAAGTTTTCGATTAAAAGTACGAAGGGTGCGACGTTCAATTAAAAATAAGTTCCAGTAAATTTTAAGTTGGTCGGCTCTGATAAGACTAGTCTGCATGGTCGACAAAAGAAGGGTTATTTAACAAATTGCAGCGGTCTCGTATGATGGATTATAGTTTGCACTTTTCTCAATATAATGGAATCATTGTTTGTTATTTTCACTTCAGCCTCGTGATATGGTGGTCAACGTCATCGCCCTGTTGTGTCATATTGGCAAGAACAATGAAGTTAGCAAATTCTTACGTTTGCCGTATTTTGAAGATGTGGAATCGCTTCTAAGCCAATGTGTTCTCTCCCTTCTACTATATTGGGTTCTTCAAACAAGGTGTGTAGAGGCATTTCTGTACGTTGGCAAGACGGAGACCAGGTGCCATTTTTCTGGATAGCACCAAACTGTATGTATGTTGCCAAGGTAATATAAAAAATCTCTTGTTTGGTACACACAAAATTAGTGACCTACAAACCTCAAGCTATGAAGTGAGCTCAAACTTCATTGTTAACCCTATTATTATTTTAACATACTCTAAAAATTCTACCTTTTAAGTGATAATAAAATTTAGTCATCTTAACTATAGGTGGAAGATAAATTAAAAATGTATTTGTTACAAGTTTTTACTATATATATATATATAAAGTATACTTGAAATGTATTATAAAACGAAGAAATTTTCAGTTTTCACGTGTTTTATTTTTGTATTTGTGCAGTCTGTAAGACTATTATATAAGATCTAAACACTATATAGGACATCGTCGTTGTGAAACCAATATCTGCTATACGCAAAAAGTATAACGTTGAGATATTGAATAACAACGTTCTCCTATAAAATTTTATATGAAACAGATTTTTGAAAACTAATTTAAATTAAAGTTATATGTGTTATACGTTATTTTATTTTATGTTTAGGTATTAAAATGTAATAATTTATTTATTATTACCAAATTAGCGTAATGTGTGCACATAGCAGATTTAAATTGTCAATTATTGACACATAGCAGGTTATAAGATCTCTAAATTTCATTAGTATTTTGTTATTGGTGAATGAAAAAACAGGCCATAATCAGACTTATACTTTAAACAATTATAAAATGGATGTTAGTCACGGTCAATATATGGTTTAAGTTCCTGAAACTGATTGAACTTAGATTGAGTTATTTCCAATGGGCCGTCATTCAATGTTGAAGGATCAGGGTTAAGGAATTATTATATTGTTGTGTATGGCGAAGTATGAAGCACATTTTACTATTAAACCTATATAAAAATCCTCTGATATCATTCACAGTGGGATGACCAGAGTAGATGCTCGTAATCTTTGAATAATCAATCTTCGTAATCAACCACTTGGTTGATTGGGTCGAGCCTGGCGCATAAATAAGAGGTTTGGGTTTTAAGGTAATCAATGACACAGCTTATAAATTAGTTGTACATAACCCCTCCTACTGGTTTGTGCCAAAAATAAATAGTAACATCCCCAGAACAAGAGTTATAAATTATAAAATTATGACAATGCAGTGTCTGTTTATAATACAGTTACATACAGTAAAAAAAAACAGAGTACCTTTTATATAGTCTAATAATAATAGCAAAACCTTCACTAGTAAAGAAATAGTCCACGTTTTGAATATATCCTTAATAAAGTTGCTAATAAAATTCCGTCGTGAGAAGCTTGTGTTTAACTAGAACTCCATTCTGTTCCAATTTTTAAGGCTTTGAATTAATTCACTCGTCAATAATTTATATAACTAGTTTTTTTTTATCGTTATAGGTTTAGGTGGTGGTTTTATCGTTATAGGTGGCCACAATCTCACCTGTTCTTCAGTGACGATGTGGCCCAAGATGCTAACACGCTAAGCCTAGTGGGAGGACTAGCTCTCAAGTGCAGGCTGCCGGAATACACTTATTTGTGCTTGGCGACAGATTTTCAACTGGTGGGTGGTAGCTAGCCAGGCGACTAAAAAAACTAAAAACGAAATCCCTATGACGATGTTTTCCTTCACCGAAAGCTCAGGCTCATTGCAGGCATTCACACGTCAATCGACGCGATGTCCGTACACGCTACTACTGAGCCATCATTCGTTCATTACAATAAAGGAATTATTGGAATTAGAAAATACTACGGTATAGTGGTAGGCGACAATTCTATGCATGATATACTGACTCAGTGTAGTATTCGAATCCATACCGATTGACACTATATTGCTTTAATAATTGACTCGTCAGAAATTATCTCAATAAAATTCGTGAATGTCAAAGTTTTACTAACTGACACACAAGTCACGTATATTATAGGTGGTTAGTCACAGGCAGTTCGAATTTAAATAATAAATGCGCGTAACGTCCAAGATGACCGATAAAAAGGTCATCCACATGAATATGAGGTAACGCTTCAATGTCGCGCTTTTGAAATCATCATTGCTTTGACACCGTACGTTATTTAGTAGGTCGCCGAGCGGCTAATAAGGTTATCTATATTAATAAATCTGTAGCGCCTGTATGTACATGTGATTTTTTTCTAAATTTTTGATATGCAACTGAACTTGAGTTTGAAAATTTTGTTTATATTTATAACACAAAATTTTCATTTATCCTTTAGAATACCTACAGCGTTTATGTCTTATAGATATATGAAGATAAAAATAAAAAGAAAAAAATACAATTAAAATTACGAAACTTAATAACTTCTAAGGGGTGGTAAATTAATTGAATAAAATCTACTAACAAATAAAAACTCTTAAACTTTATAATAAGAGTATAGATTACTGTGTAATAAAATAAATGCATGCGAAGCCACGGACACAGCTAGTTTATAATAAATTCTGAATATTTCTATAAATAACCAATATTTTAACATTATACAGAGTCATCGATAACTCAACGTCTCTCTGTCTGTCTGTCCATTTATATTCTTTTCACGCGAAAACCACTACTCCTATCTACATGATTTTTGCTTTAATTCTTAGCTATGTTATCTGGCCAGGTTATAGGATATATTTTATTATATGTATAAAGTAACATATGAAATAAGCAGTGACGATGATGGTGAATCAATTCAGGAAAAAGATGCATTTGGAGCGCTTAAATGGCTTACGTTGAGAAAATCATAAGAGATAATTATATTAAATTAATATACTACATAATTGTAGATCTTAATACAAAAATTCAACAGTAGCATATATCTATCTTCTAAGGATCACGCACAATAAGCATTTTTATCTTTCGAATTTTTTGGGCGTGGCCAGCACGCTTCGCGGTTTCTCTCGACAGGCGGCATTATGTAATCCACGCGAGCGGTGCCGCAGGCACAGCTAGTTGTGTTTATATCCGGAAAATGATATTATTAAATAAAATTTAATCATCTCTCAGTACCGTGCCATATTTAAAACTGAATAAAAATACGTATCGGGTACGTACGAGTAATTAGTAGAACAGATGACCGATGGAGCCGAAGAGTTCTAGGGTGACCTCGTACTGAAAGACGCAGCGTGAGTAGACCCATCACAAGATGGTATGAGGATTAGGTGAAGGTTTCAAGAATCCGCTGGATGCAAGCAACCCAAGACCGGACGTTGTGGCGATTTTTGGGAGACAACTATGTCTAGCAGTGAACGTCTGTCAGCTGAAATGAAAAAATATACCGTAAAATTACAACCTGTAATCAATAAGCCTATAAATTCTTAATGCTGACCTAAAAACTTGGTGTCGAACTCGATAGTACATGTCACAATTGTAAACCTAGAATAATGATGGTATCGTTTCGTGGGGTCATCGCCCGGCCTTACCTACGCTCATTTCGTATATTAACTTAATTGCCTTTAAAATTGATAGTTTTCTGTCACGCATCATGTGAATAGGGCACCTAATTGACCGTTTTGGTCATTTAGCGGTCATCTACGCCGATGTAATACGATGAGGTCATATTTGCAATGGTCATCTCGATAGATGCAGCGGGCTATTTGGTGCGCAGGCGCAAATTGGCACTGCAGACGGCACGTCGGTCGGATGACATAATTTATTGTTGCAGATGCCCATGAGTTGTCACCCAGAGACTCTGATGTAAGTAGTGCGTTATTCATTGAAAAGATTAATCCAAAATTTATGGATTGTTACGTTACTAAATTATCCATTGTAATTTTGAGTTATTGACAATTACCTATTTAGAGTTTGTGGCGAAATCTTGAGCTGCCACATTGTGGTTTTTATTTTAATTCATTAATTTTTCATTAATTTGACGCTATATTATGTAATATTGTTGGCGTTTTGCGTGATATAGTTAGGTTATTGTGCATATGGGAGGTTCATTATAAATATAAACTGGAAACATACATTTTGTGTTGTCACTAAAACTCTCTAGATAGTGCTAACAAGGGAGCCACAATCTAGTTGGACGCCATTTTGAAGATTAGAGAATATTACGAAGGCTTAAAAACATTGACACTAGCAAGTTCTTCTGCGGTGCCAAAAAAAACCTATGGAAATAGTCAACTTCCTTATTAAGACACATGTCTTAATTTTTTTTTAATTTTCGTTTTGCTTCCACTCAAATACTTTCCTTAAGTACACTTCGTAAGTGTTCTTATTATTTAATCCATTGACACCCTCTATAGTAAATAAACGGAAATATCTTAGAGTCCTCTTATGTCAAAATATTCATTTGTTTTCTTCAAATTGCCTAATGGTACGATAATGACGTGTAACAAAAAAATAATTACAGAAAAAACGATAAAACCCGTTTCAGTAATTATCACTTGCTGTATTATAAAAATTACATAACCAAAATATACTTGCTTAATTATTGTTTTAATTTTGTTTTCTATAAATGTTTTTTATAGATGTAAGTATTCTATACATAAGGATATAATAATATAAATATTACTATTTCTTATTTGGATATAAATGCGTTAAATGAACTGTTTTACAGCCAAAATATAACAAGATAAAATTGTTTTCAAGCCTTTGACAATTATTACAGTCTTAATGATGGGTTAGTGATAGCGTGTACGGAAACCGCGTCGATCGACGTGAGTTCGAATCCCTTCACTTAGCCTGAGCTTTCGGTGAAGGAAAACATCGTTATGAAACCATAGCATGGTAGACACCTGAGTAACTACCACCCTCAACTAGGAAATCAGTCGCCAAGTACTAATTAATAGGTGTGTTCCCGCAGCTGCACTTGAGAGCAAGTCCTCCCACTAGGCTTAGCGTGTTACGAGCTTGATAAGATTGTGACCCTAACCCTAAACCTATAACGATAAAGAAAAATCGAATAAACTTGTTAGAAACTAAGACATATTACGGTAGTTTAGTGTCTATTCATGAAAATGAAATATCGCGTGATGTAAGCGAATAAAGTCTAAATATTAACGTAGCGTAAAATACGGTAAAGTTGAACTAATTTTTATAGAGTCATCGGTCTATTATTGGCGCGTCGCGACCTATTCGACAACTGTTTATAATATTCATTTAAATAAATTATAACAGTAAACTATCATAGAGTGAATATACATATATAGTAATAAGTAGGTGCAATTAATTACCTTTGCAATAATTAATCAGTTATTAATTTAGGTTGTAGAAAATAGGGCCGTCTTACGATAGTCATAGGATTACTCTGGAAAAAAGCTCTGTGTAAACTCGGGCTGGTATTTTAATTGTATCTTGTATTTATTATGTGTGTTAAAATAACAAATACACAATTTATTTACAATACTTTTTAGCAAAGTCACTTCTGATTTATTAAACTGATAGTTATTATCGTTTTTTATGTTAAGCATTTATAGCCCCGTGACTTATAGCATAGCTAATCAAAACCGCAAACCGTCTAAGTTTAAAAGATAAATCACGTGCTGCATAAAGGAAGCTGTTAACTCGTGCACGGGGGATTGGCCCTACATTAGACATCGCGTCGGTCGCCGACACCGCCTCACCTTGAGATCTACGAGTACGTGTTCTCTATTGTGACACGAGATCAATTTGTCGAAACGTGTCTTGTGTAGTTGCTACAAGACGATCGAATTACACATTTTAAAACTCAAATATTCTTTAAAGAAAAAAAAATATTTTCCGCATTTTGAATAAAAGAAAAATAAACATTTTAGGACAAAGTGATTATCTATTAATAATTTTTAAAGTGAAACTTTTATTCTATCGCCCCAAAATTTTTCGTTCATCTATCGCATGTCGCATTACACCTGGCCGTGGAGTAGGGAACTGTGAGACTCGAGGCGAAAATGAAGTTATTGATATAATAATTGAAGTTGACAACGATTCAATGATTTAAATAAATATTGCTCTTAGTTTTAAAGATTTTATTATTTTATTTTATTTTTTATTTTTTAAAGTTTCACTTGCATTGTGGTTACATAAAACCACACAATATTTTTTATATGTTAGCAAATTTCTCTAGATTTTTTAAATTTTAATTTTGAAACCTAATTTCAAATTATCATGAAAATATAGATCTTTTAGTTACTTTATTCGGAAAATCTCCAAAGGATATAAAATAATTTCCACGGGAATTTCATTCAAGATTTTTCAGAAAGTAATCTGTTATTCAGAGATTAAAAAACGATTATTATTATGTAGTACATACGGGCGAAGCCCCGAGCACAGCTAGTCTTATTATAGAAACTAAAACACCAAACATATCTCTCATAAAAATATAACCCAATGAATAATTTTAAGAAACGAGGGTTTAAAATATTTCAATTTCAAACATTATTTGATCTTCAAATTATTTTTACAATTTTCTCACGCTCGCGATATTATTACTGAATTACCTCCCCTCCATATTAGTGATCGCTTATCGAATATCTGTATATATAAAATTATAATACGTACTTTTAGATTAGATCGTGCTTCAACAATCATAAATCCTAAAGAAAATTAAGAGAAACTGGCACAACTAATTACACATTAATTTACTACAAATGAACTGTCAGCCCTTTCAAACGTTTATTGTACGATTATAAATATTATAATCATTACTCCTTTTACGTCAACATATTTATAAACAATAATTATGGTTTATCAATTATCCGTATTTGTTTTAGTGATGAGAATGATTTACAATTTAACATATAGTCATTTATGTTTGATTTTTTTTTTGTAAAATCGCGCTTCACGGAAAGAAATGGCGGGCTTTCGTCTCGGAGGCCATGACGCAATTTAGGTCGTTGAGCCAGTAGGGTAAGTAATCTATTTACTTTTTTTCTTTTTTTTTTTATCGTTATAGGTTTGGCTTAGTGGCCACAATCTCACCTGATGTTAAGTGACGATATGGCCCAGGATGGTAAACGCTAAACCTAGTGGAAGACTGGCTCTAAGTGCAGCTGCCGGAACACAACTATTGGTGCTTGGCGACAGATTTTCAACTTGAGGGTGGTAGCTAGCCAGGCGGGCATCAGAAAAAGCCCTACCACCATGCTATGGTTTCCTCACGATGTTTTCCTTCACCGAAAGCTCAGGCTCATTGTAGGGATTCGAACTCACGTCTCATTCGACGCGAAGTCGTACACGCTACCACTGCGCCATCATCGCTTCAAAATTAATTAATTAATTTTACCAAAAACAACGACTGTGTTGTTATTATTATATGTGATGACTATATAATCAGTATGTATATATTTATGTATGTATGTATTTTAGTATGTCGTGCATACTAAAAGAAAAGGTATAAAATAGCTGAAAGAATCTAATGGCTACTAAATACTATTCTAATAACTTGCTGTTATATGTACTCGTAATTCAATAAATTTAACGAATTGAAACTGGTTGGAAATGATTGAAATGACTGTCAAATAAATTTCTGTTGTATATGTTTTGCTTTTTGTTAATTCTTTAGAAAAATATTATGTATTATTATTATTGACAGTGAATATAAAAAAAATGGTGATCATAAACTGTAATAGACTATATTTCACTGGAGATTTAGCAGGATCTTAATCGGTCATGCGGTTGTTTATATTTTAATTCATAAATTTATTGACCACATATTATTTCATATTGGTGGCGTTGTTACGTGATACACTTTGATCGTAATATGTATTATAAATTTATAAATAATAACTAGATACATTATGATTTGTTCTATCTAGGGAGCCAACATCTTGTTGGAGCATTATTTGATTTTCGAAGATTAGAAATATCTATTTATATCTATGTGGCATTGGCAAAATTGTTTATAAATACACGTTACTATTAAATAACACGTCAAATTCACTTAATCAAGATAAATACATTTCGTGTTAATTAATAATCATTTAGATGAAGTATAATAACTTCTGACGCACGTACGTGCCTACACACATCCACTTTTATTTTATCACCTACCTTTTTATACTATTGTTTAGTTTGCAATTTTATCGCAATCCAAGTTCCCTCGTCTTATTACGCTTACCTACTATCCTGCTAGGCTGGTTTTGCTACTTGCCCTTCTATAAATAGTAAGTACCCTTTGCGCGTCATATAAACAGTTTATTCGACTTTAACGAACAAGCAATAAGGATCCCACCCGCATCGCCATAACTAATAATTTTGAAAGCACTCACTTACATATAAAGTCATTTTTGTAATCGTCGATTGTACGCACAGTGTCCCAGTCGCAAGTGGATGGAATTGTATCGCAGATTGCTTACACTTTCTTCAATATAACTTGATGTTTAACTTCATTCGTTATTAACTCAGCATATAGCTTTAACAGTAGACAAGCTTTGTTGAAGCTATACTTTTGTTTTTCTGATATCAAAGAAAGTTTCTTTGAAAATCTAATAACGTTCATTGATAACAATTGTATATTTATTACAAAGTATAAGATTTCGTTGTTTCATTTTAAAGTAACTAGCTTAGCAGTTTACTCTTATATTTTTATACCGTAACTTTTTGATATCATAAATTGGTAAGTTTCAATATCACTTTTTAAACATGTTTTATTACAATTTTGTGACATACTACAAATTTTTTTTGCTTTTTTTTATTTAATTATCTGAGGGAAAATTATTTTTTTATACATAAAGCTTTTTAATATGGGCTATATAATGAACGAAAAATAATAAACCATTAAATTAGTAATTAAATTCAAACAGTACTTAGATAAATCGTAAAAGCCAGATGGCTTTTATTTTTGCCAAGAGAATATTACGAGTCACTTGTACTGTTATAAACAACAATGAAACTGTTAATGATTTTGTTTTGGCTTCAATCGCGGAACATTATGATTGACGATTTCTGTAAGAAAATATAAGATTTTAAAATTTTACTTTGTCCTATAAAATTGCAGGTGATAAAATAAGGATAACACCAAATAGAATTGAAGATGTAAATTAGTGAAGAAAATTACATAAGTTTATTTGGTTTATTCTTAATAATTATTAATTTATTCTCTATCAATTTATATAAAAGTAAAAAGATATCACGCCAGAATTTATTTTAGCAAAATACACGAATATACGGAGAGCAACAATATGAGAGGGTATGTCGGTATCAACCTTTGTATGACCATAAAATGTAATGCTACTTATATGGTAGGAATAGTTTAGCTATCAGAACTTGAGAGCAATTATTTTTGGTCATTGTTCTTTATCGATCGTATAAAGCATTCCATTGAATTGTTTATTGCAAATTGCAATCTTCTCTTTAAACATTAGATATAGGCTTGGTGTAACACGTCTGTTTCTGTTTTCCAATTTAAAGGTAAATTCAGTAAAATTTGTATTGTATTTTTTTCTATAAATAAACTTTATAACTTATGGCCAGGGACAGTGTATTTATTAGTTTTAGGAATATAATATTAAACTTTTGTGTGACATATAGTATACATATAGTTTATTTATAAAGACAGTAAAAAAAATATATTGTTAAGAAAAATCATTAAAAGAATAATCGTTTTTTGAATTATAATTTTTTTTTTTATTCAAACTGATTTTGAGTTATATGTATCTTAATTATTAATTATGGTATAACATTTACGTTTAATTGATAGTACTATAATTAATTTCGCTTTTCTTCTTTAAAAATTATTTAAGCCTACGTGTTTAAGTTCCATAGTAATGTTGTAAAATTAGTTACCTTGCCGACTTTAATTACTTTAACAAAGTGTCGAACGATAACAATAGCAACAAAAAGTGGGTCAAGACCTCGTTACAAAACAATGTTAAAAAGTAACATATATATATAAAATACTTAAATATTTCTAGTATTGTATTGATCTGATTTAACCTACCGTGGGTGGCTCATTGCATGAGTACACCAAACTAATGGTAGAACGAGGTGAATGGCAAAATATCGTGAGACGAACGCTTCTGACAACATTTTAGTAAGATGAAGAAATTTTAAAGAAATGATGGAAAACATTGTGATGAAACCATAGCATGGTGGTAAGGTATTATGTAATGTCCGCCTGAGTAGCTACCATCCGTCACCAAACATCTATAGGTGTGGTCCGTCAGCTCCACTTGAGAGACAGTTCCTCCCCCTGACTTAGCCTGTTGCCACCTTGAGACACATGTCACTTAACATCAGGTGAGATTGTCGCCAAGTGCTAAAGCATTAACCAATGTGATTAGCAAGTTTACATGAACATATTAATTTTTCTTGTCAATGCCATATCTTTGTTAATTCTTCATCAAAATTAATGATGGAAGCAATGATGGTTCAGTGGTAGCGCGTACGACTTCGCGATTGACGTGAGTTCGAATCCCTACAATGACCCTGAGCTTTCGGTGAAGGAAAACATCGTGAGGAAACCATAGCATGGTGGTAGGGCTTTTTCCAATGCCCACCTGGCTAGCTACCACCCTCAAGATGTGTGTCAATAGGTGTGTTCCGGCAGCTGCACTTGAGAGCCAGTCTTCCACTAGGTTTAGCGTGTTTATCATCTTGGGCAACATCGTCACTTAACATCAGGTGAGGTTGCAGCCAATACGCCAACCCTATAACGAGAAAATATTCAAATACCGTTTAAAATATTATGTATTGCCTGCCATTGACCTAATATAGACAAATAGTTTAAAATTAATATTTTAATTAAAACATATACAAATTACTGTAATTATGAGTATCATTTGTTCTTGCTAATAAAGATATATTAAAGGCGCCGTCTATTAGCAATCCGTTTAACTAACATGACAGCTGTTAGATTGTTCTCACGTTGTTGTTGTGAAGATACGCATGGGTCAGCTAGTACAAATTTATTTGCATTGTCGCATAGGTATGGTACTACAAGCTTTCATTTAAATCGGCAACTTGATCTAAATTGGCTTCAGGCATTTGTTAGGCTTATACATACTTATAAAGACTCATTTCCTTTGTTGCTATAAACTTTGTATATTGTTCAAGCAAATTTATTTATTCGTCTATTCTTGCTTGGAAACTTCAAAAGTTTCCAAACAGATTTAATTAGAATTATATAGTTTTCACATGAAAGTATATTAAATCTGCGATTTTGGTTACAACAGTATAACAGTTAACTCAAGTTTTGAAGCAATAATGGCTCAGTGGTAGCGTGGAAGGACACCGCGTCTATCGACGTGAGTTTCAATCCCTACAATGAGCCTGAGCAAGGAAAACATCGTGATGAAAGTATGGCATGGTGGTAGAGCTATTTCTAATGCTGTCTAGCTACCACCCTTAAATTGGAAATCTGTCGCCAAACACCTATAGGTGTATCAAGGCAGCTCCACTTGAGAGTGAGTACCTTCACTAGGCTTAGCGTGTTACCATTTTGGACCAAATAATCACTTAACATAAGTTGAGATCATAGTTAAACGCTAATCCTATAACATAAAATAAAAAACGATCTATTATACTCATTTTTTATACAGTAAGGTGGCAAACAAGCATACAGCCCACCTGATAGTAAGCGGTTACCGTAAGTTGTCGTACGCATCCATACTTATAACTCCAGAAGTATCACGAGCGCGTTGACGACATTAAACCTTCCTTCCCTAAGGAGCTCTGGAACTCTACTCACCACATGTACACATCACAAGGTTATTTGGCTGCGATCTCCTGTAGTGCGATTCCACCAGTCGGGCTGCCCCAAGTAGACAAATATTTCCAAGAGTTTTATCTGTGCCCTACCTCTCTTGAAAAAAACATTTTTTGTGATATAGTACGAGTGATAGTTCAATTATTTTATAATGTTATAAAAACTCGACGCGATAAATCTTACAATTATATAAATAAAAGTAATTTCAAAACTTCTCAAGTACACGTACATGACCTAGGGTACAATGACTTAATTACCTATAGCTTATTGATGAATAATACTTTATTTAATATTCATTCATGCAGAGTGACCGAAAATCTTGTTGGCATGTTGTTGGATTATTTATTTACAGGGCGAACATCACATTCGCTTTAGATTCAGCGAGCCTAGTGAAAACACCTCTTTATAAACAGGGTATTTCTATTCTAGTCGTGGTCTAATGATGACTGTCACCTTTATTTCTGCTTTTTGGCTTAAAGCCATGCCATTTAGGAATATGTCAATTTAGCGATCGGAATAACATTGTGTATTTGCGTGTAACCTAATTTATTGTTTTTACATAAACATAAATACATAAAACCTTATATCGTAAACCTATATTTAAAAGAGAAACAGGACCTGTATATTCAAATATTCTATCCTTAATGACGTCAATACAAACAATAAAGGAGTTATCTACGAGTATATTAATTTAATAAAGCTAAAAAGATTTTTTGTTTGTTTGTTTAAACGCGTGAATCTCTTGAACTACCAGTCGTATTCGCAAATATATTATTGTATGTGATAGCCAGATTCATGAGGAATAGTATAGGTTTTACAACTTCACGCTACGACATTAAACAGCAGAGTAGTAACTATGAATGTAAATCAATCTGGCAAGCTGTAGGCGAGTACGGGAAGTGGAACAACGACAAGGTTACACGGGCGCATTGGCGGCAGCGCCGCGCCATGGAGAATTTGTCGAATAAGTTTAACACGAGTAGATCCGTGAGGCACAGCTAGTTAAAAAAAATAGAATACAGTAGAAATTTGTAAAGAAAAAAAAAACGCTTTTACGAAGATTGACCAAAAAATATACCGTGCTTAATATTCTAAACTAGAATATAATTAAAATTTTCGAATATCGATATATTTTTTAATAAAAACAAAAATAATTTAATTAATTGAAACGATCGTTAAAGATTTAAAATTTTAAATAAGTCATAGGTGTATAATTATTAAATAAAGCCAATGAACTCATCAAATACGTATCATTATTATACATACGACACATTTCGATGGGTCACGGTCGTCTACCGAAGTGTCTTTACCTTAAAGCGGACTCATTCCCGTTACCTCGTAACCGAAGAAAGCTTGAGAACTGGCTGCATTCCTCATCTCGTTTTATTTGTCTATCCGAGTTACGTCAGTCCGAAACAGGGGTCGTTAGCCCATCGTGCTGCGTTTTTACATAGAATCAGGTCAAAAATTTGGGTTGAACTCAACGATATCAGCCGTTTGTTCACCTCTCTAGGTCGCGATCGAGTCCTGGCCTTACTAACACTTTCATATACTAGAATTTATTGCGCTATTTTTATTAGATATTTCAACAGTTTAAAATGAATAGGTATATGGGAAGTTAATTGAAGGACACCGTCAATGGTCTATAAATTATGTTTATTTGATACGAATACTGACCATCGTTTGCCTTAGACTTTGATTTGCAATGTCGTGTGATTATACCTATATGTCGATCTCCTTTTTGTTTATCAATAAATGTGTTTATAATTACTTACCACATTAGATTATCCTTGTCCAAATATTATCACGTTCAAAGCTGTCTATATTCAAATATCTTAAGCATTTATCCATACAAATAATTAACATGGAAGTATATATTTGTACTTTAAAAAAAGAGCTTTTTACTTAATGCATATGAAAGTATATATACGATACTTATAACAAAAAACCAATTTAGTTAGGGTTCCGCACAAATAAAATAATAAGTAGTTTTATTTTTAAAATAACCGGCAGGTGACGGTCACCACAACACCCACGGCATTCTGTAGTCCACGCGAGCGGAGCCGCGGGCACAGCTAGTTTTATATATTTTGTAGTACTATGCCTTTCAAATAAGAATATAATTATCAAACCGCCATCTTACGACGTATTTCGTATGCAATTTAACTAAAAAAGGTACGATCGGAAAAACATTTACTTAAATTTATAAAATACAAAGGCTTATATTTTTAAATTGAATGGGAAAATGGAAATGAAATTAATTGGACATAAAAACGAAAAATAGATAAAAAATAAATAAATTGTGCGGTAAGGAGCGTTAGAATATTTAATGTGCCTTAATTAGATTTACTAACAAGAATTGTTTGTAGTACTGCGTTCCTTTTTTGTAGTGGAAGTTTTTATAGACACGTTGGACGATTTTTGGATTGGTAAAATCTTAGGAGTTCGCGTCACTAATACTTATTTCATATTTTATGTTTTCACTTCTGTCGTTAGTCCTCAATTACTGCCTATTTTTTTATGGCAGGTGTTTAGCTAATAAGATGTGAAATACAACAAAACTGTAAGTAAATTATTAATTATTTCTAAAACAAATAAAAATATTATATTGCTGGCAGTACTATTTTGGCAATTAATGAGTGAAGTTAGCCCGGACGCGATTATCTTCTCATTTGAAACGCACATAGTACTTATTCTAATATTATAAAATGAACCAAAATTTTATACCATGTTATAAACTATTCATGAGATGTAATTTCAAAATGGAACTAAAACAGTATTTAAGGAAAAGTGGTATTATTACAAAAGCTCAAATAACAATGAATTATAAACAAGTATTCAATCACTTAGTAGCTAGCTCGCACACTGACCCAATGATGGACGAGTAATGGTCTAAAAAGGAAATCCTACTTGAACCCGCACAACCGATACGCGAGTCTAGTCCGCTGTATTTATTACAGTCACTATTAAAATATGATGCGGCACTTTAACCACTTCATCGCACTTAACTTGCGTTTGACGCGAAGAGGCAATAAACGTTGTCGCATTTAGCCGTTTAGCAGTTATATGCACAACATATTGAGTGTTCTTTCATATTGTCGCTATGAAATCATGTCTGGATAATATTGTAAGTTAGCGGTTGCTCAGTAGTCAGTTTGAAACGTTATTGATGTTGTTTTTTGTTAAAGATTTAGTCAATTCATATTTTATATATTTCTGGAAATGTGTTTGACGTTTGTTGTACGTAAGTAACCAATTAATGTTTAATTTAATTTAATACATTTGTAAAACATATTATACATCAATTTTAGCTTTTTGCTATCCTTTTATATATTTAAAAGTTTCACTAGCCAAATCTTACACTCACCCGTGCGCGAAATAAGCTTAAAAATGAGATACAAAGATTTCACGTATTTATTAATATATAGCTGATTTATTTACATTCAAATATGATTTCAAAATGACGTCTATAATTTTTTCTTAATATTTGTGGCAACATCTTAACTTATGTTAATTTTACAAGATACTCATAGTTCATACCTAAATATTTCTTAGATGGAAAATCGAGGTACACACAACATTTTATTGTGATATAATTTTCAACTTTATAACAGCCTATATTATCGGTCAATTTGTGATTTGAAACAATACATTTTTTAGTCATCTGTCGCTTGTAATAAATATACACATAACAAAGATAATAAATAAATATAAAAACTTTTTGTTTTAAATTAACATGCAAGGACGTGGGGATTACGATTTTTTTAACGTTGTTTATTTTTCTACAAAGGCCAGGTATCTGATATAACGAGTATAAATAATATTATGAAAATAAAAATAATTAGAATGTTAAATATTGAAATATTACTGTTTCGTTCTCAAATAACAAAGGTCGCGCAATAAATAACACGTTGTAAATCAAACACCCTCCTCATTATGAAATAGGATATTATGTAGATGATGCCAACGAAACAATAAACCATTTATTTAAAAAATGTATTTAATTCTAATTGAATTATCTTATTAATATAACCGTGTGACATACAAATTATTATGTTATAATAATAATAACTTATAATGTAGACATTTAATTACAGTAACTATAGAGTTTACCGTAGTAATTCTATAATTTCTTATTAATAAATATACACTTTCTAGAACTAGGACGAATACTTGAGATCCAGTAACTCAGACCATTTTTTTTTCTTTGAACTGTCTATACTGTTTGTTACCCTTAAAACATTAGCGGCTTTGACAGCTTCACCGGGTTTGGGATGTCCGCTGACCAATATTGTATTCCAATTACACACGGGAGACGTCTAAACTAATATGAATTGCAAATGTTAACGAAAATGGAAAAGCTGAGAGCAACAAACAATTACTATTGGGCGTTTTTAACGGAATCTCAATCTGTCATCTTGTGGTTTATTTTTCATTCATAAATTTACGTTATTTGACCCTACATTATTTAAAATTGGTGGCATTTTACGTGCCGCTTTATTACGTTATTGTGCACAAATGAATTGGATTATAAATAATAACCAGAAGCATGTATTTTAAATTGAAATAAAAACTCCCTTGACAGTTTTAATAAAGCTGGCAAGATCATGTTATTTCCATGTTTTGAGACTAGAGAAATCGTATGAATGAAGCTTATAATGGACGTTTATTTAGTGGCCTTCACAATTAAAACAACAACAATTTATATTCAAATAAATATATACAACGATTTCATAATTGTCTATAACTAAGGTAATACACCTTATTCGCCTTTGGATCTTAAACAAACAACTTCTATACAAATTATAAAACTCAACGTACCTCTGTCTATCCGTTTATCTCTCTGTCTGTTCGTTTATGTTCTTTTCACGAAAAATCCACGTTTTTTTAAAATTTAATTCATAGCTATGTTATCTAACTAGGTTATAAGATATTTTGTAAAATAAAGTAACATACGAAATAAGCATTGACGATAACGGTGAATCAATTAGGAAAAAAGACGCATTTGGGGTGCTTAAATGGCTTACGCTGAGTAAACCATACTAGATATATCAAATTAATGTTCTATATAATTGTAGATCTTAAAAAGACCTAAAAAATGTCAATAATAGCATATATCATCTTCTAAGAATTGCCCACAATAAGCATTTTTGTCTTCCGACTTTTGAGCAGAGGCAGCATGATTTGCACGAGCGGTGTCGCGGGCACATCTAGTAACTTTATAAATCGTAGTTTGCAATTGACATTGTTGCTACATTTATGCGTGGTAGCTGTGTGGGACGTGTACTTGGTGTAGTCCTCTTTACAACAGACCGAGAAGGTCAACGCGACCTCTGCAAGTGTTAACTACGAAGCGCATGCAAAAAAGCAGTAACAACGGCTACAATAAATACGTGGGATGCAAGAAGTATTCCCTGTGCACTGAGTATCATAAAAAATTTCAAACGTCAGTTACAGGGATTAACTCGTATGTATCATGAAAATAATTATGTGAAATTTATTCGTTATTTAGAGACTCCAATTAAACCACTTTTTTAAAAGTTTTTTTTTAATATAAAAAAGAAATTCATGTTTCCCAATTTTACATATTTTATTATAATATCTATTTATGTCATTCGGTACATTTCCTTTTAAAATGATATTACTTGGTTACTCATTTTGAAAAAAATTATGCGTCGAATTACGTTGATAAAAATGTTTCAATTTTTTGTGAGTTATGACCACTTTTCTGCAATGTATATAATAACATCTTTCAAGATCACTTATTGCATAATAAACATGATATATAAGATCACACTTTAATTGCATTCACAGATTTTATAGCGAAAATACATACCTAATCGTAAATTGCTAATCAGTATACACCAATTCAATAAAATAAATTAAATAGTAGATGACATATAAAGATAAACGCATTATTAGAATTCACGTGGCTAATGAGCAAAATATTTGATTTCTGCATTTTTTTAAACGGGACTTCAAACACTAAATAACTGCAACCTTTATAATTCGTATCTTCGTAAATCTTATTCGTAATAAGGAATCTCATTTATACTTTAGAAACATTTACAGAGACATTTTTATTGTTCCTAAATATTTCAGGGAGAAACTAAAATATTAAATGAGATATGATTCGCGTATCTTCGGAATCATAAAAACACAACACAAAAGGCTTAAATGAAACAATTTTTAATTATAGTAACTTGCATGACTGGCAAGAAACCAGTTGGATATCGAATTTAATATTATGAGTCAAATCCCAAAAAGAAGGTTTAATGAGCACTTTTATGAATGTCCATATTTTCGACATCGGGCGGTCGATGACTCGACCCGATTTAAATCGTGAGGAATCTGCAGTTCACAGATTCACTGGAACTTCACGCATCACAAAAGTGATGGATTTTAAAAATATGTAAAAATTGCTTTTCTGTCTATAAATTCACAAATACTATGTGTGCTATGTTACGACTGTTTGTTAGACCATTTATGACCATTCATAACTGGAAAATGTCTCTTTGAAATCGGACAGAATTGTACATATAACACGTTATGTCGCATTGTCCAATCTTTGATGCACTCGAAGCAATAAGAAGGCTTTTGTGGAGACGCACCGACGTGGACTTCACAAAGAACAGATACCTATAAATTGTCGGAGATGTAAATTCAATGGCATGATCAAATGTTATTAGCCGAACCACAGGAGTAGTTTAACCATTAATAGAAGCAAATTTTTTCTAATAAGTACGTTGTAATTTTGTAAAATTTGTTAAGAAAATGGACTACTGTTGGTTATTCTATTCATATCTATATATAATAGTGAATATTTATGAATTAAGTGAAAACACTGAACGGGATTGAGAATTTAAAACATGATGCAAATTTCTTCGTCATCATTATCATCCTAATTAGATGGTCATATTTAAAAGGACATTCTTTTCCAGGTTTATAATTAATTTGTTCATTTATACTGAAATTTAAAAATCAAGCATTTTCGACTACAAATTGATAAAAAGAAATTGGTATTAATTATAATCACATCTTTCAATAATTTAATTACTTTTTAATAATGTAATATGTATCCGGTGACTTGATACATAATATTCACAATTCTTCGTTTCGCACATAAATTAAAAAGCTCCAAGAATTGCCTAACTGATATCAAATACATTTTGATATAATATTTGTATTCGAAGGTTGGTTTCGCCGAATTAAGCATCTGCCAAAACATTCGTGTTAATAAAATTGAATGTATCAAAACATTTTTAGCTTCAAATCTCGCTCGACTTTTTCCCCTAAGTGTTTCTGGCAATGATCTGGGCGCCGGCGGAAGTCAAGATTGGCATCCCGGGCGACCACCTCCGTTGAACAAACCCATCCTTGTTTGCCCGTTTTAACTGTGTCCTGTTGATACAAGCTTGACAGATACAATGATAGGTATATTTTCAACACATGAGTTTGTTGCACGCTTGAAATTTTTTTAAACCGAGTCTTGTAGATCATTACTGGCTCTTCTGACTGAACATATGAATTTAAAATTAGCACTGAAAAATTGAAGCTGTACAAATTAAAATTTGTAATAAAATGTTGATAGAAAAGCTAAAACTTAATCATATCGTCAACTCGTTGTAAGTTGAAACCATCAATCTTTGCTAATTAGCATAAGTATGAATGCAACTCTTCGAACAAATGTGTTTATATACAAACTGTAACTCGAGGGTGAATCCTCGGGAATATATTTTCGCTGTACATCCATTACCTCGGAATTGCGTCTGTTTGCAACATCTACAATAACGTACCAAATTTCTTCAGCGTGAAGTACTGCTATATAATTATGTCATATATCAAGTACAATATATATTACCAAGTATTGATTTTACAGGTTACGTAAGCTGATTTTTAAGCTTCACAATATAATTTTCACATAAATAAGGATTGAATTTATAAGTTGATATCTTTATATATACTATAGATATCTCGATGCAAACTTCAGTCGTCCTTATTCTAATAATTTCGAAATTCTCATAGAAATAATAATTTTCACAGTTTTGTGAATATTATAAAAAATCTTCAAGAGAGCAGGATCTGTGAAAAAAACTTATGTAGACTTTTTGATTTGGATATATCACGATGAGTTAGCAAAAGATATTTTAAATGTGCTTCATGTGTCTCATAAATAAATCCATATATCCTTTTTATTCTCGGCGCACAAATGTTAACATTTTCTGCGCTATTGTTACTGTGGCTTTATGTGTCATCAATGTCAATTTTTCTTTAATTACAAACACCTGTGTAACTTTAAATAAAAATCTCATATCAAATCTTTATACGTAAATATAAGGATGTTTACGAAAAGTAATTATATTCTTTCGGTACGCAAAGGGTTTTAAAATAAGCATTGATCAATACAGAGTTCTCTTAAATTTAAAATATCAGTCAAAAAGAGTGATTTATTTTCGCAGAAACTTGACGTGCGTTGTCGGCTCCGGTCGTTGATGAGGACGATTGCTTTTTTTACTTTGTATATACAATTCAGTTTATCAATGTCGTTTTAAATTACTTCAAGTATCAAACAGGTTTGTTCATATATTCCTATTATTTATTCCAGCTATCTTAATGTATTAATTACATATTATCAATTAAAAAATAGATTCAGTACATACAAACAAATCAACAAACCAAATCATCTACCTTATGACCGGCTTTATTATCGATATCAAACTAAGTGTTCGTACAACCTTGAGCCAGTCTCAGTAGAGTCGAGTGGTGATCCTCGACTGGTATTTATTCCTCTTGGCTAACACCCTCACTTTATACACCCGCTATTATTAAAAGAGTTCATTGGAAAATCTATTTGCGCAATTTGTAGCATCGCAGCTAAGCATTCCAATGACCTTGCTTATTATGCCTCTGCAGGAGTAGTGCGTTTTATTTACTTCGAACATTGTTTTGGCTTCGGATTGTGTACACGCTTCATGTATATTATAATAGACAACCTTTTCTCGCAACTTTACAATTTTCTTTTACTGAGTTTTAGAAATGCAAATATATCTATCTAAGCAGGAGGCATAAGTTTAGATTGCTTATTAAAGTTTTCAGACTTTCCATTTTCTGTGTATATACTATTCTATAGCACTCAGTTTAATTTGTATACATTTTCAGTAATCAACGAGTTTGAAGGAGTGTGCGTGACGCATGCGCTCTTCCCGGCATTTTCACACGCGTTGTCCATTCACTGCGCAATTAATGCGTCTGTTGAGACTTGAGACACTGTTTTTATTCAGGTAAATATTCAGGCCGGATCACGTCTTCGTCGGACACTATGTTTTAAAAGTCAAATTATATATGAAACTTTAAAATATCGGTTGATGTATCCAACCGGCGCGCCTCAGAGGAATGGTGCGGCGCGACGCGAGGAGGCGCGGAGTATCCATGTAACGTGGTTGTGTCCGTGTATCACGTCGGCATGGCAGCGCGAGTGTGCGCGTGTGCTGGTGTGCCGACCGCCGAGGTTCGTCGCGGCGCGCCCCGTCAGTTGGCGGCGGCGACTCACTCGCGTCGTCTCGTACATTAACTACTCTCAGTATTATTGCTGCACTCCACGCGCACCTGCCATCTTTCAGGCTTTATCGGCTCTCACGCTCCGAGCGTGGAAGTTGCGCTGACCTCGTGCGTTTTCGGTAATTCCGCGTTTTCACTTGCGACTTCGGTGCTCGCTTACAGCACTTTCGCGTCGGTTGTAGGAACTTAAAAAGCTGGTGCGTGCTCTGACTCTGGCTGGACAAGCCGCCGCGTGCTGTGACAGTGTATTCGTGAGTCTCACAGTGCGGATGTGCAGTGATGGATGAGTAGACAAAGGCTCTAAGTGCTCCCTGAAGTCGTTGATTTGCAATTTATCTAGGAGTTCGAGACGGGGCCGGCAAAATTGAGCCTAAACTGTATTTAGGTGAGTTTAGTATCCCATCGGCGACGCTGAGAGCACTGTTGGTAGTTTAATATTTATAGAGTTGAAGTTGGAAATATTCTTGACGGATAGCGGTTCGTAGACGACACACCAGCGTATTCACAACGCACAGCTGATTCATTGTGTAACTCATATCTCGTCCTATTTAAGAATATTGCGGTCATTCATATATTATCATAATAATATTTGTGGGGCTTATTTATATCGAGTGGACTCAATTTCCAGTATACATAGTAGAACAAACATGTAGCGTGCACTCATGGTGGGCATTGAGTATTAAACACAATACAGGAAACACATGTTTGTGTTAAGCTCTGTACTATAACATAAACTAACATCATGTTGACAGAAATATTGTAACGAACTATATAACTTTGGAGCGCTGTTATACTGAAACTAATGTTGCACTTTGTAACTAGTACAACGATCGGTAGGCGCTGCGAACACAGATCAATATGAATTTAAATTGAAAAACTTAGTACTTAGTTTACTGCAATGATTAAACAGCATTATTGTGAATGAAAAATCAGTTTTTTTTTTTTCGTAAAGTCTAAAAGAATTTCGAACATTTCAAATTTATTTTAACACTAATAACGCATATCGTAGAGTTTGGTTTGCTCTATTAGTTTATCTTTTTTTTTCGATAAAAAAGGGACACAGATATTAAATAAAAATTATATAGTATACAAATATAATTATGAAAGTGAAAATATATGTATGTATACACAGTAAGCACATGATACTAAAATTTCAGATAATTGTATCGTTAAAATTAGATTAACAACTCTTCACTTCATCAACTCAACACTTCATCGCAGTCTGCTTACAAGTCAAGATTTTAAAAATGTATTGTATAACAATGCGAAAAGTTAGCTCAATGGGATTTTCATTAAATTATAAACTAAAAATCAGAATGAACATTTTATAACTTATTACTATGATCATTCTTGACTGTAATGATAAATCAATTTAAACTTAAAAAGTTACAATGTCTAATTTAAAACTAAGTTGCTTGCCAGCTGACCATTTGGCCCGCATATTTGGAAACTGCGATGCATCTGAAACTATAAATCAGAAGACAGTTTTCAATTACTATGTATGTACATTTGCTGTAAAGAGATTGATGCGTGTGTAATGCAAACATTAATTTTCATTTTTTTTTTCTGAAGGCTTGCAAGTGAGCTTGTTAAGGTACTAGTAAAAAGACTGTAAATTATTGTAATCGGAAAATCACCGCGGTTTGGTGATTAACGAGTCTTTTTTTATATTAGTTCGGCACATTCACGGTACTGTCTCTGATGGTAAGCACAGTACAATCCAAACACAACGGCAACCACCAAGAGATCTATATCCATCGCCGGTCGCCGCTTTCATGCCTGCCTGCCTGCCTGCGCTATATCTTCACGTTACGCTTAGGGACCCTATTTCGTAAGGAGGGGACACTTTAGGCGGAAAATGGTTCCACAGTTTCACGGTACGATAAAGATAAGTCACCGATAAGTTACCATAAAACTGTGACTCTGAAGCCAGGCGTGTGTGGTTATCATCAGTTCGATTCCCGCTAGAATATACTGAATTTAATTTTTGAATTTTCTAATTAATTTAATTTAATTAAGTTTATCTGGGCTGATGAGGATTGGGCATTACGTTCTTTAGCATTTTGTTGCAAAGTAAACCATTCACCATTATACAAAGATTTGAAATAGAGGATTATTTTATTCGATATAAGAAGTTCCATGGCTCCATACTCAGTAATATTTTAAATCATTCAAGATTTATGTCATGTCACTGGCAAAATCTCATTCTTAATAAAATAAAAAACGATAAATATACACAGTTGTGATCCTGCTGTCAATTGTAACGTAAACAAATGGATTTTTTTTGCTTGGGCTCAGTATTAAAATAAGTACGGATATTATTTTTCACTTATTTCTATGTTTTTATTTTCTTAATGCTATTATTCGAGCTTTTAACCTTCGTAGGTACACTTACTTTGTAGTTACAAATTACTTGCTTTGTTATCATCTTTCTAATTTATTTCTTGCCATTTATATCGTGAGTTTGTTTAGCTAAAATAATTCATACTTGTGCGTATTGAGTAATAAAAACTTAGGTCAACAACTTGCAACACCCAGCTTTGCAAATTGAATTAGCTAAGAGCCAAGTCCAATGCAATAGAATTATACCACGGTAATACTTTCATTGGATAAAAGGCTCAGTTTCTATGTGTTCTCGTTAGTTTTAATAAATTACGTAAATATTATCAATTATTTTTTTAATAAGTATTATAAATATAGTTATATAACAAATATTTGTATGCATTTCTTTAGATATAAAATTAATAAAAAAAATTATCGATGAATTTGGAATTCCTTAAAAGTAACTTTTTTTTTAATTTCTCGGTTTTCATATTATTAATCGGTCAGCTCTTCTCCGATGTATCCTACATCAATCAAGTTTTCAGTCCTGTTTGTTTTGGCTTTAGTTCAAATAGTATAGAGAAAAATGTGCCAATCTCAGAAGCAGGACAAGGCTGTGCCCTCAATTCCCACTCGGGAAAGTCGCGGACCGCGTAATAAAATTCGCAGTTGCGAATTCATAGCACTCCGTTGGAAACTCGGTGTTTATGGTGTGTCAAGTATACTTACTAATCTGTAAGACTCGGACAGATATCACTGTTGATAAACGAACCATACACCGATCACTTAGAAGGATACGTGTGAAAGAGAAGAAAGTAACTTGAGACAGAAACTGAATTTTCCATCTCTATTGTCGTAATGTATCTACTACGATATTTGATTCGATAGGTAATTCAAACTTAAAATGTACTGTATGAGTGTGATGGGTATTACAGGGTAATAAATTGAACAATATAATATGGTAAATTTTTGTAGCGGGTCCCCTAAATACATACTTCGTGAAGCGAATAAAACAGAAATCGCTAAATATCGATTTGAAAAAAGGAAATTCGTATTATGTACCAAACATAATCTGCCTATACATTAAGATTTCATTTCAAATCAATTACATATTATTATAATTAAAAATATATACTGTTAATAACCGAATCATGTCATTGTATAATTCCATTGTAAAACGCAGTAATAATTAAAAAAAAAAACATTAATTATAAGAAAATTACAATACTAAAGACTGTAAGTTAGCTGTGATAAGTATATCTACATGCACAATGGGTAATTTTCCTACTTTTTATTGTCTTTTTAAACGTTTAATGATAAATGTAAAGAATGTTCCGTGCGTACTTTTTAATAAAAAAAAACCGTGAAATGTTTGGAATCTCGAATAGATAGTGCAGCGATGTTCATTATCATGGGTATCGTCACGAGGCGGCGCTGGTTGCTTGTGTCAATAGAGACGCGATTGCAGGTGCCTGCGAGCTGTAGAGGTCGTTCACCTCGACCGCAACCGATATTTGGATACACTGTATATATATTTATACCTTTATTGGCATGCAGACCCTAAAATGCAGTTAGTGGAAAAATGTTGTTTCTAGGAAACAATGCAAAACTTTTTTTGCCTTTTTTCTTCGTTCTTAGTGCTTGTTATTTTATATTTGATTGTTATATAAACCTTTCAAAACGAGGAAAGCGCTTATATATTATTCGCAATATTTAGCAAAGTATAAATAGCGTATATATTCTTATTAAAATATAGTGCAAAAGCTAGATACATGAATTAAATTATGATATAATGTGCAATGTGCAAAAATGCAATAAAAAAACGGTTTCATGGTATGAAATAACAGTGACATAATTATAACGTATTTCCTCTGATGAGATAAACGTAGATGTCAAATGAAATATGACTAGAAACAAAAAAACTTGCTCAAACATTTAACATATAAGTACCTGACAAGATACAATTGTTTTAACCTTAAAATCTTTGGAAGATCAAAATTTAAGATAATATAATGTCGGTGATCTTGCAAAACGGGCAATGTTATTGAGAACTGATTTTAAAGGAGATATTTTTTTTAACGATTTGCTAGATGCGCAACAGGCATATCTTGGTGTTATATCGATAGTAAAGTCTATATAATTTTATGTAAAACAATCCTTAACGTGGATCTAATGTGAAAATAACTAGAAATATAACATTTTGCAATGAATAATATTGAGGCAGACTCTTTTGTAATAGAACGTATTGCAATATCACCGACGAATAAATATTGTATATTTTTGTGTAATGTAAATATGGTGCGCTCCTTCGAAATCAATGCGATTGGTTCAAAGCCATTAATTTCAGCTCAAATTGATCTATTGCAAGCCTAATTACGATTATAAATGTTGATAATTCTGTATTTTCTTATAGAGAGTTAATACTTGTCTTTAAGGTTAAATCATAGTTAGGTTCGACAAAAACAATAATGGATCTGCGCTCGCGCACGCTAACTCACAAAATCACAGACGGACGGACGTCAGCCACGTGTCCCGTTCAGCCATTGGCCCGATAAGTACCTACTAATACCATATTAGAGAATTCGAAACGTGTCGTAGACTTATGAATATGGAACGTAGTTTCGTTATTTCGGTCACGAGATTCGTCGAATTTAAATGCGAGTAACATCCTTGTTTCAATACTTTAAAAAAATATTGGTTATTTTTTTTAAATTATGTAACACGTTTATAAGGGTGTTATTTTAGATTCAGTATTAAGTCCCTTTAAAGGTTTTTAATTTATTGTAACAATATATTATTTAAAAATATGTAAATATTTTTTTACTATACTATCTGTGCCTCATGATTTCGCCCGTGTTAAATTTATCGACTAACTCTCCACCGCGCCATCAATGCACCGTTCCGTTCCTAAGGTATGTAGTGTGATTTTAGATAGCCTAAAACCTTCCTCGCTACAAAAATTATATAAGTACAAAAATATTTTTTCACATGTAACTGGTAGTTCTAGACTTCTAGAGGCTAGCGCGTTCAAACCAAAGATATTTTATTGTCATTGGTTCAAACAAAGAAACAAAACAGAAATTGACATAAGACGGTCCGGTTTCATTAATAATTATCAAAAACCCTTGCGTATCCTGGAGAAGAATTTTTTATATACGTTACAGGTTTAGCATTTGACACCCATATACGTGCATGCCGACAGACTTTTAACACACGGGTGGTTAACTTGTCAGGTGGGCATTACAAAAGCCTTACCACAACGCTGCGGTTTTAATTATGATTTCTTCCTTCAGCGAAAGCACAGGCTCATTGTTCGATTTCGAACGAGTCGGTTTCCGAACTCTGAACACGCAACAAGCGAGCCATCAACGCTTCAAATATACAAAAAGTACTTATTAAAAGCAATGGGAGAGATTAAATTTTATGCATATTTACGTAATGGATGTATGGACGTATTTCTATGGTATAGTTTAAAGTGTAAGACGTGGCAGATAACATTTACAGTAGTAATTTGACACGTTAAAAAATATGTTGTCGTACACCTATTTTGATCAGATCTGATGCTTATATGATGATCTTTTATTATATAATAATACGGTAAAATGACTGATATGTGTCTGTTGGTAAGCACAGTACAATCACAAAACACTACGAAATGTCTTATAGGTCGTATATGTAAGTCGTGGCATTAGTAAGAAAAATAAGCGATAGAATAGACGTCATACTATATATTAAAACAAAAGTAGTACATATATCAATACACTACATATTATAAATCTCAACCTCTCTGTCTCTGTCGTCTGTCTGTCCATTTATGTTCTTATCACGCGAAACCCACTTACATGTTTTTATTTTATTTTTATACCAGGTTATAGGATATATTTTGTAAGATAAAGTAAATACCTATACGAAATAACCAGTGAATATAATGGTGAATCAATTCAGAAAAAAGACGCATTAGGGATGCTTAATTGGCTTACGCTGAATAAACCATACGAGATATATCAAATTAATGTTCTACATAATTGAAGATCTTTAAAAGGCCTACTTAAAAGTAAAAAATAGCAAATATCTATATTCTAAGAATTACTCACAATAAACATTTTTGTATCTGTGTTTTAAGAGGGGGCAGCACGATTCGCGCGTACGCTCAACCAGCGGCATTCTGTAGACCACGCGAGCGGAGCCGCGGGCACAGCTAGTTAAAAATAAAAACAAGATGAATAAATATTACTTCGAACGACGTTCCAACACTGTACCCAATTATTTAATCATGATAACAAAAGATTCAACGCTCTCTCTATGGACAAAGAAAAGTTATATTGCCTTGCAGTTATACGAAGTACCTTTTGTTGAGAAAATGTGTGTGCATTTCAGAAAAAGAATACTTATTTTTACGCTGGCTTGCTGAACTGGTGTTTTCGCAATAATAATAATTATTATTTACACAGTATAACAGACACATCTATAAGCATGTAAAACAAAAGAATAAGAAACAAAACATAAGAAATTACAAACATTAGATATATCAATATCTATACTTATTATTAATAACTCCTACTCATTCCATCGTTCATAAAATAATTTCAATGTAGCACATAAATCTTTCCATTCATCAGCAAACAAGTCGATAAGTGGATACTGTACAAGGGCTTTGTTAAACTGTCGGACTACTCAGATGATAGGTGAATTGTAATGTGCTACAGTGCGACATGCTTGAATGTCGCAGTAAATAATGTTTAAAAGCAAAGCATAAGTATTTCTTAGATTAAAAAGTAACAGTTGTAATGGTACTATATAATCCGAAAAACAAAGATGGCCACCGATATCGGAAATCAAGCCAACAGAGAGTCACTATGACGAGTTTATTGCCATGTGCATGATGGTCACGAACGGATCTCGTACAAATGCCTACCAATCCGCAAAATGGTGGTTTAATTTCTCTAAAGATTAAGTTTGTAAGCTCAACACTCAAGTTTTAGAATCGTGATGAGTATGAAAACGAATAGTTTTATTTTAAGCCACTTCTGAGTGGGTGGTTTTTTGATGAGCTTATGTTGGGTTTAGTGGGTTCTAAGCCTGTGGGCGTAAGAACGGCAGGGATAAAGTTGACGGCAAAACAACACGCGACGTTTATTAATATAGCAAATGGCTTTAGCGTTACCTACAGGTTAATTAAGGTAAAACCACCAGTAATTGACACTGCACCAATAGTTGACACTCTGACGAAGAAAATTAAATATTTGATACTAAATTGAGTTGAAGTCTTGAGTTTGTTAACCGACTTTTATAACTGACTGTACCTATATGTATTTATAACATTAAAAATATATCAGTAATCAGTGATTTTGGCCATCTCGATCTTTGGCTTCCTTTTTTTTCTTAATATTTAATTTTCTTCGTCAGAGTGTCAACTATTGGTGCAGTGTCAATTACTGGTGGTTTTACCTTATATGTACAATTCAATTTTTCAAATATTTTGACAGTTATGTGAACATTGTGATACCTATAAATATTTTTTAAATACTTCTTTCGGTGTGTTTACTAACTTAGAGCTTCACGCGCACCATGTGACTGATGTGACACATTTGCTCAAAAAATGCATTTACGAAGCCTGTTCGAAAGTTAAAAATTACGTACCATACAACGGAGCTTGCGTGAAATTTTATACAGTTAACCGTTTTAGAGATAGAGCGGTAAAGGTAACCTAAGTTCTTTCTCGGGTTCAGTCTTAAAAACTACATTAAAAACAGAAAATTATATGAAATAAACCTTTTGCTGAAACAGCTCGCACACCACATATTGTACGTTGACGGTACTATATTAGAAACTTTCATGCAAGTGCCAACTGTAAAAGTTTCAAATCATTCGATGAGCGATACACGAAGACAAATATAAAGTTTTTTATATAAGAAATGTGACAAGAGACAGTATTTAAAATTTTGCAAACAAATTAAAATCGATACTTAGTCACTAATCCGTCTTCAAAAAATACTAATACTGCCAATTATTATACTATACTTATTTAGATTTTGTAAGACCAAACATCAGTAATATCCTCTATTATATAAAATTGACATGTATATTTAATCGCATATAAATTTTAAACATATTACAATTAAAAACAACCATAAGAGAGTATGATTTTAATTAGAAGAAATAGCAAAGGTTTTATATAATTTTTTCTTTATTTAAATACGAATATTAATTTCAAAGGTAAAAAAATTATAATAACATCATACCAATTACATAATTTGCTTATTCAATTTACTATTTTTTATCGCTTATATTCAAATTAATTAATTATAATATTACGCAAACGATAACACATGTTTGTTAGACTACGTTAGATTAAGCAATCTGGGGGATTCCTCATGGAGATACCTAAACGTGTTATGCTGCAAGGTTATCTAATCTATGGAATCTATTATATATACATATTGAAGGCAACGTCCTGACTGAGTCATCATCGCCCAGCTCAAATTACTAAGCATCGAAATTTGAATTATGAAGAGGGTGTTAACTTCATAGGTCGGGGTGCTGGCATCGTTTAAGAAAGGATTTTTCGAAGTTCCACGCCTAAGGGTGTGGCAAACTCTGTATGGGAATTAATATTTTTCTGGACAAATTTATTTGAAACTCTGTGTTAATACTTTCCGACACAATTAATGAAAAACGTATTTCAGCGTTTCTCAAAATTCAACCGTAAAATTTTTTACGGGAAATAATAATATTTTTCGCGTCATATTAATATTAGATTATATTAGAGAATATTATAGATAGATAGATATTAGAGAAGATTATAGTTCTATATGGCCTGTTTTAGAGTAAGTTCCAACAGTAGCCTGGTGATTTTAGTAGCAGACAGTAGGTACAACCACCAATGTGATACTCGTACTCAAAGAAGTGTGCTTTATTGAATTCAAATTTTCTGTCGAGGGTTTGTTCGTATAAACTGGGTACACTGTACAATTTTTTGATTTATAATATACTGGCTGTGCCCGCAACTCTGCTCGTGTAGACTACAGAATGCCGTCGAGTAAGCGCACGCGCGAATCGTGCTGCCCCCGCCTCAACTTCCGCGGTCGCCCGCCTGTTATTTTAAAGACAAAAATGCTTATTGTGGGTGAACCTAAGAAGATAGAATTATATGCTGTCACTGACGTTTTTGTAGATTTTAAATAGATAATAATTTAAAATATCTCTATTAGTTTAAAATCAATCCAACACTAAATCATTTAAGCGCCACAAAAACGTCTATTTTTCCGCATTGATTCACAATAATTGTGAATTATGAATTATTTAATTATCGTCACTGTTTATTTCATATGTAACTTAATCTTTCAAAATATATTCTATAACCTGGCCAGATAACATGGCTATGAATTAAAATAAAACACATGAAAATCGGTTTAGTGTGTTTCGCGTGAAAAGAAACTAAATGGTCAGACAGACATAGAGACGTTGAGTTTTATAATATGTATAGAAGAAGGTGATCAATAGCCATAGCAACATATAAACTAGATTAAATTCAAAAAAAATATCTAAATCTAATAATCAACACAAGATTAGCTGCGGTCGGAAAGCTAGTCTTAAAATAAAATTAATAATAAAGAAATCCAAAATAAAATTCGTAACCCGATTCTTATTGATTCTGTATATTAAGAAGACTTCTATGCTAATTTAATCTCTTATCCGTATAGCTTTCATCTCATATTTATGAAATTGACTTGGAATTCATAAGAAAAGTAAATATAGCTTAATGTTTGTGAGACTTGAATATTGAATCGTATTTTTTTGTAAGAGTAATAAATATGATAATTCAATATTACACGGACTGTAATTATATAGCAAACAGCATTTTATTAAAAGCAATTTCGAATTACCAAACAATTGGACCGATCAGCATTATTGAATGGAAAAGAAAAAATGAGGACGTGGACTTAATATAATTTAGTTTTTAATAATGTTACATCTTTGAAGCATGTGTGTGTTGTAAAATTAATTTATTTGAATGTGTTATAAAAAATCAATGAGTGGACATTGATTTTTTTTTGTGTGTCGATAACCGCCATGCCCCGCCACTCCCGCCGCAAAGCGCCGTACTTGGCCACACTTTCAAATCATGCCGCCGTCTCCGTCCGTCTTGCTCATTGCATTCCTCAACTCGCTCACCCACAGCACGCTGACCGGTCTCGAGCATTGTACCAAACGAGTACACACGACTAGTTTATGTAGTTCGCCAGCCGTTCCACGTGTCCGACAACCACACAGCATTTTTCCGTGGTTGGATAGTAAGAAGCGAGGTGCGGTCTCAAGGTGAATCGCTCGGTCAACATACGCTGGATCCGATCGAATGCCTAGACCAAACATTGCCGCGTGACCTAACTATAAATAATATAAAATGTTATTCAAAAATTTTATAATGATCTTTTCTATTGTGTGGCCAGTTAAGAAACAATACAGAATTACGTCAAAAGTCATAAATTTGTAACATCAATATTGGATACCATTGATAAACCACATTGATTGTAACTTAGAAAAATCCATTACAATTAATACAAAACAATATTCCTTTGTTAAATTCTGAGAAGAGACCATAGTAATAATACTTTAATATTATAGCCCTAGAAATGATCTACTTTACGTTATGTTCAGAATACAACTCGAAGACAGAATTTTTTACGAGCATTAATTCATCGCATATTGTTTTTGAAGTGAAGTGAAGATACTGGTATATTTATTTCTTCTATTGTTCAACTTAACTTTTTTCAAATTTCGCACATATCTTTTCCAGTTTTCTTTTATATAAATAAGGTATGAGTTCTTTGAGGTTTTTGGTAATATTATACTTTTTTTTTTAACATTAATAACACGGATTTTACAAATATAATTGGTGAATACATACACAAAACAATAATTTGACTGAATGATTATTACTGAAAATTGACTATTACTCGTTAACTTGTAAAAAAACCTACTTACCTCTGATAGTTTTCCTTTTAACTTCATTATATGTACTACTATAATTAATTTTTACATATATCCAAAAACAATATTAAGCCGGATCCGTACCCTGGCCTGGTGTAGCATGAATTACTTCATTCAAAAATATACTATAAATGTTTGATCGTATCCCGGCCAGCACCCGGCCCGCTCCGACTCTGTGTAACATTAATGATCCTTAAGTCGTCGCCATATTGTGACGGGTAACTACAGAACCCTATACTGCGCGTGGCCCGACACGCACTTGACAATTCTTTTATTGCTGTTTTTCTTGCACGAAATACCACGCGAACGAAGTCACAGGCACAGCTAGTATGGTTATAATTGAACCTGCAATAGGACCTGAAATAAAAAATCCCAATTATAAATTAAAATAAAATAGGGCCCATTACGGTTCTACATTCATTAAAGCTACAGCAGATATTTTTTCAAATAATTCCTTACTTATATCTCTAATTATTGTTAATTATCTTACACGTAAAAATAATTAAGTACATCTTGGCTGAAGATAACATAAGATTTATGAATAAATTTTCCATGTAGTAAACCTTGAGATGAAATAAATAATGTTACTTTTAGTAGAGAGGTTAATATTCTCATTTATATTGTTTTTTTATCTACATTTATAGGATTGTATGCTTATATTTTTTTCCTAATAACAGACAATTAACCAACGTTGTTCGAAAGCGTAATTTAAATAAATTACACATAATAATATTGTTTTTGTCATTATGTATAATGTATATATACAATTTCAAGAGAGGTAGGGCAAATAGAGCTATCTCGTTGGAGATCTGTCCCTACTTGTGGCAGACCGACTGGTGGAATACCTCCACCCTACAGAAGATCGCAGCCAAATAACCTTTTGTTGTGTTCCTGCGGTGAGTATGATTTCCAGAGCTCCTAGGAGGAAGAGGGGTTCAAGGTCGACAACTTACTAGAGATATCATTTGTGTTGGTGCTACTAGCATCCATAGGCGTTCGTAGCATCCGTAAACGTTTACCATAAGGCGGACCGTACGCTTGTTTGCCTACCTAATTGTATAAAAAAATACAAGTTACAAAGTTTGAAATACTTTAACCCGACTTTGGAAAAAAGCTATTACAATTAGAGGAAAAAAGTTGTTCCTTTTTAACTTTTCCGTTTTCATTTTTGTTACACGATTGATATTCAGAACTGTCGATAGATAGCGCTAGCAGAACATAAAGCATAAACGCTGAAATATATACATATAACAAAATTGAAGTGTCTGTTTGTAATGTCAAAATAACACATTTGTATTAAATGCATATGAAAGTATACACGCTAACTATAACAAAAAAAACAATTTTTAAATTGTATAATGTAGTAGTCCACGCGAGCGGAGTCGCGGGCACAGTTAGTACAGTATACAATTGTTTTTCTATAGCTTGGTATATTTTTATTATATTTAATCATAGAATTATGAATACAAAATATCTAGCATACTTTATTACTCTATATATTTAATATTATACTAAATGTTTCAACAATAGGTTTAGACAGCAAAAAAAAATGTTCCGTACAAGTGATATAAGTTAAACTTCTTAAAAAACACGGATAGCAACTGTATATTAGATATACAATGTATCTTTCTTCTTTTTTCTACGTAATATCTTTCTTCTCTCTCATGTAACGAAGTGTGCCTAAAAGTGACGCGTCTTTGAAATTTGACTCTCAATTCTCGTCCAATAACTTATCGAATCGGCGCCTAAGAAGATATACTTCGAAAATATTCATTACAAAAACCTAGTTGTTTATAAACTAAATTATAGAATTCCAAAATCAATTTCATTACAGTATAATAAAATAGTATTATACAGAAATCTGTACACGTGACTTCTTAACAAAACATGCTTTTTCTATCGAATAAACGTTGTCGCTCACAATGTGTTTTGTACACTAATTTGTATTAAAATGTGCCTGTTTTTGCACGTGCGTCTAAAATACGACTAAATTTAAAAGAGGTAAGCTTTTAAAGACGAATAATAGCGTTTAAACGTATTCTAAATTGGTCGATATATTATTATATCTAACCCTAAAATCGATGTCAATGGAGCGAGTACAATGGGGCCGCACACGGCCGTTGACCGAAATAAAAAATAAACATCGTGGGCCAGTCGCTAAGGAATTGGGAACTAGATCGTGATTCATACGTACTTGTGTATGTGGAAAATACGATGGATACACATATACGTCTTTGATTTTTATAAGACTGTTTGTGAGCGAAATCATACAAGTGAGTTATTATTTAGTTACCTTTGTGACGAAAATAATACAACACTTTATTGGCTTTTGTACGATATAGGTATATTTCTACTCAATTTACAAGGTTTTTTTTTTCATTATTGGACGAATAAACGATTATAAATCATTTAAACAAGGCGTATGATATGGATATAGGGAACCTCCATCTCGGCACGAACTAAAAAGTTATCATGTCTTATTTTTGTCGTACCATGAAACTATGAAACTAGCGCCCGGTCAATGTGTTCCTTCCTTGTTAGGATATCGGGTCCTAAATTCGTCTGGGATGATGACGGAATAAAAAATTAATTTTGCCTCCAAAGTCGGCATACATGCTGAATAAAATCACGGAGGGGTTAAGTGTAACGTTAAGAGATATTTTTGCAGGCCGGCATGACAGCAGCGACCGCCTACGGATTGCCGGTCTCTCGCTGGTCACCGTTGTGTTTGAATTGTACTGTGCTTACCTTCAGGGATAGTATCGTCAATTTGCCGAGCTGCTATATTTTTATAGCATAAAAATGATAAGGTATCATGAAAAATAATGAAAGCAATATATTAATCTACTTATTAAATCTTAAGACAGGTTGTGATCTGGTCTGTGTTGATTTTAGAAGCATAAAGTTTTGCATAATAGTTCCGTAAATGAGCACTAAAAACGGTTTTTAAAATTCATCGTCCTCTAAAGTTGTCTTGCCTCTGCATTTCCTGAGCTGTTACTGAAGGGAAAAGACACTAGGCATTTTATGAAATTAACTCAAAACATTATATTATACAATACATTACACTTAAAATAACAACTACAAATTTCGTTAGCCCTAGCGAGAAAGGAAGCTGCGACCACTGTGGTCTTAGTCAAACACATTGACAGCTGGATAAAATATATTAAAAAATCATACTGGTAAAATTACAAAACCCGTTTTCATTAAAGTATAAAAAACCATTCAATGAATTGACTGATAGGAATGGTTTCACAACCAATACAACAGATGGTTCACATTAAAAATAACTACGTTTATTTATTATAATTATACGATAATCTAACTTATCTGCTATTCAATATAAGTTTCAAACGAAACTAACTCTTATTCTTGAAACGCAATCTATGGATAGATATTCTGTTTGTATCTATCCATACAATTAGATATGTTATTGAAAATGGCCGTTAGCTCTCAGAAATAGCTACCTATTATGACTTACCTCAGTATTGCAGCTCTTTCGATGTTGCTTGTACATCATCATCATCATCATTTCAGCCGAAAGACGTCCACTGCTGGACATAGGCCTCTCCCAAAGATCGCCACAACGACCGGTCCTGTGCTGCCCGCATCCAGCGGCTTCCCGCAACCTTTACCAGGTCGTCGGTCCACCTTGTGGCGGGTCTGCCCACGCTGCGTCTTCCGGTACGTGGCCGCCACTCGAGAACTCTTTGACCCCATCGGCCATCTGTTCTACGAGCTACGTGGCCAGCCCACTGCCACTTAAGTATAGCTATTCTTCGGGCTATGTCGGTGACTTTGGTTCTCCTGCGGATCTCCTCATTTCTGATTCGATCACGCAGAGAAACTCCGAGCATAGCCCTCTCCATTGCCCTTTGAGTGACTTTGAGCTTTCTTATGAGGCCCATAGTTAGCGACCACGTCTCAGCTCCATATGTAATCACTGGCAACACACACTGGTCAAAGACTTTCGTCTTGAGACACTGCGGTATCTTGGACGAGAATATGTTACGTAGCTTCCCGAACGCTACCCAGCCGAGTTGGATTCGACGATTGACCTCTTTCTCGAAATTGGATCTACCTAACTGGATTGTGTGTCCCAGGTAAACATAATCTTTAACAATTTCAAGCGTATGGTCTCTGATCTTCACGGGAGTTGGCGCTACATGGACGTTCGACATAATCTTCGTCTTGTCCATGTTCATTCTAAGACCAACTCGTTCAGAGGCTTTACTGAGGTCATCGAGCATCGCACGGAGGTCCTCCATGGTCTCAGCCAAGACTACTATGTCGTCGGCAAACCGAAGGTGGGTGATGTACTCGCCGTTTATGTTGATGCCTAGTCCTTCCCAGTTCAGAACCTTGAAGACATCTTCCAGTGCAGCGGTGAACAGTTTAGGAGAGATAACATCTCCTTGTCTGACTCCCCGCCGCAACAGGATAGGTTTCGAGTTCTGGTCCTGCAGTCGAACTGACATAGTGGCGTTTTCATACAAACACTTCAACACTTCGATATACCGGTAGTCTACTTGGCACCGCTGGAGAGACTGTAGTACAGCCCAGGTCTCAATCGAATCGAAGGCTTTCTCGTAGTCCACAAACGCTAAACAAAGGGGTAGGTTATACTCTTCGGTCTTCTGTATAACCTGCCGTAATGCGTGTATGTGATCTACGGTACTGTAGCCTTTTCGGAAACCGGCTTGTTCGGGAGGCTGGAAGTCGTCGAACTTGCGAGCGAGACGGTTCGTAATAACTTTCGAAAACAGCTTATAAACATGGCTCAAAAGTGAGATGGGCCTATAATTGTTCAATAGGGTATTGTCACCCTTTTTGAAGAAGAGTACCACCACACTTTTGTTCCATGCCTGCGGCGTTTTACCTTCGTGGATGACGGAATTGAACAATGTCTGAAGGGCCCTCAGTACTGGTTTACCACCCGCCTTCAATAGTTCGGCTGTGATTCCATCATCTCCGGGAGCTTTGTTGTTTTTAAGCTGTTTGAGAGCCATACTAATCTCGTACAAGCTGACGTCCGGGATGTCTTCTGTATAGTGTCGAGTCAATCTAGCTCTTGGGTCTTTAGCTAGATTTGTAACGGGTTCCTGCGTTGACGTGTATAACTGTCCATAGAACTTCTCGACCTCTCTCAAGAGCTCGGGTTTGGATGACACGATTCTGCCGTCGTCAGTCTTCAGCTTTGTTAGCTGGCTTTGCCCAATAGACAGATCTATTGCGAACACTTTGGAGCCTTTGTTTCGCTCTATTGCCTCTTTAATACGATTCGTATTAAATTGGCGTATGTCAGATTTCAATGACTTTGAGATCCGCCTATTAAGCCGCCGATAAGCACAGGCATCACCTTTAGACTGCAGAATCATCTCACGCCTCTCCTCCATGAGTTTTAGAGTAGAGTCCGAGAGTTTTTTGGTCCTGTTTGTACGGTGGGTCTTAAAGAACTTGGACCCAACCGTATGGACAGTTTCCACGAACCCGTCATTATAATTGTCCACGCTGCTGTCTTCTAGGCAATTAAAACGGTTTTGGAGTTCCAGCTGAAAGCTCTCGGGGTTTTGGAGTTGGATCGGTGCTGGGCGGAGCGTAGACTTCATCAGTCGAGATCTTTCGAGCTTCAAATTAAGATTCAATGTGCCTCTTACCATACGGTGATCACTTCCGGTTTTGACCGCATTGATCACAGAGACATCATTGAATATGTGCCTTTTCGTCGACATGATAAAGTCTATCTCGTTTTTCGTTACACCGTCAGGGCTCATCCAGGTCCACTTCCTGTGTTCTCGCTTCCTGAAGAAAGAGTTCATCATATAAAGGCCTTCCTTCTCCATGAAGCCGGCCAGTAGTTGGCCCCGATGATTCCGATTTCCTACTCCAAATTGCCCCACTCGCAGCTCGTCGCCGTCTCGTTTGCCCAGTTTTGCATTGAAATCCCCCATGACAACCGTGAAGTGGGCATTGAAACTATGCATGGCTTTAGAAATGTCTTCATACATAGCCTCCACCTCATCGTCTGAGTGCGCCGAGGTCGGAGCGTACACCTGTATGACCTTCAACGAATACCGTTTGGTTATTCTGAGTATAAGGCACGCTACCCTAGTCGACACACTCTCGACTTTTACCACGTTGTTCACAAGGGACTTGTGGACGATAAACCCGACACCTCCTTGGGACTGTTGATCGCCCTCCCGGAAATAGAGCAAGTTACCAGATTTAAGGATTATCGTGTCCTCCCCCTCTCTTCGGACTTCAGATAAACCTATGATATCCCACCGTAACTTGCTCAATTCTTCCTCAAGTTCCACAATCTTCTCGTCAGTTCGCAGTGTGCGCGTGTTGTAGGTTGCCAGGGCCAGTGTTCGTCGGTTGTGGTAGCCGGATCTCTGCCGGGGATTAACTATAGCACCCCCTGCCCCACCGTTACCGTGACCGCTACCGGAGTCAGGAATAGCGGGGCCGCCGGGGACTAGGGGTCTAGATTTTATTTGCACTTTCATATTTGGGAGGATTTGCCATAATCGCCACGCTTGGCAGGCGGGTTGGCGATCGCAGTATGGTCGTAGATATATACTCGAAGGACGCTGCTGCCCGTTCTTCGGATAATCCTTTAGTCGCCTTTTACGACACCCACAGGATGAGATGGGGTGGTGCTATTCTAAGCCGGCACACACACGGACGACGGCTTGTACATAGTTATAGGCTTCTGTGACCACTTTAAATATTAAAGACCCTCTACACTCACCCTCTACATCATACAAAAAAAATCTTGACAATAAGAAGTGTATCCACCATTACCCAGACGTTTAATAAAATGTTGTAAGGGCTTAGAGCGATATCTGGGCCGATTCCGTTATGTGCTCAAAATAAGCATACGAATATATACCTTTTAGTTTAGAACTATCGTTACCAGTTGGCCTTGTTACAGTCCGCAGCGGAAACCGATATATTTTCGCAAACATTTCGCTAGTACGTACTAGCTTGGCCCCACGTTTCACCCGTGTTAAATTTATTAGATGCGCCGCTACCAATACACTCTTGTAGCATATTTTTGTCCTAAACGGGAGTTTTAGCCTACACATTCTTGACGTTTATGTGACTGCTCCGCTAGTCATGGTCGTAGCGTGATTTTATATAACTTATAACTTTCCTTAAGGTTATAAAAGTAGGTTCAAACAACATAGTTAAAAAAAAAAACAAAAAAAAAACAACAACATAGTTTTATTCTTAAAATTATATTAAGTGTATAATTTTTATTTCAGTATCAGAGGCCCCTGACGTTTATGCTCATGTCATTTGTCCCCGTCGTTTTTGCTTCTATCACGTCTCGCTATATGAATGTGGAGACATTGACAAATGGTGTTTACACCGACAACCTAAGCTTACTTGTACAGTATTTGTATCGTGAATAGGATGTCTGCTTCAATGAGATTAAAAAATGAGTTATTGTACTAAGGATGCCTGTTTATATTTTTATTGCACATTTTACATTTATCTATATCAAAATTTCAGATAATGAGTAATGATGGCTGGATGAAAGCGTATACGGACACCGCGTTGATCGACTTGACTTTGAATCCCTATAACAAACCTGAGCTTTCGGTGAAGGAAAGAATTGTGATGAAACCACAGCATGGTAGTAAGGTATTTTCTAATGCCCGCCTGGCTACCTACCATCCTCAAGTTGAAAATCTGTTGCCAAGCACCTATAGGTGTTATGGTAGATGCCTTGAAAGCCAGTTCCCCAACTAGACTTAGTGAGTTAATGTTGGGTTAGTGTTAAGGTTAGGTGAAATTGCTACCGAACGCTAAAGATATACATAACTTAAAAAATATCTAAATGAGTCGTGGGCGACAGCTTTAAAGAAATATTTAATACGACAGAACGTACATTGCGTAAATTAAGTGATGTTGTACTAATTAGCGTTTTTGTAATCTTTAGTTTTATTCTAAATACTTTTTATTCTTCAATTTTACATTTTTAATGTTGACAAAAACACTGATCCTGTTGTCTATTTTAGGAACTTTGATAATGTTTCTTGCTACAATGGTAGACTAGTAGATGGCGTTGTGATTGACAGTGGTCCATGGCAAGCTGACCCATTTGACCAACGGAGCGACAAGCAGATGTGAAAACCGGCCAAGGCGTCGCTTCTGACTTACAACTCGACCTGATTTCCTATGACATTACAATTTTAACAAAAACTATATCTGGAGCTTTAGATATCTTTGATATTGTAAAAAAAAACAGATTGCGTAAAATTATTTCTTAAAAAACGGTAATTTAGCATGCTAAAATATTGTTATTTCAAGAATAAATAAACCAAGGATTATTTAGTTATTCTATATCAAACAAACTGTAATAAACAGCAAATGTTTTTAACTGTGGGTAATGTAACCTATTAGTTATATGTGAAAGATTATTATGGACTATATTGTGTGTGGAGAGAACATTAGCTTTTAACATACTTATAGAAACTTTAACGTAAAGAAAAAAAATCCAATACGAGCTATTTAAATAGTTTTGTATGTAGTTTTATTATAAAATGATTTGATAAAAAAAAATAACTGTGAGTTGTATTAGAATTGATAATATAATTTGCCAGGAAAATTTACTATTACAAACATTAGATATGATTTTCAATTTTAACTATAATGATCTATACTAAATTTGAATTACATAAAATTAATTATTATAAAACTTGCCGTGAAATAATAAATCTCATATATACTGTATACCACAACAGAGAAGTCGTCAACCGACATCTAACACTCGTTCAATTTAATTGATTTGCGTTAATTGCCATGAGATATTTCATTCATAAAATGTTTTTTTATATATTTTGCCACAGTTCGTTCCTCTTTTCAATCCGATTACAGGTTCTATTTCCGTTACTTTCGATAAATCTGTAAACACGAATAATCCATTTACAATCTAACGTGATTCGTGCGTATATGGTATATTATTATTCATAGAATAATGTTATTATATAAGAAACTTTTTTAAGTATGTGATGTTTTAATTTTATGCATTTCCTACATTTTATGTAAGTAGTTCTTATTTGAAAGATAAATTTAAATGAATTGTGAGTTACATTAAACTTTTCTTAATGAGTAGTTATTCATAGTTATAATTTGATTATAATAAATTTTAATTATACTTTAATATATTTTTACACAATAATAAAAGTCGATAAGATGTATTCGCTCTCAGTTTTACAGTATACTAGAAATATCTTTTAAAAATGAAAATAGATAGTATATAAACGCTTCCTAGCAGCCACACGTAGGTATTAAAATTCACCGTACATGAAACAAAATGTTTCGTAGTATTTGTAAACTAGAGTACTCGTAATATGAAACCACCGTAACGCGTTATTGTAGTGAACACGAAGGGTGGTAAATGACCTTTGTCTATAATCGATCCACGGGTTACAAGCTATCTGTACCTCAATAGAATGCCCGTCTTATTTACTTAGGGTTATATGTGTTATTAATATTATTCACGACAGAGCTTTCAAAATTTCGTGTTTTATTTTCTTAAATTTCATTTTATTTTGGATCTTAAACTAATATAATTAAACAAAGTACATAGAAGACGAAATAAATATCATATCTTTAAAATGTTATATCTATTATATACTCGTACAAGCATCCTCTGCGAACTGATATGAAACTTTTATAATGTTCGCTATATCCTGTTATGCAATTACATGAACTATTTGTACATACATATACATACATACATAATTGTACATACTGATAACAAAAAACCGAATTTTAAAAAATTAACTAGCACATCTCATTCCATAGGATTCTTAGATAAATGGGCGCGCTTACAAGTTAATTAAATAGCAAGTATTTTATTCTTAGATTTTATAAATAAATTTCGACCAATTTGAATCTGATTTCCGACTGATGTCAGTATTTTTTATTATAGTATTTTTACCTAACCAATTTTGCGAGTTTCCTGATAACTATTATAGAAAATATCCTAGACTGAGTTTACGAATGTGAAGATATTTAATTTATGTATGAAAATATAACGTTAAATTACATTATTCAAACTTGCTATAGTAGTTGCGTGACGCGGTATAGGTATTTAAACACAGACTTGCATTGAACCAACGGAAATAAGTTTTTATTAAACCTCTGAATACAAGAAAAAAAACAATCTTTCTCGTGGGAAATCTTTAATTGTGAGGAGTACATTTATTAATTGTGTTTTACAACAGTTTTTTTAAATGCAAAATACTCTTTGTAGCTTACAGGTTAAATAAACGTAAAGTAATTTACTTACTTAAAAACTAAAGATAATTTTGTTTTTCCAGGATATTAATTATTTAAATTAATATTTCTTAAATTATGAAAATTGCTGTTACGGGTATACAGGAACTGTAAGTAGGAAGCGAGCTATTGATTCGACTAACGGGCTAACTGAAGAGAGGGGAAGGTAAAGAACAGAGGTGCGGCCGGCAGTTTGGGCGGGCGGTGCGTACCGCGGGCGGCGTGAGTTCCCCCGGGTTCAAGGGCAAGGTCTTCGCCCATTCAGTTCGGAACACGTGCCTAAAAGTAAATATAGTATGCGTAACGTTATTATGCCATCGCTGTTGTAACATAGTCGCCAACTGCTCCTCAATCGTGCAATCATTTCCCGATTTACTTCAATTCGTTCTCGGTCCGCTCCCACGCTGGATAACAATAGATTTAGGCGTGCCTAACGAAAATACCAGAACAAGTTTGTATAAAGAACTTTTATAAGTGTAATAAAATTAAGTGATAATTTCCATACTGACTACCGGCAGATGTTAAGCGTTTTCATTACATTAGGTATTTTGTAAATCTTAATCAAGTATGGGCAATATTATTACCTTAATATAATTAATATTTAATGTATAGTGTATATGCTTGTGGGTATATTTTTTTAATATATACTCTTCACCAGTAATATGAGAGTACTTGGGTACTCATAGGTACCTAGAAATATTTCGAAAAATAATCATTGTGTAAACAAATTTCCTTTGCGAAAACTCAAATCTAACTAATCTTGGATTGTAATGCATTATATGTATATTTTTCATACAAATCGTTAAAGCCGTCTATAAGAAAACTACATACAAATATTAAATCTCTCACTTAATAGTATTAAATTGTATTATTACAATTCAAGTTACCTTACTTGAAGAACTGGCATTCGAAATTGGGGGAAAACAGATATATAACCCTGTAAACTCGCCCCATAAATTATAGAAATTTGGTTATATTATTTATGAGCATGTATGAGTGTGCATGGGTGTGTATTTATATACATATTATGTATAGGTTTTTACAATGTGATCGAAGATGTAACATGCTAAGCCTAACGAATAGACAATAAAATATCATACCCTATAGCCAGTTACGCTATAACTAAGCCTAACTCTATGATATTTATATATATATATATATATATATATATATATAACTAAGATATTTACTATATATTGTTGTCATTTCACTTTAGGTGAAATTGTGGTCATTATGGACAACGTGGATCATTATTTAATATTCCTCGAGGTCATCAACTACTAAATGAATAAAGTTCAACGCGTTCGTCACTACCACTTGAAACCTATATTGTTTGATGTATTGAAACCGTATTGCAGGGAATGAACATGAATGTTAAAGTTCCGAAGATATATCACATAACATGACATGATAATCAAAGCAAAGTACTAAAAATATTGGGACAGATTGTAAATGTGTGAAAGGTGATTGATTTGTTAAAGAATATTGATGGAAATATAAATAGCTGAGTATTTTATCTGATTTTAATTATTTTTATTAAATAATAAACAATTTCGTTTCTCACCGGATATTTAATTTAATAGCGGACGCGTTAGAGGTTTTATAAATCCCCAAAGAAAAACATATAAAGAAACGAAAGCTTATAATACTTCTTATTAATTTAGTAGCCCTCGTAGACCTCGTGGCGCAGTTATAGTTAAGCCTTATTGAGCTGAGAGGTCGCTGTTTCGATCCGTGCCCATGACTGACTTTTGTGTGATAAGCATAATTGTCAGATGTATGTTTCAGTGTTAAATATCTATGTATGTATATCAGCCGTTTAGTTGACATGATATAAGCTATGCTTAGCATGTAATTAAATGGCCGTGTGTGAAATTGTGTTCTTATATTTATTTATTTTTTATATGTATACCCTGGGTTCATTACCAGCTCAAATTAGTTTCTAACATAAAATTCAGAGCCTCGAAAATTCAGATGATATCATGTTGATACACAGACGATGACACAAAAATGAAAACCTACACCTGATACGCAACATACGCATCGTAGCTAAGTATCGTTCAATAGAAACATCGGCTTTGAAATAAAAACAAAGCCGTCGCAAAATTTATAGCCGTACTTCAGACTGGCGTTCAAAGCACCCCTTATACGAGCTCTCCTATAAACATGAACATGGAAAATGCACAAAAGCCTCTCGGGCTTCGCGTCGTTGTCAGATAAAGTTGTAGCATTTGTTTTGCGAGAGATGCTCGTGGAGCGATGGGTGCGAGAGAGACGGCAAACGCACGCTGATCGTTAGCCCTGATCTTCAGCGCGCCACAAACACACAGCCCGACCGAGAGCGAAATTGCAGCGAGAATGCACCTAGCTGTGTTATTACCGCGGTGAGCGCGTTGAGGAACGGCCTTCTTCCGTAGCTCTGACATTTGAATTTGAACTCAATTCTAGATTCGTTTGGTCGCATTTCACTCGCAGATTCGAGTGAACCGGTTATTTTTCTCTGAACGAAGCACTGTGGATGTTGTCGTTGCGACATAAGTTCCGTTCGGCGCGTGTTACCGAGCGGCGCGGCGCAGCGGGGCCCTGTATATTTAGCCCGCATTGCCTGCGGCCGCCGTGGTGGGTGTTTTAGGTCGCACGCACTGCTCTACTCGGGAACTGATCGACTTATGTTATCGTGAATATGACGTCATAGAGATTCATTCGTACAAGTTTTTCATACATTTTCCGCAGGTCAAGTTGATTTCTCTTTCATAGAAAGGTTTATTGGAGTGAATCTTATTGAATAATGCGATTTCATCAACGATATTGTTCCGATCACGTTAAATGTTCTCTCCGTTGAAATGATTGAGTAATGAGTGTTCTTTCTATCAATACAGTCTTCAATATCAATAGTAATAGATAAAACTTTAATTTATTAGTGATCAAAGTACCCTAACTAATATTAAAAAGTTTGTATTTAACAAGCAGATTTTTTTTACATTTATTAAGTTGATTAAACTACACCTGATATTATAGAGAAGTCTTAGCAAACTAATCGACGCGCAACGTTCGGTGACGTTATGCCTCCGTGCTCAAATATTGTTCAGTTTTTGTAAAGTTAGGCTGAGCCCTATTTTGCATCGAGATGAGCGAAGATCATTTTTAGTGACCAAACTAGAGCAACTGAAGAAATTCTCTTGTCCTATATTCTAGCTTGCGCGTTATTGTTTGTAATCACACGATATGATAATTAGTCAGGAACATCAGGAACTTTTTTAATTAACTTAATACAATAACAAATTAAAATCACTTAACCTCAATATTACTTATTAGCAGCCAGTTATAATATTTGAATGTTGATGAAGAGGTTCTTGATAAATATTTTTTTTTTTGATTTATTCTTCCCTGATCCTAATAAACAGAAGTTTATTTAATTTTAATTAAAATGTGAAGTATTTTGTTAGTGCAAATCAAGACTGTTCTACACATTAGGTATATAAAGCCAAGCACGTGACATAGTATTCAGTTTCAACAATTTAAAAACTACTTCTTCCAAGGATTCAAACCTTTTAGTCGTACGTTGGTTTCGCAGTAACTATATGTAACTATAACGTCTCTACTAATTAATTTTATATATTTTTATATATATTTATATAATTTTATAATTTGACAAAATGGATACATTTTTTTAAATGTTTATTTGTAATTATTAATATGCATGTAAATTTGATAACCAAAACACAAATTTCCACCTATATCGTTAGAGCCAATTCTCAGTACATATATAAACTAGTTGTGCCCCACGGTTTCACCCGTGTTAAATATTCGCTCAACTCTCCACCGCGTCAACTCCAAGGCACCCGTGTAACTTATCGTAGTTCTCACTTTCCGTAGTTGCCTAAAGCTTGCCAGATTACCTGACGATCATGGTTAATGCTCCGCTCTTTAGAGTCGTGGTGTGAAGTTTTATGTTGTTATTATAACCTTCCTTCCTCAATAAATATGCTATGAATTGCAAACAGATTTTTTCAAATCTGTAGTAGTTTCAGAGATTAGTTTTATAATATTAGTAGGTACAATAAATTAATATACTAAATTTAAAAAAAAGAAACTTTTATAAAATATCTGGCATTATAAGTTCTAAATGTAACTTTGTTTATATTGTATATAATATTTCTCAGGAGAACTCATCAAAAGGGCCTCCCACAAGCGAGGGATATTAAAGATGGTGAAGTTTGAATTGCTACGGTGTTTGCGGTTAAGCCCACATTCACAATTCACATGTGCGTGAGGTTGTCTTGAGCGATTTCTGACACTGCCACAACCGCACTTTGTGATGAGGGTATGGTGAGGGTTGGTGTAAATTATTATATTCTGTGTTTTTCCTTTTTGCTCATTCTGCGGTGTAACATATAAGATAAGTTTTACATGCATAATTTACATTGTTTATCAATAATTGTCTAGTATTAAGATTTATTTTCTGTGCCTTTTTAGATTTTTTGGGTAATCTTTGTTCTTGGGTAAATAATACTTGTTGTGTATATGTTACCGAATAATTATATCGTTAGTTTATAAACAATCTAGTCAGAACGAAAACTGTCGGTAAATTGTGAACGGACATAATAACTTTAATTTTTTGAAGTTATGTCTACTAATTTGTTGCTGGCTCTTGCCGGCCGTTGGCGTGCCCGCTCGATACGCTCGCTCGGCTCGTACGTTTACAATCTCACTACATTTATTATAAACTAACGGTTCGTACAATTATCCAGTGACATATTAGATATCTTAATTAATCTTTATACATACGAGTATATCCTAGGGGAATTACATTCCGCCGATCTTTTCAATAAACTAGAATTATTGCAATTGTACGACAAAGTCAGTTTTATTTCTAGTATATTGTAGTTTGTTCTCTAGGAAGGAAATAGGTTAACAATTTCTCATAATTGAAATACTCAGTTTGACAACAGTCACAAAATGTTAGCGATAAATAATGATTTTTAAAATTGTCGCATTTATGGTTCTGTGTGAATATTTTGCATTAAAAAAAGTGTATTATGAGATTCAATAGCAAAGAATTATAATTGTATATTCATGGATCACTACAGTGATCATTTTACTATTTAAATTACCTACCTCTATTATTCGTAAATATAAGGCCAACAGCAGACTTGTCTTTTCATTGTCATTTAGTTTATTACTATAGCAACAGCTGATTTAATTTTTTTTATATAGATTCTCCATATCTAGTCCCCAAATTAAAGAGAAAAAAACTTGACTGTTCTTAAACTAAATAAATATTAAAAGGAATCTACATAACGTTCTTTCAATTACTAGGACTTTTCTGATCGTCAACAAACAAAAATGGTATTTGAATTACTCCAATAAAAAAGTTTTTGTCGAAGTAGAGCAAATAGTCATGTAATCCATTTGCGGCAACTTATTATAAATTGATTACCGGAGTACAAAAACTGCTATCATAAGAAACCTACGATCCGTAGATTATAATTTAAGTTATTACGTTATATTTGTGACATTACGTTAATTTACCTGTAATGATGCATACCTTGAGGGGCTTTATAATGTTCATATAATTTGTACATATCTCATTATTCTGTAAGGAATATGAACCGTTTAAAAAACTTGTATTCACATAATTATTATAGTCTTATGGTGTAAATTAATACTATAAATGTCTAGTAATAAAAACGATATATTTTACTTCTATACTATCATTCATACTAATATTACGTTGTTTAGATTGTGTTAATATATTTATTACAAGCTGTAGCGTTGGTATTCAATTTCTTAATTGAATAGCACTACTGGTCTTGTATACGCTTACCAAGTTATGACCAAGCGAGGGCGTTGTCGATACTTATCGATGTTGAAATGTGCATTGCTTTATATATATGCATCTATTCAAGTCATGTCTGCCAGCCAGTAATGTAAACCATCTAATAACATTAGCCGCGCTACCGAACGAAGGGCTCTCACACTGCCGGTTGCAACAAACTGGATTAATTTGAATAAATTTATCGATTACTATGCCTACGTTACATTTTACATTTGCGTTAAGTAAATACATTATTTGGGGCATATACACGGTTACTACAAGTCACGTTTTTTGTAACGTAAGTAATGTATATTTACTTTATGCCGTCGGACACTCGAATTCTTCAAAATTTATGTTAAGCCCCGTATTAGGTACTACATATTTGTAGAGACAGCTATATTTGCCTGTTCCCGAGTAGTTCGACCAAGTCACTTATATCCAGCTTTTGTCGCTCTATATCCATCTTGAAAGTTGAGGCTTGCGTTGTAGGAAAAACAATTTAAAATGTTCAACAGTTAAAACTGTAAGATTTTAGACAATTCGACTTAATAACAATAAAACAATGCCGTTTGTAAAGATTTCTTATCGATTTCATTGACAGTATCAAGTCAGATTGCTTCATTTAGCATGCATCATTTAGTGTCTGAGGTAAAGTCACTACACTGAAATTCAAATAATAGATTGAGCAAAAGGCCATTCATAGATACTAAAATTACCACAGCATACTTGATAGAGTAATTGAATGTTCAAGTTACGTTGTTCTTTTTTTTTAGTTTGTGTTGTTTGCTTCGTATATACTAAAATAATAATAATAAAACTTAGGAATGAAGACCTAAAGCAAGGTTTGCTCGATCGATAAACAACATGTACCGCGAAATGCAATGCTAAATATAGGCCGGCAGAGACGCAGCGCCTGTCGGTTGTGCGAGGTCAGGATTCAGTGCCCCCTTCACCCCCTTCCCTTTTCTACTCCGCTGACGCGAGTGCAAGCTCAGGGCTGACATGAGTACTAGACCTGAAAGCCTCTCGAATTACATTAGACATGCTTCGTGTGCGTTGATTAGGTAATCACGTTTCCAGTTCTGATGTATTATTTAACAATAAGCACAAGAATTAATAAGGTAAACGTTATAAGTAAGATTAACAGAATAAAAGCAATTTGTAAAAATTATAAATTTATTGAATAATACTAGAAAGTATGTAATTGTTACGTTTATTGCTTAATAGCTGTAATTTTTATTTATTGCATTGCTTATGTATCATATTGTTACGTGTATCACCTATCCCTTGTTACTTTCAGTTTTCTTTTCTTTCCTTGATTCATACTTGGTATATATAATAGTATACATATATAAAAAACATACAACCGTTCATTAGGAGTATTATTGTTGTTGAAATTAAAAAGCTTAGTTTTATAATTACACATTTAATAATCAATATATTTTTGTCACATTCATTATTATAAATAAAAAAATCATTTAGAATTATTAAATTCAATGCTATGTTTTATTTCACTAGTTAACCTATTCGCATATTTAGCACATTACATACTGTAAATAATCTAAGGGCTGTCATGTTTGTTAAACAGATTGATAATAGATGGCGTCTTCTTCATTTTAATTTTAAACTATATATCTATGTTTCATCAATAACGGGGAACGTAAGCTTTAAAATGATGTTAAATCATTAACTTTTGATGAGGAATTAAAGGAGATATGGGGTTGCCACAAAAAAGCATATTTGGAAAATAATATATAGGAATGGCTCTTTTTCGTTTGAGGTAATATTAAGTAAAAATGACAAGTGACATCAGCCTGACATTGCTATGAAAATGATTGATCAGTCGGAGTTACAATCGACTTACCAAAGTCGACTGGGTAGTTTGGTACCAAAATATTATTAGTCCCTTTTATATAAAACTGTAATAGCAGTATTATTTATTTAACCGTGTTTTAGTAAAGTCTGTCACAGATTAAGATCCTTTACTTTTTTATATAAGATGACTAGCCGTGTGCCCGAGGGGATTTCTCTAATCATGCTATTTTAAATATCCTCCCTTATTGCTCACCTACATCATATAAGTAACTCGTGTGCAAAAATTTAATGCTTCTATACTCACCGGCTTAACATATGCATTATCTGTCAGTCCGTCTTAAGAATTTTATTAAGTATTAATATTTGGTCGATATTATAAGTTCGGTAAGATTCGCGCCTCTATTATGGGTTCAAATTTTGAACTTTAAGTTAATTCAAAGATCGCGTGTCATTTATTTTGCTTAGTGTCAAAGGAATTAATTCAATTTGTAACAATCATGAATATAATAAGTATTACAATTTATGAAATTCAATTAAATGAGTATTTAATTGATATTCTTATACATTACGACTATGTAGTATTTTTAGACAGGAACGAGCCTTGCGATTTTGTATTACAAAACAAAGTCTTTCCGCCGCACCTGTCTGTCTGTCTGAATGCGATAAACTCAAAAACTTTCATACGGAACGGATTTTCATACGCTTTTCATCAATGGACGAAGTTATTCATGAGGAAGGTTTGGGTGTATAATTCATTAAGGTTTTATATAAATTGGCTGAAAAATGGCGATGATTGTTGAAAATGTCAGTAAAAATCATGCTGACTGGGAGATTTACTGGCGTGCAACACGTAAATCAATAGAGTTACATGTATTACTTTGCTACTTGTGCGAAGCTGGGGCGGGTTGGCTGTAGGCAAGTACGAGAAATGGAGCGACGATTGCGCACCCGTGGACACTTCTTAGAAGAAATTTAATACGATTGAAACTGTGGGGCACTGCTAGTTACGTAATACTCCAGTTCTACTTCTGCGATGGAAAATTAAAGTTCCTTTTTTTGAGGATGCGGTAAATAAAACTATCGTTTCCTATAAAGCAAACTAACATCAATATAAAGAAATTTCGTAAAATGTGTTTTAAACATAATTTTTCGTACTATAAAAAAAAGGCCCACGTCCCTTGCATGCAAGAAAGCACATGCAAAAAATAATCTCGAAACTACAGATAACGTACGATAATCAGTTCGATTCAATTACAGAGAATGAATTTATGAATGAACATAGTTGAAACATGAATGTAATGCTTGCCAACCCTAAGCAGTTACATAAAGAACATAGGGGGAGCTTGAGGCGACGTGTACATAGGGGCGCGTGGCATTCGTGTGCGTGATTATGCATTGATGTGCACGCACTGCACTCGACTGTGCTTGTAAAGATATGTATCATTCTGGAACGGTCACTCGGACAACGAGTTAGTGAATATTCCAGTGAGATAGGTCAAAAGAGGACGTCATCAGGAAGTTTGTATCGTTTTGCAGGTTTTCAATTTCCTTTGGATCTTTTGTATTAATTTATTCTAGAAATACAAATAGATCTTTTTAATGCATAGTGTATTCCTTCCTAAATTGCATAATAAGTTTTGATATTTCATATAAATTAGAAAAAGAAATACACAATTTTCTTACAAAACAACTCTCACTAGAAATCTTACGAGTAATCAACCTGAGTACATCGGGTTAAAAAAACATAGAGCTATTTCTTAATTACAAAACAAATTACAACAAATAAGTACTTTACCGTATATCCAAATATCTAATATTATAAATGCGAAAGTAAATTTGTCTGAATGTTTGACCATCAATAACGTTCAAACTGCTGTACGGATTCCAATGAAATTTTGCATAGAAGTCTATTAGTTTTTGAAATAGGAAATATGATACTTTTTATAACGATATAAAAGACAAAAATTACTCCCTTTGACGCTGGCCAGTAAAGCTGTTATAATAATATAGGTATAGATATATACATAGGAGCTATAACATTCAGGCGGACCTTGTAAAATGCTCCTTTGTTTCTATTTGCAATAAAGTTTTATTTTCGCGTAAATAACTTGCTTAAGTACCTCAAGCCTGCCAAGATATCTACCTGAGTCATACAAGTACTACTATTGGAATGATGTAGGTATAGTGAATTGATGCATTTTTTTATTTGAGATGCATATACCTATACTCCTGTGTTATTAATAGTCACTGATCGGAGGCGCTGGCAGTTGGTACATACTAAATGAAATATACATAAACTTAGAACTTTCCCATTTTCTATGAATTCAATGAAACATTTGAAAAATGATAACATTGGCAGAAAAATGATAGTAGAAGTCTAGATGTACAGTTTCCTGCTACATCGAAGACTTTGGTCACCATCTACAGATGCAGTTCTTACCAAGATAAATCCAACGAGTCTTAACTCGAACGGGCAATCTGGTTTGGCTTAGGTCCTAAAAGATGTTGATTTGGAAACCTTACATACCGTTGCCACCCAAATGAAATACAGGCCAGAACTGTAGACAGCAGTACCTAATGGACTAATAGATATTTATTGAAAAAAAAAGGCATTCGGGCCATTTGCTATCAAAAAGTTTTAGTGTCTACACTCGGTTCCATCTTCAGACCATAATCATTCATGTGTAATAGAAATTACTCGTAGTTATGAGAACAAAACAAACTAGCCCAAATTCGACTGTCCTTTCATTTGCCATCAGGGAGTTCCAGTGCTTACGTCCCGACTCCATCATCAAATCAACTCCATGATACCATAATATTGCATACTCATGGAGCTTACATACATATGCCAAATTTTATCTGATTCGGATCACAGGAAGTGACTGGAAAATGGTTTGCAAATTTTGATGTTAGGCACATACTTACATACAAACGTTGCAAGTTAAATAAAATGCAATAATGCATAGAATTCGGAACCTATTTTCGTTAGATCAAACTAACTACATTGGAAGCAATGATGAGTCGTGTTTTCGTGTATGGACACCGCGTCGATCGACGTGAGTTCAAAACCCTGTATTGAACCTGAGCTTTCGGTGAAGGAGAACATTGTGATAAAACCATAGCACGGTGGTAGGGCATTTAATAATGTTCGCCTGGCTAGCTACCATCCTCAAGTTGAAAATCTGTTACCAAGCGCCTACAGATGTTATACGGCAGCTGCACTTGAGAGCCAGTTCCCCGTACTAGGCTTAGCGTGCTACCATCTTGGGCCACATCGTTACAGATTGTGGTCAAACGTTGATTACAATCAACATTAGTATAAGTTCTATTTACACTTTACTTACAATAAATACTCCTTCTTGTTTTGTGTGGTGGGTAGAGACCGGTTTAAGCAGTTGCATATCTTTAATGACAAATATACATCCACGGCAGGGGATTTTAAATATAAATTTTTTATATATTGACTATTTTAGTTTCACTACATTTGCCTAATTTTAGTAGCGATGATTGTATTTAAAAACTATCAAAGTTGTACCGTACTCCTTGATACTAAATGACGATGTGGTTAAAGAGTTTAGAGCGATAAACTTACAAAAGGGGCTGACTCTCCATCGCAGCTGTCTGAACACATCGGGAGCTTGACAATGTGTTTTTTTTAACCAAAAGCTTAGGTTTATTTAAATTAATAAATATACAAGTCAAATTTTAAAACATATTTAGTTTCTTTAAATGCACCGCATTTTTTTTTCTTTTGATAATATCCTTTATTCGCTTATTGTAATATCAGCATCCAAAAAAATGTAGTTAACAATCATGTCTGCTAAATTCAGTGTATGAAAATAAAATAACTTTTAGCAAACAGCTTGGGTCATTCTGTATTTAACATTGTCTTCGGGAGTCACCTTGCAAAAATAATTTTACTTGACCGTGCCGACATTGAACACAGACTTTTTAGGAGAAAAAAAAAGAGTTGAATGTAACGGCTACTGGTTGAACCGTCAATTTGCAGAGTAATTATTAAACTTATTATCGAATATTATTATGTTTATCTCAGTTGTGTTATTTTAAATAATCTTGAATTAAATTAAAGTATACTTCAAAGACTCTAGTAAAAATTACATTAATAATTTGAAGAAAATGGCTTATTATTTTATTTGCGCGAAACCCTAATTATCTTTCTAAAGTTACCTAAATTACTTCTTATGACATCATTTATCTGGACAGTCTTTTTGGACAGTGAAAGTCCTGTCAAAATAGGTCCAACCGTTTTGGAGATTAGCCGGAACAAAAGACAAAAATTAAAAAAAAAAATTTTGTTGTTATTGTTACATTATATAATTTCATATGCATTTAGTAAAATGTTGACATTACAAATATACACTTTTATTATATGTATAGATAAAAAATGTCAAACAGTGCTGTATAAAAAAAACAAAGACCAAACCAAAAAACATTATTTTTACTGGACATCGCTTCTTTAGGTTATATAACTCGTTAGATGCCTAAGTAGGTATGTAAAGAGGCCGCGAGGCGCAAATCCATAGGCACATTGGAAACAACACACACACGTGTATCATCAGCTCGCGTGTGTAAACCAGTATTAGGATCGCCAACAACTTTCCTTCTCAATGTGTGCGTTGACGTGTGTGAAATACACATTTGCATTCGCCTCTTGTAACCAGCAATATGGCACTCAGTGGCCTGACTGAATACTCGATCACTATGTCACATTGTATCAATACAAAATTAAAACTATTTCAAACTTTTCGTGCCATCATACCGTTTGATTTACACAAAATGCTGTGTTTAATTTTATTTTGAAATGAATTTGGTTATTACACAAAAATCAATAATCTATATTGTATATAGTATAAAGCTGAAGAATTTTTTGTTTGATTGTTTGACGCGCTAATATCTGGAACTACCGAACTACCTATTCGAAAAATTCTTTTGATATATGATAGCCAGATTCACGAAGAATAATATGGGCTATATAACTTTACGCTACAACCCTAAGGAGCGGAGCAGTAACTATGAACGTCAAGCAATCTAGTAAGCTGTAGGCAAGAATGGGAAGTGGAACAACTATTAGGCTACACGGGCGCGTTGGTGGCAATACCATGGAATGTTTGTCGAATAAATGTAACACGGGTGAAATGGTGGGGCACAGCTAGTAATCTCTATACAAATAAATGAAATTCATGTGCCTGTCTGTCATTTCAAATTACAGACTTATTATTATCAAAACCCAAACATGTGTTTAAAAGTTATTGCCGCTTTGTGTCTATTCGTTTGTTCGGGTTAATCTCGGGAACGGCTCAACCGATTTTGACGGCACTTTCATTGTCAGGTAGATGACTTTTCAGAGTATTATCTAGACTACATGTCATTATGGTTTTTGTATGGAATAAACAGTTTAAGATGGCCACAAAGATTTATTTGGCAAGACATATTGGAATATTATCTAAAGTTTTACTTCAGTTATAGAATTATTTTTTAATATTATGTTTTTACTCGCCTAAAGGTATGTTAAAGTTTGTAAAATCAGTTATTGCAATAATCAATAAATATAAACATGTACAAAAATATTCTCAATATGTACTAAGTATGTAGGTGACTTGCGCTAATTGAATAGTGTGCACCGTCCAATTCGTCCATTTTATCAAAAGCTATACAAACACGTACTGTAGTACTGCAGTTACTGAGGTGAGAGAGGTCGCAGTTAATTGGCACAATCACCACATTACCAACAGTTGCGTAAGAGTGTCGTTTACCCCGTGGCCTTAGTATTGGTAACGCTTCCCGCTTTGTGCGACATTCTCTGGTGATTTATCTCATGATCCACAACAAATTCAGTTAATATTTATTATTTTCTATGATCTTCACTTGTTATCGAGCTAGTAGGTATAAATGTATTGTCAGTGTGATTTACTTAGAATCTATACATATTATAAAACTCAACGTCTGTCTGTCTGTTTATGTTGTCTTCACACGAATACCACTTATCCGATGTACATGTTTTTATTTATAGCTATGTCATAGGATATAATTTGTAAGATAAAATAACATACGAAACAAGGAGTGACAATAAATGTGAATCAATTCGGAAAAAAGACGCTTTTGGGGCGCTTATATGGCTTACGCTGTGTAAACTATACGATACTATGTTCTACATAATTTTTTATCTTAAAAAGACACACAAAAAGTCAGCGATATCATATATGTATCCAAGAATCACCCACAATAAGCATTATTGTCTTCCGTCTTTTGAGCGGGGGCAGCACGATTCGCGCGTGCGCTAGACCGATGACATTCTGTAGTCCACACGAGCGGAGCTGCAGGCACAGTAATATTAAAAAGCCCAAAAGATTGTTTGTTTGTTTGAACGCGATAATCTCTGAAACTACCAGTTGGATTTGAAAAAATATTTTTGTTTTTTATAGCCTTTTAATTGAGGTAGGTTATAGTCTATGTAGCATCACGCTACGACCCGAAGAAGCGGAACAGTAATCATGAACGTCAAGGAATCTAGCAAGCTGTAGATAAATACGGAAAGTGAGAACGATAGAAAGACACACGACAAAATAGAAAGACACAGCCTAACATGGGTGTGTTGGCAGAGGCCTGAAGGCGCGCTGTAGAGTTGGTCGGATAAATTTAACACGGAAATCTAGTTTGTTATACAGCCAGTACAATCTATTTTATATAGTGTCAAAATATAATTATAATCATTTAAATACCTAGGTATAAAGTTTTTACAAACTGTTATGCCATGAATGTACAACTTCGGTCAATCCATAGTCAATCAGCCATGTTTTAAAGATTTATTATTGAACATTTAATTTTATTGTGACTTTGTTAATTTTATTGTGATTGTGAATATCTAAGCGTAAAGTGGCGGTGGTCGCATAAACACGAAATTACTTTTTTTTCGGCTTACAAAAAAAAAATACAAAAGTCTTACTATAAAATATTTAATGTTTTTCTATCCAACAATTTAGCATAAAAATTCAATTAAATTCTCCTTATAGTCCAATTCGACTCGTTGAGACTACAAAGTTTTTTTTTTATAATTGAAATGTAAAAGAAATTTACGAACGCCAAATTTAAGTCAAAGTCAAATAACAAGACTAAGAGAAAGGTTACTTTCGCTGTGTTAAAAAAAACATTTTGTTTTCGAATACAACAAACGACAACAAACTAGCCATGTAACTGGCACGAAAATTCTTTTTCGTTATAAAATGTTTGTTCTTGTTATAATTATTTAGTTACGCTGGTACTTCTTATTAGAACTGCCGAATAGCCTTGCAATAACAATTACAATTTCTCGGAAGGCAGTAGAAAATTATTAATTTTAGTTACATTTAATAGGTTAACACGGCGATTGTTTTTATTTTAAGTTCAGCATGACATTGGAATTTATTGTTTAAAATATATTAAATAACTTATATTAAGTTACTTGTTGTTGTCCACTCGTTTCGGTGAAAGATAAAACGAAAGAAAAGAGGATCCTCGTCCTTTTGCACGATATAACGGACTTCTATGCCAATTTTCATTATAATCTTTCCATCCGTTCGTGTGTGATTGATAGAAAAATAATGAAATGAAAACGTACTTTATGATTTAACTGTAACAGCTTATAATCTCAACTAAAGGGCACCATTCCATAATTGACAGGCTATAACATTGAAATAGGTATGTTCTATTGATTGACGAGAACGTTCAAGAAACAATTTGTTCAAATACTTATAAGAATTAGAACTAAAGTTCGCTGCAACGTTAAAACATTAATGTCGTCTAACCAAATACGCAGGGCATGCACTGCTGGATCTGTAGTTACTACGTGTTGCCAGATGACGAAGTTGAAAATACAGTGTTTAAAGCTCAAAAATACAGTGTTTACGACCAAAATACGGTGTTTATTACAAAAATTCAGTGTTTTTCTTATAGTGCATACTAAAAGACTATTAAGTGGTTAATTTCGTTTTTATTCTATTCCCTTACTAAGCACTAAATTACACATTATAGCTGAATCCAACCACACCCTCGTTTTAAAAAAAAATAACATTTTTTTTATTTCATGCGAATTTTACGCATTAATATCATCAGAATTATGCTATCGTGTGCAGAATTACGATTTTTCGGTTAATACTACATAATATAAACCAAAGAACTATGATCGGGGAATCTTCTACTTTGATCGAATGTGAATAAGCGCTTTCATCGTATGCTAATATATAAAAGTAACGGTCATTTTTGTTGTATTTACAGTAGATCTACCGTGATGACAGTGCATCTGGCATCACTGGAGTATAGTAACAACATGTCGTCTTTATAGAGTTTACACCGCAGAAGAGATACAGCTTTTGTACCTACAACACTTCGTTAGAACACGCTCCCGAACTACGTAAATGTCGAAGCCACACAAAAGTGCAGTGCAAATATATAGCAGTATAGTTCAGTCGAACAGAGTGTTCAGATCGCGAAATCTACGTAGTACATATAGTATATCGAAGGGCTATAAGCATTGTCAATAATAATACATTTAGGAAATGTAAAAAAATGTTTTCAACCGATATTGACGAAATTTTATACACAACAAGTATATGTCATTTCTCATTTAATAGAGTATATGAATTGTCAATAATATGACTAAAAATAATATTAAGGGATGAAAATAATTCTGCGTAATAAACGCCTGCGAAACCGCGGGCGTACCGCTAGTTATGAATATAGCTTAAAATTCATACATAAAACATATGTTTAGGCGTAGCGTAAACGTAGACACTGTTTAGTGCTTGTTTTCCATAAATTTCGAACGATGTCGATGAAGAAATCTTTCTTTTGCTTGTTGTGTTCAATATACGGAGGTGCAAGCATCTCTCCGTCAATATTTACAGGCATATTAACAACGTCGATGTCAATTCTGAGAGCGACACGGGCAAGTAACTTGTATGGAAATGTAATAATGTTGCTCGTGTATTCAACTGACAACATTTTGTTTCTAGTTGCTTACACCGAAAATTTTTGATTGGCTAGCCGTGTGTGTGTGTCATGTGGAAGTAACTGGACACAAGTACTGTCTACGATTGCACAGATAGTGGTTGATTACATATTGATTGTATGAAAATAAAATATTCACTGGTAACGTGTATCCGACACAGACACAAAAGTGTCTCCGTTTGCGCGATACAGTATATAATACGAATTCTAGTAACGCGACACACGCGCTCTAATGTGCCATTGACACGGTTTGTAATGGACATCGCGGCATCGGCGACGCGACACGGGACGTACCGGGCCGCGCAACGCGTCGCGCGTCGGGCACGTCGAGGCACGTGCGTTCCGCGCGTTCTATACATAACCGGATTATACAATGTAGCTATCATTATTCTGTACCTACTTAAGTTGATCCTATAGGGCGACCTGGGTTCAAATGAACTGAAACGTTTAAGCTAAGACCGTATATTGAAGGTTATAATAATTTTGAATGGGCTTATAGTAAATAATAATTGAATGGAATACAATTTTGTAGTTGACGTTCTTATTAGCATTCATTTTAAATATTTAATATAAATTAATTTTTAATATATAGATAGTTCATTATTTTGGCTTTATTACAAATATAGGTCAGTAGGATTTTGAGGTCAATAGGTTCAGTAGAATTAAAAACAGAAAATATTTTTCATTCGTATTATGCAATTATTAATCTGTTGCTTGTTTTAAGATTTAATACATTTTCAGTTATTTAAAGCATATATTTATAATATTTAATATGAATATTACCATTATGACATAGGTAGGTACATACATGGTAAATATAGACATATTTTTATATGACAATATAAACTTAAATCATAACCACTGTCATAATCTCAAATAAAACTTGTTAGTTATGTTGCAGTTTTCTTTGCTCGCAGTCTTCATCTCTTAAGCATTCGTTTTTTTAGCAAATCTAATATTTGTAACGTATGTGTGAATTTTCATCCATCAACCACGTGCTTGGCTGGTGGAATATCTCCACCCTAAAGAAATCGCAGCCAAATAACCTTATGTTGTGTTCCTCCGGTGAGTAGAGTTTCCAGAGCTCCTTGGGTAAGGGGGGTTTAATGTCGTCAACGCGCTAATGTTATCTATGGTATTACAAGCGTCCATAGACTACATTAGCCGATTGCCATCAGGCGGGCCGTATGTTTGTTTGTAATAAAAAAAAGTATAGAAAATTGGTGGATGTGTAAACGGTATTACCGACATAGTAACTTTCCAAAAATGGAGACAAATTGTCCTACTGTATATCTTTAAATGAAGTCACTGTATACTTGAACTGTAGGAAACCTTATACTCTTTATATAGTCGTATAGTGTCCTTTACTATTATAATTGTTTACTTTGCGGTATATCCACATATCAGTTTTTAAACTATAATTCGTGAGGTTTATTTCTTTTTTTGTCTATTATACAATTTTAAGAGCTGTTTAAATTAAATTAGTAAGCTAAATATATTATAATTATATTCGTTTTAAGTATAAAAAATATATAAAATTATAGTAGCGAATAATATAGTTATCCGTGGGTACTACGTCATATTAAAATAAAAAGCAAGATTTTCTAAAGGTCATCTGATCCATTATTAATTTTTGTTACGTGTTATTCGATGTGTGTTCAGACCATTCATTTAACAGAAGCTTAATTTAGTTGTAGTTTGTTGAAGTTTTTTTGGCGCTTTTAGTAAAGGGTAAAATTAAGAGCTTCTCGTGCGTCATGTAATGAAAATGCGTCATGATGCAGTTGGCCATCAATGGTAACAATGTGAATTCATTTTACCGACTTATTTTTAGTTGTAAAATAATAATTTAACGTTGTACAAAATGGTATTAATGTGAATTCATTTTACTGACTAATTTTTAATTGTAAAAAATAATTTTACGTTGTAGGTATAAATAAAGATTATAATTGTAATTTGATAAAAATAATGTTCATTTCTGTACAATTAAATTATTTTTACATAATAATAATGTCAGTAAAATTAATTTATATTTTTGTCATTGATAGCTAACCTCGTCATGTTTGTGACACGCGGAGTAAAATTTTTGGAGTTATTTTTGTTTCGTTGCGCCAAAGAACTTCTCATGAGCGAATATAAATAAACACTTTTTTATTTAAGGTTATTTTTAAATATCATAACTCATTTGTATATTAAAGCGAAGTATTATTATCTTTGTACAGTTTCAATGAACATTCTATCTTAAAATGCAATAAAAAATAGAGTCATTTTTTTAAATTATTTAAATATTGAACAAAACACATTTTTTCTTTTTTATTAGTTATAATTACTAGCTACAATTGTAGCGTATTGCTAACATAATAAATTCATATATATAGAAAATGCAATAATTAATTCAGAAACACAATAATATTGTCTTCATATATTGCGTAATTCATCACATCTCAACCAACTGTCGTAAACTCAAGTTGAGTTATTAGCATAATAATAGGTTCTTAGACAATACGTTGTCTCAAGTCAGTAGTTCAAATTGTACCTATGTATAAAATAATATATGAAAGACTAAAAACAATGATAATTGGCATACCATAGTGACGGGTTATTGACAACGTGTATGGTAGTTGAAATTCAATCGGGCAGAAGAATACTTCCTTACTATTGCTATTCTTCCCGTTTATTGGACAACAATATGCCGGTCAAATTACCTTCGTCGTCTGCGATGCTATCCGACCTTACATCCCAGTCATGAGCTCATAAGTTTAATAGTGGATAGAAACATTGATACTTATCGTATTCGTTATAAGTTTGTGTTCATTTTATTATAGGATAAAGTATTGCTAAATATATTAAATATTGTTTTAAATAAATACTTATACTCCCAAAAATAGTAAATGCTGGTCACCAAAATTAAAACCACATTTTAATTTTAAATTATAACCAAAAATTATACATTTTGCTATCCACATGATATTTGTTGTATCATATTTCTTCACGAGTCAAACCTACACTGTTATTTTTTTTTTGTAAAATTACAGAACAATGTATGCTAATTCAAAATTGTAATACTACATGAGTAATTTTCCTAGACATGTGAAGAAACCTACAAAGATTGTAATTTTGCAATCTTTATGTATAAACCCTACAACAATCAAGTAGTTGAAGCAATGATGGCTCAGTGGTAGCGTGTACGACTTCGCGTTGACTGACGTGAGTTCGAATCCCTGCAATGAGCCTGAGCTTTCGGTGAAGGAAAATATCATGAGGGAACCATAGCATGGTAGGAGGGCTTTTTCTAATGCCTGCCTGGCAAACTACCACCCTCAAGTTGAAAATCTGTCGCCAAACACCAATCGGTGTGTTCCGGCAGCTGCACTTGAGAGCCAGTCTTCCAAAAATATCAGTATATTTTTCATTCAGTGATATTCCATAAAAAAATATCAGTTTCCAAAAGATTTTATGCAAAATTACCATTGAAACTTTTAACAGTGTAACTTAACCCAGTCACACCTCAACAGCGCATTAATTTACTCGCTAAGGTTTGGTGATAATTTACTATATTTGGTATATGAATACAATATAAAGTGCAGTCATTACTAAAACAGATAGAAACTCTTAGGGTCTCAATGTATATAGTCTATTATTTAGTGGTGATTATATTTAATCTCTTTTTTATGTTCAAAACAGCCGAATTCATTATTATTACATAGGTTTTTTTCCTTGACATTTTGTAGGATAACGATACAGTACAGACAATAAGGAAGCAGAGTCATGTATATAAAATAATACGATGTTCGTCTGTGCATAAAGTAAGACATCGATACTCCAATGCAATTTGATCAGATAAGTAATTATAGTTTCATTGATTGCAGATTACAACGCAGCCCCGCTGTTCGCCTCAGAGAACGCCTCCAGTGGTAAGTAGATAAATTATAGTAGTACTATTATTATTGGGGATTATTAGGGATGTTTTAAGAATTCTTTGTTGCGTTAAATCAGTTTATGAGCAACTTTGTGAAAGTTGCGGGCCAAGCTTTAGTATCTTGAAACCACGAGCCATAGATTGTCATTTATTAGTTTAGATTAGATTTATTAGTTTGTGTTTGTGGAAAACAACTGTTCACATTTACATGTGCTTCCAAATGTTCAAAGCACTTGTTTTCGGGCGCAAAATTTTAATATATTTCGCGGTGTTGCCCATATACGTGTTAAAAGCTGATATTTGATCAAAATGATACCTGATTTTCGAGGATGATACTAGGTAGTAAGGAGCATAATATAGTATCGATGCAAATAATACTGACTTGCTCGCAGAAAAATATAATAAAGTTTGACCACGTGACCATAGGGACATATTATACGTAACTTAATTAACCGAAGTGGCAAAACATCATTTAAACTTATGTAATATTTGGTTAACAACGTGCATTTAGTTCATTGGTCTTTGTCATATTATATTTATACTTTTCGTTACGTACATATTGTGATGATTAATTACTTCATTATTATGCAATATCAAATATATAATCGTTACGTAAGCGTTTACGTTAGTAGTAAAAGTAAGTTTTGAGGAATATTCAATAGATTTTGACCATAAGTTCCGTGTAGAAAAGTAGCGAAATAAAATTTGCGTAAACTGATGCCATCGTCATTAAAAAAGTATTCAATATAAAAAAAATGAAAACGACTAATTTATAAGCAGCATAAATTTTCGCTTCATAAAAATCGTGATACATTGATAATATGGTGTTCTATTTTGAACTGGTTTACGCTGTAAGCCTGGAACGCCTTGATTATGGTGGTAGGGTATTAACTAGTACTAGCCTGGCTAGCTACAACTCTTAGTGTAAGTAGGTATCAATAATTTCGTTGATTCGTCGGTAGTATAAGTATCAGTAATTTCGTTGATTGTCCTTTAATGATCTTTGCTTTGAAATAGTTAAAATATTATTTTCTACTATTTATTTTAAATTTGTACATATAGATGTATAGCCTTGTAGTCGTTTTTTTTTTAAATTAAGTTTATTATTTATGAATATATCTATTATATTCAAATGAACTATTTATTGAACAAGAATGGAGAGACATCACCAATTTATTTTGTTCCAATAACCGTGCCCTAAAAGGCGTCACTTCGAAAACAATCATTTGTTTTCAGACAAAACAGACTGATTTCAAACGTATATAACAAGGAAAGCTTCTAAAAACACCGAAATACATAATTTATACCGAAACATCGTGTGGGAGGATATCCTTTCGCTTGTTAATAAATTGCTTGCTGTATTTAAAGTAATATATAAATAATATCTTCTATTCTGTTAAATTATCTTAAAAATACACTGAGATAATAGATACTGTTTTAGGTAAAAATGTTTGTAATAATATGCAAATTATAGTATTTAAAATTGCAACCGTTTTATCGTTTATTATGTGTATATTTAATGGACAGGACATATATAGTATTATTGTTATTTCATTATATTGACTCAAACTAATTCTATACTAGTTAGCTGTGTCCTACGGATGTTCGTGTTATTTTATTTATCGTTATAGGTATGGCATAGTGGCTACAATCTCACCTGATGTTTAATGACGATGTGGCCCAAGATGATAACACGCTAACCTAGTGGAAGACTGGCCCTCAATTGCAGCTGCCGGAACACACCTATTGGTGCTTGGCAACAGATTTTCATCTTGAGGATGGTAACTAGACAGGCGGGCATTAGAAAAATCCTTCCACCATGCTATGGTTTTGTCACGATGTTTTCCTTCACCGAAAGCTCAGGCTCATTACAGGGATTCGAACTCACGTCAATCGACGCGTCATCATTGCTTCCCACTCTCCACCGCGCTACCGTCTTCGCACCCGTTTAGCCTATCATTGTTAGAGTCTTACTCCCCGTACTTGCATATAGTTTGCCAGATTGCATCACGTTTATGGTTACTGCTCCACTATTTGGGGCCGTAGCGTGAAGTTGTATAGCTTATAACGTCCCTTAATAAATCTGGCTGGTAATTTTAGTGATTAACGTGTTCAAACGACAAAAACTCTTGAGCTTTGTCTATACCAATATAATAAAGCAGATGAGTTTTTTTATTTGTTTGACTGTTTGTTTAAAAACGTTAATCTCTGAAACTACCAGTCAGATTCGAAAATTTTAATTTATACGCGGGTGATAACGCATGGCATAGCTAGTAATATAAATATAGATTGGTTTTGCAGTAAAGCTTTATTCTTAAAATTATATTAGGTGGTTTATTTTTATCCGAGTAACAGAGGCCCCTAATTGTTAATAAATTGTTAAATAGAGCTAAATAGGCCTCGATATGAATACATATTTTACTGAATTAAAAGACAAAAAAGTATGTAGCGCCATGAGATGTGAAAGTAAGCTTGTAAAAAGGGTAGAGTTAAATAAATTTACCAGGCAAATTATCTAGAGACGTATCGCACTACCAAAAAAAAGTAATTTGTGCTCGTATTATTAAGGGACACGCACTGTATCAAGATAAACTTAATTTATTGCGTAAGTTCTTTAATATTACAAGCACTTTGTTAGACCTTCCTCGTTTTCATATCTTTGATAAGCAATTTTATCTGTACAAATAAAAAAATTGAAGTGTCTGTTTTTAATGTCAAAATAATAGATTTTTACTAAATGCACATAAAAGTATATACGGTACTTATAACAGAAAAGTTAATTGTTTAAATTTGTGTCTGTCTCTCCGTTTGTTTGTTCCGGCTAATCTCTGAAACGATTGGACCGATTTTAACGGGACTCCCACTGGCATATAGCTGATATTATAAGGAGTAACTTACGCTACTTTTATTTTTGGATTCTGTAATCCAAGCGAGTGGAGCCGCGGACACAGCTAGTTACACTCATATTACATTTATAAAAGACACATTTAAGCTAGAGATTAGTAAATGTTATATTAAATATATCCTTTTTTTCTTTTTTTATAAGTTACAGGCATGCCTTTAACCTCAAAATCTCACCTGATGGTAAGTGAAGATGAGGCCGACGATGGACCAAGCTTACCCAACAGATGTCTATTCACTCTCCCTTTAAAAACTCCCAAGTTATATGTCGAAGGAAACAGAGACAAACAAATTAAAAATGACTGCAAAACGCTTCGTGCGAATCGGAGGAATGTCCACTATATACGGATGAAAACCCTCACGACATCTAGTTATCCTAATACATTTACTTTAATACTTCAAATACTTTCTACAAAATTCCACCAATATTACATAATATAAGGTCAAAAAACCTAAGTTAATGAATTAAAAATAAAAACCACAACATGGCAACTAAAGATCCCGTCAAAAACTCCGGATATAATTGTAGTCAAATTCCCTTAAATGGTTCAAAATTTAAATTAAGCAAACATAGTTATTTCGTTTTTTGTTTTGTTACAAATATAACTGTTGCTTATGTGCCATTTTATAGACATACTCAAAAAGTTTCTACACATCGTATGACAAAGAAAATTGTGACCTATAAAGAAGTTTTCATAGTATACAGTCCACTTTAATGATTCAACCTTCTTTGAAGACAAGATGTAAGCAAACTACGTGATAAGCGAGCGTGATTGCAGTGATGTTTCCAATACTCGGCAATAGGCTGTTAACCCACTAAGATAAGGTTATCGGTGCGGCCGAGCGCCTCGGCGACATCGACACGGCCAACCTTTGTACATGTGTGCTTCCGCGCAGCTAGTTACATAAATAGTGTCTCAGGTCTCAGTGCCTCTGTGCATATTTAATCATTGAAAAACTGCATATGCATATGCATTTTAAAGGTACATGGTTAAAGTTTTGTGTGATCTTAATCTGTTTCTGTTTGTCCGCGGCTTGCCTCAGAGATTCTTAGTACTCTGGTAAGCTGTAATTTCGTATGTGTATACTGATAAAATAAAAATTAAAAAAAAAGTTAAATCGTTTGGGGTGTCGATAGATAGATAGGTCGTTCAAAAATGTTGTTGAAACTGTCAAAACTATTTTTGATTCAGGAATCCGTTTGCGAATTTTTTAAGCTTTATAATGCTAATTTTTGTTAGAGTCAAGTGTCCTCCCGCTGCCATCCAAATGATTGTTTTTTGGATAGGTGAAAAAATTCATGGTAGTTTTATATAAAATTAAGTTAAAATGAAAACTATCAGAGGTAAGTATAAGTTAACGAGTAATAGTCAGTCAACTTATAAAATGATTTGGAAAGTAATTTTGTACAAATTTTATTGAAAATTACTTAAAGACCTCTCTCTAAAGGTTGACTCATGTTACACAGGACCGGGCTCGGCGTAAAATGAATCATGCTTTACTTCACATATAGTATACTATAAATGTTTGACAGTGCCCCAGCGCTCGATCACACTCCGACCCGGTGTAATATGAATGATCCTTAAGTCTGCATATTGTGACGGGCAACTACGGAACTCTACACTGCGCGTGGCTCGACACGCACCTGGCATTTTTTGATTTAAAAACTTCGTTAGCACCGTTGTGATTTGTAACTCGATGAAACGAAAAACCTACAGTAAAAAGAGACAACCACATACATCATCCGGATTTAGCCTACGACAGAAAGAGATAGAATACATTTACATTATGCACGTTTAATGCAAATTCTGATTTTCAAGATTGTGATCGTCGTCGGATTGATTTAGTGGTGTGAGACGACCCGACTGTATACGCAGTACGCATGAGTAGTTGGTAGATTGAATCCCGCAGATTTAGGATATTTAAAAAAAGGATTTTTATAGATTTTTTTTATTTTTTCACAAGGCTTCACTTCTGAACCTGTGAACACGCTGCACATATATTTTTTTAAAGTCGTCGTTTGTTTTAAAGGTATTACGTGTAAAATTTAAATCTAGTAACGTCATGACAGCAAATGAGTAACACGAGTGCTTAGAAACCAACTGATATTACGCTATTAAAACTGATTTAAACAAAACAAGACGGTAATATGTATGTAACTCAAAGAAACCGTATCTCTGTGCTATATTCAATTATAACCTGACTAGCAAAACTGAACGTTAAAACTATCATCAAAGTTTTGACATAAATCTACAAAAATAAAATTATTGAAATGTTTGCTTTAACAAAGAAATTCAAGAGTATATGAAAAACTAATTTTGAATTATCTACTTTATACCAAAAGAGTAAAAAATAAAAAACTAATAATTAGATGTGAATCTATTTTACACACTTTCGTTTAAAATGGCTACAGGCAACAAACCGCAGTGAATGTAGTACAGTAACCGTATCAAACATCTAGATTTATTATCCGATAATGGAAGAAAAATAAAAAGCCAATTCACTGTATCTATTTATTTTGTGGGGAAAATTATTGTGCCAGATATAGACAATACCGATCGTGGAGCAAATAATTATACTAATTTACTTTCGTTATGGGTTTGTATTTTATTTTTAAATAACGTTGCAACACTGTGTTAGATATTGAAATTACGGTTTTTTGGCGGGATAAACTGTATAATTTAAAACTGTACATTGTGTATTAACAGGTGGCGTTGTGCATAATAAAGTTTGGTTATTGTGCGCTAGTGAAGTGAATAGGAAATAATAACATGGATCATGAATTCTGAGATGCTACAAAACTCCCTAGAAAGTACTGACAAGGGAGCCACCATCTTGTTATGATACACAAATCGACGATAAGACTGGAAACTATATACACTCGATAATAGCAAAAATGGTCTTCATTAAAGAAGACCGGTTGCCACATTAGGAAAAAGAACAAGAAGTATTTAGAAAAGTTTTTGTCGGGAACTTAATCTGTCATAAGATTTTACTTACATAAGTATATTTTCCTTTTCTTATTCAATATGAAATAGAAAATTAACTGTATAATGTGCAAGCATTGCCATGATAATCCACGAACTTCAAAAAGCGACTTTAAATCATATTCTGAGTATTATTATTCTTTGCCGAAAAACTATTCGTATATTCGCAAATCATAAAAACCCTTATGCGTACGAATCGTGATTGATTTACAAATAAACTTTTTTCCTGTTCATACAAGTCGGGATGCACCGTATCTATTCGAGATAACAATAACCCTTATTTTCACTTACAACGGTCACGTTTTCCGTCTTACATCGCAACGTTATCGAGACTATATATCGTGCAAGTGGTGCACAGAAACGTTGTTCCTTGAATTACACTTAGGATGTGTATGGAGATACCCGTCGCTGGATACGCTGCATACTGGTATGCATGGTTTCCTAACCTCCGGCTAGCACGGGTCGCTATTTTGCATACAAAATTATATACCAGTTCAAATTGTTTTCATATGATTTAAAAGGTAGTTCTGATTCAATAGAGCTACTGTTACTTATAGATGTGAATAGTTAAATTTTTATTTTGATCAAGCTAAAATATGAATGATGTAAATCAATGTATTAAAAAAGTTAAATTCTTTATATCATTTAGCGTTATGGCCTCAATCTTACCAGATTTTATGTTACGATTGTGACACTTTTAGCCTAGTGGAAACTAGCTTAAACTGGATAGGTAGGTGCTTGGCAACGATTTTCAACTTGAGCGTGGTAGCTAGCCAGACGGGTACTTCTACCATGCTATGGTTTCAACACGATTTTTCTCCTCATCGAAAGCTCAGGCTCATTGTAGGGTTTCGAACTTACGTTGATCGATGCGACGCGGAGTACGTTAAAGCTGCTACTAAGCCATCATTGCTTAAAAAAATCTTTTTTTTTTCTGATAGTTTTGATGAAATCAAACAATACAAGTAATTGAACAATCCAAATCAACCGTTTTATTGTTTAAAACTAATGATATTGAAATAAAGTGCGGTAATTCATAATCTCACTTATCAAAACTATATCGTTAAATTGACAATGATTTACTTTAAGTAGTTACCACACGTGACAAACACTACAATGACTTTATAAACGAAAATTGCTTGGATCCGCTCTATAAGGAATTACTGATTATATAAAATGAATTTACGATTATTGATCTAGTAACTTATAGAAGGCTTTGAATATTGTTCATTCACAGTTGAGTAATAATCCTGCATATAAATGATAATTCAATATATAATAAAATATGGATTGTTGTTCATCCAAAATTGATGGATCTTGTTTTTAATTCAATCTATAATTCGAACTGGTATCGAATATGTGTTAATTTTACATTATTAAAGATTTTGTATGAGTACGCTGTTATCAGCAATTTAAAGCATACTGACAAAACAAAATTTTTATTAATTTTATTTGTATATAAAAACTTCAAAACTTGTATTGATTCTTTATTATTTTATATATATACAATACATACCGGTAAATTTATAAACGATTTGAATAAACTATGTATTTCGAACGTATTTTTATCGTATTTAAACTTACTCGATAGCTTCATTACCATTCGTCGACAATGTCTAGTACAGCTTTCGTGTTCGTAAATAGATATATGTGCATGAGTTAGTTGTTTGTCTGGTTGCCGGATGTCGCTCGTTCCGAATCGAATAAAATATAATGGTATACATACATGAATGAAAATACTTTCATCCCTGCGTCTTTTAATAAATTCAGTTAATCATATAAATTCCATTTGACTTTGAAAATGTCCACCCAGGTGTGTGTTCACACTGTCAACCATCCTCGCATACTTTCACTATATACCTATTTATAATGTAATGTCTATTAATTGTGTGACGTGGAAATAGTATACTACATAAAAAGCTTTTAAAATATTACATTTATATATATATAATCACAAAGATTTAATATGATCTTAGGTTCTTTTTTGGTATGACATGTAGTTTTATCTGAAAACGGTGTGCTTACTCAAATATAAATTTTAAAATCAAATTCGATTGTTGTATTTTTATGTGTCAAGCTAATTTAAAAGTTAAGTAGGTCACATATAAATGTACAAGTACGTTAATATAATATATGAATTTTATAAACAGTTATAGAACAAAGTAAGATTGCTAAGATTTAGGTTGACAAGTCGCCTTGCATCAAACTTCAAATTTAATCGAAATTGGCATCTGGGTTGCCTTATTTCTATGGTGAATAAATGAGTAAGTCTATAGGTTCTCTTCTTTTAATATGACTTACTAATAAAATGTATATTTTAATAAAATGGCCGCCGTAAAAAGTATGCATTTTTGACTTGTCAATGTATTCACGTTTTGTACAGAATTGTATATTAAAGAAAATACAAACGTATAAAAATACAGCGAACAAATCCGTACGAGAAGCTAGTAATGAACTTATTCAATATACATATAACGTCTAGTAACTGCAGTGAAGAGACCGTGTATTATTGTCTCGAAATTATTTTTATTTATGATAATATATGTATTGAACACATGAGAGTATATCAATGCGTTTAGAAAAGGTAATTCTACTTTATTATGGTATGTATCATTTCAGTCCTCATGCACTAAATATAAACTAAGTGAATGAATTTTGATGTAATGAAATATTCAAAACTGTACGGTAAAAGGCGTTTCGACTCTCAAATTACTGTTCAATGTTATCGTAAATATATGAAAACGTCAACGTCGACCAAAGGCGATTCATTATATGAACTCAAATGCAATAGTTATAAGAATTTAAAATAGCTCGAGACATTAAATTTTTATTATGAACATATTTGTATTTTATATAACACTAGCAAACGCATTGCTGTGGCTTAGAAAAAAAGATATTTTTTATCCGATCGCTAACAAACTTTACAGGATCACCCGCTGGGCTAATGTCATGATTGTCTGATATGAAAATTTCATCCAAAATCACTCCAGCCGTTTTGGAGTCCATAGGGAGCATATGCATACAAACATCCATTTATATAGATATAGATTTTATAGCAATAGTTCGGCATAGACGGCATTCTGTAGTCCACGCGAGCGGAGCCGCGGGCACAGATATTTATTAGTATGTAGTAGCGATTATTAGTATGTGTATGTTATGACAACATAAATACAGATTCTATAAAATAATTTAATATAAATTTCAGATTATAGTTTAGAAATAGTTAAGTAAATGGAGTTCAAGACGATTGCGTCCTATGCATTATTGATTTAAAAGGTATAATAAATAACCCATTAATCTGGTATGTTTGTTGAAATTAAATATTTTAAATATGCCTGGCTTAAAAATTTGTGTAGAAACTTTAAGGCAATGATGAGTCAGTTGTAAAGTAAACTTTGAATCGAAGATAGTTCATTGGTACGAGTAAAGTGTACGAACACAGAGTCTATCGACGTGGGTTTGATTCCTACAATAAACCGGAGCTTTCGTTGCCCACCTGGCTAGCTACAACCTTCAAGTTCCACAATGTTGAATGTAACACAACCTTCGCCCACATCACCGCTTAACATCAGGTGAGGTTGTGATCAATCACAAAACCTATAAACCAAAGAGAGATTATGGAGAATTCGATACGATCATTTTGACATATTAGCAAGTCTCTCGATGACGTGGTCGTATGTCGTTCGGATATTTATATGAATCCTTGTTACTTATTTCTATTACAATGTACGAGTAGGTAGTAAATATACCTACGCGGATGTCGTATATGTGCGCTTCCTTAGTTTGAGTACGTTGAACGTGTGGGCTACGTATAACTCAGCTCAACTACTTTATTAAAATATATATATATATATATATATATAGCTTTTCAAGTAAAAAGGCGTAACTTTAGTGTAACTCAAGAGAGGTAGGGTATAGAGAAATTTCTTTGGAGATTACCTCCACCATACAAAAGATTGCTACAAAATTACCTTGTATTCTGTTCCTGCGGTGAGTATAGTTTCCAGAACTCCTAGGGAAAGGGGTTCAAGGTCGGTCACGCGCTAGTGTGATACCTATGATTATTATAAGAGTCCATAGGCTATGGTAGCCGCTTACCAACAGGCAGGCCGTAGGCATTTCTGGCACCTTAGTTGTATAAAAAAACTCGGATGTTTTCCAGACAGAAATAACGTTCAATAATGGTTCAATCAAATTTATTTTTAGGGTTCCGTACCTCATAATCAAAAAGTCGGACAAGTAGCGAGTACAACTTGTGCCCTTAGGGCTCCTTATTGATTACACTACATATTACATAGTAACTATTTAAACCATAATAAGTAACTAAATGTTACAAAATAAATAAAGAATATTTATGATATGTTTACGTGAAATAACAAAAAGGCCATCCGTCCTCTGATTACCTATTTCACAAGAGCGAAACGATTGCATTATTCGCTAAATATTTGCATCACATACTCGTTCCCCCTTTTTTCATACGATGTCACACTTTGTTGACCCCTCCCTCCCTCTTAACGTGTGACATAATTTATGGATGGCCCCTTATTTAATTAAAAATGTTTATAAAATATGTAATAATAAAAAAATGTACGTGTACATAATAAAAAATGCACTTTGAGCAACGTCTCTCCACTCGAAGATGAGCTCGTCTTTTCCAAGGCGCTCTGGAAACCCTATTCTCCGCAGAAATATATAATGCAAGTTTATTTGGCTACGATCTTCTGTAGGGTGGAGGTATTCCACCAGTCGGACTGCCCCAAGTAGAGAGAAATTTCCAAAGACATTATTATAGATCGAAAAAAGATTATAGTATACCTAAAATATATGATAAACTAGCTTTGTCCTATGCCCATGTTATAGGTTTGACGTAGTGGCCACAATCTCACCTGATGTTAAGTGACGATGTGGCCCAAGATGATAACACGCTAAACCTAATGGAAGACTGGTTCTCAAGTGCAGCTGCCGGAACATACCTATTGGTGCTTGGCGACAGATTTTAAACTTGAGGGTGGTAGCTAGCCAGGCGGGCATTAGAAAATGCTCTACCACAATGCTATGGTTTCCTCATGTTACGGTTTGTTAAATTTATTCAACCAACTCATCATCACGCCGCTGCCAACGTACCCGTGTAGCCTATCGTACTTCTCACTTCTCATACTTGCCTACAGCTTGCCAGATTGCTTGACGTTCGTGGTTACTGCTCAGCTCCTTAGGGTCGTAGCATGAAGATATATAGGCAATAAAGTTCTGAAATAAATAAACTATAAAATTCTACAATATTTTTTCAAACCCGACTGTTAGTTCCAGAGAATAGCGCGTTCAAGCAAACAAACAATCTCGTGCTCTGTATAATATTGTTTTTCTTCTTCTTTTTCCTAACTTTTCAACCAGTCTTCTTTATTGAAGACCATTACTGCCATTATCAAGTGTATACAGTTTCCAGTGCTATGACGATTTGTGTATCCTAACAAGATGGTGGCTCCCTTGTTAGATCTAGTTTCTAGGGAGTTTTGTAGCATCTCAGAATTCATGATCCATGTTATTATTTCCAATTCACTTCACTTGTATACAATAACCAAACTTTATTATGCAAACCGTCACCTGTATTCCACAATATAGGGTCAAATAATATAAATTTATAAATAAAAATAGAAACCACTGGATGATATTTTTATAGATAAGTCGCAAATATAATACAAATACGAAATTATGTGTAAGTAATATAAAACGTAAATAATTAAAGCAGTTACGTGGAAGAGTTAGACGTAGTTAGTAAGTAGATACAAATTGAAAACGTGTTGTACATAAAAACCATCTCGCCGGACGGCTTTCCGAGTGGTTACGTCAATCAATGTCTCTTGTGCAAATTGAATCAATCATGTCCCCTGTGATACGGTTGGGCTTTTTGTTCTTAGCCGTCACTTCTCATCTGCTTCGTGACTGAAACAAGTACCTATATACTCCACAACTACTTACCTACAATAAATTTTATACATATAATCTATTCGTTTAATAGTACATTTAGTTAATAAAAGATTTTTAATTCAACAGAGAAAATCATAATATTTAAAAACTGTAATTCATAATATTATAGTTATTTGTCTATTATAATAACGATTATGCATCGAAGTCTAAATAAAGGACAGTATGTATTGAACCCATCGATAATATTAAAGCTTTGTTTTTAATTATTTATGATTGTCAAGGATATTTTCTTTCAATCTATTTGTCATAAACAATAATTTATCGTAGGTTTTTATGTATGAGAAAAGTGTGACCACTAACTATTTACCTTTTTTTTTTAAACTTTATAGTCATATTATCTATTTTTATATTGGCTCGACAAAACAATTATGACAAGCCGTCAATTCCATATATATGTACAATGCTATGTATTTTATGAAAACTGAAGATGAGACCGGAGATTAAAGGCTTCGTGTTATTATTCATTCAATCTTTTCTCGAAGTCGTGTTCACCAGTCGACTATGAATTAATTCATCAACTTTTTGGATGTATGGAATCTTTTCAACCAATTTATGTGATTCTATAAATTACGTTACCGAAACTTTATATACCTAAGAATTATTTTCGAGGTTATTTTAAAGGTTCTTTTAAAGGTTTTTGGTCAAATAAATAGTTATTTATTGATATTAATTTGAGTCTTAACTTTTCGGCAATCAACTTCACATAGAATCCGCGTAAAATTGGCATTAAGAGAGGTAGGGCACAGAAAAAATTATCTCTACTTGGAGCAGCCCGACTGGTAGAAGACCTCCACCCTACAAAAGATCGCAACCAAATAACCTGGTGTTGTGTTCCTGCTGTGAGTAGGGTTTCCAGATCTCCTTGGGGTCCCTACCCCCCTTGGGTCAGGGTCGGCAACGCGCTAGTGATACCTATAATATTACAAGCGTCAATAGGCTACGGTAGCCGCTTATCATCAGGAGGGATTCCTGTCCATCCGTATGATTATTTGCCACCTTTGTAGTATAAAAAAATAATTAATGCCATCCATGGCAGTAAAGTCATTAAGCGTTTTACTGGACTAGCTCTGCCCTACGGTTTTACCGCGTGGCTGCACCGTCTACTTACCCGTGTAGTATATAGTTATTGTCACTACCCGTATTTGTCTACAGTTTTCCAGATTGTTTGACATTCACGGTTACTGCTCTGCTCCTTAGGGAAAGCGTGAAATATTTTTCAAATGTTTTTGGTAGTTCCAGAGATAAGCGCGTTCTAATAAACGAAAAAATCTTAAGCTTTAAAGATGAAGTGAATCATCACTTCTAAACTATCAAGTTTAACGGTAGCGTGCTCTGAAACCTAGTCAAAGGACGGTGTTCCGAAAAATACAATAAGTCAGTGTTGTCACTTGTCAGTGAAGAGACACGATGATTAATCTTTAGGATGGTAGTACGACATTTGTCTAGCTTTCTAAGCGTTGTCTAGCCAGAAACTAGTCTAAAGCTTAAAATCTGGCACCTAACATTTGTAAATGTTGTATTTTGACAACATCGTCAATTAACGTCAAATAAGACGGTAGAAGCTAACTTTACTAAGCCGATGCTTGAATTTATGAGTTCTTTTAATATAAAGACAAAATGAGATTTCCTTTAATATAAGGTGACGCTATAATATTCTACAAAAAACAGAATATTATCAATAGTTTCCCAAATAAACACAAGATATACAGATACCATTTGATTACACAAAACTGTCAAAACGTAAGCCATTAATATTCGGCTCAAATCCTAGAGGGAATATCGTGGATGTTAATCGAGATTATATTGAAAATATGGATCAATATCGTACACGTGTAACATCAAACATGAAGGAAAGGGGGCGATACATTTAGCTTAGGCGACAAAGATATAGGCGCCCACAATAATTTTGAAATGCAAGAATTATGTCCCTTGTCATCCTTTGTTATTCTTTGTTAGGTGATATGTTTTGTTCGTATCATTATAGTTCTAGAAAGAACTATTGTTGTTCAATTCTTGTCTGTACGAAATGGGTAATGGAGATATTATTATTGTCAAAGTTTTTGTTAGTATTATTTGTGTTCACGTCAATGCTGTATTAATACATTTTTTGGTTTTATTAATAAGACTCTGATATCTTTTGAGATCTTATTTTTAGTCTTGCGTTATCCTCTTATTTATTCCGAATATGATAACAGGTCCTTTTCCTACATCTCTAATCCATTTTATGCATTCACCTATATATATAAGCACATAGGACGTTATCCGTCACATAGGTCCGACAGCGACGACAGTCTTCGTGGCGCAGTGGTAACAAACCCTATTATCGATTGCGGCCTGCGGATTAGATCCTCGCACCTCACTGAATTTAGTGTGCGAAGAATAACTGTTAGTTCTGTGCCTGAGTGCTAAATATCTATCTTATCAGTTGAAATAGGGCAAAGAGAAAAACAAATTAACCAAAACCACAATATGCTTTTTTATCCAAAAAATTAATCAAAAGTAGATGTACCTCCACGTAATAGTTGTAATCATGTCTACGTGTAAGATGGCATTTTACTTACAAAGTAGAAATAAAATATACGGCCGTAAAAACGTTGCAATTTGCATGTGTTAATACCGCTATATGTAATATCGTTAATAATATACGTATATATTATATGGAAGTATACTTTTTAGTACTAAGCTATATATTTTTACAATTACCGCTTAAATTTTTTTTATCCATTAGCATTAAGTGCGATATTTAAAAATGAAATAATATAAATAATACTTAATTAATATTTTTTTAATAAGAGCTAATTAGACTTATGATACATATTTTTATTCTCTTGAGATTCCATATCAGTGTAACAGCTTCGGGTAGGTCAGGCTCCCTAGTCCCGGGCGACAGAAACCGAAAGTACCGGGAACCAGTTCAAGTGCAGTGGGGGGCGTTCGGGGGCGGATGGGAAGGCGTGACCCGGTCGCAGTACAGCCTCAACCCGGGATTTTATTGGGCTTTACAGTTGGGTTGCTAACTTGGGAACTTAGATTTACAGGAAACATACATTCCAAATACACGACGCGACTGGAAAAAACGGCAGGACAGAAAGTAAGAATTACATTTACTGAAACCATGGAATTAGAGTTACTAAAATTAAATTCACTTATTTTAATTCAATTCAAAGTTGCGGCAATCAGATAAACATACCTATATAAAAACGTTATTTTTGAATTCAAAGTTCGCCACCACACGTGTTTTATAATATTTTTCCTCTTGAAATTGGACTTTCTCGCTTTGCGACGATGTCGCTTCGCAAATATATCACAAACATATTAAATTTCGAAACACAATTAAGTAATTTACAAATCTTAAAAGCTAATCGTGCGATTATATATCCTGTTTTTGCACTTTAAACCAGAAGTTTTGACAGCATCGATTTACAAATAACTTCATCCATTGATCGAATCATTTTAGGTAAATTATAATAATTCTCATACTGAACACATTCCACCAGAATGTGATGCACTTCATCAGCCATATCATAAACCACATAATTATTTGATGGAACGTGTCCAGGGGTGAAGTTAGAGAGCTAATATCAAATAAAATCAACTACTTATGAATATAATGGAACTGAACCAATACAGTCCCCTCAAACACCTTTCACATCAATAGGAAAGCACCGTACTAGACATCGCAGATTGGAATATTTACATAATAATAAACTATTCTTATTGCAGAGTAAATCGGAAAGTGAATAACAATGTTACGATAGATTACAAGTTTTAGTATAAACAGGTACGATTTGTTTGTCATTTTAAATTGTATTAACTGTACGTCTAATACCAGTACCAGTCTTAGTCTTAACTTTATCGTCTGTGATCCTTTTTCAGGTTGAGTTCAAGTGTTAGCTTAAAAAATAAAAATATTTCTTTTATCCGCTTTTGAGAATTCCACTCATTTGCTTTGACTTTGTAGTGTCGAGCAGAATTCGAATAAATGCACCAAGTAACAGTATAAGGGTGTAATTGAAATAAGGCTTATGCTTATAGAGTTATATTGTAGCTTAGAAAATCATCTTTATAAATAATATTGTGCAATATTATGATATTCTTTTGCTATAGTTATTAATAAGAAAGCACGTGAGACACCACCGGTATTTCCTTATAAGAAAAAGTACCTAACAAGGAAAACTGTTCATCCGGCTGATCGCTTCTTAGTATCTGTGACTCATACACAGGACCTTATTAAAAACCCTCGGTATTAACGTGTGGAATTTCTTTTTCTATGTAATCGATCAGTTTTTATTCTTATCTTAAATTTAATTTTTCCTTTCGTATAAATAGGAGGGGTGGTAAATCGCCCTTTTAAAGATTTATATTTGATAAATATTGATTTTTTAAAAACAAGATTCATTATAATATCAAATCAATAGTGTATTTTGTCAATAGTGAATGTATTATCAAAAATGTAATTAAGTTTGTTTAATTGGTAAGTTAGTAGTAACTCATAAAGCTTCGCAGACGAATTGTCACAAAAAACACACCATCTATACATATTATAAAACTCAACATCTTTCTGTCTGTCTGTCCGTTTATGTTCTTTTCACGCGAAATCCACTTATCTGATTTACACGCTTTTTATTGTAATTCATAGATACGTTTTCTGGCCAGGTTATAGGACATATGTTGTAAGATAAAGTAAAATACAAAATAAACAGTGACGATTATGGTGGATCAATTCGGAAAAAGACGCATTAATGGCTTACGCTGAGTAAACCATACGAGATATATCAAATTAATGTTCTACATAATTGTAGATCTTAGAAAGGCCTATAAAAAGTCAATGATAGCAATATTTATCTTCTAACGATAACCCGCAATAAACATTTTTGTCTGCTGAGTTCCGAGTCCGCGTTTGCGCGATCGACGCCATTCTGTAGTCCACGCGAGCAAAATCGCGGGCACTGTTAGTTTTGTATAAAAACTTCTACACAGGCGAAGTCGTGAGTAATAATGTATAGTATTTTAACAATAAATTTTATTTGACATATAATTTTAAGAATAAAGTGTTCAAAGATAAAATGTACTTCAGAACTCCTGAGGTTGCAGAAAAGCCAAAATACGCAATTGCAGTTGAGACCACCTGAGCGAAAAAGAATGTGCCTACCTAACTCATACATAATATAGGTCAGACATATGAGTGAATGCTTTGTTGACGTAACATAACACCTTATTGCAAAATTGCTTACAAATGACTGACGCGGGAAACATTTCAAAGTTAAACTGTGCAGCGATGTTTAAATGTGCCAAATTAAAACGATAAACGTATTAAAAAGAGGTTTACTATGAGTAAAGCAGTTGGCCTACATTTCAACCTATTTGGCTGACGTTAACGATGCTTTAGCAGTTTAGCGGACAATTGTTTGGCACTATTCTATTACCATTACAATTTTAGAGAACTCCAAACAGTGGATTCTAAAGATAGATATTTTATTGTCCCGAAATAATGGCAAGTTTATGGTGCAACAACAGTTCGGATCTTTGTAGCTGTGTATTTAGCAATTACATAATAATGTATTGATATATAAAATGTTCTGTTTAAAAGGAGTCACTAATTTGAATGAGTGATACTTTCATATTAATTGTTTGTTGCATTCTGTGCATCATCAGATCATCACCTTAATAATATATAAAGCCCTGTTTAATTTTGCTCTTTTAACATTTATATGGCAATTACAACTCCAAATCAATCCTTCCTCGTTTTGTACAATGTGTGGAGTTATAGATGATGTTCATCATCTAATGGAATGTGTTAAGATAATATTAGAATAAATTTGATTAAATCATTTAATTTCAATAAACTAAATATGGTTATATTCCATAGCATTGTAGTAAAACCTAATAAGGTTGCTAAAATGCTATAAGAAATGGAAAGAAAATCTTTCATGATTTTAATTTTAGTATATGTAATTCGGTTATTATTATTAAACACTATTAAACAAAGCTAATATAAAACAAAAAAAAAAACAATATAACCGAAACTTAACAAATAAACAATTTTAAAATATAACAAATATAATATACGTATTTATAGTACAGTTTTATCATTTGCGCCCCAGACGATGCCCAATCGAAAGTTTTAACGAACAACGTTCTTATCGGCGGCAACAGATACAGCCAGGCAACGTGCGTATCGATTGACGCTATGTAGGTCACAGGCTCACAGGTCAAAGGTCACGGGTAGGTCACCTCACCCAACCTCGTCAGTGTAAATAGTCTGAAGACGCCCCGCTCTCGCTCCGACTGCCTTGAGACAAAACCAGTGCTGTTACTTTTTACACTCGCTATAACGACGGCTTATCAATGAACGAGGTCACTAAGTTTAATGTCATTTGTTGCTGATTGAGAAATAAAACTATTTAGTATTTATTAAAACAGTTCATTCAAAATATCGATAGCAAATCATCAAAGAGTAATTAATAATATTTATTTATAATTAATAATAAGTAATTACAGATAATTTTGTGTAACGCTTGAATTCCTTTTTTAACTTTTTTGTTTCATTATATTTCATTTGTATTAGCGTACGTTTATTTGAAAGAACTTTTGACTAATATTGGGATCATCTACAAAATTTATGATACTTACCTAAAATTTATTTATTTAAATTTATTATATAATTAGAAGGAAAATAATCTAACGAAAGTTTATTTAGTAAAATTGTAGACGTTAGTGGAGTTTTTGTTGGGTCTTCAACTGTCATGTGATGGTTTTTATTTTCTATTAACATGAATTATTTCACCCAAAATTACGGGCAGCTTATTGTGATTACGTGAAGTTGATTATAGATAATAGCTTGGAACGTGCATTTAGACTTGCCACAATAACTCCTTGAATAGTTCTGACAAGGTAGCGATCATTTTGTCTGGCCCAACTTTGAAGATTAAGAGAAGTTTACGAAGTTAGGCTTAAAAACATTGAAACAGGCAAATTACTTTGCGACACCATAATAAGAAGAAGTAATATAGATAGGTTTGTCCGTTTAATAAGAGACGTAGAATCGGGGCTGTACGCACTCAGTCTCACTACTTACACAAAGTCAGCTTTGCCCTATGTTTATCCCCCGAATGGCCTTTCGATCGTAAAACATGACGGTTAAAATACATTGTGGAACACACGCAATGTTGTATATCGAACGTAATATTTATTTACATTGTACAAGAATGTAATACGTTTATTTATAATAATACGACTTCAAGACAAGTACTAATAAAGTTTTTTATTATTTAAACTAAATGAATCTCTCTATTAGTAATATTATTACTATTATTAATTTCTTCGTGAGCTTCATCTGTTCAGAATTTCAGGGTTATTGTGTTTATTACTAATATAAACTAATATATTATAGACGTAAATTTACGTTTGAGTGATTGCTCATCAATCATGTTGAAACAGTGGACGGATTGTAATTATTAGCATAGAAGTGAATTATGTTATGGATTAGGACATAAGATATCTCTTATTTATCACCCAGCGAAACGGGCGGGCAAGAGCCAGTTATTAAATAACAAGAACCGAAAGCTTTATTGTTTATAAGAATTTCAGAAATTGTAAAATGTTTGTTTTTATTTAATTTATTTTTCACTTCGTTCGTGTTATATGTTAAAGATACAGTTGAGTTATGACTCAAATTTTAAACATTACAACCACTAACAAGAATACTACAATTTAGAAATCATGTTAGGTTTTAGGACACGAGACTGTTTAAATATATTTTTTCTTAAATCACGCTGTGATTTTACACTTTGTTGTGTTAAAACCCACAAGTACAGAAAATATGAAAAAAAGACCTGCCGATTAAACGAAATTATTTAAAGTTTCTGGAAAGTGAGTTATTATTATTATTCTCATTAAAAGATAATAAAATAACATTAAATTTCATCGTACTAAACGGTCTTTATAACTTCCACGAACTGTGAGTAGTTTCTGTTTCACCCACTTATTTTAATTTTTTGTTCATACGCCTTAGTAGTCTGGGCTTATTAATTACCTGAATAGTAATAAATTGAAGAAGTGTCTATATATATATACGCAAAACTACATGTTAATTTATATTAATGTTATAAATAAAGTTTTAGTGTACGTGATAAGACGTATAGACGGAACAGAATGGCTGATCCGGTTCTAAAAATGCTTTCACTCATAGGAACCAATATTATACCTGTAGTGGTATAGGCTATATTTTATTATTACTAAGTTGGTAGTTTTGTATATAGCATTGACTTTATAGTTTATAGTAAAAATTTGTAGTAAAACGTTTAAATAATAAATTCAATTCATTTGAAAAGATTGCAAAACTCTCTCGACAACAAAGCCAGACGTTATTTAATACATCTACAATGTACATACATTCTGTAAAGAAACTCTTCGTATATTTATTTTCTGCTTGTTATGTAAAGAAGTTATGCACTTTCTCACGCTCGCCCGTATTGAATGCACAAGCGAATTTTCCAGCGAAGTAAAAACAACACAAATTCAATTAGGGAAAAGGTTTCTGTTTTGCAAAACAGAATGTAGTAATTTTACATAATATAAGGTTAGCACCAGCGTTGAATTCCGATCAACAGATGAAACTCGGTGCAGTAGCGAGAAATAAACAATATTAGTTTGTACTATACAGTAAAAACATTGCCCGAAGGATGACGGAAGAAACGCCTGTGAATTGTGAGGGATAATTTTAAAATACTCTAAAATATTTCCAAGTAATGAAATTAACGTAAAACCAAACATTTTTAGAATTAATTTACGCTTTGTTTCGTTTTATCGATTTAAATTACATAATTATATAATGACTTATATTATTATATCATTATAATTAAATGAAGGGAGACTTTAGGGGCAAGACTGGAATATTGTCATTAGAAAAAATAGTAACGGTACATAATGTGCATGCAGGATAGATGTGTTTACGAGAGGTGTAGTAAATCCATGACAGAATGGTGTCCAAGAGAGGCCTAACTAAATATTAGAAGACTATTAGGTCGATGGATCGATGACATTAAGTCTTCGTACATATTATATAGGCACTAAGCAGGAATGAATGGCTTAAAAGGGCTTATACCCTTCTGTAGGAAGATAAAAGGTGTTAATAATAATAATAATAGTATGTAGAAACGTAACTTTATATATCATACTTGTAATATACAATAGTTTTTATTTTTGTTAGACAAAGTATTAAAATTTCGTTACCTACTAATCAGCAATAGCCATTATCTTTCTAAACAATTATCCCCCAAGCCCGGTAAAGCTGTAAAAGCCGTAAAGGCTCCAGGGCCCCTAAGGCTAACAGTATAGTCAGTTCAACATAAACAATTATCCGAAATTTCTTTGCCACTTTCGCCTGCAATAGATGAATCGTAGTTTCAGCTACCTACAACATAAAATGTTTGTATTTAAATAAATTTATTTGAAGAAACGTAGAGTTATTGAAAATATTGAATATAAACTTATTATAATCTTTTATTTAAGACATTCATTTACACATTTATTTAAATTCAAACTTTTTATGTTGTAAGTAGCCTGAAACTACGTTTCATCTTGCAATAGATGCAAGCGGAAGTAGCAAAGAAATTTCTGATAATTATTTACGATGGATTTCCGCAAAGTAACGCCTTCGTCAATTAAACATTATCTTTCTTTTTTTTTTTGCTTCATTCAAGCTCGCAATCCCCGTAAATATAGATTTAAGCCCCTATACCAAAATCAAAATATCAGAAACGCTTAGATTGTTATTTGGTACGATGATTCAGTTGGCAAGAATATTGAACAAAACAAATAAAACTACATTGTCAATGATACATTGTGAAATAAAATCATTCAGTATTTTATTGTTAACCTTTTAACATCGTCCTACACACTTGGAATTTGTAAAAACATAAAAGCAACATGGCGCGTAAATTGGATACCATTCTCTTAAACAGAAAATACTTGTGAGAGGAAATCGAAATCTCGAACAATCGAGAGTTTTCATACTTGAAATACGGTTCAGCTTACGAGTGATTTTCTGATTTTGAAAATACTAGAAATAGTAGAAAATCGCACAATAATTTGTAATAAAAATAAATTGTTTGTACTAAAATTTTAATATTTCACAATTTATATATAATTATTTAAAATTATTCACGAATACTGTCTAAGAAGTCAACAAGAGAACCGTTTGCTAATCTTTAACAGATTACATTTCAAGGAAAGTAAGCTATTTCATGCCAAGAAAACTTAAAAAAAATTTGCTCGAGTAAATCCATTAAATAAAAAAGTATAAAAACTATCATTCTGTTATATATATATAAGGAGCCTTGACTGGTAGGTCTTTTTAAGATCTACAATTATAAGTATGTACATTAATTTAATATACCTCTAACAGTTTACTCAGCGTAAGCGTTAAGCGCCCCAAATGCGTCTTTTTTCCGAATTGATTCACCATTACCTATCGTCACTGCTTATATCGTATCTTACTTTATCTTACAAAATATGTCCTATAACTTGGCCAGATAACATAGCTATAAATTAAAATAAAAAACATGTAAATCGGATAAGTTGGTTTTGCGTGAAAAGAACATAAACGGACAGACAGACAGAGAGACGTTGAGTTTTATATGTATATATTATATAGATATAGAATAAGATGTACGTACTTATAAGTAACACGGGACCAGTCAATAAATGTTTTATTACTAATCGGTACAATACGATGGTGTGTAAGCAAGTGTACTTACTTATTTACGCTCTGTGGTCTACATGAAGTGTGTACGTTGCAGTAGGCCAGGAGGGGTGGTATAAGGTTTCAACGGCGCAATTCTCGACGCAGCTACAATATTTTCTAGAATCGATTCAGGTATTTCAATATCTATGAGTCTTAAAATAGATTCTATATTAAACTGTTAATTATTATAAATTATAGTAAATTAATTATATACGAGTATAGTGATTATTCTACTCTAATCGTGCTGTGTCTAATTATATTGTCAAATTTTAAGCTTTCTAAATTATGGAAATTAATTCAAATTTTCCAGATTTCTTGGCGCAGGGCTAGCAGTAGCTTTGCTCCATATTTGATAGGTTGTTGGTTCGATTCCCGAACAGGATAGGTGTTCATGTTGATTAGTTCTGCATTTTGGTATTTAATACATTATCCATCAAATCCTATAAATAACTTAATTCTTTACAGACGTTGTCACCATTGGTTATAAGGTTTTTGTTATTGGTTCGAAATATTCTTATTTGTTTATGCATGTTTAATAATGATTGAAAATAATTAATAGTAACAGTATAAAAATGCATCCATATATATACATGCATACCTCATCAAGCGAACGCGACATCTGCATTAAAGTGGGCGCAGTCGGCTCAGCTGAAATGAGGGCGCCGGATCGATACCAGACTGGCAGACACAACAACAACGCGCACTACCACATCGAGTTCTGCGTCTCAGGGTATTTCCAGCCGAGGTGGTTTATCATCGATTCACTAACACCCGTGTGAAAGTTTTTGATACAGAGAATAGATTAGAAAAAATTCTACAGTTCTTTTAACCTGTATTTCTTTTAATGTATTTTAAAACTCATATCATAATATGTGTACATCAATTACTGTAATGTACACTGTTTTTTTATATCATTGTTCATTATACAGGATGGAAAAAACCAATGGGACATGGAGGAAAAGTACATTAAATATTGAAGATAGAAAATTTTACTTAAAGGAAACAATCTTTTGTTTTTAAAAATAAGAATAACTGCATTCACTTTTTTTTTAATCTTGCCTATACCGGGTATCGAACCAACGAAATATGCAAAAAATTGACATTCACTATGTTATTGTACCAATCGATAGAGTCTATGGTACATTTATCATACATTTCGAACTAACATGAAGGATACCCAAGCCCGGTAAAGCTGTAAAAGCCGTAAAGGCTCCTCGGCCCCTAAGGCTAAAAAAAAGGATACCTATATAGGTATACATTTCCATTGAATATGCAAGTTATTACTGAAATAAGATATTATAAAAAATATTATTTTCATACAACATTTTAATAAATTAACTGATAAGTTGCTTGAAATGAGATCCATTTTCTTGTTTAGTACACGGATTTAGTCTTTTCACATAATAATTATGTGTAACCATCTGTAATGAGTTGGGATGAATGTTCATGTTATGTGTGTAATAACATCTTGAGCTTCAATCCTTAACTCTTCTATAGTCTCAGAAAACTTTTTGTAAGTTAATTTTTACTTGACCCATTAAAAAATTCGAACGGCGGAAGATCTGGAGATCTTGCAGGTCATTTAATAGTTACGTTTGTACATATCCAGACATTAAAATTGTTAAAAAAATAAGAGCTTATCGAGATATGTAAAATTTAAACGTTCTACATATTTTTAAATTTTTTTCATAATATCTCCTCTAATAACGAAACGTGCAAAGCAATAATAATGTGAATTATCTTTAATAATGTAAAAACAATTTAGGTGATTATTATACTTCATACATTAACATTTCTTTTATTTAGATACTCTCATCGTGAACTTCTATGAAAATTGACATTCTTTTAATTTTTTTAAGTAAATAGTCTAGGTGAGGTAATGTTATTTGAAGTTAAAATTCAAGGTCTTCTTGAATTGTGAGATATAATGTTTATTCGAGAGATTTTATCCTTATCATAAACCCTATCGATTGGCACAATAACATACTGAATGTCGGTTTTTTGCATTTTTATTTGGTTCAATTCCCGGCAGAGGTAAGCTTTAAAAAAAAGTATAAATGCTGTTATTCTTATATAAAAAAATAGAAGAACGTTTCCTTTAAGTAAAATTTACAATCTTCAATATTTAATCTACTTTTTTTTCATGTCCCGTTCGCTTTTTCCAAGCTGTATATGAAATTATTTCGATAATATGTATTGAAATAATTCGACGCCCAATATAATTACAATAAAGTAAGCAAATACAGAAAAATACTGTATATATAAGTTTAACAGCCTTATACGACTAATAGATACATTTTTTCTTAACTAAAACCATTATCATAGTATATTAAAAATATATTTCATGTATATGTATCGTCACTAATTAATTACTTACAATTAACAAATATTGAGTCGCAATAGTTTTAAAAATATATGCCATCCAATTTACATTTGAATCATGATGACAAAAAAAACAAAGATGCCAAAAAGTTGATACTTTTTTTTCAAACGGTTCTTTAGAATATTGTTGCTAAATTAGTTACGGTGTTATTCATACTGAGGATCGAATTGTGTTACTAAAGCGATATAGAGTGTGTCCCTCATATTTATTTAATAGGTATTCAGTTTAGAATTACTAACTTTCACATGTTCTTTTAGGCTCCCAATTTTTTTCAATCATACCATGCCTTACACTGATCGCAGTGTCTAAACAGTAGTGTGTAAAATGAAATATTAATTATTATGTATTTGTATGATTTGGGAAAGGACTGAGACATAAATTATTATAATTCACACTTGATGAAGTTTCTAACGATTGATAGAATGATGAAAACAAAATGAAAAATACAGTAAGTCCTATTAGAATAGTAAAATTTTTATTTCATTTTAGCACGGATTTTTAATTTTGCCGCATAAATAATACAGCATAATGTATCTTATTAGGTGTTTTTCTGACAATAATGAGTTCGAGATGGAAAAATAAACATCTGTGTAAACGACATGATTATTTGTGAAAAATGAAGACCGCGGGTGAGTGACCTCTCGAAGTCTCAAGGATAGCGATTGTATAGTCAATATTTACACGCTATACGTAAAGAATACGTGATAGCTCATTTACACATGGTGGGTAACATATTTTAAACACACACTGATTTTATTTCATTTCTAAACATAAGTAGCTAAATGTTACAAGGAATTATTAATTTTCGGGTTATTCGGTAAAGAAAATAATGAATAAATATAATATAAATAAACTTTACAACATATATTTTCATCAAAAGTAAGTTATATAGTTCAGCTCCGGATTTAAAAGGGACAAACGGAGGATCCTGCTAAAGGGAACGCTAAATAAATGTGTTTAATAAAAAAAAAAAAACTTGTTTCACTTAAGCTCAGTACCCAGAGCGTTTCGTACCATCAATTTTTCCTTTGATTTTGAAACGCATCCTAATGTTGGTTTTTGAATGCGTGCAATGTATGTTCCTCAGCCATAAGAATTCCCACATAGAAATCTTAAATGCTGTATGGAAGGGGCTAATGTCAAGTTTTTCCCCAGTTCGAAAAATCATGGTTCCGCGGATGACTTAATTATTTAAAAAGTATATGTATATTTATATGTATATATATGTGTATGTATATGTATATTCTATAATATATGGTGGGTTCAAATTATGACACGTATTTCTTTAAAACTAAGAAAATAAAATTTCAAGGATTATCGATTCTGTAATAGACTTATTTGCAATGTAAAAATTAGAATATTTCTATTTTCAGTGAGATTACAATATTAAAACCCGCTTTGTCTTGAAACGTGTCGGTTTATAGCACAATTGTTTCAATATTAATTCACAAACTAAACTATTAATATAAATATCTCAGGAGATATCTCGGAATCTTAATGACTTATTCCATTATATATTAACTCATTAGAATAAACTTGGATGCTGATGTCTATCTACTACGGCATTCTTTATCTGCATATGTCTGAGTTTATATAAAGTTCTTTTAATGTTTTGCCGATTTATTTACGATACTTCTAATCATACATACAAATTACATCATCCATCACAAACTGCGTCAACTCAAATTACAAACTTTTTCCGCATACTTCTAGTAACGATGTTAGGTATAGTTTGTTTATATTTGATAATATCTCCAAACATGAACATACACAATTTTTTATAGATAAGATAGCGTATATGATTCATATTTAAAACATTTTTTTTATACCAACGGTCTATAACTAAACGGGCGTTCTACGATACACGAATTTATGTAATTCGTAATGAATGCACTTTGGAGCCTTGAAGACGTTTTCTGTCTATAATATTGAGAGATTATCAAGCTATGGATAAGAATGTATGAAAATTACATCTTACGGAGCTTAGCGGCGTTATTGTCGCTGGAATGTATATATTTCATTAAAATAAATAAGCGAAGAAACGTATAATACCTAGCCTAAATAAATGGCTAAAATATTTTAATTAAGATTCCTAAAAAAATCAAAGGAATTCTCTTATAATTCTGTTGCGAACAAATTTAAGATAATATCTGCAAAAACTTCATCTCTAATATTCTATGATCCAAGGTTTGCGTGGGTTCTAGTCATTTTTTTAAAATTAAAATCCTTAATATTATTTTCCACAATAAATTCAGCTCGAGTGTTGTGGGCGGTAATTTATGATACCTATAAAGAACCATTGAAAGGACGCCATTCAGTCAGTCTCCGAGTTCTCAATATGACGCGAATTTTAATATCAAGAAGTAATTTTGATTTGCAATGATTCTTACTTTTTGTGTGAAGTGAATTTGAATAAATTTATGTGTCAATGACTTATGAATAAGGTTCCTTTCATGTATATAAATAATAATGATGATTACATTTTAAATGTGATTTTATTTACTGTCTATATTCAAATAATAATTGATGCATATAATTGTGGATCTTGAATGCAAAGTACATAACAATTTTCACTATTTGTATTAAGAGATTCAATATTACACGTAAAATATATGAGTAGATAAATTAAATATAAACGGCATATAGATATCATTCCATAATTAACTATGAGTAAATAAAAATATAATTGCAATTAAATGAATAATTCGATTACAATTATTTTAACCTGACATTTCAGAATACAACACAAGATTTAATCAGTAATAAAGTTGTTTTAATCGTAAATTTACTCAATTATGTTTATTGCACTATTTTATGGTAGAGGCGATCCTTAATACCTTCTTTTTCTTTTGTGCATTTGCAACTCTACGATCTTATATAATCTGATGAAACAAGTAATCAAAATGGGTTCAATAAAAAAGAACATATTATATTATAAACACTGTACATACTGAAAACGTATAGCGAATCTACAACAATAATGCACTATAAGGGAAATTCAATAAATTCCGTCAACAAATAACATGTGACACGCAATAAATTATAGTTCACGTTTAAACTACGTGCACAATAAAAATAAATTCCTTTTGTATATTTATTTTCCAACAAAATAATTCAACGGGTACACATCGATGTTTCCAGAACGTTGTACTGTTGAATCGCAAAAATATTCTATTGAACATAGAATTTCAACGTTCAATTTTATACATATGAATGGAGTTGGACATAAAATAGGAATAAACTATTATGTAAAGAGTCTAACCTCGACTTTCCAAGAATGAATGAAGTTGCCTTTATGTGAAAAGTTTCGTGTACGAATACGAAGATTAGCACGTTGCACGTTTTATTATCTTTGGTTTATAATTTACATATTATAAAACAAAGTCCTTCGCCATGTCTGTCTGTCTGAACGCGGTTAACTTAAAAACACTGAACGGATTTTCATACGGTGTACATTAATGGACGGAGTTATTCATGAGGAAGGTTTAGGTGTATAATTTATTAAGGTTTTGTGTAAATTGGCTGAAATATGGCGAAGATTGTTGAAGGTGTCGGAAAAAAGCATGCTGACTGGGAACGTCAATGGCTGCACCACGTAAACCAATAGAGTTATATGTATTATTTTACTCTGTTACCCGTGCAAATCCGGGACGAGTTGCTAGTAGATGATATAAAAATACTTTATTCTGTTTTTATAAAATACGCATTTTAATTTGGAATTTATGAAATTTATCGAAGACTACTTACTGCTTATATATATTATAACAACTTCTATGTATACATTTTGTTTAAAATACTACAATAAAAAGGTTTTTTTTTTAACTAAACCTATTGTCATTATTGTTCTAATATATTTTTTATAAGGTTTAATTTTAATTCGGCCCCTTATTTTTATACAAACTATATTTATTTTACTGGTATTAAATAATTATTGACTCTATAAGAATTCTTTTAATTATAAATAAGAGATAAATAAATACTACGTAACGACATAAATGAGAGTATAAATAAGCTAACAAATAAATTTTATGAGTTTTATAAGAACAATTATTAGTATTCCTTGTCGCATACCCATTTTGTGACGTAGTCTAATCTAATAGAATCGAAGAACGGAGCAGTCAATGACCTAACTATTGAAACGAATAAAAATGAATAACCGCTTCTACAAATATATATTATTTCAACCCGTGTAACATTATACTAAAATATCAAATGTAACTTTATTTATCACATAATAATCAATGAAATTTTTTTATAAGCGATAACCAATTTATATTAATCAATCAGTTGTTCTGTCTGTACATGTTATTTTTTCCCCAAATTTTCGGATAGACATCTATCGTGAAGGTCACTAATCACGAATAAGACATTAAAAATGTTTGTCAGACTGTTTGTATATCCGGATTTAACTCAAAAACGCCTTGACCGAATTTTATGAAATTTTGTACACGGAAAACTTATGTCATTGCTCAGTTGGTATGCAATAAATAAATAAAAATCTCTACCAATTTTAATGAAGTTTTGTTCACGGGAAGTAATTTAAGTAGTAATTTAAATAAAAATTAATAGACGATAATAATTACCTACTATGTAAAAAACACGTGCGGGGTTATTAAATACCGCTAGTTATTATAAATAATCGTGTAATGCATGATTTATTTTTTATTTTCGATATCTGATCTGCATAAGACAAAATATTATTGCAAAAGGAAAATGGGTTCCAAGTCAATATTTTTATCGTTTTATATTTCCATTCGCAGTAACATTATTCTATTTTATTACAGGGAAAACAAAGCGATTTTTACTTGAGTATGTAATGTTGGAGGTGAGTTTGCTATCGTATATATTTGAATAGTTTCTTCCTTTATGATTTTCCTGTTATCTTAGGGTGACAGATATTTTTCAAAGACAACCTCTCACCATAGTAAAAATTAAAAATTCGACAAACTTAAAAAAAAAATACAATGATGAAGAATACAATACGATAAAATGGACGCTCACAAAAAGCAATATGTATGTATAAACTAGAAGTTGCACAAAGAGCCATGGAGCGGGCTATGTTGGGTATCTCCCTCGTGGATCGTGTACTAAATGCAGAAATCTGGAGGCGAACAAAGGTCGAAGATATTGGCAAGCGAGTCACGAGTCTAAAGTGGAGGTGCCGGGTACTCGGCAAGACGAGAAGACGGACAATGGGCCAAAGGGATTTTGGAGCGATAGCCCTGAGGTGGAAAATGACTGGGAGGCAGATCGCCAGTCCGACGGTCCGACGATATAGCGAGGATGGAGGGTAAACTCTGGATAAGAACCGCGCAAGATTAAGAAAATTGGCATGAGCGAGAAGAGGTCTTTACTCAACAGTGGGTAAATGTAGGCTAAATGGATGGATAGATGTATATAGTAATAGTTTGGGAATTATTGCAACATAAATAGTTGAAGCTCATCCTGCTAGCAGAATGTAGTTTTTAATGAACCAAAATTAAGGCGTTCACAACACATATCATAAATATAGTACAACAATCGATGTGATGTCTGTTAGAAACCTCAGTCAGTCAGTTTCGTAACACTTAACGAAGCTTTGTTAAACGTGATCAAACTCGTTCCCTTTCGTATATTAATCGTGCCCATATTCGTAAGAGTGCGTACTCATAAAGAATCATGCTTACTCGTTGAGAAATAGTACCGTGGGGCAATAAATCCGTACTGTTGTTCATTATATAAAATCATATTCCAGACGTAGTGCATTTTATCATTAAAATCAACTTTTATCGAGGTTTATATATATTAAATATGAATTTTATTGGAAATATAATAATTATATTTTGAATTAAGGTTTATTATACTTATCATAAAACCATTCAGATGTAAATTTTTAACAACTACAAATTTTCAAGTTAAATTGCGAGTTTTATTGAAAGAAATTATAATATTATTATATCTAACTTAAAACTTCTATAAGTGATAATTCTAATGTTATGTTAACGACAAACCATGAAGTAATCTTTAGTTTGGAGTTATTTTTATGTAATTTTTTACAATTTTTCATGGCGGTCTTTAACCTGAATAATAATTAAAAAAAGCTAGTTACTACAAAATTATTTTACTGAAGATAATGCTAAGCACAGCACTGCTTAGAAATAAATACCTATTCAAAAATAAACTTAAGTACAATCGGCAACATTGGAGCGAAATTCTTGTAGTAACAATAAAGTAATGATGGCTCAGTGGTAGTGTGTAAGATTATCGTGTCGATCGACAAGAGTTCGAATCCCTGCAATGAGCCTGAGCTTTAGGCGAAAGAAAAAATCGTGATAAAACCATAGGATGGTGGTAGAGCTATTTCTATTACCCGCATGGATAGCTAACACCCTAAAGTACAAAGTCTGTCACCAAGCACCTATAGATGTGTTCCGGCAGCTGCACTTGAGAGCCAGTCCTCCCACTAGACTTAGTGTGTTTACTACATTGGGCCGCATCATTATTTAACATCAGGTGAAATTATGACCAAAGGCTAAAATATAAAGAATTAAAAAAGAACACAACATTTTCGTTAAATCTGAATAATTTTGATTCAGTAAAAAAGAATACAGTTTTCCTAGCTTAAAAGTATTTTCATAAAAGAACTCAGAGATGCAATATCAAGTCATCAAAGATCGTCTATAAAATAGCTACGTGATTTCCCCGAACGGGTTCCTCCAATCTTTTTCATCTCGACTCATCTGCACACATCGTGTTGCAGCATAGGACGCCGTAAACACATGGTCTGTCGTCTAAGTAAAATATTCTAGAAATTTGCATTCGAATCGAATCGTGATATAGCATTATTGAACTCCCTCGTGGTTGTATCATATTATCAATTCAGTATGACACATAAAACCAACTGAAATATTGATATTTTGCTTTCTCGGTTATATTTATTGTTATAAAAGAATTAAACGTCAGCTATTTCTATAATTTCACATCGCATTATTTCACAATTGTATTTCTTTATTTTTCACTCAATGAAATACCTAGGAGAATTGCGACATATGAAATCAACAAACTCACTCTCCCACACAAACACTTATACGAGGTTTATTACTCATACTTATAGATGAGTGAAAACTCACAAATAAACAGTAAATATCTTGGATCATTTTTAAACTTATAATCCTCAAATGGTCATTAATTCATATTTCTTTAATATTTACTAAATATTACCTACATTATGCAGTTACTATTTGAGGTCAATAACTTTTTATTTAGTCATAATTTATATTCCCTTTATAATTTAACCGAGTAGGTACACGTCTAAGGCACGAAATATATTTTAATTACAACTGCATTTGTATATTATAACGCGGTGTTAGAAATATTCATTAAACTTTTTCATTTGTATGCATAATGAAATTTCTGCTTGAAGAAACAAAGATTTTTATCTCTGGGTAATGTTTCATGAATTTATAAAGTGGATAATAACAATAAATGTATGACGTAAGGGACAACAATTTGGGAATAATACGGCTGCATACTCATAAAGGCATAAACAATATGATAATGACAATACGATAATAAATCCCACGGTAACCGTAGCAATTTGTAGACAATCGCCATTAACTACAGATACCAATTGCTGCACTCTATAATACATAAAGAAAGACGTCCCCTATGCACTACTCTTTAATTAAGGCTGAGAACAAACTGTTTATTCCCACCTCAGGACACGGTTATCGAACTCCTAGAAAACAGTTATGCTTACGTAAATAAATTATAACAAGGTCATTAGTGTATAGCGGTGACGCAACAATACAGCATTGGCGAGGCGGTGACCTCGCCGAATATATCACCGAGCGCACTTGTGGGGTCGAGCTACTCGTAAATTTGGCTTCCGTGTTATCGACTATTCTTTAATATTACATTATTATAAAACCGTGAAACGCTTTGCATATAAATTACGATAAACCTGAAAGAATGAAGTTCACGTGGCGCGCCACGCGGGCTGCGACTTCGACAGTGCTTACTGCATTGTGAGTCTCCGCTTCATGCATTCAAAAACATTCTCAAGACGCTGGCACGTCCTTATTTCTCTTCGATAACGTTCCTTTTACGAACATGTATTCTCTGATCGCATACTTTATGCGCCTTTTCTTCATTCAACCACACCGAATTTATTTTAAGTGTTTTTACAGATTTATGTATAAATCAAATCAAACCATTTGTTGGCTTATACTAATATGAATATTATTTGTGGTGAAAATATTACGGCTCCTAGCGATATGATTTTGTACTTGAATTCTTTCTAAAAGGCTCGGCGTATTTTTTCTAACATTATCGTAATGAGCCATTAAAATTTACAGTTCATGTCATAAAATCGATCTTATCGTTGGGTCTGCGAAATTGCCTCGCGATGAGGCAAGACATTGACGATATGTGTGGTCTAAAGAACAAAGCTAGCGTGGGCCGACGACGGTGGTTTATGTAAAATTTTATTATTGCTATGATCTTATTATATATGGTAAGAAGTAATGTTGCTTCGTGTTTAGTAAAATAACGTTAATTTTTAAAATAAAATTAGTTTTATCGATGTCTTCATAAAAAGTGTCTTGTTGTATTCGTGGCTGTTCGAATATGGCATCTAGAGTAATAAATTAATTAAACGGGTGAAATTTTATCGTTTCTCAGAAAACTCGTTTAACATTGTGTAGATAACCTACAAATGTAAATTACAATCAAAATATTTCACAACTTTAATTGGAGATTAAAGTAACTATTTATTGACAATTTAATCTTAACAAGTTAGAAATCCCATATCGAAAGAAAGTTACAAATTGTGTAAGAAATAAATGCTACAATTCGATAAAAAAAATATATTTAAATACTGAATTAATAAAAATTGTAGCATACTACCAATCTTCAAAACTCCTTTATTGAAAAAAAAAACTTTGTATAATGCATAATTTTTCATAACTTGCACTTGTATTAAATACATATAATTTTATATGGGTTTGTTAGAATAGAATCACATAATTCAGAGTGTAACTAATATACACGGTGCCATTGAAGTCTACATTAGAAAGAAATTACTAGGTTTTTGTCTATATCTATTACCCGAGGAAGGAGGCAGTAGCGTAGCTAGTATGGGTGACACGTGACACCCGTAGCGACAAATCGCGCTTTTGGAAGGCGGCTACTCGACTAGGGAGTAATAGTTAAAATATGTGTAAATCCCTTTATGTGGGAATCTCACAAGAGAACGACCTGTTTTAGTGTTTTCTTTACATTTACTCACTTATTTTCCACGGCCGTGTATCACCCCCAAACGAATGTTACGCGGTGCGAGTTAACCTAGACCCTCTCTCCCAGTTGTATTTCTGAGAGGAGGCCTAAAAGACCTTGCACGGGCGTATGTGCGCTATTAGTGTTTAACACTGTGTGAAAAATTTAACTCGGATAATATTATGTATAAGCATAAAGAGAAAATTAGATTTTGCTATATTAGATTTATAATATATGTATTAGAAATTGTAAATATTTAAATTCATCTCAGAAACGTCAACACTCACATTGTATCAAATAGGTTTATTTAGAGGTTGTATAACACTTTCTTGTACTGAATAATTATAATTATGTTAACTATATTCCACGTTTACGAGTTTATAAAAATCTAGTAACGCACTGAAATTATGGTATTCATGAAGTATTTTCCACCTTGTATCACGCTAAAAAATATATACTAAGAAATCATTTACATAGTGGACGTGTTAATAATATACGTGCCTTAAACGCTCTACCGAGTAAAGTACGCATAACTTTTGATTTAAATCGCGTACCCGTCTAACATTAATTTATAGGCATGATTTTAATCATACTTTCCTAAGATTCATAGGATAATTAACTAGGAAAGCCAGCCATATTGTACAGTATTTCAGATAAGTATGTGTACTTTATGTAGAAGACATATATAGTAGTTACGCTAAAATACTTCAGTTAGATGTATCCATAGACAACGCTTTTGTAATAGACAAAAATAATAAAAAATTGCAAGAAGCGCAAAAAAATAGGTTTTTGTCTTTTTAATTTTTGCTATGAAATATTATAATATATTTTTAAAGTGTAGGTACTACTTACTATATTTTTTATATCTTATTACGAAAAATACTACAATTAGCCGAAAAAAATATAGGCAACCATTTTATTAATCTGATCTTCGAGATTCATGACCTTGATCTGTCATGTGGTGATGGTTTTCATTTTAATTAATATACTTCAGTTATTTGACCCTACATTATGTAATATTTATGGTATTTTGTTTGTTTGTTTATCGTGCACAAGTTAAGTGGGCAACAGTATTTAAAGATTATTCTTAATATTAGCACGCTCCCCAGTGACCGTGTTCCAAGTTCATATAACCAGCACATTTGTATGCATGAAGCGAAAGTGGTATGTAGCAAGAGAACAGAACGGTATGCAACTGTGTAGTAATTTACTGAATTCATAACATCAGTTGCTAATTTAAATAAATAGCTAATACAAATACTCAGTAAGAAAACAAATATATGTTAGCGAAATTGCAATCATAGTTCAACTACAAAAACTCTAATTATAAAAATGAAAATAACATCAGAAAATGAAAGAGTAGGTAGACCGTTCCTGTTAGGTTATAGATAGGTTATAGATATATATAACAATAGATCTATAAAAATCTTGTAAAAATTGATCATAATGTAATTTATCCTTCATTATCAGATAACATTAATTAAAATCTTAATAAATTCATAAAAAATCTCAGGTAATCGGTTTATAATTTGTTGCATAACATTAGGTCTTTTACCCAAAATAATCTATCTATATTCTCGGTTAATGGAAAATTACATTACTAAAAAAGAAAAGGCAATGATCGTCTACTGACATTTGCGCGTGCCATCAACTAAATTGTTGACGTCGGATAATAACTTAGAAATCCCAGAAATTTAGGCGAAGTCAAGTTTTCCCCCAAATTTCTTAAATAACATGTTTTTAGACAAAGTTTCAGTTCATTCTCATTGTTATTCTTTTTGATTCATTTAAACAGATTGGATTCTATTTTTTTTTTATGTTAGGCAAGGTCTACCCCATACAGTAATTAGCAATCTTTTCTTTTTGGCATCAATTTAATAATTTAAAACAAAATTTGACTATATAGTCTAAGTAATGCTACAAAATTTCAATCATATCGTTATATTCAACAATTTATATTTCATCTAATTATTTAATTATGGTAATTTTATAAGGAAAATTCGTTTTTTATTTTTGCTCATCAATTGATACGCCTTTTCCTTAACGCAAAAAGTGTCCGACTTTCAAAGACTTTACCGGACGCTATTTAAACCTAGAGCAAATCCAGGGAAACCCCAGATGGATGGTTGCCTTAACTGAAAGCAACATGTAAGACTATGATGTGACGGTTACGCATTCAATAGTAACAGCCTATTACACTTCATTTGTCTTCGTGCGCAGTAGAGAAAGCCCCGCGACATTGGGCTTGTGTCGGTGGAAGTGGGTTGGTGACGGCGGCGGCATGGCAGCGCACACGCAAGTAGGTGAGCGTGTCGAGGTCGTGACGTCACACGCTTTCTCTGCGCCCGCGCGCGTTGTGCAAGCAAACTGTTGTTGATTTCAGTCGTGCACTCTGCCCTACGCTGCGCCAGCGCGGCGCTCTAATGAGTGGGAAAACATGTTCTATGCTTTCGTTGGTGTCAATGATCGATGAAATTTAATCGTAGTCAACGATTACCATCTTAACCAGTTGTTAAGAAACATTCCTATACGTAAAAATAAGTGACATAAATTACTTAGTAAAAAAAGTCGCAGATTTTTTTGCTACAATTTTTTATTACGTTGATTTATGAGGTTGATTATTTACATAACTAGAACCATAAACCTACATCTTTCATATTTTCTACAAAATACTTCCAAATGTTGCTATGATGAAACAAATCTATGCAACCAAGTGAGTCAGTCTCCTGGGGTACGGAACGCGAAAAGGCTGTATTTATTTATTTAACATTTACTGTATTTATTAAACAAATTCAGTAATATTGTATGCTTATTGGTGACGTTACGTTACTTTTTATACTACTTTAAAATATCTACATATAAATAAGTGTGTTTTGTTTAATTGTACTCTATGAATTCCTAATCCATTCCCAACACCGCGAAGCTGTCTGTAATAGTACCACCATTTTACAACAGATGACGTGCAAGTCGATTCATTTTCAAGACAACAGAACAAAGTCCACGCTAAGTAATGAAGTTTACTGAGAAAATATTTTCTATATAATTCGAGCATACATAATGTTAATCAGTAGTTTTACTCATTTCTTTCGTAGATGGGAAGAAAAATTGCCAAATCTTGTGTTTCGCATAATTTATGCTTAGTCGTAAAATATTTAACTTAGCAAAGTTATTACGTGTACGATAAAAAAGTCCATAAACAAAAACATATACTTTATATATTTATGTATTTTTTAAATTTTGTTTTTTTATTATCAAATATATTATTAACGACGATTTTAAATATGCTTTAAAAACTTTACAAACAAAACAATACAAAACAAAACTAACCACATATTACCTTCACCAGCGATATAATATAAAATATTTTATCCAATTTTCGCTTTTGTTTTCTTGAGACCAATACTACTAATTAGATTATTGCAGAAATTATGTATTATGTAAATGTTATTACATAATTGTCCAACTACTAGACAACTAACATATTCCACAGAACGGCCTAGGCTAGCCAACCCTTTACTTTGACATTACAGTCATCTGGGGTATTACTAACTAAATAATATATTCTCTCCTTTCGAATGAGTATATCCGTAAGAAGCCGGGGACCACGCATGAGATCGGCATTCCATATATCTATATTAATAAATCTGCAGTTCTGTCAGTAAATGTTTTTCTTTTCCAAATTATTTGATAGAAGTCTTCTATAAGGCCACAGATCACGAATAAGACTTAAAAAAATGTCTCACTGGATTTAATTCAAAAACGGTTAGACCATAATAAAGTTAACCAAAGTTTATAAAATTCTGTACACTGGAAGCTTATGTTATTCCACAATTGATAGGATATACGAATCGAAAATATGAGTAATTACAAAATAGGAGAAGAAATTACTGTGCAATAAACACGTGCGGAGGTACGGGCAGGTAGCAATTTATATAGGTACCTAAATTGTTTATTATTAAACATAAATAAGAATCGTATCCATAAATTTCTAACTTAAATCTTAGAATATATTGTTACCAGATTAACCCGACCTTGAGTTGCCCGTAAGCTTATACGGTTGATTAATTTTACAGATTAGGTAATCCAAATCTAGAGATTGGTATCTCTGACCTTATTTTGCCTGGACCTACTTTTTTATACTTTCTAGTTTTTAGCGTTTAATAACAACCTCACGATGTTAAGTGACAATTTGGCCTAAGATGGTAACACACTTAGCAGGTTAGGGGGACTAGCTTCCAAGTATATACATCTAGACTGATTTTCAACTTAATGATAGCTAACCAGGGCGTGTTAGAAAATTCAGTGCATCATGCTAAGCTTTCATGACGATATTTTCCTTCACTGAAAGCTCAGGCTCGGGCTAACCAGCTTCCGAGTATATGCTATACAGCACCTATAGTGACTGATTTTCAACTTGAGCGTGGTAATTAATCAAGTTCAGAAAATTTCAGATTTCTGAATCAGAAAATTCAGTACCACTATATGTGGCTATGTTATGATTTCATTACGTTCAGGATGCACGCAGGATCACAAAGCTCATCGTAGGATTCGAATCTACTCCGGTCGATGCGTTGTCAGAACATGCTACCACTGAAGCATAATTGTTTCAAAGATATCTTATTAATCTAGAGTACATTTAGCAGCAAAAGAAATCGTACTACCTTCTGACAGTGAGTTAGACGGCATCAACTACTAATGTAATATTGATTTTCGTTAGAACTTAGTTTTATATTGTTTTTTTGCATCTTAGTACTAGCTGTACCTCGTGTACATATTATGGAACCTTATTTTTTTTCGCTGACTTGGTTTTTATTTGCATGTCGATATAGACCAATTTAGGAATCACGGGTTTATATCTATTAAACAATATAAATAAAAGTTAGGGGTTAAAAAACCATTATAAGATATGATCGTGATCGGCAACGATGATTATTTTCTTAATGTAGTGGTCTCGTGGTTTCCAACCAGTGGTCCGCAAGAACTAAAATATACTCTGTGAAAGATTAAATTCAAAATTTTAAATTCTCTGTTAGTTTTAAATAAATCAATGATTAATTCTTTATTATGCGGACTGTGTGTAGTGGTGAACGAGGGTGGCCGGGGAGACTGCAATTCATTTGACTTGAACAACAAAGGAACCGTCTAACAACAAAGAAATCAAAGTGGTCCCAGGTTCAAAAAATGTTGGGAACCACTGATCTAGTGGAACATAGTTCCATAGTTTAAAAAGAAAAACTCGGTGTTAAATGTGAGTTTACAATGGGTATTATTGAATTTTTTATTTTTTTAAATGAATCGAAATAAAATAACTATCTAATTAAAGTGTTAGATATCAAAGTAGACAGACAATCCTAAAATTGTATAATCAAGTTCATAGATTCAAAAACATGCTACAAAAATTAATTGAACAAATAAATACGTACGAGTATATTATACGGTCCTAGTCTTTTTCTTATTGTGGCCACCTAAGTAGGGTCGGCACAATATGTTTTCCTCTTCCAGTCTCCTTTATAAGCTACGGTATACGATCATATTCAAATATGCAATTAAAATTTCATATGTAAGTACTTAATATGAGTATATTAAGTGGTTAATAATGCCTTATCTTGATTATATTCTTCAGCTATATTGCACCAAATAAAGACATATAATTTTACGAGGTACTAACAATACACGGTCGATTCGTCTCTACGACTAGTCTGCGCCGCGCCATTCCGTCCTGTACTAAGGTTCCATTTAATCTCACTTCGTTGAGGTTTACGACGGTCGCCCGAGATATCCTTGCTAAGTTGCTATGTACAAATATATCATTTGTAGAGAGTTCTAAAGAGTTTATCCACTTATTTTGAAGAAATATATTCTCGCTGGAAAAGTGAACTTATTCACCTGTACCATGCCATGGAAGCTAACTACAAACCAATGACTATAACTCACAAAAATATTGAGTCATCTATTATTCTTATAATTAACTAGCAACGCGTCCCGGCTTTATGCGGGTAGTAGAGTATGACAGTTTGACAAATTGTGATGAAACAAATGAATGCAGATTTTTTTTAAATAAAGTATTTTCATACAAATTTTCATCCCCTTTCCTACCACCTTAGGGGTTGATTTTCAAAAACCCTTCATTAGTACTCACCTACAGTGTAAAGGGAACCTGCATGCAAATTTTCTCAGTCCTAGCCCCAGTAGTTTGGGTTGTGTGTTGATGAACCCTTTGGTCATGACAAGTATGTATATGTATTATGTATAGATAGATAATAACTAGCTGAGCCGTACACATATTTCGCACATTATCGATATAAATGCAAAAAATCTAACAGCTATCATATTAGTTAAAGAGATTGCTAGTAGATGGCGTTTCCTACATGCTAGTTGAATATATTTTCATTATATAATTAATACAATCTCTTAATTTTTTAACGAAAAACTTTACTTTCAATTATTCGTCAAATTTCGTAAAACATAAACTTAAAATGATGATTGAACCATTATTTTCGATAAAGAGTTATGAAAGATATGACATTGCCACTAAAACACACCTTTGAGAAATAATATAGATGTCAAATGCATATTATGTTTTATTTAAATTTTATGCAATATTTTTGAAAGTAGCGGTCTTATAAATCATTGTATCGATGTAACATCGTTATTAATATCGTATAATCTTGACCAACAGAAGTGTGGAGTGTGAGCGGCGGGGCCGGCGGTGGTACAGCATGCGGTAGCAGCGGCATGGATTTGAAACACGATGTGGCTTACCGCGGCGTCCTGTCGAACCAGGTGAAGGCCGAGCCTGGCGTCAGCCACAACGGCCACCCGGTCAACGGGCACGTGCGCGACTGGATGCCAGGCGCCGCGGGCGGTGGCTCGCCATCACCTGGCACGCCAGCACAACCGCAGCCTAATAATGGATACTCTTCACCACTGTCTTCGAGCAGCTATGGCCCCTACAGTCCTAACGGAAAAATAGGTTAGTATTTACCTACTTTTTTGATCCAACTCTCATCTTATCATAATCTTTCCATAAATTGTCCTGTATAAATATTTTATTATGATATCAATATACTTATCTCACTTATTACTTTAGAAATAAATACATACACAATTTTGGAGAAACGTAGGAGAGATTAATGTTATTTTGGAAGCGGCCCGAATATTTTATAAATGTGTCTCGTTGACTCTTAAATTTCAGTAAGATTTAAAATAGTTATGTCTATTAAATTGGCATCTCCTATGAGGCTGGTGAAGTCATGAGAGACGTACTAAAGCCTTTTAAAAGATTTAAAAATAATAGTAGTGAAGACGACTCATTATCGTTTTGATGTACCTAAACAATGCGTTGGTTTATAATACGTGTAGGGTGTGTTTCCTCGCAGTATTATTATTCAGTATCATGTAAGATTTTATTTAAAAATCAAGTATTCGAATAAGAATACAAAAAAACTCCAATCAGTCCGCAATTTCACAATCTTAAATACAATACGTACACAGCTATGTTGTTCAGCAATCAAAACATATTTTATCAGTGATGATAGTGCAAAACGACCGACACAATGATAAAACAAAGTCGGTTAATATAACAAAACCCTAATCTCATTGACACTGTGTGTTACATTCGACCCAGTTAAATATAATGTCACCGTACATAATTGCGTAACAGCGGGTGAGAACAGTAATCTTACGTTGAATGCTCGACCCACATGCTGGCATTAACAAAGAACCACAATTGTCCATTTCCCAACAGCCTTCAGACTTTAATGATGGTCACAATGGGCGTAGGAAAATCACAGATGGAAAACATATTTTTATAACAGTATATCCATCCGAAGCCGTTTGACCGATCACCGTGAAAGTTAGTAGATCTGTGTTTTTCATGGAAATGATTTTTATGCTATCCCTACACGCGATAAATGGCGCTATGGCCGAGTTATTGTCTACTAGAAAGATAGCCATACGTCTGCGCGTCAGCTAGTAACATATATATCCAAAGGGTTTTAAACTAAAATGTATTTTGTTTTTCTATACATTGTTCATAACATGTCACTTTAGTGGATTATTTTATTTTATTATGTTACGAATAATTATATAATCACAATTTCCCTTGGTGTTAAATGATGATGCGAAGTGTGGTGATTGTAGTTATGACCACAGTTCCACGATATCAAAAGGAAAATCTAGAATAGGGACTAGACTGAATGTTAAGTGCAGATGTCGATATATACTCGTAGCAATAGATGCTTGACAACAGATTTTCAACATTAGCATTTGCTCATTAAGCTAGAGAATGCAGTACCATCGGGCTAATCATAACTTTCGTATTTTTAGAATGATTTCTTCAACTCTATCCCATATTCTTACTCAAAATTGTGGCAACTTTTCTATTCACTCAATCTTTATTGTCCCATGATATTTGATTTGTTATTATTATAGGTACTCTTTTTTCTCTTGAAAATCAAAATGTATAATCACATAGTATATTTAAATTACTAGATGTAATTGATTTAAAAAAGGAAATATAACATATTATATTAAATTGATCACGTCTGACAGCCATCCGTATTACAAATTAATGAATGACTCAACTCGAATTTCGTTAAAACTGATTCGTTTGAGACTCAGATATAATTCTCAGATAACTTTACACATTATAACTTAATGCTATATACGCAGTTATTACAAAAATAAAACAATCTGAAAAAAAAAATTAGTCCATGCTGCACTTGTCACTTGTGCCAAGTGTTCACAAAACCGTCTAAAAATTTACATGATTGTTGATAGTACAACTAAATACCATCTCAAACTGAGTGAGTTATCAATAACGTAAAGTAGTGTAAGTCTAAAATGACTTTGGGCTTGGAGTTATTAATACCATGCTTGATGAATTTTGTTAGTTGTAACTACTTAAAGTTATCGTTCTGCTTATCAGCTCTATGGATGGATTTTTTCCGTGTTTCGCGTTATCGCACAATGCGATAATGAGTTCAATGACCCAACGATTTCGTGATATAGATACCGAAGCAGACACAAGTAGATAATTGAAATTTTAGGAAATACCGATAACGTTACCTTATACTTACTACTTTCAGACGTTGACCCCATTAACGCTAATTTCAAAAACGTGACGAATGTGGTCCTTATAAATCGTTCTGACGCGGAGATTTTCCATTACCCCTATTGGAAGTCAAATTAGCCCCGAGGTCAGACTGAATTCGCGTTCCTACGCTAACAAACCTAGCAAAAATAAGTTATTAGAGCGTCTAAAACAACGGACGGACAGAGGTATTTGTTTGAAAACTAAAATACATAACAGCAAAATGATGAATTTCTTATTGGAACGAAATAATTTTGGTTCCCGTTAATCTGATTTAATCTGACATTACGGGACAAAGTGAAAAACAACGGAATGATTCACGGCTGTTTTTATTAATTCCAAAGTCGCTTCGAAAGCAGGGGGCCATATCCGAGAATCAATTAAGAGTAACTTGTACAGAAAATATTCGCGTTGGTTTTCCGTTGTTTTATATCGCTGTCGACACGCTCGATTATAGCCTTATTAAAATATATTTAAGAATATTATTTTCATTACTCTCCTTGTATAAACATACTCCCAGATTATACAAGTTCCAACTTAATGTAATACAAGTAAATCCGCTTGAATTACAACAGGAAACGAGCTCATTACTATCAATTAATTAGCTGAACTAATTTACAGGAAGCTATATATAAAATATTCCAAGGTTAATTAAATAAGGTTAAGCTTTAATTAAAAAAATCGGTAGATTTTTAGGTACTTCCAAAAATATATTTCTTTTTTTTTAGTTTGTGTGGACAAATCCAAGTGCTTTGCAATCTTCACTTCCTAATCCTAATGATATTATAAAGGCGAAAGTATGTTTGTTTGTTACTCAATCACGGAAAAACGGCTGCACGGATTTGGATGCAATTTGGCACACAGATAGTTTATAACCTGGATTGACACATAGGATACTTAATATCACGGTAATAACTATTTGTGTAGTCCACGCGAGCGGAGCAGCAGGCAGAAGCTAGTAATATTATAAATGCGAAAGTGAGTTCATTTTGTTTGTTACTCAATCACGCAAAAACGGCTAAATGGATTTAAGTGAAATTTGACACACAGACAGCTTATAATCCGAATTAAGACATAGGATACTTTTTATCCTGGTAAAGGCCCAATTCTAAAGTCCGCGCAGACGAACCTTCACTAAGGAAGATGATAACGTACTGTATTTGTTTTAATAAACAAAGTCCAATGAAAAGCTGTTGCAACCGTTTAGACCAATAGCGATAATCAGTTATAAAAAAAGGAAACAGCGAACAGCTTAAATCGAGTTAGAAACAGGTGAGATGATAAAATGTTCAATAGAATTATTCTGTTCTTTTTGTACGAAATGCTTTACATTCAGTCGATTCAACGCTAAACGGCCAAGCACCCAAATGAGAATGAAAAAAAAGATAGTTCCATATCTCACAGGTGAGTTGAAATCGCAATCAAGGCATTTGGAGAATTCTAATTTGATTTTTAAAACGGACAAAACGAAATGCAGCCGTGAGCGTGGGAGGATGTGAAAAGAATACGGTATATACTTTTTGTTAAAACCGATTTTGCTTTTGGAAGGTATTAAAATAATATTTTATTTTATTTTAAATATTCAGATGAGAACAGAACAGAAGTGTACAGACAAATGGTTAACAAAAGTAGTAACAAAAATAATACGTAGGTACCTTCAGATTATATGCTCCACAGATTAATAACAAATTAATAAATCGTGCCAGTAATTACAAATTAAATTTTAAATAAATAAAAGTATTACACTGATAATGGAAAAGTAGCTGTTTGACTAAGTAAACAAAATGAATTGAAATCATGACGTCAATGGGCGAATGAAATATGTTAATTTACTGTGAGAAAAGACGGTTAGCAATATCGTTTTATAAATCTACATATATTACAATGAAATCTGTCAATGTGTCCAAAGAACTTATTATATTTAGTACTCATTTTTATGATTGGATTTCGTAGGAAAGCATTTGTAGAACACACAGGTATTTGAAACAAATCATGTTGCCTAGTAAAACTAATTGAGATGTGTGTATAGTGCGATTTTACTAACAAGTTCAGGACAATTAATGTAATTAGTAAGATACTCGTATAAAAATACTAGCGGTGCCCCGCGGCTCCGCACGCGTTTGTTATGCAGTAATTATTTAGATCCCTCTAATTTTATATTTACTCATATTTTTGACAACTCATATAGATAAAAAACTTGTAAAACCACATCGAGGTTTCTTAGACTGCCTATACAATCATACAAAACAAATGTCACCCCTAAGTTAGGTGAAGAATTAAAAAAAAATGGATTTCATTATTGAAGAGTATGTATCATCAAAACTATAAATGAAAAATAAAATATTACACAGTTTCAACTCCTATTTTACAACCTTAAGAGATGAATTTTCATAAATTGAAGAGTATGTGTGCAAAATTTTTGGTCTTAAGACATACCTAATATATGTCCATAATTATAAGACAATTATTTTGTACCTAACAAAATTTTACACCTTTAAATCATGCATTTTAATAAATTCTGATACACGTGTTTCATTATTTTTATGAAAGAGTCTAAGTAGTTACAAAATTTCAAGGCAAAAAGCAATGTTCTTTCGTCCACCCCGTACAAACTTTCAACCCCCATTTTAAACCCGTAGATGTAGTATTTTCCTAAATCCGTTCCTAGTGATCTATTACATTGTGAAAGGAGTAATTGATATGGCTTCGATAAATTAAATATAGGACGTGTTATTTTCATGCACCTAAACTGCTCACACGAACCAGCTAACAAACTGCTCATTTTATCGTCCCACAATATATCTCGGAAATTTATGTAACCTGGTCCGAGATTGTGAATGCCGACTTCTAATATCCCTAACAGGAAAGGCTTAAATACGAAACTTGATTCCATTATCTTTTATTTTAAATGAACGCGACCGGGGTTAAACGTATCGCAAAATAAAAAGATTATTAGTAATATCGACAGTAGAATTTGTTAGTTGTTTTTTTTTTGCAATTTAATTTAAACCGTATTGTTGTGTTTTGTGATATTGAATACCTAACATAGCAAGTGAATATTTTGTAAAGCTTAACTATAATATTTCACTGTTTTCGGAATATTTATTTCGAGATTTTATTTTCATCAATAACTAACGTGCTCTATTATTCATTTGTCGTACATGTACTGATAATAAAATTTATGTTTCCACTAATCATTTGCAGTGTTTAGTGTATATTCAATTATTTTTGAGTTATCTCGCTATTCATTACTCCTTAGAGATGCGATTATATCGATGCAAAGAGAAGGGAGAATCTAAATGAGGTACTAAAATAGATGAAGAGGCAATAAAAGGGAAATGGGGAAATTGCCTTCAATATTTCTTGCATTTATATTATTTATTAATATAGTGTAAACAATTCTATGTAATAAATAGTAAATAATGTATTATTAAAATATGTTTAAATTACAACTCAAAGTAATATATAATAAATGAATTAATATTCTATTTTACAGCTATAGTGGAAAGTAGTTAGGTTAGTTTAACTTGTTTTTCTTTTTTAATACGTTGAATTCTGTGATATATGCCATGAACAATGCCATTGTTGATTTATGAGTCCAATAAAATGTAACATTTCAGTCTTATGCAATTTTGAAAATATTAGTTTTTTTTAAACCAAACAAAACTTTAGACTAGCAATATTTTAAAATAAATATTCATTTTGACTACTTTGTAACACAATTGTATTTTTTTTTCCAATATTTACGTTTGATAGGAACAGCTCACGATCGAATAGCACAATTAATTTTTAACGCTTGATATCGACATTTTTCACTATGTATCTAAAACATTTAGTGTTTATTAAATGGTAGCCATTATGCCATATTTAACAACAAACATAAAATATTCTAAGCAAACAACGATGTATAATTTTTGTTCCTATATAGATACGTCATCTATGTATATCTCAACGTTGAACTTTATATCGTATAAATAGGTATAGGAATAGGTCAAAATACTAAGAACACTCATATTATCGTTTGCCAAGTTGGCAACTGTTTTCATTTCATTGACTTATTTTATTATATAAGATTTTAAGGTCGGCTGAACCAACACATGTATTGTTTATATATATATATATATATATATACATGTAAAGATGGCAAACAAGCATATGGCCCGCCCTGATGATAAGCGGCTACCGTAGTCTATGGACGCTTGTAATACCAAAGGTATCACACTAGCGCGTTGCCGACCTTGAACCCCCCTACCCCAAAGAGTTCTGGAAAGCTTACTCACCACAAATACACAACACAAAGTTATTTGGCTGCGATCTTCTGTAGGATGGAGGTATTCCACCAGTCGGACTACCCCAAGTAGAGAGAAGTCTACAATGAAATTTCTTTGTTCTCTACCTCTCTTTGAACCCCCCTTCCCCAAGGAGCTCTGATATTACTACTAGTTGGCCCGGCAGACATTGGGCTGTGCTTTACAGTAGTACATGGCTCGACCACAGCGCCACCTATAGGGTTCAGATTTGGAGATTTTCTTTTATGGCACTAAACCAATATACATACCTACATACATATTGTGAATATAAGTTTGGTCCATAAATATAGAATTGGTTAATAAAGACTAAAGCGCCAACTATCGGATCCTAATATAGTTATATACCATCGTCTCGATAAAACATATATTGCGTGAATAATATATCAGCTCAATCTGTCAAGTCGTTCAGAAGTTACACGATCACAAACAGACGCACACTAGATTAATCGAGTATAAATTAATTTGTTAATTGTAAAGGGTAAAAAAGTCAAGACTCTTTCTTTTTTATTTATATATAGATATGCAGATAGGTATATGTTACAGTACAATTATATAGTGATTTATGAAACAGATTGCTGGGATTTAGATCGTAGCTAAATGCCCAAGAATCTTACCACTTAAATAATGCTATAAATTAGTATTAGTCAATGTTTTTTTTCTGTAAGTCTTACGAATAATATACTTTTATATTTGATTTCGTTTATTCTTCCTTGATAATATTTTTCTAATTCAAACCTCGTATGTGTATTTTAGTTAAATAAATCTTTGTTTATTATATTTCTACCTTATAATATAAACTTATAACTTTATATTATAAACTTTGTACCTTTTTAATTCATGTTTTGAATTATTATCGATTATCATTAATTCAAAATTTAATTGACTTATCTCCAGTAAAAAACATTGACCACAAACCGCAAGTCATCGCGTACGTGTACGAGTTAACTATAATTTATGCTTTCCCCACTGATTTCATAATTGTTATTGTTTATCGAGCGGGGGCCAAGGCCGACGTTATCGCTCGATTCGAATGCTCTGAACCCGTGTGAACCCGATGTGGCGCAATCGTTCTCATAACCCTGGCTCCACACGTTGATTTGAACGCTAGCCCCAACAATATTCGTCTAACGCGCCGTATTGAGCCGGCCTAAGCATTGGGGCCAACGCTATTTTGTCGAGTCTCACGTTGAGCGATTAGTATTGAGTGCAACATTCCAGCCAACCTTTAAGTCTCACTATTGGCACAAGGTGTAATTCAAAGTCGGAATAAGTGAAATAATTGAACGTCGGAATAAATGAAATTTTAATTACTTATTTAGGTTATTTTCGACCTTATCACTATTGATCAGATGTGAATGATGTCAAGGTTAATTTATTCATAAATATAATTAACGATTTAGAAAACAATTATATACTACGAAAATATTAAACATCATTACTTTATGATTTTTTATACCCTTGAAGTGTGGAATCGTCTCAAATCAGCGTATTATCTCTTTATAAAAGTTTAAATAAAAGCGTAAAAAATATTTCAGGCAGTCTACTAGCCTGCTGACACTTGATGACGGCTACTGCTGCTGATCATCTAATCTGAGCAGTCATCAATAAGAACCGTTTCTTATTGGTTTTGTAAAAAAAACAAACCAGTACAAAATACACTTTCCAAAAATAATTGAATTAACCTTAACGTATTATTTATTGCTAATTTGTAACTTAAAAAAATTACATCGATCTAATATGTAAATGAAGTTGAAACGCACAATTAATGAAGTAAAGAGTCTTCGTTTTTTACTATTATCGGCTTACGCCCTTTTTCTACTACGCACAGGATTAGTATTATCGTAGTGCCGAATCTAAGGCTCGTTAACTGATTTCGCGCACACCACCATTTATTAAGGGTTTTTCTATATTTAAAACACTAAATTTACGTGAATTCATTTAGCTATTTTATCGTAACACCTGTTCACATATTTCAAATATATATACAAAAAAATCTCAATTTCTTGAATTCCGACATAAATCACAAAATAAGCGGTGATTTCAACTCGTTCATGTATGACAATTTGATATATGGATTTGGTCCTACCTATTTAACATACTCAAGGGTGAAAAATTATGAGGGACGCGTTAATACTTAAAAAATGCTAAAATTAAGATAGCTAGTCGGAATAAGCAACTTATTTTGTTTGGTACTTCACCTGTTTAAAAGCATACATTAGGCTGCCTCAGTGCAACGTAACAGAGATGAAACTAACAGAAATAATTATGGCTCACTGATACTTGATACCGTATTGAAACCATGGCATGGTGGTAGTGCATTTTCAAATGCCCACATGACTATCACCCCTGTCGTCACACACCTATGGGTGTGTTCTGGCAGCTGCATTTGAGAGCCAGCCCCTCTAAGCAAGTGCTTGTTTGAGTCTAAGAAAGTCAAAGTATTAGTCTAGTGACACCATCTTGTGCCACATCGTCACAAACATAAAAAGACTAAAAGAACATACAAAAAAAGAAAGAAAATAAATATGTTTATTATAGAAAGCATATGGACATATGGAACATAACAGTCAAGTTAACAACAAAAAAAAAATACAGTTTTTAACTAAATATAAAACTAACTTGAAACTAACAATTATTTTGAGGAGGTCCCTGGTGTATCTTCGATGTCAAAGCTCCAATGTCAATAAAATTAAAATGGGACCTCCGTGATGTATCCCTTTTCCAACAAAAAAGAATCACCTGAATCGGTTCATAAACAAAGAAGTTATGGCTGAAAATCCATAAAACAAATAATGTGAAATTTTCTATTTATATCTTCACTTTGTGTAATTATTCGACGATGCTATTAAATTAATCACTTCATTACTTAATTTTGCCTATACCAAGAATACTCTGAACGCGCTTAATCACGCTTAAAAGCGCTTAATCAATTGTGATAATATTTATATGGGACCACCTCTGAAGTATAACCTACCAAACAAAAAACGAATCTCAAAATCAATTCATAATTGGCGAATTAATCGCGTAACAAACATACAAAAAAACATACAGTCGAATTGACAACCTCCTCCTTTTTTTGAATTCGGTTAAAAATGGTAAACATTTATCATTAATGAACTATTTAAATACCTATAGTGCCGCAATACCATTGCAATTGGCGTAGAACTCTGCATAAGCTGGCTGATACCGTTGACGGTGACCCTAGCACTGATTTTCGGAAGAAACCAGCAATATTAATTACCAACTATTACAAAAAAATATCACATAGAATTATAAACGGTATTATTTAAAATGAAACAAACGAATGCTAACATCACTAAGAATATAGGTGTGCTTTGATTGTACACTGAATATGCAAATAAAATGATTGAATGAATTGCGAAATTGTATAGTATGCATGGAAGTACCTAACTAACAATAAAAGTCATGGTGACACCATGAACGACCTTGTTGCGGAGGATACACGCAACATTGCACGACTATAGCAAATAAGTGTAGTTGATATAAACGACATGGTTGATATCATGTAAATTGTTTTAACTAAGGCTGAATACTGTGTGTTTTATTGAACGAAATAAAATTCGTATTTGATTGACAAAGGCGATACTTCGCGGAAATCCATCGTAAATAATTATCCGAAATTTCTTTGCTAATTCCGCCTGCAATAGATGAGTTGTAGTTTCAGCTACCTACAACATAAAATATTTGTATTTAAATAAATGTGTAGATGAAGGTCTTATTAAATTATAGTCTGAATAATCTTAAATAAATCCTACACTGCCCGTAGCCTGGCACGCATTTGGAACTTTTTTTAATTTCTATCCGTATTTGAACAATCATACACGCATGTCGCTAAAAGTAAACACTACATCATAACAGTAGAATATACGTTAGCTCCACAAAAAATATTAAGGAATATATTAGTCAATATTAGCTTGCGTACTTTATATAAAATATTACATATACATTATAAATAGAAACCTGTATAAGTGGAATCTTTAGAGACAAGTAAATTCAATTCACTCAAAGAGATATCTAACCTACCCAGTTTATGCCATGTGTAGGTAAAACAAATAATAATTTTGCCTTTATACAAAGTAATTTTAATTAATTTATATTAAATAACATTTTTTTTTCGAACTAACTATACTGTTAGCCATAAGGGCCCTGAAGCCACAAACGGCTTTTACAGCTTCACCCGGGCTTGGGATTAAACAACAATAACGAACTAAACATCAAGGTTACGTGATGTACACAACACAACACAAACAATAATAAGCTGCAATGGATTCGATTTTGTAAACAAACACGAGATATCCTAAACAAAAATTTTCAAAAACCATTTTTGAATTAATATCCGTTATAGTAGATCCTAGGTGTTTTCTTCTTATTCTAGCGCCGCAGAAGCATTTGCCAGTGTCAATGTTTTTAAGCCTAACTTCGTAGTGTTTTCTAATTTTCAAAGTTGGATCTAAGATGGTGGCTCCCTTGTTAGAGCTGCGTCTACTAGAGACTTTTTTGCCAACTCAAATTGCATGTTTGGTTAGGTATTGTTCATAATCCACTTCACGTGTGCATACTAACCAAACTACATCACACAAAATGCTACTAATATTACATAATATAGGATCAAATAAACCAAGTTAATAAATTAAAGTAAACATTACAGTAAAACAGATAAACAGACCCGAAAACTCGGGCATACAACACAATATAGAAGTAACTATTACAGATACCCAAAAAAATAGAACTCAGATAAAGAGGTTTATTATGTAGTTTCAATTAAATAGGTATTTTACTAAAGCGTTGGCTCATAGTGCATTTCAGTAACAGAATGTTCTTACTTATCCAGGTCCCAGTTACCTAATAAGATTACACTGTATAAAATAAGTAATCCGTTTTGAAAATAAATAAATTAAATTCATAATAATTACATCATTAGTGTTAAGTATCGTAAATCGCGTTAAAGGTTTTACTCAATAAATAGGTTCTAGATTAATCACAGATATTCTTTTTTTATCCACACTGGTTCGGTATACATTTATCCAAGTGGTACATACGTAGGCAGACTTCATTCAAACACAATGGCAAATAATTGCATTGTTTATTTAATATCAACGGTGCATGAAATTAGCTCAATTTAACTTGCTTTTGCATAAAATCAATCATTTGTACTCATGCAATTATTATCGCTTATCATCCAAATGTTTATTTATTCTTGTAATAAAAAACTGAAGTAATTTATTAGATTATATTATTCTGTTTATTTATTTTAAATTTTCACTTTATTATTCTATGTTTTGTTGGGTTTTCTTACGCCTATATTCTTGATGCATTTAATAACCGTAATGTAGTTATTGATTTAACAAGTATATTTTTTTTTATAATGACTAACAATTGCGCTCGACGTACGCAAATTATAATCAACGCATACCTTTATAATACGTCGAAAATACAGCGAAAAAATATTAATTTTTACCATGTATGTAGGAGCAGTCGTAATATAATTAGACACTATTATTATTCATAACGTATATGTTTAAATGTAAATTTACTTAAATTGAATGTTATCTTCTAAATTGGCGGCAACATAAGGCTTGTTTATAAAAGCCCATTTAAAATGCAATTCTAAAACAACACTTACTTTTCCTTAATAGTCACGATCGGTACCTCTGGACTGCTGGCTCGTAATACTTCTAGCTAAATTACAACTGAACTCGCTACAAAAGGCCTCTACCGTACACAGCAGGCTGTTCCAAAATGTAGCGGCTTTTAAGTGTTTTTATTTTATAATTGTATTAGTTTTTATTCGGATATTAATATTAATAAATCAAAGAAAGGTTAGCTTGAAATTGTCTATAAATATATTTCATAGTGACTTCTTCTTCTTAAGTTTATAGAACTATGTGTAAGTACAAAAGTCTGCCAAGTCCGTGGATAGTATACTCTGTTTGGTAGATGGAGTTACAAACGAAGCATGGAGACCGATAGTTTATTTTTCATATAATTTGTATCCAGACTAAGTTATCTATAACACAAAGATATCTTTGTGTACATACACACATAAAATATATAAAACTATTATAAAGATGTATATTTTGTATGTTTGTAGAAGACTATCTCTAAAACTACGTCTCCCATTATTAAAATTATTTCATTAGTGGGAAGCTACGTTATCCCTGAGTGATATAGACTACAATATTTTATTCTTATTAACTTTTATATTCTAATTCACATGAATAAAGTCGTCGGCGGTTGCTAGTTATATATACCTTCAGACAATAGCAACTACAAAAAAAATTAATAGATATATCCAAGATAGTAGATCATTTAATGTTATTTTATCATTTAAACGGGTTTCATTTGTGCATAAACTATAAATACGATATGAACAAACCCACATTCACTTTCCCTTTTAAATAAAGTAATAAGAAATACATGCAAATATGTTTATCTAATACTTTAAAATAAAAACTGTATATTTACGTATTTATATCACTACTAGCTGACTTGTGCGAATATTTCACATATTATTAGATAGTAGACAATCTAACAGCTGTCATGTTAGTTGAACTGATTGTTAACAGATGGCGCCTTAAATATATTTTCATTCGCATCAACAAATGGCGTACCTAATAAAAAAAAAACATTTTTGTAACGAAAGTTTGAAATCATCAATGTTGATGAAGAATTATATATGACATTTCCAGGTAAAAACCCCTTTAAATAAGATAATTTAATTTTACACGTCTCTGCGATATTTCGAAACAATATACAGAAATGATTTTGAGGTTTTTACTTATACGTATAGACTTATATCCTGTTAGCTTCAAAACAACCTCCGCCATTAAATTTAATATCCGTATATGTATGTAGATAGTGGTACGGTCGTGTCTGTCTAGTGTCATTAGGTGCCGTAGGCTCCATGTTTTTTTAACCTAACATAAAAGGAATGTTCAAACAATCAGCCGTTTTCAGCGAATCGTTAGGTAACAAGTAGGCCGTGGGGTAGGTCATGGCACGACCCTGCCGGCAAGAGTTGGAACGTTTCCCTCGCAGCCTCCCACCTCCCTTGTCCTATTTTACGCATCCAGAGTACCTACTGGCCCGACAGCGAGGAGCATGCGTATAATTCAATGTAGAATGTTAATGTTATTATGAGATCAAATTGTGAAACTCAAATAACTATATAAATATAATAGGACTATCAAATAATAATTATACCGTTGTCTATCTTCCCTTACACCTAGTGCAATTAAATTAGTTCTTTTACCAAAATGTATCTAGGTATTTAGTCCATAGTCTACAATTAATTACATTTAATAACGAATTTCATAAGTAAAAACAGTAAAATAGTTATTATAAATTAGATCGATTTTGAAATAATTAATATACGGCAGGCGCGAAGTCGCTATGAAAGAACCAATGAAATTGTACGGTGTATTAATTTTATAAACTAAAATTACAAATTTAGAAAAATGTTTATTTATGTCGTAAATAAATATCTTATAATAAACAGTAAGAGTTATATGAACATGAACTAAACTACTTACATAATAATTTTAATATTTTAATTTAATATTTTATTTAAACAAACATTTATTCGCAATTTTTACACAATAGATTCCAATTACATTTACCATATTTTCATACACAAATATTATAACAATATTTAATACAAATATAGTTATTCTATGTATTACAATAATAAAATAAACTAACACATACTTAATATATGGTAAAATAAATTAATTAAACCAAGCACTGACAATTTTTCCTGTATTAGGTTACTATGCCGTCGCTATAGCAACCGTTCTGACCCAGGTCACACCAGGCACAGCGGCTTTCGGTCAGGAAATTCAATAAATTACAGAATCATAAGCTGTTTGTTTACATCACAGATTTGAGAAAAAGGAGATGGGGTCTTGAGAACAACAAATTTGGGACCTGCATTTAACTGTGTCTTTAACAATCACATAACAACACGTGCGACCGAATGTGTGTTTCCAGTGTAGTCGTTAATCCATCAACCCTCATCCATACCTATCCCTAATGGTTCCGATATCGTGAGGCTTTAAATTTTTGGCGGTCATCTTTAATTTAAATTTTGACTGGGACTTTCAATTGTCAAGGGTTCTCTATTATTTTTACTTTACTAATATAACCTTTTTTTAGTTTCATGATAGTTAAGTTGTAAATAAAATTATCTTCTATCGCTACATACATGTATTTAACTATAACTTCCAGGAAAATATTTCATTGTAACCTAGCAAATACTGTTGTAGTTTTGTAACCATTAACAAATAATACAGGAAATAATACCAAGATATGGTTTTGCTACCTATGAAACGATACTGTCATTCCTTTTTTTTCGAAAAGAATTTACCCTGTATAATAATTACACGCAAGACGGTATATCTATACTAATATATATATAATAAAGCGGAAGAGTTTTTTTGTTTGATTGTTTGTTTGTTTGTTTAAACAAGCTAATCTCTGAAACTACCAGTCGGATTCGATAAATTCTTTTTGTATATAATAGCCAGAGTTACGAGGAATAGAATAGACTATAGTATATACTAGTAGTATAGACTATACTATAGTAGCCGACACTGCTATATTTTTATTAGACAAAATTATTTATTCCTAGGCTCAATCTGCCTTTTCCTAAAATCTGAGGTTTACGTCATAATAATTGTTGATTATGTTTTCACGTTTAGGTACTTACTTCCTTCGTTTAAACAGCATAAATACAATCCTTGCATATTGTGTAAATATGTATAAAGTAAATTACTTGTGAATACTACTTAATGACTTGGAAAGCTACATTTGGTAGCTACTCGAATAACTTCCGCTCGTAAAGCATACAGTGATCATCGTATAAGTACACGCCGTGTTTTAGCTTTCGAGATTAGTAATTTTCAAATATATTTTCGTGAAAAATGTGATTAGTTATCTTGTAAACTTTTTTTTTTTTTATTATTGTACATTGAAATATATTTTATATATGATTAATGTATAGGAGGAAGTTTGATTAATAATAAAAGTTTTTATTTGAAATTACTTGTTATTTTACAAGAATTAAGTATAATCCATAAAATGAGACTTGCCTCGTGGCGCAGTGATCGTAAGTCTTAAGTATTATTGAGCCCGAGAGGTCACGGGTTCGAACCCCGAACATAACTAACTTTTGTGTGATGAGCATAATTTTCAGTTCTGAATCTGGTTGCTAAATATCCTATATATCTAATAAATACGTCCTATTTTCCATCCTACCCTCCTTTACCAATTTAAGTTTTTACTGTCCAGTGAGTATAATTTCTAAAACATACAATAAATTACACAAAACTTGCGACATATTTTCTAATAAAATGACAAAATTCAAAAGAACAATATTAGATTATCAGTCATCTGTCTCTTAAGTGCAGTTTTAATTTTTTAATATGGTTACTCTATACTTTAAATTTCTCTTATTATTCTTATTACTTATTATTCTTATTACTTATTAATCTTATTATTCTTATTTATTTTAACCTTTATGTTTAATTTTTATTTGTCAATTTTTAGTTAAATTTTTTAATTAAGTATGTTGTCTGTGCATGCCGTGTTCACCTGTATAGTTTTTTGTAACAAAGTATAATGCTACGTTATGTTGGTGAGCCATAATAAAATATATGTATGTATATTAGCTTTTTGGTTATCATAATATTATACAAGCTATGCACAGCTTCGAATTAAATAGGTGTGTGTAAAATTTTGTGCCCATATTTATTTATACAAGAAAAAAAATTGCTAAGTGCGTGTCGGGCTACACGCAGTGTAGGGTTCCGTAGTTACCCATCACAATATGCAGACTTAAGGATCGTTCATATTACACCGGACTCCGTGGCCCGGCCGGGCACGGTAGCAGGGATCCGGCCCGGTGTAGCACGAGTTCCTTCATACACAAATATACTATAAATGTTTGACCGTGTCCCGGCCGGCGCGCGCCCGGCTCAGTGTAACATGAATTATCCTTTAGACAAGGGTTTTAAGTAATTTACATGGAATTTGTATGAAATTACTTTTCCAAATACATTTTATAAGTTGATTGACTATTACTCGATAACTTGTAAAGCCTACTTACCTCTGATAGTTTTCCTTTTAACTTCATTATACTACTACTACCATGAATTATTTCACATATCCAAAAAAAAAAAACATTTAGCTGGCAGGGGCTGGCAGGCTGCCACCAGGCTTTTTGCACACTTGATTAACAAAAATTAGCACTTGAAAGCTCGATATTTCGCAAACGGATCTCTGAATCGAAAAATGGTTTTCACAGACCCACAATATCTTTAAACTACGTATCATAGACATGATAAGATAGACGAGAAAAAAACCATTCCCACTTTACATACACAGGTGGTACGAAGTCCTTATATCATTTTGTTTTTCAAGATTTTATCTTACCACTTAAATCTGCTTAATTAATATGTATACCCTTACCAAATTACAGCTTTCTAGTACTAAGAATCTCTGAGCTAAGCAGCGGATAGATAAACAGACATAGCGAAACTATAAGGGCTACTTTTGACTTCGGAACCCTAATAAAATGTTAGTACTGAATTCATTATTGAATACAATTAAAATATTCATTTATAAACAATATTCGAGGGAAGGCCTTATAGTCAATAAAATCACCATTCGTAATTACTATACTCAACGATGTAAACACCTTTATTGGTGCCAATCAACTTCCGGCCCCCTAATTACGTATTTCGCAAGAGCAAAACGATTGCCGAAATATCTGGTACATAATATACATAACATAGTCTAAATTTGCCATTTTGAAGCTGATAATTAGCCATTTTTGCAATCGCTTTGCTCTTGCGAAATTTGGTAATTAGAGATCTGGTTGTCAGAAAAATTTCGGTTCGGTTCGGAAATTAATAAAAATAATGTAAGTGAATATGTACATCGGACGGAGCCAATTATTATTAAATTATAAAATGAGTAAATCGAGATCAAATTGAGACAAGATTGGTCGGTTGGAGGGCGATCGCGGCGTGCATACATAAGGTATGAGCTAAAACGTACGAGTGTTACACTCATCCGTATTCAAGGGCGCTCGAAGCGCTTGCAGCGCGCTCCAATGCGCTCCAGAACGTTCACAATGCAGCGTTGACGTAATGCGACAATAATAATAGACTTACATGTAGGTGTTGAGAATATTGGAAAAGTGACATGAATTTATTAAGGACAGGTATAACTGTGTCTGTACTTGATAATAATGTATTCTTCACAGTGTTATGATTTCGAAACCATAAATGCTAAGCAGTAAGGTATAAATTAAGATGGAGAAGAACAATTTTAAGAAAGTTACAGTCCCTCCAAGTATAGGCAGGCAAATACACTAACTTCCAAAGTTTGCTTGTTTTAACACCCCTCTGTATTCAATGGTCTATTTTTAAGTAAAACCAATATATAACAGCGTGACATTAAAACGTTTCACACTGGAGAGTTTGGCTGTTATTAATTTCCATTTTTTATTATAATCATTTCCTCTACTGCAAAGACTGATCTTTTAAAAAGAGACAGTTAAACAGAAATAGACGTTGTGGTACTAATTTCATTTATATAGGTAGTTAAATACCGATATGTTATTTTGTTTTAAAATGAATGAATGCAAGACTTGATCAAGACGTGTGATGTAGTCGGATACACGACGATTCCTTTAAATTAGACTATTCAAATGTATTTTTTCAAGCAGCATTTTACGTAAAGGTCAAAACTGAATTATGATGTATGTAAAGTGCGTACGTATTTGTAATATATTTTCCTTTTTATAACAATTCGAGGACGGCAGTCTCCAATTTAATTCAAACTTGTATGATTGAGCTAGGTAGGTAAATATTACTTTTTTCTTGTTTTTTTCTAATATACTGTTCGACGTTTGGTCTCAGTCACACCTGATGGAAAGTGAAGACTATGCCGAAGACTATGGCGATTTCTCAGTAAAAACTGATTCACTCTACTTTTGAAGACCTCTACATTATATGAATCAGGAAAAACAGATGCGGGTAGTGAGTTCCAATCAATTGCAGTTCCCATAATAAACGAAGAAGCAAAGCGTTTTGTGCAATTAAATGGAACATCAACTACATATGGATGGAGATCTATACGGCGTCTGGTATTCCAGTGATGGAATGGAGAGGGTGTAATTAGTTGCGCAAGAGCTACTCTTGCGCACATTTACCAAAGTGTAGTCGATAGAACACTGCAAGGAAGGAGACCCTACGCCTATGTTCCAGATTATACGTTTATGCAACTGTCAGTGATCCATCAGTAATGAACTTTTGAACTCGTCTATTAATAGAGTCCCGAGTGGCCAACTGATATTTGGCGGACCCGTCCCGGAGGTTGCAGCAACACTTAACACACGGCCGTATTTGCGCTTGATACAGATTAAGGAGCTGCGCCGGTGTAAAGTATCGCTTCACCTTAAAAATAATCCGAAGACGTATGTAATCATCGAAATGAATAAAAATAACGGTGATTACCTGATGGCACAAACGCATTTCAATTGCAACAGAACGAGGTACAAAAATTGCTGTTGTTATGTAATGCCGCGGCCACAAAACGCAGTGAAATCGCAATAGAAAGTAACGCGGTTAGCCGCTTGCACCGCCCTCTTATTTAAACTAGACATCTGCTAACTCGGATCGGATTAATATGCCATACCTAATAATAACGCTCATAAATCACTTATCATAATTAATAAAAAAATAAAAAACAAAATACCTTATTGTGGCTTATGTATAAGAAATAGGCATATGGTATCGTAGACTTTTTATAAATGTATTAAGAAGCAATATTTTTGTAGAACATTATGTTTTTGTTTACGTATTACTAACCATTACGCCAGCGCACGTGGATAAAGCAGTTCGGGTGCGCCATTTCTTCAGACTTGCTTAACTTAACTACTCAAAGAAGTCCGGCGAACCATGATTAGACTTAAATCCGACTGAGGATTCCATACACAACGATGGTTGATTTTAATGTCACGACCTTCGATAGGGAAATAATATATCAAATGTAATAATAATCGTAAAAATCTATAAACAGTTTTTTTATTTCTCTACACTTCGCCTGAAGCCAAGGGAATACAGCACAAGAATAGAATTGACTACCGTCTGACTAGAATCTGTTGAATCGAATAACCTTAGGTAGCTGCATATACACTGACTAATTCTGAAGCACGTGGCATCTAAGGGAGAGTCACATACGTCTGTATGTCTGTAATGTAATAATGTATTACTACTTTACCAAGTACGATATCAAATTTAGATTTCTAAATACTTTTTAGGAGTAAAATCGGTGTCAACTGGATTAATGGCATAACATCATAATGCACTTAGTAAATTTTAATGCTAATATACAAATATTATACAACACTATCGTTCTAAAAAATTATTAAGAATAATTATAGTCATAGTCCTCGACCATGCACAATTCTTACAACACAGCTCCGTTATTTACTTAAATTTATAATTTGCTTCGTTGCCCTAATTACTAAACGTGTATACTCTTTGTTAGTCACTTGACGAATGCCACTGGACTGATCGCCATTTTTCGCTTACGTCATGACGGAAGTGCAAGAATAACCAAACCGGAATCAGACAATAGAAATATTTTCATCTTAAATATTTGGAAATTTTAAAAAGTATGATTTATAAATTAACACGCTTTTTTTATTTTAATCAATCGATAAATATTATATTGATTAATTGTATTAAAACCATAACAGCATCATTTAACAGTCCAATAATATATTATAAATTATGAAACTTAATAAAATCATTAATATTTGTTAATAAAAAACATCTACATTATATAATATATATATTTTTTTGCGAACTGACTACACTGTTAGCCTGAGGGGCCCTGGAGCCTTTACGGCTTTTACAGCTTTACCGGGCTTGTTATATAATATATTTAAATACCCCTAACACGAGGGAATATCATTATGTGTATTACATTATAAATTCGTTATTTCTGTTTCAGGTATGTTTACAAAGTATGATAATCGGCTGAATGGGGAACCAGTGGTAATGTAAATATTAAATACACAAAATATACAAAATTTATTACAAAAGAGTAGATTATATTATATAGTTTACAGTTTGTTCTTCCTAGTAACAGTGCTTACTACAGTTGACAGTACCAAGGTATGTCAAGGAAAGGAAATAGAAACCTAATTCTCTCTTCTCCCTTTCATTACAAACCAGACGTGCTAGGCTCCACAGCCATGGCTTTACGGTAAATTCCATCTCGGCACGAACAAAAACATCGCTATGTCATATCTTTGCCGTACTGTGAAGTTGTGGAACCGTCTCCCAGTCAGTGAGTTCTCTCCCTCCTTCCATAACATGAAGTTCTTCAAAAATAACGTGAAGATTCATTTGAGCAGGCCGGCATGATAACGACGACTGACGAACAAGAAAAAGAACCACAAGTATCTTGATGAACATTCGAAACGTTCTTCTTATTATTTAATGATAACATATGTGTTTATACACAATTATGCCAATGTCACGTACATAGAATATTTTTCTAATCTTCTAATTTAACTCATGCAATCAAATAACAAGACGGTGTCACCTCTTGGTTAGAATTATTCAGGGAGATTTTGTTCCAATGACTATTCGAAGCGTAATACGTAATGAATTAAAAATCCATGACGTATGTAATCATCGAAATGAATAAAAATAACGGTGATTACCTGATGGCACAAACGCATTTCAATTGCAACAGAACGAGGTACAAAAATTGCTGTTGTTATGTAATGCCGCGGCCACAAAACGCAGTGAAATCGCAATAGAAAGTAACGCGGTTAGCCGCTTGCACCGCCCTCTTATTTAAACTAGACATCTGCTAACTCGGATCGTTATTACTTTCCAAATGCATTTACGCTCTTGCTTACCGATACCTACCTTAAACTTTGCACTAATTGATGAATCTAAAAGTTCACGGTATTAAATCTGTAGTTTATTTTTGGCTAAATATTTATTTCATTGGCCACTAACCTTCAATTTGACATTTTAAAAATTGTTGTCGTTTTGTATGTTTGATTTTAAATTAAATAAAAATCTCCGATTATAATGAAATTTTGTACACGAGAAAGTTATGTCATTCCGCATTTAATAGGCTATAAGAATTATCAATAGTTTTAATTAAAAAATATTACAAAACATTGTAAACATGGCGTCATACCGAAATTGATATGCTATAAAATCATAAAAAATAAGTAAAAATAAAGTTACGAGGCGAAAATTTTTACTGACCACAGGCACAACCAGTTTTCAACAAAATCGGTGATGAAAAAAATATTCACATATCGTTAATCCTTCCATTATGAAATGACATTAAGCTATAATTAAAATCTATGAAAGTAAGCTAAAATCAATGTCAGGTAAATATAATCTAGATATTATACGCATATGCATATATTTATTTGTTTTTCTTTTTACATATCAATTACCTAAATAGCCGATAATCCGGTTATACTTTATAAGGCAGCTCTTACCTCTTCATTTACTATGTTCGTTCTAGAAAACCCTTTTAAATATAAAATAATTATAACACTTAGCTGTAGTTTGATTGATAACCCTAGTCGTAGGACGTAGACAGTAGCAGTAGTTTGACAGCACACGTTTGCACTGTGACCGTCAATGAGTAATGGCCTGTTCTCCGATGAGATCACTTTGAAATGTTGCTAATTTGAAACCGGCAGCCATTAGAGTCGTTACACTTTGCGCTAACTTCTGTGATGTTTGGCGGCCTTAACTAATTCGCGTAGCAGATTCGCAGCGTGTATGCTGATGATTTATTTATATTCATAGGAGAACACCATATAAGTATTTGAGTGTTTAATAAATTGTTGTAAGTATTATTTGTGAAAACGAAGTTAATAACTTTATATAGCATATATATATATATATATATATATATATACAAGTTCATACAAGTTATCTCGTATGGCTCAGCCAATACAAATTACCTACTACGGGACTGGGGTCCAGTCTGGACCGTCTATGAGGGCATTCATATTTCCCCACAAGATTTTTGAAATATTTCGAATAACATTCGTAATAGACGATGGACGTTCTACTCTCTACGGTTGCAAATATTATACGACATTTAACTATAAACGAATAAAAAAAGTTGTTATACTTTAATATCAAATTACATCGAATTAGTATTTACTTTTAAAATTTAAATTATTCTAAAATTATAATTGTTTTTCTTTCAAGACAATACTATGTAAAATAATATTATTAATAACATCTATATTTACTAAAGGTACCTATGTATATAAAATAATATATAATTTTATTATATACTCCACTGCATCGTTCTTTAGTGAACATGATACAAGTGGCGCCATCTTTCGCGGTTCGTAGGAACACAGTCGAGCTTATACGTCATGCCGACATTGACCGCTAGATGGGGGCACTAGTACATAGTCCTAGTGACGCGCCCGGTTAACGAACGTTCTTGACTGAGCACTAGAGTTCGTTTGTCGTGACACACAAGTACACAACGTTTGAGTAGAACGCGCCTTGAAAATAGTTTCGCTCACGCATATGACGAAATAACAACACAACGTCATATTTGACCGATACATATTTATTTTCTCTTGATTCTAGAAATAATTATTTCAACATCTTTGAAATTTGGTATCTACGTAACTTTGTTTTTTTCTGTCGACACTTTATTCATATTATTAAATATTCTGTGATAACATGCTGAGTGAATGACATCATATTAAGATTTTGATGTAATTATGAGTCCAATAACCTTTTGACAGGAAATGAAGACGATATTTGACATTCAACATATATACAATTATAAAAAAAATATCCTGTAAATTATGTACAATTAAATCGGTAGTTACTTAACATATTAGTACACATACCCTAAAAAGTTTTTAGTAATTTTTAATTATTATAATTTTTTAAGTTTTTAGTACTTTAGTATTTGGTACAAAGTACTAACTTTAAATATCATTATTATATCTGTTACAAATAAAGTACCCATTATAAATCTTAGAAAATATAAGACTAAAATAAATCATTAAAATTACAATATGACCTATTGGATAACAGATGGCGTTACTAGCACAATATAACAAAGTAAATTATGGTTATTATATCTTATTATTAATTTATTGGACAGTATAGTTTGTACTAGTTTTGTACAAGTACTGTATACCTAGTTTTTTATACTTCATTTTAATACATACTAGTTAGTTTACATATTTCCATTATTTTACTAAGCCTCTATCTCTATGTAATGGCAATAACGTTACATAATCATGAATGAGTATCGGTATAAAACTGTAATAACATCGATTATTGTTTCATTAAAACAAAATACATATATACACATAAATTTAATATTATATTAATATCACAAACCAAAGTTTCCTTGTGCATTATAAATAAATATTCATAAAAAATTAAAAGTTAAAATTAAATAAAAAGTTCCGTCGTTATTAAAATGTGACCATTTGTAAACGTGTTCAATATCTTTTTGTACCAGTCGCGACTAAGATTAAAACTCAGTATGGTGATAAATTATTGTTCAAGCATTTTATTTCTGTGTCCGCAAACATAATGTTAGTTTCAAGGGTAGAGGATGTTGTATAAAAAAGAATGCCTTATAACACTTAATATCTAATTTAAAAAAATATTTTTGTATCGTGATTTACCTTTAAAGTTTTTAAACATAGAATTGTAGTACTTATCTCAAAAGTAATCTATATAAATAAAAATGAAACGCTATTTTTATTGGTAACCGCATCCCATGAGAACAGCTGGACCGATTTGTCAATTTTTTATTTTAAATCGTTCGTAATTTTCCGAATTAGGTTTTTATATAAAGAAAAATTGGAAAAGTTTCCCGGAAAAAATCATGTCCGCATAATTAAACGTGTCTTTTTCTATTGGATTTTTCTTTGAACTCAAGACGATAAGTAATTCAAAGGATGAATATGAGTAATTTTGATCATGATCATGACAAAGTTCTCAGGAAAAAAAAACGGGATAGGTAGTGTGATGTATTCGAGTTATTGACTATTGGGAAGGACAGAACAACATCTGCCGGACCAGCTACGAGCTAGTTTTCAATAAATAAAAACTTAGTAGAGTTTATGATAAATATTAACATTTAAAATTACTCATTATAATCAAGGCACTATAACAGCGAGTTCTGTTTTTTTTGTGCTTTCCCCTTTCATCCTAACATTGCATTCTACTCAAGGTCATCTCACTGCCATAGTATAGTTCTGCTATGGCTTATGAATTAAAAGAGAAAACCCTTCTTCTAAAAACTATATATTATTTAGGTAGATTAACCATATTATACGGTATGACAACAAACTTCTTCTTCTAATGTCTTAACTTTGCCCTCCCAATACATTCTTGATAATATAATGTATATTCGTAAAAACTTTGAGAAGCTAGATTTTGTCAAAGACCAGCACAGTTTTAATACTAAAAATTATTACAAAAATTAGTCACACCGTGTTTTAGACTTTGTAAAACTAACAAATATTTTTTGTGTAATAGTGTTAGGTTTTATAATAAGATTCCGAAGCACATTACTGATTTGCCAGACAATAAGTTCAAGGACCATGTAAGCAGGTTTTACTGTCAAAAGGTTATTATAGGATGGATAATTATGTGAATGATAGTGATGTCTGAAAGTGACTCGCTCTCTATGCATCTATTAAATTATTAATATGATTGTTAGCTGTATACATTGTTTGTACAGTTGGAATTAAAAAGAAAGAAATCGAGTTTTTTTGCTAGTTCTTCTCGATGACTGAGATGTTTTCAGAACCGGTAGTAGTATAGTAGTAGTTTTTGACGTTTATAAGTGCCTTCTTGGTGCCTAAACTGACAAACATTTTTTATTTTATTTTGAAGAAAAAAAAACCTAATTATTTTGATGTAAATTGCAATCGTAAAATGGACTTTGATATGAACGCAATATCTGTATCGAATTATCTTAGATTCCTTTCCAATGTTTCATCGACTTTATGTTCATATGTGTATATATGTACATCCGTTGTACAGATCATCTAGCCAAAATACTTGCGAACTAGTAGTACATAAATAGATTTTCTAATTCAACATCGCTTTCTGTTTATTCGTGGTATTGTTTGAATACCTTATTATTTTATACTATAGATATATTTTCTTTGCCGTACCGTGAAAATATGGAACCAAGTCCCGGTCAGTGTATTAACTTCTTTTATCGACATCGGATCTTTCAGGCGTAAGATAAAAATATATTTATGCAGGCCGGCATGACACCGCATTTAGTAGTTTTTGTTATTTGAGTCCGTATGGGAGTTTCATTTAACTTATACTCTTTGGCATATCCATAGTATTTTCTCCACAATAAATATGAGAGCAACAAGTTAACATATGGATCACTGTAAAATCATAGATAGTAGAATTTTTTTCTACCACGATAACATATAATATTAAGTGACAATGTGGCCAAAGCTCGGTTCTCAATCCAGTAGCCTGAACCAGAGACAAATCCTTTGTAAAAATACTGAGGGTTATAAATTTGGTTGGGAAAGTACTAGTAGCTATTTTGATACTATGGCGGTAAACATTTTGTCAGAATAATAATGAATGTGCACAAATAATTCATTGCACCGTTACGTAGACAATTTAATTTTGTCATTAAAACGAAACAGTTTTAAGCGTCAGCTTAGTTTATTCACGTTAATGTCTATGTTGAAATAGTTTAAAGTAAAATGTCTATTGTTTCTGAGAAAACCAAAAGTTACGGCTTAATTCATGTGAAGTGTTAGACATGGCGTGAACATTAAAGCTAAAATTGGAGCACCGTTGTTTTCGGCTGTGGTCATTAAACTTCATGCTAGATGATCACTGCGAATGTGTAACATTATTTATTACAACAATGGATTAACATACAAATTTTTATATGTACAATATATAATGTACACATTAATAGTACCCTAATATTTCAGTAAAAGAATCACATAAAACGGCCGTGTTAAAAAAATCGATAACGTTTACATACACAAACTGCTAAGGAACACAAAACTTTCTAAGTTTGTTAAAAATAAAACTGATTCCTATTTTGCGCATAAAATGTTTGGAAGCGCATTAGTTTTTAATCTACTGATTCCAATATAGTCAATGATTCAAAACACTGCATGTTACCTAATTCGTTTGGAGGCATGTTTTATACACATCATCAAAATCAAAACTGTAAGGAAATTCCAATATTGTTAAACATCCAAGAACATCTCTAGAAAACCTTTTCCTCATAAAACAAACAATTTGAATTCAGCAATATCAGTTAATTCGATTCCATGATGATACTCTAGTCGTTTCAAATTCATGTCTATAATAAAGAATTAAATTGCTATTGTCGAGCATTTAAATTCATTGAAATAGTAATAGACAATGAAAACGTGAATTTTTAATTATACCTCGGTTTAAAGGTCACATAAAGTCAATGAACAGAAAATTAATGTGTTATATAAATACTAATTTTAAAAATATGATTAACAGATCTATGTAATTATATATTAATTTATTTATTACAGGAGTTATAACGACGCTATAACAGAGTTTTCGCTACAAAAATTGTTTATATTCAATACTCTATATTGCATTCGTATACATACAAGAAGCAAAAGTCCACGCTATAACAGCGTTTACGCAAAAAAAAGTTGATAAATCCAAGACGCTATATCGCAAATGCATACATACACAAGGGTAAAGCCGACGGTATAAGTGTTTGCGCTACAAAAATTGTTGATATCCAAAATGCTATATCGCAAACGCATACATGCACGATGCAAAAGCCTTTGTTCCCAATGCAGAATTGATTGATATCAGTATCAGTTCAACGTTTATTAAGCATGTGCATAATTTTAAAATATAAAATACAATTTAAAATATTGCATATAACCGATCAGCGTAAACGTGGCTCTCTATCAGTCAAAGATGTTTTAGAATCCGGTCAGTTATTACATAGATTGCCTTCTAGAATGATTCACAAACTTTTGACTTTTTAAACATTTGAAACAATGTGGCTCAGTGGTAGCGTGTACGGACATCATGTCGATAGACGTGAATTCGAATCCGTGCAATGAGCCTGACCTTTCGGTGAAGGAAAACATCCTGAGGAAACCATAGCATGGTTGTAGGGTTTTTTTACGCCTGTTTGGCTAGCTGCCACACTCAAGTTACAAATCCTTCGCCAAGCACTAATAGGTGTACTCCGGCAGCTGCACTTAAAAACCAGTCCTCCATTAGGCTTAGAGTTATATTCATCTTGGGCCACATCGTCGCTTAAGATCGGGTGAGATTTGTGGCCACAATGCTAAACCTATAACTATAAAAAACCTTATAATAGTAATGTAGATTACCGACAGGTATGATAGGTTTATATTTGATATATTTTTTACTTAATTTCTGTTTAATTCCATCTGAAATGGTTCATTAAAGTAACGTGTGATGATTTCTTCAGTGTCAGATAAGTAAATATTGCCTGAAAATTAAAAATACATATATACTAACGCATGAAAATTTTCTACTTAAATTTATAATTTTACATTATATTATGTTAGTTATGATCTCATATAAATAATTCAATTTAACTTACTGTACGTACTGAATGCAGATAAATCACTTTAATATAACTATTTTCTCTTATTATGTACATAAAGAATCTTTATTGAAACACGATCATTTATAAACAGAACTCTGCCAGCTTGTCTATTAGCAGACATTGAATATACTAGTAAAAATTACTTGATTATTACAAATGACCGACAGGGTAATAATAAATAACTGAAAGTCCTACGTAAACAGAAAAGATGACCATAAAAATATCAGCTATTGAAGTGCGTTTATCCATTAAAATAAATAATAGGTATTTTAATTAATTATTATTTATTTTAAATATTTTTTTTAAATAAATCTAGTTGAGTTGTTTCGAAGATAATATAATTATGATGAAGGTAGCGCTTGATGGAACTTCAATATGACTTGCATCACTCTAACGATCATTATTAACTTCGATAACTTAATGAAGCGTCCCGTCTGCCGCCTCCAGGGTATGAGCTCACTCAGCTATGCATACAGTTGCAAAAGGTGTATGTAGTCTGGCAAAAATATTTCCTCGGCGGTGTACCTTCGCACTTGTGTACCTTGGTGTACCGTGTACTTATCATCTACCGGTCTTTTTTATATTTATGGGTTCTGCCTAAGGCAATTTCGCCAATGCCAACTGTACTGGTCATGGTTATTCAACATTGTTCATTTGCGAATAATAAATTCATTTTCATTATATGATAATGACTTGCAAAGTTTAATGAAAACCAAAAATCAATTGTTAAGCTTAAATGTTAACTTCATTCCGTTCATCGTAATTATTTTTACATTTAATTATAAGAAAAGGTTGTTTGTTGTTTAGAATTTAATTTTAATCGTAAACCCTCATTAAAAATTAAATATTAGATATTAATGTCTTCACTGAAGGTGGTAATAGTAGGTGAAAATACATAATATACAAATATTAAAGTGTACAAACAGTTCCACTGCTAAGGGAAATTTAGTTAGGTTATTAATTTGAAGTCATACTCGTAAATTAATTGATCGGTCTCCGCTGCGTTTAAACTAGATACCACAGTACCTACAAACAATAAGCTCCTAGAATACGACAACTTAATATCGTAGTATATAGTGACTATTTGAAAATAAGTTGGTAACGTGACAGTATTGTCATTGTGACACTGACTCGAGTACACCGATTCGGAGTAGTTTTGATTGCCGATTTTTTATAGTAAGCCGACGGTATCTAGTTGAAGCAACGCGAAAACCAATCATTAATTTATGTTTGAAGTATTCGTATTCCTGAAAGAAAAAATGTTACATATCGAAAAAAAAATTGAAAATATACATGAAACTGTAGTAAAAACTAAATAAATTTAATTTACGTGCGTCTGCTTAATTTAAATATTTATAATGTAATTGTATAACAACGATTCAAATTAATACATTTCCTACCGGTGATCAGTCACAAAGCTTGTCAAACTTAGAGCGTATATTAATACAGCAAGTGGGTTCGAGAATAACTTACCACAACGCTAAATCAACACTAAGCTGATTCATAAATCAGCTTAGTGATTACATGTACGTATTATAAATCTTTAAAAATTCAAACATAAGTTGTAACGTTACCCGGGCAACCTTGCAAACTTTGTCTAGCGAAATGATCTCATCCTTCCATTGCAACGACATCACAAACATTGTGATTAATGTCGGTGTGTCGCTCTTCGTTTATAAATTATAAGTCGGACGGTATCTGTCGATCTGTAATTGAAGTGAATTGCCACAATTCACAAAGCACAATGTCTCGAGCAAGCAATGAATTGAGCAATTAACGGTTTAAGAATTTACTTGATTAAAAAATAATGGTTGCCTGTAAAAGATAATTAAAAAGAGAAATATAGCAAAATTTAATGAATTCAGGCGGTAATCGTTCATTAGAAACATAGCTTGCTTACTATGAACAAAGAATTTACAATCTTATATCATAGATACATTTTATTTTTGTATAAGTCATCCTTATAATTATTTTTGTATAAGGAATCCAATATATTGATTTATTATGAAGAACTCACACAGTTTTAATCATGAGATAATTGTACAAGGTTTTTTTTAATAACAAGCTCATTAATGTTTTATTAATATAAAGAATGCAGAAGGTCGTCATTGTACATTTAAAAAAACACCCAGTAGATCTTGTAAATTATGAAGTTCTGAATCCTGTTCAATACTAAGTACCTATATTTATAACTAGTATCTGCCTGCAACTTCGTTCGTGTTAATAACAATATTGCTTATAAAATTTGGGATCAATGAAACTTCCTATTAGAATCGGTTCAGTAGTTTCAGAGTTTACAAACACAATCACAAACTTTACCTCTTTCTAATATTTAGTAGTGATAAAAAAAGTGTATATCAAAATCGAAACTATTTTGGAAGTTAGCGTAAAATATACAATAAAATATAATGATTTAGTGGAAAAGTTCTCAATTTTGGAGAAAAGTATAAACGCCATTGCAAATGCGCGTGCAGATAAATCGTTTTCCTGCCATAGCCATAGCTACCTCCCTAACTATGCCTAGCATGTCACTATTTTCGTCTACATTCTCAGTTCCTCTAGATTGCGATATGATTTCGGGCGAATTGTAGTTTTTAAAACAATAAAAAAATATAATTAACTGAGAGTATGTTTGTGATGACGTCAAAAATGTTAATATCTATTTTCATAGACGAATAACGAAGCCTAATTTGAAACGACCACAATGTACGTACGTAATATCTAGATATTAATAGAGTCATATGGTGCGTTATGTATTTCAATTTGTCACGTCATGTATTCTTCATTCGTGTTTATAAACTCAATTTACTTAAATGAGTATTAAAATTGTATTTTTAAAGTAAAATGTTCCGTATATTAAGTTAAATATAAGCGAAATACGGATAATATGTTTATGAGGCTTCGAATAAGGCTCCGGACACAATATGTGTTTTATTGTTAAAAATCCTAAAAAATATTTTATTTACTATTCTTAATTGATTTTCATTAAATTTTGTATATACCCATATATAAATATGAATATTTTAGAAATCGCGAAAAACAATATTACTTATTGATTTTCAACCTATTTTGATGAAAATTATACACGGGAAGTACATGTCATACCTTAATTGATAGGCAAATTAATTGCCAATAATATGAGTAAAGATACAATTACGGGATGAAATTAATTACAGCGCAACCTACGCGAGCGGAGCCGCGGGCCCAGCTACTTTATTATATAATTATATTCGTGATTAATTCTGATACATTGATACACGCATCGATTTACGGCGCTGTCTCCACGGCATTTTTAAAATTAAATGATTTCATTCGACTTCGGGTACCATAAAAAATGACGGTAATAATATCTACTTACACAATGGATCATAATAATTATTTGTATTGCAACTTACTTTTTATAGAACTTTTTTCATATAGAGCCAATATTCATTCTTTACCTAGTTCAAGTGCCTTTGGGGACGTCACGGGAAAGTCACGTGTTCTTAAAATCTTTTATACAGTTATTAGAGAAACCATTTTTAAATTATAGGTACGTTATTAAATAACTAAATAACTAAATTTTAGCATGTTAAAAATAAAAAGCTGGGCGCTCATCATGATTATTCATCACGCATCATGCATGTACATTTTTATCATGGGTAATTTATATGAATATCAACACTACCTTAATTTTGTTATCACGCGGGTTAGAAATCTGTTTTTTATTTTGTTACTCCAAAGAAGTATATACCTAAGTACACACATTTTTTTTTAAATATAAAACATTTTGATATCATAATATAATAACATTATTTATATTTTTAAGTTTATAAGTTACAATAAATAAAACTTTGTATAAAATCAGTTTAATATAAACTGAGTCTGTTCGTTATATGATCAATCAGTTAATTCCATAATAACATTTTATATGTTTCATTACCTAATAATATCGGTAATGACAGCAACGGGCTATACGTTATGAAACTCGTAAACTTTTAATCACATATTAATAACGCTGTCATGAATAAAAGATCTCATAATTTAGACTTTAATAATGGTCGTACAGCGTCAGCCGACCTCAGTGTCTTCCGGTGTGGTAGCTTTGATCCGCCGGCCATGGACACACGAGCTATACAAAACTTCCATGTTGCAGTTCATGTCCTGATTTTAGAATTACTATCAAAGTCTGAAACTTATGGAGATATTTAGCAAGCGCCCAAAACTTCGCACGCGTCAATTACAAGATCTAATAATATTAAGTGAACAATATATAGTTTCTCTGAAATTGCTCTTACGATTTTGATGAGATTTTGTATTTACCTAGATAAGTGTTTTTTTTTCTTTGCTAGACACTGAGCAAAGCAAATACTTAATAAGAATAAAACATAGCTATGTTTTTTATTTCAATTCATAATTATATGGACAGGTTACAGGATACATTTTCTTATATAAAGTAATATGCGAAATAAGCAGTGACGACAATGGTGAATCAATTCGAAATAAAGAAGTATTTGGGGCGCTTAAATAGCTTACGCTGAGTAAACCATACGAGATATATCAAATTAATATTTCACATAAGTGTACATCTTAAAAAGACCTACTTACAATAAAGTCAGCGATAGCATATATCTAACTTCTAATGTTCATCCACAATAAGCATTTCTGTCTTCCATCTTTTGAGCGGGGCCAGCATGAATGATTCTTGCTTGCGCTCAACCGAATGCATTCTGTAGTCCACGCGAGCGGAGCGGCGGGCGCAGCTTGTATTATATAAATTTAAATTGAGAAATATATTATGTAACTTTATTTACAAATATAATGAAATATTAAATAAATGTTCGTACACAATTCAAGAAATATACTAAAACGCCTTACCAAGCAAAATAAATGACCGCAACACAACTATATATAAAGATTGATGTCACGAAGCATTTTCTTGTATAATATATTTTATAACAGCGCAAGAATTGTTCCAACTTTATGAGAAAACGCGTCATGAAAATCTTAGTGTGTCGCGTCTTAGTGTGTGCATGCAATTTAAACAATAAAACTTGGTGTAGCGGTATATTTATTGTATAGAACTATAGTTCAAGAAGCGTAACATAGCAATGTATGATTTATAAGAAATCCCTTTTGTATTTTACCTTTTTTTCTATTTAGTGTACTTGGTAAAAGACAGAATTTTACACTACATTAGTGTATATGTAATCGTGTAATATAATGTAGTAATATAGTATACTATATAATGTATACATGATATAGTTACGATATGTTAATCTCTTCTAACCTCTTTAGGTATATTTCTCTAAGGTAATTATGGTTTCGTAAATCATTATCATTTAATTAATACGACGTTCGTGGTTCCAAGAACCACGATACTTATGATTTTGAAAAAGTTGAAAGTTTGAACTAATAAAACGAGTAGTGGCCGAATCTTGATCTGTCATGTGATAGTTTTTATTTTAATTCAATGACTTATATTATTTGTCCCTGTAGTTTGTAATTTTGGTAGCAATTTTCGTGATCTAGTTTGATTATTGTGCACAAGTGAAATGGATTATAAATAATAACTAGGAACATTCATTTTAAGTTGCTACAAAAACATCCTGGATATTTTTAACAAGGGATCCGCCATCTTGTTATAGCTGTGTATGAAGATTACAAGAAAAATTGTTTTTTTTTTTCACTTTGGCAGATTTGTAGCTAAATACAGTAGCCATTAAATAAAAATAAGAAGTACTTGCAAAACTTTTTATAATGCTATTCCATATTATGTTTAGAATATTTTTATTACCTATTTGTTATTAAGCTATGCAAACTTCTCTACACTAGTATCACTAAGATATTTTAATGGCTTATATGATTTTATTGTTACAGCAATCTTATGACATATTTAACGTAAAAATATTAACATGCTAGTTACCACAAATTGCCTAACATTTGAAGTATACCAAGGTATAAGATACTTCACAGTATTAATCTAGATGCTTAGTATTAGAAAATATTATGAATTTAAAACAGCGATGAAGTGCAGAATGTAGTTATATTTAAAAAATAAATATTTTTATTTTGAAACCAGTTATCTCACTAATGTCTGTCAAGATCATATTCCCACACATTTCATATTATAATAGAAATTAACATATTTTTACCTCATGACTAGGCATTTACTGGGCAAATACGCAAGAAAAAATATTACGCAGAAAGTAATTTTCTACTTTAGAAATCATATCTTTCATAACATCTCTATTCGGTAAATTTGATCAAACGTGGGTGTTTCATACGTACTCGTATATTTTCTTAATAAAAATAAATACGTTTATTAAAGTTAGCATGTTCTCAACCCGTACAAATAAAATATTTTCATTAATATTATTTCGTTTGGAAAATAAACCATCTTTGTACATTGAAGTATTCAATTATATATATTTTTTTGTATATTTATTTATAGCTGCAATGAAGCTAGATAATTTGTGATGTGATGATGTGTATTTTATTTTTATAATTTGATTGTCAATATAAAAATCTAGTTACCGGGAAAAACTTACACACGATAACTTAAGCATGTCAGACAGGATGCTCTCTGTGATGAGCGAGCACTTATAGCGTCTGTCGCATTACAGTCTCCCATTTATTTGTATTCGTTTGGAAAACATTAGCTATAACATCTTTGTAATTGATTAAAATAAATAAACCAAGGAAATTAAAAGATAATTTAGCTGTGATGCGAAACTGTTATCTACAAGCTTTTTTCTAGGACTTAATCTGCGTGTTTTCCTACTATGTTATTTTTCAGGTCCCAGGCTACCTCTGTGCCAAATTTCATTTTCGATCGGTTCTGAGGTTTTTGTAACAAATACATGGACAGAGTTACTTTCGCATTTAAAATACTAGTCTGAATATGATTAACATCGATGTGGTTGTTCTGTTGGCATTTACACCATGGTTTTATACCATCGTAGAACTGGTTCCGAAACCTTGACATTTTTTAATAGTACTCGATGGCCGTTGGTTGTATGACTTGAGATCTAGATAGCATTATTAAAAACGTATACATTTATGGTGTATGGAATACATGCTTACAAAAACTTCGTCTTCGTTTTATTAAAAAAGAGAAACTTTGTTTTGCCAAATACTTTTATTGCTTCTCTTGTATTTCTTTGTCTTGATAGCGCAAACATTGTTTTAGTAATTATTATTAAATGACTTACTTAAAATATTATATAATAAATAGCTATCTATTTACACACCATGGCACTACTGCATTAGGCAGAAAGATATGAACACCACTTACAAGAGTAAATTGTATTATTTCGTATGGTTTATACTTCTTCAAAACATTTAGTAAGTAAATCGAATTATTCCCTGATTTATGGTTATGTAATGTAATTGATCTTTATCTTTATTTATATTTATCTCAGTATGTTAAAAAATATGAAACCGTTTAATTATTCAATTGTGAATATGCTAATGAAAATAATAATTATAACAATAAAAAATTGGATGGCAAAACATCGAGTGAGACTATCTTCGCTATAATTAAATAATAAGTTTGCGAGTAACTTCATGGTGTAGAGTTTTTGTTAAAAATGTGCGCGCGCATCATAAAAATTTACTCTCTTCAAATTCTTCATAACGCGCCTAAAGAAGTATAACTAACGTAATAAATTGTGTGTGTTAATATTATGCATTACACTAAAAGGTTCTTCATTTAAAAATAAATTTATATGCAATAAGTCGAAGCTGTCGTAACCGTCGCGACGCTTTCAAGGTAACGTCACTTCAGATTGCAAATATTGATATGTGATTTAACAATTTGTTTGTTATTATACTGTCATCCTTCGAGAATGTTTAGATTCAGATTTAACCATTTTCATGAAATATTATAAGCCCATTTTGTTTTAAAAATTAAGGCAGTGTAGTGTACATTGGTATTATATCCAAATTTTCATGTTTTTTTTAAACTATGACCTGCCTATGTAAGCAATTCGCAATTTCGCCAATCTCAACTTTGATAAATACACATTTTATACAACAGCAGATATGCATCCACATTCATATTCGCAGAATTGCTAAGTATATACAACAAATACAAGTACATTTATATACGTATCAATATTTAGTATTTACAAAGTTTCAAAGCAATGTGAAATCAAATAAATTCTGTTTCCTCTATCCGGTTAAATAATTTAACTTGCAAATATATTCTACGGGCAGATAACAAATCCATGTTTTATTGCTATTTTAATAATTTAAAATTTGGTTTTCTTATTTACCTCACGAATTGCAATAAGTCGTATAAAAATTGCAGTTCTATAATTCATGATTGCAATACATATTGTAATAAAAGTGTATTTGAGCCATGTGCCTATTGGGATAGGCAGAAAGAATGACTACATGTTTAAGTTAATACATGTTCTCACGTTTTTTTTACATTTATTATAAACGTGTGGTTTCTATTATTTTTCTGCGGTTTATAATTTGTTATTTTGATCAGTATAAAATATAAATCAGTTTTGATCGGTCTTAATCCTACTTACACAAACATTCGCTACGTTTATCTTACTTGACATTTTTTTATCTCTTTCACATTCCAAAATCTAGGTAGCAATTTCAACTGTTAATTTTTATTTTAACATGTGTATATAAATTGATAAAATTATGAAAATCTGATTTTCGAATTATACGTACAGTTTAAAAAATACGATTCAAATATTATTGTTATGTTGACAATTTAGACAAATTAACCACCAAATAATTTTAAAACAGTCTCGAGTGCTTATACATTACTGCTCATACATACATAACTCTATGTATATGTACTTAAACGTTTACACAAAACCAATAATTGGTTTTGCAAATATAGTGTTACCGTTCGAGTAATATTTACATAGTAACGTACATCTTTGGTGGTTGCTTCGAATTTTGATACGTGGGCGGCCGCAGCCGGCTGTATTAACATTCAGTGAACAATCATTTTTGTGTGACGTATAATGCTTATAAGTAGTATTTAACGTGTTAGTACAAATACTTTACATAAAAAAAAACTAATCTTATATACGAATCCAATAAAAACGAATACTTATATATAATAATATTTTCCACTAGCAACTTCGCACGGGTAGCTAACTCAACTTATTTACGCGGCTTACGCCAATAAAACTCCCAATCGGCATGTATTTTCCGAAATTTTCAACATTCATCGTCATATTTCACCCAATTTACACAAAACATTAATGAATTATACACCTAAACCTTCGTCGTGAATCACTCCGTCTATTGGTGAAAACCATATGAAAAACCGTTCGGTAGTTTTTGAGTTTATCGCGTTCAGACAGACAGACTGACGCGAGGGTGGCACTTTTTTGTCTAATTTGTAATGATAACTAAACATAAATTATTTTAATATTATAAACAACAAGTTTAAGCTTAAATCAATTATGTAATATAAAAAATATTTACATTCTAAAAATCATAGCATTGGTTATGGTAACCGAACAGTTGATATACATGCATATATATTTAATATTTCTCATGAAGAACGGATCAAGCTCATCATATAGTAGACAGTCCTTAACGGGAAACCAACTCGCAACATCTTGGTTTAATAGTTAGTTTTACTGACACTGAGGTCTGAGTCTGACACTAATCATGAGCCTGTATAAAAACATTAATAGGCGCAAAAAATAATGTTATTACAATATGTAATAAAGAATTTTTACATTACATCATTGGTTTTAAACTAAACTTTTTGTTCATAATATTGTAAATATTAAAATAGATTGGCAATGCCACTATTGCTTAGTTTAAAATTAAATAGACGTTTGTGTGATTACCCGTTCATAAAAATAGGGTAAAAACCTTATGTATTACCTGTGTATACTTTTTAAAAAGAATTAATTTTTTTTTATTTATTGTTATTATTAGCAGTAGGTTATGACAATTGTGCAAGTATAGTTGTTCACGTTTATTATAACTTCTACAGGCCTTATGTACGTGATAACTGGTTATTGGCTTACAGGTTCCTTTGCTGTTTTTATTTTAATAATATAGCTGTTAGTCATCATTATTAAAAAATAAATATTTTAATTTAGTTTTACAACTAGTTAAGCTTTACCACCCCAAAATAAGTTAAGTGAGATCCCCGCTAATTCTTCTGAACCATAATAAAACCTAATAGCTATTAGTAGAGATTGACTACTTGATATAAAGAAGCATAGAAATATGTTTGTAGAAGGTTATCTTGGAATCTAAACTTTCTTTGATAGAGAAACCTACAATTTCCCCGAGTGATATAAGCTATCATTTACGTATTTTTATTATTACCAGCGGTTGCTAGTATTTTATAAACCCAATTATTATTATTTATAAAATATATAACTCACTACATTTTTATCACATTATCAAATTAAGTTGTTGTCACATTATGACAATCTCAGTTTTTGTACGTTTAGACTTTTAAGTTTTTGCTGTTTAATCAACGATGTCTCAATGATATCGTATAAGGACACCGCGTCGACCGACGCGACGTCACTTCGAATCCCTGCAATGACGGTAAGATTTCGAAGTAATATTGGCTCAGTGGTAGCGTGTACGGACGTGGCATCGATAGACGTGATTTCGAATTCTTACAATGAGACTGAGTTCTCAGTGAAGGAAAAAATCGTAAGGAAACCATAGAATAGTAGTAGGTCTTTTTGTAATGCGCGCCTGGCTAACTACCACCCTCAAGTTGAAAGCCAAGCACCAGTAAGTATGTTCCGGCAACTGGACTTGAGAGCCAGTCCTCCCACTAGGCTTAGTGTGTTACCATCATGTGCCATATCGTCACTTAAAATCAGGTGAGATTGTGGCCACAACGCTAAACCTATAACGATAAAAAAAGGAAAACATAGTGATGGAACAACAGCATGTCTACCAACATGTAGATATTTTTGCAGGATTTTTAATGCTACCTAGTTTAAAATCTGTCGTCAAATGCTAAAACGTATAAATGACATTTAAAAAGTCTTTTGAACTTCGCACTTGTTGACGTACAGCAGGAGAGCTTAGCACTAATTAGTGACTACTGAGTGCATAGCATACGCGCTACTGGCGAGAAAGCAACCGGCAATCGCGTTGAACGTTGACCCCGGTTTAAATTCGGCCAAGGTCCGCCGTGAGACATTGGGGACCCGTTCAGTGTCAACCGCATGCATGAAATATGACTTAAATTGTAATTTAGTTTTCTTCATATAATATTATCTGGTAGAAGGCTAGGCTATCAAGCTAGGAATGGATCATTGATATTACTATGTTCAAGTTTAATTTAAGTTTAATACTAGCAGCGCGCCGTGGCTTCTTGTACGTTCGTTACATCGTAATTATTTTCATCTTATAATATTATTTTTTCATATTATTGATAATTTTATCAATTGAGAAGTGACACATACTTACCGTTCACATGATTTCATCAAATTCTATTGAGGATTAATAAAAATAATATTAATATAATTATATACTAAAAGTAGTATTAACAATTCTTACAGTGTATAAGTTGAGCAATGACATAAGCTTCCCGTGTACAAAATTTCATAAAAAATCTTTCAAGCCGTTTTTGTATTAAATTCGAACATACAAACAGACAGATAAAAAAGTCATATTTGTTATCAGTGTCCTTTATACTATTATAAAGTCATTATATATACATATACATATACATCTATATGTATATTGGAAGATTTGGAAAAAAAATACATGTACAGACAGAACTAAAGATCTATTAATATGTATAAATGAGATCATTTTACTTGTTTTGTGGTATATTTTTAAATATTCATCACCAATATTTCACATTTGTACGAAATAAGTTAATTTATATATAGTATAAATATTATAATTAATATACTGATGAACTCTATGAACTGAGATTATTTTTCTTTCCCCAGTGCATTGAACTAAATTGTAAAAAGTATAAGTAATATAATGTATATATATAACACTGTTTGAATATTTCTATAAAACATTTTATGATCGTTTATTCGTTCTTACCATCTGGCATATGTACCACTATTTATAAACGACTCGATCATGAAGAAACAAGGTTCAGACTTGAAATCAGCGATCGAACATCGAACTTTGGTAAAATCGGCCAAGGTCCCGCCGCGTGCACTGACCTTTCAAGTAGCGATTACGAAAAAATTAAACCGATACCAAGATGTTACGGCTAACACGAAAAAGAACATTGAAATTTGAAAAGAGTATACCGAGCCCAATTAAGATTGCGTGTTGCTGCATTCCATTGCGGCAATAAAAGGTCCGAATTCGACATTAAAACTAAAACGAATGGCGTCAGAGTACGTCGAACCGCGTCTAAATCCAGCCAAGGTCTCAGTTAGCTGAAGGGCGGCTCGCCCGACCGCCTTTGTACACCGGCTGGTCATTTACACCGAACGACGATAACAAAGGGTTGATTATATTACCTACACTGACTAACATAAAGCTGAGATTGTATAAATCGTATGTTCATACACGAGCAAAAAGATAATGGCGCGCAGAAAACTTCGCCTTGACATATTTCAATGGACCGCCCGATGAGATGTTCGTTGTGTTCAACAAACATCAAAACAAATGTAAATTGTACATTATAATAAATTATACCCCGCCAATGTATATTGATCTCGGAGGGTCCTAAGGTGTCAATTCAATTTAATGAAATAAATAATAGGTACTTGGATAATATAACAGTTCAGGTTATAATGGAGTTATATGTAAATAATTGCGTCTAGACGTGGTTTTGCTTGGCTGAGTTCCGATGCACTCAGTACCTATAGCTGCGGTGAGACTCCTGCTGTGTTCCCACTGCGGTGAAGTTACTTTAATGTTATTTTTTGGTTTAAGTACTTGTATCACCAACCTAAAATATCACCAATGTTTGTTATTTAGATAGTATAATGAATTTCTTATTAACAACAACTCATTGATTTCTTAACATTTAAGTTATGAACAAGCGAAATAATAGCCCAGAGCGATTTACTATTAAATTTAACAACATTGATGTGACAGCAATAGGAGCTAATAGGACCTAATATTTAGAATTATGGCAATAATTACGGGTGTATATACACACCCGTAAATAACCCGTAATATGTAAACTACCATTACTTAAATGTATTTTGTATGTAAATGAAATAAAACATGTAAAAGTTTTATTAAGTTTCCCAAAAATCTGAAAACGATTTTTGGTTAATATTGAGGACAACATTTTTATATAGATGCGATTTACTCATTATTGTTATCACATCCTCAACTCGTTGTAATAAGGATAAATCCTATAAAACTCTAATCGTAACAAGTACATAACAAAATAATTGGCCAAGCGCAATAACCTTATGACCTGGGGCAAGTTTTACCGTATTTGAGCCGCTTTTGGCTAAATTTTCGCTTCGCTGGCGTTCAGCCGCACGTTCCTTAATGACCTACATATCTCCCCCAGTATTTTAGGGTTTAACTGTAGAGTGCTTACCCTGACCTATGGTAAGCAATGTGCAGTTGTGTATTCAAAACAAAAATAACCGGGAGTTGAGTCAGCTGCGTTGTCCCCGACCAACGTCGCGACCACTTCCGCGTGGATCTTGTTACTTAACTTATTTATTTCAGTTACGTAACATATAGTACTTCTTTTTTAATTATACTTTCGTGTCGATGATTATCTTAAATTTATGAATTCTAAGGTTTTGATGCATTAATTTAAATACCTACCAGTATATAGTTATATAGAAACTAGTTGGTAGTTTCACCCGTGTTAAGTTTATTCGAAAAACTCTCCACGGTGCCACCGCCAAAGCGCTCGTGTAGCAGCCCCTATCGTTGTTCCACTTTCCGTACTTGCCTGCAGCTTACCAGATTGCTTGACGTTCATAGTTACTGCTTCGCTCCTTAGGGTCATAGCGTGAATTTATATAGCCTTTACTATTCCTCATGACTCTGGCTATCATATACTGGCTATCATATATTTTGAATGCGACAGGTAGTTCCAGAGATTAGCTCGTTTAAAAATCTAGTCTAGATTGTAGCGACTTACGTAACTTTTTTTGGTTATATCAACTAAAATGTATCTAGTTATTATATTTTAACAAAAATTTGTTATAAATATCAAATGATAAATTAAATATTTATTACATATGAAATAGTCATTTAAATTGTTATCAAAAGCGCGTGCTTGGGATTTTTATATAATTTCCGTGACGAACTATCTATATATAAAAAATGTATAATATTAATTGTACTATTTTTAAACAAAAACATTGATATATAAAAAAATTGCAATATTTTTATTTATTTTTGAGGATTTTTTCTGAAAAATCGAGGAAATAATTTCTATTATAAATGTTTGTATTTTGTGATCAATTCGGGAGCACTAGCACAGTATTAGTATGCCTACCCTTAATATACTTTAAAATATCGAACTCGTTGTCTTAATTATAATAATAAACATACATTTTACTTAATTCTCTGCTTAGTGTTACAATATAATTTATGTCATGTTAAATTGCACACGGTTAAAATAAAATATTGTATTCAAAATTTAAAATAAAAATCGTTAAATGATTGTATAATATAATATAAACAATCAGTTTTGGGCCGACGAAATAAGTATCAGAAGTTTTACTATCCACAGTGGAACGGAAACGATTGATGTACACGTATTGCATTTCATATTGATTGGAGGGACCATGAATTATGCGTCGTAGCAATGTTCGTATTGGGATCGATTCCTGCGCGTCACTGTCGTCGCCTCGCCCCCGAGCTTCTATTTTTACCGCTTCATTGCCTATCCCCCTCGCGGCCTGTTTCCTGCCTTTTATTAAACTATCTGTATGTTAATTAACAACGGCCTCGCCGCGCATACTGTATTCTGTTTATTTTTCTATTAGCTTGTGCCTACGAAGCGTTCACTATTTAAGGTTATAGCTACTCGAAACGACGCCATAGCGCTACAGCTGCAAGCAAGCCTGTATTTTATTTTCGTCCTACACTCGAATTTATCATGTGAATTCTTGAAGCCTTGTACGCTCCTTTATTTTTTCGACCTTCAACTACATAGTACATATTTTAATTAGGCGTCTCTGCACGTTGCAAGCAGTACCTCACACCCTCTTAGTTGTGTTGTTCTTGTCTGACATTAGCGTTATTGTTATATACGTCCTTTTCTATGAGGGCATCTGGTATGCATGAAGCTGCCTGTTGTGTTTACGTAGTCTACGCGTTTTAACGTTGTGTGTGTGATGCAGGGGTGCGACAGTATGTTTGTGAGCGTTGCGTTTTGTCTACAGCTGTTGTGGGCTTGTGGAGACACGTCGCGCCGCGCCACTATCGACTCCACTCTAAATTTATGCTTCCTCATGACATGCTTTAACTTCATATACCACACAGACAAGTTATATTCATAGGCTCATAACTCCAGACTACTTAACATTCTATTCGTTTTAAACAAGAACTTATGCATTCTAATACAGGGAATCCATAATATTTTTATGTCATTAATATTAAAATGTTTAAATATAAAAAAATACTGGTTTAATGACTGATTTTGTAGTTAATATTGTTTGTACTTTCGTGCTCATAATAAGAAAATAATGATGTCATTATTCACGGCTCTTTTGTCATGGTTCAGAAGGTATTTACCGGTGCGAATACAATTCTTCAGTAACCCGTCTTATGCTTGCTTCGCAGCGTTATAGTCAAACAACTGTCGAGGGGTCATTGACACCAAGAAGCTTGTGCAAATTGTATAGTTACACATTGGGAAAGCAAAAAAATAACATCCATATTGTTGATCCGTAAACGTGCTCAGGCGATATTCTAAGAATGACGCGGGCGTTCAAACATGCGAATGTCAAGTATATTTTTGGAACTGTTATCCTTGTTTCGACATTTGGTTCTAAAATCGCGATGCTGTGTGCTGTTCACATATAAAATTGTTCATATATTTTAAAAAAATGTTCTATTAAAAAAAAAACAAAACGAATGTTTGCATATTTTGTTTACATGTCCAAACGTTGAACTCTACAACTGACCTTACTTACAGAGTATCATAGGTGATATTGAAAGCGCTCGCGCAAGGCGCGTTTTGTGACGTCATTGTCAAAACCCTCGGGGTCGTTGCTCGGGCTCCTACCTGCATTTTTTATTGCATCCCCTGTGACGCCATTGGAATCCATGAGGGACGATGTGTTCCTTTGATACCAGCGTGGACAAAGATAGAATTTTTTCCGATATAGTGTTGACCACTGTAAGTTTTAAATAAAACAATTTTACAAAATCCACATAGACAAGCTGTGATAGAAACACAATAATGCCATTGCTACAGGTGCAGGTCACAGACAATCTTTTTAGATTTTGCTGCTATTAAATACGAGTACTTCTATATTGCTGTGAAAATCCTTACTAAGTATCTATTAATTAATGAAATTATTTTTTGCAAGTTAAATAAATAAGTATCTTCACCCAAGAAACATGCAATAACAACTTATGGGGCGAACACTCATTTTACATAGTTTAGTCACAACATTACGACCTAAGGAAAATAAAGAAATTAACCTCTTTGTTGCAAGTAAAGTACCGCCTACACTCTGTAGGTAATGTTTTCAAAATATAATGTAACAGAAATAAAATTCAACACTACAAATGTGATTATATTTAGCTATAGTATAATTCGACCAACCTGAAAAATTATCAATTTTATATAAGTTAATAAATTTATATTCGTTTTTTGATAAATACGAATCATTGTTAGGGAATACGTAATTTTATAATTTTGGTGATGAAACTGACTCTAGAAAACCTCATCAAGTCTATTATATTATTTAAATATTTAGATTGACATTTTTATTGGATTTTACTAACAGAAAATATAACTAGAAATTTTTCATATAAATTTAATTTTTGTTGACGTTTGCCAAGACACTATAATGCCCCATATTTTAACCTTTAGTTAAGACAAGAAAAACAGAAATATAGCAAAAAAAATTTTTTGTTTATTTATAACTGTCAAACACACCTGTTATAACAGAAAGTAGTTTTTAGTCTGTGTGGCCTTTACATGGTTAATTTATTTGAAAATCATACATTATTATTAATAAGAAGTTGTAATAAAAAAAAAAAGCGTTGTTCTTCGAAATCTTCTTAAATCTTATAGACTTTAAGGAGTCTAAAATTATATTTATTGTCTAAAATGTTAATCTTCGTTACTTTTTCACTTGTAAAACTAGAATTATATCACAACTAGCTGTGACCCCGGCTCCGCTCGCGTGGATTACTAAAAAAAATAGGTTAATTTTTTTGTGCGGCACCCTAATTATAATTTTTTAAATAAAGGTAGCCTAAGTTATTCCTTATAACATCAGCTATCTGCCAGTGAAATCCCGTCAAAACATTTTCGGAGATTAGCTGGAACAAACAGACAGACAGACGGACAGATGAACGGAGGAACAGACAGACGGACAAAATATTTAAATGTAGGTAGCGTGTATATTTTCAAATACGTTTACTAGTCGTAAAAATGTGTTATTTCAGCATTAGAAACAGACACTTCAATTTTATTATATGTATAGATAACATATAAATTTCCTGCCTGTGATATATTAGATTTTTGTTTTATATAGTCGGAATGCCGGATGCGTTTCGTTGCTCTCCCGATCAGTACAAACGGATTGGCACAAGCGCCTTCCCGTTGCGCAAGTCGGCCTCACAGGTCGGTGATCCCGCACAATTGGGCCGACCAAAAATGTGTCAAGTTGAACCCAGGTCGTTAACCCTGAGTGTGTTTACGTTTACCTCTTTTGTGACTGCATCGCGACGTGACGCTGTGACAGGTTTATTTTATTTCAATACTTTAAGGACAACGATAAACTTTTGTTGATTTGAACAGACTACACGTTGGCAGGTATAATAAAATATTAGTTAAATACGAAGTACGTCCACTGATAAGGCGGCTAGCCTATTCAAATAAATTGCATGTTGTTACGAATTATATAAAAAATATTACTTGTGCTATGATGACCTGAAATATGCGAATTTCACAAAAACCTCTAAATTTGTGATTTAATATACATAATATACAGGTAACTATATTTAAAAAAAGCATTTCACTTGTTTAAGGAAGTTGTATTTTGTGTCGATACATTGTAGACTTTATTGCATGTCAATATTTATAAGCTTTGGAATTTTGTAAAGAAAGTAGGTATTGTATCCAGTACGAAACTTTGTGTAATTCTAGTAACAAGACAAGTGTTTCCGTATTTAATCATTGTCATTTGCTTACAGTAAAAAAATAGAGCATGCGAAACTTATATAACTATAAAACGCGAATAAATCATGTATTTACTACTTCCTTAAACTTTTAATAATCTTATAAACGCAATAAATTATGTTTAAATTTCAGTTCCAATGAAATGGAAAAATCCTATTCGAAAAAGCCAGACAATATTAAAAGTATGTATATTTTTCTATAAAACAGGACCAGCATATGTAGCGTTGTTATCTTACTTTTTACAATTTCGAATGGTTCAGTAGGTACTTATTATTCACAAGTCGTTCCTTCAAGTAGAAAAGAAATAATCGTAATGGTGTCTACGCGGGAAATAAATAATTCATAGAAATCTTTTCAAAAAACATTATGGTCGACGGCGCGGCGCGGGCGCATTATAATTGTAGATGTCGACATTAAACTCTCTCGCTATGTCTTGCACGGGTACCCTACAATTGGTATTGCCAGTAAAAACGGAAAGTATTATCAGTCGTAATAATATACGAATGAAACTGGTTCACGAGGTCCTTTTATGTTCCCTCATAACATACCTATGAATGCGCTCCTTTAAACTCTTTCCTTCGTATATGCGTTTAATATTGTATTAATGTTAAAGTGAATAGATACATTCATTTATTTTTTAAAGTAATATGTGTATTTTTATTAATTTATTATCTTTTTTATTGGTACAACGAATATATATAATTAGAAAAAAAAATAACCGCGTTACATTTAAAATCGCCACGAGAATTAAATAATATGCAAACTTGAATTTTATCCAGAGGCATTCAACGTAATATATGGTATCGGTCTACGCTAAATTACATTCATCGTATTACAGTTCCATTATTTATTACAATTTGAATAGGATTTCTTTCATACAAAAAATTACGCATTACGCAAAAACAAGAATTGCCTAAATATCAAATTAACTTAGTATTTTTTGGTGGATTCGAAATTGAAATATTATTAGGAAGGATTATTGACTTATAAGTAAATATATATTAAATATATATTTTATTAATGGATGGAAGGATGGTATAAAATTAAAATAATAGACAAAACTATTTGCTGTAAAACAATTTTATTTAACAACAAACGTTGAAAGAATAGTTCTTTTATTAACAACTTCGCTGCCATGTTATTGTTCATGTATATAGAGGTACCTTGTATCTTGCACCTGCGTAAGTAATTAATTCTGTTATACTCGGACAAAATTTTTGATTCTAGTTTATTATTTCACATTTTTATCGTAAAATTTTTATTTAATAGGACTTACAACAAGGAATACTTAATAATACGTGTAATGTAACTGCAATTGTAACAAAAGAGTCATTAGAAATATATTTTTTTACTTCCACAATAATAATATAATTTAATTATAATACATTTTTAATGCATTATCTTTACATATTATAAAATACAGTCCCCTCGCTGCGTCTGTCTGTCTGTCTGAACGTGATATACTCAAAAACTACGAAACAGATTATCATACGGTTTTCATCAATGGACGGAGTGATTCACAAGGACGGTTTAGGTGTATAATTAATTATAGCTTTGTGTAAATTGGCTGAAATATTACAATGATTGTTGAAGATGATGGAAAAAATCATGCCGATTGGGAGCTTTAATGGCGTGCCCTGCGTAAACCAATAGGGTGATACCTATGTATTACTCTACTATCCGTGCGAAGCCGAGGCGGGTAGCTAGTATACAGATAAAAATGAGAATTAAAAAATGACTAATTATAATGTTAAATTAATTTTAAAACTACATATTAACATTTATTTCATAAGTGTCTTATATGAGATGCTATTTTAAATTAGTTTTAAACTCTACTATATATTCCATGAACAGAATAAAAAGAGAATGTAGGTACTATGAAATCATGAAATTCTCCAGTCACGTATCATTCAAACTAAGCCATATAAAATTTGTCCGTCATCATAAATTCATTTAGACTTGTTTTACATACAGCTAGCTAGCTTTCATGTTTAATGGCCTTTTAAATATCTTTACACATAAAAATTCTAACTTAATGTCTCATAAAACTAAACACTTGAATAAATATACAGCACTGTAGTTCATAATTCTTATATCCTTTATTTTCACTTTACAACTCGTACTGAAATACTTGTAAGAGTTAGGTTAAGCAGTAATGTTTAATTAAGTAAACAATACATTTATTATGTAAATTTTAATTATTCGACAGTACAATTATACAACTGATATTGTCTATTCACATACATGTCCTAAAAAAATATTACAATATACACCTATACAAAGACTCTGGTCGCCATTGGCAACGCGCCCCATGCAAGGGACGCTGGCCTCACCCACAAAATACCCTCGGAATTCCCCCGATGAAGTTTTTCCTTACAACAGATTGGTCCGTGTTTGAATGTGTTTTATTTGTTAACACATCCAGGTTACGACTTTCGGTTCTTGTTTGATAAATCGATTTAACTTAACTCCTAAGAACTATATGCTGTCACTACAATTCCAAACTTTCTTTGGGAAGTATCTAAATGTCGAAAATTATCTTTCGAACACGTCGACTGCAGTACTTTAGTGACGCTCCTAAGATCTTGTAAACCTATAACGCGACGACTCTATTTCTATCCGAGTCATTTACTTTAAAAGTTTTCTTCCTTCTATTTCTTCTGGATCCTTGAATTCATAGAGAGCAAAATGAGTCGTCGTAAAATCGTAAAAGTTTATCTTAAAAAGATGCACTTTCCTACTTTTAAGATCGTGCATCTTTGAGATATATCAATCGGTAAGGTGGAAATGAAACTAGTTTTATAATGTCGGACAACATTGCGTGGCAAATCGGATCAGTTTGATGTTAATATTTTGCTCGCCATTACATGTTAATGTTTTTGAAAAGGTTCTTTCCTCCTCAATTTTTAAGGTTTAGATTCGCCTGCATCGTTATATAAATCGTACGTCTCGTGCTCTCTACAAAAAACTAATCTGAAATGCGATGTGGCCTCTGTATGGAGAATAACAAAACAACAAAGCTTATGCAACATCCTGCTAAAGTTAAGAATGGGCAGTGATGTATAGGAGGGTAGATACATTAGGAATCTAGTTCGGGCTCTGGTTGGCATGGCCTTGGTTTGTAGCTTGGCCTCGAGCAGGGCAGGTGATTAGGTTACATAAACTTAGCCCGTCCCCACTTCCTGTTGTGCGGTTTGCAGTTGGCGAATTATTCTAAGAAAAAGCTAAATTCGCATCGCTGATCTATTGTTTTTATTTTATTACTTTCCTTCACAAATTTATCGACTTTAATCTACACTTGCTTAAATAATGTTGCAATAATAATACGCCACATTTTTTTATTTCTTATAATTTATAATGTTACCTCACCACACCACTGTTAATGTAATTCTTTGATCGAGGTTGTTGAAATTCCATTCTTTAAAGATTAAAATATATTTTTTTAAATAATAAACAAACTGCTGTTTGTTACAAATATAAAATTTACGTGATGAAATACAAACTCGATGTAATAGAGATACAGCCTTTTATGTTGTTTGGAGTGTAGCATGAAACTGGTTTGGTCGCACGCGAGCCCGATCCAGCGCAGAGACATGCAACGAATAAAAAGAAACCTATATGCAGCTCTAGGAAACGCTGACCTTGGACACAAGAGCCATGGCACCTGGCGTTTTTATCCCTTCGAATAAATTGCAAACTTATTTTATTTCTTCCCGAGGTTCCTCATGTTTCGATGTTCGCTTTTTTTTCTATCGTCTTTTATGAACTGTGACGTAATAATAGCGTCTTAGTTTAAAAAATATTGGTAAAACAGAATCTGTCGTTTGTTAATGAGTTACCGGAGTAGTCGAACTTGTTTGTATTGCTAGAGAGTGGTTTGTGGGATGGTCGACAGTGAACGTTCGGTGCGACGATATGTCGGCCGTGGAGTCGCATGTTGGTTGCGTAACCGGTGTCGAGCCGCGAGGAAAGTGAACGCAGCATTTTGAGGTCGCATAGAAAGTTACCTTCGCGACAACTATGCTTACCGTTGTCGCAGTCGCACCGCATTTAACTCACTATCCATCCGACCGAGTCCTTTAATGTCCCTTATTCTACATTCCATGATCATCAATAATATTCCACAATGAAAACTATTTTTTATAAACAAAACGTCACGCTAGGTTTTGGCCAAATCAACGACGTTCGATTTTATTATTCGAAGCACGATATATGTGTATTTTACTGCTAAAAAAGTTCGAAATAATCCGAAACCCATTAAAATGTTGCATAATAAGATATTCAACCCAAAACATCTTTCTGAAGTAGTATTAAATAATTCCGTGGAGTTTTGCACAAAAAGTTACACGTGCCGGTCGACTCAATCGCCGCGGGCCATTGAAATTTCGGCCATGGCCTGTCAGCTTGACTTGCATATAATAGGACGTAAATTCAGGCAACTCTCATTCAATCAAAGAAAGCTTTTAGATCCCATCCGCTTTCATTAGATTCGAATTTAAAATCTCAACTTGTATGTTGTACTTGTATGTAAAAGTTAATAGGAACATTCACAACTAATATTCCTTAAACATAAAAAGTCATCTTCAGAAGTGGTTGTTTAATCATAATAATTTATATTATTCATATGTATTATGAGCAGATTTGTGGGCAGATGCGACGCTTATTTACACATAATCGATGCCCATTTATCTCAATACTGTAATGTACATAGGTAAAAACGGTAAAAAACTAAAACCTAACGACCTGCGTGGGAGCTCTATACGGCTCCGGCAGATCACTAAACAAGACGCGAGAACAACCCACTATCGCAGAGTCACCGAACGATTGACGAACAAACAGTGACCCTGTAACTCACTCGGCAAGCCAAATGAGCTCTCGTCCCGCACACCACCGTCCCTGCTTACACCCAAACCTACAGGGCGTAAAGAAGGGGAAACCAAAACGGGACGCACGGAAGAGACGCGATTGAATTGTCCTCGGCGTCACTTATGGTGAACTGGGCGCTGGCGGGTAACAAAAACACGATGCCAAATTCACGTTCACTTATATTCTTGATGATACAGGCCAGTATGTACACTATTTTCCCTTATAACACTAGAGTGTCTTCACGCAGGGTTTCTTCAGTCTTGAGGTAATCTTGAGGAGTCTTGAGGTGGATTGACTTCCGTGTATAGCGATCTGAGCGATCTGAGAGCGATCTGACGAGTGTAGGACCCGTCGCTATATTTATATGATTTCTAAAGAAAGTGATGCCGCTATCTAACTCTATTTTTCTCTTTATCTAATTCTATGTACTATCGCGGCTCCTGGAAATTCTTATATACAAACTGTTTTTCTATTTTTACAATAATCTTATAAGATTCTAACAAGTATTAACATTTTCTTATTTAAACATGTGTTGAAACTTGAGACTTAACTTATTTTACATTATTTAGATGTAAACTATCCCGAAATACTCTAAATTTTACAATTTTATAGATTGTTAGATAAGGAAGCCTTATTTATCTTTCTGTCTTTGTCTTACAATTTTACATAACAAGAGTTCGCTCTCTTTATCGTGATTGGTCACCTTGCGTTAGTTGTCAAACATTTCTCAACTACTATTTGTGAGTTTACTATAAATATGGTGACTCAATCTTAATAATTTTATAACATAATATTATCAAACATTAATATTTCTTACATTACGTAACAATTATAAATTAAATTACACATTAAAATAATTGTAAAGTCAAATCCTGAAATGTTTAACCTACACGTAATCAGTATTACGATATTACGAAAACATATTTTACAAATCAATCATAGCTCATTTAAATATAACAAATACAAACATAGCATGTGAACAATTACCATTATACGAGTCATTATTACTTTTTAACAAGTTGACTAACCTACACTTATACGTATTCTGAATAGTTTTAACTATATATTAATTATATAACAGTTCTAACTATATAATATTGTTAGGTCATGCGATATAGTCATTCTGCGTCGCTAACAGTCTCCCGCCCAGTGCACGCTCCGCCGTGTACTCCAACTTGTGGTTGCGACGCAGCCGGCACGATGACCACCAGTCGTGACACGGGACGCCGCAGCACGCCGCCTCTCGGTGTTCTGACGTCTGCGACTCTCGTTCTTCCGTCCGGGCCCGGGTAGATTGCGACTACTTCGCCTTTCGGCCAGGTATTTCTTGGTAGTGTAGGGTCGGCGATAACAACGATGTCGCCCTGCTCAGGTGGTGACATCTCCCGCCCGTCGATCTTTCTCGTTCGGAGGGTCGGCAGGTATTCCCGTAGCCACCTCCTCCAAAAGTGGTCTGCTAGATGTTGTGTTGCCCGCCAATCCGCTTTCCCGGTGAGGGCACGCTCGTCGATACTCCCAACTAGTGTGGACCCGCAAGATCGACCTATAAGAAAATGATTAGGTGTCAGTGCTTCCTCATCCTCAGGGTTGGCACCTATGTGTGTAAGCGGACGCGAATTCACTGTATGCTCCACTTCGGTGAACAGCGTGTGCAACACTTCCTCTGGAGGGCTTTTCTCGTTTAATATCGCGGCGAGGGCGGTTTTCACCGTTCTTATCATTCGTTCCCACGCGCCCCCCATATGTGGCGCTCCGGGTGGGATGAATTTCCACGTAATTCCTTCCAGGCTGGCTGCCTCGGTGAGTTCAGATCTTTTTAACTTCGCGGCCTCTTCACGCAGCTCGTGATCCGCACCAACAAAATTAGTCCCGTTGTCGCTATACATTACCCGCGGATTTCCTCGTCGGGCGGACATACGACGTAGCGCCATAATCATTGAGCTAGTACTCAATGATGGTACCAATTCTAAATGTATGGCTCGTGTTGTTAAACACGTAAAGAGAGCTCCCCATCTCTTCTCTTTCCGACGGCCGATGGTAACATGCATCGGGCCGAAATAGTCGACTGCGGTGCATGTGAACGGATGCGCTCCGTACTGTAGTCGCTCGGCAGGTAAGTCTCCTGTTGGCGGCAGCTGTGGTTTCGTTTTCTTAACACGGCACCACTGACATTCGTGTATCACTTTTTTCACTGCACTTCGTAGCGACAAAATCCAGTATACTTGTCGCAGCTCGTTCACGACAGTCGCATGTTGGGCGTGGCAGAAACGTCGGTGGTAGCGATCGATGAGCAGGCGCGCGATCTTGTGCCTTCCATCCAGGACCGCTAGGCTTTTATCCGAGGCGTTTCTTAACTTCCCCGTTCTGCTACGCAGACGTATAGTGCCGTGTTCGTCGAGTTGCACGTCGATTTTCCTCAATCTGCTGCCAGTTCGAACCGGTACATTTTTCTGTAAACAAATTAATTCGTCACAGAATGAATCTTGCTGACTTCCACGTATAAGGGCTAGCTCGGCCCGCTTCAAATGTTCCTCACTTAGCGGTAGCCAGTCTCTTTTCACTTCCGGTTTTTGTTTGGGACGAATAATAATTTTCTTATCTTCCCTCTTCTTGTAGGGCTTCCAATCGTTATCTTTTCGCGCAATGTTCACGGCGCGTCCTCGCTTACATAATTCAATAAATTGAAGCACTCTCGCGGTTGTTCGTAATAACCGAATCCAACTTGAAAATTTATCCGGGTTTGGTAATACACTGTCGGTTTTTGTTCGTGTGGTGAAAACTGTTACGGATTTTTTCTCTTCGCCCGTGTTTTCTTCAATTTTCTCGAAACGTTTACACGGCCACTCTGTCTCTGGCCGGCGGAGAAACTCAGGACCGATGAACCATCTCGAACTTGAATTGAAGTCGCTCGGGACTTCCCGGGTCGCGATGTCAGCCGGGTTTTCTCGTGTAGGTACCCATCTCCACTCGTGCGGCTTCGATAGTTCTTCCAATTCGGCGAGTCGGTGAGCTACGAATGGCTTGAATCGTCGCGGATCGGCCTTCATCCACTGCAGTACCGTGCTAGAGTCTGACCAGTAGAACTTTTCACTCGCTTGTAAGTCTAATTCTTCTATAACTGTATTTGCCAGCCTAGCTCCCAATAGTGCAGCTTGAAGTTCCAGTCTCGGGATCGTTACGGGCTTGATAGGCGCTACTCGAGCTTTTCCCGCTATCAAGGCGATGCAGACTTCATCTCCGCAGACGGATCTCCAGTAACACGCCGCGGCGTACGCAGTCTCACTCGCGTCGACGAAGGTGTGTAGTTGTCCCGCTCCCGTAGCCGGTGTTAGGCAACGTGGAATTTTCATGTCTCGTAGCGTGGACAAACTGTCAATGTATTCGAGCCACAGATGATGAGCTTCTTCTCCTATGGTGTCATCCCACTTGGTCCCGGTTCTCCATATATCCTGTAACAGTCGTTTCCCTTTTATTAATATAGGCGCGACGAGTCCTAGCGGGTCGAACGTCGACATAACCGCGCTAGTAACTTCACGCTTCGTAGGCGGCCGGCGATTTTTTACAACGTCGTCCGGCGTGTTTCTCAGCCCGGTGTTAAATGCTAGCGCATCTTCCATTACAATCCATCGTAGGCCGAGTGTTTTTTCTTCATTATTGCCGAGTTCAATCTCGGACGGGGATTCTTTCACACTTGCCACCGCATCCAGTACACGCACGTCGTTACTTGCCCATTGCCGCAATTCAAATCCCGCCTTCCTATGTATAGTATCGACGGCCTTCGCGGTTTTAATTGCCTCGCTGCTTGTGTGGAAGCTCTGAAGATAATCATCCATGTAATGATTTCGTACGATGGCCTTGGCTGCTTCGGGATATTCGTTGTTGTGTTCTTCCGCATTCCGATTTTTCACATAGATAGCTGTGGCTGGTGACGACGCAGCTCCGAAGATAACCGATGTCATTCGGTACTCCGTCGGCTTTGATACGCGGTCTTCACCCCGCCACAGGAATCGCAGGCTGTCACGATCTTCAGCGCGTATACGGATCTGCAGGAACATTTCTCGGATGTCGGCAACCACCGCAACCGGCCCCTGCCGGAATCTCAGCAACACTCCGAACAGAGACTGCAGTAGGTCGGGTCCCGGAAGTAGCGCGTCGTTCAAGCTTTTCCCATCACACTTCGATGCAGCGTCGAACACGATCCGAATCTTCTTTTTCTGTGGGTGTACCACGGCGAAGTGCGGCAAATAAAAGGTTCTGCCTGGTGTAGTACTGGTTGGTGCCTCTTCTGCGTATCCACAGTCCAGAAGATGTTGAATTTGTTTTTCATATTCCCCCTTTAATGTGGCATCTCGGTCGAGCTTCTTTTCGATACCCTTTAAACGGTGGCGAGCCAGCGCGTAGTTATTCGGGAGTACTTCTTCGTTGCTCTTCCACAGTAGGCCTGACTCGAACCTCCCATCGGGTTGTCGCTTCGTTGTAGCTTCGAGGATCTCTAGTGCTCTGCCATCGGCGTCGTTGCTAGGACGGTGTTGCTTCACTCCAATGGATTCCAACTCGAAGTGATCCCTGATGAGTTTCTCCATATTCGATTCTTCACTTAGGTGGTTCACGTGATTGACGAACTTGACTGGTGTGGAGTCACTCGTAGAGCAACAACCGTGCAGCACCCATCCCAGGCTTGTTAGTGATGCAACTGGCTGGTTCGGCTTCCCTTTGATGATCTTCCGGGATACTATCAGCTCCCAGTTGTCTTGACCGATGAGCAGAGCTGGCCTCTCCTTACTGTATATTAATTCGTTCATATTTTTCAGATGCGCACATTGTTCAATAATTTCTCTACTTACGTGTTGCGGCGACAACTTGAGATTACTTATGGTCCGGACTCCCTTCAAGGTACGCTTGTCCCGTCGGTGAGCTCCTTTTATCTTGATATCCACCTGTTGTGAATCCCTTCTCTCGATGAGCTTCCCTCCGACGGTCTCTAAAATGAGTAGGTCTTCTTTCCCAGTGACTCCAATCTTCTTAGCCACATCGTTGTCCAACAATGACACTGTAGACCCCTCGTCTAAGAGCGCGAGTATACGTGTAGAGCCGGCTGGACCATAAATATCTACCGGTATCATTTTGAGGTAGACTTCTTTCCCGTCCGCGGCGGCGTAGATAGCCTTCACAGTTGTGTCTTCTTCCTGTGGTTGCGGCGCGGGCTTCTCTGACGGCGCTTGTGCCTTATTTGAATGCAATAATATATTGTGTTGTCGGCCACACTTACGGCAAGATGGTCCCTTGCAGCTGTTCTTCGAATGTTGTTGTCGCAAACACTTGAAACATAATCGTTTCTTCTTGACGATCACCCATCTATCTTCGGTGGTCGCTTCTTTAAATTTCTTACACTCTGTGATCCAGTGGTCGCGTTCTTCACAGTTTACACAAAACTTTTTTATGGTTGGTGCAACACTTTCTTGCGTAGTGTGTACACGTCGGCTGTTGAACCGCTTATTTGTTCCCGGTGCTTCCACTGGTGCGAGCGTCGACCATAAGTCGGCTTCATTTTCTAAAAACTTCCTTAAATTCACTAACACTGGCTCGTCTCGATGCCCCTTGACATAATCCAACCACCTGCATCTTAGCATAGGTGATAATTTATTTACAATATCGCGGCTTACTTGCGGTGAACAGAGATATTCCGGCTTTCCCAGTGCTTTAATTGTAGCGACGGCGTTGCTGACTCGGCTGGCGAACACACAGATATCTTCAGGTGAGTCCCCGATGGGCCGCAGTTTTTCTATCGAAGCTATCTCTGCTAACACGAGTCGCTCTGGGTTCCCGAATCTCCTCTCCAATGCGCTGATAATCTCTTCAGGGTCAAAGGCGGCGAATAATAACTGGCGAACGCTTTCCTTCGCAGAGCCGTGCAGTGCTTGTCTCAGCCGAGCCATATTCTGAACATCGCTGAACTGTGATGCGGTGTCATTGTATGACCTCACGAACGGTAACCAGTCTTCACTTGCTCCATTGAAGTGCGGTAGATCGGCATACTTCGACGGTGCGGCTGGTGCGGCGGCTCGCGCTGAAATTTGAGCGGCGGTGAGCATAGTATCGGCAATTTTTTGAATTTCACTCGCCTTCACGTATTCTTGTGGATTGTTTGCTTCTTTTTCCATTATTGTGGCGCTCTGGTTCATCCACTGTTCTACGTGTGTGGATCGCTCTTCTTGATCGATGTCCTCGTCATCGATTTCCTCTTCAGACTGGCATTGTATCATCTCCAACTCCAGCTGCGCCAATGTGGCAGCTGACCGGGCGAGCTCCAGCTTCTTCTTGGCTTCCAGCTCCATTCTCCTAGATTTGGAAGATTTTACTGACCTTGATACAGTGGCGCGTGGCGGCGCCTGAGGAACTAACGGTGAGCAATCCTTCTCTCCAATGTCCCTCGGCTTCGTACACGATGCCTTGGTAGCCACAGGCGGTGCAGGAACGGACGGTGGGATTCCTTCATTCCCTCCATTGTTCCCCGGTGCCGGCATCTTGGCTGTATCTCTGGACGCGGCGGCGGTCGCGGAGCGTGTGCGCACCGACGACGTTGAAGGTGCAGTCTTCCTGGTGGTGGTGGTACCCGATGTGGTGGCAGCTGAATCCGTCTCCCTCGGTGTGAACAATGACCAATCCGTAGTCGCTGTTTCCTCGGAGTCTCCCTTTTGGCTCGATTTCGGCGAACGTAAAGTAGGCATTATTAATTAAATTAAACAAACACAGTAAAAAAATACAAAAAATACACAACACCCAATCCGGCAATCGAAGGACCACTAAAAACGGTAAAAAACTAAAACCTAACGACCTGCGTGGGAGCTCTATACGGCTCCGGCAGATCACTAAACAAGACGCGAGAACAACCCACTATCGCAGAGTCACCGAACGATTGACGAACAAACAGTGACCCTGTAACTCACTCGGCAAGCCAAATGAGCTCTCGTCCCGCACACCACCGTCCCTGCTTACACCCAAACCTACAGGGCGTAAAGAAGGGGAAACCAAAACGGGACGCACGGAAGAGACGCGATTGAATTGTCCTCGGCGTCACTTATGGTGAACTGGGCGCTGGCGGGTAACAAAAACACGATGCCAAATTCACGTTCACTTATATTCTTGATGATACAGGCCAGTATGTACACTATTTTCCCTTATAACACTAGAGTGTCTTCACGCAGGGTTTCTTCAGTCTTGAGGTAATCTTGAGGAGTCTTGAGGTGGATTGACTTCCGTGTATAGCGATCTGAGCGATCTGAGAGCGATCTGACGAGTGTAGGACCCGTCGCTATATTTATATGATTTCTAAAGAAAGTGATGCCGCTATCTAACTCTATTTTTCTCTTTATCTAATTCTATGTACTATCGCGGCTCCTGGAAATTCTTATATACAAACTGTTTTTCTATTTTTACAATAATCTTATAAGATTCTAACAAGTATTAACATTTTCTTATTTAAACATGTGTTGAAACTTGAGACTTAACTTATTTTACATTATTTAGATGTAAACTATCCCGAAATACTCTAAATTTTACAATTTTATAGATTGTTAGATAAGGAAGCCTTATTTATCTTTCTGTCTTTGTCTTACAATTTTACATAACAAGAGTTCGCTCTCTTTATCGTGATTGGTCACCTTGCGTTAGTTGTCAAACATTTCTCAACTACTATTTGTGAGTTTACTATAAATATGGTGACTCAATCTTAATAATTTTATAACATAATATTATCAAACATTAATATTTCTTACATTACGTAACAATTATAAATTAAATTACACATTAAAATAATTGTAAAGTCAAATCCTGAAATGTTTAACCTACACGTAATCAGTATTACGATATTACGAAAACATATTTTACAAATCAATCATAGCTCATTTAAATATAACAAATACAAACATAGCATGTGAACAATTACCATTATACGAGTCATTATTACTTTTTAACAAGTTGACTAACCTACACTTATACGTATTCTGAATAGTTTTAACTATATATTAATTATATAACAGTTCTAACTATATAATATTGTTAGGTCATGCGATATAGTCATTCTGCGTCGCTAACAATAGGTATTTATCCATCTACATTGTTACCTGTGCTCTGAGTCTGAGACATGCCGCATACTAAACAGCCTTGCAATAACTTACAATAGCTGCTATAAAAAGCAGTCTCTTGTGACGTCATCAACACACGATCTTCAAGTTCGACTAACTTATAGCAATAAGTAACAGAGTAATGATTAATCAATCGTCAGTAATCAGATTTTACCATTACACCTTACCTTGAAGTTCTTTGCTGACAATAAATATACTAAACTCCTTGTCCGTTTCTTATGATGATGTTTGAAGATAATGAAGGTACCCATGACATAGAAACGCCAAACGTATATAAAAGAATAGCCTGTTAAGTTATGGTCATACGTATAAATTCATTTATTTTATTCGTTCCAATGTCGGGTTGAGTTTTATAAACGAAGATTACTTGTGTCTCGCAAAAATTAGCATCTGAAAGAAAAGACACTTCGAATGTGTTCATTTTCACTGAAGCGCTGAGTATTCTGTGACCATGATTCTTTCTTTGTTCTGGCGATGCTCTTTTGGATTGGTAAACCTTGCGGTGAATATTTCGCTTTTAAAAGCAAGTTTAAATGAGCATATGTACGCATATAATTATTTATTTAAAATTCATTTTGTATTCTGTATTAAAAAATTTTTTTCTATTAAAATTATGCTTGTTCTAAAAGTATAATCTCAAAGACAAATCCCAAATCAACATAAACATAAGACTAGAGAGAGATAATATAGTATGAGAATATTTAAGGGCAATAATAATTACTTACTTAGTTAATAAACGTAAATTCATAATCTTATTTACATTGTGTAGGTATTAATTTCGAATGAACAAATTTGGCATAGTTATATTTCGTTAAAACCGACCGCTCAGGATATAAGGAAATCAAAACTGTAGAGGGATATAAATAATTAACTTAAAATATGATAAAAAATAATCATACTCTTGTTAAATTACATGCATACCAATAGAGTTTATCGTTTAACTAAAATTCTCCTTATAAATCATGTCGATGTCATTTTGTTACGAAGGTCACTAAGATTTAAAAACGTTTTAAACAGTTTTAAAATATTACTCAAGTACCGATCCAGGAAGCGCTGTTATCTGTGGAGTCTCACATCAAGTGTCCTGCTTATCGCTCCACATGTTTGATCAGGTGCCTGCTCGGAGGATGGAAACACAAACCATATCTACTTGACTCAAGGTCTCAGCTCGGCGTGTCACTACTATTTGACCATGAATACCCTATCCTATTTCGTTCGTATTAAATTTTGTTTTAAAGGCTTCCTGTTGAAGTTAGTGACACTGAAATAACTTTTTACTGTAGTTTTCTGAAGACATCCTTCTCTGCGTTTTTTTAAGTCTCTTCTTCACTGTTTATATATTTAGGTAAACAAAAGTGACGGATTTCCACGGATTTATAGTACCTATACAAGTTTACATTTGTCTCTTTTTTGTAATAGAAAAATGTATAAACTTCAACCTTTCTTTCTTTTTTTTATATATAGTACAGTACTGTCCCTGATCGTAAACACAGTACAAACCAAATACAATGGCGAACACCGAGACATCGGAATCCACCGGCGGTCGCCGCGGTCATGCCGGCCTGCATAAATATCCCTTCACGTTACGCTTGAAGGACCCGATGTCATAAAAGGAGGGAACACATTGGCTAGGAGATGATTCCACAGTTTCACGGTACGACAAAGACATAGAGAACTTTTTAGTTCGTGCCGAGATGGAGGTTGCCGGTTACGGTTTATTATCGTAGCACGGTAAAGTGACTGCACTCACTGTACCTGATGGTAAGCACAGTGAAATCCAACAACCAAAGGGATTTACCATTTATCGCCAGTTGTCGCTGTTATGACGGCCTGATTAAATTTCTCTTTGTGTTATGTTAGAAGGAGCATATGTTGTAGGAAGAAGGGAACACACGGGCCGATCGAACACCGATTCGATCTGACAGAATCTGACTACACAGCTTCACAGTACGGCATAGATATGAGGTAGATAAATTTTTGTGCCTGAAAATAGTCAATGGACTTTCCTTTAACTAGTAACTATATAGTATTATATTATATATAATAAATATGTTAATACAAAATCCAAATATTATAAATAGTTTTAAAACTTACCTATCGTTCTTTTACCTCCACAGAAAATGTTACTAGAAAGTTATAGAGAATAAAATGTATTTAAATTATAATCAATAAATTGGTTATAAATTACGTAATTTACTAATAAACACCGGTTTTAAATATATAATATGTTAGGTATTCACAGAGATAAATTTTTCACACAAATGTTTAATTTAGCAAACGTGTCAACCCTTGGTGCCAAGATTTTAGAGATAACGGCAAAGAGTGTCTCTATCCAATGTTAAAAATTTTAATCGGCTTAACTGACAACGAAGTTTAAAATATTTTATGGGAGATTTATGTGGGACGACTCATATTTCTGGAATTCATTCTTTGTAGTGCCATTTGGATAAGCAAAAGCAGTTCAAATTTGAAACGAATTCGAATTTCTATAAAAGGTTTAACTCTATCAAAGTAAACATTATTTTCCTTAATCAGCATACTCATAAATGTAAAGTTAGACTAGAAGAACTTTTATTAGGTAAGATTCATAAAGTCTAATATGTGATAAAACGTATTGTATTGAAACTAATCGGGAAAACATTTTTACTCTATTTTTTCTTTCTATGTTATGCAATAAAAATCATGCTTGCTGCTACAGCTGCTACACTGCTTTTTTTGTCAAATTACAATCGTTTTACATAACAAAGTATAAGTAAAATTACAAAACAATATATACTAAACAAAAATTATAATACTATGCGACTAATTTTCCTAGACATGTCAAGAAACCTACAAAATAAATGTTTGTAATTTTACAGTCTTTATGTATTATAAACCGTACACAAAAAGTGTTGTATTATTACATACAATACCCGATTTAAATTTTGGCTAAATGTTTTCAGCCTATCAGTTTCGAATACATTTTAGTATAATTACCACTGACATTTTTAACAGTACCGCAGTCGAAACTTACATAGGTTCCACTTAATCATTAACAGCTTGAATGACAACGGGTATTGTTGGTGGATAACATCAACGCCTACGTTTGTTGGGCTTTACTCAGTACTGTATTTACCATCATTTCAAGTGTAATATCATACCGAGGTGAACTAGATAGTATAAAAATGCTTTTTATCTATGTCAGTTCATAAACAAACAACCTCCCAGCAATATTGTTTTGTTACTGGGTATAATTGTCCTATTACTGCGGAAATGAGACGAGCTTGATCACTATACCCCACGAAGAAAATGCTATTTGAAATACTAAAGCAGCGTTAGTTATTTGATTTTCTATCTTCTCTATCAAGGCTGCCCAATTGATTTTGTAGATGGGCCATAATTTCGAATCCGTTTAATAGTAGTTGGTGGGTAAATTAAAATGTCTTGGCGGGCCAATTTATAGCCCGCGGGCCTGGGTTTGGAGCAATCTTGTTCTATATAAATATTCTTCATAGTATAAGAATATTTTTCGATACTTTAGATTTCATCACCGTGTTTTCCATTATGTATCTGCAAATAACATTAAAGTGCGTTTAGATTTTATTTAGCATCTGCAATTTTTACAAATACGTTCGTTATCAAAATCAATAATCAGTTAACGATACAAAATTTATAAATTATTGTTTATATAAAATGTATTTTATTTGCATACAATCTTTATCGAACATCGATGCCGGAGGAAGAATAAAAATTAAAAGGGATCGTGACCCAACTGTGGTTAAGATGTGGGCGTTATTGAGATTGTGCAAACATGCAGCAGAAAACACGTCTCCTTCGGTGAGATTTATTGCCTTTAAGCTGACTGTTATATTGCGTATAAATAAGACACATTCAGCTTTATGCGTGCTTGTACACGTTGAACGTTTTATTTATCCTTTTTAGCATTTAGCACGTTATTATTTTTAATTGTTGTTGAACAATTCTACGATAGGAATATTAATTTAAATGTCTCTTTTTATCTCATATAGTTGAAATATTAATAAAACGAGATAGCTATATTTAGGATTTATTGTTTCGTGTGTACACTATTTGATTAAGTTTGTATGGACAAGGTAATAATACTCTTGTACCTGAATCACTAAAGCTGTAATTTAAAAAATCGCATACCAGTCGTTCTATGTTGTGCGTGCATTAGAACAAAGCAACAAGCCAAGACATATCTGTACTATTACAGTGCTCTTGCACTTATCGTTTCACCAACACTGCCCAATCGTTTCAGGCGAACAGAGGCGTTATTCAGTTCATTTTGCCCAGTGTATCTCAACTATTAAGTCCAGATCAAAGTTAGAAAATGGGGTTATATTTATTATCACCTCTGGCTGTGTGTGAGCCTCACAGAGTTTTTAATTTAAGTAATGAAGTTTACTAAAGTATAAGAAGGTTGTTACCACGACTGTATATTATAAACGTTTAATTACATTTGTCCTAAATAATTATATATCAATACAAATATTACATTACGTAAAGACGTATACTTTATGAAAAATTGTTTAATATTATTACAGAAATTATAATAATTAGAAAACAAACAATGTGATGCAATATTTGAATATAAAATTAATACGTGTTAAAATAAAACCGAATGAGAAGACAAGAACCTCATTGGTGAGAAAAAATTGTGCACATATGTCATAAATGTACGTATTAGCAAAAGCCATATCTAGGTATCACGGTTGTGTACATTTTTGTTACAACGAGGAAATTAAAACAAAAAGATCTATTATCAGCCGGCTGCGCTGGCAGCCTCACAATAATTACACGTCTGACTTTGTAAAAACATGAATTCACTTCCCATGACTGGTATGTATTTGGATTAGTTTATTTCTAATTGCCTGAATTGCTACTGCTTCTCGACGGTTTCAAATTATCTATTAAGGAATTCTAATCACGGATATCTTAACGGAGAAGCTTATTATTCCGAATATAAGATTAATTAAATAAGTAAGCTTAAGTTTAAACAACATTTATAGAGTCTATAATGTCGTATCATAGATTAATGATTGGTCTCCGCTGCGCCTCAACTAGATACCGCGCTACCTACAAACAATAGCCCTTTACTTAATATCGTAATGTGTAGTGACTATTTGAAATGAAGCTTGTCCACGTGACAGTATTGTCGGTATGACACTGACTCGAGTATGCCGATTCGGCGTAGTTTAGATTGCCGCTTTTTTTACAGTAAACCGATCTAGCTATCTAGTTTAAGCAGCGTGAGAACCAATCATTAGGTTATCTATGTGTCGTATGTTAATAGTAATTTTTTAAATATAAATAAGGGTTATTATAACTTTTTACATTATTTCATTGGAACACAAAACATAAAAATTAAAAGAAAATTATAAAATGGTTACCTAATCCAAAACAATGATACATTAAATCTTCTTTCCTATCTTTGCAATATACATACATACAAATTCATTAATAACACACATACATGTATATTCTTTATTTCTTACCAAAAATATTTTGATGAAAGCTGACGGTAATTGACTTAATGAAAAAAACTTTGACACCTTTATTTCGTTACAAATTATGTCTGCATTTAAAATACTTAAATCATTTTAATTGAATTCTATTTATTTCCATCTATATAATTCAGAACTATCTACCGCCAGTAAAAGATCGTTTAAACGATCGTAAAACATAAGAGCGAACATAAAATACAATTATTTTGTATATTCGATTCTCCTATTTTAATTAAAATCATTTATGGCGCTCACCGCCAATTTTTTTCACATTTATATTATTTTTATATAAAAAAGTGTTTGAATCTAAGTTAAACTCAATTGTTATTATGATATGATTATAAACAGGTATAAACAATATATAAAGAGTTCTTAAAATATAGTTAAAAAAAACCTTAATAGACTGAAATATTTTCTTAATAATATACTATAAATATACCAGGAAAAATAAATTCCTTCAAATGTTAGTTATCTTAATTCTTAGTTTAATCCTAATCAATAACAAAACGTTTTCAAAAATATTAAAATAATAACTATAATCTTGATTTATTCACATAAATTTATTTCGCAAAGTAACGCAAGTATTAAAGTATCAAGAAATGAGTAATCATAATAATAATAGGAGTAGAGTTATTACTAATTACTCTTATTGGCTTAGTAATATATATTCGGAATATCTAATAAAGTTATTAAGTTAATAATATTAAAGCTGCTATTATTAAAGTTTTCTGGCATTAATCATATAACAGGGTCGCAGTCAGAGTATGAAAACCATGTAAACAACATTCCGTACAGTTTTTTGCCACCTCTCAGTCCTTAGCATTTGAATAAATATTTTATCCGCTAATATTCTTTACGTCTCGGAATGACGCAATTCTACGTGACACTAAAACTAAACGAGCTCGTGTCAAAAATTCTTGCAACAATGACGAAAGTTCTTATAAATCCAATATGTACATATGCTTACATCTAATGTGTCACTTGTTAAATGGTCAACATCCGTCTTCCAATTTAAAAACGTTTTCAAGAACGATTTGCAAATCCGCGATAAAATTCGCTATTTAACTGCGACACAGAAAAGTACCAGGAAGGTTGTTTCCCACCACCGCGCCAGCCGCGCCGGTGGCCTTGATCAAGCGCGCGCGCAGACCTTGAAAACACTCGGGCTAGATCGGCAACGCAACGTGCGCAGGGGCACAGCACTGCGGTCCGCATCGACGCGCGTTCACTAAACTTTGTGATTACGTCACATTATATTTCGGTGTTTAGATGAATAGCCTTACAGCAAAGTTCTATGATCGAAATATTGCCATGTTTCTTTTTTTTATTATGTAGTTTAATGCCTTAATATTGTCTTGATGTATAAATACTAAATGAAATAGTGCGAGTCTCCACACATAGCTACGAATTTAGGTGATAAAGCTGCTTGCCCTAGACATAATCTAGTTGAGCGTGAGATCATTGCACCTAAGACATTACTCACAAGGGTCCGCCATACGTTAAATTCTCATCCAACAATTTCGCGCTTAATCGAGAAAGGTAAACATTTCGGTGTCACTCACACCATACAAGATTTATTTTGACACACAGGCGGCAGTTTTTGTATTAAAATTCTCATGAGTAGGTAAATATATGTAATTCAAAAAGTAAAAAAATTGCCAAGTGCGTGAAAGTGCGTAGTTGCCGTCACAATATGCAAACAGAATATGCGGGCTGGGTCCAGGTGCCCGGTGTAAAATGAATTATCCTTTAGCTCTCTAAAAGACTCCTCTGAGTCTTTAAGTAAGTTTCAATGGAATATGTTAGAAATTACTTTTCCAAATATATTTTATAATTTGATTGACTATTGCTCGTTAACTTGTAAAGCCTACCTTTATAATCATTTTCCTTTCAACTTCATTATATATACTACTACCATGATTTTTTTCACATATCTAAAAACAACAACTTAGTTGGCAGGGAGAAGGGAACGCAGGACTATAACAAAAATTAGCACTTGAAAGCTTAATATTTCGCAAATTTCTGAAAAATGGTTTTCACAGACCTATAATATCTTTGAACGACCTATCCATCGACACACGATGGGATAGATGAGAAAATACTTTCATTCCCACTTTACGTGTAGGGACCCAAACATGTTTTTTGAAGTGAAAACTTCTTTACCCGCGTTGAGCAATTTTTAGTAGGGCAAAATCTTATGGGTTACCGTCACCGACATGCTAATGTTAATTGTATATCTATATATATTAGTATATATATCTACAGCACGTACTGCCTCAGGGCAGTATCAGTATCAGACTGGCGCATGTGCTGCGGCCAGTGTACATGAATACATTATACGTAGACGCGTATAACTCATCGTATATACCTGACCGTGTGCTGTACGCGTTAGACTTTTTTTTGGATGGATGAAATCTTCTGAGTTCGCGTCACCGACATGCGTAATAGCAGCATATCTGTAGCTCATACTGGTGATGACTTGTGCAACATTAGTGCTGTGTAAGTATATGTCTACAAGTAAAATTGAATGGATAATTATGTAAATACAAATACTATCATTAAAATATATGATTGTATTTTATTATTATTTCAATTAAATTGTATTTTTATTTTGTCATATTCTTGTACAGCCCGTAATATATTTCAATAATAAATAAACCATATAAACATGTATATAATTGTTGTTCGGAGTGTTAATAGATGTGAAAACTAGATTAATGTTGATAATTTTAATTTAAACATGAAATTTCAAATTTTAATAATAGTATTCTAAGTTTCTAGTACTAAGAATCTCTGAACGAAGCCGCGGACAGACAGACGGACATAGCGAAACTATAAGGGTTCCCTTTGACTTCGGAACCCTAAAAAATTACAGAATACATACCAAATTTAAGATAAAAATAATAATTCATCAATATTACTTTTTTTGTACATTGTATATATTCTGATTCTTCAAAATAAACAGGTTGGTTTTGATGTAGCTCTTAACATAATTATTATTATAGGTGTTCGAAAGAATCCTCATTGTGAGATGGATCGGATCGAGAATATTATTTTCGAGCTGTTTGGAATTTGTAAACAGGTTTCAACCTAAGAATTAGCGATTGTATTTTATTTACAACTGCTTTGAGAGCCTGTTTCTGACAAGCAATAATGTATTGAAATTATTGATGACGGTTGGTTTCGCAGTCATTGTCATTTGTAGGTAGGTAGTGTAGGTACATATGTTAATTTTGTTCATTATTTTATTTGTACGTGTTACAAAACTTTGATTAGGTAAAATTACTGATTCCAGATATTTTATGTACTTGTATCACTACTGTCATTCAAAAAGAAAGAAGAAGACTAGAAATCAATCAAGAAATAGACTAATGAAAACTTCTTCTTTTTCTAATTTAATGGCGACCTGTGTTTAAATACACAATTCTGCCAATGTCTCTTGGACAGGTTTGTCTAATCTTCTAAGTTAAAACAATGCTCTAATCTAACAATATGATGACTCTCTTGTTAGAACTGACCAGGGAGTTTTTGTGGCAACACAAAATGCATGATTCTAGTTACGATGTCAATGTCACCAATATTACATAACATACTAGCTGTCCCAGCTGTCTCACGTGGATTACAGTGCCGTCGGTATCGAGAGCACGCGCGAATCGTGTTCGTGCTGCCCCCACTCAAAAACGGAAAACAAAAATGCTTCTTGTGGGTGATCCTTAGAAAATAGATATATGCTATCTGTAAGTGTTTTGTAGGTCTGTTTAAGATATACAATTAGGTAGAATATTAGTTTGATAAATAACGTATGGTTTATGCAGCGTAAGCCATTTAAGCACCCCAAATGCTTGTTTTTCCCAAACTGATTCACCATTATCGTCACTGCTTGTTTGTATCTTACAAAATATAACCTATCACCTGGCCAGATAACTTAGCTATGAACTAATATAAAAACCATGTACATCGGATAAGTGGTTTTCGCGTGAAAAAAATGAACTGACAGACATACTAAGAGACAATGGATTTTATAATATATTTTGGTGGTTAAATTAAAATAAATACCACGATAATGACTGACTAAAATCCCGCAAAATGGAAACTTTGAAACGGTACAAACAAGAAACTATAAAAATTATAAATTTAAAAACTGTAAAATTACTATGGAAATACAGGAATAGTGATGACTTACAGCGTATACAATATAATATATATGTGAATAATATCAATACACAGACAACTATGTCAGATATCTATCTTCATTATTTATGTGTGGTTATCTCTTTATTTGTGCTGCGCCAATGTCACCGAGTTGTCAAGAGGGCAACGGACGCGGTATCTCTAAACACATACAAACTTATGTAAACACACACTCACATACGCAGAATGAATAACCATACATACATTTATTGTTGATTATATGTTATTCTATCGACACACGTAGCTGAAAACGGATTACGTTGTTCATGATAAAAAATAGGTATTATAAATACATTGCCCTTGTACTATCTTCTTAATCACGTCTGGGTACAATTAATACAATAGAATTTATTTTTAAAATTAAATCATTTCTATCTATATATTTATACAGGTATTTATTCATGTAACATATACTTTATTTTAAATAAACGCCTTTAAATAACAATAAATACTAGAAAACTTGATATTATTTGAGACATTATAACGTAACAAAAAAATAAAACACTTCGTATTATTCGCAGAACGGCTTTGATGTTCACATTTTCACAATTATCTTTTTAGAAAATTATTTTTAGTTTTAGAAGAACTCTGTAATCTTGTTTACATCGTTAGAGTTAAAATGTATAAGAATATAATTTACTTATCAACCTCGCTAGTCTTTATTAGCGCAAAGATTCTAGAATATTTATAATTTCAAAATGGATATTATAATAATTACAGGATTTCAAAACGAACAAACATAATTCAGTCTCAAATTGTGATAAAAGGAAATAAATTAGTATTAGCATACACACATGCAACAAGTTTATGTAGCAGCATGTGAGTTTCCCTTAGCTCCAACTCGGAATACATATCGATTTGGTATCCTTGATTGTATGGTTCTACGACTTCTGTATTTCTTCTTGTCATAAAACGCTTATATTTTAAAAATACCCATTTGTTTCTTTGATACAATTTTCATGCCAATTTTGAAGGTGTCAAATTTGCGCAAGTTATTTTTCCGTTATTTGTGCAATTCACTTCACGGCAAGTATTGTGACAAATTTTAAATAAAACACTGGGAATTTTACGTGGAAATACCAAAATGTGACAGTCCCGATATGTTTCACATTTCTACCAAAGCGTGCGTGTATGATTGACAATGCACACCAAGCACCTCGCACATAGCAAATAGTCTTATAATAATTTTAAAAATGTGTGTAAGTACTTAAAACAAAAATATCTTCAAAAATTTTTCTCACGGGCCAACGTGATGTTGAAGTTAACCAAATGATAATAATGTAAATTCATTTTTCTATGTAAAAAACAATTTAACGATAATATACATAAACATTGTTTAGAAATAAAACAAAAATCAATAAAATGAATTCACATTATGATCATTGTTGGCAGTTAGCCGTGGCGCACTTCCGTCACATCCGTCAAATTTACTCTTCACCAAACGCGCTAAAAACGGTATAACTTAAAAAGTTACAGAATGCTTGTTATCAAAATCTACAGAACGTTTACTTTCTGTGTCAAAATAAAAATGATTCAGTAAAATTATTGGAAACATTTGCAATAGTTCAGAAAATATTCATAGCAATGAGTTCCATCTTCACGTTTATTTAAATAGTCTTCGTTAAATTTACATTTATGCAAATTTTATAAACAGCATCACACTATTACATATATGTAAATGTGTTTGTATCTGTGCACGATGACTAGAAACATGGCTAATACCGAAAAATTGATTTGATTTATTAATTTGACACACATTTCGGACATTGCCTATCTATGGTGCTCCTTAATTAATATGAATCACGCTATAACCATTGTTGCTATATACCTCTTATTTTTGTTAACACTCTAAAACATTAGTATTCGTATTATTTTTATTTGTAACCGTAATATATTTATTAAATGTATTAATAAATAATCGATTTCATAGTTCTGAATGTACAATTTGAATGTATATCACATAATGAAAAATATGGAACTTAGCACGAAGTCAACGTTTTTTTTTTTAAGAATAATATTAAATATGAATCTTAAAACTTGACAGACACTAAATATTTAATTAAAGCGAGAAATAAAAATTAACGGGTTAATTATTTATTAAATGAATACGCTAATTATTTTCTGGCATCTATGTATCTTGTTTTTTTTTTTATTAAGCAATAAAATAAAACGAGTTATAAGTATTATAAAAAATAGGAATTTATAAAGCTTCAACAAATATTTAAGTTATATTGACTGAATATTACTTATTGTCGGGTTTTTTTTTAGTTATTTTGTCAGGTAACAATAATAATTCCTTGAATATTGAAGAGAAGAACATCTGCATTAGAATTCATTTTCTATAATTAATACTACTGAAATGGAATACACTTATAACAGCTTTCGCACATTGGTAAAAAAAGCTTTATGTCGGTTGCATTTAAAATGAAAGTAATTAAAAGGCATGAGAGTGCCTTGAAAATGTTTTGGAGTAAAATTAATTAGTTTCAAGTAAAATTAATTATTTTGAGTTAAATGAAGAATTTTATTAATACTCGTGGTTCTTTATTCTTTGTTTAGTTCTAATGACATAAAAATGGGTAGTATTATTTATTATATCGAAAAATAAAGATAACAATAATTGTGAAAACGCAGTGAGCTAATATTTAAACTTTAATTTGCATTATAGGGATTTTATAGAAATTGCATATATAAAATCACCTTTGTCTGCGACATATACAATACTATGTAACTCTATTAATTACTGCATTCATTGAATTTTACTGAAAATCTTATTCATAAGATTTTACCATAGAGTGACTAGTTTACTCACTTTATTACAATATCTATTTACTACTATTCTATATTTTTATATAATGTATTCGATAACATTTCCATTTTTATCATCAGTAAACGGAAAAGCATGATTGCACAAGATTCGAGAACATTCTTAGTCAAGTGTCACAAGTTTTTATGAGTAGTGATTCATGCGCGATGACGAACATGACATGCAAATTAATGCAAACTTTGAAGACCTTTGATTTTTGCTTTAGTTGACAATAACCTCGGCAAGCCGGTTTTAGTTTTTAGTTTCCTCAAATATTTATGTATAAATTTCCCAATATATTTAATTGGAAGATACCTGTAAGCTATAAACTTCACTGAAAATAACAGACGGGTGGTAGGACATCACAATTGTGTTTGACTGGATTACGACTACCATAAAACATGAGGATAAACCGTTACAGTGACTCTCTTTTGGTTGACTCTCGTTTCGGAATCAGCCAGTGTATATATATATATAGTGTAAAGACTTGCAGATCGACATCAAAAATCAAAATCAAAAATGCTTTATTCAATTTAGACCCTAAGAAGGCACTTATGAACGTCAAACACTACTTACTATACTTCCACCGCTTCGGAAAACATCCCAGTGGATGGATACATCCGAGTCATCGAGAAGACTTTTTAATTATTTTTTAACTGTTTATTTAATATTTACAGTTAATAATTTAGTGGATGCATAGAGCGGGAGTCACTTCCAGAGACATCACTATCATTCACATAATGATCCACCTTATAATAAATGACCTTTTGACAGTAAAACCTGCTTGATATGATCCTTGAACTCATTGTCCGGCAAATCAGTTATATGCTTTGGGATCTTATTATAGAACTTAGACACTATTACCTAAAAAAACTTTTATTAGTCTTACTTAGTTTAAAACTAAACAGCATGTTAACGGTACCGACCAATGTGTTCCTCCTTCTTACGACATCGGGTCCTTTAAGCGTAACGTGAAGAGATATTTATGCAGGTTGCAGGCCGGCATGACTGCGGCGACCGCCGATGGATTTCGAATTTCGATCTCTCGGTGGTCGCCGTTGTGTATGAATTGTACTGTGCTTATTATCTGTTGGTAAGCCGTACTGTGCCGTGTTGGTACCGTAACTATGCCATGTTACTGGAAAATAGATATTGTACCTTATTGTATTCTAAATACAAAAATCTAGACAATGTAGGTATAAATAATCGCACTAAATAATAAAAATACCAGCCTGTAAGTGTCCCACTGCTGGGCAAAGGCCTCTTTCCAAGGGAAGGTATGGGCTTAATCACCACGCCAGCCCACGACGTGTTGGCGATTTCAAACACCGAGAAATCAACAGTTCTCAAGAATATTTCTCAGGCGTTCAGGTTTCCTCGCGATGTTTTCCTTCACCGTTAGCCGATAGTGTTGCCAATTTGAATTAGTAAATGTACGCGAATTCCGAAAAATCCGTGGGTCATGCCGAGGTAAGAAAATATGGACATCGAATCGATATTCCGCCTGTCTAAACCACTAGACCATCACGACTTATTTAAACCTACTTACCACACTAACTTACATAAAATTAAAACACACGACCATTTTCACTTAAGAAGATAGAACTTGCTCGCATCAGTATCATGGAAGCAGACGTTTTTTGTCAGAATAGGTATGTTAGGCAATAAGTACTGGCACACGAGCTGTTGCAGTTAGCCGTTCAGCTTCAGGAGTAGCCACCCTATTACTAATTTCAGTAGAGATCGCCATGATCTGGAGAGAATACTTAAGACGAACACTACACACTTTGATTCCCTAAAAATTACGCGCATAGCTCAAGGGATATAAATAGAAGTAACAAATTATAATATTTTTTCCTTGTAACAACATGCTTTAAGCAATTATATAATACCACTACCGGTGCCCCACGACTCCGCACGCGTCGATAACGCTGTAATTATTTATACCTATATTATTTATACATATATTATACTTCCCGAGTATAAAATTTCGTCAAATATCGGGCACACCATTTTTCAGTTAAATCCGGACATACGAACAAACAGAGAGATAAACAGACAGATTATCACCGTTCTTGATCGTAGGTCATGACAGAAAATTAGTGGTTTTTTTTCACCCACCCCATACAAAATTTCAACCCCAATTTTACACCCCTAGAGGTTGAATTTTCCAAAATCTCAAATGTTCTTAGGGAATGATCGTGATGAGTGGTATTTCGCTTTTATACATATATATACATATATATATATATATATATATATATATATATATAGATGTAATAATATGACATTACATATTATTATCTAAGTGGCTCAAATTCGCCCTACTCGAGCCTTGGAAGGTAAAGTAATAATCATTATCATTTCATAATAATAAAATTTACTGGCCCTCTATTATTTCTGCTTACTCTTATAAAGACTGCGTGATACCTATCGATAGTGGTCTTCGCTGGCGTAAATGAAAATAAATGATATCCACACATGAAAATAAAAAAAGTCTTCATTGTTTATTTATTTGATACATTAACACTGCAAAGTGATTCCACTATATTTGATGGTAAGCAAAGCACATTTCAGAAATAACGGTGACCACCGAGATATGAGCAATTCATTGTTAGTCGCCGCTTTTCTACCGGTATATAAATCTCCGGCAGCTGAGCGAATATAATACTGGCCGATCCCGAAAAGCGACAATCCAATAGAGATGTTAGGTGTTAAACCTAGTATATTGTGGTCTGGATCCAGTCGGACAAAATTCTCGTATACTATCACCACTCACCGATAAGCTCTGTTTAAATGTATGCATATGCTTAAAAACCATTTCGTAAAAGCATGCATTTGAACTAACATCTCGGACTCGTTGTTCCTTCATTAATTAACATCTTGATAGTTTTTCGATAACATTATAATACTATGATCCGAATCCATATCCAAATAAAACGAATCAAAGCTTACATCAAACCGGTACTGTAAAACGCATTAACGCATCGATACAGAGATGAACCTTCAAATTGTTATTTTGTAACCGCACGATTTGGGAGTCGTTTCTCCATTTAGAGTTGTTTGCGCCCCCGTTATTTCATCAACGCTACAGTTATACCTCTCAGGTGCGTAATAAAGGGCTGTTCGGGGACTTGACCCTTTCATACATTTAATTATGTTAAAGCTAAATAATTGTTTTTGGCCTTTTATAATATTTGAAATTCCTTGCCAATTTATGTAAGATAATGTGAGAGCATAATGTACACTTGTGTTAAATCCAGATAGGGATACGAGACCATTTTCGTATGTATCGGACGGTATCGGCCTACGTAAACCGTTATCACAACAAATCTCGCTTGTTTTTGTTAAATTTTAAAGTGTAATTTAATGTTTAGAAGACGTGTTTAATTTTGGTTATGGTCACTTTAACTGGGCCTAACTAGCGCACTAGTATATTCCGTTTTTGGTCTTGCCTTATTCAACCTATTGCCAATCTACAATATACTAAATATATGAATATTAATATTTAAATTAATAATAGTCGAAAAATCACTAAAAATGGCTAGTTCTGCTATTTTTATTAATCCAATAAATACCCTTTGGCTCCCAGACGTCACAAAAATGTAAGTAATATTGGAATGCATGCCAATCAAGTTATTAAAATGATGATTTCCATTTCATTCAAAGTCCCATAGAGCCAAGTGTTCGACGGTAGTTTTGGATTTAAAACACTGATTAAGAAATCAATAGTATATAATGTTTCGTTTAGTATTACATTTTAAACAAATATAATGTTGTTCCTATGTCTGCTTGTTCTACTCCTTGCACCGAACACAAATTTACGTAACATTTATTACAGATATTGTAATAAATTGTATTTAATAACAATTTCAAAGTTAATGTTTATCTTAAAGCAGACAACATATGGCGTTCTATGTATTATTTATTCGACTGTACAGTGCGAACGGACTCCGCGTCACTTGTGTTCAAACCGGCCATAAAGTTTGGCGTGAGTTATGTAATTAAACTGAGTACATATCTGTCTCAAACTCTTAAACTTGCCAACTAAAAACACCGCGAATGCTCTAATTTTATGACAAAAATGTTGAAATATATCTCGTTTAAGAGGCAAAAATATAAGCGTATTCAAAAGACTTTATAAATTACGTCGCAACACTAAGAAAATTATTTTTTTCTGAACTTTGTCTTTTTACTATTGACACACACATACACATTATTAAAATAAAACAAAGAGATATTTGTTAACATTTTGTCAAAAAAAAATGCATAGAACATCATCATACATTAAGTCAATAAAACTTATAATAATTGCCACCAGCGAATGAATTTTAGATTTGGATCAGCAGTTACAGATATTTTTTCTACAAACATATTCAAAAACTTTGCTTCTTTTTAATATAAGTATAGATTTTAATAGGTAAGTAAAATTAACCGAAATAATGAGTAATTAACGAGATAAAATTGTATAATTTAATTATTTTTAAAATAAACCATGGACATATTTAATTTTTTTAATTACTTCATTATCTGTTGTGCAGTCGTAAAATTGTTATTATCCATAATAACGACTTGGACAACATTACCCAGAGATAATATTTTAAATGATAATTAAATTATGTTTCGCGCGTTGTATGAAGCATTTATTTATGTCAAAGGATTATATTTACGTATAGTATGATAGACATATTTAATTATGAATTTTATTTTTACTAAAAACAATTGATTTCAGTGTCCGAGACATTGGACATTCAAAAAAAATATTTTACTGTATGAGGTAACCTACGCAACGCTTTTATCCTATTGTATAGGATCTGATATATATGTAACATTTTTATTTGCCTTTATTTCATTACCATACCGAAATATACCAGTTTAGAAATACATTAAACTCATTTAGAACTTTTAATACAAAAGAAATTTGATCTCCTTCCTTTAGGAAGTCGTAAAAGTTATGTTAAATTCGTTTCAAGAATGTCCACATTAATAGACCATTCCCAATATAGTAGATAATTAAGAGCAGCCTTCTTTTCAGTATACTCGTATATAATATTAGAACCAGTAGAGCCATACAAAACAGCAGAGAAAGAAACTAATTCAAGGATCGAGAACGGGTTCACTCTCAGTTAGTGTGTATTTAGTTATCTAGAAGTATCTACAGAGCGTCATGGTGACAAAAAAACTGTCGCAATAGAATTGAAGATTCTTTACTCGCCGATCGGTTGTTTTTGGATATTAATGTTCTTTCAATTAGAAGATATCACAGACGTTATGAAAACTGATTATAAAAGCAGAAAGTTATTTTGAAGTGAAAACTTCTTTAGCACCGTTGTGATTTGAAACTCGGTGAAAGAAAAAGCGACAGTAAAAAAACAACCCTTTTTCATCTATAGGATTTAGCCTACGAGAGATTGAGAGACCCGAGCGAAGTGTTGAATTATTTTAATTTTACATTATCTCCCAAATTATTCGTCCAAATAACATGCTATAAAGGGCAAAGTTTATCTACATAAAATTGTCCTGATAATGAAGTAACTTTCGTTGGTAAGGATTAATATGCCATGCCTAATAATAATTGCTCAAAAATCACTTTTCAATTTTCAATCAAAGTTTGTCACAAAATACCTTATTGTGGCTTATGAATAAGAGATAGGCATATGGTATCGCAGATTTTTTTTAGATGTACTAATCAGTAATATTTTTGTAGAACATTGTATTTACATATCACTAACCATTACGCCAGCGCACGCGGATAAAGCAGTTACGGAGCGCTATTTATTCCGACTTACTTAATTAAAATCAATATTTAACGAAAGCTGAGAGGTGTAGCCTAATGCTATGCCTATACTATTCCTCGTGAATCTGGCTACATTATCAAAAAGAGTTTTTCAAATCTGATTGGTAGTTTCAGAGATTAGGGTATTTAAACAGACAAACAAACATTTCTTCCGCTTTATTATATTACAATATTATATGTATTTGTGAAAGAAAATAGTAATATTATACGTTATCATATTATAACGTTATCTGTTCTGTGAATATGCTATGTAATATGATTATAAATGTAAAGTTGAAAAGCAATAAATTAAAACATAGAAATAATATGAAACTGTTAATATTATCTTTTTAATTGTCACAATGGCGCTGCTCAGTTGATTTATACGTTCGTCAGACATTTTGCTCTATAAATCAAAATAGATGTTCGGTCGTTACCAGAATCATGGATAACGGGACGTGACTTTAAATACTATATTCTTCTGTACTCTTATTTCTTATTAGATAATATAATAGTATTCTATTTCTATAAGTGTATTTCATCATGGGTGTTCAATGGTACCTTAGTGAACGCATGTGTTCTAATAACTAAGGTGGAATTATAATCATTCATTTATGATGGACGATGTGTTTGTGAAAAATTGCTTGTATGATCTGACAATATATGTTATTCAAACTTATGTGTATTACTTATTTACCGATTTGCCGGATAATAAGTTGTTTTGGTTGTGGATAGGGTCGATTATCACGTGAACGATATACATACACAAAAAAATGATAATAACTGTAAACAATACGTATAGTGGAAAAACAATATTGATAAGCCCAGTCGAGTTTCTTGCCGGCTTGTTACATTCAGAAGTTCCTTCTTAGAGCCTACATTGAATGAAATATTTTGGTTTTATGACTATAGTAGTTATGATACCCAGTATTATAAATAGAAGTGAACAGTATTAGGTGAGATGTCATTGTATCAGTCGGTTATTTCGAATTATTCATATTTGTTATGTTGTATTTGAACTTAGTTAACATTGGAACTTTCAAATAAGGTGACGGCTGTCGTTGGAATATTAAAGAAAATATAATCGCGGCTAATAACTGTCAACCGTTGAATATATCTAAATGGATGTGACATCTTTATATTGTACATATACATGTGTATAAATAAACAAGGCTGTTATTTTGATATGCACAAGACAAGTAGGTATAATTATGTCTTAGCGATAGATACGTTATAAATAACAAAGCTACAGCTAAGTACAGCATGAAGCGAAATAATCAAGTCCGTAACCTTTGTTGGTAGATAATGTGGTGGAAAAATATAAACGATATCATCGTATATACTAAATGTTACCAACCCCTTACAGGCCACTTACAGTTAACAGTCTTACTCTTACTATGCACATATTTGAATTATACTTAATATATTGTAATTGTTCTTATAAAAATAAAATATATTCGATAGACGATACACTTTAAACAGTACAGTAATTATTGACACTGAATCATTATTTATGCATAACAATTAATTAACTATATGTATTGACGTTACGTACGTTAGTTTATTATGTAAAGTCTTACATTAATACAGTTTTCAAAAGAATATATTACATGAAAATATTGTACAGTAATTTCAAAGTAGTTAAAATAAAGAATTATATGTAGACGTAATATTGACTAGAAATAATAACGCTGAAACTATGTAACGAAACGGTATGAAGAAATAATGCATCACTATTACAAAATGTCAAAATGATGTCGCCTGAACATGTGTCGTTCAAATCATTTTATGAACGGGAAATCATAGGATCATGATAATATCAACTTAATAAAAAAAACATACATTACGTAATCCTGTGGTATACAGCCTCATATGCGCGTTGATCTGCCACTATTAATTATTACTTTATCTCAATATGGTGTTGTTAGTTATACACAATGCATTAACATCTGCCCTTTATCTACTATGTAGGCATTACATGTGCGTTTAATAGATAACCTGACTGAAATTATTATTTATTCTATACAGGTGCTGCGGCCGAAGCAGGTGTCGCATTGTCGTCTGCATTCTATGAACTTTGCATAAAAACTGTTCTGCTCCAGCCCTCTTTCCGCTATGTTAAATGTAAATTATTATTATTCTAATATCTGTTTATTCAGACCTATTATACTTTAAATGAAATAATTAAAACATTGAAGTGTATTCAGCTTTACTCACTTCTAAAATATTCGTCTATTATTTAATTATCCAAAGGTACGTCTAAATGTATAACAAAATACAAATAGCAGTTTAAAAAATGCTACGTGTATAGTCTATTCGCTCTGCGGATTAATAATTACTAAATTAAGTATCACAACAATATTAACAATATGATTTGCTATATAAATTAATAAAACTAATGATCCGTACATGGATTAACATGAAACGTGTCATTTAGATTCTATGTTCTCGCCTACACCTGACCGTCCACATATTAATTACACTTCCTGTCAATTGTCAATCTTTAACTGTTACAAGTTTTATTGTTCTAGCACTGATTCATACAGATACATATTTTATGTCTTTGGGAAATATGAAAACAAATAGAACACATACCTACTACTCGCACCGCTATGCATCGAAGTTTGTATTCTATATAACCCCTCTTGAAGCCATATTTTAAACTGTGTTATCAAAATCTTATTTATATTTTGGGTTTCAAAGGTTTTAGATAATATGTTGTTATCTGGTACTAGTAGTTTAGAACATACACCATACCGTTCTTTCATAAAATTTAATTCGTTAAAATGAATACAAAAAAAGTAATTTACAAATAAATATGTTATAATTTAAATTATTAATTTCATTTTCTTTCTCTTGTTCCAATTTCAGAAATATAGGTATAGTAATCATACTCTCTTGAATTATAATTTGATCTGAGCATTGATTGTTCACCATTTTTTGCTGTTAAATAATTTTCGGTAGTCGTATCTAATACGGACCACGAAAAATCTATATTAAGATTTTAAATTGAATCACGTAGCGATGATTGGTTCGATAACAGAATATTTGCGATGGTAATACTGGCTGTTGTTGATTTTGATGTTAATGTAATATACATAGTAGATTCGTGCTTCACTAGATTTATTATAATCAGTAATATTTCACACACATACATATTTTGGCGAGATCTTAATCTGTCATGTGCTGGTTTATATTTTAATTGAAAAACTTGCGTTATTATATATAATAACGCAATTTATTCCGCCGTATATTCTGTAATATTGGTGGCATTGTACATGTATGTGAAGTGGATTAAAATAAAATGTAACATAAAATTTGGTTTTCCATAAAAACTCTGGAAAGTTCTAGCAAGATTCCAATTAGCCAGAACGTTGTTTGAAGATAACACAAAGCGATGTTACGCTTTAAGGTTTTTTTTTGTGGCCTTAATAATGACAACAAGAGTAGCTAAATAATGGACAAGGTCAGAATATACAAATATAATAATTGTTAATATTTTTCTACTTTAATATTCAGTACAAGATTTCAAATCTTATCTACTTGTATAATATCAAAAGAAATGAACTTGGAGTCAGCAATCGTTGTAAAAAAAAATAATAATTAACCAATGATGCTGTCGATTATCCAGGATCACCCGGTGTTATTTTCTTAAATAAACTTCTTCAAATTAAAATTATTACAACGTGGTGGAATATGTACAATCTACTTCAGAAGTACCACCGCTACACTTATTTCTACTACAAGTACCAATGCTCATGTTGTTATATTCTGGTCAAATGATTTGTTTGTCAAGGATTTCAACTTAGTCCTTAGATGTAGCAAACTATAAGTGAATGCAATCCTGTTTGGGATTTTATTATAAATAACCATAAGCCGCATTTCTCTCTAAATACATGCGGGAGCTTCAAGGAGGCTCCTTAAGTAACCGCAACGCCAAAAAAGCAATATTTTCAAAAATGTAAGTCGTGCAGTCGAGATTGTCATCAAGGATACATTCAAAATGTTCGGTAGAGAATTCGCATTATGGAATATGATTTATACAGCAGCAACACGAGCCAGCATGTTTATCAGATGGCGGCGATGTGCCCGAGATAGCATGCATGTAAGTGGACCAAGGGCACTGGACTCAGATAACGCAAGGTTGTCGTAGCATGCACCCGCTGCAAAGAGATTGTTCATTTTATAACATATATAAATTACAACAAAATTTGCAGAGTGAGATTGTAATATTAAAAAAAAAAACAATTTTTACCAAATCACTTATGGCATAACTCCCATTCAATAAACCTTCTCCTGACATCGAAAACACTGTAAGGGTTGATTACGTGCAAGGTGATATAGGATCATTTGGTTGCAAGAAATTAAATTCCACTAAAATTTCTGTCGTTATCAATGAATCTGATTTCTTACCATTAGCTACCAAATTATCTTATGCGATTTGTAAAAAATTTAAATTCATGATTTGTAAGTATTTTATTTGAGCAAGAGTTATTGTAAAATACAACTTACTTTTATGGTCATTTTTTTGTTAATTATTAATGAATAAGCACGGCAATTTAGCCAAGTATCTATTTATGTGATTTAACAACAGTAAAGTCAATTTCCTATCTAGGTTTAGTATTGCCATTTTCAAACGTTACTTAAAATCGGGGTAACAAAAAAATCTGAAAACATTTCTAAATAAGTCATGAAGCGAAAATTGATATTTCATATGCATAGCGTTGATGAATGTGAAAATGTATTTGTATTATAAAATAATGTAATTAATAAACCAACGCTATACACAGAAAATACATGATTAAATAACAAGATGGATTTCATTTTTAAATCTCAATAATCTATATTGGACGATAAAGGACAAACGTGGTTAACATTTCGTTAATAATCGTAAGATATTTATTATAACATATTATGTTGAAATATAACTTTAGCTTTTATAAATATTAATTGTATATATTTAACATAATTTCGTAGGTCATAAGTTTCAAGTGGGTTAAAGGTGCTTGGCCTTTTCAAAAGCAAATGTCATAAGTCGGATGAACGTCAGGTAGAACAAAAAAAAACATTTACAAAATATAAATAAACAGTGTTATCTCAAATTGAAAAAAATAAATCTGTTATCCAAATAACCTAAAACGAGAAGGCTGACTGATAACAAAATGCATACTGTATGGAGGTCGCGATTGATAAAAAATTATGATAACCTCGGAAAAGTTGCGGAAGTAATCGTTTCAATGTAACGCTGCCGAATTGTGATGCCTCTCCGTCGAATATTCACCCGTAGCGCCGACAGCCGTATGTCTTTTGTCTGTTAAAACGATTTCGGTAAATATGTCGCTCCGTCTATACAACTTCAAGGCTGACCTCGTAGATAAGGCTTGATAATTTAGGACATAACTTTGCGTGTGTGAACTTAAATTTATTTTTAACGTTATCCGCTAAAACTGGTTTATTATTAGTTTTATTACGTTGTAACTGGATAGTAGAAAACGCCCAGAGACACATAGAAGTTACTTCTTTGTAAAAAAAAATATAAGATTTCTAAAGATACCAAAAGGCCCTAATGCCATCTACTCGTATACTATTATTGCATAGAGGTAAAGTTTGTGAGTTTGTATTTTGAATGTTGGAGGTATTATTAGCAGGAAATAGTAATCCGATCATAGATTATGATTGGTTTCCGCACCACTTCAAATAGATACAGTCGGCGAACTATAAAAAGTGGGAATTAAAACTACGCCAAATCAGCGTACTCGAGTCAGTATCATACCGCCAATATTGTCACGTTGACAAAATTCATTTTATATTAAAATAAATTTACGTATTCTAGGAGGTATTGTTTATAGATGTCGCGGTATCTAGTTGAAGCGCAGCGGAGACCAACCATTAATCTTAGAATCCCATTCAAAAAAATATTTTTCAAATAGAATGCTACGTCCAGACTAATGTTTTTAAGCCATGCTTTAGAGTTATTAAGTATTATGTTATAATTAACACGTACAAATTCGCTAGCTTTCGCTAGTCGTAATATAACAAAAAATAATTTTTAACTAAACAGAAATAATAAAAAAACTGTGTTCTACCTAGTTTTATATACCATACGATTTATATTAGCTTTTTCTTTTTTACCGTTTGTATCTATTGATTTTGGACTATTTAATTATTCCCGTATAGTATTATTAATTTGACATAACATAACTATAAGGCTATCTACATTTAATATTCAAGGAGGTGGTACTAGCCAAACTTATCCTTAAAAAATGTCGGTGTTGTAGTCAGACACTCTAATGCAATAAAATAAAATTGCAACAATGCAATAAAAACATTAAGAAAAGTTTCACCTAACCCTAAAATTCATTGTTTAGTTATGAAACCATAGCATGTTGGCATGGCTTTTTCTAAGGCCCGCCTGGCTAGCTACCACCCTCAATTTAAAAATCTGTCGCCAAGCACCTATAAGTGTTTTCCGGCAGTTCCACTTGAGAGCCAATCCGCCCTAGGCTTAACATGTTACCTAAACATAAACCTATAAAGTATAGGTAGATATATAACAAACTAAAAATTATTGAAAAAAAAAACTGCAATAAACACGACAAGAAGAGAATAACAATCTCTATAAACTATAGAATTTTGTCTGAGCATTGTGAAATGTACAATGGAATGTTTTTTGTTTAATATATCTACTTACTCAAAGCAAGTAAAAAGGTAAAAGACAATTGAATTTTAAGTGTATATATTCTATTAATCCATCACATGAATGTGAGGTATCAAAAATATGGTAACTAAGTTTTTTTCCATAAAACTATATTTTATCGAAAAATACAAGTTTTCAGATAAAAGTAGCAAGTCGATAAATATACCTACTTATACTTATACATAGCTGATAGCAACCAGTTTCATATAATAATAGAAGTAGTACTTTGTGAAATTCAATTTATTTTTATGATCATCAATGAATCATCATCATATCATAATGAATGTTTTTGGTTCCAACGTCCTTATTCATAATAAGGGTCAAATGCTCATATAATATTATCGTTCCCATACGAATCGTTTATCAAGCGCGCTGGAACTTCATAAATAAGTGTCGAGGCCAGTGCAGTACCAGAAATAGCGGCGAGATGAACTGTGCTTGATAGAATAATGCGTCCTCGACAGCCTTGTCCCCGTTGGATGACCCAATTGCGCCACCCCAACCAGGATGCACTTTTCAATAAAAATCACTTCTAAATTACCGAATAATTTCATCTTAAACAAATAATTTATATCACTATCAATTATACGATGAAGTCTGATGGTAAATAAGCACAGTAAAATCCAAAAATAATATCGACCACCGAGTTATCCAGTGACGATAACCGCTGTCATGCCGGCCTACAAACTTCTCTGCTACTATATAACCTATAGACCGCTTGATCTCGGAACGCGACACGCCTAAGCGTGTCACTATAGTGCGTGGCGGTTGTTATGTATTTTAGACGGGATAGGATATAAGACATTTAAAATTTTAACCAAGTCATCTACCCTGTCCCATGCTCTCGGCCAACGATATGCATATTAAAAAAATCGGGTTGTCGATATCGTTGGGAGCATGCAATGCAAGGTCTGTTAAACTTTGGTCATTCACCAAATAATGCTAATCTCGCGTGGTAATGTTTCGTGTTTTAAACAGAACAAATTTGTTGTTACTTCGAAAAATACACATAAATCGTAATCTAAAATTCTTACATGAATAATTATACTGTAATAAATATAAACTATATGGAAATTTACGACTTCATACCTAATGATATTGACACAGAATAATACTATTCAAATTGGAATACTTATTTATTTTAATCGAGTTTATTCGCGAGGGGTTTTTGGTGGGATCTCAGTCAGTCGTGTAGTGGTTTTTATACGTAAATCTGTGTTGTTTAACCTTATATTTTGTAATATAGGTAGCATTTTTATAATAAATAATAGTTATTGTGTACAAGTGAATTGAATTGGAAATAATAAACAAGGACCATGAATTTTGAAACGCCACAAAAACTCCTTGGAATGTTCTAACAAAGGGGCCAAACCATTTTGTTAAAATATTGAAACAGCACGGGAAGCTCTATGAAACGAAAAAATTAATCCAGTCGCTACTGGCAGTAATGGTCTTCAATAAAGACGACTAGTAGGTAAGGTAGAAAAAAAAAGATTTTTCGCGATTAACAAATTGTAGAAATGTATTTAGTGTATAATTATAGTCACTGACCCGTTTCTAATGTAATGACGTTGTGGCGTCCCTGCTCCGAGGCTTGTTATCTGGCGGCGTTGGGTAACTGTGACGCACGCCTCGCTGTATGCATGATGCACTCCCGACGTCGCGGCTTAGTCAGTAGAGTGCGAGCTGTCGGGTCAAGGCTGACGTACGGAAAACGGCTGGCCGCGGCCGCTCTACTCTGGACTGCTTCCATACGATGTCAACAATTCTAAACAATATTTCATGAATCATTATAACTATTACTTACATTAATATTCGACATCTTGAGCGCTTGTGGTGAGGATAAGGTAGTCGAGTCCTGTGATTATTATACTAAATATATTTTTGGAAGTCGCAGTTTCATTATTTTTAATTTTAATGTGTAGCTGTTGGTTCTTATTGCTAATTTATATTCTGAATACACAATAATATACCCCTCTCTCTAAATCTGCAAAAAAACATATATTTACACATATATACGTATAGTATAGAAATGTACGTACCTGACTAGATTTTTAAAGTCATTCAGTAAACTATGGAAAAAGCTATTATGCTCGGAGTTTCTTTGATAGATAGAATCGTAAATTATGTTAACAGATAAAGAACTAAGGCTATTGACATACTCGTAGCTGAAAGGATTAGTTCGCTGAAGTGGCAGTGGCAGTGTCGAAGAACTGATAACGTGATAACCGATGGGGTAGATATGTTATGGAGTGAAGATCACGGTAAGGCAAACGTAATATAGGGCACTCCCCTGCAAGATAGAAACGTCGTTGCTGCAAGGTAGCAAGAATTGATTATATGCAAAGAAGCTATCCTCGCAAGAGACTTATGCTCAACAATGGACAGATAAATGCTGATGATGATTAAAATTATGTTAGCTATTGCATACATAACTTGATACTTGTTTAATTTTAAGTTACAATAACTTCAATAGCTTTTATTGTTATTTTTAGTAGATCTTTCTACAATGCTGTTTACATAATAATAAATCTACAAATTAAAATACGTTGAACTACAACAATCAAAAATTATTTGATATACATTGTTGCAAAAGGAATCCTCCATTATAGAATCGAAGGTAAACGAATCTATTTACGAGCAATTTATTCTTTCTAGTGTACAGATCTGCCCATGACCTATTTCCAGCCCCTTCTGGGCAATGCGTACCGAACTATGTACCTAGATTTATGTTCTTAATTTGCTTCAGAAAACCATTTTTTTGGTGGAGGTTGCTAAATTCGGGTGTTTAAAGATTATTTTTGTTTATGATATTTAGTTTAAGGAATTTTAATTTTAATTATGTTTTTACAGTTTTCATATTATCCTAATAGGTAAGCAAATTTTAAACTTGATCTGTTTCAGTTATTTGCAAATTTAAAACGTGGGTATATTAAAGTTAATATTTGTTATATTTGTTACTGCAATATATATGATTTCACTTTCTCTCAATTACAGAAAATAACAAGAAATATAATTTATTATATGTAGTTGAAAACACTGCGCGAACAAAAGCATTATGTAAAACTCTAAGGAGTTGCTATTTCACTATAACAATTTTATTATCTATAATAATGTTATAAAGCTCAAGGGATTGTCTGTTTATTTGAACGCGCTAATAACTCGCTCTGGAACTACCAATCAGATATGAAAAATAAAAAAAGGTGTGTGTGCGATTCACACACGATAGAAGTGAAACTTCATTTTAAAAGACATTTTCTATTTTATTTAAACAGTGTGCAATTTACATACACACCGACATTTACTCTCTCGCTCTGGCTCACACAAAGAGGAGAGACCGATAATGTGCGTTAAACGTTAAACATTTAACGTTTAACGCTTAACGCTTGGAAGTCGCATAAGAAGTTTCACTTCAAAAAGGTGTGTGCGATTTACACACGATAGCAGTGAAACTTCATTTTAAAAGTCATTTTCTATTTTATTTAAACAGTGTGCGATTCGAATTAATTTAATGCGGGTGAAAACGCGGGGCACAGGTAGTAAGTAATATTCTCACTAATAAACTTTTCTTTAGAAACAATATACAAAGCACAAAATATATTAGTAAACATACCAATGTATAATAATAATTGTAAAGTATCCATTTACCATCTAAAGCATCTCGGATATAATACCACTAATCAACAATGGTAATACGATAGTAAAAAAATAATGTGAACAAATATATGCATAAATTAACTAAAACTGTCAACATGAAAACGCAGGAAAACAGGTTCTGAAACCAAATACACAAAACAAAAGCGAGTGTTCCTCCTATCTTGATGCATAAAACTCGTCACACCTCGACTAAATCCACTTCGATTCTTTGTAATGGCTTGTTTAGATTAAAATACCTTGCCTTGGAATGTATTTATTTTACGTTGCAACGTTACGTAATCAAGTCTTGAGTCTCGACAAACACTTGGTTATCGCATTTTCAAGGGCACAGAACTCTGTGTGCAGGACAACCAGACTTGTTACATGTTAATTACTAGTTCATGAGTTGGTGTCGTCATTACTTGCTGTAGTCAACACTAATATATCATGTGCATTCCGTAGATAAATTATTATGTTGATATTATTGTCGTTCGACCAACATCAGTAAATGCAAGCGGAATGTTTTAACGTAGAATATTTTATTTAAATAAAAACTAGCAGTGTCCGCGGCTCTGCTCGCGTGGATCGTGATAACCTCGCTCCTAGCCGGTTTTTATAAAACAAAAATGCTTATTGTTGGTTATCCCTAGGTGATATATATGCTATCACAGATTTTTTTTGTAGGTCTTGTTTAGATCTACAATTATATAGAATAATAATTTGATATATCTCTTATGGCTTACTCAGCGTAAGCCATTTAAGCGACTCAAAAGCGTCTATTTTCCGATTACATTCACCATTATCCTCATTGCTTGTTTTTATGTTACTTTATCTAATAAAATATACCCTATAACCTGGACAGATAACATAGTTACGAATTGAAAAAAAATGGTTTTCGTGTGAAAAGAGCACAAACGGACAGACAGACAGAGAGACGTTGAGTTTTATAATATATATCGGTATAGAGGTACACGTAAGAAGTTATACTTCTTTGGCATAACAAAACTAAAATAACTACAAAAATTTTACCCGCGTGCTACAACACGATGAAGCCATTAACGATAATAATCTAAATTCACATTTCTTTATACAGTCTTAAATCTTTTTTGAACAATTAAAAAAAAGTCAATAAAATGAATTCACATTATTATCATTGATAGCTAACTTCACAATGGCGCAACTACGTCATACGATGCGCGCGTATCTCTCAGTTTTACCCTCTACTAAACCTACCAAAAGAAATATAAGTAAGTTAAATAAAGGAATATACTAACGTTGATTGCGTTTTCTAACGACTGTACAACTAACAATTTAATGCACAAAATCATTGTTGTATAATTTCATGTTTTATGAGTACAAGTAAAAATAAGAATTTATTTTTATTGTAACTATACTGTTATACCCAATCCTTTTTTTTTCGAACTGACTAACTTTTAGCCTTAGGGGCCCTGGAACCTTTACGGCTTTTACAGCTTTACCGAGCTTGGAATACCCAATGCAAATATTATAGTTACAGTATACAGTGTTAATTTTCAAGTTAATATACTTTTATAGTTCAATGTCACTTTTTACAACATTACTCTCTGTAAAACAATCTTCAGCTTCAGGAAATTAATGATACATCTTGTAATGACACGGATATAAAATCAATTATTTACGATCTCCAAATCATTAAATCTTTTTTTATAATTATCAAATGTAAGTATTCGTAGCTTACAAATACCAAGATTAATTATCTGAACGATGAATTAAAAAAGACAAAAGATATATTAATCATGCCATTGGTTGTTGAAATGTCAAGATCCAACGTGCGAAGGGAAGGCGTCAGTAAAAACTCACCACATGTGCGGTGGACGTGAGCTGCGGGCTTACAAGCTGGAACATAGGAAGGAACACGTTACTAACGGATAATAGACACGTTTCTGTATAAAGCTTATTATATACATTTATTTGTCTGCAAAGTCATAACGTTGGTAGACACAATAAAAATGTAATATCTCGCTTTCATTTTAATTAGTAGATTTTATCTCTAGTTAGGTAATAAAGTTTATTACTGCAATGTAACATAATTAATTTAATAAATTCAAACATGTGAAAATACGTTATGTTTTCTTAGAATTCGCACCCAGCCATTTGCTAGTAAATATATTTAATATTCTCGAAACTTTAACTATTATCCTAACAAAGCAATTTTATATAAAAGCCTTAATCTTTCACCGATTTGATTGTTTTAATAATTGAACAAATTTTTCGTAATTTCGAATATATTCGATTTTTATTTGATATTTAGGGAGAATGTTACACGTCTATTTAGTTCCAAACTAAGCGTGTATATGTTACAACCAAAAAATATCGTTCTTAGCGCGGTTTAAACTCGCGTATTACTCTGCCACGAGATGTATCCTTATTATTAGTATTATTATATTACACATCTACTTCTTTGTTTTATTCTTTGTTCAGTATTGAGAAGACATTTTGCAACGACTCTGGTGCAACATAACGCTGTCATGTCACGTTGACTTCACAGGTTTCATTACCAACTTGAGTGCTAATTGTAGTGGTAAGTGGAAAAAGCATACAAATAACATAATTTTAGTGTTAACAATTTCTGTTATATATTTTTTAATTCGCTCAAAAATACGTTAGTTTTTCTATCTATAATACTATATATATATTATATATATTTCATATATATAATATATATATTTCATACTATATTTAAAATAATATCCATATATTTACTTCCTACTAATATATATACAATATTATAAATGTGAAAATTTGTATGTTGGCTTCTATTTACTCCATCACTATTATTTTTAACGAACTTCAGCCTGTGACTTAGACTACATAGAATTCAGAATTGAGTCCAGAGAGATAATGAAAAATATTTCATTTACCTAGATAAAAAGTATCCTTTGTGTTAATCCAGGTTATAAAATATGATTTTTGTGCCAAATTTTATCCAAATCCATTCAGCCCTTTGAGGGTGATTGATTGAAAACATTCAAACACATGTAATTCGTATTTATAATATAAAATAGATTAGACTTCATATATCAGATTTAATTTATCAAAAAAAGAGATAATTTAAGCACCGTCGCGGCAACACTTGTTTTGATCACTTAAGCTTATACCTACCAATATTTTTAATAGCTCTGAAGTAAGTGGAAAGACCACTGACTTTTAAATAATATTTACACATATTATAAAACTCAACGTCTCTTTGTGTGTCTGTCCATTTATATTCTTTTCACGCGATAACTACTTATCCGATTTACATGTTTTTTTTTAATATTAATTCATTGTTATGTTATCTGGTCAGGTTATAGGATATAATATACGAAATAATCAATGAGGTTAATGGTGTATCAATTCGGAAAAAAACGCATTTGGGGCGTTTACATGGCTTACGCTGACTAAACCATACGAGATATATCAATTTAACGTTCTACATAATTGCAGATCTTTAAAAGACCTACAAAAAGTCAGTGATAGCATATATCTATCTTCTAAGGATACCCACAATAAGCATTTTTATTTAATAACCGGTAGACGACCGACGGCATTCTATAGTCCACTCGAGTGGAGCCGCGGGCATAGCTAGTATGATATAAATACATCTTATACATACTAGTAAATTAAGCATCTATTATTTATTACAGTTGAGATATATGTATAGGTCCCGTTATAAATACATTGTGTACCTTCTATGTAAAAATTAATATAATCATTTGTTTCACTTACTTTGTATGTCTAAAGCATACATATATAATTTAAACGTGTACTTATAAGAAACTTAATGGTATAATAACTTAACTTTTATCTCAATTCAATATTGAGCGAATCTCGCTTGTCTCGCATAATGATTTACAAGACATATTAAAGGTCAACTCTTCGGTTCAGGCACTCAACCGTACTATTCTAAATGTGTTTAATAATTAAAAGGCAAAATATTTCTCCGTGTAGTCATTGTTTATGGCGTATCGTAATTATGAGTCTCTTTTTGATTCATAATCATAACACTATCATTAACACAGTCCAAATTGTAAGTTTAACTAATTCTTAACTCATAAGTCAATATTATTTTTAACAATATGCTGCTTTATCAAGGCTCATGGTTGTTACGTTTCTGTAACTCCTGTAGCTACCAAGAAGGATTAGTTATTTAAGAAAATACTACAAAATGCTAAAGAGACGAACGTATTGGTATTTATTTGGCACATTAATCAAAGCTTTAAGGCAAGTTAGTAAATTAACTACTCCTATGAAAATGATTATAGTCTAAATTAGCAACGACTACGATAACGTAGTCGCACGTACATACTATTTACTAATCGTATGTGTTAGAGAAAATGCATCTTGTGTAGGAAATATCAAGAAAATAGTTTAATGCAACGCAATGCGGTAGTAAAACCCGCTAGTTATTGCTCCAGCTGTACGAATGTGAAGAGAAGTTAAAAACAAGTGCATATTTTATTGGCGTCGCTCGTGCGACCATTCTGCATTAAGCCTAGCAAGAACAATAGGCTTGCTGGTAATACAGCCGGTTATGTTGCCGTCTACCGATCATTGGTACAAGTTACGATGCTATAAATACAACAGGACGTGCCCGTGACCCGTCCGGCAACGTAAAACCAACGTCCAACTACACTCGCCACTGCTGCGCTGCTATATTGCACTATATTTTAAATATTATTCTTTTTGTTCTCAAGTCTTTATTTAGCTCTAAGATCCCTAACGTTTGCACTGCTTCGTACGTGACTGAAAGTACAATAGTGTTCCATTTGTGCAATTTTATTTCATTTACTGCATAAAACAATTCTATGCTGCAAGTATGCGTCAGGTGACTTTTACTTGGGAATAGTAATGCAAAGCTCACAGTACCATAAACATTTTGGAACTATTAAATTTTTTTTAGGATGTTTAATCTAGATAGGAAGCTGATTAAGCAACTTCCTAATTCTACCTCAGGCAATCGACAACATGCAGTTTTTTAACCGTGGTCAACTACAATCTCACTGGACTCGAGTGGCGTTAAATTGGTTTTACAGACGACAAATCACGTGATTGAAATGACCTCAGTTTAAATAACAATTTAGCGCGACGGTCTTTCGGATTTTACGAATTAAAGGATCAACCCGCATAATCGCTCGGCTTGAATTATCCGCAAATACCTATAACCATGACTAGAGAAGGCCTTGGCTGTAGTCCAGCGCAACTGGGGCAAGCATTCGTAGGTGTCTATCGTTAAACCGTTTGTTGGCAATCGCCTTAAAGGTTATGTGAAATTCACACTTCACATAAATTATTTGCAATTTCCATAATGCAATTTCTATTTATTCTTCGAAACTAGTTTTGTCATATTTTAGTCACCTTATGTGGTTTTCCAGTGCGTTTCTTAATTTAATTGTATCTTGTGAACCAACTTTTGAACAAAGAAACCATGAGGTATGTTGAGGTAGAAAAAACGTAATATTTTAAATTTGTTATCACACAACGAGATTGCATATACATATTTTTAAAATTAAATTACAAAGTAAGTATTTTTTTAACATAGGTAATCACCTATTTGTTCGTGTACTGCCATGCCAATTATTTTTTTGCCTACTGAAGTACGCATATACGTACGTCTTAATTATGATTGTTTTACTACTCGCAAGTCTATTATTATACAATTTAACATAGCGTTAACATTATTTCAATTACGAACATTTTCTGTAGTAATAATTAATGGATGTTTCTTAAATTTAGTTCAAAATATTGATTAGAATAGAATAATTATTTTCTCGTAGTTGAAGGCAGACCTTCAATCTACCTTCCCATGTTATTGCTTATTGGTGCTTATTGGCCATGACCATGGCTCGCAATTAGACGTAATTACCTTCAATTTGTACTGCTACCAATGTTATTTGCGGTGGTCTGGCTTGATGTCTCTACGTCGGCGTTTGCAATTATTTTACCTTAGCAAAGTAAAGTTGATCTCATTTGATTACATCGGAAGCATCATTGATATTAGTTTGGTTTACACTATATTAAAAAGTTTATCGCAAATGAAACACGATAATGTTAAAGTATATATCGAGTGGAAAAAATTGGTGATAGCAATTTTGCCGATTTCTCATGGATGTAAGAGTTTTAAAATGTACCTAATCATTATAAAACCATGTTTAAGAGGGAGGACATTAGAATTAGAACAAAATATAATTATATCGAAAAATTATTTAAGTTTACACCACAGTAACTATAGTATGGACTAATACAATAGCACATGTGATATACATCTGCGACCAGAATGTATGACTTAAATAATCATTGTAATTTTAAAGTTACAGTAAAATTATGCGTGTTGAACTTTTGATCCTTACAATATCTTTTTTGATGTATTCTAAAACCGTCAAGTAAAAATATTTTTCAGGAGAATTAAAAATCTGTTTTTTTTTTTTGTTTAATTAATTGCAATGTTAACATTTCGATTTTATTGTCGGATAAAAAATATGACGTACTTGAAAAGTAAGATTTTTACGTAGCCGATTTTGTAGGTGTGACGACTATATACCGAGTTATTTTAAATATCTACGATTAAATTTTTTTTGCTATTGAAATGTTGGCAAGGAAGTAGGAGCCAACGCAAGTTGTCAGTCTGTTCCTATTATAACTCGCAAGTTGGGCTTTTTGGCAAATTCCACCACGAGCCGGAGTCAACGTTTGCCCTGACAGCCGACACGGCTCATGTCAAAGAAATAAATAGGTAGTTAGTTTTACCATGCATTTAAAAATACATAATGTATTTGCCAACATTTTGTTACGCTGTGATCGTGAGAAATTACTTTTCACATTGATTTCACTAAAACATTTATTTATTTTAAGATTTTTCTATAATACACAAAGTTTTGTGACTGAACAGTTGTGGATAATTAAATTTAAAACTTGCTTTTCTATATAACATTTCAAGAGATCGCAGCATAGAAAAATATAAAAGGAAAAGAGTTTATATAAATCAAAGAATTATACATTTTTATGTATAAATATATTTATGAGTTTATACATGCTTAGTAATTAAGAAGTTATAATTATATCAAATAATCTTCAAACTGTTGTCTATGTTAATGTATTTTTTTTCATTAATTGGCCAAATCTCCCTTGACGACAGTGTTAAGCTAATTGATTGCATTTTACGATCGTTTTTACCACATCGAACACAAACTGGCGATAGGGACAAGCATTACGCAACGTGCATCCGTACGTGCATTTGAAGTCTGCGCACGCGCACCGAGCAACGGTCGCCACTGCGTCCGCGACGATGCAACGTCGCCTCTATGACCTAATTGCAGTTTGATTCCAGAAAACTTCATTGTTATATATTTACTAGAAGTGTCTGTAACTAACAGCAAATCATAAGGTTTTTATGAAGTCGTTTAAGAATTAGACAAAACACAAGGAATATGAATATCGTAAAAGAAACAAAAATATATTTCAGTAAATGAAGATATTATTAAATTTAAGAATCATATAAATATAAGAATGTAATAATTCCTCTACATTGTATGTATTTTTTATTCTAAAGCTAACCTAATGAAATGCTATGTCGTTAGTTTAATCCGTACCTAGAAGTCCATATGGCGTAATAACTACGACAGGTGTATTGATCAGTAAGAAATATATTGGATTTATAAACGCTGTGCAATGTGAGCTTAAACTACAATATCGAGTTATAGTTAAGAGTATTTGAATTGAAAAAGTTGCTACTATAAATTTTAAAATTTTTGTGGTTATCCAATATAATATTTCAAAGTTAAAAAAGTTATATATATAATATAAAATTTGCTTTACTTGTATTGTCAAATGTTGATTATATAAATTAATACATGCTCGAGATCATGCATGTTTACTTCATAAAACATAATTTATTAATTACTAATTATTATTCACTTACGTAAAATAATTTCAATTTACCAACAACTGCGGATTAGTTGTTCAATTAATTTTTTTATTATTTCATTTCCAAAAATACCTGACTGAACACAAAGCCATTACATTGTATATTATGAATTATGTTTATTTTCAGACATAAAGACAAGAACAATAACCTGAATTCACTGAGAAACTCATAAATATGCTCATTAAACAATTCCCGGTTCAATTATTAAATTGTGCTTACTTTAATCATGATGAATAGGCATCTACTGTTTTGTGTAAAGAGCGGCATTGAAAAAGATAAAACTGTGCATATTCTTGTACAAACAGTATATATTCCAATTAATTTCAATGCTTTTACTATTCGTAATTATAAATGTTCTCTTACCACATGGCTCACCTGTTCTGCTAACAGAAATAAAAAAGACTTCACCGACTTCGGCGAATGTTTCACTTTTACTTTGTATAAAGTAATTGAAATGATTCAGTAACTTTTCAGTTCAAATTCATGATTATCAAAATATCGTACTCCAATCGATTTTATTTTTAATATATTGAAAGGTTCTAACGTCTTCCTAACGTCTGGTCAACATCGTTCGAATAAGATTTCCAAAATTGTATAATAATTTTGTTAAAATTCCCAAAATACAATGTAAAACGTGAGAATATTGTGCACCTACACTAGTGGCAGACCTCGATCGAGTTAACAATTTGATATCCACCTTAGACTCGGTAGTTACATCACGTAAATGATAGACCTGAGAACTTAATTTCAAAACGGATATAAAGCTTATGTGCATTAATACAATATAACCTTTACAAACTATTACTATAAGGTTTCTATTCCAAGTGTTTAACGCATTCTAAGCTAGTTCGATTGCGAATGCTAGAACGTCGTGTGCAAAATGCGTTCAAGCGAAAGCAGAACTAAAGCATTCAGCTAAGAGACTAAGTTCGTAATGTATTAGATAATATTGTGTAGATTGTATTATGTAAGTCGTGTGACTGCAAGAAACGGTAACATGGTTCCTTAGGTCATGCTGGTGCGAATAATATCAGCGACTGTCAAGTGCACAGAAGTCAATGAACAGGATTTAGCATTGCGTATGCAATAGATGCATCGTAGCCTTGACTTCGTCCAATACCTTCGCATGGCTACTGGCCAGAAACATTCACTGACCCACTAACTAGCTCTTTGGGAAATGTTGTATTATTAAACCATCAAATAGAACGTGAAGGTATAAGAGGGCATAAATAAAATTGCTATTTACAAAGAAAAATGTTGGTATGTGGAAGCGATGCAGTTGTCTACGAGCTGCTAGATTGCTCGTATGACCGATGATGCGAGTACTTCTGTTAAATCTATGCATCTGACGTGTTAACACTGTTATTATCTTTTAATATCATCGACTTCATTATTCGCTAAATTTTTTGCGACGGCAACGAGGCACGGCTGGCGTCGCGAGTCGCCGACACGGGTTTGATAACCCGGAGACCTTGGTCTTAATTGTGCTTGCTCGGACCATTCCGCCGCGTCCACTTTTTATGCGCCTGCACATCGCTAGTAAAACATGACAACGACGCTTACCCGGTCAAGTTTAAATGTTACAGTTAGCACGAAGAAAATTTAAACTGCTTGAGAACATCGTAAACTTGTCGGTTAACTTCATTCGCGCTCTACCGAGAAAACACCACTTCGACATGCTGAATCTTTTACAGATCGCACTTGATAAACTAACAAAATTGTTTGAGGCTTGGAGTGAATTTACTGATGCATATAAAAAATATTGAACATGTATTTTTTTGTTTCAGGTAAGGCACGAAGAGCGTTTCCAAATGAAGAACCTTATTTATTCATGACATACAGGTATTTTAATGTTTAATAAGTCACTTCCCAAATACTTTTCTTTAAATGTATACTTGATGTATGCACCATCTTTCTCACGAAAGCCACAACAAAGGATTGCATGGCTTAAAGCCAAGTTTCAGTTATATTAATCATTCCCCGGTACATAAAAGCCGCCATTCATAATATGTATATGGCCAACTAATGAATAGCGAAATATAAAAAGATACTTAAAAAAGAAACAAAAAAAAACAATACGTGATTAGCAAAAAGCCGGTAAGCGGATATAAATTTATAAAAGCTTTGTTAACATTAAGTTATAAAAAGAACCCAAAGAAGACAACATGAGAATGAAACAATGAAAATGTTAATTTATAACATCCAAAGGTAACTAAGTCAACCTTGACGAACGTCGCTGGTAAATCGATCAATTTGAACTGTGATTTACATTAAATAGAAAACAATTTTGCTACAAAAACATCGTTTGAATAGCGAGTGTCGCGTCGGTTGGATTGTGTAAACAAGGCTGTAACTAATTGTAACTAGAATGATCTTATAAAAGTGATTTTATTGCTACTGCGTATTTTTATAGGTATTAACCAAATCAGCCGAGATCATAATTTTGGGTATTTTCAAAAGAATTAAATTAATTCTTATTTATTTTATTTTGAAAAGGAAAAACTGACAACAGTAAAAATAACCGAGAACAGAGGCCAGTTAAAAGCTTTCATAAATAGTATATATAATATACAGGAAAGGAAAGAAAGTCAGTCACTAAGAAAACCTTAAAAAATAATTAAAACAAAAACATACATAGGTACAGTAGAAGTCTCTAAGTAAGTCTTAAAAAAGATATACCAGTGTTAAACAAATGAATTTTATAACCCAGGCAATTTAATATCTTGCTTGCTGGGTTTATAAATGCATTCTGTCTATATGTAGTTCTTACCAGCGATAAATATATGTATATTTATTATCATATAGCATATATATTATGATATAGCAAATAATCTACATCTGTATTATTTTTTCCAAATTTCATGGTAGACATAAACAGACAGATTCACATATAGGATATATTGAAGCACACTGATCACGAATATGCCACTAAAAGTTTTATACACGCGATGGCCATACTCAAATAATAAGCTACAAGAATTGTCTATATTATTTTTTAAAATAAATAAAAAATGTTTTCAATTTTTTTATTTTATTCTTAACTGATTTTCATGAAATTTTGTACGTAGGAAGTTTCATCAATGTATAATAAGCTATAAGAATTGTTAAAAACATAAGTAACAATGAACTTATGGGTGACAATTATTCCTGTGTAATAAACGCAAACGTAAACGCATTTATATAGTACATAGCATAATCAATATATACGCCAAATTTCTTTAGAATTCGTCCAGCTGTTTGATCTGCAATAATGATAGACAAACATCCAAACGTATTTTTCCATCTATATATGATATAGAGGTACAGAAATACAGCCACTTAGCCAGTTCGCGACTTATTTGCAACTACGACAACAGCCCACGCCGAGGTTCGGCACTTGGCACCCTTGAGAGCTTGTCACGATTTCGTGGCTGAGCTCCTTAAGCGCTCGCCCCCAATCCCGGTGAAGCTGTAAACGCCGTCTAAGGCTTCAGAGCCCTTTAGGAAAACAGTATGGTCAGATCGAAAAAAAATAATAATTTCTTTGTTGGATTTAATCTCCGGAACTACTGATCTGAATCTAAAAAATCTTGTTGATGATTATAGCTATATTTTATTGTTACTAATTTTTATATTGTAATTTTGTACCTAAAGGAAAATATGGTCCTAAATAATTTACGCATGACACTATGCCAAGAAGAAAAAATCGTTGTACCTCCAGAAATGGTGCTGAAACTGAAAACGGCTTCGACTTCGAAAGCATAAGTCTGTTCATTAGGTAATGCAAAACACCTGCAACATATCTATCTATAGTAATATAATAAACCGGAAGAGTTTTTTGTTTGTTAAAAAACGCTAATATCTGGAATTACCAGTCTGAATCAATTTTTCTATATGATTGCCAGATTCACGTGTAATAGTATAGGCTATCTAGAATTAGACTACACCTCTCAGCTAGCCTTGATTATTGATATTGATTTTTGTTAAGAAAATAACTCTTATTGAAAAGAGATTTATGAGCATATTACTATTAGGCATGACACGAACGAAAGTTACTTCATCATCAAGACAATTTTATATGGATCAACTTTGCCCTTTATAGCATGTTATTTGGAAATATAGTTTGAGAGATAATGTAAAATTAAAATAATTCAACACTCGGCTGGAGTCTATGACTATCGGTGTAGTGGCGCGAACGAACCGTGTGAATTGTGACGCATAACCCTGGCCGCCCGATAAAAATATTGTCTGAAACTGAAGTATTATAAATCATGAATAAGCGTTTTCTTTTAAATCAAACGGGGGTGGAACCGGTGGACCCAGGTAGTTTGAGTATGTATGTATATATATGTATATCACTAGTATTATTACCATTCCCCAATTCTGGACACTGTACTTTGTTTAGGCTATTTCCTGTATTGGTTGTTTATAAATAATCTATCGCAAACTGTAATGTAATAACTCCATAATTACAAATCTCAATAGGTAATGAAGTTAAATTAGTCTATATTTGTGCTATAATAGGCTGTGTAGGTATAAATATAAACTGTTTAACTTGAACTTTATTACGTACCTCGTATTTATATTAATATTATATCGGTATGAGATATTTGTACATTATATTATATTAATTTGTACATTTATGAGATTGGGTAATGAAATTTCTGAGAAGAGAAATCTTATTAATGTTATTTATTGAATTTATGATTCAAAGGTTAACCATAGGTAGCTAGTATAATTATAAGTATTAATTATTGTTTTTAAGTTATAATTAAATTATATATAAGAGTGATAAATCTATAAGAGATATATATATATATATATATGCGTGAAGAAATATGATGAAGTTTAGAGAACATCTATAAAAAAAAACAATTTATATTTGAAAACAGATATAACAAATATTTGAACCACGCGCAGTGTAGGGTTTCGGGACTTAAGGATGCTTATGTTACACACTTACACCGGGCCGGAGCGGTGTAGCTTGCATTAATGCATATATAAATATATATATAATATATATGCATATAAATGTATATAGATGTTCGACCGTGTCTCCGGCCGGCGCCCGACTTGATGTAGCATGAATTACTTCATACAAAAGTATGTAGATGTACGACCGTGTCCCCGGCCGGCGCCCGACTTGATGTATCATGAATTACTTCATAGAAAAGTATACTATAAATGTTTGACCGTGTCCCGGCCACCGCCCGGCCCAGCCCCGGCCCGGTGTGGCATGAATTACTTCATACAAAAGTATGTAGATGTTCGACCGTGTCCCCGGCCGGCGCCCGACTTGATGTAGCATGAATTACTTCATAGAAAAGTATACTATAAATGTTTGACCATGTCCCGGCCACCGCCCGGCCCGCCCCGGCCCGGTGTGGCATGAATTACTTCATACAAAAGTGTATTATAGTTGTTTGACCGTGTCCAGGCCCGGCTCCGGTCCGGTGTAGTATGAATTACTTCATATAAAAGTATATTATGCATGTTTGACCGTGACCCGGCCGCCGCCCAGCTTGGTGTAACATGAATAAAAAAAGATATTTATATATGGGGACACAATTTCACGGCCATTTAATTCGATTCTGAGCATATCTTATATTATGGTAACTAAACGGCTGATATACCTACATATATAGATATTTAACACCCCAGGCACAAAACACTAACAATTATGCTCTGTCGCGTGGACAATTAAAATAGGTATAATATCGGAAAATATAATATTTAAAGGTTATGGAATGAAATGCAAAATAGATTAATAAGTGTATTCCGAAGGCATTTGACAATAAGAGAGATATAAAAAAACAGAGTACCTTATTTATAGTCTATTAATATTATTAAACCTTCACTAATATAGTTAGTCCATGTTTATGTATCTAACCGGAACAGGGCTGCTTGTAAAATCCGTCTTGAAATGCTTGTGTGTATAAGAATTTGGCAAACAAGCATTAAGATATCCATTCCGCTCCCATTTGTATAGCTGCATCTCCAAGCCAGCATGAATGAATGCGTCCGCCAGGTTTTCCATTAGTTTCATAAATAATTGTTGGCTCTTGGCAATTTTAGGTGTATGGTATCAACTTCTTCGAATACCGATTACGATGCGCGGGATTTCTTGCAGTAGCAAAATAACTTTTTGTATAGTCTCCAGATAGGTAGTGTGACTCCAATTAATAAATTAGAATAAGAAATATAAATAAAATTATAAAAATATTATATAAAAGATTGTATGTATTTTTCATCAGACGTCTGATCGGAAAGTCCTCTTGAATGCTGTCCGAATTCAATTATTTTTATCGTCCGTCTATATTTTAAATTTAAAAGATTCTTTCAGCCAAAAGTACAATCTTTGTATACGGACTACTTATTTGATATAATTATATATCGTAAAAGACCGAAAACCCATTAAATGAATAATGAGGAAACAACTAAGTTAAAATAAATATAAATAATTAAAATATAAAAAATGATTGATAAAACAATCATTACAGCTCATCACATAAAATCAGTCATGAACAGGGATCAAACCTGCGACCCCTCGAATCAATAATAAGGCTTACGACCATTGCGCCAGGAGACCATTTAGCTGGCAGGTGGGGGGGACACTTGACTATTACAAAAATTAACATTTTATAACTTAATATTTTGCAAACGGATCCTTGAATCGAAAAATAGTTTTTAAAGACCCTTAATGTTTTTGAAGGACCTATCCAACGATACTCCACACGATGTGATAGACGAGAAGAATAAATCATTCCCGATTTACGTGTAAGGGAATTGTGTACACGAACCAAATTTTTTTTCAAGATTTTATTTTGCCTCTTTATTGTCGTAATTAATATGTATACCCATACCAAATTACAGCTTTCTAGTATACTATGAATCTCTGAGCTAAGTCGCGGACAGACAGATTGACATGCCGAAAATATAAGGTTTCCTTTTGACTTTGGAAACATAAAAAACAAACAGTCGAAATAAATGAAATATATCATTTTATTCTAGGATGTTATTTCTCAGTGTTATGATACTCATTTTGACAGAAGCCAGTTAATTTTGTTACAGACAAGTAGGTTTTTGTAACTCTAAATGTATGCATAATAAATTAATGAAAAAAAACATTACGACAATTTTTTATGAAGAAAAACAAACAACGATTTATTATAATATATCATTGAATGTCAGTCGTTCTTTTTCTTCTTTTTATTTAATGGCATCTGTGTTTATCCCCAATTTTGCCAACGTCACATGAATAGAAATAGAAGTTTAACAAGATGACGACTCCCGTGTTAAAGTTGTCCAGGGAGTTTTTATGGGAACTTAAAATGCATGTTCCCAGTTAATAATAACTGTTAATAATACTCCGTTTCACTTGTGCTCAATAACCAAACCATATCACATAAAATGCAGCCCAAATTACACAATAAAGGGCCAAATAATATAAGTTTATGAACAAATAAAAACACTATATGACAAATCAAGATACTTTCAAAAATTCATGTCAGTGCTTACTCTCGAATTGTATATCAAATGTCCTAACCACGCGGAAACGGATCATTCGTTCACAATCAATCATTCAACATTAGTTTGCTCTCAGTAACTTAAATCGATTTATTTGCCAATACTTTGGCAACGAAATTTCAAATAATTATTATTAAACATTGTTACAACAGATCATTCGGTAAAGAGGACGAGTCAGAGGCCAGGAGAGTGGGGGCGAGGGGGCAGTACAGGAACCAATCGAGCATTTTACTGCACGCACGACTGGCTAACATCACGACTATTCAAACACTTTATTCAGAACAGGCTACGAAAAAAGAATTCAACTTGTTTCTGCTTCGTCATTTTTTAGTTTAAACTGTTGAGTTTGCTAGGTACCTACGCTACGTAACTAAGTATAGAGATTTCGAGCAATAATAGCGAGACCTAAATTGTCTATTAGCAACGTATTTCTTAGTATAAAACTGTGATATCTAGATTTTTCTTACGTCTTTTAATTATATATAAAAAAATCATGTCATCGAAATTTGTTAATTATTATAAAACACTTCCTGGACTATTTATTTGGCACGAGAAGACAAATATAAGCAAGTATAATATAATCAAAAATCGGAAGCTGTTATTATCACTTAGACTTCAAACACCACTGCAAAACCTCTTGATATCTGAAAATATAGTCACTAATCCCAAAATATTTATTAACGAAGCGAGTCACTGTGACGAAGCGAACAGGCAAATAAACAATAAATGTTATATATGGTAGATTAATAATAATACATTGTTGAGTAATGTACGTACCAAAGTTCATCTTTTTTAATTTATGTAATGGCAACTGTGTTCATCCACAATTCTGCCAATGTCACGTAAATAGAATATTTTTCAAATTGCTCTTGTAATCTTCAAACATACTTCTAACAAGATGGCGGCTTCCTTGTTAAATCTGTCCAGTGAGATTTTGTGGCAACTTAAAATGCATGTTCCTAGTTATTAAGTTATTAGCTGTGCCACGCGGCTTCAACCGCGTATAATTTAAAAGAAATAGCTAATAGATGATTTATAACAATACTTCAGTATAGACAATATTTCTATCGGGCGGCCAGAGTTATACGTCACAGCTCACACGGCTCGTTCGCACCACTACACCTATATCATAGAACCAAGCCGAGTGATGAATTATTTTAATTTTACATTATCTCCCAAACTATTCGTCCAAATAACATGACAAAAAAGGCAAAGTTTATCTACATAAAATTGTCTTACTGAAGAAGTAACTTTCGTTGATAAGAATTAATATTCCATGTCTGATAATAATGCTCATAAATCACTTCAATTTTCAATAAAACTTATTCACAAAATAGCTTATTGTGGCTTATATATAAAAGATAGGCATATGGTATCCCGGACTTTTTTTAGAGCTATATTCTTGTAGAACATTGTATTTACGTATCACTAATCATTACGCCAGCGCACGCGGATAAAGCAGTTAGGGTGCGATATTGTTTACGACTTACTTAACAAAAATTTAAAAACGTGTAACCGTCCCACGTGAATGAAGTAAATCTTCTTTGGAATTATAAGAGATGGCGATTAAGTTAAAAATAAATACATCATATGAGAATTTTTTGCATAGCAGTCCATAGATTTCAAGAATTCACAGTAACAAGAATTAACACGTTTTTGAACTTGTTTACTGGACTATTTATATAAGTACTATTCCTACTGCCACCACCGTCCCAACGGTCACCACCATCCCGATGTTTATCACCACCCCGACGGTTACCACCATGCCGACGGTCACCACCATCCCAACGGTCGGATAATATTTTAACACTGCTTACACCCTTTATATAAATTTAATGTATTCGTTTACGAAGTTCCATGATGTTGTACTTTCAATTTCACTAATATTTTTATTTCAATTTTAATTTAATTATTGGGAAAAATAAAAATCGGAGAGTACAGAAACATGACGCCATATTGCCGTAACGGACTACCGTTGCATTGTCGCCCAGTTACATCCTAGTCACGACTAAAGAAGTTTAATTTCAAAAAAAAAATCAATATTTAAGGCTATCTGAGAGGTGTAGCCTATACTATTCCTCGTGAATCTGGCTATCATTTACAAAAAGAATTTTAGGAATCTGACTGGTAGTTTCAGAGATTAGCGTGTTTAAACAAACAAACAAAAATACTCTTCCGTTTTATTATATTAGTATAGATATAGATAGTATAGATACAGATTATTTATAAATACCTAACTTCACTTGTGCACAATATCAAAACTACATCACGTAAAATACCGCCAAAATTACGTAATATAGGGCCAAATTACATAAGTTTATTAATTACAATAAAAACCAACCTATGCCAGATCAAGATCCCGCCGAAAATTCCGTACCTAGCTACTAAAGTTAACTATAAATGTGTATTCCTAAACTTTTTAGTTGATTTATATGTAAGCATTTTTTACATGAAATAAATTTATTATCGCAAATATTTTAACTAATAATGATTACATTAAACTAAATAAATTACTAAACACCAACAACATTCAAGGCCAAACGTTTCCTAAATTAAGACTACAAAATTACTACAAATTATTCAATTTCACATGGCGTGCTAGAACTGGTAGGTTGCAGATAAATTGTTTTTATTTGTATGATGGATTTGTTGAGGTGTCTGTGTTCTGCGTATTTCCAAAACACTGCCGGGTCAACGCTCTGTGCGAACACGTGATGCTGTGACGTTCCTAATGTTCAAACTTTGTTCAAAGGCATGCATACTATTCATTATTCTAATCTAATCTATCCGATTCTATCTTATTGAATTATTCGTTATAAATCGCCTGATCTGTGAAAATGTTAAACATATCACTTAGCGCGGGCAACGTAACGTAATTGACAATTTATTATAGTAGTATCATGAAAAAATAATCGCAAGCTCGCAACACCTTAATAAATTGGCACTGAAGAGTGAGATAACCTGAATGTGGCAATTTGGGTCATCGCTCTATTTTCCATCTGATTTGGAGGACATATCAGTGATTCGTGTCAATGTGTCACGTAAGCGTACCTAACTAAATAGTCACACACTATCTAGGTTGTGTTTATCTGCCTATTAAGGACACCTTTGGAAATAGGTCTAGGTTTGCAACTAGTACGTAACTTAACAAGATAATTGATAGATTAGATTACCATTTCATATTTCGTACCATCGTGAAATTTTGTTTGTAAAGAATATGTACGATGTACTTTGAAATTTTATATTTATCTCAATTTGTTATTTATAAAATACATCAATCACTGATTTAAAATTCTAAATTGTACTTTTCTAGAACAACAACACGTTTCTAGCATCGTGAGAAAAAGTTAGGTATAGTGAATAGCTATTGCTAATTTTTATAAGTGATATGTATTTCGTTCATAGGTATATTTTACTAATTTGACCACGTTTCAAATCTTTTTAGGCTAGCATAACTGATTGTTTAATATCGGAAATATGTTTGTTGTGTTAATTTGTAGTACTTAACGATATACGTAGAACTTACAGAGAAAATAATATCGCCAAAAGTTCCTTATAGGACATTGTTATTATAGGAAGTTATAGTTCAAATACTACCAAATTAGTTTGGGCAAAATCAGAAAATCTAAAACGTTTATAAAATTGCAAATTACTTACTCAAGTTCAAGAGTTACGTAACCGCCAAACAGCGAACTTGTTTTGATAGAGCAAGTATTCATAAATTGGAGGGTTTTATCGGCGCTCTATGTTGTGTCGCCGGTATCTTCTTGACTTTCTGTGCCACGGCTGCGCGACTCATGCCGGCGGGGGGTGAAGGAAGAGCGCGCGGGACGCCGTGACGTCACGCTCGACCGTGGCAGTGAGTAGTGAGAGCGGCCGCGTCGCTCGTTCGCTTGCTCTACGAACTCCGTTGACGACGGTCGCGCGCGCGCAACGTGCTCGGTTTTATAGGTCTAAACGACAGTGGTAAACTCGTGTCCCTACATCGCCGATTTTACTCATCAAATTTGCGTGCTCTCCTCACCTGTTGCACGGATAGTTTTATGGCTAGTTGACGCTGTATCGAATTTACATAGTTCTACAGAAGCGTAATAAGCCGCGACAGTGGATAGCGATTCGTTTCGATTTCATTGCAGCATAGACGAGTGGTGCATGTCCGTAGATACGCGTTTAAATAGTTCAGTGCGAGGAAAAAGTGAAGTGAAAGTCTGCATTGGAGGATGTCGCTCAGCGGTCGCGGATACCGGAGCGTGTGACGCTCTCGTCGACATGAGGCGCCGGTGGTCCAACAACGGATACTTCCCTCATCCTCTGCGAATGTTTGAGGACCGCTCTTCTGAAGTGTCGTCGTCGTCGGCCCTCGGTCTGACGCCTGCGATGGTTATGTCACCAGAGTCACTCGCCTCTCCCGAGTACGGCGGACTCGAGCTGTGGGGCTACGATGAGAGCATTACCTATAACACAGCTCAATCGCTGTTGGGCACCTGTAATATGCAGCAACAAGAACAACAACAACAGCCAGCCCCCACACAGCCACTACCGTCAATGCCGTTGCCGATGCCGCCGACAACACCCAAGTCTGAAAACGAATCCATGTCTTCAGGTAAATACATTTTTTACACTTTTAAATTTAACTGATTGTTTTTATTCTCATTTATTGACGTAATGTTGTACGTTATGTAGTTATCTATATTGTCAATTTTTGGCGGCAAGCGAAATATTCGGCGTGCGAGAGCATGCAAGGCGAGCCGGTGCTGTCATCGACCTTTGGCCCGGATACCTTGACCGGGCGCCACAAGCCGATGTCTCCTTGCCCTTACAATAACAATATAGTTTTGTTTACCTATATAATAATATAATACAATAGTTTTCCTAATGGAACATGATAGGTTTATTACAACCGATAACATTTAAATACAAATTAGGTATACAATTTCAAACTGGTTTGTTTGGAGATATATATAAGCTTTTATAGTTCAATGTAGTATAAATCAGATAATCTCAGCAATATACAGTAAATATAAATAAATGTAAATAATTAGTGGGTTATTTTGTCAATTGTTAGAACATCTGAACAATTGAAAATGTTATATATCAGCTCATTTTATTAGTATATGGAGGTCGATGTAAGTGCTTCATAAGTGTAATATATTTGTAGAAATATGATGATTACATACGCTTTATTACACAATATAAATTCAGAAACTAGAAGCACTGAGAATCTTCTAATGAGATTGTGGGCGAGTCTAAAAATAAGAACGTATTTACACATACATACTATTATATATTTAGATAGGTAATAGTATATAAATATATTATATATAATATTATGTACCTATGTGTAAATACGTTCTTAATGCCTATATACATACTACGTTTTAAATAATGTTAGCGTTCATCACTTCACTTCACTAAACATTCACTGTAAAAAATATATTCATAATTATTCCTCGCGATAGAAGATTTATGTGGTAATATGGCTGTAAAATGTCCAATATTTAAACCAAAAGCATTTAGTCACAGGGGGCCAGTAATGCTCAAAAATTCTTTATAGAATTTATAAGTGGTTGTTATTGTCTAATGGTGTTATTATCGCTTAAAATAACTAGTAAATGTGAAAAATAAGCACTGTATGTATGTATGTCTAAAATAGCTAAATATCATTTTATCGGCTATCATTTTATTAATTGATCGACACCGGAGCATAAATAAATTGTCAATAATAATGGTACTTCTAATAATTGTAAGTAGTAAACAATAATATATCGCGTCTTAACATTGTTTCATTAGCCTCCGTGGGAGGATAGGTACACTTAGATTATGACTAATATTTATTTTATCGTGTACGTACGTAATGCAAGGTCATTATGGAAAAATTTACAATTTTGTCCTTCGGGTAATATTTTTGAAGTTTAAGGTTGATAAGTCGGATTGTTTAATAATAAACTGACTTATAAAGCTGGAAATATTATATGTTTAAACGCACTAATTTCAAGCACTATCAGTCTGATTTGAACCATTCTTTTCTCGTTGTATAGCTCGATGAGGAAGGTTCTAAGCTATGTAGAGCAGAAATTTAAAGCGAGTCAAACCACGAAGCACATCTAGCAATAGATAATTAGAGCAAAACTTGGAACTCACACTGCCGGGAAATATACAAGTCAAATGTAGGTGGCGTTTCATAAAGCTTAACTGCGCAAAATTATATGTCAAACAACTGAAGGTAATAGAATAAGCTATATAATATAAGCTAATAGAGATTGTAGATACAGTATAATAACGAATAAATAATTATTACTTATATCAAATATTTTTTTAATCTTAAGCACAGGATTTTATGGCGCACGAACGTTACACGGAACGCCACTTACAGGACTCTCCAAGCCCGGTGAAGCTGTAAAATCCTCAAAGGCTCCATGGCCCCTAAGGCTAACAATATAGTCAGCTCGAAAAAAAAATACAGTACTCTTGGAAGCTGTACTTCTTTTGGGACCAAGTCTCCCATTGGGGGCAATGTCCCAAGCCCTTTTCCAACACGAAAATGCTATCATTATTGGTACTAATATGTAGTTAATGTTAGGCTCAAAGAACGCTACGATGATTGTTTGTCAATTGTCAGACATCTTCGAAACAACAAGTGACTCATATACATGTCCCCTTCAAAAATTTAATTTCCAAGGTGAACTTATTTAAAAACATTAATGAATTAACTTAATTTTTACTTAGAACCAAAATTAAACTGGTGTTATTACGTACATGTGCTTCATTACTTTGATCCCAACATTAATCTCAGTACCTACAAAGTTACTAATGTGTATTAAATGATTTCCTTAATACTATATTATATAGGTTATAAAACATTTCCTGTTATAACAATAATACAAAATGTTGTTTTACTATAACTTCATTCTTTGTATTATGGTATTCGGCTAATCTATTATCTAATGTAGGGGGATGAGAACGCTCTATTCGTTTAACGGTACGGTGCGATGCAGTGAGGTGGGGTTCGCACCCTCTTTTAACCACCCACTAGTGTCTAAACTTGGCTTCATTGTAATTTTAGATGCATCTACTAATATTATAATTAGATTGAAGGAACTTTTAAATTTCAATACAAATTTTATTACTCAACTGTACGTTTACATTTTTTGGTTGAGCCGTTGTGTCGACATACATTTATGCCGGTAGCCGTGGTTTTCGGCGGGTTTTAAATGTATTTGCTAATGTATGCATATCTTATATGTATTTTTGCTGGTTGATTTAATCTCAACTGTTCTCGAACGTTCTAGTGTTTCATTCCTTAAAGCTTTTAAAGAAGCTGTGATTGAACATTTTGAGGGCGGTTTTTACTGTCTTTGCTTTTATATTTTTATGATTATTCATTTTTATAGTATACTAACTGTACCCGCGGCTCCGCTCGTGTGAACTACAGAATGCTGTCAGACGAACGCACGCGCGACTTTTGCTGCCTCAAAAATGCTTATTGTGAGTGATCCTTAGATGATAGACATATGTTATCGTCGACTTTTTTGTAAGTCTTTGTAAGATCTACAATTATGTAGAACATTAATTTGATATATTTCTTATGGTTTACTCAGTGTAAGCGTCAAAAAGCGTCTGTTTTCCTAATTTATTCATTATTATCGCCACTGCTTATTTCGTATGTTGCTTTATGTAAGAAAATATATCCTATAACTTGGCCAGATAACATGTCTATGAATTAAAGGAAAACCATGCAAATCGGATTAGTGGTTTTCGCATGAAAGGAACCAAACGGACAAAGACGTTTTTTTTTAAATATGTATAGAAGATATAGATTCAATTGTTGGTTAAATTGCCTGTGTAGAACTTTAATGAAATAAACTGTATTCGAATAATAAATTGAACGAAATTTAATCAATTGGTTTTTGTAAAATAACTTTTCATTTAGTGACATAAATGTTATTGCAATCTTAATTTATTTTTACAATTAGGAGTTAATTACAACAAAACATATTGTAAATGTTACCTACTACTAATTTTTATTTATTATTTCTTACACAAGTATAAAAATGTAAAATATGTATAATGTAAAATAAAATGCAAATTCCATGGATATTAAACATACTCGAAATTATTTCAATTTACCGAATTTACCTACCAAGCAAAGTAACAATTTAAAAGTGTGCTTGGACGCAGTGGTTATTCGTCGAAGCGGCTACAACTGCGCCGGTCCGACCGGTTTCAGACCACTTCTGATGGTAAATCGCATCGCTTGACAAGCCTGAATACATGCACATGATATAGCTACTTTAATGTCTATACTCTGAAGATGCTACAAATAAAGATCGTGAAGTCTAAATTTGAATACGAATGGAGCGTTTTTTTGTAAAACTCGACATTGCTGTGAGTTTTATTTGTAAAACAAATGAGGCGAATTCGGTCAAGTGCGAACATCGTGCACAGATCTGATTATTTCAAATTCTGTATTTATCGTGAACAAAATTGAACATAAAATATCTATTTATTTATGGATACTTGGTTATGGATCATCAGCGCGAAAATAGGATTGTCGTATTAACTTACAATATTTATTTAAAAAAAAACTTGCAATATATCAATTGGTATTTTAAAGCAAAAAAACGTTAATTTATTTTATTTTAAATATAATAATTTCAGTGAAATACTTAAATATCGATTAAAATTTCATAATATTGTGATTAGCTATTAATGTCAATAAAATAAAAAAAGAACATAAAATTGTGCTTGTGTCAGTGTTTCTTTGCAATAAAATTTTATCTTATTTGTAGCGAGAATTTAAAGACAATTGCAAAGTAAGGAACCAAGAGAATCGCATACTTCAATTTTCTTATTTTATCAAGTATCGTTAATTATTTATTGGCCTTACAGTGTCTTCGAATGACATCATAAATTGTATTTAATTATATTCTAGGTTTTTTCATTGTACCTAATTTAGTTTAAACGTAAATGTATGAAAGCATATAAAAGTTAGACGTAGAGCCTAGAGAAATAAATGTCTTTGGAAATTTCTCTCTACTCGGGGTAGCCCGACTTATGAAATACATCCACCCAGGAAATCGTAGCCAAATAACTTTTTGTGGTGTTTTTGTCCACTGATTAGGGTTTCTATAGCTCCTTGGGAGAGGGGGGGCTCAAGATGGGCAATGCGCTAGTGATACCTCTGGTATTACAAGCGTCCATAGGCTCCGGTAACAGTGTACCATCAGATGGGTTGTAAGCATAATTGCAACGTTAATAAATAAAAAAATCGCAATCCTCAATGAAGAACCGTCGCGTTGAGTCACCTCGTCTTGCCCCTTAAAGATTCCACTTTCATCGATGCGCGGCCATGCGATAAATTAGTTTCACGTATGTAATTCTCTTAATCATTGCTACACTGGCATTTATATTAAGACTGTGCTTTCTAGCTATTACACGATTAAATTATCCAGCTATGTAGTCTTTGGCTTACGCTCTTACTCTTTAATTTTTTAAGATATATATAGTTAAAGAATGATATTTATTTTAACAACTAGGTTTCTGTTGATTCGATTATAAAAATGATTTATTCTTACACCACAAATGAGAATTATGATTTATTTATGTAAGAGATTGATTACAGTAATAATAAATACACTTCCTAGATGATGCCACATAAATATTAAAGACGTGTGAAATCCCTGAGCTACAATTTAAACTGAATGCATAAAACACTATATTGTGTTTAATTATATATTATTCGCGACACCTAACGCTTGACGGTCTCTTCCTAGTTTGAATAACATCGCTCAATGTAAATGCATTCGTATGTTTTATTCAACTTCATCTACCATTTATATATTGTCCGTGGATTGGGAAGTTTATTTTATAGTGTGAGAAATGTTATCTTGTATCCAAGCCCGCATGCTATTTCATCCATCAGTGATATTTTTAACTAGCTCTGGTGTATAGTGTATTTTATTGAAGCGTTATGTCCAAATTGCTAGAGATGCGGGTTAGTATAATAGAGGTGATGTTTTAATTATTTAAAAAAAGGATGATTTCAAATGTAGATCTGTATCGCTTTAATGTCTGGAACATTGAATTGAAAACTATAATCAACTATGCATAGCAAAAAGATAAATGAGTGCGTAAATATACATTTCCCAATATCGATTTAATAACCTTTGTAAAAAAACTGACTGGTATAAAATTTGTATTTCATTTCACACACAAACGTGTTTTTCTTTTATCAGGCAGGTCAGTGACTTAATTAAGAATATAAATATGTATTAAATACCTTAAAAAATAAGTATATTATGTAGATTACTAGTCACGCGCCTTCGCTGTTAATGTACATATTTTAATATTTCTTTAGAATTCGTAAGTAAAATAGAAACATTATCATGATAACCTTGAAAACCTAATATCAAGGCTACATTTCATTTGCCTAGAAAAGGTTTTATTAATCCATAGATAGTTGCCTTTATTAGATTTTACCTAGTAAAACTTTCACCGTTAATATCTGTTTCGTCAGGGTGAATTAATATATATTTGGTGTTTAGTTCTATTATTTCGTAGTATTATTATAATCTTATATAGTTAGGTAAGTATATTATTAGATTAGGACTTATGACATAATAATATTCGGCATGGAAGATCAGCAGGATTTTGTACAAGATCACTTACATAGCAGATAAAAGTTCTTTCTTATAATTACATAGTGTAAAACAAAATCCCCCCGCCGCGCCGCCGCCGTCTGTCTGAACGCGGCAAACTCAAAAACTACCAAACGGATTTTCATATTTTAATACGGTTTTCATCAATGGACGTAGTGGATTCACAAGGAAAGTTTAGGTCTATCATTAATTAAGTTTTGTGTAAAATGGCTGAAATATGACGATAATTGTAGACAGTGCCCGAAAATAAAATGCCGACTGGGAGCTTTGCTGGCGTGCGCCGCGTAAACCGATAGAGTTATAATATGTATTATTACTCTGCTACCCGTGCACAGCCGGGGCGGGTTGCTAATAAATTATAATCTATAAGTAATAATATAAACATCCACAACACAACGGTGGTTGCATTTCTTCGATATCGCTAATAGCTCAAGGTGTTTTTACAAATTGTGAAAATATTTTATCAACATAACAGTGAATAACAAAAATGGCGTGTTGATAATATAAATAAGTATTATAATTTTGTATGTATTATAATAATATTGTATGGTTGTAGGGCAATTTCTAATTCTCTAATATACCACACTCAAAGTTAAAATTTATCAAGCACCTATAGGTGTGTTCTGGCAGCTGCGCTTTAAATGCAGTCCTCTCATTAGGCTTACGGCTTATTCACAGATGCATCCGTCATTGACTATTATATATTGAGATAGAATGTGGCCAAACGCTGTACCTATAAAGGAATAAAAAAAAAGTAATATAAAATCGTTAAAAAAATTGTCTCTAGTGTCCGTTCGTAGGAAATATGTAAAGAAGGAACTTTTGCTGAATTTGAAATACTTATTAATCGCGAAATATAGATATTGCTACTTATATACATAGTTTAGTATATTTTACTTGCATAGGCTTATGTGTGTGCAGCTGAAGTTGACATTATATCCATATTACAAAAAGCGGCTGTTCGAGCAATATACTTATAACTTGCGATCCCGCTAGTACATAAAAGAAAAATTTAATGTATTATGTCAACTTTATCCTCCCAATATATTTTAAACATAATGTGCGTCAGGCATAACTTAGATGGAATTGTAGCAGACGATACAAGAAATATATGTAAAATAGCTGTTCCGAAATGTATACCAATTCAAATAAATAAATGCTATATAAGATTATCGCGTTAGATGTTATATATAATACGATTCTTAAAGTTACTACAGATTTATTGGATATTATATTCAAAGACCGTGTAAAGGAAATTTAACTGTGTTAAGGTTATTTTCTGTTGAGTGAATGATTATCGATAAAATGGTGTTTAGAAACGATTATTCTTTGTACTTCCTATATGATAACTTAGCAGTTAGAATAGTAGGAATATTGTTTATTATGTATTTAATGAACTTAAAAATATATTATAACTAACTGTGCCCGCGGCTCCGCACGCGTTGACTACAGAATACCGTCGGCTGGACACACGCGCGAGCAATCGCTCAAAATACGGAAAATAAAAATGCTTATTTTGGGTGATCCTTAGAAGATAGATATATTTATAACACTGACTTTTTTTAGGTCTTTGTAAGATGTACAATTACGTAGAACATTAATTCATATATCTCATATGGTTTACTCAGCGTAAGCCATTTAAGCGCCTCAAATAAGTCTTTTTCCGAATTGATGCACCATTATCGTCACTGTTTATTTTGTTTGTTACTTTAGCTTAGAAAATACATTTTACAACATGGCCAGATAACATAGATACTAATTAAAATAAAAACCATGTAAATCGGATAAGTGGTTTTCGCGTTAAAAGCACATAAACGGAGAGACAGACAGAGAGACGTTGAGTTTTATAATATGTATTGATGACAAGCCGGCAAGTTTATTTTGTGGCATTTTTTTTAACTTCAATCGTCTGAATTGGGTCTATAACATGATTAAAGTATACTGCGTTAATCCAGGTTATAAACAATCTGTGCTAAATTCCATCTAAATCTGTCCAGCCATTTTTGCGTGATTAAGTAATGAACATCGAAACATGTACAAATATTCCAATAGAAAAGGTCTAATTCAATCTTAAAATTATCTAAAATTTGTATATGTTGAATATTTGTTGTATCTTTTGCAAAAAAGACTAAGGCGGCGTTAGTAACTATTGTCAAAATAAAATCGTATTACGAAGTTTCTAGACCAACAACAGCGGCGGACAAAAAGTTTACGGAATATAATTAAAGTAATTTACAATTTATGTACATTATTATTTTACTTGTATGGTAAAAAAACATAAATACAAACTTCTGAAAAATCACATTAATGTTATCGAGCTAAAGTTGAAATTACTTATTTCTATTCTATATAATACGGCCCAGTGACTTGCTAATACTTATCTATCTTACATTAACCTAATTCTTTGCTTCGTTGTAAATACCGCGCTAGCATTTACGCTTTAACAGCAAATAATAGATCTTTTGTAAAATATGATAAATAGCAAGGCATTGCTAAGAAATCGTTGTTTGACGTTGTTAAAGGGAAAACGAGAGTCAACGGTCTTACTGAATTGGTGGGGGCGAAGAAAAAGGGTGGAGTAATCTACAATCCGACGACCACATTTAATAAGCCTGACATCGGAAAAATTACATTGTCCATATAAATTGCTCTAATGAACTATATAAATCGCTGAATTTATTTTTTATCTATATCGCCTCACAAAGCACTTGTGTTTGATTTTTAAGTTATAATTACCAATATTTAGTTGTAAGTTATTCAAATTATTATCTTCGGTTTCAGCCTTTTCAAGTAAATGTTTTCATTACTTTCAAGACCCTATACTATTTTATTTATTAATCGTAATTGTTTAAACCGTTAAAGATGTTTCTCATACGTCAAATACGAACTTAAATCGTTGTATATGAGGCTTAATAGAATAATAGAGATGATTGCACGTACTTTAAAATCGGCGGGGAGACAATCACGGCGTTACGTCGCGTCAGTACAAGCGTGATAATCATGTTGACAAGATGGCGTGTTGTTGTGACTATTACGAAAGAGATAGAGGGCGCAATTGAATGCCCCTCGGGCCCCACCTGAGGTGAATGTATTGGCACGTCCGCGTGGGGGCGTCAAGGTCATCGGCGTTTTTTGACACGACGCATATAAATAGTCGCGAAGCTAGCCATCCATCGTGTTTATGTCGCAGCCCTTTTTTGAATACATATTTTTGTAATAAATCTAAAAACACGTTACGTTCTTTCTTTTCCACTGAAAATACTTAATTAACTCAACATTATTATTTATCGCCTTCGTTATATTTGAATAATGTAATAAAATAGTATTTTGGCAGCAAAAATTACTGTCGTTATAAATCAGTTTATAGCCGAAGCGCTATTTATTTTCCTAAATAGCCTTATACGAAAAATGCTGTTTTTGCAAAATATTACAACAATTATAATTAATAAAATTATTTCACACTGCCCAGTTGTCCATACTTAGCCGGAAATAATTTGTTTTACTATTTGTATAATCGGTTAGTTTAATCGCGGCGAGAGGGTTATGGCCTTCGCACAAAACCTTGTCGACTTGACAGCGCGTACGTAATGGTAACAATTATTTTGTAACTATTTAATCTGCGTAAAAGACAATTGTAAGCATAACTTGCTTAATAAAAAAAAGTGCTTACCTTTTCTAAGCACATGCCAGTACTTTGTGTAGAAGAAACAGGTCGCGTCTATATTAAGATGATGGTATACGGTGGTGTACGGAGTACTTCTGTTATCCTTTAATGTCGATTTGAAATTAAAAAATGATTATTTTTAACCCCCAGAGGGGTGATATAAGTTTAACGTGTATATCTGCGTATTTATGCGTCTGGCTGTGGCATCGAAACTCCCAAACGGCTGAACCTATTTTTTATGAAGCAATGATTGCTCAGTGGTAGAGCCTGCGACTTCGCGTCGATTGACGTGAGTTCGAATCCCTGCAATGAGCCTGAGCTTTCGGTGAAGGAAAACAGCGTAAGGAAACCATAGCATGGTAGTAGGGCTTTTTCTGATGCCCGCCTGGCTAGCTACCACCCTCAAGTTGAAAATCTGTTGCCAAGCACCAATAGGTGTGTTCCGGCAGCTGCACTTGAGAACCAGTCTTCTACTAGGTTTAGCGTGATATTATCTTGGGCCACATCGTCACTTAACATCAATGAGATTGTGGCCACTACGCCATACCTATAACGATAAAGTTGACTTGATCGAGTGTGTTCTTAGCTATGATTTAAGAAAAGTCACAGAGGAATGTTACGGCGCGTTACATGGGGGGAGGGAGAGTCAAAAATCTTCAAAAATTTCGTTACGTAATACTTGAACGACCCCAAACCTGTTCAGCCATTTGAAGGTTATCAGCTCTTTCTAGTTGCTAAATGGGTGGAACATCTTTCAGAGGTCTGATCGAGTCGAAATTTGGTATTCTCTTACTTCAAAGATATTAGAAGAATATGGAAAAAATTGAGTTGATGCTGTAGCATCATCTGGAATCTGCAGGATAGTTAACTCTTCACTAATTTACAGCAGAGATATCGTGTTTGGAGTCCTTGGAATGGTCTCAATAAATAGGCTTCTTATGTCGGGGTTTCTTAAATTCTCAATTTACCTTGCTATAGCTATGAATTAAAATAAAAAACATGTAAATTGAATTTTATTTTAAATTAATTTTTGAATTTTATTTTAAAATATCTTCATAATAAAAGTTTACTGAGTCATATTATGTTCTCAAAAGGTATATTTATTTTATAAATTAGTGCACTGACCGCAAGATATACGCTGAATGGATCTATTTATGATACAAAACATACCTACGGCAAATCGAAACAACACATGACACCAATAAAGAAAAGTCTTGAATGACACTGAAACACTTTAAGTTTGTGTGTGAGCAAGCAAGGCCTTTGATTGTAGTGTGAAATGCGATACCGCTGTGTCCGCGCCATACATGATTGATGATTCCTTAATCAAATAGGTCGGTGACCTCGTCGAATCTCCGCCGAAGATAGCATATGACTCCATCTGTTTTAAATAAAACGTCATGTTATACAACAAACGGCTGTTGTTAATTATTTGTATATATGAATAAATTTAATAAATACGGTGGTATTTTGCGAGTGAATTGACCATGATGACTTACCCGAAATTCAAAGTTCGTGATTTTATAATAATAATAATTCTATATTGCAAGCAGCTGCTGCTTCTAATATTCGTGGGGTCAATTTTTTTCATTAATAAAATTATTTAGATTTAGCAACCCTTCTGTTGTATCTAATACCTTTCTTTGTATGAAGGACCCTTATTTATACACTGGATTTTTTACTATTTTGCAATTGTAAACCCATTGTATTAGTTGTAAGCATTTTGATTATGTCAATTAATGATTTATTAAGAACTAAATTTGTAAGTGTGCAGTGTGCTCATGTTTGCCTTCGATCTGCTTAATCTTTCAGGGTTCATCGACACAACACTTATGTTTAAAAAATGGTTAACGTGCGTCACACTTAGTAATCTTTTCACAGCAATTTGATAGTATAATGTTTTTGGGGTTCGTGGTAGAAATACCTGTGAGTTCTAAAATGATCACAATTTATTATAATAAAGTTTATTTTAATTTTATTAATCTATTATGTTAGAAGTAAATGTGAAATTAAGTTGCTTTGTTGAATGTTTGTCCATAATTCATTCTTCAACGGCTGGACAGAGTGTAATGAAATTTGATATACAATTTTATTTTGTCGTGGAACAGAGGATCCTTTTTGTAACGACGTCCAGCCAAGCACGCGGACACTATCTGGTATTTATTATATGGGAGCAATTAATTACATTCAGTAGAACATGTACATTTTTACATAGATTATACTGAAAAACAATATATGATATACAACTACGACTGCCATTCTAATTAATAATAAACTTTACACTGATCTTTGGTAAATAAAAAAAAACATTCCGTCTGTCTGTCAGTTTGTTCCGGCTAATCTCCGAAACGGTTAAAGCGATTTTGATGGGACTTTCACTGATGTTATACTTAGGCTACTTTCATTTAAGATTCTCTAATCCACGCGAGCGGAGCCGCAGGTACAGCTAGTGCTACATGAAATTTAAATTATAATATAATCATCAAATTAAAGGCATCTAAATAAGTTAGTCTAATTTGTTTTAGTTTTTGCTTATCATTTAATACAATTTTACCTGGACGCAAAAATGCTTGGGATTTATCCGGACACTTTTTAAAACCATGTCCGGACGCTTTTCAAACTAGGACAAATCGGGGAAACCCGGAATGATGGCAGCCCGAACCAGGACCATAAAGATATTTACAACTTATTATGCTAAAAATATTATAATTTCAAGTGATAATAAGTATAAATTTTCATAATGTAAATAATCGTCTTGCACGTGATTTTGATTCGAGATGGCGAGTGGGTCTAGGAAGAGGCCTAGCGGCGCGGCGGATGTGCGGTCGACCGCGCGCCATGGTCGGATGCGCAAGTGCTGCCACCGCGTCGCTAGTTACCTCTATTATCTCGATCCCAGTCCATGTAACCAAGGGGGTTACTCTGGAAACTGATTCGAATTTGATTTTGAACTCGATCCTATAAGTGTACTCTTGAACCAAATCGAATCGAAAATCAAGATTGAGTTATAATCGAGTCATATCAACGTCGTTATCTGTATCCGGTCACAGTACACAACCAAGTCACCGTAAAGTATTATAAATCTTTGCTTGGATTCTTTTAATTCTAACATTTTTACATAAAAATGCTGGGTTGAAAATCGATTGATTTTAGTTCCGATTCGAGCCACAGCACAATCGAGTTTCGATTCGATTAGATTTAGAACTCGAACGCGTCAAGAGTAAGGCGGCAACCACCGACCAGACTAGTGACGGTTCCACTACAACCCTACAATCGTAAATTTAGTAGTAATGTCTTGATGTTTTATTTCTATATAAATCACATAAAGAGAATACATTTGACTAAATGTGCGCTAATCTTCAAAAGAAAATGATCAATATTTTATGTTCTTATTTAATTTATTGTTATTATAAACCCGTTATTTTTTGGTATAAAGATTTCTTCGTATCTATCAGATTAATCGAGTATGAAGAGTAATCAAACCAAATATCCACACAATTTGGATTACTATGACATTTATAAACATCAATAATTGGATATAAATTATATACTAAAAGTATGGTTTTTCAGCTCTAGAGCATCGAGTTGGTCAATCGTAATGATAAAGAATCTGTCTGAATGTTGATTGGCAAGGGATCACCGACAGTCGAAGCGAATGTAGAAAATATTTTAAAAAGAATTATGAAATTTCAAAGAGTTTTCCAAACATCAGCTTTTAACAGAATAAATGAAGTGACAAAATTTTGTACGGGGTCGAATTCGTTTTGAAGTTAATTAAACACGTGAAAATTTGTATGTAGGCAGTTAAAAATAAAATCCTGCATATTTTACTTTTTCTGATATTTCAACATTTAAAAATATGAAAATGGGAATGAAATTATATCTCAAACAGTATTTTTACGCGGACAAAGCTGCTGATACAATATATTTAATTTTCCAATGATATACATCGATAGTTCATACAGTATCGATTGTTCGTTAGAGTCATGTTAATTATCATTATCTTTTAATATATCTCTAATATCTCATAATAGAGATGAAAACGAAACAATGATCCGCTCTGTTGCCAAATTTTGATCCCGGATCTCACGGAACATTGGTCCAAATCAGAATGATTATAACGGAATCGCTTAATCTCTTCACTTATATTGTTCATTTATGACATGTTGTTCCGAAACTATATGGCCGTTTTATTATCAGTCTCATGTGAAGTCAATTTTTACAAACGTGTCACGGAACCGGAAAGACCAGTTGACTTTTTAGGAATTGTGTATATTTTATGATTCTGTACATTTAGGATTTTTAGGGAAGATAAATAAAAATACACTCGTAAATGTCCGATATATAATGTAGTTATTATAGTTATACTAGTTGTACCCGCAGTTCCGCTCACGTGGAATACAGAATGCCGTCGGTCAAGCGCACGAGCGAATCGTGCCGCCCCCGTTCAAAAGACGTAAAGTCCTGATATTCATGGTTGTGATCGTCGTCGGATTGGCCTAGTGGTGTGAGACGACCAGACTTAAATAAATAGTTCATATCCCGCTGATTTAGGATATTCAAAATGAATTTTAAGGGTCATTTTTTTTTTCTGAAGTTTACAGACACGTGTGAACTGTTGAACACATACGGTCTTATTACAAAAACAAAAATAAACTCGTGTTGAACATGAGTTTTACTAAACAGTGTCTAAGATTTAAAAACGTGTTGAACGTGAGTTTAAAATGCTTTATTACAAAAGCTTGTCTAACCGATGTCTAGCTAAACATCTGGTTTAATTTTTTTATGCAAGCAACTCTGAATAACATTCACTCAATACGATCTCGCTCAAGCCCGGTAAAGCTGTAAAAGCCGTAAAGGCTCCAGGGCCCCTAAGGCTAACAGTATAGTCAGTTCGAAAAAAAAAAAAAAAAAAAAAAAAAAACGATCTCGCCATTCAAAAGCGTTCCATTGTATTCAGATGTTCTGCAAGTAGTTTGTTTTAACAATAATATTTTTGTTTAGATCATCATCATAAAAAATAATGATATTGTAAAGAAGATATTAATTATTTGTTTTTTGATATTTTCTGCTAAGCGAGTATAATTGTTAAAATACGAAATATATAAATTTAATATACGACAAAGTTCGTAAAGTGAAATCTGAGTTCGTGCGTACACCTACATCACATTATTGCATTATTATTTGTCGTCAAATCGCAATACATGAAATTATTACGAAATAGTTTTATTAATTATTGACATATTAAGGGAAATCAAAGTTAAAAAAAATTGATGAAATAATACATAAGAACTGACGTCAGTTTAAATAACCTCTTGACGAACCCAACACTGTAGCGCACATGCTACTTGTATTTTTCTGGCTCTATAGACAAAGTGTTATTATTCTGTGCTAAAGAACCCCACGAGAAGTACATGTAAGCTCATGTTTTTTTATTACAATCTCACCTAATGTTAAGTGACGATGTGAAGATGATAACACGCTAAACCTAGTGGAAAACTGGCTCTCCAGTGCACACACACCTATTGGTGCTTAGCGACAGATTTTCAAGTTGAGGTTGGTAGCCAGCCAGGTTTAACTAATTCAACTATTATTCAGGCAAAAGCTTGGCTAAACCTATATTTATTTTAAATACAAAGTCATTATACGCTTAGAATGGCATAACAGGAACACGATTTACTTGTGAATAACAGAAACTGTTCAATTAATTGACATATTCGAAATCCATAAAATCCAGAACATCTATGATATCCATAATTTATAACCAAATATATTATACCGCCAACAAATACAACTACAATAAAATAAGAAATGTCAGTTTAGACAAGCGTTAGACAACGCTTCCTTTGTGTTTAAATTTTAGACGCGTTTAAAGCGTGGTTATGTTTAAACAACGCCAAAACACTCTTTTGTAATACAAAAATTTTTAAACATGTGTTCAACGCGTGGTTATCTTTTTTGTAATAAGACCGATATTTTTTATTTATTTTACTGCTCCTAGTTGGTTGTCCGCCTGCGCGCTGTGCACCCCTTGGGTACCCCAGAACGGCTTGGCTCTGCGAATATTCTCCTAAAAGCTTCAGACTTTTGGGGCATCCAACATCTCTACCTTCGGCTTCGAGTGATATTGTATCTACACCGACTTCTTGTGAATAAACAACTTTAGCACTATTATTACCAGCATATACTGTTTTTCTGCTAGTGGAAAATCGATGACCCATATTCTACGAAAATTCATGAAGCCTTAGCAGACATTAAAGCGTTGGCTAACTCACCATTTTCAATTTTGAATTTTAAGTGATTCATTTCTCTAGTGAAATCCCAATATCATGTATCTACTATGAAATTTATCAAGTAAATCAAGTAGTTATACCTCGGGTTTTCTAAAAATTAGAAGCTTTCATTCTATAAGGTCTTTTAAAAGTCAAAATTATATCTATGACGATTGACATGTGGACGATGTGAACCTAAATGGTTTTATTTTGTTTTCTTGAGTTCTACTGTTCATTGGGTTAGTGACTTTTCTCTATACATATTATCATTTCATTGGGCACTGGAGTAAAATATTGTTTTATTTAACCCGAGGTTTATTCAACTAAGTAATTCCCCACTTTATTTCTTCTACATTACAAACTAATTTATCATTTTTATTTTGATATCAGCACTCAGTAGATATCGGAGTTCGGCCGAACTTCTGTCCAACTGAACAAAAATAGACCGAACGTCGGCTTCGGCTGAACTACCGTTAAACCAAATGTTTACCGAACTTCGACCCATCCCTAGTTATAAGGCATGTTGTCATCAAATAAATATATTTTATAGAGTTGATTGCTAATGTTGTGTTAATAGCCCTGCACAATTGCTCAGTATGTTGAGAGTTTTGCAGGAATGTAGGTAATAGGTATGTTATATTTGACATGTCGTAAGAATGAGCACCCATCGGTCAGAATGCTAATATATGGACCTACCATATATTTCGCATGGAATGCAAAAAAAACGTTAGGTAACACGCATGTAATGTTTTGGCATAAAAATGTCGCATTTGAATGTAACCGTATTGTAAAATCTAACGCGGAACTTTTCGAATGTACGTGACTATGAACCGTAAGTACCCATTGTTGTCTTACTATGAGTATCTTATGATTTCACGAGGACGATGTAACGGCCATCGCACAGCGATTCGCAACATGTTGTGTAATCCTTGCACTTTGCTTACTATATAAGAGTTCAAATCGACACTCGTTTCATGACAAGAATACGAAAAATACGTGTAACCATTTTTAATTTTATAATGAACATCGAAATTTAAAATGTACCTTCCAATTAGAATAAAATTGTGTTATTCTTTCAATGTATTCCGAATAATTTATCTTACTAACAAAATGCGACTAATTCTCTTTTCATTAATAATAATGTAATTAACATTAATAAAAAATACATATTAGAAAAATGAGGACGAAGTGGACGGTTCGAATCATCCAGCAAGATGGAAACGAATTGAATTAAGAACCAATATTACGGCGGATGTAGAAAACGTAATATGTAGCAGGCTCTAGTCAAGTTGAACGTATCGTAATAATGAAATATTGGATTACTAATTAGGGAAATATACAACTATAAATATAATTTCATAAGTAGCTAAACCATATTTAAACATAAATAGTATATCTCAGCCATGTGATGTAGATTAATTAATTAATACCAATATGTTTTATATATGTTGTTCTAGAAAATAATGACTGTCGTGATAATGAATAGAAGCCAAGTTTGTTCACACAATTTGTTGGTAGCTACTATATAATGCTGAAGCACATTAAAACTCAAAACCAGTTTCAACACGGTACATTGACATAATGAAACGTACCAATGACATTGAAGAAACTAAATCTTGGTTTACGTTAAAAATATCTTGTGTATTATGTCATTATCTTATAAACTTAATTCTCGACTCTACTGATTTTAAATTTATATCGAACCTAATAAGTATATATTATGTTCTATGAAAACTCGATAGAACTAACTATAAAAAATTTATACAACAAACATACTAACGAGCCACACAAATAACATCAAAAGAACGTTTCTCCAAACATGTAATTAGTATGAAGTGCGCTGATGTAAAATCTGTTTTGTTTTTATCATTTGGATTTTATTATATAATTAATTTTAAAAGTATATTTTCTCATCTCCCACGTTTCAAGCTACAAATATTATATAATATAATTAGAGTTGTTTTTGTTGGTTTTATTCGTCCTACACTTAGTTTACTGTAGGTCCTGTATGATTTGAATTTTTTTTCTGCTGTTCTTAATAAGTATTTTCCATAAATTTCTGCTTTTAAGTTATCGGAGATGGCCAGCTACAAGAATTCCAGATATAAGTATTATTGATTGATTGATTATGAAATTCAGATCGTATTATATTTTTAAATCTAAATACTTAATAATATCTAAATCACTACAGAATTGTTTTAAGAAGTGCTTTACAGCAGTCGAGAATACTTTCAGCGTTTGTATCTGTGATCATTTTGTCCGTTTGACCTTGGCATCAATGCATCGCCCTAAACATTATCGTGTGTTGAACTGTATTTGTCTAGACGTGGAGCCTATATTTTTAACAGATAAAGCCAATTTATTTCCGATGCAATGCATAAGCGAATAACACTGTTCGCTAAAGTAACGTCAACATAACATTCCTTGTTGAATTAGTTTGTATGTCTTGATATATGATATGAGGCAGCCGGTATTCAAGGTCGACAATGTCATTGTACTAGCGCACTCAATGCGAATTCGCATACATTGACGTATAATGTTAATATATGTGTGCGTGTTAGTTATTGAAATAATCTTATCATATAGTCGTCACCTTACTTTGTAGATAGTATGCACCCATTCGCTGCACGAATCGCAATGTGTTCTATGCCGCATTTTTAATTTTAGTACACAATGAACGTAAATATAAAGAAGGAATAGGTTTCTTTTTTCTTTCATGGTTTAACTATTGATCTAATTTTAACGTCTTGTAATTCTTCTTATAATAATGTAGATAAATAACATTCTGACATTTAAAGTCGTAAGTGTTGACGCGAATGAGATTTCGCTGACTTTTCGCTTTATGAATTTTATTCATTTCATGGTCGAATGACAATAATAACACTTCTAATATTCTAAGCAGACATTAAAAAGATTTAACGATATTGTCGTGGCATGTTATATCAAAGAGACTGAATATTATTTTCTATAAAGGCAACTCATATGTTATGTTTTCACTTCTTTAAACGAATAATGTTTATGAACAAACACAATTGTATTATTTATAATTTTAATGTATTTCTGTAATCATCTTATATTACTAAAATAATCTTTGTACGTTTTTTCAGAAAACTAAAAATAAAACTGACCTAAAATCGACATAAAATACTCCTGACAGAAATATTTAAGTTATTAATAAGGTATAGTTATGTCACGGTGTGCATTGTAACTTTTTGTTATCTAGTAAAATTGTCTGAGAGACGAAAATAGCTCAGCAGTAAGTAAAACTCAATGGTTTAAGCGAAGTAACGCTTCAGCCTCGCTGTACAAGCGATTGACGCAAGCGAGCGTCAGTTGTTTACAGTACAACCGCACCAGGTTATTTACATCGGGGTCACAGACACGCCGAAGGAAACCTGGGTTCAATCGATATAATTATCTAACCTGCAACTAGCGTGCTGTACCTGCGAGGCGATCAGCATTCGTGTAATGCGACAATGACCTCTTTCGACGCTACTAGGTCGTTTATGCAACGAATTCACAACGAATGGCCTAAGTAACTCGAATGAACACACAAACTAGATGGTGTAACATCGCCTTGTGATTGCGACGAATATGAAATATGAACTATGCACGTTTTGATTGCTCAAGTGTATATTCTTTTTGTTTATAGCGTCTATGGAATCTTTATCGAAACTCTGTTGTTATCTGGGACTACAGGTGCTTGATAGTGTTAGCCTATCAGCGTCACGTTCCACGGTGTCAACGCACTTAATTCCACGTGCCTGATTATGTAACACAGTTTTCGTAATAAAAAGTCAATATCCCTGTTACTGGGTCACTTCTTTAGTATAAACGTTACAAGGAATCCGACGATCGTTGTGAAAGTAAATTTAGATGTCGTCTAGTCTAGCGAATGAGAAATAGATATAAGCTATATTTGAATAAAGAAGATTTTATCTAAACGACTAGTTTCAGCAATGTATAGGTTACGCAACAGTGATAAAGTCCAACGATATTGATCTCATTCTGTCTCTTCTTTTGTTGTATTACAATTATTAAAAAAAGAAACCCTTATTTTTCCGATTTTCGATTGTTTAACAGTTTTGTGATCGCCATAGATTCTCTGTAACCTTCCTTAATATAAGCCTTTTTATCAGTCTATACGTAATTACATTAAAACTACGTCAACTAATCAACAAATTCACACTAAAGTAGGTCTGCATGAATAAAACCATTTGATTCAAATTTAATACTCTTGTGGTAATGATGCAAGAATATTTTAGAACCGAATTCAAAACATTTACATAAATGGATTAACTATTCACAATTGTGTTCCAACAAAAAAAGACATTATTCATGTTAAAACAGCTAAAAAGTTAAAGCAAGAAGATGGATGACTTGCAATGCCTATTTATATCTGGTCCGGCCATAAACAGCCTCAGTTACCAGACGAAACCGGTCTGCCCGGCTCAAAGGAATGCTTCTGTTCTCCAACTAATTTAGCTAGCACTGCACGAAAGAAATTGCGTATGCATGCACTAACAATATGTTTTATAAAATAAGACTTCCAACTAGAAGGTATCAATTTATTTATACGTTCGGTTAATTTACTCATCATTTTATCTACTCGTATATGTGTAATAAATAGCAAACATCTTATATGTTTCATGAATTATCAGTTAACAAATAGAAGCATTTTTAAACCTTAACATAATCCTCACATTATTAGAATTGACATGCAAATGAAATTTTATTTTGTGTATTTTGTAAATAAATATCTGGGCGACCAAGCTTTGCTAGGTGTCTTAGCCACCACCTACCTAAGTGTACTTAGATACTTACTAAAATATTATCTAAATACAAAATTTCATCAAAATCGTTAGAATCGTTTCCGAGAAAACTTTTAAATATATATAGATAAATAAACATAAAACTGTAAAATATAACTATTTGATGATACAAATAAAACAAAGTTTATCGCTTTCAACAATTAAAAAAAAAACAATGATAAAAAACTTAATTACCAATTTATTTTTCATTTTTGCATTATAAAAATAATATAACCTCAAGTAAGTCATATGGTAGGTAATAATTATACTATTGTTAAAGACGTTAATTCTTCAAACTTTTTGCAATAACCACTAATGTATAGGAATAATATTGGATTATAGTATCCATTATTACATCTGATTGATACATGTATACAAAGTACAAGTAATTTCCGTGTTTCCCAAACAATTTAAAATACTAGGTTCATAATAAAGTGCCAAAATAACCATCAACGGGAAGACTTCATAAAAACTACGCACGTGATTTAGAACTCTTTAAAAAAATAAATCTTCAGCAAATAGACAAAACTATTTCGATTTTTTGTCGATCACGTTCGTGGACATTTCTTAGGAGTAAATCAAATTATTTCGATACGATCTTTACAACGGACGTGAAGTTTAGAAACTTTGTTAACGGAAATCAAATTTGACCATGTACGATCTATCAATTTTAAGCAGTATTCAACGCGTGGTACTGTGACTTGAATAATAATAATCATTATTATTATTTTTACACTAGCTATGCCCCACGGTTTCCACCCACGTTAAATTTATTTGACTTACTCCATCAGACCAGTCGTGAAAGACTCGTGTAGTCTATCGTTTTTATCATTCACTGTACTTGCCTACAGCATTCGAGATTACTTTTCGTTCATAGTTACTCTTACTACTACGCTCCTTAGAGTCGAGCGTGAATTTATATAGCTTAAAACCTTATAGAATAAATAATGTAGATTATTACTCTAAGGTGTTTTTCCTCGCAACGCCGTATCTTCGTTAATTCTTTATCAACATTAATGATTCAAACATCATTATAAGCTTCCTTTAAAAAAATAATTAAATAACTTTTTCATTAGGAATGCCATCTGATCGTGCTAATGAAAATATATTCAAGGCGCCATCTATTAACAACCTATTGAACTAACATGACATTTGTTTGATTGTAGGTATTCGCACGATTCAGCTAGTCTATATCTATCTATACTACTATAATAAAGGGAAAGAGTTTGTTTGTTTAAACACGCTAATCTCTGGAACTATCAGTTTGTTTTGAAAAATTATTTTTCGTATATGATAGATAGACCGGTTCACGAGGAATAGTATAGGCTATCTAGCATTAGGCTATACTTCTCAGCTAGCTTTAAATATTGATTTTTGTTAAGTAAGTCGGAACAAATAGCCCACCCTAACTGCTTTATCGGCATGCGCTGGCGTAATGGTTATAAATATTGCTCCTTAGTACATTAGAAAAAAGTCCGCGATACCGTATGTCTATCTCTTATACACAAGGCACAATAAGGTATTTTGTGACAAAGATTTATAGATAATTACAAAATTATTTGTGAGCATTATTATTGTGCATATAATATTAATCCTTACGAACGAAAGTTACTTCATCATAAAGACAATTTTGTGTAGTTAAACTGTGCCCTTTATAGCATGTTATTTGGACGAATAGTTTGGGAGATAATGTAAAATTAAAATAATTCAACACTCTGCTCGGTTCTATGACTATAAGGGAAATGGCGCTAACGAGCCGTGTCAGTTGAGACGCATATCCCTGGCCGCCCGATAGAAATATTGTTTATACCGAAGTATAACTCATCAATCAGCGATTTCTTTTAAATTATACCCGGGCGAAACCGCGGGGCACAGCTAGTAAGTTATAAAATACAAAATGATTTTTTCATATCTCACTGGTATTTCTAAAGATTAGCGCATATAACCGTTGAAAAAAAAACAGAACAAACGATATCTTTAGCTTTGTAGTATAATGAAAAACAGATTTTTTTAAGGCATACGGAAGTGATATCGTCCTCATTTTATCTTCGAAGCGATGGATGTTTCAGAGGTGTGTAGAGCAACGGCGTCAGGGAAGGGAAAATATTTCGTACATCTTTCGCTTACTCACTACATGGTTCATCCATCACGCAGACAGTGATTATCATAACCCTGCTACGAACCCGTATTTTTCTTTATACCTTTTTATATCAGCTAAAAATAAAATATCCATTTATCAGAATTCATTAGTCGATATATTCATTCAAAAATATCCTATTTTATGAAAATATTGATTTACTACCATTCACTAAAATGTATCTGCAGAATTGTTAAATGTTAAAAAATTACTGACACAAATGCGATGGCGTCTTTCGAAAGTGTGGCGAACCTTATAAAAGAATTTTTAATTATTATCTGAATGTTAATGAGTGACTAATGGAATGTTTCCGAGTTGAAGTCGTTTTCCAGAGGTAACGTTATTGAGTAATGGTACTAAGGCGTAGAGGGCGGATGACCTTCCGTCGAGCGTGGGCCGAGCCCATGACACAGTTCATGAGATGTGCCATCATAAACGATTCTTTCTGTATCATCATTTTTACTGGAAAAATTTCGCAGATAAATTATTTTTGAGAGTTCTTTAATCATAAGATATTTTATAAGTAAGCTAGTAGCGGCTAGTAGCCCTGCGGCTCCACAAGCATTTATTACGTAGTTATTTTTGTATCGTAATTATATTTTTATTCATGTTTTTGACAATTCTTATAGCCTATTAATTCAGGAATAATATAAACTTCTCGTGGACAAAATTTAATAAAAATCGGCTTTTGAGTTATACCCAGAAATACAGTCAGACAAAAAAAAATGTTCATGAACCCTTCCTTCTACAATAGACGTCTATCACAAAATTCGGAAAATATGTTCAAACAGAAATACAGATTTATATTTGAATTTGTGTATTTTATTTTGGGACTGACAACTGCAGTGTTCCAAAATTAAAATTTAGATTCGAGAGTTCGACTAATAGCTGTATACAATAATTTGAATACCTATCAATCGCCCATATAACAATAGGTAACGTGCATATTGTGACTTAAAATCGATATAGTATATTACATTTATAAGACATTGATAAATTTTCCGTACTATTCAAGTTGGTTGTTTTTTTCTGTCGGATGTCGTTCGTAAGTTTTTGCTCGTTACTGAGATCTGGTCACGAGGCAGAGGCCCTGCTGGTGTGACCACTTCGCTACACTCTGCAACACGTTTCATAACATACTCTTAAGGCTCGCGCACATTAGGGCGGGCCGCGCCGCAACGCATTGCATAACAAATATCCTCCTGTATCAATTTCGTAAATTTTATATGAACCATCGCTTACTAGAGGCGGGCCGCAGCGCAACGCACTGGTGATGGCGGCTCGCACGCCAGACGTATTTTTGCGGCCACTGTTATGCGTTGCGACGGCCCGACGCGTCTTCTTGTATGCTTTGGCGCTATTTTGCAATGTGACGCGCTGCGGCCGTAGTGTGCGCGAACCTTTAGTACACATACCTACATGCATTTTATCTAATTGTATTTATTTGTAAATAAATATTAGTTCTGTATTATTTACATTTATTACATTTTTTAGTTTTATCCGTACGATATTTATCAATACTAATATTGTAAAATCTCAAGAGACTTCATTTGTTTGAACTCGTTAATCTCTGGAACTACCAGTCAGATATTAAAAAGGATTATTATATTTTATAAAGGTATATTAGTACTCATTGAGGATGGTTATATGCTATATAAGTTCTAGCTACGACTCTTATCGTAGAGAAGTAACCATAAACTTCAAGCAATATGGAAAATTATAAGCAAGTACGGGAAATTACAACAACGATAAGTTACACGTGTGAAACCGTGAGACACAGCTAGTCTTGAATTGATTAATAAAAACTTCTAATTATTTATTTATTTGTCCAAAAAAGAATACATACATTCGTTCTGTTTGGCTGTTAATTATATAAAACAATAATTAGCCTATTGTATACTTCTTTCTATCTTTCTATAATTCTTGATATTTGTTGTAGTTGTTGTTATTTAAGCTAATATTATCTAAACTTATTCGTTAAGTTGAAACTGTTTGGAGGAACAACGTAACTGATTTAATAATCAGTGCTGTTGCTTGGCGTCAAATACGTCGAAAATGAAGGCGTTCTTTGTCGGCCGATAAACGTATCGTCGTCAGCTTATCTCGGCTGATAGACGGTCACCGACCTCCAAGCCCAAACGAAACAAAATTTTTAGATACCACAGATAAAATTATATCTTTGACTTATGTACGCATGTGTTTTTTGAGACTATTTATCAACCGTTTTCGGTACTAATATCATTAAAAATATCAGTATTAATAAAGAAAAAAATGTTTTCAATAAACCATCGTAGGCCGACATTGTATAATGACATTCTCTATAAATATTGTTATTTTCAAAGTATAGACTGAGGAGATTTACTTTTAAATAACTTTAATTAAAAATAGCTTTAAAAACACACTGAAATTAACGCTTATTAGGGAAGTTCGGCCATAGTCGCCGACGGAATATTGATCTAGCTACCACATGAAGCTTTTATACGAAGCCAATCCTCAGGAGTACCAACATATTAATTACTCGCTGCAGTTATAACTTCGGTCTTTTTCAGGTCGGTTGTAAATAACAGTAGGCTGCAGTTAACACTTAAAAGCAGGTCAACTGAATGCCTATTCATGTAATAAACAAAATGAAACTTTTACACGCGGTAGAAGTGAAACTGCTTTGAATTTTAATTTACACAAATTTTTCCTTGTCGTGCCCAAAAAGTTTCACTTCAAAAAAACCTATTTGTAATCCTGATTGTCTTGTCATACAAAAAATAAAAGGTTTATTTATATCGTCTGAATCTAGAATTAAGTATAAAACCAACATGAGTAAGTACATTTACGTGGGTAATATAAAGGAAAAATAGCAAGTAGTTATAACAGCGTTGTGAACGAAGTTTGTTACTTCACTGTCGTTCTCGTGTTTCAACCTCGATTCCTCGATGACTTTACATTCTTGACCTAGTTTGCGAATCTACACGGTTTATTTTCCTCGTTTTACGTTCGCGCTGAAATTTCTCGGAAATCAAATGTTAATGACCTAAATATCTGTATGATTAACAAAACTAGTAAACAATATTTTTTTATATCAGAAATAACTTTATTTATATATTTTTTTTGTGTAAATCTATACATATAATAAAATTTAATTCTCTGTTTGTAATGTCATAATCTCACATTTTTACTAAATAGCATATGAATGTATGCCTGTACCTATACCAAAATATCAATTTTTTTTCTGTTTGTTTGCTCCGGCTTATCTCCGAAACGGTTGGACCGATTTTGACGGGACTTTCACTGACAGATGGCTGATGTTATAAGGAGTAACTTAGGCTACTTTTATGTAAGAAAAACATAAGGTTTCCGTAAAAAGCTTATTTAGTAGTCCACGCGAGCGGAGCCGCGAACACAGCTAGTTATACATATTATTATTCGTTTCGATCGTGAACTATTATGTTTGTAGATGAATCTATCTATATATCTGTAGTATCATCTTATCTTGTTTAAAACAGAGAGTCGTTGACCCAATTATTGACCGGCCGTTCATATTAATGAGCCCTACCGATAATGTTTGACGTCACCTAATTATTGTGCCTTGGCCTACTTCAATTGTTACATTTTTTTTAAATATAAAACGAGGTTAAAACAGCAAGTTTACGTGCAAAATCATAGTGTCAGGTGGTATTACAATATGCCTGATAATGCGACGACTGTATTGTAATCGTACGAGGTCGAGCCTCGTACTGAACAGGGCAAGGGCACTGTTATTATAATATCCAATGCGCTTTCGTTCTGAACTAATGCATCATTATATAGTAATATTTACACACACTATATTCCTCTGTTATATTGAACATCACACTCGGGAGTTTTTGGTGAGATCTGTTATGTGGTGGTTTTTATTGTAGTTCATAAACACTATGTTATTTGACCCTATATTATGTAATTTAGGCGGCAATCTACTTGATATCGTTTGGTAATCGTGCGCAAGATAAGTGGATTATAAATAATAACTAGGAACATGCATTTTAAGTTTTCATGAAAACTTCCTGGATAATTTTTACAAGGTGATCACTATCTTGTTAGAGCTATGTTTGAAGATTATAAGGATAATTAATTAGAAAAATGTTATATTCGTTTGACGTTGCCAAAGTTGTCGATGAACACACGTTGCTATTAAATAGAAAGAACTAGAAGAATATAAAACTCTGTAATACGTAGTATATTTCTACGATCACTGGTAAACTAGTGATAGTTAACACCAAAATTATGTATAGTTTTTTGTCATAAATCGGCACGTGTTTTGTTGGAATAAAACTTTTTTGGTCTAATCCTATACAATTCTAAATTCTATAATATATTATTACTAGCTGTGCCCGCGGCTTCGCTCGCTAGGACTACAGAATTCTGTCTGTCGAACGCACGCGCGAATTGTGCTGCCTCAGAAATGCTTATTTTGGGTGATACTTAGAAGATAGAAATACGTTAACGGTGACTTTTTTGTAGGCCTCTTTAAGATCCACAATTATGTAGTACATTAATTTGATATATCTCTTATGGTTTACTCAGCGTAAATCATTTAATCGCCTCTAAAGCGTCTTTTTTCCAAATTGATTCACCATTATCGTTTCTGCTTATTTGGTATGATACTTAATGTAACAAAATAGATCCTATAACTTCGGCACATAACATATCTATGAATTAAAGGAAATACCATGTAAATCGGATTAGTAGTTTCACGTGAAAAGGACATAAATGAACAGACAGGCAGAGAGACGTTGAGTTTTACAATATGTATAGAAGATAGGTGAGAATCCCCCGTTACGGTGAATTGTTACACGTTGTTTAATGATACATTATTATAGACTAATATAATTTTTGAGACCTCAAATACAAATAATGAATATTTATTATTTTGGAGTTATCACTACTTGATCTCTGATCATAGCAGTTACGTAAACTTACTTATAAAAAACCGTTTTTCAGCCAGTTACTTTTAATTTAAATAAACTTGTAGTAAGTAACATTTTGTAAGCACTCATATTGGATCGTTTCCCTTTTAAAATATTTATTCTTCGTAATTTATCAGGAAAAGAAATACGAGCACATGAAATATAAAATGATATTTACTGTGTTCGATGGTCAGTGTTGGTCGAACAATTATAATACTAAAATACTAGATATACTACAACTTCTGGCATACCAAAAGATAAGTAAACACATTTTTATTTATTTATATAAAGTTGTAAAAAAAGCAACTTTGTTAAGATGAGAAGATATTTCAAAAATTTAAAACGCTTACATGTGCCAGACATTGAATTTGTCGCTAAATCTGCGTTAAAAGTCTCGTTTTGGAGGAAACCACACAGCATTATTCTAATTATATCTCCCTCCCTTTTCTATTTACCCATTCCCGTGTTTACTCGAATAGGCGCGCCGGAGCGTGGGTGCGTGCTCTGCTCCTAAATTAGGGAGCGGAGCGAGACAAAAAAACATAGTTTCATCTATAAACATGCGTGTGAGAAAGTGAGAAGGATATAAACTAATACTGTCAATAAACGGAACAATCTGTTGGGGAGTTGTGGCATATCCATTAAGTTCACCTTATACTATGCGTACGTGATAACTGGCTGCCACTTTCTAAATTACGGTTTTGTAGTGACGAAATTTTGTAAGACCAAGTATTCATTATATTCTCTTTTCACAAGAGTAGTACCACGTTGGTCACATTATAAATTATATGCATTAATAATTAGAGCATCATCATATTTCTTGACTTGATGTTTAGAAAAATACTAAACTTAATTAAAAAATACTACTTAGGTAACTATAAAAACAGCCTGTTAATGTCCTATAACTAGTAAATGGGCAAATACTTCTCTCCGAATAAGGGCAGGAGTTTATTTACATATAAATAATAACTGAAATTCGAATTTCCGCTTTCGAACTACGTCTCTTACTTTACATTTCCTGCATGTGCTTCGAAGTTTCGTATTTAAAAGCGAAAGTAGAGACTTCAGAAGTTTTAACTTTAATAGTAGGAACTTGTGCTTTTAAGTAGGTAGAATTAGTTTCTGGAAGGTGTTATTCTGTATTTCGTTAGATATCAAACCAAGGCTTCAAATCGCTATCCCATTTTATTGAAATTTTTTATGGCAGACAAGTAAAATAGTTAGTGTTTAATGTTCTTTTAATTCTTCTGTTCTCTTCAAATGAATGTTCTAGTTAAACCGATTTTTTACCGAACTTCGTCGGTCCATCCCTAGTTAACATTTATAAGTGCCATCTTCTTCTTCTGTTACAGTCTGCTGAAACTGTTGACTAACGATAAACCAACAGTTTGAAATGAGTCCTAAGTTTTCAGTTAAATTTTACCTCAAAATATTTACTTATTCATACAGTTTTTACAATTATTGTCTGTTTCGTTTTCCGAGAATTTTTATGTCTACAAATTGTATCTGATATATCTTAAAGAAATTTTAAAGAGCTTTTTTTAATATTAATATGGACTTTATTAATTTTAACTATATACATATTCTACACATATTATAAAATTCAAAATCTCTCTGTCTATCTGTCCGTTTATGTTCTTTTTAGTATTTTAGTTCATAGCTGTGTTATCTGGCTAGGATATAGGACATATATTGTAAGATAAAGTAACATAACATGCAAAACAAACAGTGAAGACAATGGTGAATCAATACGGGAAAAAGGCGCATTTTGAGTGCTTAAATGTCTTACGCTGAGTAAACCATGAGAGATATATCGAATTAATGTTCCACATAATTTGTAGATCTTAAAAATACGTACAAAAAGTCTGCGACAGCATATGTCTATCTTCTAAGGATCACCCACAATAAATACTTTTCTTTAGTTGGGGCAGCACGATTTGCGCGTGGGCTCGACCGACGGCATTCTGTACAGTAGTTCACGCGAGCGGAGCTGCGGACACAGCTAGTATACATATAATTACTTGTCCTGACTGAATGGACGATGCATCAACGCAAGTTCCAAACTACTGGGGCTAGAACTGAGACAATTTTTTGTATGCGGGGTTCCTTTTACACTGTAAGTGAGCACTAAAGGAAGGATTTTTTAATACAACCCCTAAAGTTGTGAAAAAGGGGATGAAAAAAAAAAAACAATAAGTGATCGATCATAAAAATAATATTCGCTACCCTATGAAGATAGTGCCATCGATCATAATAAATATTTTGAGAAAAATACTATTTTCCTTAGAGATTATAGGAATTCGGGATTGCACCGTTTTACAACCGGATGCCGTGCACTCCGAACTCAGGACGTGCCCTGACGGATGTAAACACTTCCACGTGCGTCCGCTGCGCTGCGCCGCGCCGCTCCGGCGCGTCCGCCAGCGCTGAACACTGACGATATGTTTCATCACAATCTGAATAATGGATCTTCATTCATGAAACTCAACTGAATCTTAAATCACGGCACGAACAAAGAACAAATTCTTACTTTTACCGTACCTTGAGTACAACGTGTTCTCCCCATCCTATATATTGGGTCCTTCAAATGAGGCTTGAAGAGGTATTTCAGCTGGCCGGCACATCGACGACTGCCAAAGAAATCTGTGTCACTGTACCTTTGCGGTAACCTTCATCTCTGCACAAAAGCTCTCTTCGTCATACCTTTGCCGTACTGTAAAGCTGTGAAACTGTCTACCGGCTAGTGTTTCCTCCTTCCTACAACATGGAGTCCTTTAAAAATGACATGAAGAAATATTTGAGCAGGCCGGAATGAAAGCGATGAATGACGATAAAATGTAGATCTAGTGTAGTTTTTTTATAAATATTAAGGCTCTTGGATACAACTCCTTTAAGCCCAACTTGGTACTATTCTGTAATCGTCAAACATAGTTTTAAAAAGATGGCTTTCTTGTTAAAATTGTCCAGGGAGTTTTTGTAGCAACTTAAACTGCATGTTCCTAGTTATTATTTGTAATCCACTTCACTTGTACACTATAACCAAACTACATCACGTACTCGTAAAATATAGGACCAAATAACATTTTTTATGAATCAAAACAAAAACCACTACACTTTACACGCCACTGTTTATTTCGCATGTTATATGTTACTTTATCTAACAAAATATGTCCTATATAACCTGGCCAGATAACATAGCAATGAATTGAAAAAGAGTACATTTTAATCGTGGTTTTCGTGTGAAAAGAACATAAAAGGACAGAGAGACGTTGAGTTTTATAATATAGTATAGATTTATTGTAGGAGGCTATATAAGCTCACGCTACGACCCTAAAGAGCGGAGCAGTGACCATTAATATCAAGCTGTCTGGTAGCTGTAGGCAAGTATAAGAAGTGTAAACAACGATGGGCCACACACGGGTTTGCGGCGCGGCGCAGTGCTGATTTAGGCGAATAAACACTGATGAAACTGTTGTGCACAGCTAGTGAATTGATAAATATTAACAAGATATGTGTAATCTTTTCATCGTCTTTAAGGTGGCGTGTTGTGTTGTGAAAATGCATTTTTCACCGCGTTGCGATTTCTATTTCAATCCAATTTTCCCGGCGCGACGTCGGCGTTGCGGGCGGAGAAACCGATCGCTCTAGTTGCGGCGCCGTCGGCCCACATCTCTTGCTTAGAAAGTATCATAGAAAGTAACATCGCTAGTTCTCCGCTCAATCGATGCATCGATCATGTCTATACTATACAGTTTTTTATTTCCCCGATAGTCCGACGCAAAACCGAAGCCAATTTACTTGATTTTTCAAATATTTATATATTATGTAATATACCTATAATAAAATGCCTATAATAATAATATCAGCCTGTAAGTGTCCAACTGCTGGTCAAAAGCCTCTTCCCAATGGAAGGCTCAGGCTTAATCAATACGCCAGCCCACGACGTATTGGCGATTTCAGTCACTGAGAAATCAACAGTTTCTGTGTTTCCCACATACAGTGGTACTAACTACAACAATATTTCTCAGGCGTACCTGAACGCCGATCACCTCCCATGATCACCGTCAGCCGATAGGGTTATCAATTTGAATTAATATATGTACACGACTTCCGAAAAAAATTGTTGGTACATGCTGGGGTTCGAACCTGCGGGCATCGAATCGATATTCAGCCGGTCTAAACCACTCGACCTCCACAACTTTTACCTAATCTATATCTTCTATATTTATATTTATCTATACATATTATAAACCTCAAGGTCTCTCTGCCTGTCCGTTTATGTTCTTTACACGCGAAAACCACTAATCCGATTTACATGGTTTTTCCTTTTACTCATAGATATGTTATCTGGCCAAGTTATAGGATATATTTTGTTACATAAAGTAATATACGAAATAAGCAGTGAATATAAATGGTGAATCAATTCGAAAAAAGAAGCATTTGGGGCGCTTAAGTGGCCCACTGCTGGTCAAAAGCATCTTCCCAATGGAAGGCTCAGGCTTAATCAACACGCCAGCCCACGACGTATTGGCGATTTCAGTCACTGAGAAATCAACAGTTTCTGTGTTGTAATATCAAATTAATAGTCTACATAATTGTAGATCTTAAAAAGTCCTACAAAAAAGTCTACAATAGCATAAATCTATCTTCTAAGGGTCACCCACAATAAGCATTTTTGTCCTTAGTCTTTTGGGCGGGGTCAGCACGATTCGCGAGTGCGCTCGACCGACGGCATTCTGTAGTCCACACAAGCAGAGCCGCCGGCACTGCTAGTACTTAATAAAAATAAACAACATATAAAGAAAACGCAGCACGGGTACATAAATATTATTTAAATTTTCCTCTTATTCTGTAACTTGTTAATATTATAGGAAACCCAAAAGAATAATTAAAGAGGCCTCAATAGTGATGTCACAATAACTACACATAGAGCATACTTTCGCCTCACCCGAAATTCAATGACGTATATCACGTAGGCTTGTGCAATACTTACTTTTGGACAACTTTCACTAGTCGCTAACGTGGTCGGCCTGCAAATCTATTGCGTTATCTGTTTTCTGGGTTCAGTGAAAGTTTGGATATTTGTAGCTATACTGCTATCAACATAAACCTATATGTTATACGCTACCACTTTTTATAATAAGCCTTTAATTTTACACAATTGGCATTATTATTCGTATTTATCTTCATATATGAAAGTTAAAGACTTGTGCATTCGAGAAAAAAATGTAATGGCGTGAGAGGAAAAACGGGTTATTATTAGTTGGTAGACAATCGCAAGCTTGCTTCAAGCTCTGATGCTATCGTAAATAATGTGGCTGCGCGGCAAGCGCGGCGGAGAAGGGGGGACACGAGAGTCAAGGCCGCACGCTGCCCCCGGTCGACGCTCGCGCCCCACTTGTCGCTCTTGTAAGCATCTCGCTCGCACACCCGAACTAGCCCGAGCGGCGCCGAAGCGGCACGAACTAGACCTTCCAATGCGCAAGCGCTACACGCTGAACAGCTGAGACGTAATAATATAACACACTGACTCGGTCATCCGTGCATTCAACTTTTGATTAGCTTTCTTTTTCATAGGCACTATTTGATAGTGACACTAATTAGAGAGTTCTACTATAACAGGAATCCTGACCTTCGTGTCGTATTTTGAACGAAATATTTGATGGTTTTTAAATACTGGACCTATACTTTAAATTTATTATCAAACCTAATTTTTAAAATCGGTGTCGCTATCCCATTGTTGTCCAATTAACGGTAATCTTTTATTTCAAAATATTTTATGAGTGCTATCAAAACAAACGTAAAGCGTTAACTTAAGTAAAAATATTCTTCAGTGTGTACCTAGTTCTTTATAAACATTCAGATCGAATAGACCACGGTGTTGATAATCACTTTATTTCTAGGACTTTCTGAAATGTATAAAATTCGTTAACAAGCGATGTATAAGTACTACTCGTATATATAGAACAAATACAATAATAACCGTTTAATATCTGTATCGTGCGCAGGTCAGTGCAATGTGAAAATATTACCGACCCGTTGAACAGTAGCCGGTGTTCATTTTGATGTAAATAACTGAACGATAAAGCGACGCACTTGGCCTGTTTATTCAGACAATTTTATCGAATGAATTATTGTGGCAATTGTGCGACACGACGCTCATTTCTGATATCAACGTAAAAATGTTATAGAAAAATTGGCACAACACGCAAACACAAGTGTACCTAGTAAACAAGGTCGGTATGCTCTATCGAATACCGGCCTATTCAGTATTTACTATTTAGGTAGGTATTGCATGCATTTTCCTACTAAATGCGGTATTATTATGGAATTTAATTTGATACGACTTATGCTTGCTTATTTAATTAAATATACATGGTTTTGTTGATAAATGTTTAGCCTCTCTAAATGATCTTTGTAAGGTTTTTCTAAGATAGATTTTTCTCATTGCTTATTGATTCAAAATATCCTAGTAAAATACAAAATTAACCGTATCTTTGGAAATTACTATAATATCACTGCCCTTCTCCTTAGACTACTAGTTTTTTTTTTACATTTAGTGATTAAATGATATTTGTGTTACTCAGTTTTTACTATTTCCACAATGATGCACGTATTAGAACTATAACATAAATGGGTTTAAATGTGATGGTCAGAATGATATACAAAAACGACTTCAATGGCATCTCTAACATTGTGCATACAGAGGTCAAATTTAGGGATTCGAAGAAAAGCAGTAAGCACTTATACTGTGGGACCTGGTAATGATGACACGTGTAACTAGTTTTTTGCGGTTACTTCGTCCGGTTGCGTAATTCGGGTATAGTCATGGCGGCCACCGACCCGCATCGGCGACGTTTAATGGACACAATAATGTGTAAATAAACTTAATGAGCGGAGAGTCTTAATGGCATTAACTTAATCTAATAATTTCTACTTGTTTGTTTGCCTATGTTAAAAATATAGTTCATTTTTAATAAATGAAATAATTCTACTTCGTTTTCTTGAAGAGCTAATTTAATGTAATACTGTAAGGTAAAAATAATATAAATAAAAATGAAATAAAGTAAAAGAATAATGAAAATACTTTTTACTATTAATTTCCCTTGTTACTTTTATGGAGTTCCGACTCTTTGATTGACAATTGATGATGATTACGTTTCCAATACGCATCGCTAATACACTAGGGTTGCCTACTTTTTTTATATCAAATATATTGTTTTCTAGGCTATTACCTGAAAAAATATAGTAGATGACAAAAATATATATATAGTAGGTTTCAAATTAATATTTTATTTTTTAAACGAATAGTTTTTACTTCTTCGTATACAGATAATGACGATAATAACAAATACTCAAATTGACAATGACATACCAAGACTCGTTCAGAAAGAGATAAAGCTCAGAATATGGAATAAAAAATTATCCAATAATAATATAGTAGTTTCGCCTACTATAATATATATTTCTTTACAAATATAGTAGTCGTACGCCTAATATAGTAAGACACTATATATTATATAGTAGGGTTGGCAACCCTATCGCACTCCCTACACCCGCTTATGTTTCGAATATAAAAATTGATCAACACTTATTAATATGCAGAACTCGCTCCGAGTACCTTTGTTTGTGCAGGAAATGTCCACGCTACTGTCGAAAAGCACTTGCTAGTATTTCTCGTCGTCGATGAAACAACGTCCCGAATGTAAAAACATAAAACAAAATGAACAACACTCGCCCGCCGACTCGGCAAATGGTTCATGAAATGTATGCAAATTTTATAGCGTCCGATTTTAGATGTTCTTAGTTCGGCGCCGCTGGGTCAGCGGACTCTGTATCCTTTTGCGCAGAACGCAGTTGCATTTATATCGACTTACGTATTCTATTTATTTTGTTACAGGTCGAGAGGAATTATCACCGGCTTCTAGTGTAAATGGATGCAGTACTGATGGCGAAGTTAGGCGGCAAAAGAAAGGGCCCACGCCTCGTCAGCAAGAAGAACTGTGCCTCGTCTGTGGTGACAGAGCATCCGGGTATCACTATAACGCGCTCACCTGTGAGGGATGCAAAGGTATGTTATATATATATAAAAATACAGAAAGAAAAGTGGTATTTTCAAAGCAATATAGACGGCTATATAGCCTATAAGACCTATATAGGCCTTATTAGTCGTCTACAAACGTGCCAATTCAACGTTGAATTGGCTTATTGTGTTGAGGTTGAGAGCGCGCGTGCATATAGAATTTATTTATCGGGACAAAACGTCATAATGGCTGTCTGCAGGGCGTCTACTGATTCACCGACTCCTATCGGGCATCTTGGACAACCTTCAATGTTAACATCATCGTATAAACAGTGCCTACACTTAGTTTATACTGAAACATGCATATGTTTTAATATATTTAACTAAGTACGTGTTTACAATTTAGAAAATCTCAAACAACTCTACATGTATAATATCACTTCTTTATTTTTAATAATATTATCGCTTGGTACGTTTTAAGTTTTATACAATAGTTAATTAGGCTGTCAATGAAATGTTTGTCAGGCTAAGCCCTTTTAAATTCATAACAACGCATTATCAAAAACAACGGTTTTTCGTGTGTAATTCAATAAACCACATTGTGATCCAGATATTTGTTTTACATGTAACTTACTATAATCACTTCTTTCGTGACAGGAAAAGATAATTTTATTGTATTTCCTTTATCAGCTTTGTATCTTATTTGAATACTTTAATTTTTAGGGTTCTTCAGGCGGAGTGTGACCAAAAATGCAGTATACATATGTAAATTTGGTCACGCGTGTGAAATGGACATGTACATGCGAAGAAAATGTCAAGAATGTCGATTGAAAAAATGCCTTGCGGTCGGCATGAGGCCAGACTGCGTCGTACCGGAACCCCTTTGTAAGGAGAAAAGGAGAGATAAGGTTAAACAAAGAGAAAAAGATAAACTACCCGTCAGCACGACAACAGTAGATGACCACATGCCTCCAATTATGCAGTGTGATCCACCGCCGCCCGAGGCAGCAAGGATTGTAAGTTTTTAACACTTTATCGTGCACATTTCTGTTTCATTCATTGCTTGCAATAAAGATATGATGATGTTCAATACATTAATATCGCATTGGATACTAACTGCAGCTTTCACCGATCATTTCTCATACAAATTCTGATCAAAGTCCTTAACATCAAACATCTTTCATTGCAATCGATAATTCATAGCATAAGTTCACATAACTATCTCAATCAGCTTGTCCGTGATCGTTTTTTAACGATACGAGATAATAACAGCACGGTTTCGTACGTGAAGCTGGAATGTTTGCAGCACGAAGTCGTCCCGAGGTTCCTAACTGAGAAACTAATGGAGCAAAACAGACTGAAGAACATAACACCGCTGTCCAGTAACCAGAAGTCTTTGATCGCGAGGCTCGTGTGGTACCAGGAAGGTTATGAACAGCCATCGGAAGAGGACCTTAAAAGGGTTACACAGGTCAGAATAAAGTATTAATAAAAACACTTTTATTCTAAATTTTTTGTGTCTATATAATTATATTTATTTCTCTTTATTGTATAGAGTATAACCATGCCTGAGCATTAAAAAAATAATCATAAGCTAGACGATTTAAGCTTAAGGCCCCAAAAAATATGAATAATTATAATGTTGATTCAGAAGGAAGGATATTCCCATGTAATGGGTAAGAAAGGGATAATAATTATTAAACCCCTAGCTGTTTCTCTCACATTTTGTTTGCTACTGATGGTTTTTTTATACTACAAAGGAGGCAAACAAGCAACGGCCCGCCTGATGGCAAGCGGCTACCGTAGCCTATGGACGCTTGTAATACCATAGGTATCACTAGCGCGTTGCCCATCTTGAACCCCCCTACCCCAAGGATCTTTAGAAACCCTACTTACCGCACGAACACAACACTAGGTCATTTCGCTGCGATCTTCTGTAGGGTGGAGATATTCCACCAGTGCTCAAAATGCTATCGGTGTCATATGTCATACATATTTAAATGCGTTATAAACACTTGGGATATTTATCGTTCGACTAAGATTCCCTCAAATATCAAATTATAATTGAAACATTTTTTCATGTTACAAAATAAGTGAATACCTACATGTTTTTTAATAATAAAAACTTGTCTAGTTTATTGTAACTCATCATTTTATATATAATGAAGTTAATCATTTAAATTGTTAGTAAATTTTGTTGTATTCAATAATAAGATACTTTGGTTGTTAGTAAACCACTATTATTTAGGTATTTGATACCTAAATTTATGGTACAAATGAATTTTGTTATTGTTTAAAAATGTATATGTAATGCAAATCACTACCAAAGTACAATTTTAAATGTATTTAATTTTACATTTCAGACGTGGCAGCCAGATGAAGAAGATGAAGAAACTGATATGCCATTCCGCCAGATAACAGAAATGACTATTTTAACAGTCCAGTTGATTGTTGAGTTTGCGAAAGGATTACCTGGATTTTCCAAAATCTCACAGTCAGATCAAATCACGTTATTAAAGGTAAGGATTAATTTACAGATATCTTTGTTAACATTGCATCTTCAATTATGACAAGAAAAAAACATCTTCATTGTTAAAGATAATTAAATCAATCAATTATTACACTAATGACTTATGGAAGTCACTTTAACCAAACATATCATAGCAAAATAGATTTTTATATAAATAGCGACAACCTGCAACTTCTTACAAATTAATTTTTCTTCTTGTTTTAATGGCGATGTGTGTTTTAAATACATAATTCTGCCAATGTCAAGTCGTAGAGAATATTTTTCTAATCTTCAAAATAGAGTATGTCTTCAAAGTTCAACAATGGGCTGACAAGGTTGTTGCTGTTAGAACTGTCCAGGGAGCCTTTGTAGCAACTCAAAATGTTTCTAGTTATTAATTATATCAACCTGAGCACAATAACAAAATGTATATCACCCATTCTGCCACTAATATTACCTACATAATACAAAGTTAAATACAAATAGTAAAATAGCGTAAATTTATGTATTAAAATAAAAACCACAGCATGACTGATTAAGATCCTGCCAAAAACACCTACAGTTCTTCGTCTTCTTTTTCCTAACTTGGCAACTGGTCTTCTTTATTGAAGACCATTACTGCCATTATCGAGTGTATATAGTTTCCAGTGTTATGACGGTTTGTGTATCCTAACGAGATGGTAGCTCCCTTGTTAGAACTTTCTAGGGAGTTTTTGTTGTATCCCAGAATTCATGATCCATGTTATTATTTCCAATTCACTTTACTTGTGCACAATAACCAAACTTTATTATGCATAACAACCTGTATTCCACAACACAGGGTCAAATAACACAAATTTATGAATAAAAAATAAAAACCACTACACAACAGTTTGAGATCCCGCCTACACAGTTAATTACAATATAAAAATTATTGACACAAAAATAACCTATAACCATAAATCCGAACATAGCTTTTTGTGAGTAAAATAATTTTATTAAATCATATCAATAGTTCCAGAGATTAAGTCCTACAAATCTATTCATAAACTATATCTCTATAATAATTGGTACAAATATATACTCCATTGAACCGATTTTTCATTACCCAGGCGTTGAGTAAAGATATTTCTCTGAAATTTGAAATTAATAGCAATAGCAGTACATATCAATTATATTACGTGTCTACCTAATATTGTCTAAAATACATTAATTCTATAATTTAGCGTTATCGTAGGATAGTTTGAGTATGTTGAAAAAAAATTACGTTAAAAAAAACTTTATTTTGATTAACTTTTGCATGAAACGGAACGCGCCTTTTGGCATCAAGAAACTGAGAATTGTTCTTCGAGAGACTCCTCTCGACCTACGCTTACGATCTTTTATTCGTCAAAAATATGTTTGAGAAAAAGGAACAGTAAAACATGAATTAACTATTGAGGCAACTATAAAATTTGGGGCGATAGCCTCTTCAGCTTCCGTTGAACGAGCATTTTCGACATTTGGAATTGTGTATACCAAGTTAGACAATCGACTGGGAACACAAAAAGCTGGAAAATTAGTTTTTTTTGTTTAAATATTATAATAAATGTATTGTGATATATTTAGACCTTAATTTTTATGATTGATAAACCGAAGTTAGAAATTAAAGGCATTTGATTAAATCATTGATTTTTACACAATTTAAATCATGACAACCCTGAATTTGAGTTAGTTAATTATGTTCATAATGATAGTGTTATATAGAACATATGCATTTAATTTATAAGTTGATTTGTACTTCAGGCTTCGTCGAGCGAGGTGATGATGTTGCGAGTAGCTCGACGGTACGACGCGGCCACCGACAGCGTGCTGTTCGCGAACAACCAAGCGTACACTCGCGACAACTATCGCAAGGCTGGCATGTCCTATGTCATTGAAGATCTGCTGCACTTCTGTCGGTGCATGTACTCGCTCAACATGGACAATGTTCACTTCGCGCTCCTCACAGCCATTGTTATATTCTCAGGTAAACTTTACATATTAAAATTACACTGACAATCAGTATTATTAGCGTTTAGAGCTTGGGTTTTTTATAGTATGAAATCACAGGCAAAAACTACTTTACCTTTATACATTTTAGATCTGTTTTTATAAGGTTTTCATGGGAAAGTTTACGCTTGTTATTAACATTTATTTCAATAACGAATTTACAGATCGGCCGGGTCTTGAACAGCCATTGCTAGTTGAAGAAATCCAGAGATACTATTTGAACACGCTGCGAGTATACATCCTGAATCAGAATAGCGCGTCGCCCCGCTGCGGTGTCATCTACGGCAAAATCCTCGGGGTGCTGACAGAGTTGCGCACCCTGGGCACGCAGAACTCTAACATGTGCATCTCGTTGAAGCTGAAGAATAGAAAGCTGCCGCCCTTCCTGGAGGAGATCTGGGACGTGGCGGAGGTAGCGACGACGGGGACGATGCCGATGGCGACCGACTCCGCGGCACTCTAGCTGGCGCGCCGGCGCAGCGCCCTCGCGCCGTCCTGCGCGCCCCCTGCCGCCTCGCCGTCCGCGCGCGGCCTGCTCTGACGCGCCCCCCGCCACCGCCCCCGCCCCCCGCCGCCCCACGCCCCACCGGCGAGCGCGCAGCCCGAGGAGAGAACGCTCATAGACTGGCTAGTTTAAGTGAAGTGCACGGACAGAGCCGTGTGACGTGACGTGACGTGGTGAGTCGCGTCGCGTCGCGTCCCGCGGACAGTGCGTCTCGACCACTCCCGTCTGTTCGGTGACCGACGATGCGCGACAGATTAGTGAATATATGTTTGTTGAACGTTTGGAGAGTATATTTAGTGTTGAGAGTGCTAAGCAGCGGCCGCCGACCGGACTGACCTCGCCCGACTCCGGCCGGCGTCCCTCGCTTCCTTATTATTTACCTTTACGACTGGATACTAAGTTGGTCACTCGGATACGGCCGTAAGATAAGACTTCCTTCGATAAGTACACCTCCTGAATTATGGATACATCGGAGTTTTAGAGAAAAAATGTAATATATGAAGAGATGTTTCTATTGGGTGAAGAGTTTGATAGTAACGTGTTATTGAAACCGTGCTTGATCCTTTAATTATTGCAATGTTTCCGGAGTAAACGGTCCGCGTCGGCCGGCTATAGATAGGTGTATGATGATTTAGGAGTTCGTTTGTTTATATATTATTATAGTTTATGTGAGACGTTATCATGTCCTGTCTGGCAAAATTACTACCGAATCATGTTTCATCGTGTTCTACACGTGCCTCGTTAAATATTCATTATAATTTCCTCTTGCTGTGATTACACATTCATGTCACGTTAGACAGGCTCCGAGAATAGTATACTTAAATGTTTACAAAAAACTGTTGTAAAAAAAAAAACACATATAATTTGTATAAGTATGGACATTAGCTTGATAAACATTTTTATTTGTGTTTTAATCAAGTCATTAATAAAATAAGATTAATCAGTTATTAAGATACCTTAGGGACATGTGATGATACAATAGTTTACAATAATATGATAAAAACAAAGAATGAGTGTTTGTATCAAATATATATTATATATATAATAAGGAATATAATCCACATTTTGAATTCACGTGGGGCAGATTTGCTTGTATTACCCGGGTTAAGTGTAATAATAGTTTGCGTGGCAGCTCTACATTCACGAAAATAATCTTTATTTATTTATTATATATTACATTCCTAAATACCTATAATTATAAATCAAATGGCAGCTAGTTCATCTCATAGAAATTATAATATATACCTATATGAAACCGTCAGACGATATTCTTATTAAATTTGGCAGAGCTTAAAAACTAAGGGAACAATGTAGAAAAATAATATTGTATAGTCCACATCACGCACGCAACGATGTTAATTGAATAAGGTATGGGTTCTCACAAATCTGCCTCTCTGTTTATTAATTTAAAAATAAATAAAATAGTAATTAACTATAACTTACAAAGTTATTTTCCATTATAAGAAACTTGACGAAAAGTACGATACATATTTGCCTTATTTCGCGTTACCTGCGTCGTGTACCTACATTGTTGATGAATGATAATAAAAGAATCATAGTATATAGAGCCTAAATTATAGATCTCAATTACCGGTAAGCGTTGTTGACCCGTACTTTAAGCGTGATTTACTTTCGTGAATGTCCATCAGCATTATCGACGTTGCTCTCCATCAATACTTTAAAAACATTGTCCGTCTCGAAAACTCGTGTGTGTGTGTGTGTGTGTGTGCCGTTAAATCCCGGCTACACATGTTGGCCGCAACGTCACGTGTGCCCGACGCTTTACCTCGATCCGCACACCGCGTTAGACGAATAGTGTTGGGGTCAACGTGTGCACCCGGCCTAATTGTAACAACCACGATATCGTGTCGTGTCTCGTAACACTTTCACTTCTCACTGACATTCATCCATACATTTTATTATGTAATAAATAAATGTGACTGTGTGGTGTGCGTCGAATGTCTACTTTACATGCTGTTAAGTGTGTGTATAAATTTGCATAATACGTGTGTATCGAGTTTATGAAAACGCATTTCTTAATATACGTATAAAAAAAAAATCTGTGTGAGACGATCGAGCTTGCACCACGGACCGCGCTAGTCCGCTTTAAACGATCATTTCGAATAGCATTAGTCATTTCTATAATAGCAAAAACAAAGCACAAAATGTCACTAGAGTGTCTTAGTGTCTCTGCTATAGTGGAGATGATATTTATAATGAACACACTGCCATTATTAACGTATTATACACGATGCGGTCTTGTATGCGTGTGGTTGTTAGCTTTCTCTTCTATTGATGTGGTATCATTACAGTTTTAGTACGTAGACAATAGTTGTGATCAGATTTGAAAATGTTACGCTCCAACACGTTGCCTTATGTATACTGTGTAGCCGCGAGCAATGTTCCACTGGACACTGTCATGTCTCGTAGCATTGCGGTACTTCATGCCGTGTCACGTCACGTCGTGTCACCCACGTCACGTCGTGTCGTGTCACCCACGTCACGTCGTGTCGTGTCACCCACGTCACGTCGTGTCGGGTCACGTCACGTCGTGTCAGGTCACCCCACGTCACGTCGTGTCGGGTCACCCCACGTCACGTTGTATCGGGTCACGTCACGTGACATAATGTGGTGTCGTGTCCAGCTCGCTCCGGCCACGAACATACGTCAAATATAACTGCCATACGATAAGTGATCATTGTTGTACATCATTTGACACGTAGATTTTCATAAATAGCTTCATAGTTTTCGGCTTCCGTCGGTGCACAGCCGATCGTGTTTGATAAATATTATTCAATTACGAAAATATAAAATAGATTAATAAATTATGTAATAATCTCACATGAGAAAATAATAAGTAATGAGATACCGTAATATAATTTGTGTCTTAGCTGATAATGGAAACATTAGTACGATGATAAGTTTAACGCTGATTGAGATGACGGATATTGAGATACGGCACAGTTGAGCGAGAGCCAAGTCGGGTGGAAAGATCGGGCTTGATGGATAATCGGGACGAGCTGATGAAAGCATGGTTCGGCTGTTACAACCAATCGCCCTTTCGTCGATGCCTTTTAAATTGATTTTATTTTTATTTACTCCGTAAACGAAAAGTGTTTATTAGCGACCAATCGTGGCACCTCCGCGTCTCCGGTGAGGTCCGACTGTGTGTCCATTAAGTTGTGTATATAGATTATATTGTCATATGTTTGACATATGTACGTTTAATTTTATTCATCTAGAAAGTACAGATGGCTGTTGTTATTATATTATTTGGGTAGAGAAGTTTTTTTTTTTTTTTTTGTAAATGACCTCGGTATTTATCTTCTGTAAGCTTTGTAAACTATAGGGACTTAGATTATTGTACGAGCTACGAACATTGTGATTGCTAATATCTTTTCATTTTTGTATTTACTGATAATTATATGTTTTATTCAGCGTATATATTCTTCGTTTCTACAAAAAATATATATATTAACGATTTTGTTATTTCAGAGTGCAATATGTACAAATATTTACATAAATATAGTATGTACAGTCGATTTTTAGTTTTAATGACGTCAACGCGATATTGTTCGTTGCGTGTACACCGAAAGGCATAATATACGATATCACAAGTGCGTTGCGATGCAACGTTCACCCTAACTATTGTTTTTTTTTCTAATATTTAAGTGATTAATTTTATATTAATACTAGATGGATCTTTGTATTTAAAATTGCTAATTTTTTTTGTAGCAGTTTAGGTTTGTTTATACTGGTAAGATGAATGCTGTACATTTTGAATTGATTTTAAAGTGATTTAGTTGTTATATAGTAATGAAGTTTCTTATAAGATGTTGCTGGCAGCCTCGTTAATTTGCTTGGGGTCCAATGATACCAGTGCGATGTGTGCAATTTCTTTATAGTGAATAATGGACACCAAGACGAACGCCGCTGTCGAACTCCACACGCTCATGTGGTCAAATAAATACACCAGTTTGCATTCGATCAACCACAGTGGAGTATTAAGGCGGAATATCTGAATTTTGTGCCGCGGCTGACGTTGGGTAGGCCGATTGATATAACGCGATAAGGGCCCATTCCGTGTTTGTCTAACTTCTATATTAATTTTGTATATTATTTCTTTAAACCTATTAGTGAGCAGTAACTATTGTTTTCCTCTTAATATTTTGCCTTAGTAATTCCTGTGTTACGATTCAACAACAGTGGTGAAGCGAATTAGTTATAGGGAACAGACACGACGATATGTTAAAAATTTTCAGAGTCAACTTTTATAAATGATAACTATAAAAACAAATTAAGAAAAGGTGTGTACAAAATGAGGAAATTTGTATGAGACATTGTTATGCGAATAAACTTACACCTCAAGATAAAATTATAAAAAAATGTTATTGTCTTTTATTTTTAACCTATTTCAATTTAAAACTAAATATTTTATTTAATTTTTAAAACGAAATCTTCAAAGCGGTACTAAAGTCACCATAGAAACATTGTTAAATTAGATAATAGTGCAGAATACCTTAACATTTTATATACTAAAATCCTATATGTGTATAAATTACCCGAGTAAAATTTAACAGCTAAATAGATTATAGCAAACACTTCTTCTTGATTTGGCGCCCCAAAAAGCACATGCCAGTGTCAATATGTGCCTTCGTAGTGTTTTCTAATATACAAATTTGGTCCAACAAAATGGTGGCTCCCTTGTTAGAGCTATCAAGGGAGTTTCTGTAACATCTCAAAATGCATGTTTCCAGTTTATATTTACAATCCACGTATAATGCCACCAATATTACATAACATAGAATCAAAGAACATAAGTTAATGAGTTAAAATAAAAACCACAACATGGCAGCTCAAGATCGCGCCAAAAACGAATACATATAAGATGGACAGTACGATGATATACAAAGTAAATTTTGTCATAACACTTGCGATACACAAAAGTGTCATTAATATTAATATGTCTTGTTACTTGTTGCAATTGAGCAAACCAAATTTGACTGTGACCTGTGACGGTAAAGAGGGCACTTGATAGAATTTTGTTTCCTACGATCGTCTTAATTTAAAGCGAACCTAATTTATTTAAGATTATTTAATATTTTCAATAAAGTATTCAGTAAAAATACAACCTTTTTGTCACATGACATAAAACACCAATCAGAGCGCATGACGTATTTCTTGTAAAACGTCAAATTTTTGTTTATGTGGTTTATCAATCTAGGGCCCTAAACCACATCTTTACTCGAGTTACTTACAACTACTTTAAGACGTAAATAATATCAAAATATATACATTGCCGTATATTATGTAGTTTTTCATTGTAAGTATTAAGTAATTCCTCATGTAAATTTTAGGTATCGTATTGAACAATAACATTAACTTTTGTCTGTTTTAGTTTTGTTAAGCCTTCATATTCATGCTAAATGATACAGTCTATTATACAATAAAGATTATATAAAAATGTACAACGATATATTTCACTACGTTAGCTTGTTTCCAATTTATCTAGGTAAAAAATATTTAGTTCATTAGTTCGGAAGATAGGCGATGATGATAACTGAAGCTAACTGCTTCATAACAAAAATAAGAAAAAAACATGTTTACGTTAATACTTATAACAATATAGAGGTACAAAAGGTTAGGACAGTATATTTAATAAGTTTAAAATAAAACACGTTGTTATGATAGCGACGAGTATCCAGGTCAATAATCCGATCACGAACCGTATTTTATATAAAATATGTGCTGACAGATTTTTCTCAATGCCAAGTAAAAAAGAATAATTAAAAAATTCTTAACTCTTCTCAATTTTTGTTATACAATGTTTGAATTCTAAGCTTGTAATAATTGTTATATAATTCGAACATAGGTAACATTTGCCTACACTGTTTCATTTTTGGAATAAAATCAGGAGAGATATTTTAAGGTAACAGAATTGTTCACTCAAGCTGATGTTATCTGTCGCTTAGAGGTTCTATACCTGTAGGTGTAGGTAGGTAGATAGCTTAGAGAATGTAATACCTAAGCAACCAAAGCTCAGAGCCTTGTTGAGAATCGTTCTTACGTTTTCAGTTACAGTACTGAGTACAGTTACGTACGGTAAGTATATAGACCGTGTTGAGAGTATACAAAAGAGATTTATGAAATATGATGTTTCCATCAAAAAGTGCCCTATCAATCGAAGAATTATTTTATTTTTTGTAAGGAATTCCATATATTACTCAGGGGCGGATCTACAAATGTGCTTTTTAGGCTGCTACCCATGGCCCCGTGGGTACAAAGCGCCCCCGGCCTCCATTGAAGACAATGAAAATATTGAAAATTAAAAAAAATAAGGTATATAATTTTTCATATTATATCCAATCATAACATTGGCATCCCAAATTGCCAATATTAAATAAAAAACCGTGTCTATCGAATTTTTATAGTAGCTGAGCTAATTGACGGTACTGTCTCTGATGGTAAGCACAGTACAATCCAAACACAACGGCGACTACCAAGAGATTGAAATCATTCGGCGGTCTCCGCTGTTATGCTGGCCTGCACAAATATACCTTCACATTAGGCTTATCCCGATATCGTAAGAAGGGAACGCATCGGCCAGAAGATAGTTCCACAGTTTCACGGTATGACAACGGAATGATACTTTAATATAGTTATAAAAACAACTTTGATTACTTACAAATGATAAAAGATCAATTATTATGGAGTCATTTTTGTTTTCCATAATAGGAAAAAAGGAAATCGAAAAAAGATCGATTTCTCAAATATCGATCTCATTGACCTCGATTTTTTTGTGCATCCATTCTTCAGTCTTCGATTCGAATCGATTTAGAAATCGTTTTTTCATCCCTAATTTGAACTGTCAAAATGGTACTTATTTGTACTCAACTCGCACTGTGGGGAGTTTTTGGCGGTAACTTAAAGTGTCATGTGGTGGTTTTTGTTTTAAATTCATAAACTTATGTCATTTGGCCCTATATTATGTAATTGTGGCGGCATTTTACGTGATGTAGTGTGGTTGTTGTGCACAAGTGATGTGGATTACAATAAATAACTAGGAACATGCATTTTAAGTTGCTACAAAGGCTCCCTGGAAAGTTTTAACAAGGGTGCGGCCATCTTGTTGGAGCGATGTTTAAAGATTTCTGAATATTTCCCTCGCTTTGTTGACAAAATGTAAAATACTTGACACTGGCTTAATGTACGAATAGTGCCGAGCCATAATGAATAAGAAGAAGAAGAACTCGCACTGTGTGTATTTACGCGCGTATACGTACTTACTTCTCGATAGTCACATCGACAAAGTAAACTTTGAAAACCCGCACTTTAAACCTATGATTACATATGGTGCAACTAGGTGGCACTTTTTAAATCCCAGACAAATCGCGATATAAACACGATCGAGTAGTTAGAAAAACCCGCACTAAGCACACTGGCCGCCCGATATATATATTGTGTATACTAAAGTATTATAAATCATCGATCAGCGATTTCTTTTAAATTATACGCGGGTGAATCCGCTGGGCACAACTAGTTAAATAATATGTTGATTATGACATTCCTTATGCCACAGTGACAGTAGTTCGTTATTTTTTGTCTCACAAGAAGTGAGTTCGGTTTCAGCAGATTGTGGGAAATTAATTATCTGGATGTTTGATATATATCTTTTGACTAGTACTTACAGTACTATTTATATGTACGTATTTGTTGACAGCAATTTACAAAATGATGTTCTGCTTTTATTTTTATTTTCTGGAGCTTATGTTTTTTTTGAGCCTTTTGTGTACATATGTGTTACAAATTGTTATTTGAAATGGATTTTTACTGAAAATAGTTCGATTCAGAAGTACGGGTGAATTGAAAATTTTAATACAAGTACTCCTCAATTTATACCCACCCCTGATTACGTATTTCGTAAGAGCAAAGTTTTTTTTTTGTTTTTTCTAAATGACTATACTGTTAGCCTTAGGGGCTCTGGAGCCTTTGCGGCTTTTACAGCTTCACCGGGCTTGGGGTCGAGCGCGGAAGGCACTCAGCCGCGAAAGCTAGGCAACAAGCTCCAAGGGTGCCAAAGTGGCCGAACCTCGGCTTGGGCTGTTGCCGATCATGCGAAAAAGTGGCGATCTGACTGAATCCCTATCCATAGAAATTCGAGCTAACTAATTGTACAAATATACATGTTCCTGCCTTCTGGGAGGAAGGAAGGAACATGTGTATATGTATTTAGTGATTTGGTAATTTTTGTCTAAACTAACTAGCTAAAAAAAGAAAAAAAAAGGTCCCTTACAGAACCTATGTACCTGAGTGGTGTACATGTGTGAAGTGCAGTGTTATGTGTGTGTGTCGATAGCTAGTGAATGCAGTGTCACTGTATCGCGCGAGCAGCTGCTGGCTCAAGGGCTCCATGCCGGAGGAACGGACCTAGGCTTGAGTTGCCGCTGGAGAGGTTGGTCGTGGCGGGTAAGAGCAAAGTGATAATCGCTAAATATTTGCTTCCAAATAGAAAATTCGTATTATTTAACGCCTGTATTGTATCAAAACACAATCTAATTTTGCCATTTCGTAGCAAATATTTAGCGATTTGGAGTTTCGCCATTATTGTTTGGAGTTCTGCATAGTAAACACCTGCTGTTATTGCTTGACCGGATCTTAAGAAGCTGTAGTGAATTACGCCCTGAAGTGACTACCAAACAACTACCATCACTTTTTTGTGGGTAGGTAAGTTTCGCTTTACGGAATTGGAACGGATCCACTTTTCGTCGTCACATGTCACAATTCAGTTCAAAATCCCTTCATTACTGTACCGGTTTAACCGGTTTAGGCAAGCTTCAATGTTTGCTATTCTCTGCATATCAGTTAAATAATAAGGCAGTTTTTCAAGTTCTTTAATTTTACCGATTTACTGCAAATGTGTCAATATTTTGGGTATGATAACATAAAACCATGCCGCTAATTCTTCGGTAGTCAACCATCACTCTCAATTCATAGTTATTTACCTTAGTGGCTGGTCTTCCTCGTGGTTCATTCTTCAGGTTGTAGTTTCAACTACGAAAGCGGTTAAACCAATATCGCATGGTGCGTTCGTTAGCCGGTCAGTGAGTGTGACTTTTAAACTTTTAGTATGAAGGGTTATATCTTTTTATTACGTTAACCTACTTTTTTTATAGTTGTATGAGAACATAGGTTTTACTTAGTATTTAATATTAATTTCAATTTATTCCTGAAGTCGTTATTGAGAGAAAAAATAAAACTGAATATATAGTGAAATGCAATGCAAATGCGGTTGTAACGACTTTTTGGTTATAGCGACGTCCCTTGAATTTATAGTATACTTTTAGAGGAAAATAATTTGGCTATAGCGTCTTCGAATGTAACGCCGATTTCGGGAATAGCGACTAGTTAAAATGAACTATTTATAACAAGTTCCTAGAAATCTCTTGCAGATATTGCGACCGACGACGACCGAGTAAACAAACAAACACACATAGGTTCAGCCTTCAATGATAAAGTTTTGTTATCTTTTGTTTATATCCACAGATAGTCAGTTGTAATTGGATGCTTTTGTTAATAAATGTCAGATAGGTAAAGTTAAATCTAAGGATTTAGGCGATATTTGCACATTGCACCACTGCATTGTCTGGTAATAAATATTTTTTTAGTCCGTGGACGCCGGGCGGTATTTTAACTATGAAGTGCTGTATCTCTTTAATACATCGATCTAGAAACTTGTTTTTTTTTATAGTAGCATGAGGTCATAGACCTCGGTAATCATATTAATTTCAACTTGTATTTCAAGTCGTTTTCGATAAACTGTTGATGTTCAATATTTATGCTTATAACCAATATAAACATGTAAAGTAGGATATTAGTTGGAGCTGTACGCCAATGGATGCCGATCATGTCAAGGTTCCCTCCATGTTAAACAAGGAAATATTGATGATCCGAGCTCATAACGAACACGCATACATCGTTTACAGTCAAGAGCAGGCAGACAGGAAATATATTAGTGGTTTCCCCAATAATGTTCCCATATAATGTTTTCCCCAATATTTACTTCTAAATTTAGGGTACATGAAATCTCAATACAGTATTAAGAGTTTATACGTTGTTATGATTAAAACCCTAGGGTATATAAAAAACGTGGGTTTTACATAACAATAATTTATAGTAAATAAAAAAAACTATGACCGTTAACTATAAAGAAAAAAAAAATTAACGTTCCAAGTCCGGTGAAGCTGTAAAAGCCGTTCGAGGCTCCTGAGCCCTTATGGCTAACAGTATAGTCAGATCGAAAAATAATAATATATATGTCAAAGAGAGAGAGAAACATTAGAATATACTATCGAAGACATCAGGGTTTTCCTTGATATCATTCTTCATTACGGAATAATAAATCTTGTGGGCGTAATCTGGGTTAAGTGCAAGCATTGTATAGATGCACATGGTCCGACAATCCAAGTAAGCATGATGTCTGTTTTATTTGGGGTTGCGCCCAGTGGCCTCCAACCTCCCCTATAGCCACCCGATGCCTCGCATATCTGTGTTATTGCTGCCCGTAGGTGACCTAGTAATTCATCTTGAACATCCTCACGATCCGACAAGCTCCAGCCAGAATAATCTTCTCTTCGGGTTCCAACTCAGTAGGTGGTCTCTAACAATCTTAGGATCCAATATTAACGGAGGTCCTCATGATACAAGGGCTCGAGCTAAAGCCATCTTTCAAGCCCGTCATTGTCTGCTTATGTGGTTGCGTGGATCACAGAGCACACCTGTTGCGAGCGCGCGGCGTCTTCTCTACTTTATTTCCATTTATTTTATGTACGCCGCATTTTTTTGAATATCTGTCATGATCTGTTATCTCGTTACTGTCAGAAGTGATTTCTTTTTAAATAATGACGTAGACACGATTCTCTTACATATATATTAACGTTATAACCCTTAATTAAATTCCTTGGCTTATCTAACCTAATAATATTATAAAGAGGAAAGATTTGATTGTTTGTTTACATTGAATAGGCTCTGAAACTACTGGACCGATTTGAAAAATTCTTTCACCATTACAATCCTAAATTATCCCTGATGAACATAGGCGATAAAATAAAAAGTTAGGGATCCGTATGAAAATGTATAATTTTTCAATTTTTTTTTAAATACCCGTGCGAAGCCGGGCGGTCCGCTAGTTAGGTATTCATATATATATATATATATATATATATATATATATATATATATATATATAGGTAATTTCATTCAATATAGGCTCTATGTTTTTTTATGTTTGTAGGTTTGTCGTAGTGGCCACAATCTCACCAGAAGTTAAGTGACGATGTGGCCCAAGATGATAACACACTAAACCTAGTGGAAGACTGGCTCTCATGTGCAGCTGCCGGAATACGCCTTTTGATGTTTAGCGACAGATTTTCAACTTGAAAAGTTGAAAACTTGAAATCAGAAAAAGCCCTACCACCGTTCACGATTCAGCTCAAGCACATCTTAATAATTCACAATATTATATTTATGGAGTGGCAAGCGAGATCACCGGATATGAATCTGATAGAACGCGTTTGGGACCAAGAGCCATAGCCTAGAATCTCAGTTCTTATCAATGTTGGTGAACGGAGAAGTGAGAATCACCGTAGTTGATGAATGGCAGAGACTATCATGAGGCAAAATAGTTTACTTACATTATTCTTAGCATGTCTAGATAGGTGGAAAATTTAATTATATATATTTTACAAAAAAAAATCTAATTTATACCAAATGTGTATAAACAATAATATTTCATTTTCACAATATCAACGGCAAAAAACAAAAATAAGGTAAAACCTAAATAATCACTATATCCAATAACCACAATATCCACTAATTAACTCAATCATCATGTATGTTAATGTTTAGTTCTATTTCGAACATTTATATTATAATTTATTTTACTTATATTAAACCATCATACATAAATTTAAACTCAATAAGGATACAGTGTAAATATATAAAGGACTTAGTTATATGTATACAGTCATAAATGATAAGCGTGTAAACACTTGTTCACTACAATATAAAACAATGGAGATCTTGTTTGTTATTTTGCTCATTACTGTTCTCGGCTATCCACGGGCCGCACTAATTTTTAAGCTATCCTAAAATGTATTATAAAATTATTTTATTTTTATTATACATGACTGAGCTACTTCATGCTTTTAGTGGTAAGTTATTCTAATTGTTGTTATTTATTGTTGTTGTTTTTTGACAAAAAGAGCATGTAGAAAACAATACACGTAGGCAGTATTAATTATTTGCTTGTACGGCATCAGCCCAAGACGAGGTTCGGCCACTTTGGCACCCTTGAGCTTGTTGCCTCGCTTTCGCGGCTGAGTGCCTTCCGCGCTCGCCCTCTAACCCGGTGAAGCTGTCAAACCTTCTAATGGCTCCAGGGCTCTTAAGACTAAGAGTATAATCATTTGGAAAAAAAAATGTTCGCATGAATCAGTCAGTGTATATCCAGCTGTCAAGACTCTTGCAGGCCGGCATGACAGCGACGATTAGTGATGTATTTATTTACAGAAATATACTGTGTTTTTATTATCAAGAACAGTGCCGTTGCTTTACTGGGATACAAAAAAAAAACAAAACAGGTGATAACTATGTAGTGGCAGTGATTTCTGTTTTTTGTTGCGGTAAACATTTAATGTTTAATGCATTTCGTATTTCTTATGTTTTAGCTAGCGAATTTAATTTACCGATAAGGTGATTAACTATTTTATATATTTGGTTTTAGTCGGACAACGTACTGTGAAGTTTTTCCGCGATGATTATCACTATTTGGAAAAAACGCAGAGTTTTTATAAAATACATAAAACAGCCCTGACATGGCCCAAAGCAATGAAAATGTGTCATTCAGAAAACGCACAACTGTTTTATGCTCGTGATAAAGATGAATTCGATGCCGTTTCTGAGTATTGGAAAACATTAGGGAATCAAGTGAACAGCGATCCAATTTTAATTGGCGTTTCAGCTAATTTTATAACGGGTCTATTTGACTCGATCGATGGTATGTACCTAATTTACATTAGTAAATCATTTAATTTAATATTTACTTTTTTATTGTTAATTACTTAATAATAATTACCTAAATACTTAAAAATATTTTTTTATTATGTATTATTAATAAAAACTACTTTTAACTTTGTACGTTTATTGAAGTAACTTCAGTACATTTGTTCGATGTCTTAGATTTTGGTACAAATCCCTAATATCTTTAGCCTCGAATTTAATCAAATATACCTATTTTTCTGAAGATAGTGTCATATAACTATATCTTTTAAAACTAAATATAAACTATAACTTGTCATGTAAAATCTGGATTGCGCGAGCTAGATCTGAACATTGTTGCGAGCCAGATTCATGGGTTCATGTTTATAGGGTTCCGTACCTCATAATAAAAAAAAAAACGGGTCCCCTTATAGGATCACTTTGCACACGGCTGGCTGTCCATGTGTCAAGACACTTTTTCTCGAAAACGACTGAGGTATTTGAAATTAATATCATATACCAAGGCCTAAGTGCCTTATGCACTTCATGCACTTCATAGATAAAATACGGCCCACGGCCCGTTTATTAAAACCTATAAGAGAAGGTAGTTCCCGCTGGCCTACAGTCTAGAAATTTGGCACGAAGAGAAATCTTTTAACAAAAGTTCAGGAATAAATCCAAAAATAAGGAGGTATATATATTTGAAAATAATACCGAATACTAAGATCTATGACCTCAAACTGTTGTACAAAAATCAAGTTTCTAGGTTAACACAATAAAATGATACAGCCCTTCATAATAAAAGTTTAAAATTCGTACTCAGTGGTCAATTATTTATCAAAAAATATTTATTTAGCATTATTTCCCGCAGGTCTGCAATCTTGAAATTTGGTACGAAGTTAGGTCTTTTAACAAAATTTAAGGGAAATATTCTAAAATAACGAATTTGTCATCCCGTGTAGTGCAACAAAATTATATTAAGCTTTATTTTTTCAGTCAATAATGGTTTCAAGTATAAATTTGAAATTGATATTAAACATCAAGACCTCATACTGCTATAAAAAGACAGGATTCTAGGTTAACGTCATAAAGAGATACAGCCCTTCATACAGTAATAAAGTCGCACTCAGTGACCGATTCTCAAAACCTACGGGGCACTTTCAAGCTATATACAATTTTGAAAGCCCTCTTACAAGTTATGCGTATAATGTTATCTATAATTAATAGTAAACGATGATCCGTGTCACCTTTATGAGCATAAAATTATTATTTCACGTATATTTTTACATAAGTTTTTTTTTTCAACAATGCGTTTCATGAATGTTGGGTCGGAATTGACTCGTTCTAGCATGTCCTCAGCGGCTCTATGCGATTGAGGTTTTGGCGAAAATTCAGGTCTTTTGGGACTAGCCGAGCGGCAACATGTTTCATACCCAAGTGATTATTTAAAATGATACGGATCGTGAGACACAGAAAGTTCAGTGGCTATCTCTCTCTAACTAGAATGAGGATTTTCAGTCACTATGTCCTTCAATTTGCGTTGTTAATTTCAGTTGAAGATATTGATGGCCTACCAGGGCGAGGCAAATCTTCCAGCATATCTCGACCGCTTTTGAACGCTTTGTACCACTCATAAGCACGTGTTTTTGATAGTCGATTCACAGTAAGCTTTCTGTAACAATTTCAGTGTCTCCAAACACGAATTTCCATTGGCGATGCAAATTTAAGACAAACTCTTTGTTCGATGTTTTTGTCCATTATGAAATTCGCAATACACACTAGATATGATCTAACTAAAAACAGCACTGTATATAATCTAAATGACAGATGCAACTCAAACTCCGCTCAAAAATGAAAAACATTTGTGCCAATCTAACAAAAAAAAATTGTATATGGAACCATAAACAAATCATCCATTTTCGATACTTTATTGGCTGAGTGTGTTTCTAAGCGAGTTTTTCGCTTTAGACAGGCACCATACATTTGCGGCATACAGCACGATCGGCTCAATGACTGCAACGTATATTGTTTTAATAATATCAGAGTTCAAGCCCTCAACTAACCCTTGCGGCACCTGCTAGCCACTTATAAATGTCAGCAGTCATTTTACAGGCAGCAGTGATATGTGGCCTAAAACTGAGTTTACTATCGATGATCAGACCCAACAGGCGAAACTCTGTTTCGAGCGGCAACTAGACTCCGCCCATGGTAATGACTGGAGCGTTAAACTTAAGCCTCCTTGTCAGCACCATCGCCTTTGTTTTGTGTGGTGCAAAGGAAAGCTTATTCTTGACGGCCCAGTCCATCACGGTCTGCAAAGTTCGGTTTGCTGTTTCCTGTAGATGTCCGATCTCCTTCTCGGGGAAAACTAAAATAAAATCGTCGGCGAAGGACTCGAGCTTCACTAACAGGGAGTCGAGTATAAGGTTCCAAAAGGTTGGTCCTAATATTGATCCCTGGACGCAACCTTTTGAAGACTCTCGACTCTCCTGTAGGCCGGTATAATTAAGCTTTATTCTCCGGTCCGTAAGGTATGACAAGACCATACCGTATAAGTTCCTAGGGCATTCTTTAGCTACAAGCTGGGACTTCAGCGCTGGCCATCATTCGTTTTCGAAGGCTCCCTCTATGTGATACGATTTCCTTCGCAACCATCCTCGCTCTAAAGTGGCCCACTCGATCCTTGATACTACGCTGTGGCGAAAACCCATATAGCCGCACGCTGAGATTTGGCAGTAGATGCCAGCGCAAGCGTCAGGCCAAGAGCTTTTCCAGAAACTTCCCCAGTACTGGCAACAGGCCGATCGGGCGGTAAAGATTTTGTGTAGTCTACCCTGCTCGGTTTCCGGAGTATACAGTTCAGGTCTTTGTTAGCAATTGTCTGGAACAACTCCACTCTCCCTCGTATAAGCGCCTGTGCGCATATATTTGCAGTAGATCCATCGCCTCCAGGGGCTTTCCGCGGGTTGAACTCTGAATAAACCCACGTTACTTTCTCTCTGGAGAACAATAGGTCCCTCATCGATTAACCCCGGATCTCGTCAGGGTAGAGACCGTCCGTCTCTGTCCTCACGGCCTGCTGAGCCTCTGTTTCATAATTCGCAGCGTCCAAGGGGAAAAGCGTCGAGGCGAGAAGATCCGCGAACCCCTGCGGGTCTATAATAGTCCCACTAGGGTCCGTTAACAGGACCTCCTCTCTTCTCCGCTCAGTTCTCCTGAGGACTTTGTAGATGCCATCCCAGAGGTTCTCCCGCTCCTGTGCTGAGCAAAACTCCTTCCAGCTTCTGGTCTGGGCATCCGCTACCTTCCTCTTAAAATCCTGCAACCATCAGGGAGGGCGAGCCACTCACTCCCTTTGGTCCACCTGCCTTGGAGACCACCTGTTCATAGGTGTTCTTAATGCAGGTTAGGTATTCAGACACGACTATCTCTAAACCTCCTCCACCTTGCACGCCATCAAGCTTCTGTCGGACAGTTTCTCCTTGAAAGTTCATGTGAACTCCGACCACACAACCTTCCTTGTGTTATAGATACGAGTAGTGGCCGTCCTTTGACTAAGCAGAGGCTCATCAACTTTCCAATCATCGATCCTGCAGATTGGAGAGGGTCTGCAGATGGTTTCGTCTGCAATGCTTGTACACAAGCCCTGACGACCTGAAACGTGGGCTTTTCTCCCACGTTAAGCACCCCTCATTTTAAATGTTTCAGTTATACTAAAATGAAAATAATAATTTTATGAAAGGGCTGTACTGAATGTTATGTATATATATATATATATATATATATATGTGGAATTTAATAAAATAGATCGATACAGACCCTGTATAAAAGTATGTACTTGTAGTGAATGGCACGATGTTATGATAATCAGTGAAATAATAAATATCCATAGTTGTACCTAATATTCTGTTACATCAAATAATTTTAAAAGCTTATAGTGCTAATAAAAGGATAAAGGGGAATTTAAACTAAATAAATATCTTGCGCGATTTTTGATGATTCTAAACTGATTTCTAGCCGGAATTTTACTGAGTTTTGTTTGGCGTTTACAGTGAAGTATTATTTATATAGTCGTTCTGGTCTTTGTGATTTTCAACAGAGGAAGAGAACGTGTTGATATTTCTGATGATAGGGTATGGTTGATACTTAGTTTTTATACCGTACTGAAAAATAACCGATGACTTACACACTTCTGTGGAAATTGGAAAACATTTTATGTGAAAAAGCATGACATCAATTGAAGTCTCTGACACAATTTATTGTAAAGAATAGACAAAAAATCCAAATATATAATTACTATCTTGTATATACTAGGGGAGCGTTCAAGTATTACGTAACGAATTTGGGGGGCGGGGGGGTCTTCTGAAACGTTACGATGCGTTACAGGGGCGGGAGGCGGTTTTGAACAACGCGTTACGTAACATTGTTTTAACCCTTTAGACGGTTCCGTAGAGTATTTTTTGTGACATTTTTGTGCCATAATTGTGACTTTTAGGTAAAAATGGTCACTTGTTGGTGGTTACGTAACGTTTTACTAGGGGGGAAGGAGGGTAAATAAAAATGTTACGGCGTGTTACATGGGAGGGAGGGGGGTTCAAAAATCTCCAAAAACTGCGTTACGTAATACTTGAACGCTCCCTAGTATGTAATGCACATATAAATAAATATAAATTCTTATATATATCTTGCTAACAATTGAATTGCAGGCATTCCAATTATGAACGTATACAACAATTGGAGAGAAACCGAGCCTAACAATTTGAGCGGAAAGGAAGATGTCGTCGAAATGTTTATGGATACCGGTTTGATGAATGACGTTCCGAAAACTCTTGAACGGTTATTTATATGCAAGAGGACTCTAACCTCGTTAAATTGGAACAATTGTTGCAATCCTGCTTCTCACTATGGTAAGTTTTGTACATAGTATAGTACCTATAGTGTTTCAGTAAAAAAAAATTAAGCAGACGCAAAAATATTAGGCTACATGTAATCCACGTATATACCTATATATATACTGGGATTTACTGAGTCCGTGGAACTGTTCTTTAACTAGGAGACCTCAAAAAATGAAATAGAACCAAAACTAACAATTAATTGTTAATTTCATAATAAGTAAGACTAAACGTTGTTCAATTTTTACCTCTTTATATGAAGATGTTTGTTGACAGAGAATTCTGTGCCTGATAATACAAAAGCATTGTCCATAACTATAAAATCTTCAAAGAATGATATCTCTTCACATCAATGTTGTCAAGAAGGTATGATAATGATATTTTAATGTATATTTTGATAGTTTGTTTGGATTAATAATTTTTAGACTTTTCAAGCGTACTATTCTTTATTTAATGTAGAGTAGTTTCGAGGATTATGGTTTGCCATAATCATAAATCTTTTTAGATATTAAACTAAATGTATGCGAGATCCGCGAGTCTTTATTTCTTATCTCAGTAGTCGAACTTATCAGTATTCATTATTCAATAACTGGAAACTAATCGCAATATAATTTATTAGAATAACTAAAATCACAAATTTCCGCAAATTTAATCATTAAAATCTAGTTATAGTTAGGAATTATGACACAGCAAACAATACAAATAAAATATCGTATGTTATTTTTTTGAGTAAAACTTACAGAAAAATATATTTGTGTCCATTCCTGGGCATCCTTCATGAGCACATAGCTTCCAAAATAGGCAGTCTTGTAATTCACGTATATACCTATGTATACTGGGATTTACTTAGTCCGTGGAACATTTTTGAAGTGAAACTTCTTATGCGACTTCCAAGCGTTAAACGTTAGACGTTAGACGTTAAATGTTAAACGTTTAACGTTTAACACACGTTATCGGTCTCTTATTTTTGTGTGAGCCAGAGCGAGAGAGTAAATGTCGGTGTGTATGTATATTGAACACTGTTTAAATAAAATAGAAAATGACTTTTAAAATGAAGTTTCACGTCTATCGTGTGTAAATCGCACACACACCTTTTTTTTTATTAGGAGACCTCAAAAAAGGCAATAGAACAAAGACTAACAGTTAATTGTTAGTTACATAGGTAAGAGGTAAGACTAAAGGTTGTTAAATTTTAATCTTTTTACGTAAACATGTTTGTTGACAGAAAGTGCTGTTCCTGATAATACAGAAGCATTGTCCATAACTATAGAATCTTCGACTAATAATGTATCTTCACATCAATGTTGTCAAGAAGGTATGATTATGATATTTTAATACATATTGTGGTAGTTTGTTTTGATGGTATTAATAGAAGTAATAATTGGTTATTTAATTTTTAGAGTATTACAAACGTACTTATTATTATTATATGTAGTTTCATGGATTACAGCCCGAAACAATACCGAATTATATTCAATAACTAGAAACTAAACGCAAGATAACTTATCACAATAGCTAAAATCATATTTTTTTCAAAATTTAAACAATCATTAAAATTTAAACATGGATTTGTGGCATCGCAAATAATACAAATGATTTATTGTATGTTATTTTTCTAAGTAAAACTTACAGAAATATATATTAGTGTCCACTCCTGCACATCCTTCATGAGCACATATTTTACAAAATAGACATTGAGTCCATGATTTGCCTATAGCGACCATAGAATAGAAAGAGTCACCTTTTACGTCTAGATCTCGAATTTCGTTTTATAGAGATGTCCTCGTAAAAGATTAGGTATATTATTGATAATCGTATCTATAAGCTGATATATTTTGCTATGATTCTAAAAATTGTAAAATATTTTCAGGTTATACATATAACAAGGCCAATGGCAGATGTTACAAATTTGTCTTTACACCCAAAAGTTGGACACAAGCTTACGAACAGTGTCGGTCGGACCAGGCATATCTAGCAATTATTGATGATCCATTAGAAGTTTCGTTTTTAACTGACCTAGTTAAAAATGCTCCAAAAGAAAGAATACGTGACATTTATACACCTGGTTCAGTACATCTGGGCTTCTATAAACTTAGTAATGAGGATTGGCTTACTCTAAAAGGTTATTTTTCGTTTTAAAATATTTTTAAGGTTATTATTAAAGTAGATATTTAATATTTATGTGTGTATATATGTAATTTATGTAATATTTTAAGTTAGAGTATATATATATCGCTCATAAAGTTTGCAAGATTTATCCTTGTGAAAGAAATTAAATACCTACAACAATTTGTAGCCAATTGTTAATATATTCAAATATTTCTGTTGTTATTATACTTATAAAGATCACGAGATTGTACACATCTAGTACATAACAATGTGTAATAATATATATTTATACATTTTCTAGGGAAATCCGTAGTATCAAGCGGATATGCACAATTTGGTTACGATAGCAGAACTTCCAATGAAAATTTGCAATGCGGGGCGATGTTCTACAACGGCGAGTTGCGAGATATAAATTGCAACGAACCGTGTTTCTTTATATGTGAACATGAATTTTAAAATATTTACCAACTAAATAAACATAATTTTATATATATCACGTGTTTGATTAATTTAACATATTCTTATAAATAACACATATAATTCATACAAAAACAAATTATTTTTTATAGAGCAGTAATCCTTGGTAGCTCTGTATTGAATGGAATTTAGGTTTTACACATTGGTAAGAAGACTCATAACTGCGATCTCAAGGTACATTTTATATTCACGTTAAGAAAAATAACTGCATTTGTAAAAGCTTTAATAGTATAAAAATAGTTAAAATAAGGAGGAATAGGTGATTACTGATTACAAAATGCTATAAAAAAATACTCGTGCGTACCATTTTTTTTTCCACGAGCTTCCTGTTATTACTTGATTATAATATACATAATAAGCAACTTTATTATATGCTTACAATAGGGGACTGTAGCGCTCGCTGCCTAAATCTCTCCCGCACACAGTGAAAACCTCACTTCGTGCTTCAGGATCGTCCAATTCAAGTTTTTTTTAATTGTACTCATAATATTTGCATATGAGTACGACTACATAGACTCGCAAGGCCCTGCCCGGTAAAGATGTAAAAGCCGTAAAGGCTCCAGGGCCCCTAAGGCTAAAAGTATAGACAGTTCGAAAAAAAAAAAAAAAAACTCGCAAGGCAAATTCACTAGGAATGTTCTTAGATTGTAGTCTAAACATTACAATAAGAAAATAAGGTTAAAAGGAAAGAAAAACAATAAAAATAAATTTTATTTATTTTATATATGTACACATACATTTGTTATTATTAATCTATTACACTGCGTTTTTAAAGAGATAAAGTAATTATACATATAAAAATCACGCCTCTTTCCTAACGGGGTACGCAGAGACCACGTCCTTAACTTGCTACGATTCTTACATACATCTTTCGCTTCCTCAAAATTCATAAACATGCTTGTAGGAGTGAACACCTACTGATCTAATACCATTTTTTTTATACTGATAAAAGGCTACATTCATGCAAATATTTAGATGCTATGGTTTATTGCACACGCAAGTGAAGCTGCGGGTAGAAAGCTAGTACATATATTGTATATCTCTAGAGCTTGTATGTTTGAAAGCGAAAATCCCAAGTCCATTCCGATTAGAAAATTATTTTACGTTAGATAATCTATTATTATGTAAGGCTATACACAATATAACTATACTAACTTCGCACTACGACTCTAAGGTTCTAACACAGAAATTTAAGGTTATAAAAGTACGTGCCATAATTTAAACTATTGTTTAAAATCAGTACTCAGTTGTCAGTGAAAACCACTTTACCAACAAAGGGAAGCACACGTACAATCGGTCCACCGTATGATAAAGCATTTCGAACTGGTTCAAAGTACCAGGCGATCCAAGACAACAGAAACAAATAGAAAAGTGCCGTCACAAGCCGATCCAAGACGTAAAGTCTGCAAAATAAAATAAAATATTTAATTAATAATAGTTTTTTGTAAGTAGCATGGCAAACTGACGTCACAGTAGTAAAATCAGCAGCTGCATTGGCTGACCTTGAAATGCGACAAACGAAAAGAGAGTCAATGTGACGGGGTTATCACTATGTGAATGATGGTCGCGACCCAGTCAGGTATAGAATATTATATATAGGTACAGGTATAGGTCCCTACAGATCGCTTGATTACCGGATATACACCGGATGATTCTTGAACGCGACACGATTGAACGTGTCACTATGGTGTTCGATCCACCCGGTGTATTGTGGTCTAGATGGTCGCGATCTAGTCTAACACAACTGTCGTGTGACCCAGCAGAACCCACTATTCGCCAATATAAATATCGGAAAAACAAAACTCTCATGATTAAATTTTAATTTCCACTTTTGATTATGCATCCATTTTCGTTTATCTCGGTTGACCCTTTGTCTATTAATAACGGATCAGAAAAAATTAAAAAATAATATGTTTTTTTAGTAAAACTCGTAAATAAACTTCTATTTAACGAAAAACTTCTTAAAACGTTTACATTCTTACCTGCACATTGAAACTATATATGTGTTCATCTGTTTGGTATTTAGTCAAAATTAAAACCATGTACATAATATGTATTTGTAAAATTACAAATTAGTACATAATTATTCTGTGTTGGGTAATTTTACTCCCCGTTTATCGAATACTCTTTATAACATAATATAATCCCCAGTCAATAAGTATTATTAGGAAACACTTTTTTTTCTATTATAAATCTTTAAAATTGTCGGGCCATGCGCAGTGTAGGGTGCCGTAGTTGCCCGTCAAAATATGAAGACTTAAAGATCATTCATGTTACACCGGGCAGGAGTCGAGCTGGGCGCCGACCGGGACACGGCCAAACATTTATAATAAACTTTTGTATGAAGTACAGCATGATTCAGTTACACCGACCGGGCCGGACGCCGGGCGGGACACGATCAAACATTTATAGTATAATTTTGTATGAAGTCATTCACGCTTCACCGGCCCGCAGCCGGGCCGGATCCCAGCCACCGTGACCCGGCCGGCGCCCGGCCCTGTGTAACATTAATCATCTTTTAGAGAGGAATCTCAATCTCAAAGTAATTTTCAATGGAATTGTACTATGTATTATGAATTTGTACAAATTTTATAAGTTGATTGACTACTACTCATTAACTTGTAAAACCTACTTACCTCCGATACTTTTCCCTTTAACTTCATTATATATACTACTATCATGATTTTTTATATCCATTTCATATCCAACCATTATCTGGCATGGGGGAAACACTTGATAACAATTTAAAGCTTAATATTTCACAAACGGATCCCTAAATTGAAAAATGGTTTTGACGGACCCACAATATTTTATATTTTTGAACGACCTATACAACGATAACTCACACGATGGGACAGACCAGAAAAAAAATCACTCCCACTTTACGTGTAGGAGAGGTAACCAAAACAATAGTGTTTTCAAGATTTTATTTACCACTTTGTCGGCGTTGTTAATATATATATACTCATATCAAATTACAGCTTTTAAGTACTAACAATCTTTGAGCTAAGCCGCGAAAAGACAAACGGACATAGCAAAACTATAAGAGTTCCTTTTGACTTCAAAACCCTAAAAATAGCTTATAATATAATAATTAAACCATAATATAGCATTAGGTTTCGTGGTGTAAATCAGGAAAACATAATAGTTAGAATTATCTAAGGAAAATTGGAAACAATAATTATTAATGTTTATTTTGCATCTATACTTGTTACGGATAATCCTTGGCTTAAGCCCTATTCTAATGAAACAAATAATACTTACATATTATTATGCAGTCTAGCTTTCGGCAGATTCTCCAGTTTTTCTTTCATGCAGTACAATTTTCCACCAATCATACAGCTTTCTATATAAGGCTCTACTTCTATGATAGTCAAGTCCATAGGGAAGAGCGCTTGGTCTATAGGATTTAGGATTGTGACTAGCGATTTAAAGTTTTCTGTGTCGAACCACCATTCACGGGTTGTGAAATATTGGAGGACTTCTAAACCCACTGATATCCTATTCTGTATGCGCACCATGCTGTAATATAAAATATTATAATTTAAGTGCTAAAATCTGTATCTAGGGCAGAAGGAAAAATAGACAATGATCTTTACGCCAGCCACAGGGGTAAACAATATTTTTTGGTGTGGTTTTATAAAATTAGAAGTATATAAATCGTATCGATGCCAAAAATAAAAATTTACAGTTTTATAGTACAAGTGATGTTATGATTATTTATTTTCTGTATCCCGAGTTTAAAGATTAATAATTGAAAAAAAAGTGTTAATTGAAAAATAAATAAGACGTGTTTAGTGTATCCCCAAGACAAATTTGGGTTTAATTCAATTTGATTAATGAGTTTCACTGTATTCTCTGATGACGAACACTTTTCACTATTATATTAGGATATGAAGGTAGGTTCTAACATGTTTAAAAGGTTTATTTTCTCTGAATGACCGCGTCGCTCACCCCATCTCGTACCACTAATCGCATTGCTTTGCGTTAGCTGTAGAGAAATGTATGAAGAAGCGATAGGTATCGTTTTCTATCGACGTAAACATAATACGAGGTGTTATTGTCAATTTTTCCACTTGACCGAGAAACAGAGTTTAGCTGATCCGACATACGTTCTGTGCCCTTTCTTGTAGTTAAAGGCTCGGCCATAGTACGCTAAATATATTATGTAAATATGAGCTCATATTCAAACTGAAGTGTCTGCTTGTAATGTCAAAATAACAGATTTTTACTAAATGCATATGATAGTATACGTATACAGTACATATAACAAAAAAATATAAGATTTTCGTCTGTCTGTTGTTTGGAATGGAAAAATAATTAGGGTTTCGCATAAAAATAAAAATAAAACACTTTTTAGTAGTACACGCGAGCTGAGCCGCGAGTACACCTAGTTCTTAATAAATCATTACTTACAAGCGCCTTTGTCTGAAGATGAATAGTAAAAAATCGATGAAATAAGCAGGAACTAAGTGATAAAAGAAAACACAGAGGTCGTGTATAAACTTGTTGTGTCTAATGTTCCCGTCTGGATACCAAAGTGGACCTTCGAATGGATATTTTCGTACTGTCGCTTTACCGATATCTAATACTTCCTTCCAGGTTGTATTTCTATCATCGCCTGTCGTTACGTTGTATACTGGAATTTCAAGTGATCTGAAAGAAAAAGGTACTTATTATTTTTCGTCAATACAATATAGTTTATTAATGAATAATAAACATAACGCTATTATTACACTTTTTTTAAACTATAAAGGTGGCAAACAAGCATACGGCTCGCCTGATGCTAAGCGGCTACCGTAGCCTATGAATGCCTGCAATACCATAGGTATCACGCGTTGCCGACCTTGAACCAAACCCTACCCAAGGACCTCTGGAAATCCTAGTCACCGCAGGAACAACAACACTAAGTCATTTGTTTGCATTCTTCTGTAGGGTGGAGGTGTTCCACCAGTCGGACTGCCCCAAGTAGAGAGAATCTCCAAAGGAATTTCTCTGTGCCCTATCCTCTCTTAACATAACGAATAAGGAAATATTGGCAATACTATATTGGAACTAAAATGCCTACATCTTGACAGATTGCTTAGCATTCGTGGTTATTGCTCTGCTCCTTTGGTCCGGTCGCAGGTTGAAGTTATATACCCTACAACCTTCATCAATAAATTTGTTATAAAATGTAAAAAAAAAACTGACAGGCAACTTCAGAAATTGGCGCGCTCAAACAAATAAACCATCCTTGAGCTTTACGATATTAGTTTAGAGAAATGTATTATAAACTATGTATTACTCGTATATAAAAGCAAAATACCACTAATCACGAGATTTTCGACACTAGGTCCGACTGACTTGAAATTTAGCATAGTTACTGCTTTCGCGATGTAGACGCTCTCTGAGAACGGATTTTGGAAAGTTCAACCGCTAAGCTTGAAAATTTGTATGCGGTGCAAACATTGTCTTTTGACTTCAAATTGTGTACTTAAAACTTAAAAAAAAAATGAAACAGTATTAGTATTTATAAAAATATATATCAAAAGGATGTACAATAAGGGTTAAAATGTTGTGTGGTGAAATTGTTTTGTTTATAGATTTGATGATAATAATTAACCACACATAAACCACATATACTCTCCAATTGAAAAATCCAGCTATTTAAAAATTCTTCACCGAAATTAAATTAAGGGATGAAATTTGTGTTGTATGATTGTATAGGTAGTCTAAGAAACCTTGATTTTTTTACAATTTTTTTATCTATGTATTATTATATTACCTAAATGGTAAGCGTTGCCATGGTTACCTTTGCTATTTTAATAATAACATACCAAAGACAGTCTTTTTATTTCCGTGTTTTTTTTTATGTCTGCATTTAACTCAAAAACGGCTTGAACGATTCTTATGAAATCTTGGTCAATAAGAATTTTCAATAAAACTTTTAGAAATTGTAAAAAAATGTTTTTAATTGTCTCTTAACCGATTTTTGATTTAAGAATTGTCAATAATATGAGTAACGCTTTTATAATATTTCTGTTTTAATTAAAATATTTAGTTACTCATGTGACGTTATTATTCAGTTTTAAATATATTGTTCGTGAACAAACAGGTAAAATTATGTCCGTGTATTTTTGTTCGTTGTTTTTTCCTTTTATCGCTTCATTTCGCTCAGTACATCATTTTAATTAACATAACACAAAATATTGAACATAATATTTTATTACAGTATTTTAAAACACTCATAGAAACAATCATAGATCTGACATCGAAACCTCGTCCTACGAGATCAGCCCGTGTACATTCATTGTGTCTTTACTTGTGGTTGATGGAGGTGATTACGTCTTTATTATTTTATCGTCACTGTTCTTCAAAAACATTGTACTTTAAAAATTCTTAGACAATCATTTACCTCTCTGTACTTTTGCCAATTTTGTAAGCTATGACAATGATAGCGTTAATAGCTATGTCAACAGCAATGACTTCTGCGTGATAATGTCCGTAGCAATGCATTGACCGTATGACTCCTTTTCCTGCACCAACCATTAGACCAATCGGACCGTTCAGATTGTCTACCCAGCCGGGTATCGGTTCCTTGTACGATGGTGTAACTGCAACATAATCATGATAATAAAATCTCAGATAGGTGTATATTGATTTAAATCCCAATAAAAACATAAATGTGAAAAAGGGACTAGGTTCGGTAGAAACGTCGTTCGGGGTAGTCGTTGTCACCGATAAAAAAGCTGATATCTAACGGGTACCAAGTTCCATAACTGCTCATTTAATTATAGCTGTAGGAATGTACCTTCTTCAATTCATTTACAAAACAATTTGTTACTACTTTCTTTGATATAGGATTTCTGATTAGACCAGTTTTAATTGTCAATAAATTACGATACAAAAGTTTGACACCTTTAATTAGAAATTAACGTAAATATTTATTAACATACCAACAGCTACGTACAAGGTTAGATTTTATTGGCGTTAAAAAATAGCAAGCGCCGCCTTATACTCTACCCCGTATCTGTGTTAGGGCTCAGAATGTCATGTTTCATTATTGACTTTATTTACTCATGCAATGATGCATGTTTGTGCAATGATGGCTCAGTGGTAGCCTGGACAGACATCACGTCGATCGACGTGAGTTCGAATCTCTGCAATGAGCCTGAACTTTCGGTAAAGGAAAACATCGTGATAAAACTATAGCACGGTGGTAGGGCTTTTTCTAATGTCCGTCTGGCTATCAACCACCCTCAAGTTGAAAATGTGTCGTCAAGCACCAGTAGGTGTGTTCCGGCAGGTACACTTGGGAGTCAGTCTTCTACTCGGCTTAGCGTGCTACCACCATCTCGAGCCACATCGTCACTTAAGATAAAGTGAGATTGTGGCCACAACTATTAAAAAAAACATATATTTCGCAATGTTATTTAGAGTCAAACAAGATTAGTCGCGTATATCACTGCCGAACTCGGGACTTTAATGCATTCTAATTAATGTAACATTTTGAGAATTATTATTTTTGGTTTTTATTTATTGATGTAGACACACTACGTTACTATTACTATAATAAAACAAATATAAATAAATCTACGCAAATGATATATATATACAATCCTACAAACCTATACTAGGTCTTACAACAGCTGCGGGTAATTCCGGGTAACTCTCTCTTACTAGAGCTTCAGCTAATCTTTTCGAGTACGTGTAAGAGTTGGGATGCTTCTTCAGGATGGATGGCGCCAAAAGGTTAAGTTGCTCATCAGATATCCAGCTAGCTGTCTGTAGTACCTTATGGGGATTCGCTGGCGGATCATGAACCTGATGAAAAAAGAGTTTTACTCTCAAGTAAATATCTACCACTCAATATCGTAAGAACAGTCCGATTATTTTTATGTACATTTTTAAATACAAGACAATTTTTAACAAAAAAGCAAAATAAGTTCAATGATTTTTAGGAGTTCCCTCGTGTATCTTCGAAGTCGAAGGTCAAATATCAGTGAAATTAAAATGGGACCACCCTTGAGGTATCCCATTTTTAACGAAAAAAGAATCACCTAAATCGGTTCACAAACAAAAAAGTTATGCCTGAACATCCACAAATAATACAATAGAATTGGGAATCTCCTCCTTTTTTTGAAGTGAGTTAAAAAGGGCATACAGTTTATGCAGTCAATCTACAGTCAAGAGTATAAACAACCATAAACGGCGCTACTGTCATAACCTTGCTTGGTTCTAACAGTACGTTTAACGTTGACTCTGCGCTTAACAAGAATATTGATTCAAATTTTAAAGTATCAACGAAAACATCTACTCTAAAATATGTTATTGGTGCCTCATATAATACTAAACTAATTAATGAAACTTTAGTCGTGACGTCAGCTCTCAGCTAATGGTTACTAGCAGAAGAGTGCTAGGAAATCTATTTTTTATAGTAGCGTGACAAAGTACTGGTCTTATCGCGCAGTAACAGTAACCGGCAGCTGGTTACCTATACACTGGCTGATCCAGAAACGCAGCAAACCAAAAGAGAGGCACTGTGACGAATATGTCACCATGTTCATCTCGAGTACAGGCGGATCCTGGAACGCGACACGCCAAATCGGTGGTTACATATGGTGTATATCCACGAACTGGTGGTCGCTATGCAGTTAATCCCAATTGTAACTGGGTAAACGTACGTCTTATATTTTGTAAATGAAATTCCTCCTTATTTATGTCTCATACCTACTCATATAGATACCACTGATATTAACACGACAAGTAGATTCCATTTTTAATATTTTGGATATACGGGTTAGTCAGTAATTATCATTTGAATGATGATATTTACAGTAGTTTTTTAGGAATAAATTGCTGTGTTACCTTTTCAGGCAATCTCTCGTAATCCGGATAGCAGAATGCCGTAGAGAGATGGATAAAAGCCGCCAGGTTTTTGATATTTTTTGATAACTCTAACACTCGAAGGGTCCCTCTTGTGTTCATTTCCAAACCTTCTTTTAACGGTGCCTCCAAACGTAAACTTGCAGCAAAGTGGAATACTACCGAAACCTAAAATACATATACTACATAATTTAAAAGAAAAGATGACTTACGGCGCTATAACGTGAACATTTGTGGTACAACCGTAACAATACGTAATAGTTAACTCAGTCAACTATAAAAAGAGCTATTCTCGGAGTTATTCTAATAATTAGTTAAAGAAGTAGAACAATCGATATAGCTTCTAGGACTTAAAAATTAAAGAAGGTACAGTGGGCCAGTCACATTTACCGCAAAACTGGCAACTGTTTAATTAGTAGGATTCTCAATCGGAGACCGCATTTTAGTAATTGGGACGCTTTCCTCCGAGATAAAAGTAAAGAATTACGGAATTGCTATATAACTACAATAACATTTTGAAAATTGTAAAAAATTTTTTTTTTTCTATTTCTTATTAGAGTATAAACTTAATTATTTTTATTGCCATATCTATTATCACGTTAATTGTATATCAATATGCATCTGCTATCACTGTCATTCCCATCTCATCTGGTGTTTAATATCACCAGTTATAGAATATTAATCCTCACAACCTCCTTCATTATTTCAACCAAACAATGTATTACCTAAGTGTACATAAATAATACGAATACGTACAGTTATGTAGATAGCATATTATATGAATTATGTGATCACGTAATATGAAATATTGCATGTAAATACATTTGTCATTAGCATTGTTTATAGTAATAACTAAATAACTTAAACACGCAATTTCGTAACTTGATTTCACTTACGAAAGCCCTCAGTCTATGATGCACACACACACTCTTACAGGCACTCTTTGCGACATACGTAACAACTTTCACCCTGTACTAGATTGTGTTCAGCAGATATATTTTATTATTTTTACCGCAATTATAACGTTATATTTTGGTTTTGACTTTATTACTCACAAGTATATATTATAGTTATTTTGCTAAATTTTTCAATCCGTTTAGCAAGTAAAAAGATGTTATTATAAGTATAAATTAATTTAACAATATGTATTTATACTAATAAATATGTTATTACACAATAAATCTCATTACCTCATTATAAATTTGCTCCAATTGATCCTTATCGATACCAAGATTATCATACATTATGTCACCCGACACTGGGATCACTTTCTTCATGACATGCGGTTTCTCTTCTCTTATTCTCGAAAACAACTGAAAATTGTTTAGATTCCACATCTATATTGATAAATCCGAAGTTTTATCTGTAGTTGTATTTTTAGATATGATAACGAATATGACGTTAAATATTTTTTTGTCTGTGTTTGTATCTCCGGATTTAACTACAAAGGGCATGATAGATTTTTATGAAATTTTGGACACGGGAAGTATATGTTATTCTTCAATTGAAAACCTATAAGAAATTGTCAATAACATAAGTAAAAATAAAATTACGGGACGAAAATAATTACTGTACAATAAACATGCGCGAAGCCTCAGACGCACCGCTAGTTGATCTATATTAATAAATCTGTAATTCTTATTGTACACGTAATTTTTTTCCTAAATTACTGATAGAAATATATGATCACGGATATGACATAAAAAATGTTTTTGGCAAGCTCTACACTTCATATTGTTATTTACTATATAATACGCCTTTCAAAACTTATTAGCAAAGTTTTGCCATACAAGTTCCTTATAAAAATATAACAACAAACCGTCGGATCTGAGAGAGATGACAAATGAAATGCAGGTAGTCTGGTAAAACGGTTTATATAATCTTAGTAGAAGATATTCCAAATAAGATTAAACGGAAATATTCGGGGAACACTACACAAATACCAAATAAAGAAATATTACACTTCTGGACAGACACTGGGCAGGCACAACTAAACAGTTCTAGCATCAGAAACCAAATTGTTTGTACTGATCTCTATTGTCAACAATTGCAAATCATCATGGAAAAGCTAGCCGTTAAACTACTGAAACTGGTCAAGCTCTCTAGTCTACCGCTGCTTCAGGACAACGCTAGACACCATACTTCACGACAGACGGTCGCTAAATTAGAGGAACTGCGGTTGGAATGTCTCTGACACCCATCATACTCCTCGGACCTTGTTCCGATAGATTACCACTTTTTTCGGAATTAGGACAATTTCTAGCAAGCAAAAAAAATCAATTCCGTTGAGGCAGTACAAACCGCCTTCAAAGATTTTATTGATTCTCGTTCTCACATTTTTTTCCTATAAAATGGCGAAAGTGCTTAGATAATAATGGTACATATTTCGATTGATTAAATGTATAATTTCATAATATAGTTTTCGTTTTACTTTTTCCATATAAAACGCTAAATTCATATGTAAGGACCTGCCATTACATATATTATACTTCCGTATACAGGTAAGTGGATTATATGAATAATTAGAAAAGCGTTCAGTATAAGTTTTTTTTTTTTTTTTTCGAACTGACTACGCTGTTACCCTGAGGGGCCCTGGAGCCTTTACGGCTTTTACAGCTTTACCAGGCTTGGGGGCGAGCGCTTAGGGCACTCAGCCACGAAAGCTAAGCAACAACATCCGAGGGTGCCAAAGTGGCCGAACCTTGGCTCGGACTGTTGCGCGTATGCAATTAAGTCGCGATCTGACTAATTCCCTATCCGTAATTCGATCTAAACTAACTATACATATATACATGTTTCTGCCCCCTGGGAGGAGGGAAGGAACATGTGTATGTGTATTCAGTATAAGATGCGCGGATGGATAGCATAACGACTTCACTTTTGTTAACACTCGATTTTGCTCCCCATTTAATTTACGTACTGTGGGCTGTATATTATGAAAATCGATTAGTCCACATTCCAAAAAAAGACCGGGCGAAGATTTTTATAAAGTCTAATTAACAGTTCTCTTCGTTACCACAGTGATTACATAAACTATGAAGGAAATAATTGTTTCGCATTGGAATAATCATTAGCGAATGAAACTACTTACTGGAAGTTTCCACATATCCTCGATGCGTGATTCAGGTGACTTACCCCGTTTCGAACGGGCCAAAGCGTACACGCAGCCTATGTCCGGTACACTATACAACAGCTTTTCAATTAGAACTTTACCCATGAATCCAGATGAACCGGTGATCAGTACATTACGGCCCCTGAACCATTCATTTACTTCTGATGTCATTTTAGAAGAAGGTTCTGGAAATCAAAAATTTGGATTAATTAAGCTATATTATGTAATATTATAAAGCTATAGAGATTGTGTGTTTGAACTCGCTAATTTCTGGAACTACAAGTCAGATATGAAAAAATATTTTTGAAGTGAAACTTCTTATGCGACTTCCAAGCGTTAAACGTTGAATGTTAAACGTTAAATGTTAAACGTTAAACGTTAAATGTTAAACGTTTAACGCACATTATCGGTCTTTCCTCTTTGTGTGAGCCAGAGCGAGAGAGTAAATATCGGTGTGTATGTATATTGCACATGGATTAAATAAAATAGAAAATGCCTTTTAAAATGAAGTTTCACTTCTATCGTGTGTCGCACACACACACCTTTTTTTGTATTTCATAGGACTGTTATAGGCTATGTAACTTCACGCTACCATCCTTAGGAGCGGAGCAGTAAACATGAACGTTAAACTATCTGGAAAATACGAGAAGAGAAAACAACGATAGGTCCGCTACATGGGTGCGTAGGCGGCGACGCAGTGGAGACATGATCGAATAAATTTAACACGACTGAAACTGTGGGGCAAGGCTAGTTAATTAATATAGGAACATGAAACGGTGTGCTTATTTATGAAGTAAGGAGTATCTAGATTTTTTCGTCTCTTAAAGAATATAAAACTGATTGATCTTTGTAACATGTAGACAGTTGACTCCCATGTTATGAGGCATTGTTACTTTCATGCCATTAAATTAATAGTTTACTCAAGGAGTGAAATTTGAATTCTGTCGAGTATGTTTCCCAAGTAGCATAAAACTTGAGGTTTTAAGCGAAGGGCTATCATATACTAAGTACGCAATCATATACACATTCACCATGGACTTCACTTTCTATATGCAATAATTAAGGTCAATGATAATTAATGAGTTCACCATAAAAAAATATCTTAGCTGATCGTTCGTTTTGGTCCAATATTGATTTAATAACTAGCATCGATATTTTCTCAACAATATGAAGTTGAGAAAACCAGTTACTTTCAAGCAATACTAGCGGCATTTAAATGAACTTGACCTTGCCATTTACATTCAAAATGCATTTATTTAAAATTCATTTAACACAGCGCCCTTTGTAAATTTTTAAATCCAGCAATTAAATTTTATTATGACTTACGTTTGTTTCGATATAAATCTAAACAGATACGAAATTTAAGTACATGAGAACAAATGAAAATAAGATATTTTCAATATGACAAATTAAATTAAGTATATCACATATTAATACAGTCGATGTAAAGTCATTTTTCTGTAGAAAATCATCAAAAATATCAGGACGTAAAAGTGATAACTTACTGTAGTGTAATATTTAGTTTCATTTTTTTTAAACGTGAGTCTTTTTATTTGTAAATTAATTCTGTAAGTTTGTTTATTTATTAAGTAAGTTTATTCTGGTAAAGTAAAAAGAGAGTTCTGCAATCGGTGGATAACAAGGTCACTCTGATGGTGGAGTTTTGTCCACGTACCTATATGATAATCAAACCGTTCACTCCATCTTGTTTGGTGTTCAGCTGGATCTAGTATGGTGTGAGGAGGACGAACAGGGTATCTTCCCCGGGCGATAATTTAAGGGGACACCAATTTCATTTTCATTCATTTGATTTTTAATACATCTAAGTTGAATTTAGAACGCGTGCGTAATGTGTGATGTCTTTGCAAAGGAAATTCTAGTCGCATTTATAAATGAGGGAAGAAGCGCCAATTTTAAGATTTTATACCCCTGTTTGGTCGGTCGCCGCACTTCGTAGAGTGTTTGGGCACGCACAAGTTCACGGTGTCACTTGTCGCTGGACTTGTCGCCTGAGCAGGTTTAAAAACTGCACAGGTAATTCTAATACACACGGTTTATCTACACAGGCACACCTGCACAGTTATACCTCTCCAGTACAACGTATCGTGTGTGGGTCCGGCTTTATTACATTGCAATATCACATTGACATAAAATATGTCAAAATGTTTACGCAGCTGGTGACATAAGATAATTTCTAACACATTAACATATTTCGTATGTCAAACGTCGCTAATTCTATATTATTCGTAATAGCCCAGCTGGTAAAACTTTAATGTTGGTTGCGAAAAATGTTAGGACACATGATTTGCTCGAACGCTTCTGGTTGTGGTTATACAAGGCAACAACATAAGCAGCGATGCGAAAAATATTACAACATACCGGTTAGAAACTACAGCTGACTTCTTTCTGGAAACATCCACGTGTGCAGTTTTTAGTCAAAACGAATACTTCGAAAAAAATCCCAAGTGACGTTAAACAGCTATAATTATTTTCAGATAACGTCTTGCTTGTGACGCTAGTGCTTTAAGTACAATATTGTTTTTATACATTACAAATAAACATCGAAAAGTACTCGAAGCGAAAAAACGCTAGTTAACCGGATATACGAGGATTGAACTTAAAATGAAACGCGCCGATGTGAGAAACAATTATATTTCTTTATATATGGTGGTTGGAATTCTGTCAGGCTTGGGTAACTTATATGATCAACTTATAAATAAAATCTCTTGATATTTTTATTTAAAAACCAAAGTACTGTAAAATGGAAATGAGTCTAAGGTCAAAGGATATTTCCATTCATGTAAGAACCGAAGGTTAACTTTCTTGAACATCGAGGTTAAAATGTCTACTCCAGCAGGAAAAAATATTAACTAAGGAAACCGAGGCTTAAACTAATTCCTTATATAAGTGTATGTATGCATATCTAATACATACATTTTCCTAGAAAATTTAAACGTTGGTTTCTTTATGTTATTTCAACATCTTCAGACTTATTATTTTGAGCAACTTTACTAGAAGAATACTAGTAAAGTTAACTTATAAAATATTCAATAATATTTATAAGAAATTATTCAGAAAATGAGAAAATATGATGATAAGAATTTAGATTCTATTATATCCATGCATCTTCGCTACTTGGATCACACAACTTGTTTCTTTTTTTATTCAAATTCAAAATTTATATAAAATTTTCTCATAGTGGTTTGCTTTTTACCGAAAAATTAATATTCACCGAATAATTAATATCGTAATAATGCAATATATCGAGTTTTACTTGAATTTTGGTGATTGTCCGAAAGTATAGTTAAGTACCGTTACTTTATACAAAGTCTATGCTGGAAATAAAAAAAGTTGATTTTACTACCGTTGGTTTTCTAAATTAAAACTGTTGTTCACGTTTGGTACTTACAACACGGCTACGTTACCGAAGTATGTGTATTTATAAAGTTGTCAATCATGAAAAACTTGTTTTATTCAATGTTTTATTCTCACTTAAGATTGTAAGACTCTTACAATACATACCTCTTGTAAGTTATCTAAGTTAAAAAGATAAATGTTTCAAAATGGTGATCACCACTTCACAAAAAGCTCGGGCCTCATCTCATCCTATCGCATACGCTTGAAAAGCCAACGAGTCCAAAATTAATGATACTCATAGAAAAAGCCAGCAGAAGTCAGTTAGATGTAGAAAAAAATTAAATTATACAGGTGTATAATATGTTTTTTTTTTATCGTTATAGGTTCAGCAGTATGGCCACAATCTCACCTGATCTTAAATGACAATATGACCTAAGATGATAACACGCTAAGCCTAGTGGGAGGACTGGCTCTTAAGTGCAGTTGCCAGAACTCACCTATTGGTGCTTGGCGACAGATTTTCAACTTGAGTGTGGTAGCTAGCTAGGCGGGCATTAGAAAAAACCCTACCACCATGCTATGGTTTCATCACCCTTACACCTTTCGTTACCCTTACACACGACGATCGACGCAATGTCCGTACACGCTACTACTGAGCCATCCAATCCTTCATTGCTTTTATATAGGTCCGATCCATCGGCATGGAGCCCTTGAGTCAAGCAGCCGTTCGCGCGATACAGTGACTCTACATTCACTAGCTTTCACAGCCATACATGACACTGCATTATACACACATGCACAACACACAGGTACATAGGTTCTGTAAGGGACCTTTTTTTTTCTTTTTTTTGCCTAGTTAGATTAGACAAAAATTTTCAGACAACTAAATACACATACACATGTTCCTTCCCTCCTCCCAGGGTGCAGAAACATGTATATATGTATAGTTAGTTTAGATCGAATGATAGGGATTTAGTCAGATCGCGACTTAATTGCATACGCGCAACAGTCCGAGCCGAGGTTTGGCCACTTTGGCACCCTCGGATGTTGTTGCTTATCTTTCGTGGCTGAGTGCCCTAAGCGCTCGCCCCCAAGCCCGGTAAAGCTGTAAAAGCCGTAAAGGCTCCAGGGCCCCTAAGGCTAACAGTATAGTCAGTTCGAAAAAAAAAAAAAAAAAAAAAAAAAATTGCTTTTATATATTTCTTTAATAGTGAGTATTAATAGTCTCTCGTTATGTGGTTCGTTATTTATATACATATACTAGCTGGGCCGGCAGACGTTATAATGGCTCGACCACAGCGCCTTCTTTCGGATCCAAATATATTCTGTGAATATGAGATCAATCTGTGAAGTCGATCAGAAGTTACACGATCACTAACAGATGCACACAAAGAACAACATAATTAGAAACAACTAAAACTCTTCCAAAATGAAAATAAGGAAAATCTTAAAGAACGAATCTTTATTATTGCTATAGTAACACTTATCTTTTCTCTCAATAAAAAAGAAAATTAAGTGGAAAAAAAAGTTATGGAACATTAAATATGACATGTAAAACGGTTTTAGCATAATGTCCAATAATGTATAATGCAATTTATCTCTAGTCTAGAGATTGTAATGCTATTGTTTTTCTGCAAAATTTAAACAATCCAAAATATAAAATTAATAATAAGTACTACTTACACAACGAATTTTTTGTCAATGAATCCAAATTATCGCCCGTATAAAAACGAAACCAGTAAAATAATTAGAATTAAACAAGGTGAACAAGTGAATTGTAAACAGAAGTGAAATCTTGTAAAATCGAGAAAACCGATAACCGCAACGATGCGCGATGCAACGTGCGTACCTGAGCGCTCAAACCGACTGTCGTTGAGTAACATCGAGCCTGACTTCGCGTAGTAACTATCTACTTTAGGAAGGAGGTATTTACGTCAATGGTAAAAAACTTAGGTCCCTCATGACTTTACAAAAGAAAAATTATCATACCCGCTAAGTATTAAGTACCAATTCTTTATCTATACTAATATTATAAGCTCAAGAGATTGTTTGTTTTTTGTTCGTTTGTTCAAACGCGATATTCTATTGAAATACCAGTCAGATTTTAAAGCATATTAAAACCTATTTATTGAGGAAGATTTTAGCCTATATAACTACACGCTACGACCCTTAGGAGCGGAACAATAACCTTAAACGTCAAGCAATCTGTAGGCAAATACAGGAAATGTGGGTAACGATAGACAACATGGGTGCGTTGACGGGGTCCTGGAGCCTTTGCGGCTTTTACAGCTTCACCGGGCTTGGACGCGGTGGAGAAATGGTCAAATAAATGTAACACGGTTGAAACCGTGCAGAACACAGCTAATTATAAATATATGGAACAGAAAGACTAAAATTATAATGTTTATAAGCAACTTCAGAACCGGTGTGGTTTGAGTGCCTATTAAGTACACTGCAGAACACGTTTCATTATAACAGAACCCACTATTAATAATAGTGCAGTAACTAACTAGAACACCCAATTAATATTAAAAAATAAAATATTTAATTGAAAATGCAAACATATATATTCTCTACAATTAAGTTAAAATATTGGTAAGGGTAAAATGCATAGGTATTTGTATCGTAACTTAATTTAACGTAATTTAATTGTTTTATAATTCTTGGTGTGTGATTTAAACGTGTTTATTCATTTTTTTTATTACATATTTTATTGGAGCTTACTCCTTAAGAAACGATATAAAGCGCACGGTATGAAAAAATATGAGGAGTGCAAAATACGCAACACCACGCAACCAATTTTCAACCTCGGTGGTTATATAAAAATAAAGTTGAGATTTATTCAACTCTTTTTCGCTTGCTGCGAAAGCCGCCAGCCACTGAAGAGGTCCGCTATCCATCTCCTCGCTCCATCAACACATCGTCGTTAATAAGCCCAATCTATTGGACTCATCAAAACAAATCATATGAGCCCAAACTCAAGGGAGTTACTAGTAGCCACTGAAGAGTTCCACTGACCACCTCCTGGCTCCATCATCAAATTAGCTCCAAGATACCAAATTATGGTGTTGTCATCCGAACTACATATACTTACATACAGAGTTTTATTTCGATACGACAATTAGCAAAAAGGATAAAATTGGCTTCTAAGATTTTATTACATTGTTTGTAAGTAGTTAGTTACAAGTGAACCTAATATAAAAGCGTGTTAAAATTTGGTAGTGAGTTTTCAACCAAATTTCGAAAAATGCCGTAAACATAGTTGTTACTTGTAACGTGTCGATTGTAATAGAGTATGACATTTAAAAGTTAATATCATTTTATCAGTGTTAACTATAATGCCACTTTTAAACAAAAAAGTATAAATAATTCAATTTTGTGTTCATTCAGCATGTGCATGTCATTCAGCACAGTAGTGAGAACTTAAATTATATTAACAACCTCATAAATAAACAACGGCTTTCTATCCAGATTTCTCTTTGCTAACAAGATCATTATATGATATGCATGTTTGCATGCGATTCTTAGGCAATACGGTAAATTTAACTATATAATTATTATGACAATGCAATAAGAAAAACATTTAGCATTTGAATATAGAATATAGATCCTCATAAACTCATGAAGTCCTTCAGAAAAGATGAAGGTATGTCTTTTTCTTTTAATTAAATGACTTGCTAGGCCCGCGACTCCGCTCGCGTGGACTACAGAATGTTGTCGGTCCAGCGCACACGCGAATTTTGCAGCCCCAAAAGTTCTTATTGTGGGTGATCCTTAGAAGATAGACATATGCTATTCGTGACTCTTTGTGGGTATTTTTAAGATCTACAATTAAGTGGCACATTAATTTGATATACATCTTTTATAGTTTATTGCCCCAAAAGCATCTTATTTCCGAATTAATTCACCAGTATCGTCACTGCTTATTTCGTATGCAACTTTATATAACAAAATATATTCTATAACTTGGACATATATCATAGCTATAAATAAAAAAAAAACAAGTAAATAGGATGTGATTAAGAGAGACGTTGAGTTTTATAATATGTATAGATAGATTATTATACAGTATATTTTCATTTACTTCTCTGATTTCAAGCAATATATTTATTTATAAAAAAATCTATCGTTTATAATAAAAATAAACCAAAACTTTACCACTTTGTGCTGGGTAATTCACTTGTAAATTGATAAATTATATTGATGTTTTATTTTTCAAATAACTATCTGAATATTTGTTTATTTATTTCGCTTTAATTTATATATATTCCGATACATAAATATGATTACATTTAGATGTTTTATATCTACCAGGCATCCCGTGACGCCACACATTTTTTTTATTATAATATGAAACACGTTATTTACAAGAGTGTAATCTAACCCAGTTATTAAACCCACTTTTTATAACTTACTTTCTGGTGCATGAAAAAAGCTCCCGCGGATGACAATACCCAGTCAGACCCGATTTCAACTTTACTGTTGCCAATCTTTTCACCACAGCCGGAGCTACTTTTCTTTGAAAAGAAAATACGTTTTGTGACCGACATGAAGAAGGCGAATTACCTACTAAGAATAATTATCTGTCTAAATAGTCACTTTTTATATAAAGAACGCAATGAAACATGTAACAATAAATATAAAATAATATTATTTAGGTGTATCGGTTTACAATTTTTTTTTTTAAACTTCAAATATATCTAAGTAAAAGTTATATGAAACCAATTTACATAAACATAAATAATTGTGTACTTTTTACTGGATAAAAATTGACACTCAGAAATCCAAACGAAGAAAGGTAAAGAACAGGAAATCTGTGAATGCTACGTATACATTAAAAGATTGAGAATAAAAAATTAGAAGCCTCATTGGATACCTATAACATATTTCGACTTCTAACTGCTAAATATTGAAAATATTTGCAATGTAATATTTTAAGTTCGTGTGTGAACATAAAATGAAATGTACAGACCTAATTTAGAAATGCCTTTTAATTACAAACAATAAACATAATTTATATCTATAGAACCTTCATTAAAGACTCTAGAACTTCGAACTCCGACTACTATTAACCTTTATTCTATGGTTTCAAATGATGATTGCCCTAAGGGCATCTATGGACACGGCCTTGCCTGTTCCTAGTAAAGCAGTTCCAAATATAAGAAGTGAAGGTGACCTTAATGTCGATATACTGGATGAATATAGCCCGTAAAGTGGCCGGGGAAGCCCTTATCTCTAAGGGTAATTTGCGATTCCATAACCGTGTCGCAGACAATCCACAATTAAAGTTCACAATATCTGATCCAAGATCATTATTAAATTTTCTTGCACACAATACCGTGACTCCGTTCGTTCACTATCCTGCAATATTGTTCTTAATTTTCTTTTAATTCCTATCTTGAAATTACTGGAAGAATCGTCTTTACTTTTTCTGTAATAATTACATTTATAGTACTATATTTTTCTTCCGAAAATTATCAAAAAAATCTGTGCCTAGAATAATGTCATGGTTTAAATGATCCATAATATGTACAGTAACAACTCTGCACTTATTGAGAAATAGGATGGGTAATTGCATCCCAGTCACGGTTGTATGAGGAGTACCATCCGCTGTATATTGTTCTGGTATGTTAATAGTTTTTAACCTTAAAAATAGTAGCTTTGAAGCAAATTTAATTGTTATTGCTGAATCACACACTCCCAAATTTTTAAAACATAAGTGTCCATTCAACTAGTTTATCGACTATAATAATTGCGGGTACTTAAACTTCTCGTAATTAGGTCCGATCCATCGGCATGGAGCCCTTGAGCCAAGCAGCCGCTCGCGCGATACAAGTGACTGTACAATCACTAGCTTGCACAGCCATACATGACACTGCATTATACACACATGCACAACACACATAGGTACATAGGTTCTGTAAGGGACCTTTTTTTTTCTTTTTTTGCCTAGTTAGAGTAGACAAAAATTTCAGACCACTAAATACACATACACATGTTTCTTCCCTCCTCCCAGGGGGCAGAAACATGTATATATGTATAGTTAGTTTAGATCGAATTACGGATAGGGATTAGTCAGATCGCGACTTAATTGCATACGCGCAACAGTCCGAGCCGAGGTTCGGCCACTTTGGCACCCTCGGATGTTGTTGCTTAGCGTTCGTGGCTGAGTGCCCTAAGCGCTCGCCCCCAAGCCCGGTAAAGCTGTAAAAGCCGTAAAGGCTCCAGGGCCCCTAAGGCTAACAGTATAGTCAGTTCGAAAAAAAAAAAAACTTCTCGTAACTTTTTGAGCCTTTCGACACTGTCTTTCAGGTCACATGTCATTATGTGGGAACAAAAATTAGAGATTAAATCATGTGATATTCATAGTGTTATTTAACTGTAAAGTCCTTCTTTATTCGTTTGCTGTATAATTTTTAACTTTATTATAAACATAACACTTACGTCATCTATTGTATAATGTATTTATTAAAGCTACTTCAATGAATGTAATGTTTTTCTAGAAGCAAATACTCTTTCAATTCGTTATATACAATTACTGACATCTATCTTTTTTTCTGTAAACTACACAATGACTGGTTCTTGTAAATCTCACAAGATGCCACTAAACTTACTATATATAGGTACTACTACTACACGTAATAATAATTTCATTTATTGTCATTACGCGTAGCGTAACATTAGGTCTGTTATTATTATAAAATTTATAAAGACAAGTATGTATTTATAACTTTTTTTTTTCAAAACAATGTACTCTAATCTTTGAGGGCAGTACTTTTTACATTTTAGGGATGGACCTAATAGTTTTCGGAATAATAGACTTTCTGCAAACGTAGGTAAGTTAACTACTCAAGGTGACAAATACTTATAAGGAGAAAAGGCTCTACGTCCAAAAAAAAATTTTGACATATCAAATACACACCAGGTGCAAAAATACAGATAAAGATAACAACATGTAGGTATAATAAATAATATGTATTCAATGGTACAGATAAAATAAATTTAATTATATTTTGAATAACATTAAAATAATTAATTTAAAGCTCAGACACATCGAGAGACATTGTGACAATGCGGTCAAAGAGAAAGTAGGAATATTTTATTTATTTGGTAAGGTCCTACTTACCTAACTAGAGTTACCAACCACACAATAATAATAATATATTGTGCTGTATTTCGGACTTTCATAATATAATGGGGAAGAAATATATAGAAAGCTAGAATAATATATTTCAATAAACTTTCACGTACATACTTATTTGTCACCTTTATATTTTTATTAATAGATTTGTATGATGCTTTTATTGTTAACGGTAATTGTTTAAAGATGCAAAAACTGAAAAAGAATATCTGTTACCGGAGGTTCAGAGGCCAAGAGAATATTTAGGTCTGAGACCAAAGGCAAATAATCGTAAGACACATGAAGCTAATTTGAACACAAGTCACACAAGTTTAATGTTCACTTTCAACATTATTCACATATCTAACTACTCTTACTATCTAAGCTTTTAAACTCGCTTCAGTGGATCCTCATCAGTTGTTGAAGCAGTCGAAGGTAAGTGAGTGCATTGTATTTGCTTCAGCACATCGAGTTACTGAACATCGTTTGAACGTAACCGTTTTATATTACCGAGAGTAGCCGATAGCTATCCGCTATTTTTGGTACAGTGCAAAGGCTACATCTTTTTAGTTATATTTTGACGAACTACACGATTGTGTGAATATCTGAGTAAAATATTTTTTGTTAGTTTGAAAGAAGGTTTATAGGTAGTTTTTTTTTACAGAAATAGATTATTAAAATCCTATTTATTAATTAAATATTGTCCTTAGAATTCTTATAAATATTAAATAATTTTTGCTCTTTCCATTAAATACTTTTTTAAGTGTACTATGTTTTTATAGAATAACATGACTAACCTATTATTTTTTTTTTATTCGAACTGACTATACTGTTAGCCATAAGGACACTGAAGCCTTAAACGGCTTTTACATCTTCACCCGGGCTTGGGGACGAGCGCTTAAGGCACTCAGCCACGAAAGCAATGCAACTAGTTCCGAGGGTGCCAAAGTGGCCGAACCTCGGCTCGGACTGTTGCAGCGATTGCAATTAAGTCACGATCTAGCTAATTCCCTATCCGTAATTCGATTTTACTAAGTATACATATATATCTGTTTCTATCCTCTGGGAGGAGGGGAAGAGACAAGTGTATATGTATTTAGTAATCTGTCAATTTTGTCTATATAACTAGCAAAAAAAAAGAAAAAAGGTCTCTTACAGAACCTATGTACCTGAGTGTAAAGCATGTGTGTATATAATGCAGTTTAATTATTGTATGTTGGTAGCTAGTGAATGCGGTGTTACTGTATCGCGCGACCTATTATATTATACCCTATACGCCTTTATACCAACTTACCACTCTGATGTGTGTAGATAGTAGCTCCTACTTAATAAATCTGTTCCGTGCGTTTCAAACATTTACTATCACCTAAGCACACCTCTCAATCCACAGATCTTGGGTACTACATAATTACGAAAATGATAATCATACATTAAACATTTAAAAATGTGGCCACATTTTATATCAGATCAGTCTTTCAAATAGGCGTATATGAAACGTGAAGCATAGATTAAATTTTGAATATTATCGTAGATCTAAGCGTGGGTGAACTAGAATTGAACTAATTACATTCAAATTCACATCTGTGCCCAGAACTATCTATAAGTCGGTCGTGTTCACCGTCAGCTACCATATGATATATCATCTGAGCGGCCTTGTAATTTAATATAGTAATTCGATCCTATACAACTGGACACGCATAAAGCGCAAAGTGATATTACATTCGTAAGTCTCACAGTTCAACTCTTCAGTTTATCACAGTACCTATCCGGTTCTGCACGTCAGGAGCCTTTACCATGCGGCGGAAAGACGTAACGCCGCCCAACGCAGGGCGCGGGAAGAGCCTAGTCTCTATAAGAACATGCCAGCAGCACCAACGCAAACTGCAAATGTCCAGGAGCATGCTACCAAGAAGCTACTCATCACCGTCCTATGAGGCAGAGTGTACGTCGTCTGCCCCTAACAAAAACTATGTAATGAGAAGCTTTTCATCTCCTGAATCTAAACAATTAGATTATACAAAGAACTCTGATTCTTTTTGTACACCTAAATGTCACGGTTCTAGAAGCGAACTGGACTCTGATTTAGAAAATTTCGAACAATTCGAATCTGAAGAGTGTTTTGTAGACATAGACGCAGATCATGATGATACTGTGGGTCAGTACCAAAGCAGTCCTGAGAGAGATGAACCAAAAAGAGTTGTAACAACTTTGTTGCCTGGCAGTGGACTTCAGAGAGTATCTATGAGACCTATTACTTCCATTACTTTGGAGACGTTTCAAAATCCACGAGAATCCATGAAAAAACATAAGAAAAACGACTCCAAAGGTAAGATTTTCCAAACCCTTATCGCAGGCTCTTTTAATGAGCAGCTAGTTTGTATTAAAATTGTTATCTATATAGTAATGGATAGTCCGTGTAAAGTAGGTGTCCATTAAATTTTAATAGACAAATATAAAAGTCTATACAAATAAATAAAATTAAAGTATCTGTAACGTTAAAATTACTACTACTTACTAAATGCATGTGAAAGTATATACGGTACCTATAACAAAAAACAAATTTAAAAATTGGTTCTGAAATTAGCCGGTACAAACAAACAGACAAAAATGTTAAAAATAGTATTTTTTTGTTTTATATGTACCGTATATACTTTTATATGCATTTAGTAAAAAGCTGTTATTTTAACATTACAAACCGACACTTCAATTTTATTATATGTATAGAAGATTCGCTAGCACTATTTATAATAATATATTCAGTCCAGGGAAAGCCAGACGCTATTTTGTATTCATAGAATCATTGGTAAACAAGTTGAATGTCGCATTCGCGGTTATTGGTTTCAAGTACCCAAAAATTTCTCGGCTGAGTGCCTTATGCTCTCGCCAACAAGTCCGGTGAAACTGTTAAGGCCCCCGGGCCAACAGAATAGTCAGTTCGAAAAAAAAAAAAGTACCCAAAAAGCATATCAACGTGGATATGACTAACTTTATACGTTTGTTAATAGACTATTCGACAGTGTAAAAAAATAATATCATATTTATACTCGTTTATATCCGTATAGATTATGGATCTTAAAAGTGTTTTACATTATTCTGATTTAAAAATAATTTATTATTTATCCAAAAATTTAAGATACGTGTTCGAAAACGGTCTGGATTGGATGAATCTATCATGACGTCACATGTTTGTCACTGATCGCCGTTCTTTTGCGTCTTGCGATTTTAGAACTTCTGTTATTATAATATCGAGCGATATTGTGATTAACTTTTTTTTTCCTCTTTTAGACATTGATCAATAGGTACTTATTTTCAAAATAATAATCATAAATCGTCCACAACACCTTTTGTCCTAATAAAAACCATTTTAGACACATACAAATAGTTTTTCCGGTTACATCATTTGTGACTGATTTTCATTGGTAAATCACTGTAAATATACTACAAACAGCAGAATGCTGTTATTATTTACCATGTATAGAAATACAAGTAGTATCGATAATTAATACATTCTCTGCCGGGTGCGAGATAGTGATTTTTGATTTGCTATTTATTGAAGAAATACCCATAACCATACCCAAAATAAGAAGGTGTTAGTTTTCTTTAAATGCATTTTTTTGTGCAATTGTTCCTAAATTTAATAATTACTCAGATAATGTAGTTAAGTCCCTAAAAATGTTTTTACGTATTTTATGAGCTTGCTATTAGAAATAATCGTGGGTTTGGCCACACAACTTTTTTAAAATCAACAATGTATGGAAACTGCCTGATGTCCTTTGATATATAAGTCGATTATTTGTTGAATAGGATGTGATAGTATACTGTATACAACAAATGAGGAACCAAATGTCCGTATTACTAACGAATTACATCACAGTAATATATATCAATGAACGCTTAGAGTATGACACAAGGCTATATGGTAACATTTATAACGATCTTATAAGACTATGTAAATTACAATTACATTACAATACATTACAATTTGTATAGCAATAACATTGCGTTAATGTAAATCGTAATACCGGACCCGTCTAGAATTTATTAACTTTGTCTTAACAAACATTGTTTTTTGGTGTTGTTGTACGCTTCTACTATATTAAACTCAACGTCTTTCTGTCTGTTTGTCCGTTTATGTTCTTTACACGCGAAAATCACTAATCCGATTTACATGCTTTTCCTTTGATTCATAGCTAAGTTATCTGATCAGGTTATAGACTATATTTTGTTAGATAAAGTAACATACGAAATAAGGATAGCGATAATGATGAATAAGCGATAATGGTGAATCAATTTGTAGAAAAGACGCTTTTGGGGCACTGAAATGGCTTACGCTGAGTAAACTATAATAGATATATCAAATTAATGTACAACGCAATTGTAGATCTTAAAAAAACCTACAAAAAAGTCACCGATAACATATGTCTATCTTCCAAGGATCACCCCCAAAGAGCATTTTGAGGAACATAACTACTGCGTGCGCTCGACTGACTGCATTCTGTAGTGCACGTGAGCGAAGACGCGGGCACAGCTAGTACTACATGTTATGTATTAGGTACTTTAAGTTAAAAGTTGTATGTTTGATCGTAAAACTGAAATATACATTATACTCTTAAAAAAAAGCCTAGTCTATAATATAACTCTTTGTTTAATTCAAATAATTAAAAAGATACTTTACATAGACAGATAATTTGATATTTTTGTTAAAAACTAAAAACAGATTAAAAGTAAGTACCAGGTTGCGCGACCTGGTAAAGGTTGTGCGACCTGGTAAAGGTTGCGGGAAGCTGATGGATGCGGACAGCGCAGGACCGGTCCTTGTGGCGATCTTTGGGGGAGGCCTATGTCCAGCAGTGGACGTCTTTCGGCTGATATGATGATGATGATGATGATGATGTGTAATATTAATAAAACTAGGTAATATTGTCCTTCTTTATTTACCATGATCACAGTTATGCAATCACGTCCTAAACAGAAATCAGAGGTAGCTGTAATGACAGGAAGGATTATAAAATATTAAGATTAAGTTATAAAAAGATATATATACAAATCTGATATTATTTTCAGGACTAACTCGACTGAATTTTCGACCATTAGCAGTGACGATGCCTGCTTGTCACGTCGTCACCGGTACAGGGCCACTGTCTGCTAGTGTCGAAGAATTGCAGTCTTCCCCGAAAATAGAACAAGAGACTTCTGAGTTAGAGCGAGAACTCGATAATGGAGAAAAACATCTAGAGAAAGACGTGGCGATGGCTGTAGAAGAAAGCGACGCGGACACAGTAAGTACAACTTAACAACTTCATTACATAAACTTTATTATATTTACATAAAATTATTCTATTTTTTCTACTTATATAGGAGTACGTGATTTTCAACGCTAAATAAAAATGTATTTTATTTCATGATCATACTCATAATTAAATTCTTCTAATACATTAACTCATTTTTTAAATAAAATGCCAGAAGTAAAAGTTTAAAAAATAAACATCTATTGTCTTCTATATCTTATGAAATTATTTATTGTTTTAATCGATCCAAACTTCGCCGGCTTCCTCTATATGAAAATTGTACTCAACTATTGATCTTATGTTTTATTTCACGTTTATTTAATTCCTGCGATAAATAAACGCATTACTCTCTGTACAATCTCGTTCCGAATCTGAATCTGTAAATAGCGCATATTTCGGTAGCCGCCTCTGGCCCTGTTTTATTATGGCTTCCATTCGAGAATTGGAGCAAGGCTAACCATCACACCGTACCGTAACAAATAAATATACATAAACCGGCATAACGAATTGTGTGGATATATTTATGTGACAAACGCAACATGTAATATGTTTCATGTCTATACCTAAAAGTACAATCTAAAATGTATGTAAAATTATGTACATATACGGAATATGTAAACACAAAACGTCTAGTAGACATTAGAAATATATTCAGAACCGACTCGATCTCTCCGACCTTAGCTGACTAAATGTAAATAATAAGCATTATAAATAATATAAGTACTATAATATTGTTATATAAAAAGTAATAATTGTTTTGATCTTCGTAATGAATGAGAACTTTTTATTTTATGAATTTATAACATTTTCTTATAAACTTACTTTAAATTTTATTCAATTATTTGTGTTAAGGAACTCGCTGGTGATAACCATTGATGATGAATTCTTAAATATGACAGGTAATTTAAAATTGACAATATTTTCAAACGTTTTTAAAGAATGTATGTAATTGTAATAAGTAGGCACATTAATCTTTATAAATATAATATGTAGTTTGAAAAAACTAAAAAAGACATATTAATCACGCACTATAAATCATAAAACTTTTTAGTATTATAATAATAACAATTTATAATAATAATTTATTATTAAAATAAAATCTCGTTACCAAACCCAATTTACTGGACGAGTATAAATGAATCATATGACCCTAAGCTCAAGGGGTTTGCTAGTAGCCACTGAAGAGTTTCACTATCCACCTCCTGGTTCCATCATCAGATCAGCCCCAAGATACCAAATTATAGTTTTGTCATTCGAACTACATATACTTACAAAGTTTCATTTCCATACGACAATTAGAACTAAGTAGATTTAAATTGATTTCTAAGATTTTATTACATTGTTTGTTCGTTAGTTAGTTAGTTACAAGTGAAGTTAATAATATATTAAAAGCGTATTAATAAAAAATCTTGTTAAAAAAACAATGCGTTTGCGTAATACATTTCCATTTATTTAACGCATCTGTAAAGAATTTTAAGTCTTTATTTTTAATATAGGTTATACACATTTAACAATACAACATTTATAACCTTCCTAAGCGATCATAACAGAGAAAGATAAAAAAAGGTGTGTGTGCGATTCACACACGACAGAAGTGAAACTTCAATTTAAAAGACCTTTTCTATTTTATTTAAACAGTGTGCAATATACATACACACCGACATTTACTCTCTCGCTCTGGCTCACACAAAGAGGAGAGACCGATAATGTGCGTTTAACGTTTAACGCTTGGAAGTCGCATAAGAAGTTTTACTTCAAAAGGTGTGTGTGCGATTCACACACGATAGAAGTGAAACTTCATTTTAATAGATATTTTATGTTTTATTTAAACAGTGTGCAATATACATACACACCGACATTTACTCTCTCGCTCTGGCTCACACAAAGAGGAGAGACCGATAATGTGCGTTAAAGGTTTAACGTTTAACGCTTGGAAGTCGCATAAGAAGTTTCACTTGTGTGTGAATCGCACACACCTGTGTGCGATTCACACACTATAGAAGTGAAACTTCATTTTAAAAGACATTTTCTATTTTATTTAAACAGTGTGCAATATACATACACACCGACATTTACTCTCTCGCTCTGGCTCACACAAAGAGGAGAGACCGATAATGTGCGTTTAATGTTTAACGCTTGGAAGTCGCATAAGAAGTTTTACTTCAAAAGGTGTGTGTGCGATTCACACACGATAGAAGTGAAACTTCATTTTAATAGATATTTTATGTTTTATTTAAACAGTGTGCAATATACATACACACCGACATTTACTCTCTCGCTCTGGCTCACACAAAGAGGAGAGACCGATAATATATTGCTCTCTCGCTCTGGCTCACACAAAGAGGAGAGACCGATAATGTGCGTTAAAGGTTTAACGTTTAACGCTTGGAAGTCGCATAAGAAGTTTCACTTCAAAAAGGTGTGTGTGCGATTCACACACTATAGAAGTGAAACTTCATTTTAAAGGACATTTTCTATTTTATTTAAACAGTGTGCAATATACATACACACCGACATTTGCTCTCTCGCTCTGGCACACACAAAGAGGAGAGACCGATAATGTGCGTTTAACAACGTTTAACATTTAACGTTTAACGTGTTGGAAGTCGCATAAGAAGTTTCACTTCAAAAATGTTTAATCGTATAAGAAAGCGTTAATAATGACATACTTCACTTTTAAAACGTAAAGCCAAAAAAAATTGGCCTAGCGAATTATATGTAGTCAACTCAAGAACAGAGGCGGCTAGTAAAAGTTTTTCTTGTGCGTTCACTAAAAAAAAGTGCTCACTTTCTACTGTACACACAATTTTCCAAAGTGTCATTTAAACAGATTTTAAAAAGTAGTTCATAAAACATTATGTGTCAACTTTGTAATAATCTTCTATGTAAGAAATTACTAACAGCTTATATTTAACTAGATAACTAAACACTTTGGCTCTCAACATTACACAAAATGCGCGTAAAACTGGCATTAAGTCAAGTCATTGGGAGTCAAGTGTTTAACTAAACACAAACTATACACACGAACTAACATACATAATTAAATGCAAATATGCGCGCGTAGTGACTATGAAATGTTGTGTTTAGTTCAGAGTATTAAGGGTAATTTTGTACAATATACATGATACCTACATAAAATCCAGTACAGACATAAATACTAACTACACACATAAATAATACCAACATAAAATAAGTACACATAATAAAAAACACAAAACACATTTTTTTCAGTATTTTTTTGTGGGAGTACACTTCACCAGCGCTCCTTAGGACGAGCCGTCATGCTCATGAGATAAACGGACTGTGACTCGCGTGTAATTATGATTGTTAAAATTTATTTTAATAATATATAACATTATATAGCTTACAATATTTGTTATCAATGATTCTTGTAATCAAAGATACATAATATTATATTCATGATTTCACTTTTTAAATACACTACGGTGTATATAAGCAATGAACCAGAACCTAAAAGCTTCAACATGCCCCATTTTAAAACCGCGTCGCCCCAACGCAGTTTGCTCGACGAGGTTGCAACATAGCGACATCACGTCTCACAACAACACGCTTGCATAATAACAACACACAACATAATTAACAATACTACACAATATTATTAACATAATGCGTGATTTAAAGTAATCATTGATCCTCTCCTGATATAGTATATGTATGTAGGCAGAAACTTTACCTACAATTAACTTACTGTTACTTCCTTATCGCTTAGATGATCTGTTTCACTTCGTTTATCTTCTCCAATCTCTTTAAGTATCCGTGTCTTTTCTTATTACTTTTCACTTTTACTAATTACTATTTTAACACGCTTTTACTAGTTTGAACTGTAAGCCAGTACGAATGTATCTTTGCATATAATATTCACCCACTTCAACGCGCCCAAATGACTTGGAATTTTGGAACATATTAAGAATAGTTGTCAATACAATAGTAAAATAAAATAATGATGTAAAAATATTAAATGTTCATGTGAAACTACTTTTAGACAGTACGACACTCTTTTTAAATGAATGAATTTTCTTTTGCAAATCAGTTAATTTTTTTAAACTTATTATATTGAGTTGTGGGATATCATATAACTTTTGAACAAAATCTTTGTTTGAAAATTATTATTAAATGTTTAGTTCATAATGCTGTAAAATGTATTTTTGAGTTTTACTTAAATAGTTTTTCTTATCGATCGTCTTGTTCTCTACTTCCGCAATCGCATGTTTTTTGTTCCATTTTTCTGTCATCACCCATTTCGTTCCATCAAAGAATAGTAATATAAAATTACATCATTCTTATACTATGTACAATTATTATTATATTGTTTCAATATATTTTCGTTTTAAATATACGGACGAAGGATATTTCGTTAGTTGTTTAAGTTCCTACATGATTTAAATCTTAGGACATTTTTCAACGTTTATTTTATGACATTGGTTGATGATGTAGTATTTTTTTTTTGTTTATAATGGGTATAACCGGATTCTTCGAACAAAAAGTCTGCGTTTTTAGGGTTTGCGCTATTTCCGTCCGTCTGTCCGTCACGGTTTAGCTCCGACAATCATAGTATTAGAAAGCTGTAATTTGGTATAGGTATACATATTATAATCACACTGACAAATAAAATGTAGAAAATCGTCCCCACTTTACGTGTAGAGGAGGTACCCTAAAAAAATTGTTGTCAATATTTTAATATACCACTCTGTCGGCGTGACCACCCACAGCTTTCTAGTACTATGAATCTCTTAAATAAGCCACAAAGAGACAGACCATCTCGGTATGATATTCAATAGTGAAAAATTTCACAAGCTGATACATACTATTTATTTATTTATTTTATAGGAATACTAACAGCTATTCATCAACAAAAATTTAAATAATTACAAGCTAGAGACACACAGCCATTTAAAAGTCCTCACAGATAGGATTAAAAAAATTTACCCACAAAAAGCATCCATGGCTCCTAATGCACAAACACTGCGTCATACTACATTATCAAGTAAAATATCAAATAAAAACTAAAACAAAAATCAGGCATAAAAGACCCATATTACCCAACATTCACCATTTACTATAGTTAACTCACGTTTAATTTGAAAAATGGTATCATCTTTACGTGGTAGTGAAATAAAACAACAAAATAAGGGCCAGAGAAACTGAATACGTATCGACGCTACAATTACCGATTGCTAATCTAATTTTAGAAAGGGAAACTTAAGAATCCTACAACGCTTAAAAATGTAGTATTTTTTCATGTATTATTATTTCTTTTAGAGCAAAATAAAGAAGTTATTCCTATATAAACTATTATAAACACAAATAAATAATCCCTAAGTGATTATAACATTTTAAATCCTATTATGTTTTTTTTTTTGTATCTAAATATGATAATCAAACAACTGATGTACATATACACACATATGGTAAATCAGCGATCTTCCACTATAACAGTTTGGCTAGTAACACTCTGCTCCACGAGACCGAGCAAGATACCTTTTTATTCAGCAATATACCTTATATATATATGTTTAAAGCTAACGGGTTCATAAAATTTAACAAGTAAAGAGTGAAGTCTGTTATCTACATCTAATTCGCATGCATGGTATTCACAACAAATGTATTACAATAACACACGTACGCATCTCTGATATCAGTGCAGCCTCCGACGCGCGCGTAGTTACCACGATAACACGATACGACATTGATACGAAGTGCACAACAAAACAAAACACGTATATCACGAGAAACATTTGATTATTCTGTTAGTTTTATTTACAGTGTTTCACGTGTACATTGTACTGGCGCGGCTGCTATTAGTGAATCTGAGTGATATGGTGAAATGGTATATTATTACGCGATATATTTTACCAGTGTTGGACGTAATATTTTTTTATATCTAGGTAAATTTGCATTTAGTAAAACTCCTGATTTCTGTGTACCGAGTACTTGCACACGAATGAGAATCTTTGGTTATAAGAATATTGTTGAGTTCCTTACATAAAATGATTAACGCGTGCCATTTAAAAAACCACTGGTTTACCTTATATTTTTATTGCTGTGTGCATGTGATATTTATTTATTAAATGTGGGAAGCATTTCTTTTACTCTGTATCTAAGAGTAACTTGTACAATCGTGACAATATATTGTGGAAACTATTATATTCCTGTGTATAATATTTTCATCAACAAACGTTGTAGCTATCTATATTGCTCTTTCTATAGTGCTCAAGAACCTCGCTATCATAAACGTCACCCTATTATGATTGCCATAGTGTACAATTGGCACGTCCAGACTTCACTATTTTCACAAGATCACATGGGCAGTTTTAACTTTCTCAATTTACATCTAAAACGAACATGTCGTATATATAATTTAATGAATCTGTGATTTCTGTCTTTATTTATCTGCGATGAAGTATTCAATGATTAATAAATTTACTCAAGTGCGCAATATCGGTGCAGAATACAGCAGCTTCAGCAAGTAATATTATTTATCACTATCGTTACCGAGTTACCGTGGTAGCAAAACATAAACATCGCGTGATCGATAGCCGTTTCGAGGGCGTCGCGTGCCGGTATCGGCGACGTGGTCGCTCGACCTAGCGGTGCCCCGATATTGGTGCAGCTTTTTACTTATTAGTTGAACTCGGGACATTTGAACAACGTCGTGCGCATCTGACCAGTAGTAACCAACACAGCAGCGGGAACAATAAGCGCGCCTTGACCTTGCGGCGGGCGGGGGGCAGCGGAGCGCGATGACGCCAGCGCGGCCGGCACGCGGTTTGGCTTTCGGGTGCGATCCTTCATCGGCGGCATCCGCGTAATCGGTGAACTGTGCGATTCCGAAGTTTGTCGAAAATACCGTGGCGGGTGGGTGGCGCCGAGACGCCGCGCCGGGGACTCTCACGTCGCTCTCATTCTGCGAGTCGGCGCCGACGCCGACGCCGACGCGCTTCGAACGATCGACCGACCGAGCCGACTCTCGCCGACCTCGTTGACCGCGACATGCGCGCGCTCCGTCATGGGTAACGTGCAATGCTGCGCTAGCGGACGTTTTCCGGAAGGAAACTTGCCTAAGAAACCGAAGAATAAGAAGAAGAAAGTATTGAAAGGAGTGAGTAAGAAGAGTAACGGTGTAGGTGGTAAAGGCAACGGAGGTGTACAAAGAGTGGTAACCGTGGCTGAGGACGGATCAGAACGAGCGGCGCCGGCCGCGACACCAGCAGAAGCGCTGGCACAAACGGCACCGCCTATCATCGGTGCTCCCACAGCGGATGCTCCACAGGCCTCTGAAGAAGAAACTCTCGACGAGTCCAATTACGCCGACAACGATGCACCTAGAAACGAGAGCATGGCTGCTGCAAGGGAACGATTCTTTACTCAGGTAAGCGAATCTATTTGAGATTGCTAATGTTTCGTATATTAGTAGCTATAGCAACACGGGGATATTACAAGTGGTGTGTGCCGTGACGGACCCACTACCTACTCCCTTTATCGTAGCGGAACGAGTTTGCCCCACTCGGAGGTCGCTCTACTTTAACATCACCTAATATTGTATGTTTGACAATTTTCAAGCAATAAGTGTTTTTGCTTTTTATCTTAATCTGCGCCTAAATCCATAAAACAAGCGTTTATTTTTAATTATATTAAGTAACAAACATTAACGAAACTGTAATGTTTTGCAGTTTTTTATTATTGAAAGCACTGAATTTTGAAATAATAATATTGATTTAAAAACGAATTGTTATCTCCCATTACAATTAAAAATAATTAATTGTTACTCTAGACACGTTTTAGTTAAATGAATGCAAACGTTACCATTCGACATTTCGTACAATGGTCTGCATTACAGACTGCATAACAAACAGGTACACAGTGTATTCCTTCATTTCCAAACCTACTATTATGGTTTTGGTTTGATGTCAGTGTGTCACGGATACAAATATATATTATATGTATTTTTTTATATATTACAAATACCAGTCACTCTTTCGTCATCTACATGCTTTAAGGTTATGAGACAGGTTCTATGTGATGATCTAACGTGCATAGATTAGTTAACAAGAATTGCAGAATAATATAAATAATCACGGATAACTGTTGAATTTAGAAAAAAAAAACTTTTATACTTTATTAGCAATTACTATATTGTTATAATTTAAAAAAGTAATATACTTACTCTTATCAAAAGATGAAAATATAAATTTAACCTACAGCGGAATTTTAACAATTTGCCTACAAATATTCAAGTTTCAACATTTTTTTATTATTATTCGTTCTCTGACTATAAATACAAGTAGGAAAGAAAGACGGTATGAAAGAGTACGTGGGCTCTCGTCGTGGGCCTGAATGTAAAAAGAAGAAAATGGTGTCAATTATTATATAGCTAATAAATACATTATCAAACTATAACGGAAAATTATGAGATTTTTCTTCTTATTCTTATTTTGGCGCCACAGAAGCACTTGCCAGTGTCAATGTTTTTATGCCTGCGTAGTATTTTCTAATCTTCAAAATGAGGTCAAAAAATATGGTGGCTCTCTTCTTAGAACTATTCAAATAGTTTTTGTTGCAACTCAAAATGCAAGTTTCCAGTTTGTATTTTTATAATCCACTTCACGTATGCACAATAACCAAACTCAAAAACGCAAAATGTCACTAATATATACATAATATAGGGTCAAAGAAGTTAATGAATTAAAATAAAAACCACATCATGGCAGCTCAAAATCGCGCCAAATCTGAGAACAGAGTTTTAAGATTTCGCAAAACTGAGATTATGTAAGTATAAATTGCTCTTAAAAAATTTTTTTATGTACGATTGATATTTTTATATATAATTACATAATTATGTTTAATATGTTTGTTGAGTGAGAGTATTAAAAAACTTACAAATCATAGGTAAAATGTATGAATTTAAAAATAGCAGTACGAAATAAGTGATATACAAGGGCACTGGAGTATTGAAAACCGGAGTTGTCAGATGTCAGTGCTAACTAAAAATATAAATTTTTGATTTCCGATAAAATTATATCAATTGAATCGATTTGTAACCATGAATCGACTTTAAGTTTCATTTTTGTTATATATATTTTTGAAGTGAAAACTTCTTTAGCACCGCTGTGATGTGAAACTCGGTGATACGAAAAAGCGACAGTAAAAAGAGACAACCATGTACATCTATAGGATTTAGCCTACGAGGGAATGGGATAGAATACATTTACTTTATGTACGGTTAATGCAAGTCCTGATTTTCATGATTGTAATCGTCGTCGCATTGACCTAGTGGTGTGAAACCACCGGACTTGACTTGACCACACGAGTGGTCGATAGTTCGACTCCCGCTGACTTAGGATATTTAAAAATCATTTTTAACAAACTTATTTTTTTGTGAAGGTTTCACTTCTAACACGTGTGAACTGCTGCACACATTTTTTTAACAGTCATCTCTTAATTTTAAAATACCAGTTCCTTTTGATTACATTAATCATTATCTGGTAATTAATTTCTACATTCATAAATAGTACCATGAATACAATACTTAATACATATATAAATTATATACTATGTCGATCCATCTGGTTGCAAGCCAAGTTAATTTCATAACCAAGGTATGTTTTCTACGAATTCTATAATTGTATTCACGATCATCACTGTATTTGTTGTCTGAATAGTACATTGGTAGTCAGTGTACACATAATTTAGTTGTAAAAACCATTGTAATTAATTTTGGATAAAAAGTAAAAGTCGCAAGCCTGTTATCGCCAAAGTTTCCATTTACAATGATTTATAGTGCATAGAAAATACTAATAGCTTAATCTTGTGACTTCACTTGATATTACAATTAAAGATTATTTAACTGCTCCATGTCGAGTTCAAAATAAGCAAAAAAGTATGAATGCGTGTACATATATATGTACGCGCGTTAGAATTTATACTTCTTTGAATAGTCACACTCGAGGTATAGCGAGCAACTTCATAGTGTAGACTTTTTTTACAATAAGCGTGCGCATCGTAAATATTCACTCACGCCTAAAGAAGTATATATAATCTAAAAATATTAATTTGTTTTTTGGAGTAACTATCTCTTTAACCGACCTATTTAACTGTTTATTTTTACCTTTTTATTGACCAAACGGTATTTAATTGTAAAATAAGGAATTTAAATTTCCAGATAATTACATTACTTGCAATATTAACACCAACAAACAATTTGATATCAATTGGCTAATCTATATTGGTAGAGTAATATGACATGTACATTGATAACAAGGTATGATCGATAAATCATAATTAAATGCTAAAACGTGTATGTATACAATAAAGATAAAAACGAGTGTGATTTAAAAATATTTATATTATAAATATATCTACGCTTTTTCAAGTAAAAAAACTGCACTTTATTTACAGACACAATTTGAGATTTTTTTGGAATTTTTTGACTAATATAGTGTCTGATCTCGAACAAGTACATTCCAATAATTACTAACATTTATTAAAAAAAAAACAGCTACAAATAGTATACTGAACTTCCTCATTTAACACCGTGTGTAACCAAGGTTCATAAGTAGCAATAAATAATCAGTTGTTTAAAGTAATGTTGGATAAATTATTTATATAAAATAAGATTTGTAGTTCTTATAAAAGTTGCATATTTCTTATTAAATAGGTAATACTTTTACACGTTTAGAAAATTAAGATTAATTTGTATACAGTGCGCGTATTATATGTGAATAGAAAATGATAATTTTACAAAATTGTTTAAAATTATTATTTATTATGCAGATTCAATCGATTTCTATCTATCGCTTACTTTTTAAGTAGCATTACTTATTCCTAGAAATGTCTAAATGTATTTTATAAAACAGTTGACGGATGAAAAAATTCTTATTATGGTTGGAAGATAGATATATGCTATTGCGGTATTTTTTGTAAGTCTCTCTAAAGTCTACAATTATGTAGAACATTAATTTGTTATATCTCGTATGGTTTACTCAGTGTAAGCGATTTAAGCGCCTTAAATGCGCCTTTTTCCGATTTGATTCACTATAATAGTCACTGCTTATTTCGCATGTTACGTTATCTTATATATTATATTCTATAACCTGGCCAGATAATATAGCTGTGAATTAAAATAAAAAACATGTAAATCAGATAAGTGGTTTTCGCGTAAAAGAATATAAACGGACTGACCGACAGACGTTGAGTTTTACAATATGTATAGATAGATGATCCATGAAAATTTGTTCATCTTTTAAAATCAAATCACAGTCAGGTTTAAACTATTTCCGCATACTGAATATCCATATAAACTACCTTGCTGTTATAGTCGACACTGTGAAAGTGAATCACTAATACGAAAAAGATTTTTCTCGCTCCCCACTTTCCCACACATTTTCACGAAGTGGCTACGTCATAAAAGCCTAATAAACTGCATATATATAAATAGAGAGTTCTCTGAATTTCTGACGGCGTATTTCACAACTTACTCTGAGGGTTTACGGAACATGAGATGAATTTCATTGACTCAACGAGGAAAGTGACGATATTCTACCGCAACTTTTGGAGCTAGTTCAGGTGTTTCCCGAAATAACACAGACTATCCCAGGTTCACGCAAGGTCTTATTAGTTGCTGCAATAATTTATCTCACCTATTTTCACTTTTGTAATGGGAATTGTGACAAGAAATGTATGGTAATAACTCACACTAAAAGGATAAGATTTGAGGGTAATAATTGGGTATCAAAATCAGAATAAAATTTCTTTCAATTATAGAAGAACTAACTAAGAAGACATTTTTGAATGTCACAATACTACTACCGGTTCGGAAAACATCTCAGTTATCAAAGCGAGACATCAAGAACGTCGATCGGCCTTATTAATTACTAGCTGAGCTGAAAAATATTCTGAAATATATTCCTTAGAACATCATCTATCCGCCGGTGAAAGTCCCGTCAAAATCGGTCCAACCGTTTCGGAGATTAGCCAGAACCAAACAGACAGACCGAGAGACAGACAGACAAGTACCGTATATACTTTCATATGCATTTAGTAAAAAGCTGTTATTTTGACATTACAGACACTTCAATTTTATTATATGTTTTTTATTTTTTCAATATGTTTTTTTATTTTATTTTTTCAACTAAATGTATTGTTTACAGATATTATATTTATTTGTGGATGTACAGAGAGGGAGTCTTTTCCAGACATCACTATTATCCACGTATTGTGCACTCTACATAAGTCTTCAACTTATTATACATCAGTAATGTGCTTAGGAAGTTTGTAATTGTGATGGCGCTGATTAGCTATCTACATAATGATTATTTAATAATGATCTAATTAGATATTATTGTTTTAAATTAGATAAACGGTTAAGCATATTCGAATAAACAGTCAAAATTAACGGTAATCCTGAATATTACAAAAAGATTCATACAATTAGTTACCTTGAGGGAAATCCATGGAGTTCAAATTATGTTATCGTAACCCGTTTATATTGAGTACTAGTTTTAAATTTTTATAAACGCTTCATCTATGTTTGTGCTACTTATAGATGTTTGTTATATCATTTAACACAACAGAAGCAACCTTGGTTCAACGCGGCGCAAACATGCAATCGAACTTTTCTCACATTATTAAGAAATTTGTAAATGAAGTTTTCTTCACACTAGTTATTGAGTTAAAGAATTTAAATTTATTTGATTCTACACTAATATTATAAAATCTAACTACAAATTATATTAAAATAAATTATTGGGGAAGGTTATATGCTATATTACTTCACGCTACGTCCCTAAGTAGTGTAGCAGTAACCGTGAACGTCAAGCAATCTGGCAAGCTGTAGGCAAGTACAAGGCTGCACGGTACAAGGCTACACGGTACAAGGCTACACGCGTGCGTTGGCGACGGCGCGTCGCTGTGGAGAGTCGGTCAAATAAATTTAACACGGGTGAAACCGTCGGGCACAGCTAGTAGGTTATAATAAGGAAAATATATACTACTCATATATAGGCTACGTAATAGAAGCTGTATTCCCATTTAGCGCAAAAGTATAGAAATTATAAGCATTTAGTGTACCTAATGGAAGACCAGATTCTCCTATAAGCGGATGTTATAAATGCGATAAAGGCAATGAGGTAAAAAATTGAGACAATAAATATTTATATAGACAAAGGTAACACAACAATTTGGAACTTAAGTTCTATTGAATACTGCCCCTTTTTGACCGTCGTCACGTACGCACTTCCGTAATCAGATAGTTTACAGAGTCAAGCCTTGTTCCCATTCCCATAGGATTATACATTTATAACGATTAATTATTTACCTATATACCTAAGTATATAGGTATTTATTTTGTATAAATAACAAAAAATATTTAAAACGGTAATGACAAGGTCACCCTATGTTTATGGTTAACTAATACTTTTCGCTTTGCCTTGTTTCATTATAAAGCATCGATTGTTTTGTAGAAAAACTAACGACCGAACTAAAAAAATAGGCATTCGCGCAAAATTATTTACTTTCCTTTTAAAAAATACCGTCGATAGTTTTAACCCTAACAATTAATTTAATCGATAATCTTTTTATCGATTAATCGAGTTGATTAATGAATGAAATATTCAAGATTCAAAAAATTACTCGTACCTACATACGTTTATTAAAAACAAAAATAAATTGTCGCAAAAGTAAACAAAATATAAGTGATGCAGCTTCTTAAAATAATTTTATTCGTTCAATCGAAACACTGAAACACTCGTAGCTTTTATTAAACTTGAAAATTTGCCAAAACGTCGACATTACCACACTATTACAACGTAGAGTGTACAGTGTGTACAAGTTATTGGTAATTGTGTTACAACCTTCGATTTTGTCTATCACTTGTCTAAAGTCATTTTTTATGTTAAAGCCATTGGTTACACGTCTTTTTAAACAATGATTTAATATGAGTTAGTAGTTAAATCCTTGTCCATATAATTTTGAAGACCATTCAGATTACATTTACGCATTTACCTGTCTTTCACAAGCATCACTCAAAATTCTCAAAAACTATCGAACTGATTCTAATTAAGTTTTCTTTAAAATTTAATTTTAAGTGCCACAAGTAGCAGGCTGTTTAATTACATAATATAATATTATCACATATATAACTAAAACACATATTAATTTTTTAAAATTAAGGCTTACTGACGGATAATGTACAACGTAAACCATTCGGTCTAGAAGCCTTAAATTTTTCATCTGAGTTCATTATAAGTATATATATTATACTTTAAGTAAAAGTAAGTGAGCAATACATAAGGACTTTTGAAAATTCGTTCCCTATTCCTAAATTTCCTGACATGTTGCAGATGAGAAATCGCGTCGGACACGACTAGTTTTTTATAAGCTATTAGCAATAACGATAACTATACAAAAACACAAAATATTAAAGAAGCTACTTGTAGAAGATATAATCAGATATTTTAAAATACACATCTTGTAGTACACTTTTCATTGTAATAATTGAATTTGTGAATTTGTTCAAAGAAACGATTTCGTTTGTAACTGCGCTCATTTAAGATTTTTATCCATTCGCCTATAAATTGTGTTATCGAGGTAGACAGACAGGCAAGGCACGGGTCAATGGCGCATGACGTCATTAGTACAGAAAATAAATCTTGTATTCATACGTTATGTTGATGAGACTCGCTGGTATGTAGTGTTTAGATGGCCGCACCTTAATCGTGACTCTGTTTCTTAAATTTAAACTTGTACGTCGCACGAATCAGGGTTACCTTTTGCCAGTTTTTAATTATTGTCCTTACTGTTTCAAAAGGTTAACGTTATACGTTAGAAAAATTAAAAATAATCAACAATTTTTATAACGTACCAATATACACTACTATAATACGAGTATGTACTCGTACAACAAGTCAGACAATTCGAAAGAGACTCAAAAGGCAAAATTCCCGTGAACTAATACAAATATAGTGTAGTATAAAAACCGGATAATATTCGTCCACAACCCTAAAAGGAGTATATTAATTAATTTTTAAGATAAACTGTTTCGTATTACGCTTAAACCTTTCTCATATTAAATATTTTAACAAGGAACTACTAAAATCCTCAGGCTGTATCTTATCAGTCTATCTATATATCATCTATCTATCAATAATAAAATAGAGAGATATAAAAAAATTAAACCTTCGATTTCATACGTATCACATTTTTTTCATACAATATTTTTTTTGTTTCAAACTTAAGCATATAAGAGATAATTATCAATGTTGATATCTGAAATACTTATAAGGTCAAATACATTAAATTGTTATATCTAAAAATCTGTACGTCCTTACTATTGATCGAAGGTCCTTACTTTAAGAGAGCAAACAAAGGACAAACAGTGTAACTCGCAAACATTAAAAAGTTAGGGGCCTGTATTATAATTACAAAACTGTCTTCGTTCTAATAATTATGGTTGTATAATAATTACTTCAGCGAATTCAGGACATTGTCATCTACATGTGCCGGTCAATAGGTTAATATTACTGTTTTACTACACGTTTTACTATAAAGAGCGTACGCTACTAAAGACGCCTACGTTACAGCCCAAAGACGGTAAACAATTTGAAACTTGTTTGTTACCACAGCAATAAAAACAAAGTCAGATTTATTCTCGTATTTAATTTAAAATTTTATGCATTTAATTTGACACACGGGAAATTAAAACTAGAACAATATTGTTGATTCTCCAGGGATTTTCTAAATTACAAACATTCTACACAATGAAATTCTTAAGGCTCACTGATGCACAAAGCCCGGCTTACACACATGAGCATAGAAACATTAAATTTTGCTCAGGTGTTCTTTAAACATTTTTTGGAACATTTAAAAAAAACTTTAGATGTTAAAAAAGGTTTTAAAAAATAAGATGATTCCTGAGATGTTGCCTACATAAAGGACATCAAAAACACGGCTTGTTATATAATTAATTGCAATATCGTGTTGTGTTTTTAGTAGTCCGTTCCCAAAAAAGAAACCCTATTGCTAAGACTTCGCTGTCCACTGTACATATAAAGGGCTATATCTTTTGAACCGGTAATAAATAGCCCGTTGAAATTTTCACAAAATATACATATTATATTACTAGACGTGCCCGCGGCTCCGCTCGCGTGGACTACAGCATGCTGTCGGTTGAGCGGACGCGCGAATTGTGCTGTCTCAAAAATTCTTATTGTGGGTGATCGTTAGAAGATAGACATATGCTATCCTTAACTTTTTTGTAGATCTTTTTAAGATTTTAAGTACATTAATTTGATATATATCTTATGGTTCACTCAGCGTAAGCCATTTAAACGCCCCAAAAGCGTCTTTTTCAGAATTGATCCACCATTATCGTCACTGCTTATTTACTATGTTACTTTATCTAACATAATATATCCTATAACCTGGCCAGAAAATATATCAATGAATTTAAAAAAAAGGACCATGTAAATCGAATAAGTGGTTTTCGCGTGAGAAGAACATAAACGGGCAGACAGACAGAGAGACGTTAAGTTTTATAATATGTTTAGATTATTACTAAAATATTAAGGAGGCCCTCCAAACATTAAATTTGTTTTTATTTCAACCTTACTGTTTTGCTTCGTCGAAAAAACTATAAAGTAAAATACTAAAAACCAGCCAGATTTGAGTCAGGGTCAAGCTAAGGATCTCAAACTGAATGAAAAGGAACAATTTTTTTTAGTAAATACATAACACAAAATATTATGTGGTGGTACGGAACCCACTGTTCACGATACCGACTCGCACTTGACAGATTTTTTATATATAAGATTGACAAAATTAGTGTACTTCACCTGATGCTGGTTAAAATCCGGTTCAAGGGCAGCGCTGAACGCTGATTAAGCTCTGTTCACCTCATGCCATCATCCCGGAATAGATATCCCGGCTGGTTTGACACTAGGCAGCATGGTTGGTAGGTCCAATTTCTGTATTTTTCTCATATTCATATTTTGTATTCCCTAAAATGATATGTTTTGCTGCTTATTTCCCTTTTTTTTTCAAACAGAAATGAATGAAAAGACGTACACATCACGTTTATTTAAAAAAAATGATATTTTAAAATATGAATTTAAGAAAATGATATTATAAATATTAAATGTTAAAGTTAAAAAAGTTTATTTAAAAAAGTTTTATTGTTTGTATTGAATACCTCCGTCTTCTTCATTTAAGGTAAAAATAATTTCAGTTTCAAATAACAGGTAATTAGTAAGTAACAGTTTGTAACTGTTATATGTAAACTGAAAAAGCTGTTACTAAATACTACGTACCTGTTTCACATACTGGGTTATACCACAAAAGTAAACTGTTTCAGTTTGGAACATGATAGTTCAACTCGATTAGTTGCACATATTCAGTATGAGTTCAAGGGGTTTCGTTGTAATATTTTGTTGTTACAAATTACTGAGATTATATTTCAAATAGCGAGTATGGTGTAAAATGTAATAAGAATTAAAAAAAAAAAACTAATTCCCCTTACTTAGTTTTTAATTCCCCATACAACGAATTTATTCCCCAAAATAGCAAAATAAACCCACAATCTACCAACTATGCTAGCTTGATATACATTGACTGATTGTGATAATATTATTATGACGTCTTTTGCTCCTAGCGTATTGATAGTCGTGGTGGGCACCTCCTCCCCACTATTGGCTTTCTTTCTTTTGTTGTCTTATAAAACGTATCACGTAACCTTACACTTGATCTGATGGTCTTATCAGATTCCGATATAAACTTTATGCACACTGGTAAAGATAACGTTTCCCACCAATCAGAATGAGCGTATTTTTGTCTGTTTTATACTTTATAGGTTTAGTATATGACCTCAGTCTCACCTGTTGTTATAAGTGGCGATATGGCACGCCTAACCATAACACGCTTAATAACCTAGAAGGACCGGAATGGATCTCAAGTGCAGCTGCCGAAACACTGCTTGGCGACAGATTTTCAACTTGAGGGTGGTAGCTAGCCAAGAAGGCATTAGAAATTGTCTTACCATCATGCTATGGATTCATCATGATCTTTTCTTTTCACGAAAAACTAAAGCTCAGGCCGCAACTTTTTATCAGGGTAATCAAAATCTATACTTATAATAGTAAAGAGTCGAAATCTGAACATTAAATATATTTGACAAAAAATACTACTGATAGTTTAGAATCATGAACAGAAAACATAACATGGATTCCACACTTGGCTTACATATTCCAAAATGCTACGTAGAATGCAATTAAGTAATTATAAGTCACACTTGGATCTCCAAAATATCTGAGCTGTCTTGAGATAAATCCTGATAATCTCTCTCGCTCTGCGTACTATCTCGTCAATGTGAAAACTTAAATGACTGTCGATCATCACTCCCAAGTCACGTATACTCGACACTTCATTTAATGGAACGTTTTCAATATAATAAATTGCTTGGAAAGGATTTCTTTTTTTTGTAAATTTCATAACATATCATTTTTTAGTATTGAGCATTATGTTATTTTGGATACACCATTTATAAACTTTATAATTGCGTTTGTAATAATTTGATATCCTCCAAAGAGTCTATAAATTCGCTAGCCAGATCATTAACAAACATTAAGAACAGTAGGGGTCCCATGTGTGACCTTTGGGGTACACCCGGTGGCATAGTGGTCGTATGTGTCACGTAACCTTGGACCATGACAATTTGGAAACGGTTTTGTAAATATGATTCACAGCAGCGTAGTAGAGATCGATGAACACCCATCTTCAACATTTTAGGCAATATTAGGTCATGGATAATAATATCAAAAGCTTTGCTAAATCTTTGTAAATTGCATGTACTTCTTTACCCTTGACCAAAGACATTGCAATGTCACTAGTAAAGCTAAGTGAATTAGATGTCGTTGACTTTTTAGGCAGAATGCCATGCTGTCCAGGGTGTAGCAACTATTTAACATGCCAAAAAACATTTTTAACTACTAGTGATTCGAACACTTTACCGAAAATTGAAAGAATGGATACTGGACGATAATTTGATACGTCGCATGAATTGCCTTTCCTAAGTATAGGAGAAATACTGGCCATCTTTCACTGTTTCGGAAAACATCTGAGTTTTAAGGACTCATTATAACTAGTTAACACCCTTGTTAATTGTTAATAAAACTGGACACGTGGCTACTGTTGCTTTGGGTAATTGTCGTACAGAGAATAATAGCAATTGTTACACGACCATTTGTTTGCCGGAAGTTATTGACGAAATACGTAAAAAATATCATAAACGCCGTATCATCTTGGACCATGACAACACCAGACAAACGAATTTTTGAAAGGGAAATACATAGATATTGTGAATCAATCTGTAAGCAGACCATCTTCCTGTTTTCAAAAATCAAGAAATATTTACGCGTTCGACTACTTTCAACACCTGAAAAGGCTGTTGAAGAGTATAAAAAGTATGTTTCCGAGGTCATCACGGAGGAGTAGCATAAATATTTTCAAAATTGGTGTATTCGTATGAAAAAGTGCATTGATGCTAAGGGAGAATATTTTAAAAAACAATAAATTTATTTTTGGCCAGTCACAATATTTTTTTCTTATTCATTCCAGAAATTTTTAGTGCGCTTCACGTATCTATGTAAAATATACGAAATCATGATTTCGAATCCATCTGTATATATTTTTCAATAATAATAAAAGAAGGACTTTGGCTGTGCCTGTACGGTTTTATTTAAATTTGTATGAATGTCATATTTGTTTGCTGCATGCCTTATAAGACAATATTATTGAGGATTTTTTGAAATTTTAGAAGACACGTAGATCTTTTAATAAGTAGTTTATTAAAAAAATTGCTAAGTGCGTGTTGAGTCGGTGTGACTAATATACCCATACCAAATTACAGATTTCTAGTACTAAGAATCTCTGAGCTAAGCAGCGAAAAGGCAGACAGCTGGCGAAACTATAAGGGTTCTTTGTTGATTTCGGAACCCTAAAAATCAAAACATAGGAAAATGGCAGTTGTAGATATAAATTGTATAGTATAAAAATATTTGCTTTAGTGCCATTATCTAGGGATTTTACTTAGGAATACGTTTGTATGGACTAAACGCCGCCCGTGTTCCATTTATACACTCCCATTGTAGTTACAATAAGCAATTACATCTTCGAGTTAGCTAAGCAATATTAATTAGTATTAGCCAGTAGGTATGATACGAACAACAATGTATTTTATTTATCGCTTGTATAACACAATAGTTATAGGAACGTGCATATTTTTAGTAGTTAATTATTATTATGAAAATAGCAACTCGTTGTTACAAAGCAGTAAAGTAAACATATAGAGTCTACATTTTTATTTATATTATTGTTTATAATACAATTGCTTAGCAATATTTACTTTATTTTTCATATACATTTAGTAAAATCTAACACAATTCACATTAAAAGTAGCGTTAAAAAGTATCATATACTTAGTAAATAACACAAAACAAAAATTGTGTGGTTTTATAAAACAGCGATGCAAGTGAAACTTGAAAAATAAAAAAAAATGTAATAATAAAATAAAATAATAATTAAATAATTGAATCGTTGTCAACTTCAATTATTCTATCAATAACTTCATCTTCGCCTCGAGTCTCACAGTTTCACAGAGTCTCACAGAGTCCCACGGCCAAATGTAATGCGACATGCGATAAATGAACGAAAAAATTTGGGGCGATAGAATACTCAGGATAATTATATATACTCAGGAGCAAAATGATATGTGACAAAATTCAGAAATTAATTAGTAGTTACAAATTGAAATTAAAATTATAAACAATTAAAATATGGACATTTGTGAATTCATAAAATTTATAAATAAATTTTAAAACATAACTTCTCATTTGTCATAGACGCAAGATATTTGTTGAACTTTGAAAATGTAGGACAAAAATACACAAGGTATAGCCACAAATTTCCAAAACCAATATTTGACAGTGCAGTACGTTATAATAACCCTTTATCCTTGTTGAACTAAATAGACAAGAAATACTTGCAACTTAGCTCTTATTGTTTACGCAACGTGGTAACGTTATTAATAGAGTAACTCATATTTATTCTCAGGGCAATATACAGGATATTTGATTTTTATGACATGATTACTATGTTTATTTACATAAGAATGTTTATAAAGCCTCCAAAATAACAGATACCTAATGTTAGTTCAAAGAATTCTACACGAGGTTTACTGTGATCGGCGCGTCGTACACTACAAGCTTAGACGAAATAAGTTAAATAATAGCGACATAAGTGTCGTCTACATATATTTTCAACTCGATAAATGAGTTATATTTATAACTAGCTTACTGTGGCTGCAAATCTGGTCCCATTTATAATTATAATTTTATTTTAACTTTAAATATTGTAGCCTGTCATTTTTAGAATGATAATTTATACTGTCTTCACACTAAATTACATTAAAATCTTTTACGAATAAATAAAAGCTCTTTTTTGTATGTTTTTTTTTAGTATTATTGATCAATTTTATAACATATCAATTGTGTAATTCAGTTAAAACTAGACATACAAACAGAGAAAAGTATTAACGACGTGTTCGAGATCAATGTCCTATAGAACAGCTATCTATCACATAATTTGGAAAAAAATACATTTAAGTACATTGTACATACAGAACTACATACTACATATCATTATTATTATTTTATCGTTTTGGCGTAGTAGCCACAATCTTACCTGATGTTAAGTGACAATGTGGCCCAAGATGATAACACGCTAAACCGACTGGAAAACTGGCTCTCAAGTGCAGCTGCCGGAACACACCTATTGGTGCTTGGCACCAGATTTTCAACTTGAGGGTCGTAGCTAGCCGTAGACATTAGAAAAAGCCCTCACGATGTTTTCCTTCACCAAAAGCTCAGACTCATTGCAGGGATTCGAACTCACATCAATCGACGCGAAGTCGTACACGCTACCACTGAGCCATCATTGCTTCAATAATATAATATAAATATGTAGGTAAATAATAATTTACATTAAATGTAATGTAAAAGCCGAGGATTTATTTAATTTAATCTCACAATATATTGAGTATTAGCCATTTATTTATTGTAAATATATGTCCTATTTGTAGTAATTTGTAATTTGTAGTGTTTTAAATACTGCCTATAAATGAAAAATAAAATAAAATTGAAATGTAGTAATTACAATAAGTATCTGTATTTTATACAGTACTATATAAAATGTTGGCAAATTACCAAAATTAATAATAGTAAATTTTGAACGGTTAAGTATAAAAAATACTATAATGATATTTTGTAATATAAAACATTAATTTAATTGCATATATATTTTCAACTAATTATCTCATAACAACTAAGCGCTTTTGTATGTTCTTAATTTTTACTAGCATCCGGTGTCCCAATTCCCAGTGTTTTAAATTTAATGTAAACAAAATCACAATAAATAAAACAAATTACAATTAAAGGCTTTAAAATGTTCCAAATATTTACAAAATTAGTAAAGATAAAGTGTAAAAAATAATAATCATAACAAATATATGTCATTAATGAACGTCATTCGTTGTGTCGGTTTTCGTAAAGTTTAAGGTTTAATGATTGCTCAGTTACGAAATCACGTCGTACTCGAGTATGTGACACCAGTTTCATTAAATTAAATAAGGCGTTGGTAAATAAATGTCATCGTAAACTTTAAACGCGTACTGCTTTTGAACTTGCTTCTTGCAATCCCATTCATTAATCAACACAAGTGTTGTTAAAACAGAACAAATTAAATTTAATACTTTTTATGACTGAGTGCCTTAAGCGCTCGCCCCCAAGCCCGGGTGAAGCTGTAAAAGCCGTTTGAGGCTTCAGGGCCCTTATGGCTAACAGTACAGTCAGCTTGAAAAAAGAAATTAATACTTGTATGGAATAATCATATATAATGCGTCTAGACAGTCCAATACAAGTAGAAATATTGAATTGAATTTATTTTGTTTTAAGAAGGCTTGTACAACGAGAATTCAGTACGTACTCAAGTTTTCTTTTAAGTTACCTCAAGCTGAAGAAAATTATGTAGTAACTAGCCGTGTTGCTAATGGCAACGTCTCAGAAACTGGAGCATGTTCTGGTCCGAAGGAAGGATGGAGATGGGTTAGCAACACGCACTGGTTCACGAGACTGGCCTAAGGACTATCTACCTATACACCAAATGAACAAACATACCTACATATAATGCAGGCGTGAAATACATTCGTACGTGTACACCCCTCGAATAATGACACTGTTACGACTTACTATAGACGTAATATAATTTCAAATCCCATATCAAGGACCAAAAAAAAAACACTATTTGCCACTCAGTTTTCATCATTTTTTTTATAATATCTTATGTAAATACAAAAAAAAGATTGTAAGATCATGGTCACATCGTGTACTTCCAAGTTCATATTATAATATAAGTTTGAAGTGCCACCCACGATTATTTGAATAATTAATGTTTGACCTCCTTGCCAAGTGATAAATATTATGCTTGCTTTATGAATCGCTATTAAAAGCAATTGAAACCAACTACGTTAGACTGCAATTAAGACTTACATAATAATTCAATACTTCACAAGCTATAAATAGTGCTATTTATGCCCATTTCAGCTACAGCGAAAAGAACAATTTGCAAGTTAATCTATACTAAAATATTTAATATTATTATATTATATATATTTATATTTATAATTTTTTTTTCTGTTAGTGTGTTTAGAACGTGCTAATCTCTGAAACTACCAGACAAGTTTGAAAAATTTTTTGTAGCATTTTATAGACTATTTATTTAGGAAGATTATAAGCTTATATATCTTCACGCTAATATTTTAAGTAGAACATAACTACCTCACTTATTGTTAACACTCGATTTTGCTTCCCATCTTGTTTACGTACCTCTGGTTATAATTTGAAAAATGATTCTTCTATACATATTATAAAACTTAACGTCTCTCTGTCTGCCTGTCCGTTCATGTTCTTTTCACACGAGAACCAATTATGCGATTTACATGTTTGTTATTTAAATTCATAGCAATGTGATCTGGCGAAGATATAATAAATATTTTGTAAGATAAAGTAATATATGAAATAAGCAGTGACGATAATGGTGCATCAATCCGGAAAAAAGACGCATTTGGTGCTCTTAAATGGCTTATGCCGAGTAAATCATGCGAGATATATAAAATTACATTCTACATAATTGTAGATCTTAAAAAGTAAAAAGTCATTGTAAATCTTCTAAGGATCACCCATAATAAATATTTTTGTCTTCCGTCTTTTGAGCAGGCGCAGCACGATTCGAGCGTGCACTCGACAGACGGCATTCCGTAGTTCACGCGAGCGAAGCCGCGGGCATAGCTAGTAAGGAATAAATTCCAAAAAAATTGTTATAATATTGTATGCTAAAAGCTATTAGGCTGAACGATGCTTTCCTTAGTAGTAATAGCGATGGTGTTTCCATATTACATACACAATTATCCAAGTGAAGCTAAACAGTTGTTTGTGTTACAGCAATGATTATTTGTTTACATTGTAATTTACAATTCAAATACAATTTGTCACGTACATTGTTTTCAATTGTAATTGTCACCTTGAGTTTTATGATAACCACGTATTATTATGCTTCGAAAACGCGGAATAATTTTGAACGGTTATTGTATGGAATAAACGTACATCGATACAAAACCTTAATCAGTTACAGAATGCCTGTTAGTAGTACTTTCTTCACATTAAAGAATAAACCATAATTAGCAAGACATCTATATTAATAAATCTGTAGTTCTACACATTATTATTATTTTTTCAAATTTAAGCGAGGGGCGCTCACCCCCCAAGCCCGGTGAAGCTGTAAAATTCGTCTGAGGCTTCAAGGCCCTTACGGCTAACAGTGTAGTCAGATCGAAAAAAAAACGAATATGCCATACATTATTTTGTCTGTCTGTTTGTATATCCATATTTAACTCAAAAACGGCTAGACGGATACGTATGAAATTTTGTACACCGGAATCTTTTGTCATTGCTCAATTGATAGGCTATAAGAATTTTCAATAATGCTAATAGAAACCGTTAAAAATAATAATAATTCTTAACCGATTTTGATGAAATGTTTTTATGCAGGAATTGTAGGTCATTCTATAATTGATAGGCTAAACAAATTATCAATAATACTTTAAGTTATCGTATAATAATAATAACTCCCAAGCTATTATGATGACATATAAGAAATTGTCATTAGTATGGGTACAAATAAAATTACGGGATGAAAATAATTACTACGTAATTAACGTGTGCGGAGCCGCAGGGAACCGCTAGTATTATTTATAATAGCTAACACGTCAGTAACGTAGGGTGCTTGATGGATACACATGAATGTAATGGAAGCGAAATAGGTTTGGAAGGACAGGGAAGGCGGCGTTTCATTTATACCGCCTATACAGCTCTACGACTGGATCGCAACCAACATACACCAGGTTTACGTAATACGCACCATAGTGGCACGCTTAAGCGTGTCGCGTTCACATATGCGTGCTCGCGCCCACGCCCTCGAAACCACCGTTCTCTCCGCAGGGGACGTACGGTTAACTTCGCTCCCGCACACCCGCCACGCCCTCCTCTGCGGCAACTCAAGCCTAGGTCCGATCCATCGGTATGGAGCCCTTGAGCCAAGCAGCCGCTCGCGCGATACAGTGACTATACATTCACTAGCTTTCACAGCCACACAGGACACTGCATTGTACACACATGCATAACACACAGGTACATAGGTTCTGTAAGGGACCTTATTTTACTTTTTTTTGCCTAGTTAGTTTAGACAAAAAAATTCAGAACACTAAATACACATACACATTTTCCTTCCCTCCTCCCAGGGGGAAGAAATATGTATATATGTATAGTTAGTTTAGATCAAATGATAAGAAATTAGTCAGGTCGCGACTTATTTGCATACGCGCAACAGTCCGAGCCGAGGTTCGGCCACTTTGGCACCCTCGAATGTTGTTGCAAAGCTTTCTCGGCTGAGTGCCTTAAGCGCTCGCCCCCAAGCCCGGTAAAGCTGTTAAAGCCGTAAAGGCTCCAGGGCCACTAAGGCTAACAGTATAGTCAGTTCGAAAAAAAAACAAAAAAAAAAGTGTCGCGTTACGAGATTACCTGGTACATTCAGTAATCAAGCTTTATAAAAAAGATATTAAAAGAGGTAGCGCACAGAGAAATTTCTTTGCAGATTTCTCTCTACTAGGGACAGCCCGACTACACTCCACCCTACAGAATGCCGCAGCCAAATAAATAACAAATTGTGCAAAGGTACATATTTATAAACTTGAAAAGATTCAAAATATGGGTCTAAGAATTATAGGAGGTTTAATTAAAACCACTACTATTCACGTTGTGTAAAGTTATGGTGGTCATCGTTGTTTTTTGGATTGTTCTCTTTCTTACCTACTTACCATCAAGCACAGTGCCGTTACTTTGCACAAAATACTTCCATAGTTTAACAATGTTCCGAGGCAATCCCAAGTCCAACTTAAATCCAGCGTGTCTGTATTATTTAGCAAGTACATTTTCCAAAACCTTTTCTAATAGAAATACCGTTTATAACGAATGGAAAAATATTGAAATTCACGGCATATTAGTAGTGCTGTTATTCGCTTTACGCGCACAGACTTGATCGTTTAAATTAGCAGGTAATTAGCGTGACCTACGGACGCGAACTCTTTGACGGCAAAGTGATAACAGATTTACCTACAACGCTTAGTATCCTGTTTATATGTAATATAGACTGTGGTACAAATTATTCATTCAAATAAAATTAAAAGGCTTAATTCAATAATCCGTAGTTACTAATTGGTTCGAACGTTTCAGTTTATAAAATACTAGCAACCGCTTGCGACTTTGTACACGTTAATCAATCAATTCTCTGACTTATTCCATATTCAGGGTCAACCATGCTGAGGCTTTCCTTCCTCCACTTTTGTCAATTTTGTGATATTTATTGCTTTAAACCCATCGTCAGCATGTCATTATGGCATCCAGCTAATTGGTCGTCGGCGTCAGCCTCTTATGTCTACCTGTGTGGTTAAAACCTGTCGGTACATATGAACTTACCATCTGTACATCACGTGTCCAAACCAGCGCAAAAGGCTTTTTCGCATCTTTTGCTGTATTTCAACAACTTTAAATGTTCTTCGGATATATTTGTTATCTATTTTATCAAATCTTATAACACCCACCTGCCTATCACAGCATCTTCATCTTCGTGACATACATTTTTGGGTTATCGTATTTCCCCACGCCCTAGGAACCTTATACTGCAGGTGTATCTTGTGCCAGCTAATCTGATTTTATTTTCTGTCTCTTTCCGTATTTGCTCTAACGGTGACTATGAATCCAAGGCAATTTAAATCCTCTAATTAATTTAAGGTTGTTTTTAATAGAAGGTACCGCCTGGGTTTAGCTATATATAGCTGGGTATGTATACTGCAATCAACTTGTAAATCTATTAAATTGTGCATTTGGGGCGCTTAAATGGTTTACGCTGAGTAAGCCACACAAGATATATCAAATTAATATTCTACATAATTGTGGATCTTAAAAAGACCTACGAAAAATGGAGCGATAGCATATATCTATCTTCTAATGAACACCAACAATAAGCATTATTGTCCTCTGTCTTTTGAGCTGAAGTAGCACGATTCGTGCATGCGCTCGACTGATGGCATTCTGTAGAACACGCGCGCAGAGCCGCGGCCACAACTAGTATACAATAAAACGCTAATAAAAAAATCAATACTACAAAACCAAAAGTATATTTATTGAAGTTTTACTATCGTCATGGAACTAACATAGATTGTTCTCCCCAATAAGATTCTGATATAATCCACGTTAATTTATAAATAACTTCCTGGCTCAGATAGCAAACGAGTAGTTCAGAATGCGATGTTAGTAGACCTAGTCGATTATTATCTCAGTACAAATGTTTGGAAAGCTTTAAATATCTACGAGTACAACAACATACACAAATCGGTCTTAAGAGTATATACTTATTTTTATGCTTTACTTCTTTCTCTTGTAACTATTTTTTTCTGTCTGTCTGTCCGTTTATCTTCTTATCACGCGAAAACTACTAATCCGATTTACATGGTGTTGTCCTTTAATTTATAGTTATGTTATGTGGACAGGTTATAAGATATATTTTATTACATAAATTAACATACGAAATAAGTATTGTCAATAATGGTGAATTAATTCGGAAAAAGACGCTTTTGGGGCGATTATATAGCTTACGCTACGTAATCCATAAGAGATATATCAAATTAATGTAGTACATAATTGTAAATCTTAAAAAGACCTACACAAAAGTCAGGGATAGTATATGTCTATCTTCTAAGGATCACCCATAATAAGCATTTTAGAAGCAGCACAATTTGCGCGTGCGCTCGACTTACAGCATTCTGTAGTACACGTGAGCAAGGAGCCGCGGGCACAGCTAGTCCATCTATTAAATAAAATGATAGAGGTCTGCCGTTGTACGCGCATCACGCAAAAACTTAATTTAAAAATAATGTTTTATTACTTAGATACTTGAACCTTATCAAAAAATAAATTATCACGATATCTTCATTCAAAGGAACTGCGATTTCTATATAACGCGTTTTTCTGTCGTCCACGCGAGCGAGTCGCGGGCACAGATAGTTTTAAAATATAGAACAGTTTATGAAAGCATCCATGGTCTATTGTAGATGTGTGTTAATCTGTCGCGGTTTTGGATCTACAAAAGGTTTAAAGTTTATTAAATGTTTAAAGTATTATTCCGGCTTACTTAACAAAAATCAATATTTAAGGCTAGCTGTTGAGAGGTGCAGCTTAATGATACTTTTCGTACAATTCGTACTATACGCACTATCCGACTGGTAGTTTCCGAGATTAGCATGTTTAAACAGACAAACAAACAAAAAAAAAAGGTGTGTGTGCGATTCACACACGATAGAAGTGAAACATCATTTTAAAAGACATTTTCTATTTTATTTAAACAGTGTGCAATATACATACACACCGACATTTACTCTCTCGCTCTGGCTCACACAAAGAGGAGAGACCGATAATATATTGCTCTCTCGCTCTGGCTCACACAAAGAGGAGAGACCGATAATATATTGCTCTCTCGCTCTGGCTCACACAAAGAGGAGAGACCGATAATGTGCGTTAAACGTTTAACATTTAACGTTTAACGCTTGGAAGTCGCATAAGAAGTTTCACTTCAAAAAACTTCCGCTTTATCATATTATAGTATAGATACGTGCGCATACCTACACTACCTTTAATTGATAAAATAATTTTTAATGTTAATAATACTGTGAACCTTTCTAACGTGCCGTTCGATTAAATGGAAACTTTTCCATCTCCAAACCGGCGGACACTGGCGATCAATTATCGAGTTGACTTTTCACCGCTTTACCGCGTATGAACTCAACTATTAAGTGGCTAAAATTAATACTGTTGCCTCTAACACGGTATAATAAAGGACGAGGTCGTTCCACTGAGGAGCAAGCTCGATAAACTATGTCAATCTTATTTAATGTTTTCCTACATATAAATTATACCTACATCCTGTAAGTTGCATTAATAGCTATATTCGTTCTTGACAAAACCTGTTTAAAGAATGAGAAAGGTTTTACTCTTTAAACTAATTTAAATTAATGCTTTACACCTTCTTTTAGTTTTAATGTTAATACCTACTACTTTCATAATTCCTTTTGCATTAATACATAATATATTGCTAAACTTACCCAGTATACAGCAACTTTCAGACGTTACCAACATTTTTTTTTAATTACTGTAAATATTAATCAGTAGGTATGCTTACTCTATGGTCATCTATTAGTGACATGAAGAAAATTGTAGAAATAGTAAGAAAATATACTTGTAATTGATATTTTATTACGTTCAAAACTACTTCAAACATCCTCCTAACCGAACGCTCACATAGTTTTAAGCCACAAGACATTCTCAGATTATTCAAAAATATTAAAAAGAAATTTTACGTATTTAAATTATGCCTATAACCTTTACACGTGGGTTGAAATAAAATTCGTTGTATTTGAATTTGAACACTATACATTTTAGACCATTACGTATCGTTCGTAACGTAACGTTACACAATTTACGTTACCATGTCCAAAGAAGTTTCACTTTAATAAACCGAAATCCCAAAAAATGTTACGTACACATGCTTCCCACTTATAAATCAACGGATTCAGGACTCTCGACGTCGTGTAATCAAGCAAGTCTGAGTTATTTCCGCACGTCATTGTTATTATTTATACACTCGTGTCTTACGTAATAACCAGTCGGGAATTAAAATGCCGCATTTATAACTGACTTTAAAAAAGGAAAGTTCTCGGTGTAACATAGCAGATGTTCGAATGCGCGCGATTTTTGTAGAAACTATGCCACCGTTTTTTATGTTTCTTTCACTAGGATAATTTATACACTTATCGAAAGATTTTAAAAATTTTAAGTTACAATTTTTATGTACAGAATTTTACATATAACAATTGATTTTTTATTTTATTTTGAAGGTTTGTTAATAAATATTTATTTTTATTTTTTTGTTTAGTCTATATTGTTCCACGCTCCAATACATTTGCACAACGTTACGACTTTGTGCTATTAAAAAAAAACATGATTTTTCCTCATTCGAAACTCACTCGTTTTAAAGGAACGATTCTTTATGTAACAAATCTGACCACGAAAATAGCAAGCGTATATACTGACTATCAGAGGAACGGCTCAGGTGAAGCTATCTGTCGCTAACCACAAGTGGGGAAAAGCTGTTTACTTCGCTCCTGCTCACTCGCCGCGACTGCCCAACCAGCGATTTTAGTCTAGGTCCGATCCTCTGGCATGGCGCCCTTGCTCGAAACAGTGTCTTTATAAAACTAGTGCAATAACATCACATTGCATTTCATAACTTATTTTTAACATTATAAATATTAATTGGAAACATGTATTTTGGGATGTCACAAAAACTCCCTAGAAACATCCCTAACAAGAGAGCCACCATCTTGTTGGACCAACTTTGTATATAAAAAATATTACGAAGACAAATACATTGACACTGGCAAAAGCTTTTTGCGGCGCCAAAATAAGATGAATAGGGCACAGTGACGGCGCTGATAAGTGCAGTATAATCAAAACACAACGGCGACCACCGAGATACCGGCAATTCATCGCAGTCGCCGCTGTCATGCCGGCCTGCGTAAATAGAAGCTGGATATGCACCGGCTGAGCATGAAAGGCTCAGGGCGCATGCGTGGTGTTTATAACCCAGCCGGACTGTACAGCTCTATCCGTCTTTACGACGGGTATAGGTAAGCTTGAAGGCAGTGATTGATACTTGCACTAGTTTTTTTCCACTTTATAAACTATGACAATACTTCCCTTGCGCCAATAGCTGTGAAAATGTCGTCGTATAAGTATTGATTAGTCGTGCATGCTATTGTTTTACTGTAAAACTAGATAAGCTTAAAAACTAAAACCCGACTACTGAAAACATCGAGCTCTGCAAGTACATTCTATATTTTTGAATTATGCTGATTAAGCCCTTTCATTTGAAACTCAACACGACACATTACAGGTTTTTTTTTAACACAAGACTATGGTCTTCTAGTGTGCGCCATATGGAATTCAATGTGACGTTACATAGCCTATAATTTTTCGATCTGAGTACACTGTTAATCTAAGGGCCCTGAAGGCTTTTACAGCTTCACCGGACTTGGCCGACCGGACTTGACCGAACGAATGAACATCCATAACCCTCCTATTAGCTTCGCTCCATTCGGGTAACAAATGTCGCTATAGAAGAAAATATCACGACGAAACCATAAGCTGTAACTTGTAACCATTGTAGGTCATATTCTAGTGTTGATCTGGATAGGTGTAACACTCAAGTTGAGAATTTATCACCAAGCATAGACCGGTTACTCAACAAGAAATGTGTTTATGTTTCAAAGGCTATATATATTCCGTGTTGTTTGAATAGCATAACTATTTAAAAACATAAGGACGGTGTCGATTCTATTTCGATTTATTACTGTTATGAAAAGAATACAATTACACTACGAAATGATTCTGCGATGCCGAATCTAGAAAATAAAAATCATGTCGAATTTAATAGAAACAAAAATAGAAGAGATTTTCACTGTTTACGCTACATTTGGTAATTCTGGGTATTAAGGTTACCGAAGAGAGCTAAGGAAAAATAGTGGATGTGGCAGTTGTTGATAAGTGAAAACATGGCTTTAGTCAGATCGTTGCCCCGGTGCGATGTGGCTAGGGTTGTCAACTTTAGTGCATGGATTTGCGGGACATTTGCAATCAAAATACGGGACGTAGCTAAAAAAGCGGGACCTAGCTGCCAAAGTATAGGAAGAGGATGAATATAATCTTTACTTGTTTCCTTCATTCGCCATCTTCAACATGTGTTCACTTCTACTTCTGCTCGAAGATTAACCATACTATAGTGTGGGACAATTAGCGTCCCACACACATCTTTCGAGGGACAGTTGGCAACCCTAGATGTCGCATACATACGGCGCGACAGATGACGGGCAGAGAGCAATGTGGACACTAAAGTACTTAGATAATGTCGCAAGACGACGGTATCATATTACTTCTTTATTCAATTTGCCAGTGTCCGCTCAAGACTGACATGTCCGTTCAGTGCGTGCGCGTGGGTATTATCTGAGTTAGGAACTCGCTCGCGACATTTTGAGCACGTGTCGACCTCAATAACCAACAGCAAGGGGTTCCGTATATTATTTATATTTTTCGGATGAATTTACTATAAATACCTTTAGAAAACGTTACATGTTCATGTTTATAATAGTACAAAGTTTATCTTTACATTTAAATTATAAAAATAACTTATTCGTCATCATCATCATTTCGGCCGATAGATGTCCATTGCTGGGCATAGACTTACCCAATGATTGCGAAATGGCTAAATGAAAAACCGAGCCTTACAGTAGTCGCATATGATGTGTAACATCTGACATGTTATCCTACTATGAAATTGAGATAAAATATATGTGAAGTCAACTTACTCGTCATATTATTGTTCGAATCTATTCTAAGCATGGAAATATATGTAATTCTATATTAATGTGCGCGTCTGCTCGCGCAAGTTTAATTCTAGTCATGGTAAATACGCAATAGTAACTTAAATCCTGATAAAAAAGTGCGCACTAAAATATTTATTCGAATAATTCCATATTATTTACTGACGTTTTTTTTTAAGAATGATGAACATTGTCAGACGCTTAATTGTAAAGATTAATATAGTTTACACATATAAATATAACCTCAGATTTTATACACAACGCTGTATAACTGTAGATGAGTGCAAAGCTGATGCGTTCTCCTTCTCTGTTTCCCTTTCTCTTTCTCGTCACACACACGCATACACTATGTTAGCCGACAGTATGTCGTGGTACCAACCTCACGCAAAATGGGTTGGCACCATCTCACAGCCATCTCTCCGCCACCGCGCGCGCTTATTCGTCAAATCAAACAGCGCGCGCTTCCCCGGTTTCCTGTAACACATCTGCGTCTCTTTTCCAATAATTTATTGTGAAATTACTGTCGACTCATTCTGCCTTTTCCAATAGTCAATAACTCGACCACAGCGACGATCTTCTTCTCCTGAAAACTTTTCCAAGAGTAAAAAAAAAAAAAAAGAATTTGGAAGACTTGAATTAAAAAAAATACATTTCATTTTCTCCTGAATTTTCCAATTTCCCGAGAGTACTTTTTTCGAACAATTTTCTTAATTAGTTTTCTTTAAAGACCATATTCGGAGTATAACTAACATAACAAAAGAATTAGCCAAATCGGTTCCGTCGTTTTCAAATGATGCTGTTACCAACGCTGTTCGTTCATTTTTATTTATATAAATGATCTATTTAACAAAATATGTAAATAGTATTCTTATTTCAAATTGCTTTGTTTTTTACTTTTAATAGAATTAAATTTTTATTTGACTGTCAAAAAGGATTACAGTATATAACTTTATGCCTACGTAAAATACTTACGATGCACGGCATATATTTTGCACTGAAATATCCATCAGGCGTTCACCTATAGTATAGTGGTGAACGTGTTTTTATTTTTCATGTCATGGAATAGTTTATTGATATCCTCCTCTTCGCGTCGTTTTCCTCATTACTGAGGGTCGTGACTCCCCCGCTGCATCAGTTTCTCCCGTACGATTTCCCTCCATCTGCTGCGATCCTTAGCTTCATGAAGGGCATTGTGGAAGTTGATGTTCAGAGAAGATCGTATTTGGTCCGACCATCTAGTGGGATTATGTCCTCTAGGACGTTTGCCATCTACCTTGCCTGTCACCATTAGCTGTTCAAGATTGTGAACCTCTTTACGAGCAATATGTCCGAAGAATTCCAGCACCCTACGAAGGCATATAGTGGAAAGTGGAAGTTTATTGATATAGGTAATATGAAATACCATTACTAAACATTAAAAACTCATAACACAAGATTTAATCTACTATGGCTATCTACGACTTGTAGGTTTTAATGCATTTGACTTATACCATAAATTAATTTTCATTCACTAAAACTTATCTACATCTAGTTTACAAATCATGTTGACTTCCCGGAATCGGTTAATTTAGACGTCTAGACTGTTTAAGTATAATATTTGTAAATTGATGTTCTCAGTCTTCATGTTTTAGTAACTAAACTCGTTTTATGTTTTTTATGGGTTATTTTTATTTTTCATATAAGTACACGTTACAGTATGTACGAATCTTAGGTTAGGTTTCTAAAACTTTGGAAATCCAAAAAATGAATGTTTCAGATACAAAAGTCGATTTAATATGAAATCCTGTTGTTTACATAATAATTAAAATATAAACGCCTATGAGTTTTATTGCAATATTTCCTGTAACTAAGTCTATTTATCTCATGAAGGACAACAACATTAACAACGCTATACATTAATATAACAACAAAACATATAATGCGATGTCGTAAAACTATACATCCATTAAAGTTATTAATGTTTACTCATGAATGATTATTGAATATCGAGGCTATAATAACAATAACTCTTTAAAAGTCAAGAGCAAGCAACAATGTAAAATACTAACATGAAACATAATAATTCTGAAAACAAAGCTCCTTTGTTGCAACACAAGTGGCGCCAGCCATCAACTTTAACTATCACTATATATAGTCTAGTTAGTTAAATTTCAAACTTTACGGCTAGAGTCGTAAATAAAAGAACCAATCGTAAGTCCGATTACATATTTTATGTTATGTCGGATTTTTTAAAGCTCATAAGCTCAAATGCATTCTTTTCTTAGCTGAATTTCAAACGCTTTTTGATTTCTAAAATCGATTTAACAATAACTGTCTAATTAAATCATATTTTAAGTAGATTATTTAACCAATTTTATATATTACTAGCAAACCCGGCCACGCGTTGCAGTGGCTCAGAAAAACTTTTTTTATCCGATTTCTACTAACAGGACTACCTGCTGAGCTTACTTGAACATTGACTGAAAATTTCATCAAAATTGTTCGAGCCGTTTTGAAGCCCGTAGGGAACATACATACAAACAATAAATTATATATATAGAAGATTAACTTTAGGACTTAACTTAGTTCCCGTTGTCTTAGAAATTAAACGACTCGTCTGCCATCTATTTGATAACTTTTTTTAAATATTATATTTTTCTTTTCGTTATTCTGAACAAAGGCCGTACTTTCGCGCCCGTGCGAGTGATGGCAGACACAATGGAAGTTAGTTACGGCGAAAAAACCATCTATTTGTCTTCTGACAACATTCCTGAAGGCAACTCAGCAACGTGTGGGTAAAATAGTTGATTAACCCACAAACCTTTGTTTGCACAATAACTCACCAAAACTTCATCGCAATCGGATGAATGGTTTAGGAACGCATAGGGGACAAAGAAACATTAATTTTTATTTGTATACTAGCTGTGCCCGCTCCGCTCGCGTGGATTACTAAAAAGGTTTTTATTTTATTACTTGTGCAGAACCCTAATTATTTTTCTAAATTAAAATTAGCCTAAGTTATGCCTTATAACATCGTCTATCTGCCAATGAAAGTCCTGTCAAAATCGGCCCAACCGTTTCGGAGATTACCCGGAACAAACAGATAGACAGACAAATATTTTAAAAATTGTTTTTTTTTTTTGTTATATGTACCGTGTATACTTTCATATGCCTTTAGTACAAACCTGTTATTTTGACATTTCAAACAGACACTTCAATTTTATTATATGTATAGATAGAAATTTATTGTATTATCTTGACCAGCCTGTAACAGTGGCTACGTCCAAGTGAAATTATTATCCATAGTATTTACACCCATTAGCCGTTTATCTATTGATTTTATAAAAATACATATGCAATTATTAATAAATTAAATACGGCATACCTATTACCGTATTCTATTCATTCATTCTATTAGCGTTATTCTCCCCTTATAAGAAGACACGCTGCGTGACCGCGACGCGAGCGCTGCATTATGCAGACGCCAACGCAATAAGGCAATGATGGCTCAGTGGTAACGTGTACGACTTCGCGTCGGTTGACGTGAGTTCGAATCCCTACAACGAGCCTGAGCTTTCAGTGAAGGAAAACATTGTGATGAAACCATAGCATAGTGGTAGGGCTTTTTGTAATGCCCTCCTGGCTAGCTACCACCCTCAAGTTGAAAATTTATCGCCAAGCACCAATAGGTGTGTTCCGGCAACTGCACTTGAGAGCCAATTTTCCACTAGGTTTAGCGTGTTATCGTCTTGTGTCACATCGTCACTTAACATCAGGTGAGATTGTGGCCACTACACCAAACCTATAACGATAAAAAAAAATGTAAAACCGAGACACGTAACTGACAATTATGCTCAAGCTTATCACACAAAAGTCAGTCATGTGGTGGATCGAACCCGCGACCTTCTCGGCTCGGCTAGGGTCTATCAGATTATTTACACATAATTATTAAATTTATCGCGCTCACGCACGCAGTACATAAGTGTTAGGGTTTCCCCACAAGCAATTCCTTTAGGGTGAAACAATCAATGTTTGTTGATGTGCCCCAAATACCGATGGCAAAATAATTTCTGTGGACGCTATTTTTATCACACTTCGATTGGATGTTACTTATAAAGAACTTTTGTTGGCGGCGAGTTAATATTTTGAAATCAACTTACCAAAATAATGTATTATCAATGATAACTAATATTATATTTAATATAATCGGAATATAAAATTATATTTCTTTGTTTTTAAAAATCACGATAGTAGATGTTATTTACTATCTGTCTCTTTTGGATTGTCGCGTTTCTGAATTGGTCAGTATATATCCACGTTATCGACATGCCTAGATGCTTGAAGGCATGACAACGACCAGCGATGGATTGCTGATCTGTCTGTGGTCAGGGCATCGAGCAAGAAATTTCGTAACGACTATATATTTAGTTCTTTTTCGATCTGATTATAATGTTAGCCATAAGGCCCCTGAAGCCTCAGACGGCTTTTATAGCTTCACCGGGCTTGGGATTTAATTTGTTCAAGAAATCACATGGGGTATTTTATGGTTTTGTGATAAACTCGTCGTCTCGTAGTTTTATTTTTATTTATAGTATTGACAATTCTTATAACCTATTAATTAAGCATCACACGGGGTATTTTATGGTTTTGTGATAAACTAGTCGTCTCGTAGTTTTATTTTTATTTATATTATTGACAATTCTTATAACCTATTTATTAAGCAATGACATAAGCTTCCTGTGCACAAAATTTCATAAGTATCGGTAAAAATTTGAATGCATATTCGTGATCTACGAGTATTCTTTAAATAGGATGTCTATTAAGAAATTTTGCAAAAAAATGTACTACAGACGTATTAGTATAGAATATAGATAGCATTAAATAAAAAAGCATCCATAGGATGTTACTCAAACTTCAAGCGTAATCGCTGGTGACATTTTAATCATTAAAGTCAAATTGGGTATTTGAATATTTTTTTTGTGATAAATGGAAAGATTATATTACTATATAAGTTTTATAACAAACTATTTTTTTTTCGCAATATTTCAAAAGTTATTTCAAAATAAAAATAAAAATAAAAATTTGAATTCAGTACCGAAAACGCGCCGATCGTTCCCGAATAAATCCAAGCGCGTGTGACGTGATGTTAATTTCTACTTCTACTTAACTGGTTAATAATTAACATAAATGAACATTTTAATTATTATTTTTATGGTATCTAAAGGTATTATGAAAGTTTTTGTAGCCTATAATTTGAATTTGAGAAATGACGTAAGTTACCCGTGTACAAAATTTCACAAAAATCGGTAGAACCATTTTTTAGGTAAATCCGGACACACAATTGAGACTCATACAGACAACAAAAAAGTTAATGGCATATTCTCGATCAGTGTCCTTTAATACAGGATTTCTATCAGGAAATTTGGGGGAAAAAGTACGAAACAGAAGTACAGATTTATTAACATAGATAATTGGAATGCACTGATTAAAACTAAATAATTCATAGGTATTGTGACTTGGTTGTGAACAATTATAGAATTATCACTATTATTATGTATATATGTGTACACTAGCAATTTTCCCGCGGCTTCGGTCGCGTCATAATTGAGCTATACCCCAACTTTTTTACTTTCTATAGCCTTAAAATTGCAAAAATATCTTTTGATATACGACGCGCTTTGAAGTAAATAAACAAACAATAAAGCAATGATGGCTCAGTGGTAGCATGTACGGACATCGCGTCGATTGACGTAAGTTCGACTCCCTGCAATCAGCCTAAGCTTTCGGAATCCATAGCATGGTGGTAGGGTTTTTTGTAATACCCGCCTGGCTAATTACCACCCTCAAGTTGAAAATCTGTCGCCAGGCACTAGTAGATGTGTTCCGGCAGCAGTACTTGAGAGCCAGGGCCACCACATCACTTAAGATCAAGTAAGATTATAACCTCAACGCTAAACCTAACGATAAAAAAAATAAAATATCTTTAGCTTTACATTATTAGTATAGACAAAGACAATGCTTGTTTTCCTTGTCTCTGGTATAGATAGGTCCATAAAAAGGCATTGACTTCAGATAAACGATAACATTATAACAGTACCGAACGTATTTTCAAAGAATTCGGCTGGAAATTATGATATAACATAGTAATAACCAGTGACTTGTCCCTTTACTAATACAAAAGCCTTTTTACCTGTTTTCTGTTCGGTGACAACTCCGCTCGTATTCTTAGTAAGTGAGTCACGATGCAAACGGCTTTCATCGAAACATGGACTCATCATGTGCATTTCTGGTGTTTTTAAAGGAACGGAAATCTTCAATAAAATCTCGAACGTTACCGCAAACTATTTCACTATCGCGGTGATTCACGCATTACTCGAGTTTTCAGTTTAGACGCGCCCGTCATGTTTGCTTCGTTATCAATGTCGTACGTTAAGCGTTAGTAACTTAGATAAGGTGCCGTTCATAATTTCATAATACACGGTTATTATCTATTAATATATAACCATACTATCTATTATTTAAATTACGATACACATAACATATTAAAATATATCTACACTAATATTGTAAAACTCATAGATGGTTTTTTTTTTGTTTGTTTGAACGCGCACATTTTGAAACTACTGGTCAGATTTAAAAAGATATTTTACATATTATAGCTTATTTATTGAGGAAGATTATAGGTTATATAACTTTATGCTACGACCGTTAGGAGCGGAGCAGTAACCGTGAACGTCAAGCAATCTGGCAAGCTGTAAGCAAGTACGGTAAGTGAGAACAACGATAATTTACAAGGGTGCATATCCGTTTGATCTTGACATATAGTTGCGCCGCGTTCGCACATATGTCTAAACACAACTTTTCCCGTATGCATAGAGTCCAAAATCGGTCTCCGACGCCTCCTTGACCCTTCAGCCTTCGTTAGGAACATGGAACTCTACAGAGATATGGGGCTTCCTTCGATAGAAGCCTATGTGAAATATCTCACTAGGAGATATTGCGATAGCGCTTCGAATCATTCCAACCCGCTCGTAAAAGCCACCGCTAACTACACCCCAGACAATTCGATCTCAGTTGTCCAACGTTATAAGCGCCGTCGCGAAATCTCTTTGTCGGTCCCGATGACGACATCGAGAAAGCTAACGAATTTTACGCGTTCGGTCTCGTAACTCATGCGTGCTCGCGCCCACGCCCGCGAAACCACGGTTCCCTCCGTAGGGGACGTACGGTTAACTTCGCTCCCGCACACCCGCCCTCTCCTGCTGCAACTCAAGCCTAGGTCCTATCCATCGAAATGGAGCCCTTGAACCAAGCAGCCGCTCGCGCGATATTGTGACTCCACATTCACTATCTATCAACAGACACACATTACACTGCATCATACACACATGCACGCCACATAGGTACATAGGTTCTGTAAGAGACCATTTTTTTCTTTTTTTTATTGTAGATTAGACAAAAAAAATCAGATAGCTAAATACACATACACATGTTCCTTTCCTCCTCCCAGGGGGAAGAAACATGTATATATGTTTAGTTAGTGTAGATCGAATGATAGGGAATTAGAAAAATCGCGACTTCATTGCATACGCGGCAACTGTCCGAGCCTAGGTCCGGCCACTTTGGCACCATCGGAACTTTTTTCCTTGCTTACGCGGCTGAGTCCCTATGCGCTCGCCCCCGAGCCCGGTGAAGCTGTAAAAGCCGCAAAGGCTCCAGGGCGCGGTTGAGACGCGGCGCAGCGGCGGTGGAGAGTTGGACGAATCAGATAATTATGAAATGGAGCTAGTGTGTTAGTGTATGTATGTACAGTGGTCCTTCTTTTAATGTTTTATTTTAATGATCCCATGGGCTTGTAAGGTTTGTAATAAATAAATGAATATATTTATTTCACGTCCAAGTTTCACGTCTCCTTCTTAATATAACCTTTTTGCCGTTTAGGTTTCCTTATTAAAATTCTAAAATGAATAAATACTATCTCTTATTCCGATGAAATTAATTGTTCAAAAAATTTAAATCTTAGCAGACCTTCAACCGTTTAATAGTGGCTATTTTTCATATTTTTTTACTTGTAAGAAGCTTATGTTTTAATACATTAAAGTAAATTGTGATAATAGAGTCAAACATATATTACATTTGTAATATATTACAGTCTTATGAATGTACACTTTATTCTTTAGATGTAATATAACTTTTCCCACGACAATATATTCCAATTTAAAACCGTGCCGGTTTTAGTCTAGAAATAGAGGCAGTAGCTACTTACACTAAGGACAATGTAGGCAGTCTATTTATATACTATTAATACACTATCAATTCCACGCCTTACCGATAGAAACCATATATGCCAATCAGGGTTCCAATGATTGTTATTTGACAGAAATGTATTCATAAGTAGTTTGTTTTCTTGTTTAATATTTCCTTATAAATAAACAATATTAATCAAAGATTAAATAATAAAGAAATGATAAGTCTAAACTTGGACTTCAACCTTTCTATATTTAACTATTTATTATAAATATATGTATATATCGGCAATCCATCGCCGGTCGTCACGCCATGCCGGCCTGAAACGCGAAAATCTAAAAGAGTGTTAAGGGCTTGAACCCCTACCAGGCTTCACCACCCCCGTTGATAAATATATGGTTATTTTTGTTTTATAACCATTTTTTTTATATTATTACATATAGGTATATATATATACCTTATATAATAATATATATGTATGACACAACATACTAGTAGGTAATATGACCAAACATGTGATATCAAACTTACGCAGTTCATGAAATCATCACATGAGTGACTGTGACTCACTATTCAAAATTCTTAAGGTTTCATTCATACATTTTTTTTTATATCAATAAATCTATGTGTATTTCTTTTTTAATTTCCTGATAGACCGCTCATACCTTTTATACAATAACCGAGATAAACAATATTATAAACAGGGATGTAATAACTACACCGATACCGATACGACATATCGACCGATATAATCGGCAAGCCTATATATCAGGATCGCCTATTATTTATCAACCGATATCTGAGAATAGGCTATTTTACTAGTTTCTGGACACCGCTTCAGATTGTTTAGTGGGCCCTAAAAGTTCTTTTTTGTATTTTTTAAAATAATAGCAAATAAAACTTCCCTATTTGAATAAGGCGCCAAAACGCTATCTTTAGCAAAGTAACTAAGTTAATAACATAGAGGCAGAAACGAATAGAATCAGTCTTATTAAATTCTCTTTCCCTACTATTTGAAACTGCGATATATACAAAATTAAGAGAAAACGAAAGGAAGTAGTAGCTTGGCAGTCTATCATTTGCTAGCTAAATATTTTGTGGTAGTTCGCAGATGCTATAAGTTTGAGCACCCCTGAACTAGAGGATGGATGTCATGTAACATGTTCCACATCTTATAATTTAACACCAGTTTAATTTACCACGTTTAACATTTAAAGTATTTACCACGTATGAAATTTTATTTTAGTATATTTCTTCCTCAAATGCATTATTTTTAATAAATAACTGTAAAAAACCGTGGCTCTACTCGAAAATGTGGCTATCTCACACTCGGTTACACAATGTATTAGTCTGTTTGTTTCTCTATCTATGGTAAATAATCATCAAAATTAAAAAAGAGTTAAAATTATTTTTGGCGGGATCTCTATAAAATTGTGTTATACAGACCCTATATTGTGTAATACAGGTGACGTTTTGCATAATAAAGCTTGGTTATTGTGCACAAGTGAAGTGGATTGGAAATAATAACATAGATCATGTATTCTGAGAGGCTAGAAAATTCTAATCACCGTCTTGTTAGGATACACAAATCGTCATAACACTGGAAACTATATACACTCGATAATGGCAGTAATGGTCTTCAACATAGAAGACCGGTTGCCAAGTTAGGAAAAAGAAGAAGAAGAGTTGAAATTCTGCAGCTTGTAATGTTTTATACAGTATTTTACCAAAAAAAAATGAGTTAGAAGTGTAGGGTACATAAAACCTTAATAAATGCACCAGAAAAGCTATCCGTATGTTTCTAAAAAAAACTTAAAAGTGGCTTATATTACGTAAAAAAGTTGTGTACGATTTATGGATATATTTTTTAATAAATACCTATTGTAGGTACTGTAGTAAGTATCTACTTATCAATATCTAAATGGTGAACGAAAACTATCACAACAATATCACTCGATATTATATTAATGGAGGCATCAAAGTCGCAAAACACCAAAGAACGGCAATCAATGATAGACCTGTGACGTCACGATAGATTCAGCCATTCCAGTGTTTTCGATCACTTTTCGCAAGCTCAAAAAATAACATTTTCCTTCTGGGATATTTGAATGAATAGTTAATTATTTTTAAGTTATATTCTATAATGTAAATGTATTTTATCTCATTCTCTCGTAGGCTAAATCCTATAGATGTATATGGTGGCCTCTTTTTACTGACGCTTTTTCGTTTCATCGAGTTTCAAGTCACAACGGTGCTAAAGAAGTTTTCACTTCAATAACACTACTTCAAAAATGTCTTATATTTGTTAAGAAATATAAAGACTTTATCGGAAATCGATCTGCTTGTCTGATTATTATCAATACGCGGAAAATTTTACAAGCATTCCACATTCGTAAATACCCTTGCTATTGTTCCTTTATCGTCTCTATGACGACTGATAAAGTAATATTTAAAAAAGTCACCGCTTGTCTTTGAACTTGAGTTACATTTTCAGGAATCCTATTGTCTTCGTTAATACGTAAAAAAGGTTTTCCGGTATAAATGAATCACAAAAGTTTGATAATACTTCATTGATTGTATACCGTTTAAGCCGATAATAGTTACGGAGTATACTACACGTTCATTCATAATTTTCTTGGAAGACTAGCAAGGAAAAAATGTTTTAAATTGGTCTATAATATTTTCAATTATCTTATAAATAATTAATCTTAATTGCATGGTTTAATTTCAATTATTGTGATTTAAATCAAAAAGAAAATGAGCCTTACAGTATCATCTGACATGTTATCCGACTATGAAATTGAGATGAAATATTTGTGTCGTCAATTTATTCGTCATATTATTGGTCGAATATATTCTAAGCATGGAAATGTATGTAATTTTATATTAAGGCACGCTCTTGCTCGCGCAAGTTTAATTCTAGTCGTGGTAAATACGCAATAGTAACTTAAATCCTGGAAAAAAGATCAGCACTAAAATATTTATTCGAAAAATTCCATGTTACGCATATCCTCGCATTTTTTAATGCTTTTTTTTATTTATTTTTTGTTTTTGTAGTTTTGTCAGACGGTTAATAGTAAAGATAGTTATTAATATAGTTTACACATATAAATATATACACAACACTGTATAACTGTAGATGAGTGAACAGCTCATGCGTTCTTCTTTTCTATTTCCATTTCTCTTTCTCGTCACACACACGTACACACGGTTGGCCGACAGTACGTCGTGGTACCAACCTCACGCAAAATGGGTCTGCACCGTCTCACAGCCATCTCTCCGCCACCGCGCGCTCTCATTGGTCAAATCAAATAGCGCGCGCTTCCCTGGTTTCCTGTAACACATTTGCGTCCCTTTTCCAGAATCACTCCCACAAAAAATATCCAGCAACCGAGAGGAAAGATATTACAGATTAATAAATATGGTGATATTGTTTCACACACGGCCGTTTAATTCCAAACAAAGCAAAGCTTGTAGTATGGTAACTAAACAGCTTATATACAATACATAATTATAACATCGAGACACACAACTGACAAATATGCTCATCTCATAAAAGTCAGTCATATATGTATGTCAAATCCGCGACCTCACCTCCGACTTATAGTAGGGTTATGACCACTGTGCCACGAGGCCTGTCAAATCAATAGTCTATCATTTCACTGCTGCCCAAACGTTCTGCCCTTCCCAATCTATACTAATATAATAAAGCGGAAGAGTTTTTTTGATTGTTTATTTAAACACTCTAATCTCTGAAACTGCCAGTCGGATTCGAATAACTCTTTTTGTATATGATAGCCAGAATCACGACGAATAGCCGTGAATAGACGAATATCTAGCATTAGGCTACACTTCTAGTTAGCCTTAAATATTGATTTTTATTAAGAAAGTGAGAACAAACCGCGCACCCGAACTGCTTTATCTGTGTGCGCTAGCGTAATGGTTAGTAATACGTAAATACAATGTTCTACAAGAATATTGCTCCTTAGTATATCTAAAAAAAGTCTGTGATATCATACACAAAACTATATATATAGCTTATACATAAGCCACATTAAGGTATTTTGTGAAAAAGTTTTATTGAAAATTGAAAAGTTATTTATGAGCATTATTATTAGTCCTGGCATATTAATCCTTATGAACCAAAGTTACTTCATCATCAAGACAATTTTATGTAGATATTGTAGTTTATCAGTCATATATATTATACTATCATCCATTTACTGTAATTACGGCCATTTATTTGCACATATTAGGAACATTTCAAAATCCAACCATGTCGTAATATCACACCAAAAACGATAATAATCTAAGTACTTAAGCCCTTAGAAACAATCTTACATAACCATTTCCTCAATAAAAAATATATTTACGAAATACAAAACCCAATACAAGGACAGAAATAACAGCATATGGAAGTTCTTGAATAGACTATAATAAAACCATAATGTCATAATTTAGCCCAGTACATGTGGGACGGCACTAAACTTAAACAAATAACTTTATGTCGCTTCTATTGGGATGTCCTGCTCAGAACGAAGTGCTTGCACACACAGTAACTACTTCACCAATGGCAATTTGTGTCTCTTGTTGGTAAACGGTTTCTGCCAATGACAATTTAAGTTTCGACCTATACGCCTACAAATACTCGGATGACGTGATTACATTGTCAAATTAATTCATGTAAAACGATCCGTGCATTATGTCCAATTATAACATCAAATTCTGAGATAACAGAAACATTGTTCTACATTAAATCTTCTTTGTTGAATTACGTGAAAGAATAAAAAATATATTGAGGTTTTTTATGTTAAACAGTCTACATTTCTGAACGTCTTAACGTGAAGAGATATTTAAGCAAGCCGGCATGACAGCTACTACTATCGATGGATTGTAAATCCCACGGTAGTCGCCGATGTTATTGGATTGCACTGTGCTCACCATCAGGTAAAGGGTAGTCACTATGCCGTACTACGATTTAAAAAAAACATTTAGGTACGTGATCAAATTTTTTTTTTTGTTTATACCTTTTAACTCTTCTAGAATAGTTCCTTCCTTCGTCAGGCTGTTACCATATTAAAAGTTGAAAGTGTTTTATTAATTTAATAATAGACGATTAAAAGGAATTATTTTAATTCGTATTACTTACATAAATTTATATTTAAACGAAATGATGTATCCTAAAGCAATATATTTTCATATTTTGATCAAATTTTGTTAAATTCGGACAGATCATTTTAAATAACAAATAATGCTTCAAATAAGAGGATCACGAAAGCACTTTGAATATGTGAGGCATTATACTCTTGTCTTTTATTTTATGCCTGCTATCTTCCTAATCCCATTAAGACGGAAGCAAGATGTCTCGTAAACAGTACCGAACCTTTCAATAGCATAACTAGTGCAAAGATACTTGTTGTGTAAATAGACTTGTGTGAAGAGACTTGTTGTCTAAAGACTTTCACTCGCAGATAGCTGATATTATAAGGAGTAACTTAGTACTTTTATTTTAGAAAAAATGTAGGTTTCCGCGCAAATAAAAATATTTCGAAAAAAAGAGAATGATTCGCGCGTGTGCCCGATGGACGGCTTGGTAGTCCAAGCGAGCACAGCCGCAAACACAGCTAGGACTAAATATATCAAAGATAATATAACTATACTACACTAAGGTTCTCGATATAGATTATAATCTACATCCAACCAATATTCAATGTTATTTACTGGATATGGGCCGAATATGGTTTACACCGAAGCCAAACTTCATGCGAATGGCTTTAAATCATACGGAAGCCGAAGTTTTGCTAAACTTCGGCCTAATGATGTTTCAATTTTGGCGTTAAGAAAATGTAAAAAAATATTGTCTTAGCAGAAATTATAAAGTAGTATAGACAACCGTTTTCAATTTAAAAAGATCATGCATTTAATCTATTGATGTTTCTAATGAAGCCCAAATACTAAGTATAATCTACTATGTAATGATGAGTCGAGTAGTTATACCTCAGATTTTCGGAAAATTAGATGCTTTGATTCGACAAGCTTTCAAAGGTCAGAATTATATCTACAACAAACAATTGACGTGTTGGACTTTATGAACAATTTTTATGTTCTTGAGTTTCACTGTTCATTGGCTTAGTAAAGACTTTTGTCTACATCATCTTAATTTGATTGGTCATTGGTGAATGGAGTAAAATATTGTTTTATTTAATCTCGAAATTTATTTTACTAAATATCACCGAAATTGTGAAACTAGTTGATCATTTTATTTCTTTTACATTACAAACTGTTGTACAATTTTAATTTTGATTTCGTTAGCACTAAATTGATACTGAAGATACTGGAGATTTTTTTCCTTATTGTGCATTCCGTATGATATTTAGATTAAAACTCTATTGATTTGTGAATATATGTAGTCTTCGAGTATACCATTATTCATAGTATACCTACTTGAATAAAGTGTATAAATTATGAATTGTAGTAGAATAATAACCACTACAGTAGCATAAGTGTACTCCAAGATACCGTGAGAGTAATAACATCGTTTTGAATAGTTCTGCCTACATTTACTAATAATAATAGTTTTGAATGATTGTGTTCGTTATATTTAAATTCAAAACATCGAGCATTTAATTATAAATATTTTAGTTTCGTGTATCGTACCTAACAACTGGAACAAGTTCCGTGGGTATTAGATGCATCAAATCCGTTTTTAGTTTTGGCTTATAATATGGCTATTACTCCTCTTCGGAAATTAATACCGAAATTTCCCCGTCTTAACTTTATTTGAAAAACGCTCCACGTCGTGGCGCCTCCGCAAACGCGCCTATGAAGCAGCCTTACCGTTGTTCCACTTCTCGTACTTGCCTAAAGCTTGCCAGATTGCTTGACGTTCATAATTACTGCTCCACTCCTTAGGATCGTAGTATGAAGGAATATAGCCTTTACTATTCCTCATTACTCTGGATATCATATACAAAATATTTTTTCGTATCCAACTGGTAGTCACAGCGCGTTTAAACAAACAAACAACCAAACAAAAAAAACTCTTAGCATAAAGCTATATTAATGTAGAATACATTTTTATCTCTTAGCTTAACCGATAGTTACTTTTAGGTAATTATATTTCTATTGTTTAATTTTTTTACTTAATTTTTCATTGTTATTTGTTCTGCTATAATTTTGAATTTGTCCTTGAAAAGACTTATAATAAAGACAAAAGTAAAACAAATCAAGCTTATAAGTAGAGTAAGCTTTCTATAAATGTTAATACGTGTTTTTATTACCCTGATATATTTGTTCCATTTTGATTACTGCTTGTTGTATTTTCCAATAAATAAATTGAATTAAGTACAAAGTTCAAAAAAACACGTCGAAGATTTAATTAAAGGACATCGTATCAATATTCTGATCTGGCTACTAGTGTAAGACCTAAACATTCCACCCAACTTATACGTCATTAATCAACAATAGGTTCTTTCTTTAAAATTTAATACGAATGTTTCTTAAAATTGACCCCAACTTAATAAAGACAAGTAATGTTTTAAAATAGAATGAGATAACAACAATTAATGGAACCATTACACCTTATCATAGATTTAAAATCAGTGGTATTCAAAAAGTCGATGATGTCCCCGAAAATCACTTTACCATGAAATTATCACGACAGCGATGTTTTTTTCAACAGCACATGTATAATATTATTGTTTTAAGAGTAGTTTTAGTATTTAATATCCGAAGAGCAATATCCGCGTTTGAAAGAATAACAACTCTTCAGTTAATAGTATGTATTATTCGGATCTAATCATATATGCTAGTCAGTATTTACAAAAATGAATTTAATGTAATCTAAACCTCGCAATCGGTTAACTAACGAACACTTATCATCTTATTTGCTGTTGGCACTCAGTGATTATATGCCGTGCTGTGATAAATACGCGAATAATATGAAGTGTCATGCGTCAACAACCCAGAGAAAAATTGTGGTTGGTGTGATCGTATCTTCACTTTGAACCTATTAAATAAAGCGTAGTTAAAAAAATGTAGTAGTAGGTTCACATTTGATCACTTGTAGCCTAAATATTCAATGGTAGTTTACCATCAGTTTAAAAATTAAAATTAAGACAGTATTAGTATTTGAATTATGTATTCTGATGCATAAGTTTGAGCACCCGTGCTTTAAGTTATCAAGGTGCTTAGTGCTTAGTGGGTGTTAGTCAGCATTTCCCGTGACGACACCAAACACCACCTGTGTTGACATTTAGAGCACGTGCTCTAGAGATAAAGTCATAAATCTATATTATGCATGTTTATGACCACTAGTTCCAATGCGTTTAATTTATTTAAATATAATATCTAATTAATACAAGACTAGTGACTTTTGAAATATAGGTATATATAATTTTTGGAATATTTACAAATATATTGTATTTATATGTAATCACGTAATAGTGAATTCTATTAAAGTATTGAATAAACCAAATACCTACGTTCCTTGACGGTCTAAAGTTCAGAGTGTGAACCAAATATCTTTTTAATATATGTTGTATTTAATGTAGGTTTATAACAAGTCTTACTTTTAAATCTGTATACTAATAAAATGAAGTTAAAGAGATTTTTTGTTTGGTTGTTTAAACTGGTTAATCTCTGGAATTACCAGTCGGATTTGAAAAATATTTTTATATATGATAGCCAGATTCACGAGGAATAGTATAGGCTATATAACTTTACGCTAAGACACTAATTTATTCCAAACTTGTTTAATTACTGTACTATAAGGAAGAGTAAGTATTATCAATTTAATATTATTTATGTAAATACTCAAGTAGGGCACATAATATGTTGTCTCCTTGAAGTAAGTACTATAGCTGTTATTTCTCACGCTTCTTAAATATATCAAATATCAGATTCACTTTACGTAAACAATGTTCTATTTATAATTATATATACCTCTGTGTGATAATGCGTGTTAAGTATGTAATAATATTGAAGCACGTATTTCAACATTTCGTTTAATAAGTACCTAAATGTTTTTATACATATATGTAAAATTAATAATATTATAAAGAGATAAAATTTGTATGTTTGTAGGAGGTAATCTCTGGAACTACTGATCCGATTCTGAAAATCCTTTCATAAATAGAAAGCTAAATTATCTCTGTTTGTTATTACAGTACATTGTTAATAAATTTTACATAATAATTTACTCGGACGAAGTCGCGCTTGGTTGCTGTTTTTTATATAAAATAGTAGGAACTAAGTGAAAATTAACAAATTAAATTCATCAGTAATAAATATGTGAATAATGTTCATTATTTCGATTATTCCTAATAACAAGATAATACTTTAAAACTCATGTCAATTTAAAATATTAAAATAATTTTCTTACACAATAAAATTATACATTTCCACGAACGTGGGATTTTTGGTGGTCTGAGGCATTGTTTAGACAGTCTGAATTGTTTTCGTTATGCCGGATTATAAAATGTCTTTGTTGGTACATCACATCTCTTAGGTACGAGAACGTGACTCGTTTTGTAAACAAAGTTGGTAGCAAGTTGATACTATAGCGCGTTTTAGTCACAGAACATAGTAATGGGTATTTTTGTCATTGTGCCTAATTAGCGTTTAAAATTAAACATGTCTAGAACAATGTTCACAAAATATTAAGATATATTTCAAGCAGTTCGGGCACTAAGAAGTTCAAATCGACTTTTCTAGAATACATACTATTTACTTTTTTGTCTGTAGAAGTTTTTTTTATGCACATCATAAATAAGTTAAGGTTAAAAAAAACGATGAATAAATTAAGGATTTGTATATATCATGTATCTACATGTATAATATATCAGTGAAAAGGTCTATGGACTACGTTGCATTTCGCTGTAATTGTCAAAAAGTGTGCAGAGAAGCGAAACTGTATTATGAGAGCAATGACCGAGTAGTCTCAGTAATGCCTCCATATGTACCTAAATAGGTACATGTATGTACATGTATGTATGTATGTATGAACATGTACATGTGTAAGTAATGTAAACGTGTAAGTATAGCAAACAAATTTTAATGCTAATTAAGTAACAGGTCGACTGAGTTGTTTATTTATCCAAAAAGTAATTAACGGCATGTTATTAAGGTATTCACAGAAGTTACCTATAGGTAGGTAATTTTTGGTGCGTTTAGTAGAGGGTAAAATTAAAAGCTGCGCGCGTTTAAAAATTATTTAACCTTGTATAAAGCGACATTATTTTCATAAAAGTATACTTTCTTACGATGTTATTAAGGTATTCATAGAAGTTACCTATAGGTAGGTAATTTGTGGTGCGTTTAGTAGAGGGTAAAATTAAAAGCTGCGCGCGTTTAAAAATTATTTAACCTTGTATAAAGCGACATTATTTTCATAGAAGTATACTTTCTTACGATGTTATTAAGGTATTCATAGAAGTTACCTATAGGTAGGTAATTTTTGGTGCGTTTAGTAGAGGGTAAAATTAAAAGCTGCGCGCGTTTAAAAATTATTTAACCTTGTATAAAGCGACATTATTTTCATAGAAGTATACTTTCTTACGATGTTATTAAGGTATTCATAGAAGTTACCTATAGGTAGGTAATTTTTGGTGCGTTTAGTAGAGGGTAAAATTAAAAGCTGCGCGCGTTTAAAAATTATTTAACCTTGTATAAAGCGACATTATTTTCATAGAAGTATACTTTCTTACGTGCGTACATGTACATAGTTGTTTTTAGATATATTAATTAATATTCTTTAATTTAAATTTAGCTCAAGTGATTAAGTCCGGTGATGTATAATTTTAATAAACTTTTTAATTGTTGTTATAATCGCTTGTTTATCACTTGTTGATGTAAGTTTTTATAATATATTGCTCAATAACGAGATGAAGGAAGATTCTTCAACAAAAAACAAATAACATGCGCTACATTTAATTGCATTGGAAGGGAAACAAAACGCAAAAATCGCACAAAAAGTCGGCCAGTAAATGATCCGTGCTGATTTCGATAAAAATATTGTATTAAGTTCTTAGTTGATTTCTTGTTTTGCTTAGTGACAGAATTGAATGAAGTGTACATAATTTGATTCAGTCGCGTGCAAATGTGCAGTGTAAACATACGCAAACAGACAACGTTACAATTATTAATACTTTGTGTATTATGAAGTGTAAAAGGACAGTGACATGTTGCGTAAAGGGAAATTCGTTTTTTATAAAATATGTCACACAGGTGAATAATTTAGTTTATATATAATACCTATTTATATGTACCTCTAGTGTGATAATGCGTGTTAATCTAATGTATTATTATTATTATAGTATTTTTGTCAGAAGGATTTGTATTAATCCGTATATATTTTCGTAATTAATATTATTTTCTAACTAATGATTATTACATTATTTGTTGGTTCATCGGTGGAAAAATATTGTTTTCATTCCCTGTTTAAAATATTACAAATACTTATTTTTGTTCGAAGTGTTTCAGGTTAGTATTATTTAAATGCAATTTTATAAATATTTTATATATTATGTGTATCAAGTACCTACCTTTTTGCAAATAAATACTTTATTTTATTCAAAACTCCTAAAAAATTAAAGGGGTCGAGCTTTTTTAATGTAACTGATGTCATTAATCTATAACAATAAATCTGTACTGTACATGTATTTTTCCCCTAATTTTCCTATATAAAGAAATTGATCACGAATATGCCATTTTATTTTTTTGTCTATCTATCTGTCTGTATGTTTGGATTTAACTCAAAAACTTTATGACTGTTTTTTATGAAATTTAGTACACGGGAAGCTTATGGCATAAGTCAAATGATAGGTTAATACTTTAAGAAATACATAGTTAAATATATTATCAACCGATTTTTAAGAAATAGTCATTAATATGAATACAAATAAAATTACGAGACGAAGATAATTACTGCGCAATAGACACATGTGGAGCCGCGGGGCACCGCTAGTATTATATATAAAAATTAATATTTGTCAATATATTGGGAACTATATATGTTTGGTAACTATATAATTATTATAATCCTATATAATATTCTAGCTAATAAGGCATTTAGAATCTCATTCTACCATCCTCATGTTGGAAATCTATCGCCAAGCATCTATAGATGTGTTCTGGCAGCTGCACTTGAGAGCCAGTTCAACTTAGCGTGTTACCATTCTGAACCACATGGTCAATTAACGCTAAACCTGTAAAGTATAACAAATAAAATTCAGGGCGATCCGAGTTGCCAGTTATTCGTAACAATGTTTAAACAATCAGTCACATGTGCTTATTCGACAAGTGTGAGAATCAGCTAATTAAATATAAACATTTTATGTAACTATTTAAAGTTTGATATACGTAATTAATTAATTTCACGAAATTTTCATCTTATCATAAGCATATTATGAGACAATGATAATCGTTTCTGATTATGATTTACATGATATAGATAAAATCTATTTATAAGCTCTGATCATAGGCTCTAACTCGTATTTTTTTTTTATAACATTCTGGAAAGGTCAATATTTTGATTCAAAACAGTTTATTTTGTTCGGAATATACCTAAGTCGATCTTAATACGTGACAATGCGAGAATTTTAATTATGTAAAATATGCAGTCGTTTTGGAATGGAAATATACACTGTACCAAAATGTTTACAATACTATGAACTAGATATTAGTGCTCTACAATTTCCGCTTCGAAGGAAATGGAATAAAAAATACAGATATGTATTTATTTACATAATAATATATTTATGCAGTGAATACTTTTGCTTATTCGCGTAATGGCTTTAATAATAGTAGTATAGATTGTTGAATGAGCTGATATTTATTGGAAACCAATTTGATTAAGGCAATGCTGGCCTTCAAATACATCACAACACCAGCACATGCAAATATATAATAAAAACAATAATTTTTCAGTATATGGCCCACAAAATAAAAATAAACAATTGACTGACATGAAAGATGAAATCTTAATTATAGTCCAACTCCAACATAAAAATGAACTCCAGTCGCGACGAACTGTAAATTTAGTGGGATTTAGCGAAAATCAAACTAACTAAATTGGTGTTTGAATAAAACCAAAGGTTCTGGTTTTCAAATCAAACTAAGTTAGAATTTAGTATCTATATAGTTAGATAGTTTTTAACTAAAAGTTTTTAACCCATCCTAGAAATAGATAAAATTTTCAATTTATTTACTTCCTAGATTACATAGCCGTCGTAGTATCGTAACTAACATAATAATTAATGTAATTGTTGACATATAAAAATGATAAATCAAACAGCAGCGGTCGGTTTATGACTTTTCTACGAAGGTAAAGCGGTAATTATTCGCAAATGGCATTAACCATTGACTTACTTTACGTTTCATAAAATAATTATAAATACACATTATCTGTGTATTAATAATCTCGTAGGATACAATATATCCGTGTGTTGCGATGTTTCCTGCGAACCTTGGTCAACACCATACGCGAAGTCAATACATACGTAAACAATAATAATAGATTTCTGTATTGCCTTACCAATGCAGTTGTCACTATATACGTTTAAACGACATAATTCATTTAAGATACCTAATAAAATTAAGTAAGCAATGCTTGCACTTGTATATACTAGCTGTGCCCTACGGTTTCACCCGTGTTCAATTTATTCGCCAAACTCTGCACCGCACAGCCGCGCCGCGCCTCCGCGCCGCCGCGCGCCACGTCGTTTCGCGGTGCCAGCGCACCCGTGTCATTATCGATGTTCAAACTTCCTGTACTTGCCTACAACTTGCCAGAATGCTTGACGTTCATGGTTAGTACTCCGCTCCTTATGATTCGTAGTGTTAATTTATATAGCCTTCCTTAATAAACAAGCTCAATGAAATTTAAATAATTTTTAAAATCTTACTATTACTGACTCTTGGCGACTGAGATTATCGCGTTTAAACAAACAATATCTTGAGCTTTATAATTTTAGTATAAATTACTTGATATGTACCGCGACTTCGTTCCGGTTGTCTCTGAAATGAAACAACTTGCGCGCCACCTATTGTAAACTGGTTGTAGATACTAATAGAGAACCTTCGCGGCTGTGCGATATAAGGTCAAACCACACAAATCTATAAATAAAAAACAACAGTTTCCAACAGATCCCGCTAAAAATACCACGGAGATCCTTATTTTTTATATAGAAAGTACCAAAGAACAATTAAAAGACTCTACCTCAAAAATAATGGTTATACTTTATAGGTATTATTAGTTCTGAAAACTCTAGATAGGTAGGTACTTAATTGAAGGTTGGCAGCCAGATACTTTTATTTCATTTTAATTTCATTTAATATTCAAATAATGCGCGTCATGCATATTAACAGAAAAAACCCTGTCAGCAAACTCGCGGATGACTTCAAACGTATGATGATGTCTCTTGAGTGAGTGCGGCGCCGACTTGTGCTGCTGTCTCGCCATCCTGCGTCTTCATGATGTGTCACTGCTTTCTATTTTCAAGCAGGCGCCAATGAGCACTGCCTATGATTCCCTACCTCGACTTGTGAATCCGCAATAAATAGAAATAAACCGTCGTCTCCCCCTTATTCCTTTGAACTCACTCATTCGGCGACACATCATCCTTTTCTAAGCTTCATTTATAACTTTTTGCCTATAAATTATCTATATTTACATAAAATCCTACACTTAAGTTTTGGTTTTTTTAACTTGCCCAATATACCGGTTGGTACTCATAGTCGAAATTTTAGACGGATTAACCCTTTATAACTATGTATGTACTGTAATTGTCTATAAAAATGACATCCATGTCACATTAAACTCAATTTATTAGCGGTCGTCGAGTGTTTCGTTAGAGGTTAGAAGAAGGTGTTTTGTTTTAGTTTCATTGTTATTCACACTCAAAACCTAAACACATGTAAAGTTTTTTTTCTGACGTTGTAGGTAATAAGGTTACACATGATACCTCGAATCGACTATGTATTATTCATTGTTTGTTTTATGTGACTCGTTATCAGTGACAACAAGGATCGTATGAATCTCATCATCTCTCTTTCCATTTTACCTGTTCTATCTAAAAGCGTTAAAATTATCTCTTTATCAAAAATACAATCATTTTTAAAATCTATATCTACATATGTAATTTTTACAATATAAAATGTACGTATATGGATAAATAATTTATACAATTATTATTGTATACAATCGCACACATTTATTATCAATGACGATATAGATTATAGTTATGTAATGAATATGTGTGTGTGAGACGTTCATATGCTGTTTCTTTCCACCAATGTGTCCAATGTTATGAACGAAAGAGACGAACGTATTGGGCGAGGGGAGGGTAACTGAATTGATAAAAGGAACTGGTGAACACGACGAAAATTCAGTTTGTGAAGAAACGGCGCGTAGTAGCGCGTGTATAACGTGTTCAAAAATAATCGCGTCGAGGTTAAGATGTGACTACGAAATTGTATGAGTGATTTGAATAATTAAATAATGCTATTTGTTATTGTAGACGATTATAAAGTATTGGAAACCGTAGCGCGAGACGGAAAACCAAGTGGGCAACGGTGACGTGGACGCACCGCGTCCAACGATTAAAAGTTTATTGCGACTAAAGTTAAACCGAACAAAAACTTTCGCACTGATCTTGATACGAGTAATACAATTGTAATCGTAGTGTTACTATCACATCTCTTTCACGGTAGAGCACGTGATCGTCGATAATTCTAGAAATTATAAGAAGAATTTAGTGTTACGGTAGTATCACACATTGCACATTTTGGGTAGTGTTTGCTCTTAACGGATTAAGTGCTGTCCACCGAATTATGGTTGTGACGAAAGTCGATAATATGGCCTCGTATTCAACATACACGGGAAAACCGAAAATATTCTTTCCAAAGAAGGTAAGAACTTTATTATAAATAAAGTAAAAAAAAAACACTATTTTGAGTTTCCAGAATTCTGGTATCTATTATTTTGATACTGAAAATAATGCTTATTTCACAGTGTCAGTCCACTGTAGATAGATATATCGAAGCGGGAATCGAACCTACTAACTGATTTTAGTAGGTTCTACATTAAATAAGTGTCCAGTAGAATATTTTAATGATTCATAAATGGGTATTAAAATGTTTATAATCAGACAATAAAAGATTTAGCTTAATTTTAAATTTCATATAGATAACTTATCTGGATTAGAATACATACCTACATCTACTAACGTACTATACGTCTAGTAACCCATTTTAATTTAGTTAAATGTGTTATTATATAATAACATTTGTGTGAATACATTTTTAGCACTAAACATATATAATATGTATATCTATGACCCAGTTTATTATTATGTATAAATAAGTAATATAATATAATAATTTTATTCCATTCATTATCGAACTAAAAACCGTAAAAAATTACCGATGTACATTAATTTCTTAATGTATGAATAAAAAGAGTTACAATTAATTTAATTTAAAAAATTCACCCGTTGACGCACTAATTGAACTCTCTTAACATTGAACACATAAAAAAAGCTAAATTAATATAAATATTTTTTATGTTAATACACATCTTTACATAATTATATGATATAAATATTGTAGCATAGAGCATTGTACCTTATACACTGTTTTTTTATAAAAGAAAACTGTTATTGACTTTGTGAGTAAAATCACAAATTAAATTATACAACTAATATTAAAAAGTTTAATTAATAAATAATGTTTTACAAAGAGTTTTTGGCGGAATCTTAATCTGTCATGTGGTGGTTTTTATTTTAACATATAAACTTATGTTGTTTGATCTTATATTGTGTAATATTGGTGGCATATTAAGTGATGCAATTTGGTTATTGTGTACAAGTGAAGTAGATTATAAATAAGAACTACACACATGCATTTTGAGTTTCCATTAAACCTCCTGGTCAGTTCTAACAAAGGTGTCACTATCTTGTTAGAACGGTATTTGCGCTTTGAAAATTAGAAAAAAGATAGACCCACGTAACTGGCAGAATTATTGAACAGCCATTAAATGAAAAAAAATATAATATAAAAAATATTATCAAAGCACCACTGATAATGTTCTTGTAACCTGTATGATTCAGTTCTGTACGAAGTGCAAGCCGTTCCACTTAGACGACCTACTTTAGAAATATTCACACTTCGGCCTTCGGTTTCTCGGAAATCTCTGCGAACCATTGTCGGTATTACTTGCGCTAGAGAAACTCAACCTTGTCTAACCCATGAACAATAACCACCAGGATTTTTGACGTAAAATAAACTCCTTAACTACTTGAAAGTAACTGGGATCGGTTTTCGATCGGAAATAACGTTAAGATAAATCTAGAGTCTGATTCATTTATACAATTCACAATGTATTAATGATCAATTCGTGATCGTCAAAAATTCGAAAAACAACCCTGGGATAATGAGCGGTAAAATACTCTACTATAGTTGAAAAACATTACGGTATTTTATAGTTCAGTAAAAAATAAAAATAATAATAATAAAATTACATACTAAGTAATTTATCCATGAAAGGTTATAACATTATGGTTCTCAAATGGAGTTTATATGTCGATTACCTACCTTTTTAATTTTTTGTGCATACTATCCGTACTCTTTCAAGCATCGTTTATGAGCAGGATTCGCGTTCATACAAACATAACTGGTTATTCATATTACACAAGGTCCTCTGTGCAATATCTGTGACCTACAAATGCAATGACTGATTCGTCAGTTTGAACTCAGTGCCGATGTTATTAAAGACGAAACCTTTCCACCGCTATCTCAGGTCAAATGGTGTAAACGTTTCCATATCTGGACAAAACTTGTACAACAAATGAATGTAAAGCATGTTGTTGTAATGACAAGAAATTAAAAATGCCTTTTCCTTTGATATAACCGCACGGAGTGATAACGAGTACTGCCCATTTGGGTCTCGTTTCTCTGTAGCATTTTATGGCTGCACTTTAAATTGTGCTCGTCATTTATGGCATGAATTGTAATTGATTGCACGTAATATAGGTCATGGTTTGCAATGCTGATTCTAACTAAAGATAGGAATTAAGGGACAAACGCGTAATATACACAATGCCCTATAAAAATTACTAATTGTTTTTATAATATTGGAATCGACGAGACGATGCCGCAGTGGTAGAGAGTGTTCGTAGACTGAGTCGATGTCAGTGGTTTGTAATCCTACAGTGAGCCTGAGAGTTCGGTGAAGGAAAACATCATAATGAAAGAATAGTATGGTGGTGGGGCATTTTCTACCGCCCTCAAGTTGTAAATCTCTACCTATTTAATCTCACACCTATATTGACAGGGTAAATAAGTAATTCGTAAGTAACTTACGATATAAGCAGTGACGATAATGATGAAAGAATTCAGATAAAGAAGCTTTAAATGGCTTACACTGACTACCTATAAGATATATATCAAATAAATTTACTACGTAATTGTAGACCTTAAAAAGGACTACAAAAAATCAGCAATAGCATTTTCTAAGTATCATCCACAATAAGCATTTTGAGAGAGAACAACTCGCGCGTGCGCTCTACCGACAGCGTTCTGTAGTCCACGCGAGCGGAGCCGCGGGCACAGCCAGTTCATACATATAACGAATGTTCTTTTTATTTTAATCTACAAAGAAGAATTAATACTTACTTCCTTATTGGAGATTTACGATAAAAATTATGATAATTAGTGATTTGATTGGTATTTCTCTTCTTTAATTCTGATTTGTAGGTAGTCTAGCAAATAATAGTTTATTAATTACCAATTTTGTGCTATTAGTAAAAGACTTACAAGGTTATTCCGTAAGCATTTGTCTGTAAAGCGTGGGATCCTATTAATTTATCCTCCGAAGGCTTCTCGAAAACTTTTGTATTTTTTGTCCTTGCCGTCAAATGACGTAATTTTGTACTTTGTTGTCCCCGGGCTCAAAAATCCAACAATGATAAAACAGTTACATTTGCAATACCTCTGATGCATCATACACCAAAAATGACTTGACGTTCCAGTGTAAATTATCATTTCAACCATAAACAGGCAGTTCCGTTGAATGGAGACTCCCGGTGCATTCCAGTCGCGTAGTTAGGGCGTGGACACAATGAAGGGAATGCTGCTCTGGGTTCGTAAAGGAACAAAAATGCTGTCAGGAATGCTCGGTTCGTCTTCCTGGCAAGGTTTCGTATAGTTTGTTGCCATTTAATTAACACGTATCGATCTTATACTTGATGATTTTAATCCTATTTGTTATTTTCTTTGCAACGTCATATCTCCGTTAATTTTTCATGAAAATTAAAGAATCAAATATGATTTTAAAGCTTATTTTCCCCGCTATTTACGAAATATAGACAAATAGTTAAAATTATTGTTTTGTTATTTTGTTTATTAAAAAACTTTTTATCAGGAATGCCATCTATTGATGAATTTTGAATTTGAATATAAATATATTCAAGGCGCCATCTATATTAACAATCTGTTTAACTAACATGCCAACTATTAACAATAACAATTAACTAATAACTAATAACAAGTACTGTTTGCATTTATATTAAGATAAATGTGCATATTAAGATAAATCTATAATGTGCGAAATATAGCTCACGTCAGCTAGTAACATAATAAATTTTTTATTGATATTATACGAGTATTTAACTTTTTATGTCCAAATAATTATGAAGAATTTAATTATTATTCATATTTACTATAAATAATAAGCTGTATTTACTTATCGCTTATTTCAACATATCTGTTTACCATAGACTACGTTTTTAATTTACCTTTTTTAGTTTGACTACCATATTTTTTTAACTTGGACAATTCGAGATGTAGGGCTCAGTGATTGCATTGAACAAGTAGACTTTCCTCAGAGGAAGCGACGGTGGGCGCCAAAAATAGCGTTTCCGCCGAACACCGACCACTCTAAGTAGGAAGTCGACTAACATTGGCGGTCCACTTTTCCGGCCGCCCACAGGCGTCTCGCCGCTTATTGAGTTTACAACGCACTTATGAGTCGCAATGTGCCTACGCGCTGTCTTAAGCTGAATTAAATTGCTCAAACAATGAGATTATTCACAATTAAGGATTCATTCACGGTGCTTCATGAACGGATTTTTCTTAATTATATAAATCCTTTATTTCCGGTACGTTGACTGTGTTCAGTGAACCGAACCTTAATACTATATTTAGTTATTTTATTTCAGTAGATTTAAGAAATATATAATAATTATCCCGTGTTAGAACTTTATAGGGAGTTTTGGTGGCAACTTAGAATACATGATCCATGTTATTATTTCCAAGATGATTTTTTTTTTAATTACACTAATAATTTTAGTCAAATAAAAATGGACCTAGTAGTCGTAGAGATAAAGTTGTAAAACTCAAATACAGTGTTTTTTTTTGTTGTTAGCATAATATAGTTGTACTTTATTACTTATACTAGCTGTGCCCGTGGCTTCGCTCGCTTGGACTACAGAATGCCGTCGGTCGAGCGTACGCGCTAATCGTGCTGCCCCCGCTCAAAAGACAGAAGACCGAAATGCTTATTGTGGTTGTTCCTTAGAATCGCTAACTTTTTTGTAGATCTTTTGAAGATTATTTATTTAGAAAAATAATTTGATATATCTCGTATGGTTTACTCAGCGTGAGCCATTTATGCGCCTTAAATTCGTCTTTTTTCTGAATTGACTATCGATTATCGTCAATGCTTATTTAGTAAGTTACTTTATGTAACAAAAATATCCTATAATCTGACCAGATAAGATGTCTATAAATTAAAGGAAAAACCATGTAAATTGAATAAGTGGTTTTCGCGTGAAAAGAACATAAACGGACAGACAGACAGAGGGACGTTGAGTGTTATAATATGAATACATAGATTTAAAGTTACGATGTGTTATTCATATTGGTTGATATAAACACAAAAAACTAAGATTTGTAATATTCACATGTATACAGATTGATTATATTAATTCAGTGTCGCGAAAATGACAAAACTACACAGTGGGTATGTTTCTAAAAACACGTAGGTATTGATACCTTACTTATCGTGGGATTAACCAACTGCATTACTGCGTAGGAAGGAGATATGGATGTATAACCAAATGTAACTGCGAGCTTTGCATTGTTTTCGTAGAAACATCCACCCATTTATATGAATGTGTATATTATAAAAAAATAATATTTCTGTTAGACAAAACGTGTCACTTGATTTGAAGTGTTCAACAGACTAGACATTAAAATGTAGGTATAATAAAATATTAGGATATACGCCCAATGATGAGGCGACTAATCTGTTCAAATCGATTTAATGTTATTGTTCAACTTGCTGATTTGTGCGAATATTCCGAACATTATAGAATGTAAACAAATTGTCATATGAGTTAAACAGATTGTTAATAGATGTCGCCTCGTACCTGTTATTTTCATTAGGTATACCATCATTATTCTTTTTTTTTAAAGCATCTTTGAGAAATTATATATAGAGATTGAAATGCAATTCAATAGGATTTTTTAATAAATTTATTTAACGATAACAGAACATAAGCCTAATTCTTTAATATTTTTTCTAAAATAAAAGTAGGTAGCCTAAGTTAATCCTTATAGCATGAACTATCTGCTAGTGATTCGAGTGCCGTTTCGGAGATTACCCGGAACATATAGACAGAAAAAATATTAATAATTGTTTTTTTGTTATAGGTACCGTGTATACTTTCATATGCATTTACTAAAAAGTTGTTATTTTGACATTACAAATAGACACTTCAATTTTATCATTTTATCAGTAATTGAGTCGAATAAAATCAAAAGCGGCAAAGTAGGTCTGACCGATAATTTGAAAATTCTAATAAAACTAATAAATTTCAATTGTACCTATAGCCATAAATGGATTATGCACAGTTGTGACGGTATTAAGTCACCGGCAGTCAGGTGTATTCAGCCATATTGAGACACCCAAGCCAACCTTGAAAAGCCTGTCATAATGATTCCCTTATGTGCGTCACGTTTCTGAATCAGCCGGTGCATATTCAGTTTTTATTTTTTCGATCTGACTACACTCGGTGAAGACCGCTTTGGCTTGTCCATCGTTTGGTGGTCGCTACAATTTTTTTTTAATTATACTGTGCTCACCATCAGGCACTGTTCCATTTTACCGCGATGAATCTAAATTTACTTGTTTTGTTAGTAAAACTTGACAATAGTAAGTTTATAAACATTAGCAGGTAAATGAACTGTGAATCATTGATGCAGAAGTATTTTATGAGTCACAAGTCACAGCAGATGAGTTTTTGCGCTTATCCCTGATGTAGGTTACCGATCCGTTGTTTCTTTGAGAATCCGTTATTTTAAAGTTCGGTGGTAAATCTAATTTCTATCCTATATTCATCTTATGTTATGTCTCTTACAAATCAAACCACTTTATGTTGGCTAAATGACTGTTTACTAAATGACTATTGCCAAGTGGTCCCTACTTTACTACCTGACTACTACAATGACCCATTCGGTGTCATGTGTTGCAATTATTACGATTTCTTTTATGTATATAACGTTTATGAATGAACAAAAAACATTAGTATATATTTTGTCTTTTTGTACTAATTCCATTCAATTTATTCAATAAGCCTTTACTGTTGTAGTAGAATTGATAATTAATTGTTATTAGATTCCAGTTTGATTTCAACTTTTGTGGCGTTGTTTGTACTATTGTTTCTGTACTTCGTATTATGTAACTGGATAACCAGTGCAAATGGTTTTTTCTTTTTTTATTGTTATAGGTTGGGCGTAATGGCCACAATCTCACCTGATGTGAAGTGACGTTGCGGCCCATGATGATAACACGCTAAACCTAGTAGAAGACTGGCTCTCAAGTGCAGCTGCCGGAACACACCTACTGGTGATGGCGACAGATTTTCAACTTGAGGGTGGTAGCTAGCCAGGCGGGCATTAGAAAAAGCCCTACCACCATGCTCTGGTTTCCTCACGATTTTTCATTTTCACGTCAATAGACGCGAAGTCGTACACGCTACCAATGAGCCATCATTGCTTAAATTTTTCTCCTTTCGTAATTATTAAGTGTACATTTTTTTCTAAATTGTATCTTGATTGATTTCAGGTACGTTCAGAGGAGTCCCTTCTTGCCCAGGAAAAGTCTTCAAAGAACGCACGATGGGTATGTTTAAATTATATCCTTTTGGTGGCGGGTATCTATAGTGCTAACTATGTTTTTCACTTTTATAATAATGTAACGTATTTCACATTATGTTGAATCTATCTTATCTAAGGAATGTAGAATTTCCAGTTGCTTTATTTATACCTATTGTTAATATCAGCATGCATAATTTTGCATACTTTTGCTCAAAGCGAGACAAAAACAATAAGAAAATCTTATAAATCTGTTCATTATCAAGATTTACATTTGATCTCTTCATTGTCCTGACTTTGTATATGGGTCCATTTCTCCTTCATTGTGTCTTCACTTAGCTTGAAATTGTTTTTTAATTTGCGACTTGATATTATTGACTGACGAAGGCGTTACTTGGCGGCAAACCATCGAAAATATTAACACTGAACTAAAGTAACACTGATTCGCACAGATATTCTTCAGTTTTTGTTAATACTTTCTTATCGTTTATCTATGAGTTTATGTAATTTAGTATGTATTTGTATCTAATTATTACGTATGTGCATCGGAATTTAATTATCTTGTCTGCTTAAGACTTATTTATTTATTTATTTTAAAAGCACTGCCACATCACAAGCATTTAACATTGAAAATAACTTAAACTATTTTATTTATTGCCTGATGCATGTGACAATAATGGCGTACATAACATTGGCAATTCATCGGCTCGAAGATAGAATACAATAATTAATTTAAAAAAGAAAAAAGAATACCTAATGAAAACATACTTTGAAATTCAAATTTAACAAATAATACAGTAATAATTCTTGAAATATTAATATAAATGTCAAATAAATGTCATGTAATATCAAAAAAAAAAGAAGAAACGTCAATACAATATCAAGTAAAACAACAAGTCAGTTATAAAACAACAAATGACTAACGATTAAAATTAGGGTGCATTTTTATTTCGTTTTTAAATATACGCAATTTATCGTGGAACACATCAAGATCGGGTATCACTGTGATAAGGGAATGATACTCATCAATTATTCTACGGAGAGGTGCTTGCCGTCCCAAATTAGACTTTACAGGTTGGGTGTAGAAAATATATTTGAGTTTCCCGCGAGGATAGGTACGGGGAACCTTTAAAGGCATGTTCTCCAGAAAGTAGCTACACTGATATTGACCGCTCACAATTTTATGAAAGAAGGACATGTCCAATAAAAGTCTCCGTTCACGAAGAGAACGCATTTGAAACCTAATTAGGCGCTCTTTGTAAGGATTTCTGTGGGAAAAACCGCTAGTATTATAAGCAAGGTGCCTAGTGAACGCTCTTTGTATGCTCTCAACTCGCTGCGAATGCACGGCATAATACGGATTCCATACAACGCTGGCGAACTCAAGATGACTGCGCACCAAGGTTTGGTAAAGCAAGATTTTGGTGCGCTTATGTTTAAATCCGCCCGAGTTACGTTTTAAAAATCCGAGCATTTGAGCTGCTTTTGTGACAGACTTGTTAATGTGCGAGGTGAATTTAAGTTGACTGTCAACTATCACGCCAAGATCTCGGATTTCGTTAACTTCTGCCAGTGCTGTACCATCAAGCTTATATTCCGTAGCAAGTTGCTTTCTTTTTCTAGTGAATTTAATGTGAAAGCATTTACTTGCGTTGAGTGTCATACTGTTACAGCGACACCATTGTAGGATCGCATCTAGGTCACTTTGCAATTGGCGAGAGTCGACAACAGAATTTATGGTTTTGTATATCTTGAGGTCATCGGCAAATAGTGACACTTTACAGTATCTTATTTTATCGACTATATCGTTAATAAAGATTATGAAGAGAAGGGGTCCCAAATGTGATCCCTGGGGCACACCGGTATTTGCAAAATAAGTTCTCGAGTTAAATCCATTTACAGACACTGACTGAGGTCTCTGTTGCAAATAAGACTCGAACCATTTCAAAAGCGGGCCATCCACACCGAATCCATATAATTTCCTCAAAAGAATTGAATGGTTAAATCGATCAAAAGCACTGCTAAAGTCGGTGTAGATGGCGTCAACCTGCCTGCCTGAGTCAACTTCATTAGATACATTGGAAATGTAAGGGACCAAGTTAGTGACGATTGAGCGACCACGTCTAAAACCGTGCTGTGAATCCGAGATGCTGCTGTCTACAAGCCGAGATATCACAGGATAGACAATCGATTCAAATAGTTTAGAGAAGCAAGACAGAATGGAAATAGGGCGATAGTTTTTAACGTCAGAATTTTCCCCTTTCTTAAAGACTGGTACAATGCGCGCTTTTTTCCACTCGGACGGAAATGTCCCATCCGCTAATGATCGGTTGAATATTATGGACAGAGGCAGAGCTATCGCAGAGCCGCATCTTTTCACAAATACCGGCGGAATCCCATCCGGGCCAGCACCCTTCGCAGAGTCGATCTTTTTAATCGCTTTAAGCACCTCAAATTCTTCGATAGCCAATGAACACAATATTTGTTGAGGGGAGCCGTAACACTGAGATTTAAGCGTAGAGTTCTCCGTAGGTGTTGAGCTGGGCAAGTAAATTGATCCAAAATGTTCTGCAAAAAGATTCACAATGTCAGAACCTGTTTTTACGACCTGATCTTTTAAATTCATAGTTGCAGGTATGGACGAGTCACCACCTCTTTTATGTTTAATAAAGCTCCAGAAAAGCTTAGGGTTTTTTGGGATATTGGCTTCGATTTTATTCCTATATTCTGAGTAGCACTTATCGTACATTGCGTGGCATCTAGAGCGGAGCAGGTGGTATTCAATTTCGTCTCTAGGGTTTCTGTATTTTTTGAACCTTTTCCGAATTTTTTCTTTTTCTTGTAATAGTTTGATGAACGAAGTGCTGAACCATGGAGGGAACTTCGATTTATTAAGGGTTTGTTTCGGTATAAATTCTTCTAAGAAATCATCCACTATTTTGTAAAATTTTAGCAGCATTGAGTCAACATTTTCACAGCCCGATAACTTTGTTTGCCAATCAACACCTTTCAGATTTTTAACTATGGATGGATAGTCTGCTCTGTAGAAGTTATATCTAGGCTTGCATTTGGGCTTTAGATAGACAACTTTATTGTAAGGTAAATTCAACAGTAGATTAGGATGCTGCTTATAGCATTTGCTCAGCTCGCTCGAAGGGCCTACAACGTATGCATCTTGGCAGCTAGTTATAACTAAATCTAAAAACCTGTTGTCACTGTTTGCAATTGCATTGACTTGAAAGAGATTGTTAATGAAAATAAAGTCAGTAATAGAATGTCCCAGAGGAGAGTTATGGTTTGAGGGTACCATATAATTACCATCTTTATAAGGGTCCCAATTAATAAAACCCAAGTTAAAATCACCTAAAATAACAATATCATCGGCCCGATTGGCAATATTATCTGCGCTATCTAAAAAATACTTAAGAGTTTCGGTTTTAACTGGTGGAGGTAGATATACAACGCATATAGCAAGCTTCCTAGTACTTGAGCCAATATTAATCTGCAAAGTGACCCACAAGTCCTCCACATTTGTTTCCCAACTCTTGACACGAGCAGACGGTATGTCCCTAGAAACGGCCAAAAGCACCCCACCGCCGTCCTTTTTAGAATTACTACTGCTTGATCGGTCCCTGCGATAAACAACGTATCTGTCATCGATCAATTCGTGATTAGAAATACTTGAATTGAGCCAGGTTTCAGTAAATGCAATAATCTTATAATTCGACATCAGAATATTTTTTGAAACCTCGTTAGTCTTAGTTCTAAGGCCCTGCACATTCTGGTAGTATATGTCAAGCATTGCGATCATCAAATACACCAATTCATTATTAGCAAAATACATTAACAACTTATACTAAAAGCTTAAGACTATCCACATTTTTAATTGCTATAGCTTGATGTTCCACTGCTTTCCGAGCAAAAATTCGTCCATTGCGAACCCATACAAATTTATAAGACATTTCCCGGGCTTTTATACGAGTTGCAGCGTGGAGTGATTTAAGTGCCGGAGTCAAATGTTCCGAAACGTAGACAGGGCTTACAGTTCCTCCAATTCCAAGATGCTGTGTACAAAGCTTCTTCTCGGGATCCTTATGATTAAATTTACTGACCGCGGCCAAGATGTTATCACGGGAACGAGGACTACGCAACTTAACAATCACTGGCCGAGGACGTGGATTGTCATTGCTAATTTTAGCAACTCTGACAACATGTTGGATATCTTCGTTAGTAAGCGGATTTTCAATGACTTTGGATAGTTGAATGACGGTGGTGACCAAATTCTCAGATCGACTTTCCGGGATACCATTTATTTCAATATTTGATTCTCTCATATGTAGTTCAACAACGTTCAGCCTAGCAGTGAGATCTCTAATAGTTGTTTCAAGCCTCTCGTTATCACATTTTAGTTCGGTGATAATTGCAGTTTCACTTTCGAATATAGATTTCATTTCTTCATACTTAGTGCTCATAAATTCAAGAGAGTCTCGGAAACCATCTATTTTGTCGAGCACATTTTTAAACTCGGTCGCTACAATTTTTTTAATGGTGGTGTTCAAGGCGGTAGAGATTTCCTGTTGCAGAATCTCACGTAGTTTATTTTCAGTAACATAAATCGGTTCCAGGAGTTGTGGCGATCGCGGTTGCGGCTCAAGAGATGGTTGCGGTTGCAATTTCGGCGGAGACTTCTGAGATAATTGCGTTGCTGCTTTCTGCGATGACTTTGGCGGTAATTTCTGCTGCTGTTTCTGCAGTGGCCTCTGCGATGGATTCAGCGGTGATTTCTTGGGCCTTTTGCGAACAGTGACATTGGATTGTCCCTGTACATCTTCTTCTTGAATTTTTGCGTCTGAGCATGGAGTCGAAAGCACAGGAGTGTTAATGTTGCCCGCTTTTGGCGCCTCGCTGCAGCATTCAGGACACTTCCATGACGCTTTATGGTTAGCGTCCATTAGCTCATAATCAGAGGAGGCAACATTTGCACAAACAAGGTCATATTTAGCCTTACATCTGAAGCATCCAAGACAAGGGTCGCAGTCGAGAACATTATGACATCCAGAACATTCACCAATCGATGCCATTGTGGTTTGGTTGTTTAAAAATAACGATATATAATGTAAAAATAACTGTTATGTAAAAAAAAAAAAAAAAGAATCCAAAAAGACAATATTGATAGTGAGATTCGAACCCGCGCCACACCGCGCACTATACTACGACCCAGCCGTTTCTAAAGACGGGCTAATAGTATATTACAAACTTTGGCGATATACAGAGTATATTACAGTTCTGGTACTGGCAAATTTATATGTATAAACAATGTAGTGATAGGGTAGATTCAAAAAATTAATAATTTGAACTATCACTTTGAGTCACTTGATCTATCTCACTCTTCTATTGATTTTAGTCAATCATCACTATTATTTTGCACACAAATGTTAAAGTTAGCCACAATTTATCAATTATTCAACAATAAACACAGTTTCAAAGCTCGATATTATACTGTTCATTCTTCCAATGATTGTTCAAAATGTTTTTTTTCTATTGTTTGATAATTGTTATTTACACTCTATAGTTTAGGTGGATAACAGTTGTATGAACACTTCGTGTTTGGTACACCACATTTACGCAACTTTTAATGTAAATAACGCGACAACAGATTTATCGTATTTTTTTAAACACAGAGCCGATGTTTACGTGCTGGCGCGCGCCAATAACCAATCCTTATTATATAGTTAAACTTATTATATAGTTAATAAATTATCTTTCGTTACTGTATATTCTTTGGGCGTTACAATTATTTTATACATCTATAGATAGACACTGACGAGAAGTCCATTTAGTAGATTTCCAAATGGACGCATACCCAATGGATATACTCCAAATTATAGCAGCACAGGTACCGCCATCACCATAAATACCAGAATATAAGCTGAGACAAAACCCCAAAAATAATCTAATACACAATGTTCCGTTTTGTTAAATATAAGTTAGGTTATTCATAATACTGTCTACCTTTTTGATTATTGAAATGAAAAAAAGCAAATACATATAACCAAGAATACTATTTACACTACGATGAAAACTCCAATAATACCGTTTAGTTCTTTGGGTGTTTATAAAGGACAAATTTGTGTCATTTACGTAAACATTGGCGATTTTTAATAAGAAAAGGCAACACCCGTACTTGCGAAGAGAAGCGTGACATTCACAAAGCATTTGTAAAATCTCAAAAAGTATATTCATAATTCACATTGAATTATACGGGGTCTCCACTCCTTCGTTGGCCCAGAGCCTCCCAACCGTTAAAACCGGGCCTGGTTTCAAGGATCCATAACAAATGGTCTAAAAACAGCAGTCGTTTCTGGGTGGGCTTTGCATACGTATAATATATATTATAAAGTAAATTTACATAAATTAGGTGTTAATTTTTAAATCCCGACAGAAAGTTTTTTAAATATTAAGTTGGTAACGTAAAGGTTTGTATATATATATGTATATTTAACAGTATTGCATTACAATCTAAGTATCGCGTATCGAAACAGATTAGCCACAGATAATTCTTTACACGCGGTGGCCGATTCAAGTTATTTATGTTAAAGTTTTTTTTTAATTCCCAGAGATTATAGCAACTAATTAGCATATAAATTAGCGAAATTCATAGAACATTATATAAATAAATATCACTGACATTCAAATATTTGCATTAAATTTGATATAAAACTATTTATTGACTCGAAATTTTGACGTTATAGTTTCGGTCGCATATTACCGCATGCTATAGAGAGTCAATTTGTAATAATATAATAAGCAATGATAGCTAAGTGGTAGCGTCTTAGTATTAGCGTTGATTCACGTAGGTTCGCAATCTACAATGAGCCTGAGCCTGAGCAATGAGTCTTTCGGTTAAAGAACACATCGCCGCATTGTGATGAAAGCATAGCATGATTTGCTTTTTGCTACTACACTCACTTAACATCAGTTGAAATTGTAGCCAAAACGCTAACTCTATAAAAATACAATTGTTAGAAAATTGAAAATGTATCAAAACGTTTATTACATTGGAAATAAACTCGAAGTCTACATGGAAATACAAACGTAACATTGTGAAAACGAACGGAAACGCTGTAAACTACATACAATTGATACGACAATAATGTCAAGATAAATACGCAAAGAAATAAATGATAGCTACGAGTATTTCCAAAGGTTTTAAAACACTTCATGCCATTCTCATATAAAGAACAGTTAAATGTGAGGATTTAATGGGATTTGTGAGTAAAACTAGATAAAACTACGTTATTACATTTACTAACATTATCTAACATGTGATAAATTTTAGTCGGTTTCAAGCAATTGAATTTAACACAATGATAAGGTATTTGGTATCGTGACTTTTAACTTTATAATCTGCGAGTTGAAAATATGTTTAAAAGTTGTTTTTATTAGACATATTTGTATTCTTTACTTCCATACTTCCTTACCAATATTATAAATGCGAAAGTGAGTTTATTTGTTTGTTATTCAATCACGAAAAACGGCTGAACGTATTTGAATGAAATTTGGTACACAGATAGTTTATAACCTGGATTAACACATAGGCTTTTTATCTCGGTAAAGACCCAATTCTGAAGTGCACGCAGTCGAAGTCGCGGGCAGAAGCTAGTATATAATAAATCTAAACAAAAATTTTATAAATTGGAAATTAATTAAACCTTATATTTTAGTAAAACGTAACAACGGGATAAGACCTGGGCTGTTCAGTTTAGTAATGTAATAGGTTATGACAGAAATATATATCTCGTATACACAACTCAACTAATTTGTTAAGTTAAATTAATTTAATAGCTGAGAATTAATTCCTTGAACTTGTTCTAGTAATGTAGATTATTAATATTTACTATGTCTGCTATGATGAACCTATGAAGCAATCCCAAGTCAAATGTTACATGTTTTCAATGAATATGTAACACACATGTAAGTGTTAGTGTTCGCTATATTACTAAGTAAACAAACCATCACACGCGGCCGAAATAACACAAAAGATTATATTTTTCAGCTACTCGTTATGTTCTACGTCACAAAAGTATCTGTTTAAGTAAATACATACATACATACATATAAAACGATCAATAAAAGTAAGTACATACACGTCAGTAATTTATAAATATTTGTTTTCTTTTTCTATTCTAGAAATTTAGTTCTATTAGTAGACTTTTTGTTCTTACCCTTACCCCAGCTAAGTAGAGTCGGAACAACATGTGTTCCTCTTCCACTCACTTCTATATAGTGCGCACTAAAATTTTCCGGAACTGGCCACACATTAAGAATATTTAAAAACTATTTAGGACATATGAAAAAGGGATTTTTTGGCTTTAAAATGCAGTTTGTTTCAACTATTTGGCGCCATTTTAAATATTGAGTGTTTACGTTACCATGGATTTAACTCGCGAAAATTTTCGTAGTATGATTTATTACGATTTTAAGTGTAGTTTGATGCCCGAGCACAGTGTTGTTGCCCTTTAAACTAATTTTGGGAATGAAGCACTGTGCAAGTCGGCTGTTTATAACTGGTTTGCAGAATTCCAACGCGGTCGTGTTAATCTCATTGACGAATTTGGTGATTGTCGTCCGTCTACCGCTGTGAACAACGAAAACGTCGATGCTGTACAGCGTATGATCAAAACAGACCTATGTAACCTGCCATGAGATTCGGGCATCCAGAGAATGAGAATGAGAGAATGAGTACAATCAATCCTACAAAAAATTTGGATGTAAAAAATTGTGTTCCCGATGGATCCCTCACAATTTAACTGAAGCTCAAAAAACGGGCTGCGTCATTTAGTGCAACGCTGTGCTCACCAGGTTCAACGAAGGGATCAAATTTAGTGTGGCACATAGTGAGAGGTGACGAAACATGGATTATTTACAGCTACGATCCCAAAAGAAGGCAGCAATAGCTTGTTTAGGTCTTTCCAGGTGAGCCGAAACCTACAAAGTGGCGAGTGTGCTGTCTAACGCTAAACGGATGATTGCTACTTTTTTAAATAAAACTAGACCCGTGGCTACTTTCACTTTGGAGGATAGTCGTACCGTGGATAGCGATTGGTACATGACCATTTGTTTGCCGGAAGTTATTGACGAACTCTGTAAAAATAACCAAAAACGTCGTATCATCTTGCACCATAACAACGCCAGCTGTCACACGGCCAGACGGACAAACGAATTTTTGAAAGGGAAATACATAGATATTGTGAATCATTCTGTATACAGGCCATGCGACTTTTTCCTGTTTTCAAAAATCAAGTTATTTACGCGTTCAACGATTTTCAACATCAGAAGAGGCCGCTGAAGAGCATAAAAAGCATGTTTCCGAGGTTATCACGGAGCAGTGGCATAAATATTTTCAAATTTGTTTTTTTCGTATGAAGGTATTATATATGAAGGTATTATATATTATATAGGTATTTTGAAGGTAAGGAAGAATATTTTGAGAAACAATAAATTGATTTTGACCAGTCATAGTATTTTTTTTTATTCATTTTAGAAATTTTTAGTGTACCCCACGTATCAACTGTCATCACTCATCATATTATACCTTTTAAACGCATAATATAATTTCTCACATAATCCATCCATACCTTCTGCAGTTTTTCTCTACTCCTGTATCCATCCACGTACACACTTAACATTCTTCTTAGTTTTATTAGTAGAAAATATATAAATTTGAGTTTAAATATATTGCTCTGTAATTTAATAACAGTTAAAAAAAAAAGTTTGACCATTTTTTTTATGTGAAGCCCAGTTTAGATACATAAATCGAGAGCGTGCCTCTTATGGACGGTCTTTTAATTTTAAAGATAAAGGATGACATAACAAAAACCATTTGCTTCATGATAAATAAACATTTCGTTTTTTTTTTATTGATAGAAATCATTAATTTATAGCGAAAAGTCATAAATCATTTATAACTATTCGAGTAAGATAATTTGCATGAAATTTTAAAAACAAACTGTTTTCATGCACCTCACGATATTTTTAAAGATATTTTGCCTCCTTTATTCTGTTAACCGTGAAAAATATTTGAAGGTGATAAATCTATATTAATAAATCTGTATTTCTGTCTGTACATGAATTTTTTTTTTAAATTTCCGAGTGTATTATTAATTATAAAGGACACTGATCACGAATAGCCGTTAAAATTTTTTTGTTATCCTCTACGTCCGGATTGAACTCAGCAAAGGCTTGACCGATAATTATGAAATTTTGTACACAAGCAATTGGTATATTACTTGTGGTACCAATGATACATTGGTTAATTATTAGACAATAAGAATTAATTTTAAAAATACTTTAAGAAATCGAATAATTATAATTACAAAAACAGAAATTTGTATTAACTCCCAACCTAATTTGATGATATTTTGTAGACGTGAAGCACAGATTTGAGAAATAGGCAGATGGAGCCTTACGAACAACAAAAGTGGGACATGCATATAGCTGTGTGTCCTTTGCAACCAGATAAACACACGTACGACCGTATGAACAATCTTGCCAGGGTAGTTAACATAAGTCTTAATGTTTTTTTCCCACTTTAAGTAGTGTAGTCGTTAATCCATCATCCGTCATCAAAAAACTGATTTTGTACTTGAGATGATGGGCCCCAATGACCTTTACATACCAATTTTCAACTAAACTTTTATCTCCCATCTTGATTTTTTTCCTTATCAATTAATATTTCTTGGTTCTCTTTATTCATTTACTATTGTTTTAACTTACCATACCTATGAGTAATGGTTCCTATAGTTGATATGTTATAAGAATCATCAAGAATTCCAAAATCGTCGAATCAAAATTGTCCTGCACAATGCATTCATTGCGTATATTCTTCATTTTTGCTTCATACTTTGTAATAGTTATTCTTTCTCTTGTAGATCCTTTTTTAATCACTTTTAGATTTCTAATATAAGTAAGATTTACTAACTTTTTCGTTCCACTCAGGGAAAATACTGTGTTATAAAAAAAATATATATATAAATTCCAACTATATATATGTGAACGTGAGAAGGCAAATAAAGTATTTGTTCTCATGGACGCTGTACTGGATTAGAATGCCAATTTATTGTCCCAACTTTTAACGTACGGGAAAACCGAATCAAATAGTCATTATTAACATTGTAGACGTCAAAGTCCCACATACTATAATAGACTAGATACATACTAGAATTTATAAGTAACTAATAAATTATTAACTGTAAACACTAATCCAATTCCTCACTGGTGTATGTTGAGACAATGTTGTCCATTTTCGTTACGTTTTTCAGTTCCGTTAATTAAATAACGTTATATAACTTCAATTATGTCAAAAGTAGAAAATCGTTACTTTTTTTTTAATAATTATATGGCTTTTCACGGGCTTACAATATAACGTTTTCTTAATAGATGAAATATAACGTACACTTTATTTAAGAATTTATAACATTTTTGTCACATTGTACAAAGATTTGTATTTGTTGTATTTGTTATGTGCACCCAAGTGGTCAGGCTTTCTTTTCTGAGCAACTTGCGAAAGATATCGAGATGTTTGCTTATATATAACATGTTCTTATTAAAATGCTAATGAAGCAAATAAAATCTATTTTTACTCAAATATCAAACTGTCACAGGTAAATAGTATGTAAAATTTATTTGACATTATGCAATATTGACATCCAACGTTCGCTAATTCAGATAGAACTGTGTGTTTGTTAACTTCATATAGAACTAGCGGTGTGCCCGCGGCTATGCACGCGCTTGTTACGCAGTAATTATCTGCATCCTATAATTTTATTTTTACTTATATTATTGACAATAATTAATATTGTCGATCAATTGAGAAAGTAATTTCTCAATTGTAAGTTATTTAATAATCGGTGGGCTATAAAAGTTGTCAAAATTACTTGTAGAAATAGTAAAGAAAGAATTAAAAGAAATCTCAACCGACTCTGATCTAATTTTGTATATAGACGGGTTGCATACGAGTGCATCGTAAAAAGTAGTAAATGATTTAGATGAAACTTTGTACACGGGAAGTATAATATGTCAGACATATTTATGTATGTATGTCACTCTTTATTTAATAATGTTTTTGTGTGGTTTTAGTACAAGTAGAAATATTACAAAAGATTTACGCTATTGCGTTCCACTTTCTCAAAAATCGTAGGGAAATATTGGCACAATTTCGAATATCAATCAAATTAGCAATTCATTATATCCCAAACATCGTATTAATCGATAGTGACATAGGAATGCTGTTATCGAAGATTACCTACGTGACGTGACTACATCGAAATAATTTTTGTGCAATACTTACTTATATTATAATATTATCATCGTATGCATCATCGGACAATCAAATTCCGGTGACTCATACATACTTTTTTGGTATTTTATCCGCATCGGAATGCTCCACAATCATTGAATCCTGCGTTTATTATTATAGGTTAAATAAACAGTTCCGGGTTTGTTAATTATTTACGTTATTAAGATAAGATAAAATAAGTATAAAAGTAAATATCTCACTTCATTGTACTTGATAATGTATCTAATATGTTTGTATATAGTAAATGATACCGACAGATCTAATTATTTTTTATCAAATTCTATCAATATAAGTGCTGGGAATAATCTTGTTTGTTTAGCACTTGTTATAAAGTTCAGATTCCGAAATACTATGCAGTAGATACTAATAAGTTAAATTTAATTTGAATATATATAAAATGGTATTCGAACAAATGTGAAAGTCCAACAAAGGAGAACAGGATGTTCTGACTGAGTCATACCTACATGGCGGTTGTAATCGACGCACGCGCAGGTAACATCTACTATATGCCGTAATAATATAGTATGATAAGAGGCCACGTGAACGGCCTATGAGTCAGTGTAATAATATGAATTTTAATTAACCGATTGATTCAGAAAATGTTGTTTAGCACAACAAACTTCACAGCGAATAAAGATTTTGAATTAGAAATAGATTGAATCATGTACGTGCCCACAGAACAAGTTTCCTAAATGTGTAGGTGGGATACTTAATTACGATAAAGTTGTGAAAAAGATACAAGCTTGCCCGTTGGTTTCGAACACTTTCTCCCGCCATCCCCCCACGCATTTATATGAACTAGTACCTACTAAAGTTCTATAGCTTACTGGCAACTTCACCGGGCTTGGTCAATTTAAAACAATATGATTTTCCTTGGTAATCAAAGCGCAGTACTCACTACTTTAATGATGACTCTGTGGTAGCGTGTACGACTTCGCGTTCATTGACGTGAGTTCGAATTCCTGCAATGAGCCTGAGCTTTCGGTGAAGGAAAACATCGTGAGGAAACCATAGCATGGTGGAAGGTGTTTTTCTAATGCCCATCTGGCTAGGTACCATCCTCAAGTTGAAAATCTGTCGCCAAGCACCAATAGGTGTGTTCCGGCAGCTGCACTTGAGAGCCAGTCTTCCACTTAGGTTTAGCGTGTTATCTTGGGCCACATCATCACTTAACATTAGGTGAGATTGTGGCCACTACGCCAAACCCTATAACGATCAAAAAAAAAACAGTACCTATGCAAGGTGTCGACAATAAATTACGTTAAATAAAATTTTGTCATTCAGACTTCCGCCTGTGCTATTTATTATATGGTTTCATACATATTTGTTGCTTTTTTGGAAATTTACATTATTATTGTGCGTTGAATATCACTATACAATAAACTATTCAAGCATACACTACTAACGCGACAGCAAAATTCCCATAGTTTTCACAATTTGCGAGGCAACCGTTAAATCAACGAACATGGTCAAGCGTATACATTAACCCGTCCGCGATCTTATTCGGCATATATGCCGAATTTCGAGCCAAAATTATTTTTTTATTGCATTTTCATCCCGTGCGGATTGCAACATCAAAAATAAATCAAAAATATTTAGTGTTGTTCGTCTTGAGAACGTTTTTACGTGTATACGTTGTACGTACCTTTTAAAGTTCGCAATAATTATAAATATGACTAAAATTTCTAATTATTAAAAAAAAAAATGCGATTAATACTCTACAATACTATATGTACAGAGTACCTACGGCCTACCTAAATCAAACTCATATTTATGAATGAATCTACACATACAGTTTAGTCATATATCCGTGAAACCGTTACGCTATACTACGAATTGCAACCACTTGCAATGACTCAAGCCAATAAACAAAACGTTTTATACGTTATTTTTCTCACTTAATGAGTAAGTACTTTATAGGTAATTTAACCACATTAGATGAAGTATATAGTTTTATCAATTTGTCATACAAGAAATTCAAATACATGATAGTTCTATGATTCAGTTTTTACATCTTAATTATTAAAAGTAGTTATAATACATCTTATGCTCTTATAAATACATTAAAAAAAAATGTAAGGATGTGTGTGAAGCTTGTTCGTTTTATAGATTAAGTTTTCTAACAGCTTTAAACTATATTTTAAAAAATCACGTTTTCGATACAGTTCGTGGTTAACTCAACAGAGCAACAGACTGCCGTACTCCATCGATTTGTTCATTAGCGATTACATTGTGTTCATTATATATTTGTAGTTGATATAGGAACTTGATTTTTTTTGTTCTGATTCATTCCCAAATTAGCTACAGATAATATACCAATATTTACAAAATTCTTCTACTGATTTGTTGCTAACAAAAGAAATTAATATTCGTTGTAGACGAAACAACGATATACTTATAGGCAAAAAAGATAATAATAAAGGAAAATACTTAATTATCATTTCATTTAACACACTTTAAGACTAAACGAAATTATTAGTTCTGTTAAACAGTCTTGGGCAGCTCTGTGACTCATGTTTGGCTTTTAAATTTTAAAATTATATGCTAACTGGGAAATACGTTAAACAATAATCCCTTGTTTGAAGTTTTGTTAGTTCGTTGACGTATAACTAATGAGCTTTTAAAATAAAATCTCATATGACATGATTCGATACCTATTAACGTACAGAAGTAATTATGGTTCAGTGGTACCATGTAAGAACCTCGAGTTAATCGACGTGACTTTGAATCCATACAATGAGCTTGAGATCTGTATCTCTCTACTTCGGGCAGCCCGACTGGTGAAACACCTCCACCGTACGGAAGATCGCAGCTAAAGAACCTTGTGTTTTGTTCCTGCAGTGAGTAGATTTTCCAGAGATCCTTGGGGAAGGAGGTTCAAGGTCGGCAACGCACTAGTGATACCTCTGGAGTCAAAAGCATCCATAGGATAGGCTAGATGCTAGGCTTAGCATCGTCTGGGCTGTACGCTTGTTTGCGACCTTAGTTGTATAAAAAAGCTTCCGGCGAAAGAAAACATCGTTGTGAAACCATAGAATGTTGGTAGGAAATTTTCCACTCCCACTAGGCTTAGCGTGTTACCATTTTGGGCCACATCGTCATTTAACATCAGGTGAGATTGTGGCCAACACAAAATGTATAAATCTTTTTTTTTAATCATATATCTTTTTGTCTCCTTCTGTAAAACACTCTGGACTTCCACGCTGAACGACAATAGGCTCCCCGTGCTATAGGGACTGAAATTTTTGTAGAAAAATTCGAGTTTGTTTGTGCAATTAATTCCCTTGGATTTGTCTTAGATACCCTTAACAGTTAAAAAAACTTGGTAGCTATGGTTTATAAGCAATTCTTTCGATTTTTTTATTACAAAAAATATATTTTAAACAATACGAATAAATCACTATAAAGAATACGATTAAATTTTTTACTGTTTACATTCCGTTCTTATTTATATTTATTAATGTCGTATGAATTGTTTTTTGCATTAATTAATTAATGTTCATAACGTTAGCATAAATAACCGTTTACCGCTATAATCATTTCTATGAAAAAGTTATAACCCCGTTCTATTTTGCAATTCTAATTTATCTATCATCGCACTTCGTTTGTATTGTGAGCTACCGTGACACGCAAATGTAATAATAATAATAATTAATTATATAATAATATAACACTTAAATAATTCAGCGTGGGTGTAAAATATATTATATTAACAAGTATAGCGACGTTTCAATAGTCCCGACGCTATCGACTAATTAAAGACATAAAACTCCTTTTAAGGCCGCGACGATTCACGATAATGACTCTGTTTATATAAAGACCGCTATAATAAATTAACTGTGTCGTCATACGATAGACGAAATCGATATTTGAAAGGAATCAGATATATTATGTTGTTTTAATTATCTGTTCCGATGATTCGTCGTACCGTGTGTATCTGGCTGACATTGAAAGGTCGTTCACTTAACGCGACAGCACCGGCAAGACGTTCCCTTCCCTTGCTTAACGTTTTTATATATGTATATTAATCTTTACTAGCCAGCATACATACATAAATAAAGTTACTAAAGCGTGAATATTTATTAGCTTTACCCTTGGCGTGACTATTTGCTTTTAGTAAAATAATTAGGTTAAAATTATTAAAATTAGACATAAAAGTTGACTATGTATGTTGACTATGTCTATTAACTATAAATATGGGGGGGATATTGGACGTGGATATTTTTTCGAATCATCCTTAGTTTTTTAGTGTAAAATTCACTGGCATTTACTGGATTGAGTTTTTAATCGACTTCAAAAAAAGGAGGAGGTTCTCAATTTGAATGTATTTTTTATGTATGTTCAGCCATAATTTCTTTGTTTATGAGCCGATTTATATAGATGATTCTTTTTTCTTTGGAAAGGGGATACCTTAAGGATGCTCTTATTTTAATTTCATTGGCATTGGATCTTTATTTTGAAGATACACCAGGGAACTCCTCAAAATAGTTAAAGTCGATTATCTTTTTTGTTAAAAATTGGGCTTGTTGTTATTTGTTAACTAAAATAAAATATGTAAAAAAGTTCTTTTTAATCATTATAATGTACTAAACATTGAGTTTGAGAAAATACAACCGTTAGTAACATGTTCTGTATCGTAAAGCAGCAATACCTACACGTGTTGTTTTTGCGGTTTAAAGAGTGAGGTTAACAGTACATTACAATAGATGACACATGAAGCGTTTCAAACTTAGTTCTTAAAACTTTAACGTATACAAATAGGTATACAGAGAGACTCAGGCCTGCCGACGGTTTTCCTATTCCGACGGCTAAATCCTATTTGTTATACGAAATAGATGACCATAGGCTGATATTAAAATTTTACACTAGGAGAACAACATCATTAAACCCTTTTTTATACGTTTATCATTGAAACAAACCCATTATCTAGTTAATTACATTAAAAAAAAGATTTTTTCTGGTACATACGTATTATACGTAAATTGAGAATTTTGAGATATTCATTGAATATATTATATGTTTGTAAATGTATTAAAATACGTTAAAATATCCATAAAAGTCTGAAGATGAATTTAAAGATATTAGTAATCTAATGAGACAAGTGAATATTATATAAAATAAAAGTTTTACTCCATATATTGTTTATTTTTGTCATTTTGTAAATTATAATTACGATATTGATTGTCGATCATTCGATCTCAAACTCGAATCGGTTTGATTAATAAAATAAGGAAGTAACCCCTTTTTGACGCTTATACTGTATTAGCTGTGCCCGCGGCTCCGCTCGTGTGGACTACAGCATGCTGTCGGTCGGGCGCACGCTTGAATTGTGCTGCCCCAAAAATGCTTATTGTGAGTGATCCTTAGAAGATAGGCGTATGCTATCTTAGTAACATCTACAATTGTGTAAGATATGTTAATTTGATATATCTCTTATGGTTTACTAAGCGTAAGCAATGTAATCGCCCAAAAGCGTCTTTATCCGAATTGGTTCATCATTATCGTTATCATTCCTTATTTGTTATCATCATTATCATTATCGTATCATATCATCATAAGATATCTATGAATTAAAGGAAAAACTATATACATCGAATTAGTGGTTTCCGCGTGAAAAGATCATATTAGTTAGACAGACAGGGAGACATCGAGTTTTATAATATGTATAGATTTGTATATATGTATAGATATGTATTATTATTATTTACTACTCGTTGAAAACTTCAACCTGGCTAAAGTACAGTAAGCTAAACTCCTATTTAAAATTTATCAGAAATCCTAACTACATTAGGATTGCTATCTGCGTCTATTCTAATTTTGTATCTTCAGGACGTATTGATAAGATCGGAATATCTCATCAGAGCTGTCCGTCCATGAGACGGATGCAAAGGTCTGTGGGTGGGTGTAGCTCCTCCCCGCGCCGCACTCAGCACGCCATTCTAACTAGCCCATTGTGGTCGCAGTCAAAGTTTGCGGTCGACCGGCCGGCAGTCATGCCGGAGCTGCCGATACGGTGGTGCGTGTCGCGATCACTCAGCTCCACACACGTAACACGCGATTGTGATGACGATAAGTGAGTGCTCTTAGCTGATAAAAACAAACTTTAACTCGCCCGGTTACCATGTGTACCAAACCGTGAAAATAGAATTCTAATTGTCTGTTTCTAATCTGTGCCGCGTTGCAAGGTAAAGCCATTATAATCTACTCGTATACTGCTAAAATTGGGACCATTGTACAGCAATCGGTGAATAGTTACTTCAAATCCATGTCGCAAATCTGAATGCGGTAGAATTCCTTTGTTTAGATTATTTTGCGATGGTTTGAATTGTGAATGCACCACGATATTAGAACGCCAGAAGCTGATATACTCTATAAGTTCTAAAATGTCAGAGATCATATTTTATTACCTATCATAATTAGTTCCATACAAAACTTGTATATATAAACTGATTATTCAAATTAAGACCCGCCTGCATGTACTATAAACGTATCTATTTTATCTTGATTTTTAAAACAGGTTCTTTTTTCCTTTTGTTTCATTGTGTATACGGGCTGAAAATTAATGTGTTAATGGGTACTTATTTCATAACATTATATTATTTAAATTATTGGATAATTGACGATACAACAAGGTAAAAACAAAAAAAAAAATATCATTCTTCCTGCTTCTATACCAAGTTGTAGTACCTGCTCAGTAGAGATGTGAAATAACGAAAAAAGATATATATATATATATATATATATATGATTATATTCTTGTTATGTTTGCAATAATTGGTCTGAAAACATCCTTAGTGTATAAATTAATAAATGATATCCTACAATATTAATTATTACTAAAAATAATAAAATTTGCCATATAAAATTAATATAAAATAAAAATTACGAAAATACATGTACGTATAATTTATTTATTTCATGTCACTTGATTCGTTGTTTGACAAAGTCTCGATATCAGTACGTTTTTCTATATCTCATGTTAAAGTAAATGATCGCTGTCGTTCATAAGGTACCTATTAGAGTCTTATAAACAATTTCGTACAAATCGAATGATAGAGGAATTAGTATATCTAAACAAAGGATACCGTGTTACCTATGATGTCTATATTCATACTATTTGTTATATATTTCTTAGTATAGTTTTAGCAATACGGGCTGTATTTTTGTTTAATTATCTAAATTTTTATTTATTTGGAATAATTCAAGGCATTTCGCCTAAATTGATTCATTATCTCTTCCTATATACATATTATAATTTATATTGATGGTTCTTTTACATAACCCGTTCTGTACAGTTATAATTTTATGGGCTCGTAAAATCAAAGAGATCGACTTTACTAAAAATTTAATTGTTAATATCTTATTATATTTATAAATCATGTATAAATATTATATATGTTAATGTAAATGCGTGAATATTAGTGGGTGTGGGATATCCGAAGCGCGGTGTATCTATTTCTATACATATTATAAAACTTAACGTCTCTCTGTCCGTTTATGTTGTTATCACGCGAAAACAACTTATCCGATTTACATGTGTTTTATTTTAATTTATAGCTAAGTTATCTGGCCAGTTTTGTTGTTTTTGTAAAATAAAGTAACATACGAAATAGGCAGTGACGATAATGGTGTATCACTTCGGAAAACAGACGCATATTGGGTTCTTAAATGACTTACTCTGAATAAACCATATGATATATATCAAATTAATGTTCTACATAATTATAGATCTTAAAAAGCTCTACAATAAAGTTAGGATCACCCACAATAAGCATTTTTGTCTTTTGTACGGGGGCAGCACGATTCGCGCGTATGCTTGACCGACGGCATTCTGTAATCCACGCGAACAGAGCCACAAGCGCAGCTAGTTGTAGATAAACTGATGTATGTAATATTTTCCGGTTTGCTTACCGGCTCGCGCTATTTTTAATTGCAAATCCAACCTAATCTAGCATGTCGCTATTTGGTCATGATGCATATTCACAGTAACACTATTGTTCCCTCCTTACATTGTTTTATCCCCAAAACAATATTTACTAATTGTCATTGGTAAAACCTGTGGTAAAACTTCATTAGTATGTTGCAAATTCTTAGGCAAAAGCCCGAAAAAGTCCTGCAATGTTCCATAAAATTTTACATTTATTTGACCAAATCCTAAGATTTCATTTGATACATTTAGATTACATTTTATAACATACATAAATATACTCTACGATGTTCAGTGAAACACACTGGCATAACTGACAGTGCATGCAAATCGTCAAACGAGTTATGTAAGAAAGATTTGATTTTCTTAGCACGTCTTGCGAGAGATGATTGTGTATTCGAAACTGACCTTCGTTAATATTTCTTGTAATAGCTATTGTTGCAGTGTTTTGCATCTGTCGTTCGCTGAAACATTTTGCATTAGGGTGCCCTACAATTGACTTTTTTAAGCAGAAAATTATAATTATTATATTCAATACCAATGTTTGTTTTAATGTACTTTATAGGGAAATACATAATTACATATTTATATGCTTATAATATTGCTATATATATATTGAATCCATTAGCCACTTGCGCATTTTTGTAGAATCCAATGTTAGTCCTCGAAAAGTTGATTTAATTATCGATTTACTTGAGTATGCGTATTTAATTTGTATATTTTTTGCTGAGTTGCTGGGTAATAAGACACGGTAATTGCGTCTAACACTGGATTCGTAATAGGACGCTAAGACGAGTCGGAATCAGACGGTGTATTTCGAGTGGTATATAAAGCGAAGTGGTAGATAACTGTACCGGACGGGATCGCGACCACCATGCGTATGACGATAAAACACTTATTTGGTTTGTCTGGGGTATATCCAGCTGCTTAGATGCTTACAAAACCGGTGATAAAACCTGTAATGTCACCGGACGGCTCCAACGGAAGACCAGCGCTGGTTGTTTACAGTCAACATGTTGAGCTGGAGCCGTTTTGTAACAACTGGCATTTGATTTTTAGTTCTTAGTAGGTAGATTATTGAAGAATAATATATACATATATTAATAAGAAATGTTTCATTGTTGTCAAATTTCTTTGGTACAAATAAATTAATCTTTCTTTCTTTCTTCTTTTTTTCTGATAAATTGCCGTTCTCTCGGTGGTTACCGTTGTTATAATATTGTACCTACTGTTCTAACCATCAGGCGTAGTGACATCAATACTCTTGCTACTACAAAAAAAAGGTCATTAACGCCGGTAACTTCATCTTTCAATTGAGAGATTCCCTAAAAAAAGTGAATATTATTTCAGCACATAATGTTAGCAAATTTAATAGTCCTACTTATAAGTGCACCAGGCTGATAATACCGAGAATCCAGTGTAAAGAAAATCGATATCAAAATGCAGAATAGTTAACCGTGAAAGCACTGTTCTCAGAAATGGGCACAGTGCTTTGACGTGACGTGAATAGGCGTTGCAGTATTATTTTCCTCCCCGTTAATTTCGATTTGCGTCATGCACCTACCGACTTTTGTAAGCCTGCGACAAGTTTTACTTATCTACATAAATGGACATGAGGAAAGAGCTACCCAGATACCTCGGTACAAAAACACCGATAATTTCCTGTTCTGCTAATGGTGGCTCGTTGTTTTTTTAAGTAATGTTTTTTTTTACTATCATTAATGTATGCGGAACTTATAAGAGTTTTAAAGTATGATTCAAAGGCTTTATGTACGTCTTTATTAGATTGTACAGAAAGTCAGCGAATCCTTTAATGTTAAACTTACAAGACATGCCAAGCTACAGGTTTTTCTCGGTGTACATAGAAGACTTTATTATAGGTAGGTACATGGTTAAAAAAGCAACATTTCAGTTGTCATAACGCCATGACAATATAAAAAACACTAGGAACCGCTCGCAAATTTCTTCGCGTTAATCTTTTATATATAATATTTGTTAGTAGTGATTCTTCTTGAACTTCTGAGCGACTTGACCAATTTAGCTCATATTTACAAAGTATAATTATATTATCAAGGCGATGGTTTATAGGTGGGTACGTTAGAATCCGATAGGTGGCGCTGTGGCTAGTTAGAATATCAAATTTAATAGGAATTAAAAGCAGCTTATTTATATTATTCAGAGACAAGTTAGCTTCCTATTATTGAAAGATTTTCTAGAATCGGATCACTCGTTCCAGTTATTACCTACTACTGACATACAAACATTACCTCTTTATAATAGTAGGTAAAAAAAAAAATATCTCTTCATAGCACTACTATAAAAGTACAAAGCGTTACTTTTATCAGTGTAAAAATATTCTACTTCTTTCTCATTCATTCATTCCTTCATGTATCCACGTCGATTCTAAACCGTATAGGATTATCTCAGGCTTGATCGTCTTCCTTTCGCATTTTACGTGTTATAAATTTTTTAATCTTTCACTAGTTGTGACCCACGATTTTACCCGTGTTAAATTTATTTACCAACTCTTCATCGCGCCGCCGGCAACGCATCCGTTCTATCGTTATTCACATTTCCCGTACACTTGCCTACAGCTTTCCTGATTATTACTTGATGTTGGCGTTCAAACAAACAACCTCTTGACCTATTGATAATATTACTAAAATATAGATTATTCATGTATTATATGTGTCCTAAGATGAAACTAACGAGTTACACCCTTGCGATAATTAAATTTGCCTAATGTACGTTAAGAATTTATTCTATTACTAGCTATGCCCGCGGCTCCGCTCGCGTGGATTACTAAAAGAACATTTTTTTATTTTTTGTGCGAAACCTTCTTTTATTTTTAAATAAAAGTATCCTAAGTTATTCCTTATAACATCAGCTATCTGCCAGTGAAAGTCCCGTCAAAATCGGTCCAATTGTTTCGGAGATTACCCGAAACAAAGAGACGGAAAAAAATTAAAATATGATTTTTTTTTGCTGTAGTTAGCGTGTATTCTTTCAAATGCATTTAATAAAAAAAGTTATTTTGACATACCAAACAGACACTTAAATTTTGTTATATGTATAGATTATTTCTATTTATTTATTTATTACTAGATGGTAGATTTTCGCATGACTAACAAAATCACAAGTTTACAGTACAGTACCCACATAAACGAAAATGGCTTAAGAGATTCAATGAAGTGGTGAACATAAAAAAATATAATCTTCAACGGGTGTAATCTATTTGGACATGCTATAATGATGATGGAACTCGATGTGCTTTACCGCAGATTTTTTTTTATCGACCCAACATTATCCGTTTGCCTTATCATATCAGCCATTGTACATCGTCAATGAACGTGTAGCAGTATCTATTTTATTACTAACTTTTATATTAGTAAGGTCCGTAAAACATAGAAACGATAAAAAATTATTGTGTGGTTTTATAAAACCACGATGCAAGTGAAACTTAAAAAAAAATACAAATTATTGAAGAAATGTCACACATTATCGATGCATTCTTTAATAACATACATTAACATATACAATATTCCGAATTTACGATTATAATCCTTGACTGCACGGCATAAAACTCAATTTTATTTGCGACAGTGTAATGTAATGCGACATGCGATATATGAACTTAATAATTGGGGCGATAGAATAAATGTTTGACTTTAAAAGTTTTTACAATTTATCAATAAATATAATCAAATAAGTATGTCCGATTTTTTTTATATATTTTAGCGTTATGGTCACAATTCCACCTGATGTTAAGCGACGATGTGGCCCATCAAACATGATGACACTCTAAGCCTAATGGCGTATAGGTGTTTGGCGTCAGATTTTCAACTTGAGGGAGATAGCTAGGCAGGCTGCCATTAGAAAATACCCTACCACCATGGTTTCATCACGATGTTTTCCTTCGGCTCATTGTAGGGTTGTTGTTGTTGTTGTCAGGGTTTTGAACTTACGTCGATCGACACCGAGTGCACTGTCCGTACACGCTGCCACTGAGCTATCATTGCTTCGAAAATTGCCATTAATTGCCATTAATTGAAATTAAGTAAAACTAGCCTACCCGTGCGTATATTTCGCGCATTATAGAATGTAAACAATCTCACACCTGTCATGTCAGTTAAACAGATTGTTAATAGATGGCGCTTTGAATATATTTTCATTCGCGTCAACAGATGGCCATTTCCAATGAAAAATATATTTAGTAATCATTTTTTTAACGAAAATATTAATTTTAAACTATTGTCGTTTCGTAAATAGCGGGGAAAATAAGCTTTAATGATTTGAATCATATTTTTTATGAAAAAATAACGGAGATATGGCATTGTCAGGAAAAGACACCTGACGAAATGTTTTATGGCCATGATTTTAAACCCCAGAGGTGTTATTTCTCATATATCTTTAATGTACAGATTTCGACTCTTTGCTCTTTTATTATAGATATAGATTATACATTAATTTTATTCAAATAAAATATGACATGATTCTCAGAACAATACGATTGGAATTTCAGTCAATAAACCATTACTGCGAAATGACAATAATATCGCGGAGAGTTGGCAGACCCATCAATATAATTTAAGACGATAATCAGTTCTCGGTATACAGAGAAATATAATATTATTGATAACATTGAAAGCACGAAAAGAGGACTTGTCACTATCTATACCTACCTACAGGTTTGGATAAGTTCTTGTTTACCGTTGTTATATCAGGGGTGTTCAATCTTATAGCGTCGGTTTGATCCAACACAAAACATTTAACTAGCAAGTGATCGACTGCCAACTTAGTACATTTTTTTAATTTTTTTTTTTTGTGTAATGGCAATGTTTATAAGTACAAGGTCAAGATTCCCATACGAAAAGGTTCTGTAAGGGATCTTTTTTTTACTCTAGTCTAGTTTTAGGCTAGTTAGTCTAGATCAAAATTGACAGATTACTAAATACATATACACATGTCTCTTCCGCTCCTCCCAGAGGATAGAGACAGGTTTATATGTATAGTTAGTTTAGTTCGAGTGCTAGGGCATTAGTCAGATTGCGACTTAATTGCAATCACTGCAACAGTCCGAGCCGAGGTCGGCCACTTTGGCACCCTCGGAACTAGTTGCATTGCTTTCGTGGCTGAGTGCCTTAAGCGCTCGCCCCCAAGCCCGGGTGAAGCTGTAAAAGCCGTTTGAGGCTTCAGGGCCCTTATGGCTAAAAATCCCTTACGAAAGAAAAATACAATGTTTATGAAATGGCTTTTAATACCAAAATTATGGATGCACGGCATTTAAATTTACTATATAAATACATTATAATAATAGTGTTACCCGGCGGCTTTACACGCCTTTATTATGCAGTAATTATTTTCTAATTTTACTTATATTATGAAAAATTAAGTCTATTAATTGAGGAATGACATATTATATTAACTTCCCGTGTATAATAATAACAATCGGTTGAGAATAAAGTATTTTTTTACTATTTGTAAAATTATTGTTGAGGATTCTTCTAGCAGTCATGAAGTGGCATAAATATGCCACATAGGTTTATATCAGGGATGCACAGACTTATTGGAATCAGGGGCCACTCGGACAGATTAAGAGCGAAATGCGGGCCACTACAAATAAAAGCAACTGAATAAAAGTTTAAAAATAATTTACTGAAATTACAATTTTTTAATCGAAGTATAGCATTGCATTGAGTTAATAAGTTTGTAGAGCGCACACAGCACAAACCTATGGTCTCAACAACATATTCAGAATTATTGGCATTGCTTTTATTTGTCGCTGTTTCTTTTAATTCGTTGGCGGGCCGCACAGACTTCGACAGTGGGCCGCATGCGGCCCGCGGGCCGCGGTCTGTGCACCACTGGTTTATATGATAACATTATTGACTTTTTTAATTTTCCTTATTCAATGTTTAACTTTTATGTGATGTTAATTTTGTCTTTAAAAACTGTGTAACCGTATGTTCTCTGCAATAACTGTATTCTATTTCTTTCTTTATATACTTCCCGTGTACAAAATTTCATAAAAATCAGTCAAGCCATTTTCGAGTTAAATCTGGACATACAAATAGACCGACGTGTATGTGTTTTATAATAGATAAGAATTTTGAAAAAAAAAAAACATGTACAGACAGTACTACGGATTTATAAATATAGATTAAACCAAATCCTCAAACCGATATTAATTTATAAGGTACATTTAAGAGTAATGCTAAAAATCCAGCTTACAATCGGTTAAACCTTACTACAATGAATATTCTAAAGCTTTTAATATTTATTGTTAAAGTAATTTACGGTAACTTATCAAACAGCTTATCAGCACGTGCGAAAATCTGTTTTTATCTGTATTTGTTATTGTTTTAATTACAATGTAGTACAATTGCTCTATATCCTCTGACGCAACCAAGAGACTGAAATCACTGATGTAACTACTAATTGCATAATATGATTGTAGACCACTTATTAACAACGCACTCTGAGCTTGATCTCTGGAACTGTGACGACATTTCTACGAACCATGAGTCACTTAGAATACCACAGTTGATCCTGTTGCGCTGTCAGTTGAATCGGTTTTTTTGTATCGAATCATTACTCATCGCTCTTACATTGGATTCTACGCTTATCAATGAACAAACGTAACAAGTATGACACAATGAGATATCGCGAAACAACTGTCATAGTTTAAAATAATACATGAATGTGTTGCGATGGATACATGTATCAATATTTTTAAATATAAACAAAATTTTATAAAGTTTGCATTACTTGCCTCATTGATAGTATTAGAAGCTTGCAATTTTTTAAACAAAAGACCGTCGTCAACTTCGGAAATTATAGAACACTTCGTCTGAGCATTCTCACACGTTGCGTAATTGGATTTTTATGTTTTAATTTGTATTTTATCGTCATATATGTATAAAGAATGTTCGAGTTATTGGAATCGAGATTTTTATTATGCATATCATAAATATAAGAAATGTTTGTGATGTGTTAATGACGCCGAGCCGGCCGGCGTGGCGATGACATCACCACCGTCTGCGTCAGGCAGCGTCATCCGACGCGAATCTTCAACTATTTCTCCGTACAAATAGGTTAATCATCACAATGTCGTGAGGCCAATTATATTATGATTAAATCTAAAATTTAGAAGGCATAGATTTTAATAATAATTTTATAAATAGTGATGACTGATTTATACCACAGCATTCTTTGCTTACGTAACTCACTTATTTAAGAAATGATTATATAACTAGCTGTGTCCACGGCTCCGCTCGCGTAAACTACAGAATGCCGTCGGTCGAGCGCATGTGCGCTAGTGATCCTTATCCTCCCATGGATGGCCCACTATCGTCACTGCTTATTTTTTATGTTACTTTAACTAACAAAATATATCCTATAACCTGGCCAGGTAACATAGCTATGAATTAAAATAAAAACCATGTAAATCGGATGAGTGGTTTTCGTGTGAAAAGAACATAACGGACAGAGAGGCTTTGAGTTTTATAATATGTAGACACATTCCAGTATTTGATTGAAGTATGACCTTGCTTATGCTTTAGGTGCATAGATTGTCACCTACGCAATTTCACATACAACAATATTAATTAATATGAACCGTTTATACATTATTATCATCTATCACCCAACAGTCGTCTCCATCCGCCTACAATGTTTTCGAAATTCGATATGCGTACACTGTGTATGGCTTGAATATGTACTTTATCATGATGCCTTCACAATTATTACGTAGTTTGGATTATTTGATTAGAGCCTTATTGTTAACTGACAAAGTACGTTGGCGTATGCGACGGTCACGGTACGGATGTTCCGTAGGCGAGGCGAGGGTATCAGTATGCGTCTTGCGTGCAACCGGGTTCGACACTCAAACACGCGTGAACTGACTTTCTGATAGCGCCACTATGTCGCCGGACTATCCGATGAGTCATTTAATATTATGCACTATGAATGGTTCCTTTGACCCCTTTCGAATAGTTCAACAAGTGCGGTCTATTGTCCTTGCGCTGAATTCACAGTAGCTGAATTCCCGGTAACTGATAAAGCGGGTCAAACGGTGATAATAAAACGTTATGATCATTAAACACTTAGAATAGGCTGTTCAACAAATCAGTAAGCGAGGCCTACATCTGAGCGGTAGGTTAATTAAGCTATCTATATCATGCTGATCAACCATATAGATACCGTTCACTCATATTATTTTGCGTTTAACGAGGTCGAACAGCGTCACTAAACAGGTCGTAATGAACATTCTTTATTTGAATGAAATTAATTATAAATATACGAGTTGTGCCCCACGGTTTCACTCGTGTTAATTTTATTCGACCAACTGTCCAACGCGCCTCCGCATACCGTCAACACACCCGTGTAGTACCGTTGTTCTCAATTGCCAGTTGCCAGTTCAGTTTGCCAGATTGAAACCGCAGATGGTAAACGCATCACTTGAGAACGGTTGGAACAATTTGGCTATTTTTTGTTTTAAAACGTTCAAATTAGCTTTCCATTAAAAGATCGTCCTTTTCTATCTAAATTTTATATAAACTCTCGATTGAAAGGTGGAATTTCTTATCTTTATGGTAATGTATATCAGCAAAAAAGCGGGATAGGTGACGCTGGGTTCGAGTTATTTCATTATTGAGAAAGAATTTGTGCCAGCTAGTGTATAAATAGTAACATTAATTTTCTCATCAGCGTTAATAGTTTCAGGCTTTATTATAAAGGCTAAAATTATAATTAATGCTAATGCTATATTCGCCGAAATTTTTAATAGTATAATTGTAAGTTATTTACATATTATATACTCTTCAATATAACAATACACATTTTATGCTAAAAATGTAATTAGTATAATTTTTCTCATATTGTTACAGATACCAGAATTTGCTCTAGATGGGAACAACAGCTTGAAACAAAACGGCAGCGCCAAGGACCTGGCCTCCGTCATGGAGAACCTAAAGAAGAGCAGTCTGGTCTCCAGACAGAATCAACTGAATACGCAGGTCACGAGTTCTTCAACTCAACAGGTAATAAAATTATGCAATTTGAAGCAATTATGGCTCCGTAGTAGCTTGTTCGCACTGAGCGTTGATTGACCTAAGTTCGCATACCTACAATCTCAGGTACATAGGTTCTGTAAGGGACCTTTTTTTGGCTAGTTAGTTTAAACCAAAACGACAAATTTCTAAATACATATACACATGTGTCTTCCCTCCTCCTAAGGAAAGAAACATGTATATATGTATAGTTAGTTTATATAGGATTACGGATATGGAAATAGTCAGATCGCGACTTCATTGCATACGCGGCAACAGTCCAAGCCGAGGTTCGGCCACTTTGGCACCATTGCTACTTGTAGCCTACCTTTCGCGGTTGAGTGCTTTAAGCGCTCTCCCCCAAGCCCGATGTAGCTGTAAAAGCCGTAAGGCTAATAATATAGTCAGACCAGGCAGGTCAAAAAAATAAGAATCCCTACAATGGACCTGAGCTTTCGGTGAAGAAAAACAATGTGATGAAGCCATAGCATAGTGGTAGGTCAGTTACACAAAGGTGTGTTCTGGCAGCTGCACTAGGCTTAGCGATTTACCATATTGGGTTCGTCGTCACATCAGGTGAAATGGTAGCCAAACGCAAAAAAAATTAATGAAAATAATTGAACTCGCAACCTTTGCATTGATTGCAGTAGAATTTCACTACGAGGACTGTATGCAAATATACAATTTTTTTTAATATATAACAAAGGTGGCAAACAAGCATAGGGCTAGCCAAGTGTATAGCAGCTACCGTAGCCTATGGACGCATGTAATAAATACCATAGGTATCACTAGCGAGTTGCCGACTTTCTACCTCCCCACCCTAATGAGCTCTGGAAACCCTACTCACCGCAGGAACACAACACTAGGTTATTCGGCTGCGATTTTATATAGGATGGAGGTATTTTACCAGTTGGACTGTCCTAAGTACATAGAAATCTCCAAAGAAATTTCTCTGTGCGTAACCTCTCTTTGAAGTCCCCCTTAATCAAGGAAGGAAAATTCGTATATAGTCAAATTTGAAATAATAAACTGAATATCTACTTTCATATACACATATCACAGATTAATGATTATAATATTATATCTAATATATCAAATATATTAGAGAATTTATTATATCAAATAAATACTGATAAAAGATAAAAACGAGAATGAAAAAATTATTCATATTTACCCCTAATCTAAAGCTCAATCTACATATAATAAGAAAAAATATTAAAATTAAAAATATTTTATTCAACTTTGCTTTAAGAAGGCACTTATGAATGTCAATACACTAATTACATTATAAATATTGATTAAAGGTTTTAGTACAAAAATAAATCATTTGTAATTTTTTATCAATTACTCGAATAAATATTTAGAATAACCACTGATACACAATTTATATCTATACTTAAAATATAATAAAGTTGAAAAGTTTCTTGTATGTTTGTTTAAACGAGCTAATCTCTGAAATTACTAGTCTGATCTGAAAAAATATGTTTGTATACGATAGCCAGAATCATGAGGAATAATATAGGCTATATACATTTACGCTACGACATTAAGGAGCGAAGCAGTAACCATGAACGAGGCAAACTGGTATGCTACAGGCAATTACGGGAAGTGGAACAACTATAGGACTAGACAGGCGCGGTGTAGAGTTAGTTGAATTAATTTAACACGGATGAAACCGTGAGGCACATCTAGTACATATAGAGACAGTAGATGATTTCTACATCGACCTCGTTTCATAAAATGTTGAGTTTATTTTTATTTCATCCAATGTGAATTACGGGTAAAATGTTACATAAATGCGTAATGTCTGGCCAGCGTAATTATGTATTATAATACTTGTTTTTTGTATTTATTGTCTGAGAGGAGAAGATGGTAGGTGTAAAGATACCTAGCCATGACAAGATTTACTGGGTGGTAGAGAACACGAGAATTGTGTCCCACTAGATCGTGACTACCATGAATGTCAGGTGTAACACCCGTCATAGTGGCACGTTTAAGCGTGTCGTATTCCGGGATCAGCCAGTGATCCAGTACTCAAGCGAGGTGGTAGGGATCTGCATCCGACTGGTTCACAGCAACAAAGCAACAAAGAGTAGGGAGCAAGCTGATTTTCAGCTTTTCAGTTCACAGGTGTCAGAAGAGACTCTTTCAGAAAAATAATAATTTAAAAGTTTTTTTTTTTTAATCCTAAATCAGCGAAATTCGAACTATCGACCACTCGTACGTACTGCGTATGAAGTCCGGTCGTCTCACACCACTAGGCCAATCCGACGATGATGACATTCTTGAAAATCAGGACTTGCAATTAACCGTGCATAATGTAAATGTATTCTATCTCAATCTCTCGTACTACGTTAAATCCTATAGATGTATATTCATGTCTCTTTTTGCTGTCGCTTCTTCGTTTAATCGATATTCAAATCGCAAAGATGCTAAAGAATTTTTCACTTCTTAAATTACTAAAAAACAGCAATCACATATTTTAAATGCAAAGTACAATATATTACACGTTGAAAGACAAATTCTTCTAAGAATAGTGTAAAATTAAAAAAAAGAACAAGTATAATGCCGTATCTGATTAGATGCCAGTTTTAGATAACAAGCGTTAACAGACATGCACGACTGTTGCTGGCTAGTGGCCAATACCCGGGGCGATATGGCGTAACGTAGGACGTAGGCCACGTGTTGACAGGAGCCCTAAGGGCGTCCGTAATTATATCATGTTAAACCAGAAAGCTATATTTTTTATACTACCAAAAACATTTTTAATGTAATTTCTCCAACTCCTCAACAGTTGTGATAACTTGGGTACTTTATTATAGTACTTAACATGTTAAATATATGGGCTCAGATTACCATTTGCTTATTTATACTCAAATTATGGTAAAAATTTTCATGAGCTTTTGATCGCCAAGTTCAAGGCCATAAATATGTTGTTACATCCCGCCCGCCCACACTCGCTGAATCATTTCGTTTCGCTTCTCAATCACTACGTTCAGTGCCAAAATATTGTACGTTTTTTATTCACTGGCTGTCTTTACTCATCTGTCATTCCGAATAATGATAGAAAAATATAAAAAAAGTATGTGATAAATATATAGAACTCATGCTCTACGATAACGTAATCATGGTTTGTTTATATTTATTTATATACACGCTACGTTAAAACAATCGGCTGTCAATAAAACAGTTTCTCCGCTTGATCTAAATATATGAAAAAAACTTGGTATTTTTGGATTTCTATTTTGTATAGCCCTGGCTTTATTTACTTCAACGGTGTAGGTGCGCCAAGACGTATGACGCTCGCATTTACAACTACACTAGCATTGGCTCGGAACAACTCCACAGTTCTAGTCTTGATAACGAATGTGAACGGTTTAGAGGAGTCTATTTCGAATAATACTTGTTGAAAAATAATTTAAAAGTACATAGTAAATTGTCATAATATTATTATTATTACTTAATATTTGTGTTTGAATATGTTGTGCTTTATTGTTAGATGGTGTCAAGTACAACTTCGAGCAGTGCTGCGTCGACTCAACGCATGCAGAGTTCTTCGCAGCGACTGCAACACATGACCACATCAGAAATGAAAGCGAGCTCGATGAAGTCTGACCTAACTGAGTTGAAGAGTTCTATATCTGAAATGAAAAATTTAAGTAGTTCAGCCGCAAAAAATTTTGGACAACGGTGAGTTGTTTCGAAAATCTTCATTTTTTACTGCTTATGTAAGATAAATATGTGCCAATCCTTGTTTCATCTTTAGTCAATCGTTGTGACACCAGGAACGATTCTCTTGTAAGGTACCTTAAAGATGCTTTTGCCATTAACAACGAGTGTGGCGGATAGAAGCGAACTCACCTGAGCGACCTTGGCTCCTCGCCAATTCCCACCCGCTGTTTCTCAGTTTTGTGTTTGCAGTACCACACCGACAAACAAAAGAAACACCACGTTTTTGTATTATATTTTTTAATATGGGTTAATTTGTACAAAAGTTGTCTTCTATTTAATGTTTATATTTTTTGATATATTTTTTCTATTTTTGACCACCCAAGTAAAGCACTTTGCTATCCATTACTGAATATAATGATTTCAGGCTAAGAAGTTCAATGGAAAACATAGTGGACCAGGATGACTTGGGAGAACGACATTTGCCTGATATTCGGGATCTCAGTGAGATGAGTGATATTGGAGATATAAGTGATATGAGTGAACTTCAAAATGATGGGCCGTTAGTGACATTTCCGGAATCGGACACACCACCACCTATTTCCGAAAAACCATCGTTGCTGTCCGGCAACACCGTGGCTGTCGGTTCGAATGCTGCAAACGAACTGAAGTACAGTGCAGCTCGAATGACGTCTGCAAGTTCAACCCGAGTTGTAGCTGATGGATACAGTGCATCAAGATCAGCAGCAAACAGTGCAAGAATGCGTCGTCTCCAGCACGGAGAACTACAGTATGCAGAAAGAAGTGCAGCGGGGGCTTCACATCGACTTTTACAGGCAGAGGGTCTAACAGCAGAACAAAATGCAGCATATCTTCAAGTAAGTAATTTTTATATATATTCGTAAATAACGTAAACGGTAAGCTAGTAAACCTGAACCACAAATTCAACGATTATGAACGTGTTTATACCGATTTTTTCAATGTTTTAAATATTCAGAAAAAGTCGTTAACAGTTTAAGATAGTTTTCTCGTTCGTACTGTGTACGGCAAGGTCGTCGGAGCCAGAAAGGCGCGCCGAAGGACGTAACCTCGCGTGAACATAGCCGATCGATATCCTCGGGGCGCCGCGCCGTGTCTGCATCCACGTACCGCGCAGTGCTGTACAATTTCTTGCCATGATAACATCCATACTACGATACAATTTCGGCACGCTATAGCGTTATCACTTAAAGTGCAGTATGGCTGGACGCTTTATTGCTTGGACTGGTAGGGTGCTTCGCCGCGGAGGATCGCCTGGGGCGGTGAGATCATTTATCTAGATGCGGTTATCGCTTTAACTGAACTATGCTCCTCTCAGTCAGTGTTTGACCGTCGCGCGCGCTAGCACACGCGGAAGTCAATTACTGCGCGTGCGCGCGCGAGTACACGAATAGTCTGTTTTAAATATAGATTCAGAATGTCTGCGGGAGGGGGTTCGGCCCCGTGGCCGGTTCACCGTGGCGTCCTGTCGCGATTTTCTCCGTGCCCGCAGAATCCTTCGGTGAGAGTTCATTTCTTCGGAAAATTTCGCTATCGACCTTCACAACACGTGACATCTGTACGCAAAATAATCATAGAAAAAGCGGCTGATTTTAGTTACACGCTATTGGCCGGTATCCAATAGGAGCGATAAGGACGCATAAACTGAACTGTGACGTATATTTGTTGTTCAATATAAAAGTCATTTTTATTCCGGGACAAACGTGTCGCGACTTTCGAACGAGCAACTATGTCTTTGAAACGACGATGCAGACCTAATTTGCGTATAGTTATTGGTGTAACTATCAAATATTTATTTTGTAAAACGAAGTGCGGTATAATTTGCTAAATATTAAGAGTGATTAAGTGATAACTAGGCCATACCTCCACATAAATATACAAATATATTAAAAATACCCGAAAATTTACCAAAATACATACTTGTGAATTATCTTAGTCTCAATGTTTAACAAACACTGTTTTATCGAGGTCATTATATTTTAGATTAAAAGTAGTGATGAAACAACGTAATGTGCCAGTGTAGTAGGTAGGCGCTTGTTATCTGGTAAGGTGATAGTTTACATTTCCTAACTGGTCTCCGTTGCGGTTTTAGGAACAGCGATCACTGAAGGCGGGAGAAGTGACTGCACAGGAAGCCAATAACATGTCTACTTCGAGTTCAAGACTACAAACCGAGGCTTTTAGTGCAGAAAAGAAAGCCATGGCATCCGCTCAGGCGCGACAAACAGTTACCTCAAGCGGCATGTTTTCACATAAGGAACATTCCTCTGTTGCACAATCTAATATGACAATCTCAAGCAAGAATTTGTCAACGAAATCTACACTTCTCTCTTCACAGGTAACTCAAACTTTTTATTTTTCTTACATTACTTCGAGAGGTTTCATTAAATTAACCATAATAATTTTTAAGTACTATTTAGTAGTCACATGTTAATAGACGACAACGTCTCTTTGCGTAGGTGCGAAACAATCTGAACAACATTTAATATTTTTATCAATGTCACGTTTCAGATGAGTCAATTACTTAATGGAACTATCAAACCAGGCGATGAAGACCTAACAAACTTAACATTTGAAGATTTAGAAAAATTAAATTCAAGTTCAAATCGAAAAGACGTGGATATGGTAATTCAGAAATATTCATCACGAATGAACGCATTCATAACATCAATTAAAAACAATCAAATAGATATGAAAAATGCATCAGTGCATTTTAACAAACTGAATGAAATGATACGGCGAGCGTGGGCAGTTCCTACACACGGTCATGAACTTGGCTACTCGCTGTGTAACACTCTAAAAGCCTCCGGTGGCTTGGACATTTTGATGGCAAATTGTTTAGAATCTAGCAATCCAGAATTACAATTTTCCTCTGCTCAACTTCTCGAACAGTGTCTGACAACTGAAAATAGGGCGCATGTCGTTGAAAATGGCCTCGAAAAAGTTGTTAATGTAGCTTGTGTCTGTACAAAACATGCAAATTCGGTGGACCATTCCAGAGTAGGTACAGGTATTTTGGAGCACTTATTTAAACATAGTGAAAGCACTTGTAGTGATGTGATCAAACTCGGAGGGTTAGACGCTGTATTGTTTGAATGCAGAAAGAATGACGTTGAGACTTTAAGGCATTGTGCCACTGCGCTTGCCAATCTCTCACTTTACGGTGGAGCTGAAAACCAAGAAGCCATGATAAAGAGAAAAGTTCCAATGTGGCTATTTCCACTGGCTTTCCATAATGACGATAATATTAAGTACTATGCGTGCTTAGCTATCGCAGTTCTGGTAGCCAACAAAGAAATAGAAGCCGCAGTGCTTAAATCCGGTACTTTGGATTTAGTAGAACCCTTTGTAACGTCACATAACCCATCCGAATTCGCTCGTTCTAATCTTGCCCATGCACACGGTCAAAGCAAAAATTGGTTGAAAAGATTGGTACCAGTGTTGAGTTCAAAAAGAGAAGAGGCAAGAAACTTGGCGGCTTTTCATTTCTGTATGGAAGCTGGTATCAAAAAGCAGCAAGGTAATACTGAGATCTTTAAAGAAATAGGAGCGATAGAATCTTTGAAGAAAGTGGCGAGCTGTCCAAATGCTGTTGCCTCTAAATATGCTGCGCAAGCTTTACGGCTAATCGGCGAGGAAGTCCCACATAAATTATCACAACAGGTCCCACTATGGTCTATAGAGGACGTTAGAGAATGGGTAAAACAAATTGGGTTTTCAGAATACGCTACCAACTTTTATGAAAGCAGAGTCGATGGTGATTTGTTATTGCAAATAACTGAAGAAAATCTCAAGGAGGATATTGGATTACAAAATGGAATCAAAAGGAAAAGGTAAATAGAATTTTGTTTTATTTAATATAAATGAGCGACTACCAAAAACCGATTATTTTGTTTTCAAAACAGCATGATAAATATAGCATATACAAATTCTGTTTAGACTTGTGTTATTTTTTTGTCTTATTAACACCTTTATTGTTATTTCTAATTTAAATAAACATTCATTATTTTAAAATCGTTGTAACTGTTACGTTGATAATTGATGTCAACCATCCAGTATGTTTTCTGTTCATAGGAATAATTTTAAAAGTATATATACCTGTTTGTAGATTCACTCGAGAACTACAGCAGTTGAAAAAAATGGCCGACTACACGTCCCGCGATACGGGAAGTTTGAATGACTTCCTACAAAGCATCGGGCCCGAGTACACGATATACACCTACTCGATGCTGAACGCGGGCGTCGACAAGGAGTCTATTCGCGGTCTCAGCGACGAACAGTTAGAAAATGAATGTCGAATCGGCAACGGTATACACAGGCTGCGGATATTAAACGCTATTAGAGGTGAGAATAAAGTATATTAAACAAAACTAACTACTTTTATTTCCCCGTCCTGATAGTGTAATAAGATATTGCAAAATTATATATAATCCGCTAAGCTGAATAACCCTTTAACAAATTACTAAAATAAATCGTATAGATTGTGATGGTCAAAATTAAGTATACTGACAAGTAAGAATATCAAAAGCTAACTGTAAATTACTATTATCTTTGCCTCACTTATATGAAACTAGCCGTGCCCGTGGCTCCCCTCGCGTTGATTACAGAATGCCTTCGGTCGAGCGCCCCCACCGGTTATTTTAAAGACAAAACTGCTTATTGTGGATGATCCTTAGAATATAAACATACGGTATAGTTAACTTTTTGTAGATCATTTTAAGATCTACAATTAAGTGGTACATTAATTTGATATATCTTTTATGGTTTACTCGGCGTAAGACAATTCAGCGCACCAAAAGCGTCTTTTTTTCGAATTGATTCACCATTATCGTCAAGAGAGGTGTTGAGTTTTATAATATATATAGATTACATTCTTTATAACTAGGTTCTCCTTAGGGTATAAAAGTAACAAGCTATAACCATGTTCAAAATGTGAGATTACGTTAGTTCTTCAAGAGTAATCCAATCTGTGTTTACTATTTTAAAATATCTGTCGAGTCTTGACGAATAATTTAAAATTTTCCACATAATCTATTTAATGACTAAACCCATTTCCTCATAGTAACGTTCATAAACATTACACACGTTTTATTATCAGCAGCCTAATAAAAACAAAACTATCAAAAGGAACTCATTAACGCATAGTAAATAAACGTGTTGATAATAATAAATAAACATGACTATTCTTACAGCTTACGAAAGTAGTTTGCCCAGTAAAGGCGAAGAGAATATGGAAAAGAACTTGGATGTGTTCGTCAGTTATCGAAGGTCGAACGGATCGCAGCTGGCCAGCTTGCTCAAAGTCCATCTCCAGTTGCGAGGGTTCACAGTGTTCATTGACGTGGAACGACTTGAAGCCGGGAAATTCGACAACAACTTACTGCAGAGCATCAGGCAGGCGAAACACTTCTTATTGGTTCTAACGCCAAACGCCTTGGATAGATGCAAAAGTGACCACGACAGAAAGGATTGGGTTCATAGAGTAAGTAATTATCGATATTAGCAACATGCATTTTTTCAAGCATTGATGGTACAGTGGTATCGGTGAAGTTTGAATCCCTACAATGAGCCTGAGCTTTCGGTGAAGGAAAACATCGTAATGAAACCAATAGCATGGTGGTAGGACTTTTTCTAATGTCCGTCTGATTAGCCACCACCCTCAAGTTGAACATCTGTCGCCAAGCACCTACAGGTGTGTTCCGGCAGCTGTACTTGAGAGCCAGTCTTCCACTAGCTGTAGCATGTTATCACCTTGGGCCACATTGTCACCTAACATCAGGTGAGATTGTGGACAATACGCCAAATCTATAACGATGAAAAAATGCATAATTATAAAATTTTACCCTTTTACACCTACTTAGGAGTTCAATTTCCAAAAAAAATTCCTTTGTGCTCTCCGACAGTGTAACAGGAACCAGCATGCAAAATTTTTCGGTCCTAGTCCCAGTAGTTTGGGCTGTGAATTGATGAATCAGTAAGTCAGTCGGGACAAGAAATTGTATATAGATTTCTTTATATTACCTAATAAGGTATCTATTAAGATCTGTCTAGAGAAAGATTTATATATAGAAGAATTTTAAATAAATGATTCTCAAGTGATAAGCGTTCTAATGGACCTATAGAGATGTTGCCTTTTATAATATTGTGTACCCTATCGTTGTTCTCACTTCTCATACTTACCTACAGATTACCAGATTGCTTGGTTTCCTCAATAAAAAAATTATTATTATTATTATAAAAATACTCTTGCAATAAAATGCAAAAAAAAAAATCAGAGGTTAGCGTGTTCAAACAGACAAACGAAAAACATTTTCTTGAGCTTTATAATATTAATAGTATAGATGCATAAGTATAAAAAATCTATATGATATTGTTGTTTTATTCACTACTTTATATTTTTAGGAGATAGTAGCAGCGTTGCAATCACAGTGCAACATTGTACCTATTATCGACAACTTCGAATGGCCGAAAGCTGAAGAATTACCCGAAGACATGAGAGCTGTGTGCCATTTCAACGGCGTCAGGTGGATCCATGACTATCAAGATGCGTGCGTTGAAAAACTAGAAAGGTAGGACGCATTCATGTCTTTTTTTTTTTCGGAACTGACTGTACTGTTAGCCTTAGGGGCCCTGGAGTCTTTACGGCTTTTACATCTTGTATAGTATGGACTTGGCGCATTCATGTCCCCACTCCCGCTTCATAGCCATACAAGTTGTTCTACATTCTCACATTTATTAAGTAGTCAAACTACTGTTGACCACTTGCCTACTGGCCTGGACTATGGTATTTATAGACCAAGACATAATAACGTTAATCGTTGTTAAATATTGTTAATTGTTGACTCTAATATCATAGGCAAAAAATTTGTTAGATGTACTAAGGAGCAATATTTTGTAGAACATTGTATTTACGTATCACTAACCATTACGCCAGCGCACGCGGATTAAGCAGTTAGGGTGCGTTATTTATTCCGAATTACTTAACAAAAATCAATATAACGTCAGCTGAGATGTGTAGCCTAATGTAAGATAGCCTATAGTATTCCTTGTGAATCTGGTTATCATATACAAAACTATTTTTTCAAATCGGACTGGTAGTTTCAGAGATTAGCGTATTTGAACAAACAAACAAAGAAAAAACTCTTCCCATTTATTTATGTTATTGAGTATAGATGTAAAGAAATGAAGTTGTCGATGTTAACAAATTACTCCGTTTTTTTTTGCAGTTTTCTTCGTGGAAAATCAAATCTCGCCAATCGTATGGAAGGACCGCTGCGAGGTCGCGGAGATGTGCAAACGCCTGGCACCGCGGCCATAGGTCGAGGACCACCCAACTACCAACGTATGGCCTCTTGCGAAAGCCGAGGGAGTGACAAAACAGATTGACTAGAGCCACCCGTACACACCCTGCCGCCTGTTAGGTAAATAAATCACAGCATCAACCTTATAATGAATCTCTTCTGAAGAAAAATAATCTTTATTTAACATTCACAGTCATTGAGACCAACCAGCAAGAAACTCCATCAGGTTTCTTCTTCTTCTTTTTCCTAACTTGGCAGCCGGTCTTCTTTAGTGAAGACCATTACTTCCATTATCGAGTGTATATAGTTTCCAGTGTTATGACGATTTTTGTATCCTAACAAGATGGTGGCTCCCTTGTTAGAACTTTCTTGAAGTTTTTGTAGCATCTCAGAACTCATGATCCATGTTATTATTTCCAATTCACATCACTTGTGCATAACAACCTTTATTAAACTTAACATAAACTTTATTATGCATAATGCCACCTGTATTACACAATAAAGGGTCAAATAACACAAAATTATGAGAAAAAAATAAAAACCACTAAATGACCGTTTAAGATCCCGCCAAAAACGCACTCGATAAGGTTTATGAATTAAAAAAAAACTACAAGTATTGTTTATAGTCAGTCCTTCAATATAATGTAATTAAAAAAAATTACTATACAAGTATTCATTCCTTCATTATAATTTTAGTGACTGTAAAAACGAGGAAGTCCCTTCCCAACATCACTAATTCTCGTAATAATCCACCTCATAATTAAAAAGACATTAGATTAATGATTTGTTTCCGTCAGAGCGAAGCAGAGACTAATCATTAATCTAAGCTGTGGACAATTTGGACATTCAAACTATTTACATCAACCTTGACATTATCATCCGACAAATCTGTAATAATGAGGGTAGGATTATGAAGTTTACAAGCTAACAGTAACTAAATTTATTTGTCGTACTAAATCTTAAAGATAGGATTACTACTTTATATTTGTGTTAAAATTGTACAGGCCGTTTAATAGTTCAGACTTCTCAAAAAAATTCCAAACATGTGTATTAACTTTTCAAGATACTTCTTGTTAATTGTTAATTAATTTTAGTTCAAACTAAGCGTGAGATATCTGGAGCTGAAGCAAAATAGTTAAATGGAATCTATGCAGTAATTAAATTTTGTGGATAGTATTGATTAATGATGAAATTAATTACTCATATGTTTTTTGTTATTTCTAGACCGAGAAGAAGCCGTCAATCATCCCTTGACAAAGCTTTATCTGGATCTTCACAAAGCTGCGAGCAATTAGCTAGTAGTAGTAATAGCACATCGAAAAGTACATCTCCAGAAAAATCATTGTACAGTCTACCTGAAAGATTATCGGAAAGTAGTGACAAGATGGATTCCAACGAAATAGAAAAACCTTCACGGAGATGTCGTAGCTGCGAAGGTATATTAGATGCAGAAGAACAAGCGCACACGCAACTTTCTCTGCCCACGCCTTTAGACGCTGCCACACAGACGAAGAGGAAAAAAAACTTCATGGACAGATGTGTTAATAAAGTGAGACTTTTCTGATGATCGATGCAAAGGTTTTCATATAAAACAGGAAAGCATTATACATTACGCTTGCAGAGTGTGTACCGTGTTAGTCTGACGACTGACTTATTGGACTCCAATCACAAATGTGGATCTTATTATAAAGTACAAACGTGTGCACAATGTGTATATATTTTGTGTATGCCATTAATTATAAATTTTAATGTGTCTGAACAAATAATTGGTTATAAAATAAGATTGTAATCTCAATGAGTGCCTGTGAAAGATGTTGCTGGTGTTTTGTGAGAAGTGTTTGGTGCGTTGGTACGTTGCTACCCGGCAGTGTTTGAAGAGCATCGCACGAGGTGGTGATGATTTATTAAAATAAAATGGCCACTTTGCTATTTTTGCTAGTATAGCAAATTGCTTTTATTGACTTGACTTTGGCAATATATTATTATCTCTCTATCTCTTCACTCTCTATAATCTTTACAAAGAATTTATGGATGTACCTATTTTATGTTCTTTTATTTTATATCTTGCCAATGAAGTATTGTATAAAGAAAATCATACAAATTTATAATTTGCATATGTGATAGTTTAGATCTTCTAGAAAGTATAATAATAAATATTTAAATAATGAATTCAATCGAAAATACAGAAATGTTGATACACATACCTATGTAACTTATTTTTCTTTTATTTTCAAATCTGTATTGAGAAAAGTACTGAGAAATGTACAAAATTTTACCATAGAATATCAGTTTATATAGTGAATCAATTTTATGAGTTAACCATATGAGATCATGTATTTATTGTACTAGCTCTAACAATGAAATAAAGTTGTATTACTAAAATTATACTTCATTTTTCTTTTTTAAACGTTTTTGGACAAGGAATCAATAAAATCTAGTGATTTTTGTAACTTCTGAACGAAGTGACTGATGGAGCTCATATTCACATAATCAAAATATTGCATCTGTATCCTGCTTTATTATAATAGTTGTTTGTTTGTTTAAAGACGCTAATCACTGGAACTACCAGTCGGATTCGAAAAAATATTTTTGTATATGATTGCCAGATTGACGTGGTATAGTATAGGCTAGACCTCTCCGTAGCCTTAAATATTGATTTTTGTTAAGTAAGTAAGCGTAACAGTTATTAATACGTGAATACAATGTTCTACAAAAATATTGCTCCTTAGTGCATCTAAAGTCATCTAAGAGTGTGAGTTGTAACGCATAACTCTGGCCGCCCGATATAAACATTGTCTATACTGGAGTATCAATCATCAATCGGCGATTTCTTTTAGATTATACGCGGATGAAACCGTGGGCACAGCTAGTATCTATTATATTTCTTTTATCGAGACTACTGACTATGATTCATAGCTATATTAGGATCCGATAGGTGGCGCTATGGTCGAGCCATTAACTACCTGAAAGGGCAGAACGTCTGCTCAGACAGACAGTTACCTATAGGTATACAAATATAAAACTTAACATGTCTCTGTCCGTTTACGTTCTTTTCACGAATGATGATAATTGTGAATCAATTCGGGAAAAACGACGCATTTGAGGCGCTTAAATGGGTTACGTTGAGTAAACCACACGAGATATATTAAATTAATATCGTAGATCTAAAAACTACCTACAGAAAGTCAGCGAAAGCATATATCTACCTACTAAGGACCATCTACGTTAAGCATTTTTGTCTTCCGTCTTTTGAGCGGGGGCAGCAGGATTCACGCGTGCATTCGACCGACGTCATTCTGTAATCCACGCAAGCGTAGCCGCGGGCACGGCTAGTATATAATTATGACTAAAAAATTTAAAAATCTTTATATATAATGTCTATATTAATAAGCTTTTAAAAAGTACAACAAATAAGCATAAAGTTATTTAATGAATGAAAAACACAATGTTCATACGAAAATTCTGCAAACTGCAGCAAAAATAAAGAAAAACCTCTAAATCACATTTTTTAAATTAATATATAATTTCTCGCAAATCTGATTTTGTTAGTTATCTAATAATCTTTCTACAGCAGCAATATATAGTTGAAATACGTTATAGTGATAAAAAAATATTAGTCTTTGAAAAATGAACCATATCATGAAGGTAGGGATGTTTCTGCCCCGTCAGCAGTACTAGAAAGCTAGTCCCTTACTATGCTCAGTGTTGTTACTATCTTAGGCAACATAGAAACGCCTCTCAGTAGTACTCTGTGGATACGTCTGGTAAGATTATGGTTAAAGCTAAACCTATAAAGTAATTTATTAAAAAAAACATCTTGGGGTCTGGGCGCATAGCACATTATCAAACAATCAATAAAAATTCTGCAGATTTTAGCAATCTGAGAGCAGAGGTTTAAGATATTTCGTAAAAGTTAGGTCATGTAATAAACAACAATTAATCTATTTTGTAGGTCTGAGTTAGAAGGAATATTGACATTTTTTGACATATAATTATATATTCATATCATAAGGCGCAACATCTCTTTGTTTGTTTATGTTCTTTTCAATGCGAAACCCTCTAATCCGATTTACATGGTTTTTCCTTTAATTCATAGATATGTTAACTGGCCAGGTTATAGGATATATTTTGTTACATGAAGTAACATACAAAACAATCAGTGACGATAATGGTGAATCAATTTGGACAAAAGACGCTTACGATGAGTAAACTATAAGAGATATATCAAATTAATGTACTACAAAATTGTAGATCTTTAAAAAGACCTACAAAAGGGATCATCCACAGTAAGCATTTTTGAGGCAGCACAATTCGCGTGTGTGCTTAACCGTCAGCATTCTGCAGTCCATGCGAGCGGAGGCAGGGCACAGGAGTATTAGGAGTCTGGAGTTGTCAGAAGTCAGCACTGAGTACAGACCCAAAAAACAGTTCTAATCAAAATTTATTGAATTGGTTTGTTAACATTAACAAATTTTAAAAGATTTATTTTCTTCCCTTTTTTTATTACTATTCATTGAATTAACAATCTTTATAGTAATTCGTATTGTTCTATTTTTTATCCTTTGAACTCATTTACATCATCTCATTTTCTGGATTGTAAATTGTGATGATATTTTAAATTTATAAATACAAAAATATTATTGATTTTTTAATCCATAATTTAACTAATAACATCCCAGAAATACCCAGCTCCTTTACATTTTTGTGGTTCTGCATTCATTTAAGATTTTGATCATTCGAGATTATCATGATCGATTAAATCTGTGATTTTGGAAGATAATGAAGAAATATATTGTAAGAAGTAATGTAAAATATATTATATATATTTAGATTATCCTTTACAAGTTAAACTACTTATGAACAAGATCAATAAAAAAAAGGTGTGTGTGTGATTCACACACGATAGAAGTGAAACTTCATTTTGAAAGGTATTTTATATTTTATTTAAACAGTGTGCAATATACATACACACCAATATTTGCTTTCTCGCTCTGGCTCACACAAAGAGGAGAGACCGATAATGTGCGTTAACGTTTAACGAGTTGGAAGTTGCATAAGAAGTTTCACTTCAAAAATATATTTAAAAAAATATTTTATTCACAGTTGCTTTTATGGATTATAATGCTATAATATACTATATGTTTAACATCTTCGGTTGTAATAAAATTACAAATAACATAAAAAACTTACTATTATACAAAATTTTATGAAAATATATAAATTTGTAGTGTTTCTTTATGACATTATAGATTTAACATTGTGGCCACAATCTCACCTGATCTTAGGTGGCGATGTAGCCCAAGGTGATAACACTAAGCCTAGTGGATGCTGCCTTAATCTATACATTATGACAATTTGTTAAACAAAACAAAATAATATTATAATCACATAATTTCACAAATTTGTCAAAAAACTAAAAATATATGTATTATCTATTCACTAAAATAGAAAATGAACATTCATCACAGCCAATAACAATGCTAGAAGAAATAAAGTCATTTTTACTTAAAATGTATGTACCACCACATCTACATTTATATGTGTAAATATTCTCATTTGTATCGTAATCCATATTTTCCAAAGAGATTGTTTCATATAATAGGAGTTCACTATTTTCATAACAATTTAAGGTAGCATCATATTGTTTTCTCTGGTCTGGATCTCTTAGCACTGACCAAGCCTTTTGCAAAAGTAAAAATACACTTTCACATTCATTTTTTTTATCTTTATCTGGATGTAGAGTAAGTACAAGACGTTGGTAATTTTTTTTCACTTCTGCTGCTGAAGCTTTCCTATCACATTCCAATACCTTATAATAATCCACAAAAGAATCCTTTTGATCCATTTTTTAATCACAGACCTGTGCCACAGACAGTAGTAGTCACAGCCGTCACAGGTAATAAATAGTAGTAGTAATATACGTCCAGCAGGACAGGCGAAGGAATTGATCCATACTGCCAATTCTGAAGTTGTCAATAATATTATTTATAATTTGTCTTTGTCCAGTTTTCTTCTATATGTTTGAATATTTATAAAGACACAAGTGCCAAATCTTTTTATGCTTGTTTTAATATAATTATTCATCACTCGTTTTATATACCTACCTTTTTTTCCATAGCCTATTAATTAATAATTAATTTGTCAAATTAGTATTTATAACGTCAATTTAAAAAATATTATATTTTTTAAATATCTCCTAGCGTGGAGTTAATAATGTCAAAGATAGGCAAAAAAATTCAGGACTGGTTAAGATATTTCGTAGGGAAGGAGGGATGTTTTGATATTTCTTCAGTATGAGCAACAGTCGTTGTATGTTAAAAGCTCCTGCTTTTAAAGCATCTTTATGCATTTAAAGAGGACGTGATCTTTTTGTAGATTGCATTCAGGATAAGAAATTATAATCATGCAGTGTTCATGAGCATTAAAACGACCATGTCCAAATCTCAATCTCATAATTTGTGTATAAAACTTTCACTTCAGATAATTGCTACTGCCGACTGCAGTTTTTGCCCATTTCCTTATTAATACCAGCATTCCTTTAGTCCTCAGCTAGCCTTCAATATTGATTTTTGTTGAGTAAGTCGGACGAAACAGCACTCCCGATCTGCTTTAGCCGCGTGCGCTGGCGTAATGATTAGTGACACGTAGATACAATGTTTTACAAAAATATTGCTCATTAGTACATTTAAATAAAAGTGCGCGATACCATATGCCTATCCCTTATAAATAAACCACTATAAGGAATTTTGTGACAAAACAATATTTTGCTGTTTATAATATACAGTTTATATCAGGTTATTTGTACGCATGGTATGGAAGATAAGTATAATATATAGATAATTCATCATGGTATGTCACGTATTCTGCGAACCCCCTATCAATATTGTTCACGAATGATTGATCCCCTCCTTGTACACGATAATAGCACACATTTTGCGATATTTTTAAATATTTATTATTTTCAATATTAAAACGATATTCTGTAACGATTTTTTGAATTGAGAGCGCGTGGAAGCGCCGTTTTCTTTAATATTGGAGATACAAGGGAACTGATAGTGAGGGACCGCAACGCTAGTGATGATATCAAAACAAAAAAAAACATATGCTAATATAACAAGTTTTGAAGCCATTATGACGGAAATATATGCGTAAAAATGTTTATATATTTACATATATGAAACGAATGATTATTAAACCCCTAGAAAGTTCTAACAATGGAGTCGCCATCTTGTTATGATAACAAAAAAATCATATACATGACTTGGCTGCATGGTTTCAGATACCTTTGCCTTTGCATTCAAGAAGAAAGGGAAGAAATATGGTTAAATGTATCTGGCAGAGTAAAAGTAGAAACTATTTTTTTTTAAAAGAATGTATATAGTTGAAAGATCTGTGTATGAAAAATATTATACATCAATGGTGAAGTAAAGAAGTGTTTTTTATTTAATTAGCATAAAACCATCTAAAATTTAATCAAATATGTCAAAAAAAGAAGGGAATATGACATTTTATTTGTCTTCTTCTTCTTCTTTAATTAATGGCACCGTGTGTACATGACACAATTTTGCCAATGTCCGTAGGTATGGATGTACATTCTCTATGGTAGGTAGTGTTATAAACGAAGGAGACTGATAGAGAAATGAAGTAAGCTCACAAAAGTAAAATTTAAGTATAACTAGTATCCAGACCGAGTTATTTATCGAAGTAAATGATATACACAAAGTAAATAAATACATACATAAAGAAAATACATTATATCTAGACTTTTATTTTGTTAATTTGGATAAATTGAGATAAAACATGTAAAATGGAATGATTACTAATTACTAAAGCTAAGAGACACATAAGGTTAGTAGGACGAGGGAGAGAAGAAGGTAAAACTTCATAAAGGGAGTATCTGTTTCTAGAACAATTAAAAAATATGTGATCAGGGGAACCATCCTCTAAGCCACATTCACAAAGAGAATGGTTCCTAATTCTTAATTTAGCTAAATGTACAGGAGTGCACGCATGACCCAAACGGAGACGACAAATGATAGAGGAGACCTTTTTACTGACAAAAGGGAATTTTAAAAACCATGGTTTTCGGGGGATATCACTTTGCAAAAGACCATAAAATTTGGCTTTATATTTTCTAGAGAAATTCCAATCCCTTTGCCATGCTTCTAATAATCTAGCTTTTGCAAGAGAGCACAGGTCAACAGTGTATAACGTATAGTGACCCATGGAGCCAGATTGGACAGCATTTTTGCGCAGGAGTCGGCTGTTTCATTGCCAGAAATGCCGCAATGACCTGGGATCCATGCGAGCACAGTCTCAAGGCCTAAAATATGACACTCGTACATTACTTCTCTAATTTTTAATATAACCGGATGTCTGGATTTGGAACGAAATGGATTGGAAAGTATGGCCTGTAGGCAGCTTTTACTATCTGTAAAGACGATTGCTCTCTTTAATTTGTGAGACCTAATAAATGAGACGGACTCAAGAATGGCAATAGCCTCCCCTGAAAACACCGAGGAAAGTGGTGGGCATTTATAACTGAGAATAATCCTATATCTCGGAATCCAAGCCGCGGCACCTACATGACCAAAATCAGCTAATTTAGACGCGTCAGTAAAAATAGGAATCCAATCCTCCCAGTCTTTAGAAAGAATAGCATGAAACATACTGTTAGCTTCAATAGGGTCTCTATGAACACCAAAGTTCAATATAATAGCGGGTCGAAAAGTTAAAGCAAAATAGTTGGTACTGTATAAAGGGTTGATACAATTTTTAAAGACAGGATATAGAAGACTGTTCATTTTAATATAAGATTGAAGAATACAGGGGAGCTCTTTTATAGATTGGTAGCCTCTGGACTCAAATGCTTGTAAAAGATTTTGTAGTTTAAGAATTAAGACATGGTTTGAATTCTGAAAAAGTTTAAAAAGGAACCGGTCTGATATATATTGTCTGCGCAGATACAATGGAGGATCTACACATTCTACCTGCAGAGCATTCGTTGGGGAGGATTTCATGGCTCCCGTTATTATTCTGAGACATTTATATTGAATTTTATTTAATTTGCCTATCGCTAATTTATTACATGGGTCTAAGAGGAATAATCCATAGTCCAGATGACTTCGAATAATGGCGTTATATAATATTTTTTGTACAAAAGGATGAGAACCCCACCAAACACCTGAGAGAGTCCGAAGAATATTAATAGATTTTTCACATTTATCCGCAAGTGCGTTTATATGAGGAACGCCGACAGTTTTTTATCTAAAATTATACCTAAAAATTTAACCTCATCTTTCAGGGAAATAAGTTCACCATTGTAAAATAATTCAATATTTGGAGTTAGATTACGCTTGCTAAATATTATACCTGAATATTTAGAGACAGATAGAGAAAGCCCATGCTCTGAAAGCCATTGTCCCAAGTAAAACAAGGCTTTATTTAACTTTTCCGCTGCCGTAAAGAGGGAAGTAGAAGACGTGTATAAAGCTATATCGTCGGCATACTGTAAAACCTGGCAAAAGGAATCAACAGATTGGGAAAGTTCAGCTGTATAAATATTATATAGCAAAGGGCTGAGGACCGACCCTTGAGGAAGGCCTTTCCATGACAATCTTGGACCCAGTATTTTTTCCTTCGACTTTATATAAATCTCTCTTTCCATCAGAAGGCTGCCTATATAATTGGTCATCTTCGCTGGGATACTCAGCTGAGCAAGTTTGCTCCTGAGTACCGGAAGAATAACGTTATCATAAGCAGATTCAATGTCTAAAAACACTGCTAACAAAAATTCCTTCTTTTGAAAAGAGTGACGAATATCAGAAGTAATAATGCTAAGATTTTCCAAGGTGCTCTTATTTTTCCTAAATCCAGTCTGGGATGGGTCTAATAGCCCTTTACTTTCTAAATACCACTCTAATCGATTTTTAACTAAATGCTCCATAATTTTGGAAAGAGCAGAGGATAAAGAAAATGGCCTATAGGAATGTGGGTCTGAGGGATCTTTGCCATATTTTAGAATAGGAATAATTAACTGCGATTTCCAGGATATAGGGACTACATTATGAGAATATAATACATTAATTATTTCTAAGAAAAATGATTTAGCCTTATTATTACTTTTTATAATGAAAGAATAGGGTACCGAATCCATACCAGGGGTAGTTTCATGAAGATTTTCAAGAACGTAATGCAACTCACTTAAAGTAAATCTAGAATCTAACAATTGATTAGCAGAGGGTAGGATAGGAATGTTCAATGAAAGGGGGTTACCTGGGAGGCAATTTAGGTGTGGGACGAAAGGAGGAGATATTTTATCGAAAAAGTCTTCAATCCAAATAGAAGAGTCGTTAGAGCTTATATTCTCTATGCTACAGGCCCCGCGATATCGCTTTATTTGTTTCCAAACAATAGTGGAGGGAGTTAGGGGAGATAAGCTTTCACAAAAGCGAATCCAACCTCTCTTCTTTTTTAGAGACAGAAGTTTTTTTGAGCGAGTTGCTATTTGTTTATAATTAAGGTAATTATGAACAGTCATGGCTGAGTTATATATAGCTTCTGCTTCCTTACGTTTACGAACAATTTCCGAACATTCGGAATCCCACCAAGGGGGAGATATTTTAAAAGAGCAGTTTTGTTTTTTAGGGATATGAGAGTTAGCTGCAGAAATCAGGGCTTTAACAAATAGGGAATAGGATTGGAAAATATTATTATTACTGGGGTGGCTAATAGAGTCCAAGTTGGAATCAAGGGTAGCAGCATATGATGCCCAATCTGCTTTATTCACATTATATGTACGAGTGGAAGGAGATTTAAGAACAGGAAAACATCTACTGGGAATGGTGATAAAAATGGGGTAGTGATCGCTTCCATGAGAGTCACTTAAAACCTCCCAGGAAAGCAGAGATGCAAGAGATGGGGAACATAAGGTTAAATCCACCGCACTTCTAGGGTCTTGTAGGGGGGAGACTCTGCGAGTCGGAGACCCATTATTAATTATGCAAACATTGGCATCATCAAAAATGTCTATTAAAGAGCGGGCAAAAAGGTCAGAATGGTGAGACCCCCACATGCGATGATGAGCGTTGAAATCTCCCATAACAATAACTGGCGAAGGAAGCGAGGTTATAATAAACTGAACGTCTGCAATAAGAGAAGAATGGGGAATGGGAATGTATACAGATAAAAAGGATATACCAAATGCCCTAATGGCCACAGCATTAATATTAGGACTATGGGCTGGTAAAGAGATACGGGAGAAAGTTAGACAATGTTTAATGAATAAGGCCGAGCCTGCATAGCCGTCTACTCTATCATCGCGGATACAAGAGTATCCCGGTACACGAAAGCGGGAACTCGGCAATAGCCAAGTTTCTGAAACAGCAATGATAGAAGGTGATAATTTGGAAATTAAAAGAATGAGATAATGTTTTTTATTGTTTAAACTTTGACTATTCCATTGTATTATTCGTATTTGATCCATTTTTATTAGTAAGGGATACTATTTTGTTTAATTTCAGGGCAACGTTGGACGGTAAGCAATCGTCATATTTTGTAATTATATTTAAAATTAAGGTTAGCATGATGTCTAACAAGTTATCATTGCCAGACATATGAGTGGAAGGGGATAGGTCATCTGTATTAATAGCACAACCATTAGGGAGAGAAGAAGGAACATCAGCGATAATAGCCTGGTGGGCGGATTTATCATAAGATTTTCCAGTGGAAATTCTTGGACGCTGAGTAGTGAAGGTAGTCTTTTTGTAAGAAGTAGGATATATCGGTTGGGATGCTGGGACACTAGGAGTTGGGAGAGGAGCGAAAAGCTGCTGAGCCACTTCTGAATAAGCTCTACGTACTGGGGGAAAATGGGATGAAGCTTCCTCATATGAGATATTCTCTTGAGCCATTACTGATTTAATCGACTTTTGTCTTAAGTGCTCAGGGCAAGAACTACTTGTTGCAAGATGATTTCCAGAGCACAGTAAACAAGAAATAGAGTCTAATGAGACATTGCATTCATCCCCACTGTGTGGCTGTCCGCAGCGGAAACAACGTGGTTTCGAGCGACACTGAAGCTTCACGTGGCCAAATCTACAACACATTTGACATTGAATTGTAGAAAACGAATAGAATTCAACGTGAAGGGAGGTATAATAAGAGAAAACGCGTTCTGGCAAAATTTGCCCCTTAAAAGTTAATACTACAGATTGAGTCGGAACCCAGTTGGAAGCTCCGTCTGTCACATTTTTGCGATTAAGCCTGCGGGCTTTCAAAACAAAACCACTTCCCGGGGGTAATTCAAGAGAAGCAATTAGCTCATCCATGGACCACTCTACAGGGATCCCACGAATCACGCCCATTCTAGTTATATTATAAGTAGGAATAATTGCTAAGTATTTATTTTGAGCAATGACTGGGTTTCCTAAGAAGGCATTAGCATCAATTGCTGATTTAAATTCAATTGAAATTTTATTTCTGCCCACCCTCTTAACTCCATTACTACAAATATTTTCTATTTTATGTTGATTTAAAAATTGACCAAATTTAATCGGTCTTATAGATAAACCAGCTGCCAAATCAGGCTCCAAATGGGAAACATGGACTAGGATAGGGCCTTTGTCAAAATTATCGTATTTTTTTATTGTATCATTAAAAGAGGGATGTAGATAAATAGTTTGAATTGATGGTGAGGCTGAAGATGGGTCTATTATGGTTTTTTTGGAAACATTAGAAGTTTCTGTGTCTACGAGTGGTCTTTTAGCCGCTGTTGCAGAAGGAATAGAAGTTTGAGTAGAACTAAATCGATCCAAACGATCAGGGGATCAGGAGGTCGTAACTCCATTGTATAAAACAATGGAGTTACAGAGTGAAATAAATAAACTAAACACTTACTGTTATGTACAATTAATTCTCAATTCACCACTAAAATAACCCGGATTTAGATTAAAAACGTAAGACGAAAATAAAAAAAAAATGTTTTAATTCAGTCTCTCTAACACGTGTATAATCTACCAAACCCGAACCGAGAAACCATTTTATTTGTCTCTGACTGGCATTGAAAAAATTATAACATTGTTGATTTTTATATGACAGATGACAGATAACCAAACTAGCACGTGTGTAAAGGAAGCGTGCAGGCGCACAATATAGTGCAGGTACGGTCCAATCTTATATGTGTGATAGTTATTCCATATCATGCGCTGTTAATGGTTACTTATATAGTATAGACATAATATTTCTACAATGGGTAGGAAAGCAAAATTTGATGAAACAAAGAAGGTGAAAAAAGGACCAGGTCGAAAGGCTCGCAAGCAGCCTGCCCCGGTGTTTAAAAAAGAACTTTGTAAGTATCTACCGAATTTAATATTTTCATCTTTTCTTATACTACTACTATATTCCTGTTTTCATACAACCAATCCTACTATAAATCTAGTTTGAGTTGAATCTGTGATATATGTGATAAAATAATTTTATTTTATTGGGTCAGAGCTCTTGTAAGTGCATAGGTCTTGAATGTGCCTATTGAATAAATTTATTCATACATATTGTTATTTGAATTTAATTTTGAATATTATATGCTGATATAGAATAAAACATAGTAAGCAATATAAAAATAAAATAAATGTTTACATTATGCCATCATGTAGTGAGTAAACCCAGAACTATTGGACTATGCCCAAAATTGTTACATTAGCATGGTCATAGAGTAGTCCTTTTAATTAAATTGGCCATATATTTACAGTGGATGATGAAACTGAGAATAAAAAGTTAACACACAGACAAAAACAGAGGGCAGCTAAGAGAGCAAAGAAGAAAAGTGAATTATTAGAAAAAAAGAAAGCACTGAAACAGGCGAAGAAAAATGTTGCAAAACAGAAAGAAGTTGTTATAAATGAAGATAATGAGAACGAATCAGAAGAAGAAAATGTTAAAGGTTAATCCAGTTTTTTATTCTGAAGTGTTTTAATAAACATTTTGTTCTATAAAAGTCCGGAAGTACACAACTTATTGGCAAATAAATAAATACAGTTTTTATGTTGAAAATCATACAGTGGATTAATATTTATTAATTATTGTACTGTTAGGGTCAATTTTTCAATCAACATATAACTTTATATAAGGAGTAATTTTTAAATTTTGACTGGTTTTCTATATATTATCTGTCAAAACGTCAAAATAATACCTCATATAAAATTACCTGACAATTGAGATACATAATCGAAATTTAAAAAAAATGCTATAACAGAATGTGACCATCATTCAATAAATAAAATTAAGATGAAAGATATTATGTGCAAAGTAGACTACTAGAATTTCAGTTATGCAATTTCTTCAGCACATATAATTTTAAATCCACTATTTCAATGCTTAGTAATAATTTTAGAGTTACTTATAACAAGATCACACTCAACTGTGTATATTCTTTGAACAATGATGTCACGTTTTTTGTATAGCGTTGCTAAGTACATGGCCTATAGACAAAGAAAAAAAGTGGAGGAATAATTAAATAAAGAAATTATTATTTTTCCATATTTGTATCGTTTTAGGTTTTTTATCAATATACCAATATTATAATATGTAATTAAAATAATTTCAATATAATTTTACTTGGTTTAGTTTGTTGAATACTGTCATTATAGTATGGTTTCAGATTTTATAAAATGCTTTTTATATATAACTTTTACCAGATATTAATTTATGACAAAAATACAACATCTTATTAATAAATAAAAAATAATAAAGGATACCTTTAAAAAGAACTAGGTAACTAGAATTTTTTCTACAATCAATACAACTTTAATTTATTATGGTTGTTAAGAACAAAGTAGAATAAGTATTCAATGATGAGCATTTTCACATTATGAAGTTATTAACCAATTAATGAGATTTTAAACCTATAATAATTGTATTGTTCATAGGTAATTTAATACAGTATTCATTAGGATTATGTTATATTTGAAATATTGTCAAAATTTTTACAAAGCTTCCCTTATGTTCAAAAGTTGACTTACTTTCTTGTTTTTAATATATTATCCTGCAATCCAAATTACCAAGTAGATATAGCAACACTATCTTTCATTTTTGTTGCAGTAATTTAGGTAAACATAAATTAATAAAATTAATAAACTTTAAAAAGCATATTTTCATTCACCTATAGGATTCACTGATGATAACAAGGAATGGTTAAAACCAAAACAAAAGGTCAAATCTAAGCAAAAGGAAGCTACATCTGACAGTTCTGACACTGGGCATGATGATGAATCAGATAGAGAACCTGATTCAAATGAAGAAGCAAATATTGAAGAGAAACTTGAATCTGGCAAAGAAAAATATAAGGTAGAATATGTTTTAACTTAAATGTAGAAAAAAGTTACAATTTATCACAATGTATTCATATTCATGATTTTAATGTTCAACTTACTGCTTCAGTTTTATTGTGACCAACCTCAGTTAGAATAAAACAGTATGAAAACTCTTACGTTCAGATAATACTGTTTATTGAAGCTTCAAAACATACTGCAAATGAATACTGTCCTATATTTTTTAATTCAAATGTTGCTATAACTCATCCTTATTATTTAATATCTTTCTTATACTTTACGATGATGATATCAACATTCTTTCGAAATAAAATAAATATTAATATATAAGTAAATTTGTAAGTAACCTTTAATAATAATATTTTAGGTTGGTACTCTTGATGACTTATTCAAAGATTCTGATCAAGAAAATGGTGAAGTTTCATCAGAAGATGAAGGAAATGCAAGTTCAGCAAAAGTGGAGTATGATTCTGACTCTAGTGGTGAAAAAGACAGTGATGGAGTTGATGATGACGATGATATGTTACCAATTGAAAAAGCTAATGTAAAGTTGAAGAAAAAACAAAAATTGGACAAAAAACTTGCAGATGAGGAAATGCAGTTGAATATTTCAAAACAAGATGTTTTTGCTTTTCCATCAGAAGAGGAACTTCAAAATCCTACTAGTCTTCAAGATGTCCTTCAAAGAATTAAGGATGTTGTCACAGTTTTGTCAAACTTCACCAGCTTAAAAGAAGAGGGAAGATCTAGATGTGAATATACTGATTTATTACTGAAAGACTTGTGCACATATTACAGTTACAATGAATTTTTAATGGAAGTCCTTATGCAGATATTTCCAGTTGAAGAGTTAGTTGAATTTTTGGAGGCGAGTGAAGTGGCAAGGCCTGTTACTATAAGAACTAATAGTCTTAAAACTAGAAGGCGAGATTTAGCTCAAGCTCTTATTAATAGGGGCGTGAATTTAGATCCTGTTGGTAAATGGAGTAAAGTTGGACTTGTTGTGTACAGTTCGACAGTACCGATCGGAGCTACGCCTGAATATTTAGCAGGGCATTATATTTTGCAAGGAGCTTCAAGTTTTTTACCAGTCATGGCTTTGGCTCCTCAGGAAAATGAAAGAATATTGGATATGTGTGCTGCTCCAGGTGGTAAAGCATCACATATTGCTGCAATTATGAAAAATACAGGAGCTTTGTTTGCTAATGATGCAAATAAAGAAAGAACAAAGGCTGTTGTAGGTAACTTCCACAGGTTGGGTGTGGTCAATGCAGTAATTTGTAATTACGATGGTCGACAATTCCCAGATGTTATTAAAGGCTTTGATAGAGTTTTATTGGATGCTCCTTGCACTGGAACAGGTGTTATTGCAAAAGACCCTAGTGTAAAAACTACAAAAGATCAGAAAGATATACAGAGATGTTTTAATTTGCAAAGACAACTCCTTTTGGCAGCTATAGATTGCTGCAATGCAAAATCAAGTACAGGGAGCTATATAGTTTATTCTACATGTTCTATTCTACCAGAGGAAAATGAATGGGTAGTGAATTATGCATTGAAGAGAAGAAATGTGAAGTTAGTTCCAACCGGTTTAGATTTCGGCACAGAAGGATTTGTAAAATACAGACATCACAGATTCCACCCATCATTGAAATTAACTAGAAGATTTTATCCTCATACTCATAATATGGATGGTTTTTTTGTAGCAAAACTAAAGAAATTTTCTAATGTCATTGTAAGTATACAGTGGGTTTTAGTAATCTTGTAGATGTAGTAGATCTTGAGATATAAATTGTACTATTCCATTGTGTCAAAGAGCAGCTAGCAGGGTGACTGATGGCTAAAGTACTTGATGGTAACTTATGAACAACTGTACCACAAATAATGTTGCAGCCGTTGCAGAGCCAAGTCTAGTCATGGTTTCTGCACTTGTTTATTCATCAGATAAACCATTGCTTTAATCTTTTCTAGGTATATAAAGGACTCTTTTATAATGTGCTAACCATTTCTCTGCTTTTTTAAGAGCATTTTACGTTTATTTGATGTCTGAACTTTATGATAATTATTTTTGTATGAATTGGACATACTTACAATTTTTTAGCCCGAACCTGTAAAAGATGATGAAAATGATGAAGAAACTGAAGGTAAAGAATCAGATGAGGTCAAAGAGAATGGTAATTTAGAATCAGAAGATAAAACTAAATTAGAAACTGTGAACAAAAACAAACCAGTAAAAAGGCTAGCAGAGTCTTTGAGTGAAGTTGGTTTACAACCACAGAAAAAGAAAAAACCTGATACAGGAAACAGGTAATTACTTATGTTTTCATAACATTTGTAGTAAAAATAAAATCATAACAGTATGTAGGTAATTTTTTTTATAGTAAATAAGTTTGATTTGTTCATTAATTTATGAGGGTATATCGTAAGATATTTTTATGAGCATAGCGGAGCTTTTAAAAATAAAGTTAGAGAAATTATTATTAAACTTATTTTAAATGCAGTTTAGTAAATAACTCATAAATTCATTCAAGGGCATAAACACACAGAGTTACTTATGTACAATGGTACGATTTATCTGTATAGATCTATTACTATTGTCCTCTGTTTTTAATGTTTTTTATATTCTATGCTTTTTTAGTTTTTACAATAACATATTATTTAATTTAAATATAATTAAAAATTGGGAACTTTTATATTGATGGTTTTCTATATATTTACAACATGTTTGGGTTAGCTATGATAAAAACTCTGCCAAGTATATAATGTACTGAAATCATTGTTGGCAAATTTAATATTTAAATATATTTTTTGGTATACAATAACTTAAAGCTTCTTTGAATAAATAATCGAATATACCTTAGTGTGACTTTTCAAAATTTAATTCCCTAGAATTTCATAGAAAAGTCGAATATTAATTCAAATATAATATTAAAAGTGTTGTTTTGTTAACATTTTTAGTCCTGCAAAAAGCGAGCCTCAAGTTAAAAATGACAATAAAAAGAAGAAAAAGAATCGAAAGAAGAAAAAAGGTAAACAGAATACAGTTAGTTCTGGTGATACAGCTAAAGTAAATAATGTAACTGGTGCTACAAAGGAAAACAACCCTAAAGTTAAAAGGAAAGAAAATAAGACTCATATGGACAGCTCTCAAAAGACAAAGGTCCAAGCTGTTCCTGCTGGAGAAACGATTGTTTCTCCAGGTAAAAATAAGGATTCCACATTGTCCAAACAAAAGGCAAACAAAAAAAGTGGTAAGAAAAATAAAGGGCCTATGAAAAACATGCAAATGAAAAAAGAAAATGAAGGGAAAATTACAGAAAATGTTGAACAGATAGTGGCAAAGAAACTGAAAAATAAGTTAAAGAAAAAGAAAAAAAAAATTGGACAAATGAAGGAAAGCATAAAACAAAATGATCAGAAACAAAAGAAGTGACATGTTATATTATAATTTTGATAATAAAATAATATTATACCGAATTTAATTTGCAGTTTTAATATACATACTTATATACGAGGGATAAACACGGATATATGACTTAATTTTTTTTAATAAAACCTTGTTACACCTCTTGGAGACAAAGTTAATTTTTTCCGACTCAAATAGAGGGGTGTTACGAGTATAAGCTTAACGTGTGTATCTGAGCATAGTGGCTCGGCTGAATGCCTGAAATGATTTCGATCTGCATTTTTTTTTTTTGAAAGGTGATGGAGTTTTCCAAGAATATCTGTTCAGGCGTTTGAAGATTATGAGCTGTTTTCTAGTTGATAAATGGATGTGTGCATCATCAACAGGTCTGATCGAATGGAAATTTAGTATTTGAGCTGTAGCATTATCTGAAATCTGCAGGATAACTAACTCCTTACTAACTTATATCGATGATATATCGTCTTTGAACTCAAGTCTCAATAGGTTACTTGCGCCGGTTTTTTTTTTACAATGTACCTTGTTATTATACCTGTTGGCGACATACGAATATGTAATTATTGAATAGAGACATACAAATAAGTTATTTTCATAGATATATTTGATATAATTATGTTAAGAATGTGTTAAGAAATAGAATATTGATATTTTGTTTACAATGTATGGAATATGTATAGGGTTGGTACTAGATAATACGATTTTCTTGAGATGTATGTTTCATCGGTTTAAGTAACCATTAATTATTGAAATATGTATTGAATTTGTGTTTAATATTATAGAATTATAGATACAGAATAGAATGCAACAAAGATAATAATAAGATTTATAATAGTTTAATAGTAATATATAAAATACATAGACCGGACGGCGGGTTCGCCCATAGAAATTAAGGTTTTTTGTAAATTATTATAAAATGGTAATTTTTACGAATAAGATTTAATTTGCATTATATAGAGCATAGAATAAGGAAAATAATGATGTATAATACATGTATGTAAGGATTATAAATAAAGAATTATAGAGCGGGAAATAGGCCGACCAAAGTGAAAATAGATAACAATAGTGAACCGAGCTCTCTAGGCGATAGGGGCTCTCTTTAAGGTAACGCCTCGGAGTACTTAAGCTCGCGAGTTTTGTACTGGGGCATGTGATTTAGCGTCTATAGATAGATGTCAATCCAACAGATGTCAATAGCAGCAATACGAAGATTGGTCGGCCTAAGAACGCACCGGTAAAAGAAGATTTTGGTGTTTCATTGAAGAGTCGTCGCTTCGGGTGGATATTGAGGTGCAGTATTGCACCCCCCCCCCTCTCCTCGGACCCTTCATCTCCGCCTCGAGGCTTCGAGTCGCCGGTACATTAGTAGGGGTGTCACGAGACGGGCATCCGGCACATACAAATTTCGCCCGTCCCCCTCCCGGGTACTCGTCACCCCCCCTCTCCTCAGTCGAGGGAAGTGACGCGGACCCAACAGTTGGTCCTTCGAGCCGGATCCTCAACACCACTACGAGATGCCAGTCACAAGAAGCCAGAAGGGTTCATCGAGGGAACAGGCGCCTGAAAACACAGAAGCCATCGCGGCAGAGACTCAAGCACAGCAGAGCGGCTCAGGAACTACGGAGTTCACTTCATACGAGACCACCATGACTGGCACGACGCGCAACACGACGACGTCTTCCCAGGGTCAAGAAGACAAGGAAGCATCCACCGTGAGGAGGAACCGCCCTGCATCAGTGAAGTCACAGAGAAGACGCAAGGAACTGGAGGCGCGCGCCGAGCTAGCCGAGAAGGAGCTTCGGGAAGCACAAGCAGCCACGGTAGCCGCCAGGCTGCGCTTAGAAGTCATACAAGCCGAAAATGAAGAGGATGAAGACTCAATTATAGAAGAGCCATTGGACCGGGTGGACCACGTCAGGGAATGGGTCCAGCAGTCTGCAGAAGGATTCTCCAAGAAGGGACACGAGGGGGAGGCATCCAAGGAGGGGTGCATAGGGATTCCCCCACCTTCCGCCGACAAGCCCGACACCAAGGCAGATATGGAGATGAGTCACAGGAACCTCGCAAGGGCTATTGCTGAAGAAATGAAGAGCGTTCACATCCAAGGTCAAGTGCTGCAACCGGACTACATGCATCAGCTGCCATTCTTCGATGGTGACTCAAGGGAGTGGATGGCATTCAAAGCCGTCTACGAGGACACAGCCCCACTCTTCTCCGACGTACAGAACATGGCAAGGTTAAGAAGAGCCTTGAAGGGGGAAGCAAGAGAAGGAGTCCGCAGTCAACTATACTCCGAGAGCACACCGGGGGAAGTGATGGAAGCCTTGAAGCGGTGTTATGGAAGAGCGGATGCGCTGGTTCTGGCAGAACTGGACAGAATAAGGAAGCTGCCACCGATCAGCGACAACCCGTACGACGTGTGCCTGCTCGCAAGCAACGTGAACAACACCGTGGCGGCGATACGAGGACTGCGGAAGCCACAATACCTCCAGTCACCAGAAATACTGAGGAGCATCGCCGACAAGATGCCAGCCATACTGAAGTACCGATGGTATGACTACGTCGCGGACAAGGCTGAAGGGGATCCTGACCTGAACCTGATGGCAAGGTTCCTGAACAGGATGGCGGATCGATGCGGACCACACGCCACACCAGAGGCTGCTACGAGGAAGCAGGTACCAAGAAGGCAAGCTGCGCATACGACGACTGATCACATCGAAGAAGAGAGACCAGGAAGAGAGAAGCAGGGGATTGATCAAGGAGGAAGAGAGAAGACTGCATGTCCACATTGCCGCGAGGGACATTTTCTACATGAATGTCCCAAGTTCCGTCAAGCACCTGTGAAGAACCGATGGAATATCGCGAAGGAATCGCGGTTATGCTACAAGTGCCTGAGCGGACGACATCGAAAGGAGACCTGCCGTCACCCTCCATGCCCAACCTGCAAACGTTGGCACCATAGCTTGCTGCATGAAGAGAGAAGAGAAGAAACGAAGCAAGAAAAAGAAGTGGCCAACAACGTGAGACTTCCTGTGAACTGCACCAGGTCATCGAGAGCGTACCTGAAGATGATTCCTGTCGAGGTTTATGGACCAGCAGGAGAAGCCAGGGTCTTAGCTCTGCTGGATGAGGGGTCAACGGTCACTCTATTGGATTCGACGGTAGCTGAGCAGGTGGGCCTCGAGGGACCCAAGGAGACGCTTCATTTGGAAACCGTGGGTGGGCAATCCATGGTGAAGAAGGATTCAATGAAGCTCAACATGCAGATAAGAGGACTGCACCAGTCAAAGAAGAGAACAGTCACCGGGGCACGCACCATTGACGACCTGCACCTGACGCCTCAGCGACTGGAGAAGAGCACCATAGAGAACTGCGCTCACCTTAAGAAACTGATGAAGCAACTGCACTATGAAGAGGATTCCCCCAAGTTGCTGATAGGACAGGACAACTGGGAACTCATCATATCGAGAGCGACGCGCAAAGGAAAGAAGAACCAGCCAGTGGCATCCTTCACTCAGCTCGGATGGGTGCTGCATGGCTTCGATGGAGGCACGTCGCGACCAGTCAACTTCGTGACATGTGCACACGTGTCAGCCCGTGAAGAGGCATTGGAGAAGTTGATGAAGGATCACTTCGCGGTGGAGTCACTAGGGGTCCTGCCGAAGTTACCAAGCACGGACCAGGACCAGAGAGCACTGGACATTCTGGAGAAGACCAGCCGGCGCTTGGAAAATGGACGCTTCGAAGTTGGACTCCTCTGGAAGAATGATGAAGAGGAACTGCCAGACAACTTCAAAGCCGCTGAAGTGAGATTACATGGAATTTTGAAGAAGCTGCATAGGGATCCGGAACTGAAGAAAGAATACGAAAATCAAATAGAAAACCTCGTGAATAATGGATATGCAGAGGAAGCCGATCAAGATACAACCTCAAGACGGAAGTGGTATCTGCCACATTTTGCTGTCACGCATCCAACGAAGAAGAAGAAACGCCTGGTGTTCGACGCTGCAGCCAAAACAGGAGGGAAGAGTCTGAACGACCTGCTCTTGTCTGGGCCAGACCTGCTGCAATCGCTCTTCGGTGTCCTGCTACGGTTCCGGCAGAAACCAATCGCCGTGGTGGCTGACATTAAAGAGATGTTTCTGCAAATACGAATACGAGAAGAGGATCGTGATAGCTTGAGGTTCCTATGGAAGGGCGAGCAAGCTAGTGGACCCATCAAGGAATACAGGATGACATCAGTCATATTTGGGGCCGCTTGTTCTCCAAGTGCTGCGATCTTCGTCAAGAACAAAAACGCTGCTGAATATCAAGATCAGTTCCCGGAGGCCGCTCGTGCAGTGGAGCACAACCATTACATGGATGACTATTTACAGAGCTTCGATACAGACGACGAAGCAATCAAGATAGCCAACGAGGTGGACATCATCCACAAGAAGGCGAAATTTGAGCTGAAAGGATGGGCGTCCAACAGTCCCTCCGTGTTAAGAAGCCTCACCAAGAAAACTGGGCAGATGGAGATCGACCTCGGACCGAAAGGAGGAGAAGACCCTGGGCTTACGCTGGTGCACGGAGGACGACGAATTGGGATACAGGACGTGCCTAGGGAAATTTAAGGAAGATGTCCAGCAAAGAAGAGGACCTACCAAGAGGGAAGTGAGGAGCGCCGTGATGGCCACCTTTGACCCTATGGGAGTGGCATCGCCGGTTCTCATACAAGGGAAGGTTCTCATTCAGAGCATATGGAGAAGCGGCATCGACTGGGACGAGGAAGTCACCGCAAGAGATCAAGAAGCATGGAGAGAGTATCTCGCGAATGTTCGGGTGCTGGAGACCCTGCGCATTCCAAGATGCTTCACGCACTCAAGCGACGAGGGGGAGCTGCACACGTTTACCGACGCTAGCGAGACTGCCTACGCTTGCGCGGTATATTATAGAGTGCGCAAAGAAGATGGAGGCTACCATGTTGCACTGCTGGCAGCCAAAGCAAGAGTGACTCCCCTGAAGCCGGTATCCATCCCACGGCTAGAACTGCAGGCAGCGCTGTTGGGCACTCGGATGACACGGACGGTGGAAGAAGAACTGGACTTGAAGATCAAGAAACGGACGTATTGGACTGATTCAAGCACGGTCCTCTCATGGATCAAGTCGGATCCGAGAACCTTCAAACCGTTCGTGGCGCATCGGCTTGCAGAAATAGAAGACCTCTCGAAACCACAAGAATGGCGCTGGGTCCCGACTAGCCAAAACCCGGCGGACGACGCAACAAGAGGAGTGCCTCGAGACTTCGGGAAGGATCATCGGTGGTTCAATGGGCCCGCTTTCCTTCATCTAGAAGAGACCGGCTGGCCTGAACCTCGAACGTTCAAGACGGAGCCAACAGGGGAAGAGAAAGAAAAGCACACTGTCGCGGCTACAAGGACTCCAGAAGAGCAGCTACCTACACCAGAGCCTGATCGGTTCTCCAGCTGGACAAGATTATGGAGGGCGACAGCTAGAGTGCTTCAATTCATCGACCTGTGCCGTAAGCGGAAGGAGCTCACCTGCATATCCCGGAAGATGGAAAAGCAAGATCCGACCTGGAGAAGAGCGAAGAAGGAAAAACTCAAGAGCATTGTGAAGCCTACGACACCGAAACAAAGAGAGAAGTTCCTGCCTATAGACAAGATATACTTAGAGAGAGCAGAGAAGCTGTTATTGAAGAGAAGCCAAGACGAAAGTTTTGGAAGTTCGACGACCTCCGATCGACAAGGAAAACTGAAGAAACTCGATATTATAGTGGAGGACGGATTATTGAGGGTAAAAGGAAGAATTGACGCAGCCACGTTTATGGAAAGAGCATATCGACGTCCCGTGATCCTGGATGGCAAGCATAAAATCACGAGGCTGCTCATACATCACTACCACGCAGCATTCAACCACGGAAACCACGCCACCGTGATTAATGAGGTGAGACAGCGATACTGGGTTCTCGGGCTGCGGTCAACAGTACGGACAGTGGCGCATCAGTGTCAGTGGTGCAAAGTATATCGAAGCGCACCACATACGCCACCTACTGGAAACCTTCCGAAGGAGCGGTTGAGATTCGGCGAGCCTCCGTTTACGTGCACTGCCGTCGACTACTTCGGCCCCATGACGGTCACGGTAGGACGACGCCACGAGAAGAGATGGGGAGCGTTGTTCACATGCCTCACAACAAGAGCCGTGCATTTGGAACTGACGGCATCGCTATCGACCGACTCAATGATACTAGCTCTCCGGCGCATGGCGGCAAGGCGAGGAATGCCCAAGGTGATATACAGCGACAACGGTACCAACTTCGTCGGGAGCAACAAGGAATTGGAAGAAGCAGCCAAGGACCTGAGGACTGAAGATTTCGCTACAGCTGCGGGAAAGATAGGTGTCCAGTGGAAGTTCATACCACCTGGAGCACCAAACATGGGAGGAGCATGGGAACGCATGGTCCGGTCAGTCAAGTCGGCCCTGGCCGTTACCCTGAAAGAGAGATGCCCACAAGAAGAGACACTACATACGCTTCTGCTAGAAGCAGAACACATAGTGAACTCAAGACCGCTCGTCGCGACGGAAGAAAATGAAAACGAAGAAGCCCTGACTCCAAATCACTTTCTCATCGGGAGATCCTGCGGGTCTCCAAGGATTGGGAGCTTCACTGATGAAGACCTCGCCGGGCGACGGACTTGGAGAGTGGCACAACGCATGGCTGACCATTTCTGGAGCAGGTGGCTCAAGGAGTACCTACCCACCTTACTCACCAGGAGGGTCAATGGAGGGACATACAACAGGGACCTGCAGTGTGGGGACACAGTGCTGATCGTGGACTCCACGCTGCCACGAAACACGTGGCCCAGGGGTGTGGTAACCAAAACGCACCCTGGACCAGACGGCCGCATCCGGATAGTGGAAGTGCGCACCGCATGCGGGACGCTGAAGAGACCGAGCTCCAAGGTGGTGCTGCTGGTTCCAGCGACGAGCGACGAGCAACGCGACGCCGGTTCCGGACAGCCTTCAGCAATGTCGCTATGACTGGAGTTGGTGCTGCGCACGAGGGGGAGGATGTTGGCGACATACGAATATGTAATTATTGAATAGAGACATACAAATAAGTTATTTTCATAGATATATTTGATATAATTATGTTAAGAATGTGTTAAGAAATAGAATATTGATATTTTGTTTACAATGTATGGAATATGTATAGGGTTGGTACTAGATAATACGATTTTCTTGAGATGTATGTTTCATCGGTTTAAGTAACCATTAATTATTGAAATATGTATTGAATTTGTGTTTAATATTATAGAATTATAGATACAGAATAGAATGCAACAAAGATAATAATAAGATTTATAATAGTTTAATAGTAATATATAAAATACATAGACCGGACGGCGGGTTCGCCCATAGAAATTAAGGTTTTTTGTAAATTATTATAAAATGGTAATTTTTACGAATAAGATTTAATTTGCATTATATAGAGCATAGAATAAGGAAAATAATGATGTATAATACATGTATGTAAGGATTATAAATAAAGAATTATAGAGCGGGAAATAGGCCGACCAAAGTGAAAATAGATAACAATAGTGAACCGAGCTCTCTAGGCGATAGGGGCTCTCTTTAAGGTAACGCCTCGGAGTACTTAAGCTCGCGAGTTTTGTACTGGGGCATGTGATTTAGCGTCTATAGATAGATGTCAATCCAACAGATGTCAATAGCAGCAATACGAAGATTGGTCGGCCTAAGAACGCACCGGTAAAAGAAGATTTTGGTGTTTCATTGAAGAGTCGTCGCTTCGGGTGGATATTGAGGTGCAGTATTGCACCCCCCCCCCTCTCCTCGGACCCTTCATCTCCGCCTCGAGGCTTCGAGTCGCCGGTACATTAGTAGGGGTGTCACGAGACGGGCATCCGGCACATACAAATTTCGCCCGTCCCCCTCCCGGGTACTCGTCACCCCCCCTCTCCTCAGTCGAGGGAAGTGACGCGGACCCAACAATACCTTTATTGTGTAACAATCATACACATTATCGTTTTAACTACAAAGAAAAAAGAGAATAAACTATTATAAAAGCAATCTGTATTAGCATATGAAATTTTAATAAGATTAAAAAATAGCGAATAGGATTCGGGGATAATGTAGCTTCCGACTAGTGAAAAAATTTTCAGAATCGGATCATTAGTTCTGGAGATTACCTCTTACAAACTCCTGAATTATAATTTATTTATTACTACCAACTTATGGAAAGCGCACAATGCGGATCTGTGATGCTGTCAGCGGCCACCAGTGTACCTCTAAATGCTACGTTTTTTTTTCGAACTGACTATAGTGTTAGCCTTAGGGGCCCTGGAGCCTTTACGGCTTTTACAGCTTAACCTGGCTTGGGACATACACCCCCGCTTACACTTCCTCTCCCTCGCGATCGTATGCTAGCGGACTCCTGCGCATAATTACATTCCGTCGGATCCTGCCGCGCTATCCTCTAGCGCGTTCTTCAATACCGTAGAGACAAAATCCCCTTTGATGTTCCGTGGTCGATGTTTGGGCTTTAGATATCTATATCTTGTTACCATTAGGCCATCAGATACGTACAAATTTACGCTGGTAAATTTAAAATACCCTGTGCCGCAGCCCGCCGGTTTATTTATATAGATATGCATAACGCTATCATAACATAACGCCTAGTGAAAGACTGGCTCTCTAGTGCAGCTTTCGGAACACACCGTATAGGTGCTTGGAGACAGATTTTCAACTTGAGGGTGGTAGCTAACCAGGTGGACATTAGAAAAAGCACTACTACGATACTATGGTTTTATCACGATGTTTTCCTTCACCGAAAGCTCAGGCTCATTGCAGGCATTCGAACTCACGTCCATCGACGCGATGTCTGTACACGCTGCCATTGAGCCATTATTGCTTTAACAATCTGGTACCTACGCTTTTCCAAGTAGGTACATTATTTTATCTTGCAGCGCCATCACGCGTGTTTTTTGTTGAGGCTGTCTTATCAGTCGTCTAGAATTAATTTATATTTCAAATGTTATATTTTTAAGAGTTACACTTCAAGTTAATTGGTTCTGGTATGTATACAAACAGAAGGATGAAAACTTCCACTGTGCTGATTTCAACTTTAACTGCATACGTATAATAATATATTAGGTAAATATAGTCTAACATAGTATTCATATAAATACGTAGATAACATAAATGTCCTTCTTGTAATCAAAATTAATTATACTAGAAACCCAGAATTCAATTAGAAGCCATTGAAGTTCAATTCTTTTAAAACTAATTTTTAAAGTTTATTATTAATATTTGCTGGAAACATAGATTACACATAAATGAGCTTGGAGACTTTTTTACGTTTGAAGTACTGTAATAGGTGTACACACAGCCACTAAAACTGGAATAAACACTACTACAACCGCCCCGAACGTAGACTACTACAAACCGTTACTACACCGACGGTACACTACTATGAACGCGAAAACGTCTCCAAGCTATTTTAAGAGAGGTAGGACACAGAAAAATTTCTTTGGAGATTTCTCCCTACTTGGGGCAGCCCGACTGGTGGAATACCTCCATCCTACAGAAGATCGCAGCCAAAAGATCTAGTGTTGTGTTCCAACGGTGATTAGGATTTCCAGAGGTCCTTGGGGCAGGGGGTTGAAGATCGGCAGCGCGCTAGTGTGATACCTATGGTATTACAAGCGTTCATAGGCTACGGTAGCCACTTAACATCAGGCGGGCCGTATGCTTAAAACATTTCAACATCAATTTTTTACAGCAGATCGAACGCAATACTATACCGAAAGAAAACTTAGAAGATATTTGTAAAATAGTCCTTGAAATATTTGTGCTTATAAAGTTCTTGACGTTCTAAAGTACATTTAAGTGTTTCGTTTTTGCAGTAACTATGTTTATATTTTATCCAAGTTTGACAAAATGACTGCACTTTATTTAACAGCAGTGACTTCCGAGTTGTGTTTGTGATTCTACGACAGTCAACATTGTATGGCAGAAGCCACTAGGTAGTTTGTCCGATTCTGAAAAGCAGCACGCGAAGCGAGTCAATGTGACAATATTTTGGTCGCCTCTAGCTCAGATTAACCTCGTTTTACCATGTCATAATTTGTTGCATATGCGGATGGAGCTGGCTTCGGCGTCTCACGATGTTATTTATTATTCTTACAGCTCAAAATGTTACTCATTATCTATGCAATTTTCATTTACAATAATTATATACGATTGACAGAAAACTACCGTTACTTCCGTGGATAAATAGCTATTCATTATCTGTAATTAATAAATATACACACCGTAAAAACCAGTGCAGCGGTTGTTAAATAATTAATCGTAAGGAAAAATTTTCTCACGGTGTGCAGAGATGCTGGACGGTTGGGAGCAAATGGGATGGGAGCTTTTCCGACATCGGCCGGGGCGGCACCGTTGCTACGGCGTAGCTCAGCGCCTTAATGAAAAGCGCGGCTCGCGCAGCCCCCTGCCCCCGCCCCCCGTTATTCGGAGGCTGCCGGCAGTTGTCCGCGAACCGTGCTCTAGGCGTTACACGTACAGCACACACGCTCCCATCTCGCATCAACATATCACGCTTCACAATATCACTATAAATCGACATCGTCAAGCGTCAAAAGTTAATGTTATTATCTAGTTTTCAAAATTAAGTGCCAGTTTCATACATGAAATTGTGTTGCGGATGAGTTGACCGGAAGTTACTGAAATGGAGGCAGGAAGCGGGTCCCGGATAGTAGGGTGGGACACGGCTTTGTTCGACGTACTACGCCCGTGGAGGCTGCGACGCGCAGCATCCGCGCTAGTCGTGTTCATGTATCTACCTGCGTAACTATTATACTCAACATAGTAAATCCCTACTCTGGGTCGGATGCTCTGATATGTACAATTTATGTTTCCTCTTCGTAAACTATACGTTGGGTTTAGTTAATATACTCCCAGGTTTAAGTAGGTACAGAATCTAAAGTTTTATTTCACGCGTACATTTAAATTTTATTTGAGAGCCCAGTGATACAAGCCGTTCCTTATACCTAAGAAAGCACTGGTCTAAATCAGAATCGATGTTTATAAATACATAAGTAGAGTTTAATTTAAACAAATCCAATTTTTACTTTACTTATTTAGTTTTTTTATTTAGGCAACTCATAATTATTTCAATTGTGTTGTTGCAATACTTTCATATATTTAATGTCGTATAGATATATATTATTAAACAAAGCGAACGCAGCTGACATAACATTAGTAATAGTGCAAAGAAACTAGTCTAACATGCATATATTATAAAACAACCACTAATAAATTTCGCTCATTAACTTGAACAATCGCGCCGTGCATGCAGTATATTTATGACAAATTAACTGCCGTTTCAAATTATTTGTAGAATCGACAAACTGATAAGCAATAGTTAAACAGTAGTACTATAGTATTAATTTTAAGATATCCAAAGCAATGAATAAAATCTTTTTTTGAGGATTGTGAATACGAGGAATATGCTACTTTGTTGCCTAAAAAAAATTAAATCTTCAAGATATATGTTGTGTTTTACAATGTAAGTAGGTATGTATTTAGAAGACAAAAGTGTTAAAAGAAAACTTTCAGTTGTAATACCAAAATGTGTAATATATTTCAAGAAAACTGGAAGAAGCAAATTGACCGTGATATTACTTGTTTCAATATTACCTCATAAAAATATTATGAGCAATATTTTGTAAACAAATTATAATACTATTCTACATAGTTGTTTTTATTAAGTGTTTAAGTTCCGCTAATTATTTTCTCAAACATGTACAACCCAGAAGTCTGTTTATATGCCCTCAAGAAGTACCTGCATGATTTAAGCTTCTTATCAGTTTTCTTAGGTCTAGTGATAGTATTTGTAAACAATGTAAGATGATTTAGTCGTGAGTCATAACTTCCACGTCATATACATCTTTGCTTCATACGAGTAAATTACTTTTAAACGATTCACCGTAATAAGTACGTTTACGTTCTTTACTCAATGGTATACACAACTTTCGCTTGAGCTCGACTTGCTCGTTGTACCGATCATAAACGTTATTACATAATATAACATTTACCTAGGAAATCTGGTGAATTTAATGCGTAGGGGGATACATTATTTACTATGTAGTTCTCATACATTATGTCGTTGTTTTTTTAAATTCACTATTGCAAATATTTTACTTTATATAAGTATACTAGCTGTGACTGGATTTGCGTGGACTACAGAATGCCGTCTGTCAAGCGCTCGCGCGAATCGTGCTGCCCCGTTCAAAAGACGAAAGACAAAAACGCTTATTGTGTGGGTGATCCTTAGAAGATAGACATATGCTTTTTGTAAAACTTATAAAGTTGTAAAACTCAAATACAGTGTTTTTTTTTGTTGTTAGTATAGTTGTATTTTATTACTTATACTAGCGGTGCCCGTGGCGCCGCTCGCGTGGACTACAGAATGCCGTCGGACGAGCGTACGCGCTATTAATCGTGCTGCCCCCGCTCAAAAGACAGAAGACAAAAATGCTTATTGTGATTTTTCTTAGAATCGCTAACTTTTTTGTAGATCTTTTTAAGATCTACAATTATTTAGAAAATTAATTTGATATATCTCGTATGGTTTACTAAGCGTAAGCCATTTAAGCGCCCTACATGCATCTTTGTTCCGAATTGGTTCACTATTATCGTCACTGCTTATTTCATATGCTACTTTATGTAACAAAATATATCATATAACCTGGCCAGATAAGATATCTATGAATTAAAGCAAGAACCATGTAAATCATATCAGTGGTTTCTACGTGAAAAGAACATAAACGGACAGACAGACAGGGAGCCGTTGAGTTTTATAATATGTTTAGATGTCGTTTTTTTTCCTAAAATTCATTTTTGCAATTAAATTACTTTATATAGGTATATGCTTTTTGTTTGAAATATTTCACTCTTGATATTTTTGCCTTTGCCTTTGCCTGCTTTATATAGATAAAAAAATGTATTAAGATGCATTACTACTGTTAAGAACATCCGCTCCATGGGGGCCGCTAAGTGACTATTATTCGTATAAATAATAGCAAAAAAACAAGTTTAATTTTGTAATCACAAACACTGCTTTTTAACATTTTATACTCTAATTTATCTCATTTTCAACTTTACTATGTACCTATATCATAATAAATTAGTTCTTATAAATAAAAGGCGAAATATTATATTTTCATTATGATGTATAGAAATTTAGATAGTTCACGCAATGAAATCCTTATACTTATGAAAATTTACAGCAATATTTAATTTGTTTTTTTTTTAATGTACATACAGTTTGGAAATACTTTTCAGGTCTAATCAATATATGTATAAAGATATTCATAGGCGATATTGGAATAGTAAATATCACAATAGTAGTAATTCCCAGCCGCTATTTTTGTGGAATAGCATATTCCTTTCGCGTACTACTTTCACAACGCACGCATTTCCAATCTGAATGAACTTTTGCAATTCCAAGTAAGTAAACGTTTATTGATAAAATATATGTGTATGTCATTCTCCCTAAATTTGTATTCTGTAGTGGTAATGTTAGTAGATGCACTCATTGCTCGTGTTGAAATGCTTATATGTCTCTTGCATTCGATACGCTATTTGGATATAATCCAGTTTGTTCGCAGATAATTTCAAAATTTATTTAACTGATTCTGGAACTTATATATTTCATTGGAAACTTCAGTGGAGGTTATATGGATATATATATGTTCAGAGGACGTATATATAATTTCTCAAAAATTTACGGCAGGGGACGGGCTAGATCCGTTCCTCCGGCATGGAGCCCTTGAGCCAGCAGCCGCTCGCGCGATACTGTGACACTACATTTACTAGCTATCAATATACAAACATTTAGCTAGTTAGTTTTAGACCAAATTACCAGGTTACTAAATGCATATACGCATGTTTCTCCCTTCTTCCTAAAAGGCAGAAACATTTATGTACTCGTATGTATAGTTAGATTGAATTTTCTACAGATAGGGAAATAGTCAATTCGCGACTTAATTGCAACTAAGGCAACACCCCAAGCCAAGGTTCAGCCAATTTGGCATCCTTGAGCTTGTTGCCTTGCTTTCGCGGCTGACTGTCTTCCGCGCTCGTCCCCAAGCCCGTTGAAAGCGTTCCGAGGTTTCAGAACCCTTAAAGCTAACAGTATAATCAAATCGAAAAAATCAAAAGCTACGTGTTTAAAATCTATTCTAGCACTTTGTCCATATAGTATAATGAAATAATTTTATATGAAAAACATATCGGAAAACTTTTTCAAAAGTGATGATAAGGGTTATGTTTAATTGCATACATTATCGTGTATCGAATGTTACTAGGAGGCCCTAGGTTTTGTATAATAATAAGGCAAGTGATAAAATTAAGAGAAAACAAAAATAATTAGGCTATAAAGCTAATCTGATCCTGTAACTCTGTACTCAACAACACTGAGCAAATTGGATCATGGATTCGATATGCTCCTATGCTCCTATGCTCCTAGTTGCCTTTTCTGTAATTGGTTTAACTCGATACTCCACATCTATCTAACAAGGGTTCTTATGTTCGTTCACATTCCGTGTGTGTCCGTTTGTCATTCTTTTAATCGGTTGTTATTTCCACGAACACAATCTTTATGACAGCTCTTGGAATTTGGTTACTTTAATTTGTGAAGTAATATTTCTTTTGGTGCGAAAGTGCTACATGATGAAGTTAGTAATCAATGTAAGTAAAATGAATTCACATTATTATAATTGAAGGTTAATTTCATCATGTTGTAGACACGCGGGAGAGAATTTTTGGAGTTGGCTTTGTTTTGTTATACCAAAGAAGTACCTATAACGTCTTACTTGTGTGAAATAAGTAGGTAGGTACACACATTGTTTGTTTTTCATTTATATAAATGTACCTTTTTAAACAGTGTTTACAGTTTTCCATTATCATTTGCACTCTTTATACAGTACAGTACTCGTATAATATTATCAAGTAATTTGCACAAGATTCTTACTTGTTCTATATATAACTGTATACTTAAACCAATGTTATCTTTTTCTTATCTTTACTGAGTATTTGCATCTTAATTTATAAATTATAATATTATTTAAATATATTTCCTAATTTTAGGCGCACATTGTGATAATCCATAGTAAGGGTTCGATCACAACACATTTATAAATTATGCATATAATTATACTCTGAGAGGATTTGATAGCACTCAGTTCTGGGATCCTTAAAAATAAATAAATTCTAGTGTAACAGGAAAATTGTATCGGTTAAATTTAATGTACTTATTACACTTGCGTTAAACATAGTATTTCATAACCGAGCTATCGGAGGTAGGACTTACCAGCGTAGGTGAGCCTACCCCAGCAGTTATTTGAGGCCACAATAAATTGTTCTTTTCCTCTCATTTTGCCATCGTATTATTGACCTTATGGTGCTACAAATAAAAAATAGTCGTTATTTACAACTTGGGTCCGGAATCAGAGTTGCATATACGCAGGATGACGGATTGCAGTTCAGCGTAGGTTAAATAAACCACTTGACAATAAATCCTCCGCACGCGTTTGTTACGAAATATATTACTCTGCGTCTCGTGATTGTATTTTCACTCATATTATTGACAATTTGTTCTATTAAATTGAGAAGTTAAATATACTCCCCGGGTACAATATTTCAACAAAATTGTGTTTTTACGATTTCTAATAGTACTATTGACAATTCTTATAGCATAGTAATTATGTAATGAAATAAACTTCCCTTGTACAAAATTTCACGAAAATCGGCTGAGAAATAATAAAAGATATTGTATTAAAATTATTATTTTTTTACAATTTCTATAAGTGTTATTGACAATTCTTATAGTATTGTAATCTTACAGTTATTTTATTTCATAAAAGTCGGTTAAGTCATTTTTGAGTTAAATCCGGACATACAAACAGACAGACAAAATTATTGGATTTTTATCAGGAAATTTGGAAAAAGTATTGACATAACTACGAGTTTAGAAATTTATATATCCTAATGGGTATATATATACGCGATGTTGTTGTGAGTGAAAGTCAACTATTAATACAAAAACGTTTGACTTGAACGTGTAATTTTACAAAATAAAATTTAGTAATTATCTTGATTTACTACTTATGCATAGAGTTAATTGTAACTTACCAAATATGATAATATACTTTCTAGCATAACAATGTAAGAAATATACTAGTTTCACGAAACGAAAGCACGGTACCGGACGGTGGTCCGGTACTTCTAACGTTCACGGTACTTTCATAACTGAAATGAAATTTTCATCGCCACCTTGTTAACAGTATTGATTTTAACTAAGTTTCTTTTTTTACTATTAAGGCATTTCAAGTAACTACCTCAATCGTAAATAATTTTAATATGTATATAAAATTTTAATATTACATAATACAATAAATAAAACTATTTCATAATATTCTATTATTTATTTTCATTTAATTTCTATGTATATTCTGAATAAGTTAATAACTATTATGGTGTATGAAAATTAGGACTAATTATATGAAATTTAAGTAATTTTTATCAACTCAAATATCAATGTAACTAAACTGTTTTTAAATAATTCAAGTCTTCTTCTAGTCTAGTCTAGTTCTAAGTTCCAACTCTCAAGTATAAAGTTTAACAGCATTTAAATTCTAAGAAAGGGTAGAATTTCTTCAACTCGAACAACTGTATTCGTGAATCAGTTTCTTTATTATTGCGACTGTAAAGATAAATGGAACGTGGAACGTGGTTTTTAAGCTATGATCGCTCAGTGGTAGCATATCATCGATTGACGTCAGTCCGAATCCCTAAAATAAGTTTGAACTTTCGGTGAAGGAAAACATCGTGATGAAACCATAGCATTACTACAGGGTATTTTCTAATTGTTCGCCTCGCTAGCTAACACCCTCAAGTTGATTTGTCGTCCAGCACCTATAAATGTGTTCCGGCAGCTTCTCTTGAAACTGCCAACGCAAGTGGGCTTAGCGTGTTAGTATCTTAGAACACATCGTGACTTAACTGGTGAGATTGTAGACAAACGCTAAAAAAACGGTTACTTGCCAGTTGGCTTTTGCCGTTTTAATTGAAGACTGTCCACTAGACTGCCTCAGAATATATATATTTTTTTAAGTAAGTACATCTAAAAAGTTTCTTCGTTAGACAAAAAATACCTCCTAAAAGATGTTTTTTTCAATGTATTTTAAATGGGAAAGGGGACTCAAGGGGACCCATGCGCCAACTCTATTTTCAAGATATCAAGCTCATTTTTAGGAGGTCTTTTTTTGCCTAACGAAGAATCTTTTTAGATGTGCTTAAAAAAATCTGACGCAGTCTACTATCAACGATAGTAATTGTCATAATACACAAAGCGTCATGTCGTTCCTGAATAATTTACTTTTAAATTCACGAATACTGTTTTGTTCGAAGCGTGTCACAATCTTGGGCCACATAACACCTGGTGATATTGTGGCCTTAACGCTAAACTTATAAAAATATACGATAATAAAAAACTAAAGCACTATTTAGATACAAAATTGCATCTAAATCGTAGCCGGTAGGCGTATATTTCTGAAGTGGGGCGACCATGCGACCTTGTTTGTAGGTCCTGGGAAGTAAGTGTCTATCCAATTTGTTGCTACGATTGAATAAATAGACCGACTAGGATTTAAAGTTTTAAAATTACTACAACGTAGGTGTTGGTGTTAAATTTTAATGTGATGATTCGTATTATTTTAACTGTCTAACTTGTTTTGAAGTTAATTTCTTTCATGTTATCGCCAATGCTAACTTTATCCAAAGGCGTTCCATAGTTGGTTTTATAGTTGATTTGACTTTAGAGATAAAACATAAAGAAATAAAATATATATCTACTAGAGGTATATATATTATATTCGACCTAACTTCGACTGTCGTTTCAATTATGGCGCTAAGAACGTGTGAAAAAAGTACTTACTTACACGTTGCGCGTTGCCATTTCTCTGGCGCGCCTCTCGCTCGCTTCTTCCCTTTGCCCGTTACTTCCTCAGACCCTAAAACACTTGAGTTAATGATTTCTTAATGTGGTAATGGTCGCTCTTAATCTACTTCTGCATTGTTGAACCATCTCACAGGTAAATAAAAAAGAGTTCAAGCAGCTACAATATCCAATTCACACGGCTTCTTGTTAACCAACAACTTTAGCACTATTATTAACGGCATATTTATACTGTTTCTGCTAGTGGGAAATGAATTCACGAAAATACATTAAACCTTATCATAAATTATAGCGTAGGATAACCAATCGTTTTCAATTTTGGAAAACCAAGTATTTAATTGATTCATTTCTCTAAAGAAGGCCCAATATTTACTAATTTTAGAATTTTATGTGAATTTGAAATGAAAATTTATGAATCAAATAGTTATACTTACCTCGGATTTTGGAAAAATTAGAAACTTTGTTTCAACAACGGCTTTCAAAGGTCAAAATTATATCGATGAAGACTGATATGTGGATGATGTGGACCTATATGAACAAATTGATGTGTTCTTAAGTTTTACTGTTCATTGGCTTAGTGAAGACTTTTCTCTATAATATAGAATATATATCATCGTCATTTGATTGAGCACTGAAGTAAAATATTGTTTTATTTAATCCCGAGATTTGTTCAACTAAATCATCACTTGCAGAACTTCTGTTTAACTGAACGATCATGAACCGATCTTCGGCTTCAGCCGATGACAGCATGCATGAGATGTATACCTAACTTTATACCTCAAGCCGTTTTCGAGAAAATGGTCTTGACACACGGGCCGACGGACAACAAAGTGATCCATAAGGATTCCGTTTTTTTTTTCATTATAAGGTACGAAATCATTAAAAAAAAGTCAAGTGTAGGTCGGGTTCGCGTTAAGGCTCCCTAACGGAATGAAAGGAAACACGTTTTTTTAATAAATGCATAACACAAATATTGTGTGCGGTGGAACAGAACCTTACGTACACGAGTTTAACTCTTACTTGGGCGATTTTTTAAATAGAGACTATACCCGATACACGTTATTTACCAACAATTGTTAGAATTATCTACATTATTTGTCAAACAAATTTTATCTTAATGCATGTTAGAACAATGACCAAACTTAGAAAAAGTGAAATGTCACGAATGGAAGTTGCCATACGAAACACATACAATTACACTTCGTAAGCGTGATAGGCAGTGGAGTATTAAGAACTACGTGATATATTTAACTTTACTTTTTGTTTTTGTAACTTTAAATATGTTCAAATAATAATTTACATCTATATCTCAAGTAAGTTATATTAATTAATAACTGGATTTTATATACAAAGCGTAACAAGCTTCGCTTCTGTCGAGATTCCCATGACACCTCATGGTTATTTTACTTTTACATTGTCATAGTGAAAATTTAGTTGATATGAAAAATAAAGATAAAAAGATGTATTTCATTTAAAAAACAGGAGAAATAGTACTTCATAGTAAATTGCTGTTTGTTAAGCTCGGCACCTCTCGGTACAGCCACTGACGCTCACTCGAGAGTTCTGTCCTCATTTCACGGAGACTCTTTTGACTCTGTATTCTGTTCTCTACAAGATCCCTACGAGTGTACAGTGAACTAACTACCTATCCGTACATAATTACTCTGTCGTTTCTGTTTAATTGTGTTGTATTTTAAATATTATTTTAAGTTATTTCATAGGGTAATCCGTTCATAAATGCAAAAATTTAAAAGTTTAACCGTGTTTATTTAATTGTTTTATTAATTTACTATATGTACACGGCCACGCTTTGCTGTGGCTCAGTCTACTTTTCCAAAAAGTATATACATAAAAACGCGCGTATCCGAATACAGGATTATGTCAAAGTTTCAAAGCAATCGGTGAAGGGCTTTCGGAGATAAAGATTTTGAACAAACAAACATTAAGATTTTTATTTATACAGATTCGTATTATTACTAATCGTTCCAATCTAATGATGTAGTAATACGTAGCAAAACACTAATGCCCGCCATACAGGTGTGCCTGCGCAGGTCGAACGTATTCATTTTTTTTATCTGGCCTATAGGATATATTTTGTTAGATAAATTAGCCTGCGAAATAAGTAGTGACGATAATGGTGAATCAATTTTGAAAATAGACGCATTTGACGAGATATATCAATTTAATCATAGTTGTAGATTTTAAAAATACCTACAAAAAGTCAGCGATAGCACATATCTATCCTCTAAGAATCACTTACAATTAGCATTTTTGTCTTTCGTTTTTTGAGCGGGAGCAGGACGACGAGTGCCAGAGAGCATGCGCTCGAACGACGGTATTCTATAGTCCACGCGAGCGGAGTCGCGGGCACAGCTAGTTAATATACAAACTTCAAATGACACAGCATAATAAATAATGTACATGACGTATCCTATAGGAATCAAAGCGCACAGTAGTAATATAAGGTTGGTTAATTTGTTTGTTTCCGAATTCTCTCGTACATATGGTAAAAGGTAACATACCGTCCTCTTGGGACTGACCCGGCGCAGATAACTCTAAATCGGTGCTAGTATTTGTGTACATATTACTCTTCTGGATATTTTTCAAGGTGAAATAACAAAGGAATTGTTACAGAATATTTTTACGTTCTACCTTATAAGCTTTCATATAAAATATCGCATTATGTAAATTACTTTAAATGTTGTTTTAAAATAACTCGAGTATGGTATTTAAAGAGACGATGTTTAACTATGTCGCTGATTAGATGTTAGAACAATTTTCTATAGCCCGCCTGGATAGCTACCATCCATAGGTGTGTGTACTTGCGAACTTAAAATATATATATATATATATATTTTAAGTTCGCATATATACGTTGGGAACAATCCATAAAAGAAATTGCAGTGAATAAATAATTCATTGTTAAAAATTTCAATGGTAAATTTACAAAAAATGTAGTAGAAACTTATAGGCAAAACATTTAGCCAAAATTTAAATCAGGTATGGTAAAATTACAACACTTTTTTTAAGGTTTCTTGACTCGTCTAGAAACCTTAAAAACTAGGAAAATTTCTCATATAGTATCTATAGTTTTGGATAAAATACATTGTTTTATAAATTTACGCATATTTTGGCTTGTAAAAATATTGTAATTTTACAAAAAACATTAAAATTGCTTATAATGAAAAACTACAGAAATAGTTCTACTCTAAATGGCTGTAAGTAAATCGGGGAACGCATATAGGCTTATAATATGAATGATAACGGAGTTGGATATATACTAATAAATCCACTAACACTGCTCACCGCAACGAGTCATTATGACGAGTTTTTCAAGTGACTTACCACCCTGTTCTGGCCGTCCGCGTCCCTTCTTTTGTTGTTCAGCGGGGTCGTTCGTGAGCATCTGAGGTTGACACCTGTTGTTTCGAGAAAATTCGATACCTCTAAGAACAGTACAACAAAATCAATAATAACAAATTTACAAAATCAATTTTCTTTATTACCAGTTGTTTATGTAATAATTATTATGGATTCAGATGACTATCATGTGGGTGTTGATATTTTGGGTTGTACACATATGAAGAAAATGCTTCAAGAGCGAAAACATTAACGTTTAGATATGAATTTGAAAAATAATTTCCTTCGTCTCGTGCTAATTATGAAGCCAGTGAATGCAGACATGCAAGTGAATTGGACGCCCCAATTTTGTTGACGTGAGTAATGGTTCTGCGTGATGCAATCAACGATGTAGATGAATGCAATAATAGCATGTTCTTTGATAAGGAAATAATATCGTTATCTTCATATAGAGATAACTATGTATGAAATTATGTCTCCTTTAAGTAAGTTACATCTTTATTTCATTTAACTAGCTGTGTCCCGCGGTATCACCCGCTTATAATTGAAATGAAATCGCTGATTGATGATTTATAATACTTCATTATAGACAATATTTTTATCGGGCGGTCAGGGTTTTGCGTCACAGTGATCGTTCTCGCCACTAAACCTATAGTCATAGTACCCGAGCCGAGTGTTGAATTATTTTAATTTTACATTATCTCCCAAGCTATTCGTCCAAATAACATGCTATAAAGGGCAAAGTTTACAAGTATACACATGCATATAAATGCTGACGATGGACTGTTGATCTCTCGATGGTCGGCACTGTTCGTATTGTAGTGTGAGTACCATCAGATATAATAGGTCTTTACCTATGATATTGCCGTTCTGCAGTACTGGCCATTTCAAATCAAAATAATTTTTGTTTGGCTAAGAATTCTAATTTCAAATTAATTTTATTTTAAAAACATGGAATTATTTTTCCAAAAGTAGTCATTTGTTTATTGATTAGTGTTACATTTTCATCGCATTTAAATCTCTTTTGTCATCATGGATACGTTAAAAATTCGAGTAATTATGGAATATGAGTACCGTCGTTGCAGTAACGCAGTACAAGCTGCACGCAACATCAACGACGTTTACGGAGCTAACACTACAAACCAACGCACCACCTATTGGTTTGCTCGCTTCCGTTCTGGGAATTTCGACCCGAAAAATGAACCTCGCAGTCGTCCGAAGACTTTGGTCGACAATGACGAATTAAAGGCGATTGTGGAAGCTGATGATACACAATCTACGGCTGAATTAGCAGCAGCTTTCGACGTTAGCGTCAAAACAATATTGGTCCATTTGCGTCAAATTGGCAAGGTAAAAAAGCTTGACAAATGGGTGCCCCACGAACTCAATGATCGCCAGCGCGAAGTACGCGTCGAGACGTGCCTTGCACTGCTCAACAGACACACAAATGAAGGAATTTTGAACCGCATTGTTACCTGCGATGAAAAATGGATTCTGTTTGATAACCGCAAGCGCTCAGCAAGTTGGTTGGATCCTGGTTCAGCACCTAAACAATGTCCTAAACGAAAACTTACCCCTAGAAAAATGATGGTCACTGATTGGTGGTCTAGCGCCGGTGTGATTCATCACAGCTTCTTAACAAACGGGGTGAGCATTACTGCAGATTTGTACTGTGAAGAACTGAACACAATGATGGAGAAGCTGGCACATCTCCAACCAGCATTGGTCAATCGCTCGTCTCCGCTGTTCCTGCACGACAACGCGCGACCTCATACTGCACAACAGACGGTCTCCAAGTTGCAAGAACTGGGGTTGGAAGTTCTCCGTCATCCGCCCTACTCACCAGACCTTGCGCCTACAGACAACTTTTTCCAGAATTTGGATAACTCCTTGGCGGGAAAAAAAATCAATACCCGAGAGGCAGTACAAAATGCCTTTGAAGAATTTGTTGCCTCCCGTCCAGCTGATTTCTTTAAGAAGGGCATCAATAAACTGCGACTGCGCTGGCAAAGATGCATTGATTGCATGGGTGATTACTTCGATTAATACAAATAAAAAATACATGAAAAAACATCGTTTAAATTTTTTCATACAAAACGGCAATTTCATAGGTAAAGACCTAATAGTTCCTTCACATTGCCAACTATAAAATAGATTATACTATAATTGACTAGAAACTACATAATTAAGTTTTCAAGCAACACGGTCGTTACTATAGTTAAAGATTTGTGTTATGAGTTATAACATTCCATTCCATTCCTCCCAAGTATGTATGTAAATATAATTATTACAGTGTATTGGACTATAGGCAGGTTTGTTTTAAACATTCGTATTGATTTTCTACTATGGATATAATGTCTTGAAACTTTGTAAAGCGATATAAGTTTATTACGTTAAAAGAAGGATAAGTTTAAACTGTAAACTATAGCATAAATAATATTTTTGCCCCAAGATTTCACGTGTTAAATTTATTCGACCAATTCGACCCGTATAGCCAGCCTATCTTTGTTTTCACCTCATGTACTTGTCTACAGCTCGCCCGATAGTTTGACGTTCCTGGTTACCTTAGGGCTGTAGCGTGAGGTTATACAGTCTTTAACCTTCCTTAATAAATCTATACAAATAAATAAAATTGCAGTGCAGTGTCTGTTTGTAATGATAGTATGAAAGTATATTACGGTACTCATAACAAAAAAAAACATTTTTTTTTATAATTTTTGTCTGTTGTTTGTTTCGGCTAATCTCCGAAACGGTTGGACCGATTTTGACGGAACTTTCACCGGCAGATAGATGATGTTATAAGTAGTAATTTAGGCTACTTTTATTTTAGAAAAATAATTAGGGTTCCGCGCAAATATAACAACAAGTCCTATTTATCTTTGAAATAACCGGCGGGCGACGGTCGTAGGTGGATGCGGGGTAACCACAATACCGACGGCACTCTTTAGTTCACGCAGTAAACATAATGTACTCTGTGGTTCACGCGAGCGGAGCTGCGGGCACGACTAGTAGGTTATATAATATAAAAAGTTTATTCAAATCTGACTCACAGTGTAAACAAACAAACAATCTCTTTTGCTTTATAGTATTCATACAGATTATATATGTTTACAGTAATTTGATAAACACACCAGAATTTTTTAATTTCTTAGCTAAATATATTCCTGATATTATGGAGTAGGTACGTGACAAAATTAAGTTGGTAATCAATATTTACTCGTATGGATGCGTGTAGCTGACTCGAACAAATAGGAGTATATTTAAATACCTATTTCGGGGATTTCTAACTTGTGGTCATGTTTTTTTAAATATTTATTATAAACAACGAACCATCACACGTTACGCTTGGTCCCGCAACAGTAGGGTTGAGGTATAACATCTAAATAAGATACCTGTTATTGTTCCAGAGAAATAACACATCCAGTAACTCATTCAAAAATAACAGCTTGTTAAATTATGCTACCTCTATCTATTACTATAATTGAGTAAGAGCTTATGATCTCAGAGTAAAGAGCTTGTTCCAAGACATTTTTGTTTATATCTCTTTCTAACAAAGTAAGCAGCTTTACGTTTGAATAGAGAAGATCATGTTCCAAAGTGAACCAGTTTAATTTTGGGTTACACACTAATCTGTGGAACTAGTACGTAGGAACTGCCTTTTCAGTTCGATACAAAAGCGATGATGGCTCAGTGGTAATTTGTACGGACATCGCGTCGAGGGATGTAAGTTAAGATCCCTGCAATGAGCCTGAGCTTTCGGTGAAGGAAAACATCGTGATGATACCATAGCATGGTGGTAGGGTTTTTTTAATACACGCTTGGCCAGCTATCACTCTCAAGTTGAAAATTTATCACCAAGCACCAATAGGTGTGTTCCGGCAGCTGCACTCGAGAGCCAGTTCTCGACTAGGCTTAGCGTATTACCATCTTGTCGTCACTTAAGATCAGGTGTGATTAAGGCCACAAAAATAAACCTATAAAGATTTAAAAAAAACAGATAGGTAACAGTTACAAACTGTTATTTTTAAATATTTGTCATTTTAAACTGTTATAAATACGCCTCTCTCCTACGCAACAGACCCTTCCATGGCTCGATGTTAGTTGTATGCTAAATAATAATAGGTAGGGTGAGGTACGTTGTCCTTCCGCGTTTTAGATTTAACATGCCAGATAGTTTAGAATCACCGGCTATTACAGTCTTCTATCAAGCTAGTGCGTGATTAATAGAATTTCTATAAAACCTAAAGCTTTTTGCCTCCTCCATCAGTATTTTTGCATTATATTTCTTTTTAACTATGTAATATTTTGGTCAACGCCTCCGCAAAAATATTAAAAATATATCCCCAATACACGCCACTTGGCCGTAATGAAACAGACACAAGCTGGGATACTAAATAACAGTTTAATCGCTTTCAGGTCTCAAAGTTAGCCGGACGCTAATCTCAAAAGTTCCGACATCCTATCGGTAAAGTTGTACCCTTATCGTAACCACTCGAAAAGTTACAGGAACATTGTCGATACGGTGATATTAATTAAATTGTGCAAACGCTAGTGAAATTTCAAGTGTTTTCCCCCACTTTAGTGTAGAGTTTTCTTGTCGATCGTTCTCCGGTTGCGACCGGGGATTCAAAATAGCCAAAGTGTCTCCGATTAAGTTGTCAGCGATGGACAGCAATTCGGTGTCTCCGATGCCGGAATTGGCTCCTATAGCGGAGTTTGATAAATCACCTCCTTCGCCGCCGAACGAGGAAGTCCCGATGGACGACCTGCCGCCGCCACCTGCCACCATAACCCAAGTGGAGGGGAAGAAGATTAAAACGTAAGTAATGATGCAATATTAAACTATTATCGACCTTACGGCCTTTCCACAGATACATACGTCATTGACGATATGTTATTATTAGCGATACAATTGGACGTATTGGTCATTTTTCACGATTTGTGAACGTGTAAAAATACAATCATAATATTAGGTCTTTACCTATGAAATTGCCGTTTTGTATGAAAAAATTTAAACGATGTTTTTTCATGTATTTTTTATTTTTATTAATCGAAGTAATCACCCATGCAATCAATGCATCTTTGCCAGCGCAGTGGCAGTTTATTGATGCCCTTCTTAAAGAAATTAGCTGGACGGAAGGCAACAAATTCTTAAAAAGGCATTTTGTACTGCCTCTCGGGTATTGAATTTTTTTCCCGCCAAGGAGTTATCCAAATTCTGGAAAAAGTAGTAGTCTGTAGGCGCAAGGTCTGGTGAGTGGGGCGGATGACGGAGAACTTCCAACCCTAGTTCTTGCAACTTGGAGACCGTCTGTTGTGCAGTATGAGGTCGCGCGTTGTCGTGCAGGAGCAGCGGAGACGAGCGATTGACCAATGCTGGTTGGAGACGTGCCAGCTTCTCCATCATTGTGTTCAGTTCTTCACAGTACGCATCTACAGTAATGCTCACCCCGTTTGTTAAGAAGCTGTGATGAATCACACCGGCGCTAGACCACCAAACAGTGACCATCACTTTTTTAGAGGTAAGTTTTCGTTTAGGGCATTGTTTAGGTGCTGAACCAGGATCCAACCAACTTGCTGAGTGCTTGTGGTTATCAAACAGAATCCATTTTTCATCGCAGGTAACAATGCGGTTCAAAATTCCTTCATTTGTGTGTCTGTTGAGCAGTGCAAGGCACGTCTCAACGCGTACTTCGCGCTGGCGATCATTGAGTGCGTGGGGCACCCATTTGTCAAGCTTTTTTACCTTGCCAATTTGACGCAAATGGACCAATATTGTTTTAACGCTAATGTCGAAAGCTGCTGCTAATTTAGCCGTAGATTGTGTATCATCAGCTTCCACAATCGCCTTTAATTCGTCATTGTCGACCAAAGTCTTCGGACGACCGCGAGGTTCATTTTTCAGGTCGAAATTCCCAGAACGGAAGCGTGCAAACCAATAGGTGTTGCGTTGATTTGTAGTGTTAGCTCCGTAAACGTCGTTGATGTTGCGTGCCGCTTGTGCCGCGTTACTGCCACGACGGTACTCATATTCCATAATTACTCGAATTTTTAACGTATCCATGATGACAAAAAAGATTGAAATGCAAGGAAAATGTAACACTAATCAATAAACAAATGACTACTTTTGGAAAAAGAATTCCATGTTTTTAAAATAAAATTAATTTAAAATTAGAATTCTTAGCCAAACAAAAATTATTTTGATTTGAAATGGCCAGTACTGCAGAACAGCAATTTCATAGGTAAAGACCTATTATTATGTGCCACTGAGAAAATAAACACGAATCGTCACAAATCACGATCCGGAAAAAAAACGATTTGTCGATGTGCGAATGAGCCCTTAATAAATAATTATTAATTATTAATTATAGAAATATATACACTTATTAGTACAATGTAAAATCTTTTAAATAACAACATTCTACTTATACACAATAGCTTCTAGAATACTGCAACTTAGTATCGTAGTGAGTAGTGACTATTTGAAATGAAGCTTGTCAACGTGACAGTATTGTCGGTACGATACTGACTCGAGTAGGCCGATTCGACGTAGTTTTTATTGCCGCTTTTTTATAGTACTCCGAAGGTATCTAATTGTGGAGCAGAAACGCGGAAACCAATCTATGATAGTAACATTATAAGCTAAAATAATTTATCTATGACAGACCTCGTGGCGCATTAGTAGTAAGCCCTACTACACTGAGTCGAGAAATCGCGGGTTCGATCCTCGCCCATGACTTTTGTGTGATGTGCATAAATATCAATTGTATGTCTGGGTATTAAATATGTATAGTATAATATCAGCTATTTAGTTAAATAATTCAAGCTTTACTTAGTTTGGAATTATATGGCCGTGTGTCAAATTGTGTCCATCACATTATAATCTAAAAATTAATAATACATAAATACTGACAAAATACTTATGATTTCTTTTTTGCGTATTTTTGAAGTGAAACTTCTTATGCGGCTTCCAACGTGTTAAACGTTAACGTTTAACGCACATTATCGGTCTCTCCTCTTTGTGTGACCCAGAGCGAGAGAGCAAATGTCGGTGTGTATGTATATTGCACGCTGTTTAAATAAAATATAAATTATCTTTTAAAATGAAGTTTCACTTCTATCGTGTGTGAATCGCACACACACCTATTTTTTTATTTTAACAGTGGTATTTGTCAGTATTATTCCTGCTGCTTCATATCCTAGCACATAATAATACGAGTAAAACTTTTGAGTTCACGAGCAAATGCACTTCGTTCTTAATCGTTAAAACACGAATGTCTGCAAAACGTATTAGAGACGTTGAAGAATAATGAACTAACGTATTTTTTCAGGCGCATTATAAGTCGAAGATGTCTTCGACTTCCACAAATAAATTTTATAGGTAGGAATTACATTATCAAACTTTTGTGAATACAATTCGTTTTATACGAAAATAATAATCATCAAAGTGATTCTCGACGCGATTATTATTATGATTTTCTCATTCAATGCCTATTTGAGGTTATCTACTATTTAACTATAGTTCATAAACTATTTAAAATCGATTAAAAGGTAAATAAAAATATTGTTAGCTTAGTATGATATTTGGTCACCTCATATTTTTATATATGAACTGCGGCTCCACTCGCGTGGATTACAGAATGCCGTCGATCGAGCGCATACGCGAATCGTGCGAATCGCTCAAAAGAAGGCAGACAAAAATGTTTACTGTCGGTAATCCTTAGAAGATAGATATATGTTATCCCTGTTTATGTAGGTATTTTTAAGATCTACAATTATGTACAACATTAATTTGATATATCTCGTATGGTTTACTCAGCGTAAGCAATTTATGCGCCCCAAATGAGTCTTTTTTCAGAATTGGTTCACCATTATCATCACTGCTTAGTTACTTTATTTTACAAAATATATCCTATAACCTGGCCAGATAACATAGCTTTGAATTAAAATAATAAACATGTGATTCGGATAAGTGGGTTTCGAGAGAAAAGAACATAAATGGACAGTCAGAAAGAGAGACGTTAAGTTTTATAATATGTATATAGATGTATTTTTATAGTGGCTTGGAAAATATTACACAGCATTTGTTCAGACTTTGTAGTACAAAAAAATTTCAAGAAACTAGCTTACGGCTTATATTACGGCTAAAGTTGTTAACTGGTTTGAAATGTTCACCTCAAAACGTAACAAAGTATGGTAGAGCCAGTGCAAGGTTCGACTGCTGTAGCTATATAGCTATATGGCCACACCTATTTCTGCCGCAAAGCAGCAGTATTCGCACTGCTGTGTTCTGGTCCCGGGTCCGAAGGCTGTGGATGGCAATATACACTGACACAAGAGCCGTTCCCATTCAGTTATGACCACCTATTATGACTGACCTTAGGGCTGCGGTATTTTGAGGTCGGTTATACATAGCTATAGGCTGTAATGACCACTTAACATCCGGTGGAACGCATGCCAGTTTGATACTTCATATTATATAAAAAAATAAAATAAACGCTCACACTATCAACACCGATTCGAATGCCTTTAATAAGTTACTAATAGTTTTTACTTATTTTTCTAAGGAATAACTTACTAATTATACTACTTATATATACTAATTATATTACTAATTATAAATTGACTTCTTGATGAAGTATGATTTGTTATTTATATGACAGTATTTAATTAATCATCACGCTTTTTTATTAAATTTCATCTTAGACTTAATTTTCATTTTTTTATTTTATTAATATTATTAGTTTATTAACAGTCAGAATTGGAGACATTTTTTTTTAGAATTTTAAGTCTTTAGTGTCTATCTGTATATTAATAAACAAAACACCGTTTTCGTATTGCACACGATGTTTATTAAAGAATGGCTTATATAATAATATCATATTTATTATCAAATATATTATACTATATAATAATATATCATTTTATAATAATAATATACTTTTAGTAAATTTATTTCCAACCAGTATGTAACGAGTTAAGGTTTATTATTCCCACGTAATATCTAAGATAGAGATAGTAAATTATATTGTCATATAAAGTTATAAGTGGGTGACAATTGAAATAAACTGCGACAATGCTCCTTTTACGCCTACACAGTTCTACTACACCAACTATGAACTTATAAATGTTTATATATGTATGAAAATATCGTATGGATTTCTGTTGTTATGAGAATATTTAATTAATAGTAGGTATCACCCTTCTGGTTGACACGTATTGTACCTAATAGCCCATAGAACCTACTTTCCTATGAACTATTTGGTGTAGACCTACCTAAGCTCTCGTAGAAAGGTTTATGATGTAAGATTATAACGCAAAATATCTAATAAAAAAAAACAAATAGATACGTTTATAAAAAATCTTGCAGACAATTATTATTTATTTTGCGTTAGGCACACACCTATTTCACTTAAATTTAATTTTTTTACGAATTCAAATCTATTTTTTCCACTGTGAGTAAATTATTAAAAAATAAAAATACTAATGTAATGTAATTAAATGTATTTTTTTAGGTTTATTTTATTACAATAACAAATTAAATTAGAATAACAGGACGGAGGCATCTATTTTTTCGTTCGTAAAACGTAATGTTTGAGAGCTGTGGATTTATCGGTTTGTCTTGACGGCTTGTTATATAGTTTGAATATTGTTCGCTAGATGGCGAAACTAGTACTAATATTGTTGTTAATCAATCTCTCATTATAAGCAATGAAAATCTAAATTCTTCAAAATACTTTTAGTATAAAGATAGCTTTAATTAGACTGTAAAATGTTGCCAAATCAGGTATGTAGCGCACTTAAATTACATTACAAATTGTTCAATGAATATGTGCTGTCTTTGTCTACGGCCTTATAACCGAAGCATGTGATCTCTGTCTCACACGAAAGACTAGTTAGGTCGAAGTAGGGTGTTTGGTGTTTGTCGTAGCTCTATCGAGTCGAGATCCGATGAGTGGTAACACGGCATACGAAATTATGCTCATGTGACAGATTACCGCCAAATTTTATAAATTTCAATTTTAAAAATATTCTATTTTTAAAAATTCTTGTGTTTGTTGTGTTTGGTGATTTTCTTGGTTTTACCAGCAAGTGTTATTTTAGTTTCTTCGGCAGAAATGTCTCGGGGGAAGAATCAAAAGTATGTTTATTTGGATTATATTTAGAAAATGTAAACTAAAATTTTAAATCATATACATATATTCATAAAAAGTGATTAAGTATTAAAATAAATTATTACAAATTATTATTAGAATATAATTACTCTTTTTGTGAAGTATTTATGTGAAAACGTTCAGTGATTTTTATATCCATCATATTATATATATTATATCATCATATTATATCATATTATATAACTTATAAATACAATAAAGGGCTCTCTCTCATTGAGACCAATATGGGTAAAACAGGCCCGCATATCAAGTAATTAACTAGTACTGAATGCAAAATAATAAATAGAGTAAGAATAGCCTTTCCATATATGTATACAGTATTTAATGAATCAGCAGGCTAATTTAAATTATTTAATCAATTTTATCTTCGATTCATTTTATTATTATGAATTTATTAAAAGTCAGATTCGTTATATATTTTTTTACAAAATTTTTAGTCATTAGTTTGTTTCTACAGATCTTAGATTTGAACTAAACAACATTGTCGTATTGCACACGATGTAATTAATAATAAAATAATTAATAAAATATCGTTATAGACAATAACAAGATACCTGCTATTATTGTAATGATATTTATAACAGACTAAAATATAAAATCATAAGATGTACATACTTAGCTATTATTTATTTCATTGTGATAGCAGAACAAAACCTTATAATTAATTCAATAAATTATTTTAAGTATTTTGTAGGGACAAAGTGAAAATATTTTAGTTTTGCATATAACGCATTCCTTACGATTCTATGAATAGAAATAAACTTTGTACAAATGTAACAAATACATTTTCATTTTGATAGATTCATCAATGGCCGAGATTTCTTTAATCATTAGAATATTTAAATTAATGATACACGGAAGACATTCACGAAACATGTTTTAAATTTTTTACTCTGTATGCATAGTCTTGGATTTTACTAGATATTATATATATTTATGTTTGTGTAGAGAGATTGTCTTCGTAAGTGTAGAAGAGAAAGGATTGATTATGAGCGTTCGTTTAGATAAATTATTCAGTTACTATTTTTCATTTACTTATATACTGATTTAACAAGGTATTGCAGTGCCCGTGACAGAAAAATATAAACTGTAATAATAACGTTGACTAACTGGGTCCGCTGAGAAATATATCCATCCATGTGAATGGATGCTTTTAAGCACTCATCGTAAAGTGTGAATACCACGATTGAAGCCAATAGGCAGTACTAGCGACCCGGGCGGTCGCGTCGCCCTGGGGGCCAGGGCCAAACAAGCGTCACGCGTTAGTTGGATATATTGACCCACGAATTAATCAATCAAAAATTTAGAAAATTACTCCAAAAATAAATACAGACTTTCGATTGTGATAGTGAGCTGTGCAATTATTAATACTATTAGGAATAGAGATGCATATAGTCTTGTTATTTAGTTAATAGTTACTGTAATTACGATTTCACGCATTGAACTTGGGTATGCTCCGATGGGCTGGCATACATCAGTTGTAAAAACTCCCTTAAATAATGAAAAAAAAAAAGATCAATTAAACAAATTAGGCGATCATTTGGCTCAATGTATTATTATATGTAAATAATTTCCAGTCAAGAAAATATGAAACGCGGTGTTTTCATTATATTTCCTTTCTTTTAAATTATAATATTGTCAAATAGAAATATTTACTGATTGTAAAACTTGAGCGGGAAAGCGTCTGGAAATAAGTAATATTAATATTAATTATAAAAGTAATATAGTACTAACGAATAGTAAGAAATTAAAGGCGCTAAAGCTGGCGCAGCCGATATGTAACTTGATATTTACTTTCTTACAATAGCCGGTCCTGAAAGGGATCACAATAAGTCACAATGACGGGTTTGGCCCCATACGTTCGGGTCAGAACCCGAGTAGTGCTCTTCTACCACAAAATACAAAAGAACTTACGATTAAATATATTACTTTGGTTAGAAAAACACCGTTAGTGTATTGGTATGATGTGAGTTTATCTATGAATACCGAAAAAATTAATAGGAAATAGTAAATATTATATTTAAATAACATCCCTCTATATTGAAATTAATGAACATTAGGTTAAAAAGAGATATTAAAAGTTGTTAAAGCGTAGGTGAAAAACATCGTGATGAAACCATAGCATGGTGAAAGGGGTTTTTCTAATGCGCGGCTGGCTAGCTACCACACTCAAGTTAAAAATTTATTGCTATGCTACCAATAGTTGTGTTGCGACAGCTGCACTGAGAGCCAGTCCTCCCCTAGGCTTAGCGTGTTAATACTTGGCCTTGGTTAATCTTGGGCCACATCGTCACTTAATATCAGGTGATTTTGTGGCCTGAAAAAAAATATTGTAAAATTTATTTGACGTCAATACATACCGGAGATGCAAATACAGAATTTTACATGAAAAGCAGATTAGGGTTGACACTTAACTCTTAATATAACATTAGTAATACACATGTAGAAAGGAATAATATATGGAACATTATTATATAATATAAATATATGTAATATTATATATATTTTGTTAAAAAAATTAATCAAGAATATTATTTATATGTTCTGTGTTGAAAGGTATTGCAAATGTTTGACTTAAATAATTACCGACATTAAAAAGGCATAAATATTGAATTAATGAATTTATACCAGCATTATATATAGAATTTTGTTAAACAACGTGTTGATAAAAATGAATTTGTCAACCTACGAGTACAAGTGGCGCTCATTTATAGCGATTTTCTTGATATTTTCAACGTTAATGATTAGGGATCTTGGCTTTCCCTTACTAATTCATAGTCATTGTGATATCGAGTACTAGTGGGTATCAGGATCGTAACTAGGATCTGAACGAGAGTGTTAACAAGTAATATTTTCCTAGTCCGTCTAAAATTAAATATCGATAAACACCTGATAATATAAATGGTTAAGTACTAAAATTATTCGTAAACTTCTCTAATATTAGTGTTTTTTAAGTCTAGACACCCTGAGAGTATACAACATAATTCTTCGTAATCTTCTGAAATATTACAGGGTTTTTTGTAATCCCACAATCCCTGCTTACGTCCCTGAAGGTATACAAGATTCCTTCAATTATTATTTAATTGTATTTAATTATAATTCACCGGTTGTTTCGCCCAGTGAACTGTGTGCTCGAGAGCTCAGGAAATGAAATGAAATTGATGTTCATTACTTACACGGTCGCTGTTCCAAGAGACCATGGAACACTTTTACAATTGATTTAAATGAATATGAATTGAGAGCGGGTACGGTATTTGGTTGATAGTCTTTTAGGAATATTCGGTGTTTATTTCGATTTTAAAGTATTATATTATCTATTTTTAAGATCTTAAACTTTTCTGCATTAAATTAAGTTGGTGCCATTTAAATTAAACGATCCGGTCTTAATATAATTATGTTGTACAATATATTTTTTAAATCATTATTTAATTTAGTCCCAAAAGAACATGACAGTCACATCGTAACCTAAAATTAGTTCTTACAGGGCTCTACTAATATATATTTTTAAAAACAAAACGTATATTTTTCTTTTTTTTTCCTTTAACAATATGGAATAATGCATGATAATATACTACATATTTCTGTAAATAACAGAATTGAACTAGTGCCGTGTTAATATTATCTCTGATTACATATTAGAAATCAATAATAGTTTATATTTAAATAAAACACAAAAAATAAACTTTATATATCATAATATTTTCTACATCCTATGGTTTTTAATTAAATTTTAGACGAGACAAATGTATAACATATACAAGAAAATAGTATGTAGGATCATAAATTTTAATCGTTTGTATCATCGAACTTCATAGGTTTTATATAATTAATCGGTACTGGATAGGTCGTAACTATTGAGTTTTATTTTCGTATACAATCGAAATGGCAATCATTGCCACGAGACATGACATTTTCGCGTTAATTTACCTCATACAATAAATTAAGCAATTGATATCGGAACATAATATAGAATAGAATTAGAATGCTTTTAATCGAAAATATTTCTATAGAAATATGTGTTGTTAAAATACATTTGTAAGCACTTTGATACGAATTAATTTCTCTTATTTTATAATAATTATAAAACTACGAAAGCTTCGTGATATAAAAATGTCTAAATTTTTCTATCATCGTCTTTTATTGTTTTAAATAATAGATAGAACCGGTTACGTAATGAAATAATCGTATATTTTATTATACGTGTGATAATAGCTGTATTCTTATATATTGTGAGAACGGCACGCAGGACCGTATGCAGTGGAATCAAACTCTTGAATTAATGTAGAAGATAATGAAGAATGTTATACTGCATATTATTTATTGACGCTTTGCCGTTGTTTTGTAGAACTAGGAACAAAATGAAAATAGTTAATGGCCCCCAAGAAATCCTTATTACAGCCCTGACGTCGCACCGCACCGCACGACGTAGAGATCGCTGAACGTTAGTTCCCCTGCCTGTGAACAACAAATTATGGCGTACGACATACAATTAGACACCTGATATTGTTATGATAAAATATAGCACAACCTCACGTGATACTTTGGTAAAGTTATAAAAAAAATCTTTATTTAATTAATCTTATCCTACATAGGTACTACTATGCATACTTTTTGTAAAAGATCACCAAAATAAAAGACTTCAGTGTAGAATAACAAATAAGAACAATATTGCCTATTCACCGAAAAACTATTATTATTCAAGTTTAAAATACTCTGTGGTTCCGGAACTACACTTCAATAATATAATGAATGTTTTTTTTTCGAACTGACTATACCGTTAGTCCTAAGGGCACTTAGGCATTAGAGGTTTTGACAGCTTCACCGAGCTTGGGCGAGCGCGGTAGGCACTCATCCGCGAAAGCAAGGTGAACAAGCTTAAGGGTGCCAATGTTGCCGAACCTCGGCTTGGGCTATTGCCGTACATGCAAATAAGTCGCGATCTGACTAATTCCCTATCCGTAAAATTATATGTATATATAATACATGTTTCAATCTTCTAGGAGGGCGGAAAAAGCATGCATATATGCATTTAATAATCTGGCGATTTTGGTCTAGCCAGTTACAGAACCTATGTACCTGAGTAGTATGCATGTGTGAGATGCAGTGTCATGTGTGTGTATCGATTGGTAGTGAATGCGGTGTCACTATAAAGCGCGATCGGCTGCTTAGCTCAAGGGCTCCATGCCGGAGGAACAGACCTAAGCTTGAGTTGCCGCTGGAGAGGGTGGTCCTGGCGGGTTAGAATGATTGTTCCGAATGCAGCATCTATTAGGCTATTATGCATTAAGCTTTATTAAGGACATCAATATTTTTCATTTCTTGTATTTTAATGATGTATTATGTGGATCTACTTAGATACCTCGATCATGATCTTTAGCTATTATGTGCTAATTACATATTTTAGTCAACGTACTATTATTATGTACCTACGTATAAGAAAGCTACAGTACTTTTTTTATAAGTTTAATGTCAATATAATAACTAAACAATAATCGAATCATCTTCTTCTATACATATTATAAAACTCAACGTCTCTCTGTCTACCTGTCTGTCCGTTTATGTTATTTTAATATGAGAACTATTTATCGGATTTATATATTTTTTATTTCATTTTCTAGCTATGTTATTTGGCTAGGTTATATGATATATTTTGTAAGATAAGGTGACGTACGGAATAAGCAGTGACGGCAATGGTAAATCAATTCGGAAAAAATACTTATTTGGGGCGCTTAAATGGCTTACACTGATAAATCATACGAGATATATCGAATTAATGCTTTACATAATTGTAGTTCTTGTCGTCAGCGATAGCATACATATATCTTCTAAGGATCACCCACAATTATCATTTTTGTCTTCCGTGTTTTGAGCGGGGGCAGCATGTTTCGTGCGTGCGCTTGGCCGACGGCATTCTGTAGTCCACGCGAACGGAGCCGCGGGTATAGCTGGTTTTATATATTTAATAACAACTTTTTTAAAACTACAATTCGGCCAACGTCACATGAATATAATATGTTTCTAATTATTATTGTAATCTTTAAACATAGCTCCAGATGGCATGGCAAATCTTTTGTTAATGTTTTCTTGGGAGGATTTATGGCAACTAAAAATGCATGTTCCTAGTTATTATCTATAATCCACATCACTTGTGAACAATCAAACTACATCATGTAAAATGCCGCCAAAAATAAATGTGTATGAACTGAAACAAAAATCACCACATGACAGATCATAATCCCGGCAAAAACTTTCGATAGTCGAATCATATTCTGTAATAAGAAGGAGCGGACTTGCACTGATATTTTTCTATTAGGTACACTTAGGTAGTTAGATATACTAACACTGTGACAAGCCTTGATTATAATCTATTGTATCCTCTCTATTACTGTTTCCCCTCGATACTCTCTTGTTATTTGTGCATTAACTTTAATCTAGGTTTAGGTTACAAATCGAGCGTTTTTTTTTTAAATTTATTACAATTTTTTTTTAATGTTATCATATAGAAGTAAGTTTTACGGAGAGTTTTTTAAATATATAAAAAAGGTAAACTATTATCCATTATAATGTTTACTGTAAGTTGTTAAGATTGTTTAGATATCAAGTTATTTCAGTAAATTTTTGTAGTTATAAAGCATTGATTTAGGATTACTTATTATTTACATTTTTATAATCTGCTCGTTTCTCGTGATAAAGGTATTAAAAACATAACCCTCTAATTATAATAAATTCAGCAAAGAACTGTCACTGGCAATATCAAACTTAAAACGTCGGTGATAATTATTCAAAACACATAAAATAACTCTTTTCATAATGAAAAATATACTGTGTATATGTGTGTGAATAATATAATGTGAGTAGATTACATATGTGGTTATCTTCTTAATTAATAGAACCATGTCAAATTAACTAGTATATTTTAGACATTTAATATTCGCCTTTAAAGTTAATATATGCAGATTTGAATATTTGTGAAAGTTATTCATACTTCTTAATCTAAAAAGTTATAAAATTAGTATGATAAATTGAACATGGTGATAAAGCCGTCACAGTGACTCTCTTTTGGTTTGTCGCGGTTTGGGATCAGCTGGTGTATATCTGGATTACCAATCTCTCGTTGATCGCTGTTGTATTGGTTGTACTGTGCTTACCATCACGCAGAGTGCTGTCTATTTGCAACGTGGAGTTTTAACCTTCACGTTATAATTAAGTTACAGTGCATACTTTACAAAGTGAAGCTATAATGTACCTACGCTACCTACATAGTTTTAATCTCAAATTGTATTGTATATAATTCACAGTATTACTTTCATTGCAGCGCTGTATACAATATTATTTCCAGTCGCAAACGCTATTATTCCATGTTACAAAGTTAGGTACATTTATGATGCACTATTAGTAATAATGACTTGGAACACATGCGACAGTCGAGCACTTCATTAGTGTAGTAAACTTACATTAAATTGAAAGTGTCCCGCATGTAGCCACCAATTCCCGGAACTAGTTGTGATGATTGCAGATGTGTGCAGCCTGCCGTCTGGGTTAACGATCTTTGTTGTTTTTTTATATTATATAATATAATATTTTGCACGGTGCGCGGTAATGTTGTGACACTGTGCTTAATAGCAATCACAATACTTAAATGCAAAACCAATGGTGACTACCGAGAGATTGGGAATCCATCGGTTGCCACTGTCATTCCGGTAAGTCTCTCGGTAGCCGGACTGACTGATCCTGAAACGCGATAAACCAAAATATAATATCACTAAGTGTGTGGTTGCTATATTACTGGGTGATCCCGAATTTAAGCGTGTCTGTCACTATGCCGGGTGACATAATCATCGTTTTCTAACACCCAGCAAAATCATCTAAGGAAAAATAATTTCTAAAACCATTGCATTTCTTTGTTTCAAACTTCTCGGTTGTTAAGCATATTTATTCCTGGAAAATAGGGTTACTAACTGTTTTTATATCAAATAGTATTTTCAAGGCTATTACATAAAAAAACGGTGACGAAAAAACTTGTAGTTTTCAAATATTATTTTTTGTTTTTGTAAGGAATATTTTTTACTACTTGGTATCCAGGTAATGATGATAATAATAAATACTGAAATTAACAATGACATACCAAGTCTCTTTAGAAAGAGATAAAAATCAGATTATGGACAATTAATTATACTTAGGTACCTACTCCAAGAGATAAAGGCTGCGGCCTACATTCCGTTTAACGCTTAAACATTTTGAAATAAAGTAATATCCAATAAAACTATAATAGCTTCGCCTACTATATATATTTTTTAGAATCATAGTAGTCGGACGCCTAATATAGTAGGATACTGTATTATATAGTATGGTTGGTAACCCTACTGGAAACCCTGAAAATTTGGCACAGATATAAATTCGTGTTCTGTGTGAAATCTAAAAACGTAGTTGAGTCCATATAAGGTATAAAGTACAAAGAATTAAAATAATAATGTGTGAAAAGAAATTTATTCAGTAATTATTATTTGAATATAAAAAATTGTTATAGACACAAGGACAGATAAGAAAATAAACAGTTGTAAAATATTTTAAAGATAAACAGTTTCTTCTGTTTACACCTATGATCACATGACACCTTGGTGATGCATTACGTTCTCGTATCATAAATTGTTGCTCGTATTCCTCAAGGTCTCAAATCTATATTATAAAATACGAGTATAAATATTTCAAAGCTTAAAAAATTGTTTGTTTGTACGCGTTAATCTCTGGAACTACTAGTCAGAATTGAAAAAATATCTTTCCATTGTATAGAGTATTTAATGAGAAAGGTTATAGGTTATAAAAGTTCACGCTATGACTTTAAGGAGCGGATTAGTCATCATGAACGTCAAGTGATCTGGAAAACTGTAGACAAGTACGGGAAGAGAGAACAACGATATGCTTGCTACACGGGTGCGTTAGCGCTGTTGTGGAGAATTGCTCGAATAAAATAATTACCACGAGAGAAACAGTGAAGTATAATAATTAGTCTACCTATACTTATAATAAAAAAATCGTTTGGTGTCGTGGGACATCATATAGGAAAAACATTAGACACTCTATAGCCATCATACATAGACTACACATAAAAATCTTACGCATTTTTTTAAGGTTACGGACGTTTTATGCTGGCCCTCCGCAACGCCCCGTAAGGAACTTCGTTCCAAAATTGAAGTGTCTCTTTGATATGCCAAAATAACAGGTGTTTACTAAATGCATATGAAAGTATACAAGATACTTATGACAAAAACCCATTTTTAAAATTTTGTCTTGCTGCCTGTTAGTTCCGGGTAATCTTCGAAACGGTATAACTTTTTTTTTTTCGAACTTACTATACTGTTAGCCTTAGGAACCCTGGAGCCTTTACGGCTTTTACAGCTTTACCGGGCTTGGGAAACGGTGTAACCGATTTTGACGCGACTTATACGGAATAACTTAGGCTACTTTTATTTTAGAAAAAATAATTAGTGTTCCGCACAAAAAATAATAAACTTTTTTTGTAGTTCACGCGAGAGGAGCTGCAGGCATAGCTATTAAAAAAGGTAGTTGTAAAAGCTGTAAAAAAATCATTTAATAATACACTCGCGGAATGTGAACAAGTTACCAGACGTGGTTTTCTTTATTGAGTGTAAACACTTTTGTTGTCTCCTTTCTCTTGGAGAACACAAGTGTCGTAGTATTATGAATTTCTTATGTGTTCACTTGGCAATTTGCTTTGCCAGCTTTATTGTGAAGGTTTAATATTGCACTATGTAATGGACACTGTTGATTTGCGATGTGAACAATGGTTGTGAAATAAAGATTATCTATTTAATTTCATATTTTTGCCGGTACCAAAATCGTAAACATCTATTATTTTTCAATTAAAAGAAAGTTCAAAAGGCATCAAATAAATCATAGTAATACCAATATGTATATGGTAAATACTAGGAAAAAGCCTTTCCGGGGGAAAGGACACGTTAAAAAATATATGTTTGCAGTTTTCTTTTTATAGTGTTTTATCACAATTTCTTCTGCTGTTAAGTGACGATATGTCCCAAGATGGTAACTTTAACGTTATAATTATCAAATTAGTTTGTATCTTTATAAAAATATATTATGCTATATTGGGGTTCATATCATGGGGATGTTATAATTGTCCCGTTGTTTACAAATAACAAAAGACTATAATATTATCAGACAACTAGCAGTGCCTGCGGCTCCGCTCGCGTGAACTACTAAAAAAACCTTTTGTATTTTTTGTGCGAAACCCTAATAATTTTTCTAAAATAAAAGTAGCCTAAGTTATTCCTTATAACATCAGCTATCTGCCAGTGAAAGTCCCATCAAAATCGGTCACACCGTTTCGGAGATTACCCGGAACAAACAGACAGACCAGACAGAAAGACAAAAAAAAAAGTTTTTTTTTGTAAGTTTCGTATGTACTTTCATATGCATTTAGTAAAAAGGTATTATTTGGACATTACAAATAGACACTTCAATTTTATTATATTATATAGATGTTCGGGATTATATTAGATTTACATCCCTTATATTATATCCCTTCACCTTCTGCAGGGAGGATTCCGATGTATAAAGTCTGTATAATATTTTCTTTTTACATTTTTTCACACAATTTTATCCAGTTGATATGCCTATAAATATTTTTGTCTTTAGCATCCACAATACAGAAATATACTTTGAATTTAGTTAGAGGTCATATTTGTTGGTATTCAGTACTATTGTATACATCATGTGGATTGCACGATGTATATAAATTATGTGCTATATCACTTATTTTGAGTCGTAATTGAGAAATACGAAACAATAAAAATTTGTTGTCATTAATCAATATTAACTAGTAATGTTTGAGTTTAAAGTGCGTTTTCACAGTAAATAGACACGAACATTATATTTATCCTTATTTCATATATTTATATATATATAATTTGATTACATATTAGTGTAAATATGGAAGTAAAGTTACATTAAAGAAAGGATTAAATCAAAAGTTGAATGAAGTGAGAGATAATTATTGCGTCTATAATTATTATATTAATCAAAATAAATATTATTACTATTTTCAAGAATGTATTTAAATACTTAATAAATGATATTAAGTATTCATACAGATATTAATGCAAAATTAATTTATTCCATGCAATTCCTGATATATAAACGATCTGCATTGCAAATCCGGAGTATAAATTTAAATCCCATGCACTATCAAAGTTCTGTACGTCTAGAAGTGTTTTTGATTAACAATCATAGGACGGAGGAGTAGACCATCTCTCTGACAATTTGCATAAATTGATTGCATGCCTGATTGTGATACCGTGGACACAAACTACGAGGTGTGCGCAGGCGAGGCGCCCCGTATCGTTGCGCCCGACGCACCCGCAGTCGTTCGCCCAACCGTCAAACTGCTACACGTTATGTAGTATTGCTTAATTACATCCTCGCTTGATGTAATTGTCGGACAATTTAGCACTATAGAAGTGGACTACCCATTTACTAAAAATAGTCACGTTTCGATTCGGTCACTAACAGCATTCTGAGTTCACCGCATCGATTAATGGCTCGTCTGCTTGTGATATAATCCGCACTATCCGGCGTCCTGTGTGGTTATTTCATATCTAACCAATATTTTGTGATTTCGCCATAAACACCGTGTTAAATGTATTAGTTTACTATACTCAAAATCTTCACCATGCGTCAACGATACCAACTGAAACAAAGACCGTATGTACATACTGTTATATATTATTTAAAGATAAGACTACATACGTCGTGCATATGATTGACCCGTTGACCAATCTGTGGCACGTGACTAAATTTGTGACATTATTGACTATGCGTGCGAATGACCATAAAAGCCTTTTCCTATTGAATACAATGGATTGTAGAAAGTAACACTCGAGTGGTTTAAAACAATAGGCATTCCTGTGCATGCTGTGATACACTTGATATTTGTTTTATTAAAACACGAGGATGCGACTCTGTTATAAATTACTTTCTTTGATAAGATAAGATTATTCATATGAGTGTATACTGACATCATCTCAATAATTTTAGATGGCCGAAACGCTGATTCAAAATAATTGATAGCTAAATTTAAGTTCTTAGTTTAACGTGACGTTTCAGTGAAGTTTCCGAGTCGTAAAGCTAGCTGTGTTTGCAAATTGTTTTGTAAAATGAAACATTGTTTGCCGGAAAACGTCGTTGAGTGTGCAAACAATCGTTGTTGTCATATTTCATACCGAGGAATTAATTCTGAAAAATCTATTATTTCTGTGCGTATTAATTTGTATTATTTTTATTTCCAGGTAAGCTATTTTGACAAGGACTTATATATGTAGGTAACTCGAGTAACACAAATAATAAGTTTTATTCATTTAAGTTAGTTAGATATTAGTTGCCTAATAATTACCTTTAGGTCGTGTTTTTGAAAAGAATTCTTGTTGATTTAAATGTAAGTAGTCTTTTTAGTTATTGGGATTTGAGTCCTCTATATACCTGACAACGATAAACCATTCTACAGTAAGCACCAGTGGATTCAAGTAACGGGTTTAAGTATTATTAGCCACCAATTCCTCTCTAGTTAAACTCATTATTTGTTAGAACTAATCGATAATTTTGAGTTTTTAACTCAGACATTTTACAGTTTAATTTTTAATGGTCATACAGATACCGCGATTAACGTTGAGTACAGAAGTATAAAAATAGTTTATATGCATATAAAGTGACCTTAATTATTATTATTATGTTCGTGAATGATGGTCAGATTAATAAAATGGGTACGGCTCTAGTTTGTACGTTACCTAATTATATATACCGACAATAATAAAATAAACACACTTATTATATATACACTAGGTATATATAGAAAACGGGTATAATAGCTGTTTCACTATTGACTAGATTTTACGCAGCCTTATTATATTTATTGGCAAAGTAAAAACGAAGTCAATATTGTTTATTAATTCAATTTTAACTAAGCAAATTACATTCACGGTTCAGATGCAACTTCACATGTGAAAAGTATTACAGATAAAAAAAATATATAAAATCTATAAGTATAAAATGCCAACTTACATTTACGACTCACATGCAAGTTCACATAAAAATAATACAGATCTAATATAAAATCGAGAATTATAAAAGGCATGTCAAATGGCTAAATTTCTTATTTAATGGCAGCGCTTGTTTATACACAATTCTGCCAATGTCATTTGTATAGAATTAGTTTCTGATGTTCATAGTTCACATTACGTTCAACAAGATGGTGACTTTCTTTTCAGAATAGACAAGGGACTTTTGTGGCAACACAAAATGCGTGATTCTAGTTGTTATTAATAATTCACTTCACTTGTGCACAATAACCAAACTACATCACATAAAGTGTAACCAATATTACATAATATAAGACCAAATAACATAAGTTTACTCGACTAAAGTAGACAATTGTAATATATTAAATACATAAATAAAAAATCATATGTATATGTAATCAATGTTTTAAAATGGTCTCTCAAGTAAAATTTTAATTTTGCAGATGGTTATTTTGTTGTATAATGTATTACATACCGGTAATTTATCTCATTTATACAGATTTAATTCATCATAAATAGTGCAAGAGTTGAGGTGTGGCTACTGAGCGTTAAATTAAAATCGATTACAAAACAGTCAGCGTCTGGCTTTTAGTGATAGTGATTCACAAATTATTCGATTTATAAGCTGTATTACTCGTTATGTTTAGCTTGAAAAATCACGGACTCTATATATAAGGAGAACGATCGATATAGACGATTGTAAAATAGTACGTCCAGAAAAGGAAGAATGTTTTTTTTATTTTCCTAGAAGGATATCGCTTTGGTAGCAAAGGGTAGGCTCGCATTTGTCATGTTCGTAGCATCTGTTTTTAAAATCTATTTTTTTTTTTACCATAATACGGTAAGAATACATTTTGAAATGAATATTTTAATTAAAAAAAAACTTTATAATGATTTTAATATTTAGAACAATCATACAATAAATAGGTGAATACAAGTTGTCGAGTAAGAGATCGTAATAAAAAGTAAAAGTTGAAGCTTCGAAAAACTTCATTATTTATCGTTCCAAAAGCAATGTTACCTAACATAATTTTCTAAATAACATTTATAATATATTCTACTGTTGTCTTAAAAATGATAGTAATATTTATTTGAATAATTCCGAAGACATAAGATATTCTATTATATTTTTTATAGATAACTTTTGACATTTGCTACATTACCGCTCTCTAGGATCTGTTTTCCAATTTTCAGACATTAGGATCGTTCTGCTTATATATAGGCTTGGTGAAACTACTTATCATATTAGGTTCTTACATATGAAATTGACTTTTAGTTGAACTGGCCACTTTCAGTTTCACTTTCAGTCACAAATATCTAGTGTTTGGTTAGGAATTCCAAATTCAAATTTAGGCTTGTGTATTTGTTTTCCGAATACTGTGATTCATTTGTTTTCGCAACTTTTGATTTTTCTTTGACATCGTTCTTTTCACAAAACGGAAAACATATCGCATTATTTACGAATATGAGTTCCACCATGGCATCAACGCTGCAGAAACAGCTCGAAGGATTAATGATGTACATATATGGGGAAGCTACTGTAAAAGAAAGCACGATACGTTCTTGGTTGCAACGTCTTTGTTCTGGAAATTTTGAAACATACCCCGCGGGCGGCCGAAGACCCTGGTTGATATGAAATTAATTTCCCGATGGTCATGCTATACAAAGGAGTGTATCATAAAATTTGCCTTAAACAAATTTTTATTTACGGATTTAACTCAAAAACAGCTAGACCAATTCTTATGAAATTTTGTACAAGGGAAGCTTATATCATTGGTCAATTGATAGGCTATTACAATTATTAATGTTACTTATAGATATGGCAAAAAAAAAACAATTCTCAACCGATTCTGATCTAATTTTGTAGACGGGAAGTATACCGCATTCCACAATTGATAGGCTGTAAGAATCGTCAACAATACATTTAGACATCGTAAAACAAATAGTAGTAAAAGATTTTGATTAATTTTTTTACATGAGAAATATGTAATTTCTCAATTAATAGACTATATGAATTATCAATAAAATGAGTAAAAACAAAATTACGTAACGAAAACAATTACTGCGTAACAAATGCGTGCGTATAGCCGCGGGCTCGTCGCTAGTAACTTTATATTTAATGCTACGGTCATATTATCTCTTTCCTCCAATGACGGTTATAAAATTAAACGGTAATTGATCTGAGATTGAATCAAAGTTTTATGTCATATTTGAAATGTATTTCTTGTATTGTTTTCATATAAACGAAATATGTTTTGCATAATTTCATAGAAACAGATGAATGAAAAAAATAGACGCGGTCATGTTGCAACTTTATGCAAGTATACGGCCTTTATGTAAGTTCTACTACAGATTATATAAAGGCTAAGAACTTAATTGTTTAACTAATATTATTGGTAAATCGAAAGATTCGAATTCGAGTCGGTATCACCGATATCACGGTATGTATCGCGGCCAATCGGTGTAAGAATGCGGAATAGTTTCCAGCCAATCGTCAAGCAAAAGGCATATTATTATGCTATTAGGGCCTCTATCGTATAATAGTTTAAAATAATCTATCGGCTTCATTTTTTAATTGATATTAGGGTTATTTTAGGTTATTATTAAACTATAATATTTATTAGTATGTTTGTATGAATTTTGTGGTTCTCTCTGACTTTTACCAAAGCTTCTGTCTATGTTTTGAAATGTTTAAAGATTTAAATATTGTAACAGTTTGATACACACTTTTAAGTACCTACTGTTATATGAATTATCATAATTGCTTAACTCTTAGCATATTTGCAAATGTATCACTATCATTTATTAATGTGGACGCATCTATATATATATATATAAGGTGTGCCCAGCGGTTTCACTCGCGTATAATAAAAAATGCTGATTGGTCATTTATAATACTTCAATAAAAATAATATTTTTATCGGACGACGAGGGTTATGCGTCACACTCACACGGCTCGTTCGCATCACTGCTGCTAAGCCATAGACCCGAACCGAGTGTGGAATTATTTTAATTTTCAATTATCTCCCAAACTATGCATCCAAATAAAATACTATAAAGGGCAAAGTTTATCTAAATAAAATTGTCTTGATGATGAAGAAACTTTCATTCGTAAGGATTAATATGCCATGCCTAATAGTAATACTCATAAATCACTTTTAAATTTTCCATAAAACTTTTTCACATATTACCTTATTGTAGCGTATGTATAAGAGTTAGGCATATGGTATCACAGACTTTTTTTAGATGTACTAAGGAGCTATATTTTTGTAGAACATTGTATTTACGCCTTACTAACCATTACGCCAGCGCACGCGGACAAATCAGTTCAGGAACAATGTTGCTTCCGACTTACATAACAAAAAAATCAATATTTAAGGCTAGCCGAGAGGTGTGCAACTTAATGATATACTATACTACACGGAACCTATAACAAAAAACCATCATTTGTTAGTTGATAAGCTATTAGAATTATCAATAATACTTTTAAGGGATCGTAAAAAAAGAATTATCAAACAACTAATTTGTATTGATTCTCAACCTATTTTGAAGAAATTTTTTATACGGGATGCATATGTCATTACTAAAATAATAGGTTATAAGATATTTTTATAACACTTTTAGAAATCATAAAAAAGAACCGATTTTGATAATAAATGTACAGCGAAATTAAATGTACTGGCATTAATATGTGTAAAAATCTACGGGACGAAAATAATTACTGCATAATAAAGGCACCGCTATATATATCCTTCATCCCCTTCATCCCTTATGTGTTCCAAAACCATTCTTCCGAAGTCGAGCATTGATAGTTAACTAACAATGCATTGTTGGTTAAGTAAATAATTAATATAACACATAGATGTAAGTAAATTTAGTAACACTCATAATTTCTACCAGCGATATTATATATCTATATATACATATAAAAATGAAGTTTTTTGTTTATCACCTTATTGCATTCATCCCATTGCGATAAAACTTTGTTGAATTTTTATTCGCACGCTCCCGGCGGTTTTGTATTAGTTCAATCAGTTTACAATAGGTGACGTTCTTCAAAGAAACGGGAACAAATTCACTGGTAAAAGTTGTGTTAAATAAAAGAAAACCTTGGTTTAGGTATATTAAACGTTAAATCCAAAATATTATACCTTTATCGTGGTGTTGATTTGTCTTAAAATTATACTTTAATTAAAAAGTTATTAAGGTTAATGTAAACTTTAAACAAAACAATGCTCAAAAATGTTTCAGAAAATACGGTTGTGTTTAGTCACACACATATTAGCAGTTAAGTTAACAGCAACAAGTTGGTGCTAAAACTCTGACACGTGAAATTGAGCGTGAAAGTTAGTTTGCGGCTATATTTCGATACAAGGCTGCGATGGAAACTAGACTGTAATTACCAAATATTGGCCCCGATATACATATAATGTATGTACGATCTATACACTGATTGTGTTCGCAAAATAGGTTGCACTGATTGAGTTGTAATGCTAGATGTCAATAAGTAATTAGATGATGAAATAATAAGATTGGGAATTAAATGAAAACTACGCTATAGTGATTTTAATATACATTCATCCAAAAAAGTATCGGGAAATGACAATTTGTTTAAGGTTCCAAATTCAATAGTATGTTTTTTTTTTTGTTCTTAAATTGGCACAAATGATTTTCATTTTGGCGAGGAGTTTGAGTTGCATCTGTCACTTAGATTAAATACAGTGCTGTTTTTAGTTAGATCATATCTAATGTGTATTGAGAATTTAATAATGTACAAAAACATCGAATAAAGTGTTTGTCTTAAATTTTGCATCGCCAATAGAATTTCGTGTTTGGAGACACTGAAAATGTTACAGAAAGCTTATGGTGAATCGACTTTATGAAAAACACGTGATTATGAGTGGTACAAAGCGTTCAAAAGCGGTCGAGATATGCCGGAAGATTTGCATCGCCCTGGTAGGCCATCAACGTCTTCAACTGAAGTTAAAATCGCAAACGTGGAGGAAATAGTGACTGAAAATCCGCATTCAAGTTTGAGAGATATATCCGCTGAGCTTTCTGTGCCTCACGAGTCGATTCGTATCATTTTAAATAATTTTGTTAAGTAAATCGGAGGTAACATCACACCCGAACTGCTTTATCCACGTGCGCTGACTTAATGGTTAGTGATACGTAAATACAATGTTCTACAAAAATATTGCTCCTTAGTACATCTAAAAAATAAGTACGCGATACCCTATGCCTATCTCTTATACATACGCTACAATAAAGTATTTTTGGTATTTGTGACAAAGTTGAATTGAAAATTAAAAAGTGATTTATGAGCATTATTACTAGGCATGGCATATTAATCCTTACGAACGAAACTTACTTCATCATCAACACAATTTAATGTTGATAAAGTTTGCCTTTTTTTTTTTTTTTCGAACTGGCTATACTGTTAGCCTTAGGGGCCCTGGAGCCTTTACGGCTTTTACAGCTTTACCGGGCTTGGAGGCGAGCGCTTAGGGCACTCAGCCACGAAAGCTAAGCAACAACATCCGAGGGTGCCAAAGTGGCCGAACCTCGGCTCGGACTGTTGCGCGTATGCAATTAAGTCGCGATCTGACTAAATCCCTATCATTCGATCTAAACTAACTATACATATATACATGTTTCTGCCCCCTGGGAGGAGGGAAGGAACATGTGTATGTGTATTTAGTGGTCTGAAATTTTTTGTCTAATCTAACTAGGCAAAAAAGAAAAAAAAGGTCCCTTACAGAACCTATGTACCTGTGTGTTGCGCATGTGTGTATAATGCCGTGTCATGTATGGCTGTGAAAGCTAGTGAATGTAGAGTCACTGTATCGCGCGAACGGCTGCTTGACTCAAGGGCTCCATGCCGATGGATCGGACCTAGGCTTTAGTTGCCGCAGAGGAGGGCGGTCGTGGCGGGTGTGCGGGAACGAAGTTAACCGTACGTCCCCTGCGGAGGGAACGGTGGTTTCGCGGGCGTGGGCGCGAGCACGCATATGTTGCGGGAGCGGACGCGTAGAAATTGTTAGCGTTCTCGATGTCGTCATCGGGATCGACAAAGAGATTTCGCGGACGGCGTTTATAACGTTTGGCAACGGGGATCGAGTTGTCTGGGACGTAGTTCACGGTGGATTTTACGAGCGGGTTGGGATGATTCGAAGCGCTATCGAAGTATCTCCTGGTGAGATATTTCACATAGGCTTCTATCGAGGGAGTAAAGTTTGCCCTTTATAGCATGTTATTTTGTCGAATAGTTTGGGAGATAACGTAAAATTAAAATAGTTCAACACTCGGCTCGGGTCTATAACTATAGGTGTAGTGGCGCGAACGAGCCGTGAGAGTTGTGATTGTCACGCAAAACCATGGCCACCTGTTAAAAATATTGTATGTACTGAATTATTATAAATCATCAATCAGCGATTTCTTTTAAATTATACGCGGGTAAAGCCGCAGAGCTCAGCTAGTATAATTATAAATATTTCAATAGTTAATTCATTTGTTATTAATAAAATTTATATCTCAGGTCAATAGCACATAACAATTAAAAGTGTTAGTAGTGGAATCGCAGCTTATAATAAATCTTATCCCCTTCCATCGTTTGTTCACGTATTTCGACTTCAAACGTTTCTTGTATCACAAAGCCCCCGAAACGTGACTGTAAATAAATTGCAATGAGATTCTCCATGTACCGGACCCGAACTGATTCCAATACCTTTTGAGGTCGTTTACTAAAATACTCCAATTTAAAACTAACCCTCTGCTTTACGTCTGATTCGAGAAAAGTTTCGAGACGTTTCATCGAACAAAACAGTGTTCGTGAATTTGAAAGTAAATAGTTCAGGAATGGCACGATGTTTTGTGTACTCTGACAGTTGCTATCGTGGACAGTCTTTAATTAAAATGACAGAAGTCAACTGGTAGCCGGATTTTTTTTTAAATTCTTTATAAGTTTAGCGTTTGTCTACAATATCTCCTGGTGTTAAATCACGATGTGGTCTAAGATACTAACACGCTAAGCCCACTTGAGTTGGCTATAGGTACTTGGCGACAGATTTTCTACTTGGGTGGTAGCTAACCAGCCGGGCATTAGTAAACGCCCTACTATGGTTTCATACCAATAATTCCGTCACCGAAAGCTCAGGCTCGGTATTGGATTCGAATGTACGTATACATACATATACAATATACATATGTATAATATACAATATACATAGTGCTCGAACATGCTACAACTGAGCGATCATCGTTTCATTGTTATAGCACCGACTGATTACAAAACGCAACATGAGTTAAAAAAATGTTTTTTCTTGTATAATATAGTCGCGGTTAGCTAAAAAATACATATCATCCCATTTTGTAATTTCTCATTTGTTGTTAAGTAAAGGGTGCCGCTTAGATTGGCATGCGTGTTTGTGATGTCATGCGATAATCCCAACATGAGCTTTGCTGAAATATGACGATGTAATAACAAATAATATGTAAAATTTATTCGAGTTATTTGAAGATTTTTTTTATTTTTATAGAAAAAAATATCTTAGTGGCGGGACCCTAGCTGATGAGGGGTTCCTAGGCAGTTGCCTACACTGCCTAATGGATAATCCGGCCATATGGAAAACTGATCCCTCGGTGATCGCTGTAAACGTATATTGATAAAGTAACATTCACTGTTGGCCTTGTCTTGTCGGACACTACAGCGTTATCAAACGAATAGTACTATTAAACGTAACATAATTTTTATATTATTCTTCAATGCAAAGTTCTTTTTAAAATATATTATGTCGTATAGCTTATCAATTTTTTTAAGGAACAATTATATTTAAATTAACTTTATCTTTTCACTTATAGGTACTCTAATACTCTATTGTAAAATTTCAAATACAACCGGATAATATCTATTTTGGTTACATATTTGCTAATCAGTATACAAGATTGTAAACCGAATGGTTATTAAACAATCGACAGGTACCCAAGGCAGTCCGGTGAAGGCAGGAAGAATGCAGCGAACCCGCGTTAGTGGACCTTGGGTACATCGATGCTATCTTAAAGATTTTTGATTGCATAGCGTGCCTACTATGCAAAAGTTTTTTTAACTTTAAAGAATGTAAATTACCTACATTTGTTGTATTGTACGAATCGTTAGTTTATAATCAAAGTAGTGAGATTGTAAACTGTCGATAGACTGTGAACGGACACTATTTTTTTTAATATAATAAGCGAAATGATGATACTTGTACTTGTATAATATGAATTTTCAACAGCTAATTTGTTTTCTGGCCCTCGCCGGTCGGTACTTAGTTAAATTAACCAATCCACTGCGCTTATTGTTAGTTTATAAACCTACGAAAATGTATGCGTTAGATTACGAATTTTAGTGTCCGTTCACACTCTATCGACAGTTTACAATTTCACTAGATTGATTATTAGAAATTAACCTTTCGTAAAATTGTCCGACTACATACCTATACATATTTATTAAGTAATTATTATCTGCCTTCAAATAAAACGGTAAAATATCTACCATCCTTGTTACCTTAAACATTAAAAAGATTTCGGTAAAAAAGTATTAACGTAAAATATTTGTTTAAATTTCGAAATTTAGCCAACTTTATTCTAACACATAGTCATCTAAACGTCATTAAACTCTCTCTCATTTTAGTTTTATTTTTATGTAACTAGTGATGTCTGGTAACCAGATGAATGAGTGGTATTTTTTTTTTGTAAACGTTATTTACCAAAACTGTTTAATTTCTAATGATAATATATCGAAGTCGAAATCATTATTCATTATATTTTTTAATCCTTTGTATCTCAACGTCATACAAAATGTGTGTCAAATCGGCATTAATGCTATCCATGGGTGTCAAGTTATGAAATGTTGTACAACATACAAACATAGTTGTAAAACATCATTGTAAGTTTTATAAAATTAGCTGTGTTATCTATCAAACTACCAACGCTGACAATGTTACTTGGAGAGACGTAGTAGGTAATAAATTTAATTTTTATCGAGGGTTACAAAATAAGGTATTATTTCATAAGCACCTAAATATTATAAAAAACTTTTCTCACTTGTTCAGTTGAAATCTAATCGGGGATATATTAGAGATCTGACTCTGTTTATTATTTATTTAAAAACTTTTACAAAGATAAGATGGTTTTTAATTTTTCTTAAGATATAGAAAGTATTTTTGATTTTTATCTTATATAAAAATTCTAGGTAAATTATAATAAACTTCGTTATTGGCTTACGATACAAGTGTTATAAAGTCCATTTCTATTAAATAATAAAATTAATAATTTCTTCATAAAAACTCTCATAAGCATCCATAATATTGTTTATTACCTTTCGATGGTACTAATGACAGCGGTGATTAGTTAGCCGTTCGTTAGTGTGCGTAATTTTTATAATACGTTGAAGCTTTGGCTAAATCCCACTACACACCGTGGGCTTTATTGCGTTGCATAACTTGTAACCTCTTCTTGATTTCGTTGCACAACCTTTTTAGTAATGTAAATATTACTTGTGTGTTACTAGGAATGATAACCTTGATGTCCGTTAACATAAAAATGCACAGTATTTCAGTAATTCTGTAGTAATTATAAAACAAAATAATCTATATTTTTATACTTTAATCATTCAATTTCGATTCCTATTTCGTTCGATGCAAGATCTTTCTAGGTTTACCGTGCTACTTCCTACGACCACATCGTTTGTTATTGTTGTTTCTCTCTTTTTTCCCGGTTTGTTACACACCATACCATTCGATTTTAATATACAATGAACTGTTGATAACATCCTCGGCATACATACAATTTCACAAAGATAGTCAACATCAGGGTCTCAATTGTCGACATGATAGAAAAGTGTTAACCAACAACAAAAACGTATGCTTTCATTATGGACGTTTGTTTCACAAAATGCACACGAAATCACGTCATACCTACATCATAGTTTTAAATAGAGTCTTCTCTACGTGACTTAGCTATCGATTATATACACCAATTTACATTAATATAACTATTACTACTAGGTACCTTGTTATAAATGTTAGGTAATAATAATACCAGCTTAAAATGGCCTATTACTGCGTAAAGACTCCTTTTTTATTAAAAGCAACATTTCCAATCAATTCCTTTCAGCCCACGAACGACGTTATGGTGATTTCAAACAACAAGAAATCTATAGTTCTGTGTTTTTCTCACAAATCAGTCTTATTGTGAGAATATTTCTTAAACATTCAGGTTTGCTCACGAAGTTTTCCTTCACTGACAACTTATCATTTTATAATAAAGTAACAAGCAAGAATCTACTTTTTTTTGTAATATTTGTTTAAAAGATTTACAAATCTCTTTTATAAGTATAGTTTTATTAATCAATTTAAAGTCGTTGAATGAATATTAGTTCAAAATTCACTAATATTTGACGAGCTTCAATCTTGCGCATATAGGTTTATATTTAAAATCAATTATTGAATAGCTATAGAGCGATTACAAATGGATTAATTTCATAATAACGATTATTAATTAACGGATTAAATAATTATAATTTATAGATGGATATAATAGCCGTATGTATAGCAGTATACATATTATATTAGACCTATTTGAAATGAATCATGACGTATATTAAACACAAATTTAATTCGAGAATACTGCAAATGATTAATAAAGGAGTTCTGCTTGCGGTCACTAACAACTAATTTCCGGTGTAATAATATAATTTCACAACTACAACAAGGATATATATAATCAGGCTTATAATTCAAAACTACAGTGTACATAGATATACATAGATGCATTGTACCAAAAGCATGAATAGCTAGACCGTATCCAATATAATAGTTAATAGCAGCCATGAGTTTAGAGATTTTGGCGAAATCTTACACTGCCATTTTATTTTAGTTTATTAACTTAGGTTCTTTGACCCTATATTGTGTCATATTGGTGGAATTTTGCGTGATATAGTTTGGTTATTGAGCATTCGTGAAGGGGATTATAAATATAAACTGAAACATGCATTTTGAGATGTCACAAAAACTTCCTAAATAGTTCTAACAAGGGAGCCACCACATTGTTAGACCAACTTTGAATATCTAAAAATACTACGAAGACTTAAACACATTGACACTGGCAAGTGCTTTTTGCGTCGCCAAATAAAGAAGAAAAAGAAGAAACCATGAGTTTAGCCACGTTCTGGTGCACACGAAACGGTGCTGGCTAACAATGATAAAGAGTACTTATAATAATTGTTTACAAAATCGCAATAAGGTATGGTGTAGCATTAATTAATCTCAAACTAACTGTAAAATTGAACTATACATATTATAAAACTCTCTGTCTATCTGTCCGTTTATGTTCTTTTCACGCGAAAACCACATATCCGATTTACATGATTTTTATTTCGATTCATAGTTATGTTATCTGATTTAGTTGTAGGATACATTTTGTAAGACAAAGTCAGAAAAAAGACGCTTTTGGGGCGCTCAAAAAGCATACGCTGAGTAAACCATACGAACTATATCAAATTAGTGTTCTAAAAGAATATTAAAAAAGACCTACAAAAAGTCAACAATAATATATCTTCTAAGCATAATTCCACAATAAGCATTTTTGTCTTCCGTCTTTTGAGCGGGAGCAGCTTGATTCGTGCGTGCGCTCCACCGACGGCATTCTGTAACCCACGTGAGCTGAGCTGTAGGCACATAAAGTTTTCATAAATGTAATTCAGTTTAAAAAAAAAAAAAAAAAACAAATAATTGTCGCTTTACATTTATTAAAACTGAGCATTAATGAATTGCTCAACGTTCAAAGAAAACACCGTCGCATATGAACTAAAGACAAAAGAATAATAATACCAGCCTGCAGTCTGTAAGTGTCCAACCGCTGAGACAGGAGACCGTTTTTCGAGGGAAAGCAAGGCTAATCATCATTTAATAACCAATTAATAATTTAAGGTTAATCATCATGCCAGCCCACGACGTTTTGACGATTTCAAACGCCGAGAAATCCACAGTTCTATATTTTTTCTACATAATATGGTGGTACAACAAGAAAAAAAATTAAGCGTTCAGATTTCCTCACGATATTTTCCTTCACCGTTAATTGTTACCAATTTATATTAATAAATGTAGTAGTATTACCTACATGAATACGAAAAATTCGTTGGTACATGCCGGTTCGCGAACCTGGGGATATACAGACGATATTCGATCTATACTCGACTTAGACTCGATCTAGACTCGACCACAATGACTTTAGAGCATTGTAACAAACTATTCAACCTCAGAATTGCAGTTTTTTTCCTAAACTACCCATTTATAATAGGAATATGGCGTATCTAACGATGTGTTTTTGTTATTTACATATAGGTATGTATACGAACAACAGGCGCGAGTCACAGAAAATAATTTGTTCACAGAGGATGCTGGACTCATGTGACTCAATTATAATTGACCTTAGCTCCCAACCGGGACAGGGATTGGTTTATATGCGGTGACGTACAATATCTTGTGTGAATATAATCTTATTACTCTTCATTATACTTCTTTAGATAATGACTCTTGAATTGTTTATAAATTACGGATAACATTAGATACACAGAAAATCCAAGAAACGTGACGTGTTCTATTTATAATCTATCTATTATATTCTAATCTATTTCCCAATAAAGCAAAACAAAAAAAAATAATTTCTTTCCAACGCGGGTCTAAACCTCTAAACATTATTTCTTTATATTCATCACTTTCTTCATATTTTTTCTTCATTAATTTTGCCCCAATTTATACAGATTATTATCACATATGATAGAAATTTATCAATATTAGTTAAATCAGATTTCGATGCTTGCATACATAAGTCCATAGATAAATAAATAAAAACAGGCTGAAATAGTATATGTTGTAAATAATTAATTGATGTAGGAATATTTAAAAAATACATTTAAAGATTTTGCGTTCATCACTGCATAAGGCTGAAAAATAATAATTTATAACGTTAAATTAAAATGAAAAAGAAACATAAATTCTTTTATATAAAAAACTTTAATAATGAATTATCTAATCACATAAAGTTAGTTCCTTTAGAAGTTCTAAAATTTCATCGGTGTTTTAAATATATAAAAAATGTGGTCATTTGTTAGTTGATCACTAACAAAGAGCTAATCAAATTTATCTAGTCTATTACAGTCTGCTGTTTATTGTCATGACGTAATGTTTGGTTTAAATGAGGGCAAACTTTCCAGGAAATATTTTAATTAGGGAAGTGAGTTATGTCGTATTTTTAAATTAGATTAAATACCTTTTTTAAATATATCTAAGTAGGCGTTGGTTTTCTGGCTTTTAATTCCATTGTTAAACTTGAAGTCATTTTAAACGAGTTATTAATTACAGTTAATTAATTAATCATCAAATGTGGTCATAAACTTATTTTTCATAGGTTTGGTAGCGTTTGCCCACAATATCACCTGATGTTAAGTGATACCTAGTAGTAGGACTGGTTCTCAATTACAACTGCCGGAACACACTTATAGATGCTTGGAGACAGATTTTCAACTTAGTAGCTATCCACGCTGGCATTAGAAAATACTCTACCATCATGCTATGGTTTCATATCAATGTTTTCCTTCAATGAAAGCTCAGGCTCATTGCAGGGATTCGCACTCACATCGATGGACACGATGCCCGTACTCTGATGATGAACACAATGATGACCAGTAATTTTATAATAATTCTGAACCTACTTCGTCTGCTCTTTAACTTTGGCGTCTATGAAAACTTGTAAAGTTTACCGCATTTTACCCAGTCACTTGCAGAGGTACAGATAGAGATAGCATACAGATAGCGTACTATCATTGAGCAACTGCTACCTACTGGCACGTGTGTCGAAAACATTGCTAGTATCGAGCATGTTTATATCAAGCAAAGAGCATACATGCTCATAAGCATGCTTTTTTAATAGCTTACCTTTTTAATACCTTTAACCTCAGTAGGTCGTCGCACCAATTGAATTGATCTCGTCACACACAACAATTGTTTAGGACGCAATCTACATTTGAAAAACTAGCCTACTTGCTGAGTTAACGACAATTGTGTTCGACTGAATTGCGGCCACCATACACCAGGTGTAAGACTCGTCTTTGTAGTTCGCTATGCGTGTCGTTTTTCGAAATCTGTTAGTGTATATTCAGTAGTCAAGACGGGTGGTGGGGGTCTTATCCGATTGGGTCGCGATCGCCATGCAAATGGTGATAATCAGTCATAGTGACTCTCTTTTAGTTTATCGCGGTTCAGCATCAGCCATTGTATATCCAGCTGCCAAGAGTCTTCCAGGACGGCATGACAGCGATGCCCGTTGATGGATTACCGTGGTCGTCGTTTCTTTGGCGACCGGTTGGTTTGCCATTGCCGAGTTACTAACAAGGTAACTTTAAAATTTAAGAAACCCCCGAACAAAGTAATTTATTCATTGAGACCATTAAAATGAGCCCAAACACGATATATCTGCTTTAAGTTGGTAAAGAGTTAGGTATCTTGCAGATCCCAGATTATGCTGCAGCATTAGTTCAATGTTGCCCCATGTTCTTCTAATATCATTCAAGTAACAGTATACCAAGTTTCGACTCTATCAAACGGCTGAACAGATTTTCTTGAAGCATAGTTAACACATTATCGACAAGTCACATTTGAAATAAAATAAAAAACTCATAAATCATAGATAAAAATCGGTTCAGCCGTTTGGGAGCTTCGATGCCACAGACAGACACACAGATACACATTTAAAGTTATAACACTTATCTTTTTCCGTCGGGGGTTAAAAACTTTAAATTAATTTAGTTCTTTAATCACCAGTTAGTGAGTTAGCAAACTTTCTCAGCCTCTCCAAAAAAGTGCAACCATGCTCAAACTTTAGGCTTCCGCATTAAATAACTTATCATCAGATAAGGCGTATGAATTAAATAGTATGAAACTACTAGGTCATTGTACTGCAAAGTTTCACTTTCGTAAGTTCAGTGTGTTGATGTTGCCATGGCGACATTACCTGGACACGGACGGTGCATATCGGCATTACGTAATTGACATAGTGTATACCAGGTTTCACTTACCGAGAACCGCGTTGCATTGGGTCGTATTTGTTAATCCGTTAAAATTGTATTGTATTGATCTTATTGTAAAGGCTTTCTGTAGGCTAAAGGCATTTGAAGACCAGTATATGGTCCAACCGCGGGACCGCCAATTTCGGTCTTTATTGAAGTCGGTTATAAATAGCTATGAGCTGCATTTACCACTTAACATTAGGTGCGTAATGTTTGTTATATATAAAAATATGTATTTTTATCTATATCTATAGATATTTATGTGCGATAACTACACATAACTTCAAAAAGGGTGTACCTAAAGATTTTTCTCCATATGTGCTGTTATATGGCCGTCTTACCGATGGACAATAATATCAGGCTCTCTGAACGTTTGATAATGCTCACGACTGATTAATTGTGAATAACGATAGTTGACCCCAGGGTTAGTATCGTCGCTTCGGCACGATAGAAGAATATTAGTCATATTTCGTAATATTCTTTGAGTTGCACAAATATTATTTTCAAAAGAGAACGGTTAAAAATCCATGAGTGAAAGCAAATCGTTTGATCAACAATCGACTATATAATTCGAAACTTCCTCTTCTATTTCCTTTCTCCTATATCAATTACAATTTAATTGTATTTTTTATGTGTAACGTATGCTAATATGTTTTTACACAACAGAAGTCAAGAGTGCAGCTTTGAGTTTTGCTGAATTTACATTAATAATTTGTGATAATTATTATTTATTTATAATAAAATCAAAATTGTAAAACTTTGTTATCTATATGTATGTACTAGCTGTGCCCCACGGTTTCACCCGTGTTAAATTTATTCAAATTAATCTCAAATGCACCGTCGGCAATGCACCCATGTGTTTTATCGTTCTTATAACTTTCCGTACTTGCCTACGTTTAGCCAGATTGCTTGACCTTCATGGCTATAATTGCGATCCTTAGGGTCACAGCATGAACTTAACCTATAACCTTCCTCAATAAATAGCCTATAAAATGCTAAAATGATTTTTTTTTCAAAACTAACTGGTATTTCTAGATATTAGCGCGTTCAAACAAAAAACAATATCTTGTGCTTTATAATATTAGTATATATATTTTATAGGCAATGTATACAATCCCGGTATTCTATAGAATGCCTAAGGCATGATTTATATTTCATACATTGCCTAGGTATTCTATAGAAACCGGCAAAGTATGAAATATATCTCTGATTCATTTTGAATATCACGTTAGTGTTTTGGCGGGATCTCATAGTGTCATGTGATTGAAACAGACACATACATCTATAGAATTTAGCCTGCGAGAGAATGACATAGAATATACACGGTTAATACAAGTCTTGATTTTCTCGACTATATTCGTCGTCGAATTGGCCTAGCGGTGTGAAGACCAGACATGTACGAACTGTTCTATTGAAGCATGTGCATTTACTAGGAATTCTATAGAATGTACTTTACAAAATACCGACGATGCTCAGTGAGGTTTAGTTGGAAATACGAACAAGTACTAGCGAGCCGGCGCGACAGCGGTCGTCGAGCGCTTCAGTCTCAATAGAATGCGTCGGAAATCTTATAAATGACGTGCATACCTCAATACACCAGTTTGTAAAAGTCTGATCATCACACTGCTAGGTCAATTCAGCGACAAATATAGTCGAAAAAATCAGGAATTGTATTAACCGTGTATGTTCTATCTCATTCTCTCGCAAGATAAATGTCAGGCACATGATACTTTGAGATCCCGCCAAAAACTCCCACATGATATTGGAAACGAATCGGAGTAACGTAGCGTTATTTCGGAATAAATTTGCAAATTGCATTTTAAAATACAACGCTGACAATATTCACCGTAAAATAAATTCAAAAATAAATATTAAAACATTTTTTGATCTATGCATGTGAAACTATACTGTGCGGGTTGTAGCTGATAATTTAAATGAAATATTCGTAGACACAGTCATCTCCAGTGAAGTATTTTTTATATCCATCGTTTTATTACTGACACAATTTGTTTAACACTCAGCCGAATGACACGCCATTTAACGAGGGTCGATTAACTCTCATTGAGCTAACAATTTAGCAAGGTGAACGACAACAAACCGGGGAATAGGAATAAAACTATACGGTTCACGTATACAATATGGTACCTACGTTCAATTTCAACTTATGTAAAATGAAAACACACAATTTTTAAAGTACTATTATTAGAGTAGCTGTTGCGCGCAACTTCGTCTGCGTAGAATCATTATTTTGAGTAGCCTATTCCTTTCTACAAGGTTTCATCTATCTATGTACTTTACAAATTTTCATCAAAACGTGTTACTTAAAGTGTTTGGTCCTTGAGCTTTGTTTATCGTTATCGCGAATGTACGTTTCAGGAGAAACTGCACACTCTTAAACTGGAATAGCAAATCGGTCGAAATTACTGGAATACGGGGAATTAAAACATTATTTCCTTTTGCCGTGAAGCATTGCGAACCTCGCGGTCGCGATGCGTAGATGTTTGTCAAGAAGTATTTTATGGATTCGCGTTCACGCGATCCCTACCATACCGCTTGATTACTGCATATACACCGACTGATCCCAGGGCACCACAAACCAGAAGAAAATCAGTGATGGGTTTACCAATACATATTTGTATCGTATAGTAATTATATGCCAATATGAATCCGACACATTTGCATTCCTCATAAAACTGTCAGTAATGTACAGCAGTCTTTCTCCTTCTGTCTATATTTTCTCTTGTAACGAAATGTGCCTAAACCTGACGCGTCCTTGAAATTACACTCTCAATTCTCGGCTAATTATCGAATCGCCGCTTAAAAATTTTCACATGAAAAATAATTGAAATTATGCCTTATTGTACCGCTTTGAGAGATGATTTTTCAAAAACGCGAAACACTATTTCCTACCATAAGTATAACGATAAATTTTTATGTCCCAAATTTGAGATATTAAGGGTTACTCATAGAAATTTTTATCCCCGATTTCACCCCTTAAAGTGTTATACTCGCGACAATAGGTAGCCTATGTCCTTCTCCAATTTCCAATCTATCTTTATACCAAAACTCATCAAAATTGGTTCAGCGGTTTAGGCGTGAAAACGTAGCAGACAGAGACGTAACAGGTCGTTCGCATAAAGGAATGTAATTCACTCTCGGCGTGTGTCTTCCAGCACGTCTATAACTTGGGAATCTTCAAGCGGAGAGTGAATAGGGATCTAATAGGTAGCGCGATCTACCGTCGGCCCTATCTTTGCTTAGCATCAGGTGAGATCGAGGTCAACCACATACCTATTCTCCATAAAAAAAGGTTGAGGAATGCTATGTGAAATATGATTTTATGAAACAGGATGCAAAAAGGGTTTTAATTTTAGTATTATTAAACTATGAAGAGGCTGGTCTGACTATTATGAAAAGCTCTTTAACAAAAAGTATGTATAAGTGAAAATTATTATGCATCTGCATTATTTTAGATATAATTTTAAGGAAAAAGTAGCTACTTAGTAGGTATAAAGAATGCCTAACATAAAATTTGTTAAGTACGTAAGTAATTCAACAGTTACTTCACGTTGGTAAAATACGTATCCCTCCTACTTTTTGTATTCCAGTAATATTTCGTAATTCGGACATCTGGCACGAAGCAATGATTAATGCGCATACACGCATGCATAATGTTATGCATACAGAGTACAATGATCTTATCGTGGCTCCGTCTAGCGGTAAACTTGGCAAGTGTTCATCATTGGTAATAGTTTCCCTAACGACTTTTTAATTAGTTTGGTCCTTATATTGTCTTTATTCAGGTTGCTTTTGTACACCATTGCTATAGCTATCAATGCCTTTTTGGAAGAGTAAAAAAAAAACGTTTTTTATTTTACAGCTAATAATAAAATTGTAAAGTAATTATGTACTTAAATTATCTTGGTATCAAAATAGTACCTACGTACCTAAGGGCCATTAATTAATTACGTAAGTGTCCCGAGGGGAATGGGTTAAAAAATCTCTACCTGACCTTATCTTGGAGGGGAGGGGATAAAGCCCATTCTTACGTAATATTTTGTAAATCGAAATTTTATATTAGAAATGTACTTCCATTTCGGATGCCGAATGGTTTTTTTTATTCTGTAATATATTTTTTTAGTTTATTAAAATTTTAAAATCTTATATGTGTTTATATGTGTTAAAATTATAAAATATTATAAATAATAATTATAGTCGATTCTTCCCGCATTATATTATTTTAGTAATTCGGGGGGTTCGATAAATCTAATTTATCGGATCGAAAAAACCAAAATTACTTACGTAATTATTAATGGCTCCCTACTGCTTGCAAGCAGACTGGTTTGAGTTGTGCGTCAGAAATGTTATTCGGCTTACCCATTTAACTACTTCCTTAATTGCTTTATAAAATAACTTTAATTTATATATATTATTAATACTAGCTGTGCCCCACGGTTTTACCCATGTTGAATTTATTTAATCAACTCTCCACCGCAACGCCAACGCACCAGTGTAGGCTATCGTTGTGCTCAGTTCCCGTACTTGCCGGATTGCTTCATGTTCAAAGTTACTGCTTCTCTCCTTAGGTTCGTAACTTGAAGTTATATAGCCTATAACCTTCATCAATAAATAGGCTAAATAATACTAAAATATTTTTTCAAATCTTACTGTTAGTTCCAGAGATTAGCGCGTTCAAACAAAGAAAACATAATTTTAGTATAGAATAAGTAACCAAAATATTGAAACGTAATTTAAGAAATACAAAAGGAGGAACTCGTTTGAAAATATTTTACCTGGGTTTGTATAACATTGGTGATTAATTATGTACATGATAACACTTGATTCACCCAAAGCATACGCCAACACCATACGCTTATCATAAGCAAGGTCGAGATAAATTATCACTGTCATCTCAAACACAGCTTATCTGTACATCACTCGAATCTGAGTTTGTGATACATGACCTTGTTTGTCGCACTGCCATGGAAATTCCGTTTATATTCTACACCAAAATATGTCTTTGAAGGATTACATCAAAGTTTTTAGAGTTAATCAATATTATTTTCGATATGGTAAATAAGGAAATAAATATAATCTCGAACAAACTATTTCTAATACTAATTCTTTATAGAAATGTAATACGAGTATATAATTAATTAACTAAATAAATAATGTTTTAACTATTAGACAGAGAACGAATCTATACAAATAATAAAAATGAACTGTCTGTTTGTAATGCAAAAAGAAAAACAGCTTTTTACTAAGTGCATATGAAAGTACTAAGACACATGACAAAAACCAAATTAAAAAAAAATTGTCTGTCTGTTTGTTTGTTCCGGCTAATCTCCGAGACGGTCGGACCAATTTTGACGACACTTTCACTGGCAGATAGACGATGTTATAAGGAGTAACTTAGGCTCCTTTTATTTTCGATTCTGTAATCCACGCGAGCAAAGCTGCGGGCACAGCTAGTAAATTAATATATCTGTTAATTTTAGTAATCAATATCTATTAGTGAAAATATATAATTAGTTATTAAATAAAAGTAATGTATCAATTATTTATATCTAACAAAATCAACACTACCATTTATAGTACAACAAAAACATCGTATGTCAATTTTAGTTGTTAATATATTCTTTTGTTTCATTTTAGACATAAATAATTATATCGAGTCCGGGATACGGTTACTTAATTTAATTGAACTTTTATGCTTATCCAAATGTCAAGGCATTTGTTATGGATGGGCGTGACCAAAATTATTTTAATACACCTAATATCATTTAGGTATTTGATAAATCAAGATTAAGATAAATACGGATGAACATATGTTTCATTTTAAACTGTAAAGTTTAAATCTGTTGAATATTTAATTTAGCTTCGAATATAAGACTGTCTTTAAATAATACTCGTATTATTCTGAGAATTCTAATATAAGGAATGGTTTCAATTATAACGTATTTAAAACCAATACAAACACAAGCAAAATAAATTTTAATTGAAATGTCTGTATTCCAACAACAACACAGTACTATGATTAGTGAAATAAATATTATTCAAGCATTTATACACATAGGTATTTAATTTTATTAAAAATACAAGCCACAAATTATAGATTCGACTGACTAGAAACAGTAGAAAATGACCACTAATTTTTTTTAAAATTTTTCGCAATAACTAGTTCATTTTGATAATGGTTGTGGTGTGTGTGGTGGTGGTTTGTTAATGGTAATGTTTATGGTTAATACCGCTACCCATAAATTCGACTTGTTTTATATTTTTGTAACGATTTAATTTTGTTTATATTTTCGGTCTGCTTTAAAACATTTCCTTCTGCCAGCGGCATTGCCCTGCTTGCAAAGGTTCTAAAAATACAGCAGGTAGAAATAAGCTTCAGTTTTAACTAATTTTGTACTTGCGTTTGTAATTTTTCTCAAATATTATCTGGATTTATCTTCACGGTTTTTTTTAATTCTTGTGTAGATTTTACTCATATTTCTTTTGATGTTAAGTGACGATGTAACCGAAGGTGGTAACACGCTAAGCTTTGAGGGGCTGGCTTTCAAACACAGCTGCTGAACGAATAGGTGAAATAGGTGCTTGGCACAGATTTTTAGCTTGAGGATGGAAGGTAACCAGGTCAACATTATAAAAATACCCTGCTACAATCCATCATTGTAATGTTTTCCTTTAACGAAAGCTCGAAACTCGATCGAAGCGGTGTCCTTAAACAATGTGTCTTGAAATCTTTGAATACTACTGTTTCATTGAAACTTATTTTCTTCCAGCTTTCCTAAAAGTCGGTTCATTTTCGGATCTACTTGATAATAAAAACCGTTAGTGGTACATATAGTGCTGGCCATTTGAGATAGATGACGGAATAAAAAGTATAACGCAGTTATACATTCAATAGACAAATTTTATTCTTTTATTTAGCTTTATACATACCTCGACTAATAGATTATTATTATTTTAGAATTTATGAATGAATGTATGAATTGAGGACATTAACTTTTACTTGTTAAACATTCGCAAGTTGGATGAAAATTAATACACCTTTTTTTTGTGTTTTTAACTCGTATCTACATTATTTGGAATTTATAAACCTAAATTTATATTTATTTAATTGTCTTAAAAGCTTGCGAACTGGCACGTTAGACATTAAATAAGTTTTGATATATTTATTAGAAATCTATATTTTATTCGAGAAAATATTTATCTTTAATACAACAACTATTATGCAATAGTGAAAGATATATGTTTTATTTTATGTTAAATTAAAGTAACTTCTAAATATCTGGGTGACCCAACTTCGTTCGGTTACTTGCAAAGAAGACACCTATCTAGATAAACCTGGCAGTATAGAATTAAAACATAAATCTATGCCTGGCAAATAAAAATTTATCTTAATACAAAATTTCATCCGAATACATACAAGAACTGCTCAGTTAGTAGTAACATATTAGATAAAATGTCCGTAGAGTTATAATCATTACATCCAGTTAATAAGATAACATATGACAGTATGGTGTGGCTTTATTCACTCTGCCCTTCCTATATTCTTTTCTAATACTTATATTGAACTAGCTGTACCCGCGGCTCCGCTCGCGTGGACTATAGAATACCGTGGGTCGAGCAGACGCGGGAAGCTCTCAACCATGGCGGTCTCGCGCCATTATTTTTAAAGACAAAAATGCTTATTGTCGATGTTCCTTAGAAGATTAACATATGCTATCGCTGAATTTTTTGTAGGTCTTTTTAAGATCTACAATAATTATGTAGTAAATTATTTTATTATTTCTTATGACTTACTCAGCGTAAGTCCCAAAAGCGTATTTTTTCCGAATCGATTCACGATTACCGTCTATACTTATATCGTATGTTACTTTATCTAATAAAATATATCCTATAACCTGGTCAGATAGTATAGCTATGAATTAAAAAAAGAACCATGTAATACGGATAAGTGGTTTTCGTGAGACAAGAACATAAACGGACAGACAGACAGAGAGACGTTGAGTTTTATAATATGTATTGAAGAATCTGACCAGTATGATAAATTTATCGCATAAAAAAACATCAGAAGCAAAATGCCACTATACGAGTAGTAAATTAAATTGTTGTTCCAAATGTTGTTACTATATTTTTCTGAAGGTTAAATGTTTTACAATTTTGAAAGTATTTTAACTATCCTCATTCCATTTAAAATGAAGGGCGATATTCTAAATGCGTTTTGAAATGACGTCACGCATGTCTTCACTTTACATGGGAATGTAAATCTCTATATTCAATCAGAACACGTGTCCCCGAATAGTAAATGAGTTTAATGGCTCGCTTTTTCATTAGCACCGGCGTCGGAGACATTGGTGTTATGTTTCTTCTCTAATACATATTGTGATATTTGTAACTGAGAGTTATTGAATTTTTTTTACCTTGATCAGGGGTGCAAGTTATCTCAACAACATCTTCAGAATCAGACAATGTTATTCGTAAATTATGTATTTTGTTGATATGTAGGGGTAATTTAGCAATAACTGTTTGCGTCGTTAGAAATAATTGGGTTTTCTTATGTAACTATACACACGTGAATATGTAGTTATATGTATTTCTTTGACGTCACATAACAAAAATATGTACAAAATTTTTATACCTCACGACAACAACATGAAGAAGCCATTAATGATAATTTAATTCATTTTATTGTGTGAAAATATTATAACACAATTATCATTAATGACTAACCTCATCATGTCGCACTACCGTTTTACCTTTAAAGAGGCCAATACAAGTAACTATAATTAAAAAAACCACTTCACTGACTAGCGACCATCCTCGGAATAATATCTGAAAGTTCTGTTTGACATCTTATAGCAAGATGAATCAGAGCCGCATCTATGCTCAAGTCTTGCTCTCCGCAAAGTTGCCTTAATTTGAGATAAATACATATAACTAATGGTCTTGATTCAAATTAGTGACCGTATAATTAATTATTAAATGAAAAAGTGTAGACGTGTTATTGGATTTATAACTACAAACAGGTTCGAGTAATGACCACAAACCGATAGTGAAATCAACGCAAAGACTACGGCTGTTTGTTGTTGTACCGTTATCCCACGGTCAGTGGGCCACTTTTTACCATTTATTGAGCACGTTAATAAATTGTCCCTCATACTGGTGTACTGGGTGCCTGTATATTACAGAGTTTTCAAAGCCTAGTACGTACTTCATATCATGTTACATCTTATTGAATGCAAGTCGTATATCAAGCATAGTAAGCATAGCAAGTCGTAAGGGGTAGGTTGTGAAGAGAGTTAGGGCCAAGAGAAATTTATTTGGAGATTTCTCTCGTCTTCGGGCAGCCCGACTGGTGGAATACCTCCACCTAACAGAAGTCGCAGCCAAATAACCTTGTGTTGTCTTTCGTAGGTGAGTAGGGTTTCCAGAGTTCCTTGGAGTTAGGGGTGTTCAAGGTCGGTAACGCGTTAGTAATACCTATTCAAGAGTTCATAAGCTTCGGTAGCCGCTTACCATCAGGCAGGCCGTGTTTGTTTGCCACCTTTATAGTATAAAAAAAGTAAAATAGAAACATTACAAATTAAGTTATTTGCACCAAAGGTACATTATTTACGAATCATTATTAGATATATCTATTACAAATATGTAAATATTTATTATATATATTCATTATTATATATTTATATTTCGTAAATATGTATTATACATTTATTTTTATCCTTGTTTCCTCGTAACATTCCCTCGTAGATGTGTTTTATTCCAGCTTGGGAAAACTATAGTAACAAACAGTACAAAAGCGCATTCGTAATGAGGAAATGCTCTAGAAAACTACAGTTATTATTACAAAATCCCTCAGTTCTGAGTTGCAATATTTAATTCATACGAGTTGTTTCAACGTGAAGGTTTTTGTACGCATGTAATACCTCAATATAACTATTTTGTAGTAGATTTTTAAAGACATTTTTGTCGGTAAACTTCATTTTAACACTTAGGGGCGATTTTCCAATCGTCTGATAATTTTATACGAGAAACAATTTTGACGATTTGACAGAAAATGTATGGACACCCTGTCAAAATTAAAATATTCAAAATTCATTTTGATTTTTCATTCAATAGTCAAAATTATTTCTTAAATAAAATGATCTGTTGATTGATCGGTTCTTAATCAGTCATTCTTTTAATAATTATAATATATTTGTGTGTCGCTATAGTTTGAAATAGTCCCGTGATGTTATATGATACTTATAAATATGGAGGCTTTATAGGTGTGAAATGGCTATGGTTATAATATAATCGACATATAAGTTAGCATACCCATTATACATCTGCATATGTCGTTTTATATAAACAATAAGTATTACCTATGTACCCAACTTCGGAATCACAGTTTTACGGTAACTTCCATCTCGGCACGAACTAAAAAGTTCTCTTTGTCTTATCTTTGTCGTACCGTGACACTGTGGAACGGTCTCCCAGCCAATGTGTTCCCTCCTTCTTATGACATAGGGTCCTTCAAGCGTAACGTGAAGAGATATTTAAGCAGGCCGGCATGACAGTGGCGACCACCGATGGATTTCGATCTCTTGGTGGTCGTCGTTGTGTTTGGATTGTATTGTGCTTACCATCAGGTACAGTACAGTCAATGTGCCGAGGTATTATAAAAAAAAAAACATTTTATATTTGTTTATTCATGCCCGCAATGTTTTCATAACCATTTTGTAATAACGGGACTCGCAATTATATATTAATTAATATAAATAAAATGTTTGACGTTTGCCGTTGTGCGCGCATCACGCAAAAACTACTGGATAGTTTTTTTTTGTTTTACTTCTTAGGACAGCTTAGGACTTATATGGTCCTTATCAAAAAAGAATATTATCACGATATCTTCAACTCTTCAACTAACAATAATTCTGTAGTCCACGCGAGCGGAGCAAGCAGTAATAAGATGATAAAAGTATTATTCATGATTGTTATAATCTATGAATTGATTGGTCAAGCCATATTGAGTAAAGTCCAGAGAAACAGACAAACATATTTTTTATTAATGTCATATTCTAGATATGGGTCATTTATAATTATCTATCACATACATTTAAGAAAAAAAAAAGATATTTAGACAGAACTACAGATTTATTAATATCTATAGATTGGGTTCATGGATACAAACAATTAATCTCAAAGGATTGTATTTTTTTTTTTCGAATTTGTACCCTATTTATTGAGGAAGGTTATAGGTTATTTAACATCACGCTAGTATTTATATGAATACGTATCAATGTATTTATATAAACTCAAGTAAACATTCAGAAGTGTAAGCGACAGCACTTTCTAACTCCATACGATAGAAATCACCACGCGATGTGTTTACGTTTTCCCACGTCTCTCACAGCTTTCGTGTTACCGACTTTAAAGAAATATCGCATTCCTCTTTTTACGGTAATATTTTAATAAAGTTTCATATATTAAATATATTACTTAATGTAGTTGCCTAACCGGCTTAAATATTTAGTCAGTATAATATTTTGAGTTTTTTAAACTACATACCGTAATGTATTTATTTATAACTTACAATATCGACCCACGGTTGTCGCCGATGTTATTGAATTGCACTGTGCTCACTATCGGATACAGTGCCGTGCTACGATTTAAAAAAAAAATAGCTGACATCGACAAATATTCCGCATATTATAGAATGGAAAAAATCAAACGGCTCATGTTTTGTTTTTTAAACAAATTTGATATATGATATAGGCGACAATAGTTGAATATATTTTGTTATGGCAACCAAAGGAAAAAGTTTTTTAATCATTTAAAAATATTTATTTCAATCTGTTTGTGATAATATACTATCTACACTATACACTATTGAACTATGGTATAGTCACACTATACTAGTTGTTTTATACTATTTTTCGTCAATAGCGGGGAACAAACGCTTTAAAATGTTAATTTGATCATTATTTTTGATGAAGAATTAAGGGAGATATGTCATTAACAGCAAAAAACGTATTTGACACATAATATACTATAGAGATTGGCTGCTGTAATTATTAGGAATTAATAGTTAGGTAAAAAAAAGAAATGCGAAAACTTTATGCGTAAACAAAAGTTTGAATTTGTTATCCAATAAAACAGGTTACAATTGAATTGTGATAATGAATTTTAGAAAATGAAATATTAACATTAAACAATATGTATTTATTTCCATAGATAGAGAAATATTTTCCGAGATATAATAATTATTTCTAATTAGAAATTGGAGTTGAACAAAATCTTTGTATATGTTAAGTATACGAATTTAAAGTAATATTATACATAATATAATATGTACTTACATGTAATAGTTGAATAAGTGTTTAAAACTTCTATATGGATATTTAAAAAGATGAACTAAAGTGGGACACTGAACTGTATCACCGTTTGCGCCGATAGTTTAGAGCTAGCCTCCTAAACGAATGAAAGTATTTATTTACGGAATTTGCAAACACTTGTAAATCAAACGACCCGTGTCATATTTTAACTATTTCGAAAGGAGGCCGTTTCAACGCTTTAGTCAATTCTGTTTCGTTACAATTTCATACTTTTGCTGTTATTACAAGTCGTAGTTATTGTAATACAGTTACATAAGGGACATGAAATAATTATCATTGAATAATCAATAATCTACACATATTATAATACTCAACGTCTGTCTGTCCGTTTATGTTCTTTTCACGCGAAATCCACTTATACAATTTACATGTTTTTATTTTAATTCATAGCTATGTATCTGGTCAATCTTTAAAATAACCGGGAGCGGGGGCAGTACGATTCACGCATGCGCTCGACCGACGGCATTTTGTTGTCCACGCGAGCGGAGACGCGGGCACAGCTAGTATGATATAATTGCACAATATGATTATAGTATGTAATATTCTCAGTAATTTATACTATTAGATAAAGAATAAAATTTTCGACATGACTATAGATAACAAAAATTACAAAACTAACTGTACCCTACGGTTTCACCCGTGTTAAATTTTTCGACCAACTCTCCATCGTGACGCCGCCAACGCACCCGTGTAGCTCATCATTGTTCTCGTTTCCCGTACTTGTCTACAGCTAGCCAGATTGCTTGACGTTCACGGTTACTGCTCCGCTCCTTAGGGTCGTAGCGGGAAGTTATATAGCTTTCTCAACGAATATACACTGTAAACCCCAATTTTTTTTTTAATCTGACTGATAGTTCCAGAGATTAACGCGTTCAAACAAAAAGACAATCTCTTGAGCTGTTTTAATATTAGTACCTATAGATTAAACAGGCAAGTCTTGAAATAAAATTAAAATAAATTTATGGAAACATAAAATTACGATTTCAAAGTTATTACACGTAATAACATTAATTAAGTGGAGGATCTTTGAGCTGAGAGGCAAAGTTCTAATAATTTTCTGAATGAATGTGATAAATTTAACGTTTCTTTTGAACTGCTCCCGCAATCTGTTTATACTTGTTTCGAGGCGATTGTAAAGTTAACGCTATGATAACCTTCGGAACAGTAACTTCAATTTCATAGTGCGACGTTAATTACTCCTTTTGTGGTTTATATTAGTGGTACATATTCTTGTTTTGTTGTTCAGTTCAAAGCGATCACGTTGAGTTCTTGGTTAGCTGCATGTAGGCCAGGAGGACCATGGTCGGCGAGGTCGTCGACCGGACCCCTCCCTTCGCCTTCGTCTCTAAACCCTGTACTAACTACATTTCTCTACCTCTACATCGTGCGTTGCACGAAGTATTCGACTTGCGTTGTGAGATCAAACCAACAAGTTTTGCGGTAAACTTTTAACTTTCTTTATTTGATTCAATGGAAGGGATTTTTCCGATTCGATTCAACGCATACCTAATCACCTAATAGTGTAACGCGTTAATAATTATAAAGTTTTATACTTTGCATTTCATAATGGAAAAAATATTTAGATAAAGACATTGCAGGGCAATTGTTCGAGTCCACGCGGTTCGGTTTCCCATTCAACGCGGCAATGCTGCTAGTATTTTGATGAGATTGAGAGTAATTATTTAAATAAAAATGCTAACTTACGATATTAATTATATATTGTTAGTATTAGTTTTTGTATTTTTTTAATATTTGTAAATTGTCGTATTTTATATTCTTAGTGCTTAACAATTTAATGTGCTGTTGTGAAATATCGAAAGATATTTTAAATTGTTGAAAAACTGTACGGCAAAATAATAAATAGACTGTAATAAAATATTAAACACTATTAACGAAATATCCTTATTAATATAATTTTAAGCAAAATATCTATTTTTGAAGTGAAACTTCTTATGCGACTCCCAACGCGTTTAACGCACATTATCGGTTTCTCCTCTTTGTGTGAGCCAGAGCGAGAGACCAAATGTCGGTGTGTATGTATATTGCACACAGTTTAAATACACAAAAATATAAAATATCTTTTAAAATGAAGTTTCACTTCTATCGTGTGTGAATCGCACACACACTTTTTTTATTCTTATTAGTTTTTAGCGCTTAACCACAATCTCGTCTGATGTGAAGTGAAACGTGTCTGAAGATGGTAAGACGTCAATCCTGGAAGGAACTGGCTCACAAGTACTATTGCCGGAACACACCTAAAGGTGCTTGGTGACATATTTTTATCTTATTGTTGGTAGCTAGCCAAGCGGGCTGTTTTACAAAGCTATAGTGTTATCACGATATTTTCCTTCACCGAAAGCTATAGCTCATTGTAAATTCGAAATTAAATCGATGGACTCTGTATCTGAATACGTTACCCAGTGGCGCAGTAGCTATAATCGCAGTTTTAAAATTAAATAATTTACTACATTTTTATAAATTCACAAAACAATGCGGCGTGGTTAGGCATTCGTGTCCGACTGAATCGCGACCACCGTACATACACGTGGTGTCTCACTTGACTATTTCGACTGTAAATAGATTCTCATCTTTAGGCAATCATCACTGTTCTTGGATCAGGTGAAGTGCCTATTGAAGTTGATGAGCTAATCAAAACTCACAAGATAAAATATTCAGCAAATAATTATCTAACAATAAAGTTAAATATACTATGACTATAAATTACTGCAAATAAATGCTTTTACAAAATGTTAAATATTGATTTCAATTCATATATTCATATAAAAAATAAATATTGCAAAGCAATCTAAGCTGTAAATGCATATAATATTTAAAAAAGCCTTAACTAGTATCTAGTTATCAATAAAGGGCATTAAGTATAGGTGTCTTGTAACCTAAATAGCCTAGACTAATATTACACAAAGCTGTCCCGTTTGTGATCGAGGTTAATGGAGTTATCTCGATAGATTATACGGCTCTGCACAGCTTGAAGCTGACCTGTTAAATGATGAACTATTTCCACTCTAATTATATTTGTTTGATTGAGAAAAGAAGCTAAAAATGTTTGTCACTAGTAATGTAAATTTAAGAACATTTTATGAATATTTTAGCTTACTCAATGTTACAGTTAAGTTTAGCCAATTTTTAAATTAGGTATAAATAAATTCGTGGCGGTAAAGTGGTTTGCACCTGTAGAATATAAATTCTACGTCCGCAGGATCAAACCGCGACATGTACCAACAAATTATTCTAAATTAGCGTAATGTACTAATTTAAATTGGTACGAGTAACACTATCGGCTGATACAGTGAAAAAAGCATCGCGAAGAAACCGGAATGCTTGAGAAATGTTCTTTCTTGTATTACCACTGTATATGGGAAATATAGAACTGTTGATTTCTATTTTCTCGACGTTTGAAAGCGCCAATACGTCCTGGGCTGGCGTGGTGATTAAGCCTGTGCTTTCTCTTGGGATGAGCCCTCATTGCCCAGCAGTGGGACACTTACAAAATGGTATTATTATCATTATATTCTCAATATTATATCTATACATATAATTAAATTGAAGTGTCTGTTTGTAATGTCAAAAAATAACTGATTTTACTAAATTCATATGAAAGTATACACAATACCTATACCAAAACACCCATTTTTAAGAATTTTGTCCGTATGTTTGTTCTTGTGTAATCTCCGAAACAGTTGGACCGATTTTGACGGGACTTTCACTGGCAGATAGCTGATGTTATTAGGCATACTTAGGCTACTTAATTACTTAGGCTACTTTTATTTTTGAAAAATAATTAGGGTTTAGCACAAAAATAATCATTTTTTTAGTAGTCCACGCAAGCGGTGCCGCGGTTACTTCTAGTTCTCAATAAAAACTAATTCTTATTATGTAAGAAACTTATGAAATTACGTCTATGCATAGAATTTATGCGTTATTTGTTTGAAATAGTAAAATACATTCAACTATCGTAACAAAATTAGATTAAATTAAGTATAAGTAAGAAAACATAATCATGAGTACCTACTTAATATCTATACAAATACACATGATACTTATGAAAAACAAAAACATTTTTAAATTTTTTGTCTGTCTGTTTGTTTGTTCTGGCTAATCTCTGAAACGGTTGGCCAACTTTGGTGCGACTTTCATTGGCACATAGCTGATGGTATAAGTAGTAATTCAGGCTACTTTTTATTTTAGATTCGTTAATCCACGCGAGCTGAGCCGAGGGCACAGCTAGTTTATTAATAAAAGTGAACTGAAATTAACCATTATAGTCTCCAATAAATAAATTGTAAAAATCATAAGTGAGGAATCGGGACGTAAGGTACAAAGTTAGGAGTGAAACTGGATTGGATTGTGCAGTTCATTTTTCTACTTGACTATCAGTCAACATTCTTAATCGCGGTCGCCGCACTAAAAGCCAGGGTGTCTGCTGACATTACAGATAAACATCCTCGTGATAAATAGTAACGAAGAGTTAACGATTATCCTTACTAGTAACTGAGCTATTACCAGCACATGTTTACACTATGGACTGGACTTAAACAGTTTAATTCTAAACGCGATAAACTGGAATTTTCGTAAGAGTATTTATTTGCGGTTGAGTTTTAATTTATTTGTTTAAAGTTGTAATTAAACATATATTCTATAACTTAAATTCCTTAGAATCAAAATGATAATGATTTAATCGCGACTGTTTTGGTCATTACTAGGAATATTATACAAGCAATGATTTTACGTTTACGTCACAAGTTTAGCGAACCGTAATACCTAATATGCCAATCATCGGATACTGCGAAATTAGTCCGACAGTTTGGTTAAGTGAAAACATTTAAAACGTGCATTACCCTTACTTAATATGAATAGAGTGAGATACTTGTTAAAAGTGTACCAGCCCATCGTTCCATGACATGACTCCCGCATATCCGGCGCTCGTTGAGTGAGCGATCCCACGTCATCCGACACCTCTGTCTCCTTACTACTTGCCACTGTCCGAACACTGGGACCGTAACAAAGATTTACGAGTATAATTAAATATCCTTTCAACCACATGAACATGTTACTTTAATTTTAAACTTCGAGCAATCCAAATCCGATTTGCGACTGATCCATGCCAATTAATATACGGATAACGAAAAAAGCTTGGTTCACTTCATGTATTAGCAATAAGTGTTTCAAATTCGCAAATTCAAATTTAATAGTGTGTTTTTTAGGAAAACTGTGTATTATTATAAGTTTTTTAAGTCTAGCGTTTGACCACAATCTCACTTGACGTAAAGTAACGCGCTAAGCTTAGAGAGGCTGGCTCTCAAGTGCACTTCCCAGAACATACCTATAGGTGCTTGGCGACAGATTTCCAACTAATGATACTTGACCAGACGAGCATTAGAAAATGCTATACATACCACCAGTTACGATTTCTTCACAAGTTTTTTTACAATGATCACCGTCTTATTATGATACGTCGCTCACGATTGTGTCTCATTGTCACGTCGATCCATGTCGTCTAACACTCGGCCATCACCGCTTTGAAATATGAAATTAGAGTTTAAAGGGAAAATTATTTCAATTAAAATATCACTATAATTATACAAGCCATTAACCTCCTTAACGGATGAATTGTCGAAAACCCTTTAGTTTGAAGCGTTAAGAATTTCAAATAGGTAAATAGAAACTATTTTAAATTCTGCTCTTTGTTGATGATGATTCTTAAAATATATAACAATAATAATGTTCGCATATTTCATTTTTTTTCAGAATTATAAAATTTACAAGCCAGTCACAAAAAAACTGTCCTCCTTTATACATAACAGTTTTTTTTTACTTTATATTACACTCAGAATTATATTGTAGATACATTTGATATTCAAACATATACTGGACGTACGTATGTTATTCAGCCTAATGCTGTGTATTTAGATGTAACTCAGTATCAACGAAGCTGCACGCTGCGGTTTCCGTAAACCCGCACGATAAACCAGCCTTCATTTCTGTCTATGCACGTCCGCCCAGTAAACGAAACGGGTTCCACGTAACAATTTACTTATTAACTACTATCGAGATAACATTCAATAAAACTAGCATATTATATGATAAGTTTTCTTTACTTTTGATAATACATTTTGAAATAAGATGGTAATTTATAATTTATTATGGTAATTTATACATTTTTCAAAAATATTGAATAATAGAAATCGCTCCTGAATTCGTTCGCATTAATCTATATAAATATTACACGCGGACGATGACACGGGTAGCAGCTAGTTAAAATATAAAATTTAATATATAAAAATAGAAATGATAAGATGTTCGTTGGTAAGCGCACCACTTATGAACTCAAGACCATAACTCAGGGTTCGACGGATGGATATTCCTAATTCTTTTTTTGTTTTGTTTATGGTCATGGAAAGTTATCGAAAAAATAAACGATATAGGTTGTCGAGTTATTGACTATTGGGAAGGGCAGAACAACGTCTGCGACTTTACAAGAATTGTTCACGTAATATTTAATAATAAGATAGATAAGATGCTACGTACTTCAAATTAAAACATTTCAATACCTACGGACTTTTGGTCGCGATTTATCGGAAATATTAATTTTGATATTAAAATTAAAATTTAATTTTTCTTTCCAGTCAAAGAACTCGGTCTTACGAATCGGACGATCATGAGCGGGGCGCTTGTGAATGGTGCGAGTATGCACTGGTCATCACACTTGCCACCATCCTGCTGATCGGCGTATCAGCGCTCACTATCTTCTGGGTGTTCTACTACCGCGGCGGATACGCTTGGGCTGATGACACGCCCGACAAGCAGTTTAATTTACACCCTACGCTTATGGTGGCAGGATTTGTCACCTTTAGCGGATTCTGTAAGTTTTAATCTTAATTGTACTATATTTAACCATAGTTTTTGCTGGGTGGTAGGCCATGACAATCGTGTCTGACTGGATCGCAACCACCATACCTCATATGTAATTAGGGTTGCCAACTTTTTAAATATTCGAATAAAAAAATATCCAATAAAAAAATATTATTTTCGCCTACTATATATATCTTTTTTAGAAATATTGTTAGTTGGACTTCTAATATAGTAGTATATGATATTATATAGTAAGGTTGGTAACCCTATGTGTAAGACCTGACATAGTGGCATGACCGCATGCTTAGACGTGTCGCGTTTCGAAATCAGCCACTGTTTATCCGACGAGAGTCTTGCGACGACTAGCGATAGATTGCCAGTCCCTCGGTGGTTGTCGGTTCTCAAGCAAAACTACTGAAATAAATCAATAAATTTGTTAACAGGCTTTAACTATAATTTGAATGATTTTTGTTATCGTTTATAGGTTTAATAACGTTATGGCCACAATCTCGAATCACTCTCAAATCAGTCTCAAAATGGTAACAACGCTAAGAATACTGACTTTCAAGTGCAGCTGCCGGAACACACCTATTGGTGCTTGGCGACAGACTTGTAGGTAGCTAGCCAGGCGGGCAGTAGGAAAAGCCCTACCACCATGCTATGGTTTCTTCACGATGTTTTCCTTCACCGAAAGCTCGGGCTTATTGCACAGGGACATCGTACACGCTACCACTGAGCCATCATTGCTTCGTTATAGTACCATGTAGTAACTATACCCTATCTATAATTATAAAAAAAATTGATGTATCTGCTTGTAATGTCAAAATAACTGATTTTTATAAAATGCATATTAAAATATTATAGGGAGCTTATAAAAAAAACAATTTTTAAAATTTTTGTCTGCCTGGCTATTTGTTCCGGCTAATCTCCGAAACGGTTGGACCGATTTTGACGGGACTTCACTGGCAGATTGCTGATGTTATAAGGAGTAATTTAGGCTACTTTTATTTTAGAAAAAGAATTGGGGTTCGGTGCAAATAAAAATAATTCAGAAAGACGAGCACGATTCGCGCGTGTGCCTGTTCGACGGCATTCTGTAGTCTACGCGAGCGCAGCCGCGTGCACAGCTAGTAGTAAATAATAGAAAACGGTTTTTTATAACTCTGCTAACAAGGTGTAAGGAAAAGCAGATCAAATTTACACAATAATATTCAATTATATTGATTACAAGATCTGTTAATTTTCTTTAACTGTATTTCATTATACATTATTGCCAGTGTCTTCTGCAACGAACAATATCATTATATTTGGTCTTTAATTCATAACAGTCTCATAATATATACATATAATATTTATACATATAATACATAATATGCCATTAAACATTTTTTTTGTTTATCTGTCTGTATGACCGGATTTACCTCAAAAATGGCTTGACTGACTCTTATGAAATTTTGTACACGGGAGAAGCTTATCTCAAATGGTAGGCTCAAACGGTGAAATGATAGGCTATATGAATTTTCAATAATACTTTTAGAAACGGTAATTTGTTTCTACCAAAAAAAAAAAATATAAATTCTTAACCGATTTTCATGAAATTTTGTACAATTAATAATTATAGAATTGGTAATAATATAAGTAAAACTAAAATTATGGAATGAAAATAACTGCGTGATAACCGCTGCGCACCGCTACTATAAACAACTTATTAATATTTTCACAAGTATACCCAAACATATATCATTATTTACGTGAATAATTTGAAATTATTGAATGTTACAGCGGTGCTGCTCTATCGTATCTGCCGATGCTTCAGACGCATCTACGTGAAGCTCCTACACGCGATCTTCCACGCTCTCGCGTTCCCGTGCATCGTCATCGGTTTCTTGGCCGTATTAGACTATCACAATAAGAAGGGTATCAACAACTTCTATTCACTACACAGCTGGATCGGCTTCGTTGCAATGGGACTGTTTGGAATTCAGGTAACTTTATATCACTTAATTAAGCTGCGTTAGTAACTTTGGTTTCTTCATGATAGTATGTAATCATAATTTGTACGTAATTAGTAATGGTTAAAATGGTAATGGTAGATATGGTTAATTGTCAACTATTGTTATTCACAGTATTAATATTATGACATAATTATTATACATTGAATTAAGCAAAGATTATTAACCCAGTTGATAGAGTCAATAATCCTAGCCGTTTAATATCTTAGACAAATATTATTCTAAAGGGAGCTAGATATGCAGGCTTATTCTTTTACGTATAACTGCGACCAATTAAATATATTGTGATTAACCCAGACTTAAAAAAAAAATGTGCAAACTAGACATATTTTATTTGCATTTACAAATTTATAAAAATAATTTTTAACTTAATATTTTGCAACTAAAAATACTGTGTACATAATAACCGAATATAAAAATAACTTAATATATATATGAGTAATATTACAAATATAGGCTTTTCCCATTTCTTCGTTTTACCTTTTATCTCACTTAAGTAGGTTCGGCTCAACATGTTTTCCTCTCCAATTGTACTCTATTAACTGTCATCATTCACACCATTTAAATATGCATATGATTTCTCATGCAATCCATCCATACCTTTTTCGGTCTTCTTCTACTCTTATATCCGGCCAACTTCATACTTAATATGTATGTATGTAGTGTGTTTTTCATACCTCCTCATGACATGCCCATACCACGCTAACCCATAACCCCTCAACTTTTCTGTAACAAATGCTGCTTTAAGACTTCATTTATACTACGTAAATTCATATGTATAAAATCCTTAATTTTGTTGTTTTCTGTAAATTTTATTGTTTGTTGTAAATATGTTGTCTATAAATTTATAAACATTGATATATTTTTTTTCTTGTTTTCAGTATGCAGTCGGCTTCTTTAGCTTCCTTCTGTTGCTGATCTGTAATAAAGGCACAGCTGGTTTCCGCGCCTCTCTGGTGCCCGTTCACGCGGCTTTCGGTATCCTGACCTTTGTTCTTGGGGTAGCAGCCTGCCTCACAGGACTTACTGAAAAGGCTATCTTTGGACTGGGGTATGTTCGATACCTTAAAATACTATCACATTCCATTTATGCATCAAATACTTATTTTTAATGTCTAGAAATTATTGTGTATACGTAATTCTTGAATGCAGTCCCCAATGAACATTATTTTGTTTTGAAGATGTATTTTGAGATATATTCCTATCATATGAGATATCAATTAGATACAATATATCTGTAGTTGAACTCTTATACTTAGGAAACTTCTAACATTTTTTCCGCTATCATATACCTGCAAAAACACTGTTTTTTAACTCATTTCAAGTATATTAGATCAACTAGATCTGATTTATATGACAAGTATACGAAACTAGATCTTTATTTGTAAACCAATCGCGCAATATAATTTGATCGGCTATATATCTAAAGTAAATTTTTCGACTTTACATTTTCCACAAAAATGCGCATAGTAATAATATTATCTAACTTTATTTGGAAATGTATCCGTGAATTACATATACACATGTGATAAGTGTCGAGTCAATGTATGTTGAATGTGCATGTTTTGTATCTTTATATGCATCGAATGTCGTAGCCTGTGTCAGTTGCTTTTATATGTGCGTATCCACAGCGCGGAGAGATACAGCGGGTTGGTCGACGAAGGTATTATCATCAACGCAATCGGAGTGGCAATGATCGCGATACTGGCGGTCGTCATGTATATACTATCGAGAGACAAGTTCCGTGTGGCTGAAGCGCGAGATGGACACATGACTGCATCCGTCGATCTGTAGACTTTAATCAGAATAGACATCATGTTCTTTATAGTATTGTTATAAAATTATAATTGTAACTTTTGACCATTGATCAGTTTTAAATATATATAAACTGACTTAAAAGGCATTGTTTAAATATGGTAAGTATTAATTAATAACTTGTATGTATAGGTTACGTTAAATTAATTAAGTGATCAGGCTTATGAGTTTCATGTCATTTCGAAAATATTTTATTGGGCTACATATATAATACATTATTTTTATTAAACTACATGGCCCGGCAGACGTTGCACTGTCCTTTCTGATGAATGGCTCGACCACAACGCCATCTATCGGATTCTAACATAACTATAAACCATCGTCTCGATAAAACAAAAATTTTAAATTCAATTTGTCAAGTCATTAAAAAGTTACACGATCACTCACAGACGCACACGAAATTTTTAATATTTTTTGTAGGTACTTGACCTGAATTTTATATAGGGCTGCCGTCACCTAAATTGTTGACGCCGGACAATAACTTGAAAAACCCCGGACATTTGCATGGAATAGGGATTTTTCCTCGGATACCTTAAAATTTGTTTTAAACAAAAATAAAAAAATCATATTTATTTTCTTTTCTTTTTTTATCGTTGATAGGTCTAGCGTTATGTCTACAATCTCACCTGATATTAAGTGATGATGTGGCCCAAGATGGAAACACGCTATGCTATTCATGTAAACATTTTATAGTCAATATTTTCAATTTATTTTGACAATGTTTGACAACATCAATCTATAGTATTGAAGAACTAATTAAATACCTTACTAATTATTAATATACTATATCTATATTATAAATATACTATAATATAGTATTCACTACTCATCTGAGATAATCCAGCAAGAAAAGTATTAATAACGCTCTTCTTTATGACTTAATTTTTTTGTTATTGTTTATGTAGGTGAAGTAAAGCTACATAAAATGTAAACCATAACGTAATCAATAAATTAAGGTCATTTATGTCAGCATATTTTTTTATTTAAATTTATTTGCTAATCAATTAATCTAATTTTGCCCGGACATAAAAAGTGTCTTAGCTACTTAGTTACTCGGGCACTTTTTAAAAACCCCGCCTGGACGCTCTCCGGGCGCCTTTCAGACTAGGACAAATCCGGCCGGATGGCAGCCCTAAATTTATATGAAGGCGAGAATAGTATTCGAAGGGTATCTTAAAATATTCCATGCTTTACAAGACTATATAAGTAGATTATTTCGTTTAGTATACTTTGATGTAATAATACACATAAGTATTATATATGTTTAAGACAAAAATAACTGACAGTCCTAAACCTATCTAAAACCTGCTGAACGAGGCTTTATCTTGTATCAAACGGATTTTGGTCTGTATCAGATCAAAATATATTAAATCTAAGTTTTAAGTATGAAAATTGTGTTAAGTTACTGAATGCCTAGTTGTGCAAGTTTTATTATTATTATTTAGTTATGCTGTATTTATGTTGCATAAAAAATAAATAGTAAGTTTTAATTTAAATTTATGTTTTGTTTTACTTATTATTTCTATACCTATTAAGGCTTGCCTGTCAATAACCGCTATTGCTTTTTGCAATTTGAGATGGTTGCTTGTATAATTGTGTTTGTTGTTTGTGGAGTACCTACGTAAATCATTTCGAGATCGATATTGTGTTACTACCATTAAAATCTGCATAACATATTTACTACATATTAATTTCTATATATCTTCATATTTTATTAAATAAGTTCTCATGCATACACATATTACACATGATGAGGGCCGAGCCGAGGGTATCTGTTGCCTAGGTGCAACATACACTTTGCCACTCCTTTGGCCTATAGACATCTATCTATACATATTATAAAACTCAACGTCTATGCATAATCTGAGTACGTTATAATTTTTTAAACATTTTTGCATAAAATCAAATATTACTTTCACTTAATTATTTTTCATAAAGTGTAATAATAATAACAACGATCTTTATAATATGTTTATAATAACCCTCTCAGGTTATAAATTTCCTTTCATGATAAGCGGTGACGATTTTACCTTCAAGCCCGGTAAAGCTGTAAAAGCCGTAAAGGCTCCAGGGCCCCTCAGGCTAACAGTGTAGTCAGTTCGAAAAAAAAAAAAAAAAAAAAAAAGATTAAAATAACCTAAACTTAGATAAACAGTTGTTTTTTTTGTATTCCGTGATTTAAAAATAAAACGAAACGTATGTTCCGTTATTATTTAATCTTTATTATCACTTTCTTACCGACCTACAGGAGAAAGTAGCGAGAAACCTTTTAAATGAAAAGATAAAAGGTTGAGATAATTTTAAAATCTATCGCTTTTTGCTAATGCATTATTTCTTGCAGTCTAATACAGGATTGTTTAATAACATTTCAATGTAATATTAACTTTTGGTACTAATCCTGGGGCATGCGGTCCGCAGGGCCGAGGCATACGCAGCGATGGAGACAGAGGCTATTATAATAAACGCGATCGGCATGGCGGTGGTGGCCGTCGCGATCGTGGTACTGTACACCGTGCGCGGCACCGGCGGGTACCGTCTCCGCAAGGTCGCCGCCCAGCATCCGAGCTAAATACATCGATACTCACAACGACTATGTCATAACAATAACTCAAGCTTCCTTTATTCATTTAAGAATTTTAATTCAAATATTTGTAACAGTGAAACAATAACAGATGTACCTATATTATTCCTGAAAATGTTATAAATACTCCCTTCACCAGATCAGATATTTAGACAAAGACAACAAATAACCAGAAACATATCGGCGACTTACCTAATACAAAATATTCAAATGAATAATTAAAATAGTACATTGTATACCTTTTATGAAGGCCAATGGCCATATTGCTATATCAATGGCTATATCAAATTTGAAGCTCTAATGACTTAAACCTTATTTCCAAGCAGGATTTTCAATTTAAATAGTACAATGTGTTATTTAAATTGAAAATCAAATGTACCTACTTTATAATTTGTCTCCGAATATAATTTTTGTACAACTTGTAGGAAACTCCTACGAAATTAAATTGATACGATGACACATTACTGTGTATTTATCATACATGTTTAATTGAAATAGCCTTGTAACATTGTTATATTAGGGGTACCCATAAGGAAGCAATTATTTTGAAATTTAAAACTTACTTTGCAGTTGATTCAAGTTTTTATTTCTTAATATATCATATAATCTCTTAATATCAAGGGTAATTTGGCATCTTTACTGCAAATTTTCAATCCACCTCATATAATCCAGGGTTTGTGAAACAAAATATGACGTTAAGCGATAAACTAAGTTTTAAGTTGATACTGAAGTTTGATTTGCAGGAAGTCATTGCTTGGAACGCTTTATTATATCATAAAGAATCAATTGTTCATCTCTGATAACGATTCTGTTAAGAAATAGATCTCTACGAAATCTGTATAGCAATGAAATGCAAATTGGTCGATGAATATTCTTGTTGGTTTCAGATAATGATGCCGTACCCATATTCCTTGCCTATATGCCTTTCCAATTTCTTGTAGCTGTCTTTGTATAACTTGGCCATGTAGACCAAGGCTTCTCGATCACACTGTACACTTAATTTAGAATCCGTTTCCATTAGAGATTTTCGGGTGCAATCATCAAATTGAACTGATCTGTCAGAGAAATCATAATCACTAGTAGCAGACCTTCTGAACAAAGCATGCCAATTTTTGACCTTTAATACAATCCCATAAACATCAGAAATTTTCTTTTAAAACCCGTTGCATTAAATGCCGCATGAAAATAAAAAAGTAGGTATGCAATGACCAATATCATCATCGGAATTATGAACGCCGCAATGTTATTCCAGGGTTGTAAAAAAATCCATTTAGAATAATTTGTGTAGAAAACCTGTGCTTAATGAAAACTTTAAAAGAAAGTGTTTCCTCTTTAATTATCATCACAGAACTGAAGGCTAAATAATTTCTTTGCAAATAATTAATTAACCATGGGTACCCATAATATCTAAAAAAGTTTTATTATATTTGTTATTAATCTTAAAGGCTACATGAAATGGTCAAATAATTCAAAATGTTAACTTTTACATACATTCATATTAATGTAGCAATAGAATATATGTGATTAAACTGTTTTATATTCTTTGGGGTTGTGCAGCGATTGAAAGAATTCACTAATTTTGATCGTAATGAAGAGTTGATTCCGTCTTGTCAAAATTGATACGACTGAATTATTGTCGTGTAACGTTTTGTCCTCATTTATTGATAGTGTAATCAGTTTTGCCTCTGATTATAGAGACTTCATGAACACCAATGTATGTCAGTGTGCTTAAGAAAGTGCACAATACTGTATGTTACTAGTAAGATATATTTTGTAGTTACAAAAAGTAAACCGTAGCTACATATCGTGTATTGTTATTTAGATATTAAAATTCATTCCATTCCAACTTTTAAATCAATTTTCTCAGGTAAAATATTAGCAATCGTTTATAACAAATGTTCATGAGTCCTTTTGATATATTGTTGCTATAAATTTCAAAATGTATCAAGAAGGCATAAATTCAGTTTGGTATATCCCATCAAATACAGTAGGATTTAATGATAAGAAAATAATTAGACGTAATGTGTATATAGATTTTAATATACTGTGCGCGTGTTTGATAGTAGTTGAATGTGATGACGTCGTAGTGTATAAAACTATTTTAAATTTTGGATCATATATAGATCGACAAAGGTATTTAAGAATGTAATACAAAAATTACTTCTCCCAATAGTTCTTATTCGCTAGACATCTGAATACTTTCTTATAATGGACAGAAACGTAAATTTCCTGTGAAAAAAAAATTAATGTGCTCACACATAAAATAATAACTGATTAGATTTATGTGACATAAAGATAATTTAATCTATGGAGGGTAGAGCTAGTTTAAGACGACTGTTAATCAAGGTTGCCAAATTTCGTGTAAGTCAAGTGGTCATATATAATTACTGTAACCAATAATTATTACATACCAGTAGCATGTTTGTCAATAAGTAGGGTAATGCTCAAAATATTTAATTTTATAAGAGAGGTACCTTTAAATTTTTCCTAATATTACTGATATGTAACGAGTTAAAGTATATTATGTATAAGTTATGTAAAACATTTATATCATTTTTTGTGAATTTGCATTCCAAAACGCATTCAATTTTAGAATTATTTTAATATATACAATCAGTGCTAAGACTGCTCTTATATAAATGGATCGTTTTTATAATAATACAGAATGAATAATTATGCTTATGGCTTTTACAATTTATTAATATTCCAGTTTTTTGGATCCCTTTTGAACGCTGGGGCCAATTTTTTATAATACTATAGATAACATCTTGCAGCTATGGGTTTTGTTACATGATATTCTATTGATGTCTAATTACTGTTTTCTAAGAAACATTGTTAAAATATGTCACTAAATTAATTTATAATATAGGAATGGCGCCAAGGTTTATGTGGTACCTGCTTATTAAACGTAATGTTTAAGGATATATTAATACATTGTTTCCCGTTAATAAGAAAATAATTTATACCAATTGGTATATTCACATACATTAATAATTATTTGTAAGTATGAAATATAATTTCTCGTACTACTGTGTTGTGTTTATTAATTACAGTTAACTCAGTTCGAATATATGAATTTTATTACTGTTTTACATTTTTAAATATTTATCCAGCATTAATATGGTACATTAAAATACTCGTATTCACAGTGTGTTTTATTTATACCTGTATTATTTTATTTCTAGTTGCGATTTTTATTTTGCATCTTGATCTTGATATGGACCTAATCATTCAAATTCTATGTCTAGCAGACTTATGACACCCAAGCCAAGCTCACCTCAGGCACTATGTTGGGTAACAAACAAGGAAGTGGCGATGGCGAGGTAGTAGGGTTTGTACAATCAGACTTGGTCGCGACCACCATACGTATGGTGAAAAACCTGTTATAGTGATTCGCTTTATTAGTATCTACTTGTAGGCCAACATGATAGTGTCGGCAGGCGATAATTTCTCTATTTAAAAAAAATGAAGGCTTATCCTTTAAATACAACTACCAGAACACACTGGCAACTGACAGGTGCTTAGCAATAGGTATTTGACTTGAGAGTGTACTATCAGTCCGAGCGAACAAAGATTGCGCTATTTACTATCATACTACGGCAATATTGCAAAGTATTCATTACCAAAAGTTCTGCTCAAAGAAGAATTCGATTCAACGAGCTGCGACGCAGAATACTGCGTTGATAATAATCAAGCTAGCAGTATTACGTTATATTGCCTCTATATTAGGCACCTAGTTGCGGTATTGGCTTCTCTAGAAATATTAGAACCTCTATTGACAATGTCTTCAAGAAAATAGTTAAAATAAATAGCAACACTCATATAATTATTTTTCAAACCAGAGTATTACACACATAGATTTAGTATAATAGATCGAGTACCTAATACAAGACCAAAAACGGAATGCATTAGTGTGCGTATTATTATGTGATTTTCATTGTTATACGAATAACATTCGGGTAGGTGCAGTACATATTACATTAAACTTGAAAATCTTCGATTTTAAAAAAATACATGGGATTTGTTTTGGTCATTATTTACGTAGGCCCATACAGCTCTATAGCACACACGAAGCAATTATGGCTCAGTGGTAGCGTGTACGGACATCTCGTTGATGGACGCGAGTTGGAATCCCTACAATGAGCCCGAGTTTTATTCGGTAAAGGGAAACAATGTGATGAAACCATAGCATGGTGGTAGGACTTTTTGTAATGCCTGCCTAGCTAGATACCACTCTCAAGTTGAAAATCTGTCGTCAAGCACCAATAGGGAGTTCCAGCAGCTACACTTGAGAGCCAGTCCTCCTAATAGGCTTAGCGTGTTACCATCTTAGGCCACATCGTCACTTAAGATCAGGGGAGATTGTGGCCAAAAAGCAATACCTTTAAAAAAAAGGGCCCGTATCCTTATCTCGTTCTAACACAATAGTATACTATGCTCTTTCTCTTTCGAATTGCCGATATATAAATATATGGTTACACATAATGATGCTGTACTTATTGTACCAATTTTCATCGCGTGAGAGTCAAGTCAGCCACCCACACCTTGCTAGGGACGGGGAAGGGGCAGGTAGCTACACTTTGCATGTACCTGGCTACATCCATGTTTAAAAATTATGCTGCAAACTTATTATTATATGAAGCACCGGTTGAACCCAAAACGCGCCACACCTAAGTGTACCACTGCGTTAACTGGACCTGGTCGATTCAGTCGGGCATAATTGCTATGTCCCGGAAAATTTTCAACACACCGTTGCTCAAAATTATTGTCAAATTAGCTTATTAAAAAAGAAAAAAAAATCAAAACGAATGTATAGTCGCACGTTGACAGCTAAAATAATCTGAGTCAAAGTGGTTGATGCTGCGTATTCGAACTGGTAAGTTGGGATTCAAGTAGCTCCGAGATCTAATAGCACGCTTTTATATAGGGAAAATTGAAACACAATACAATATTTAAAGAATTTTTATTTATATTTGACAACCTTTATTCTAAAGATTACAATAAAGAACGCTAAACCGTTAATGGTAAATAGGTTGCGTAAGATAAATATTCAAAAAATGCTTAGTAGATACAATATTCTACTATGTTATGTTTTTTTTAATTTATAGAATGTAATTTAAAGCAATTCTATGTAGCTGTTAGCTCACATACTGATTAAATAATTAATTATTCATAATAATAGTTAATGATTTGTAACTTTTGTATATATTTTCCACACCATCATGCAGGACATTAATATCTTTCACTATGGTTTGTTTCTTCAGTGACAAGCTACCATGAAAACTATACAAACTTTAGGATTTAAATCGTTACAATATTCAAGTTCATAGAAACAGGAGGGAATGTAATTTTAAAGATACTAATGTACCCTAGATTAGCAGAAAATAGAAATCATTTGTGTATATCGTGGTCGTTGAGGCAGACGAAATGGCCGAAAATACAGATATTATTTCTGCAAACAAAAAGCTTTAACTAATTCAAAGCATTTTGATCATGTTGGATATAACATTGCACTATAGAATTTAAATATAAATACTAATAAGTAAAAAAAATCAATCGTCATAGGAAGCCTGGTAGATGTGAAACATCTAAAGAGCAGATTTTTTTATTTGGTACTAAAATAATTCCCTTGGGTACGCACCGACAGAAAAGGCCGGCTATGCTCTTTAAAATAAAATATCATTGGTCTTTAACTATTTTAATGGTGTATTATAAGTTTGAATTTACTGATATTTACGAATAACCTATAAGATTAGCATAAGAAAGCACACACGTAAACCATTGCGTGTAGTTAAGAGAAAGGCGTTAGTTAAATGCGCCGAGTCGGAAAGAGCCGACCAGACGCGACGCCAGCCGAATAGAACGTAGCGACGTCCCATCAGAACACTTTTACTCCAATCAAAACGCACTATTAGACGTTTCATATCAAAAATAAATTTAGTTACTTTTTAGAAAAACAACTGGTTGAATTTCGACCACAGAATACTAATTTAATAATAAATCTCTGAGCACGTTTTGACTAATATTTATTTTATCTTTCGTTGATATTAGGCCTACGACATTCAAACATTTAGTTAAAATTTATAAACTTCAAATGTTATATATTAGGTACCTTAATTTTTCTTGCAATTTGTACCTTAATTTTTTAAATGGCATAATGATCACTGTGCAGTGTTATAAATATGTTGTGCAAGCTTATTATATAGAGTAAAACTAAAAAAAAAAATAATCTCGTAAGCGATGACTTTAAAATTAAATTTACTGTTTGATTCACTAACCTTAACCCTTAAATGTGTGGTTTTTTATTTTCATAAAAATGTGCAGACTGACAATTGAAAAACTATATATATATTTAGAAATACATCACTACGCATTTGACAACACGATTCGTTATAAAAGCGATGAACTTACCCTACGATTTAACGTATTCGTAATTGTTTAAGATTCGTGAGCGTGGGAATACGGCTATAAGAGGTTTAACACATACTAACATGTAGATAAAATGCAATTATTAATAACTTTCTTGAAACGGTATAATAATTTTGAACATCAATAGGTATATGTATAATATAAATTTTTGAATTTAATACATGACATAACATTTCCATAGAGAATCTCAATAAGTAACTAGCTTTTGTCCGCGATTTTGTTCCCGTTGGCTTGAAAATGAAACTACTTGCACGCCATCTGTTGTAAAACTGGTGGTACTAATGAAAAAACTTTCGGAGGCGTGCGCACAATAATTCACCAAAGTTTCATCCCAATCGCAAGAATGCTTTAGAATCGCACAGGGCATATATATATATATATATATATATATGTCATACCAATTTTCTTACATCTATATCTTCAAAAATGACGGATTTTCATACAAACTTTGATCCCCTTTTACACTATCTTAGGGACTGAACTTCCAAAAATCTGTCCTTAGTCCTCATCTACAGTGTAAAAGGAACCGCCATGCAAATTTTCACGTTCCTGGGTCCAGCGGATTCCGGTGTGCGTTGATCGATCAGTCAGTCAGCCTCTTACTTTATATATATATATATATATAGATAGTTTTGAATTTTATGTAATATTGAAAAATAGCGATATTTACGTAATACACGTGGATACGTTACGTGCTATAATATAACATGACCATATTATAATGTCAACTAGCAAAAATATTTCATTCATATATTTAAGTACATTTTAAAGTGACATATTGTATGTTAAGAAATTAGGCCTACAATATTTTAAGTCTATCATAACTTGTATTCATTAAATTTTTTATTAAATTTATAATAAGTGATTTAAATGAAAAACATTTAACATAGAATTTTTATGTTAAACTGTTTTAATAACTATTCATCAGTTTAAAATGTTTAATGGAAGCATGAAAGTAAAAATATATGGAATTCAATTTTTTTAACTTCGAATTTTAAGGAATGTGCGAGTAAAGGAAATGCATCTATCTAGAGGTGAGATATTTCAATAAAGCACTGTGTAATTTAATTGACCATGTCTTGTGAAGTAATACTTCGTATTATGTATTAAAATAATCTTTGGTGTTCGAATGGCACGAATATCATGGTATAGTTTCATGATAAAGGTCGAAATAACTCTTAATACTTATTGCCTACATTAAAGATACTGAAAGAAAACCTTAAAATAAAAACATCTCTATTATCGGCAAAGTATTTAATTCAGGCAACCTATAGAACGTCTGGCTCATTTAGTAGTAACTATAGTTTATTTTTATTTCATACTAGATTTTGCCTGGGACTTACTTCCTTTGTCTTAAAAAAAACTCACGCGCCACCTGTTGTTAAATGTTTGTACTAATTCAGGAACATTCACGGGCGTTCGCTCACAACTTCTAAGAGTTTTAGCGGAAACTTTATCTGTCATGTGGTGGTATTTATTTTAGTAGTAGTTTGGTTATTTTGCACAAGTGATTATAAATAATAATTACGAACATGCATTTTAAGTTGTCAAAAAAACTTCCAGGACAGTTTTAACAAGGGAACCGCCATCTTGTTAAAGCTATGTTCGAAGATTACAAGAATAACAATTAGAAAATTATTCTATTCACGTGACGTTGACAGAATTGTGGATGAATGAATACAGGAGAAAAGGCGAAGAACAATTTACCGAATATTCATCGCAATCAAATGAACAATATAGGAACGCTTGGGGAACAAAACAAACATTCATGACATATTTTTTCTAGGAAATGAGTACAATGACTAGGAATTTTATAGATCACCGGATTATAGACATTGCCGATAACGTAATCACAAACATTTCTGTAACATGATATTGCTCTTATGAATATTATAAGTCAAAGAAATTTAGCTTACAAAGCGGAAAGATTTGTCGTAGTGAATAGAGATCATATTATAGAGATCCAATTATCTCTAACTATATTATACTCTGAAAATAAGTTCATTATTACAAAACTAAAAAGGAATCAATAGTTATGTTAAAATATATACATTCTAGCAATCAATATATTTTTGTACTCAATGATATTCAGAGTAACTTCCCAATAAACTCTTCACATTTTATCGGAATCAAAAAAGAAACTGGAATCAGTGCTCTTAAAAAAAACTAACAAATAAATATTAATAATACTGTGATATAATTAAACTTTGAAATTATTAATTTATAAACTGAAAAAGATATAACACAGATGATGCAAATTAAATTTAGTTGACAATAGAGCGATAGGATTTTTATGATATTTAAGTGAACATTACGGTCGCTCAAAAAAGAAATATTTTTGTTTACTACTCACAAGAAAAACGATAATTTAACGTTTTAAAATCACTCACCAAAAGTCAATTCAATTAATAAAGTTTAATGTGTCGCTTAATTTTTTTTATTGCAAAATTAACCTCTATTTTCTCTTTAATTATGTAATTATAGTCTACGGACGACATTATAAGTATTCTAAAATTGTTAAGTTGATATTTCATTTTATAGATGTCTCTCACGATTTTGAATGAGTTAAGTTTTGGGGAGCATTCTTAAAACGTATTATATTAACGGATATCAATGTGAGAATTAAAAATAAATATTCGTTTTTTTATTCACTTTTATATGCACCAAAGTAAATTAATATCAGTGCAAAACACTATTACAATATTTTAAAATAAATAAATTTATGGTAACATGTCTCAAATATTGGAGTTTTTAACCAATAAATAACCCCACAATGGAACTTGTTGCCACGCTTTCGCAGCTTAATAGAGTCGACTGATCGAAAAAAAAAAAAAATTTAAGCTGCTATCTTAATAATGCATATTTCGAGATTCATATCAATTTTTGTAAGCTAAACAAACCTTAGGCCTTGAAATATTGTGGGAATTCGTTCGAAATCGCTCTGACTAGAGTCTGGTCGTCGCGGCTGAAGTCGCTCTCTTCACAGAAGATGCGGGCGAAACAGCGCAACAAATCGTCACGTCGGTGCAAGTGCGCGCCGTACTCTGTGTTCCGAATGATTCCGTGTAATATCTTCAGGTATTGCTGACGCCGCTGTAAGTTTTAACCAAAATCACAATATGGATAAAGGCTAATTGAGTAACTTGAGAAGTTTGTTATATGCGCGTTGGTTAATTATAGGTCGACCGCTGTAAGCGCGACCCTCCTGATTGTTTGCGGGACGCGGGGCGGCGGGTGTGCACGGATATACATGGTATTGAGATAGATACCCTATATCTTAAGATCAATATTTTATGCATGTACTGGGACAGATATGTTATGATAATTATATTTAATATTTAATACACATAATATTGTTGTCTTTCTTAAAATGCGAATATAAAAAGTATTACATTGAAAGAAAATTATGCGTGTAACTTTTATACGCAATTTAGAGAAACTTCTCTGAATTTAATCTTATATATATTACAATATAATTGAATAAAAATGCGTTAAACATTCATTTTGATTGACTGTATAATTTTTTAAGCTTAGCATCCGTAATTCAATCTTGGTAATATAATCTCATGTGTTACAGTCACAAAAATAAAACCGCGTAAGACCCATACGTCAAACGTATATTGTTGCCGATGGCCGGCAACAGACTACCTTATTGGTCGGTCTTGTTCCCCTCCCGCGTCCCGCAGACCATTAGGAGGGCCGCGCTTACTCCGGTCAATCTATAGCTTTTGTGGTGGTTACACACAATATATGTTCATGCTATTATAAGTGGGTAAATAGATACTAGTGTACCTCCTAGTGTGTGTCCTGTAAAAAAATCCTGTCACTATTAGGGTAATTTGCAAGTGGAACTCAACCGCATGGAGGAGATAGGGGTTATCCGAAAAGTATCTCATTCAACTTCGTAGGTTAATTCCATTTCAATTGCAGCAAAAAAAGATGGTAGTTTACGGATTCGCTTGGATCCCTGAGCGCTTAATCGTGCTATACGTTGACAAAATTATCAATTACCTACTTTAAAAGAAATTGCTTTTAAATTACTTTAATTTTACACCCATTCACCGCACACAATTAATGAACAGGATTAAAGAGGATAATATGAGAAACAGCGAAGATATAGGTAATGTTTTTGGGTGATATATTTTATTCTCCTAATGAAAAGGAGACCCACTGCGAACAGATACGGAGCATCTAGTATGCGCACTGACATGCCTACACCATTAGGTACGGTTCGCATAGAAAGAAAGACCGCACAGGTTGCTAAGAAAATATTACACCAATTCACAGATTAAAGAAAAAAATAAATATTAATGTATACTTGTAAAAAAAAACAGCATAAGTACTTATAATCGACGGCTCCCACGCATAAGGTCGTAAGGCAAAAAACGATATTTTTCAGGAGAGCTATTTTTGTAAACGTTACTGATATAGTTCATTTGTGTAATTCAAAAACTCATAATTTATAGAAGATATTAGTATTCAGGAATTCAGTAATTAGGGTTCAGGAATGTTTAATACGGTATATTATGGTTCTAATGACACAAAATACAATTTACTCAATAAATGTGTTTCGACTTTATGCGCGGGAGCCGTATTATGTTCACATACATTAAATGTGATTGTAATTGTAAAGGTAAATTGTAATTGTCTATAAATTAAGGTATCCTAAAAAAAATAAGTTTTTAATTTCTATTTTTAAATATGTATCTATCCTCATATTTGTTGCTCAAAAATATCTATTATTCTATTTCACAGTTGTTCTTCTGTTTGCAATAAAAAAGATTATTTTTATATTTATATAAAAAAGGGAAGATGTGGTATTTACACATAATATATGTTCATGTTATTATAAGTGGGTACATATAAATGAAGTGAGTTTTTGAGCAACTCACACTTGTTGTTTGCTTCAGCTTCCATGTCGATATTTTTGTGTACATTCGTATTGTATATGTTATCACTTGTTTTAGCTGTATCATTAAAAATATGATGAAATGAGAAGTAGTTACCGTATCACCGGGTGATAAATCTGCTAACTGCCTCACAATAATGTCTATAGCAACTTTGACATCATTCGTGTAAAAATGTTCTGCAGTTTTCTTACGGCTGAACAGGTCATTCACCAATTTAAGTACAGAATGTGCTGGGGACGGTTCGTGGTCGAACATGTGGACTGGATCCTCTATAAAATACAAAATTATATTGAATTTTCTTTAATAGTTTGTTATAAATACTTCAATTCATCTTTGGACGTAGCGCTATACGTGTGTGAGCTTGTTACATGCAGTTTTTATTTGTATGCCAGTGTACCGGCAGTCGTCGTCTGGGCAACACGTCTTTTTGTCGCTTTGTTGTGCGGGTACAGACGGTAGTAAAAACATCTATAATAATATATAAAATAAGGTGTGTGTGCGATTCACACACGATAGAAGTGAAACTTCATTTTAAAAGATATTTTATATTTTATTTAAACAGTGTGCAATTATCATACACACCAACATTTGCTCTCTCGCTCTGGCTCACACAAAGAGGAGAGACCGATAATATATTGCTCCCTCGCTCTGGCTCACACAAAGAGGGGAGACCGATAATATATTGCTCTCTCGCTCTGGCTCACACAAAGAGGAGAGACCGATAATATATTACTCTCTCGCTCGGGCTCACACAAAGAGGAGAGACCGATAATGTGCGTTAAACGTTTAACTCGTTGGAAGTCGCATAAGAAGTTTCACTTCAATAATATTTACATTATGCGCGGTTAATGCAAGTCCTGATTTTCATGATTGTGATCGTCGTCGGATTGGCCTAGTGGTGTGAGGCGACCAGACATTATACGCAGTACGCACGATTGGTAGATAGTTCAAATCCCGCTGATTTAGGATATTTAAAGATAATTTTTAAAGAACATACTTTTTTTTTCTGATGGTTTCACTTCAAACACATGTGAACTGTTGCACACATATTTTTTTTCTTTTAGTATTAAACTATTTTTACCACAGTAATATGTTCATTTTTTTTTCTTTTGCTTTAATTCTATACTAAATATTTGTCTCTAGCACATTTTCTTTACATCTATAAATATTTCTTGTGTTTCTATGTCTCGAGTCACTTCGGAGCTAAATCGAAAACACGGATTGGATAAACGGAAAATTAAATAAAAGTCTTAAGACTTAACTTTTCACTAGTTATCTTACCTTCGCGATTGAGCAGGAGAAGAATTTTCTCACAAAACGTTTTGGCGATATCTCTGGTTTCCAAAGCGTTTAATAATATGTTATCTAATGTGTTCTCAAATTGCAGATTGTACGCAAGTAGTAACGTCAGAAACAGATCCGGTATTTGCTCATCGACATCTGTCTCGGGTGGGTCCTCGATCAGTTCTAATAGGAATTGTGAGAATTCGAGACCTAATTGTTCAAAATGAGTGACCGGTAACTTGTCTCCCATAGAGAGTACCATAGACAGCAAGAGAGCAGAGTGCGAGAGTCGACTGACTGCTCTAGGGTTGTCGAGCATATCTCGTGCGATTTCTGCTGGAAGAGCAGATAATGCTAATGTGGCTAAAGCTGTACGCTCTAAGCCGCACATTACTCCGAAAGCCTGGAATTATAAAAGATAGCTCAGTGGTAGCAGATACGGACACCGTGTCGATCGACGTGAGTTCGAATCCCTGCAACGAGACCAAGCTTTCGGTGAAGGAAAAATCGTGATAGAGCATATTCTAATGCCCACCTGGCTAGCTACCACCCTCAAATTGAAAATCTGTTGCCAAACACCAATAGCCATGTACTAGCAGCTGCACTTGTGAGCAAGACCACATCGTCACTTAATGTTACGTGAGACTGTGGCCATATGCTAAATCTTATGATGAAAAAGAATTATCAAGATTAAGTAAATTCTGCGCTAAAATTCTTTATCAGTATTTATAGCGAATATTATAGTAAAATATGAACTTATTTTGCTTCTTCTTAACCTTATCCCACCAAAGTAGGGTCAGCAAAATATCTTTTTCTCTTCCACTCTCCTCTATTAACTGTGATCTCAGTATTCACATCTTTTATACATAGTATTTTTTACACAATCCATACATACCTTCTTCTCTATCCTCTACTTCTATAACTCATATACTATATACTTCTCTATCTCTAGTGCTATTTTCATAATTTTATTGATTTTCTTTTTTTAATGTGAAAATAAAATTGTGCTTTTTATTGACTTATGTTTACAATGGATTTTAATAATATATATTTAAAGGCTTCTAGGTAAACTTTGAAGCATGACAATTAACATGTACATCACCTGTAAAAGAAGTTGTCGCAGAGGCCATCTGGTTTCCATCTGATAATACTGGACTAATGTTGTCACATATGCATATCGGTGACTGCTCAGGACATGTTGGGAGATATTAACATCAGCATTTGACTGAAAATTATAACATAAACAGATAAGCAGTCATGGCATCTTCAATATAAAATTGTACACACCATCATATATGGAATGTGATTTTATTAATGTATAAATAATTTGCCTTTCTTCAGAGAGGCGTCTTTATCTAGTAATCCCCATTAATGTCTAGTATTTTTATTACTAGCCCTTAATTTTTTATATACCAGGATAGTGCCAACAACTGGACAGATAATCTCTCCAAAGGACACATGTTCGTTGTCAAACCATTAAAAACTTATTGAAGCCGCGTGAGAAAAACCTCAGCATCATATTGAAGTTATATGTAAAATTGCTATTTAGATTATTTATTTAGATTATTTATTTTGATATTTTGGGAATTGATTACTTTAGTTTTTATTTATAATATTTACCATAACAGAAATAAGTTCAAGTAATTGTGTCTGTATATCATGAGCATCATCATGTAACGCCCAGCCTCTCTGCTGAGCGTCATTGGCAGCTTTGGAAAGGGCATTGAGTGCAGTTATCATTCGGAGTGCATCAGGAGCCGCGTCTATTGCATTCTTTGGGCATGTGATATTGCTGTTCGCCTCTCGAAGTAAAGCATCTATTATCGACCTCGCAGCACCTCCGGGTAGAAATTCCTACATAGAAATATTATTAAATTAATCATATAAAATTAATCAGTGAAAAATATTCCTTGTATGTAATGTTCGTATAAACTTTGTTTGTAGTTGGTAGCAAATGACAATCTGGTAGCAAACAACTCTTGAGAGATTGTTTTAAACACTTTATATGTTGAAAATAATACCCGTGAATTAATATACATTAATTATTACATCATTCAAATTAATGTAAAAATATGTTTTTTTATCTAAATAAAAAATATGCTGCAAAAACGCCGTGACAATATCATTCATCAAATAAAGCTAAGGTTAAAGGTATTATGTTCCAAGTAGACTTGACTGGAATTTCAGTTATACTCCAACTCAACATACTCAACTAGTTCCTCTCTAAAACTAGATACTCAACTGTGTATATTCATTGCTTGATGACGTCACATTTCCTGTATGTCCTTTACAATAAGAGATTAAAAAAAATTTTCAAAAGGAAAATTAATAGTTAAACTATTATTTTTCAAGATTTTTGAGGTTTTTTTATAAATAGACCAATATGATAAAATAATTAACTTTAATTTTTAAACATACTGTCAACTCCCGGATTGTTTCAACTGGATCGCTATCACCAAGCACCATGTGTAATACCCAATAGTGGTACTCTTAAGTGTGTCGCGTACCAGGATCAGCCACGGTATATCCAGCCAAGGAATCTTATAAGCCGGCATGACAGGGATGTCTGGCTATGGATTTCCGAACTATCAGTGGATGCCTGTGTTTTTGGTTATTGTGTTATTGTGCTTGCCATCAGGCACAGTAAAGTAACTTTGCCATGCTACTATAAAAAAAATACACACACATGAAGGTAATACACATATCTATTTGAGTGGGTTGTAACAAATAATTTAGAAACTACAACTTACTCTTAATGAAATAAGCACTGTTTCTACTGCAACTTTAGACATTTCATGACTTAGTTGGGTTTCTTTTCTGACAGCCTGGACTATCTCATATATGGCATTGGGTTTGATATTATCATTGCTTCCCTGACTGTCATCCTGATTGTCTGTATCCGAAGATAGCTGATGGGAGGTCTTGCTAAGTGATACACTTTTTCTTAAATCCTCATTATCTGAATTTTTAAACAGAAAGAGAATATTTAATAGGAATATTTTTTTTTTTTTGCCAAAACTTTCACTATCGCTTCCTAGCAGATATTTGTGCTCAGAAATAGTTTTGTATATAATAAGTAGGTAATGTGATTTTTACACATAGTAATATTTTAAGATAAAATTCCAGATAAGATTAAAGAAACTATAATATTTTATATTATCCTATTTACACTTGATCATTAGAATATTTATATATTTGTATGGATACTGTTGTATATTCCAGATGAAGTATTTTTTATTATACTCAAACTTTATTATGTTTGATATAAGCCATTCCTTTCATCAATTTTATGCTTCAATTTAAAATACATCTTTTTATAGGTATTCATAATTTCCTTGTGACTTATAATAATAACAATGGCTCTCTCGTGACAGTTTGAGAAATAATCAATTTCCAGTAACAAGATATAAAAAAGTATAAAATAAATATATGACTAAATAAGGGGTTGATAAAAATATAAAGTGCCTAAGGCCTTGTACACATAAACACATGTTAGAATGTTAGTGCGCTTTATCAGAAATGTGCCTCTAGACTTTCTATACATTAACACAAACATATGTGAATGCGCTTCACATATGAACAGGCTCTAAGTTCCAGTTTTCCAAACACACACAAAGTAATTGAAGTGCAATTACATTATCACAAGTCTTTACAAAGAAATAGTGATTGCACTTGGACCCATTTAGATATTGTTAAACATGGCAATTAAGACAGTATTTTTATAAAAAGATTGATTTTTTGGCACTTAGACCCTTTAGATTTTCAACCCTTCAAATAATGTCATTATAAAAAAATGTTTATTTCTTTCAGCCACATTAAATTTTCGAATATGTTTAATACTGACTGACTGAATGTGACTTACCTTTAATAAGAGTGTTGTTTGTTGATTTATCTGGTGATAATTCTCTTTCTTCAGTGATATGTTGTTGCGAAACAATAGGACGCAAATCAAAACATGGAGATACTCCATTGGGTGGAGTGCTTTCTTCGAAGCGTGGTGGAGGTTTAGGTGCTGGTGTTTTCTTGCTATGTGGTTTTACACTCATTAGAATCTGTTTTTTCTTGTCACTTAATCTATTTATTAACTCTTGTTTTTGTGGTAAACTATTATTCTCATTTAAATTTCGTATGCAATCATTCAAGAATGCCACATAGAACTCTGGTTCAACCTGTATAAGGAGTAAACATTTAATTATCATGAAGAATTATTCTGATTATTGCCATAAGTAATTTAAAGTCTTACCTTGACTGTCGCTACATAATTAGATGGTACAAACCCGACATGCCCTTTTCTATTAATGACATGCCACCAGTTTCGCTGCTTTGTGTTTGATTGTTGCAGGTAAAAATATTCACCTTCCACAAAGCTCAACGTTTTAGTAAGTGTAGCTTCAAAGTCAAAGAGTGCTTTGAGCATTTCATTATCATCTGAGAAAGAGAAGAAATAATTAAATGTTTACTCCAAAAACACCGATAAAGTAATACGCGTAATACAAATAATTCAGACCATTCTGCATGTCAGCCATTTTTGTAAATGTAATACCAACTGTATTATCGGTAAATTATTCCTAATTCATTTAGAAAGGTTTCAAAAAATCAACGCAATAAAAACAACAAATCAATGGACTTATAAAGCAGCTCGGCTCTTGAAGTTTTGAGTTTTGACAGCTGCCAATAGTGCCAATTGCCATTATGACACTGTCAAAGTTTGGCCAGATAACCAAGTTGCAAATACTGTGTTTTGGGCTCAAACATGTACGAAAAATACAGGGTTTATTTAAAAAAAACTTGCTTTTTATAGTGCATACTAAAAGACATCTAAATGATTAAATTCATATTTATACTTGCTTTCTCTTACTTGGTCTAAATTATCATTATCGTTTCAATCAATTACGCTCCTTTTTTTTTAAATTACTTTAAAATGTTATATAATTTCATCTGATACAAAATTTGCTAGGCATTTTTGTAGAACTGCACTATTTTGAAAAATGACAAAGATTTAATTACCTATCTTATAGGAACACATAGAAACTCCTTAGGTATTTCAGTAGGCTTTTATCGACATATTATGTCAATCTCTATGAAATTTAGGTTAAAATTCGCAAATATTTACGTTTTTGACACAGATTTGGGAAAATGCAGATGGAACCTGACAGAACACGTAAATTAGTTTTATCATAGTATTCAACTGTGACAATTTTTATGTCTGTACCCCGTATGTTTTAATATTATATAAAAATTGTACCATCTTGTGTGTAATTACACAGTAACAGTTCTTCCTAAAGACAAAAAGGAAGAGGGAAAATCGTTTCATAAGTAACAATGGTTTTTCTTATTATAATCCGTGTTATTTTTTATGGATTACAAAATTGCAACAGTGTTTCTAGGTTAAAATGAAATATTTTCCTGTAAGTTAATACTAAAATATATGTATCTACGTTGCGTAGCGTTGGAAGATCCGTTTATTTACAACCTAACTATCATGAAACTAAAAGTAGGGTATTTGTCACATTCTAGTTTGTTTGTTTGATAGAGAATTCTGGACAATTCAGTGTACTAGTCAAAAATATAAAATCCAAGACGGTCGGCCAAAATTTCAAATGCTTACAACATCGGAACAATTATGCATAGGTGTGGTAGGTTACGAAAGTAAATAAATAAAGAAAACCAAGAAATATTCAGGAAAAAAATCAATATGGCAGATATAAGTTTCGTTGAAAATGTGTATGTAAAGGTTCCTGGGGCCTCTTATTTCAAGTACAAAATCAGTTTTTAGATAACGAATGATCGATTAACGACTACACTACTGAAGTGATAAAAAAAAGTAAAACTTATGTTAACTTCTCTGGCAACATTTTTGACACGATTGTCCGTGTTTTCTTTCTCTTTCCACCACAAAAAGCACTTGCCAGTGTCAATTTGATAATTTTGTCGATTGTATTTTTTGATGAGACAATACAAGGCATTGCCCAGGTAACAATAACTGTAACACGACTACCAAACACTTAATTATATTTGAAAACTTAATATTTTGAAATAATAAGATAAATTTGTTTTGGTTACGGTAAAAAATGGTCCTGTTGCTTTCTCTCTCTGACATATATCTATACTATATAGTATATTATGCTCTTTATATTTCGCATAGCCAATACATGACATACATCCGTCTATCACAGTGAATGACATGAATTTACAGGAGATCTACTGTAATCCGGGAGTAGACAACCTTTAAAATACTGTTTTATACACTTTATATGCCGAAAATAATACCCGTGAATGATTATTAATGTATTATAAAATATTAATTAATTCACATAAAAATATGCCATGAAAACGCGACGTGACGTCACCGTTCAAAATGTTAAAGGCTAAATGTGCAAAGTTGATTTTATTAGAATTACAGTTATGTAATTATGAAATTTCTTCAGCACCTATATAATTTTAAAGCCACTATTTCAAGAATTAGTAATAATTTTAGTCACTTTTCTCAAGATAACACGCAATTGTGTATTCAATGATCGATGACTTATTCACGTTTTCAATTTGGTGTTTCAAAACACGTGACTCTCAGACAAAAAATTGTTGTTTTCTGAATGAAAAATTAAATAAATAAATAATTATTTTTCCAAATTTTTATTGTTTTAGACTTTTTATCAATAGACCAACATTATTAAATAGTTAACTTTAATTTTTGAATATACCTACTGTCAACATGAGGATTACAGCGCAACTGGGAACATTGCATTGTAATTGACATTCATAGATAAGTCAGAGTATTTTATTATCTCTTGTTCTTCAATACTTAATATCTGTATAGTTAAATCTTTTTTATTTTATATCGATGAAATAATATTTGTTTAGCCAAGTAATACTATTCAATTTTTCATTACCTGATAATATAATAAGTTTGTTAATATAAATAAGATGCAAGTATTTCCAGAGCATGGCTACAAACATACAAAAAACAATCTCTTAATTTCTTATATACGACGGGTATATAATCAAAGTATTAGTATAGATTAATTCAAAGATAGTTTTTTATTGTTTACGTAGTATATTTAATAACAAAAAGGTAGAGTTAAAAAATATCAGTAAGTTATATTCTTATTTAATTTAATACACCTTCATATATAAAATATTTATATACCAAATAAAATAAAATAAAGTGAAAACAATTTTGTATTTAAATTAAAAGAATACTACATTTATACCTAATATATGCAAAGTTACCATGATTCAATAAAACCGTTCCTGGCTTTCCACAACATCACGAGCGAAGCATTTGTTATTTGGCGTAAATAGGAATACGTTCTGGATTTCTGGGTATTATCGTTGGTCTTGGATTAAAAGGAGGAATCAGGTAAGGGAAGAAATCTTTTGAAGTAGGATAATAGTTTCTCGGTAAGCTTCTCAATTCGCGATGATGATGCTCCGGATGGATACTGCGAGTATACCTCCTGTTGGGGTTCAGTTTTATGTCATCAATAATTAAAGGCAGAATTGGGGGGTCACCGGTCGCTGGTACATGAGGAATGTCATCGCCCTTGTATAACCAAAGTGGTTCGTTTCCTGTTTCCCGTACTTTTCGGAAAATAAAGGTCCTCTTAAGAGGTGGTTTAAATGTTGGTTGTATAAATCGTTGACATGTGCTCTCCTCCACAAACAACATTGAAGCCATCGCCAATACAATCACAAGTTTAAACATGTTGCACGTCGGATGTCTAACTCTGTTAATGATAACTGAGTTCAGCGGTCTCAGTTATTTATACTGCTTCTTAAGGACGTAATATTTTATACCTATTTGTGTGCGAGAAATTGGGAATAACCTGGTATATGACTCTAAATGTTAAGTACTTACATTATCATTACCGAGAAACAATGTATATGATAACCTCTAACTCCGTGTTGATATTAATTAGTTAATGTTTATTTACAAAGATTATGAGCCGGGAAAAGTACCTATGTATATGAATTTTTCCTACGTGAATTAATTGAAATTTAATTTATTTAGAATACAGCTAAAGTGGCATACAAGCGTACGGCTCTCCTGATGGTAAGCGGTTACCGTAGCTTATGGACGCTTGTAACACCAGAGGTAGCTCAAGCGCGTTGCTGACCCCTTAACCCCTTCTCCAAGCAGCTCTGGACCACTTTTATAGTATTGTATTTTTTTTTAATTATTCTCTATTATTTACTAGCAATCCCATTACCCAGCCACGCGTTGCTGTAGCTCAGATTTTTTTATCCGATCGCTACCAAGCTTTACAGGATCACCCGCTGGGCTTTATTTTAAATAGTAGTAGGTACTCACAGCAGCAACGCAACACAAGGTTATGTGGCTACGACCTTTTTAGGGTGAACGTATTTCACCAGATGGGGGTTTCAAAGTAGAGAAAATCTCCAAATCCATGTCTCTGTGCTCACCGTCTCTTATTGTAGATACACCGGTTGATTCAGGAATTCGAACGCCTAAGGGCTAAGCTACTAAGCAAGTATTAACCTAGTGTATGGATATCGCGATCCAATCAAACACAATAATCGTGTCCTGCCAGCCTGCAAAATGTAATAACATATTAATTATAACAGGTTTATAAAAAGATGAGAATTGTCAAATTTTATTTTTAACGTCTCTTCAATAAATTACTCATATAATGTTATCCCAAATATTTATGTCATTGCAAGGTGACCATTATAATATAATAATAATAATAATGCTGGCCAATGAGGCCTCTACCTAAGGGAAGACACGTGCTTAATCACCACCCTAACCCGCGAGGTTGTGGCAATTTCCCACGCCGAAAAATCAACAGTTCTATATTTTCCCCTACATACAGTTGGTACTTATTATAAGAACATTTCTTTAGCGTTCTGATTTGCTCACGGTGAAGGTTAACCATAATTATGCGAAAAAGAAATATATTATGAATTAGCAAACACAGGCATATAAGTTCACTTGATCTGAATGTGGTCAGTGCAGCGCATTGCTACATTCTAAACTCAAATAAGCTGCTATTCTTGAGCACTGAGTTGGTACGCCTTGGGTGCTAGTGTGACCCAAGTTTATCAACTTTCCAATTGACCTACTCATGGTATATAGAGTGACCAGTGAAGCGATAAAATCTAAGCATAAAATAAAATAAAAGCAAGAAAGTTTTTATGTTTGAACACGCTAATTCGAGAATTTATCAATTCGATTTGTCATTTCTTAGGATTCTGAAACTCAAAAAAAAAACGATACTCTTATAGGATCACTTTGTTGTCTGTCTCTGTCCGGCTGGCTGGCTGTCTGTCCGTATGTCAAGATTTTTTTTTTGTGAAAAACTAGACTATGGCCGCATGCTGCTGTAAATAATATAATTTCTTGGTAAACGCATTAAAGAAATACGGCACTTCATAGTTAAAATAACGCTTACGTACCTAGTTATTATCAAAACCTATAGGGTACTTCCCGCAGGCATACAGTCTTGAAATTTGATACAAAATGAGACCTTTTAACAAAAGTTAAGAGAAAAATCAGAAAATAAGGATTTCGAATATGGAGTGAAATTATAATGCAACAGAATTACCTATATCAAGATTTATTCCTCGAAATGAGCCTAAGGTTTACAGTTGAAATTAATCTGATTGGTATTTCCAGAGATTAGCGCGTTATATAACCTTAATCACTATGCGCTATCATTATGTAATTCTCCAATTAAGAGTTGTAGGAATTTCAGTTAGCAAGACTAATTATTATTTTGGAAAGCGCAGCACAGACGGCAAAGATGCTATAATACATTAGCTTAAGCTAAAATATCACTCGCTATACAATCTAATGGACTATCACACACTTCGAAGATAATTTATATTTTAAGATACCGAGCGATATGGTAATTTCAACTTAAGATGTTGTAACGTGTTTTCGGTGCGGGGCGAGGGGTGTCGATGATGCCACAAGTGATGCGACTCTCACGAGTGAAGAAAAATTTCCATTTGCCATTAAAATTTACCATTGCCATTAAAATTTACTCTTCTCTATCATAATATAAAATATTATAGTATCTTAATCGTGTGTGACGCGCTTGAACTTTGATTATATACATGTCATATAATCAAAGTTTGTAAATTAGTTATTCTAATTTGATTTTGTATTGTAAATGCGTCTTTGCGTAAATAGTAAATTACCTATAAAACACAATGACATGACATGCGGTGACAAACAATAAACATAATATAATATGATAAACAATGTGATTTATTTGTTATATCGTGTGAGCAATGTTATCGGGAATTTCCCTTTTCCTATAGCACTTGCATCGTTTTCCGCAAGAAGGATGTATAAATACGTTAAGAATCTTCTTATTATTACCAGTGTTAAACGAGTATATAAGATGTGTAAAATTATATTCATACTAACCGTTGTGACGGTGTTGTTTTTCATCGACACGGCATGCGGGTTCAGAGATCTACCGATTGTATATCCGACATATCGCCCCCGTTCCACTGTTGGCCATGTGACGATGCGGACTAAACGAAGTGCAGATATAGAACCGTTATGGCTGTTCAAGTGCGATGATATACCCCGGGCACCAGCTAGTGGAGATCACCCGGTATTACCTTCGATCATCGACGATATCAAACTGGACCCCAATAGGAGGTACGCTCGTAGCCTGAGTACTCCCAGTAGATATCATGTAGGTAGTCATACGATATCTAGTAGCAAACAAAGCACGGGCCCAACACACCCGGGCTACAACAAGCGTCATATTCGAAGTTTCGAGTCTCCAAGCAGTAAACACCATAGTGGCAGCCACTCGACATCTAGCGGTAGCAGGAACACTGGCCCGACTCATCCAGGCTACAATCGCCGCAATTCGTAATGTACATAATAACATTACACAAATTTCATTATAATTTTGTATATCTTTATTTGAGTGTTTTTTTTTTTGGCTCTATAACAGTAATTTATTAATAAATCTATTTATTTACTATTAAATGCGTATTAAATGTTAAAAGCCCTACCTACCTACCCAACAAGTATCTACGTACTGCTTGGATTTTTACTAGAGAATACATAGCCCATGAGATTTTAGAGAAGATGATGATTATCGTGTTAGTACAACCTTATAGAAATCTTTTGTTAACTCCCGACGCAAACAGAGAGGGTTTATAAGCTTAACATGTGTATCTAATTGTCTGTCTGTAGCATCGTAGCTCCCAAATGGCTCCCAATTTTGATTTAGTTTTCTTTGTTTGAAAGATAACTTGATCGATAGTGTTCTTAGCTATGATTCAAGAAAATCTGTTCAGCCGTTTGAAGATTATCAGCTGTTTTCTAGTTGATGACAGGAGTTGAGCATTTTCTGCAGGACTGATCGAGTCGAATTTCGGTATTCTGATACTTCAATGACACTAGTAAAACATGGTAACCTTTCATCGGGAATCTGCCCATTACACATGTGCTCATTGGAATGGTCTCAATGAATAGGTAATATGCGTCAGGATTATTATTTTTTTTAATCATGTTGGCCTTTTTAAATAGAAAGTAGATATGCACTGATTTATCTCGAAACGCGAAGCACATAAGTGAAGTACGATAATGAGCTTTTTACCATATATATGGTATATATGGTCGCGACCCAGTCGGCTGTATTCCTCGTTCATAATTCAGCCTTTTACACCATGTGCTGTTGAGGTTAGTTTGGGTATCTTGTCTTACCTGCCCCTTAACCACCTTACCGCCAAAGTCCTTAAGGATATTACACATTTATAAATGAATATAAATATTTGAAAACTTACACATCAATTCTCCGCTATAAAGGGCGTTACTCCAAATTGCATACTTTTGCCAATGAGCAAGAAAACTAAAAGAAAAAAATATTTTCTTAAAGACACAAAAGAGAGGTAGGGCACAGATAAATTTCTTTGGAGATTTCTATTTGGGGCGGCTGGTGGAATACCTTCACCTTACAGAAGATTGCAGCCAAATAATCTTGTGTTGTGTTGCTGCGGTGAGTAAGGTTTTCAGAGCTCCTTGAAGTAGAGGGGTTTAAGGTCGGTAACGCGCTAATGATTGATACCTATGGTGTTACAAGCGTCCATAGTCTACGGTAGCCGCTTGCTATCAGGCGTATGCTTGTTTACCACCTTTGTAGTTTAAAAAATAACATAACAACATTTCGCTTATATACTTTGTTGTGCAACGTGAAAAAAAATGTTTTATGACTGGGTTTTGAAGAAAAGTGGTAAGAAAAGCAAATGTTTGGTAGTGATACCCATTTTTTTCATTATAGCGTAATTTTAAAAATACCAATCGAAATAGCGTTAAAAAATTAAGTAAGAGTAAATCAATAAGTAAATTTTATCAAAAGTGTTTTTGCGCCCTTTATAGCGGAAAAAGTCGTTATATCAGTTGTAAATGAAACAATCCTAGGAATTTATTGATCGTTTCCGAATGATCAGTCCTTGAAGTACTATCTTCAGCCGTAGTTAAGTGCCATCGAACCTCATTCGATACTTTGTATCCCATTTTTTTTATTGAAGAAAATGTACAAAGAATGTCTTTGAAAATAAATTAGTTTCACATTATTTATTTGTTACCTGGTAACATCCAATATTATATTATATTGTTTTGTGTGTACTATATATTGTAAATCTAAATAATATAAAATGTTTTCCTGATTTTTATATTGGATAACTCGTTTTTAAATTACGTTTTAATTATTTAATGATAGATTAAATTTTTATGTTTTATTCGATTTATAACACAAGCATTCAAATAATGTATGTAATGCGCATTGTTTGTATTCATAACGGTAATATGTATTGTTTTATCACCTCTCTGAAAATATACGATTTTAACGCAAATGGTCATTTTCTACGGGCGATATTGAGTTGAGATCGTGGTCTGCATTTCACTTGAATAATTCATGAGGGTTAAACGGTCAAGAATCCCCACGAGAGACACAATAAACTATCTTGATATCAAAATAAAGTTTAATATTATTCTAAAGATATAATCGTTAATATGTTATTTTACGTTATTAAGTTTACGTTATTATTTTTGTCTACCAAATGTATCATATCCCATTTTCAATACAAAAAGGCGCAATGCGAAATGATTAAACTTTAATGCATTGTTTTTGAAGCACTCACATCGACCTTTATGGCTCCGTGAAAATTGGCTGTAGACACGTCTTATACGGCAACAAAGAAAATAGCGAGTAGTAAAATTTAAATTTACTACAGTAATATAGAGTAAAACGTTATATAAAGATGTATATAATAATTTTGTGCGTAAATTTTTTTGGTACTTGTTAAATTTACGTCTCCTTAATTAAGATCTTTTTAAACAAGTATCAAAAATATAGTATTCACTTAATTTGTTTATTTTAACAAAATATTTCAATTAAAACGAGGAAGAATAGTGTTATTGTTATTTACACGTAGTAATAATTACCGTCAAAGCATTGTTATGTAGGGACATTTAATTAAATTCCGTGAAGCGAAAATTTCCCCTTTGTTTTATACTGTGTGTAGAGTATAATACGTGACAAAAGTTTGCGGCTTAGGAGTTACGTGGTTTTAAGTGAAATTTTGTGAGAAAATTAAAATTAATAATAAATATTATTTACTTTGTCATAGTAAAGTAGTTGTCAGAAAATCTTCACTGTTTATTTAGTCGGTGCTTTTAATAGTAATAACATTGGATCTAGATAGCTACAGAAAGTTTTACCTGTTATATTGAAATAATAAACATTTTAACTACTGTTTAAAGGAATTATGTAGGCGCATTGTATTTTATAGTTATTGCGTTGCAACTCGTAGAAAACTTACGATTCGATATTTTTTTTGGCTCAATAATATATAGTTTTGTCTGTCTTGATTTTTTGAACAATCATTAATGATTTCAATTAAAATTTGAAAACGTAAATATTAAAATATCTAATAAAATAAAGGGTGATTAGACTAACATAAAAAAAATGCAGTTCAAATAATCAAATACGTTTCGAAGTTTGTGAAAAAACGAATAGCTATCTATGGGTACGGTACCGCTCTGTATATTGAAAAATTTGACAGTCAATGTGTTGAATAAATTAAAATATAAATTATTATCTTATACGAAGAAGATGTAGAGAGAAAATAGATTTATAGATCATTGGAATTCCAGAGAATAACATTCGTTAGGCTAACTTATTACTAAACTTATATCCACCTACTAAACTATACCCGCTACCGGAAAGATATAAAATAATATTATAATAATTAAATCCAAAAAGTACTTAACCTACAGACTTTACATTTAGTGTTGTTATTATTTAAAGTTTGCACTTTTGTGGTTTATACTTATTCCTAGTAGTACTATTTTTTTACACTATTTCACACACGGCCAAACGAAGCACAGCTTGTATTATTGTAACTAAACAGCTGATATAACATACGTATATAGACATTTAACAGCCAGACACACAGGTGACAATTATGCTCATCACACAATAGTCAGTCATGTGAGAGGATGAAACCCGCGACCTCTCGGCTCAATGCGCCATGAGCCTTGTTCACAAATTTTGTCACTTATGAGTTTTTCTTTATATTGACTTTGAATTGAATTGAAAAGTTGGCAATAAACCCCAAACACACTTGAAGGGTACAGAAAAAGAAGAGGCTCGTCGACATTTTTAATGAAACCAAACAAATAATCGCGTTCGGTAGATTTTGAACGGAACTTTCATATTATGACATATTGAAAACAAACTAAAAGGAGGCCTAATTAATGATATACAAAAATTGATGATATACGAGTAGTAATGTTTGGTTTGTGACACGTTAAACCGAGAAAGGAAGCTTGTTTCCAAATTCGGTTGTCAGTACACACCGATAGGTGATGTGAGTGGTAGCTAGCTTATCGAAGCTCATTATAGGATTCGAACCTATGTGGCGTATGTGCGCTGTATAAAGTATATTTTAATATTAATTTATTTCTTTCAATTTGCTCGGAATAAACAAACGATCAAGCAAATAATTTAAAAACTTTGTAAAAGTTTTTTCGCTATATTGAGAAGGACAAATTGAACTAGACAGGTAGACGAGTTAATTGCAAACCCTATGAATAAGGCAATTATGTCAGTAACGAAAATACAGAGTTATTACAGCTTTTAATTAATTAAGGTTTGCGTACCTTTAATGTATAGTGCTTTTAGTTAATTTGTATGATATTTTTTGCTATATTAATGCTTTGTTATTTAAGAAGATTGAGCTTATAACAAACACAGATTCTTCAATTAGGAAAGTTGATAGACTCGTTATTACTCAAAGAAAAGAAAACATCACACAAAGATTCAGACACTTTGATAGGCATGAGTTTCTCACTCCGTGTATATTTGATTGGTGTATTTTATTTTATACGATACCAAGCTTTATGTAATCTAGAATAGATTATTCAGAATTTGCATAGTATTTTTTTATTAAATAAATCACAATTTGCAAACTCTGAACCCGCACCTTTTTTGTTATAAAGACAGAGTTAAACAAAATATAATGCTTAATATAAAATTACAAGCTAAGTGAGCGAGTTTTTTTGAATAGTTATGTAATAATATGTTGTTGTAAATTTTGTATAGTATTATTTGAATGCATGCTTGTAACACAGCCCAAATTAAATAGAGTATTTGACTTATGGAAAAAGTACTATTTTATCTGAATTTGTTAAATTTTCATTCTAATTCTAAATCTATACATATAGAAACTATAACTCTACTTATTCTATTTTCTCTTTAGATGTTAAAAAAGATGTTATTTTTCGCAAGCGGTACTTACCTGAGCTGGGAAAGACAAATGAAATACTTTGTTGTAGACGAAGCGTTTCGGGGTTTTTTCTTTATGTTTCGCATGAATTATTTTATGAATAAATCTACTCCGCTTACGTACCGTGACTCCCGATTATGGGGTGAGATTTGTGGAAACATTTCTTAAATTAAGTGGGCAAAATGGGAATGACTTGCCAAGTTTATGTTTTTGAAAGTGAGGTAAGGAACGTAAGAAGGTAACGTAAAAAGGTAAGAAAAAAGAGGGTTAAGCATATAATGATTCCTGTAGTACCTATTGACAGTGGGAAGTCCTATCGCACACACGGGTAGTAACAAAAAATTGTTAAAGAGTCATCAAGAAAATCGAAATCCTAAACGAGAAATAAATAAACTAATAATAATTTATTTATTTGGAATTTCAGATTAATCTTGTTCGGACAATGCCAAGAGGTTTAATGATATAGTTATGGTATCTCATGAGTGACTTTAGGTACTGATTTGATACTAGAAAGTATGTAAGGTATATTCGAATGAATAAAACTAATATGAGTGTCGTATGTACACACGATATTCTAAGTATTTAAGCACAATGCAGAAAGAAAACCTTTACTTTAACTATCCACATCGGTGATTTTCCATTATCATTGTAAATTGTGCAGATGGTATTGGACAAGTCTCAGTACGAGTGTCGCGGTTAACGAGGCGCTGGGGGCACATTACGATGGATCAACATGGATGCATTTAACACCGATACGTAACTGTAAAACTACATTCACTTTTTATTCAATTTAATCTTCAGATGATATAGATGAGAAATAGAAGACAACTTCTTAATCCACATCCAGTTTGTAAATTGTCAACTGTTGGATGGTACAACTTATTGATCTCGTAAAAGCGAAAGCTTTGTTTAGTTGTGACAAAAATATTAAAATAACAGAGAATATGCCGACTTGCGTATTTGAGTATTGTAATTCACGGTCAATTAAAACAGTTTAAACGAATTTAGCTTTTCACTTAAATTTTTCGTTCATCTATCGCATGTCGCATTACATTACATTTTCGCAAATAAAATTGGATTTTATGCCATGCAGTCAAGGATTATAATCGTAAAATTTTTCGTTCATCTATCGCATGTCGCATTACATTACATTGTCGCAAATGAAATTGAATTTTATGCCGTGCAGTCAAGGATTATAATCGTAAGTTCGGAACATTGTATATGTTAATGTGTGTTATTAAAGAATGTTTGTCACATGTATTAATTCATGTCTTTATATACACCTAAGAAAATGATTATGGGACCCATGGATCGCATGCACATGGTGATAAACCCGTTACCGTGGCTCTCATTTGGTGTGTCGCTTTTCGGGATCAGCCAGTGTAAATCCAGTATATTCGTTCGTATTCATTTACATGGAATAGATAGAAGTTCAATTTAGGTCTAATTATACTAAGAATTACTGTTTTATAATTTTTAATTTTTAAATTATATTTAGTTTATTTTAGTAGTTTTAGTTTATTTTAAGTATAATTGTATTAATTAGATTTAGTTATACGTATTTGATTCACTCTAGAGATTCATATGCTTACAAAATAAAATAACATTTTTGTCTTTAATTAAAAATGTCGCACAATCATATAAATAATTTATCGTCAAATTAGCTTAGCGGTGTGAACACCAGACTTATTACAGTTAGACAGACTTAAACCAGACTATCTCATTATATCGCAGGTTAAATCCTATAGATGTATGTGTTTGTCTCAATCACATGAGAATTTGAAGTACCGCTAAAAACTCTCACGTGATATTCGAAACCAGTCGGAAATGTATTTCATACTTTGCCGGTTTCTCAGTTGGAATTCTATAGAATGCCTAGGTATGTATCTTTTATGTATCATGAATTATATGTATCATGGATTTTTGTTTGAACTCAAGACCATAACTCACGATTGAAAATATATACGTACATATATCCATTAGATATGAGCGCCGCATGGCACTTTGACGGCGGCGGCGCCATTTGAAATTTACCATTGCGGCGCGAGCTTACAAAGTTTCAGGTTCATATTTAAATAAAATTAAAGTCCGTGTGACTATTTTTAACTCCCGACGCAAACAGAGGGGTGACATAAGTTTAATGAGTGTGTCTGTGCTTTAACATTGTGTTAAATATGCATTTTGAAAAATAAGTTAGTACAAAAACATCAAAAAACTTTCTGTCTTTAACAAAACCTTCACTCGTTTAAAACGTCTTTACTATTTTTTATGGATAAAATAGTTTATTTAGCCTCAAAGGATTCAAGCGAAAACGCTATTCTGTTATAAAAAGTCAATAAAAGTAAACATAATTGTTTTCTTACTATTCATATTTTTTACTTTCTAAAGGGGTCCAAATCGTTGTGTCCGGTGGCCACTGATTGATTTAAGATGGTACTACTTCCAGGCAGGCATGACAGCGACGCTCGGCGATGGATTATCGATATTTTCGTGGTAACCGTGGTTTCAGATTGTACTATGCAGTATATTTACTTTGCCGTGAAACAATCAAAAAAGATGCCTGACATTACAGTACGGTATTCAAGACGTCCTTTGAATTTTCGTCGTCCATTGCATTCGAAATAAGCTGTTTAAATTTATTCAGAATTCGCTCAGATTCCTTCTACAGATAATGCAGAAACTGAACACATTGCGTTATTTATTATTGTGGCTGTTTTTTACCTTCTATGAGTAATATAAGTGTAGTAATATGTATGTAAATATATATTTTTGGAGATTATTTTTATTATATTTGGTTAACTAAGACTTTACACGTTTATATACCATTATCCGTTGTCTTATAAAAATAATTTTATTTACCTACAATAATGTACTTTGATAATTATTACTAAGTTAATCCCAGATCGATAATGTAATGTATATCATATTATACTATATAAGACACTATTGGAATTGGACACTATATAATATATATTATTATATAAAGGCGTAATATCACTCTTCACGAGATCTCAAAAACTATAGGTCCGATTGACTTGAAATTAAGCACAGGGACCCCTTTCGCGACGTAGAAGAACGGATTTTGACCCTCTAAGGGTGTAAAATGGGGGTTGAAAGTTTGTATGCGGTGCAAACATTGTCTTTTATCTTGAAATTGTGTACTTTAGATCTTACGGTAAACGTTTAACATTTAACGTTTAACGCTTGAAAGTCACATAAGAAGTTTCACTTCAAAAAGGCGTGAGTGCGATTCACACACGATAGAAGTGAAACTTCATTTTAACAGTCATTTTCTATTTTATTTAAACAGTGTGCAATATACATACACACCGACATTTACTCTTTCGCTCTGGTTCACACAAAGAGGAGAGACCGATAATTTGCGTTAAACGTTTAACATTTAACGTTTAACGCTTGGAAGTCGCATAAGAAGTTTCATTTCAATAAGTAGATATAGAAGTACTAGGTACTTGGTACTTGTATTATTCAACTTAGAGCAGGTACTGCATTGAGATGGAGGGTAATGTAATACTAGTGTGCGATTTACATTCAAAATTCCGTTTACTCGACGGGTTCGTATTTTCTCCATCAGCTTCGAGTCTCACAAACCGCATCGCGTTTTATGAAGCCCAGTTCAACGACAGATTGCCATTTTAAGTGCGGACGTCACAATGAATAATTCACGATTGTGTGAAGGTTGTGTATCGTTTTCACCGAAATAGAGACTCGTTGAAAATGGAGTGTAGTTTGTTAAATGGTTTGACAAAGTATATTGTGATGTTACCACTAAGTACAGTGTTACAGCCTTATATCGCTATAATGCATCGCATATGCGCCTTTGGTTTCATAAAAAAATTGATAAATTATAAGTTTTCGCGTAGAAAATTTTAAGCAATATTTTTTCCACAGGGACTGTAATACTAAGGCTAGTCAATAATGGATTGCTATTTCTGAGAACTTAGGTCCTACTGTGCCAGTGGTTGTTATCAAACATTTCTCTCAGACAGGAACACAGCAGCGTAAGTAATGCTGGTTTTCTCTCTAAATAGTTGGCCATAATGCTTCGCGCCAATTCTGCCACTTTTCTGAATTTTTTGAGTACTTCTTATGCGACTTCCAAGCGTTAAACGTTAAACGTTTAACGCACATTATCGGTCTCTGCTCTTTGTGTCAGCCAGAGCGAGAGAGTAAATGTCGGTGTGTATGTATATTGCACACTGTTTAAATAAAATAGAAAATGTCTTTTAAAATGAAGTTTCACTTCTATCGTGTTTGAATCGCCGCACACACACCTTTTTTTTCTTAACAAAATTAATAAGACTTATTTTTTTTATATCTTCGACTAAATGTGATTCTAATAGACATTTTCATATCTCAAAACATCAAAAATTAGTAAGAAAAATTTCACCTATATTGTCGTGAAATCCCTAAGATTACTTACACTACTAGATTAGTATATTCATATTTTTTGCTTTTCGTAATTTTATCCTCTATTCATATTTTTTGCTTTTCGTAATTTTATCCTCCCTTAAATAATTATGTTTATTTTATTAATTATGTTGATATTTATTTGTCCATAATATATATTGTCATATTAAACGTGCATTTAGCTTGAATATTTCTGACAATTCTATAAAAATATTTTCATTACAAATTGAAACTAATAATAGTCGGACAAATCTGTTTTGTTCCCGTTCTAATTTTAGAAGCACATCTAGACCACTTAACGTCGTTGATAAATGTAGTCTCGCCGCTATAAAGGTCAAATACAACTTTGGTCTGTCTGTTCTATATCTATTTTATTTGTTTTCGTAATAATTTCAATATTGGTCAAAATATACATTCATTACAAATTTTTATGTAAACTTAACCGAGTTATATTGTTAATTGTTGCGATAAAATATTAATTTACAAATCAATAAATATAATAGCCACGTTTTTTATTGTAATGCAGTTTTAGTTTTGATATGCATTCAGCAGAATTAATGGTCTTTTCGGACTGAAACCATGTAACTTTTTTTGGAACTAAGCCTTTGGGCGGGTTTGTGATTATTTCCTCAATGATTCCTTTGTTAATATTTAGTATAAATTTGCTATAAATAGTTGAATTTATGAGGATTCATTACACATTTACACTATTGGTTTTGTTAGGTCTTTACATATGAAATTGGCATTTTGTACAGGAGGAATATAGTATTTTTTTTGTAAAATATATTTAATTAATCAAAGTATGCACCGTTGTTATGTATGCACTTTTGCCATCACATAGGTAGTTCATTGATCCCTAAACATGGGGGCGAGAATCAATAAACTCTTTGAAGGCGGTTTGGACTGCCGCATCGGAGTTGAATTTTTTTCCTTGTAAGAAATTGTCTAAATGCTGGAAAAAATGGTAATCTGTTGGAGCAAGGTCTGGGGAGTACGGTGGATATCTCAGACATTTCAATTGTAGCTCATCTAACTTAGTGGTTGTTTTTTGTGCAGTGTGTGGTCTTGCGTTGTCGTGAAGCAGCAGTGGCCTAGAGCGATTGACAAATCTCGGTTGTTTAGCAGCTAGTTCTTCCTTCATGGTTTGCAGTTGCTGACAATAGATATCAGCCGTAATCGTTTGGCTAGATTTAAGAAAGTTGTAGAGAACGACACCAGCGCTAGTCCACCAAACACTCACAAGCAACTTTTTGTGGGTCAATTTTCGTTTAGGGCATGATTTGGCTGGGTCTCCAGGGTTCAGCCATTGCGACTAGCGCTTCCGATTATCGTACAGAATCCACTTTTCATCACAAGTAATGATTCGATTTAAAATCCCTTCATTATTGTGTCGGTTGAGAAAAGTAACACAGCAGTCGACGGGTGTTTGCAAGTTCGATTTACTTAATTCATGAGGTACCCATCGTCCAAGTTTTTTTACTTTCCCGATTTGCTTCAAGTGGATTAATACAGTTTTATCACTTACTCCGAAGCCTGCAGCTATCTCTGAAGTTCTTTGTGATGGATCCGCTTCCACAATAGCCTTTAATTCTTCACTTTCCACTTTGGTCTCCAGCAGTCCATGGGGTTGGTTCTTAAGGTCGAAATCTCCAGAACGAAAACGTTGAAACCAAAAACGTACCGTGCTTTCTTTTGCAACACCAGCACCGTACACATTATTAATCCTTCGAGCTGTTTCTGCAGCGCTGGTGCCACGGTAGAACTCGTACTCGTAAATATACCGATATTTCATGTTTTCCAATGTGCGGTAACAAACTACGCCAATGAAAAAAATAATGAGGAAAAAACAAATGAATAACTGTTTTCAAAACCCAAATGTACCAGCTAAATGAATTTATAAATTTGAATTAACTTAATCAAAGAGGAGATATTTCAGATCAAAGTGGTCAGTACGACTAAACGCTAATTTCATATGTAAGGACCTAAAAATTTTTTTTTAGACAAGTTTTGTTTTCTTTTAAATATATTCCATATATAATCAAATATTTCCTCAATTATGATTACACTTTCCTATCAACCATCCATAATTTTCAAGTGATAACTCCCAAAGTAGGTTATAAACAATAATAGTTGATTTTGAGATGGATGCTATTTTTAGATACGTCGCGTTGTATTTTGTGGTATTATCAATAAATCGCAAAAATGAACATGAAACTTTATTTGTCTAGATTATTATATTACCTACATTTCTAGGTATCAATCGCCATAAACAATTTCAAGGAAATGATTGAAAATAGACCGATCGATGTTTTATACGAGGTGACTGTATTCTTAGAACTTTTGCATCTATAATGAGGCCCCAACTGCGTCTGCTTGAATAAATTAATCGACAAAGTATTTCATATAGCAGTTAAATAGTTGATATACCTAGTTATTATATTGTCAGTTTGCTGGATATGTCGTCAACTATAAACTTTTGTTTTTCCTCCTCGATTTATATTATTAGTCATGTGCGAGTCCTTTTACGCGACAATTTTCTGTTTAGTTGTCACGTCGCCATTACTCTATGTCACTACTGCTACGGGATGGCAAATCTGAAGCATGTGTTACAAGGACCGGCTTCCTATACCAAAACGTCATACTACCTAACATACTATTTAATATAATACGTCGGAGAATCGTCGATGTGATTATGGAATCCGTACTAATCATATCCGTACTATTGACCCACACGAATGGCTGGGCGCAATAGCAACAGGTGTGATCTGTGACCGCACGCACTTTATATACAGGTCTGTATGACCGGTGAAGGGAGGTATCCCTTATGGCTAACAGTATAGTCAGATCGAAAAAAAAAAACTGGAGAAGACATTCTTGCTCGAGCTATCGGATCGTGAACACCTCGGTTAATAAGTTGAAAACAATAAACACTGTTCCTAAGTGCTGTCTCGCTGCCTTTCACACTGCGTATTGCACATCCTCTCGCATTTTGTATGTAAACTTTGTGCTTAGTGAATTACGGATCGCAAGTCTATGAGTTCGAGTGCCGTACAGTACCATCGAAGGCAGGAATCATGAGATGTTCGATTTTGTTCTCGCTAGCTTTTCGTTAGTAGTTTTACTAAAACTCTATTACGCTGCCTCGACAAAATGATAAACACAGCCCTATAACATGGTAAATACTGATTAGTTTAGTAAACTCTGATATGTTACATTAATAAATTAAACTTCAGCTAAGTATGACAAAGCATTGCTCGCCGGCTGCTTAAACGGTACTTTCACTTTGCTAGCTCAGATTCCACGCTCTTTATTTTAACTCTTGCTAAAGTCCTGCATTATTAATTTGACAATTGCCGAGCCACAGTAGCCGCTAAATATCGGCTCGAAAATGGCAAATTCTGCTGCAAAAAAGCTTACACATAATACGAATTTGCCATTTTGAAGGCAATATTTAGCCTGTTCTGTTATCGCTTTGTTCTAACGAAACGTATAATTAGAAGGCAGATTATGTCAAAGTGTTACTGACTAAAAACGGCCTTCCGTACGGTCTAGCCTCAGAAGACATTTATGCACATAGTCACGTATAATTAAAATTACGTTTACTGTTAATTTGTTTTTAGCAGCCGATACGTGATATTATCAATATATTTTCGTTATATTTCAAAGAGCAATGCTTTGATTATATACAAGTATTAAATAAATAGACCAATGTTCTTTTTTTATAATATTTACTCTTTGTATGTAGGAAAAATTTTCAATTCTAACCTTACACTCAAATAGCAACCTCGATCAACCACGTAGTGGACTCGGCAAATTGAAAAACCTTTTGTTGTTGTGTATACAGGAAAGTAACCCGCAAGCTTTGGTGGACCAATTACCAATTGAATAGGTATTGACGAGACAAACTCCATCTATGTCTGCGTATTTATAATTTAATACCTTGATGACTCAATCATAGAAGCGGTCAAAAAAACGGTATTTTTAGTACTTTTATTATCTGTCTGTATCTATAAGTCGCTACCCGCATTTTTTTTCGAACTGACTATACTGTTAGCCATAAGGGCCCTGAAGCCTCGAACGGCTTTTACAGCTTCACCCGGGCTTGGGGCTACCCGCACCTGTTTGTTTGCCCGCTTACTTCTCCTAAACCACGCAACGGATTTTTATACGTTTTTCACTGTCATTTAGATATTTTTTACGGATAGTTTAAATACAATATAATAATTATTGTAAATAAAATCCTATTTTAATATCTATACATATTTTAAAATTATAATTATAATATTGTATATACACAAGACATACTAATTAAGTTTTTGTATAGTAGAGAAAATTCAATGTTTTATAATCAAGTCGTCAATGATTTTCGGGCGCTTATATGGTAAACGCTGCATGGCAAAACCTTATAGGATAAATCAAAATAAAGAATTAAATAATTGTAGTTCTTCAAAAAGCTTAGAGAAAAGTCCGCGATGGCATATGTCTATCTCCTAAGGTTACAGTATACAGTAAGGTTATAGGTGACAGTAACCATTTTTATTTTTAATATATTGAGTTATTTGCGAAGCTATTTTCTCCAATTCAGTATTAAGCCTTATCCACATAAATATATAAATTTCCTTGGAAATTTAATGTAGATTGAACATGGCATGCATAATATTATTTAAATAAATATTGTAGAAAATACCACAGATTCAAAATTATGCACAACCAAAAAATCACTCGCAGCGAAACGGTTGGCCAGCGCACGCTGGCGCCACCTGCGCTGCGTCCAATCTATCTATCAATACACAAAACTATAATGAATTATATATTTAAACCTTCCTCATGAATCACTCCGTCCATTGAAGAAAACTGTATGAAAATCCGTTCGGTAGTTTTTGAGTCTATCGCGTTCAGACAGACAGAGAGACAGACCTAGCGGGGGCCTCATTTTATAATATGTATAGATTTATTGAGGAAAGTTATATAGACTATATAACTTCACTTTACGATCCTAAGGAGCGGCGTACTAACCATGAACGTCAGGCAAACTTACAAGGTGTAGGCAAGTAAGAGAAGTGAGAAGAACGTAGCGCTACAATGGTGCCGCGGTGATGAGTTGGTTGGATAAATTTAACACGGGTGAAACCGTGAGGTACAGTTAGTTTGTGATATATAATGTAAGAATCATATTTACGTACAAAATATGACCTAGAGAATAGCGTGCGTGTTCGTGGGACTTTAGGAATTTCTGCCAACGTTTCAGTAAGCTCGAGCGAAGCTATCGTAATTTAATCGTTAAATGACGAAAATTAAATGCGTGTCTTTTAGTACAGAAGCGATAAATTAAAAGCGATACAAAATATTCATTTTATTTTGACTAAATAACGGTTGAACTCCAAAAACTGTATAAGTAAGTGATGTCTAAACTGTACCTAAATTTTCCTATAGTGTGGTTGAACTAAAATTTGTGATTTCAACAAAGTGCATAATTGAGGCTCATGATCTCTCGTAAACATAAATGATGAAAACCGCACAAATGAAAATTTTGCCACAATGTAGAACATTTAAACCACATACAGTTATACACATATATAGTATGTGTATATATTACGTACATAAATAGTTCTTTTCCATATAAGATATAAAAGCATAGGTGATTCATTAATTGTTAGGATGTATAATAGATTATTAAGTTCATAATAGTTATCATTATTATTATCGCAAGAAAATAATTATAGTCATCGAGTAGTTCAGACCGGCTCGATTCGATATCCGCAGATTCGAGCTCCGGCATGTTTTAATAAATTTGTTGGCTGACGGTGCAGACGGTGCGTTGTTAAACACCAATATGTTGTAGTCAGGTGTGGATATTAAGACCGTGCCTTGATTCGGGAAGAGGCCTTTACTCAACGATGGGACATTTACAAGTTAATATTATTATCTTCTATATATATTAATAAATTTGTAGTTCTGTCTGTACACCTTTTTTCCAAATTTCCTGATAGACGTCTAACATAAAGTGCAAGTTTATGTCCTATGGACATTTTGCTGACCGAGCTGAGCAATGGTCGCCAGCGGGAAAGGACCATGACGGCCCTTTTCCGGACTTTAGTGACATGTGGAAAGAAGTTGAGTCTATTGTCGAGGGTGACACCCAGATATTTAGTCTGGGTGGCTTATGGGATTTTCCTACGGAATAGCGAGATAGGTTAGACCGAGTTTAGTGCCTCGCTCCTTATGCGCTAGGCCTTTTATACTCTTACACTCGGCTCAAGTAGCAGGGTAGTTGTGAATATCCACTTACGAAATACCCTCACTTCACTTCCAATAGTATGTTATTTAATATGACGTGTTAGTACAGGAAGGCGCTCCTTGTAACAGTACATGTTATTCCATAATTGATAAGCTAAATATAAGAATAGCCAACAATGCTTGTAAAAATCGAAAAAGAAGCAGTGGACGTCTTTCGGCTGAATGGATGAAACGTGTGCGGAACCGCGGGACCGCTGTTTATATTAAGTTGCACACTCGCAGTGGGATCGAAGGCTTACTATGATTGTTTTAGTGGATCGACCTTGGTGGCTGGTTAGCACAACCTATAGGCACTTGTCACGTTATCTTTATATCAAAGCATCTAAGTTATTGAAGGTTAACGCGTGATGTTACGAACACACGCATCGTCGCCCAACTTTTATTTAACAACAAAACTTGAGTTATTTAACTTGAGATTATAGCAGTTCTATTTATTATAAAACTAGCGATATCCCGCCGCTCCTAATACGTCTATTATGCATTGTTTTTACTGATATTATTGAAAATTCTTATACCCTATCAATTAAGAATGAAATATATTTCCCAATTATAAAATTACATCAAAATCGATTGATTTCGATTCGATTGAATCGATTGAATTTTTTTTATGATATTTAAAAGTGTTATTGAACTAGGCGGGCATTATAAAATGATTTTAGTAGCAAATAATTAGATATTATTATCACCGACTATATTATATAGCCAGCTATTTAATAGAGTTTTGAATCAATGCAATGTTAGTCCAGCTAGCTGGAGACGTACTAGCCCGTCTAGTACACGTTTTATTATTTTATTCCCTAGTCTAGTATATATTTTCATTTGTATTGCAACAGTGAACTTATGTGTTAATTAATACATATACAAATATAAAACTAGCTGTGTCCGCGGCTCCGCTCGAGTGGATTATAGAATGCCGTCGATCGAGCGCACGCACAAGTCATGCTGCCCCCGCTCAAAAGATGGAAGAAAAAAGTCCTAATTGTGAGTGATCCTTAGAAGATAGATGTATACTATCCTTTGCCTTGTAAGTATTTTTAAGATCTACAATTATGCAGTAGGGACATAGGTACATTAATTTGATATATCTCTTATAGTTTACTCAGCGTAAGTCATTAAGTGTTCCAAATACGCCTTTTTTCCGAATTCACTCACCATTATCGTCACTAAATATTTCTTATGTTACTTTATCTTACAAAATATATTCTATAACCTGACCAGATAATATAGCTATGAATTACAGGAAAAACAATGTAAATATGATTAGTGGTTTAGTTTAAATATTATTAGTTGTTTTGCGCGTAAAAATAACATAAATGGACAGACGGACAGAGACGTTGAGTTTTATAATATGTATAGATGTATAGAAGAAGAAGTGTCTGAGTGAAAAGACCAAACTAAGTTAAAATGCCAACATGAACCAAGTTATACGGTCTCAGGCATTTACAACTTCGTCGTGGTTTTCAATTTGTTGAAACTTCTCAGTTAACATTGCATTTAAGCCGAAGTATAAATAATATAAACAAATAATACTTCAAAGGTATAACCGACCCTCATCAGTATTTCAGATTCATGTTTAGAACTATTCTAGTTTTATATAGGTAAAGACCTGTTATGTAACAAAAACATTTTGCTTATAAGTTTTTTAACAAATTTGTCATTCTCATCATAATTTGAACAGAAAGACATCCACTGCTAGATATAGACCTTTACTGCCCGCATCAACCGGCCTCTCGCAACCTTCACTAGGTAGTCGGTCCATCTTGTGGCATGTCTGTCCACGCTACGTCTTCCGGTCTTCCGTATTAGAACCATTGTCACTAACATAGCCCTCAGAAATGCTTGACTTAAGTAGCAGTGGGCGAAGCACGTAAATCGTGGAATGGATGACCGGTGGGGCCAAATAATTCTCCATTAGCAAAGGAGTATTTTTTTTAAATAAACAACTAAGGTTTAAGACAAGCATACGGCCTGCCTGATTTTAAAGCGAATACCGTAGCTTAAGGACGCTCGTAACACCAAAGGTATCACTAGCGCGTTGCTGACGTTGCTGATCTTGAACCTATGAGAATTCCACTCATCGCAGGAATAAGCCACAAGGTTATTTTGCTGCGATCTTCATAGGGTGGAAATCTCCAAAGTGATTTCATACGTTATGTATCGACACAAATTTCTCTACGTCATCTTTTTTAACTGCTGTGAAGCTGTGGAACTATCCCGGCCAGTGTGTTCCCTCCATCCTACAACATGGAGTCCGTCAGACATAACATGAAGAGACATCGGGGCAGACCGGCATGACAGCGACGACTGGTGATGGATTACAGATCCTTCGGTGATCGCCGATATTCCTGGTAGCTTTGCAGTGATAAAAAAAATGAGAATAATATTATGATTATTCCAAGAGCTTAGAATTATTCGGTTTACAGTGAACCGGTTTAACACTGTTCGAACAATAATTGTATCAGTTAAAGTAAACATAACGTTTGTGATGAATAAAAACAAGCAGACGATGTTCAGCGTTGAAAGTTTTCTTCTCACTTTGATCTCGCCTTTGTATGATTTAGCCAATATCTTTTAATCGCTAGTTATTTTTTAACAGCGTCGTCCAGATGTTGGGTGGGTAAAGTGTCTATGTTTTGAAAGGGCTTACTCGCTTACGGACTCGCTGTTTGTCTTACAGAAAGCGGCGTACAATGTAAACAGCACCTGTTATTATCTAACGTGTAACACTCACGGGCATTTTTGAATATGTGAAAAGATTTTTTAAATGTTTCCAAATAAAAATTTATGTAAGAGCATAAAAATATTGATATAAGAAAGCTGACTTTCAAATATGTTATTAAAACTAAATGTATATCGCTACAGTATACAAGCTTTTCACACACGGCTTTACTCATGTAAACTATAAGATTTGTATGGTTTTTCTTATTTTATTTACATGTTGTTTGTGAAAAAATTGTACCTCATTTATTTTATAACAGCGAGAATTCTATAAAGCACACTTATTTGTATACTAAATGCATTGGTGATTATACTGTTTGTTGCTAAAATTATCAGGCTGATGTTGGAACTAACTCTGACCCGAAAATTAGTATTTCCTGTATAAACTTTCTATCCTGTTTCATTAAATATGTTGAAAATTATTAATAACAAGTTTCAAATCTAAGCCGAAAAAAAAAACTATATCCGATACAATTTCGAGAAATTCCTTCTTAAAAGATACCTACAATATAAAATCAAAACTCTCCTCAAATTTCACATTTCTATATTTGGTTGTTTGAACTCGGTGATGATGAGTCAGTCAGAAGAAAGCCATTTAAATATATATGATATAAAAGTAGGTTCCAGCGACTTATTTAACCTTACTACAATCTTCGAGCTGCCAGACTGGAATAAGGACCAACAAGGTTCATGTGACAAGTTAATATAATTTGGTGCAGATTGGGTAAACTCTTTTATGTCAAGACGGTAGCAAACGGACATGCATTTTATTGGATAATTTCTTAACACCATGACGATCCAGTGCTTCAGAGGTTTCTTCGTCCCGCGCGCGTAGGCGTCGAAAAGTCGTGAAACATAAACGTGAAGTCAATTCGCATATTTTTTCACGGGTTCGGGCAATGTTTTCCGTTTTTTGTCGATTCTTTAACCCACGTCAAAGGAGAGGCAGCGTATACAGTGAACTAAACGCGAAAAACTACGAGTGACAGCCCAAGACAGTTCGCGGCGAGAAACGCGCCGCTATTCGCGCATGAAATGTAGAGCGGTTATATATTTTGTAAAAAGCAAACATTCAAAAATAAAGAATTATAAATCAGTTTGTGATAACTTAAATTACAGGAAATAATATAAGTATGCAGTGAACTTCGTACCAGTATGTATCAGAACACTGGTGCTGGCATCGGATACCACACGCTTTGATATTTCATTATAAACACATTAATGTCGACACACGATCGCAAACGGCAACTAAAACAAACCAATAATTAGTATGAATCTATAATTTTCTACGTGTTGAATGGAAACGTGCTGTTAATACCTGTCAAGCGAAATATCAAATTACCTAGTTAATCATTTGTATTTTTTTATATTTGGAACATTTCAAATAATAGGTCTTTACCTATGAAATTGCCGTTCTGCAGTAGTGGCCATTTCAAATCAAAATAATTTTTGTTTGGCTAAGAATTCTAATTTCAAATTAATTTTATTTTATAAACATGGAATTCTTTTTCCAAAAGTAGTCATTTGTTTATTGATTAGTGTTACATTTTCATCGCATTTCAATCTTTTTTGTTATCATGGATACGTTAAAAATTCGAGTAATTATGGAATATGAGTACCATCGTGGCAGTAACGCGGCACAAGCGGCACGCAACATCAACGACGTTTACGGAGTTAACACTATAAACCAACGCACCACCTGTTATTGGTTTTCTCGCTTCCGTTCTGGGAATTTCGACCTGAAAAATGAACCTCGCGGTCGTCCGAAGACTTTGGTCGACAATGACGAATTAAAGGCGATTGTGGAAGCTGATAATACACAATCTACGGCTGAATTAGCAGCACCTTTCGACGTTAGCGTCAAAACAATATTGGTCCATTTGCGTCAAATTGGCAAGGTAAAAAAGTTTGACAAATGAGTGCCCCACGAACTCAATGATCGCCAGCACGAAGTACGCGTCGAGAAGTGCCTTGCACTCCTCAACAGACACACAAATGAAGGAATTTTGAACCGCATTGTTACCTGCGATGAAAAATGGATTCTGTTTGATAACCGCAAGCGCTCAGCAAGTTGGTTGGATCCTGGTTCAGCATCTAAACAATGCCCTAAACGAAAACTTACCCCTAGAAAAGTGATGGTTACTGTTTGGTGGTCTAGCGCCGGTGTGATTCATCACAGCTTCTTAACAAATGGGGTGAGCATTACTGCAGATGTGTACTGTGAAGAACTGAACACAATGATGGAGAAGCTGGCACATCTCCAACCAGCATTGTTCAATCGCTCGTCTCCGCTGCTCCTGCACGACAACGCGCGACCTCATAGTGCACAACAGACGGTCTCCAAGTTGCAAGAACTGGGGTTGGAAGTTCTCCATCATCCGCCCTACTCACCAGACCTTGCGCCTACAGACTACTACTTTTTCCAGAAGTTGGATAACTCCTTGGCGGGAAAAAAATTCAATACCGAGAGGCAGTACAAAATGCCTTTGAAGAATTTGTTGCCTCCCGTCCAGCTGATTTCTTTAAGAACAAACTATCAACAAACTGGCAACGCTGGCAAACATGCATTGATTGCATGGGTGATTACTTCGATTAATACAAATAAAAAATACATGAAAAACATCTTTTAAATTTTTTCATACAAAACAGCAATTTCATAGGTAAAGACCTAATAATACGAGTACCTAAATATTACTCGTATTATAAACATAAGAGTACACTTAAAAAAAAAACATTAAAGCCTGATTTGATTTGTATCATATTAAAAACATACTTTCTTTATGATTTATTTTTCTAAAGAATATAAAGAAAGTAGTAAAGAATATAAATGCAGTACAAATTCTTCATAACGGCGCTCTGTAGGCGAAAAATGCTTATTTTGGTATCAATTTAAGAGAAAAACAGTAATTAAAAATCCAATTTAGGGTTTTACTGTGTAGAATGTTTTCTGTGATTAATTTATTGTAAATGATATATTAAATTATTTTTTCTTATTAAAACTAAATATATTACTAGAAAATGGATTCGATTATTTTTGCTTTCAAAATATATAAAGAGAATTTAAGCTAGAATAAGTTACGTACTTTTTAAATTGAGATGTCTAATATAAGCGATTACTTATAATAAACGTTATACGTGACTCAAATCCTAGAAATATCAAGGTGCAGTGTTATGTATTCTCACAAATAACCTAACTTTGATTTTTAATTGAAAAAATCTTTCCATTTACCAACAAATTCTGTCAATATGGAGATACATCAATTCCAATTAACACACTACTTCACTATTTGGAGATATAAAATGGAAATAATGAGTTTTGAAGTACAATTTAACATGTGTCCTTACTAATAATTATAATATTATAAATGCGAAAGTAAATTTGTTTGTTACTCAATAACGCAAAAACGGCTTAACGGATTTGAATGAAATTTGCTACACACATAGTTTATAACCTGGATTAGCACATAGGATACTTTTTATCTCAGTAACAATATTTTTTGTAATTCACGCGGGTGGATCCGTGGGCACAGCTAGTATTAATATAATATAACCTTGTACATGGCAGAATAATTGATATTTTAGTAAAATATATTTGGGACGTTGTCATTTTAATAAAAAGTATAGAGCTTGTTACAATGATGAACGTTTGCTAAATGTCAGATGTTTGTTTTCGACCCTTATGTCGTCACAGCAAAGATAATATATAGATTAATATGGCTGATAACGTTTTCGCCTGTTTCGCCAAACGTCAATACAGCCAATAACTTACATTCATAGCAACCAACTACCCCTTCCCTCAACGATGCAACATTCAATCGATTTCAACTAAGCAACAAAAACTATCTTCCAATCCGGCTGGTCACCGTGGGAGATCAAGACCAAAACCCTCTAAAGAAGACACCTCAAACTTCTTCAGTAATAATAGATGAAACACAAACCCAAGTAATACTTAACTAAAAAGAAGAAAGATCAGCTCTACATAGTAACTTACAACGTCAGAACTTTATCTACTTACGAACGCTTGATCGAACTTAGCGAAGCACTCATTACAGTCAAATACGACATAATTGGATTGTGTGAAATAAGGAGGTCGGGCACCCACATAGAAGAATATAAAAATTTCATACTATGCCACACGGGACACACAAGAACTGGATTGAAAGTTTCTTGGGCATAACTGATAAAGTAGCATTATTGAACTTAAACATACAAGGATTGCCCATGTCAATTATCCAAATATACGCACCGACTGAAACAGCGTGTGAAGAAGAGATTAACTCCTTCTACTCAAATGTCAATAGAGCCCTAGACCAAGCTTACAGGAACTATATAATAATGGGTGATCTTAACGCAAAAATAGGTCAACCAAGAAAAGATGAACATCTTATAATGAAACCAAACATGTATGGTGAAAGAAACCAGAGAGGTCAGAGGCTAATTGATTTCGCCCTCGAACACAAACTTGCCATCTTAAATACTTTCTTTCATAAAAAACCAAACCAAAGATGGACCTGGCGTTCACCGAGCGATAAATACAAAAATGAAATAGATTACGTACTGTCAAATCAACCACACATCTTCCAAAACATAGAAGTTTTAAATCTGAACTACCCGTCAGACCACAGAGCAATCAGAGCAACAATGTCTATTACAAAGCAGAAGAAGAAACGCACAGCGTATAAAAGCAATCGATATTAATCACTGAAAACTGAACAAGAAATATTATCTTATAAACAAAACATTTCATCTCAATTACAGGATTTACATAAATGCCAAGAAAAAACATCAGTACAGGCTTTCTATAACACATTAACTAAGGCCATAACCCAGAGCTTACAAGACGCTCGAACCCCTAACGAAATTTCAAAAGGTAACCATAAATTTCTAAAAGAGCGTCCACTGGAACTTATCAAGAGAAGACAAGAGCTACAACATGCTAAGATAAAAACTCGAGCCACTAAAAATGAACTATCTGCTCTATACAAACTAATAAGTAAATACATTATACATGACTACAAAAGCTACAGATCGAAGACTATCGAAAAACATCTGGAAAAAGCAGGAAGCTCAAAAAAGGCCCTTAAAGAACTAAGAACAAATAAATATTGGATAAATAGCTTAAATTGTAAGGACAAAGTCGTAAATAATCGAAAAGAAATCATAGATGTAGCAACCCATTTCTATAAAACACTATATAAAGCACAAGAAAACGAGTGTACCAGCCATAGCAACGCAAATGATATTAACTCTACAAACAAAAGCGAAAATATAACACCAATAACTGAAAAAGAAGTCACTCAAGAAATAAATAGGCTAAAGCTAGATAAGAGCCCAGGACCAGACGGCATTACAAATGAAGCTATAAAGGCTGCTTGGCCGCTACTGACTCTCCCATTAACACACTTATTTAACCTTATATTAAAAACTGCTGAAATACCATCGCAGTGGGTAGAGTCGGAAATAATTTTAATTTATAAAAAAGGTGACTCAAAAGATATCACAAACTACAGGCCTATAAGCTTACTCTCTTGTATCTACAAACTGTTTTCCTCCATAATTAACAAAATAATAAGTGTCACAATAGAAGCAAACCAACCAATAGAACAAGCAGGCTTTCGCAAGAGCTTTTCAAAAATCGATCATATACATACTCTAGAACAAATATTGGAAAAATACCAAGAGAAGCAAAGAACGCTTTACATCGCATATATTGATTATAAAAAAGCTTTTGATACCGTGTGACATCCAAGTATATGGAGCGCCCTGCAAGCCCAAAAAGTTGAACAAGAGTATATAGATATAATCAGAAAAATTTACAAAGGTAGCACAGCAAAAATAAAACTAGAATCCACTGGTCCTACGTTCTCCATCGGAAGAGGCGTGAAACAAGGCGACCCGCTGTCTCCAAAACTATTTATCTCTATTCTAGAGTCAATAATAAAAAGATTCAACTGGGAAAAGACAGGATTAAACATCAATGGCAAGTATTTATCCCACCTACGCTTCGCAGATGTCTTGTGTCTAGCACACAATTACGAACGATGATCGACACACTAAACACAGCCAGTAAGCAGGTAGGATTACAAATTAATCTTTCGAAAACAATGGTCATGACAAATAGTATACAGAGAAGAATATCAGTGGATAATGAAACTCTGAAATATACAGAGAATTACATCTACCTTGGAAAACAAATTGGCTTCAACAGAAAACAAAATGAACTAGAAGTAGAACGAAGAGTACAAAATACTTGGAACAAATACTGGTCCTTAAAAGAGATATTCAAAAGTAACATGCCAACAAATATCAAAACAAAAGTCATGATGTCATGCCTCCTACCTTGTCTAACCTACGCATGTCAAACTTGGAAATTTACATCCAAATTAAAAAGCAAAATCACTACCTGCCAACGCGGATTAGAACGAAGTATGCTCAATATTAAAAAGATGCAAAAAATTCGTCATATAAAAATTAGAGAAACCACTAAAATGACGGATGCTCTAACCTACGCTAAAAAACTAAAATGGAAGTGGGCTGGGCACGTAGCGAGGCTAAAGGACGAGAGATGGACCAACAGGGTGACAACGTGGAAAGGTCCAATTGGCAAACGTCTCAAAGGCAGACCCTACACGAGATGGGCAGACGAGTTGATAAAAATAGCTGGTACCTGCTGGCCGCAAATAGCTCAATATAGAGACAGATGGGGTTCTTTAGAGGAGGCCTTCACCTTCAATTGAGGAGGGGTTCATGCTATTAAACTATTATATATGTAACTATCTAGATTTAAACATTTCTCTTAAACTACACTTAGTTTAAATACGTGTAAATAACTTCTTTTTTTTCAAACTATGTATGTTAACCTCTTTGCATGAAATAAAAGGCTTATTATTATTATTATTATTATTAACAATATTTTTTGTAATTCACGCGGGTGGATCCGCGGGCATAGCTAGTATTAATATAATATAACCTTGTACATGGCAGAATAATTGATATTTTAGTAAAATATATTTGGGACGTTGTCATTTTAATAAAAAGTATAGAGCTTGTTACAATGATGAACGTTTGCTAAATGTCAGATGTTTGTTTTCGACCCTTATGACGTCACAGCAAAGATAATATATAGATTAATATGGCTGATAACGTTTTCGCCTGTTTACGAAAACTAAACTTTTAAAATAAAGGTTTGCGGTTTACTAGGTCCTAAAAAATGTACTACTTTTTTTCATCTAACCGGACTATAATTAATAATTTAAGACCTACTATAAAAAAAGTCAGATTGCGACATAATTTGTATTCTAGACTAGCTACCGCTTGCGACTTCATCATCATCATTAGCCCGTAATCGCCCACTGCTGGGCATAAGCCTCTCTTTTTGTACGCCACTCATCCCGACCCTGAGTTTATCTCATCCGTATTTGACTCGCAATTTTTACAACACCATCCTGCTGGAGGACGTCCATTGCCGCGTTTACCCATACGTGGCCACCAATCCATCAACGCTTTAGTCCACCTGCCGTCACTCTGCCTGGCAACATGTCCTGTCCAAATTCTACTTTAGCTTTATGATAATATATCCAACGTCGCGGGCCTTAGCGCGGCGACGTTGGCGAGGCGCGGGCGCACGTTGTCATGGCAACGGTAGCGCGAACTATGTTTCCTATATTGGATAACTATAGTCATTTGCAAAATATGAGAAGGCAAAGTTAAGTAGTAGTTGTGGCTAGTCGATTTCTAAATATATATATCTTTTCCTAAATAGACGAATATATGCAAAAATGTTACATATAAATGTACATGTAGGTATGTATATTCTCCCGTAGCGTGTATTTACTTAGCAAACTGATTCTGAATATATTAATATAAGTCATACGTAGACTCGCAATTATTGCCAATATAAATTGTAAAATACTAATATTTTGCGTCAGGTTTTTATTACATTTATTGTAGTAAAACTCCTTCAGGCACGACTTGAGAGTAACTCAGATCTTTTTGGACGTAAATTACGCTTAGTAAAATCTATAGTCCTGTTAGTTGCTATTTATTTGTATGTAATTCAATACTAATAATTATTTTATTAACAAATAAAATATATTTCATAAACAAAACTAAAAAAAACATACGTGTATTTTGTAGAGCTTGGTGTAAATATGAGTATAAATTATATCTATATACATATAATAAGATTTAAGTGTCTGTTTGTAATGTCAAAATAACAGGTTTTTAATAAATGCATATAAAGGTATATATATATATACCTTTAATAAAAACTTATTTTTAAAAATGTGGGCTGTATGTCTGTTAGTTCCGGGTAATCTCTGAAACGGTTGGACCGATTTTGACGGGACTTTCACAGGCAGATAGCTGCTGTTATAAGGTATAACTTTAGCTACTTTTATTTTAGAAAAAATATTAAGGTTCCGCACAAGAAATAAAAATACCTTTTTTAATATTCCACGTGAGCGGAGCCGCGGTCACAGGTCATACCTCTAATTCATAATACATACCCTAATACATACTCTAATACATACCTCTAATTTCTGAAATTTAATATTTAATTCCTATTATAATCATAATGTCTGCTACAATGTGAAATTGTTTTACACTAAACGCGCACAAAGGTTACATGCACAATTTTTATCTGTTTAATTTTTATTTGTAGCTACTACGACGTAGCAAAATTTTACCGCTAGTACTAAAAAAGTATTACTAGAACCCAGACTGCTCGCATGTACCTGTAGTCTACACGATATCATATACAAATATTGATTTCCAGTTATAGCGAAGTATACACGTTTATTATATTATCGTATATAGATAAATAGCGATTGAGATAGTTTTATGGCAAAACTGCAGGAGCACTTCTCCTTTCTGACTATAGATAATGTTATTATGGAAATCGTACTGTGTCGAGTGTAAATTACGTAAAGATTTTATGTAAATTGCACATTACGTAGTAAGCATCTTAAAAATTACTTTTAAAATAAATGATCTTGGTGTTTGAAAGATGACGTCATTTTTCATAATCTAATACTGTTACGAGAGTAATCATTGAAATATGATAAACGAACCCATTAGGCCATACTCAAGCTTTATTTTAGAACAGATATATAAACTGAAAATTTCAGTTTCGTTTATGATGTTTGATTATTATTTTTAATGTATTTTTAGTAGTATTATTATTTTATGAAGGCTCTAAAACTGGGAACAATTAAAACTGGCTGCGAGGAGTGTAATATATAGAACTATTTAATTGGTTTTTCAGAAACGGCTGCAATGATTTGGATGAAATTTTGTATTTAGGTAATGTATCACATTCCAAATTTACTTAGATAAGTCTTTTTTGCAAGGCACAGTGTAGCTCGGTCGCTCAGATATTGCTATATAAGTGATTCAGCGCAACATATTTGCGTAAATCCGTAATTGTGGTGTGGGAACCCTCTGAGATGATACAACTATGACAAACGATAAAGCAACAACGTGGCAAGAGCGAGGGTGCCAATACTGGCAACATCGTGGGTGTTACTCCTATCCTAGTACGGCGTGTTTATTCTGCCGCGTATATCGACCGGGAGAAGCGTGGTCCCGCGAGCGCGCGCCGCCTTGTTAGTCTCGACCGTCGCGCCGACATTACCGCTTGTCTCCCAGAACCAACTGACAGCTGCCGGTAACCGCACAACAAATCGCTGTACTACAAACACTAATAAACTGTCAAAGAAAAGACACATTTTACTACTATACATTATTTAAATTTATACATAAGTGACGTTTTCAAAGGATTTGTTGGGTTACGTGAAAAATTGTAGTGCTTGCTTGCAGTTCCTTAGGCAGCTGTCGAAAAGGTAAGATTTGATAAACGTCAATGAATATATTTGTCTGAATCACAAAATATCTGTCAACAAACTTATTTATGAAAAATAATTTAAAGTGTGTCCTTGGAAATAACCTTAATAGATTAAAATGTTATGGTTTGATGGTTGACAAGAGGTTACTATACCTAATCATAACATTGACTAGTGAACTAAGGCTTAGCAATAATGTTACGCACAAATGTGGAGAGAATTGTGAAGCTGGCAGCGAGCATTTTTAGTTAGTTTATCTTGATGTTACGGAAAATGTAATGAACGCTATTCATGCGAAGTTTACTGTTCGGTGCTACGGTGTAGCGTTGGCGTAGCAAAACGTAGCAATACACGGTTTTACAATATGCGTATATTAAAATTCTCTTCAGAAAACAAGTATGTATTTGACAATTATTATAACGTTACAGGTATATGAAGCAATGATGGCTTAGTGGTAGCGTGTACGACTTCGCGTCGATTGACGTGAGTTCGAACAAATTCGGTTCCGAACAAGTTCGGAACAAATAGCCAGTCAGACAAAAATTAAAAAAAAAAAAGTGTTTTTGTTATAAGTGTCCTATATATTTTAATGTGCATTTTGTAAAAATCTCTTATTTTGACATTACAAACAGATACTTCAATTTTATTATATGTATAGATAGGGTAGCTACTAGATGTTACTATATTGAAGCAATGATGGCTATGTGGTAGCGTGTACGGTGTCCAGTTACCACCCTCAAATTGAAAAACTACCGCCAAGCACCTGGAGGCGTGTTCTCGGAGCTGCACTAGAGCGTCAATTCCTATAGGCTTACCGCGTTACCATCTTTGCCCACATCGTATGTTTTTGAAAGGAGTTATAAAATGACATAAAAATATATATGTTACAATTATAAAGGTAATTAGACTAGCTGTGCCCCACGGTTTCACCCGTGTTATATTTATGCGATAAACTCTCCAGCGCGGCGCCGCGGCCAATGCACCCGTGAAGCCCTATCGTTGTTCCACTTCTCTTACTTGTCTACAGCTTGCCAGATTACTTGACTTTCATAGTTACTGCTCCGCTCCTTAGGGTCGTAACGTGAAGTTATATAGCATATACTATTCCTCATAAATCTGCCTATCATATACAAAAAGAAATTTACGAATCCGACTGGTACATCCAAATTTTAGCGCGTTTAAAATAACAAAAAAAACATTTACTCGTTACCTCATTAGGTAAGAATTTACGAGAGGTATTATAATTACTTTGCAAGTAACATTCATTTATTAAAATAAGGGTAGATTATTCCATTTTTATTTCATATCCTTTATGTGAGTTTCTTTTCACATTTCTATATTTAATGAGATACTATAAAGAAACAAGATAGATATGAAAAAGATACTTTCATGCATTACACGTTAAATGACGTTACACGTTTTAGATAACAATAAAAAACAGTCAGGGTCTTAGACGAAAGAAAAATTTTATAACCAGTTATTTCATCGGGATTGAAGGGATGTGAACAAAGAGCACGATTAAATCTAATACGTTATAAAATCAATTATTTAAACTATCTTATATCGTAAAATAACTAAATTAACACGATTTATTTAGTAAGTATTCATTTAGATGAGTCCATATCACGCCATCTCATGTAAGATAAATTAAATATTTATGTTAAATATTAAATTCTAGTTAAAATTGACCTTCGATGTTACTGTCAATTATTACCGGTTAAGTTTATAAAAAAGAAAAACTTTCTAAAATTCAATGATTTGAAAACCATACTTTCGTGAACTTTCTTTGATTTCATGAGACATGCAACATGCATATTACTGTCATCGTATTAAAGTGGAAACTATAAAAATAATGCATTCAGTATTGTTCTATAATTATAAACCTGTGGGTTAATGGAGTACTCGTACCAGGCTGGATCGGTACCACCAAATACAATGCAAACAGCGTTCAAGTTTTACGGTTACCAATATATCGACACGAACTAAAAGGTCCCTATGTTTTTTATGACAGCGGCGACCGCCGATGGATTTCGATCTCTCGATGGTCGCCGTTGTATTTGGACTGTACTGTGCTTACCATCAGGGACAGTACGGTCAATATGCCAAACTGCTGTAAAAATAAAAATAATTGACTATGCATTTATTTCACACAGAAACTATATAATATCTTCAACAGTATATTAGATATTAAAGACGAATGAATTATTTTCATAATCGCGACCCCTTACGCTGAGAGTAATTTTTAAACGCATATAATAATGATAGAAATTACATTTGAACAGAAATGTATAAATAATTGATTTTAAAAAAAACAGAGTTTGGACAATTTTATCTTATATGATATTAAAATTTTAGTAAGTACTGATTTGTACTCGAAAAAATTTTATTCTAAAATCTGTAACAATCGCAATACTAACAAATACAATATTTTTAAGTATTCAATTGCGTATTAAAAAATTATAAAATGAACAATATTACGAAAACAAACCCACAATAAAAGTTTCATCATAAACGCATTATTATAAATATAATGTAAAAATAATTTCTATATTAAATTCTTTTTAAGAGATTCACATGAATTTAAAATGATAATAAAGACTATAAAATGAATGTGAATGTAGTATCACAAATAAACGAATCTGTCTGGATTTTTCATGTCTAGCTAGACATTTTAGATAGCTAGCTAGCTTTCACGTATATTTCACACACGTATACGTCATATATTTCAGTTTGAAATAGAAATTCAGCATAAATTATATTTATAAAAATTATATCCTACTAAACATGCTAATAATAGTTATGTAAATATTAATAATAGTTATTATAAATGTGAAATTTGGTATGTGTTTGTTACTCAAATTGTGTTTGTTACTCAATCACGCAAAAACGGGTCAACTGATTTTGATGAAATTTGGCACACTGTTAGTTTAGAATTAGATAGTTTATAACCTACATAGGACACTTTTTATCCCGGTAAAAGACATATTTTTTTCGTTTGTCTCTGGACCCAATTCAAGTCCATGCAAACGAAGTCGTGGGTTGAAGCCAGTTGTAATGTTTTTTTTTAAATAATTCCATTCAACAACAACAAAAAATTCAAATCTCTGATAAGCCTATAAAACCGTTGATTATATTTAATTGAAGTTTTGTATCTACTAGAAAGTGCTCTGTAAAAATAATTGCTCCATCCAATCGCGGATCGAGTTTCCAAAGAGAATGTGTTATCTGAATCGTTCCAACTAATGCGTTTTGAATCGCTCCGTAGGATACCCAACTTTATAATCTTGATCCGAACTTTACGAAACGAAAGGAAAACTACAATTTCTCAAGTGAAGTAAAAAGCTTTGATGTTTTTCCTTTGCCATAATAAAGTATAAAAACGAGATTTAATTTTACAGACAGCTTTTTACTCAGTCAAGACATCTCTTTCGCTTCTTGAACTTACTACTAAGATGAAAGTACTTTTATTGGTAAAAAAGAAAGGTGGTTTGTTCTTTCAAATTTATCGATATTCTTTTGTTCTGAATTCGTCTTTGTAGGTACTTATTGCGGGTATTGTGAATTACAAAAATAATTAAAAAACTTTTTATTCCCTGGCTAATATCAAGCTGACGGTTACACTATTGTTAAATCCAAATAAATAAATAAAAGATAGTCGAGAGGTGTACCAATCCATTTACATTGTTACTTTTGGAATGCTTGTTTTACATAAAAATAAACGAAATTTATTGTTTGTTTCATTAATTTATATATACGTATGTGTTTCGACATAAATAAAATAATTAATCCTTACATACATAGTGATTTATTTCTACATGAAAAACATTTTGTTTAAACACATATTTTTATAAGCTATAGTTATATAGCTTTTTATTTTAAAAGCATTCTTTTTTTGTTTATTACAAAAAAAATTACATTACAAAGTGTAAAGCTGAATTACATAATTACAAATACTTATTGATGTAGATTTCTACATTATTGTTTAATTATTTTAAGGGTTGAAGAATGGATGTGATTAATATGTTCACAATGAACATATTTGAAAAATATATATTTAAGAATTTGGTAAAAAGTGACTTCTTTAATTTAATCTTAGTATTATTATTGTATTAATTATGTAATTTAAAACTCATGATACTTATTCTGCAATCCCTGCAAGCGAAATTCACCAATAAATTAGGTTATTGATAATTATGTTGTTGCTAATTAATTATCTTAAGCATACTATATAATGAGAATAATACTACAATAATGTCTCTCCCAGATTCATAAAAGTAATAGAAATAGTTTTGTCACAGTGTTACAGATATATTAGTGGTCAGTATAACGAAAAGTTTAATACAAACAAATATATAAGGATTTTTGTTTTCATTTCTTCTGTTTGATTAAACCCTTTAATGTAATTCGTATTGTGATCCTTCTGTTGCTATGAATTATAAATGACAAAAAAACATACCACGTCACAGTCCTGAGGCTAAAATGTATAGGTACACAATGAAAATATACGTTCAAACGTACTAATTTAATGTTCAGAGGAGCGACAGATTTTTGTTTTAATACTCATTATCAAATATTTTTATTTTTATAAATGAATAATATGTACGTAATATGTTTTCGTAATATTCGAATGAACAGAATAATTTCATGTCAATATTACAGATATAAAATTACAAATACATGAGTGATTTAGTTTACGTAAAACAATTAAAGCAAAAAAGGATTTTAGTCACATATTTTTTAACTTTATGCCTTTTTAATAATCTCATTTATTCGCACTAGCAACCGCTTGCGACTTCGTTCGTGTTATCTATACTAATATGGAAAATACCCACTTCTCTACAGCAAAAAAAAACATCGCTGAACGCGTAGTGCTTATAAAAATCGTAGTGTTTTAAAACTTTAACATTTTATTGTGTGAAGATATCGCGTTTTTTTTTATAAAGACCATGTATATTATTTTAAGAGCGAATTTTTTTTATCTATCGAGTAGTTTTTCGTCATGCGCGTACAACGGCAAAACTCAATCATTGTATTTATATAGGTAACCTTTAACTTATATATTGGTTTTAGACCTAGCATTGCTTCACAACATTCATAACTAACCGTAGATAGACAGCAGCCGTCGAATGTTCACTGAACCAGTAAGTGAAACCGGTTTATGTGTCCAGCTAATTAAGCTCAGCTCATTGATTCTACCACCAAAACCTTATCAGTTTCCAACCCGATATACCTATATCCTATATATTATTATACTAGCTGTGCCTGCGGGTCCGCTCGCGTGGACTGCAGAATATCGTCAGTCGAGCGAATTATTCTGCCCCCGCTCACAAGACGGAAGATAAAAATGCTTATTGTGAGTGATCCTTAGAAGATAGATATATACTGTCGCTGACTTTTTTTGTATATTTTTAAGATCTCCAGTTATGTAGAACATTTATTTGATATATAACATATGGTTCACTTAGCGTAAGCTAATTAAGCGTCCCAAATGCTTCTTTATTCCGAATTGATTCACCACTATTAGTCACTGCTTGTTTCGTATATATTACTTTATCTTAAAAATATATTCTATAACCTGGCCAGATAAAATGTTACAAGAGCCGGCTTCCTGTACCTACACGCCATATAAAATATCATACCTACTATTTAATACATTGAGATATTGTGACAAGGACCAACTTCCTGTAACAGCGCGTCATCTAAATAAGGCATTATAATTAATTATTTCATAGTTGGATGTAAATATACATTATGTACATTTTCATATTTAATTAATTAATTGATGTATTAAAATATGATTTTGTTTCTAATTAGTTATTATTTAATAATGTTGGGACTATGAGAAACTTCCTCTACCTAATCATTTAAATAAGATATCTACTATTAAATATGTGGTTATTAAAGATAATATAATTATGCATTATTTATAAAATCATATTTACATAATATTTAATTGATAACTGATATTTTATAAAATTAAGATATTTTTATTATTTGATCACGATGTGATTATTTTCTACTAATGCGTTATTTTAATAAGATACATACTATATTTGTTTGTTGAAGATAATAGTTATAAATTCATACTTAAATAATATTTCACTGATATTTGATGTTTCATAAAATTAGTATAAGCTTTGTTTTAAGTTGTCATTGGATAATGTTTGTAAATAAGGGAGTGTCACGCAGATATAGATTCAGTTTTGTATAAAGTTTGCTTCAATAAACATTGTTTTGAAGTGCCTACAAGTTTTCGTTGGACACCATCACCTTGCCGAATCTCCGCTCATTTCAAACATAGCTATGAATTAAAATAAAAAATCATGTAAATCGGATGAGTGGTTTTTGCGTGAAAAGAACATAAACGGACAAACGGACAGAGATACGTTGAGTTTTATAATATGTATATATTCCAAGAATTCGGAATAATATTTATCTTATTACACTGCACACAATTTTAACTGATCTCTGTGAATAGTTAATCGCTGAAAGTTTAAGGTTACAAATGAAAATCAAGGAGATTACGAATTCGATTTCCATTAACGAAGAACCATAATTGTTGGAAAAGACTTCGCAATTTGTTTAATTATAATATACTGTTTATTATTTACTCCGAAAAAAGGTTTGCACTCAACTGAATTATGATACAGTAAAACCCTGTATCAGTGACAATTATCTCCGAAATACGAAGGGCTATTTCATACCGAACATTAGTGATATGCTATCGGCTTGTATTGTGGGTATTTACCCACAATTTTTAATTTACTCAATTTTTAAATTACTCAATGTCCAACAATAACTGTTCGTTGCCTAGACCCTTGGAAGAAAAAAAAAGAGTTCTATGATCAAATAATTTTCGCAGTGTTCAAATGTTATCTTGTAAAACTGATCGAATTAAATTAATCTTAATAACATTGATTATAAATGCAAAAGTATGTTTGTTCTTCAATCATACTTAAATAGTTGGACGGATTTTAAGAAAATTTGACATAAAAATTGATCATGTAGTGATCATAGAAGACTTTATACTCACAATTATTACATGTATATGTCTGTATGAGTGCATAGGAATGTTACGTTAATCACTTAAGTACTCAAATCTTCCCAAAAATATATACATTACCCCAGTAAAAGAATCGTAATATTTAGAGAGATGTACCGAATGTGGCTTATATCGAATCCGAACTTCGGCCGAATATTCGGTTTGAAATCATACCGAATCCGAATTACGTTTCAATTTAGGCGCTAAGAACGTATAAAAATATTTATTCTATTCTTGCCATTTCTCTAGCGCGCAACTCGCTAACTTTTCTCAAAGACCCTAACCCCCACGCTCGAGTTAATTATTTTTTCGATGTGGTAATAGTCGCACTAGGTCTACCTGAATTTTGAAACTTATAGCGTTTGATCCTTAACTGTTTTCAACTTTCGAATACCATGAATTAATTGGTTAATTTATCTAGTGAATGCCCAATATTAAATATCTACTAAGAATTTTATTAGTCAAGTAACCTATGACGGTTGGTTATACTTTTTTTTTTATCGTTTTAGGTTTGGCGTAGTGGCCACAATCTCACCTGATGTTAAGTGACGATGTGGCCCAAGGTGGTAACACGCTAAACCTAGTGGAAGACTGGCTCTCAAGTGCAGCTGCCGGAACACACCTATTGGTGTTTGGCGACAGATTTTCAACTTGAGGGTGGTAGCTAGCCAGGCGGGCATTAGAAAATGCCCTACCACCATTCTATGGTTTCCTCACGATGTTATCCTTCACCTCAGATTAACCTGTTCATACCTCAGATTTATGAAAAACAAGGAGCTCTGTTTCTGCAAGGGCTTTCAAATGTCAAAATTATATCAATGACGATAGACATGTGGATGATGTAGACCTATATGCAAAATTTGATGTTTTTTGAGTTTTAGTGTCCATTGGATTAGTGAAGATTATCTCTATATCAACTTCATTTGATTGGGCTTTGGAGTAAAATATAGTTTTAATTAATCCCGATATTTGTTCAACTAATTCATCACTTTATTTCTTTTACAATATACACTATTGTATTGTCATTTTTATATTGATATCAGCACTAACTAGATACCGAAGTCGGCAGAACTTCGATTCAACTGAACAGAAATGAACCGAAGTACGGCTTCGACTCAAATACACCCCCCATCCTTAATAAAAATCGATCGTTTAGTTTTTAAGAAAATCAAGTACATATAAATTACCAGGGGAAAATATAACCTTATTTTTTTGCAGTCCGTTAACAAATTGACACTACTATATTGCGGGCGGTTATAAACCTATATATTTTAAAATAAATAGTTTGCTTACATAAACTAGCTGGCATAGGTCAAGGCTCACGGCACCGCGGAAACGGAGTGATTTGAAATATACGAGTACTTACTGTGACATTGGAAAAATTTAACTCCGCATTGAAAATATTTGTACCTAAGTACTTTCATTTCAAGGTTTACCCTTCGTGTTTCAGTTTTATCGTTCTATAACGTTAAAGTTTGCGTACTAACTAAAACTATAGTTCTTGACTATAATTGTGCTATTACTGCATTTAGTTACACGTTGAACGATCTTCATCATCATCAACCTATAGCAGTCCACTGCTACTACCACAGCACTGCTGGACAATATATTCACAAGAATACTTACTTTTAAATTCTTATCACGGTAATTAGCTCATTAGCCTATAATACACAAACAATCTATAACACAATTTAATTTTAATATTAGTCTATGCATAATATACATCACCGAATACTAATACGATAGTTTATAAACAATCTAGTCAGATTATAAGCTGTCAATAGATTGTGAATGGACACTAAAATTTTCAATCTAACGCTTATATATCGGTAGGTTTAGCTAGTTATGCACTGGACTGGTTAGATCAGGTTGAAAGTGTGATCATAACGCACGAGCCGAGCGAGCCAAGCAAGCAGATGCTTAAAACCCAGAAATATATTAGCCATTGAAAATTCACATTTTGAAAGTCCTAGTATCACGATTTTGCTTATTTAATGGACATACCTTAAACAATTCAAAATTATTGTTGTCCATTCGCAATCTATATACAGTGTATAATCTCACTAGATTGATTATAAACTAACTGTTACGAATATTATAAAACTCTGGTCGGGCATCCGAAGGGGGTGAGTGCGAGGCTGGCCTCGCCGCTCGCAGTTCGGTGCGCCAGAGTGCTTCAATTCTTTTCAGACGTCGTGGAGAGCCGGGCGTTTTGTTGTCTCCGTAGCCGTCGCGCGGAACGCTGGGCCGACGTGCTTTTGATTTGTTTTTTTGTATTTACCATCCACGCGAGTTCGAGAGAGTTTTTTTGTGTTTGGCGTTTTTCGAGACGGGGTTTGGACTAGTAGCGTTATAATGCCACGCCCCTGCGTTACCGTTTATAGAAACTAGATTTAAAGTAGTGGTGACATGGTGTAGAAGCAGGCTGCTGTGTTGAAAGTGACCTATCTGGGCAACGTCAGCAAAAGGTGGAATTACTTGCAGCACTTCTCATACTCTTACACTAAGCGTCATAATCTATACATGCATAAAGACTGACCTGGATTCGACGAGTTCGTACTGCTCGGGCAAGTACTTTGATATAAGTTTATAATATTGTATTGATTGAATATAGGCATAATCGTTCCTTCCCACCCATAATCCTTTAGCACGCTTCCACATTGGGGTAAGGGGATTTTGTGATAGACCGTGAAGTCGAGGGCCTAGGTAGACCCTAGAGGACTTGATCTGATACTAATGGTTCGTACGATTATCGGTTAACATATATAAATTATATAAGAATATTTAAGCATCTATTATTTAACCAAAGTAGAAGAACATTATTTGCATGCGTAGGGGCCTTAATGAAGGGGCTTTTTTTCTTTTATTTCCATATTGGAAAAATCTACTATATTCGTAGAGTAAAAAAACAATTTGTTACTATTTTCTTATTCTTCCTAAAATATCCCTAGGGTGAATGCTTTTGTGGTAAAAATCCAATTGTAACGAGCGTTTGTAACTTCGATGGAAAAAACATATTTTTATTCCAACCGTGTTGACACAGGAGCCATTTTTTCTATTAGTCATTGAATATTCTATTGTTTGCAATAGGTAATTTAGAAGATTATTTAACGATGATTGTTTACAAAAACGACAATTGTTTTGTTGGTCACGACCACCGTTTACTAGGTGTATCGCTCGACATACTGGCATGCTTAAGCGGTGTATATTAATCAATCTGGATGTTAGGGATCTGTACTCGACTAGGTCGTGACAACCATACACGTGGTGAAAAATCTGCCATAGTGACTCTCTTCTGGTTTGTCACGTCCCCGTTGTTTTTGAATTGTACTGTGCTTATCATCAGGTACAATGTCGAGGCTTTGTCGTGCTGCTATAAAAATCCTTTTATCTACACTAATATAATAAAGTTTAAGAGTTATTTTTATTGTTTGTTTTTTAAACGTGCTAATCTCGGGAACTAAAAATCGAAATCGAAAAATTATTTTTGTTTTTGATAGCCAGGTTTACAAGGAATAGTATAGGTTATATAACATTGCGCTACGACGTTAAAGAGCGGAGCAGTAACTATGAACGTCAAGTAATCTAGCAAGCTATAGGAAAATATGGGAAGTGGACCATGATAGGAACGAAAAAATATATATCCTTACTTTACGTGTAGGTGGAGGACCTTAAGAAAAGAAGAATATTTTTGCCACATGACATTGGCAGAATTGTTGAAAACACACGTTGCCACTTACCATTAAATAAGAAGACGAAAAACTTAGTACTCCCGAGTAGTAAGTAACTTTCATTACTAAAATCAGCTATGACTGTGATCTCGTTTGAAAGAGGTTTTATGTACTTAGCTGTAGGTTGTAGTGAGCACTTAACATCAGTTGGAATACATGCAGGTGTTTATTACTTATTTATCAAAAAAAAATATTTTTCCTCTTTTTTATTCAACTTGGCTTATGGATTTAACAACGTAAATGACAAGAAATACTCTAGAAAATCCTCAAATCTGTTTTACGCAATGTTTTTAAAACTTAGGAAAGTTGATATACTTTATAGTATAAGCTTTTTTGTTCAGATGAAAAGCGCTTAGCTTTTTATATTTACTTGACTGAAACTTAATAAGAGTCGACAGTTTCAACTGACTGTTTATGATTCTACACTCAACGAATTTTAATCCTTACACGTAGTGCTTTGGTTTTAACTTAAATAAATACTTGCTTTATAGTCTCTAACTTCATTAGTTTTTATTTTGCTTTGTAATCTTATACATTTTCTTACCCTAAGGGATTGAAATATAAAACATTCATTGACATGCTCGTACGTAACTTTAGACAAAAGACTTCAACTTTTCACTTCGTCAAGAACTTTTTAATGTTTTTATATGATTCACGAATAGACAATAAATAATTAATTCTTAATTCTAAATTATATGAACTAACAAGCAGTGAAATTTAGATTTAAATTAATTGCTAAATCAAAATTAATCGCAAAACTAAACGCAATTATTTTCGATTTGATTTTTTGAGATTCAAAATTTATTTGCTAGTTCCGCCTGGAACTGATTAGCAGTTGTTATGTCTTGCTGAAACAAACAAACGTTTCTTTTTTTTAACAAATGAGTTATTTACTAGCATCCACCTTCTACTTCGTAAGCGTTGATTACAATATTAATCTTAATAATAATAAAAGACAGCTATATCAATCTGGGATAATATTTCTTTCTAAAACAGTAAAAGAGTTTTTAGAATTAGGTCAGTAGTTCGTGAGCTTACCTCCTACAAACATATTCACAAACTTTACCTCTTTATAAAACTGGTGTCGATAACGAAATGTTAACTTCTTCTTTTTATCCAGGTCCGATCTGAGTAGGGTTGGCACAACATGTTTTTCTTTTCCGCTATCCTATTTTTTACTATCTCCGTATTCACATTTTTATACACATATAATTTCTCACACAATCCATCTATACCTTCGTCAGTCTTCCTCTATTCTTATATCCATCTACTTTCTACTTAACACTCTTTTAGTTATATGGCTTTCATCATTCATCATGGCTTACCTATACCACGCTAACCTATTACTTCTCAATAACTCTGTCACTGCAACATTTTCATACTTTCTCTGTTATACTCATTCGTAATCTTATTAATTCTAGTTACACCACACATCCGTATCTTTCGTTGTCATACATAGTTAACATGTTAACTAAACTAAACATAATAAAATTTTACATGCTGTTTTTAATTGGTAAATTGTTATTAACCATTCCATGTTGTGACTAATAATACTAATTTATACATAACAAATTATACTTTAAATACTTTTTTATCATCTAAAGAAAAATAAAAAGCAAATAATTTATGAATATATATATTTATATGAATATTGAATTGCCTTCTAAATTTTAATTAATAAGTTAAACTGTTAAACTGTGTTTCATCTTAGATATTTCATTAATATTTAAACATTATTTAATACATCAAATAAAAATATGTTAATATATTACTATTCATACATGATCTAAATCTTTTTGTAGAAAAAGAACATAACTATACATAACTTGGTAGTATTATAATTAATTTTATTAATATTCAGTTCTGTTTTATATACGTTCTCGTATTTATCATAATAATTAAAGACATCCACGTTCCACCGTGTTCTGAATTTTGTAATTCGTTTTATTGCTTCTGTACTTTATGGTAATAGGGGATAGGTCCTGAATCACCCTTGTTACTCACATTGTACCTACATAGATAAACACTGTACACATTTCTACATTTATAAATTTTGATTTTAATCTAATGAGCAGTCTATAACAAATTTTTACTGAATTTGTTACAGCACTTCTCAAAGTATTAGCATAAAAAATAATATCTATTATATTGTATTAAAATTATATACTATATACGCTGGTTTGTAGATGACAGTAAGAATTGTTTTTACAGTTGTTGTTTAAAATTGTACTGTCAGCAAGAAAATGGAAAATTTAGACAAAAAAAATTCTTGCCAATCCATCTTGTATCTTATGAGGTTTAATAAACTTTATTGAACTCACTAAGGTTACAGTACTTGAAATATCAGAAATCGCAAAAAAAAACATTCACATACATTTCGTAGGAAACCATCATGCTAAAGCCATATTTTGAGACCCTTTCGCACGAATAAAAATGCTGCTGATATTTGCGTTGTGTAATGAACTTAAAAAAAAATTACATCCGATCTATTATGTATATTAATTTTTGTCAGAGATCCGAAGACTGAGACGTCAAATCCTAACGAGGCTTGTTCAACTATCATAAATTGAATTTAACGAAAATCAATCTCGAGGTCTTCAAGGTAATCAAGGGGTAAGAGGCCCTTATCTTGGGGGAGGGGTGAAACCCATTTTCACGTAATAATGTTTTTCTTCATTCTGTAATGTGCACTTCGATTTACATATTATTTTATAAATTTTTATTGTTTATTATAGTTTTTTATTATTAAATATATAGTAACATTAATATTATTCATTTATAGTTAACTGATATATGTTTGCTCACTTTAAGAGTATTTAAAAACTTACTTTTATGTATTATAATGATATTCCAAAGACTAGATAGGTGTCTAATAATAATAATATAATGGCAATCTATATCTGATACCAATAAACGAGTATAACCTAAATTATCTGATAAATAAAAATCTCTGATTTAGGTTAAACTGTCAGTTTTAGTGTAAGTGATCCTTTTCGAATCAAATTTTATTATTATGGAAAACTAGATAGAGTCTTACGTAAGAAAAGCGAGTGGGGGTTCTAGAAATTTTACATAAATGGGGAAAGAGAGGGGGAGGGGTCAAAAATCGCCAAACCCATCCTTACGTAATTAATGAATGGCCCCTTATATCTTCTTTAGTTTCTGTGTTTACTTTATCAACCACAATGTAAAAGTGTCTAAACTTTAAGATTTATTTAGATCTATGATTAGATCAAGTAATACGTTGTTTTATACTTCGCATACCTAGGTTTTTTTAATATATCCAAACTGCCTTACACGCCATTACTGGCTTATGTAATTCTCGGTCACGTATTCCATTCTAAACCGAATTAAGGTGAAGTAATATGACCTGCAATTCACGTCCTAGGCTTTTTTGTAACTCATTTGAAAACTCGACACTGTATTTTTTAAACTGCCTGTAATTTCTTGTGTAAAAGTTGTTAATTAAGAGTATTATTCTTTCTATTATTCTAGTCCGACGTAAAACACTATCAGTAGGATAACATGCAGCATAAAATAAAGAAATGTAAAGTCAATACACATTTGGAGAAATACGCCAACAATATGACGTCATTCGTAAACGAATATGCAAAGTTATGACAGCATTTGACGTGCAAATCTGGAACATTCGCGTAATTTCTCATACATTCGTGCGTTAGTCATCTACATAGTAAGAAAGCGCAAATAAATGGCTTCGCAAATTAGTATACGAAAAACATTGCCAAGTGCGTGTCGAGCCACGTGCAGTATAGGGTTCCGTAGTTACCCGTCATAATATGTACACTTAAGGATACTTATGTTATATCAGGGGGCCGTGCGCCGGCATGGTGTAGCGTGAATTGTTTCATACAAAAGTATAATATAGATGTTTGACCATGTCTCGGCTTGGTATAATATATGTATATATATATTCATGTATATAACACAAGTACACAGACGGCCATTTAATTCCATACTAAGCATAGCTTGTATTATAGTTACTAAACGGCTGATATATATTTAACACCCTGGCACACAACACTGACAATAAAATTATGCTTATCACATAAGTCATGGTTACGGACCGAAACCTGCGACCTCTCGACTCATTAGTAAGGCTTCCTGCACTACGAGACTTGTCAAATCATTCTTTAGAGAGGGGTCTTTAAATTGTTTTCAATGGAATTTGTATGAAATTACTTCTCTAAATATATTTTATAAGTCGTTTGACTATTAATCTTTAACTTGTAAAACCTACTTACCTCTGATAGTTTTCCTTTTAACTTCTATATATATATATGTATACTACTACCATGAATTATTTCACATATCCAAAAACAACCATTTAGCGGTCTGGGTGGGGGGACACTTGACTCTAACAAAAATTTGCACTTTAAAACTTCGCAAACGGATCCTTGATTCGAAAAATGGTTTTCACAGACCCACAGTATTTTTTAAACGACCTGTTCAACGACACCCCACATAATGTGATAGACTAAAAAAAATCATTCCCATTTTACGCATATGGGAAGTAACCTAAACATTTTTCGTTGTTTTTTTTTTTAAGATTTATTTGGCGTCGGCGTGAATTATATGTATACCCATACCTAATTACAGCGTTCTAGTACTATGAATCTCTGATCTAAGCCGCGGACAGACATACCGAAACTATAAGAGTTCCTTTTGCCTTCGGAACATTAAAACTAGGTAATCGCCGGATTTTTAAAAATGAATGCCAGAGGTTAAATGCGTATACTCCAAGCATATTAGAAAAAAAAAACAAGTTAGAACAAAAATCAGACGATAAAAGAAGCTTAATATTAAAATATGATTAGTTCTACAACACTCGTGATGTTTCAATTAAGTAGAAAGTTCCCGCTCAATGCCTGAACATTTTCGACAGTCAAGTTTTTCAATTCCATTACTATCAAGTCTTCGTAGACTTGAGTTTCGCAACTCGGCGTCTATTACCTATTTTCCATGCAGATTCGCTTTAATAAATTCAAACTGGGTTTATGAATTTACAAAGTTTCAATCCTGACAATTCCTGACAGTTACACAATATTGGAACATGGACATTGTAGTAATTCGTACAATATCAACACATTTGCGTTAAAAACGATGATAGCTTAAGCCGACCACACAGGCTACAGTCTACCGGAGATCCATCTATACAGGTGAGTCTGTACAGGAAAATCAAAGCGTGTGTTGGAATAGACCTGTGCAGGCGGCCGGTGTAAAATCGTTTTTTTGTTTTTTTTTGTTTTTAGTGGCACTGTACAGTGATTCTGTATGTCATTCTACATGCTACGATGTGACGTGCGTTCGTAAACCATATCATACATCGAAATAAAAAAAGTCCTTGTAAGCAATAATACTTACTAGCGACGAAAAATTGGAAAAATGTTAGTACTTACTCCAAAGAATAAAAAGTTTTACAGCTGCGAAGCGTCCTAATTAACTGATTCCCGCCGGCTGCCTTTTATTAAACTTTGACAAAAACAAGTCTTGTTACATTTACCTTCCAAAATAACATAACAATTTAGATTTTTTTTTAAATAAAGCCTCCTTTTACTTAAAGTAACATAAAATACACCGTACCGTATCAGTAATTCAGTAACATTCGTGAAGTTTATACCTAAACGTATTAAATCGTTCGTGCCTTCGAGACGTGCCGAGAGTGAAAGCGGCATACACTTCATTCAAAATTATACCCAACAATTGATAACAAAATTTTCTGTCGAGACTATTCACGTGAAATTTTCTCAAGCACATTTCTTTCTACTACCGACCAATAATTAATAAAATAATATCGCCAATAACAACACGATTTCTTAAAATACCGGTGTAAATTTCGTGTCGTTAGCTTTATCGTCAGGACATGAGGATATCGTGAGGATCATTTTTACGATACAAACAAATTTCTAGGTGTTAAAATTGGTTTTTAATTCCTTTATCTTTGTTTTTTTTTACACTTGCGCTATTATTTTGTTAATTACCCTTTAATCATTTTTATTTAATTTTATAAATTTGTGGTGGTAATTAAACAATTTAACAAGGACAGTCGCATAAATTGGTCTTCGCACATGCACACCAGCACACGTAAACCGTTTTTCTCTAAGTCAAGGTGACTGCGAAAATGTTGCTTAAATAACACGGATTCTTTAAATATCAGTGCTTAGCAAATGTAATTTTATTTAAATTATGTTAAAATACAATTAATTATCATCTTAGGGAACGATATATACTAACCATACCCTTTAAATTTAAATTTTGTATAAATACACGTAGGAGTAGTGGAAAATACTATTAACATGAAATAATAATATTCTACATGTTGAAAGGATGTATTATTTGAGGAACGATACAAAAATTACAAAATCATTATCCAAATAACTCAATGAGTTGAAGTATCTTTAGTAAAGCTATGTTTTTTTCTTTTTTTTTAATAATTTGGTATTTTACAAAAAGTGTAACATCAGTTTAGATATACACATATAATAATATTAGAAACATATAATAACTTTTTAACATTTATACCGAAAAAGTAATCATTTACTAGATAATATCTGGGCCACTCAGCTACGCTCGTAAAATTACATTAAAAAAATGCTATCTAAGTTTGCTTGGAAAGTAAAATTTTATCTAAATAGAAATTTCATCCAAATCCTTAGAACCGTTTTCACGAAACAAGTTACATATATTTATGTATAGAGAGTGCACTCTCCCATACGGGAGAGTGGGGTAATCGCGGACACCTAAGGAAAAAAGTAAATATTAAAAATACTAAATAAACCCCTGTTAATTTATTGATTAATAACAAAGATAAAGGTTTTATTTATTACTTTTAATCATAATATTTAATTAAATTTGAAAATTAAGTAATTTTTTGTCAAAAAAATAAGTGTTATTTTCGTGATCCTCTAAAATCCGTGGGGTAATCCCGGACAGTGGTGGGGTAATTACGGACAGTACATATTAAGTAGTAACGAGTAGAATAATTTAAGATAAATAAATAGTTTCAACTTATTTTCAACATAAGAAATTAAAATTTTTAAATCAATCATCATCATCACTTCCACTTTTGGGCTGAACTAAAACTTATTTTTTTAAATGATCATATATAGTTGACTTTGGTATAGAATAATTTTTAGCTGCTTTTCCTATAGTTAATTGTTTACTTCTTACATCTCTTATTGCACGTTCCAAATTGTTTAAATCATATGTTTTTTCAATTTTGTTTTTATATTTTCGAGCCATCTGGAAAAAAGCAAAATTAAAATTAAAAATTGTACAGTATGATTATCGATGTGGGGCAATTGCGAACGTCCGAGATTACCCCACTCAATTCGTCCGCCATTGCCCCACAACGTTAAAAAATAAAAACTTAATATTTTTTTGAGGTTAGAAATAAATAAAAATAAGTATTTGTGTCAGAAAATTTTTCTTAAATGCTACTTAGCACATCGTAAATAAATTATAATTATATCATTTATGTGTAGCGAGAATTTAACGAATATATACATGACAAAAATTACATGCAAAAGGATGAAAATATTAAATAATATTTACCTTAAATAAAATGCAGAACCTGAGCAGCTGACTTATTGCCTGACACTACGTACACATTAACCTACAATTCCAAGTAAAAAAAAAAACAATTTTTTTTTTCCTAAGGTACTGAAATCGTGGTGTCCGGGATTACCCCGCGTCCGCGATTACCCCACTCTCCCCTACAGATATACACAATAGGAAGGTACTTTTTACTTTTATATAAAAAATAATAATATCAAATTGACCGCACTGTCCCTGATGGTAAGTTCAGTACAATCCAAACCCAACGGGCGCGGCGACCACCGAAAGATCGGCTGCGTAAAAATATCTCTTCAGGTTACGCTTGAAGGACGCAATGTCATAAGGACACATTTGAACCCAGTATACCAAAGCAATTTCTTCTCAATACTATTTATTGACTAAACTGTTAATCTATTGAAGTGTTCGAAACATCTACCTTTAGAGCTAGTATAAAAGTATCTTTTGGTGAAAACACAATACAGAGGAAGGTAACCTTTAGAGCCCTTCCGCGAACGACTTGGCCTTTACTTCATCACAATGGACCGGATTTGAAGACTCAATGGAAGTGGAGCAACAAAGTATCTCTCCATTTACAGTGAACTTACAAAAATGTTGCAATACGAAGAACCTAAACAACTTGATTAAATATAACTTGATAAATTAAATATTCATCCATTGTATAAATAATTGGAAATAAGAAAAAAATCAAATAAGATGAAGGTGAATATTATATTATCAACTTTAAACAATGGAATCTGCCGGAGTTACATTGAAATAATTGTGTACTTGTACACACGTAATATACTCTCGTATGTATATACTAATAGCTCTGGCTACATAAAAAAGGTTGTTATCGCTACAAACGACATAAAATCATTTATTAAAAAAAAATGTATCTGTTTACATATTATTATATTATTTATTTAAATGCCCATTTATTCTACTACTAGCTGTGCCCGCGACTTTGTCTGTGTGGACTTCAGAATTGGGCCTTTACCAGGATAAAAAGTATCCTATATCTTAATACGGGTTATAAGCTGTCTGTTTGCCAAATTTCATCTAAATCCATTTAGCCGTTTGCGCGTCAAAGCGTAACAAATAAACTTCCATTCACATTTACAATATTACTAGCTTTTACCCGCGGCTTCGCTCGCGTGGATGACAAAAATTGATGTTACCGGGATAATGAAGAGAGAAGAGATAATGAACAAGAATATGTGTACAAAGTTTCATGATGATCGGTTAAGTAATTTTCGCGTGAAAGCGTAACAAACAAATCTACATTCACATTTATAATATTAAGTATCAAGTATGATTTAGATTAGATTAGATTTAGATTATAATAAGGATAATATTATAAATGCAAAAGTTTGCATGTTAGATGTTTATTAAACAATCATGCAAAAACGGCTGAACGGATTGGGATGAAATTCGATATACAGGTAGTTTATAAACCTGGATTAACACATAGGGTACTTTTTATTCCGGTAAATGACTCTTTGGACCTAATTCTGAAGACCACGCCGAAGAAGTTGCAGGCAGAAGCTAGTAGAGGAATAGAAGATAGCTTAGATTTTTAGTTGCCAGCTACCGAACAGAATAAATTGCATCAAAACCCGTCAAGAATTTCATTTACTATAATTTTTTCACTGTTATCTCTTATCCCAGATGAACCCTTTCGTTTTATGCGGTAAAAGTATCCTGTATGTTAATCTATATATTACTTATCACTGCATTAAGTTTCATCCAAATCTGTCCAGTACTTTCAGAGCGATACGCGTATAATGAAACAGAGAGACAGGTTGAAAAAAAAATCAAAATAAAATATTTAATAATTCATGCAATTTTCGTTTGAATCTAGATGGATCCAAAGTGTATTGCTATAAAAAAAAGTTGCCTAGCTCTTATATTTCGAAATAACAAGCAAAATTTATGGTTATGGAAGAAGCGACGCTGGCAATGTTTAAATCGTAGACTTTATTTAGATTCCAGCCTTATTCAAATTACATGGGAAAATATGTTTTTTTATTTACGACCAATGTCGTTATTCTTACCTTAATGATTTTGAATATTTGCCTTTATTTTTCATTTAAGACGCTTGTTGTTATTGAACCTCATCTATACACATTATAAAACTCCACGTCTCTCTATCTGTCTGCTCGTTTATGTTATTTTCACGTAAAAACCACTTATTCCATTAACATGTTTTTTTAACTCATAGCTATGTCATCTGGCAGGTTATAGGATATATTTTGTAAGACAAAATAACATAAAAATAAGCAATGCAATGGTGAATCAATGCAGAAAAAAGACGCTCTTGGGGCGCTTAAATGGCTTCCGCTGGGTAAACCAAATGCATTATATAATTGTAGATATTAAAAAGAACTACAAAAAAGCCAACGATAGCATATGTCTATTTTCTAAGGAAAACCCAAAATAAGCAGTTTTGTCCTTAAATAAACTAGCAGACGATCGCCGTGTGCGGTAGGAGAGAGGCAGTACGATTCGCGCGTGTACTCAACGGCATTCTGTAGTCCACGCGAGCGGAGCCGGGGTACAGCTAGTAACTAATATAATATTTACGATGGAAAGGCTAATTGACTAACGTGTAAAGTTTGTCATATATACGTTAGTTATGAGCCTTTTCACCGTCGATATAACATATTTTATTAATGGTATGTTTTTTTTTTATATTTGTCCATTAATGACGCTGAAACGGCTGAATGAAATGAACTCTAATGAAATTAGTCCTAAAAGTACTTTTCTTTTTAACGCGCAGCGAAGCGGTCGTGCAGTAGCTAGTTATAAATAAGATTTAAAATAATTTCCTGATTTTCCATTATAAAAAGTACTTAAAAAGTATTTTTCTCATATTTTATGAGAAATATATCTACAGAATACGAAAAGTAAACAAACTTTTCAGAAACTCAACTTTTAATTTTTTCTCAGCAATAATAAGGTTTATTTACACATATAACACACTGACTGCATTGCACAAGTGCTTGATTCTAATTAAAAATTGCAGGCGTGTGTAAAGGTTGCAAGAAGGTTACGAGGAAAATGCAAACGGCTCGTACTCACTGTAATAAAAGTAGGTTTTATGAAAAATATACTGACACTTTAATAATTAAAAAGTACAACGTAAATGTAGGTTTTAACAGCTTATAGAAATTTCTCGACAATTTCATAAAGGGTTTAAAAGCAATTTACCGCTCACTTAAGTAATTTGTCAAATCGACTACTATTAGGTAAGTTAAAGAGCCGACAACTAATTTCATCAAAGTCTTTCCTGTTTTGTTTGTTTTGCAAATATTTGTCATGTCTTCTTATACTTTAATTGTTCTAATTATTATATAAACTGAACATTGTTTTAGAGGTTCGAGTTCAAAATATGCCACTGAAAGTGTAAATTCGAATTTTGTGTGGTCTGGTAAAACTTAGCGAATACTGTAAATATCAAAGAAGTCTTTAAGACATTTGAAAAATTAGGGGTTTGTACTTAATGCGGCGAAACAAGTTATACAAAATAAAGTCAATTTCAGTGTTAAACCAACTTGTATTTTTTATGGCCCTTTCTCATCATTACTTATTATAAAACAAAGTCCCCCTGCTGCGTCTGTCCGTCTGTCTGTCCGAACGCGATGAACTCAAAAACTACATAGCGGATTTTCATATGGTACATCAACGGACGGAATGATTCTTGAGGAAGGTTTAGAAGTATAATTCATTATGGTTTTGTGTAAATTATATAAATATGGTCTGATACGATTGTAAACGGCTTGACTTCTACCTAAAAATTTGGGAAAGTGGTATTATTGACCCCCACAATCATGTTACCGTATTATAATTTTATAGATTACTATAGATTTATATTATTTTAGTATAATTGTAGATGTTTTTTTATCGTTGGCCTAAGATGATATACGCTAAACCTAGTGGAAGACTGGCTTTCAAGTGCAGCTGCCGGAACACACCTATTGGTGCTTGGCGACAGATTTTCAACTTGAGGGCTTGCGAGGTATTAGAAAATGCCCTACCTTGCTATGGTTGCTATGTTTTCCTTACGATGTTTTCCTTCACCGAAAGCTCAGACTCATCGCAGGGATTCGAACTAACGTCAATCGACGCGAAGTCGTACATGCTACCACTGAGCCAAAATTGTTTCAAAAGAAAATAGAAAATTATATTATGTTTCATTCATCAAATATGAAATCGGACGTAAAGTAAAATCCGGAAGCTGTGAAAGAATTTAATTTCCTTACAAAGCCTCCTGACTCCCGTAAAAATTCTGGGTACGTAGGTTACTTTATGTTGTACTCTAAAAGCCTTTTTATGATTGCCCGTAAAAAAGAGAGCCTCCGCGAGCCAATTTCGTTCTTTAATTACGGTAGCATTTCTCTTATACAAAATGTAAGCCTAAAATTACCATCTACAAATCGTTTTTTTCTTAAATAATGTTTGATATTGATAAAAAACGCTTACATTGAAAGTTTAAATAAAATAATATATGAGCTTTTCGTTTTAATAATAATCTAAGTTAATAATCTTATCTAAAATCCTGACACACTATTTAAGGATCAACTGTATACTGTATAGTATACCTATAGAGTTATCTTAGATTAAAGTGTATATTATCAGTTTATAGGGTAGGTATCCAGCAAGTAAGTATGTACCAAATTTGTTTTCTCTAAACTTGAATAAGGCCTTATCATGCATTATTCACGTTATGTATAATAATTTGTGTGATCGTTAATTTTAATTGTAATCTTGTATCCATCATATAAATGCTTCAAAATAATTGGTTAAATCCTTGGGGAACTTAACAATGTTCCAAAATGTGTTTATATATTTAGTAGTGTACGCGATCCAATAATTTGATCGGCCTTCAGTTAGAAATAGCAGTAACGTGACTCGATTGGCGGGCCTCGTATGTGATATTAATATACGGCGATGCATAAGCCTTGACCCGGCCTTCACACATTGCCCTTTCACACCTCAACCCTGGAGTAAACTAGTTTTATCACCAGTTTAAAATACGACCGTGTGGTGATAGTTTTAACTGGATGAACGCAATCCCTGGAGCTCATTTTATGAAGTGACCTTTATTATTTATGTCTAGTCTCGCAGCAGACATCCTGCATAGCACCGTTATTCATATTCATTAAAATATTAACGAAGAGACATTGTTTGTGAACGACGTATTTAATTAATTTAATTAATTAATGATGTGTATATAATATGAAACCTCACAAAGTTAATCATAGGTAACTTTCATATATATATGATACAAAAATAACCTAATAATAATAATAGCTTACCGTTGTACGTCGTAAGAGGGATGAAAGTCATTAAAAGTCAAAGTCAGTAAAAAAGTGTTCAGTAAAAAGACAAACAAAAAAGGATATTTATTCAAAAAGTGTGAATATCGAGATATCATCTGGCAGAGGAGACCATTAGAACAAAAAATGTTATGCCGACATCACTTTAGCGTGAAATATGGATATCTGAAAAACATCGGGTGCCTACAGTCTACTTGATGTTAGATCCAGTTATGTTCGTCATCAACCCAGATATTATTGGAGGCAATACATTCTGAAAGTTCTGGGTATACCTATAATTAAAGTCAGAAGAGAGTTATTTTTAAATTCGTATGTTTTTACATAGTATAAAGTATTCGTAAGGTGTTCTAATCAAGAATAAAAAAAAAACACTTTCTAATCTATTGTCGATATCAGTCATATATTTGTAAAAGTTTATTGCTTTTTAATATCAAACAATTTGTTACAGGGTCGAATGAACCTTTCAACTGTTGCTTACTATTTAATTCATGAATGACACATGTGATAAGGAATCGATATTATGATTAATTTATTACCATTTCAAAGTTCATTGCTTACGTACTACGTGGTATTGGGCGTCTACGGTTGATACGTAGGTTTGTGAATATAAAAACATACCGCGATATCGGGAACATCCATTATGTATTGAGCATGACTATCGGACATAATTATCGAATGAAAAATTGCTTCGAACTACTCAAAGGTATTCTTGTATTTCAGGTTATGTAATGTCAGTTTTCCAATACACACCAATAGTTTGATACTTGTGCCAGTTTTAAATTTTGTTGCTCCACTTATTTAGTTAAGAGTGGACGTAGAATTTAGTAAATGCATGTAATTTTAAACTGATGTAATTTTATTTAAGAAAACCAGAACTATTACTAAATTGCAATATAAAATATAATACAATATCAAAATCACGTCACGTAGATACGTATGCGTATATTGAACACGGCCCGGTTTTATCCTCAATGTTTACTGAGAGATTTACGCGACCCCAATCTATATTCTATACTGTGGGACAGTAACCCGGCAAAGGTAAATAGTTAGGTGTGAAGTGAACTTATTTTACAGCTGAGTCGTAAACACTTTCATACGGTCTACGATGCTTTTGTGCTTCTGTGACGACTGTGACTTGCTGTGATTTTTCGTATTCTTCTTCTTTTTATTTTATCCACAATTCTGCCAACGTCACGTGAATATAATATTTTTCTAATTATTATTGTAATGTTTAAACGTAGTTCTAACAAGATAGGAGATTCAGTGGCAACTTAAAACCCATGTTCCTAATTATTCATAATCCACTTCACTTATTTATACTATAATATAATAAAGCAGAAGTTTTTTTGTTGGTTTATTTAAACACGCTAATATCTGCAAGTACCAGTCGGATTTAAAAAAATCTTATTGTATATGATAGCCTGATTCACTTGGAATAGTATAGGCTATCTAGGATTAGGCTACACCTCTCAGATAGCCTTGAATATTGATTTTTGTTGAGTAAGTCGGAAAAACACGCACCAGAACTGCTTTATCCACGTGCGCTGGCGTAATGGTTAGTGATATGTAAATACCATGTCGCACAAAAATATTTCTCCTTAATACATCTAAAAAAAAGTCCAGGATACTAGATGTGTATGTCTTTTACATAAGCCACAATAAGGTACTTTGTGATTTTTTTTATTGAAAATGAAAAGTGATTTATGAGGATCTTTATTAGGCATGGCATATTAAACACTACGAATAAAAGTTACCTCATCATCAAGACAATTTTATGAAGATAAACATTACCCTTTATAGCATGTTATTTGGACATACAGTTTGGAAGATAATGGAAAATTAAAATAATTCAACACTCGGCTCGGGTCTATGATTATAGCAGCTGTGACGCGAACGGGCCGTGTGAGTTATGTTTGTCTATACTGAAGTATTATAAATCATCTATCAGCGATTTCTTTTAAATTATACGCAGGTGAAACCGCGAGGCACAGCCAATGCACAAAAACCAAACTACATCCAAAATTACATAAGTTTATGAATTAAAATAAAAACCACAAGATCAAGATCTCGTCTAAAACTCCAGCTGCAATTTTATTAACTTCATTTGGTTTATTTGTTAATAATATATCATATGAAATAATATAGCTTAAATAAAATAAATATAGGTATTAATTAATTTACATTTTGTTGTTACAGGTGTAGGAGCAATTCCTCGATAAATATACATTATGTGGTATGTATATTAGCTATATTAATTTATACTAAAGTAAACTACGAGTATGTGGTTATTAATTATAATTTACTTAGAGATTGAACAAGTAGTAAGGAGTGTGACTTGGGCACTCATGACCGACTAGATGCTCATCATATTGTTATCCTTTTTGTAATAAAAAGCCTATCATAGTGGTTTACTTCGCTGCGTCTCGTTTTGGGATCAACCTCTATATGTCCAGTTACTCGTGCATAGGTGTCTATTGAGGGATATTCTACCTTCGAAAATCATCCTTACATTTGAACTATACTTGTAACACTTTGCTTTTGCAGTTTTTTATGAACTGCACCACACTTACCATGAGATTCAGTGCATTCTCTGTGCAAATACCTCTTGTAATCGCTTAAACTTTTACAGATTCAATTCAGACGAAGATATTACAAAACAATTAAAAACAAAATGAAATTTTATATATTTCGATATGAGTTATTACGGATTACATTGAGAAGCAATTGTTGTGATATTGGAAAATTAATTAAGACAATGATTTAGAGAAAATATAGATATGAGGCAGTAAGATTAATGGGAGACTTATGGAGTCACGAGTACAGATGAATCAGTTACCTAGCAAACACCAGCGAGCTGAGGCGTCGTACAGGAATTGCTCGCAGTCTCTGCCGCTTGACATTCTGTAAGTTTTTTATATAGATATTATTTTATACCGATTCGTATATCTAACAACAAGAGTATATTATTCAAGTTGGAGCGATTAATACAGGTTAAAATTGTACTGCGCGCGTATCACGTTACAGAAGGGCGACATTATGAAGTTGGCTATCAATAATAATAACTTGAATTAAATTTACTTTAAATTAAAATAATGTTTATTTACACAACGTTAAATTATTGTTACATAATAAACAAAGTCAGTAAAATGAATTTACATTATTATTATTAATGGCTTCATCATGTTGTTGACTTTAGATTATATTATATTCAGAGTGAGGTTTCGATAGACAGGCTTAGTGAAAATTATTATTAATAGGTACTGAAAATTGAATTCGTATGAATCTTTATGTTTGTTTAGGTTTAAGATCCTTGAAAAGCCAAAAACAAACTTTCTTCAAGGAGTTTTGTACTAAATTCTGCGAGGTCGTTATAGTCTCTTGTGATTGTGAATACCAACTAATTATAAGTTGATTCCAAATATATTTTTTTCTAATTCAAACATCTTTTCTCTTTCTACAATAATAAGGTTAAGAAAGTAATTGCATACTATTATACAGATCATGTCTGATCAACTTCTAGTCCGTAACACAACGCATCTGGTTTTCGAACTATCATTATTACATGTTGGCCTTCTCGATATAAAAAAGTCTTCTAAATTGTCAACCACCTTAAATATACATGGTACAATAATAGATCCATACATATGATATTAGCGTTTTATATGGAAAAAGAAAAATGAAAAAATATTATGAAATTATACATTTAATCCATCGAAGTATGTACCATTATTATCTATGCACTTTCGCCATTTTATAGATAATTCATTGCTGAAAAAATTTGGGAGCAAGAATCAATAAAATTTTTGAACGCGGTTTGGACAACCTCATCGGAATAGAATTTTTTCCTTGCAAGAAATTGTTCAAATTTCGAAAAAAGTGGTAAGTTGTTGGAACAAGGTCCGAGGAGTATGGTGGGTGTTGGAGACATTCTAACCGCAGTTCCTCTAATTTAACGACCGTCTGTCGTGAAGTATGGGTTCTGGCGTTGTTGGCAGAGGGCTAGAGAGATTGACCAGTCTCGGTTGTTTAACGGCTAACTTTTTTATCTTGGTTTGCATTTGTTGACAATACAGATCTGCCGTTATCGTCTGGCCAAATCTTAGGAAGCTGTAGTGTATGACACCAGCATTGGTCCAACATACATCCACCAGTACCACTCACCTTTTTCTGAGTCAACTTTCGCGTTGAACAGGATTTAGCCGGTTCTCCTGGGTATCTGATAATATGGTCATTGACTGTAAATATTATTTATACAGTCAAGAAATAAATAATTAGTAAAAGTTAATCCCGATCGACTTTATGCCGATTTTTCTTGATGACTGGGATGTTTTCCGAACCGTTGGTAAGTAGAATTTGACGTTCTTAAGTACTTTCTTACGGCCTAAATTAAATAAAGTTTTTTTTGATTTTATTTATCAACCACTGTGATGAACGTTTCCGATTATCGTAAAGGATCCATTTTTCGTCACAAGTAACAAAACGATTCATAATTCCCTCGTTATTGTGACGGTTGAGTAATGTAACGCAGCATTCAATGCGTGTTTGTTGGTGTGCTACAGTCAATTCAAGCGGTACCCATTTCTCTAAAATGAACTAAAATTGTTTTATCACTCAGACAGAAGCCAGCCGCTAACTTTGACGTGGTTTGCGATATATCCACTTCCACGATCATCTTTAATTCTTCATTATCAACTAGGCTTCGGCCGGCCGTCGACCGGGTTTGTTTCATAGGTCAAAATTCCCAGAACAAAAGCGTTGGAACCAAAAACGTACTTCCCGTGGTTTCTTTTACAGTAGCTTCCCCATACACATAATTAATCCTTCGCTGTTTTTGCAACGCTGACGCCACGTTGGAACTCATATCCTTAAATAACGCAATATTTTCAGTTTTCCATTTTGTGAAAAGAACGATGTCAAAGAAAAATCAAATGATGCGAAAACAAATAAATCCGTGAATTCGAAACACAAATACACAAGCCTAAATTTGAAATAAATTTCAAATTCCTAACCAAACGCCAGATATTTGAGATCAAGCTGGCCAGTTCAACAAAACACCATTTTCATATTTTAAGGACCTAACATAATTATACATATTATTACATACTAGCTGTAACCGCGGCTCCGCTCGCGTGTTCTACAGAGTAGGGAATATGCATGTAATTTAAATATAGATCTAGTATTTTATTAAGAATCTTTTTTACTGTAGAATTACACCTATATCTTGTTTTTTATTTATTAGATTTTTGTTTAATAGTTTTTCATCATAAAAAAGTGTTTAAAAATACGAGGGAAATTTAAAATCGTAAAACGTTTCGTTCTATTGGTCTAATCGAATCGTGACGTCAAAATACGCGTTCAGTTTGCCCACAAAGGTGAAATTACTGGGTATGGGTGCAGAATACGTGTCCTTGTAGAAGGATGTGATTCGCAGTTCATGTCGCTAAACGCTGGAGTTCCTCAAGGCTCTGTGATTTCGCCCACTCTGTTTCTTCTGCATATCAATGATATGTTACCTTTAGGTCATACTCATTGCTATGCAAATGACAGCGCCATTCATGGGTGATATTATAACAAGCCTTCATGTGGTCGGGAAGAAACAGAAAAGAGACGGGAGGAACTTATCATACTTGTACCGTGTATCTACATGAGCAGCAAGTAACATGGTTGAGTTCCATGACAAGATAACGTAGGTGTGCGCGTTTTCATCTAAAAAGTCTCCGTATTCTCCCCTCCTCACTCTTCAGAAAGTCTCACTAGCAATGCGTGACAGCCTCATTATCCTAGGAGTGGATATTCGCAGCTACCTCAATTCTAGGGATTACATCGGGAGTGTCAATTCCACTACATCTCGGAGACTAGGAATCCTGAACAGGGTGTGACGGTTTTTCACGCCCGGTCTACTGTACCTTCTTTATAAGGTACAAGTTCGGCCGCGTATGGAATACTGTTCGCACCTTTGCGATGGATCCGCAAAGTACCTCCTCGATGCCCTGGACAGGTTACAGAGACGGGCTGTTCACATTGTCAATGATGCAGACGTTACCCAATGCATCGAGTCGCTTCAGCTTCGCAGGAACATCGCATCACGACGTGTGTTCTAACGTCTGTATCATGGTGAATATTCTAAAGAACTGTCCAATCTAATTCCCTCCTCTCCTTTCCACAACAGAACCACACACGCTGGGCTTCGGAATCACAGTTTTACAGTAACCTCCATCTCGGCATGAACCAAAAAGTTCTCTATGTCTTATCTTTGTCGTACCGTGAAACTGTGAAAGCATCTCCCGGCCAATGTGTTCCCTCCTTCTTATGATATCGAGTCTTTCAAGCGTAACGTGAAGAGATATTTGTGCAGGCCGTCATGAAAGCGGCGAGCGCCGATGGATTTCGATCTCTCGGTGGTCGCCGTTTTATTTGAATTGTACTGTGCTTACCATCACGGATAGTAGATTAAAGGGGCCAAGCTATTATAAAAAAAAGTTTTGTATTTGTATTGTATTTCGGCTATTTAACTCCTTTCTCTTTTATTTTAATTAATCCTGTTTATCTATTATCTAATACTCATTTATTATATATTAAAATATATTTACCTATTTACATACAACTAATATTATTATTTAATTATGGTACACAATACTTTAAATACATATTTTACTTTTTCTTTCGCAGTTTATATATTTTTCGTCTTCTGTAAACCCACTTGGCTGCAACTGAAACTCAGCGCTGGAGTCACTCAGAACAGTAGCATCCAGCTTATGCCGAGTTGTGCACCCTTTGCAGTGGTACTGCGGCGCATGGGTTTATTTATATGATAACATTATAGAGTTTTTTTTAATTCAGTGTTTAACTTTTATTTGATGTTAATTTTGTCTTTAAAAACTGTGTGCCCGTATGTTCTCTGCAATAAACCTATTTTCTTTCTTTTTTTTATCGTTATGTATTAGTAATTAGTGAAATATTGCATTCTTAGTATACAAATTGGGGAATATCGGTTGAGTATGTTCGGCAAGACCCTATGATGATAAGTGACTACCAAATAACTCGACTAAATACAACTTTAATAATAGAGTTATTAAAGAGTTGATTTTGCAGATGGTTGCCGCGGTCGGCGTTCCGGCCGGCGGAAGGCGAGCTGGCGGACTGCGTGCTAGTAGTGGGGGTGTCGCGGCCCAAACTCGCTGCGGCCCTCCTCTCTGTCACGTTACTCTCCTTGTTCCTGACCTTCCACGTGCTCTATGATAGCGCACTTTATAGTATACAGGTATGTTATAAAGGAAAATTATACAATGCAACACACTGTGAATTATAATTTCACTACTGGTCTATACATATACACTAAATGCATCATATTGGCTGCAATAAGCAATGACGATCGTTTGAAATAATATTTTCCTTATTACACAAATCGATCATAAAATAAATTTCCTTTCTAGCAATTGTAATTTGAAGCAATCATAGCTCAGTGGTAGCGTTTTTGGACATCACGTCAATAGACATGAGTTCGAAACCGTGCAATGAGCCTGAGTTTTCGGTGAAGGAAAACATCGTGATGAAACCATAGCATTGTGGTAGGACTTTTTCTAGTGCCCGCCTGGCTAGCTACCACCCTCAAGTTGACAATCTTTCGCCAAGCACCAATAGGTGTGTTCCGGCAGCTGCACTTGAAATCATATTACAATATTAGAATATTAAATTATAATGTATATTAATATTATAATGTAACTTAATAACGAGATTTACACCGTGTACAGAGTCAAATATATCGGGAGAGTGGGGTAATCGCGGACACCTAAGGAAAAAAGTAAATATTAAAAATACTAAATAAAAACTCTGTTAATTTTTTGAGTAATAACAAAGATAAAGGTTTTATTTATTACTTTTAATCATAATATTTAATTAAATTTGAAAATTAAGTAATTTTTTTGTCAAAAAAAGAAAAGTGTTATTTTCATGATCCTCTAAAATCCGTGGGGTAATCCCGGACAGTGGTGGGGTAATTACGGACAGTACATATTAAGTAGTAACGAGTAGAATAATTTAAGATAAATAAATAGTTTCAACTTATTTTCAACATAGAAATTAATTTTTTTAAATAAAATCATCTTGAACAATACGTATATAAGTCATTTGTTAATAGATAAGTTAAAAATAAATAATTAATAAAGAATTAATTTGAATTAATCTCTACATAATAAATCACAGAGGAACCCTTTGCTTGTGCTTTCACCATCACTGCATTCTTCATGTGCCCATAAATTGCATCCATAGCACATTATCCATTCTTCAGTGGGTGGTTCTTCGTATTTTCCCGCACAAAAAATACAATAATACTCATTTTGAGTTTGTTTATTTTCTTTGTTTTGTTTTTTTTGTTTTTTCGTCTTTTTTTGGTTTCGCGTCTTTTTGAGAGTTCTTATTAAATTTGTGGACGTGGACGTGGACGATACGTGGACGTGGTCGCTAACTATGGGCCTCATAAGAAAGCTCAAAGTCACTCAAAGGGCAATGGAGAGGGCTATGCTCGGAGTTTCTCTGCGTGATCGAATCAGAAATGAGGAGATCCTCAGGAGAACCAAAGTCACCGACATAGCCCGAAGAATAGCTAGACTTAAGTGGCAGTGGGCTGGCCACGTAGCTCGTAGAACAGATGGCCGATTGGGTCAAAGAGTTCTCGAGTGGCGGCCACGTACCGGAAGACGCAGCGTGGGCAGACCCGCCACAAGGTGGACCGACGACCTGGTAAAGGTTGCAGGAAGCCGCTGGATGCGGGCAGCACAGGACCGGTCGTTGTGGCGATCTTTGGGAGAGGCCTATGTCCAGCAGTGGACGTCTTTCGGCTGAAATGATGATTAAATTTGTGATTTAATTATTTTTTTTCTGCAAACTTATAAGCAGTTTTCCGTACAGCTCCAACAGTCAATCCATAGAATAGTTTACTGCATTTGATAATATGCTCTGCTAATTCTTTTTCTTGTGCTTCAGAAAATACAGATTTTCTTCCACTTTTGGGCTGAACTAAAACTTCTTTTTTTAAATGATCATATATAGTTGACTTTGGTATAGAATAATTTTTAGGTGTTTTTCCTATAGTTAATTGTTTACTTCTTACATCTCTTATTGCACGTTCCAAATTGTTTAAAACATTTTTTTTCAATTTTCTTTTTATATTTTCGAGCCATCTGGAAAAAAGCAAAATTAAAATTAAAAATTGTACAGTATGATTATCGATGTGGGGCAATTGCGAACGTCCGAGATTACCCTACTCAATTCGTCCGCCATTGCCCCACAACGTTAAAAAATAAAAACTTAATATTTTTTTGAGATTAGAAATAAATAAAAATAAGTATTTGTGTCAAAAAATTTTTCTTAAATTCTACTTAACACATCGTAAATAAATTATAATTATATCATTTATGTGTAGCGAGAATTTAACGAATATATACATGACAAAAATTACATGCATAAGGATGAAAATATTAAATAATATTTACCTTGAATAAAATGCAGAACCTGAGCAGCTGACTTATTGCCTGACACTACGTATACATTAACCTACAATTCCAAGTAAAAAAATAACTATATTTTTTCCCTAAGGTACTGAAATCGTGGTGTCCGGGATTACCCCGCGTCCGCGATTACCCCACTCTCCCCTAAATGTCAAAAATTTTACAAATATAAAAGTTCCCGTGCTTGCTGCTGTATTTGACAACCAAACCTCCCACTAGACTTAGCGTGACACCATCTCGAGCCACATCGTCACTTAACTCTTGATCTAAAATTTTTGTTATATATATTTGTTTCTATACACAGCGTTATAAAACTCATTATTAAGTTGCATTATAATCTTTTATAAGCCTTTTATACTCTTTCATTTATTATAATACATCGCTATATGATTTTAATAATTCAATTTGAAGTTAATTGTTTCTAGAAAATGAATTTCCAAAGAATCTCAGAGAGGTTTTTGTAACTTTAACAGTTACACGTTCTCTTTTATGATTATAAAATCGAAACAATACATTTATGGGTATCTAACTAACTATCTACGTGTAAGTTTAGAGTTAGAGTGTTTCTGTAGTTACCGGAACAGTAACATTGCAATGTAAGAAACAACTACGAGATTGAATTGCAGTTTATTGTTGCAGTTTATTTAGTGCTCGTTACATAGTTTACTGTCTATTTATTACCTAGATTAAAGGGAACAGTTAGGATTATTTCTAGATTTAAACAGCTTTGCATACATGGGTTATAGGTCCTCATATAAAATTGGCGTTTTGTTGAACTGGCCAGCTTGATCTCAAATATCTGGCGCTTGATTAGGAACTCAAAATTCAAATTTAGGCTTATCTATTTGTGTTTCGAATTTAGGGATCATTTGTTTTCGCACTATATGATTTTTCTTTAACATCGTTCTTTTCACCAAATGGAAAATTTTAAAATATCCCGTTATTAACGAATATGAGTTCCACCGTGGCATCAGCGCTGCTGAAACAGCTCGAAGTGTCGAACACTCATCATAGTGGTTGATACCCAGGATAATCGGCCAAATCCTGTCCCAAGTGAAGGTTAATTCAGAAAAAGATACTGATGAATGTTTGGTGAACAAGTGCTGGTGTCATACACCACAGCTTCCTAAGATTTGGCTAGAAAATAACAGCAGATCTGTATTGTAAACGATTGCAAACCATGATGGAAAAGCTAGGCGTTAAAAAATCGAGACTTGTCAATCTCACTAACCCACTGCTTCTTTAGGACAACGCATTACTTACTTACATGCCCATACTTCACGACAGACGGTCGTTAAATTACAGGAACTGCGGTTGGACTGTCTCCGACATCCACCATACTCCCCGGATCTTGCTCCAACAGATTATCACTTTTTTCGGAATTTGGGCAATTTCTTGCAAGGAATAAAATTCAATTCCGATGAGGCTGTCCAAACCGTCTTCAAGATTTTATCAGCAAATGAAATAATTAAGTACCTATAAAATGGCGAAAGTGCATAGATAATAATAGTACATAATTCGATTAATTAAATTTATAATTTCATTAAAAAAAATCGTTTTACTTTTTCTATATTAAACGCTAATTTCATATTATGTGACTCATTTATGTCATTATTACTTGTAATATAATAGATATCCGAAGTTGAAATATAATGTCTTCTAACGCTGTAAGTTTCATTTACGTGTTCAGAATTGACTTTCTTATTAAAATAATAAATCAAGAAACTAACAAGTTTGCGTTAGTGATTTCTGACCCTGCATTGCAAAAAAAAAATTGATTGTCGATTTTTAAATTATTTTAGCTTGTGAACCTCTTTAACGACTTGATATTTTCAACATTTATTACATATTTTGTACTAGCTGTGCCCCATAGTTTCACCTGTCTTAAATTTAATCAACAAGCTCTTCTTGGCGGCGCTGCCAACGTGCCCGTACAACCTTATCTTTGTTCCACTTCCCGTACTTGCCTACAGCTTGCCAGATTGCTTGACGTTCATAATTACTGCTCCGCTCCTTAGGGTCGTAGCGTGAAGTAAAATAGCCTATACTATTTCTCATGAACCTGGCTATCCGACTGGTAACTCCAAAGATCAGCGCGTTTAAACGAACAAACTCTCCAGCTTTATTATATTAGTATAGATTATTTATTTAATATATTTATTAGATACCAGCTGAGCCGACAGTTGTTCCAACCTTTCCGGCAGTAAATATTATGACTACAGCTCACCTATTGGATCCTACATACATATGTAAACCGTCGTCTCAATAAAACATATATATTATTCGTGTGCTCAATCGGTCAAGTCTCGGCTCAGAAGTTATACGATCACTAACAGACGCACACAAGATTTTATTAAATCTCTCTTTTTGCCTAGCCTTGTCCCATTTCATTTGGGTTCACCTCTCCTCGCCATTCTTCGTCAGATTTTTCGGTTCTGGGTCATCGAGTCATTAATTTGGGCTTGTTTCAGATCATTGTTGACTACAGACATTCAAATGAGAAGTGGTCTACCTCGCTTCTTTAGACCTGAACTCATGTGGAGGACTTACTTAGTCATATGTTACTCGGACTTTCTGACTACATGACCATCCCATCTCAGGCGAGCTTCGGAGAGTTTTTCTTCGATTGGGCGAATCTTAAAACTTCCTCGGAAATGCTGTCCCGAAGAGTTGCAATTCCTGCCACTACAGCAAATTTTACTAAGTGCAATTTTGAATTAGCAACTGTCATTAACCTGAGTCATTTTTTTCTCTAATTTTAAATTCACAATGCACATAGTTTATTTAATATGAACAAATTATGATTTCAGTACTAATAAATACAAATACTTTTTTCGTTCATTGAGAATAATAGGTAGATACTACGGTAGGTACTAAGTCTACAGCTTTGATTCTGCGTCCTCCGTTAGAAGCGTTTTGATCCATATGCAAATTAGATTAGCCTACCTTACGTATATTATCCATGTAAATTACTGTGCGATATATATAATTTTACATTTACATGTGTTCATTACAAAGTTGTTTAATGTCGTAAAAGGACCGTAACTTGACGGGTCGAAGCAACAACGGCGCCATAATGAAGGGCGGCGCGCCGCGTCATGTTGCCTGCTGGAAAATTGTTCAGCACATTAATTACGATTACGAGATAGGCGGTAGCTCGGCTCTTCTAAAAGTAAAACGTCTCACGTTACAGTTATTAAACCTTAACCGTCAGATATGTATTAGGAATTTAATCTGTAGTAAGTAGTATAAACTAATCTTCTATATCTCTGTCTGGCTGTCCGTTTATGATCTTTTCACGCGAAACCCATTATCCGATTCGCATGTTCTTTATTTTAATTCATAGCTATGTTATCTGGCCAGTTACATGATATATTTTATAAGATAAAGTAGCATACGAAATAAGCAGCAAAGATAATGGTGAACTAATTCGAAAAAAAAAACGCATTTGGGGCGCTTAAATGGATTACGCTGAGTAAACTATAAGAGATGTATCAGATTAATATTCCACATAATTGTAGTCTTAAAAGTACCTACAAAAAATTAGCAACAACATATGTCTATTTTCTAAGAATTACTCACAATACGCATTTTTGTCTTTAAAGTAACTGTCGGACGTCCGCCGTGGGTGGCAGGTGGGAGGGTGGTCAGTAATAACATGTCTAAGTAAAATTATACTTTATTTATGTTTAAAAAATCCAAACAATAATTGTGTAATCCACGCAAGCGTCTGCACAGCTAGTATGTGAAATAATTTCAAAAAGAATCAAAAATATCAAACTATACAATTCAATGTCACCAGATAATTATAGGAGCCGTTAGTTTATAAACAATCTGGTCAGATTGTAAACTGTCGATAGAGTGTGAACGGAAACTAGCAAGTTTGAATTTTTGTCGTTATGTCTTTTAAATTAGCAAAATTGAAATTTGTGAATTTATTATTATCACAATTTCAATCTAACGAAAGAAATCCAATCTATATTAATAAATGTGAAGTTCTGTCTGTACACTTATTTCTGTACATTCTGCCTTTCATTTGCATGTCCAGATTTAACTCAAAAACAGCTTGAACGATTCTAATGAAATTTTGTTCACGGGAAGCTTATGTCATTGGTCAAATGATAGGCTATAAGAATTTTTGAAAATAATTTTACAAATAGTTAAATAAACACATTTTTTTTATAATTCTCATCAAATTTTGTTGGCGGGAAGTATAATATAACATTTCTCATTTGATAGACTATATGAATTGACAATAATATGAATAAAAATAAAATTTCGGGATGAAAATAATTACTGCGTAACAAACGCGTGCGGAGTCGCGGGCTCGTCGCTAGTTTTTCTATATATATTTTTATATTATAAGTTATATATATAAACGGAAAACTGACTGACTGACATATCAACGCACAGTCCAACTACTAGCGCTAGGCCTGTGAAAATTTGCAAACGGTTAGTTTTAAACTTCAAGGATTTTTGGAAATTCAACCCCTAAGGTGGTGAAAATGATAGATAGATATAGATAGATAGATCTATGAAAATTGGTATTTATCAATTCAGTTAGAAAGTAAGAAAAGACGTGTTTCATAGTTTTTCAAAGTTAATACCTAAAAGTGTAAAAGAAGGGTTGAAAGTTTTTGTAATTAAACTAACGTCATCTATTATTCATAATTCATTTATTTCATCACAATCTGTGAAGCTGTCATACTCTGCTACCCGTGCGAAGCAGATTGCTAGTTTATCATATTTTAACAACAACTTTTGGTGTATCACTATATAAAAATTGGTAATCAATGTCAATAGAAAGGTATTTCTTTTACCAAAGTCGACTAAATTGAGTAAGAGTTAGATGAAACAAACGTACCATATGAATACCTTATGAAGTTTATGAGTTGGGAATATCTACGGTTATATTTTACGTCCGCTTGCCTGAGCAGTATAAATATGACATGTTTAAAACTTCAAAATAACGGCAATTCTTTGAAAGTTCAACCAACAATGGTATAATAAAGAAAGGAGCGTACTGCGTCATGTTGCCTCTTAGAATGAGCGTGGTACATTAATTATAATTACTAGATAAATAAAAGCGACTCCTTTCCTGTAAAAGAAAAAACTTTCCTATCGCCAACAGTTTTTATATATCGTGTCTTAAATGATTTTCATAAAATTATTTTATATTTTTTTATAATTCTTTGTATGTTAAATTACGACGTGGCCCAAGATGATAACACGCTAAGCCTAGAGAGGAACTGGCTTTCGAGTGTATCTACCAGAACACACCTAGAGGTGATTGGAGAACTTTCAACTTTTTCAGCTTGAGGATAGTAGGTAGCCAGGCGGGCTTTAGAAAATACCCTCAACAATGGTATCATCACGAAGTTTTCTTTCAACGAAAGCTAAAACTCAAGCAACAATCGACACCGTGTCTTTACACGCTATCACTAAGCCATCATTGCTACAAATGTTTCAAATCTGAAATGATTTTGTAACTCTATAAAACTCAATTAAACATGTTTCAAAGATTTTAATGATCTAATAAATAAATCTTTAAAACGTTTTAACAGCTCTTAGATTTTTCATATATTATTTCGTAGACAGTTTCTTGCAGCTTCTAATTTTTCTTAACTTATATTTGAAGCCATGAGTATTTGAATTAAATTTGTTTGCTCATAAGTACTGTTTTATGTAAATATGGTATTTTTACTGTAGGCAGCAAGCATGGCTTCCGCTGCCAGTGAAAGCCGTAAGATTATACAGAACCAAGAGAGCAACACACGTACTATCAATCATCCTATGGCGCTAAGAAAACGTTTGCGTCCGCCTCGTCAACCGAGACCTGCAAAAAGACTACCTCAGGTAATACATAAAAATTAATCAAAGAACAGTTTTATTTCTAATAATACAACAGTATCTTCTACTTATCCCACCTAAGAAGAACTGACACTACATGTGTTCCTATCTTATATCAATTGTTATCTCAGTATTCACGCCTTTTATACGCATATCATTCCTCACACAGTCCATCCATACCTTCCTCGGTCTTCCGCTACTCCTATATCCGTCCACTTTCATACTAAATATCCTTCTAGTTATATGACTTTCACCCCTCTACATGACATGCCCATACTACGCTAACCTATTACCTCTCAACTTCTCTGTCACTGGCGTTGTTAATTTCCATGCTTCCTCTAATATTATTCGCTTTAGTTCAAATATATAGTGTAATAAGAATAAAGAACAACCTATATTATTTAGAGATAATGTAGCTTCCATTAGTGTAATAATTTCTGGAATCGTATCAGTAATTGCAGAGATTTACTACAACAATCGTGCTCACAAACATTACCTCTTTAAAATAAAATAAATAAGTGTAAGGTAAATTTAACAATGTAAATCATCAATAATTATATTTAATCAATAAATGTTATAATCTAGATATTGTCCTGCAGGCATTAATCATCGGAGTACGAAAATGTGGCACGCGGGCCCTTCTCGAAATGTTGTACCTTCATCCAATGGTTCAGAAAGCATCAGGAGAAGTTCATTTCTTCGACCGCGACGAGAATTACGCGCTGGGAATAGAGTGGTACAGGAGTAAAATGCCGCTGTCTTTCAAAGGACAAATTACTATAGAGAAGAGTCCTAGTTATTTTGTTACGCCTGAGGTAAAGATTTCAAATGGCCCGTACTTTATTATTTTACTAGCCGTATGCCTGACGGGATTTCCCATGTACAACATCTCAAGATTACTACTATGTTTAATTATGGGATCAATTGTCAAAAGTCCTGAAGTGTTTCCTCCAAAGTGTTTTCCATACGGTATATATAGAATTCTAGTGCAAAATTTGATGCTTAAACCATCGGTTGAAGCTGTGCATTGTGTCAGTAAGCGTGATGCAATGATGGTTTGTAAGTTCGAATCCCTGCAATGAGCCAGAGCTATCGATAAAAGAAAACGTCGTGATGAAAACATACATGGTGGTAGGGTATTTTCTAATACCCTTCTGGATAGCTACCAACCTCAAGTGTTGAAAATCTGCCCTCAATCACCTATAGGTGTGTTGCCAGCTGCAGTTGAGAGCTAGTTATTCCCCCCCTCTAAGCTTAGTGTGACGCCATCAGGGGAAATTGTGGCCATGCCGTTAAACACATAAAGACTTTTTTAAAGTAGATAAAATGGTATAACCAATATATGTTTTTATTTTAAAATTAATTAGTTCCATATAAGTATTATATACACATACACTATACATACAATAAATCTCTGACTACTCAAAGCTAAAGTTTAACCAAACAAAAGCCACAGTCCCTGTAAAAATATATTTTATTAGTGGGTCTGAAGTGTTATTGATTTGAAAACTGTGACATACCGTAGGTGCCGGAACGCGTACGTGCAATGAATTCTTCCGTCCGCCTCCTCCTTATAGTTCGGGAGCCTGTTACCCGGGCAATATCAGATTATACACAACTACGCAGTCGAGCTACACCCTCGGCTCCCTCACGACCTGAACTGCCTGGTCCTCTGCCCGATGCTGCGAAACCTTTCGAACATTTGGCTATTTCTGCTGATGGATCAATTAATGTCGCATACAGGTTAGTCTCTACCATAAATTCACACATATAAATTTATATACCTATGTATATAACACACCAATGTGCTCCTATATATTACTTTTCAAAGGTGTATTTTGTGTCAACGCTCTATCTCTCTTAATACTTCATCAAAATTCATGACTCCAAAAAACATTTTAAAGCTTATGTATCATACTACTGGCGACATAGATACAAAATAGACAGTTTAAAAAGAATATTCTCCTTAAATGAAAAGCGTACTTTAATGAGGAGTACAATGTTGGAGCCGAAATGTATTAACAATCTATTTAACGAACTTGAAATTTGTTTTAGGTAGTTGACATTCTATATCGATAATGTGTGAAATATTTGCACGAGACAGCTAGTTTTCTTTATGTCTATACATATAATAAAATTGAAGTATCTATTTTTAATGTCAATATAACAGCATTTTATTAAATGCACATGAAAGTATATAAGGCACTTATAACAAAAAAACAATTTTTTAAATTTTTGTGTTTCTGTCTGTTTGTTTCGGGTTTTCTCCGAAACGGTTGGACTTATTTTGACAGGATTTTCACTGGCTACTACTTTTATTTTAAAAAATAATTAGGTTTTCGCGCAAATAAAATAAGAAGCCTTTTTAGTAGTCAAGGCGAGCGGAGCCGGAGGCACAGGTAGTGTATGTTAAAAATAATGTCGTCTATTCTAAATCATGGCGCGCTAAAATTTAGGATATCGTTGATTTACAAATATAAATTAGAAAGAGAGATTTAACAACTCCAAATTAAAATGTACTTGATGAAAATCGGTAAAAGATAGAATGTTTGAAATAGCAAAAAAGGAAAATTCTTGTTTCCGGTTGGTGGTTAGAAATTCAAAGCGACTTTTCCTTAAAAACACTATTAAGTTTCCTTTTCCTTTTTCTTCAACAATGGAAAATGTAACCATTAATTTTCTTAAATAAAAGTCTATATTGAAACTTGTGTTTACTTTTCTGTTATTATTATATTTATATTTTTTGAATAAATAAGACACAAAATATAAATGAAATATATGTTTTTTTTTCTTTTGAAAAATTAGAATTTATTATTAAAAACCTTTCTAAATAAAGAAATAGTACTATATGTTCTTTTGGAAGCCATCAAATTAACGCGTTCTGCAATTATAAAATACTAGCAACCACCTTGTACTACGTTTGCATTAATTATCATTTAATATTTTAATAAGAATATAAAATTGCCTATATTACTCAGGAATAATATTGCTTCCTGTATGTGAAAGAATTTTGAAATCAGATTAGTAGTTCCATTACCTTCTAAACATTCAAATATCACCTCTTTAATCTAATATAATAGAAGATTTTTTGTTAGATTGTTTGTTTAAACACGCTAATCTCTAACGAACTACCAGTCGGATTCGAAAATTTTCTATATGATAGCCAGATTTACGAGGAATAGAATAAAATTACAACTTCACGCTATGATCTTAAGGAGCGGAGCAGTAGCTATGAATGTGAAACAACCTGGCAAGCTTTAGGCAAGTACGTGAGGTGGAACTACGATAGGGCGCGTTGGCGATGGTACCGTGGAGAGTTTTTCGAATAAATTTAACACGGGTAAATCATTGGGTCACATCTAATAGTAGAATAAATTACTACTTCATAATATTATAATAGAAAAATATGTATTTGTAATATAATAAGTTAATATAAATTGTTTGACTAGTAACACATTCTCACTGGCCCTTATGACAAACACGATTATAAATGTTTACGTAATTTTGTTTCCACCTGCAACCTTGATTTCAAAATCATGTTCACAAAAATTACATGTACAACACTGTATTAGCCCAAGCAAATAAGTGCTGTGCTACCCTCTTCTGAGTTTCAATGTATCAACGAAATAAAGTATTTCCAAGTGGATTTCATATTTTTTACATTTAGCTTTTAAAACTGTTTACAAAATGACATCTTTTAAAAATTATTTTTTATGAAAAACAACTCTAAAACTGTAACTTCCCTAAGTACTGAATTCTATTTGTAATGCATAGTGTTAAGCAAGCAAGTTGTTTTTAAACTGTCTGTGCCTTTAATATTTATTCCGAGATCATATTAATAAAAATAAATATCTGGCTCAATTTACTTTCTACCTATTAATTTGCAACCAGAGATCTATAACAAATCTTTCAACTACGTGATATTGGCGGATTTGTGTGCCTACTCAAACAAAACAAAAAAAAGAAGAAACTTTTCCGAAACTTTATCTATTGTCTGCATTTTTTTCTTACTAAGTTCTTCTCTATGTCTCAGGCTACCTCTATGCCAAATTTCATTGCGATCGGTCACCAGGTTTGATCGTGAAAAACTAACAATCATAGATATTATTGCATTTATAGTATTCGTGTGGTTAGAAGGAACATGTTATATATTACAAGTAGAATGTTATCTATATAAATAATATTATTTTTTCTAACAGGCCAATAGCAATTTCCCTATATCACGCGTACCTACACCGCTGGCTCGACGTGTTCCCGAGGGAACAGATCTTAGTGGTAAATGGGGATCTGCTAATAGAAGACCCGGTACCGCAGCTGCGACGAATAGAAAAATTTCTTGGACTCGAACATAAAATTGGTAAGTTATGTGCTTATTTCTATATCCCGATGAAAATGTAGTCATTTTCTTGATTATATATAAAAAAAGTCCTTCAATTTATAAAATAATGCTTGATCAATTGTCATAACATCTAAACTTCTTTACTTGTTGAATGTTCAGGGAAATATCGGGAAAAATATTTTTTTTACAAATGTTAGTAATTATGTGGCAATGTCACATAATTGCTCTTCATTTTACACTGCAATATATCGACATTTATTTATTTATATCTACAATCAGGAAGAAGAAATTTCTATTTTAACGAAACAAAAGGATTCTACTGCCTACGAAATGATACTACCGACAAATGTCTACGCGAAACGAAAGGACGCAAACATCCGCGTGTCGATCCTGCTGTCGTGACCAAACTGAGAAAATTTTTCGTACAACATAACCAGAGGTTTTACGATCTCGTCGGTGAAGACCTGGGATGGCCTGAGGATTAAAAGATTATTTTAAAAGGGGGTTAGAATTTTAGATACAATAATGTACACCAAACTGATGTTCAGATTTTTTCGACTTAAATTGTTGAAACATACTAAATAAATCAAGTCATATAAAAATAATTATTATAAAACACTAAATGAAAATTACAAAAAATAATATAAGTAATTTAATCTGTATTTTGCATATTTCTAAATGAGCACTATTACATATTTATTTGTCATTATAAAATTTTTGTGTACGATAAATAATATAAAAATTCTAACTCCCTAAACAAGTGTCAGTGATAGGTTTGCGAGTTTGATAAAAGATTAAACGTTGTGATCAGATACATATCAATGTAACTATACATATCAAAATAATAATTATACTTAAGTACCTAATAACTTTTTTAAATCGTTTATGCTTAGATATAAAAATAATAAAAACAGTAAGTTGCCTGGAAAAGTATTTATTATAGTAAGGTTTTATGATATACATATTTTATTGTTTTAAGTGTCTATATTAATTAATAAAATTGTATGATTTGTTATTTATATGGCTTGTCCTTTGACATTCAATATTTTAATAGGTTGTTAAAAATATATATATTTATTTGGGAAACAAAATGTGCAATGTCTCACCGACTGTTATCAAAGTTCTTTGCTATTTGAAATGAATATTTTCTCTTCTTGTCTGAATTTTTTCTACAACTATAGTTTATCGTAATATTTGAAGTTTCAACTGTTGAAACATATCTCAGTGTAAAAACAAGATATAAATCACATAAGCTAGAAAAGTGAATTGAAGAGACTATCATACTTTGTTATTTTTAATGACTTCAATTATATAATATACATTGTAACCCTCAAGGAATATAAATTATATTTCTTATACACGATAGTTAGAACTTATAATTACTTATCTACTTAATTTCTGGCGGACTCAAAATCAATTTATATAAAATGTTGTTATTTGTTGGTTACTAATATTCCTTAATCTTAAGAAGACTTCTTCTTCTTTTTTTCCTAACATGACAACCGGTCCTCTTTATTGAAGACCATTACTTCCATTATCGAGTGAATATAGTTTCCAGTCCTATGACGATTTCAGGGTCCTAACAAGATGGTGGCTCCCTTGTTAGAACTTTCTAGGGAGTTTTTGTGGCATCTCAGAATTCATGATCCATGTTATTATTTCCAATCTACTTCATTTGTGCACAATAACTAAGCCTTATTATGCAAAACGCCACCTGTATTACACAATATAGGATCAAATAACACGAATGTATGAATAAAAGATAAAAACCACTACATGATAGGTTGAGATCCCGCCAAAAACTCCCCTTAAGTAGACTTGTACGACACATGCCAAATGTTTATTTTAGAGATACAGCATAAATTAAATTGTAAATTGATTCACAATTATCGATTCTTTTTTAGAACTTATTATAATCGATAATACGATTATGTTTTAAATGAGATGAAGGGTGTGTAAGCTGTGTAAATGAAATAACAAAACAAAAAAAAATATAGAATTAAATTATTGAATGCCTGACTCCAAACAACAAGATTAATTCTTTCAGTCAATATTCTTCGTTGCTTGTTGCTACAGTAAAAATGTGGGTATTAAGTAAATATATTTGTTTATTCGAAATTAAACAAGAAACTAATGAATTAAATATATAACAGCGTTCGATCAATTCTATTTATTTTCGATTCCTTAGTTTTATTATTTTGGTCTACCTACTCTAATTTTAAGTCGTATAGAAAGTAAAGATGGACGTAGTAACAAAAAATAATGAAAATTCATAAAAATCATTACATAGAGGAAGTTAATTATTTAGGATTTTAACGTGCAAAATATTTTTGTAACGTTTATCAGTATCAATATTTTATTACAATTGATTGACAAAATGCAAGTTTTTAGGTTATGTCATAATTTGCACGACGTAAAAATTTACATTCTGTGGATATGTCATGAAAGTCTTCTTTGATGAATAACATTATAATTCCGGCTCCATGTAAACCTTTCGGCTCTCATAGTCACACAAAATGCGGATAAAATTGGCATTCATGACATCCATGGCAGTCAAGTTATTAACTCGCGATCAAATCATCTCAATAATTTTGATTTTCTTCATTATGAAGTAGTATATAAAATATTTCGAAAATCTATTCTATTTTCATAGCAATTGTCGGTGAGGCAAAGTAAACATCAATTTCCCTGTCAAATTTTTTTGAAAAGATTTATATTAAATATCTTTGATTATGTACACGTCTATGTTCCTAGTCCGGCTGGCATACCAATAGGTATGTCTCAAACTACTTAAAATTAAATGGTTAATAGTAGACGCATTTTTGCTCCCGCAATTATAATTAAAAATGACGATTCTTATAATACAATCATTCAAAAACTACTAAAAAAAGAGTAAGAGTATTACACTCAATCAGTAGGTTATTATTGTGATTCCATATTCACATATATAGTCAGTTAATTTCATTTGAATAAACATAATTATTTCATAATTGTGAAGACGCCATTCTTTGTTAGTGTTGCTATTATAATTGCAATAGATTTCCCTCTAACTGTTGTTTAAAAATTATTATCACAATAAGATCACTGTTATAGCTAAACACAAGGCCTAATGATGGAGACGGAAAGTGAATACAGGAACTACACTATGCCTTAATCAATACTACGAGTTTATCCTCGTTAAATTCTTCTTGATGAGTAGTCGGTTGAGACCACCCCGACTGTAACCATCTCGATGGTCACCATCTCGACTATAACTATATTGACTGTCACCATCGCAACTATCAAATCTCGACGGTCACTATGTTGACGGTCACTATCTCGACTGTAATTCTGTCATTTATATCAGACTGCCCCTGGTCAACGGCACTAATACATAACATCTTACTGAATACCCATCTACTACTACAATATATAGTTTTGGAAACCGCTATTGGCGTTCAATAGATTGTTTCGTTCCGTTGTCTAAAAAGCCGTACTCCGTACCGTAGCCGTACGTGCGGTGGGTAACCGCTACTCTTCTCTTTATCTCTCTCCTTAATTTATATTGACATCATGGTTAATAAATATGAAATCGTTCTACTTGCGTACTAATTTTCCCTATTTTTAAAGTAAAATGTATTAATTTGGAATCCCCTATACAGCACACAAATAAAGTCGACGCGAGTGTACGACAATGCCTTTACGCACAGTAGACAAGCAAAGTTGTGCCCTAAAAATGTCATCGGTCTCTAGGCGACGCGATATCTAGACGTGTATATAATCAAAGTTAGAGATATAGGTATATATACACAGAAAATTAATATCGCACTGATTTTTTTAGATCAACCCACTGAAACCCTGAGCAATATATTTTTATATATAATTAAGTATTGTATTAGTAATTATACAGTGTTTATAGACTAATTGTGAATTTTTTAAACCGTTTGTGTAATTATTTCTTAAACTTATTAATATATAGGTAAGTAATGAATGAGTGTCATATTCGTTTCGCTTCCTAATTTTTTCTTGTGTCTGGTGACCTTAAACCTTAGTTATGGTATGTTAATTACCTATAGTATCGACTTTTGTTTAAACCTTACAAATTAGATAATATAAAAAAAAATCTTTAACAATTTGAGTCTAGTTAATTGTTGTTGAACTTTCTTCTGTGTGTAGTATCAAAATTACAAATTATTCCAAAATATTTATGTATATTATGTAGGACTCATTGAATAGTACGTAGAACTATTAGTAAATTTTTCTTTCTTGACCTATTGATGTGCGTGTCGTTTTGTCTATAGTATATGTGATTAATGTTAATATCAAATTACAATTAATTTTAAGAAGGAGAGATACACAAACACGACGCGGGTTTTAGAAGTATTCTATTTAAGTGTAACGTCCAAGACTGAAAAGAGTTATGTAAATAAGTCTAAGTAAAACCTGTTTAGCATAAAATGTCCATAGATAATATGTGAGACGCCGAGCTCTGAACATTTTACCATCGGTTTTAGTGGATATAAGATAGAGACATTTTGAATTCTGGCGGGTAAAAATATATTTTAGGAATGTTTGCTTCCAAAAACCAAACTTCAGGTTCAACGAATATTTATATGTTTTTTATTAATTCAAAAAATACTATGTAAGTGTATTCAAGTAAATTGTAGATAAGCTGTTTCTGAGGAAATGTGTGTAATTAATAATTAGTCTAACGCATTTGATAATAGCGTCAATGGTAATTCTAGGATTTGCAGGGATTGCTCCATAGTACTCATTTCAGCCTTTCCGAATTAACGAACGAGATGTATTTAACAAAGCAGGGCTCACATCTGGATTACGTAACATCTTGGAACATCCGTCTGTTTAGATCGTCATACGTACTACAATGAGCAAGAAATTAATTAAACACGAATATATGTTACATGCCAGAATATAATGTTGTTACTTATTAAAACATCATAAAGTCACTATACTATACTTGTAATGTCACTAAGCAAGTAACAATTTAGTGAAGTGACATTATTTACATGTCGGCACTCAATATGAATAACGTCGTAACTACAGTAAAATACAATACTATGTAAATCTGTATTTAAATTTTAGAACCTTATTTCTTCAACTAATAGAATCATTTTTACGCGACTTCCCAAGCCCGGTAAAGCTGTAAAAGCCATAAAAGCTCCAGGCCCCTAAGGCTAACAGGATGACTATGTGATTGAAAAAAAAAACGACTTAAATTATCATTCTAAATAAAATAAAAACATATTTCATGTGTAATATTATCTTTGATTAACTTACAAATTATAAATGTTTAAAAGAGCTTTAAAAATAGGTAACATCCAATTTACATATAAATCATGATGCAAAAAAAAAATTCTGAAATCGATCTATTTTTTAAACTACTCTTCTGTAAACTATAGATACCAACCATGGAGTTATAATGTCGTTCGTACTGGGTTTCGATTTTTAGTCAACTGCAGAATCGATTTCTAGTCAACTGCAGAATCGATTTCTAGTCAACTGCAGAATCGATTAACAAAACATGAATCGACGACCAGCGATGGCCACGATGGGTAACTTGAAAAGGATTTTGATTAAATTCCTAATAACTTGTAATCCTTCAGAGAGATATCTACTTTGGTAAATGATTTTTACAGACTAATGTTAACGCATACAAAATAATTAGCGCAAAATGTTGAAGAATATTTTCAGATTATAATTTGTTCTTGAAATAAAATTTACGAATAATCATTGAGCCAAAATTACAAGTTCTCACACTAATGTAAATTAATTATTGCATTAATTGCAAATTAATGTAAAACTAAGTAATTGCATGTATATATATTATGTATACATATATTCATAGCCTTTTTAAATATGTTTTATTACAACCATATATTTGAATGGAATTTTTAACATTTATTATTTTCTGTATAAATGTGTAGGGATTTATTTTTGTTTCCTTAAATGTTGTTGTTTTCATACATTGCTTCCCCTTTATTATGGTGATTAAGGTGTTGTCAGTAAAATGACCGAGATCATGGGATGGCTTCCCGCTAGGCTCGGATAAACATTGTTGATCAGGATAAATATAGGTAAACCGGTTTCATGCAATATGCATTCTCGACAGTCTATCAATAGTGGACCCGCATTCTGATAATTTGAAGAACATGGAAGCTAAATAAAGACTGATTTTTTTGGAGATTTATCTTTACTCGGGTTAATCCGTATGGTGAAATATGGAGGCCCTACAGAAGATCGCAGCTAAATAACCTTGTGTTGTGTTCCTGCGATGATTAGGTTTTTCAGAGCTCTTTGGAAAGGGGTTCAAAGAGAGATAGACCACAAAGAAATTTCTTTGAAGTTTCCTCTCTACTTGGGGCAAACAGACTGGTAAAATACCTTCACCCTACAGAATATACCAGCTAAATAACCTTGTGTTGTATTCCTGCGGGGAGTAGAGTTTCCAGGGCTTATTCGCCATCTGAGTTTTGTAAAAAGTAAAAATAATCTAACTTCTATTTTAAATCTGTATGAAACTAATTTATTATTAACTCTCGATACACATACACATCGAGCATAATATAATGAAACTTTACTTCCTGAAAATAGATTCAACATGTTGCGCTAAACAAGAATATCAAGCATATCAATCTCGATAAACTTAAAGTTAAATTCGTAATATAAATAAAATTAAGATCCCTAATTTAAAGTTAATGTTTAAAAAGATTTAAAAAGTGATCATTATTTATTTAAATGTGAACTCGAGTAGTTAGTTTTTAGATAATTTTAATCACTGTTAAATGTTGTGCACGTTGGTAAGGCATTGTAGAAAATTTTATTGGAGCAATAATTTTATAATACTATGTAAATTTAGTTAATTCTAGGAATATGTTTGTTAAATTAATTATGCGTGTTGTATGAAAAGTGATATTCTTATAGTGTTAAATTACGAAATATATTAAAACGCGAATCAATTTCAATCGATACTTAAATATGGACACAAAACAGTTTCTAAAATTACCTCCGATTATTACGTCAACCTCGTTCTGAATAAATGACAAACACCATATTTAATACACGAAATCATTTGACTCGATAAATAAACCTTACATATCTGGTGTGTCCGAAAAGTAATGCAACTTTATTTCAACTAACAGATTTATTTTAGATATCGTTACAAACGTTTAATGTTCTTCGAAGTAGTTCCTTTGGGGATCCTTCCAGCGGCCCTGCCATGCACGGTACGAGTTCTGAAAAACTTCGACGGAGACCTCGGCAAGAGCTTTCGTCACGTCGCCTTGGAGGGCTTCAATTAATCCAAAACGGATTACTTTCAGGGCGGTCTTAATCCTCTGGAAAAGAAGAGTCACAGCAGCATTGCAAGTGGTTCTTCGTCAGGTAATCAGGGACGTGTAGAACGGTATAGCCTGGAGCTTTCCTCACTTTCCTCTTCTGTAATTTATCGTTCACCAGTGTACAATTGTTTTTGGAATGATGAGAGTTTCTGCAATCATCGGTACACTCGACCGACCGTCACGGAATTTAAATGAGTGACGCCTCAACAGTTCGGAGCAGACTGACGCAGGTATCGTTTTGAAGCTAAGAGTCCGCTCTATTCAATCCAACAGGTTCGAACGCTCCGCGGCCACATTAAATACAAGCTGAAAAAGAATGCATTACTTTCCGGACACATCGTTTATCTGTAAATCAATGTTTTACATAAATATACAAGTGTTTTACATAAATATACAAGTAGTTTCTGGAAGAAATAAACTTTATAATTTGATTTAAATACCAACGATTTACTTCTTGTTTCATTCAAAGTCTTCTGTGATTTATTTTATATTTTTTCATAGCAACTAAAGAATATTATCAACTTAATCTTAATCTTGTAAATATCTTTAACAAGTCCTTTCAATAAGTTAAATCGTACTTCAATAAAATATAAAAAATATACACGACTTTTATTTAGAGCCTTACATCAATCTGTATCATCCAGTATGTCCGTTTTACGACTTACGTATTTTGGTAAATCAGTAAATTATCGAGATTTAACAGCATACGCTATATTAAAACAAGTTTTTAGTTTTATAGATATAGAGTTGAAGATCCAATAAATTAAACCATAAATAAAAAAGTTATTTATTTAATTTAGGCCCTTTATGAAAGTCAAAACTCTACTACCGGTTTCTCAAAACATCCCAGTCATCGATAAGAATCAGCATGAAACTCGATCGGTATTATCATTTAATTCTTTTTTTATCCGTATATATAATAATTTCTGTTCATATTCATATCAAATGATCAAGTGGATGTACAGAGAGGGAATCATTTCCAGACATCACTATACATTAACACAATGATCCGCGTTTTAATAACCTTTTGACAGTAAAACCGGCTTGATTATTCGTTTTAAAAATTTAGAGGCACATAATGCATTATAAATTAAAATGTTTTTATTACAATTGTTATGCTATAAGATTGAAGATTCTAATTAAATTCTAATGAAAATGACAATTTGTAGTTGTAAACAAAACATTCTAAAACCTTAAGATACTTCCAGAATTGTTTTAAGTCATACAAAATTCCACAACATATAATAACAATACACAAAATAGGCCGGATTTTGGCCAAAATTACTCGTTTTCTTATATTCACCTCCTAGACTTGGTTTTTTATTAAATTTCACTACTTTTATAGACAATTATCTCTATACTATTTAGCTATATATATATTAGTATATTAGTATAATAAAAGAGTATTATAAGAAATAAGTATTATAAAAGAAATCAACAAAATAATACGCACTAGTATATTTAGTTTTTGATCCCGTCCTATACAACCAACTGCCAATCTATACTATACGAAATCTATGAAATAAGGAAAAAATAATGTTTAAATTTGCAAGGTAAGTGAACAGGATATCGCATCGTCTTCGCCAACATAAATTCTGTTTGACCTTTAGACAGGTGAACTCGAAGCAGCAGTATCAATCACAGCAGCCGCAATCTCCATCCCTCAACGGACTAGAGGGAATAGAGGTCGTGACCGAATAATATAAGACCACATAATAGATATCCACGTGAGATTCTACATTCCCTTAAATAAATAAATCTTACTTAGTATTGATATATTACATTTTGCTCATTTGTTTTGTAAATTGTGCTTAATTTCAGTTATACGTATTTATATATATTTATTTTAAATTCTTAGTAGTTTGAAGATTTTTTAACTACTCATTTGTTTAATTAAAGAACCTCTAATAATCTATTGACAAAATTATGTACGCAAAATTACGTTAGATAATACCTTTCCACACTATATTAGCATTCATTGAAATAAAACTAAAAAGAGGTAGGGCGCAGAGAAATTTCCTTGAAGATACTTCTCTACTTGTGGCAGCCCGACTGGTGGAATATCTCCACCATACAGAAGATCACAGCCAAATAACCTAGAGTTGTGTTCCTGCAGTGCGTTGTGCTTCCAGAGCAGTAGTGGGGTTCAAGCAATGGCTACATTATTAATACGGTTTCAACGTCGGCAACGCGTTATTGATACCTATGGTTTTACAAGCGTCCATAGGCCGCTTACCATCACGCGGTCTATATGCTTGTTTACCACCTTTAAAGTATAAAAAAAACTAAACCTACTATATGAATAAGGCAAAATCTATTCATACATGATATGGTTAGTTATTATATATTATATATGGTTAGTTAATCATATTGCCAATGAAAGTATTAAATAATGTCAAATTAGGCTTACCTAAGTAAAAGTAGCAAATAGGCAGGACATCTAGCATAAAGGACACCAGAGTGACGAGATATGTCGTAGAACCATCAAGAAAATAGGTTGATGTTATCAAAGATATTACTGGAACAAATGACAAATAAAAGAGAGAGACAGAAAGCAATGGAGAATAATGTAAGAGTACCCAACACAGAGGCTATCATTAAAAATAATTTAAATTTACTTAACAATATATTGAAATCGAATTAATAATATAAATTGAATGAAATGCGAAATAATAAAAGACTTACTTATTTATTTTTCTATTATTATTAAGGTAAAACTGGGAATTATCTTCTATACATATAAGTGTCTGTTTGTAGTGTCAAAATACATTTTTCAAAATGCATATGAAAGTATACACTTTACCTATAGCAAAAAACCCATTCTTTAAATTTTTGTCTGTCTGTTTGTTCCGGCTTATCTCCGAAACCATTGGACCGATTTTGATAATTTAGATTATAGCTGATGTTATAAGGCATAACTTAGACTACTTTTATTTAGAAAAATAATTAGGGTTCCGCACGAAAAATAAAAAAAAGGGTTTTTTTGGTAGTCCACGCGAGCGGAGCCGCGGGCACAGCTAGTATTGTAATATAATTAGAAAAGCTGTCACTAAATTCCAGCGGAAAATTATACATTCATCAACCTAAATGATCCAGTATCAATGAAGTAAATCTATTGCCTCGCTGATAACTAACTTCCTTCACGTTTACTTAGTGCTTAAATATAAAAAAAATAAAGTTAGTATAGTATTTTAATGTATCAAAATAACCAAAAGCAACCGATTATGATTTCACCTCGTTCGAAGTTGGATTTCATAGACCCGTCGCATAGACTGCAAGCTGAAGCAACACTATAAAATTGTACACCGGTATAAGGAACGGTATGAAAATGTTATAAGGTAAGTACTAAAAATGGTTAATGCTTTACACAAAATTTCATTTAAATAGTCTGTTCATATTGGAATAAATTTTGATTATTCAAAGCGAGCGGCGTTGGATTACCGTTCTCTCAGTGGTCACCATAGTTTTTGTGTGGTACTGTGCTTACCATCAGCCATAATAAGGTCTTATTGCCGTGCTTGCTACTATAATAAAATATCTTTAATGGTACCATAACCTATTTAGGCAAACAGTAATCTCTCGATACGTCATTTTTACCATCATTGGAACTTCACTTTCACTTGTTAAATAATTATACCAACTTCACTGTGGTGGTAAACAAGCCTATGGTTTGATTGATCGGAAGCGGTCACCGCTATGGTAGCTTGTAACACCACAAGTGTAATACGCGTTAATAATCTTTCAATGATCTTTTCACTCCCCTCTTGAAGAAGTGTATAATGTAGTACTCTGGGAAAACGGATTTGCTAGCGTATTCAAATTCGAATTGGTTGTGGCGCTGCGTAGTCAGTTATTAAAGCTACCTATCAAAGTATAAGCGATTTTTATTCGATTATATCGAGTGGACAATTAAAATAGGTATGAATACCAGAAAATAAATATTTAAAGGTTATGGAATGAAATGCAAGATATATATATATATATTTATATTTGTATTCCGAAGGCATTTGACATTAAGGTGAAATATAAAACACAGAGTACTTTATTTATAGTCTAATAGTTTCAGTAAACCTTCACTAGAAACATAGTCCACTTTTATGTATCTATCCGAACCAGGGCTGCTTGTAAAATCCGTCTTGAGATGCTTGTGTGTATAAGAATTTGGTAAACAAGCATCAGATATCCATTCCGTTCCATTACTATACCTGCATCGCCAAGCCAACATGTATGAAAGCGTCCGCCAGGTCTTCCTTTACTTTAATATCTCTTGCAATAAAAAAATAACTTTCATTACGAATTCCAGATCGGTAAATTTGACTCCAAATAATAAAGTAGAATGAGATGTATAAAATAAACTTGTAAAAATCTTGTAAAATAATGTACGTGATAAGCCACAGACGTCTGATCGGTAAGTCAGAATCAATAATGTCATATATCAATTATTTTCAAGTCTAAATTTGAATTCAAAAGGTTTCTTTCTAGCCAATAAATACAATCATTGTATACGGCCTTCTTATTTTATATATATATATATATGTACATAAAAGAAATTTGTATTACAATATTAAAATAATAAATGACCTAAAGATAAGATGCCTTCGGAAAGTTACCGAAAACACAAAAAATAAAGTAATGAGGAATCAACTAAGTTAAAATAAATATATATAATTAAAAGATAAAAATTATTGATAAACAATCATTACAATTATCAAACACTAAATACAATCTATGTTACGAAAAAGTGTTTCCGCGATCGAATTGTTGTCCGTTGTCAATGGTTATCTATAACTTCATCAATACTTTTTTTTTTTTTTGGAAAATTATTAGAAAGATGCCGAGCGTGGTAGAGACTGGAAACTCATTGTAAAAACGAATGTGTGCGAAATACATAATTATGCAAGAGTCTTCCCTATTAGTTATCACCTAGTAAAATGATTATAAACACATTAAAAACTGTTTTTATACTACAAAGATGGCGAACAAGCATACGGCTCGCCTGATGGTAAGCAGCTAGCGTTGCCTATGGACGCTTGTAATACCGTAGGTATCACTAGCGCGTGGCCGACTTAGAACCCCCCCCCCCTACCCCAAGAAGCTATGGAAACCTGATTCACCGCAGGAATACAATACAAGGTTATTATTTGGCTGCGATCATCTGTAGGGTGGTGGTATTCCACCAGTCGGACTGCCTCAAGTAGAGAGAAATCTCCAAAGAAATTTCTCTGTGCCCTACCTCTCTTAAAATGCAATTATAAATATTTAATCTAAGATTAATACACAGTAACATTCCCCAAACTTAATTTATTATTGCGTGCCATTTCGAACGATCCAATCATGACTCGGCTTTGCTTCCAGCGCCTCAACAATATTTTTGTAATAAGTATTTTAGTAAAATTATATACAAGCATATTTACTCTGTTAGTTAGGTACCTACTCATTACTGTTGGGTATATATTGTTGTAAATTCCTTTATAAGTTTTAAAATCGGAAATGGCCAGCCACTTGCTCTGTAAGTCGCGGCAGCAAACGATGTACGTTGTACTTCGAAGCTGCCAGTCCAAAGATAATATAATTTTTTTTTTTTTATCGGTAACTAATGTGTTATACTATATATGACTTTAGGACATGATTCACCAAAGATAATTCTTTATTAATAATTGCAAAAATAACGTATTTATAATAAATAAATAAATAATAATTTAGTAATGAAGAAAAGAGGTAAATAAATACTTTGATTAGCCTTCCATTTTGGTAGAGTGATATTATGCAATATCGCCCTATCCGCTGTTGTCCAGCTCTAATGATACAATGTATTCCAGTTTGCTCTTCTATGACAATGAAACACAAACTACGATAATTTATACATGAATGTTCTACTAAAGCTGCTTTATTATTCGCACAGAATATTACGTTAACAATAAAGTGATATCATTGTTGTTATGGTCAAATATAATCTAATATTAAATTAATATTAATATTAATATTAAATAGTATCTAATATTATTTAACTATAAAAGTATGTTTTATTATTATTATTAATTCTAGTCGTAATTTGGTCAAAGCATATTGATTTGTGTTAATGTTAGTTGAATAGTGACCTCGGATAATAATTGCTTTGTGATCCTAATCACTCACACGAAATATTTAAAACTATTTTCTTTTTACTTATCAAATCACCAAATTATATAGTCCCGTCTATTCTTCTTCATCTTGAAGAATTATCTTTTCTTCCCTATTCATCTCTCTTATATATCTCTCTGTCATCTCAGTGTTCACACTTCTATAAATTAATAACTCATCATCTCTCTGTCTATCTGTCCGTTTATGTTCTTCTCACATGAAAACCAATTAAAACGGTTTACATTTTTTTATTTCATTTCATTGCTATGCTATCTGTTCAGGTTATAGGATACATTTTGATCTATAAAGTAACATACGAAATAAGCAGTGACGATAATGGTATAATCAATTTAGAAAAACGACACATTGGGGACTCTTAAATGGCTTACGATAAGTAAACTATACGAGATATATTAAATTAATGTTTTACATAATTGTAGATCTTTAGAAGACCTACAAAGAGTCAGGAAAAGCAAATATCTATCTTCTAAGGATCACTCACTATAAGCATTTTTGTCTTCCGTCTTTTGAGCGGGGGTAGCACGATTCGAGCGTACGCTTGACCGACGGTATTCTGTAGTCCACGGGAACGGAACCCCGGGCAAATTAGTTTTATAAACATATCATTCTTCACACAATCCATCCATACCATATTCAGTCTTTCTCTTCTCCTAGGAATATTCGTTCACCCTCATACGTAATATACTTCTACTTAGATAACTCTCATTCCTCCTCATTATATACGCATTATTATACCACGCTAACAAATTCTATACTCCTCAGCTTATCTGTCACTTGTGATATTTTCATACTTTCTTTGATTTAAAAATTATTACTTAAGTATTTTAGTTTACAGTAATATTTTACCATACGCCTGCTTTCAATCGTAGCAGAATAAAAACTTGTAAAGTCATAATCTGACTTTAACTGCTAACTATTTATTTAGTTGATTATATTTCAACACCTAGGTTTAATAGAACAACTTGCTCAATAGGATAAAAAAAAGTAAATCTTATTCTAAAGTTCTAATTCAATTTTATATTTTAATTCACTTATATTCATATTCTTTTTTCTATTTAACTGGGTATATTCAAAGCTGAACGCGTGTGAACACCTACATACATAATTGTATGGATGTAAAAACTTGGTTTGGTATCTATGGGTCACAATAATCCGAGGCGAGAACGTGGAATGAATACAAATTCCACTATATTATCGCCGTAGATAAGGTAGCTACGCTACGGCGCTTGGGAAACTAATAAATAATTCAAATTTGACTAATGAGCGCCCCAGTCACTAATGGAACTTGTAAAATTTGTTAGGAGAAAATTAATATTACCGGTAGATAGTAAACTATCTGATCAACGACAAAACGATAACATGAAATTACTTTCTTATTTCCTCGACTGTTGTTTGAAGAAATAAACGGGGAATATGTTAGTTCAAAAAGAATTATGTTTTATTTATCTTCATATTAATAAATATGTAGGCTTTTTCTGTACTGGTATTATTTTGTTTATTTGTGTTAGATATCTATTTTATGAACAAATTATTTAGAATTTTGTATTTCTGTCAATTTATCTCTTATGTCCGCTTGTATGTCGACAACAGCTATAGACCAGACCTACTTCTATGGAAAGTGGTAAATAGTAAGCATAAGCTATAAGATTATAAAAAATACTATGTTGTTGGCCTTAAATAAAAATTGTATAATAAACAATAAATAAATGATATTTCGTTATATGTTTAGCGTTAAGCCACAATCTCACCTGATGTTAAGTGACGATGTGACCTAAGATGGTTACACGCTAAGCCTAGTGGGGGGCTGACTCTCAAGTGCAGCTGCCGGAACACACCTTTATGTAGGTTCTTGGCGACTGATTTAAACTTAAAAATGGTAGTTAGCCAGGCGGCCATTTGGAAACCCTACAACTATGCTATGGTTTCATCACGATGTTTTCTTCACCGAAAGTTTAGGCTCATTGCAGAAATTCGAACTCATTTCTATCGAAGCGGTGTCAGTACACGTTATCACTGAGTTGTCATTTATTATATTACTTAAATTTATTTATTATCATAATTTATTTGCCAGTTCAAAACGACAAATTATTTTCTATTAATACAATTCCCGCTATTCAAAATTTCAACAAGTGTTATTAAAACCTTTATTTCTATGAAAAACGTCCAAGTCGATTAGTGGAATGAGTAATAAAAATCGTTAAATTGAGCACAATTCGGAACTAGAATTCACTTTCAAGTCGAAATCATCTATCACTAATTGGAACGTGATAAGATATAGGGACTGAGGGAAATACGAGGTCATTTGATTTTAAAAATATATAGTTATATAAAGTTTTTCTTCGATTGGCGGATCTTAAATTCAATTAAATATTCCTTTCTTTCAATCTGATTGTCCAGTATACAAGGATCTGCAATAAGTGAGTAGTGAGTCAGGTTATGAATAAATTAATTTTTGTACATTTCTATTAGGCAATGTTCTTCTAATCGTCTGTGAAAAAAAAGCTGGAATATCTGGAACTCTGTACATATATTGAGAATAAAAAACTTGATTTTTTGTTAAAATTTTATTCCTTCACAAATATGAGTAGGTATATAGCGATCCTCTATGAAACGCCTCTTTGGTGCACTTAAAAATTAAGAGAGAATTGAAATCACAACGTCGCTTTAATGTTATACGTTGTCTTTTTAATAGCTCTAGATTACAGCAGTAAAAATGTTCAGACGCTTATTGGTATATGGTTTTATTTAATACCCTAAAAGTACATACTAGCGTAATAACTGCTGGTTTAAAAACAAGTCAATATGAAACTGAAGAAGTGTGAAATATTATAATTAGTATTAAGTCAGATTATAATTTTTAAAAATCGCGTTTGCTATTCTTACTGTCCATAAAATATTATACTTAAACATTGAATAATAAAAAATCTAATAAGTTATTTTGATGTTGGATAAAAATATGACCATCTAGTTATATTAATCCATTGAACCCACTTGGTGCATTCAAATTTAATGTCGAGGAGAAGAAAGTAAAAATATAAATATATAGTACTAGCAACCGCCCACTATTTCGTACGTTTTAATAAAACATAGCTTATAAATATCAGCCTAAATGTAGCTTCTACCAGAGAAACAATTATTCGAACCATTTTAGTAGTGTAGACACAGAAGTGGTATAGTAAGCCGACCACGTCATATCTACGTCATTATGCAACTACAGCAAAACTACGAGTTACGGTTGCTGGGTTATTTTGGTTAGTGTTTGCTTTCAACTATTTGGTGTCTGGTTTTCGATCTATAAGTATTTACGAAGCAAGGTTGCCTACCGGTCTACTATTACTTCGCTATAGAAACATTATTTTTCCTTTAATAATATTCTGTTAAATCTTCCATTTTTACTATTTACAATGGAACTTTTACACGTTTTACTTTTACGCGTTCCCATTACACCATAATCTTTGGCGATGGTTGAAGAAAAACTATCACTTAAAATATGTAAATATTTCGTTTAAGCTACGTCCATATCTTACTAAAATATTGTCTGAATACGTTGACACAAATTAATAGTATTGGTAAAAGCAGTGTTATAACGTGAAATTATATTATGAGAAAAAATAAAAAGGAAACCACTAACCTTACAAAATTGTTTCTGACATTTTCAAACAATATTAGTTTATGTTACTAAGAGGTGTCGGGGTGAGGCGACGCGTCGGGGTGAAACAGTAGCGATGAGAAATGAATGTCCGCCTACACACTACTACGTACACCGCCTACGCGCTACAAGCTGCCTACGAATCACGCACGTGGTACGTTTTACGTTGGCGTTTTCCCACGCTCAACAAACCACAATTGAAACCTTATCTTGTTACACATTTCGATCCTATTTGTTATTAGTTACCATTACAAAAGAATTACATTATTATTTATTCAATGAGTAATATTGATTATACAGATAATGTTGAAATTTAATTATTAAAGTGTCCAAAACGTGGTCGGAGGCAGTTTAAACACACAACACCGTCACCAAGAATGATGTGTATAAATGCTTAGCCTTACATTAAATTTATCTAATATATTAAGTGAACAATTCTATAATTAACTGTAACTCAGTTTCTCAGAAACGGCTCTTTGAATTTGATTGGAAAAAGATTTGGGTGAAAATTTGTATCAAGATACTGTTTTATTTTCCATGTTTACTTAGATATTTATTTTATATAAGACACCGAGCAAAGTACGTTATCCTAAATATTTAAAGTAATAGTCACCATGAAGTTTGAAAATTATTAGTTCAAAAAGTATCTCAAGATTAGCTACATAATAGACCAGAATATTGAATTGTCATTGCACTTCTTTTGAAATTATCAATAAACATTATTAATTACCGATTAGAATTAAACACATACAATGTATTTGTTTTGCGAAATTCATTTGTATCTGAAAATAACTAAATATGATTGCTGGCTATAAAAAAATACTATCCAATGTTGATGTTATATGTCTGATTTCCATGACAAGAAGTTTAAACAATCTTGTTCATTATGTAACTTGCGGAAGTAAAACGATACCAACAAAGTAATAGCTGTCATCAATCTTGTCTGATTTACGACACAAGTTACCTCCAGTTCACCTCTTAACCCTCGTTTCCTAGTTTACCTACACGTCTTTCCTTGAGTAATATTTATGAAAATAAAGTGGGTAATTATTTTCAAGAAAATTCTAAGAATTTCGTCGAAGTAATTACATAATTGGTTCTAAAATTTACAATTTATGTTTTACTTTACAAGGTGGTATTAATATACATAAAAATAGTCTTTCATCGTTAATGTAACGTCACTATAGTTTTTATAATAACGAGGTGTTGCAAAATATTTTGTCTGTAAATGTACAAGTTCTTGAAAGTATTATTGAAATGAATAATAATTCATAAACAAACATATTCCCTGTACAAATTCAATAATAGTGTTGATTTTCCACTTAAATAAATAAAAAGCAACATAATTTTGGCTATAAATATAGTACGAGGTAATGTTACCCCAATAAATGCCGGCCATTTTTATCCTCAGCCGCATCTGTCTCGTTGACTAATGGTTGCCAATGACCATCAACTGGCGATTTCACAAAATATTGGGTCTAAGTCCGCCAACGAGTTAATCAGTACCCGGGAATTACTCTAATGCGATTAATTGTCTTTAGCTGGAAAGCTGGAAAAAATAAATTTGTTCAACAATTCTAAACGTAATTGTTACAGCATTTCCTTTTCTAACTAATCTATTATTTATTTCAGAAGGCAGTTGTATGAGGCAATCAAATTCATTCTCCATATTTTTTATTTAATTAATATATCATAATTGTGACTAGGTGTTTGGAAAATACTTTTTTAGTTTTTATTGATAAAATTGGCTGATAGTATGCGTTTTAATTTAAATTATGTTTGATATATCACTTCAAACATAATTTAAATTGCGAAAAGAAGAAAATGTGAAAAGTAGTTTAGTAGAAAAACAAATAACAAAATTTTTTTTTTGTTAGAGATATTAATAAATATTTGACGTTTATACATTTTAATTTCCCATGTATATTTAGTGTTTGTCTGGCTAAATAGAATTAACCCTAAAGAAATTAATCGGCCATGTGCACTCGGGACACGCGCAGTGTAGGGTCCCGTAGTTGCCCATCACAATGTACAGACTTAGAAGAGGGCTGTTTGTTTGATACTATGAACATATTAATTAATAATGAAGTTCACGGTTTAACGTCTAAAATGGACTGAAATAGGACGGTGGTAACTGAAGAAGGAGTTATAAAATCCAACTTCACAAGGGAAGTTTTTATAAGTTGGTCGAATATTACTCGTTAAGTTATAAACTTAGCTATGATAGTTTTCCTTTTAACTTAGTTATATACACGACTGAACAAAAATTAGCACTTTAAAACTTAATTTTTCACAAACACATCCCTGAATCGACTAAAATTGTTTTTACACACCCGCAATATTTTTATAATCGACCTATACAACGACACTTCTCACCATAGGATAGACGAGAAAAAAATATCCCTACTTTACGTGATGTAAGTAAGGTAAGTACGTGTAAGTAAGGTACCTAATTTTTTTTTCAATGTTTTATTTTTCCCCTTGTTGGCGTGATTTATATGTATTCCCATACCAAATTACAGCTTTCTAGCACTAAAAATCTCGAAGTTAAGCCACGGACAGGGTTCTTTTTTGACTACGAAACCCTAAAAAAAGAGTAAGATTTTAACTATCGCCAAATAAATGCGCATTCAATAACTTAATTAATAAGATAAGTACCTAAAATAATAGATGTGTCACCAGAATCTAATCACCAAAGAACATCAAAACGCTTTTTGATGTCAGAACGAATTAAGTGATACCAATAGAATTAAAATGATGATAAAATATTTGTTGTTAATAGGTATTATAATTAGGGGTTACTCAATTATAATTAGGGGATATATATTGGTGACGAATACAAACTTTGGTGGCAAAAAATATTGTTGCCAAAAAACGGTCGCGGAAAACCCATCAGCTTGTTCCGGTAGCTGCTATAAATTCATATTATTGTTGACTTTATTTTTCATACCTATTATTACAATGTTTTAGGTTTTCATAAATATTTTTTACTTTTTCAAATGTCGAAATATTTATCAGTAACATTATGTATATATTCTTCGTTGTAATTAAATTAAACAAACTATTGTTGTTAGTTAAAATACTCTACGAGGTAGTTGTCGAGGAAGCAATAACTCATAGTTGTTATAAAAGTACAGCTTAAACAAACTTTCCTTATGAATATTTACGACACTAACTCAACCCACCCATTCACATAAATAATGCATTTAAAAAGTTTTAACCACTTTGCATGGCCACTCTTGCTAAATTGGAGACAGCGTATTATTATATGATTAAATGATCTCTTTAAACATTACAGGGCAATATTTAAACTGATTAAAAAAATACAAAGTTAAATTGAAATTTACTACATTACAGACGATCATTGTTATGTTTTCTTCTTCTTCTTTTTATATAATGTGATTATTCACAATTCTGCCAACGTCACGTAAACAGATTTTTTTTCTAATTGTTATTATATTCTTCAAATATAGTTCTAACAAAATGGCGGAACCCTTGCTAAAATTTGTTCAAACTGTCAAAAAACTACCATATGACAGATCAAGATCCCGCTAAAAAGTCCATTGTCAATTTTAATAGTAAGCTAGTGAGAATGTTTACTTATCGTACGGCTGGATAGTTGTCACTGGCCGCAGAACATTCGCCTCCCACGTCAAGTTCCATCTCTGTAATTTTGAATACAACGAATTCTTGTTTTCGTGTAGTGGATATTTATATCCCTGTTATCTATAATAAACACAGGAACTATTTCTTGGAATTATGAACTTTACGTTCATTGTTTTTTTTTGTGTTATTACTTTCAATCTTTTTAGGTACCTATATAAGTCATTAATATCGTAATATAAAATCTTCATCTTTATACTGACTTGGGTTAGCTTTACGAGTACTGTACTTGTTTTTTTTTTATCGTTGTAGGTTTGGCGTAGTGGTCACAATCTCACCTGATGTTAAATAACGATGTGGCCCAAGATGATACGCTAAACCTAATGGAAGACTGGCTCTCAAGTGTGGCTGCCGGAACACACCTATTGGTGTGGTGATTTTCAACTTGAGGGTGGTAGCTAGCAAGGCGAGCATTAGAAACCTACCGCCATGATCTGGTTTCCTCACGATGTTTTCCTTCACCGAAAGCACAGGCTCATTGCAGGGATTCGAACTCACGTCAATCGACGCGAAATCGTAAAAGTTACCACTGAGCCATCATTGCTTCAAAATGCATAAATACAAAGCAGTTCATGAACACCAAGAGGTGAGAGTCAACTGACAGTAGCCGTTGTCATGGTAATTGTCAAAAACTCCGGCGAAAAGTACTTAATAGCTGAACGATCTTGTGAAAGAGGTCTCTCTGAAAGAGGTGTGTGCAAACTAGACTATCATTTAAAAATATCCTATCAACATGCTGTGGTATCATCATGATGTTTTCCTTCACCGAAAACTCAGCCTCCTTTTTTTCGAAACTACGTCGATGGACGCAGAGTCCGCATGCACTACTACTGAGAAATTATCGGTTTATTTTTAATTCTTCAATCATAAATACTTTAAAAGCTTATGACAATAAGTAGTATTAAATAAAACTACACAGTAAACACAGTAAAGTTACAGTAAACTTAACGGATATGATACAAAGATACTATAATATTTAAGTACGTCATCGCTTCAATAAAACGACGTTTACGAGGTGCGAGCGTAGTGCACTGTTATAGCATTTTAAGACCACTTAACGAAGTACTTAACCAGCACGAAATAAAAGCAAACGGCCGCTGTCTATTTTTCAGAAAAAAAAAACATTTATGTTCTATTTAAAAAATAACACTAACAGGGGTCTAAGTAGACGATTAAAACCGAGTCACCTCTGAAAAACTTAATTTAAGGTTTAAATAATTTATTTATCTTATTCAATTAAAATAGTTTTCAAGATTTGTCAATAAATAACATGCCATAAAGAACAGAATTGACAATAAACATTGACGTTAGTTTCTAATAAAGGAATAAAAAAAATTGATTTATTAACAATTAAGACTTACCAAGTTACAAATTCCTTATCAAAGAAAGTAACAAAGTGTTGTGTAAATGTACTGAAGAACGTACATTCCTACAGCTATAATGAATAGAATATGGAACTTGGCACCCGTTAGATCTCAACTCTTTTATTGATGACAACCTCTACGTTCGGACGGTACGTCGTTTCTACGAAACTTAACCCCTTTTTCACTTTTATGTTTTTTGTGATATAATTTAAATATTAACACAATGACCTTCTTATAACTGAAATCTAAAAGCTTCTAATTTTAATAACATTCATAAATAATGCATATATACTTAAATAACAAACGAATCCTTGAATCGAAAAATGTTTTTCACATACCCATATTTTTGAACGATCTATCCAACGACAACCCACAAGTAGTGATAGACGAGAAAAAAAATCATTCCCACTTTACGTGGTTTGGTCCCACTCCGGAGGTTTAAACAATATTTTATTTTCAAGATTTCATTTTTTCACTTTGTCGGCGTGATTAATATGTATACCCATAGGTACCAAATTACAGGTTTCTAGTACTATGTATTTCTGAGCTAAGCCGCGGACAGACACGGACATACCGAAATTATAAGTGTTCCTTTTGACTTCGGAACAATAACAAAAATGATAATTAAACATCGAATTATATTAAACCAAATATATTAGAGTAGATATTCAGTGTTACGCGAGCAGAGAGTCCAACAAAAGATTTTGGCATTCATACAACTATTCTGAACGAGATAAAAAGCGTGTAAAACCAAACTTATGTAAAAGATTACTCCATACAGTCTTTCTTTTTTATTTGCATAGTTTACATTTTCACCTTCTTTCCGTATAAATTATCTATAAATTATATTTTACCTTTGTATTTTATGCTCAGTTTCCAATGCGCAAAATAAAATGTACTAAATTAATTTTAACGACTTTGTCCACCACTGCGTAGAAAGTTAATCTATACATAGTATAACAAAATTTAAGTGTATGTTTGTAATGTCAAAATTACAGTTTTTTAGTAAATGTATGACATTCTACAGGGTACCTACCCTAGGGATAACAAAACACCCATTTTTACAATTTTTATTACATAAGTACAAAAAATCTCTGTTCTTCCACGTAATCTCTGTAACGGTTGGACCGATTCTGAAGGGACTTTCACTACCAGATAGCTGATGTTATAAGGAATAATTTGCGACTAAAAGTAGTCGTAGTTTAGAAAAATAATTACGGTTCCGCACAAAAAAAAAGTTTTTAGTAGTCCACGCGAGCGAAGCCGCGGCCACATCTGGCCTAATGCCTAATCATGTCTAAATGACTCGATGGTATTTTAATGAAATTTGGCATAGAAGTCGATTATAGTTCGGAATAGGTTACAACTACATAGGATACATATTTTATAGCGATAAAAAATTCACCTGTGAAGCGGCCATCTATCAGCTAGTCTAATTACTAGTCTAAATTACTAGTATACTTGTGTTTGAAACATTGCATTATAACCATTGTATTTTAATCAATATTGGATACAACCAGCACGCAAACATTTATATTGTTAGTTTATTAATGTTCTTCAATCATGTCTTTCTACTCGCACGCTTGAACGTTACGTTTTAAACCCATTTTTTGAAACGTAACGTCTAGGAGAGCTTTAAGATTTATATTTTCATAATCTAATTCATTGCATACAAAAAAACTAACTTCCATTAAAGTGTAAGATTTACTAAAAAAACCTAATTATATTCATAGGCAATCTAGTACTTAAAAAAATATCTGATTACCATATTATCGTAGTATAAAGCATACCTACATACATGAAAATCATTTTTTTATTCATGGTTGTACGTAAATATCTAGCTATAATACAATCATGTACATATCGCCTACCCCTAACAGTAACTGTAGTGAAATAAATCATCCCATAATAAATTGATTAATTACTACTACCTTTCCAGTATGAATAAAGAACTACACAGCACTTTATGATAATATCGTAATGCAGTTTCGCATAGTATTTTTTCGCTGGAAAAGAGCCAATTGAATTTTTAAACAAGAGTTGCCTAAAAGATGAATGAATACAATGCAGACTTGCTTATATTCATCTAATAATGCATTTTCTTCTTCTATACCTTTTGTATAGATGTTTTTTTTTTCATATTACACGGGGCCAGGGCCATGCTGGGCATCGGCTGGGATACGGTCAAACATCTATAGTGTACTTGTGTATAAATTAATGCATAATACAACAGGCCGGGGTCGGGCCGGGCGCCGACCGGGACACGGTCTAAACATGTATAGTATATACTTTTGTATGAAGCAATTCATGTTACACCGGGCCGGGGCCAGGCCGGACGCTTTAGTCCGAAAATAGGGGTTAAACTATGAAATTGTCGATTATTAATATTGACTACTGTGAATATCGATAACTTAATTTACTTAAAATTGCACAATCATATTTATTGTATAATATGGCTAAGAAATATATTTTAAGAAATTGTTGTTTATATTTTTCCACACCTTCACATTTTTCTTTGATGTCGCTGTTTATGTGACCGTTGAAAAATCGAAATTCACATTATTTTCGAATACGAGTTCCACATTCGAGTCGTGGCACCAACGCAAAACAGATGGCACGAAATATCAACGACGTATATGGACTAGGTACTGCAAGTGAACGCACGATACTATTTTATCGCTTCCGGTTTGGAAATTTTGATCTCAACAATGACCCCCGCGAAGTCGAGAACGATGAATTGAAAGACATAGTGGCAGCAATCATCATCTCAAACGATGTCGAAATTAGCAGCAGAATTGGTTTTAAGAGCGAAATTGGAAATATAAAAAATCTGAGAAAACCGGTACCTTATGAACTCACTGAACAACAACAACAAAATCACATTGAAACTTGCTTTAGTTGAATAGACACACAAATGAGGGGGGATTCTGAATCGAATTGTCACTTTTTATGGAAAGTGGATCCTGTATGATAATCGAAACTTCCATCGCACTGGTTGCACACAGGGGAGGCAGCCAAATCATGTCCTAAACGCAAATTGAGTCAAAAGAAGTTGCTTGTGAATGTATAGTGGACCTGTGCCGGTATTATTCATTATAACATCTTGAGACCTGGCACAACAATTATTGAAGAGGTGTACTGTGAACAATTGCTAAAGATGATGGCTAAGCTCGCGGTCAAACAACCATTACTAAGTCATTGTTCTAGCCCACTCGTTCTTCACTACAACACTCGCACATCGAACCTTCTCAAAACCACAGGAGTTATGACTGGAAGCTCTCCGTCACCCAACATTCTAACTAGTCCTTGCTTCAACTGATTTCCATTTTTTTCCTAATTCGGATTGTTACAGGGGAAAATTTTAAATCAGATGACGCGATTAAAAGCGCCTTTAAAGAGATCATGGATTCTCGTCTCCAGGATTTCTTTAGAAGAGGATTAGTATAGAGCTATTATTTGCTATTAAAATGGCAAAAGGGCATGGACAATAATTACTAGCACTACGACTTATAAAATTTCATGTTATTTTTTTTACCTTTTTTATAGAAAACGTCAATTTCATATTGAAACCCCTATTATTTCTATTCAGCAAAACGGTGACTTCATAGCTAAAAAACTAATATATTCCACCAAAAGTAAGAACAAATTACTAAAGCACGCAAACATCACAGGTGCCATCGCCGCAAATTGCGATCCTGAGTTCACCCTAATTAAAGCAAATAGATGCACGAAGCTAATAAGTATATACCATCGTATTTAACAAAGACAATAAATAGGTAGGTAATAGAATTTGTGTTCGTGTTCCCAATAGCATGCAGCTAAGAGGCCTACCTTGGAATACTTTTGTTTCAAAAATAAAACTTTTAACTGCAAGTCACGCACAGGCTATGAATAAATCCACACTTCGTGGAAAATATGGCAATGCACGTAATGCGTGACAGACGAAAACTTGCTTTATAACGTAACGATGGTTAAAAGGCGACACAATACCATTCTGTTCGCAAGGACAAGTGCCCTAAACCACGCAATGCTCAAAGGCCTTAATTTTGAATTAGCCATTGCATGTAATGACGAACAAACTATATGTACTGCTCGTTATTGTTTTTAGGTGTTACTGTGTTTAAAATTAGTTACACAGTACGGTAAAATCATTAAATACAGTTTCTATAAAAAAAACTTTAAATGTAAAAAAAATATGATCATTTCGAGATCTTTTGAAACTAGTAAATGGCATGCTATTAAGAGTTTTTACGCCAGTTTATTGTTCACATATAAATGATTAATTTATACTATTAATATTACAAAGCTCAAGACATTGTTTAATATAATATACCAGTCAAATTTCAAAAACTCTTCTTACACTACGACTCTAAGGAGCGGCGCAGTAACCATGATCTTCAAACAATCTGGCAAACTGTAGAGGTAAGTACGGGACGTGTGAGCAATTATATGCTACACTGGTTCGTTGGCGTCTCGGACACGGTGCGGTGAAGAGTTAGTCGAATAAATTAAACACGGAAACCACGGTGAAATCGTGGAGCATTGCTAGTGGAATATAAAAACTAATGTATAAGTTACTGTAGAAAATATAATTCTAATCAAGGTTTTTACGGGTTCATAAGTCGTACCTACGTCCTTAGGGTTTAATTACAATAAAGACATTCATGTTTTTTTTTTGACAATTTTAACAATATTTTAATTGCAATATTATATTTTTTTTAAAATTGAGTGCGTGTAACCGTCACATGCGCTTGAAGTAAAACTTCTTTGGCGTTATAAGAGTTGGCGATTCATTTAAAAATAAATACATCATATGAGAATTTAAAAAGGCATTTATTGATGATGTAACACTAGTAATAACATTTATTATCATCGAACACTATACATTTTAAAATAATAATTTAATAATTATGATACTTCAAATATGATATGATTGGTTTATGATGACCATTATCCCGACGGCCACCATAGTCCGAACGTTCACCACCCTCCCTATGGTCACCATTATCCCAACGGTCACCACCATTCCGACAGTCAACACCATCACGACGGTCGCCACCGTCGCAACAGTCACCACAACATCTCGATGGTTACCACAATCCCAACGGTCACCACCATCGATAACCATTATCCCGACGGCCACCATCGTCCCAACGGTCACCACCATCCCGATGGTCACCACTATGCCGACGGTCACCACCGTCGCAACAGTCACCACAACATCTCGATGGTTACCACAATCCCGACGGTCACCACCATCCCGACGGTCACCTCCATCCCGACGGTCGAATAATATTTTAACAACGCTTACACTCTTTATATATCGGGAGAGTGGGGTAATCGCGGACACCTAAGGAAAAAAGTAAATATTAAAAATACTAAATAAAAACTCTGTTAATTTATTGATTAATAACAAAGATAAAGGTTTTATTTATTACTTTTAATCATAATATTTAATTAAATTTGAAAATTAAGTAATTTTTTTGTGAAAAAAAGAAAAGTGTGATCCTCTAAAATCCGTGGGGTAATCCCGGACAGTGGTGGGGTAATTACGGACAGTACATATTAAGTAGTAACGAGTAGAATAATTTAAGATAAATAAATAGTTTCAACTTATTTTCAACATAGGAAATTAAAATTTTAAATAAAATCATCTTGAACAGTACGTATATAAGTCATTTGTTAATAGATAAGTTAAAAATAAATAATTAATAAAGAATAAATTTGAATTAATCTCTACATAAATCACAGAGGAACCCTTTTCTTGTGCTTTCACCATCACTGCATTCTTCATGTGCCCATAAATTGCATCCATAGCACATTATCCATTCTTCAGTGGGTGGTTCTTCATATTTTCCCGCACAAAAAATACAATAATACTCATTTTGAGTTTGTTTATTTTCTTTGTTTTGTTTTTTTTTTTTCGTCTTTTTTGGTTTCGTGTCTTTTTGAGAGTTCTTATTAAATTTGTGATTTAATTTATTTTTTTCTGCAAACTTATAAGCAGTTTTCCGTACAGCTTCAACAGTCAATCCATAGAATAGTTTACTGCATTTGATAATATGCTCTGCTAATTCTTTTTCTTGTCCTTCAGAAAATATTTTCTTCCACTTTTGGGCTGAACTAAAACTTCTTTTTTTAAATGATCATATATAGTTGACTTTTGTAATGATTGTATTATCAATCATTTTTTATCTCTTCATTATATATATTTATTTCACTTTATTAGATTTCTCATTTATTCATTTATTGTGTTTATGTTCCTTTCCGAAGGCATCTCATCTATAGGTAATTTATTATTATAAATATTGTATTACAAACTTATTTTACGATTTATATATCGAATAAGTAGGTCGTATATATTGTATTTTGGCTGAAGAACTTTTTAAATTTAAAATATGAACAAGACGGCAAAATAATTGAAAACTTGACGGATCGATTCGGACTGACGGAGAGAGACACGGATCGCGAAAGGAATTGTACAATCTGAAATGAGAATTGTATAAGTTTATTTATATTTACTATTATATTTATTGTCTGGACTGACACATATTTGTCTGGAGTCGATAAAACTTGTATTGTTATAATAACAGAGACCTTTTGAATTATAACTGATATTCGAAGGAGTTCGAACTTTTACTCAACAATTATTACAAAACGAATTAAAAACCTGGCGGATACATTCAATCATGCTGGCTTGAGGAAGCAGAAATAATAATGGAAATGAATGGAGTTTATTGAAACATAAGCGTCTCACGACGGAATTTCATTAACAGATCTTTGACGGATATATTAAAAACCTGGACATTTTTTTGTTGGTGAAAGTGTTACTATAATTAATAGATTTAATAAGGTACTCTATTTTTATATATCTGATAATGTAAATGCCTTCGGATTACACATATTAATCTATTTTCCATTTTCACTTCCATAACTTCTTTTAATATATTTATTTTCTGGTACATTATATTTATTTAATTGTCCACGTGACACTTTGGTATAGAATAATTTTTAGGTGCTTTTCCAATAGTTAATTGTTTAATTCTTACATCTCTTATTGCACGTTCCAAATTGTTTAAATCATTTTTTTTAATTTCCTTTTTATATTTTCGAGCCATCTGGAAAAAAGCAAAATTAAAATTAAAAATTGTACAGTATGATTATCGATGTGGGGCAATTACGAACGTCCGAGATTACCCCACTCAATTCGTCCGCCATTGCCCCACAACGTTAAAAAATAAAAACTTAATATTTTTTTGAGGTTAGAAATAAATAAAAATAAGTATTTGTGTCAGAAAATTTTTCTTAAATTCTACTTAACACATCGTAAATAAATTATAATTATATCATTTATGTGTAGCGAGAATTTAACGAATATATACATGACAAAAATTACATGCAAAAGGATGAAAATATTAAATAATATTTACCTTGAATAAAATGCAGAACTTGAGCAGCTGACTTATTGCCTGACACTACGTATACATTAACCTACAATTCCAAGTAAAAAAAAAACATATTTTTTTCCTAAGGTACTGAAATCGTGGTGTCCGGGATTACCCCGCGTCCGCGATTACCCCACTCTCCCCTCGTAAATATATTTGTATACGAAGTTCATGATGTTGCAATTTCAATTACACTATTTTTTTTTTTTAATTTTTGAGATATTTATTTATTGAAAATATAAAAAAAAATATAATTAAAAAACCGGATGGTACAAAAACTTATCGCCATATTGCCGTAACGTTGCATTACCGTCCAATTACCTTCTAGACGCGCCTAAAGAAGTTATACTTCAAAAAAAATATGAAAAAAATTTAAACGTTCTCCGCTTTTATGCAGGTTCTAGAAACTTTCTTGAAAGTTAAGCGGATAAAATTATATGATACGAGATCAAAGTACTGAGAGCAGGTGTTGTTCGCATAAATTACCTGAAGATACCATCAATTTCTCGTAGGAAAGGAGGATATTCTGTTTAGGCAAGAACCTATAGCTAAATTCTGTACGCTTAAAACCTCGTGCCTTTTATATTGGTGTTAGTTTTATGTAATAATTATGTTAGGTACACTGTTTTATTTCTAAACCTAATTTCTATACAAAACTATTAATTATATATTTTTATATGTGTAAGTATAAAATGTTCTCAATTAATACGCTCAAAACATTATGTATGGTAAACAGCTCTTTTAAATAATTGTATTACTCCCGAACGAGTAAAAATGTCCGAATATTAAATATAAACTCCAGTATTCTGGAAATAGCGCAGCTGAATTAGAGAAAACATTTTCATGTTTAACTACCGTCTGTAAAAGTTTCTACAGTTGACAGGAACCCGGTAAATTTTTAATTACATAATTATTACACAATTTCAAATTTACACTGGCCCCTCCAATAGTTATGTTTACTCATTAAGAATATGTTAGGGTAGGTACTTACATTATAAATTACTAGGGAGATCATTTATTCAGTGTATCCAGTTACTCTCAAATATAAAATACTTGCGCTTTTCCTGCAGCTTCGCTTGCGACATAACAATGTCGTCCCATATTTTTACTTTATAAAGAATTGCTAATTATAAATTTTTATAGATATATCTTCAACAATGATGGACTTTCAAACAAACTATCATCCCATTTTTACCAACTTAGAGGTTGAATTTCCAAAATCCTTCTTTAGTGCTCACCTAAAGTGTAAAAAGAACCCGCATGCAAATTTTCACGGTCCTAGCTCCAGTAGTTTGGGCTGTGCGTTGATATGTCCGTCAGTCAGTTAGTTATCTACACTATATTATTACTATAATAAAACAGAGCTTTTGTTTTTTGCTTAAACACGCTAATCTCTGAAACTACCACCTGGATTCGAATTTTTTTTGTATATGCTAACCAGATTTACGACGAATAGTATAGGCTATCTAACATCAGGCTACACCTCTCAGCTAGCCTTAATGTTTATTTATGTTAAGTAAGTCGGAATAAATAGCGCACCCTGACCGCGGGCGCTGGCGTAATGGTTAGTGATACGTAAATACAATGTTCTATAGAAATATGGCTCCTTAGTACATCTAAAAAAAGTTCGCAATACTATATGCCTATCTCTTATACTAAGCCACACTAAAGTATTTTGAGACAATTTGAAAATTGAAAAGTGATATATGAGCATCATTATTAAGCATTGCATATTAATCCTTACGAACGAAAGTTACTTCATCAAAAAGATAATTTTATGTAGATAAAATTTTCCCTTTTCTAGCATGTTATTTAGACGAAAAGTTTGGGAGATAATGTAAAAATTAAAATAATTCAACACTCGGCTCGAGTGTATGACTATAGGTGTAGTGGCGCGAACGTGCTGTGTGAGTTGTGACGCATAACCCAGGCCACCCGATAAAAATATTTTCTATACTTATTATAAATATTTTAATAAAGAAATATATTAATTAATTAAAATAAATATATTATACATATTATAAATTGTCCGCGATTTCTTTTAAATTATACGCGGGTGAAACCGCGGGGCACAGCTAGTTAATTTATATATTAGGTCTTTACCTATGAAATTGCCGTTTTGTATGAAAAATTTTAAACGATATTTTTTCATGTATTTTTTATTTGTATTAATCGAAGTAATCACCCATGCAATCAATGCATCTTTGCCAGCGCAGTGGCAGTTTATTGATGCCCTTCTTAAAGAAATCAGCTGGACGGGAGGCAACAAATTCTTCAAAGGCATTTTGTACTGCCTCTCGGGTATTGAATTTTTTTCCCGCCAAGGAGTTATCCAAATTCTGGAAAAACTAGTAGTCTGTAGGCGCAAGGTCTGGTGAGTAGGACGGATGACGGAGAACTTCCAAACCCAGTTCTTGCAACTTGGAGACCGTCTGTTGTGCAGTATGAGGTCGCGCGTTGTCGTGCAGGAATAGCGGAGACAAGCGATTGACCAATGCTGGTTGGAGATGTGCCAGCTTCTCCATCATTGTGTTCAGTTCTTCACAGTACACATCTGCAGTAATGCTCACCCCATTTGTTAAGAAGCTGTGATGAATCACACCGGCGCTAGACCACCAAACAGGGACCATCACTTTTCTAGGGGTAAGTTTTCGTTTAGGGCATTGTTTAGGTGCTGAACCACGATCCAACCAACTTGCTGAGCGCTTGCGGTTATCAAACAGAATCCATTTTTCATCGCAGGTAACAATGCGGTTCAAAATTCTTTCATTTGTGTGTCTGTTGAGCAGTGCAAGGCACGTCTCGACGCGTACTTCGCACTGGCGATCATTGAGTTCATGGGGTACCCATTTGTCAAGCTTTTTTACCTTGCCAATTTGACGCAATTGATCAATATTGTTTTGACGCTAACGTCGAAAGCTGCTGCTAATTCAGCCGTAGATTGTGTATCATCAGCTTCCACAATCGCCTTTAATTCGTTATTGTCGACCAAAGTCTTCGGACGACCGCGAGGTTCATTTTTCAGGTTGAAACTCCCAGAACGGAAGCGAGCAAACCAATAACAGGTGGTGCGTTGGTTTGTAGTGTTAGCTCCGTAAACGTCGTTGATGTTGCGTGCCGCTTGTGCCGCGTTACTGCCACGACGGTACTCATATTCCATAATTACTCGAATTTTTAACGTATCCATGATGACAAAAAAGATTTAAATGCGATGAAAATGTAACACTAATCAAGAAACAAATGACTACTTTTGGAAAAAGAATTCCATGTTTTTAAAATAAAATTAATTTGAAATTAGAATTCTTAGCCAAACAAAAATTATTTTGATATGTAAGGGCCAGTACTGCAGAACGGCAATTTCATAGGTAAAGACCTATTATATAGATAAAGTTCTTGTTTTATAGCAGAACGCTGGATATGCACTGGTTTATCTCGGAACGCGACATTCACAAGCGTGTCACTATGACGGCTGCTACACCTGGAGTATGATGGTCGCGATCCAGTCGAATACAATTATCGTGTCCTACCACCCTGCAAAAAGGAGTTGAACAACATTGTAAGACCAGCCACACCTGCACGCGGTAGAATAAATGAGGGACATGGCGAGGGAGCGTCCATAGATAGGGCCCGCGTGTCTGATCGGAGCGATCACTAAGCACACGGTGAAAAAGCCGTCACGCTAATGACGTAATCTCAGTATTCTGTTGTAAATCCAACTACTGAGTTTCACCAAATTTTTGGCAGATTCTTGAGCTGCCATGTAGTGGTTTTTATTTTAAATGTATTAACTTAGGTTCTTTGACCCTATATTATGTAATTTTGGCGGTATTTTGCGGGATACAGTTTGGTTATGTGCATTCGTGAAGTTGATTATAAATATTAATTGGAAACATGCATTTTGATATGTCACAAAAACTTCTCTTCTCTAATCTTCACTAAATCCTGTTGGATCAACTTTGTGTATATAAAAATACTACTAAGACAAACACATTGACACTGGCAAATGCTTTTTGCGGCGCCAAAATAAGAAGAAGAAGTGAGTTTCACCGTGGTATGTTCAAAAACAATTGGTCTGTGAGCAAGTGTCCTTCACTAACGAAGACCGATAATGCTAACAAAATATATTGTCATTCGAAAAAGGATGTTATCAATTCGGCATGTATGTATGTAATTTAATTGGAACTGCAATATATTCACATATGTTAATCTATTAGGCCTTCCGAACAAATATACAAACTTTAAAGGTAATATATATGTATGCACGTTTTTCCACGCATTTCTCTGAAAATATTAGTCACACTGTGACTATTTTTTATTGGCTTACATTTACTTCAGCTTAGGGAAGTTTCATTAAAATCAGTTCAGTATTTTTCAAGATAATTTTCTAATACGTTTAAGTGTGACAGCCTGGCTTATTAATACGAGCTACGGGTGTGGTGTAAAATGGAAAACAGGTCAAATTATAGCGCATGTCAGAAAAATCGAACTAAATATTACGAAATAATAAAGTAATTTATGAAAACTAATATCAAATCAAATATATAAAAAAAGAAAATCCGCAGTATTAACAAAACAATAATGCTGGCCGACCTAAAATAAATATGTTCCCCTAATATGTTTCGTATCTACTTTCATATCGTTTTGTTAGTAATTTTTATGTATATATAAAAAAAACATTGTTTCATAATATTTATTAAATTATATTTAAGTTCTTTTAATTATTTTTATTTAACTTTTTAACATTTATTAAAAAAGCTTTTAAGCATTAAATCGAGTGACTTAATAAAATATCAGGTATATACCAAAATTTAACTTAAAATATATGTTTGTATTTTATCACATACTAGCTGTGCCCACGACTCCGTTTGCGTAAACTACAAAATGCCGTCGGTCGAGCGCACGCACGAATCGTGCAGCCCCCCGTTCTAAATACGGAAGACCAAAATGCTTACTGTGGGTGATCGATATATGAAGATAGATATATGCTATCACTGACTTATTTGTAAGTCTTTTTAAGATCTACAATTGTGCAGAACATTAATTTGATATATCCCGTTTGGTTTTTTCAGCGTAAGACATTTAAGCACTCCATTTGCGTCTTTTTCCGAAATCATTCACCATTATCGTCACTGCTTTTTTCGGTTTAATCTTAAAAAATATATTCTTTAACCTGGCCAGATAACATAGCTATGAATTAAAATAAGAAACCTGTAAATCGGATAACTGGTTTTCGTTTGAAAAGAATATAAACGGACAGACAGGCAGAGTTTGAGTTTTATAATATGGATAGATGTATCTCTCTGATAGCACTACCGGCAGGACAGGTGACCGATCGCATAGAGTAATTTGATCGCCCTTTCCACTTTATTGCCCGAATGGAGCTATTCAAGTGACAAAGCAGTTTCGGTCTCTCATTATATAAAGGTGTAGGCGTTTCCGAGGACCCACATCACTGGCATGAAAAACTTTAAAATTGTTACAATACAAAAAAAAAAAACAAACAGAATATTTCAATTGTTTAATATCTTTCAATACTCATTATAAAATAAAGAGATAAAGTTTATTTTATTGACTTGCTAGTTAAAAGTTTTATAGTTTAGTCTAGACGAGTTCAAAACCGATCGATACGTGGCCATTATGTTCCGTTTTTATTGATTTCGACACTTTTATATTTTTATTTGACTTCGGATTATATTTTATTCTGTAATAAAAGTGTAGTTAGGTTTTCGATTTGAAGTAATAATTTTAAAGTTATAGATAAGTTATATAGATATAGGTCTATTTACAATATCAATTTAAGAATACAAAAACGAATTATTTTTTTGATTTGTATATCATTTCTTACGTGTTACAAATATATTGGTATTTTCCCAGTGTATTGATGTATACAAGACTAGCCGTGCCATACGGTTACACCTATGTTAAATTTATTCGACTCTCTCAATTGCGCCGCGCGGCCGTCAACGCACCCGTGTAGCCATCGTTGTTCGCAGTTTGTGTACTTGCCTAAAGTTTGCCAGATTGCTTGACGTTCATGTTTAGTGCTCCGCTCCTAAGGGTCGTAGCGTAATGTCATATAGCCTATAACCTTCCTCAATAAATATACCATAAAGTACAAATTATTTATATTTGTTTAAATCTGTTTGGCAGTTCCAGATATTAGCTCGTTCAAACTAACAAAAAAAACGTTGAGCTTTGTTACATGATACAGTATAGATTGATTTAATAATTCCCATGTCAATAATATGAGTATGATACATACGGTTTATCTTTTTATATACAATAATAACATTGTACTATTGCTCAATTGATGAAAAAATCCACCTTTCTCGTGTTCATATCGCAGGACAATTACTCATTGCGTCAGAGTAGTACGTTATAGACGAAAGAAACGACGTACAAACTGAATTCTTGCCTCCTTTGTAAACATACATATCATGTATATTAGTTATTTCCAATTCCAACGAAATTTATTTGTCATCCCAGAAAGTACGTAAAAACTCGAGGCGTGCTACAAATCGGATATATATTCATTTGTAGTAGTTATATTTGACGCTAGTTGGCGTCCATCCGAGGCACGTAGCATCTTCCGCGCTGACGGAGAGCACTCCAGTTAAACCAGCTGCTGTGATAATAGTTCAACTTGCGCCTAACTGCTCTACCCTCGAGAGGCCGCGCGCCTTCTTGCTCCGATGACCCTTCATATTTGGACATCGTACACGATATAATATAATAATTATTGCTGGAAATTTAATCTTTTCATATTTATAGGATTTAGTGTTTGACTACAATTCAAGCGCATTGGAAAGATTCGAAGTCACGTCGATCGACGCAGTTTCCGTACATGCTACCATTGAGCCATCATTAAAACTCGATATTCGATATACTTTCAATTAACATATTTATCCCCCCTTTTTGTATTGCAGGCTTGTATATCTCTATAATCTCATCTGATGTTAGGAAACGATGCAGCCGAAATGTTGCCAAGCACTGAAAAATTATCTGTTTTCCTACACAGAAAATACAGGCTCGTTGTAGAATTCAAACATATGATTTGTATTGTGTTCAAAATCCATTATCATTTCAACAACTTAATGGATCCTCATAGCGCAATAACACCTGAACTCTTTCAAGAATTAAGAGGAAACGCGTTCGGCAAGACACTTCAAGAATACGTTTTACTATTGCAATGTGCCCGAACGATCTAACACGAGCGCGAGATAGACAATTGCATTTCAAACTGATTATACCTACGTATGTAAAATACATGAAGTCATAATTTCGTATTTCTGAAATTCCCGCTCCAAAAGTGGACTGATTCAATTTTTTTTTTTCAGGATTAATACAAGAAGGATTTTAACTACCTGTGTATTTTTTCTCTTTTCTTTAATTATATCCTAACTTTCCCCTCCCAATACATCCTTGACAATTTAATGTGTCCGGAAAACTTGGCTAAGCTAGGTTTTGTAAATGACCGGCACAGTTTTAATACTAGAAATAAACACAAATTGGTCATCCCGTTTTTAGACTTAGTAAGACAGTTTTTTTTTTGTAGTATGACCAATAACAGTTTCTTAGATAATTGTGTTTTAGAATGAAAACCCTAAGCACATTACTGATTTAAGTTACGCAACAAATACAATTCACTTTTTTAAATTATTTTCTCTTAAACATGTGTCAAGTATCCTCCAATAAAGTTAGAGGGTCTCCGAAATCAATCGGCTTATCTCGTTAATCAGATGGTACAGACAACAACAATATTTAATACGTATATTTTTGTATCTTAATTTTTTTTTTAAACAACTAAGGTGTTTTCCGTCCTTAGCCTATGCACGCTTGTAATACCAGAGGTAATCAGTAGTGCGTTGCCGGCCTTGAAACCTCCGTCCCCAAGCTCTGGAAACCCTACACACCACAAAACACAACACAAGGTTATATGGAAGTGATCTTCTATTGGGTGGAAGTATTTCACCAGTCTGGCTACCCCATGGTAGAGAGAAATATGCATAGATATTTTTTCTCTGTGGCCAGCTCCTACCTCTCTTAAATTGAAAATAATATTATGTGTAATTGAAAATATCCTAGTACATCTTCTTTACCGCTATGAATCGAATAAATCGTAGCCAACGAAAACGTAAAAGTTTCATTTAGGACGTAGGAGACAGTAAAATTAATGATTACTTTAGCTAATTACCGGATAAAGAACGTCTGTAAAGCAAATTGCTCGTATCGGCCGCCTGTTTTCATTTACTTTACTAACGGAAAACATGTTTCAGACATGGCAATTAACGATTTAGACATGTCTCGGCATCTTGCGCTCTTATAGCTTAACTGTGGCTTCACCGTTCAATTAGTTTTTTTATAATTCATTTAAACTTCTTTAGATACGACTTGAGATTAACTCAGGTCTATTTTCGAACTAAAATATCGCTTAGTAAAATCTATATTCGAAGGAGACGGAATACTCTTTCATACAATCTTGGACCTAGGTAAAATGAGAGATGTAAAAACATGAAAAGGTCTCAATTAATAGCTAATACATTAACCAATCAAGAAAATTCTACGGATTTTGGCTGTCTGAGAGCAGAGTTTGAAGATATTTCGTAAAAATGCGGTCCCGTAATGAAGTACCTAACACTTTTGAAATACAGTTGATATTTTTTGATAAAGAGTCATTATTTATAAAGTGGGAGGGATTAAGAAATATATAAATCTAAGGTAAAATTTTTAAACATTACATTACGAATTAAGTTATCCACAAGGGGACAGGAATACTGGAGTCCATAGCTGTCAAACATTAGCACTGAGTACACACTGAAAATATAGAACCGATGAAAAGATATCTAACTATCCAATCGATTTGTCAACATGAATCGTTTTTTTTAATGTATAAAGAAAACCTATTTGTATAGAACTATAAGCTGTTAATTTGAAATGTTTATTTTGATTGAATTATTTATCTGATAATTAGCATTGTTTAAATTAGTATTGTTAAAACTCATTTACATCAATCGGTTATCGATAATCCTTCCTTTATCCTTAAATTACTTATTACTTTTCTTATTTTCTTTATTGTGAATTGTAATGACATTTTACATGTTTAAATACAAAATTATAATCGAATTTATAATCCATATTTAAATTAATTTAATTACATTCTGGGTCCAGTGTATATAAAAATATTCATTTTATTAAACAAAATATTATATAATATAGTAATTCTCATACATATAAATGAGAGAATGCCTATGACCTATATCGTTAAATTAATGTTACAAGTAACTACTAGAAATGTTATCGTCTGGAAAGTTCAGAATATAATTTGAATCTAATATTGTACATTCAGCGACCGATCGGCAATCGACCAAACCAACTTTTTTATTATTAAAAAAATTTCTAACTTTATCATAGAATTCAATAAAATCTTTGAAGGCGGTTTGAACCGCCAGATCGGAATTGAATTGTTTTTTTGCAAGAAATTTTCAAAATTCCAAAAAAAATTGTAATCTGTTGAAACAAGGTCCGGGGAGTATGGTGTACGTCGGAGACATTCCAACCGCAGTTCCTCTAATTTAGCGACTGTTTGTCGTGGAGTATGGGGTCTAGTATTGTCCTGAAGCAGTAGTGGGCTATTTCACCAGTCTCGGTTGTTTAACGGCAAGTTTTTCTATAATGGTTTGCAATTGTTGATAATACAGATTTGCCGTTATCGTCTGGCCAGATCTTAGGAAGCTGAGGTGTATGACACCAGAACTGGTTCACCAAACACTCACCAGTACCTTTTTCTGAGTCAACTTTCGTTTGGGACAGGATTTGGGCGGTTCTCCTGGGCTCAACCACTGTGATGAGCGTTTCCGATTGTCCTTAATAATCCATTTATCGTCACAAGTAACATAGGATTCAAAATTCCCCCGATATTGTAACGCAGCACACAATGCGTGTTCGTTAGTGTGCTTCAGTCAATTGATGCGGTACCGATTTCTCGAGATTTTCCACTTTTCCAATTTGTTTCATGTGAATTCAAATTATTTTATCACTCACACCGAAGCTTGCCGCTAACTCTGACATGGTTTGCGACGGATCCACTTCCACGATCACCTTTAAATATTCATTATCAACTAGGGTTTCCGACTGTCCCCGGGGTTTGTTTCGTAGGACTAAATTTCCAGAACGAAAACGTTGAAACCAATAACGTACCGTGATTTCTTTTAAAGTAGCTTCCCCACACACATCATTAATCCTTCGAGCTGTTTCTGCAGCGCTGACGCCATGGTGGAACTCATATTCGTAAATAACGCGAAATTTTAATTTTTCCTTTTTGTGATAAGAAAAATCAATGGTGCGAAAACAAATGAATCACTAAATTTGAATCATAAATACACAAGCCTAAATTTTGAAATAATTTTGAATAAGGAATTGCTAACCATACGCCAGATATTTGGGATTAAGCTGGCCAGTTCAACAAAACGCCAAGTTCATATGTAAGAACCTTAATAGTAATAAATACTTTCTGTGCACCTGTGTATAGAATAAGGAAAAATTAATAAGACTGGTAACTAGATATAAAGACATAATTATTTTTACTTAGATAATTTGCAGGTAAAAAAATAGGTAGTGTTAGTAATTCTATACCGGTTGCGATGGTAACGAGCCCCGGCGGCCGAGACAGGCGCTGATTAGCCCGGCCCCTAGACTTTACTGTCGATGTTGGTAGCGTAATTGCCCCTTAATTTTCTAATATAAAACATAGTAAACACTAAATACCACATTACACAATTAAGTATGGATCAAACAATGGTGGTTATTTGTTATTTATTTTCTTACTGATAATTAGTTCCAATAAAGTAAAGATAAATTACCTTTGGTTCAGCAAAAGTAAAGAAGATTATTTGATTTCACACTCTAGTATTAGAAGAGTTTATTACATTTTAAAAGGAAATGCTTTTTACAACACCCATTTTAAAATATATTTTAACGTTATTTTCCTGGCATAAGTAGAGTTTAGCAGCTATAGTTTGTGACTCGTGTAATTGAAAATAATCATCGAAGTATCCAAGTATCATTCTTACTGGCTTAAGTAACACTAAAGTTTAATTAAGCTCAGTCAGAGTTATCGGATTCCTTTTTTAGGTACCGAAGTCAAAAGAAACCCTTACAGTTTCGGTCTGTCCACAGTTTAGCTCCAAGATTCATAGTACTAGAAAACTGTAATTTGGTATACTCGTATACATACTAAACACGTCAACAAAGTGGAAAAAAAAATCTTGAAAACAAATGGTTTTGGGTACCTACCCTACTCATAAAGTGGGAATGATTTTCTTTCTCGTCTATCTCATCGTATGGTTTGGCGTTGGATAGGTCGTTCAAAAATATTGTGGGTCTAAACAAACTATTTCTCGATTCAAGGATTCGTTTGCGAAATATTAAGCTTTAAAATGCAAATTTTTGTTAGAGTCAAATATCCCCCTGCCAATTAAATGGTTATTTTTTGATATGTGAAAAAATTCATGGTAGTAGTACCTGTATATAATGACTTAAAAGGAAAACTTTCAGAGCTAAGTAGGCTTTCCAAGTTAACGATTAATAGTCAATCAACTTATAAAGAAGAAATACATTCGTACCAATTCCATTGAAAACAACTTAAAGACTCCTGTCTAAAGATGATTCATATTACACCAAGCTGGGCGCCGGTTAGGATATGGTCAAACATCTATAGTATACTTTTGTATGAAGTAATTCATGCTACACCCGGCCGCGCGCCGGCTAGGACATGGTCAAACATCTAGATATATTACATTGTATGAAGTGAATCTTGCTACACCGGGCCGGGCGCCGGCTAGGACATGGTCAAACATCTATATTATACTTTTGTATGAAGTGAATCTTGCTACACCGGGCCGGGCGCCGGCTAGGACATGGTCAAACATCTATATTATACTTTTGTATTAAGTGAATCTTGCTACACCGGGCCTTGCGCCGGCCAGGACACGGTCAAACTTCTATAGTACACTTTTGTATGAAGTAATTCATACTACACCAGGCCGGGGCCGGGCCGGGCGCCGACCGGTACACGATCAAACATCTATAGTATACTTTTATATGAAGTAAATCATGCTACACCGGGCCAGATACGTGCCTCACTAGTAACATAAACATCTTTAAGTTTTCATATTATGACGGGCAACTACGGAACCCTAGACTGCGTGTGGCCAGACACGCACTTGGCAATTTTTTTATTGCTAAATTTGATATTGTATTAAAGTATGGTTTATTACGTGTAAAAGGAAACACTGTTAATAAAATAATAGTGAACAAAAATGATAATAAGAAAAATAATTATTTTTATCGCCTTATACACACTTGTAAGTAACAAACAAATGTCAAGATGAAATTATTTAATAGAATGATAGAAAAAAGAATTATTTTTCTTATTTAATGGCAACGTGTGTTTATACACAATTATGCCAATGTCACGTGCAAAGAATATTTGGCTAATCTTCATAACTCAAGCAACGCTTTAATAAGACGTTGGCTCTCTTGTTAAAACAGTCTAGGGAGTTTTTGTCCAAACCCGGTGAAGCTGTAAAAGCCGCAAAGGCTCAAGGGCCTCTTAGGCTAACAGTATAGTCAGTTCGAAAAATAGGAGTTTACACAATAACTAAAATATATAATGCAAAATGCCAACAATTTTACATAATAAAGGGCTATAAAATAAAAACCACAAAGACAACAAAAATTAAATTATATTAAAATATCTCCGTACTATTTGGTTCAGAGAAAGAAAGTAACATGATCTCACTATTTTACAATTAAAATATATTAAGTAGGTAACCAAGTAATTTCATAGAGATTCATTCTTATGTAAAAATAATATTCAGAATGAGTTAAATAGGCGATATAATTGCTTTTATTATAACAAATGTCCAAATTGGGATGTCTAACAACTACAACTACTACTACTATCATACAATTATATTATTTCGCACGGGCTACCAAGCTAATGCATACCTCTTGAATTTTTCATCCGACTTTGTGCATGCGATATTATTATGTAAAATCCACGTTTTACTAACTTTTTAACTGTTTATATGTATTGAAAATGATATCTGTTCATTTGAAAATGTAAATTTCATATAATTACATCAAGCATAATTATAGTGTATACTAGCTGTGCCCGCGACTGCGCCCGCGTTTATTACGTAGAAATTTTCTCTTCTCATAATATTTTTTCTGCTCTTATTACCTATATGAATTCTAACTTTATTCACAATTCCTGTGGACTATCAATTGAGGAACGACATATATTTCCCGTGTACAAAATTTTTAATTTTCATATAAAATTCCAATTTATTAAGTCATATTCATGATTTATAGTCATTATAATATTCATTTATCATATAGTTTGTAAAAAAGGCTTAAAGGTACATTATTAATACGGACACAATATGATATAAGTATATGTACTACGTACTAGATTTCGCGATCCGAACACTCAATCTGTTCGACTAAACTGTACTGCAATACACACACCTTACTTTGATTTTGACATTTATGCAGTGTGTACGCTAATGATACGATATTTCGGATAATTAGAATCAAAGCGTGAACCTGGAAGTAAATACCAAAACAGTAGTCAAGTAAGAAAAATGATTTGTTCATCAAGTGAATAAAAAGATAACAACATTGATATACAACAATAAGATAAAAAATGCCACGCCATCTTGGTCAATAAACGTTTTGGTCGGGAGAAAATTATACTCTATAGGTGAACTAGCGATGCATGTTTCAATAGTGTAGTTAGATGAAATTTATAGTTTTTGCGCTGCAGCGAACTATTATTCTAACTCTTACCAGTACATGTACAAATGGTTTTCATGAACGTTCTTGTCTATCTGTAGAATATATGTAAATGAATACAGATAACTGGAATCTTTTATTTTATATTTCACTTCGATTCCACACTCTACATGAATTGAACTGTTCCACTGATTGCAGTGGAATTCACATTTACTTACGGTTAAACAAATCAACGGTAAAATCAATCGGCACTTTAGCCGTAAAATGCGGAAAGCTCTGGTTGAATGCAAATAAATTAGTCAGCTGAGCCAATCGTGCGAATTGTCAGTTGGTTCGCGATCTTTCTTTCTCCTATTATTATAAAATAACTACTTAAATCACTTAAAAACTCTATTCGGTAATATTCAATGCTTGGTTTCATACTTCATATCGTTTCATAAATCGAAGTAAAGCTGCCATAGATAGATTTATTTCTATGCTCGCGATATTATAACAAGAATTTTAATGTATTCTTTCAATTTTATATTTCAGCTATAATTTTTTCACATAAAATTTTAAATTTTCCAAATTCATGTAGATTTAATCCAATATGTGTAATTCGTAATACGATATCTATGGAGTAAAGGTAAAACTTATCATTTGTATAAATCATTAGTAGATATTTTTGTATAGAATAATTTACCTGTGTATTTTAATTAGCTAGGTAACTTATAACTTTCTCTTCTCGTACTATATAATGGGCTGATGCCGAAATATAATAAGGTGGTTTTGGCAAAAAAATAAAATAAAGAAATTACACCAGAAATATCATTAAGTTTTCCATTTAAACAGGCAAATATAGTTTACTTCTGTCGAAAGGTACTTAGTAACTTTTTGTTTTCATAATACATTTTATTAAGGCTCATGACAAGTTTACAATGACACCCGAAGTTTTAGTTCAAAGTAACACAAACTCAGTAATCTTATTTTTTGTAAATAAAACAATACCTACTGTAAAGTTTATACTGTAATTTAATATTAGATCCCAATCTGAATGGATGAGTTTTTATTTTTACAAATTAATTCTTAAAAACATAAAACTCGAATACATCGATAACCGATAAACTCAAATACAACCTGAAATACGTATTGATTACAAATCCTTACATATTTATATACATATTGTGGATAGCAAAGTATTTTAAAACTATATATTTTATTTTATAAGGAAGCTATTCTGGGTATAATTTTATGAAACAATTTGTTTAGAGTTTTCGTAGGCACGATCCTAACCCTCGGGAACATTTACCGTAAGCGATTTACTCACATCTGCGTCGATGCGACTTTCCGAGCTCGTTCGTCGTGAAAATCAATCATTAAAGCTCTTCGTTTCGAGGTGATAAATATTCAATTTGTTTCATAAATAAATATTATTTTTACTGAACCGTTTGCGATTGAAAGTCTTTTATAAAAAAATTGTAAAATTTTTGAATGATATAAATTTATATTTGTAAACGGTAAATTTATTTAAAAAGATTATTTTATAAATTTCTCATTATTTAATGGCAACGTTTATATGCTTATACACAACTATGCCAATGTCACGTGAATGGACTTTTTTTTATAATTGTCAAGGTACAAGCGTAGCTTTAATAAGATGTTGGCTCTCTTTTTAAAGCTGTCCAGAGAATTTTGTGCAAATTACAATGCACTGAGTTGAGTTCACTGTCTAGTTGAGCACAATAACCAAACTATAGTATGCACGCCGCCACCAATATTAAATATAATAACTTAAACTAAAAATATAATAAAATCACTACATTACAAATCAAGATCCCGCCAAGAACTCGATTCCATAAACTACTTTCCCAACTGAATGGTTTAAAAATACAATATTAAAATATCCTTGTACATAATATGGTCAACAATTCATATGGTACAAATTTACGCCCTAAGAAGGCACTTATCAACGTTAAACACTACTACCTGTCCAGAAAACATCCCAGTGAATGAGAAGAACCGGCAAGAAACTCGACAGGGCTTATCTTTTTTTATTTTTTTTCCAACTGTATAAATATTTTTTACAGTTAATAATCATATTATCATGTTTATAATTTAGTGGATGCATAGAGAGGGAGTCACTTTCAGACATCACTATCATTCACATAATGATCATGGATCTATACTAACCTTTTAACAGTAAAACCTGCTTGTCATGGTCCTTGAACTCATTGTCTGGCAAATCTATGTGCGTCAGGATCTTATTATAGAAACTGACACTATTACTGTTATTAACAAATTAAGATAAAAAAATGTCTTAACTTTCAGAACTCTTTCTCCAATTTTTAATTAACGTCGAAAATAGGGTTCCGCTCGGCAATTACGGCATTGGGCGTGCCACTGAAGACAAACATAAAATATTTCTTTAAATATGTAAATATTATGTAAATAATAATAAACTTTTATGACATCATTTATGAAAACGAAGATTGAAAAGAATTATTTAGTTAAGATTGTATAACTAAGTCTTTCAAGTGTTCAGATAATAAATAGCATATTATTTAAATTGATAGTAAATATTATATATAATAATAATATAACAAATATATATTATCAGCCGTATTGCGCCGCGCGGAGCTCTATTTTCGGTGTTATTTTTTTTAAATAAATAATGGAGATAGAATACCGGGAGTCAGGACTTTTTTATTGAAAATTTCCTCCTCTTTAAGGATATTTTTTTTTAATATTAATAGTTTATGAGCTATTAATGAAAAAATAAATGCAGTATTTTTCATATTAATTTGTTGATAAAAATACCATTTTTTTGTGCAAATACATCCTCGAGATATATTTTTCTAAATGGCATTCCGAATCGAAGAGCTATCGCTCATATTTTTAGGAGCTATATTTTGAATTAACACCATTTTGAAATTGTTGATCAGACTATAATTTATTACCTAATAATTGAAATTGAACCGGTTCAGTAATATTTACTCGGTATAAATTTAGAAAATACGGAACTTTTTCTGGTTTTAAAGGAAGCGCACGTCTAAACAAGAAGTAATATAAGAAAGAAATGAACAGCAAAAGAGACTCTGGAGAGCATCCATCATGACGCGTACAGTGCAGCTGCAGATATGTGTAAGTAATTGATAGAATCTAGGAACGGTATGTTGTTTCCAACATATTCCTTATTCTAAGTAAAACGTTATCAACATCCTCAAAATATTTAGTAATCCTAGCTGTGCCCCACAGTTTCGCCCGTATCAACTTTATTCGACTAACTTCTTCACTGCGCCGCCGTATTTGTCTATAGACTGCCAGATCGATTGACGTTCATGGTTACTGCTCCGTTCCTTGGAGTTAAAGCGTGAAGTTATATAGACTTCCTCAATTAATAATCTATGAAATTAAAAAAAATAATCTAGTATGACTGGTAGCTCAAACAAACTACCGAATTGAGCTTTTTAATATTATAATACTAGCTGTGCACCGCGGTTTCACCGCGTTTCGCCATGTCCTTTTGCCTGTCCGCGGCTTAGTTCAGAGATTCTTAGTACAAGAAAGCTGTAATTTGGTATGTGCATACATATCAATAACGCCGACAAAGTGGTAAAATAAAATCATGAAAAAACTGGGTATTAATTTTTTTCTTGTCTATCCCATGATGTCGTGTCGTCGCAGAAACGAAATGTACTTGGCGAAGTAACTTCATACAAATTCCATTAAACTCGCATGACCTAACACTCACTTTCTTTATTCTTGTAATAAAGTTTACCGGACATGATAATTTTTCAGATCCTAGTTTTGAAGTGCGAACTTATTTGTTCTTACCGTTATGATTTGAAACTCTATGAAACAAAAAGCGATAGTAAAAAGAGACAACCATATACATCTATAGGATTTAGCCTACTAGAGAATGAGATAGGATACATTTACATTATACACGGTCCTAATTTTAATAATCGTGATCGAAGTCGGATAGGCTTAGTGACGACCAGACTCCATACGCAGTAGGCACGAGTGGTCGATAGTTCGAATCCTACTGATTTAGGATATTTAAAGAGAATTTATAAAACTTTTTTTTCTGAGGGTTTCGCTTCTGACACGAATGAACTGCTGCACACGTTTTTTTTTATAACAGAAATATCATGATGTTGGCTCGTCTAATAGTGCCATAGAAAGAGATATATCATATTTCTGTTAATAAACTCAAAATAGTTGATACAGAAAACTACTTGAAATTAAGATTCAAAGTAATAAAAAAACTGCGTGACATAATCCGAAATAAACAGACGTTAGTATAAATATATCCCGATATTATTAGGATTTCCTCCCGCACACCCGCCACGACCGCCCTGCGTTCCTCCTCTGCGGCAACTCAAACCTAGGTCAGATCTATCGGCATGGAGCCCTTGAGCCAAGCAGCCGCTCGCGCGATACAGTCACTACATTCACTAGCTTTCACAGCCACACAGGACACTGCATTATACACACATGCACAACACACAGGTACATAGGTTCTGTAAGGATCCTTTTTTTTTCTTTTTTTTGCCTAGTTAAATTAGACAAAAATTTTCAGACCACTAAATACACATACATATGCTCCTAACCTCCTCCCAGGGGGAAGAAACATGTATATATGTATAAGTTGGTTTAGATCGAATGATAGGGATTTAGTCAGATCGCGACTTAATTGCATACGCGCAACAGTCCGAGCCGAGGTTCGGCCACTTTGCCAACCTCGGAAGTTGTTGCAAAGCTTTCGTGGCTGAGTGCCTTAAACGCTCGTCCCCAAGCCCGGTAAAGCTGTAATAGCCGTAAATGCTCCAGAGCCCCTAAGGCTAACAGTATAGTCAGTTCTAAAAAAAAAAAATAGGATTTATTGTGAATCTAGAAAATCCACATACGTAAGTCGTATATATAAATATATGTAAAAAATGCTCTAGTTGTCTTGGGAAATTAGTTGTATCTTGGATATGTACGAATGTAATGCCGTCAATGTGATTTAGACAGGGAAAGGGCGCTACGAGACCTGAATTCAAATAGACATGGGCTCAATACAAATAAGGCGGATGTGGAACAATATTTTCATATTTCTGACAATCCGTAAACTTTATATACTTTATAATAAATATCAAATAGTTACATAACTTCACCCATCACACATTACTTTGGTAATTCTTTTCAAAATTTAGTGATTCTTACTAGACACCATACTATTTCTAGATTTGTTTTATCAAATAATAAATTATATGATGAAATGGCAAATATATTTAAAACTATCTATGCTTGCGGCTCCGCTCGCGTAGACTAAGGCTTTATATTTGCGCGGAAACTTACTTTTTTTTTAAATAAAAGTAGCCTAAATTCTCTTTATAAAATCAGCTACCTGCCAGGAAAGTCCCGTAAAATTGGTCCAATCGTTTCGGAAATTACCCTAAACAACAAGAAAGAGAAACAAAAATTTAAAAAAAAATCTTATAGTTACTGTGTATACTTTCATATGCATTTATTAAAAGCTGACATTACAAATAGACGCTTCAATTTTATTATATGCTTAGATAGATAAGTCGCTACATATACATACATTCTAAATTAAAAAAACTATTTTTAGCAAAATATTCAAAAACATGAAAGTATGAAGTAAACCCTGAGAGCGGATACAAATTAATGTGTATTTTTTTATCACTACTATATTAAACTATGTTTGAAAGTAAAAAAATGGTATACGTTTCAAATGAGAAGATAATCGCGTCCGAGCCAACTTCACTCACTACTTGTCAAAATTGTACTGGCAGCATCAAAAATTTAAAAAAGTATTTTTATTTAAGTGCCTACGGTGTATAAAATATTTGCTAAGGCAAGACGAGATTTAGATTTCCCAGCCAGCAAATCGACACTACAGCGAGTTATGGCCAATCAATTGTGTTATAAATTTAGAAAATGTGCTACGAATTCTAAATTCTAACACAACGTACCGGAAAATTTATTCCTCTTTCTTAATAATTTTCGATAAAATAGAGGCTTATTTTTAATGTATTCTAATAACTATTAGTTAAGCGTTTTCATTTTATTAATTATGGCCAGTCACGTGACGTACGCCATAATTTGCACATGTTATTGTTTCCCTGATCGTTAAGTTGTTACTGAAGTTTCATTCAAAATGCCAAGCAAGGTGACCGTGTGTCAATTATCTTATTTGATATACAATATATATATATATATATACTAGCGGTCCCGACAGACAGCATCCTTCCCGAACGTTGGCTTGCAAAAAATAAAAACCTAGAACTCAACCACAGCGCCATCTACCGGATCCATTTGTGAATCTAAACCATCCGGAGACCCACGCAAACACACAAAAAATCAGTCACATACACACAGTTATAGGATTAGCGTTGGGACCACAATCTTATCTGATCATTAAGTGACGATGTGGCCCAAGATAGTATACGCTAAGCCAAGTGGGAGGACTGAGCCAGTCCCAAGTGCAGCTACCTGAAACAAACCTGGTGCTTGACGAAAAGTAGTTAGCCAGGCGGGCAGTAGAAAAAGCCCTACCACCGTGCCATGGTTTCCTGGCGATGTTTTCCTTCACCGAAAGCTCAGGCTCATATCAGGGATTCGAATTCACGTCTATCGACACAATGTCCGTACAAGCTACCACTGAGCCATCATCAATCAATCATCAATTTATATTATTAATACAAAGCAAAATAATAGAAATAGGTACGCTAAAATAGTTTATTTTAAACAAACTGAGAATTAATCCATTAAAATATAATGTATAAGACTATGTATGTATCTATCCATCTCCTATCTATCTACTAACGCTATCTATGTATTCTCTAGTACCGGATGTAAATAATTGAACCATTCTTACACTGCACCGGTTTAAGGAAACAGTTTTAAAAACTTATATAATTCGCAAAATACGTAAAGTGATTGTTCTGTTATTTCGATTTTATACATGTACGTAAATTATTTTGTAATTCATTACCCATATCTGCGATCCAGCATATTGGAATAGCTATGATTCCAACGGATTTATCTTTTCAATTCAAGCGTCTCCAATTTCCAATAAATACGTCTCAATGTCAAACCATGAAATACAAACTCAAAAAGGCCTTGCTACTATAAATAAAATGTATGTTTTCAAGTCTGGATAAAAAAAAACACCAAATACATAAAAGTACATAAAAGTAGGCATGTTTAAATTAAAAATATTTGTCTTATTCTTATTTGTCTCATAACTAAGTAGAATTATACTTTATTTATTTAAAGAAACTAACAATGAATTCTATAATTTATGAGAGTAGAGCCTCGGGTATTAACTAATAAAGGGCACTGCTGTCATAACGCTCGGTCCAGTGCTGCCCGCATCCAGCGGGTTTCCCTTTGATCCATCCTGTTGCGAGTCTGCCCACGTTACGTCTTCCGGTACGAGGCCGCCACTCGAGAACTCTTTGGCCCCATCGGCCATGGTTGTCAATGAAGTCAGTAAAGCCTCTGAAAATGTTTATCTTAAAATAAAAATGGACATAGTGAAATTAAAACGCAGTCTGGCCATCGTTCATTTCTGTTCTAATAACTGATTGATCACAATAATCTATGATTTTCTATTTATAAGGATAAAGTATCAGAAAATCTTAGTTAATTTACACTACAAATATTGTAAAATATCAAAAATTGTGTCAAGTTTGTCCGCGTGAACGACGGCTTGCGCCCCGTAGAGTCAGCTACAACTTACAAATCAAGAGATAAAGCGACTTTATAAACAAATATGTTATATTTATTTTAAATTTTTATATGTTTACAAAACCTACACGTTTTATTAATATTCAACAATACATTTCACATTACGATTCTACGTTTCTACGATTATATATCCTAATCCTACGATTTTACGTTCCTACGTGTCATTAATCTCGTACGGTTATCTTAAATTTTCTTTTTATAGCACTTCTCACGTACATTTTTCCGGGATTTCAACCAGTACGTTCATACAAACAAATTCAGATCTCTGTCGGAGCGCTAGAAATTTTATGCAATTTAACTTTTTACTGAGCGAGAACTCGACCAACTTTGCCTTTGTGTCGGATTATTCGATTAAGAGTGAAAGTCATATATAGTTAGGGTATGTTAAGAATTTCGACTAATAATTCAAAAAAAGAGTTATTTACATTAGTTCTTATGAAATCTGTTATCTCTATATATATAAAAATGTATGTTTGAGACTGATAAACTCCAACAGCATTTAACCGATCACAATAAAAAATGGAAGTTTAAGTGTTTTTCATGGGTGAGGTTCTTATTATCCTTGAACAGAATAGGTGGCGTTGTCGTCGAGTTATTACTACTGAAAAGAGCAGAACAACGTAATATCAGCACGTCAACGTCTTCCATATATAAGAGAAAGTAAAGAACATAGTAAAGAACGCTTTTTACCATTAAGCCCTCCAATTGTAAAGAATTGAATAAATAAGCGAGGCAGTTAGTATCTCATATGAAATGCGAAATCAAGATTATACGTTTTTATTTCCTACTCTAATTAAATCCACTAAGTTGAGGCGAAAAATGAATAAATCCGATAATACACTGGCGATTGTAACCGGTAATCTGATTATTTGAGAGTTCGTATGAATATTAATTTAAGTATAGGTATTTACGGAGCACGGAGAGCTATCAATCACTTCGCAGCCCGACTAGTAGAATATCTACACCCTACAGAGATCGCAGCCAAATGACCTAGTGTTGTGTTTCTGCGGCGAGTAGGGCTTCCAGAGCTCCTTGGGGAAGGGTGGGTACAAAGAGTGGCAGAGTACAGAGAAATTTATTTGATGATTGGTCTCTACTTGGGGCAGCCCGACTGGTAGAATACCACCACTCTACAAAAGATCGCAGCCATATGACCTTGTGCTATATTCCTGTGTTGAGAGGGTGTCCAGGGCTCGTTGGGGTTGGGGGGTTCATAATGTAATATGAAAACTTAAGATTACAATATTTTAACGTTATAGCATATATATATATATATATATAGCATATATAGCTATATCAGCATTATAGCATGAATGAAGTGAGACATATCTTTTAATAAGAAATGTGAGGTTTTTAATTTAAAATTAAATTAATAAAATAACTACATCAAATTGACGTTATGTTTAAAAATTAAAGTTAATTATTTTGTAATATTGGTCTATTGATAAAAAGCCTAAAACAATACAAATCTGGAAAAAATATTTTTTTATTTATTTTATTTTTGCATCCTAAATATATATTTTTTGTCTGTGAGTCACGTGATTGGAAACGCCATACAGTTGAGTATTACTATATTATGTTGTAATAAATGACTCTAAAATTATTACTAAGCGTTGAAATAGTGACTTTAAAATTATATATGCTGAAGAAATTTCGTAACTGAAATTCTACTAAAGTCAACTTAGCACATTATTACACCTTTTAAAGTATCTAATATAAAAATATTTTTTAATCTAAATAAAAGCTTTGTTCTGCGTTCTGACGTCATCATTCAACATATAAAACTAAGTGACAAAGTAACAAGACAAAACACACGTGGCGTGACCTTGTCATGCTCCTACTCAATATTTTTCTTTTGTAAACTACAGTTTTTTAAGTTTAATTGATTTATTATTTAGCACTTCAAATAATACATCATATAAACTAATTTTTATTAAAAAATATTAACTTTATTTAAATTAAAAAATATATTGTACTAGCTGTGCTCGCGGGTCCGCTCGCATGGAATACAGAATGCCATGGGTCGAGCGCACGCACGAATCATGCTGCCCCCGCTCAAATGTTGAAAGACAAAAATGTTTATTGTGGGTGATCTTTAGAAGGTAGCTATCACTGACTTTTTTATCGGTTTTTCTAGGATCTACCACAATGTAGAATATTATTTTTTTAATATCTCGTATGGTTTACTCAGTGTAAGACATTTAAGCGCCACAAATGCGTCTTATTTCCGAATTGATTCACCATTATCGTCACTGCTTAATACGTATGTTTATGTTACAAAACATAGCCTATAACCTGGCCAGATAACATAGCAAAAATTAAAATAAAATATATGTAAATCGAATAAGTGATTGTCGCGTGAGATGTACATAAATGGACAGACAGACAGAAAGACGTTGAACTTTATAATATATATTAATTAGTTACTTTAAAAGGTGTAACAGTAAATAAAAAATGATTGATGATGATGAATGGTTACTATTATTTTCAACATAAATAAAGTGTTGTAATAAAGTGTAAAACAATCTTCCAAAAGTTGTTTACTCCCGAAATGTATAAACTATGCGATAATCTTCTATCTATATGTATAAATATATACATACATATCCGGAGATCGGATTCAATGTCGAAGCTCGGTGGAGGCATATGTCCAGCAGTAGACTTCTAAAAGCTGGTGATGATGATGCCTTCCTTAACCATTGATCCGAATGCGATCATGAAACTTTGGTGAACTTTGGTGGTACTACACCCTGAAAGTTCTATATTAGTGCAACCAGTTTCATTTTGAAGACAACAGGAACAAAGTCGAGAGCAAAAGCTAGTAAATAACAACCTTTATACAAGAAATAAAACAATAATGTAACAGCCTACAATTCCTTAATTAAACGTGAAGTATACAATCACTAATCATTTTCCAGATGCATCTTAAAAAAGAACTGTTTGAAAGAAAATGTTTAAAACAGGAATACACCGTAGCGTAAACTTTCAACTGTCGAGTTCTATTAGATTTTACACTCACCGCGTGACTGTAAATTTTGAACTCACGGTAGCGATAAATTTTTATTCATTTTTTATGCTATTTTAAGAAAACATAACTTACTTTTACCTTGCCCGTGAGAATTAAATAATTTGCTGGAGGTAATTTAAGCAATTTAATGTAAGATTAACGTAAAAATTAAAATATTCAAATGCCGTATTAAAACATAGACACGCTTTAGCTACATCAGCTAAATACAGTCTATCTATAGTATCTATCTATAGTCATCTATAATACTAACTAGTTTGTAATTCAAACATACTAATTAATTTAGTGGAGTGGTAGGCCTGTAGAGCCGATTGGGTCGTAACCATCATAGTAAAAAGGCATAGGCCGGCGGCATGACAGTGCAGTGGCGACTTGTGATGGATTGTTGATATTTCGGTTTATACCTATATTGTGTTTGTACTGTGCCTACCAACAGGTAAAGTTCAGTCACTTCGCACTGGTACTAAAATTATATAACAAATTATCAACAGGTGAGAAAATACAAAGTAAATAAAAAAAATGAAAAACTCGGACATAGTTAACCATTATGACCATTCCAATAAGCCCAAATACGTTACCCCTACTATAAGCTGGTGAAAAGTAAGGTATCCTGCAGATTGTATTAGCTAAAACATTGCTTATTTACCAGCAACATAATTAAACTCGGTACACAAAGAATAAATAATTATTAATCGCAATAATTTTTCACATTCTACGAGACTTCATAACCGCTAACCGGGGTGTGGAAGTAGGCCAGCCGTTAATCAATTTAAGGGTTCGCTGGAAATTGGGGAACTTTCGGTCGTCACGTAGCGTCGCTGTTCTCTCCGTGCGAACTCGCGGCAAATTGTCTTGCCGGTCGCTATCTCGGGGCTCGTTAGTAATTTTAGCTAAAACTACTAATTAAATAAGACTTAGTATAAGGTAAACAAAGCAAGTAATTATATTTATTTGTAAGAGAATCGTGACTATTTGATTTATTTAAAATGAAATCAGGTTGGGATAGCAACGAGATAACAGATCCTGACAGGTACTCAAAAATACCACGAATATAAAATAAATGGAAAGTAGAGACGCCGCGCGCTAACAACAGGTGTGCTCTGTGATCCACGGACCTGTATAAGCAGACAACGACGGGCTTGTAGTATGGTTCTAGCTCGAGCCCTCACATCATGAAGACCTCCATTAACATTGGATTCTAAGGTTGTTTGAGGCTATCTACTAAGTCGGAACCCAAAGAGAAGACTATTCTGGCTGGAGCTTGTCGGATCGTGAGGACGTTCAAGATTAATTACCAGGTCACCTAAGAGTAGCGATAACAGCAGACATGCGAGTTATGGTATATCTATATAGGGGAGGTTGGAGGCCACTGGGGGCAACCCCAACTAAAACAGACGTCACTCTCATTTTGGATTGTCGGACCATGCACATCTCTACAATGTAAACTTTACCCTGACCACAAGATCTGTGATTCCGTAACGACGATATCAAGGAAAATGTAGGTATCTCCGATAGTCTATTCTGATATCTCTCTCTTTGACATATTAATAAGAATATTTCTTCGTGTTTTATTTAACACGCTGTTATTAGCTTCACTTATAACTAACAAGCAATGTAATTAAATGTAAGAAATCAATTTTAACCTACTTCTTATTGTCGTATCGAAATGAAACTTTGTATGTATATGTAGCTCCGCTGACAACACCATAATTTGGTATCATGGAGCTGATCTGATAATGTAGCCAGGAGATAGATAGTGGAACTCTTCAGTGGCTACAAGTAAACCCCTCAAGTTTAGGCTCATATGTTTTTTTTTTGACAACTCCAATAGTTTGGGCTTGGTAACGAGGGTGTGGTGATGGAACCAGGAGGTGTATAGTGGAACTCTTCAGTGGGTACTAGTAGAACATTCGAGTTTAGGCTCATATGATTCGTTATGACGAGCCTAATAGATTGGGCTATGTAACAAAATGTCATTATAAGACTAAACAGTTTTATTATTTTTAGTGCGTGATTAAAGCGTGATTTTTAGTATTTAAAAAATATTTAAACTTGTAATGAGCAAACTACTGTTTCATGAAGCCCGATCACTAGGTACTATTATCACTTAAACAAATCCATTTAATATGTATAATGCAAAAACTAATCTTTGAGGTAATGATGACTCAGCTAATGCCTACCTGTCTAGATACTATTCTCAAGTTGAACATCTGTCGCCAAGCACTTATAGGTGTGTTTCGGCAGCTGCACTGAGAGCCAGTGTCCCCACTTGGCTTAGCATGTCATCATCCTGGGCCACATAAGGTGAGATTGAGGCCATAACGCTAATCCTAGTTAATTAATTTAATTTATATGTTTATATGAGGATATCTCTGTAAATACAAGCCCGATACCATTTTTTGATATGAGACATTTAATGTGGCGAGTTATACCTGTGACGACGCACAAACATCGAAAGTCACAATTTCGGTGTGATTTTTGTTTTATAGAATAAAATATCATAATTCAAGTATATACCGTAATCAATCGGAGTTTTAGGGGTAGCGACTACCATACACGTAGTAATAAAATAAACCCTTCATAGTGATTTCCTTTTGGTTAGTCGCGTTTCGGGACCACCAAGTGTATGTCCATTTTTTATTATGCCATTTTTATTTCCTTTAATAAACCATCTTTTCAAGCAAATTTTCTATATAAAATAATAATTCAATATTTCACATCTGGCAGGCGTCACGCGGCCAATTTTTTTTTTTTAATTCTTTATAAGTTTTGCGTTTGCCTCATCAGTCTCACCTGATGATAAGTGTTAACATGCTGTCTGTGAGGGATCTGATTCTCTAGTGCAGCTGACGAAACACGCATTCGGTGCTTGGCGACAGATTTTCAACTTGAGGGTGGTAGTTAGCCAGATGGGCATTAAAAATGTTCTTCAACCATGCTATGGTTTCATCATGATGGTTTCCTTCACTGAAAACTCAGGTGCACTGTAGTGATTCGAACTCACGACGATCGACCACAGAGCCCATCATTGTTTTAAAGATATATTATCCCTGAGTGATAAAGGCTGTTATTTATTCTTATTAAATTTTATCTTGTACTTACCGCGAATAAACTCAAGGGTGGTTGCTAGTTTAAAATAAAAGTTCGCTTATTTTAATTGCAGGTTCAGAGTGTCATTGACACGTTCAACACCACCATCTAGAGGAGTACCTATTGTTGTTTCCGTATGGTAAAACAAACGTGGGTCACCAAACAATATTTTATATAAAACACCATGATCACAAAACTAAGTTAAGATCGTTCGCGTTAGTGGGCTGCAAAAAGGGCCAAGTAAATCAAATTAAATAACTGTCCATTTTCGTTTCTTGTTAAGTTTAGTATATCTATCATAAAAGGAAAAACCAACATGCCAGCTAGAAGTTTGAAAACAAAATGAAATAAATATTTACTAATTACTAGTGTGCATGTATTCGTGTAATATGAGAACTGTACAGAAACAGAAATAGAACGAAGAATTTCCTTAAAAATAGATTTTCCTTATGGAAAAAATATTGGGGTTTAAAGGAAGTAATGAAGAACAAAGAAATAAAAATAGATATAAAGAGAAAACTATTCGAAATAGCTATATTACCTTGCCTAACTTATCGTTGTCTAACATGGTTTTTAAGGAAAAGAGATGAAGAAAAAAAAGCCGTTTCTCAAAAGAAAGCAGCAAGCTAGGAATTAAAACTGTCGATAAAATAACAAACAAAAAATTAAGGAAAAAAACCAAGAGTTACAGACTTAAGAGAAAGAATAAGACTATTAAAATGGAATTGGGCGGGTCATATTCATAGACTACATGATGAACGAGGACAAAAAAAGTAACAGTATAGACACCATGAGAATAAAAGGGAAAAAAGAAGACCAATGATGAGATAGCGCGATATTTTTCAAGAAAGGTATGGTTGGGAATGAACTAGAATAGCGAAAAGAGAGGACGAATGGAGAAATTTGGGGGAGATCTACGCCGCAGAGGCGAGTACTACAATGTAACTGAAATAATATGTTGATTAGAAAATAGTTAAGTAGATTGTTTATAGAATAGTAGAAAGATATATTAGATATATTAATTTAGTAGTAGTATTGTAGTAAATAAAAGGCTTTTTTATTTTTATTTGTGTAGTGTGCATGTATTCTTACAAATGGCAAACACTGATCGTCTAGTTGTCCGTTATTGTGCTTATAAGGGCCCTATTGCGCTTCCAACAAAATGTTATTTGTATTCTAAGGAATTGTTCGACATGATCTCAAGGGCTACCTACCAAAATCGCACCGCTCGCCATCGGCAGGTTTTTTTTTTTTTTTTTCGAACTGACTATACTGTTAGCCTTAGGGGCCCTGGAGCCTTTACGGCTTTTACAGCTTTACCGGGCTTGGGGGCGAGCGCTTAGGGCACTCAGCCACGAAAGTTAAGCAACAACATCCGAGGGTGCAAAAGTGGCCGAACCTCGGCTCGGACTGTTGCGCGTATGCAATTAAGTCGCGATCTGACTAAATAAACCATCGGCAGGCAGGTCACCCTCAAACCTTGGAACCTAAATGGTCGCGGACAGTTCAGTTTTACAGGAGTTCCATTCCACGACCGCTGCTAATGTTTTATGGTATGGGGTTCTTCAAAAGAGGAGTGAACAGGTTTTTAAAAGATCGGTAACGCGCACGTGATGTTTCTGGTGTTGTAAGCATCCACTTGTTTGCCACCATAATGGTCAAAAAAACATCGTTCTATGGAGGGTACTTCACCTAGAGTCCGCTTGGCTATGCAACCAATTCGGTGGCGTTACCAGCATCGACACGTGCACGGAATATAACTAGTGGCTCCACAATGTCGGTTGGTTTTATTTAATATTTGCACGTGCAACGTAAATGCTAATTCTTAATCGTCTATTTCCAAACTCGTCATGATTCTGATGTTTGTCCTGGTGTAGCTTTGGTTGTTCAAAGACACCATGGTTGCAAGACAGATGGTACGACCGAGGTCGCCCAGTGAAAAGTTGAAAATCACTTATTCGTATCCAGGTAACGAGCAAGGGGAGCAGCTAGTACATACCCTAGTATGAAGAAACTTATTGCTGGCTTACTTGATTCGCACGCATCGCAAATACTCTTCTAGCATTATTTGTAACACTGTGTTCGTAAAAATATGTGTTGTTATTTTTTAACGCAAAATTTGAAGTCATTGTCATAAGAGTAGGTATCACATATTTATGTGTAGTGAGGGGATAAAAGGGAGCAAATTAAGTATAAAAATGAACTAAAATACAGAGGTAAAAACATTACAAGTTAATTCCGATTCATTATTAAGCACTATTCTGTAGACACGCTTCCGGAGCCACGTACAAAGAAATGTAATGAACGCAACTTTTTGTCGTTATTAAAGCTCATATGAAGACTGGTGGACCATTACTCACAATACTTTTAGTGTTCTGAACTTCTAAACTTTACCCTATTAATGAGAAATATTTTCTAGAGACCGATAATTAATTATATGAATGTTAAAAAATACATTAATGACAAACAATATGAATGGCAAATGGATCAATATATTGTGTATTTGATGTGTAGGTTGATTATTAATTAAAGAAAAATATATTAATATATGTATATAATTTTATTGGTAATACAATAATATTAGAAAAGATAAATGGAACTGAATTCTATAAAATTTGTACAGTGTGATATTAATCCGATCCAATTCCACGTCAGCGAAGTCGCAAACGTTGACTATTAAAATAATAAACTTTTAATTAAAAAAACGTTAACATCAATAATGTCTAATCGACTCAATAGTTCCGACTTCAAATTTAATTAAGACTGGTGGGTTTTTGTATTGGTAATAAAAGTTTACTATTCTCTGCATATTGTTGCCCCTGGTCAAAATAATAATAATAACCAAAACATTGTGGCGCAAATTGTATAGAACTGAAGTTACCAATGAAATAGATTTTAGAATTTTTTAGAAAAGAACGTGCACCACGTTTTTTTTTTGCAAAGAGTTTTAAAGGCGAATATGTTTTTATATAATACATTCCAAAATATCTTTTTAGTTCCCTAGTATAGTATATGCGTAAATAAACGGCATTTGCATTGGATATTTTACGAACATTGACGTACATGCTAGCAAGCCTGTCCAACAAAACCCGCTGAAACATTATTAACAGAATAAATATTGACTTATTAACGATCACGAGGATGTTAACAAGGGGTGAGAGGTATCGACTACTCAACGGTAACGTTCGGTACCCTCTTGAAATAAGAGAGTGGTCGGCCCAATGCAACGTTAATTCGAGATTCTTGACTGTTGATGTTTGTAAACATCCATCACTCAAGATACTAGGTATACAAAATTATATTATACTATTGTTCAAATTAATGCTAGAAAGTTTTACAAGTACATTATTGTGATCAATATTAATATGAAGGAAAAATAGTTTTGCTTTTACTGAGTCACTGTATTTTATTACATTTTATTATTTATTTACTATTGTATTGTATTATATTATTATTTATTAATACGAATTAAAACAACATTGATATGAAATTAATCAAAAAATATTATTATCTGAAATACATAGGGCGCACCAAAAATTTCCGGAACTGGCCACTTACATTAAGAATATTTAAAAACTAATTACGACATTTGAAAATGGAACTCTGTGGCTTCTTCTTCTTTATTTGGTGTAGCAAAAAGCACTTGCCAGTGCAATGTATTTACGTAGTATTTTTTAAACATTCAAAGTTGGTCTAACAAGATGGTAACTTTGTTAGAAATATCTAGGGAGTTTTTATGACTTCTCAAAATGAATGTTTTCAGTTTATATTACGAATGCAAAATAACCAAACTATATCACGCAAAATGCCACCAATATTACATAAAATAGGGTCAAAGAACCTAAGTTAATTAATAAAAATTAAAAATAAAAACCACAACATGGCAGTTCAAGATCCCGCCAAAAACTCAAAACTCTTTGTTTTTAAAATGCAGTTTGTTTTTTTTTATATTTAGCGCCATTTTCACAAATGTTGTGTGTCTACGATACCATGGATTTAACTCGTGAAAATGTTCGTAGTATGATTTAGTACGACTTTTAACCAGCGTAGAGCTGGAGAAGCTGTGATGCTTAGCAGGAATCAACTAAGGGTTTTAGTGAGGGCACTGACTGGATACTGTGGTTTGAACAAACATATGTTCAACATTGGTCACAGGAGATTGCAGATTTTGCGAAAGTGCGGATGAAACTCCAAAGCTCCTGTGTGACCCACTAAAATCTAAACGCAACCAGATTCTGGCCGGTACGTGGTGCCCCCGGAAGAAGTTCAGCTGCTCTTTACTAAAAAAGTCCTGCAGTACATTAATGCTATAGGATTAGATGGGGAGTTTTGCAAATTCGGGCGATCACAATAGATCTAATTGGTCGCAGTGATACAGGACTGCATAAGCCTGCTTAGTCCCCTTTTAGTATAATAATAATAATAATAATACGACTTTAAGTGTAGTTTAACGCCTCAGCAGAGTGTCGCTCAACTTCAAAATGCTTTTGGCAATGAAGCACCATGCAAGTCGACTCTTTATAGCTGGTTTGCAGAATTCCAACGTGGTCGTGTTAATCTCAGTGACGAATTTCGTGATGGTTTTCCATATACCCATGTGAATAACATAAAAATCGATGCTTTGCGAAACAGATGGGCATGTGACTTACCATGAGATTCGGGTATCCCTAATTATAAGCATGAGTCAGATACAATAAAATCCTACAAAATCATTTGGGTGTGAAAAAACTGTGTTCCCGATGGATCCCTCACAATTTAACTGAGGCTCAAAAAACGGACCGCTTTACTTGGTATAATGCCATTCTTACCAGATTCAACGAAGGGACGTCAAATTTGGTTTGGAATATAGTGACAGATGACAAAAATGGATTTACAGCTACAAAGTGGCGAGTGTGCGGTCTGACGTTAAGCGTCTTATTTTTTTTTAATAAAACTGGGCTCGTGGCTTTGTCGCTTTAATGGATCGTCGTACAGTGAAAAGCGAGTGGTACACGATCATTTATTTGCCGGAAGTTATTGACGAACTCCGTAAAACTAACCAAAAAGTCCGTATCATCTTGCTCCATGACAATGCCATCTCTCACACAGCCACACAGACTAACAAGTTATTGAAAGGGAAAATCATGGATGTCATACAGTCCCCACCTGGCACTGTGCGACTTCTTCCTGTTTTCACAAATCAAGAATTATTTCAACACCAGAAAGATTTTCAACACCAGAAAAGGTTGCTCACGTAACAACATAAAAAACTACACAAGAAAATCATCGTCACTTAAGATCAGGTATGGGATTGAGGCTACAACGCTAAACTTATAAAGATAAAAAAGAAATTGTACGCATACCACTTGTTCGGAGAATACATCTAAAATAAATAAAATCATTGAATTTTGCCATTGTGCGCGCATCACGCAAGAACTTTACGAAAGAAAGAAGAACGATAGATTTTAATTTTTTTTTTTTTGTTTAGACCTCTTTATAAGGTCTTCATAAAAAAATCACGATGTATTTATTCAATAAATAGTTATTAAAGGTTTTAAGCAATGCTTTTATAAGCAGTAGGCGTTCTTCTGGCGTCCACGCGAGCGGACCCGTGGGCACAGCTAGTTTATTAACAAACTAATGCCTCAAAAATGTTTATTGTGGGTGATCCTTAGAAGACAGACATATGCTATCGCTTTCTTTTTTGTAGGTCTTTTTAAGATCTACAATTGTGTAGGACATTAATTTGATATGATTACTCAGCGTAAGCGTCGTCTTTTTTCCAAATTGATTCACCATTATCGTCACTGTTTATTTCGTATGTTACTTTACGTAACAAAATATATCCTATAACCTGGACAGTTAATATATCTATGAATTAAATGGAAAACCATGTAAATCGGATCAGTGGTTTTCACAGACAGACAGAGAGACATTGAGTTTTATAATATGTATATGATGTATTAAACTAAGTTAGTTATAAAATATACGATTATTACCTTTCAATTAAAACATAAGAAGATTAAGGAAAAATTAGTCCTTTTTGTCAAATTTACCGGTTTTCGATAAATTAATCAGAACACATTATTGTAGTTACATAATATAATTATATGTACTACTAGTGTGCCTCTTCATAACCGTTTATGACGCAGTAACTATTTTTGTCTTGTAATTTTAAGTGTTATTGACAATTCCCATCAATTTAGGAATGATTATATCTATATGTAAATACTTCTCGTGTACTTAAAAATCGGTCAAGCAGAATTAAATCCAGACACACAGGCCAGACACCCAGCAGACACAAAAAGTCATATTCGTGATTAATAATAATAATAAATGTCATTGATAAATTTTGGAAAAATAAATTAATGTATAGAACTACAGATTTATTCATCTACGCTTTAATTATATTAGGTTATATAAAATACATTTTCTTACCAAACGAAGTGCGGTTAGGCTTTACATCACAGTTTTCTTTCACATCAATTAGAATAAACGACGAAACAGTAAGCCAGTGAATGAGTATTTTCATGTGTGAGAAAATACTTTTCTTCTCGTCTATACTCAGCAAGTATTTGTTCGGAGTGTCTATCAATTACTTAGGGGCCATTCATTAATTACGTAAGGGTCCCAAGGGGGAGGGGGTTAAAAAATCTCTACATGCTCTAATCTTGGCGGAGGGTAGAGGGTAAACCCATTCTTATAAAATATTTTATAAGTCGAAAGTTAATATTAGGAATCTAGTTCCATTTCGGATGCCAAATGATTTTCTTCATTCTATAATGTTCACTTCAAATAACATCTTATTTTTCAAATTTTAATTGTTTATTGAAATTTTCAAATCTTAAATGTGTTCAGTTTTATCCATTTTAAATGTTATAAATAATAATAATGGTACTTACTTCCCGCGTATAATTCTAATTTTAAAATAAAATAATATCTTGTACAAAAAAAACATTTCAAGCACAAATAGTATTGAATGATTAAAATTGTTCTTATTCAATAATAATTCCGATCACAATAGCATATTATTTTATATTCCAAAGACTAGATAGTTGTCTAATAATAATATAATGATAATCTGTATCTGACAGCAATAAAAGAGTATAACCTAAATTATTCGTTAAAAAATATAAATCTTATATTTACAACTGTAAGTTTTAGTGTTTAGTGTAACTGATCCTTTTCTAAGAACTTTATTATTTTTAAAAACGAGATACAATCTTACGTAAGAGGAAGGGGGGTTCGAGAAATCTTATGTACTCTTACAAGGGGGTAGAATGGGGACCAAAATCGCCAAAATTGTCTTTACGTTACTGATGAATGTCCCATTATTTGATTATTTTTAATATATTTACGAACCTAATAAAACCTACACGAACTCTGCTTTCCCTTAAGTGACTTAAAAAGTACACTGATTACCTGATGGTAGGTTAGGGTACTCATATCTGACTGTATTTCGACTTTCATATCATTGCTTCCGTTCTTTGTGTTTCGATATAAACTACTATATTTCCTGTTAGCTGTCTTGCCGTGACTTGCAAGCTGCTATACTATACCCGCTACGCCTGATAATTTTATCATGACACTCATATCTTGACTGATGCAATTATAATTTTTGTATGAATATGTTATGAATTTATGTATTTTCAGTGCACTTCTTATTTCAATTGAGTGAAAGCCGTTGTTCTTTTATTAAGTACGTAAATAACTTAGAAGGAATAAAATTAGTAGGTACTTGATAGACGCACCGGACAATTTTTTGGGGTCTTTAGTATGGCGTTGGCGTCATACAAAACTTATTAATTACTAACGACTTCCGTTACCAGTCAGTGTATCCGGTCTGAATTATATTGTAAAGCGGGAGATGTTTCGGCACGCCATTGGTATAGTTTTAATAAACAGGAATTTTAATATAAAGCATGTTAAAAACAGTATTGTACAAGGAATAAGTGTAAAGATTTTATGCTGTTTCCCTTATACTAAATCTACGGCCTTATGCTGTTAAAGCTGGATCCTGAAATACGACAAACTAAAAGAAAGGTTATCCACACCCGATTTATTACAATTGTCGTGTACTGTCACCCAGCGGCATACATATTTAACCATGTGTATTACATGTATACTAAAACATCGTCGTAAGGTTAAATTATCTACCTCGGACTTACCCACCGGTTGAATCTAAAGGCACACGTCTAGCACTTTGAAATTAGAATTCTAGCGGTAATTATACACACGCCGGGATCGCAAATGGTTAGAGTTAATTAAAGGAAGTTCGTTCAATAGCAGTTACAAGTCGTAAATGGTAAATTTAGTATATAATACACAGGAGCCTCACATACTAGTCTCTTATTATAAATGTAACAACATATTTTGTAAATTGACACTGCATTAACTTTATCTGGTTAGATGCTAATTACTATTCTGTTATCTAAAGAATAAAAGTAAAATACAAAGTTTGAATCACGAAGTATCACTAATTACCACTGAAGTATTGTTTTATTTGAAATATATAACGAAAATGCGCCCCAAGCAAAGCCGTGTTCGATTCGTTTGAATAGGCACGAAACAATAACTTTCAATAATGAATATTAACGTGATTTTATCCTTTTTTGTAACTTGAAGAAACCCGTCATGGGTACACACCCGCTCGAGGTAGTGAATGTGAGACTCCTACTCATTATAACTCCACGATGTACCGTTTGCCACGCTAATGAGGTGTCACAGGATCGCGCGGGCATGCACCGCGACACCTCGGCGGCAAGGCTCGGAAGGACCCCCCGCTGACGGTGTCCGGTGCAATGGAACTGTCTTCCCGTCTGCCAAACCAGTGCAATTGGAAGACAGGCCCCCCGACTCCTTTCCCCTTAGTTCGGTCTGGCAGAGAAAGAAGACGAATGGCTTCCCCTTCCTCGCCCATTTTTATGTTGGATTTTTATAGGCGTTTTCTCCTCTGCATTGCATTGGATTTATGTTAATGGTGGGAGAAGGAAGCGAATGTACGCACCCCTCCCACACCAGACCGACTATAGTTTTTAACGAGGTACTTCTCTGCCGTCGGCATTTACGGCAAGGGAAGAAGGCGAATGAACGCAATCCCGCCCCCAACAGTCTGGCTTTGGATTTTATAGAGATTTCCTCCTCTGCGTCCGTCGAGCCCGGCTGTGATTTTTTTAACGAGGTTGTCATCCTCGGTGATTTTTAAAGTGGATGTCTTCCACCATCCGTCCATGATTTTTAAAGGATGCTTTTTTCCACCGCGTATGTCAGTCCGTGATTTTTTAAGGAGAGTTTCTCCACCGCCAACTGCGATTGTTTTATAGAGATTATATCCTCTCAATATTTTAAGAAGGTTTTTTCCTCCGCCGTCAAAGAAGAGCCCCCCCATCTCAAGTGAGCAAGCTGAAGCGAGCCGACTCTTGCCCCATCCCCTGTCTTCTGTGATAAGCAGAGGCGTACAGAGGAGGGATGCCGTCGGTCTGGTATTAGCCGCCAGCTATAACGATTGACGTTGCCCGGGGCACATCACGAGAAGGTCCCAGACATGGTCCCCAACGTAATTTAGGTAATTAGATTAACTACCTATAACGAATTTCTAATACGTTTATTCTGTTTATACTTGGCGATAATTGCCAACGAAAAAATTTGCACGTATGTTTCATATACTTTATTTTAACAATGGTGTCCAGTCTATCCGTGTTCATTATTTTAAAGCGAACACATTTGACCAAAACCATCAGATCATAAGATAAAACTTGAAGAAAAATAGCCTACACTTCTGTTTCAGGATGTTGACAATGGGTATAACAATGTTGTCTACCTGTAAAAAAAACAGATCCTAAATTAAGATACAAATCAGAGGTACTTACTGAATATTCGAATTTACTATTATTCGTGGATGTATCGAATGGATTAGATAACCGTGATGAGTATTCGAACAATTTAAACTATTGAAATAATTCTATTTGAATAATTCGTACAAATTGAACTAATCCAATTCAAACAATTCCAATAGTCCTAAATATTTGGTTCGAAATGCAAATTTAATTTCGAAATATTTGATTGGAACACTATTTGCACACCATATTTGTCATAAATTACAATATCCTTGACAATAATCATAGAGAAAACATATATTGATATATTGCGAATAAAGTGTACCTAACTTATAAATAGGTTCTTCACATAAAGAGAGCATTGTCGAATTGGGTAGACGGGACTAATTTGAACAGTTACGTGTCGTCATGATAAAACGTTGCCATTTCCAACTCAAAGGGTTATTGTACCGAAAAGATATTATTATTACACATGCCCTTCCTCCAGAGACACGTTTCGCAGTTAAACAATAACTTTGTAACGTTGCGGTATCGTTCTCGACTCTCGAGTCAATGTGATTAGGTACTATCATGTATTTAAATGTAAACTAAATTGTGTTCTGATATTTATACCTAGGGCTGCCAACTTTTTTATTTCAATTATATACCTATATTATTATGTTATTACCTGAAAAAATACAGTACATAGATGGCAAAAAGACAAAAAATATAGTATGTAGGTTTCAAATAAATATTTCAATTTTTAAAGGAATATTTTTTACTGCTTTATAGACAGATAATGATTATAATGTCAAATAATCAAATTGACAATTACACCCCAAGTGTCGTTCAGCAAGAGATAATGGCTACGGCCAGCGTTCCGTTTTACGCTTAAACATTTTGGAATAAATAATGTTGCCTAATTTTTGTATCCAATAAAAATATAGTAGTTTCCACCTACTATATATTTTTTTTGAATTATAGTAGTCAGACTCATATAGTACGATACTATATTTTATATAGTAGGATTGTCAACCCTACTCATCACTTTAATTAGCTTTTTCGAAATAGGTTAAATATACCAAAACAACAATTCTGTTATACATCCAGTTAATTCTATCCTCAGACCTGATAGCGTTTTGGTCGTTAAATCTAGTGTATTTAATACTAGCTGTGTCCGCAGCTCCGCTCGCGTGGTTTACAGAATTAATGTTTATGAAGATATTGTGTGTTTTTTTTTCTTGTAAGGACCAAGTATCTAAACAGTAAAACAAAAAAAAAACTATCTATCTATCTACATAACCTATCTATCTAAATTTTATATATTTATAAGATTCTGATCCGATTCTGAAATTGAAGTTACGTCATGCCTGAGTTATATAGGTTATTTTTAATAGTATTTATTTTTATATTGTAATATACACAAATGGTTACTAATAACTTATATACATTTAGTCAAAAAAGTATCGGAAATAGATGATTTGTTTATGGTTCCTAATTATTATTATTTTTTGCTAGATAGGCGCCACTGTTTTTTATTTTGAAGGCGATAAAATAAATTTGGATGAATAACTAACATTTTGTGTATTACTGATCTATTCCCGGTACTTTTTTGACAGAGTAATATTACAAAAAATAATTACAACGGCAGTTCTTATAAAATCGTGAAACTTCTTTATTATGTATCTAGAAAAGAACAAAATATCCAATGGATTAACAAAGAAAATAAACTAAATAAAATTCGTAAAGCTTTTTGAAATAAAACTGAATCTATACTACCATTATAAAGAGGTAAAGTTTGTGATAATGTTTGTAGGAGGTAATCTTTAAAACACCAGATCCGATTTTTAAAACTCTTTCATTGATAGTAACCTCATTCAGGCAGATGGTTATCAGCTATATTTTATTGTTATTATGCTTTATGTTATATTTAAGCGCCATTACTAGTTAACGTTAGTATTACATAGTATTTTGTTAACATGAATGCTGTCATAAAACAGAGAACAACTAAAACGGAGTAGATATCTTTTTGTATAATTCAAACAGAAACGGTGACTTGTGCTATTTAATAATAAGATATAACTGTTAAATTTCTATTAGCTTCGTCAAATAGTGGAAATTGAATTAAAGAAAGAGCGTATACTGGATTAAATGAAAACTCGATCTACAAACATTCTATCTTCACATCCCATTGTCCCGCATCCCATAACGGCTTGATGGAGTTGGAGCACTGAATGGCGCAATAATAGTAAACAGGGAGGAATGGTATTGAATATAAAAATAAAACTGGTTAAGAGCACACTATTTCATGACAAGTATTATTATAATAAAACCATTCTCCGTTCCTCATCCATACATTCAAATTACTATTCAAGCAAAATTCTCACCAGTCTACGTTACTGATCATCTTTTAAAAAGCTTACTATTTTATTTATCTACAAATTAATTTTAAAATATCGACAAGGGAATAAACCATTCAATAAAAAAATCGAAAATTGGTTTACTCTGAGTTTAGAAGATATAAATAATATTTATCTATATAAATGAAAATTGCCAATGGCATGTCGAGCCCCGCACAGTGTAGGGTTCCGTGCCCTACACATATGCAGACTTAGAAGGGGGCTTTAAGTAATTTTCAATGAAATTTGTACGAAATTTCTCTAAATTCTCCAAATACATTTTATAAGTCGGTAGACTTTTACCCGATAACTTGTAAAGCCTACTTAGCTTCGATAGTTTTTCTTTTAACTTGGTTATATATATTACAGCCGTCATTTTTTTCGCCGATCTAATAGCAACCATTTAGCTGGAAGGGGGGGGGGCAAACTGGCTATAACAAAAATCAGCACAAGTTTAGTATTTCGCAAACGAATCTCTGAATCAAAAAGTGGTTTCACCCACCAGCAATATCTTTGAATGACCTATGCAACGAAACCCCACACCCATGGTGAAACCTATAGACCCATATACGAGAAAAAAAATTAATTCCCACATTACGTGTAGGAATAATACCCTAGAAATGTTTTTCAAGATTTTATTTTACCACCTTGTCTGAGTGATTATTATTTATACCAATACCAAATTACAGCTTTCTAGTATTAAAAATCTCTGAGCTAAGACGCAGACAGACAGACGAACATGGTAAAATTATAAGGGTTGATCTTGTTAACTTCGGAAACCTAAGAATGAAATCCTGTTCGCTATTTATTATTTGAAAATTATCGTAATAGTTTAAATAATTTAGAATTCTAGAATTTTTTAGAAAATTTCAAATTAATGAAAAATTTAAAACGTCCTTTATACTATCGGATTTTGTATGAACTCAAGCCCATATTCACACGACTAAAAGGATGAATATGCGTAATGTTTTTTTTTGTTTATGGTCATAGAAAAATTATCAGAAAAAAAAAATGGGATACGAGTTATTTGGAAAGGGCAGAACTTCTGCCAGGCCAGCCAGTTTTATATATTTAAAAAACATAGGTTTTGGCGTAGTGGCCACAATCTCACCTGATGTTAAGTGACGATGTGGCCCAAGATGGTAACACGCTAAACCTAGTGGAAGACTGGCTCTCTAGTGCAGCTGCCGGAACACACCTATTGGTGTTTGGCGACAGATTTTCAACTTGTGGATGGTAGTTAGCCAGGCGGGCATTAGAAAAAGCCCTACCACCATGCTATGGTTTCCTCACGATGTTTTCCTTCACCGAAAGCTCAGGTTCATTGCAGGGATTCGAACTCACGTCACTCGACGCGAAGTCGTACACGCTACCACTGAGCCATCATCGCTTTAAATATTTATTGAATGCGTATTATTAGACAAAAAATACCCGATGGATTTTTATACATTTTATTTAACTTTTTCTTATACTCATATAATAACAATTTTCCGTGGCAGAAGTTCAAAAAAATTATACATTTATGTTCATATCATGCACTTCATAACGGGAACGAAGCATCTCATACAAACACGTAAAAGAAACAAATCTATTGATTTTATATGCTTCTCCGTTATCGTATAACAAGAATGGACAAAAAAGTTCTTACACAAGACATTTGCTTCTATTTAACTATCATATTTCCTTTACACTTTCCAGCTTAAACAAACCCGTGGCTCTTTGTGCACAAGTCCGATGCCGCGATGCGACGATGTCGTTCGAAACTGAAGAGTGCTTTAGTGGTGACCTCGATACTTCACTAAGCAGCACTTCTTTCATCCTTCCTTTGACAGGTAACTCTACAGTTGAAATACATTACAACTTTGCTTTCTAAGATTTATTTACTTATTTTAAGGATCACAGAACTGTGTTCGGTCAACTTTCTCAGAATATATGTGCTTATTTTATAAATATGCTGTAATGAAACACTTGCTGTATGTAATAGGAAATATGCATGTAATTCAAATATAGGTCAAATATTTTTATTTGGAATCTTAATTACTGTAGAATTACACCTACAAAATATTTTTTCATTTATTCGCTTTTTCTTTATATATTTTCATTAATAAAAAGTTTTAAAAATACGAGGAAATTCTAAAATCGCAAAACGTAACGCTATTGGTCAAATGAATCGTGACGTAAAAATCCGTGTTCAGTTTGTCCACAAAGGCGAAGTTACTGGGTGATTTTATAGTTTCGTGATTGTGTTTAAGTTCTATCATTATTTATTAGTCAAATAAGTTCAATATTGCTTTATTAGAGTGCAAACTAGGAATCGTCGGTTGAGTATGTTCGGCCAGATAACCCTATGATAAGTGACTACCAAATAATAACTCGGTTAAATACAACTGTAATACAAGACAATATTAGTTTTTTTAAGAAGCAATGCTAATTGAGGTTATATACCTGATGGTATATTCTATAGAAAGCCTGAAGCTAACAGGCAGTGTATGAAATTATTCATATTTCTTACATTGTCTAGGCTTTCTATAAAACGCCAAATGAGAAACTGGCAAAGTATAAAATACATCTCCGATTCGTTTCGAATATCACGTGAGACTTTTTGTTGAGACCTCAAAGTGTCATGTAATTAAGACAAACACATACGTCTATAATATTTAGCCTGCAAAAGAATGAGATAGTATATATACTATTAATGCAAGTGCTGATTTTTTCAACTATATTCGTCGTCGAATTGGCCTAGCGGTGTGAAGACCAGACTTGTACGAACTGTTGTATGTAGGTATGCACGTCATTTATAATATTTCATACGCATTCTATTGAGACCGCGCTAGTACTTGTTCGCAAGTCCAACCTAACCTAACCAAGCATGGTCGGTAATTGTAGTTAAGCTTATAAAGTTTATTTGAACTGGCTAATTAATCTCTGGAACTACCGATCAGATTTACATTTTAAAACCTCTTTATTGAGGAATGTTATAGGCTATATATCTTCACAGTACAACCCTAATGAGCGGAACAGTAACCACGAACGTCAACGAGTCTAGGAAGATGTGGACAAGTACGGGAGGTAAGAATAACGATAGGCTAAAAGTTGTCCGAGGCGTTCGGCGCGGTGGAGAGTGGGTCTTATAAATTTTACACAGATGAAACCGTGGGGCACAGCGAGTAAGTTATAAAATATAATGCAATACACAGCAAATAAAAAGTAATAATTATATATACAATTTATCTCTAGTTGAGGCTAGAGAATCACATGATAAATTCAAATCGAAATAAGTTTTAAAAATATTTACCATGAGAACGTATGCTGAGGCGCAATATGTTCAGTGACCTTTGCGTTTAAGATGTAAAAAAAATTAAAAGCGTGTAACCGTCACCCGCAATTGAAGTAAAACTTTTTGGCGTTATAAGAAATGGCGATTAAGTTAAAAATAAATACATCATATGAGAATTTTTGCATAGCAGTCCATAGATTTCAAGAATTCGCAGTAACAAAATTTAACACGTTTTTAAACTTGTTTACTAGACTATTTATATACTATTCCTACTGCCACCACCATCCCGACGGTCACCACCATCCCGGCGGTCACCACCATCCCGGCGGTCACCACCACCCCGACGGTCACTACCATCCTAACGGTAACCACCATCCCGACGGTCACCACCATCCCGACGGTCACCACCGGACTTCCGTTGCATTGTCGTCCAGTTACCTCCTAGTCGCGCCTAAAGAAGTTTTACTTCAACATGACGCTATATTGCCGTAACGGACTTCCGTTGCATATATTGTCGTAACGGACTTCCGTTACATTGTCATCCACTTACCTCCTAGTCTCGCCTAAAGAAGTTTTACTTGAATAAAAATAACAGGAAAGTCTGTTATTCCTGTAAATTGTAAATCCCGACATTGAATCTAACAAACGACAAAAAAAGTTTATATATTATGTTAATTTTGCTCCAATAAAGTGAGCAATGATACTCACAAACAAAATATATAGAATAAATTAGAAAAAGCAATAGGATAGCTTAAAATGAAGAGACATTTGTTTGAAGTCCATTTAGCGAGATGGCTTTATTATGAAAAACGGTCCACCCGCTCAACTCGCGAAGTCACAACGAAGACGTTACGTCGTCGCTTTGCCGCCCGCGGCGTTAACGAAGACCGTCGCGTCGCGACACCAGACATAATTTTCTATCAAAATAGTACACAAAAACTCTTATATATAATATTATAACGGCTACATAAAATAACACTCTATTGTAACCTACGAATATCGAAGATTAAATATTAGCAACATGAAGGCACAAATAAATTATTTATTTTGAGATGTAGACACACTGCAGTTGTGTCAACCAGTTTCGGGCGACATACACAACTGCCAGTGTGTATATTTGCACACGAACCACTTCCACTGACTCACTCACTCATCAAAAACCTAGACCTAGGTGACTCAGAAACTTGAAAGAAACTTGACATCAGAGATAATTAAGTATATAAAAAGAAAAAAATAATGAATGAGCATCAATTACAACGGCATTTCCATCCGCACACCAAGGTCGCGTTGTGTAGCTTTTTAAAAGTAAAGATATCCCAAGAAAAGAATAAATGTGAAAAAGAGGCCAAGTACGGTAGAAACTACGTTCAGAGAAGTCGTTGTCGCCGATAAAAGAGCTGAGATCTAACGGGTGTTAAATTCCATAGTAGTTCCTTTAATTATAACTGTAGGAATGTACGTTCTTCAATTCATTTACAACACAATTTGTTACTTTCTTTGATATGGGATTTCTAACTTGACAAGTTTAAATTGTAGAGTTACAAGCGTCCATAGGCTACGGCAATAGCCTGCCATCAGGCGGGTCGTACGTTTGTTTGCCACCTTAGTTGTATTAAAAAATTCAATACTGTCTGAAATGTCTTGAACTCTGAAATTTTGGATTCGTCCCTTACTTGATAATGGTTAACCTCTAGCTCCCTAACAAAGATATGATAAAAGAACGGGAGAAATGTTAAAAAAAATAATCATGTAGGCCCGCCCACCCTATTTCTCAATGCCGCCGTATTACAAATTAACGTATTTTCAACATTTACATATGAGTGATTCCGTTTTCTATTATTTCTACATTACTGTTTCACAGAATCATTCTGCTTTCTACACACATTCATATTACAGGTTTGTTTTTTATTGTGAATACTTTGATAATACATATCTACTCTACATAACATATGAATATAAATTATTATTTCGGACAATACGCACATCCAAATTTAAAATTAAATAGCTAATTTTTCACTCACATGCATCTGCATTAGGCTTCAAGGTAAACCCCGTTACCTGCAGTTGTTAATACCTACGAAAATCTATAATAAAGCGGAAAAGTTTTTTTGTTTGTTTGTTTAAACACGGTAATCTCTGAATCTACCAGTCGGATTCGAAAAATTCTTTCTTTATATGATAGCCAGATTCACGAGGAATAGTATAGGCTATATAGAATTAGGGTAAATCTCTCAGATAGCCTTAAATATTGATTTTTCTTAAGTCGGAAGTAACATCACATCCGAACTGCTTTATCCGCGTGCGCTGACGTAATGGTTAGTAGTAATACGTAAATACAACGTACGTACGTACCCTTACGAACGAAAGTTACTTCATCATCAAGACAATTTTATGTAGATAATCTTTGCACTTTGTAGCATGTTATTTGGCGAATAGTGCAGGAGATAATGTAAAATTAAAATAATTCATCACACGTCTCGGGTCTATATCTATGGGTGTAAGTGGTGCGAAGGAGCCGTGTGAGTTGTGACGCATACGGCATAACCCTGGCTGCCCGATAAAAATATTGTCTATTCTGTTCTAATATAAATCATTAATCAGCGATTTCATTTAAATTATACGCGGGTGAAACCGCGGGATACAGCTAGTTCCTTATAAAACGGCAAACTTCTGTTATCTTCGTGAATTATCTCATACCTAATTATTACAGTCACCCTGTCATTCTACCTTGGTAATTGATTGTGTAAAATTTTCTTATAAATATATTAATTGTAAATGATTACTTATCATATTAAGATAAACGCAGCTTAATAATTCATTAATATTCAACGTAGATCTAAAAGTCATTAATTATATTAAAATAATAGTAGGTAGGTCCCATCAAAATTTCATTGTAATGAATTCAGTCAATTCGAATAACAAATGAAAAGTCATTCAACAGGCGCACGTACGTACAAGCTTATTTTTATATCGTATTTCGCTGAAGGAAATTATATTACAATTGTTTACTTCTTCCATTAAAATTATTGCGGCCTCGACTTGCCCACATTATAATTACGTATTAGCAATCTTGATAGCATCGGTGTTTTTGTTATGTAGGTGTATTATTTCCATGAATTTGCTTTAGTAATAATGTAATTTTACTACCTTTATTAATATTAATTATAATTGAAAATGTTCTAATATATTAATATCACAGAATAAACAATATTCGAAGTAATACTTCTTTTAGCGCGTTAGTTCTAGTAGAGCACGTAGTACCTAACCTCCTATAAAAATTAGTAAACTTTACTTTTTTAAAGGCTTTTATTCCGAAACATTCTAAAAGCTTTCACTTCCGTACATGAGTGTTGGAACTAACACTGCTCTATGTACAGCCAGACGAGCTTTTCGGGAGATTTTCTAGCTGTTCATAAAGGCGTGTAACGCCCCATTTACCCTATTACCTAATTACAGAGTAGCATTTTATAAAAAAATATTTTTTTATTTACTAAATTTCGAGTTAAAATATATTATCTATAAATTATAATAGAACTAAGCGCCTGTTGTTACAGATTTTCCGCTAAATTAAATACATAATTATGTACTACCTATTCGGTTCAGTTGACCTTTGTCGCACCAGATGCAGACCAACGGGCTGAGAGAACCCAGCGGCATTGAACGTCGCGTCGTGTCGCCGGGCGCAGGTAAACAATAGATTTATTTATAGATAAGGGAACATTTGCTGTTAATTATGCAAGGTATGGCGAAGGTTAACTTGAAGCCTCTTAGAGTAACAATGACATCCTGTTAATCTACAGAATCATAAAATGCTGTATTAGAGCTCTTGTTGACGTCTATTTTTTCACCGGACAACTGACCGTCAATAAACGGACATCCTTGTATATAAGATTTCAAGTATTCTATGTCAATGGATGTATGTACCGTAGGCTTGTTTGACACCTTTATAGTAAAAAAAAATCCATGATTAATTTCAAGTAAAAAACGCAGATAGATGGCAATCAATATCGAGAAATGGGCGATACTTCCGGTAGCGGTAGAGGTAACACACATCAATACACATATATAATACACACGTAGCGTGGACACAGATTAGTAAATAACAATAAGCGTGGATGACCGCACTTTCTTACGCCGAACCGGAGTCCGTCTCACCGAGGGGAAGAGAAGGCGCATTAGGCGAAGATTGGTCGCCGGACCGGTATCCGGTGCATACACACACACCCAAGCCCAGTAAACTGTCAAAGCCTGTAATGGCTCCAGAGCCTTTAGAGTTAACATAATAGTTAGTTCGAAAAAAAAACATGCACACACGTTCATTCTTGGTCATACAACACTGCGAGTCCTGTAAAAAATTCGGTCCGTTGTCTGGGGAAAAAACGGGTATCTACAAGAGCTCTATCTAATGTTAAAATTTACCACGAACTAATTAACGATACGTTTTGTAATTCCAAAATTCTTCTATTAAACTTCTATTGTAGTGTTATATCATAAAATATATCGATATTCGCAAATATATATATCGTGGCGCAGTTGCAGCATTTAAATTTCATTCATTGTTTCATCATTTTTTATCAGTTGTATTAATTCTTAACAAAGTTCTTAATCATACAGGGAAGTAATAAGTATAAGAATAGTATAGGCTGTCTAGCATTAGGCTACACCTCTCAGTTAGCCTTAAATATAGATTAAGTAGTTAAGTAAGTAAGTAAATAGTTAAGTAAATAGGAAGATATAGCGCGCCCTAACTGCTTTATCCGCGTGCGCTGGCGTAATGGTTAGTGATACGTAAGTACAATGTTCTACAAAAACATTGCTCTTTAGTACCCCGATTTAGTAGATCCATACCACACACATGTTCCACAATATCCAGAGTGGAAGGCTTCACCAATGTTTCTGCGATTATGTGTCGGGCAATATGATATGCTACTTTGTATGATGCTTCAAGATACGGTTTTTGTGTTGAGGTGAAACCAAGTTTAGGTAGAGTACCGGCTTTTTCAAAACATAAATATTCTAACAACTTTGCTGGCTTTATATTTCAATAAGCGATCACCCTACCGAATAACAAGCACTGGTTTTTCAATTCCATCACGTTCAGTTATGAAAGTAAACCCGAAGTTGATATAGGCATCGTAATATTTTCGTTTCTTTGACATTTTATTACGATCTGGAACAAAACAATATTATTATACTAGCACAAATACGTTCGCGAAAAGCAACAAATAAAAAGCAAATATTTTTTTACTTACCTTTTTATTTTAACAAAATATCATCTTTACGATTGCGTAGATACGTAATAAGAGAAGGTAGAAACTTAGTAACGCGGCTAACACATCTATTCGTATCACGCGCGTGAGCAGGACTGACAGTAAGCGTGAGGCGTTATAAGACCGCACATGTACAATCGAAGAATAAAAAGGTTCGTTACCTTAAAATCGTTTGTCGCTTGAAACGGCTCAATAAGATACTAAAAAAAAGTACTGACAATTGTTTCAAAAAGTAACAAGTGCTCGCGTACGTCAAACGAATCAATATAAAAAAATATGAACTCATTCGTTTCTTCTTTAATTTTTCTAGTCACCGCTCAGCAATAACGTTCTGGAATATGTGAAGTGTGTACTGAGTAGATGTGGACCCCTGGAACTCATGTCATGGACCCCACTTTAAAAACCCCTGGTTTAGATAATAATGCTAGCATATTTAGCAGATTTAACTACACACTTTTCTCGTGAAACAATATAACGATGAAATTTGCATTTAACGCTCTGGGCGCAACTCGTTGTTGGTTTTTAAAAGCAAATTCTCACATGCATGAAACGAACGTACAGCTAGACATAATTCTACTGACGTTATCGTATTTTGCAACACCCACTAGCCACCACCACTCACCCACCACTTCGCGTCGCGTCGCGTCGTACCGCCCGCGCCCTGTGGCAAGAGTATGCTTGTTTTATTCTCCTATTCATTACGTGATTGAAGAATGACATATTTTTATTTTAAATGTAAAAGTATTTTGATAATATTTTTTCTCAAAATTGCTGTTGTTCCCTGAACAAGGTTGATAATGAACAGGGTTCATTATATTAAACATAATTGGATAAAAAATATCTTAAACAAACTATTAATATAAAAGTTTTGTAATATCGTTTTCCGATCTTTTCTGATTAAAAATATTTTTTTAAAGCGAAAATTCTAGAAGTTCTTTTCATACATGTATATATTATATAATAGGTATATATATGGCATACACAATAAATTAAGTAAAACACTTCAGACTCTGTACCTTTTTTATTACTTGGTTTATACTTTTATATGTGTAGTTTTCATGCTGCTTAACATTTGGTTATTAGTAGGTATATTAATAAGGGGAACTCACTTCGTTTTAATTCATGGTAGTAGTATATAGGTATAACTAGCGCACCGCACCGCACGCGTTTATTACGCAGTAGTTAGTTTTATCGTCTTATTTTACTAATATTATTGACAATTCATATAGCCTATAAATTGAGAAGTGACATGTACTTCCCGTGTACAAAATTTCATAAGAATCGATCAAGCAGTTTTTGAGTTAAATCCTGACATAAAAACTATATGGAACTAAAAAGACGAACTTTAGTATAAAAGGTTAACAAAGGTTATAACATAACAACATATAGATAAAATAACAATAATAACATATATATACATATGTATATTAGAACTAAAAAAATTATAGTAAAAAATCTAGGTTTTTTCGACTAACCTATCTATCCATTCATACAACACAAATTTCATTCCTTAATATAATTTAGGTGAATTTTAAAAACATTTTTTTTTTTCAATTGGATAGAATAATCCATTCGTGTGGTTAATAATTATCATGAAATCTATAAAAAAAAAACATTTCAACCCATATTTGAGTGCTACACACACCACCCACACACACTACACACAACACCCTTAGTTGAGTGCTATATTTTAAGTATTGTCTATTGAGACATATTATGTATGTATAATTATATGAAAATAGTTATACATATATTATTTTTACCTGACAAACTTTTAACCCTTATTTATACACCCTTTACTCTTGAATTTTGATAAATGCTGACTTTTGATACACAAAAGCGAAATACCACTCATCACGAGATCTGCGAAACTATACGTCCGATTGACTTGAAATTTTGCATAGTTACTCCTTTAGCGATACAAAAGCTCAGTAAAGATTTTTGAAAATTCAACTTCTAAGAGTGTATACGTAGGGATTGAAAGTTCATTTGGCAAAATATTTTTTGTATAACTATTTAAATATAACTCAAGAACGGCTTGACCGATTCTTATAAAATTTTATAAACAAGAAGTTTAAGTCACTAGTTATTTGATAGACTATAAGAATTTCCAATACTACCTCTAGAAATCGTTAAAAAATATGAACAAAAACTTTTTTATTAATTGATATCCGATTTTCATAAAATTTTGTACATGGGAAGTATAAAGCATTTCATGATTGATGAGTTACAAAAATTGTCAATAATACTTTAAGAAATTATTAGAAAGTAATAAACTTGTATAAATATCCTCAACCGATTTTGATGAAATTTCGTACGCGGGATGCATACGTCATTTCATAATTGATATACAATAAACATGGTCAATCATAATTTATAAAATGTGAAAAAAAACTCAAATGTTTCTTTATTCTCAGCCGATTTTTACGGAATTTTGTATACGGGAATTGTATATTATTCTATAATTGATAGGCTATAAGAACAACAATAATAATTCATTACATTAGATTAGTTAAATTAATTATTATATTTCGATTATTTATATTTTAACATATAGTTACCGTTTTTAATTATTTAGCTCTGCATAAAGTTATCATATAAGTTTATTGCACACTGTATACCAACTTGTTATCATAAACACACGAGGTAATTTCAGACCTCTCTGATATCTGTGTGAGTAGGACTAGATCCGGGGAGGGACATTAATCTAAAGGGATTTGTCGACTTAGCTCGGCCTTGTTAGGTCAATAAACAGTCATCTGCATGTGATACGACGTGACAAACTTACACAGCAAAAATATAGATTTTGTTATAATCTATGTGTGCTCGTTATCGTCTTAAAATACACGTCATATTGGTAGAGGTAGGTGCGTCTTAAAATCTAAACTGTTTTTTTAGATCTTAATTGAGACAATCGTGTCTTCAATAACTAATCACTGGGTTTAATTTTCCCTTATATGCTCATTCGTCATCTATTTATCCTATGATCTCGTTATTAATATTTATTAAATATTTTTCGATTCAGCTGTGTGCTTGCCTTTGCCTACAAGAAGTTTAAAATGTTATATTTATACGCATCGTTAGATCTATGTAAATTTATGAAAATGATGGCAAAAATATGTATAATTGATAGAGAAGTTAAAGTGTTTATAGATTTTAAGCTTATTTTTATAAAACAAACGGTTCCTACATGATATGTCATTAGTAATGCAAAACCTTTTCATGTATAATCATCGCACCATTTACGAGTTGTAATGTATCTTGAACTTCCTATAATTAACCTTACTCCATTTGCGGTTCCAGCATGCATATAATTAAGAATATAGGTACGGCCGGACAATAAGTTCTAAACGTCTGCCTTTTGATACACTCCAGAGGGTAAGCGTAGGCTTGATAAATACTAAGAGATAAATTGTTTTACTATTTGCATTGTATTTAGTTACAATATCTGCCAAGTATTATTTTTACAAATACTAGGAAAACTTACTGCTAAAATAGTAAGATAACATAGAGTTAATTAAGTTAAGTTAAAAAGTTTTCACAAATATAAGACAATAATAATAGAAGAGAACTTACATCGATTGAAAGTCGAAGAAAGAATAAATAATTACAAAAATAATGAAGTGTGTATTTAAATAAGGAAGCGGTAATGTTAAACTAATCAAAAATTCAAGTGTGTTGAATTGCCTACATGCTCTTAGAAGATAACTATTGAGTCGATTGTTAGTTTTAACAGATGATACGTAGAGAAGATGTGGACTTCTAAGGAAAGGAGTGAGAGTACGTAGATAAATGTTACTTACGAGTTCTGCACAGTTCACGGCTCCACTGCATACATTTAAAAGTAAAAATATTAGATCTGCTATTCGCCTACGATTTTATAATGGGAGAAAACGGAAATGTCTACTACGTGAGAAAACGGAAATGTCTACAACGTTCATGATAATCAGAAAATTAGCAATTTGAACTGAATAGCAGGTAATCTAAAAATCATTTTGAATGAACTCGATGCTGTCAATATAAATATTATATACACATAGTATCTAGATAAATAGTATTTTTGCTTGAAAAATAATTTAAACAGTCTATATCGTTAAAACTCTGTAAAGGCTGACATAGTTTCAACGAAGCCTAAGAAGTAATAACAAACCGAACTCCCTCTCCGTGCCTGCATTAGCAAATAAATTGGAATTTATACATAATATATTTTCGGCTTTCTAGGAAATAGGCAACGGTAATAAAATAGTCATCCCTTACCCTACAGGTAACTACATCCTTATCCGACGTCATTTAAAAAATATTTATAGCTTAATAGTACTTCAGCTTCCCTTATATTTCTTATTTACAAAATTGAAAACTTTTATATCCATCCAAACTTTCAAATAGATTACTATTAAAGAACGTAACCAGAAAGTCAGTAAAACTGCTTAAAACCAAAAATGAACTAAAATTTCTATAAACACTTAATAAATAATCTTGTATATTGTTCGGGTGATTTAACTCTAGTCCCAAGAATTGAAAAGTTAGCTCGAATTGAAGCTTCATTATGTAGATTTTTTTGCGTTAAATGGGTGTGGTCGCACACCAACTATAAAGACGACTGATGTCTCTCCGAGGAGTTGTGGGAACGACACTCAGCCTAAGTGCAATTCGTATTCAATACCTAAAGTGTATCCTCATGTTTCTAATAAAGTCATGAAATCTGTTTTTTTTAACAGATACCATTATTTTTGGACTACACTTGAAACTTACATGTAGTATGTTCATTAATGTGAGCTAGCATGTAAGCAGAACAAAAGCCCGCATTTGAAGTATTAAAACTAAGTAATCTTAGATACTTAGCTCAGCGATTTTCGATACTATTTCTTACAAGTTGTTGCCATTCTCAAACTTGAAGCTCACGTAGAGCAGAACAGTCTCCACGACATCACACTTTCGGTAAATGTTGGCATCCCGACTGTACGTGAACTGACAGACCGCTCCAAGTATCCTTCCGTATCCTTTTGAAGTGGCCAAGACAACGAAACCGATGGAACTTTATACGCCGATAACATTGGGTTCAACCACAAGCCCTTTTATGTCGGCGTTATTGCTAACACTTCTAATTTGTTTACTTTATTTGATGGTAAGCACAGTACAATCCAAAAACAACTGCGAGCACCGAGATATCGACAATCCATCAAAATCAGAAGAGTCACTATCACATATTTATCATTATGCGCAATATACACCTAATGATCCCGGAACGTGACACGCCTAAGCGTGTCACTGTAGTGGTTGTTACTCCTTGTGTATGGTGGTCGTAATGCAGTCGAACACAGTTGTCCTGTTCTACCACTCACCAAAATCATTTTCTCTGTCTCTTCTAAATTAAAAGAGATTTTGGCTTGATGGTAGCGGTTTTTTTCATATTCATTTAAATTTGAAAGTCTTTTGCTAAACATCTATTCGTGTGTTCTCATAGCTACAAATAGAAGTAGCACCATTTTTAAGCTAAGCATATTAGCATTTTCGACCATATCATCACTTAATATCAGGTAAGTTTGTGGTCAAACACTATACTGGATTTAAAAAAAAAAATAGAACCAAAGTAATTTTTAAAAAGCACAGTAACGTTCTAAATATTACTCGTAATTTAAATATCGATGCCTGTACGCCGGATGTAGGTAATCTAATTGTAAATATTCAGTAAGCTTCCGGCAGTCAGTAAGCGTGAGCTGAATCTCAAATCACCGTTGCAGGGAACCTACCACTCTCGTAATTCAAGTGAGTACCGAACATTACTAATATTCGACACCACTCACCCTTTGTTAACATCCTTGTGAGCTCCAAATACGTCAATATTTATGTGTATGTGTACATAAAATATGCATTTATATTTATCTTTGTATATATGTATTATATAATTGCATGTAATACTTAAATTTATTATGTAGGTACTTCTCATTAAAAAAAATCGAAGCGCCCCTGATACACCCGATATACCTTCTTTCTTCCGTCGTTACCATATACCATGATCTTACATTCATCAGAAAAGAGAACTTTGCTCCATTGAAAGTAAGACCAATTTAAGTGCTCACGTGCAAAGTTAAGGCCGCTCTTCGTGTTCTGCCGTTAAACAACATCTTAAACATAAGTAAACATACCAATTTCCCGATAACGCTGATACCCTCTATTGACAGCAGAGAGGCTTAAATTCAATTGTGCGACCACAATACGTTGGTAGCTTGGAAATGGGCGGCTTCCGTGGCCGAATTATCCAAATTTGTTAGGAAAAAATCTCTTTGGTAGGATGTAACAAAGCTTAGTTACCAATTACTATTAAATAACCGATATTTTTGGCAAAAAAATGTGATTAAATGCAGAAATTCCGACGGAATACACATTGAAAACAATCTACACATCGAGCTCCATATTCATTAATTCGATGAATATTCGAAAATTTAAATTAAAATTTGGAATTGTGTAGACTAAACTGCCAGCGGAGTATTTTTTTAATAATATCAAACTTATGATATTACTGTTGATTGGTTGGTGTTTCCAGTTATATTTGTGATATGTAAGCGTCATTTTTAATATGTATAATTTTCGCACTGTTAGGACCTTGGCCTCTTCATAGAGGTTTCGAGTGGAGAAGTGGAAAGGTTTCCTGAATGTAACCTTTAGTAGGGACATTTGGGCTTTTTCTAATGTTATTAGAATTGTTTTAGATGCGTAACCCCAAGCTGTGATACAGTATCGAAGTATAAATTGGTAAAGGGCTTTATAAACAAAAATTACAGTCTCTCGCGCTCCATACCGTAACAGTTTCATAACACTTATTAATTTTCTAACATGTTTTGATAACATTGCTACATGATGTTGTGAGGTTCTTTGTATGGATGTGCAATGTTGTAATTACACATATTATGCTGAATGTTAAAGCTGTCTTTTACCTTTTACGTCTATAGGATGAGGGGGAGCAGATGCTTTTGTTTTATGGTAACACACAAACTGGGTTTTAGTAAAATTGAGAGTGTGTAGATTGTTTCGTAACCAACTTGTGACCTTTGAAAGACCCTCGTTTGCACGGAGTGATACGTCTTTCCACGAGTTTCCACCGAAAATAATGTCTGTATTGTCGGTATAACAAATAGTATCGCAATTATCATTTGAGCATATGAGATAGCTAGTAAATCAATTTAGGGCAATACCTCGAATCCAATACGTTCCAGTTTGTTAAGGAGGATGGCATGCGAGACGGTATGAATAGCCTTCGCCAAGTCGAGGAAAACCCTAATACATTTCTGTTTCCTGTCAAGATACTGGACTACTCTAGTTAATAGCAAATTTATGGCGTCTTCTGTGGATTTTCCTCTGCGAAAACCAAACTGCGCAGATGTTAGAATGTTATGAGATTCTAAGTAAGATGTAAGGCGTTTAATAACTACTTTTTCTAAGAGTTTCGAGAATGTAGGCAGAAGAGAATACCCTATAATTCGAGGGATCCTCTTTAATGCCTACTTTGTGTACTGGAGTAACTGAGGCTAACTTCCAATACTCGGGAAATTCGCCGACTGAAAGACTAAGATTAAATATATGCGTCAAAGGTTCCACAACATATGGACAAATTGATTTTATCAAATTCTTTTTTAAACCATCGGGTCCTGGTGCAGTGTCGTAATTTCAATTGCTTATAAGTGAAGCTACTTCGTAGCAATCAGTGGAAGACATAAAAATTAATACGGATTACTTGATCCTGAATTGCAAATTCTAGCTAAATTATCCTCATATGCTAAATTATCCACAGCAAAATACTTCATTCCACTTTATTTAATATTTTGTAATGCTTTAATATATTTATTTTAGATTATAAACATATCGATGTTTTAACTAAAATTGCTTGGCGTAGTTAACTTATTATGAGAACATATCATTTCTTACATAATCATGGGCGATCGCGTGACCGATAAGAAATTTAGAGAAGAAATAAAAGTCATAAATTACGGCTGCTACGCTTTGTTTTATTTTTTTATCTTTTTATATAGCAATTTTAGATTTACGAAGATAGTTTTGAAATAGACACTGTCTACTGCTGGTACATAAACCGATCAACTGCGTTGGAAAGTTACTGTCTAAAAACAGTATATTATCTTTGTACTATATCTGTAAACTCAGAAGAAACCGAGAATCACATTTTACTATCAAAATATATAATCAAGGATTAAAAAAAAAATGGCTTTTTATAAACCAAGAGGCTATGCGTGGTTCGCATATATGTATAATTTACTGAAGATGAACAAGCCTAAAGTATATTAATTAGTAAGCATTATCAACACAAAATGCCAGGTGATGAGGGCTGTTCAGAGAACGCAGCAGACACATATGCAAAAATGATAACTCTTCTACTATATACTTTCAATTTGTAATTGCAACATTGCTTACCAATGCCAACTCTCATTTCTTCTCTTTTATTTTCTACAATTGCCATCAGTCGACGTATAATTAAGCCGTTCATAATAACAATACGGACAGAGCAATATGTTATGTTTGATATGAAACTGTTGCAATACGAAGAGCTAGCCAGATAGTATTTTGCTTATTAAAGCATTTGCAGATTGTACACAATAACATAAAATGCATAATAGGTACTTTTATTCTGACAGTTGTGGTGGTCAAAACCGCAATTCACACGTCCGTGCAAAGTTAATTTGGTTGGTTAGAAATCATGGCATAATAGAAAAGAAAAAGGCTACAGATATATGATTAATTTAATGTACCTATATTAAATAAAATGTGGGCATTCTGGATTTTGCTTCTCTTTTAAAGAGCACATTTAGTTTAAAGATACGGAAGGAAGCCGTTTCCAGTTATTAGACACTAGCTGTGGCCCGCGGTTTCACCCGCGTATAATTTTAAAAAAATCACTGATTGATGATTTATAATATTTCAGTATAGGCAATATTTTTATCGGGACAAAAGTTTTTGGACAATTCAAATAAATAAATGTACCTACACGAATTCCGAAAATTAATTACATTACATAATATCAGTCTTTTACCACTCTAAATCATTAGACCACAACGATTTTCTACCCTCCATAATCAGATTGTATAAGAGTTCATGGTAACATGACAAGCACATATTATTATAGTGATTACTGAGGTATTACATATTCTGTACTTATTCTACAGTCTACATTATTTAAAAAAGAAAACTAATTTCATTTTCAGTTCTTGTTCTTCTTGTTTAAGCGCCGCAAAAAGCACGTGTTAGTGTCAATGTGTTGGTCTTCGTAGTATTTTTTATATACAAATTATGTCCAACAAGATGGTGGCTATCTTCTTACAACTTTCTAGAGAGTTTTTGTGATATCTCAAAATCAAATTTCCAGTAAATATTTATAATCCACTTCACGAATGAACAATAACCAAAATATATCACGCAAAATGCCACCAATATTACATAATATAGGATCAAAGAACCTAAGTTAACGAATTAAAAATAAAAACCACAACATGGCTGCTCAAGATCCTGCTAAAAACTTCTATTTCCGCCTTCTAATGAAAGAGAACTCACTGCCAGCGTTGCCACTTTAGTCCTTTTTGAGCTAGACGTAGGCACTTTTTACTGTAGGTGAATTCGTTTATTAACGATTTAACTCTGAAAGAACAATCTAGCCCTTTTCGTTACGTAATACGAGACTTCGTACAGCACTTACCAATTGTGAAACAATGCGCGCCATGTAGCATACATTTCGCCAGTCACACTCGGTACATTCGGTATATTTTTAGTTTTATGCACTTGGAGTCCTCCATGTGCTTACTTTTCTCTGTATAAATATAAACCGAGCTATTTAGCATGTAATCACAATTTTCTTCATAGTAATCTTTTTTAACTTTCTGAATTTTTCGCAATTTTATAATACTGATAAGGCAATGAGAGCGAACATTTGTTTTTCTAAAACACCGTTTTTTTTTTCATTTTTATAACTCAATTTTAATTATATGGGTGTTTTTTCTGAAATTAATACATTTCAAATAAGCAACTTCTTTTGTAAGCTTGGTTGCATTTTTAATTTGTTATTGCCCGAAATATTTGTAAAAAGTTTTTTGTTAGCCCCTCTTTTAATGAGAAAATTTACTATATCTAGCCCTTTCTAGTTTGTTCAACTGCCCTTTTTCAGAAATCAAGGTGGCAACGCTGCTCACTACTTTGACAACACTTTTCAGTTGTCATTTTTCAAGGATTTCAAGAGCTGCCAAGTGCCAACTGTCAAGAGTGTCAAGATGTAGTTCAAAATTTTCAAAACATATACATTGCAGAGTTACTATATCTGTTTAGTCAAGTGAATCTTCTATTATGGTACGTAGACAGCGTGAACAAAGCACCACGGAGGATGAAATAGTTATTGGTAATTTTAAATCTACTTGTATACATAATTAAAAGAATAATTATAGAAAAGATGATCAATGTATTTCGAAATTTTTTAGATGTTCCTTCCGGTAAAAAACATAAAAAACACAGGCATAAGAAACATAAAAGGAGGAAACTCGAAGATGACTTCGATAGTGACACGTCCATTGATGTTTCTTACGAAGACGCTGCTAATAAATCATTTAAAATGAAAATTAAAGGAGGCAAAGATATACCGGGAACTTCAGCTGCAGATCTTCTCAAAGCACAGACTATGAAGTATTCCTCTGACTCCCGACGTTCTATACCAGGCTCTTCCTCCAGTACTCCACCTAAAGCAATATCAAGGAAAAAGAAAAAAGGTAGAGAAAGTGGAACCTCCAGTGAGGAAGAACGATGGCTGGATGCTATAAAATCTGGTAAACTTGAAGAGGTAAGAACTTCTTTTGTAGAACCAAATATTAAGTATTTTATAAGTTTAAATCCTGTATCTTTAATTAATTATGCATTTAGTCATTCTTTAGTTCGAGAGCTGTCATAGCTCATCATTTACGTCTATTTATGAAACTTATGGCCCTCATAATTTAGTGCATTATGGCCATGATATACATGTAAAAGCTAATACAACTGAGTTATTCCATGTGTCATATTTTGCGACCAGCCAATTTATATCTAGGTACTTAGTCGTTTCTACTGATTTCAGAAACTTTTCTTTGTATTATATGAGGTATAATTTACTTATGGGTAATTTATTTACACATAATACTAGGAGTGTTACTAATAAATCACCAAAAATATATCTTTGAGTTGCTCTTGAAAATTTGTGTTTATATTTAATACTATATTTAATCATACAGATAATTATAATAGGTCAAAAGTAACATTACAGGTTGATGAGGAATTAAAGAAAATTAAACCTAAAGATCCAAAGATGATGACTGCCCGTCAAAGGGCAATGTATGAAAGAGGCACAGATAAAGAAACCAGCCCTGGAGGTGAAGTATTACTAGCTTTACCTTCAGGATACAAAGAAAAAGTTATGACAGCAGAAGCTATTCAGAAAGCAGCAATAAAATCCCAAAAAAGGAAACAATTAGCAGATGAAAAACGTGAAAAGGATAAAAAGAAAACAATGGATAGGCTATTGAAGAAACAGGAATCAAAAAATTTGAAAAATACACAAAAAGGGAAAATTTTCAAGAAAATTGAACCTATGATTAGTTATAAAATTACTGACACACAAATTTCATTGTCTTTTCCACCTGGAATCCCTTTCCCATTGGAGAGCAAACTTTCAATTGAGATTCCAAAGCCCACATTATGTGGCATTGGTGGGTGTACCAATATAAAAAAATATAATTGTTCAAAAACTGGAGTACCATTATGTAGTTTAGAATGCTATAAGAAAAATTTGATTGCTTCAGTATAAACGACAACTAAATCATTTTTGGAATAAGTGTTCTGCACAAACTATGTTTTGTACATATTCTTAGCACAGAATACCTATTTATTAATTATATGATACAAAAGTGTCCAACCTTAAAATGTTTTCGATTTTCATAAAAAAATATATGATCAGAAGGACCCAGAGTATTTCTTTCTCCAACCTATGCCACTGTGCTAAATATAGTAAACTTATTTATCATAGTGCTACAAAGAGTAAAGGCAAACTTTTAACGATGACTCAGTGGTATCATGTACGACTTTTCTTCAATTGACATGAGTGCGAATCCATACAATGAGCCTGAGCTTTTAGTGAAGGAAAACATCGTGTGGAAGCCATAGCATTGTGGTAGGGCTTTTTGTAATGCCTGCCTGGCTAGCTACCACACTCAAGTTGAAAATCTGTCACCAAGCACCAATAGGTGTCTTCCAGCAGCTGCACTTGAGAGCCAATATTTCTCTATGTTTAGCATGTTATCATCTTGGGTCACATCATCAGTTAACATCAGGTGAGATTGTGGCCAGTATGCCAAACCTATAACGATAAAAAAAGGAACAATGGCTCAGTGTTAGCGTGTACAGACATTGTGTCGATTAATTTGAGTTCGAATCTCTGTGATGAGCACGAACTCTTGGCGAAGGAAAACATTGTGATGAGACCATATAATGGTGGTAGAGCTTTTTCTAATGCCCATGGCTAGTTGCCATCCTCGAGTTCAAAATCGGTTACCAAGCACTTATATAGACATTTTCTGTAAGTTAGTTGCACTTACGAGCCAGTCCTCCCTCTATGCTTAGCGTGTTACCATCTTGGTCCACAGCATCACTAACATCAGGTGACATTGTGGACAAATATTAAAACTATAAAATAAAAACAAAAAGGCAATTGCTACAATGGCACTTAATAAAAAAAAATATGTAAGCATTTCTGGGTACGTCATTTTTTATAAGAAAAATCGTAATGTAAAAAGATTCAGGATGCAATGTAAAATTACCGTATTTACTTATAAAATATCATTAGTATTAGGTAAACAATTTGTGACAAGAATTGTTACATACTTGAAAAAGTTTGCCATTGTGCCAGTCACGAGAGGCAGATGTTATAATGTAGAGATTTAAGGGCACTAATCGCATTAACATAATAGGGCCAAAGAACGAAAAGAAGCACATTTTCTAATGTGGTACTGACATTGTCATAACATAGAAAGCCTTTTCATCATATATCTACATACTATTGCAGAATTAGTATTTTTTTTTTTTTTTTTTTTTTTTTTTTTTTCGAACTGACTACACTGTTAGCCTGAGGGGCCCTGGAGCCTTTACGGCTTTTACAGCTTTACCGGGCTTGGGGGCGAGCGCTTAGGGCACTCAGCCACGAAAGCTAAGCAACAACATCCGAGGGTGCCAAAGTGGCCGGACCTCGGCTCGGACTGTTGCGCGTATGCAATTAAGTCGCGATCTGACTAATTCCCTATCCGTAATTCGATCTAAACTAACTATACATATATACATGTTTCTGCCCCCTGGGAGGAGGGAAGGAACATGTGTATGTGTATTTAGTGGTCTGAAATTTTTGTCTACTCTAACTAGGCAAAAAAAGAAAAAAAAAGGTCCCTTACAGAACCTATGTACCTATGTGTGTTGTGCATGTGTGTATAATGCAGTGTCATGTATGGCTGTGAAAGCTAGTGATTGTACAGTCACTTGTATCGCGCGAGCGGCTGCTTGGCTCAAGGGCTCCATGTCGATGGATCGGACCTAGGCTTGAGTTGCCGCAGAGGAGGGCGGTCGTGGCGGGTGTGCGGGAACGAAGTTAACCGTACGTCCCCTGCGGAGGGAACGGTGGTTTCGCGGGCGTGGGCGCGAGCACGCATATGTTGCGGGAGCGGACGCGTAGTAATTATTAGCTTTCTCGATGTCGTCGTCGGGATCGACAAAGAGATTTCGCGGACGGCGTTTATAACGTTTGGCAACGGGGATCGAGTTGTCTGGGACGTAGTTCGCGGTGGATTTTACGAGCGGGTTGGGGTGATTCGAAGCGCTATCGAAGTATCTCCTGGTGAGATATTTCACATAGGCTTCTATCGAGGGTAGCCTCATGTCCCTGTGGAGGTCCATGTTCCTAACGAAGGCTGGAGGGTCAAGCAGGCGACGGAGAAACCGATTTTGGACTCTTTGCATGCGGACAAAGTTATGTTTGGACATATGTGCGAACGCTGCGCAGCTATATGTCAAGACCGGACGGACGCACATCTTGTATAGTGTAAGCTTATGTCTTAAGGACATTTTGCTTACCGAACTGAGTAGGGGCCGCAAGCGGGAAAGGATCCAGACGGCCCTATTCCGGACTATAGTAACGTGTGCGTTGAAGTTAAGCTTCGAGTCGAGGGTGACACCCAGATATTTAGTCTTGGTGGCCCAAGGGATATTCCTACCGAATAATGAGAGGGGTCCTACCGTGCGTGGTAGTTTACATGTATGCGGTTCGAACATAATCGCGGCGCTCTTTACCGGATTAATAGCTATTCGCCACGTTCGAAACCACTCCCCGAGAGTGGTTACGGCACGTTGGACTGCGCAGGCGAGATTTTTTCTATGTCTGTTTGACGCGTATATGACTGTGTCGTCAGCGTAGAGCCCTACCTCGACCCCGAGGGGCTTCGGGAGGTCGCTGACGTACAGATTGAAAAGGCAAGGCGCCAGAATGGAACCTTGCGGGACGCCTGAGCGTATAGGGTGGGCGGTAGATAGTACTCCTTCCACTCGGTAGTGGAAGGTGCGGTCGCGTAGAAAATCGTGAACTAGATGAACTAACCTATCCGGGACTTCTAATTGATATAGCTTGTGGACCAGTCCGGCGTGCCAGACCTTATCAAAGGCCTTGGCTACGTCGAAAAAGACCGCAAGCGTGCGGGCGGGAGCAATATTGCTCTTGGCGAAGTTACTCGTGATGTGCTCCGTGAGGCGGTGCACTTGATGTGTACACGAGTGACGGGCGCGAAAACCGAATTGTTCGGGCGGGTATAAATTCTTGTCGTCTATAACGACCTTGAGACGGTTCAGAAGGATCCGCTCATAGAGTTTCCCTAGGGTGTTTAGGAGACTGATCGGGCGATAGCTTTCGGGAAGCGAAGCTTTTTTGCCGGGCTTACGAATACCTATAACTATAGCTTTTTTCCAGACGGCTGGAAAATAGCAGTGGGCTATGGCTGCATTGAAGATGCAGACCAAAAGAGCTATGAGGTGATCAGGAAGAAGTTTGAGTACTTCATTCCTGATACCATCAGGACCGGGAGATTTCCTAGGCTTAAGGCCTTTAATGATAGAACAGACCTCATCTGGCGTGACCGGGGTTAACGTTTCCGCGGGGGGAATCAACGTGAGTTCCTGAACGGCGGTCTCGATAGTTTCGATGTGGGCAGTGTCTACGTTGTCACAGTTTGGGGAGCACTGGCTCTCCAAGCTTGCGGCAAGGCATTCTGCCTTATCGTCGCTATCGAACGCGAGTGGGAGATCGGGGCCCCTTTCGAGGGGCGGCATCTGGGCGGAAGCTTCTAACTTCAGAGAGCGGGCGAGGTTCCAGTAAGCCAGATGGGACGGCTTGAGACCCTCTAAGAGGTTATCCCACCGGTGACCTCTGTACTCTCCGATGCGAGTTCTAACCTCTCTCTGAAGTTGTCGTAACCTACGGGTGTTATCCCTCGTCGGATAAGAGTCATGTGCACGTGTCGCGGCGTTCTTTTCCGTGATTAACGCTCGTAAGCCGGGGGGGAGTATAAAACGGCGTTCGTTTGCCGCTTGCACCTCTCTCGAGGCCTCCCTTACACCGGTTTGGAGGTAGTCGACCAGGGAATCGATGGCTAAATCGGCGTCTGCGGTTGACTCCAATACGTCGGGGATCCTAGCTAGGCTGGACGGGGTCGCGTTATCGGATAAGCAGAATTAGTACTCAGTACTCACAAGCAGAGTGCATTTGTTACACAGGAGAAATACCATCGATTATTTGATGTCAAGGCATTTGTAAATATGGTGACCACTTTTTCATAATGGAACTACACATCTCAAAACGGTTCCTACCCATTACTTAAATATTTATAGATTCGTAAAATATATGACATTCTATACATGAACATATAGACAAATTGTTTGTTAATAAATCAAAAACCTTCATTATAGATCGAAACAGTGAGCATATATTTTAGAGTTGGTAGATTTTGTATAAATTTTACAATAGTTTTAATTTAATTAAACCATCCTGGTGGCTTACTTTAGAAAACAACTCCTGGCACATATATACACTTACATAGATATATAAAATTTGATCAATTTACTACAAATGGAATAATTGTTAAAATTACTACAATAAATTAGCCTCTTATATTCTGGCACATAACTACAGGTTACAATACTATGTGTATCATAAATTTTTCATCATGTACGATGTTCCTATTGTTTTGCTACAATTACTTTCATAGGAGGTGCCAATGTTTGCCCAAATAATACATATTTTAGTATATAAGTCATAATTGTGCCATAGTTATTTTACTTAGGGCTGATTTTTCAATTGTCAGATACCTTCATTGAAGGAATAATTTTGACATTTTAAGGATAATGCATGGAACAACTGTCAATTTTTTTTTATTGAATTATGTTATCTTACTATTGAAAAATCAGGCCTTAATGCATTAAAATGTAAATAAATTCTAACTAATATGTGGTCTTACACTTATTATAAAATGACTAATAATATCCTTTTGTATAAGTACTTGGAATTTCCAAGTGACATAACATTAAGGTTTTAGCAGGTCATAACCCTTTTGTGTAATTATATTTTGTCATGGAGATAAAGTTGACTATTAGGTATTGTAATTTAAAGGACCTTTTTTTGTTAAGGCAATGAAAATAGAGCAAGAGTTGGCCACAAATTTACAGCTTACACAGAAATTTGTCTTAGAATAGTCTTATAGAAATATTACATAACTTTTTATACCCAAACCTCATACACAATTCTACATAACATACTGACAACAAAGGAACAATTGATGTATATAGCAGTCATTATTATGAGAACATTTATTTGGCAATCAACTTGAGCTATTCAAGTAATGAATAAAAAGATTTTAATAGTAGATTTTCAGACAATATTCAACATAAATTCTTAACATAACAAAATATGGTAAAGGAAAAGATAAATATCAATTTATGAATGATGACAATAATTAACCTTATTTCACCATAAAATACTGTTAAGGTTTCTTCAAATAGGGAATCATATTTTGTTCAATATTTAATCCATTCTTGCATCACAATGTTGCTGCCATCCTAATAATAATCTATGAACAAGTGATTGTAGTAGACAACTAATAATACTTTTAGTTTAATATACACATAGTAAGACAAGGTATGTAAATAGACACCTAATAATATTAGAAAATTGTTCTGTGTCAACATGTGACAATGTAAATACCTCATTATATTCATTTCTTATCACCATACATGTTCCTGATAGCTTGCAGAAATGAGAAACTAGCAGAGATGAAGACACTGCTCAGAATAGTCTACAGACCAAAGCAGGGCAGCCAACATAATGGCAGGAAATATCCAGCTTCATATCAGACATTCGTCCGTTTTGAGCTGCGAAGGCGTGCCAAGCCTGATTGTAACCGCTAAGATTGATTATTCTGTTTGTTTGACCTGAGTCGTGCCAGACCAGAACGTTCTTCCTCCTCATCACTGGTGCATGAAAGCCCACCAACAGCACCTCGAGAAGATGTTGCTTGTATTAAATCTTGATCAGGCCCATTTCTACTCTCATACAACAAAATGCCCAAAGTTTCTTCATAGATTCTTGCTTCAGGAAACTCCACTTTAGTGTGTTTCTTGTCAGTTGCATAAACAATGGATGTACAGCAAACCTCGGCACACTTTTTGCCATGCCCAAAAAAGGACCAGCAGCAAATTTCATTTGACCCAATAACATCTTTTATAAACAATACTCGCCCACTGAAGCGCAAAGACAGCTTATCAAAGAGTTCAATATTCTTGAGTAGATTGTCATCAGATGTGCTTGTATAGGAATACTTGTTGTTGTGTCTATTTATAAGCAACTTTACAACAGGCTGAAAATAAAATTATATGTATTGTTTTGTTAATTTAATTAATAATAAGTTTAATTATATTCATGCTTCTTTATACCTACATGTCTTTATGCAATAAATGTATAAACACTGTTATTTATATACCTTTGAAGTCGACATGATAAGTAATTGCTCCTCTTTATGTGAAGTAATCAATGGGACTCTACAAATTGGTTCAGCCTCTCTTTCTTTCTTAGCTAGAGCTTGCTGACAGGAATCAGTTAATTCTTCAATAAGAAAATATTTAGCTTCAGCTAACAGTTCCATGATCTCACGGTAGCTATCTGGTAATGCTACAGTGCCATCACGGAGGTAATTTAATATAGTCCCAAAATGCTTTCCACATCGGTCAATGAGTATCCACCCTATGAAGGAAATATATTAGCTGTTATTTATCTATAAAAACAAAACATAACCAAGGTATTAAAAAAAATTATATGGTACATAATGAAATTAGTGTTTCTTTAAACATTAATAAAAGTTAGAATTAACGTAAGTCTTAGATACTTTTAAGGAAATAGAGTAAAAAAGGTAGAGGCTTTTAAGTCCTACAATAGCTATAATGAGTTATAGTTAGGCCAGATGAAAATTAAGTGAAATCTGAACTTATAGCAAACGATAGACAAAAGTTAGAGTTATAGATTCAACAATACTCGTAGGTACCTTCAGAATCAGTTAACACTTCCATTCTGCCACTGAACATCGTCCTCAACATGTTATCACTCTTGGTGAGAGTCCCAATGGTGGTGTAGAACAAAGTTCCTCCCACGTTCAACTTAACATATTGTGAGGGACTGCCCTTTAATAAAGTTTTGTGATCACCCGACATTCTAAATAATAAATATCAAACTTGAGAATACAAGACAGACTAAATGATACTTCCCAGTTCTTCGCACTTGCTTCTAATTAATTGATTATACCAAATATTACTACATTTTGTGATATTCACACAATCTTTATAGGAAATATGTATTCAATAAAATCCAATATAAATATGAATCAATTATTTTCTACACTTAAACATCTTCACCTCCAGCGTCTATTCACTTCCTTTTTGCTAACTGTAGAAGAGTTTTGTAGTGACATTTTGGTTACGGCACAAATCAATAGATAGCGTTGTTTTACAATTTTTAATTTATTATTTCTTACATGGTATCACCGTCAGTTTTTTTATAATGGCAATAATAAATAATTCCAGTTTTAAATTCATTCACAATGTGACCAAATTTAGCAGAATCTTAGAATCTTTCCAGAATTTCAGCCTCATTTTGTCCTTGTGTTTACAGAATGCCGAACCAAAGTCAAGTGAGCTTACTTAGGGATGGTCAACTCAATTTAACTTGAGTTGCGCATAGATTGAGTTGACTCGAGTTGAGTTCTTCCTAATTCGAATGGGATTTCTGTGGCAAATTAAGAAGCGAGTACGCATTAAGCTACACACATATGTGACTGTCACTTCTATGCAGATTTGAGATTAAATACAAACGATAAAGTCAACATAGAATATAAATAACCTACTGCCTAAATAGTTTTTGAGATATTTTTGTAATGATTAAACAATTATTTAGCATAAGTGGTTACTTATTAATAATTAGTTAATAGGTAATTATAAAGATACAATAATAGTACGAATTTTGTGACGACTATTACACAACTACTTATTTTTAAATAAAACTTGTCTTTTGAGCATGCTTCTGTTCTGTTGTTGGTACCAGATGTACAATAAAAAATGTAATAAATTGTATATGATATGATTAAAAAAATAAAGGGGGAAATTTATAAATAAAAAAGAATAAAGGTCAATAATTTAATTGTGTTTGTATTTTATATTCGTGTCACTTTTGAAGTTAATGTGTTAATTTTACATCATTAATTTTATCATTTACATTAATTATAAGTTTTCTATATATACATACAGCCTGCGCAGTATACATTATACCTTTGGTATTAGTTCCAGAAAATTTTACTAGAGGCGCTGCAATGAAAAAAGACTGATAACTCTATTTCGGTATATGTAATGTACTCTGTGTTCAACTCATTGAGTTCATTGTTGCCAGAAAAAATGGAAAATCAGGTAATTATTATTTTTTAAACTTATTGCATTGCACACCAACGGAACGCAACTTTTGGTGTTTTATTAAACTTATAAGATTATTAAAAATACAGCAATAATTGTGTATAATAATCAGATCTAAGTAAGAAATAAGTATGTAAATTTATACATGAGCGACCATACATTTGGTACTTATACTCCTTATAAGTAACAAAAATTGAGGGTTAGGTTTTTTTTTCGAACTGACTATACTGTTAGCCATAAGGGTCCTGAAGCCTCAAACGGCTTTTACAGCTTTACCCGGGGAGGGCCAGGATCACGAAGTACATTATTTATACTGGGCAGGTCATCACAGAGTACATTATACAGAGGATGACCGTCTCAAAAATAACGAATCTGTCCGACAATGGCAAAAATTTTGCCAAGCCAGACTCCAGAAAATGCCAAAAATATGGCATTATATTATTGCATCCATGGAAATGGGTATGAATAACTAAAAATCCCGGAAGCAACCTTGTTCCCACTCAGGTCGGTACAAACACTCATATTTTCTCTTCATCACTCACGGTTGAATGGTATTTCAAAAATAATACGTTTCTTTGAAATCTGCTACTTCTTTCTATCTTAATCTGCCAGAGCTAAAATTTAAGTGCAAAATCTGCCCAAATGGCAGAAATCTGCCACAAATGGTCATACTGATAAAGGCGCTTGTAGGTATATAAACGATTACATGGCATCGCTGTAATCGTGGCTGAGTGCCCTAAGCGCTCGCCCCCAAGCCCGGTAAAGCTGTAAAAGCCGTAAAGGCTCCAGGGCCCCTCAGGCTAACAGTGTAGTCAGTTCGAAAAAAAAAAAATCGCTGTAAACTCGTGGCTGCTCGTGGCTGAGTGCCCTAAGCGCTCGCCCCCAAGCCCGGTAAAGTTGTAAAAGCCGTAAAGGCTCCAGGGCCACTAAGGCTAACATCATAGTCAGTTCGAAAAAAAAAACGCTGTAAACCGGAGACAAATAAAAATTCAATATACTGTGACTAAAACGGCTTAGATACTTGTAAAGTTTTAATTCATCGATTTTAAATACTTCTTTATATTTCACCATTTGATGCATTTGACTATTCATTAAAATATTTATCTAACTTACAGCAGTTTCTTTGTAGCTACAAGTATAAATAATTTTTTCATTAACTAGTCATGTACGACAGAGAATATGAAAAAATAATAATTTCGGGCCAATAAAAGTTATTAGTATTAGCAAACAATGTACACTATTCTATGATGCTAAGTCTATGTTACAAAAGTATATTGTGCCTCTGAGCAGTTTTCTTTAATGTGATTTAATATGATGATATTAGGTTTTTATTTCAAGAAGTTTTAAATGATAAATGTTGTTTCAGTTTTATCAACAAAATTAAGTAAAATATGTAGAACCTACCCAGTGATTTCAACTACAAGATCAAGAACGATTTTACATATAGGAGAGAAAAGTACAAGAAACGAAACAGGCTTACATTATTACATTTACACTTATTATTCATGTAATATGTAAAACTATTCTTTTGGATAATAAACTATATCCTTGATAATGAATGTAAAAAAAGATCTTGATCTGACATATAGGTATAGGGCTGTCATATACGGCTAGACTCTCGTCGGTACGCTAAGAGGAAAAAAAACGAATATTTATTTATTGGCGCATTAAAATGTATGCAGTGTTATACGTAGCTTAAACTTATTTTGCTGAAGACTTTACTTGTTTAAATAATTCTTTCTGCGCTTTTACATTATATTAAGCTCCGTGCAAGTTCTATTGAAGCATATCTGGCAATGTAATATTGAATCTACGGTCACTATAACGATTTCCTTCATCCGTCAACTGGCTTGATATTAATGAAAATAATTATGGTGGCCAGGTAACGCAAACAAATAATAGCATAATTTGAGCACGTGGCTCTTCATTCGGCATATTTTGTTTCAATTAAAAAAATTAACATATCTCTACTACATAATTTTCCCCTTCTCTTATTCCGAGACAACTTTGTCGTTCAAATGTTGCAAGCAACCGCCGCTCAAAATCTCCACTCCATTTTTATAGCGTGGTCAAGCAATTCAGCTTGAGTTTTTGGAATGCCGCGGGCCAACTGGCAATTTAGAACGTAATCATGCTTTGTAGAGACGTCGGGAAGTAGTCCGTATTGACGGTGATACTCCCAATAGATCTGGACGAATGGCAATTCCAGTCATGTGACCATTTCTTTTATATATTTACATAAACTTATGTAATTTGGCAATTTATTATGTAATATTGGTGGAATTTTACGCATAAAGACAAAAGGTAATTCTGTGAATATTAGCATTTCAGCGTAGACTAAAAGGGAAATACCTAAACACTTCTTACATACGTCCATGATATTCTAGTTATAGCTGTATATTGTCCACACAGTTAAAATAATAAAGTAAGAAATGATATTCAAAACTTATTAATTATATACCACAAAAAAAAGACATATTTCAAAGATCATTCATTTCTAATCTAGGATTACGGATACCGAATTGACGTGCTTCTTCTAAAGTCTTCGGTAACTTGGTATTTAATGTTTCGGGTAAGTAGTAAGCAGATAATGCTCCCAGCATCGAAACGATACTTAATATTGTGGCAGAGAATTGTATACCGTACTGATGACTCTAAAAAAAAAATTATTTGAGTGACCAAGTTGCAGAAGTCCATAAGTCTATAAGAGATTTTTGTTCTATACACTGAAGTTTCATTTTATTCTCTAAATATTTTCAGTAAAAATTTTGTCTTCAAATAATTTTCCGTTTTAACTAACAAAAATCGAAAAAAGTATAGGGAGAAATAATTGAATTTTTGAACCGGCACTGATACATTTTTCTTTTATAAATTATTATTTTACATTTACTTATTATATATTTTATTTTAATTTAATACCATTAATTTTAGTGGAACTTACAATATATAGTACATACGGTGAAATCGCAGAAGCTCCACCGGATATCACATCACCTAAAGACATCCCAGATTGACGTAAGCATGTAGGATATAGTTCCATGTTCAAAAGATTAATAATATAATAAGAAATAGTTATTGAAAACCTATTTATGACTCCTAAAATAGTACTTATCCATCCACTTCCCAACCACGCCACAAAATCTGAAAATATGTAAATCAAATTACTTCTTATATTTTATGTATCTACCTAATATAATTACTAACAAACAGCACACAGCTTAACCGGTGAGTCTAGAAGCATGAATATTTGTACAGAAATTCGTCATGTAATTTAAGTGAGTACTACCTATATGAAAAGATTGGGTCTAGGATTACAAGAAGCGAATTTTGAAAGATCATATACTGAGAGGATTAAATAAACGATGATTTCAAAGATGTTGACAGTTAGAAATATAATCAGGCATACACCTAGTTATTTAATAAATTGATTTCAATTATTGTATATAATTTACCTAAACTACGTAATGCGATCAGTGCCCATATGACAGTAGTAAAGCCAGATGAAATGACTCCTGTAAACCGACGTCCAAGACAATCAGCAAGCCAAGCTGCTGTAAAATGTGCCGGTATTTCAGCTAATGATTGCCACGCAAACTCCAGGAAAGGGTTACCATCTGACTTTTCGGCGGAACTCAATAAGCTCACCGTATAGCTCATGGTAACTGATACCCTATAAAAAAGGATAACATAAAAAATGTACTAAAATATTATAACTGTGAATCAACATGTTTAGACTTGCAGGGACCTAATACAATACTTTACTAATACCTTAATAACTTATAATAATATAATAAAAAAATATTGTGTGGTTTTATGAAACCACGATGCAAGTGAAACTTTTAAAAGAATATATATATATATAAATTTAGGTATATTTAATAATGTATATAATCTAATCATCTGCCATGCGCCTTTCACTTTATCCCACGACCAGTTATGCGACATGCGATAAATGAACGAAAAGTTTTGGGTCGATAGAATAAAAGTTTCACTTTAATAATGATAATTAACTAATATCATAATAATTGTCTACTTAGCAAATCATAAATAATCACCACAAAAATAGTTGTAAAATTGTGTTTAATGCCAATTTTTTACTAGAAAATAGTGCTATACACATATGTCCCATCGCATCGGATTTTGATATTGATGATGTCGTATTTAAAATTTCGTTTTCAGTTTCACTTTCCAACTTAGTTTTATTAACTCGGCCTATACGATTCATTTCTCTAACACACCTTTCATTTTTTCTATTTATCCAAAGCCACTGCGGTGACTCAATCATTTTCCTGGAAAAAAAAATACTAGCGCTAGTTTATTAAGTTTATAATATATTTTCAAAACGAGAATAAAATTCAAATAAGCATTGGCAAAATTTGCACAAAAAGTATTTACCAGCTCATTAATAAATAAGGTAATTGAGTGATGGTCGTCAGTACTAAAAAGGTCTTCCAATCTTTCAACCACCAATATAAAATGGGCATTAGGGACATCCCAAAACTTGATGCGATAAACCGTAATTTCGCAATAATCGATCGACGTTCAGGTGACGAAATTTCTATCGATATTACGGATATACTTTGTAAAGCAGAAGTTGCTGGAAAACCTGATATAATACATCCTATGGCCAAAAGTATAAAAGAATGACTGGCAAGAACAGCAATAACTCGTCCAAATATAAGTAGAGCTAAAGATATTATATAAGTTGGCTTGCGTCCATACCTGAAAACAAATTAATAATAAAAGTACACATTATAAATATGAAACAAAAAAACGGTTGTAATCGTATAGTTAATTATAGTTCTCTTTAACTCTAATTAGAAAATTTTAAACTACATACGTATCGCCAAACCATCCAAAAAACAAAGAACCGACCGTTTCACCAATTTTACTAAAGGTTAATATGTTTATCACAAACAGTTCATCTCCACAAAACCAATTGTTATCTATAGGAATTGTGCTTGTATACCATGTTTTATCGTAATCATAAGTTATACATTCTGAAATAAGAATTAATTATAAATGTTACTTTTAATTTTATATGTTATTTATACGTATTTAATTTTATATGTTACTTTTCAAAAATAAAAAAAACCCATTCGTAAAATCACGTTCAGGGTTATATTTACATACTTAATTAGGAATACCTAACAACTTATCTGAAACGCAAAAAACTTATAAGGGTTTTGGACTAAGATTTTGCTACTTTCCCGGCCCGACAAATCTGTAACAACAAATTTAAACACTCCGTTCTATAAATATGTATAAAAGTCTCATGGAAAGGATTAGCGTACTAATCCGATTTAATATGAATAAATATTTCTTTTAGTACCAGTCTCTGTTCTTATATACATATATAATTTTTAATTTTGTCTTGTTTTTGTTTTAATTTTTAGGTACTTAACCTGTTGTTTCGTTATTATTGGTGTAAATCAAACAACTGCTTAACACATTTTTTCCATTGCTGTCCTTGACCCTGAGTACAAAATAAAAAAGTTTATGTCATTTCAAATATTAGGTATATTACACTAAAACTACCAATAAGTTAAATACTTACATGGGAATATATTTTAAATTCCAAGAGAGTTCACTAATATTTTGCGGTCTATCTGGAAGCTTACAACTATGTGGAACTGTAGTTAAGGATAAAAATATATTGTAATAGGCCATCGACCACAAGCAAGGTAAGATAACATTGTAAATTATATCGAATCTTTTTTGAAATTTCCCATTTTGGCCTATATTTGAGAAAGCCTGATCGTAAATCGTATCTATATCCATTTTATTATGTCACTCAATAGTGGTTGCTAATAAATTTAATATAATAATATTTTCACACTGAGTCCGCACATACGACTTAAATAATAGACTATTTAGTTACATGTATAAAAAATAACTGTGTTATCGCCAGACAGTCAAAGGCCCATTCCTGACTTATGTGACCCCTGTTACCGATTACAAATCTCTCAATGAAATTTGGCATAACTATGCTCCATGAGAACCCGGTGATCGCGAGTCTCAGTACTGAAATTATAGACTTCAGGTTTTTCTAGTTATAAACTAAAACCTACGGACTGCAAGTAAAACGATATCATCATCCTTCAAATAGAATACAACCAAAGATGTTAATGGATACAACTCAAGTTTCTGTTTGTATTTTGTTATAAAATATTAAATACAGAATGGGACATGGAGGAAAAGTATATACATTAAATATTGAAGATAGCAAATTTTACATAAACGAATTTTGAATTCACATTTTTTTAAAAAAAGCTTATTTTTGTCGGGAATGGAATCAACTGGAAATAAAAAAAATGACATTCGCAATGTCGCTAATTTCAATTTTGTGCCAACCAATATGTTCTATGACAACAAATGTCTCTAATAAACATTGTATCTCACAATTCAAGAAGACCATGAAAACTACCATTACCTAAAGTAGACTATTTATTTACTTAAAAAATTAAAAGACATTTCAATTTTCTTACAACTTTATGATGAGAGTACCTAAATAAAAGAAAAGATGAAGTATAATAATCAGCTACTTGTCTTTACACTTCACTGTTTATACTTCAGAGTACTTTATATAAAATCTATGCAAGTGGCTTCACACTGGTACTGACTGGTAGCCCACGATAATCGTGGATTGATTACTATTTGACTAATACCTTGGAATCGTTTACCAACTCTATATACATATATCAAAATACGAATACATATTATGTGGCTTGTATTATTACATTAATTGTATACCTATTCCTATTACGATTATATTAATTACATCTCTAGTGACCATAGTGCAATATCTATGGACTCGTCTAGCTTGCGGCTTGCTGTTTTATCGTGCCTTTTCGCGCCTCGCACGTTTACTGCTAATTCAGAAATTGCCTACATGTAGATAATTGTTCAATATGGGTGCGTATTTATCAGAGCCCGTAACAGAAAAAGTGTCCAGTGATGAAGTTAATGACATACTTGAATGTGCAGCAAGTTCCATGCAAGGATGGCGTGTCAATCAAGAGGTACTGCAATGTTTCGTACATAATATACATAAATACCGTAAACGGTTTGAATTAACATCAATAGCACCATTTATTGTTGATAACAATTGTTTCGTCTGCAAGATTGTTGTTATGTACATTTATGTGGTTACCAATACATACACTGTATATACTTATACTAGCTACTCTTTGGTAGGTGCAGACAATGTAGGTAGGTACTACAAATTGAAGATGAATCGATGTAACAATAATAACTGTAACTTTTATGACATTTAATACTAAAAATTAGCTGTTTCATTTCAAGTACAAATAAGTATCCATAACAATGTATAGTCAATGTTTTTGTATTATGAACATAATCATATAAATGCTATAAAATATAAACTACAGAGTTATAGATAAATATACTGAACTTATATGAGATAAACATTGAGATAAATGTAGGTAGGTATTTTTAAAGTTTCCTCTTTCTGCAGTAACATAACCTCAAATAAATAAATTTCTAGTTATATGTTAAGTTTATAGATTAGTTAAATTTTAAACTAAGTTAAATTCTACTCTCTTGGTACTTTCTGACGGTCCCCCTTAACCCCCTAAATTCTCAGAACCTTCAAATTCAAGTGACTTGGTTTAAGATTCAACCCTTACAGTCTACTAGCTGTGCCCGCAGGTCTGCTCGTTTGGGCTATAGAATGCCACCGGTCGAGTGCACATGTGACTCGTGTAGCCGCTGCTCAAAAGACAGAAGTTTTCTTTTTGGGTTAGCCTTCAAAGATATATGCTATTGCTGACTTTTTGTAAACCTTTTTAAGATCTACAATTATGTAGAACATTAATTTAATACATTTTGTATGGTTTACTCAGTGTAAGGAATTGAAGTGCCCTAAATGTGTCTTTTTCAAAATTATAATTATTGTTACTACTTATTTTGTATGTTACTTTATCTTTAAACACATATCCTATAACATAGCTATGAATTAAAATAAAAAACATGTAAATTGGATTAGTGATTTTCATGTAAAAAGAACATAAATGGTCAGACAGACAAATGTTACATTTGATATTTATACTAGCATGAATTGTACTGCTTCAAAAATTATTATTGTGGGTGATCCTAGAAGATACACATATGCTATCGCTGACTACTTTGTAAGACTTTTTAAGATCTACAATTATGTAGAACATTAATTTGGTTTACTCAGTGTAAGCCAGACACAGTGACAGAGAGAAGTTGAGTTTTATAATATGTAGAGAATAGTCTATAAACTATATTATATTGATTAAAAAATATGCATTTTTTTAATCTTTATTAATCTTTTGTTTGTATACTTTGATTTTTGACCTGTATATTTTAAAAATAGGGGTGTAATGATACATAGATATGGATACATAGATTGATATGATACCAATTAGGAGTGATACTCATACCAAAAGCTTAGTAATAAATAAAATAAGTAATTACCTGACTGGTGGAGGGTATAATTTTTAGGTGATTGATTGTATTATTATACACAAAACTGGTGATAATCTTTTTGTAGGTATTTGTTATTTAATTTCAAAAGGAATATTAATAAAAAGAAATATCAAATCAAAATTATTAATAAATAGGCATGAAAGAATACAATGCGCGATGATGGCAATGTCTCTGCTAGCACCATGTGCAGCTCTGTTGATAAATAATGGATGATCTCCTTATTTATTTATTGGTATTGTTACATCCTTAAGATGATAAGTAAGATGGTGGGGTTGGGAGGCTAATCCTCTGTGAATAAAAAATGCAGGATGCTATCTGCTCTCTTATGCCTAAGAGAGAAATTAAAAGAGAAATTATCCCTTATTAAATAAGCAAAATCATGATACTGATGCCTGTTTTCACCAAGACCCTAAGTTTTTAACACAAAGAATTTTTCTGTTAAGCCAGTTTTATGGACCATTTTTTTGGAAAGCCAAAGTTTTTATATTACGAAAATTTACTACTAATTTTTTTATGCATTATTTATCATTCCTAAATGATTAAAATATGCTATTTGTATTTAATTTAATAAAAAATAAATGCTGTTCTTTGTTAAACAGATCACTTGAGAACACCAGAACTGATTTGGAAATTTTTAGTAATGTTAGTAATAGTCTGAATAAGGTTCTTAGAAAAGCAAATTTTGAAAAGATTTCTAGAAAATTCTGTAAAAATTGAAACAGATTTTTTTCTGTTGTATTTTTTATGAACTTAAGACCATAACTCATGATCAATATGCGTAATTCTTTAATATTTCTGAAAAAAAAGCGATACGAATAAGTTTGCATAATAGTCGAGTAAGTGAAACTCTTCCTGCAAGTAGCTATACTGATACTCCCCATATCTGCTACTGCAATTAAATATCTCACTGTACATAGAAGTTGTTTTATTAGTGATTAGTATTTTTCTGTTAAAAGAAAAAAAAAATATTACACTAATTAAAAATATATATGCTGCCTTTTGGTAGCCTTTATCTAGCATAAAATATTTATCACCTTATTTAAAATAATAATTAGGTCTTTGTTAGGAAATGCGTGGCGAACTTCGACTTTTTAAAATTTCCCGGTTTCTTTTCTACTTCTAAAGCTTGGAAGAACTAAAATTGTATTTACATTTTACAAAACATAAAACAAATTAACAAGAAAATGAAATCTCCCTAAGTGGTTACTTAAATGTGCTTTAAGTGTTACTTAAAATTAGTGGACTTGGTGAAAACGAGCATATGACTTGCAAAATGTGTACTTCCAATGGCTAACTTGTTTCTGGCACTCGCAAACTGCTCTCTTTGCTTGTTCGGCTCATGGGTTGTGATGACAGTTACAGCTTAATGTAACTAATTCAGCGTGTTAGCAATTAATTTGCTACAATTAAACCTAAGTACGTAAGAAAAAATAATACTACTATATAACAGCGCAAAAAAATTAATTATTTTAAGTACCTAAGTAAAATTTTATAAAATCTAAATTTATTTTTTATATTACGGTTTATATAATAACAATAATAGGTGTTAATAAATAATAATAAAATTTAATTTACGAAAATAAAGTAAAAATTCAAAACAAATGTTCAGAATCTTCTCAAAAACTGTTTATTTCGACTGTGTAAAATTTTATATTTTGCCTAATTATATAGTAATCTAACTGTAAAACAAATATTAATTTAGTGGTACGATTTCCTAACATCCCTTTGAGAATGGCTTTCTAACCTGGGATCCCCGTAGATCACTGGGGGGTCCATGAAACTATAGTAAGGATTCAAGTGGACAAAATAAAATTAAGTGACAAAAGGATAGAGAGAAAATTAAGCGCATGAAGAGTTCACAAACAAAAAGTTAGCAAATGGTGGTGGTTCTCTTGAAATAGTACTGTCTAAACATGAAGAACATACACTGTGTAATGAAGAAAATCTAAAAATAACCTTGCATATGCCTTATTTTTAAGTTACAATAACTGCTTTAGTGTTACATAGGCTGTGTTTATATGGACATATGACCTGTAAAGTGTAAAACTTAATTTATCAATAATATACTTTTATCATTAATTATCTGGATGAAAGTAAATTTTGGCCCTTTACAATATCATTTATATCTTTTAAATAAAATAACGTGATATATGTAATAAATTGTTTTTAATTTTTTGATCATGTGCTTAAAGAAGTGTCGTCGCCGAGATGGGTGAAGAGAGAAAAATGGTTAAAAAGAAAAAATAACCTTTATAATGAAGTCTAAGTCTAGGCATCAGAGCAGCTAATTAATAAAACCTATGGAGTTATGCCTTATATTCTATATAACTTTGTATAATTTCATGTTTAGTAATTGTTTAAGTACCTATTTGACCATGATTAAGTAGTCTGAAGTGAGTCAAGTACTATTTGAAAAATTATAGTAACCTGTAACTTTTTTCACTATTCATTTGTAGTTTATTTGTGAATGTCAATTACAAATTCCTGTTTACAATAATCCAAACACAGAATTGATCTTTTTGATTATTTAAATGAATTAGACTATTTTTCTACAGAAATCATTCCTAATAGCAAACTAATGAGTTTTATTTATATTCATTATTTTCTTAATCTGAATATAATCTTTTATAATATGTCTTGTGAATGTCTCCTTCAGTATTTGTGAGTCTTAACTCAAAATTCATTTTGAATAACAATTTCAATTATATTTGTAAATTAAGGAAAATATGCTAATACATATGCTCTGCAACTTGCATAGAGTAAAGAGGTAGAGTGATTGTTAAGTTTCAATCAAGTGTCCCCATGTTGTGAGGCAATCTAAGGCAATCCTGACCAAATTATAGACAATAATAACTTTCATTGTTAAAATTAGGTACATCTTATTTTATCTATATCTATACATATTAAAAAGTCTTGTCTGTCTGAACGTGATAAACTCAAAAATTACCGAACGGATTTTCATACGGTTTTCATCAATGGACGGAGTGATTCAGGAGTTTAGGTGTATTATTAATTACGCTTTTGTGTAAATTGTCTGTAATACGACTATGATTGTTGAAAATGTCGAGAAAAAACATGCCAACTGGAAGCTGCACAGGCATGTGCCGCGTAATCCAATGGAGTTATATTATGCATTATTCTGCTACCCGTGCGAAGTCGGGGCGGGTTGCTAGTTAATTATAAATATAGTCTCCCTTTTTGACAAAAATACCATATGTCTCCACAACAATATCTTGAGACTTTATTCTCAAATATTGTATATGTGGTTACAAGAAATGCATATATATTGTTCAGTTGACCGTTATGTTACTAATTTATATTTAAAGTTTGTAGTCAAAGTTAAAAAAATTAACAGGTATTCCTTATATTTTGCTGATTAATGTTGATTATAAATTTCTTGAAGGTTGTAAAATTACAAACTACAGAGGTTATACAACTGTATAGACTGTATTCATTTTTCACATTTATTGATTGTAACCATTTACATTTAGGATGCACACAACACAATACTGGACTTTGATGTGAACACATCATTCTTTGCTGTGTATGATGGGCACGGAGGAGCCGAAGTGGCAACATATTGTTCACAGAACTTGCCAAACTTCATAAAAAACAATGAAGCATATAAAAATGGTGATTTAACAAAAGCCTTAGAAGATGCCTTTCTTGAATTTGATTCTACGATTGCCACCAAAGAAGTTATGGATATTCTAAAAGAATTAGCAGGTAAAGTTTAAATCATAATATACAATAAACTTTCATTAAATTGTCCTTAGTTTAAAATTTTCTAGATACTTGTTCTATAAAAAAAGTATATGTATAGTAAATACACATTACGTATATATTTAAAGACATATTTTATTTTAGGTGAGATAAACCCACCCGGGCCAAGTGACAATGATGAAGAATCTGATGATGAAAATGTGAGTAACTTATACCAAGAGGCACATCTTCCATTGCAGGTAAATGTTTATAATGAATTCAGTATAGGTTCCATAACGAATTGTGAGCAGGAAGCGGTGATAGTGAGGGCTAGTTTATGCATGTATATGTGTGGAATGGTCATTTATCAATAATAACATTGGTATATACCATTAACATAATACAAGTAACATAAAAGCTTAGTCAACAGGCACCCTTAGAGCCAAACACAATGACATTAATTATCTTAACAATTATTTCAATGGAACTTGCACTGATATACTAAAGTGGTAGTGGTCTGAATTGAATCTCGTCCGAAAAATAATTTTCGCGGCCAATTATAATCGGTATGTGTCAAGTAGTCAAGTTTACGCTAGGTCTAACCCAATCCTCATTTTATACCGCCAATCATGTAAGTCATGTAATCATGTAAGGTTGTGCTCACAATTCGTGGCGGAAATTATACCATGTAAATCTACACTAAAAATTATACAACCTTATATCAATCCGAATAGCTTCTTTTTAGTTATAAATAATTACACTATATAATCAATGACATTTAATTCTTATGTAGTCTATTTATTTTTCTTTCAATGGAGAGAAAAATAAGTACATTTTATCAATTATAATACAGGAGGTACTGGCTAAATATGAAAATAAATTAAGTACACTTCATCGTGCACGGCTTGGCGATACCACCACACCATTATCACCTTGTCTCCGAGCTAAGAAAAATGCTGATGAATCTGGCAACTCTGGTATGGCTAATACAGTATATTACATAATGTAATACATTTTTTTATGTTTATTCATTGTTCTTGAAATCATTATATAAGTAATCTTGATTATCAAATGATTTAGTTTTGTTTATTTCCAAGAAGTTATGTTTTTGATAATTGATCTTGAATATGGCTAAGTTACTTGTACTCGATTTATGAATGTTTATTTATAAATGATCAAAATTTTGTTTCTGTTCGGCAGGTGGTGGAGCCTCCAGTTCTAGTACAGGATTCATGTTTGTGGCTGGCTCTAGTTCGGAACAACCAAACGGAGAAGCATCATCCAGTAAGAACAGACTGTCATCTTCAGAAAATCTGGATCACGTAGAAGATGATACTGGGGGTGTGTCTTCTACAAATTCAAATGATGATGATAAAGATGTGAATGGAGAGGTATCTTAATTTTTTTGAAGTAAAACTTCAAACAGTTAAATAATTGCGTCCTTTATAGTTTATATGCAAATAAAACTATTCATAATAACTATTAATAATATATTACTTTAAATAAAAACTCTGTAGAAATGAAAATAATTATATTATATTTTATTACAATAGTAAATTTACTTTTTTTTTAACTGGTTGCTTTTACACTAATGATTTTCAGATCTACCTACAGTATGAGTAAAGTAAGAGACATAAATATAACCAAGTATAGAAAATGATATATTTATCTCTTATCATCAAGCCATATGTATACTGGGTTAGACAGAAAGATATTTGATTTTGAAAGAAAAAGTTTAGTTATTGTGTTTCTTTCTTTTTTTCAGGTTTCCACAAGTGAGCCAGAGGAGCACTTGAAAGATCCCATTGCTATGGATATTGACAAATCAGTTTCAACAGTACCTGATAGCTCTGAGGATAATTGTCATCAACCCGAGCAAAGTGAAAATGCTAAAAGTGCAGCAACTAGTGGAAATGCCTCTGAAGTATGCAATGGAGAAGTCACAGATTCAAAACAAATTGACGGTGAAGATAATGACATTACATCCTCAAACGGATCAACAACACCTGTCAAGTCTGGAAAACTTAAAGGTATTTCTTGCATTCATATGACAAATTAATGTTTTAGTGAAAAATTCCTTAAGTCTAATTAAAAATATTAAATGTTAATATCTAGATAAATCATCAACAGTATCGAGCTCTGACAAATTGACTCCAGAAAGACCTAAAAAGTCTAAGTTACGTCGTGCAGCTGCCGCTGTTTATGAATCCTTACTACGACAAGGAGAGGAAGATGATGAGAGTGATTCTAATGACGAAAATTTCGAGGGTGGTGAAATTAACTCATCTGATGAAGAAAATGTGAATGGTGTAGAAGAATCATCAAATGATGGTCAGTTACATTAAGATTATAAAATATATTTTATACTATGTCATGCAAATATCGCTTAATTGTTCAGTTACAATGTTAAATATGCATATTTAGCTATAGCAATATTTTCCATTCTTAAACAGGAGAAGTAGAGGAAGAAGAAGAAGACGAAGATGACTATGAAGGTGATTCAAGTGATGAAGATGGTGAGGAAGAACTGTCAATGACTGAAGAACCTGGCAATGACAGTGGGTGCACAGCTGTCGTAGCACTGTTGAGAGGTATGTTACTTTACAATGAATCTAAAAAATATTAGTATCATTATCTTAAGTGTAGGTATAAATGAGCAATCTTGCAAATGCAATATACTACTTTTGCGAATACTCAGTTTTAAATGGCAGCTCCAGCTTCCCACACTCACAATTTTAACAGTTGGGTTCACTCACTAGTACTAAATGGACGTAACATACTTAAGCTGCTATGTTTTTGACTCTATGTGCACTGGCATTTTATAATTATCTGCTTTTTAAAGATACAAAATAAAATAAATAGAGAAAAAAAGAAGATTGTGATAACATGTATACATCGCACCAGAACGAGTTAATTATGCTTTAGACATGTATATTTTAACATGATATACCTAAAGTGCCGTCAAATCTGGCAATATTATCATAGATGTTGAATAATTTAAACATTTAATAGAATTATTACTATATGGTTACATATTCAATTTATAATGAATCGAACTGCGACACCGTGAATGTGGATAATCGTTAGCGCTGTTCACGTTATGCGGCCGCGAACCCTTTGACGCGGTTACAAAAAACCGGTTCGGAAAGGAAACCGAGGCGCGAACAGGCGTGAGTATGGAGCCGGCAATGGAATAATATCCTCTAAAATATTTAGTATCTTAGGGCTGAAATGATATACTTACTCATGCATAATAGCATCAAGCGCGTCGAACGTTCCTTGCATGATAATTCATTATTACATTCTTTTTATACAATTATTGAAACATAAAAAATGAAACTCGCTATTTTATTTTTACGCAACGTAATTACGTTTATACGTACGAAGCGAATCCACAGACGGTTTCTTTATGAAGCTTCAAAACGACTAAATTACGCTAAGTAAGCGGAATCCTGACACCCCTTAGTATGCTTTTTTACTTTTTTGTACTTATACTATTATCAACTTGATGTAGTATTCAAGTGTGTATTTGATGTTTTTACTATTGAATCTCTAATGTCCACTGGTATTTTATTGTATTAGGTATTGTGAAATGTCTGCTACAAAAGTTATTTTATGGCAACGGCCACATACATGGCAAGGCATAAAGATGATTAAGCAATCGACCTTTAATAGCATCAAATCATATGCATTTCCAAGACCTGCTTTACACAAGTAGTTTACATTAAGTTATTTATTGAAAAATATTAACAATTAAGGTAAAACCACCAGTAATTGACACTGCACCAATAGTTGACACTCTGACGAAGAAAATTAAATATTTGATACTAAATTGATTTGAAGTCTTGAGTTTGTTAACCGACTTTTATAACTGACTGTACCTATATGTATTTAGAACATTAAAAATATATCAGTAATCAGTGATTTTGGCCATCTCGATCTTTGGCTTCCTTTTTTTTCTTAATATTTAATTTTCTTCGTCAGAGTGTCAACTATTGGTGCAGTGTCAATTACTGGTGGTTTTACCTTATATTTAAAAATATTTAACTAATTCCTTATATATAATAATAATTTAACTAATAAGTACAATTATTAAATTTTGCAGGCAAAGAATTATTTGTTGCGAATGCTGGCGACTCTCGCTGCATTATCTGCAGGGAAGGGAAAGCCATTGACATGTCTATAGATCATAAACCAGAGGATACACCAGAGCTAGAAAGAATTACGAAAGCTGGAGGAAAAGTATCAAATGATGGACGAATTAATGGTGGCCTTAATTTATCTCGTGCTATTGGTGACCACTCCTACAAACAAAATAAAGAACTTGGTCCCAAAGAACAAATGATTACTGCCTTTCCTGATGTGAAAACACTTACAATTGATCCATCTAAGGATCAATTTATGGTTTTGGCTTGTGATGGTATTTGGAACTTTATGTCTAGTCAAGATGTTTGTGATTTCATTCTGCCTAAGCTGGCTGAAGGTAGAGAGAAGCTATCACAGATTTGTGAAGAGGTGTGTATTTAGTAAACATTAGAAATTATTGCTTAATGATCAACCATTAATTGTGTTGTGCTAATTTTCGATATTTTAGTGTTATTATCCAGTATTTTTCATTATTTTCAAGTTACAAGTTTCAATGTATATATTGCAGGTGTTGTTTTAGTAACTTTTATAAATTTTGATATAATTGACTTTATAGATGTTCGACCATTGCTTAGCACCGAGTACGATGGGCGACGGCACAGGTTGCGACAATATGACAGCTATCATTGTGCGATTCAAGGATGGAGTGATTGAGGAAGTTGGACAGCACACTACTAATACAGAAGCAAGCTCTAAGAAACGCGCGGCCGAGGATGAGCCAAGTCAAGAGGATCAACAGGAATCAAAAAGGCAAAAAATGTATGACTCACTATCAAGTTCAGTAGTGACTTCAAGTGTTTAAATATAAATAGTAGAACAGACAAATTGTGTTCAGACCGCACTAAAATAATGTGAAATGTTTGGTGGAAACTTTATAATTTATGACTAGGCAGGATATTATGATGTCATGGTACATCCAACATATTCAACCAGTGGGCAACTGCCCTTATTTAATTTATATATATATATTTCTTTCAATTATTTGTCGGGTATTGAAGTATATTATTAGTATTTTTCATTGCATGGTAACATTTAATGATAATAAGACAAAAATAATTTGTGAATAAAATACTATGTTATTTATGCAACAAAAGTATTTATGTCAAATTTATGTCCTAATTATGTCAATGATGGATATTTGTTAAGTAAAAATTATAATTTGTAGTGTATTTATCAATAATGGAGTTTGGGCCTTTAGAAAGAATCAGTTTAAATGTGTCAATGTTTTTACACCATACAAAGGTAATAATAAAAAAGGACACGTATTATTTAGTAGTTATTACTAACAATAACAATTATGGCGAATTATAAAATAAAAAGATAAAACAAGGAATACCATAAGGGCTATTGATACCCAAGCTTATAAAATTTGTTAAGGTCACCTTAAATTAAAACACACCGTGACTACAATTTATGAAGTAAAAAAAAAGTTACGATAAATTTCAGAACTGATTTTATAGCAATTAGTATTTAAGCTACAAATATAAGTTACAAAATAATGACTTAGTTTTAGTTGTATCGAATCCCATTAGAATATGAAGTTTAATAAAGGCTAAATAATTGACTGTCTATGAGGATATCATATTTTTGTTTAGGGAATTAATACTGTTTATTTGTTTCTCCGCATCAACTTATTTGATCTATGAGTTATCTAAATAAATGCTGAGACATGGACGAAGGAATTATCTTTAATTCGGAGAATCTGATTTTCTTATTACTTAAAAGTGACTTTACATAATTATAAATATAATAATTATTATGATTGTGTCATTAGATGATATTACAATGTTTATTCAAATAATTAATAATTACATTTAATATTTAAAAAAAAACCTTTTACTACACAGTTACACTAGTTCATATTGTACTCAACAATGGTTATATGGTTATATATCAACTGTTTATGAAATTAGCAAGTGATCTACTGTAAAAGGATTTTGTGGGATGTAATCTGAACATATAGTAATATGTATGACCTTCGAAAACGGCACAACTTTGTTTTGTAGATTGCTTGCGCGGTTAAAACACTTTTATTTAGCAGTAAGTGTTAACTTGAGATGTTTGGTATATTAAAATTATTATTACGACGACATTGGCATGTTCCTAAATAAATAATTTTATGGAAATTGGAATCATGGATATGTATATCTCTATTATTTATGTGTTACTCTGTAGTATAAGTAGCTATATTTTTGTAACCGATTATTATAAAAAAAAAAATACAATGTGAAAGTCACGTCATTATTTCAAATCAATTATTGTAACTGAAATATGTGTTGTTTTGCTGATAACAATGACGATGTAGAACCCCTTATTAATTATTAAACAGTTTTGTGGACAATTCTAAAAATTACCTGATTTAATGTGTGTTTCTATGAAAATTACATTTTTACAGACTGCACGATAGTTTTTATTGATAAAAAAGACGAAATATTTATCTTAGTTGTGTTAAATATTCTATGGTTTCCGATTGGGTTGCCTCCAAAATTTGCATTGCATCATATTCACTGTCTAACTGTTCCAGTAGTAAAGTTTTATCGTTAATTTCAGCCTGCAAAATAAAGTAATTTTATATCAGGAATATTATCAGGTCTTAAAATACACCATGACTTTCCTTGAAGTATAAAACAGGTTGATATTCCAGTCAGATTTGAAAAGTTATTTTTGCATTATCATCATCATCATCATTTCAGCCGAAAGGCGTCCACTGCTGGACATAGGTCTCCTCCAAAGATCAGCTGCCCGTATCCAGCGGCTTCCTGCAACCTTTACCAGGTCGTCAGACCACCTTGTGGCGGGTCTGCCCACGCTGCGTTATCCGGTACGTAGCCGCCACTCGAGACCTCTCTTGGGCATCATCGGCCATCCGTTCTACGAGCTACGTGGCCTTCCACTGCCACTTAAGTCTAGCTATTCTTTGGGCTATGTCGGTGACTTTTTGTTCTCTTGCAGATCTCATAAGATCACGCAAAGAAACTCACAGCATTGCCCTTTGAGTGACCTTGGGCTTTCATATGAGGCCCATGGCACGTAATGTAATGTATGTAGCACCACATGTAATCACACTGGCAACACATACTGGTCAAAGACTTTCTTCTTGAGACACTGCGGTATTTTGCATTATATCGTCCATTTATTTGGGAAGGTTATAGGCTAGATAACTTCAAGCAACAACCCTAAGGAGTGGAGCATTAATGAATATCAAGCAAATCTAACAAGCTATAGGCAAGTAAGGACAGTGATAGGCTACAAGTAAGAACAACGCACCCTGCGTTGCTGGCGTCACGGAGGGCAGTTGGTTGAATAAATTTAACATGGTACAGCTTTTACAAGTATAAAAGTCAAGTCACTGTACAAACTTACTTGCAGCTTCGCTTGTTCAGATTCACGCTCTTTGGCTATCGATTTCAATATGTTCATCGACCCTATAGCAGCCATTTTTTTCTTTTCAACATTATCTCCAAGCCCCTTTAGTACTTCTAGTATAGAATTGATTATTTTGCTGAAGTCTTGCACTTCTAAAAATATTTCCATATTTAAAGTAAGTGATGCTATGCAATGGAAGGACCTTATCAAAATAGTTTCAGACGCCGCGTAAAAGGGTTTGTAACATTTGAACGATCTTATGGAGCTGTCAAAATATGGGTACTTATATACTAGACTTTACTAGAGAGTTACATTTTATAGCTATTTAATACTTTTTTCTTGCTAGGCTATCTATAAAGTGATAATAGTGAACGTACTTGTATTTTTATATAAAGTTTAATTAGATACTTATACAAATCTATATAAATAAAATTATTGAAATTTGCCGTTGTGCGTGCATCACGCAAAAACTACTGGATAGATTTTGATTTTTTTGTTTTTTTTTTTGTTTTACTACTTAGATCTAGGTCCTTATAAAAAAAACACGATTTCTTCATAAACAATAATTATGTATTATTGCACTTTGCACGCGAGCGGAGCCGCGGGCATAGCTAGTATGAAATAATACTAAAATTAGTTTGATATTAAAATCTTATGTCAAAACTTTGATGTGAATCATTCGTTGTGACTAACTGAGATATTATATCCAAATATGACACACCACAGAGAGAATAGCTAGCTTAGGTATAATATACATTTATTAAAGAGATCAATCATGATAAAATCAAAGTTACATACTAGTATCGTAATCCTTACAAATGTCTTTTAAATCTGCTGTATCTTTAAGGACGTTTGTTTCTAATACTCTTACTTTATTTATATCGTCATAATACAAATGTACTTTTTGTAATTCTTCTGCCATCCTTCCAAATATAATAGGTATGCTTACTACATGCACTACTGCTTTGCAAATTATCCCATGTAGGTACTGTGTGTTTATTTCATCGACTGATTGTTTCAAGTTTTATATCGAGTTGCCTGGCAACGGTACAAGGTCTTTAGGTTCTCCCCACAGACGTTCTGCCATTGGACTATTAAAAAAGTTTTTTGTATTTTTTGTGCGGAACGCTAATTATTTTTCTAAAATAAAAGTTGCCTAAGATTTATTCCTTATAACATCAGCTATCCAGCTACCAGTGAAAAATCTGTCTAACCGTTTCCGAGATTACCCGAAATATACAAACAGACAGACAAAAATATAGGTACCGTGTAAGGTAAAACCACCAGTAATTGACACTGCACCAATAGTTGACACTCTGACGAAGAAAATTAAATATTAAGAATAAAAAGGAAGCCAAAGATCGAGATGGCCAAAATCACTGATTACTGATATATTTTTAATGTTATAAATACATATAGGTACAGTCAGTTATAAAAGTCGGTTAACAAACTCAAGACTTCAAATCAATTTAGTATCAAATATTTAATTTTCTTCGTCAGAGTGTCAACTATTGGTGCAGTGTCAATTACTGGTGGTTTTACCTTATTTCATATGCATTTAATAAAAACCTGTTATTTTGACATTACAAACAGATACTTCAATTTTATTATATGAATAAAAGATTCATCTATATAAATAAATCTTTAGTTCTGTCTGTATGAGTATTATTTTTTTCCAAATTTCTCGATAGACATCTATACAAAGAATACTGATCACGAAAATGTCCTAAAAATAGTTTGTATGTCCGAATTTAACTAAAAAGGCTTGACCGATCCTTATGAAATTTTGTACACGGCAAGCTTATGTCATTGGTCAATCGATAGGCTACAATAATATTCAAAATTTAAAAAAAAAACCAAGTAGGTACATATGCCTTAATTACATAATTCTTAACCAATTTTAATAAAATTTTGTTGGTACATGGTAAGTATAGGTAAGTCATTTCATAATCGCTGGACTATAACAATTGTCAATATTACTTTTAGAAATCACTGCAAAAGAATTTCAATAAATTATTTTTTATGAATTATCAACCGATTCTGATAAAATTTTGAAGACAAGAAGCATACGTTATTCCATAATTCGTAGAAAAAAGGTATCACGCTATTTGTTTTGTACACGAAAATTACATGACATATTACAATAAAATTGATAGACTGACAATATGAATTTTCATGAATATGAGTAAAAATAAAATTATGTGATGAAAGTAATTATTGCGTAACAAACGCGTGAGGAGCCGCGGGCGCACCACTAGTTGATATATAAGTATATGTACTTAGGTGCCTACTAAAAAGATTTCGTGGGCGGTCGGTGCCCCTTGGTTCGCTCGGAACGTAGATCTCCATAAAGATATGGAAATACCTTCGATCGAATCATTTATAAAGTCCCTATCAAATAATTATTTTGAAAAAGCGTCGAACCATTCGAACCAGCTAGTAGTGGCAGCCGCATCTCATAACCCGAATCCAGACATCCGAATGTCTAACAAATATAGACGCCCGCGCGACATTTTATCTGACCCCGATGATAAAATCACGGAAGCGAACGCGATTTTCCCGCCCGTATCTAATAACCAAGCGTGTTTGCGCCCACGCCCGCGTAATCACCGCTCGCTCCGCAGGGGGCGGGCGGCAAACTTCGCTCCCGCACACATATCTCGACCGCCTTCTCCTGCAGCGACTTGAGCCTAGGTCCGTTCCCCCGCTAGGGAGCCCTCAAGCCAGCTGCTCGCGCGACACAGTGACACTGCAATCACTAGCTACCGACATACATTCACTACACTGCATGAACACACATGCACCACACTCAGGTACATAGGTCTTGTAAGGGACCTTTTTTTTTTTTCTTTTTTTTTGTGGTTAGTTAGCCTCAGAAAATTTTTCAGATCACTAAATACATGTACGCGTGTCTCTTCCTCCCTCCCAGGAGGCAAGAGACATGCATACATGTATAGTTAGTTAGCTCGAATTCGCGTAGGAATTTAGCTAGGTCGCGTATGTTGCAAATACGGCAACAGCTCAAGCCGAGGTTCAGCCACTTTGGCACCCTTGCGCATGTTGCCCAAAATTTCTCGGCTGAGTGTGCCTTAAGCGCTCGCCAACAAGTCCGGTGAAACTGTTAAGGCCCCCGGGCCAACAGCATAGTCAGTTCGAAAAAAAAAAAAAAAAAAAAAAAAAAGATTTCGTGATCCGAACGAACATTCACTCTGTTCAACTGAACTTTACTGCAATCCGCGCACCTTACGTTAGTGTGGCTTCGAAATTTATGCAACGTAGGTGCGTATGGAGCGGCACTAGTAATACGATAATTAGAATCAAAGCGTGAACTTGGAATTAAATACCAATTCAGTACACAGTCAAGTGAGTAAAATTATTTCTTATTCAAGTTAATAAATAGGTAATAATATCGTAATACAGCAATAGAAAAAAATATGACACGCTACTTACCATCATAGACTAAAACATACAGATGTTCCATAATTCCATTACAAAACCGGTTGAAAAATATGTGACTGAACACAGACATGACGTGTTGTTTTTAGAAAGTCTTTTAATTTATTTAATTGTTTTATAACCAGTTTGATATTTAACAAAATTTATTTTAGTTGGTATAATGGCGCCGTGTGAATTTTTATTTTATGTTTTTCTTTTTAGTATATAATATCAACTAATATATTTTGTCAAAGTTCAGAAAATATGACGACGTGCGTATTTCGATACTGCAAGAATTCTTCAAGAAATGTCAGCGAATCATCAGGTATCACCTTTCATCGGTAAGTTTTATTTAGTGGGAAAAGTATTAAAATGCTATACGCACATACATGTTGTATTTTTTATATTTAAAAATATATATTTATAAATAATACTAAGTACGGGAAATTTGGGATCATATTATACCTAGATTCGATTTTTATCGTAAAGTATTTGTCATTCGTTACCACTTAGGTATTACGCTCGAGCTAGTATTCAGATTAAGTTTGGGTTCAGTTAATTTTGTACTGTTATGGGTGATATTACATTATTTTTAGTATTATTAAGAGCCAGCCTTTATATATATTTCAGTTTTATACACCCTGGTCACCCGAAAAGAGAAGAATGGATAAAAATTGTTCAAAAGGATAGAAGTGAAGACACGTGGCTTCCTACCAAATATTCGTCTATCTGCTCTGCACATTTTCAAGCTGATGATATTTATGCAACTAAAACTGGAAAGCATTTTCTTAAGAAGTCAGCTATTCCTTGTAGTAATCCCTCAGAATATATTGACAAAAATCCACAGGCTTCTCCAACATCTTTAGACGAAATGCAAATTTCTGACTCTGAATCAATTTTTGATACATCCCGAGAAATTCAGTTGAAAAAAGATTTAAGGAAAGTATCTGCTGCAAAAAAGGTATTGTCAAAAAAAATTATAAAATTACGACGGCAAAATAAACATCTTCAGAAAAAAACTGAAACTTTAACTGCGATTGTTAAACAGTTGAACGAAAAATTAAGCCAATATGAGATTAAGCTACGAGGCCAAAACAGAAGCCAAGATACGTTATTCACCAACAAGACAGAAACTGACGAAACTATTCTTGAGGGAAACTGAGATGTTTATTATTTACTACACTTTTACTGAAGTGGCACTCATGGACGCTAAAGCGTATTTTTAATTCTTTAAAATTTTATACAATATCAATTCATTTGTAAATTTTTTTTACTCGCTTTTAATCTATTGTTAAGTATTTGAGCTTTTAAATAATATATACAATTGATTAATTAAAAAAAGGTGTGTGTGTGTGCGATTCACACACGATAGAAGGGAAACTTAATTTTAAAAGATATTTTATATTTTATTTAAACAGTGTGCAATATACATACACACCGACATTTGCTCTCTCGCTCTGGCTCACACAAAGAGGAGAGACCGATAATATATTGCTCTCTCGCTCTGGCACACACAAAGACGAGAGACCGATAATATGCGTTAAACTTTAACGTTTAACGCGTTGGAAGTCGCATAAGAAGTTTCACTTCAATAACATAACAATTGATTTTCTTTTCTACTCCAATTTTTATTTATTTACATAACTTAATGTGTTTTGAAATAAAGTGTAAATTGTAATAAAGTATTGTAGGTATAAAAGCTGTGGCTCTTCTGCGGTATAAAATCTATAAGTACGAAATGTTACACTATTTTGAACTAAACACGTATATAAGCGTCATGAAATTTTTTGCGCGTGCTACCAAACACAGTACCTGCTAAGAGTATTATTACTTATTCTGTGACAACCAGAGACAAATGTATGCCACGTTTTGGTCGCGAGAAAACTATAATCAGTCTGAGACAAATAATTAACTATAAAGCCTTTTGTCGACTTCAGCCGAATCGAGTCGAGCCGAGCTGTGAGCCGAGCCGAATTGCATTTATTCATGTGGTTCCATCTCAGAAGAATCAAATTGCATCGTTCATTCATTCACAGAGTACATTTGTATAATATAGAATAATATATATAGACAAATTTAGCTGACAGCGTTATCGCCTGATTACGAAAAAATAACTTTTAAAATAAAGTTTTGCAGTTTTCGAGGTCCTAAAAAATATGGTAATATTTTTTTCCTCTAATCGGAGAATAATTAATAATAATTTTACCTAATTTAAAAAAGACTCAACTTGCCAATTATTATTGTTCTTTCGGGAATTCTTCTACCAGAATGACGTTCGTTCTCAGGGTTTGTTCGCTTGGATACCTCTCACTCTATCAAACGATACGTCAGATATCGCTTTTTCTTTCTCTTTCATTCGTGTTTCTTTTCGTCATTGGTATCAGAATCTATTTGTGGAAATGGAACACTTTAAAAAAGAAGACTTAACCTTATAAGTATAGATCTGATATCAATGGGAACACCAAGAAAAGGTTAAAATGTGGCTAAAATCTTTTTTATGACTGATCCAACCAAAGCTCGTTTTGTCACAGTGAAATATTCGTAAAATTGTATGATTTAAGGAAACACGCCGACACAACAAAAAGGTGTGTGTGCGATTCACACACGATAGAAGTGAAACTTCATTTTAAAAGATATATAATATTTTATTTAAACAGTGTGCAATATACATACACAGCGACATTTGCTCTCTCGCTCTGGCTCACACAAAGAGGAGAGACCGATAATGTGCGTTAAACGTTTAACGCGTTGGAAGTCGCATAAGAAGTTTCACACTTCAAAAAACCACACACAAAAATGTGAAGCGGTTTCAAAAAAATCAGCAAGTTTTTCCAGCTCATAAAGTGTAGGGGGAAGTGGGGTACTTTGGTACAAGGGGCACATTGATACACCAACATTATTTCAATATTAACAAACATTATTAGAGACCCGACAAAACTAAAACGTCTATATACATGTCTTAGCTCCACAGCTATAACCACGATGACCGCTTGTTAACCGTTAGCGTTGGAACAGAGTAAGTGTGTTTTTAGTGCGACTAACTAAAAAATACTTAAGTGTCTAAAAGTATTTCTCTGCTGTTTTATATGATATAATTAAGATTTAAATTTACGAAACGTTAGTTAAACTATCCAATATTCGGTATTAGAAGTATTTTTTTAATGTTTTCGATGGTTTTATTGAATTTTTTTTTTTTTAATTATTTGCTGGGGCACATTGATACATCAATACGCGGGGCACATTGATACGTATTAATCACATCCATGTAAGCGATACGAATATGATAAATTCGGTAAATACACAAGAAGTCGTCTTTGTGGATACTGATACTAGTGCAATTATTAATGCTGCCGATATTGTGAAGAAAATAAAATATCCGCAATTGAAGCTGACCCTATATATTTACGAAAAAACCTGCATCTAGTAAGTTCGTGTTTCCATTGTGGAAGATAAGACAAGCGTTTATTTTGCAGCTGCAACTGTAATACCTGTGCTTTAGCAGTTCCTATTTCTTTAAAGGGAACGTCTCGAACTTTATTCTTTTGTACTTTTTGAAATAATTTAAACATATATAATGTGCCGTAATATGTTCAACCACACAGCGATGGTAATGGTGCCAACATAAATTGAGGTACCTTTAGAAATCGTTAATACTGAATAGAGCTCAGCTTATACCTGGAACTGTTGCCTATGGTGCAAGGATGACTGTACCTAAACATTTTTTATTGTGGTTATTAAATAATTAAATCCATAGTAGTTTCTATAGTTTTATTTTAAAGCGAAAAGTCTTCGAAAAATATAATTTTTCCTTTATTAATAATCTTAAGTCTTATTATAATCTCCAACAGTTAAAACCTTATTTCCTATTATTTATTCGTACATATATATTTCCGTACTAAAGTGCCCCATTCTATGTATCATTGTGCCCCGTACGTGGGGCACAATGATACAAAACCTATTTTTTATTAAATTAATTTTATCCTCATTATTATTTAACTTTAATGATTCTTATGACTGGTACTATAATATTGATTAAATTTAACATTCAATAAACAATAATATATAATATTTTATTATTTTTTTATGCATAAAATACGACATTGAATTTTTCTGTATCAATCTGCCCCACTTCCCCCTACCAATTATGAATATTTTATCATATTATTAAGAATAAATGCTTGATTATACAAATTTAATTTTATTTTCATCATTTTTTTACCATGGAATATTAAGAAATATTTAGCGACTTCTAGTTGCGACCTTTTTTGTTACCTAAACTGCAATACTGTTCCTACTCAACTTAACTCAAAATTATACGTCGTGTCTTTTGCTTTGTTCACATCATAGATAAGAATAGTGCGTATATAAAATCACAGACTACCGTTCTCTATACATTTATTATACTTGATTATACTCTTTGAATCGTACTGTACATTGTATAATATACTATATAATAAACTATTTTCATACATAATTCATTGTGTTGTATTTTTTTTCCATAATTACCTTCATATATCCACAAAGTACATTTGTATATAGGAGAACATATTTTATCAAAACCTATATTGTGATTTAACGGTTATAGAATTGAAAGTAAATTAAAAGAAATATGGAAGGGTTAACGCAGAATGAAAAAATTATTTGGTCTTGTTGGGAGCAAAAATCTTTTAGAGAAGTGGTACGGGAAGCAGCTGCTAAAGGCACTCACGTATCAATGGCAATTAAATATTTAATGGAGAAGAACTCCTGGAATGAGGCAACAGCTAACGATTGGTTTTTAGCCGAGGTAAAAAAAACGTTTTCTAGTTTTTGTTTACATGATTTGAAGTTCCATCTAGGTACATAGTATATAACTTATTTCACTACAATATTTATAAAAAAAAAAAAAAAAACAGAATTCTTAGTATTATCTTGTTTGCTCTTGATGATTAAATAAGTACAATATGTATTTTAATATACTTATAAATAATTAGGTCATACAACACAATGCATATTTGATTTTATGAATGTTTTTTTTTGTTTAGTCTTCATGTCAATTATATATTTTATTCTAAATTTCTATATAAAACCTTGTGTAAGAAATACAGACTCGTATTTTAACCAAAATTTAAAATTGTGGCCATTGTTTAATCCACTATACCGGCTATAATATTATATTATGACATCTATTGTGGCAGATTTTTATTCCAAAGTACTCATATAAAACACATGAAGTCATTAATGTAATTTGTCAAAAAAAAAAAATTTATTGGTTTAGAGTTTGATCAAAATGTAACAATGTGGTGAAATATAGTTAGATGCTAAATCTAGAATAACTAGCTCTTGAGTACAGCTGCTGGAACACACCTATAGGTGTTTATCAATGTATCTTATACTTGAGTGAGCATTAGAGAATGCCTTTTGACCATGCTATGTTCCTCATAAGTTATCTTATAGAGTTGATAATCAAAACTAGTGTAATCCTAGTTTACATACAACTGTTGTTGAAAAAATTTTAGCTGTTACTAACTACATATGTTACTCAGATTTCAAATATATAAGTAGATTTTATTTATTAGCTCTAGTTTTTGAGTTTCAGCTATGTACTTTTAAAACAAAAAAACCATGTAAATACTAAAAACAATTTTTAAATTAATCACTGATTTTCTCAAAAACGCTTTAAATCTCTTCTCTTATGTGTATACTTAGGAAAATGGTGTATCAGAGGCCAACAGACCTCAGTCTGTCATATTTGTAGCCCAGAAACCCTGCTAATTTTCTTCCATGAAACATAAATCCTGATGCATAAGCTCTCTGACTATAGAGGAAGTGGAGTTTTAAGCTTTTAATTGTAAAAGAAGGTCTTAACAAATTCAATATGTTTTGTGAAAAGCATTTTGGCTCATCTATACATATTATAAAACTCAATGTCTCTCTTTTCATGCAAAAACCACTTATCCAATTTACAAGGTTTTTCCTTTAATTCATAGATATGTTATCTGGCCAGGTTATAGAATATATTTTGTTCGATAAAGTAACATACAAAATAAGCAGTGAAGATAATGGTGAATCAGTTTAAAAAAAAACACATTTGGGCACTTACATGGCTTAATCTGAGTAAACCATATGAGATATATCTAATTAATGTACTACATAATTGTAGATCTTCAAAAGACCTACAAAAAAGTCAGCGATAGTATATGTACATCTTTTAAAGTTATCCATAATAAATGTTTTTGAGGTAGTACAATCCTGCATGTGTGCTCGACCAACAGCATTCCGTAGACCACGCGAATGAGGCTACGGCTGTAACTATTGGGATATATGTTCTAAATTAGAATCCTTTTGTGATGAACTTGGTGTTACATTGTGTTGTTCTAAGGGCTTTGATATATTTTTAGGCACTGTAAAGTCAGGTGAATGTTGCATTGGACATTGAACACATGTAATAGTTGGGTACTGCCAATAGCTAGATTTTTAGCGTTTATGCCGTTTATGTCCAAACTACAAAAGTAACAGTCATCAACTGTTACTCCTTGACTACTAACTAACTAACTGTGGCACTCCTTTTGCCACTTTTCCATAATATGAAATATTCAACACACAATTTACAAACTCAATCAGGAGCCCAAGACTCTTTTATCCAAGTCCATCACAAAATACAGAAGATAGGTATTTTTAACCAAATCTGATATAAATTTTCTGCAATTTTTAAACAATATTCTCCACATATGTTGCCAAAACTGTTTAGGCTTTTTAAACAATGTCTGCTAGAACTACTCATATAGTAAAACTTCAGATATTAATCTTAACACAGTGAAATAGGCATGTTATCTAATAAATATGCATAAATGATAAAAATAAAAATTTAAATAACTCCAGCCCCACAAAAGTTTTTGAGGATAGATTTGGTTAAAACAGGTCATAAGTGAACATTATCAACCATAAAATTCACTCATCAGATAAAAAGTTATGTTTTGGAAACTGGTGTTATCATTGAAGTTGTTAGAAATTTCCTTTAATTCTGAACAAAATATATTTTATTAAAAAAATACAGTTTTTTGTTACAGTCCTTGTTAGTGACAGGGTAGCATAAATTAATGTATGTGATTTGTTTATTTTTTGCATAATATTAAATAAGATAAAACTTTTTAGGTCAAAGCATGGACTGTTCAACTGCTCTTAAGAAAGCAAATATTCAAAGTGCTTCATATATTAAATAAAGTTAAAATAAACCCTGAAGAGCACTTAATGAGTCTCGCAGAGACATCATCAGACATCGAATACAGAGATTTTATTGTAGAACATCTGGAGAAAATTTCAAAGGAAATGAGCAATAAAAATATTGTCAGATGGCAAGAATTTATAAGACACTGGAATCTATTGAGATATTTGGAGAAATCTTTTGAAGCTGAGGGAACATTTAAACAAAATAAAGTGTTTGGTACTGGTAAGGATAGAATATTTGTAAGTGAGAGTGAAATCAAAGCATTAACAATAGAAAAGATAGAAAAATACCCAGTACAATGGAAGGGTAAAATAGCCACAAACTTGTTCTTTCAGTCATTTGGTAAGTATTTATTGTGAATAACTTTTGTTTCATCATGTATATTTTTAAAGCATTTATTGCACTGGAGTAATTCTAAAATGTGGGACTTTTAAATGATTTCAGCAGACAAAACAATTTTTATTGTTTTAATCAATTAATAAATATTCTATAATACAAATTATTCGAAATATTGTAATCCCGAAAATTTATTCTTTGTAATGTATCATATTTTTGAAACTTTAAACTACGCATTAAATGAAAACGTAATATTAATTTGCTTTCTTGTCTGTCTGTTTGTGTAAAAATGTGTTGTATAAAAATCTTTAATTTAAATATTTTTTGATACTTAATAGTTATGGATTTTTTTATAGTATAAGGGAATGATTATGTTCTCATTTAAATTTACAGAATATTCGCTTTTGGACTTTTCAACACCATTAGAAATGTGGCATTATTTATTGGAACAAAACAAAGCTATGATTTTAGTAAGATGGATTAATGTTCAAACATCTGAAGTTGTCAGAGATATGAATGCACGTTATAATTTTTTTAACAATGAAAGTTTTGTTAGGAAACTTCTGAATGTTGATACCACTGGCTTTGAGATTAATGTGCTAGATAAATTAGACGAAATTTTTCGTCAGTGGCCCATAACAAATGATATGATTGATTATGTGAGCAAAAGCAATTGTTTTGCTTACACTAAAATGTGCATATATGACACGCTATGTTCTTACGGTATTGTCAATAAAGATGAACATAATAATTTGTACAAAATAATCGCGAGACTAGCTAGAACTCAAAATTTGAAACTTATAGATGACATATTTACAGAATCTTGTGCTACAATAAGCAAAGAACATTTTTATGTAGAGTTGGCTAAATATTGTGTTAAAAATAAACTATATAAAGTTCTAACAATGTGTGTTGAAGGTAACATTTTAGACACAGATTTATCTAACGTTGACCAAGAGGCGAAAGACTGTATTGAACTTTGGTTATTATTTAAAAGTATTGAACAGACATCTGACAGGCAAAGCCATGTTCTACCGGTATACAAAACTTGCGAGCAAATAGCTGGAGATAATATTGATGATTATATCTCGTCAAATCCTCACTTAGTGTTGGGAATGATTTTGCTAGAAGATGCTACAAAGTTGTTTGATATTTTCACCAAAGAAGAATATTTAAACTTTAAAGATTTTAATTTACCTAATAAAAAATATAAAGATAAACTGCCTCACTTATATTCTGTTTATAAAAAGCATATCAAATCAAGTCATTTGTATGAGTTTAAAGATATCAACGTTTATCAGCTGTTGTCTGGCTACCGAGGATTAGATGTTTCCAAAATATTCGAGTTTCAAATAATTAACCACAACGCTAATAGTGTGATAATTGATAAACCTGACAGACGTAGCCTGGGCAGTCTTTTATCAAATGACGTGGATGTAAAAAGTGCTAGTATTAAGGCTTTATCGCATAGAACAATGGAAATGCCCGATTTCGCAAACGAGAAACTTATGAAAAGATATGGCTATGTCGCAAAATTAAATCATGTTTATTATTTGAAACAGTATCGTCCTTGTAATGCCAGTCAAGCTTTTGTTGCACAACAATATCAAGCGTATAATCGACTTCAAGACAAAAGTGTTAAAAGTGCATGTTGCGAAGCACACGCTCTAGCATTGCAAAACTGGTTTGACCCAGCACTGACAGCCTGTGCAGTGTCCTTTATTGCAATGATTGGATGTAATCCTACCAGATGTAGAGTTCACATGTCGGCTGCTAAAATGATAAAAGAATACATGATACATCATAAAGGTGTTCCAGAAGAGAAAGCAAATAAGACAGTCAATGAATATATGTCTAAATTAATTCAAAGCAATGACGACGCTGCTAAAAATATTCTACGATATTTGGAAGAGATAACTCTTATTCAATTAAAACAAAAGCAAGAAATTGAGGGCAAAGTAGATATATCAGTTGTTTTGTATGAATCACAGACAATGGTTAAATTTGCCATGTTGCACAACTTACCTTTACCTGAAACACAATTAAGGGAGTTCATCAAAATGAATTCTTGGTTCAATTTTTTGCTTTATGGAGATGTATTTCGTTATCCACTCTCACAAATGCTGCAGTTGTCACAGGAATTCGAGAAACGATCTTACGCTGAACATCTTAAGCATATAATGTTGCATAGGAGTTCAGATGAATGTACTGAAAAAGATTTTAAATCAGGTTCATGTAATGGGCAGAGAAGAATTTCGAGATTGAATTCAGTTGATGTTGTAAGTACTGATAAATAATCAATTATTAATTCAAGTAAGGTGTTATCTTCAACCACCTAAGTACTTATTGTTATATAGATTGGCCCATTTGTAACCATTTACCTTGGTGACTAAAGGATAGGTTCTTAGCCTTTTTTAAAAAAGGACAACTGATATCAATTTATTTATTTTACAGAGTCCAACTCAAAGTGGTGTTTTTGAATTCACAAGTGCTTACACTGGTCGGGAGCTGTGGGAAGTAGCAGCTGCGTGTCATGGTCCAGAAGATCCTCCGGCGGCGTTGTTGCGTGCTGCGGATATCTGTCGAGAGCCTTTGCTTGTTCTCATTGCTAGCTGTTACGAGGTAAGCTGACAATTTTTTGCCATAGTCAAATAAGGTTTAAATAACCTACCAAAATATAAGTCACATAAGTCGACAGTTGAATCCTCAAATACTAGATGGCACAGTACACTGTTGGCTGAAAGGGCACTGAAGCCTCAGACGGTTTTTACAGCTTAACCGGGCTTGGGTGGCGATACAGAAGTAGGAGGATAAATGATAGAGAAAGTATTTCAATAGATTGTTAAATTACGTATTATGCTTTGAACAATTAATATTTTGCTTGTAGCCAAATGCCGTGGATCTTTTATGGGCTCAATGGATTCTGTCTTCATTGGGACCAAGCGTGCATACTCAGAATATTTTACAGTCAACAGTCTCACAGCTGAATAGCCCAAACGAACAGTTCCAACGCATTGCTGAACTGTGTTTGATGGAAGGTTACGTTACAACTCTTCACGAAGCTATGATTATATTTATGCCGGTATGTATTTTATGAGTTATTCAAGCAGTTAGAACGATCCAACACTTGTTAGTACAATGTTTCCTAGAAATATATTCTAATGAAATTGATGAAGCCCCGATTGTGTTCCTTGTTGTTTTAATAATAATAGTAGTTAACAGTGTGGTGTTAGTTAATATTTGTTTTTGTGTAAAGTTGATTATTTTCACGCAAGAAATATAATAGACCAGGAAATTCTTAAATAATCTGCGAATTCAATATACATGGTTTATAAAAATATTTGTATTTTAGGAGAGTCCCCTTACATTATTGACTTCATTTCTGCATCGCTGTATACGCCAAAACGACTTTGGTTCTGACACTATCAAACTTTTGACAAGTTTCCTGCAACATTGCCATCGTAAATACAGCACGAGTGGTAATGGACTACCTTGGCAACTATCTAAGGAGTCCTTTCAGCAGCTTGCAGTGTCTTTGGTTAAGATAGCGCTTAGCTATAACTTTGATAGTGCGTATCACCAAAGGGAGTTTCTTGGGATACTAGCCACAGCAGAGTTCGATAAAGGGTTTTCTGGTAAGATCATATTTATATAAATCTAGTCTTTTTGTTGCATTATAGGGAATAAATGTCTGACGTGAACACGAACGAATAAACTTAATAACGAAAAATAAATTATAATAGATTGATTTTTTTCAGTATATATTGGTTAACTTTACAATGAAATAAAGTTTTCCGTCATCGTTAAAAAGTACAACTGAGTTTTTTTTTTGCGTAAGATAATGGCCCAGGGAATTATTTCATTCAAATAATATTAATATATTCTCTTTTATTACAGTGCCTTCATCGAATTTTGGAATAATTTACGAAATACTCAAAATATCGATGGAGACTTCATACGTTATTAATATATCTAAAATTTTTGAAGACGATTCTCAGCAATACTTAATGCAATGCGTTGATATGTACACGGCTAATCAAAATTATGACGTAGCTCTTAAGATCGCTACACTTGCAGGAATTCCAGTAAGCAACATTCTGACAGCGGAGTGGACACACAAATATGAGAGTCTATTTATGAGAGACGAGGTAGTGGAAGATAAAGATATAACACTGTTTATTGCACAGTGTAGCCAAGCATTTAAATCAGCAGTCGTGTCTTTTAAAGATACTACAGAATTCCTTACTAAGTACGTGAATAAAATAAGTGATCCAGCTCAAAAGTTCTACTCTTATAAGATTATTATTAGTTGGTTTGAAGAAAATCTCGAATACGGACGTAGGAGAGAGGAAATTGAACATCTAATGTGGGATGCTTATTTCAAAGCTGAACAGGGCACGATTATTCTAAACAACCAAAAGAATACATTGAAATTTATATTAAGCGGACAGAAGGATGCCAATTTGATGAGTAAAGCGTGTATAGAAAATATCGAGAAAACTTTTACGATGATGCTGGATGAGATCGAAGTTGAATCTAATGTTGTTAATATTGATAACGTTGTTTTACTAGAGGAACCCGAAGCGATCGACAATTGGCGTAGAGTTGTGAACCAAGTTTTGGAATTAGGTCTTCTCGTCGATGCGTTTCGTTTATCAGCGCTCTTCAAAACTCCACCCGAATACAAGTATAAACCGCCGGCTTGTCCTGTACAAATAGTAAGGACCTGTTTGAAATTGGCGGAAGGCACCTGTTCGCCGTACGAATTACCGCAAGAATTGAGACTCGTCATCTCATCTCCGGTTCTACAAAATAAATTGTCTGGTAAGTGAGACCTATTTCGTACAACATAACTTTTCACGCATATTGTTATTATGAAAGCCGGAATAAATTCAGTTTCAGGTACATCGACTGCAAGTTTTGAAGAGTTGGTGGTAATTCAAGAGAAGCAGGAGAGTGCTCCGGAGAGTTCACATCTGGCAGCACGTGAGGAGGCGGATCGGTTGTCTGCTCTCGACGCTCTCGCTGTTCGTAGTGGATTAACGTTAGCTAAGCAGGTCGTGTATTTAACCTAAAAAAAATTGTTCCGAAAATTATAATCAAAACGGTCATTTTATTTCCATGTAAATTTCTCATTTTTTTTTAAATTAATAATAATAATTTAAATAATGTAAATTTATCTCTTCGTAATCTTGTATCTTACTGCCACAGAAGTTTACACGTTTACATTGCATACAAGATATATATCAATTAGCCTTTCATCATATTTTGAGTCATATAGAAACAAAAACACCAATGTTATTTTTTTTCATTATGGATTTTCATTATTTCAATTATTGTTATTTGTATGAATATCAAGGGTTTATTATGTATTTATGTTCTACAGCATGTGGCAATAACCTTATTCCTCGTCTATATTTGTAAACGTAATACAGACTAGCTGTACTTCCGCGGTTCTTCTCGCGTGGACTACTAAAACAGCTTTTTTAGTTTTTGTGCGAACCTCTAATTATTTTTCTAAAATAAAAGTATCATAAGTTATAACTTATAACATGAGCTATCTGCCAGTGAAAGTCCCGCCAAAATAGGTCCAACCGTTTCGGAGATTACTGGAACAAACAGACGGATAAACATTTTTTTTTTAATTTGTTTTTTTGTTATAAGTAGCATGTATACTTTCATATGCATGGAGTAAAAACTGTTATTTTAACATTACAAACGGACATTTTAATTATTATATGTATATAAATTGTAATTATCGCATGCAATATCAACAAAAATAATGTCAACACATTTTTCAGTGCTACATTGCTCCTACATTGCTCTTTTTGTTTTTATATGACTCATTTGTGCATTCCACAACTGTGAAACGATGAATGCTTTAAAAAGTTTTTGATTTCAAATCATACTTTACGTCGTAACTTTCTAAATGTTAACTGTATACCACTATTACTATTAATCTACTATTTATTTATTTTCTTATACAGGTTGCAAGCTATTTTCGAATAGCATTGCAAATCGGCTGGAATTATGCATCAGTGTTGAAATATCAGAATCGCGCCATAGATTTCATTAACTTGGTGAGCGGGAGAGCGCGGATGTCGCTGGCGAATCTCGTCTTCAGAACGTTTAACATTCCAACGAAACAGGTATCTCGTTAAAATAACAATTTTTTTTTATGTAGCACGGTGTTGCAATATTAACTGCACTGTTTTTATTTTATTTATTAAAGCCAGCGCCAATAAAATGATAATTGTAAGCACAGTACAATCTAAAAATACTGGTGAACTCCAAGATATCGGTAATCCATCGACGGTCATCGTTGTTATGCCGCCTGCACGATACTTGGTAGCTGAATATACACTAACTGATTCCGAAACACGACTAACCAAAAGAAAGTCTCTACAGGTCCCTCCATAAGTCCCCCAGAATATGAACTATTAAAGATTCTCCCAGATCCCCTACAATGACGAAAGCTTTCCGACAACTGAAGTAAAAAAAAACAGGTGTGTGTGCGATTCACACACGATAGAAGTGAAACTTCATTTTAAAAAGACATTTTCTATTTTATAAACAATGTGCAATATACATACACACCGACATTTACTCTCTCGCTCTGGCTCACACAAAGAGGAGAGACCGATAATGTGCGTTAAACGTTTAACATTTAACGTTTCACGTTTAACGCTTGGAAGTCGCATAAGAAGTTTCACTTCAATAATTGTAACGACTTTATCACCATGTGTATGGTCGTCGGGACCGCAACACACGGGAACCGTAGCAGTTGCTACTTCTGCTATGTAGATAATGATTATTGTTAAATATCTACACTTATTGGTAGTTCTGATGATCTGATTAGGAGCTGTTCTTGCATGTTCGTTAACATTTGAGAAATAATAAACCATTCATCAATTTATGATCGGTATATATTTATAATTGACTAACTGTGCCCGCGGCTCCGGTCGCATGAACGATGAAGAACGCGTGGTTCTTTTTTATAATGAAGTTATCATGTTTTTGAGGTGAAACTTCTTATGCGACTTCCAACGCGTTAAACGTTTAACGCACATTATCGGTTTCTCCTCTTTGTGTGAGCCAGAGCGAGAGAGCAAATGTCGGTGTGTATGTATATTGCACACTGTTTAAATAAAATGTAAAATATCTTTTAAAATGAAGTTTCACTTTTATCGTGTGTGAATCACACACACACCTTTTTTTTTTAATAAGGACCAAGTGTATAAAGAGTAAAACATAAAAAATGTATCAAAACCTATTGAGTAGTTTTCGCGTGATGAGCGCCCAACGGCAAACCTCAATCATTTTATTTATATAGATAGATATATTTTTAATTTTGTTTCAAATTGTTGTATCAGTCTATACTATAAAATGTCAGATAGACCACTGGTTTTCAGCGTGCTTTTATTAGTATATATTTAAAATAAAAAAATGATTTATTCAAAATTTTGGTCCTAAGAAAGTATTTATGAATGTCAAGAAACTAACACGGGTTCGAAAAACATTCCAGTCGTCGAGAAGAGCCGTAAGAAATTCGATCGGGCCTATCTTCTTTATCTGTGTAAAAGACAGGAAGTAATTTTTAGACTTCACAGTAAAATGTTGTTGAATGTAATTTTGTTTTATTCCATAATAATGTGTACTGTCAAAACGAGATGGCGCTGCCACGCTTTTGTGCTAGGTATCGTTTGGTTTTATACATTGAATGTAGGGGTTTGTTTAGTTCAATAAAATCAACTCCCAGAAAATCAACTCCCAGAAAAACTGAGAGACCTCCGTATACATTACACCTAGGCCAGTAACACGGCCAACGGTATCCGCGTCCAACTTTCCACCTCGGACGAACACCGTCAATTCACCAGTTTGCTCCAAGACAGCAAGCTCCAATACTTCACCTACTCCCTGGAGGAAGAGCATCACCTCCGGGTTTGTAATCCGCCGCATCCCGGTGGAAATCACACCCGAGGAGGTCAAAACTGACCTCTTAGCGAAGGCCCTCCCTGTCCGAGAAGTGCACAGAATGCACGGCGGACACTCTAAAAACAGACAACTCGACATGGTCTTAGTCATCCTGGAACTGACCCCCGAGGGCAGAGCTATTTTTAATGTCAGAAAAGTGTGTGAGCTCTCCGGAGTAGCCGTAGAGCCCCCACACAAGAACCGCAGTCCTCCGCAGTGTCACAACTGCCAGCTGTACGGTCATTCGGCACGCAACTGCCATCTCCGTCCCAGGTGCGTTAAGTGCCTCGGGGACCACGCGACGAGCGAGTGCACGTGCACTCGGGAGTCATCTACCCCTCCGAGCTGCGTGCTATGCGGCAACGAGGGTCACCCCGCGAACTATCGCGGCTGTCCCCGTGCCCCGCGCCCTACGCGCCTTACGCGACCCATGCGCCCTACGCGACACACCCCTCCTCAGAGGACACGTCCCGCCGTAGGACAGCTAAAGCCCCTGATCACGCCAGAGGCTTTCCCCAGCCTCCCGGGCGCCTCCAGCGCCCCGGTGGCAGCCGCCCCCGCGCCCCGCGCACCCCCTCCGGCCATGCGAGCCCCTTAAGCAGCATGGGTCTCCACTCCCCGCCCTCAGCCTCCTAAGGCTCAGGCCTCCCCGCCCGTTAACACGCGCCGCGGCGGTGACTACATGGTTATGCTCTTCCGCGAACATGACCCTCAGGAAGTACTGGCTTACGAACAGTGCGTCGCTGAGTACGGCCCCGGCGAATCCATCAGGCGTTTCCCCCTGATGACAGCGACGCTAATGCGCCTGGCCCGTGCCGGGAAATAGACATCGGTTATAAATGGCTGCGCAAGCGGCGAACGAACGCCGTTTTATACTCCCCCCCGGCTTACGAGCGTTAATCACGGAAAAGAACGCCGCGACACGTGCACATGATTCTTATCCGACGAGGGATAACACCCGTAGGTTACGGCAACTTCAGAGAGAGGTTAGAACTCACATCGGAGAGTACAGAGGTCACCGGTGGGATAACCTCTTAGAGGGTCTCAAGCCGTCCCATCTGGCTTACTGGAACCTCGCCCGCTCTCTGAAGTTAGAAGCTTCCGCCCAGATGCCGCCCCTCGAAAGGGGCCCCGATCTCCCACTCGCGTTCGATAGCGACGATAAGGCAGAATGCCTTGCCGCAAGCTTGGAGAGCCAGTGCTCCCCAAACTGCGACAACGTAGACACTGCCCACATCGAAACTATCGAGACCGCCGTTCAGGAACTCACGCTGATTCCCCCCGCGGAAACGTTAACCCCGGTCACGCCCGATGAGGTCTGGTCCATCATCAAAGGCCTTAAGCCTAGGAAATCTCCCGGCCCTGATGGTATCAGGAATGAAGTACTCAAACTTCTTCCTGATCACCTCATAGCTCTTTTGGTCTGCATCTTCAATGCAGCCATAGCCCACTGCTATTTTCCAGCCGTCTGGAAAAAAGCTATAGTTATAGGTATTCGCAAGCCCGGCAAAAAAGCTTCGCTTCCCGATAGCTATCGCCCGATCAGTCTCCTAAACACTCTAGGGAAACTCTATGAGCGGATCCTTCTGAACCGTCTCAAGGTCGTTATAGACGACAAGAATTTATACCCGCCCGAACAATTCGGTTTTCGCGCCCGTCACTCGTGTACACATCAAGTGCACCGCCTCACGGAGCACATCACGAGTAACTTCGCCAAGAGCAATATCGCTCCCGCCCGCACGCTTGCGGTCTTTTTCGACGTAGCCAAGGCCTTCGATAAGGTCTGGCACGCCGGACTGGTCCACAAGCTTCACCATTTAGAAGTCCCGGATAGTGTAATGATTGTATTATCAATCATTTTTTCTCTTAATTATATATATTTATTTCACTTTATTTGATTTCTCATTTATTGTGTTTATGTTCCTTTCCGAAGGCATCTCATCTATAGGTAATTTATTATTTTAAATATTGTATTACAAACTTATTTTACGATTTATATATCGAATAAGTAGGTCGTATATATTGTATTATGGCTGAAGAACTTTTTAAATTTAAAATATGAATAAGACGATAAAATAATTGAAAACATGACGGATGCATTCTGACAGAGGGAGGCAGATGGATCTCTAAAGAAAACATACAATCTTAAATGAGATTTGTATAAGTTTATTTATAACTATTATTCTATTTATTGTTTTGACTCGCACATACCTGTCTGGAGTCTATAAAACTTATTTTGTTATAACAAGAGACCTCTCGAATTATAACTGGTATTCGAAGGAGTTGGAACCTTTTACTCAACAATTATTATCAAACGAATGAAAAACCTGGCGGACGTATTCATTCATGCTGGCTTGAAGATGCTGTTGTAAAAATTGGAACAGAATGGAGTTCTAATTAAACACACGCTTCTCACGACGGAATTTTATTAGCAACTCTATTAAGGATATATTAAAAACTTGGACATTTCTTACTGGTGAAGTTGTTACTATTATTAATAGACTTTAATAAGGTACTCTGTTTTTTATATCTCATTTAATGTTAATGCCTTCGGAATACACTTATTTATCTATTTCGAATTTCATTCTATTACCTTGAATTATTTATTTTCTGGAATATTATACTTATTTAATTGTCCACGTGACAAATTGGCGCCCAACGTAAATAATACCACTGAGCTAGTCATTTTCTAAATTCTAAAAACCGCTTACACAAGTGAGACGTTTAATCGTAAAAATTTTTGGCAAAAATATTTGGACTTCATCTTTTATCTACTCTATATAGATACTCTACTATATAAATTGTCATTCATCTTTCAATTCATTTTTCATTTCATTATATTATTTTAATACCTATTAGGCTTATTATTATATTATATCTTATTTATTTAAATATTTTAACATGTATGTTTATTTTAAATGTGATTTTATTAAAGATACTTCGATAGGCTTATTACATTCTTCAGCGTCTATGCTGCATTTTTATTATCTTGGGTAACCTTAAAGTTACCCGGGGACTTATTTATAGCGACACCTACCCTTCGTCGATATATTTTATTGTAGCATCTTGGATATGAAGATTTGAATGCCTGAAGTGGAATAATAACTACTAGTATGTATTTATTTGATTTTAATTATTGGGGTTTTAGAGCGGTTGACTACTCGTTAAATAAGCCTTAGGTCAAAGTATTTATTTTTTGTTATAGAGCGGTTAATTACTCTTTAAATAAGCCAAGAATTCGAGCGGAAGACAACTCGTTAAATAAGCCAAAAGGTCATATTAATGAGCAACTTCTGGAGTAGGCGTCATTGAATGTGAACCCTATCCCCTACTGAATGACTGGTGATATTATGAGAAGATGTTTGTTAAGGTTGTATGAATTTTGAGGTATGCTCATCTATGTTTATTTATTTATCTAGTAAACTTAAAATTTTTCAAAGTTGAAAAATTTTTCCGGGGAAAAGGGGAAATGTAATGATTGTATTATCAATCATTTTTTATCTCTTAATTATATATATTTATTTCACTTTATTTGATTTCTCATTTATTCCAGTGACAATAGGTTAGTACATATAGTCCGCGATTACCTAAGCGACCGCACCTTCCACTACCGAGTGGAAGGAGTACTCTCCACCGCACGTTCCATTCGTTCAGGCTCCATTCTGGCATCTTGCTTATTCAATTTGTACGTCAGCGACCTCCCGAAACCCCCCGAGGTCGAGGTAGGGCTCTACGCTGACGACACAGTCATATACGCGTCAAATAGGAACAGATCTTTTCTCGCTCATAAAATACAACGCGCCGTAACCACTCTCGGAGAGTGGTTTTGAACGTGGCGTATAGCTATTAATCCGGTTAAGAGCGCCGCGATTATGTTTGAACCGACTACATGTAGATTACCTCGCACGGTAGGACCTCTCACACTATTCGGTAGAAATATCCCCTGGGCCACCAAGACCAAATATCTGGGTGTCATCCTGGACTCGAAGCTTAACTTCAACCCACACGTCACTAGAGTCCGGAATAGGGCCATTTGGGTCCTTTCCCGTTTACGACCCTTGCTCAGTTCGGTAAGCAAAATGTCCATAAGACATAAGCTTACACGTGATGTGCGTCCGTCCGATCTTGACATATAGTTGCGCCGCGTTCGCACATATGTCCAAACACAACTTTGCCCGCTTGCAAAGAGTACAAAATCGATTCCTCCGTCGCCTGCTTGACCCTCCAGCCTTCGTCAGGAACATGGACTTACACAGGGACATGAGGCTTCCCTCGTTAGAAGCCTGTGTGAAATATCTCGCTAGGAGATACTTCGATAGCGCTTCGAACCATCCAAACCCGCTTGTAAAGTCCTTTGTGAACTTATACGCCTAACCACTCGATACCCGTTGTCCAACGTTACAAACGCCGTCCGCGAAATCTCTTTGTCGATCCCGACGACGACATAGAGAAAGCTAACAATTTCTACGCGTCCGCTCCCGCAACATATGCGTGCTCGCGCCCACGCCCGCGAAACCACCGTTCCCTCCGCAGGGGACGAACGGTTAACTTCGCGCCCGCACACCTGCCACGACCATCCTCCTCTGCGGCAACTCAAGCCTAGGTCCGATCCATCGGCATGGAGCCTTTGAGACAAGCAGCCGCTCGCGCGATACAAGTGACTGTACAATCACTAGCTTTCACAGCCATACATGACACTGCATTATACACACATGCACAACACACATAGGTACATAGGTTCTGTAAGGAATTTTTTTTTTCTTTTTTTTTTTGCCTAGTTAGAGTAGACAAAAATTTCAGACCACTAAATACACATACACATGTTCCTTCCCTCCTCCCAGGGGGCAGAAACATGTATATATGTATAGTTAGTTTAGATCGAATTACGGATAGGGAATTAGTCAGATCGCGACTTAATTGCATACGCGCAACAGTCCGAGCCGAGGTCCGGCCACACAGAAAAAAAAGTTTTGATAATGGTAGCTCAAATTTTAACTATTAGTAATAAAATTCGGGGGACTACTAAACTGAGGCCTACTAGTAACCAAACTCAGTTTTGTAAAATAATTTTAGTTACTTTTTGATGAATTTATTTTGTTGGCTGGTAATGAACTAGTTTTGTGGTATTAACAAAACTGTTTGTGTACCATTAGCTTAACAGGTTTGTAATACTAATGAAACTGCTTTGTTTAAATGTAACTACAATATTTAGCTGTTTTCAAAATTTAGTTTATTTAACACAGCTTTTAATTTGCTTAAATTAGCTTAACTTTTTGGTTACTATTAATGAATTGTTTATCTATTAATAACAAAATTGTTATGTTACCCGATCAGATTTATTAAGCTACTGCTAACTTAATTATTTAGTTACTTTTAAATAAAATGTTTTGTTACCAGATTTAATAAATTTGGCTACTGCAACCAAAAGTTTATCTACTTTTAAATAAAATGTTTTGTTACCAGATTTAATTAATTTGGCTACTGCAACCAAAGTTTATCTACTTTTAAATAAAATGTTTTGTTACCAGATTTAATTAATTTGGCTACTGCAACCAAAGTTTATTTACTTTTAAATATAATGTTTTAGTTATTTAACTGTTTATTTATTACTTACTGATATTGCTTTGTTACCTGTCACTAGTTGGTTAGCTGAATTTGTATTTGTTTTATTTAAACTAATTATCACGATTGCCATTAATTTAAATTACATTAAAATAACTTACTAGAAACTTCCAAAGTGGAGATCAGGCCTGCGAAGAAATCCTTAGGGGAAGTTCTCTAGTCAACATTTAATTTGTTGTTGTTGTTTTAATATAACAATATTAACCAATTGCAATCGTTTTAATTAGTTAATCTAAATAAAAGAAATAAACAATCAGCTAACCATCTAGCGACAGGTAGCAAAACAATGTCCGTAAATAATAAATACACAGTTAAGGTACTAATAACCAAAACATTATATTTAAAAATAAACCTTGTTTCAGTACAATAAATAAAAGATAATACCAATTTATACTTTGTTTTTATTGATGTAATAACAAAAATTTACAATTAAAAATGGTATCGCCATAAATGTAGCTAAGTCTGCAGTCTCTTCGTTACCCTCTGCAACAAAAAGATTACTTTAATAATTGGTTGTAATACAAATGTATAGTGAAATACATTAGTATATTAGCCCAAATAGGAACTTACCAGTTATGTCTTCTGTAATTTCTTTTAAAATTCTGCCATTTCTTTTCATTGCAATAATTTTGGGTCTTCTTATATACCAATTATTACTTAGTTTGTCATCATTTTCAGGATACAAAACTCTGAAGTGCTTCTTCAAAAACTGCAAAAAAAATAATTACGTATTCCAAAAGTATATTTAAATACTATATTTATACAATATATTATATAATTAAGAAACTTTATCACACTATCACTTACCAATAGAGGAGATAGTGGTCAAACGCTAGCCTATCAGATATATAAAGTTGGCAAGATGGTGGCCACCTTGTTAAAACTTATCAGTTCAGGGAGTTTTTGAGACATCTCAGAATTCATATTCCATGTTATTCTTTCACATCCCATTCACTCGATAACCAAGATATATTAAGCAAGATGCCACTAATATTACTCAAACTATGCATGATTACGAAAAAATACTAAAACCAATAGTTACATAACTGACTAAAATCACGCCAAAACTCGTAACTTAATTCAACCAGCCAGTTGGTTCCTATTTTCTTGAAAACTAAATAAGAATTAATATTGCGCACCTGCAAAATTATCGATGTAGATTTCGAGACCCCATGATCGTAACTCATCGGCCATGGGATCGACTGACTTCTCCATGTAAAAAAGTCGTCGGTGTTTCGTTTTTGAAAGTAATTTAACATACACCATGAATATTAAAACGGAGGCACTTGAAAAACGCATAAAAAATACTCTTCATAATATCAAAGCAGTGTAGGTAATTCAGCAACTGCCGTCGACGGAAAGAAGGAGAAGAATAATATAATTTTAACACTATGTGCCAGTGTTTCCATATGAAACTTAAAAACTACCGTGTTTGTAGCTTGAAATTATCGTGTTCAGAACTAGAAATAACGCGCATAAATAAAAAAATATATCTTGTTTTTATAATAAAGACAGTTTCAGACAAATCTTGTAAAAATCATATCACTGAACTTTCTATTATTTTTCAAAACCTGTTTTTTGTAGTGGTGAAACATATATTTTTAAAACTTATCATAAAGTTGGCACAATTTTATTAGGGTCTTCAAATAACTCTTGAAGTAAGCGCACCGAAAAAAGAAAAAACGGGCAATAAAAACATAATATGTACTACTTTTAAAGAGGTATGCAAAAGTAGATTGCAGTGGTGCTCTATTCTTTCTACCTTTTCCGTGAGAGACATGACGTTAAAATTAATTAGTAAATAAATCAGTGGAATGCAGTGGTGGAGAAAAGTGTCGCCTAAAGTTACAGGGTACCAAAAATACGTAAAAGTAAATAACAAAAAATTAACTTATTGAATTTTAAAGAAACTTCATAATTATTATGGTTGCGATCAAATAGCGCTGAAAAACGAAAAGCAAAATAATTCACTTAACTATAGAAAAATTTCGCAAAAGGGCGACAAAAATCACCGAATCTAGAGAATAAATCGCTAAGGTGGCAACACTAATAAGCGCAGAAACGCGTACCGCGGGTGGATTGCAGATTCGTGTCGAAACAAGTTCGTTTAGTTGAAAAAATATGTTAATTTATCTACTATTTATTAAACAATTTGAAATAGATAACCAAATTTTAGCTAGGAATGTTTTTGATAACTTAGTTACATATAACTGTATAAGTTTGTCTTCTAATTGATAATTAATTTTTGCTACAATAGGAAAATAAATTAATAAACATTTAATGGATTTGTTAGTCTATTATTTACTTAATACTTGCTTAGATATAACTAAACATTTTGTATAATAATTACTAGAGTGTTTGCCTATCAGTAATCAAATAGTATTTTTTTACTAAACTTTGTTTTGTATAAAGTAGATAAACGAGTTTAGCAAACACATTTCATTAAACAATAGCCAATTTTTTATTTAATAGTAACAAAAGTACGAATAGCTTAACTAGTTTGGGAAGTGCAGCAAAACCAGTTTAGTTATTTTAACAAAAGTTTGGTTACTAAGAAGTAAATTTAAGCTATTTTCTGATTAGTCAAACTAGTTCAGCTATTCATTTTTTTCAGTGCACTTTGGCACCCTCGGATGTTGTTGCTTAGCTTTCGTGGCTGAGTGCCCTAAGCGCTCGCCCCCAAGCCCGGTAAAGCTGTAAAAGCCGTAAAGGCTCCAGGGCCCCTCAGGCTAACAGTGTAGTCAGTTTGAAAAAAAAAAAAAAAAACAATAAAATCTCTTACTGCTACAACCACTACTTGTCTTTTATTCACCTTCCAAAGTACCTCCGTTTATAATTCATTTCTAGTGCAAAGTTTGTAATTTGTTCAAATGTGCTTGATGTCGCCCTTGAATTTATTGTCCATCGGTAATGTGCTTAAGAATGTTTTTATAGAACCTAACACTATCACCTAAAAAACTTTTATTGGTTTTACTAAGTGTAAAACACCAGATGATTGGTGTTTATTACTAGTTTTGAAACTATGCCGGTTAGTTACAAAGTGTAGCTTATCTAAGTTTTTGCGAACAAACATTAACTTGTCTATTACTTAATACAGGCGTTTAATTTCAGATAGCAGAATACCTTTGTCATGAGATGGTAGCAGCAATCATATCCCCACATTTGGTAAAAACTTCAACTTTTAGGCAAAAAGAGCATTTTCAGTACACTCTATGGGGATACGCACTCAACTCGGATATAGAAATATTTATGAACATGCGTCCAGATGCTTGCAGCCAAATCGGGCGGCTGATCCTGGATCACCTTGTGGCGTTCCAGAAAATATACAAAGCGACTACAGTTTCCAGTCTACCAGAAGACTGTTTAGACGACAGTTGCTTCGACGTGGAAACTTTGATTGACGAGGAGTATCAGAATGTTGAATGCGATGAAGCAGAATCAGTACTGACTGAAGAAGGTACCATAATGTCTGCTGAAACGGAATCCATTTATTCTGTATCCACTGTTTACGCAGTTGGCAATAAATTATCTAGAGATTCAAGAAGGAATCTGTTCGATGTGGTGACTCGGAGTAATGTACATATTCGTTATGAAGTAAAATCTAATATACGCAAGATAACAAAGGGTGCTAAATTATCTACAAAACAGGTATGGTGTTTTTAAATAATCTTCCATAATTTTGCCAGAGTAGCATAAATAATATATTTTATTAATTATTATAAGTAAATGAGTATATTTTACTAATCTCCAAACATAACTCACTAAGACGACGGCTCCCTTGTTACAATTGTCCAGGGAGTGTTTGTGCCAATTTGCATGTTCCTCCTTATAGTTCATTTCACTTCACAGTAACCAAACTACATCACGTAGTTAAATGCCATCAAAATTACGTAATACAGGGTGTATATTACGTAATATATAAACTCCTGTTCGTAAATCTAAAATTTTACATGAATTTGTTGTTATTTACTTTCGAGTAATATAAAAAAAATGTTTAAAAATGTATTCTTTACTTGGGTCAGAGCTATTAGGTAAAGCTTTACCTATGAAATTACCGTTTTGTATGAAAAAATTTAAACGATGTTTTTTCATGTATTTTTTATTTGTATTAATCGAAGTAATCACCCATGCAATCAATGCATCTTTGCCAGCGCAGTGGCAGTTTATTGATGCCCTTCTTAAAGAAATCAGCTGGACGGGAGGCAACAAATTCTTCAAAGGCATTTTGTACTGCCTCTCGGGTATTGAATTTTTTTCCCACCAAGGAGTTATCCAAATTCTGGAAAAAGTAGTAGTCTGTAGGCGCAAGGTCTGGTGAGTAGGGCGGATGACGGAGAACTTCCAACCCCAGTTCTTGCAACTTGGAGACCGTCTGTTGTGCAGTATGAGGTCGCGCATTGTCGTGCAGGAGCAGCGGAGACGAGCGATTGACCAATGCTGGTTGGAGATGTGCCAGCTTCTCTATCATTGTGTTCAGTTCTTCACAGTACACATCTGCAGTAATGCTCACCCCGTTTGTTAACAAGCTGTGATGAATCGGCGCTAGACCATCAAACAGTGACCATCACTTTTCTAGGGGTAGGTTTTCGTTTAGGGCATTGTTTAGGTGCTGAACCAGGATTCAACCAACTTGCTAAGCGCTTGCGGTTATCAAACAGAATCCATTTTTCATCGCAGGTAACAATACGGTTCAAAATTCCTTCATTTGTGTGTCTGTTGAGCAGCGCAAGACACGTCTCGACGCGTACTTCGCGCTGACGATCATTGAGTACGTGGGGCACCCATTTGGCAAGCTTTTTTACCTTGCCAATTTGACGCAAATGGACCAATATTGTTTTGACGCTAACGTCGAAAGCTGCTGCTAATTCAGCCGTAGATTGTGTATCATCAGCTTCCACAATCGCGTTTAATTCGTCATTGTCGACCAAAGTCTTCGGACGACCGCAAGGTTCATTTTTCAGGTCGTAATTCCCAGAACGGAAGCGAGAAAACCAATAACAGGTGGTGCGTTGGTTTGTAGTGTTAGCTCCGTAAACGTCGTTGATGTTGCGTGCCGCTTGTGCCGTGTTACTGCCACGACGGTACTCATATTCCATAATTACTCGAATTTTTAACGTATCCATGATGACAAAAAAGATTGAAATGCGATGAAAATGTAACACTAATCAATAAACAAATGACTACTTTTGGAAAAAGAATTCCATGTTTTTAAAATAAAATTAATTTGAAATTAGAATTCTTAGCCAAACAAAAATTATTTTGATTTGAAAAGGCCAGTACTGTAGAACGGCAATTTCATAGGTGAAGACCTATTATCTATTTTTGTAGTCATGACTGTGCCATTCGAGCCAGAAGGTTAAATGGTTTTTTTTCTCTGTAATTAGGTGAACATAATATCTATAGAGCTGTTAGTACTCGCGCACGAGTGTTTTTCATGTGCGTGCGACACGGAAGGCGTGGCCGTGGCCGTGCGGTCCGCGCAGGCGCTGACGGCGCGGCTGGTCGCGGCGCGCTCCTGGCGGCTGATGGTGCGGCTGCTCACGGGCCTAGCGCGGTATACAGAATGCGCATACATATTTCAGGTACACCTATTCAGAAATTATGACACTTTATTTGTTATACAAGTACATTACTCTTACGTTATATAGGTATTAGTGCTAATAAGTCGTCAAGTGCTAAAAATAAGTTTTTCAGCAAAGTGCAATAAAAACAATTGGCCCTTTATATATTTCACTGTGTTCTCTGAATTATTGTAATAAATATGATAATTACTTCCACAATACATATCATAAAACTCAAAGTCTCTTTGTCTGTCTGTCATTTTGTGTTCTGTTTACCGAAAACCCCTTATTTAATTTATATGCTGTTTATTTTAATTAATAGTTATTTTATCTTGTCAGGTTATAGGATATTTTTTGTAATATAAAGTATCATACGAAATAACCAGTGACGATTATAGTGAATCAATTCGGAAAAACATACATTTGGGGCGCTTGATTGGCTTACGCTGAGTAAACCATACGGCATAACGCGCGTACGCTCGACTGACGGCATTCTGTAGTATACGCGAGCGGAGCCGCGGGCACAGCTAGTATTATTATAAATGTGACTTCAATGTCAAACAAACAATGAATTTAACCGGTATGTTCTTTTTGATTTGGTAACCAGAAACTTTACTCTCTGACTTGTTGACTTTTGTAATAGTGTTTAATATTTTGGAGTACAAAATAAAATCTGAGACACCCGAGCTACTTTCTGCACTGGACTGCTGAAGGTCAAGAGTTGGTGCGACACTCGTTCTAAACTGTATTTTGATCACCATACACACGGTGAAAAAAAATTAACTGTAACTCGTTGTGTCGCGTTGTTGAATTAGCCAGTATATTCGTATAACATCGATATTTCGTCTGCGATTATCCCTAGATGTTCCATTTCTTGCCATTATCAGCTTTTATGAATTCTACAAGAAGTGCTCTAGTGAGATATTTTACAGTCTCGATTGTCAAAAAATATGTAAAAAAAACAACAATGTTATACTTGTATTTGTAGGCATTACGAGACAATCACCAATTCGAGTACCTGCTAGGTCAGTTCGACTACATGATCGGCCATCAGCCGGACAAGATAGCCGAGTTCAAACAGGGCTTACTCGACTTCCTGAAGAGCCACTGCCCGGGCGACACCGACACCTATATTATGGTGGCGCTTCACTTCAACATGTACGCTGAGGCGGCAAACGTTAAGAGGAAACAAGCATTGAATCTAATCGAAGATTTGGAGAAAATGGCTCTCGATGCAGCTAAAGTATATATATTTTCTTTTTCTAATTTTGTAGTGTAAAACATAGCTTGCAAAAAAGTCAGTCTCCATGAAGATACTATCACGAAAAGAAGTCAATATAAACTTTTCCAGACATTTTTATTTGCATCAAGTCTTTTTTTAAAACTGGTTCTACTTGATCACAGTTTTCCTGTAAACAGGAGTTGTTATAATATAAAATATATTTTAAAATATTAAGATTATATATTTTCTCTTAAATATGTTTTCGACATTGGTTATCTTTATATTTGTTTTTGATTAAGTTTATATATTTTCCGTTTTATGTACGGGACACTAGTGAAGAGCTCTATACTCTTAAAAAGACATTCGCATGGAGTATACTTATTAAGGGTGTCGATAACACTTTCTAAATTATTTTTTGTATACCGTATTAGAATCATTTCGTTTATGACTGTTTTATGTGTTTTGTTATTGGAGTATCGAATAAAATAAAGATAAAAATGGCAACACTGTAAACTTAGAATAGGGACACGCTTTGGAATGCAGTTTACGGAACACAACTATTGGTCCTTTGAGGCATATTGTCAGTTTATAAGGTTGTAGACCACCAGTCGAGGCATTAGAAAATACATTGCCATCATGGTAGATACAATGTTTTGATATTTGCGTATATCGTATTATTAATATAATAAACATTAATTCTATTTGTTTGTTCATACGTAGGCGACATCAAAGAAACCTTTTAAGCCTCCAGCTTGGCTACAAATTCATGATAGCCAACCCACAAGACTGCTGTTGGAAACTGCTTTAAACCACTGCACTGATGCAGCGGAGCTGTACCTTCAGGGTGGCTGCACAGGGTTCGCTGGGGAGATGGCAACTCTTGCGCAACAAATAGCTTTACAAATATCCCTTTTAAACGCGTCGCCAACGAGGCTTATACTAAACCGAAGCACAGAGCAAATGTATCGACTGGTGTGCGAGTATTTAAGGTAAGTTTCAAAGTACCCTATATAATATATTAGTGATTAGTAATTTTCTATATAAATAAAATGATTGAGGTTTGCCGTTGTGTGCTCATCAAGCAAAAACTACTCGATAGATTTTGATAATTATTTTTTTTGTTTTATTCCTTAGTTACTTGTCTTGAACCTTTAAAAAAAAACACGGTATCTTCATTAAATAAAAAGATATTAGAGTTTTAAGACCCTGCTATGATTTTTGTAAGCACTACGCGTTCAGCGATTTTATATTCTATACATATAATAAAATTGAAGTGTCTGTTTGTAATTTCGAAATAACAGGTTTCTACTAAATGCATATGATATACAGGGTACCTATAATAATAATAAAAAAAATTGTCTGTCTGTTTGTTCCGGGTAATCTCCGAAACGGTTGGACCGATTTTGACGGGTCTTTCATTGGCAGATAGCTGATGTTATAAGGAATTACTTTGGCTACTTTTATTTAGGGAAAATATTAGGGGTCCGGGTAAAAAAAAAACCTTTTTAGTAGTCCACGCGGGCGGAGACAGTTAATATAATAAACAACGCAGACGAAGTTGTGTTACATATAAAAAAGTGAATGTGTTATGTACACGTGTTAGAACTTTTTTTTTTTTGAATAGTCACATTGGATGTTATGTGACGCAGAAAATCGAGTGTGACTTGTGAGTGCCGAAACAAAATATGACATTTAGCAGCACCACAGTGTAGACTTTTTGTTACAATGTACGCGCGTATCGTATAAATTCACTCTCATATTATTGAAACTGTGAAACCATTTCCCGGCCATTGTGTTCCCCCTCCTTTGAATTTGGATCGTACTGTGCTTACCATCAGGGACACAGTACGGTTAATGTGCCAAAGTTTTATTAAAAAAAAATATAACGCGCCTTAAAATTATTGTTTTAAGCTGGATATTTTAATAATAGATCATGCCTCATGCCAGCTCAAAAACTAAATCACGCAACATTCCTCACCTCGTGTCTTGCACATTGAGCTTGTTCATGAAATTATATGTTACTTGCAAGATGTTTGGCTTAAAATAATATGTAGCAATTACAGGCATAAGCATATGGATGTTTGCGATTTAAACAATTATCATTTGCTAGTGTATCCCTTTGAAATGATTGACAATGGATAGCTGATGACTTGTCGATGATATCGCTGAACACGAAACATTAGATCAAAACTAAAAAAAAAAACTTTTGATTAGTGTAAAGAAATCGAAGCGGTCCCTGATCCAAAATAATGTAATAATATAGGGAACCATTGGTATAAATAGATTATTCTGTTCTTTTAACCACTGAAGAGTTCACTGTGAATGGATAAGTGAGAGAAATCGTGTTTTCGCGATTGTAGTTTCATGGAAGGTCTCGTGCTCCTCGCCGGGCGCGGCGGGGAGGCGTGGCGCGAGCTCGCGTACCGCCGCGCTCTCACCAACGACCAGGCTTACCTCCGCGACATGGCTAATTACAGGCCGGACGTCGCTTACGACTTGCTCAACAGGTCTGTATGGAACGCATGCTCTATCCTGTCCCTATTTTATAAAATCCATCTAGCATTGTACTTTCTCTAACACTTTTTGCTATAAAAAACAAGGTAAGTAACTAGATTGAGTCATACAGGTGCAGTATACAGGTTTTTAATAAAAAATATTCATTGGATACTATTGTCTGAATAAATAATTGCACAACATCGGGGTGCTAGATACAAGAGATTGCAGATTCTGCATCAGTTCAGGGAGAATTAGAAACTAACAAAATTCAATTTGCAAGAAAACGCTAATAATGTAATTTTTTTTTGGAAAATATCTGCAGTGGAACTGTGTTTTATCTTTTGAGTCTGTTGCTGAGACTTCGGCTCTTTTAATGTGAAATAGTTAAATATTTTTTCCGTTATTACGTTTTTAAATTTAGTTGTAGTTACCTGCTTTATTCATTAGAATATTTTTTTAGATGAACTAAGCTAAGATATCAGAGCATTGGGTAAGACTAAAAGATGCATCGTACTGTACGTAGACTATGTCAAAGCAATAAAGTAAATTTCGATAAAAGTGTAATTACATAATTAATTCATTCACACAATATTTTAATGTCGTCAGAGTTAATAATTTTAATGAAACTTATAAAAAAAATTACTTAGCGGATCTCCTATTAAAAAATTTGCATTTCGTTCTACAATAATGTTGGTATGAAACATTGAAATAATAGATAATATTTGTAATTACAATATTTATTTAAACAAAAACACTGAATAAAGTCTTTGAATCTGAGGTTTTTCTAAAAATTGTAATTTTAAGCTAATGTAAGAATGGAATTCACATGACAATAGTAACTGGTTCTATGCCCGTAAATGGTATGAATATTCAGAGTGACCTTAACTCCAAGGATTACACCGGGAGTGTCCGCATAATCTTAGAGACTCGGTGTATCTTGAAGAGGATGCGACGATTTTTCATGCTCGAACAGTTGTATCTGCTTTACAAGGCACAAGCTCGACCTTGTAAGGAATACTGTTCGCACAAAGGTTCTAAAGGGAACCGATGTAAAGTACCTCGATGTGTTGGACAGGTTGCAGCCACGGGCCGTCCGCATTGTAAATGATGCAGACGTTAAATTGAGCGGCTTCAGCTACACAGCGAAATTGCCTCTCTGAGCGTCTTCTACCGTCTCTATCATAACGAGTGTTCTTAAGTGCTGTTCATATTAATTATTTCCTCTCTTTCATGACACAACCACACGCGCTGGGCTCCAGAGCCACAGCTTTACGGTAACCATCTCGGCACGTACAAAAAAGTTCTCGACGTCATATATTTGTACTGTGAAGCTGTGGAACTGTCTCCCGGCCAGTGTTTTCCCTCCTTCCTCAAACATGGAGTCCGTCAGACATAACGTGATGAAACACTTGAGCAGGCCGGAATGACAGCGACGACTAGTGATTAATTTAGATCCTTCGGTGGTCGCCGTTGTTTGTTGGACTGCACTGTGCTCATCATTAGGTGCAGTGCTATGAAATATATATATGGTTTTGTTACAGATACAAAACCGAAAGGAACAAAACTACAGTGTCCCAAACTGCAATGACCGAACTTCGAAACCTATGTAGGTGATATAAAATTTAAATTGTTACTAAACGGCACATTTAGTGTGAGATATGACAGTACGATAAAATACGTTCATCTGTTATATGGTCGATACACAGTTGACATTCAATATACACTGAAGTTACCGCCAATGAATTATTTGCGAACTTACTTCTCTCCTAATATTCACTTTTTTTACTAAGGCATTGAATATGAATCATTAGATCGAGCTATATTATTGCATCCTGTAATGAGCCCGAGCTTTCGTTGAAGGAAAACATCGTGATGAAACCATAGTATGGTGGTAGGGTTTTTCCTAATGTCCGCCTGGCTAGCTATCACACTCAATGGGGGTCACACGCTAATTCTATAAAGTATAAAAAACACCACTACAAAAATTTCGTCAGCCCGGTTTAGAACAAACATTAACGTGGAGAAATCACTTATTCTCAATCTTTTATTTTATAGTTCTTTGCTTTCTAGAACACACATTTTATAGCGCTGTATTATGTACATACAGTTGAACGTACATCATTATAGTGGACATTTCGTCATAACTAAATTATAGATGACATTCTCATGGCATTTTTATATTTAATATTCGTACTTCTATACCAACATATTTATATATATATAGAAAATAAGGTATGTAAATAAATAAACCAATACTCGTACGATATATTAAATAGTATGGTTCTATTATATCATGGGTATATTATATATATTATTATACAATTTATATTTATTGTTACTTCGCCATGTAAATTGAAAGTATATTTTTAGCTTCGTAAATTTCTGTGATATTTTCTTGAATTGGACTGATGAATTAAGATATATTTTGTTATATTCAATGTAAGTTATATTAAATAAAATAAAGGACATATATAATTTTAACTGTTTTTTCTTTTCAAACTTTACATAAAATTTATTTGCTCGTTAGGCCCCGTCATTCAGGCGGTTTTTTTGTTGTTCTATTGTATCACTGTTTTAAATGTACGCTTTATAAGCACACGTATTAGTGAGGCTTACTTAAAAAAAACATGAATTGTTATTAAGAGGGTTCTAATCTAATGGAATATACAGGAAAATAATAGTCATGTAATTTTACTTAAATAGATTTTATAAATTAACACAAACCCAATACAATACATTGGACATTATACCACCCTAGAACATAAGACGAGAAAGATTACTTTGCCCTAATTTAGGGTACAAGTGAAAAGAACCTCAGTCCTTCTAATACTTGAACGTTCACACAGTTCAGTACCTTTACGTGCAACGTGAGATATGTGCAATCGGTTTTAGTGAAAATGGTACTGAACGTCTCACAAACCAAATTCATAATGGATTACAGCAAAAATGTAATATTAATTTTATTTGTATTTATCACACTTGGTTTGTTAATACACAAAAATATAGCACTATGAAAAGAGTTAATCACAGTTCATAATACAACATAAGAATATTATATCAATTTAGTTACCTGACAAATCGTATAGGTACACATGTCCTAACTTTTGCTGTAACCCAATATTCACTATATAGTTCACAAATATTTTTCTACTTGTAAGAAACATAAATGAGATTTTTTTAAATAGTTATAGTAATACAAAAAAGCTAATCACTCAAAACAATAAAGATAGGAAACAAGGTACTTGAGCTAGTAAATAAAACTTAATACTTGTTATAAAAGAGAAATAAATAGTAATACAAACAAATGTTATTTTTTAAAACAACATGAATTCAACTTTTAATAATTGTACAACTAACATAACATCACGTAGGCACCATACGTCATCGACACCTCTCCTGAAGGGGACTGAGGATTATAGAATACAAATTACAAATTGGAATGTAAATTACAAATCGAAGTAAATGCTTTTATTTACAAAAAAACATGTAGAAACATCGACAATGGTTAAAAGTTTTGTATAGCCATATTATTAATTTTGATCCCGAAGTTGAAATAGGTACACAATAGTGAAAACAATTTAAAACCTGTGAATAATTTGTGTCCCTATTTAATTCATTTTTTAAGAGACAACAGGCTTATTATTGACACAAGCTTCGCTGTATATTTATGAACATTTCACAATACAAGTGGAAAAAAGAAGGTTATGAAATCGTTTAGAAAACATTTAGAACTACAAAGGTTTAAAACACCTCCCAATTTGTAGAGAATTCTTACTGTAGTAATCCTATTAGAACTAAATATTTCTTTGAAATATGGTCTATAGATGAAATCTAGATATAATTTCAAATCTAGTTTCTGGTTTGTTAGATGTTAATAATAAATATTTATTTACTATTCACACGCCCTATAATGTTAAAAATGACTGGTCCACTTGTAATATAAAAATATTGGCCATTCTTGTTGCAAAAAGTTAATTGCCGGACATGAAGATATATGAAAGATTACATTATGATAGTTTCTTGGATAATATCAGTCAACTGTTCAAACTAAGGTTACTAATAAAAGTCAAAGAAAGTTAGATTTAAAGTATCACAATGACGGGTAAGGTTAGTAAAATATGTTGGCTTAATTTTAGAATTTACGTACCTACACAAAACATAATAGCTATAAATGTATTTCAATAGCTTATATAATTATTACTTAATAATAATTTGTTCGTCGATATTCATTCAATTTTAAATTTGAAAACTAACTAAACTAAATTAATAAATTTTGTCCATGTTTATAAAATACAGCTGCGCGTTATATTCCATTAAATAATTGCAAAATGGTGTTGTTTGTTAGATATGTTGTAAGTATTGAAACAACTAAGAGTTTGACAGTTATCAGATACTATTTTAATACGTTTTGTTTTCTGTACTGGTTAATTTTAGTTCAAGTAGGAGCGTTGCTGGTAAATGTATAAAGCGAATTATGGACTTTTTGGCGGGATCTTAATCTGTCATGTTGTTTTTTTTTGTCACGTTATTTGTCTTTATATTATGTGATATTGCGTGATACATTTTTCATTTATTGCGTGATACGGTTGTTTCGGTTGTTGTGCACAAGTAAATTATAAACAATAACTAGAAAAATGGATTTTAATTTGTCTCAAAAACTCCCTGGTCTGTTGTAACAAGAATGCCAGCATTTTGTTGAAGCATTGTTTGACTTGTTTGAACGCTGATTAGAAGAATATACTGTCTACTTGACCTTGGCATAATTTGTGTAATAACATACATACGTTAACATACGTTACCATTAAATAAGAAAACAAAAAGCGAATGATTTGGTTCATCGTATCTGATAATTTTCGAAACTCATACAGGTAAGTACAGAACGTACTGTGTGCTTACAGTTATAATGTAACATTATGCTGTTCTACCACTTAATTGACTTCGGTAACTCTAATCTACCATCTAGTTATTGTACTTAGGAATAGCTTTGCAAGTCTTAAATAACTCTACAGTATTAACTATAAGAAAATACACGGTTTTTGTAATTTTACATTTACAACTGTCGATTTGTTTTCGATGTAGTCTATTATATAAAATAATATGCTACTTTGGCAATCATCTATAATAATAGTGTAAAAGAAAACTTGTCCAAAATAAATTGCTTTACATTGAGCAACTAAATAATTTATTTTTTTTATATCGATTTCAACTATCGACATCTATGAAGCGAAATTTAAATAACTGGTAGTATAGATTAAAATTATTCAAAAAGATCATTACATAAACGTAGGTAAGAAATACACGGCGACTATCGACACTGGACTCTCGGTCGAGAGACTGTACACCGCAGCAACAAGTTGTTGCACATAGTTTCGCTGTCGCTCAGTGTCACTATCGCTGTTGTGGAGACAGGTCGTGTTTTTGAAACTTGCGCTCGGATAATGGCTCTATAAACCGTTTGCGACACAAAAAATTGCTTGTGATGTAAACGCCATCGAAACAAATTTCGACATTTATGTATCAAGTGTCGGCATCGTCGTGTATTTTTATATTATAACCTTAAAGTTGATATGTAACGGGACGAGGTAAAGTTCCCATAGATAATCAGAAACTTAAACAGCATATTATGTAACTAACTATATTTAAATATTTACAAACAAACATAGTAACCACCTTTACGATTAAATAGAATCGTTTATTCTCATACATTTTTCTTACATTTAATAATATTCTCATTCTAAAACATCATCACAGTCTTCTCACTTTCTTAATCTACATACACTGGTTTTGTCAATAATATAAGATCTATGCCGAGATACTGAGTTTAGTATTATATATGAAGAAGATTCGTATAAATATTTATGATTATATTGAGTTGTTTTAAAAATATTACGAAACAAACATAGAAATATAAGTCATGAATTAGCTCCTACGTAAACTTTTTTTTTATAAAAAATACTTATTTAGGTCATATTTTGTGAATTGATATTTTACAATACAACAGAATTGGCATATAGCCCATTTAAAATATAAAATTGATTTATCTAATTTTTTTAATGCATAATACTTATCAAGGTTTTTGGTTCTGGCAAGCCTCGAATAAAAAAAGGTTATAACGCAAGACAGTCAATAAACGATACGGCAAATAAAATTATAAAATAAATGCTGTACTTAGCGGAAAATATCACGTCTACACTATATGTGTGACCCGATACGTATGTCTCTCTTCTAATATGGTCTGTATCGTACGATAAACGTTTTCTGGCAAGTGGTCGAGTAACATGCGAGGCATCACTTGTAGTTCCATGAAGTCTTCGGGGCAAGCCCAACGCATCTCATAAGTTGGTTCTTGTGTGCGCACCTTTCTGTTAGATAATTAAATAATTGACATTATAATACATATTATTCTATAAATACAATCTCTTGACGTTATGGCTTTGTAAAAAGACAAGTTCTTTTTCAAAAAATACATACGCACGTACGTAATTAAGTATAATTAGATTTACAAAACATCAGATTAAATTAAAAAATAATAGTAAGTTTTAAAAAGTGTGACGAGGACGTCAAACATTCAAGAACGAAGTCCATAAAAACATGATAGGTTTGTAAGCTTTTTTATTTTGTTAGTCTGTTTTCCATATTTTTCTCTCTACTTGGGACAGCCTGGCTGGTGAACTTCACCCTACTGAACATCGCAGCCAAAGAACGTTGTGTTGTGTTCCTGCCGTGACTAGAGTTTCCAGAGCTCCTTGGGGAAGGGCGGTTTAAGTTCGGCAACAGTCTATAGTGATTCCTCTGGTGTTATTAGCGTCCATAGGCTACGGTAACCGCTTATTATCAGGCGTGTATGCTTGGTTGCCACCTTAGTTATATTTACAAAATTTGTGAAAATTACCTTTCTTCATCTTCCTCATTGCTATGTTCAGACATAAGAGATAAAATGAAATAATATCCGTGCGGTGTTACATTATCCTATCAACTTTTACATTTTGAAATATAATGTTTTAGGTCTGTTCATAAAATACGTTACGCAAAATTTTAACTTTTAAGGCCCCCTTCCCCCTTCCTCAAGCTATGTCATTTTTATGCGACCCACACTGTCATTGCCTCATGCCCCCTGCATGATATATGGCAAATAATTTCGATATTTTCAAATAATTTTTATTTGATAAACCTTATATATAAACCTTATATATACCTAAATAGATATAAACCTTAAATAAATCTAATCTGATCTGTAAATATTACAATTTAATATTTTTAGCCATTATGATGGAAATATACCTATACGTAAAATTAACTTCTATGTTTACAAACATGAAATGAATTACTTTACATCGTAACAAATGAATAAAATAAAAAACGAGACAAAAGTTTGCTAAATTATTTTATGAGCTGCGAACGTCACGTTTCCTTAGACCCCCGTCACAGTAAACGTCACCCCCTCCAGCCCAATAAGTGGGAACGTATTTTATGAACGGCCCCTTTTCTTATTATCTAAATTATTATAATAGTCGAGTATATAAAAAGTAATTTACTTACTTTTCTATTCCCATGCGCTTACGTCGAACTATGTGTAATATTCGGCCAGCGGTGAAAAGCCGCGCCGATGAAAATCGTCTCACGAAAATGTCACGTGATACAAGCGCGGCCTCCTGCAATATAACATGATACTAAATTTAAACTATGACTATACTTATTGTTGTTTGCTGGATGATAGGACACAATAATTGTGTTAGACTGGATCATAACCACAACCTATATACCTACCGGGAATAACACCACAGTGAACACCTTGGTTTGACATCATATGTGTCATAACTACATAACTTGTTGGTGATGTTAAATTTAGGTCATGTGTTCACTGGGCAGCCATAGTGGCACGCTTAGGCGAGTCGTGTTCCGGGATCAGCTCGTATATATTCAGTAATCAAGCGGGGTGGTTGGGTGCCTACCCGGCTGAGTCGTGGCCCTCACAATCCCGTCACAGTGACTGTCTTTTGGATTATCACGTTTTGGGCCGGCATGACAGCGGAGACCGGCTTTGGATTGCCGGTCACTCGGCGGTCACCGTTATATTTGGATTGTACTGAGCTTACCATCAGGCAGAATATCGTCAATATACCGTCAATATAAACAATACAAAAATATGTTAAATGAAAAGTATTAAGTATGTATTTCTAAGACATGATATTCTATTAATTTGGCTGTAACGTGGTCCAGGTGTTTATATGTACTGAGTTTGTATTCATCTCTCCATGAATCAATAGTGTGATGTAGGGGTCTACATAATAATACACGTAATATTTTATTATGCTGTAAAACAAATGTTTACACGGAAAACCATAAATCAAACAAGAAATATATCTACACTAGCACCATAATTAATCATTAGCTAACAATTAATTATATAATACTAGTGTTACCAGTAGATAAAATTAACCAAGAAAACGTTATCAAAAGTAGGTACGAAACAAATTAGGGGCCTACAATATTTTTGAACTTGGTGCGAGAATAAGTATAAGAAAACACCTATCAAATATTAAAAAAATGAAAATTCGCAATATTAAAGAAGAAATAATGCTACCTGACCTCAAAAAAAGAATGAAGGGCCCTAATTGTTTTGACATAGTTTTGTTGATTAATTTTGTGTAAATAAATATAACATTATTTCGTAACTTTATTTTTTAAGTATATTTAATTTTTTTTAATTCCTTTTTTATTATTTATATTGATAATTTTAACTAAGTAATATAAACTTTGTGCTATGGTAGGAGCAGCTCAACACATTAGTTTAATGAACCTTAGGATCGATCCTACGCCAGCGTGACAAGTATACATTTAGACTATTTTGACTTCAAACTGGTAACATATAAAATTCAGGGTTACTACACTTGTACAGGTGAGAAACAAAGAATACCCTACTTCCAAACCCACCATGTCATTACAATTATGTTATGAAAATTACACAATACAAAACCCATGCAGAAGATATTAAAAATAAAAACGACATTAAGTTTGTTAACTCTTTAAAAATAAACTTACATTTAATGTAAAAAACAAACATAGCAAATCGAAAGCCTTGGCGATGTAAGCAGTGGACGCAAACAACACCTTTATAGTTTTAATGGTCAACTGACAGCACTCACGGTGGAGACGCTTGGGACGAGAAGTGCGTCCGTCGAGTCATCCGAGTGGTTAGCCTCAAGGTCTTCTGGGCGCCGCCATGTCGACTCCAAGTCTCTGGCCGGCACACCGAACAGCGCGTAACCGAACCCATTCAGCATGATACGATACTGTAATTTTATTAAATATACAAAATTTAACAGATTAAATCTTACTGTAAGTGACAATTCTTTTCTCTTGTGGAAATGAATAAAAGAGCTAACTATAAAATAAAACCCCTTTTTTAAATAATTATAGGTTTAGCGTATGATCACAATCTCATCTGATAAGCGACGATGTAGCCCATGATGGTAACATGCTAAGCCTATAATGGGAGGACAATCTCTCGAGTGCAGCTACCGGAACACACCTATAGGTGTTTGACGACAGATTTTCAACTTTACGGTGGTCGCTAAACAGGCAATTGTAAAATTTCCTACCATCACGGTTTCATCACGAAGTTTTCCTTCATGGTAAGCTCAGGCTAATTGTAGGGATTCGAACTCACGTCATCGACGCAATGTCCGTAAAATCCTTTTAAAATTTCCGATCTAAACCTTAAACTCAAGCTAAAATTATGCAACAAACTGCAAGTCACGTAAAACGTAGCTGTCAACGTTTTTATATTCGTGTGGGTGGAATAAAAATACGTCAGTACAATTGATTTTATATTTAGCGTTCAAGTACGATTGTATAATGCTGATCATTAACAGAACGCGGGAACGAACTGATTCATAATGTTTGCGCATCATGTTAAGTGTTGACATCAGACTGTGACATCATATCAATATCATGTAGCAAAATGCATAAAACTGAAGTTATTAGAAAACAATGCATATTTATTCTTTACGAAATATTTATATTTTATAGTAGTGATTTGAGACTCAGGCGCTTTTGTGTTTTGTGTCTGATACAAGCTACCTGTAAATATTTTATTTTCATAGATTCAATATGAATTCAACCACTACCTGCCCAGACGTAGACCCTATTTGTGTCCAGTCGCTTACACTAAACAGCCACGGATTATCAATCAAAAAGTGTTCGGTGTAAGCAACTAAAAATCGAATTTTGTCAATTAGAAACAAGCAACATAAATAAATTTCCATACAATTGGACTAGCTACATATATTAGTCGTCTGTGCCGCACACAGGATCGACATCGACGTGGCTGATATGCCTGTAAATATTGACGGCGAAATGTTTTTATCCATCGCGAAACTTTTGGAAAACAAGCTCCAAACTGAAGAGTGTCCAATAATAGCAACCGTTCCGGTTTCCGATACTAGAAACAGAAGCCACGATTTCCTCTGTCAGTAACAAAAACATAGACATGTTTGTGCAGCGCCTTAGTGAAATGAATATTGGCAATATGCGATTGCCTAAAACTAATAACTTGTTCATATATAAATATCCACGGACATTTAAAATGTATAACGTTTTCAGTTAAATATAGTTAGCGGGAAAATTTAAATGCATTAGCGGGGGGGGGGGACTACTTATAGCCTGCGGGCTCGGGTTTGGGTAGCCTTGGTTTAGATGTAAGTTGTTTAATTTTGAGGATCTAATTTTAATTGAAGTGACATGAAAAATAGTAGAAAACTGTATTATATTAATAAAAAATGTTAATTAATTTATAATACCTTCGGCAATTTAGTGGCATGTATTGTCTGTATGATCTTTGTCCTTAGATTTTCTATACTGTGCACGCTAAGCCTCATCACGAGGTCATCACCCACTCCCACAGTCAATACGAAACTTTCTGTATATCGAGCTGCCTCCCTAGTAATTAGGCCAGCTGTTGTGAAAATAATTTACATTTGTTAATATTTTCAAAATATAAAAAATACTTATATTATAAACTATTACTCAGTGTAGCTTAATCTGGATTTCAATCAGTCTTCCTTTAATTATTATTTTCGTTTAAAATGATAGATAGTGAGATTGAAATTCTGTATGGTTTTTCCGACGTGTGATAATTTTCAATTAAAACGTCGTGAAGGTTTTTAATGATTGTTGTAAATTAGGCAGAACCAATTAAATTAGTAATTGCAACTTCATTATAGAATCTATAAATCTCAATTTGGCGAACATAGTTGATTTTGAGTTGTATATATAATTTTCTGCAATAAATACCTAATTTTAAATAATTATTAGTAAACATTTTGTGGTTTCCCTTTTTATAATATATCGAATACATCATAGTTTCGGTTACGGTTGCGGGGTTCTATAAAACGCCTGCTGTAATAACAAAAAAGTACACAAAAGTAAAAAAAAGGAAGATTACCTGGCGTTGAAAACGCGAATACTTTCAAATGAGGATATCTAGGTCTTAATTTTAATGCCACTAATACGGCGACACCGGCACCAAGACTGTGACCTGTAATGTAATTATGCAGTTATACAAGAGAAAAAGTATTTTGTTCGATACCGACTAATCTGTATATATGGCGATACATATAAGTAATCTATAATACGTAACATTAATAATATATCAACATATAATATTGAAAGCCGAGCTCAACTCTTCAAGCATTAGACAATTATGATTTTACCAGTAAGAATCAGGTCATAATGAGGATATTTTTGAAAAGTGCGGTCTAGTACGGGCAATAACCGCCTCAGCATCTTAGCGGCCCCCATTGCCATTCCTTTGTGAGCTGCCGTGTCCTCCGGTAAACCTAAGAATAGATTGTTTTTTGAAAATAAATCATAGTATAATTTCTTTTTTATTGAAGTGAAACTTCTTATGGGACTTCCAAGCGTTAAACGTTAAATGTTAAACGTTTAACGCACATTATCGGTCTCTCCTCTTTGTGTGAGCCAGAGCGAGAGAGTAAATGTCGGTGTGTATGTATATTGCACACTGTTTAAATAAAATAGAAAATGTCTTTTAAAATGAGGTTTCACTTCTATCCTGTGTGAATCGCACACACATCTTTTTTTTTTAATGTATTCAGTTTCAAAGACTATTTCTGTTTGTATGAGTACAAAATAAATAAGTCTTAAATTCTACTTAATATGATTTTTGATTAATGTATTGAATTTGATTCTAATATAAATAAAATATATTCTGAATAATAACATTTTGTAAGTAGGCATACTTTCGTGTAATTACAAACCGGAAATTAAAAACTAAGCATATAGAAATAAATTTATATTTACCATCTGCCTCGAATTTATCAGAGCCTGCAGTGAAATCAGTAAATATATCTCTGAGTGAGATTGATCCTCGTATTGCCACCACAATACTCTCACGATCATGATCCGCTATCACGCAGAATGGTAGCTGTAGATAATGATAATATTTTTTATTGTGTCGACACATAACCAGGGAAAGCAAACGTCTATCGACAAAACATAACTGGCAATTGTAAGCGTACATAAAATGTTCTATTAACTCATTTGCCTCGTTGGCATCTTTTTTATCGTTATAGGTTTAGCATTATGGCCACAATCTCACCTGATCTTAAGTGACGATGTGGCCTAAGATGATAACACGCTAAGCCTTGTGGGAGACTGGCTCTCAAGTGCAGCTGCCGGAACACACCTATTGGTGCTTGGGGACATATTTTAAACTTGAGGGTGGTAGCTAGTCGAGTAGTCTTTAGAAAAAGCTTTACCGCCATTAAGTATATGCTTTCCTTACGATGTTTTTCTTTATCGAAAGCTCAGGCTCATTGCAGGGATTCGAACTTACGTCAATCGACGCGATGTCCGTACACGCTACTACTGAGCCATCATTGCTTCAAATCATCTGCATCTATACTAGTAGTAAATTGTATCACCAATGCCAAATTGCAACGCGATCAGTTGAATAGTTATTCACAATTTATGTAATTTGCTAAATGTATTATGTACTAATAAATTGTGTAGTGTGTGGTGCGAGTGTGCGTGCGCGTGGTTGAATTGTGTGTGTATGCACGTGTTGCGTAAATATACATTTATGAGTAAGCTGTATCTATAATATATAATAATTTACATGTGTCTACACAGAAACATGTTTGCTAAATGCTATGGTTTAACAAGTTCATTACGAGTTACATGTTTTGAAATAATTTTCTATTTGTTTATAAATTCTTAATTAATTATCATTTAATACGTAAAATCCATTAGTAATGAATTATGAAAATATTTATGTAAAAATATATGTTGAGAACAGATGAGTAGATATCACCTCACAACAATTTACATAGATCTTATTAATGTTTACGAGTTGTGAGACATAATTGTGAGCGTATACAATGTCTTATATACAACGTCCATATATACATGTCTGATAGTTTTATTATCTTGTACAGTTTAGAATGGTTTTTAACGATGTATATTTCAATGTCTTATGTACGTGTCATTTATAGTGTTATAGTTATGACTCTTAGAGCTTGGAATAGTTTGTAACTGCGTATGTATTTAGCGTTTATGTCTCTCTTTATTACGATAATAATTATGTGTCTTCACGTGGTAATGTATTGTTATTTATGTAACATGGGAGCTCTTATCTATAATTGTAAGCGTTCCCTATAAACATATGTTAGACTAGAAAGCACAATAAAGAATTCGTAATGGTAAGTGTTTTACTAGAAGGTAAATATTACATATTTTGGTGACTATTACGTGTCTCTTATGTATGCATGTTATATACAATGCACATAACGATGACCTTGAGAATTCTTTTTATAGCCGAATTATTATTATTAACCGTGCAGAAATTATAGAAAGTAAGACCTAAAATAGGTGATTTGGTTTTTATGCATATCGACCCATGTAATAGTTATAAGCACACGAACGGATTAAATATAGTGCCAAATTGTTAAACGAAACTGTTCGAATTTAACAATTCAATACAGGTTTACGGTTTGATAAGATTGTAACAATGGCTTGACTTCTAAAATACAGTCCAGTACCTATGCGATTTGGAAAGTAGTCTTATTGCCCCCATGATATATAAAAATATATAAATCTACTTTCAAAAAATGTAAAATTAGTTTTCATAAGGGTCTATTTTGGTGCTTGCAACGTTATTCACAGAGGTAATCCTTCGTTGCAACGTTTTAATTTATCATATAATGTGTTTCTCCATAATAAGATGTAATCGATGTCAAGAGTACAATCGTCGGTATCAAGATTACTATAGTACGATCCACAATCGTGGAATATCAAACCATACAGTGGCTGCTAAATGTTTTGCTACGTATCGCAGTACTTCTTTTATGAGTGTGTGTCGGCCCTAATGCATTTAAATATTTTATTGAACAGCGGTGTTTTTTATCCTGAAAATTTTAAATTTATTGTTCGACGCCCATTAAACAAAGAACAAGAACTTGATAAACGATTCTTTATTACTCTATTAATTTGTCTATGTAATAGGTGTAGACGTAAACTTTTATGTCCTTTGTTTATTTATCACAAAACAAAAAATATTTTTTACGATTCTTTAATGTTGTATCGTACACCAATGTCTAGATACGCCATTATATACACTTTTTGCGGTATTCTTAAATAACCGGAAAACATTAGCCGAGTTTAAAATATGATGTTCTAATGAATGTAAAAAAATTGAATAATAATTTGCGGGGAAACCTTTTCATTCGGTATTGCCAAAAAAGTCACCATGGATTAATTTTTTCAGTCATTTTACAACGCCACAAGCCAGTAGTAGACAACTTTTGAAAAATTGTTTTAAACACTTTACATGTTGAAAATAATACCCGTGATTTCATGTTAATTCATTATTACACCTTTAAAAACATTCTACAATCTTTTAAACACGCCGTAACATCGCAGTATGACCTCATAATTCAATAAATAAAACTAAAATTAAAAAAATATTAATTGACTTTATTAGAATTCTAGTAATAAATTTTTTTCAGCCCATATAAAATTTAAAGCCACTATTTCAACGCTTAGTAATAATTTAGAGTTATTTATCACAAGATAACACTCAAATGTATATATTCAACCAAGCCCGGTGAAATTGTAAAAGCCGCAAAGGTTAAGACCCCCTAATAAATAATAAAAAAAGTTTTTATTCATTTGAACGAAGACGTCACATTTTATGTATGGCGTTTCCAATCACGTGACGCACAGATAAAACATTAAACAAATAAACAATCTATTGTCCAGATTTGTATTGTTTTAGGTTTTTTATTAATAGATCAATATTTTTAAATAATTAACTTAATTTTTTAATTATCTGTCAACTTGCGGATTACTCTGATAATATACGGTAGTTGCTTTTGGCGGGATCTTGATATGTGTTGTTGTGTTTTTTTAATTTTATTATTACGTTATTTTGCTCTATATTATTTAATGTTGGTGGCATATTGTTGGATATAGTCATGATATAGTTTGGTTATTGTGCACTATGATAACTATACGAATATGCATTTTATGTTGCCTCAAAAACTCCCTGGACAGTGTTAACAAGAGAGCCACTATTTCGTGAAAGCATTGCTTGAAGTCTGAAGATTATAAAAATATTGTACCTATCCACATGACATTGGCATACTTGTGTATAAATACACGTTGCTATTAAATATGAAATAGAAGATATACAGTACTTTTTGCCATCTACATATTTAAAGTAACAGGAATTGTAATCTGTATTGTTTCATTTTCTACGGAAAATTAACCTATACTTTAAGTTTAACACTAGCTTACCTCAAATACTCTATTATTAAAGGAAGCGAAGATAATATCATCTGAGGGTAACTTCGACATATATTTTACTCCAGCAAAATTACACATACAGCAGTTGTCGTCGGTTACTATTGAATTCTTCGGCCTGTTGAAAAAACAATTTAAACTCGATAATCCAATACAAACATGATGATAATGTAGGGTAACCTTATAATAAATAAACTATTCATTCTTTTCTTGGTTTTAACTTCAGATAATTAAGTTAAAGATGTACGTATAATTTATTTATTTGTTCAATTTCAGCGTGAGCCAAATAACATGTTTTAATATGTGGACATGATATATAATAGAGTGGAAGAGGAAAACATGTGCCGACTCTACAAGTGGGATAAGAGGTAAGAATAGGAAGATATAAACATACTTCTGACAGACTCAATCTTCGAAGTATTAGGTATAAACTTTTCATATCCATCTATACTAATATTATAGACTAGCTGTGCACGCCGCTCCGCTCGCGTGAACTACAAAAAAGTTCTTTCAATTTTTGTACCCTAATTAACCCTAATTATTATTCTAAAATCAAAGTAGTCTAAGTTATGCCTTATAACATCAACTATCTGCCAGTGAATTGACGAATGAATTGAATTGCAGCGAATGCCATTACGTCACTATTCAACGACGATGACTTTCGTTTTGAGCTCTCGACAATAATAAAGATCGTGGGTCGCGTGGGTACGTTTGTTCTGCGTGACACTTACGTAACGTAACTGTAGAAAAAAACCCAGTGTGTAGAACATTCGGAATAGCAGACTTACAAACTCGAATCATGCCCGTTTAAACCAATCATCATCTTTGTGGTTTAAACCAATTATTTCTTAAAACGATCTAAAATATCCAATGAATAATATTAATTTATGTTTAATCCATTGTCCTGGGCACTATAAAAGCTATTTGAAACTCAATACTACAATAAATAAGGCAGATTTTCAGATCTCATAGATTTCATGGTTAATAACATGTTAAATTTTATTTTCTGTTTCGGTCGTATGAAACATCATAAAACGTGTTACGAATAGCAATAACACATAAATGATATATATTATGAACATTACGATCAATGATTGCGACCGTCCCGACGTTATTTGCAATAAACAGAAGCATACAAAGGGCAGCGATAACAGCCGAGTGATTAGAAATTAGAATACGATTGCAGTTGACATAGCAGTAGTATTACCGGTCTACAACAGAACTCGTCACCCGTGCGCTTGCTACATTATTAGTATAATATTGTATCGGACTTATTTTATCGATTAATAAAGTTAGCGTTGGACAATAATCTTTTGTACCAGGATTGTGGCTCTCAATTGTGACCGCTACAATACACCTGTAGGAGGTGATCAATCAAAATACTTTATTAGTTTACGATGTCTTCTTTCACTAAGAGCTCAGGCTCATTATAAGATTCGAACACACGTCGTTCTGTGTCCGACGCAACTATTTATTATTTAAAAGTACCTACTCTCACTTCTCCGAAACATTATTATCCTGAATAAGAATTATACACCTATTACATTTAAAGGCAAAAACAAAGTCGCCGAACTGGCACTATTTTTTGTTATTCCAGCATTAAGACGGTAATGTCGACGTAAGAACTCGCCTAGTGAATAGTTTTTGGTTACAAAAAAACTTACTATTTCGATTGGCAGAGTTCCGTAGCAGTAGGTAAATAACAGTGTGTGATTACCATTCGTAGAAAATCGTTGGCCGTAAATTAACTCCAATTACACAAAAAAAGCGGTAAATTAGGTGGAACTTACCGACAACAGCAACATGTTAAATGACTCGCCAGTTTACAGAAGCCAGTGAAACAGTGCCGGTATAAAACATAGGGCCAACCGTAGGCTGCTATGGACAATTTCAAGTAATATAGAGCATCTTCCAGGTTCATCCACGGTGGCGTTTCGGAGAATATTCTGTGGACGTCAGTCGTGTAAATTGGCTCTTCATCGTTCAGCATTTGTATACGTCGCATTTCTCTTGTTTCACGTTTCTGCCTCACTCTAAGCAGGACGCAGCCTGCGACTACATCGGACGGGACTAGGTCTGTCGACCTGAACAAGGCGCTAAGTAGAGCTGAAAATAAAATTTATAGCAATGAAAACATAATAGTTTCAATAGTAAAATTTTGCACATTGAACAACACAATTGAATTTGTTTTTGTTTTTTCGAACTTACTATACTGTTAGCCTTAAGGGCCCTTGAGCCATTAGAGGCTTTGACAGCTTCACAGGTTTTGGCAATTGAATTTCATAATTATATATTTATACTAATTGTTTGTTATCATAATTAATACATAATTTACAAAATATTGATATAAAACGATAATAAGCCAGATTTCTAAATATCATGCAATTAAGCAATATACGTCAACGTACTCGTTTGACTTTATAAAATATTACTCAATATATTATGACATCATACTATGGGTTCTATTTATTACATTTCAGTTGTTTTATTTTTATTTTATCGATGATCTATCAATTTATTTATCAGGGGAGTTATAAATAGTTTTTAAAACCTAAAAATTATATTTAAAAAGTTTAAATAATTAGCAAAAGATTACCGGCAACTTGCTGAAATGCTTCCTTTCCGTGCTCGTCCCTCTTTAACCAGCAGAAAGCCCATCTGAATCTCCTAGACCATAATCCTGTAACTTTCCTATGATGGCGGACTTGGTTGGGCGTATCTTGCATGTCGCCATAGTTCAGCGAGCCGAGAGGGTCAAATACCATAAAAAGCCCCAATACAGTCAGTCCTAACTGTACCCAGTTGAATAATACTATACCTAGAAGAACAAACAAATACTTAATTTGATCAGCTGTTTTGTTTATTGTTTGATGTTTTATTTTTTTCAAGAGCTAACGAAAATTATTATGTATTTATCGTTAAAGTAAAACATCCTCGACTTCATAGCTAGTAAATCTGCGTTTTAGAAACTAGTACCGATTCGAAAGAAAAAGCAAATAAAATGTGATAATCCTTTTAATTTTAAGATTTAAAGTGAATTTAATAATTGCGTAAGACTAAGTTTAGTAGATAGGTCGGTAAGTTAAGTAAAATATTTACGTGTTTTCATAAAAAAACAGGTATTTTCCTAAAACATTTTTATGAGATTTTTATTGTCCATTTTTTTACAATGATATTAGCACCTGCAAATTACTACCTACAGAAGTCCATGCTCAAATTAAAAATGTATTAGGAATGGCAATTACAGAATTGTAGTTTGTAAAACTGTTTTGCTGTATCATTCATTAGTGATACAGTATACATTTTTTTGTTTTTATTCATACAAGTTGAATGATGAATTGTTAATGTATATAAACAAAAACGCAATACATTGTTACAGAACAATAGATTATACATATAAATAAAGACGCAGTACTAAAGACTGACTAAAAGGTTATACGTTTATAATTTTACAGTAAAAGTGTCCCTGCATACTTACTACAATTTTTAAAAATACCCTAATTTTTTCTGTATAAATGATGAAGGAATCTTAGGGTTCGGTAATATTTACCCAATTAGGATTAGGCATAAGCTACTAGTGGACTAGTTAGTACACGTATTTTAAACGTAAGTCCTAGTCTAAATATATATGGCACACAGAATGCACGAATTGTTTCAGTATTCATAAACCAATCAGATATGAAATACTACTTTTTTGTTGTCCATCAAGTAACAAAGGCATAATGTCGCATATTTTAAATTTTTTTTTATACTACAAAGGTGGCAAACAGGAATACGGCCCGCCTGATAGTAAGCGGCTACCGTAGCCTATGAACGCCTGCAATACCATAGGTATCACAAGCGTGTTGCCGACCTTGAACCCCCCTACCCCAAGGAGCTCTGGAAACCCTACTCACCACAGAAACACAACACTTGGTTATTTGGCTGCGATCTTCTGTAGGGAGGAGGTATTGCACCAGTCGGGCTGCCCCAAGTAAAGAGAAATTTCTTTGGAGATTTCTCTCTACTTGAGGCAGCCATTTAAAGTTTTTCTTCAGCTTAACTAAGTTCCTTTGGTAATAATTTAACGTAGTTCTAAATGACATTAAGTGTTTTACAAGTTATGGCTAAAAAATCTTACGAATCTATTAGTTATATCTTTTATTTTTAGCATAATTAGAAAACAAGAGAAAACATAACAATTGGATATTTTTTGGATAACATACATAAAAACGTATATAACTCACTTTGTATAACTATACTAGAGAATTTATCCTCCACAGAACACTGTATGACTTCGCAGAACATCCACATGGTACCCATCACGTTTAACGCTGTCTCTGGTAGCACGAGTAGTACCCTGAAAACAATAGCAAATTACACATTCCTGAAACCCAAAATAACATCTTTATGTCTTTACTACGTTTACTCGCGGTTTTGAATTTAACGTTGTAAAGTTTTACGGTCTTTTTTAAAGCAAACAAGATATATTTAAACTGTATTTACATAATTTAACATTTCAAGTTTAAAATAACTAACAATGATTTTTAAAGTGAAACTTCTTATGCGACTTCCAAGCGTTAAACGTTAAATGTTAAACGTTTAACACACATTATCGGTCTCTCCTCTTTGTGTGAGCCAGAGCGAGACAGCAAATGTCGGTGTGTATGTATATTGCACATTGTTTAAATAAAATATCTTTTAAAATTAAGTTTCACTTCTATTGTGTGTGAATCACACACACACCTTTTTAATTTTTTGTGTATCTCTTGCTTATGTGTACATGTTCATTACTATTTATAAGAATATATGACATAGCATATTAGACTATTACGCATTTAAGCAAACTAAGAAGCAAATGTTTACAAATAACCACTACTATGATTTACGGTTACGATGCAGTTTTAATACTACGAGTATTTAAATTCGAAATAAGTTCGTACTTTTTCACTTTATGTAGCATAGGGAAAATTAATCATATTTTCATGTTTTCGTTTATAAAATAATAAATTTAAATCTTAAAAAAAAGTAAATTAAACGTAGATAGATATAACCCGCATGATCACAGGTTAATTTAATCTTATTTTACGTACGTTACTTATAATAATTTTTACCTACAATTATTACATATTTGATAATAATAATTCTTAACGGGGTTATTACATGAAGTGTGAGACTGTGTTTAGAATTTTTGATGCTCTATTAGGAATGAATGAAAATGTAATTAATCATGTTTTTTTTTTGGGAATCACCGTTATGAAATAATAAAATAACACGGTTTTTATTTGAAAATAAACTCAACAAGGGTTTTAAAAGACATACATTATTTTGTAGAAAAGTGAAAATTCTGAAATAATAAGATACCTACGTAAAAGAATTATTTATGTTTATGTTTTCATTAAAAAGATACAGTTAATTTTCTTTTTAAATAATGAACCTATAAAGGTATGAAAGAGTAAATTAAGGTTTGTATGTGTAAGAAATACAAGATGTTTGATATCGTTTATCTTGTACGTTATTGAGTGTTAATTGTTTAAGAAAAGAAAGTCTGTTCTTGTATATCGTAAAGGTAATTGTTATTAGTGTTTATGATATTCGCTATTCGTGTATGTGGTTCTAAATGTTTCAAATCATCAGGAAAAACAATCTTTAATGTTCCAGTTTATCAGGAAGCCATACAGTTTTGGTATAATTGTTAGCAACGTTGACTCTATGTTAGCTAGTACGTATATCGCGTAGATGGACGTGAGTCTGCGCTTTCAGTGAAGGTAAACGGCTTGATGAAAACATTGCATGGTGGTACAGCATTTACTAACGCCCATCTGACTAGCTACCACACTCAAGTTGAAAATTTTTCACCAAGCACCTATAGATGTGCTCCAATAGTTGCACTTGAGAACGAGTCCCTCTAAGCTGAGCGTGATACCATGCTTACTCTTAAGAAATTTTTTCTATGTTGCTGGGCCACATCGTCACTTAACATCATATGAGATTGTGGTGAAACACTATTTAAAAAAAAAATGTTTGGATTTCAATAAATAAAAAATAAAAAAGCCCTTTATTTCTTCCAGAAAATGCTAGTTTACAAGGTGATTAGTATTGTTAGTATTTTTAACTAATGGTTAGTAGTTTCAGTTTTATATAAAGAATTTTAGATACATTATTATCATAGGTATAGTATATACATTTTTTTAATAAAATTATTCTGTAAGAACCCGTCTGCAGGTAAAGGCCTGGAGTGTGCTGTTTGTGTCCAGTTTGGACCCGCTATGCGCTTGATTTCGTCCTCCCATCTGCTGGAAGGTCTCCCTTTCTTTCTTTTTCCAACTAGCCCCCTCCATTCTGTCACTCTTTTTGTCCAGCCCAATTCCATTTTAATGCAAGAGCTTGTGCTAAACCGTCTGTTGCTTTTGTGATGTTGCGTATCTTTCTATGCCTTATTTTATTTATTCTTTTTATGTTTAGCATACTCCGCTCCATTCTTCGTTGGCACATTATAATTTTATTTTTAATATTTTTGTTAAACTTCTATGTCTGACAAGCATAGATCAAGCATGGTATAAGGCAAGAATTCATAACCTTTGTCTTCAATTTGGTTGGCATGTTGCTCTTAAATACTTATTTAAGGCTCCAGTACTTATTCAATGTTAACTGGGCTCTGCGCTCAATCTCTTGGTAGTTGTTTAGTCTGTCGAAGCTTATTTGCTTGCCTAGGTAAATGTATTTTTCAGTGTAATGGAGAGGCTCGTTGTCAACGTATATTTGTACCTTGGTGTAGTTGGTCATTACCAGTCTTAGAGAGGTTCATCTCTAACCCGGCGAGCCTGGTAGCTTTGTTTAATGACTCTACCATGTACTGTAGTTGTTTTCTTTCTCTGATATCAGCACCAAGTCGTCGGCAAAACGTAGGTGGTTTAAATACTTATTTTTTACTTTTATTCCGCATTCATTCCAGTCACGAGATTATTGTACTAGATATACAAATACATAAATAAATATACATTTACTTAAAGAAATCTTTGAAATATACTTTAGTGATTAATACTGGGATATATCGAAAAGGACCCATCGTATGTAAGTAAACCTATATTGTAAGTGATTTAAAAGAATCTAGGCAAGCGTGCTTAGCTAGTTATCTTTTATTTTAAAAATTCGCCTATCTAGATGTACTTGGAAAGTACATCCAAATTATTAGAGCCATTTCCGTGAAACTAATTGCAAGAATTACTCACTTTATCTAGATAACAGAGTTAAAATATACATATATACTAGAAAAAAACAACTTAATGAGTCTGGTAATGACATTGAAATGAATATATATGAATATTTTTATTATAATTGCTATGAAATTATAGCTATATTCTAGTTTTTCTACCAAATTTTTAAAGAACGCTTAATTACAGTACATATAGTTTATAATTAATTTTGCTAAATCAGTATAATTTAAGCATACGAAAATGAACTCCTAAGTTATCTAATTGTTTATTTTTTAATTACAGATTTGAAAAAAGTGTTTACTGTTAAAATGAGATATGTTGACATATGAAATCTATACAAATAATAAAATTGTAATACATATGAAAGTATATACAGTACCTATAACAAACAATTTCTTTTTTGTCTGTCTGTTTATTCCAGCTTTTTTTTTTAATTTTTTTTTTTCGAACTGACTACACTGTTAGCCTGAGGGGCCCTGGAGCCTTTACGGCTTTTACAGCTTCACCGGGCTTGTTTATTCCAGCTCATTTCCGAAAGTGTTGGACCGATTTTGACGGGACTTTGCTGCAGATAGCTGATGTTATAAGGAGTGACTTGGGCTAAATTGATTTTAGATTCTGTAATCCGTGCGAGCGGAGCCGCAAGGACAGCCAGTAAGACATAAAATACTATATAGCGTTGCCGTAGAGGAAGAATTAGTTACACTTTACCAAAATTGCCTTTATCGCTTTTCATAAAATCACTTTAAGTTGCGTCTGTTGGTCTTACACGCGCTCTCAAAAATATTCTATAAAATAAAGCCGGTAACCGCGTACCTCAATTTCAAAACGTCAGAAATGGAAAAATTTGGGTAACTTTTTCTCATAAATGAAAAGAACTTCAAAATGTCAGAAACGGAAAAAAATAGGTAACTTTTTCACAAATTAAAAGAGCCAAAGTCTCAGTTATAAATTCAAAAGATAAACATGGTATCCCTGTATAACATATAAAACACTGACAATAGTTTATATTGCACATAAAAATATAATGCCTCTTTTGTCGGAAATATCACTAAATCTGTGTTTTTTTTCGCAAAAATCTGATTTTGTTAGTTATCTAATTCTCCCGCTACGGCAGCGATATAATGTACAATAAAGTTATTTTTAAATAGTTTGAAAAGTACCGCATTGAAACACCGCGCCGAATTAGGAATCTAGATGTGTTTATAATCAAAGTGAAGATGTTACATTTAAGTGATAATTTATATGTTTAAAAGCGTAGAATTAAACGCTTTTAAAAATATAAAATGCGGTAGTCCTATACCATCCGGTACTTATTTACTTGCAAACTACAGACAGGTTATGAAATACGTTAACGTTAACGTTTTCTTTGCATGTTATTATATAATATGTTATAAGCAGTATATGAAATACTGGCATTCTATAGAATGCCTAAGAGTAGCGAGCAATGTATGAAATAAAGAGAATTATTACATACTTGGCCTAGGCATTCTATAGAATGCCAAATGCTATTTAAGTAAAGCATGAAAAACATCTCAGATTCGTTTAGAATATCACGTAGGAATTTTTGGCGGGATCTCAAGTGTCACGTGATGGTCTTTGTTTTAAATTTATAATCTTATGTTATTTGGCCCTATAATATGTCATTTTGGCAACATTTTAGGTGATATAGTTTGGTTTTATGCCAAAATGCCAAATACTATTTAGGCAAAGTATGAAAAAGTCCTGCTCGCTTGTAGGTAAGTACTTGATCGCAAGTCCAACCTAAACTAATCAGTACCCAGGTACTTAAACTGCATGACTCTAGTTAGAGTAGTACCATTGAAATTTTTAGCACACTTTTGACACATTGGGGTTACACTTGCCAAAACTTTTAATAAGACTTGCACGGAGTTTTATAAACATGTAAAAGGGTACAAAAATTCATTAAAATTAATGTATTCAGCAAAGTAAGATCGAACTACGTGTAACAAACACTGCATAGAATTTGTCAATAAATAAATATTCGTCTATTTTCCTCTCTGCGTCCCGACGAGAGCCTTGCCATATATGGCAACCCTACACATGAGTTAAGCGTGTTGTGATCAAAAACCATTAGCGAGTATGGAGTAAGATTAGAAATTTATTGCTACAAGTGCAAGTTCACAATGAACAGAGAGAGTCTTGATATCTTTTGATTAATTCGTTTCATTACACGAATACTTTAGATATCTGTGCTTTGTAGCTGTGTAGATTATATTATCGATTACATGACTCTGATTATAAAATATTAATTTTCTTTTTCTTCTCTTTATGCAATCCGATTGGTGGAATACCTCCACCCTAAAGAAGATCGCAGCCTAATAGGTAGCCTAGTGTTGTGTTCCTACGGTGAGTAGGGTTTCCAGAGCTCTTTGGGGTTGGGAGTTCAAGGTCGGCAATGTGCTTGTGATACCTATGGTGTTACAATCTTCCAGTAGCCGTTTACCATCAGACAGGCCGTATGCTTGTTAGTCACTTTTGTTGTGTAAAAAAAAGGCTTACCAAAATCTGTACACTATTTACACTGCTAACATGAACATTTAATAAAATACGCTAAAAATGCATTATTATAAATATTATTTTGGTTTTAAAATCTATGTCGTAATATTTATTCAATGTCGGTATAATTAGATAACTAAGAAATAAATGCAGTAAGAAGTTAATTTTCTTTGTATTTGTAATTATATGATAAAATCTGTAATTATTTTTAATAATTTTATTTTAATTGGCATGATTCTGATTATGCGAATTAAAATAAAGAATTATAAAATCATAAGATTTTAGAGTATCCGGTTTAATCAAGAATGTTAGTTAGCTTAGAACAAGGACATTATTTATGACACATTGATAAAAAATATGGATACTTCTAGCGCGGTTGACGCTGCATGATGCGTTGAAGGATTAGGGTTTGAATCTTACAATGAACCTGAGGTTTTGACGCAGAATAATATCGTCAAAGAACACTAGCATGTATCCAGGATATTTTCTAGTCGTCGCTCTGATTAGTTTCCGCTCTCGATTTGTTAATCTATAGCGAAGAACCTTCTAGTATGTTTCAGCAATACGTATATAAACTGCGACAATAAAATAAGATTACATGATATTATTGCCTTCGATGAGTTCGAAGTTTTAATAAATTAGAATACAATCTATTTAAAAATAATAACTTATTACCTACACTGAGCGGTCTCTTACTTCGCTACAAATTTTGCTATGTTTCCTGTATAATTATTTTATCAATCAGTAAAGACCTGTACACGTATTAAGTGGCGAAGTGATTAACTAAATTTATGCGTGTAAAAAATCACTTAAAAGCTCTTTAGTAATAAGTTGTGAATTAATGATTTAGTGGTTAAGTGACCAAGTAGAATAGAATTGAGTCTATTTTTTCGTTTAGTGTGTGTTTAGTGACTTTACTTCCCGCGCGTATTCCCCGGTATGGCTTCCTATAAAATTATTATTCAGTTCGTGAATATTGCAACAATTTAGTGAATTGCATAAGTGCGTTCATGCTGTGTTTTAAAAATAAGAAAATTAATAATAAATTCAATATAAATGGAAAATACGACACTAAAGTTTGTAGAAGAATAATATAATCGTCATTAAGTATTGTGGAAGTTAACAAAAAAAAAAGTTAAAAATTGCATTAACGTTTATTAAATACACGTAAACGCTCATTTACTTACTTAAAATTGAGTTAATAACTTCGCCACTTAATACGTGTAAATAGGCCTTAACTGACGTGAACCATTGATATAAAACATATAAAATATTAAAAATCTTAATATATTAGGAGATAAGGAAGGAATATTAGGACAAATCGTATTATGTCGAAATGTATTTGCAATAGATTTTAATACAAATTCGAAAAACTCTTAAAGATTTATTTTATAAAATATGTTGACTGTCGGAATATCAACTCTTGTTACTTATAATACGTCAAATAGAATAATACTTTAATAATTTAATATAAAAAACATGGCCTTAGTGCGGCCAACGCCTTTATAATGCAGCCTTGAAACCGTCGGTAGCAATTAAAAAAAATCACAGAATTAAATATTAACACTGAAAGAAAAAAGGTATTATCTAGACATTAAGGACAAAAACTTAAAAAGGAAAATGAATTTTTCCACGGTTTTTTTTTTCTAAAAATGAATATGATGAATATAATCGCTATTTGAAGTCGGATTTTTTTAAAATAAAACTTCGTTAAATTATTTCGCTACCTTTTTACAATTATACTTAACTAGCTGTTCCCGCGGCTCCGATCGCGTGGACTCAGAATGCCGTCAGCAGTTGCCTCAGCATAAGCTATTTGAGCATCCCACAAGTGTCTTTTTTCCGAATTAATACACCATTATCGCCATTGCTTATTTCGTGTGTTACTTTATCTAACAAAATATATATTCTATAACCTGTTCAGAAAACATAGCTATGAACTAAAACAAAAAATATAAATCGGATAGGTGATTTTCGCGCGAAAAGAATATAAACGGACCGACCGCAACGGAGAGACGAATTTTATAAATTTATAATACTACTAGCTATGCCCGCAGCTCCGCTCGCGGGAAATATTATAAAAGTTTTTTATTTTTTGTGCGGAAGCTTAATTTTCTAAAATAAAGTTATCCCTTATAACATCAGCTATCTGCCAGTGAAAGTTCCGTCAAAATCACTTCAATTTTATTATATGTATAGAATAGCTGTGCCCGGGGCTCCGCTCGCCTGTACCTACTACAGAATGCTGTCGGTCGAGCGTACCTACGCGCAAATTGTGCTGCCTCAAATATGTTTATTGTGGGTGATCCTTAGAAGATAGGTGATGATAGGTGATCCTTAGGTCTTTTTAAGCTCTACAATTATGATGTACATTAATTTGATATATATCTTATGGTATACTCAGCGGAAGCCATTTAAGCGCCTCAAAAGCGTCTTTTTTCCGAACTGATTCACCATTATCGTCACTGCTTATTTCGTATGTTACTTTATGTAAAAAACCTATATCCTGGTCAGATAATGAATGGCTATGAATGTAAGGAAAACACATGTAAATCGAATTAGTAGCCTTCGTGTGAAAAGAACATATGTATAGATGAGGTTCTCAATTTGCGGTATTTGTAACTTGTATAATCTATTCATTATAAATTATTTAAATAGATCATAAAAAAATGCTTAAATGCGTAATACTTACAAAATAATATAATAAATACGTAAAAGTATTAACAATAAATAATAAAAATAACACACACAAAGAAGGAACAAAAGAAGAAAACGTACTTACTTAATAAGTAGGAAGGGTGATACCATTCGCCTGGCATCGATATCAGTGATCGTTCCTTTAGAAGACTGGTGTGCTAGGCCTGCCAATAGTAGCATAAGCACTGCTTGCAACGTGAGCGTTCCACATAGATAGAGGCGAACGAACGATCCACCGTGCCAGCCATCAGACTGACATCGCCAAGTAACTGGGTACAGCACTTCAACCACTAGTGCGATTAACACTAGCCTGGAAATAAAACAAATGAGATGAATGATAGTACAGTAACGCTAGTCATACACGCTACGGTCCGGCGGAGAAGTCTACTTGTCCAGGGTGTGCCTACAAACTGCGCAGGTCGAGCACATGTCGTAGTGTGTATGGGCACGCACACACGCACAGATTCTCCCCAATCCCGGTGAAGCTGTAAAAGCCGCAAAGGCTCCAGGGCTCCTAAGGCTAACAAAATAGTCAGTTCGAAAAAAAATAAAAAACGCACAGGTTCACTGTAAAGAGTCATTAAATCAAAATATTTTTGTTTTTGCACAAGTCGTCTGTGCAAGTTAAAAAATTTGCAAAGCTCTATTCTAATACACGCTTCAGTCTGCCTGCGCAGGCACCCTGCAAATTCGTGGTCCATAACGTTGAACAGTAATCGATAGTAACTGTAGTAGTTTGGCACTTGCACCCAGCTGAATAACGTCCATACTATACTGGCAGTGACCGTAGCTGGTATGTACAATTGTAAATGCATATACAATTATTTCCCATTGGATTGCGACCACCACACATCTGTCGCGCGGACAATTGAATAGATTTAGGTTCCGAAAAATATATATTAAATGGTTATGAAAGGAAATTAAAAAAAAATTGAAATATGTATTCCGAAGGCATTAACATAAAAGTAAATTACAAATTATCGAGTACCTTAATTTTATAGTTTATTATATAAACTTGACCTTCACTAGTAAAAAATTTCCACGTGATGGATCAAACCGAACCAGTGCTGCTTGTAAAAGTCTGTCTTGAGAAGCTTACGTGTATACAGAATTTGGCAAACATGCATCAGATATTCATTCCGCTCCCATTCTCACTACCATGTTTCTATAACTGCATCGCCTAGCCAGCATGAAGAAATGCGTCCGCCAGGTCTTCCTTTAGTTTAATATTCATTTTTGGCTCATCACAATTTTTGTATGAATAGTTTAAAATCCTTCGAATACCGATTACAAAGCGGGTCTCTTGCGGTATCAAATGAAGACGGGACATTTTTAGATTGATAGTTCAATCCAACTTATAAAAAAAAACGTTATAATTAAATCCATGGTACTCTTAATTTTTGAAAGCCTTTACGTCAAAACTGCTGATCGATCCGTGCGAAAATCTTTCCAATTCCTTTTTTCAGTCCTTACCTAAATTTATTACTTCAAAAGATTCTTCCAGCCAATCAATACTATCTGTGAATACTGTCTCCTTATTTATAGGACAATCTCTTTAAACAGCCTCGGATAACTCACAAGAAGTTTGTCATACAATATCTAAATAATAAATGACCTAAAGATCTAAAAATGCCTCCGGAAAGTGACCAATTAACATAATAAATGAAAAAATGAGGAAACAACTAAGGTAAAATAAATATATATAAATAAAAGACAAAAATGATTGATAATCAATTATTACATATCAGATGTAAAATTCGCCATAGTGGTAGGCTTTGACGTGTCGCGTTTCAGGATCAACCAGTGAATATCCAGTAATCAGGGCGGTACGGATCTATTTCCGATTAGGTTCATTTTGACCACCATGCAAATGGTGATAAAACCGTTATAATGTCTCTCTTTTGGTTTATCGCGTTTCGGTATCAGTCAGTATATATCCAGCTGTCGACAGGCTTGCAGGCCTGCATAACACGGCAAGACAAAGACAAAGATGACTCGGTGGTCGTCGTTGTTTTTAGATTGTACTGTACTTACCATCAAACACAACGCTATTTGCCAATTTGACGAAATACAATAAAAGCACGTCACTATAACTGGTTTTCACATTTGTTATGGTCGTAGTCCAGTTGCAATCGAACTTTCTAGAAATCCGACGAATTATAAATATACGTACGATAACTCTTAATCTTATTAAATTACTTTCAGGGTCCGTGGTTAATGTTCCGTGACTGATAACGGAACACGCTGCACAATCTTGCTATCTTTATTAGCGATAATTATGTATCGTTTTATCAGTGTTCTTCAATTTATCTGAATTTCTTTTGTTCTTATTGTGATATAATACTTAAGTATTTAGATAATCTTTGAAGCTTGCTGAAAATCGTACAAAAAGAGTTTCAAATTTTTTATGATCGATGATTGATTAAATTTTACCCCAGTTAATATTTGTAAATGGTCCTTAAAACTTGGCCTATATTATGAACAGAACTCTCGTAATATAATTTCAAAGAAATAAATATTTCCCGTGAGTCTAATAAAAATTTTATTACAGATAAACGATCGTAATAATAGTAGGTATATAATGCGAGGCAGGTGGTTGTTTTAAATAATAATATAATGAACAATAAACAAACCATTACGAGTTCACAATACGGTAAATTACCTGGCAAACATTGATTTCTTGCTCAGTTTCCTAGCATCATTATAATATTATAATTCCTTTCAATACCCAGTAATATTGACACTACATGAGTTATAGACCTTGTAAGTAATTTTCATCCGCATTCTATATTTATCATAATCATTATTACCAGGTGACATTATTTTAAAAGTAATAGAAAGAAAGCGTTCATGTATCAGCAACTTGTACCATTAAACTAGGTATAACCTGCAGAGAAGTTACAATATTGTCACAAAATGCCATGGACCTTTAACGATAGGCTTTTGAACGCTGAACCATCATCATTGTCAGCCTTTATTCACTGTTGGACATACGCCTCTCCAAGACTAGTCATCTGATTTTTTGTCATCTCCATTTAATTACTGCTAGATACTTTGCGCAGTTTGTGGTCATTTATACCGTAGAATCGATCATCGATGGGCTAAAGATCTTTTTCTTATGTCAGAAATAGAAGATAATTATTTACTAGTAGAGTGTTTGGGCGCCCAGTTTTAATACGTGGGTTTGAACGCCACTTGTAGATATTCGGTGAAAGAAAAAAAAACCTGATACATTCATGCATTGTCCTGATGCATTTTTTAACGGTCACCTTGCTAGCTATCATATCTTGATAATCTGCTGCTTAGCTCTTATTATTTGTTCCGGCCATCTGTATCTGAGAATTGAGATCCAATTCACATTAAGACTCACTATTTTTGACTGCATTACCTGATTATAACATCAGGTGAAATTTTGGTTAAACATTCATCAATTACACAATTAAAAACCGTTAAAAAGTCTCAAAACGAAAATGTGTCTGCTCAAATTCATTGACTGCAGTCGAGAACCGAACTCCGAGTACAGCAGATGTTCTTTTCGAAAACGTCAAGACAAGCATAATATTATTATTTTATTTTAGTCCTTTGAGCTATTATGTACACCTTATTTGTAAAAGTTCACTCAAGTGCTTGTTCACCCTTCGTGGTTACGAGTTACATGCGTCATGCCATCAGGGAATAAAAGTGTGTTTCTTGTGATAATAGCCATAAAATTTCATAATAAGTGAGAGGAGGTTAATTTATATATTGTAAACTTTGCACATTTTAAGCACCTAAAAGGAACATCAACGGCATAATTATTTTTTAGGTATATGGATCGGCTGCTTGGGACAGTGAGTAGAAAAGAGTAGACAAGATCTTCCTAAAGTTTAAAGCTATGGAACACTCGATTTTTTTTTATTGTATGCTACTGTCAGTATTCTATAACAAATGAATGACAATTTGAAATAATAGTAAAAAACTTCATTCGATAATTCGTTGTAAGTTTAGCGTTATGACCACAATCTCATCTGATGTTAAGTAACGACGTGGCCCGAGATGGTAGCACCCTAAGCCTAGTAACACACTAAGCCTAGAGAGGACTGGCTCTCAAGTGCAGCTGCCGGAACACACAAATTGGTACTTGGCGACAGATTTTCATAGCTAACCGGGCGGGCAGAGAAGAGCCTGCCACCACGCTATGGTTTCATCACAATGTTTCCTTCACTCAGCCTTATTGCAGGGATTCAATATCACGTCCATCGACGCGATGTCCGTACACACAACACCGTCCGTACGTACTACATACAGTACATTATTCACGCATTATTTTCTTAATATTACTGTATTATTGTAAAACTCTAATATGTATTATTCTCTTTACTGAGCCATATTGCTTCAATAATTGTTGCATTATTCCTAAATATTTTTAACAATAGAATTGACAGCCAAAACAATTTAACGATTTAATGAAAAATGTAACGGATTCACCTTCGGATTCGAATTCGGTTTCACGATCTGTACTACTAGCCTGAGCCTGTTAAGTCTAATACTATGTAGTTAGTATTATATGTTCTTAAATCAATAAATATTTCTAAATTTAAAGAGCAGTTTACATACGAGGAAGAGGCAAAGTTCACTTGAACACGATTGTATTGACACAATTGTATAGTATGATAATACTGGGAAGTCGGAAAGCTCATTCATATTAATTTCAATAGCTTCAATTGATTCAGAATGTGCGACATATTGTATAAGTATTGTGACAATTCTAACCCGGGACACCACGGTTTGTCGTCCCAAACGATAACAATAGACCTAATCATACTGCAGGCTGTGGCTTGAAACCTCAAAAAGATTGGGTACATTTTCTGAAATTGATAAAACCCTTCAAATTGAACTAGAAAATGAGAAATCTAGGTGGTCATCTGTGCTGGAAAGAATTATGCACACTTTTCTTCACACTTGTTTTAGCCGAGCACAATATATCTTTGCGTGGTAGTAGTGATCAAATTAAATACACCAAAAAAATTTGTACGCAGTATGTTTTGATCGTTTTACAAGTCTATTGTCACTATGCGTATTTGCTTTATTGTTGAATAAACAAGATGTGCTCCGCGGTTTCACCCGTGTTAAAATTCGTCAAACTCTCCACGGTGCCGCCGCCAACGCACCCGTGAAGCTTGCCCGATTTCTTGACGTTTATAGTAACTGCTCCGCTCCTTAAGGTCGTAGCGGGAAGTTACATAGCCTGTACTATTTTTCGAATCCAACTGGTAGTTCCGTAGATAAGAGCGTTTAAACAAACAATCAAACAGAAAACGTTTCAGCTTTATTATATCAGTATAGATTTTGATTGTTTTTGTTCTGATAATTTTATTGTTATTATTAGGTTATAGCTAGATTTTTTACATTTAAATTTTAATAAGTAAAGTACATAAGTGCCAGTACCGAAATTAATGATAATTATTGATTTCAAAATGAATATAGACTTATTTTAGATTAGATTTATTTTACTACTTAGAGTAAAATGACTGGCGATTGATCTCCTTCAATAAGTAATTCTTGTGATAAATAAATGTTCCTAACCTAATTACTTAAATTGTTTGACTTGTTTAATTTTCTACCAACTGTTCCTATACGTAGGTATACAGGGAGAAGTGCAGTAGGTTTTTTTTTAAAGTGACGGTGTATGAGTCGCCAAAATTTGATCTCGCTCCAACCTATATCTGATCTCAGGCCGGCACTGACTATACCTACCCACTTATTATTGACCGATTATTGTTAATTCATAATCTTATAATTCGTCTTCAGAGCTAATTTTTTTTTATACTTGCAATAAATTAAATTATTATTATCCCTCTACTAGCTTCTGCGTGGCCTTCAGAACGGGAAAGTGAAATGAAAAATATGTCATTTACAGGGATAAAGAGTACATAAAATATCTGTGTGCCAATTTCATTCAAATCCGTTCAGCCGTTTTAGCGTGATTAAGTAACAAACTATATAATTACAAAAACATAATCAACGAGACTTTATTTTAAAATTTTAAAACTTTTAGGAATAAAATTTTATTTTTGCTTATATTCTATATTTTATTTTAATACGTTCAGTCTTGTGACTTCTGTTATCAATGCTCGTGTGACTCGTGTCTGTTACATCCAGTAGCTTATTTTAAGATATAAGGTAAAGAAGTGTATAAAATAATTAAAAAACATTATAATACTTTTTTTGGATGCGGGGCCCGTAAAATTTGCTTAGAGAAAACATTATAAAAAGAAATAAGGTCGTCTAAGAAGTACCATGAATTTTTATTTTGATCTAGATGCACTCCAAAAAAGGAGGCTTGCCGCTCTAGATCATGGCTCCATAGTCCTAGGGCAGAGTTGCACAAACCGCGGCCCGTGGGCTGCATGCTGCCCACAGTCGATGTTTGTCCGGCCCGTCAACGAATTAAAAGAAACAACGAAAAATAAAAGCAATGGCAATCATTCTGAATATTTGTTGAGACTATAGGTTTGTAGTGTACTCCCTATAAATTTATTAACTCAATGCAACGCTATAATTCGATTAATAAATTATAATATCAGAAATTAATCAAAAAATATATTTTATACTTTTATTCAGTTGCTTTTATTTGTTACGGTCCCTAGTTCCAATAAATCTGTGCATCCCTGCCCTTAGGGTAAATACGCCCGACTACGTAAGCTACTATGAGAATGATGTTACGGTTATAATCGATTATTTCTACTTGGTTTTTATATCTTTACTAAAATGATTTTTATAGAGTTGTTATTCCGTTTTTTGTATTGATTGAAGTCTGTTAATTTTCAAGGCGTTTTTTTTAAATAATTTAATAATTGATTTGTAAAAAATTAAATACGTTTAAAATTCTAATAAACTGTGCATATGTTTGTAAGAGGTTCTATCCCTATTATCTATCTATCCTATTACACAATATTATTTATAAATTTATGACTCTTGTGGCGTGTTATTATGTGTTTTGTTTTTAAGTTATTCTACATTACACCGAAAAATTGGCAACTAAACTTTAAAAGTGTATTTGTCACACTTCTTGTTGTTTATTTTAGGTTAGTCGTATCAGCGACTATGTCGCCTACGTAATATAAACTGCACAAGTAAATTACCAAACGTCTTAAGAACTATTACAAACAATTATCATTAACAATTATTTAAGTTTAAACAGCTAGCTGTCTTGTAAAAGAAGACACAGGGTCGGCCAAAATAGAATTATATAATTATGTCGAACGAACCAGAAGCATTAAGTTTAGACCTAATAGATTCAGCTCGAACACACTCCACCAGAATGTGGTGTACATCGTCGATCTGTTCGCAAATCGGACACATTGGAGATGGTGGTTTACGCATCATGACGGCGAACTTATTTGATGGGATGTGCCCTGAGCACAATATAATTCCAATTATGGTTTCTTGATGGTTAATTATGATATTATCTATCCTAGGTAACTTTAGGGGATGGATGATGGATGTACCGTTTTGTACCATATTAGTTTGGATCTAGATTGTTCATTAAAGTATTCTTTCCAATGAAATTAGTAGTCATATTTTAACATGCAATACAAATCACAATGAGTTGGTATTTGCCACAATTTAAATTGGCGAAATAGCTTACATAGGCAGGAGCCATATAAAAAGAGGTGCGATGGTGTATTAACCACAGTCAGAATGCAATCGTTTGTGTATTTTACAACTTTATTACAATTAATATGCATTTTTGTTAATACCATTATATATAATTTAACAGATCCTGTTTATGACCCCGCCAATTTGTAGTGCGCTACCTAGAAATTTGGGCAATTTCCGTTGTTGCCAAATTTTTACTATAACAAATTACATTCCTTTATAAATATAATGTTTATATCGGCCATTATAGATTACGCTAAATACTTCCGGTGTAAAATCAATATTTTCAAGCTAGCGTAGTGTAAATTGCCGGTATCGATTTTAAGGTTTCAACTGTCAAGTTGGTCACTACGTGATCATTATTAATACCCTAAATTACCCGTTAAATTGCTCTACCTATACTCGAAATGAGTTCATACAAAACAATAATTAGTATTATTTTATTATAAGATTGAGTTTAATTCTAGAAAATAATTAACTTTCAATAATGAATCGGAAACCAGAGTTTAGTTTTTATTCTGTCCTTTATATATTACCTAACTAATTATTTTTACACGATTCTAAAATTAATTGTTCAAATAGTATATTAGTTGACGTAGAGTTCTTTGTGTTATTTTAAGCCAACAAAGTTTTAATGAGTTCGTCGTAAATTGAGCTCGTTGAAATCCAAACATTAACGTCTGAATTCTAATATTTTCAAACAATCCTAATTTTCAAACTTAACATTTATAATCTTTCTATAATTACATTTAATTATGTTTAATTCTATGAATGTTTAATACAGAAATGTTTGTTAATTTTTTTTTTCATTTGGCTTGGTTTGAAAACAATACAATTAACTTAATTTGATTTAATTGTTTGATAATTTTATGCACGATGTGAAAAAGTGTCTATTTCTAGTAATTTATGGTTGGATACAAGTTTTTATATTGTTCGATAGGCCGTTTATTATGTGTTTACGTCATTACATACATATTCTTAATTTATTGGCATCACTATCTTGTATATCGAAACATAGTAGCTTAGAGATTATTGCATTATGAAGCAATGATGTCTCAATGGTAGCGTGAACGGAAACTAAGTCGATCGACGCGAGTTCGAATCTCTAGAATGAGCCTGAGCTTTCGATGAAGCAAAACATCGCGATGAAGGCATAGCATGGTGGTAGGGAAATTTTCTAATGCCCGCCTGGCTAGCTACCACCCTCAAGTTGAAAATCTGTCACCAAGCACCAGCTCTCTCTGCACTTGAGAGCCTGTCCTCTCACTAGGGCCACTAGGGTCCACCATCTTGGGTCAGATCGTATCTAAACATCAGGTAAGATTGTGGCCATACAGCTAAAACATTTAAAGAATAAAGTAAGTGTACGGACAAGTCTTATTCGGAGTAAAGCCACTTTGCACCGTTTTGCTGCTTTGTAGCTAGCAGAATAAAATTATATTGCTCGTTGTTAAGGCATACACGAATCTTATGGAGTGCTTGCATCGGAAGCACTTAGACTGGAACGATACAGATAAGATTAGCGTGGCTCCTGCACAAGGATGACACGCAAAATCGTTAAGCGTTCCACATTTTCCCAAGTCCAGTGAAGCTGTCAAAACCTTTATAGCTCTAGTGCCTTTAAGGCTAACAGTACAGTCAGTAAACTCTTATGGATATCAATGGGTAATTCAGAGCAATAAAGTCCATCATTAAATAAAAATTTAATTAAAAACATCAACACTAAAGTTTTTTTATGCGATAACTTTCTGTCATATACTTACCATACGAATCGAAATAGAAGCTCGAATATGCTAGGGAATACGAGATCATCTGAGGCAGCCAGCCACTTGCGCCCGAGCAGCCGGAGCGCTGGCATCCTGTAACAATACAGTAAACAATGTATAGTAGAAGACGATAGGAGTTTATGACATATATGTATATATAGTTTTTGACGGAATCTTGACCTGTCATGTGGTGGTTTTATTTTAATTCCTAAACTTATATATGTAATTTTGGCAGTATTGTACGTGTCGTAGTTTAGTTATTGTGCACAAGTTACGCGGATTGATTGAGTGAACAAAAATTAGGAACAGTTTTTTTTACCAGGGGAGCCACCATCTTGTAGAGCTATGTTTGAAAATGAATAGAATAATTAGAAAAATCTTTTATTCATATATCTTTTGTAGAATTGTAGATAAATACACGTTCCCGTTAAATAAAAAGAAGAAGAAGACTATAGCACGCTAAGTCTTCAAGAAGTGCAGCTGCAGGACCAACAGATACTTGAAAACCAGAATCCAGACTGCTATGGTTTTGTTGTAGATTCGTCAAAGTAGTCTCGATCTCGAACTTTATTGAATGTAATTTCCGCGCATGCTACTTACTGCACGCACTGGGCGCTGAGGCGGCATTACTGCGGTAAATCGCCATGATAAATTGTTGCCAAAGTGCTTAATACTGTAAACATTTATTTGACTTATTAAAACAGTCAAGGTGTACAAGATCGAAATAACGCAATAAACTGGACTAAAAAAAATAATTATTAAAAGATTGTTGATGATCAAGGTAAGTTAATTATATGACAGAGGTAATTGTGCCAAGTAGAAAATTAAAGATTATTACTCATATTTTAATATACAAATAAGAAATGAATTAAAACTGATGATATAGTATCTCGACGCAAGGTTCATCTAGGAGGTCGATATACACTAAAACAAGCTGGATTTTTGCCTGTTTAATCAAACTTGACGGTTTTAAATCGTTAATGGATTTTTTTATAATCAATTGCTTAACTTTTTTAGCTGTGTAGTTAATTTTATAAGACTACATTATATATTCTATATTATACTATAATAATTATAGGGTGGATCGTTACGTGAGTGATAGTGATGTCTGGAAGTGATTGAATGTCTCTACATCCACTAAAATATAAAACTGTAAGCATTCTTTACACCTTTGATTATACAGACGTATATATAATCAAAGATTTACACAGTAAAAAAAACGAACAAGTTTCTTGCCGGTTCTTCTCGATCACTGGGATGTTTTTCGAAATGGTAGTATAGTGTTTTGACGTTTATAACTTGTCTAATCAATCAATCATTGGAATAAAGTATTTTTGATTGGTACGTTTTAAAGATATACTAATGTACATCTTCCTTAGTTTGCGTTTATTGCTTTAAAAAAAAAACATTTGCTCATAATCAAGTTAGAGCTAACAATTTAACGAGTTTCCTTCTAACACCGGAAATAATGACTCCGTTTTGCAAAACTGACTACCTACTTATTCAAACGAGAATTTTGCGTAACAAGACAGAGTCTAAGAAATCTGCCCATAATTCATATTTTAAGGAACTGAGAGGCAAGAAAAGGTACTAAACAAGTTACGACTACAGCTAATTCTTTGGCGATTTAAAGGACTAATATAATTTTAATTACATAAAATAGGAAAGCTGACGAAGCAGCTAACAAAACCTAGTCGCATCCATTTAACACTCGACTTTTAAATTAATTCTATTGCATAACACTTTGGGGTATATAAGACTTAGAATATTGTTATGAAATAGTGAAAGATAAAACATCTGATCAATACGTTACATAATACCGTGCATTTATTTGAATAACAAAACAGCAACATTGAAGTTCGTCCAAATTATCTGCGCGTGTCGACTCATTCTTTCAGTATTCTTTTAATAGCTGGCAGTAAAATTGTCACAGGGAACAATTCCATTTGTGGTTTACATTACGATCCAGCTATACATTTCTTTTTAATATATTTATAATAAATTAAGTATTTTAAGAGAAATTTCTTTGGAGATTTCTTTCTACTTGGAGCATCCCGATACCTCCACCCTACAGAAGATCGCAGCCAAATGACCTAGTTTTGTGTTCCTGCAGTGAATAGGGTTTCCAGAGCTCCTTGGGCTACGGGGGTTCAAAGTAGGCAACGTGCTAGTGACACCTATGGTATTAAAAGCGTCCATAGGCCACTGTAGCCGCTTACCATCACGCGGGCCATACGCTTGTTTGCCACCTTGGTACTATAAAAAAAAATTGCAGTGCTCGCGGCTCCGTTCTTGTGGACTTCAGAACTCCGTCGGTCGAGTCACGCGCGATCCTCCCACCCTAAGCGATCGCCTGCCGATTATTTTCAAAACAAAAATGCTTAGTGTGTGTAAATGATCCTTAGGATATAGGCCATATACTATCGCTGACTTTATGTTGTTTTTTTTAAGATCCACCATTATGTAGTACATTAATTTGCTATATTTTTATGGTTTACTCAGCGTAAGCCGTTTAAGCGCCCCAAAAGCGTGTTTTTTTCATAATTGAACCATCATTATCGTCACTGCTTTTTCCGTAAGTTACTTTATGTAACAAAATATACACTATAACCTGGCCAGATAAAAAATATATAAAAAAAAAAGTTATTCGGATAAGTGGTTTTCGCGTGAAAAGAATATAAACGGATAGACGGACAGAGAGAGGTTGAGTTTTATAATATGTATAGAACATATAGAAAACTGTATGTAGATTATATAACGATTGATGCTGATTATACACTATAACGAAATAGTTGTTCTGTTGAGACATTCTTACCCAGAGGACTTTGACTAACATTTTTTTTTTAATATTGAGCTAATAGTAAAGCGTAGGTATAAAACATTTTATAGTTTTAAGTGTATCAGATTTAAAATCTAAGTAAGACTTAAAAAAGCTGTAATATAATAGATAAAGTCAACAAGCGTATTTTTTTTCCACACTAAATTGCATTATTTACATTCAGTCTAAATATGAGTTCATTATTTATTAATAATATTAGCACGCGGGTTACAAGTACCTATATTAACTTTTGACAGTAAGACGAATCACAGAAACTTTATTCAGTTTAGATCTACTCATGAAGTTCAATAAGTGATACTGGTATATTCAGCAAATAAAAATTACCTACATACTCATTATATTATAAATTATTCAACAAAACATAATTATTTATTGCTATAAAGCAACAGATAGCAAAACATGACGAGTTATAAAATATGTAGAACATAGAATATCGTGTAGGTATATTATTTACAAGGATAAAACTTGTCGTGAGGTAGGTACTTAATCAATAATTTATCTGCACGGAAAGTTTAAATTTGTATAACGTTGGGAACAGTTGCGAATGCGATCTCGTTCCACGTACACTGAACCCAACCTGAGTATTTCGGGAAGACATGTTCAACACTCGTCTTATTGTACGTTATTTACTCGAATTCCCCATAATTAGATTCCGGTCAGTGGGTAAAGTGTTTTAAAAAATGATTGTTTTCAGGGCGTTATTGGAGCTGACACGACACTGGTACATTTTCGTGATCACAGCGATTTTCGTGTTCGTGAAAAACATATTCTCGAATCATCCCCCTTTTATTTATTTACAATTTATGTAACATCTAAAATGATATCGTAAAGAACTTATTGGATAGACCCCACAATCCTTCCAACGCTACTGGACGAAGATGATAAAAAGTGTCTGCACAAAACGAAGGTACCTACTGATTTTCTCGTATATAAAAATATATCTCTTCTCGTTTTGTAAAATATATGTATTATTTACAAATACAGACTAGATGAGTTATTTTATAACTTTGTATGCCATATTACTAAATAATTTATTATTACTATTAAAAAAAAAAGATTTTTTGTTATATGTAGCGTGTATACTTTCATATAGTAGGTGATATTCCAAAATGAGCTATGTTACTGCGAACTGATTTTACAGAAATAGAGAAAACTTTTCTTAACGATTTGCTAGGTGTGTGAAATTCATGCGTGTTATTAAATCGTTAGTAAAATCTATATAATTTTATGCAAAACAATCCTGAATGTAACAATAACAAAAAATATAACATTTTGCAATAAATAACATTGAGGCAGACTCTGTCTTTTGACATAGAACGTATTGCAATATCACCTACGATATGTATTTAGTGAAAATGTGTTATTTAGACATTACAAACAGACACTTCAATTTTATTACATGTATATAGATAAAAATACTTATTGATGAACTCAAATTATAAGGAAATTAAAAAAAACTCTGTTAACTTAAAGTGGAGATACATATTTATTTTATATTACCATTATATAGCAAGATAAGAAAATATCGAAATATCACTATATTATAAATTAGCTGTGCACGCGACTCTGCTTGCGTGGACTATAGAATTATTGTTTATGAAGATATCGTGTTTTTTTTTGTAAGGACCAAGTATCTAAGGAATAAAACAAAAAAGATCAAATTCTATCCAGCAGTTTCTGCGTGATACGCACACAATAGCCGACCTCAATCATTTTATTTATATAGATATTCGCGACTTGCCTTGGTAATAATAGGCCTTTGCTCAGTGGGATTTTGATAGGACAATTTTATTATTGATTACTATAATGTCTGCTATGACTTTGTCGGTTTTGACAGTACGAGGTCATCGAACGAGATACCGGAAAAAAATATTTCAACACAATGACGTATAACAATAAATACCAGGGCAACCGAGCCTAGATCGGTATTAAAAGAAACACCTACCTAGGTAAACGTGGAAAGTTACACATTAACTAAATAGACAATTTAATTTATCTAACTGTGATATGAGGAAAATAGAAGATGATCAACACTTGTTCATGGAATCTGTTAGGAATGAAATTAACAGAGGATATTTAAATTTAAGTGTAAGGTAGTATATAGATGTAGTCGACTTCCGATTCGTCTTGTATGTTATGGAACTTTAGTATTAGGGATAGAAGTATGTAGTCGTTTTTTTTAGGTAATAATGATCTCTTCTGTTGTACTTGGGGTCCATGGGGTTGGTATACACGTTGTAAAAGCCTCTTAAATTATATAATTTATATATATATACAAGAATTGGTGGATATGTATATCTTCTATATCTAACTATCTATACATATTATAAAACTAAACGTCTCTCTGTCTGTCTTTCACACGAAAACCACTTATCCGTTTTAAATGTTTTTATTTAATTCATAACTATATTAACTGGCCACTTTATTATAGGTTATATTTTGTAAGATAAGTAATACATGAAATAAGCAGTGACTACAGTGGTGAATCATTTCGGAAAAAGACGCATTTGGGGTCATTGAACGGCTTACGCTGAGTAAACCATATATACGAGATACATCAAATTAATGTTCTAAATAATTGTAGATCTTAAAAAGACCTACAAATAAGTCAGCGATAGATATATTATGTCTATCTTCTAAGGATCACCCACAAAAAGCATTTTTATCTTCAAAATAATCGACGCGCGCGGGCTCAGTTGTTGTAGTTCTGTATAAAACACCAACGCGTAAAGAAGTTTTACAGCTTAATTATTCACATTCAGCTATCCAATATGAAAGGTTCTTCTCATACGAGCCCTTCGCCAAATGCCGTTAAGTCAAGCCGTTAAACCTTTTAGCCATATTGTATATTATATCTACACAACAATAAGTACGCAGCCTCCCGGTACCACCTAGAAATTATTGCCACATTAACCTCACATTTATAACGACCTTAATAAACAGTGGGACATGCGATGTCAAAATTACCAAGTCTGAACCATTAAAACGTATATTTATTTACAGTGTATTATATGAAATACTAGCTGTGCCCGCGGCTCTGCTCGCTCAAGCCGTCGGTTTAGCACATCGAATCATGCTGCCCCCCGCCCAAAAGACGGTCTTTTTAAGATCTACAATTATGTAGTACATCAATTTGATATTTCTTTTATGGTTTACTCAGCGTAAGCCCCAAAAGCGTCTTTTTTTCGGATTGACTCATCGTTATCGTCACTGCTTATTTCATACGTAACTTTATGTAACAAAATATATCCTATAACCTGGCCAGATAGTATTGCTATGAATTTAAAATAATATGAAAACGGATTAGTGGTTTTCGTGTGAAAAGAACATAAACGGATAGACAGACAGAGAGACGTTGAGTTTTATAATATGTATGATGAGGTATGAGTAGGCTTCGTGCGGTTGGGTCTATTTAAAGGTTTTCGTATATAGCTAAAATTAGAGTTGGAAACATAAACGGAACACCTAAGCGTCCATATTTTACGTAATTTTACATATTTTTTTTTATGGAAGATGTTGAGATATTTAAGTTGCAAATAACAATGTTATATGCATCATCAAATGCAATCAACGAAATTTTGAAAGCAATGGTGGTTCAATTGTAGTGTGTTTTTTCACTGCGCCGATCCACATGAGCTCGAATCCCTATAACGAGCCTGAGCTTTTTCGGTGAAAGAAAACATCGTAATAAAATCATTGTATGGTCGTAGGACATCTTCTATAGTCCGCCTGGCTAGTTACAGCCCTCAAGTTGAAAATCTGTCACCAAGCTGAATTTAAGAGCCACATCTTCACTTAAGACTGGTTGAGATTGTGATTAACCCTAAACTTACATATAAGTATAAAAAATACGACAATTGCTGTCATCACACATAAGACATAAGAGTATTATAGTAACTGAAATACAACAGTATATCGGTTGTTTTTGAACCCGAGAGACCGCCCGTTGCGAGTTTGGACCGCCCGTTGTGAGTTTTTATTTGGTGTATTTTGTGGTTCGAGCGGTATTGCCACGACCACTCTGTTATCACATTTTTCTAGTTTATTATTAGGCATAGTGCCCTGGCTTTTATCCTACTATTTGAATTTAAGCATTGTGACTCGATAATTTTATGCGTGCTACAAGATCTATTTTTATTTCGCACTTATACTGTTTCATAAAATTATAAAAAAATATTTATATAAATGTAGCCGTAATCTATACATATATAATTTTTTTTTTCATTAACTGAAAGATCAGGCTCATTCAGGCAGGGATTTGAACTCGAAGTCAACCGACGGGAAGTCGCACAAGCTACCACTGAGCCATCATTGTTTCAATTCAGTTACAAAGTAAAAAATATATATTCATTGATCAGAAGAAGACTTGCACGACACATGTCAAAGGTTTATTTAGAGATGCAGCATAATTTAAATTGTAAGTTGATTTTACGCTTATCGATTCTTTTTTAGAACTAACTACAATTGAAAATACGATTATGCTTGAAATCAACAGAGGGTTGTGTAAGCTGTGTAAATTAAATAACAAAAATAAACTATAATAATAATTGAGATCACAATCTGGTACACTTGAATTATTGAATGCCTGGCCCCAAAGAACAAGATTAATTCTGCTAGTCAATATTTTTCGTTGCTTGTAGCTGCGGTAAAAATGTAGGAATTACGTAAATATATTTGTTTATTCGAAACTAAACAAGAAACTAATAAATTAAATGCACAACGGCCTTCGATCAATTCGATTAATTATCGATTTGTACGATTAATACGATTAATTTTCAATTCCTTGGTTTTGTTATTTTGGTCAACTCTAGTTTTAAGTCATATAGAAAATAACGATGCAGGTAGTAAAAAAATTCACAAAAATCATTGTATGGATGAAGTTATTTAGGATTTTATCGTGCATCGATAAAATCATATCGATATCGTTTATCAGTATTTTTTTAAGATAATTGAATGTTGAAATGCATGTTTTTAGGCTATGTCATAATTTGCACGACGTAACAATTTACGTTCTGTGGATGTGTCATGCGACTTGCATGACTTACGATGAATAAGGTATAGTTTCATATTTTTTTTAATTAAATATTTACTAAGGGTCTAAAAGTGTGGGTGAAAGTTTGTATACCTAATACAAGTAACGACATCTATTAGCCAAAGCAGTATCAACGATGCTTTCATAAAAAAATACATTCATCATTTTGTTCATGGTCATGAAACTTTATCAAGAAAAAAGACGGGATAGATGGCGCTGCGCTGTGGTCGATTTATTGATTATTGAGAAGGGCAGAACAACGTCTGCCAGGCCAGCTAGTATTTGTATAGTTACATTATACAAAAACAATTATTCTTATTGTAATAAATGAGTAATATTGATATATTCATATATTAAAATTATGACCCTACCTTTGCCTGACTCTCAATTAATTTTAGTATTATTTGTGATAATGATTGTCTGTAAAAAATAATAAGACAAATGTAAAATCTAATATGCACGAGGTTTTATTAATAAAAATTGTTTAAAACCGGTCTCAAAACTGTACCTAAAACTATGCAATAAGGCATAGTTTCTCAATCTTTTCAGTGTCGCGACCTACTAAGTAGCCAAAAAGTTAAGTAAAAAAACATCGCGGCCCTCTCACTACAATATGTTAATTTGACGTTTAGCAAATTTTTACATCGAACGGTAAACACGGCGACGATTCGTCGTATTTTCACTGTGGTGCTTTACGAGTTATCGTTTTATTCTTAAATTACGTATAAACTCCTAATAGCGTATTCAAAGGCTTACCGAATCATCCATAATATTGGCCATTACTTTGTTTCATTATGTTGTTGTTACTTGATAATATTTAATTTTCTAATATCTGTTATAAAATTAAAAATTCTTCAAGAAAAGGATGTTTCGTATATTTTATGCATTCATTTTTTGAACACATTACGATCCCCTATATTCTTGTACGGGGAACGCTCCATAGGGCCCGTGGGGGGATAGATTGAGAAACGACGCAGTAAGGCATTTTCCGTGTACTGACACAAAATGCAATTATTTATCTATCAAGTAATTATCGTCTTTAATCGCATACGTTATTTATTTATAAATAAAACAGATTCTTTGAAATAAACTGTTTATTACTATTTTTTTCTACACACCAACACGTAAAGATACATTTAATTTGCGTAGGAAGAAAAAATAAACTTACAGATTGCCTAATCAACGTTTTATTACTTATTTTACACGCTCATTTATAGTTAATAGTATTTTATAACCTTAAAACGATGCTCTATGTCTAGAAAACTTATTAGGATTAATGATGTGATGGAGTATTTTGATAATGATAATTTAAAATATACGAACATGTATGTAGTTTTAGTTCATATTGAATTATAGAAAGTTTACGAACATAGACGGATTTAAGGAATGCTAATAGTAATAGAAAAGTGGATGCGTGTATGTTTGTTATGTGACGCATGACATCGAGTGTTGTGACCATCTTCACCACTATAAAACAAGAGGTTTTTAGCAAGCAACTTCATAGTGTTGACTCTTAGTTACAATGTGCGTAAGCATCGTAAAAATTCACTTTCATATTTTTTCATAACGCTCCTAAAGAAGTATCAATGCAATAAACCCTTTTACATAAATTAACAAATATTTATAACTATAAATAGTAAAGGTTTCCTAAAAAATAAAATTGTTTACTTGCCGAAGGAATCAAATGATAACAATTTTATTTTTAATGATATTGACAAGTTTTTTATATGGGCACTAATTATGGTTTATATATTCTTACCTTACGTCATTAAAATATAACATAGCTGCAGTGCCGAACCACAAACAAATACTTCTATAATCTATAATGAATAAGCTAGCTGCCCCGCTGAATATTTCGCACATTATAGTTTAGCCAGATCGCGATGTTTTTTTTTTATCGTTATAGGTTTGTCGTAGTGGCTACACTCTCACATGATGTTACGTGATGATGTGGCCCAGGATGATAACACGCTAAACCTAGTAGAAGTCTAGCTCTCAAGTGCAGCTGCCGGAGCACACCTATTGGAGCTTGGCGACAGATTTTAAACTTGCTAGCTAGCCAGGCGGGCATTAGAAAAAGCCCTACCGCCTTGCTATGGTTTCCTCACGATGTTTTCCTTCACCGAAAGCTCAGGCTTATTGCAGGGATTCGAACTCACGTCAATCGACGCGATGTCGTACACGCTACCATTGAGCTATCATTGCTTCAAACTCATCATACATCATCATCATATGCTTCATTGTTGCATACTCGGCAACAGGCCAAGCCGAGCATCCTTGGTACCCTTGAGCTTGTTGCCATGCTTTCGCGGCTGAGTGCCTTCAGCGCTCTCCCCCAAGCCCGGTGAAGATGTAAAAGCCGTCTGAGGCTTCAGGGCACTTATGGCTAATAATGTAGTGAGATCGAAAAAAAAAAACATAGAATGTAAACCATCTAACTACGATTAGGTCACAACTGTCATGTTAGTTAAACAGATTTTTATTAATAGATGGCGCTTTGAATATATTTTGATGGACATTAACAGATTACATTCCTAATGAAAGAGTCTTTTAATAATTTTAAAGTGAAACTTTTTCTATCGCCTCAGAATTTTTCGTTCATCTATCGCATGTCGCATTACATTACATTGTCGCAAATAAAAATCAATTTTATCCGTGCAGTCAAGGATTATAATCGTAAATTTGGAACATAGCATGTCGCATTACATTACATTGCCGCAAATAAAATTGAATTTTATGCCGTGCAGTCAAGGATTATAATCGTAAATTCAGAAAAAATAATGTGTGTTATTAAAGAATGTATGTCACATGTCTTCAATAATTTGTATTTTAAATTTATTTTTAAAGTTTCACTTGCATCGTGGTTTTATATTTAAAAAAAAAACACTTTTTTTTTTTCAAAGAAAACGACTTTTTGTCTATGTTTTGTTAATAGCGTTGAACATAAGATTCTGTTTCATTAATTTGATAATAATATTTGATGACGAATTAACGAAGACTAGCGCTGCCAGGAAAAATCATCTTTGTAAAATAGTATATTATATGATTAATTGTGAGTAAAAAATGTGACCTAAAATAAAATAAATTAATAAATATATTTAGATGAATGTAAAACCGTATTGACGTCGATAGAAAATTACATTGAGTTCATATTTCGTATACATATGTTAATAGTGTATTTATGTTAATATGCACGGGACATTCCCAATTGACGTTTTATATTTAGATTTAAAAAAAAAATACAAGTCGTATGACGTACGTTTTATCGCAGTGAACGTGATTTAAGGAGTTGCAAAAATTATCGCCGATTTCTTTGCCTTTATCGCAAGAGCATTTTAATTAATTACGTCATTGGTGTATATTGGTCTTTCCTATATAACAAGTACATATTTGTTTATTAAATATTGACACGTATTTTGATAATAATAGACTTGAATAGGTTTTCTTTAAAAGATTTCTAAAATCTAATTATATCAAAGATATTTAATATGATGAGTTTAATGTTTTCTTATCAAGTTTGACTTTTCTAATAAATCGTAAAAAATATCATTTTTGCAAAGAATAATAATATCAATTTTTACTAAGTTGAAATAAGTGAAGTGTTACACAATACACGATATACGTCGATATAGTATATTATAAAAAATAGGTGTGTAAAAATACGTCCTGTTTTTATTACATGTATGATTTTATCATCCATAAATTACTTTGTACATTACGACCTAAAGATACAATGGTTTTATTACTTTATCCTTACAACCCCATTTAAGATTTCTACTACATATTATATAGATACTAGCTGTGCCATACGGTTTCACCCCTGTTAAATATATTCGACAAACTCTATTCTATTATATTTTCACTTCCCGTACTTGCCTACAGTTTGCCAGTTCCTTGACGTTCACGGTTACTGCTCCGCTCCTAAGGGTCGTAGCATTATATTATATAACCTATAATCTTCCTCAATAAATAGGCTATAAAATGATGATTTCTTTATTTAAAATAAAATATGAGCATCGTTGTTACCGGAACTTCTTCCATTGCTAGTTTATTGAAAGGGCCTTCTTTTTGGACAAGAGTGATTACAAGTAACAATATAATTGCTTGTGGAAAACCGTTTCCTTTATTTCAAACAAAAATAAATTATAAATAGGTATTTTAATAATAGGGGAAAATGGGGTAATGGGAGTCACTTAAGCAAAAATCGATATAAATCTGAAGTTATTTGTTTCGGGTTAATTAAAAAAACATATTTTATTACTATAACTAATAATTTATCAATTTAAAGCAGTTTTTTAAATTTTTGGATAGTAACATACTTATAATTACACTTTATAAAAATAACGATTTTGATCACCATTGCCCTGACATGCGGGTAATGGTAGTCATCATATTAGACAATGAGAGTCAACACATCTTCAGCACTTGTCGTACGCATAACCTTTTGCTGAATCCATCGGAAGCAGTTAGCGTGTGCCCATAAACCACACGAAGTGTACCAGCGCGTTACCATAACTCATTCTTGCAACTAAACTCATCACAAATCAAGGACCTACTTTGGATCGTCATTTTTATCGACATCACATATATTACAGAAACTTGTATCTGACTCTCAGGAGGAGTGTTTATCTTGAAGAACACGTCCCTTGGCCTTGCCTAAAGGTTTTTTGCTTTGCTGTGCGTTTTTTCTATTCCGTGGGGGTCAACTGACTCCCATTACCCCAAAATAGAAATGAAATTAATAAAATCTGAATGAAAATAAATCCTTAAATATTTCATTAAAAATGTCTCACAAAAAGATTATTTAGTTATTTACTAAAATAAAAAGAAAAGTTATAATTAAAAAAATATTTAAATAAATATCTCTTCTCTTATGTTAAACACAGGAAAAATTATAATGAAATCGCGGCGGACAATAATATACCTTTTTCGTACAAACGTCACGTTACAAAAACGGTGATTAGATCTGGGTACGTTTGTAGTATGTACGATCATTTCGCTCGATATTCACTTGTCAACGTCTTTTAGTTTTCTTATTATTGTACTGACTACCATTGCCCGCTGACCCCCATTACCCGTTTCTCCCCTACATATGTAGTTTTATAATTATTTAGGTATATTGTTACAGAACAGTGTTTGTTTACAAGGAACGGATAAATGAAACGGTAAACACACATAATCTCATAAAACTATGCTCTTGGGAATTATACTTGCTATACTGAGTTGAGTTGTTTTGCTTAACTTTAGATAAGTTTTGTTGTATATTTTTGCTTATTTTCACTTCTAAGTGTTGTGTTCTATGTGTTATTTGAATCTTTGATATGTACTGAAACAAGAGCTACCAAATAACAGGCAATTACCTTTAATTCGATTAGTCTACGCGCGCGCGACTGCTCGTATTACACAAAAGGTATCACGTTTTATGACAACTAGTTGAACCGTGCGAATATTTTCCACATTATCTTACTATATTATAAAACAAAATCCCCACGCCGCGTCTGTCTGTCAGTCTGAACGCGATCAAGTCAAAAACTGCCGAACGGATTTTCACACGGTTTCCATCAATGGATGGAGTGATTCATGCAGAGGAAGATTAGGAATTAAAGTTTTGTGTAATTTGGCTGAAATACGACAATGATTGTTGAAGATGTCGATAAAAATCATGCCTACTAGGAGCTTCACAGGCGTGCGCCGCGTAAACCAATAGAGTTATATGTATTACTTTGCTACCCGAGCGAAGCCGCAGCGGGTTGCTAGTAGAATATAAACAATTTAACTAACAGCTGTCATACAAGTTAAACAGATTGTTAATAGATGGCGCCTTCTACACGTTAGTTGAATATATTAAATAGTAGCTGTGCCAGAAGGTTTCAGCCGCGTATAATAAAAAAAATGTTGACGGGCCATTTATAATACCACAATATTTTTATCAGACGGCCAGGTTATACGTCACACTCACGCGGCTCGTTCGCGCCACTGCTGCTAAGTCATAGACCCGAACCTAGTGTCGAATTATTTTAATTTTCTATTATCTCCCAAACTATGCGTCCAAATATCATGCTATAAAGGGCAAAGATGTAATATATTTTATCAACATATTTTTAATATATGTTATAATTATTTAAAATAAATTATGTCATGCCTAATAATAATGCTCATATCAAATTAATTATTATTATAAATTATAAAAAATCAATTTTCAATAAAACTGACACAAAATACCCTTTTGTGGCTTATGTATAAGAGACAGCCATATGGTATCGCGCACTTTTGTAGATGTACTAAGGAGCAATATTTTTGTAGAACATTGTATTCGGGTATCACTAACCATTACGCCATTATGCCATTACCAATAGCAATTCGGGAACAATGTTGCTTCAGACTTACTTAACAAAAATCAATATTTAAGGCAGGCCGAGAGGCTCGTGAATCTGGCTATCATATACATAAATAATTTTTCGAATCCAACTGATAGTTCCAGAGATTAGCGTGTTTAAATAAACTAAAACTCTTCCGCTTAATTATATTAGTATATAAAAGCGAAATACCGCTCATCACGAGATCTCCGAAACTATAGGTCCGATTTACTTGAAAAATTCCACCTCTAAGGGTGAAAAAAGGGGATAAAATTCTAGTAGATTAAATATGTAGTTTTTGAAATCAGTCTTGAAAGACTTATATAACATAACAACGCAGAATAAGGATGGAGCAGTTGAAAGCTGACCCGACGAGGCAGATATGACGTCAATCTAACCACAAACGACTAATAAACGAGTAAAAAATATGACAGACGTTATCTGATCAACTGTTTAATCTGCCGATATGGATTTTTTTTAAATATATTTGTACACACAATAATTGATTTAATATATGAAAAGCTTATAAATAATTTTACACGGCATTTTTTTCATTAATTAATACCATCATAATCTTCTATCTATAATAATAGTTTTATAATAATAAAACTCAACGTTTTTTTGTCTGTCGGCCCGTATATGTTGTTATCACGCGAGAACCCCTCATCCGATTTACATGCTCAGTTTTCTAATTCATAGCTATGTTATCTGACCAGGTTATAGGATATATTTTGTTACATAAAATAATGTACGAAATAAGCAGTGACGATAATGGTGCATCAATTCGGAAAAAAGAAGCTTTTGAGGCGCTTAAATGACTTACGTCGAGTAAACCATGAGAGTTATATCAATTTAATATACTGCATAACTGCAGATCCTATAATGACCTAGAAAAAGTCAGGATATCATATATCTAACTTCTAAACCCACAATAAGCATGTTTATAAAAAATCTTGCTTGTTCAAAATATTCTGTACTTTGTATGGACACAAAAATATTAATATTAACGGAAATAAAACTTTACTGCATATCAGTAGATAAAAATGTTGGCACAAAAGAAAAAAAAAAGTTTAATAAGGTACCTGCACTTAAGATGGCCCTATTCCTAAGATGGCCCACTTTTAAAATCTCATACCTGTAAACGTGTGATAACCTCATATGCACAATTATTTAGTGTTTCTTTAAAAAAAATATGCGTTCGTGTTTTTTTTAAATACAAAGTTACTTAAGTTCATGGGCATTCCTAAGAAGGTAAGTATTGTTTGTATTCTTTGTTGGTTTTCCTTGAAATAAGTGAAGACCGGGAAAAGTTCCTATAAAGGCTCATCACACGGGTTCCCAAGATGGTCCGGGTCTTATTATGACTATAGGATATCATAGTTTCTTTGGAATGTAAAACAGACAAAGAGTAATTTTGGTTAATTTTAGATAAATATGTTGTATTAGAACACTGAAACTTATTTAAAGCATGGGTACTTTATTCTTATTTAGGTTTGAAATTTCCTCCCTAATAAGGCCCACCAAAATTGTCAAAAAACTTTTGTGTATTAATTTGCAAATTTATACTTGCTTCATTTTAAAAAGTAGTTAGAATAAAAAGAAAAATAGTGTTGTTAATTGCTTTTATTTAGAGATTTTTGTTTCGTAGGTAAATTAAGTTTTGCTAAGATATAGCCCACCGTACAATTACGATAAAAAAAACTATTGTACAAGACTGATTAACTAATTAAAAAAAATCTTGTTTTGATAGTATTAATACATTACTTCTTTATTATCGGGCTATGATAGGTACCTATGTTCCTAAGAAAAGAGGTTTTAAAAAATTATTGTTTTGTTAAAGAAGTTTAATTTAATCTGTTGATTTGTATATTGTGATAAAGTTTGTTTTACTAAACTGTTTCTATTTTTTTATTTTATTAAGTGTTGCAAAAAATGGGCCTTACTAGGCGCACGAACCTAATTTCCAGAAAACCTTTAAAATATGTAAAATGTTATTTCTATTTATATTATTAATTAAAGTTTTTGTTGATATTTATATTACTTTATTGAGATGCAAAACACTTTTTAGACATTATTGATTTTATAATAATTAAGTTAACCAACGACTAAACGTTCTACAAAATATTTTAATCTTTGAGAAACTAAAATACCATAATTTAATTCTTTTATATTTTATGTTTTTTTATTCTTAATTTAGTCATAACGTTGACGAAAACTACTCGTATACTTAGAAGTACAGAGGTCCCAGCCAAATGGTCTTTTTACAATGGATAATTAAAGCTAACAGAAGATGAAAAATGTATCAAATTGACATATCTCAACGTTGTCACGTGATCAGATATGTCAAATCGAAATCTATACATTTTTTCTATTAACAGTAACGATTGTAGAAAGGCAACTTGTCTAGGGTCCAAGAATAGCTTACATTAAATTATAATTTTAGCTCTAGTATTAACAAATAAATGTCTAAGCTAATATATTAAACTACATTCTGGGTAGTGAGACACAACAATGTATTCGACTAGATCGTCACCAGAACACACGTCATGTTGGCACGCTTAGGAGAGTCGCGTTCTTGGATCGGTCAGTGTACATATATCCATTAATCAAGAGTCGGGATCTTGACCTGACTGAGTCGCGATCACCATGTACATTATGATAAGCCCATTACAGTGATACTCTTTTGGTTTGTCGCGTTTTAGGATCAGCTAGTGTAGATCCTGGTGACAAGAAGCTGGCAGACTAACACGACAGCGAAGACCCGGCGATGAATTGCAGATCTCTTTATTGATCACCGTTGTTGTTCGATTGTACTAGGCTTACCATCTGGCAAAGTGTCGTCTTCACGTCATACTACAATTAAAAAAAAAACAACAAAATTTAATGCTAGTGAAAGTCATTGTATAACGTTATAATATAAAATCGATACAAACTTTACTGTAGTATCGCTTGAGTGCACCTGTAGTAGTCAGCTAATGGACTACGTAGTAAAACTTGGAAAGACATATTTAAATGAAGAATAATCATAAACATAAGGACGTTGTGATGCAAAGTACAAATTGATGGGGTCAAGTTTTCATCATTTACGTTTCTTTCCATTTCGCTTCACATTACATACTATTTAGGCTACGATTGAGATCAAAATCCTGTCACGTACAATGTACATTGTTAGGACCTTAATTAATGGCAACAATACACGACGTGTAACTATATGACAAATTCTAATAATAGGAACGGTCGTAGTAGGTAATGATTAAGGCTAATTATATTTTACTGATCCTATAAAACAAGGTAGCTGAGTATACTTGACTTCAATTATACCTAATTGTAAAGTATACATCTTCTTGTTCTATCCTGTTGAGATCATACATCGTTCTGAGAGGATTGGTCCTAACAAATTGCATCGCAGTCATTTTATATATTGTTAAGACAATGAAACGTACCTATACTACATTTAGGTACATAAAAATGTACCACACATAGATTTATGTATTGTGGAACGTTGAAAATTGTAAGGCCATATTCTAATGTTCGTGAAGGTTGTATTCATTGGAAATAATAATAAATACATATTAGGCAATTAAGAAATGTATTATTTTTACCTGTTTTATTTATGTTGCAGAATATTGATAATTGTACTTAAAAACAAAGCTAATGCAACTTATATAGAAAAATAAAACTCGAATAATGACTAGTGAATACCAATAAGTGAAGTGTAATCTAATAATCTTGTCGAGTGTTGATCCTCCACTTGTGTACGTCTGTAATTTATCTATAATTTTGATGCATTACACCGATAAAAATTTCACTGATAAAATACTTAAATATTTTTACATCGTTTAGAGCGATTTAGAGCGTTATATCTACTTAAAAGAGGTAGGGTACAGTGAAATTTCTTTGGAGATTTCTCTCTACTTGGGGTAGTCCGACTGGTGGAATACCACCCTACAGAAAATCGCAGCCAAATAACCTCGTGGTGTGTTCCTACGGTGAGTAGCGTTTCCTTTTCCAAAGCTTCCTGGGTGTATGGGGGTGCAAGAATGGCTACGCGCTAGTGATACCTATGATATTACAAGCGTCCATAGGCTACGGTAGCCACTTACGATCAGGCGGACGTACGCTTGTTTGCTGACTGGCTGAAAAAATACTATTTCTTTAAAGACCGATCTTCAGTCGATCCTGGGAATCTCGGATTAGGATCCTAGAATGATAAATAGCAGATATAAAATGTTTTTCCTTTTTTAAATTTCGTTATAGACCAGCCTTCGGTTTAGAATCGTCTTAAGAAATACGTTTTTTATTTTTGGATTTATTTTCCTTCTTTTGCCGAGTACGAACCCTCTCTGAGAAAAACGTAGTACAAAATTATCGTTTAGGTAACTGTTGCGTTTTAGTGCCTGATCTCCTTTACGTTTAGCGTACAATAAACAGATTTCACAAACCTTGACCAAACCGGATCAACAATACATTTTTGTGGTCTCAGCGGAAATCGATTTCGCGACCACTGTGGTTTTAGGCAGACATATTTGACAAATGAGACGGTCGTTTTCAAGATTGACAAGGTTATTATTTGACAGAAACGATGTATTATGTGATTAGATAAGTAAGTTTCAATAAATTAACGTCAAGGCGAAACTTATCTATGATATATACCGCGACCCCAGCGCCTGTACTGAATTAATTAAGCGCCTTATTTCTAAACTCTACGTATTAAACTTTAGTAAATTGTATTCTGCCGGTTCTATACTCTCGAACAAAGATTTAATTTAGTCAAGTATGTATATACCTAAGCTTTATGGACGTCACAAACGGCGAAGATACTATTATATTATATCTTAAGATAAAATATCACTCACCATACAATCCAATGGTCCATTACACACAGCGAACATAGTAAATATTTTCATCTTATAGTATCATAAGAAATGGTTATTTTATCTTAAGATGTTGTGACGTGTTCTCGGTGTTGGGTGTCGATGATGCCACAGGTGATGCGACTCTAGCGAGTGCATAGCTATGCCTAGTATTATTAAACATGGATTGTATGCAAATCCGAATAAATCTGAATATTATAATTTACCGAGTATTTATTGGAATTATTATCTTTATGCTCGATAGAATAATCCTAAATTTCAACCACTTACACTTTTAAGTCGTTAGACTGACATATAGCAGCACTTACTCCATAAAAAAACCACAATCTGTTTTACAACTCAGTAAATTGTTATTGGCGAATGGGACCACGTGACTAATCATATATTTTCTCTCTATTGGCTCAAAATACATTGCCTATCGACTTTACTATATACTTGCTTTCAGTATAAATTTATATACTATTTAATTAGAAATATATAGATAATTTTGTTATCAATTTAATATCTGCAGTAATATTTACATTATATTTTTTAACTGTCACAAAATCCATTATTGTGGCATTTGTGGCTTATGTATAAGAGATAGCCATTATAGTAAGGTGGACTTTTTTTAGATGTACTAAGGAGCAATATTCTTGTAGTACATTGATTTACGTATCACTAACCATTACACGCCAGCGCACGCGGATAAAACAGTTAGGATGCGCTATTTATTATGACTTAACAAAAATCAATATTTAAAATTAGCTTACATGTGTAACCTAATGCTAGATAACCTATACTATTGCTCGTGAATCTGGCTATTATATATATATAAAATATACAAAGAATTTTTCGAATAAGACTGGTTCAGAGATTAGCGTGTTTAAACAAAAAAAAACTCTTCCGCTTTATTAAATTTAGTATAGATAGATATTATTATTGAGTATAGATAAATATTTCGTACCCGTTATTCCTGTAGAGAAATATTCTTATATTGTTCCCTAATGCGGTCGTATCTTGAATAAGAATAATGGCCTTTTCAGGATTCTGCTATATTCGTATCACCGCTCGCCCTACTCACGTTTCCGAAGAACACCATAAATTATTTTAAAGCGCTGACGGAAATCCTTTGATATTCTCGGCACAGGCCGTGCTCTCAGAGTAGATGGTTACGTAACATAATGCTGGCTTTTACTTAGGTACTCTATTGAAACGTAGTTACATTTAAAAGCTATCTGATACGGTCTTGGTATAGTTTTATTTATGTTATTTATCACACGCATTTAAATCGCTTATAACATTTACTTGTAATGTAAAATAATTACCGATAATTTCGAAAACGCTCGAATGCATTTTACGGTACGTGGAATAAGTAATCAAAACATGCTTATGTTAAATGCAAATAATGATAAAGGTTCGAGTTGATCTGTATAAATATTTTGATGATTGATTGATTCATTCTTGAATTGTTATAATAAGTATTTATTTTAATTTTAAATACACTTAAATGTTAAATTTTTTTCTGTTACCGAGAACAATGTGCGTCATAATACAACCAACTTTGGATTGCTGGGAATGGCTTGAAATACGTAATGCAGCATTATTACAAAGTTAAGAACATTTTAATAAATTGGAAACCTTTTAAAGTTAGGTTTTGTATGTGCAATCCATTGCATTAGGTTACCGAACAATCTTTTTTTTTTTTCTAAAATAAGTCAATTTCTCAAAATTTTAAGTTCTTGTGGTATAACTTCTCTTTAAATAAAAATAAAAAGTATATTGTTTAATATATAGACATTTCAATTACCTCAAGCCACGTACGGACTAAATTACTTCACTACAGTTTTAAGAATAGCTTTACGATAGATTTAAGTAGATACAATAAGTTAAAAAGGATCTTTAAACAACTCTTGAAGATGCGCAGGTTTATTACTTATTAATTAGAAAGGCTATGAAGCGTTCTCTCTGTCAAGAGATGCAAGATCCCGATTGACGTCATAGTGGGGTCATTGTACGGTTTTACCGCATTTATCTACAGGGACCTATGACGTGGGTCTGCTGGGTAAAACAACTAGAGGTCGTATCATTTTTACCTGCAACTTCAATTGTGAACATTTGTAAAATAATTCAGATAATTTAATTTAAATTTACACACACTTCTCATGTTGAATAAATAAAATATAATCATAAAAAAACGTTATTTAGATTCCATAGTGAATAAAATGTATTTACGAGCTTATTCCAAATTTTTTTATAAATAGCTATGTGCCCGATGTGCTAATATCTCAGGGGCTTTTAACCCCCTTAGAGGTAAGATTTTCGAAAAAAAAATCTTAGTGGTCATGTGAAGAACTCCATTGCAAAATATTAATGTTCTAAACCCACTGTTTTAATTTAACCTACACGTTGTTCGTCGGTAAGCCTCAAGTTTATATTGGCGTACAAAAATAGCGTAATTATATAAATATAGCTATTGCCATTTTTGGGACCACATTCTATGTAGGTATAGTAGCACTTGTTAGGTAGTTTTTATGTGCTACGGTCTGATTTTATACTATCAATATTGTAATATATCAATAATGTAGTCTATCTAATAGGTACTATTAACAATTATTGTATATGTTAATAGCTGTGTCCGCTACCGTCGACGACAGAATGACGTCGGACAAGCGCACGCGCGAATCGTGCAGCCCCCGCTCAAAAGACGGAAGACAAATATGCTTATCGTGGATAATCCTTAGAATATAGATATATGCTATCGCTGACTTTTATTCAATTTCGTAGCACATTAATTTGATATATCTCGTATGGTTTACTCAATGTAAGTCATTTAAGCGCCTCAAATGCGTCTTTTTTCGAATTAATTCACCATTATCTTCACTGTTTATCGCGAATATTACTTTATCTTACAAAATATATACTATAACCTAGCCAGATAACATAGCCATGAATTAATATAAAAAAACGTAAATCGGATAAGTGGCTTTTGCGTGAAAAGAACATAAACGGACAGACGGACTGAGAAACGCTGTGTTTTATTATATGTATAGAAGATATAGATGTAATTGGTTTTGTGAAAACGGCTCTAACGAACTGAATGATTTTTTTATTTAGATAATGTTTTACTTTCGAAGTTCATCTAAGTAGGTTTTTTTTTTCAACACATTGAGATTACCTTTGTCTCAAAAGCTCTTGGTTATTTCAAAGTTTCATGAACTACAGATTATATTTCCTCGAATTGTGAAAGGCACTGGTCCATTTACATCGCTGTTTGTACGTGAATTTAATCTTACTCAAAAATATCATCGCTTTGTTTTAGTTAGAGCCACTCTGAATATTTTAAATTGTATACTTTAAAACGGCAAACAACGAGCTTTCAGGTATAATATTAGGAAAATCAATAATACTTTCAACTGGTATAGGAATGGACGAAATGTTAAATATCGCTGTTCTACCTACCTATAAGTGTCACTAGGCTACAGACTAGTATATATACGTTATTGATGAACAATTCTTTATGTACTCTTCAGTATCCTAATCTTTAAAGATCTATGTTTCCCAAATTGCTTTTATATATGTTTACGTTACTGAAATCTGTCAACAAGAATCTATAGATTTGTTCCAGCAGCTGCACTTGAGAATCACTTAGGGTTAGCGTGTCACCATCTTGTTTCACATCCTCACTTAACTTTATATGAGATGAGATTGTGTTCATAACGCTAAAACACCTATAAATAATAAAATATATCTATTAAGAATAATGAGAATTTAAAAGTTACGTTCTAAAAAATTATTGAAACCTTCTTTTTTATTTAATTTTAAGTTTTTCTAAATCTTTATTTTAAGAGCTCGGCCGTCATAACGGTCATGTCGCTCTATTGTGCCTATTGTGGTTATTGTGGCTTTAACGATGCTTCATAGTGTAACTAGTAAGCTTATATAAACGGTACCGCAAAGAAAAAGGGTTTGTAAGAAAATCTTCAATATCTTCAAAAGTAGTTGACCTAGCTTTATGACATAAAGACTAAATTAAAGAATATTTATTTAAACCTTTTTATTTATTTTTGTTAATTGTATAAAAAACGGAAAATGTAAAATAATGGTCGTTTTCTTTGCGGTCCAGTGTAGTTTAATGGTATCGTCGTACATTGGTGAGGCCAGTACACTATTCCTGTTACCAACATTATAAGAGTTGCAGTTAGCTTGAATCTATTCCCTAAAAACATTTCCACGAGTACATCCCACCAAGCCACCACTAAATATTCTCTACAAGCGGTACAATTGGGAGCTCGGGTTTTACGCATCATGAAGGGACATTTAACAACAAACAAATTTTAGTGTTTATATGATAACGTGGTCGTGGATCTTTATAAGAGACCTCAAGTACAATTACTGCGCATATAAATAGATGTTTAGTAATTTCCGACTACTAGAGAACGTCCTATCATTATGGTCACGACGTATCTTTACCGGACGCTCAACCTCATTGTAGGATCCAGTTAAATTTTTCGATGTGATATTGAAGACCTGTAACGTTAAAACACCCGTTTGTTCCCTTAAGGTTTTATGATATCGAACAAAATACCATTTTTTTATTTACTAGCCGCCGCCCACGTCTTATTAAGATATAATAATACTTAATAAGAATGAAATATATTCTATAACTATCACCTTAAGCTAAGCTTGCTATGAATGAAAGAGGTTTTACAATATTGATCAGCGGTTCCGGTGGTTACCTCCCACAAAGATATTCACAAACTTTACCTATTTATAAAAAGTAATAGTGTAGATTGCGAACTATTGCATCGAAGCTATAAATTAATCCCATAATAAGATTTTTATAAAATTATGTTATGATATTTACTCTACAGGAGCACAACATCGTCTGCCCGTATAATATTAATTAGTTAATTGACCGAGAGTGCCTCGCAGCCGATGGTCGATAGCGATCGGGCACGATCCAATTAATTCAATTAAAACGGATACAAACATTCATTAACTTAAATTACTCGAAGCGATGTATCTCAACCCTTAATTTAATTGTTTATTAGACATTAACAATAAATTGATTTTGCTTAAACAGCTTCAAACTGTGGAAGGATACTTGCAAAACCCACTGCGTAGGTATCTAGCGGTGTTGAAATTGGTATAACAAAATGCAACTTATGATAATAACGATTCGTAATTCAACCCGATGTGTAATGATATACGATTAGCAGTAATATTAATCTCAACAAAAACATAAATAGGTATGTAAAAGGGGGTCAAGTTCGGTAGAAACGACGTTCGGGTTAGTCGTTGTCACCGATAAAAGAGCTGAGATTTAATGGGAGCCAAGTTCCAGAGTTGTTCATTTAATTATAGGAATGTACGTTCTTCAATTCATTTACAAAATGTTTTCTTACTTTCTTTGATATGGGATTTCTAACTTAGCATTCTTAGTAAGTTTTAATTGTTAATATATATTTACGTTAATTTCTAATTAAAGGAGTAATATTTTTTATCATTATTTATTGACAAATAGAAATCCCACTTAAAAGACAGTAAAAAATAGTTATTCGGTATTCTAATGCTCATATAAATAGTGAAAACACAACGACAGAGCGTCTAAGTTGGCATAACGCCATCTATTAGTAAGAGGATGGAAACACCGTTTTATGAGTATTATTTCGTTTAAAATTGTATTCTTTTATATTTTCCTTTGTATCCTCGGTATATGCTTAATCTGTCCGGGATGATGACGCAATAAAAAAATAATTTTGCTTCAAATTCGGCATATATGCCGAATGAGAAAGCAGACGGATTAATGAACTACCTTGATACAAAATTTCAACTCTCCGAGTCACCTAGAAGTGGTCTAGGTTTCTGATGAGTGAGTTAGACAGTGAGTGATCATAATGCCACTTTTCAGACCCTAATAACTCAAAAACTATAAAAGGGTTATTCGTGAAATTAGGGGATTCTAGGCATTCCAGGGAGATTTATTAAATATACAAAATTTCAAGTGTTTAGGTCGAATAGTTTTCCGACATATGAAGGGGTGAAAGTAGCTCGAAATGGTTCATGTAAATGTACAAAACATTGGCCGATGTGTCGCCCTTTTCTTTTCCGAACTTGGCTGACACATTGCCTTGTGTCTCGATATATATGATTAGCGGTAATATTAATATGTGTGGAGGGTAAACGCTTTTGTAAACATAGACATATCGCGCTATCCATATTGCTACAAGTATTGCAAGTCTGCATAGTAGCAAACCATCCAAGTGATTTGCAGTGACGTTGTTTTATACATCATTTAAAAAATAATCAGGACCATTGTTTTTTAGTATTGTGGCAATATGACTGTACTCTCTCTACCCGATGGTAAGCACAGGGCAATCCAAAAACAACGAAAATCCCGAAACGCGACAAACCAAAAAGAGTCACTGTAACGGGGTTAACAGTTCATGGTGTTTTAAATAAACATGTGTTTATAAAAACAATAATTGTTTATAGCAGATATAATTTCACGAACATAGCATGAATAATAAAAAATAGTATCAATAATGAATTGATATTATTAATAAAAAAACTTTCTAACGAAAAATAACACTGTTTCATCTACGTAATATTATATACAAATATAGCTGTTGGCGTCTTTGCGAACCTACCCACGCCTTCTCCGAAACTGATTACCTTGCATAATGGAACTTAATCAAAGGTCGAAGTTCAGAAGGAAAAATGAAATCAATATAAGGGCGCAATAATAACATTCCATATTATCTCCGAATAAAAATGAGTTTCGAACGAGATAGCCACTCAACATTATTACATCTAAATATACCACTCTTAATTTAAGGAAAGACTTTAGTAATAAAAAAGGTATGTAATTAAGTTAAAACTACCGCCCAGACTAATGTTACATTACTTGTGCTCGCATATACTTGAGTAATAAAGTAAACGTCTGTATTTCGATATTATAAGCCACACAACGTTTTGCAAGCAGTTAATGTCTGTAAGTTATCTATCTACAAGCCAGATACAAAAATTAGCGTAATTATAGATAACATATTGACTTGAACGGTCAAGCATTACGACCTTCTTCCATACGAGTCTAATGCCGTATTATGAAAGAATGTTTTTAAATTCACGATAGTAAAAAAATACTGCTGTTATAATAGGTTAGCCTTTGATTATATAAAAGAGTTTAACATTGTTTTTGTTGTGTACGGAGTTTTGGAAATCGATACTAATAACATAAGAGATTGTTTGTTTGAACGCGCTAAGCTCTGGAACTACCAGTTAAAATAGAAAAATTCTTTTAAAATTTTATAGCCTATTTATTGAGGAAAGGTATAGGCTATACAACTTCACGCTACGACTCTAAGAAACGGAGTAGTAATCATAAACGTCAAGCAATCTGGAAACTTGTTGGCAAGTACAAGTGAGAACAACGATAGGCTACACTGGTGTACTGGCGGCGGCGTGATGGAGGAGCTGAGGTGGTCGGATAAATTTAACACGGATGAAACCGTGGGTCATAACTAGTCTTCTTATACACAAAACTAACGAATGTCTGTATGTTTCTGTTCTATTTAAGAGAGTTGAAACTTTGTACAGTATTTGTTATTGGCATTTTTATGAAGGTTACTGATATAGTACTATCAAAGTACTATAGATGGCACGTGAGTTGTTTCATCAAATGAGTACATTTCATATACTTTTTGGTATTTTGAATTTCGTTTTCAGGTCTGCATCCCAGGAAGCATATAGTTTTTATATCATTACGCTTTTCTGTAGAGGCTGAGGAGTAATACAAAATTATAGGAATTAAAAGGCAGTCCACAATTAATCCTCATTACAATAGTGTAACATCAAAAGCACATTTACTTTTTTATAAATAAACGAAATGTTTTGTAATATTTAATCTACGTTAAACGTATTGTTAAATAAATTATACACTGTACATAATATTGTAGTTTATTTAAAAGCATGTAATATGTTTCAGAATACTTGAGCAATATTTAAATTTTTTATAAGAGTTTAATCCTTAAGAGACAATTTTCATATATAGCCCGCGTTACGTAAAGAGAGTCGAATTGAGAGAAATTGAGTGTTAATAAAAAGTGAAGTCGTTATGTTTGCAACTTAACCTGAACGCATGAATATACATATATACTCAACTTACTTGTTTACGGAAATAATATGTTACATATGAATAATTTAACTTTGCCTATGTATTTTGTATAATACATTCCAATAAAAACGTTCTTAAATAAGCTCAGTCGCGCGTCAAAGCTGACACGCACAATTTTTAGAGTTCCGTAATCAACAAGAAACCATTATAGTTCCACCATGTCAGTCCGTCTCTCTGTCCACGGTTTAGCTCAAAGATCCTTAGTACTAGATTTGGTATGGGTATACATATTAATCATCATGCTGACAAAGAGTTAAAATAAAATCTTGAGAAAACATTTTTTAGGGAACCCTACTTGTAAATTGATGTTTTTTTTTCTCTTATATCCTATAGTGTCGTTTGATAGGTCGTCCAGAAATATTGCGGGTGTGAGAAAACCATTTTTCGATACAGGGATCCGTTTGCGAAATATTAAGCTTTAAAGTAGGTACTCATTTTTGTTAGAGTCAAGTGTCCCCCTTCTTCAAGCTAAATGGTTGTTTTTGGATATGTGAAAAAAATCACGGTAGTAGTGTATATAATGAACTTAAAAGAAAAACTATCACAGGTAAGTAGGCTACACAATTTAACGAGCAATAGTCGACCAACTTATAAAATGTACTTCAAGAAGTAATCTTGTACAAATTTCATTGAAAATTACTAAGTCTGCAGCACATTATGACGGGCAACTACGGAACCCTATACTGCGCGTAGCCAGACACGTAATGGTATTTTTTTTAAATAAAGTATAAGGGATTTTCGTTGTAACACGTAACGAAGCATTCCAAAAAGGTAGATGTTTTAATATTGCACGAGTTTGTTATTGCAGTGGGTGGTAGGTAACAATTTTGTTTAATATTAGAAAAGCGTAACATAGGGGTAACATTGCTCCAAATGATATATGAGCTGTGTGTGAGACCCCACAAATACCGGGATGTTTTACCATCTTTCACAGAATTTACGTCCTCTGTTTATGAGACTGTAATGAATAATAAATAACATCCTTTGATATCGTAAAAAAATTAAATATTAGGCCACACCTTACGTATTTCAGGGGTTTTTTTAATGTGTAATTGATGAAGACGTATATATACGAATATATATGTTTATTTTACTTTTTTATTTTAAAAATATTATTAAATAATGAGTGTAATAGTATATTGGAGAATTTAGACATATTTGTACAAACATTAGCTAATTTTCTAAAACATAATATATTTTTTTTATACTCAGACATAAAAATAAAATAAAATGTCATCCATAATATTTATTTCTTTTTCAATACTTTTTATTAAAAACTTTGTTTATAGTTAATTTTTTTATTAGCATACTGCTTACTTATTCTAACATCTTGTATCATACTTATAACCTACTAATATTGATGTGATGCTTGATTGTAATTATTTTGTATTATATGAATGTATTAACCGCTTGTAATAGGTTCGCATATCATAATTAGATTATGAATAATAAGAAAAGTGGCCAATATCAATGAAAACTTTTAGAATCTGTATGTATACATTATGTAGTATGTAGTACCTATTTGTTATGCTATCTCTTTATTGTTTTAATGCCAAGTTTGATAATATATTATCTACTTTGAAACTCTGCCTCTGATACGTTACAATGGGACATGTAATGTCAGTATTTTGAATACAGAACAGTTGTCTATTTTGTGCCAATACTATTCGATGACAAGTACGACAACAACTTAGCTGACGACTGTTGTTCTAGAATACAATTATGGACTTAATGTTTTAGTCTCTCATATCTAAAATATCATAGTTGTTAATACAGGTTCAGAAATATCATCGCCTTCATCCATGAAAATTTATTATCGAAATAGCTGAGATTATAATAAAAAATAATAAATACCGCTTAAGCATTTATAGTTCAGACTTGGAAACAGCTAAAAATTCCATATAGTTTTACCTAACAAAGACTTTTTTGGTGAACATTTTACACTCGGCCATTTGATTCCAAACTAAGCAAATCTTGGGCTATAGTAACTAAACAGCTGGCATACACACATATATAGATATTCAACACCCAGAAATACAACTGACAATTATGCTGATCAAACAAATATTAGTCATATGCGAGGATCGAATCCGCGAATTCTCGACTCAATAGTAGGGCTTACTATTAATTTGCCATGAAGTCTGTCCTCTGGAGAGTGAACATAAGTAATTTTCATATCTTCTATATCTTTTTCTAAACATATTATAAAACTCAACGTCTCTCTGTCTGTCTGTCAGTTTGTTCTTTTCACGCGAAAACTACATATCAGGCTTACATGTTGTTTTTATTTTTTATTTTAATTCATAGCTATATTATCTGGCCAGGTTATAGGATATATTTTGTTAGATATAGTAATACATGAAATAGGCAGTGATGATAACGGTGAATCAATCCGACAAATAAACGCATTTAGGGCGATTAAATGGCTTACACTGAGTTAACCATAAGGTATATATCAAAAAAATTTACGACATCATTGTAGATCTTAAAAAGACCTACAAAAAGTTAGCAATAGCATATATCTATACTCTAAGGATAACCCACAATGAGAATTTTTGAGGCAGTACAATTCATGCGTGCGCTCGTCCGATAGCATTCTGTAAACATTCCAGTAAACATTTATAAAAGTAAATTACCTATAAACCTAAAATGAACATCAACATTGTACATTGTAATGGCGAGATTCGAAAGTCAATAACTGCACTATCGAGAGTTTTAACAACTCATTTATTGTGTTTTAAAACTTTGTTTGTGCAATCAATTTCTTTGCTACCCTAGAGACATATATAGGTACATACACTATCATTGAATTAATAAACATTTCCTTTGATTATGAAAGTAACTCGGGTTAAACTCGTAAGTAAATCGTAACCTTTGTAATTTTTTAGTTGTCTTTTCGACCACGAAGAAGAAAGTCAAAGTGCCTATATGAACCAAAGTTGGTATATTATGTCATTATTTTATAAAAACATTTTCCTTATCTGTGTAATATAATACGTATTAAATGTTAAAGTCACACAGTAAATCTGTTGTATGGTTTAATATTTCAAGTTTATATATATATGTGATTTTTTATCACTTTTGAAATATTATTTTAGTTAAAATATAAATAAACAAAATTACTTAACAGGCACTAATTCTCCAATGATAATTTTTTTTTTACGTAGTAATAGTTAATTCTTCTCGTAGAGATAATTTAAAAAGGCGAACACTCGACCTCAATATGTGAAACTGTAAACGAATTAAATTTAAATTGATGACGTCGCAATCGTTGCTCGCTCTTAATGAAAAATCAATAAGTCCAAGCATCGCTCCCTAGCTCTGAGCACAAAAGTAATAAAGTTGAAAGATGCGACTTTTATATTATTATGAAACATAAGTCTTAAGTCATAACTACCTACTAAGCTACTACATGTATCAACTGATGAAATAAGCAGGGAATTCAATAAAAGTATGCGAAGTAAAAATATATACGAAACGATAACTGTATCCTATATAAATGTTTCGATTAATTTCGTTTAGGAACGGAGTTGAATACTAACACTATACCACCTGGATACCACTATTGATTACAAAATGACTTAAATTGAACTAATTATTATCTAAAATAAAATTAATATTGTTCACCAATAAATGTGCGAAAATATTACACATTTTCTTTCTAAATTTAATTCTTTGAAATTATAATTAAATATAATTCATAATTGAAATTTTCCTAAATTCCGATGGATTTCGATGTCTCGGTGGTCGCCGTTGTATTAGGATTGTACTGTGCTTACAATCAGGGACAGTACAGTCAATGTGCCGAGCTACTATAAAAAAAAGATATCTGAAATTATTTCATATCCGTATTCATAATCGAAATTGACTAAATATTCTATGATATCCATATCCAGGTGCGTAATCTGATAAGCCTATACCTAACATCCCTGAAAAGTGTCTAGTCCAACAGTTTATAAGAAAAAATCCCACTATCCAAAGAAAATGACACTCGATTAATTATACAATATATCAACGTAGATTCAAAAGGATAGTTTATTTTTATTTACATGAAGAAAATATCTACGATTATATTTGTTTGCTATCTAATTCCGCACACTCATTATGTATTTCACAAGAACAAAGCGATCTTGATGACATTTAGCAATTTCTGCTGTCGCTTTGCCCTTGCGAAATACGCAATAAAGAGGCCAAATTCGTTACGTACTTACCTAGAAGTGCATTCTGAGGTAGCAATATATTTAATTCGCTAATTATTTCGCCTTTATTTACTAAATTATAGAGATTGGCATAAACAACTGTTAATTAAGCTTGCATACAATTGAATTTCACAATCACATTATAAGTAATTTATTATTGTCTAATAATAATATATTGATACAATAATATGGTAAATACAATATAGCAATACAGACATAATAGGTATAGTAATTTCCTAGCACACTCATTATGGACTGGAAAACCTTCTGGGGACGTTTCCTTCTGGCGGCCAGTTGGATGGTGAGTAATAACTTGTAAAACATTTGATTAGTAATTTTAATTTATTGAAATTTTTATAGTAAAACAAGTATTCGATAATATCAACATAAAAAGTATATACGGCATTATATTTACTCAAATCAATTTACTATAAATAATTTATTACCTTGTAATATAATACTCTTAAAAAACAAATTTATTAATGTATTAATAACATTTTTAATAATCATCAATAACAATACTTCATAACTTTTTTACTTCATAACTAAAAAATATATAATATTCTAAACTTAGAACTAATGCCATTTAATAAAATGGGGTGTTATATCATCGTATTAACATTTAATATTTATTTATTTAGCTCAAACAAAGAGAATAATACATATTAGAGTTTTACAATGATACAGTAATATTAAGAAAACATAAACATGCTTTTAACTGTGAATCACATGCGTATGTATATGTGCGTGAGTAATGTATGCATTGCATTTATACGAGTAATATATTATCTTATGAAAATTGTACTGTAGTACTACAGCCTACCATTATCACACTATTATTTACAAAACTACTGTGGTAGGTAGTATATAACGACACATTTCTTTAGAAAGTTAGGTCTGGGTTGCCATATGCAAAATTAGAAATTTGTGTGAAATTTTCGAGCTATAGTCGTAATGTAAACACGTGGTGTATAAATAAGGCCACGGACACACGGCTACGTGATAGCGATTTAGTATAAACATCTGAATGCTGAATCATCAACATCAAATATAACTTTAACGGATGGTGTAAGTAAATATAATATTATTATAGCATTTTCACGAATCAAACCTAATTGTGATAATGTTCTTGATTTTATGACAGCATGATGTTTGAGTTTTATCTTTGCTCCAGTAATTTTCAAATGAAATTCAAATCAATGCTATATATATTGTATAACGAACTTTCGTTTGTGGAACACAAGGGTGTTTAAATCTGTATTTTTCTTACATAAGTAAGGACCCTCGAACTTAATTTACAACAGACAACACAACAACAACAACTGAAAACACCGATGTTCGATGATTTTGTTCACAACATAAATGTATCGATGTTATAGAGAGCTTAAAATCGAAGTATCGAAAACATCGATTAATATATTGGTCGATCATCGCTATACCCGAGTCACGGTTTTGGCCTAATCAGGTAGCGGAGTACATACAAATCAAATACCTAATTTAACATTTAAACCATTGTTATTATATTTTATAATGTTTAATAAAATACTTTTTTTTATTGATTACAAATAGTTTTTTTTTAATTATTATTTATAAGGATAATGAATTATACAGTCAGATTGTAGAATGTTGTATATAAAGAAAGAAACACACATTACGTGGATCTTTAATAAGACATTTTTTAACAAAAATGAAAACCAACTTCAATTATTTTGAGGGTTTCCCTGTTGTATCTTCGAAGTCGCAGGTCCAATGCCAATGAAATTAAAAAGGGGCTACCCTTGAGATATCCTCTTTCCAACAAAAAAATAATCATCTAAATCGGTTCATAAACAAAGAAATTATGGCTGAACATCCATATATATATAGTTATATAAGCGAATTGAGAACCTCCTTTTTTAAGTCGATTATAAATAACTTTCTAGTCTCTTTAAAAATAACTAAATAACGCTCTAGTCTTAGTGTAACGTGTTATCATTTTAGACCATATCGTTACTTATTTTAAGTGTGAAATTATATACCTACGTTTAAATCTTTGTCGTTCAATAACACTTAAATAGCTAAACGGATTCTAATGAAATTTACAGTAGAAGCCAAATATACCGTAGAATAGAACACAGAATACTTTTTATAAATTCGCACTCATCGAAGCGGGTGGGTACCAGATTATAAATTGTAGGTATAATATATATAATTAGTTCATTCAATTAAACATCCCATTGGATTTTAAGGGTGTTGTTTAACATAATATGAACAAACAAATTAATCCTATACGAGTATGCGTGCGGTAAAGTCGGCCAAACAACAAGAAGTTAGTGAGAACATACGAAATACGTACTTTCAATGAGCAGCGACTGTAGTTGAATACCCTGACATGCATGCCAGTAACATTTAAAAAAAAATTGTCGAACAAAAAACATCGGAATTAAACGTAGGAAATATAATTTCATTAGACAAAGTAACAAAAATCTTTCTATCAATAGAAAAACATATCTTGTGACCTTTGCGCTTCTACTAAGTGTATTGTTTGTGTCGACAGAACGTTCAGTATATGAATATGAATAATATTTTTATAAATCTTAAAAGTACATACAAAAAAATGTTTTTTTATTCATTCTTAACCTGTTTAGATATCGTTTTGTATACTTTAAGTAATGAAGTAATTGAATGGGTTATAAGAATTGTCAATAATAATTATTAGAAATCATAGGAAGCATCACACGTCATGCCATAATTTATAGGCTATAAGAGTGGTCAATAATAATTTTTGAAATGGTAAAAAATATTTTGCAATCCTTTTTTTATCTATTCTCAGCTGATTGTGACGGAATTTTTTGTACGGGAATTACATTTCATCACGTAAGTGATACGTTATAAGAATCGTCATCTACACATATTATAAAACTCAACGTCTCTCTGTCTGTCTCTGTCTGACTTTCGCAAACCATTAGCAGAGGTAGCTATTTAAAACTAAAACAATTTTCATGTTTAACTGCATCCAGGTCAAATTAATTTTATATTTATTATGTCTAACTATATTTTTAACAGCTCTGCAAAATTAGTGCACTGCATCTGATGGTACAGTAGGATCAAGAGGTACATAGCATTAGCTGCTGCCTTGATACTGACCCGTGAAAATCACAGCGATCTTATTCTCATTTTTAATATTTATTATGGGTTGCCTACAATCTTAACTGATGTTAAGTGACGATGTGGCCGAAGATGGTAATACGCTAACTCTAGAGGAAATGGTTCTCAGGTTTAGCTGCCGGAAAATTATAGGTTGCTCGAAGATATGTTTTCAACTTAAGGGTGGTAGCTAGCTAGACAGGCTTTAAAAAATGCACCACCACCATGCTATGGGGATGATTTTCCTGCACTGAAAGCTGAGGCTCATTTTAACGTAACTCGAGAGTAACGTAAAGATATATTTACGCAAACCGCCATGACAGCGGAGACTATCGATCGATTTCGATCTCTCGGATTGTACTGTGCTTACCATCAGGGACTGTACACACAATTTGGCACTTATTAGTTATGGAGATTAACTAGAAGCAACAATAACTTGAACAATAATCACATAAAAAACTATATCTTTCATCAAAAATGACATTGATGACAAATGCGATGTCATTTATTTTTCGATAATGTCATCAGTAGTTCATATAAATTATACCTTACTCATAGTCACCTTACTCAAGACTTGCATGACACATCCACAGAAAGTCGTGCAAATTATGTGATAACCTAAAAAAACATTTCGACTATCAATTATCATTAAAAAAAATTGATACTGATAAACGTTATAAAAACATTTTTCACAATAAATTCCTAAATACTACCTACTACCTCTATACAATGTTTTTGTGAAATTTCATTTTTTTTTTGTTACTACGTGCATCGTTACTCTCTATAGGACTTAAAACTAGAGTAGACCAAAATAATAAAACCAAGGAATTGAAAATTAATGGTATTAATCATACGAATCAAAAAGTTAATCGAATTTATCGTTTGCCGTTGTACATTTAATTTATTAGTTTCTTGTTTAGTTTCGTATAAACAAATATATTTACGTAATTCGTACATTTTTACTGCATCAACAAGCAACGAAGAATATTGACTGGCACACTTAATCTTGTTCTTTGGAGTCAGGCATTGAATAATCTAAGTGTACCAGATAGAGATCTCAATTATTGTTATAGTTTATTTTTGTTATTTAATTTACACAACTGACACATCCCTCTATTGATTAAAGCATAATCGTATTTTCAATTGTATTTAATTCTAAAAAAGAATCGATAAGCGAAAAATCAACTTATAATTTAAATTATGCTACATCTCTAATATAAACATTTGACATGTGTCGTGCAAGTCTTCTTACGAAGTAAGAAACAACTTACGAGTTGCTACTACTGTTTAAGACTTAGGACATTATACATTGATAATCAAAAATGTTATTATTCTTACGCCAAGGAAGGATTAAAAAACAAAAAACCAAACTTCAACTTTTGTGGTTTTAAAATTTATCAACTCAGTTTATAAAATAACAATGTCCATTTTATATCTGTTCGTTGATCGCGGAATTTCACTGAATATATTTGTAATAACATTAAAAAAGAAAAAAGGTGTTAAAATTTTAATTACCGTAAATGTAGGATTTGGTTTAGTATAAGATCGGCAATGGTTTGACTAAGACGAAATCAAAAACAGAACACACTAAGTGTGTTTAAGATTTTATTTCTTATACGAGTTACATCCAGGTGCAGTACACGTAACCACAATTAAACACGTCTACTTAACATGAAATTAAACTTTAAAACCTCTGATTTTGCAAAAATAAGCAGGATTTATTTTGGTCATGATTTACGTAGGCCTATATGCCGATAGCACAAACGAAGTCTGATAAACCTATTTATTTCTAACACAAGCGTTTAACATGCTTTTTCTCTTTCCGATCTACATATATTAAATCTATGCCGTAATCGGAAATGTAGGATAGGTTAACTATTTATTTTATTATTTGCTATTTTTATAGGTACTAGCTATTGCCAGTAAATTTGTTTCCATTGATTTCATACTAAAAATTCTCGCACGCCAGCGTTTAAAAATGGTTGTAATCATTCTGAAATCAAAAAATTATCAGTATAAAATTGTATGAGAACAAAAAATAGCCTTTAACACTCAGTGATAATGTAGCTTCTTATTAGTGAAAGAATTTTCAGAATCCAATCAGTATACTTCCGGAATTTACCTTTGTACAGACTATGCTCCTTTATACCAGTATTGTTGATTACAAAACAAAGTTGTATTTTTTATTATTTTAGAAACTTTCACTACGATAATGCATGGCTACATACATGTATTTGTATATAATTTGATAAAAGTAAGTCCATAACCTATTTTAACGCGAGTAAATCTGTGCAAATGTTCAGTTTTCTCAAAAAATTGATTTCACAGGTAAAATGTCGACAGACGAAAATCGTAATATATCGCAAAAATTCAATTTACGAAAGGAAATTTCCCCATCTATCCTGTCAACTGTACGGCATTACTCCACTTGTGAATCTCATATAAACGTATAGCTACGTTTTTAGTCCATCGCATAACGTGCCAGTTGAAGTGACAATTTCGAATAGACTGTCAGACTCTGTGAAGCGAATCTTTAATATAGTATGTTATATGTAGAAGATAGAATTAGAAGTTGATAGTATTTGTTTTTTATAATTATGACAATTATTTTGATATGATTATAACTTCTAAATATTTAACATATATAATTGTTTCAATAACCACCAAATATTTCGGATACGCTATTACTGAACTTTTTCTGTCATATTGAAAAAGTATTAAAATTAGATGAATTTACTAGAAATGCAATCTCTCGGACAAAAAATAATTAATTACATTAGCAGACCTCATTAAGAATATTTAAAGATATGCTTCTATATATAAAGAATAACACTAGTATATCCATGAGTAAAAATACATACGAGTAATAAAAATCAATGCCAAGCCATCAGAATGTTAAGAAATTTTATTACAAAAAGATATTCAATAGGTATTATACCTACTGCACCAAAGAATAAATACTGTTTACTTAATAAAGTCAAAGAAACTTGCTCTGACCAAAAGATATAATATATTATTGATAACAACAATACTTTTTATAGCTCTTAAACAGTAATCTTTATTAAACGAACATATTGAAAATAAATAAACCGTACAATAAGATAAAAATACATTAGCATCGCCTTTTACTCTCGTTGCAGCAATTTATAGGATAATATTTGCAATAAATTAAATTTTCTGCTCCAATTCTCTTACAATAACACATTTGGGTAACTCAAAAATTATAATATTTGCATAGTTTAGTAGTGCTGTGATTAATTTCAAGGCTACTTATTTCTTCAAGGCTTATTTATATTTACTGAACACGATAATTATACTAAATAGGATACAAAAAGTGGTATGATATTGAGTTAGGAAACAAAAGTATATTTGTTTCAATGTGCAGGAAACAGTCACGGTCGTCATGCCTTTTCACTCATATGATTGGATTATATAGGTACCTAACTAAATACTTATAAATCAAGCATAATATAGCTGGCGTGTGTTTCAGAAATTGATAAAATCTATTACCATTCATATCTGTCGGTTGATAGTCCTCGGACGGAACAAAAATTTGTGAGCAAACAAACTATAAGTTAGGCGGCAAATATTACTAAATTCTATTATCAAAATTATCTCCTATATGAATTATCATCGTATGTCGTACAATTCAATCTGTTTGTGAAAACTGTTTATTCTCCGTAGTTGGAATTGGTCTGGCAAAGCTCACTTTCTATTTTACTGTCCAAAATTTGTTAAATAAAGTAATCAAGAAAAACATTTTTTCCGCAATAAAACATGATTCTTAAGAGATGCAAATATGGAAGTTATGTGTGTGCTTCGGCATCCATGACCTAAATACCTAAGTACCATTTAATGTAACAATTAAGGCCCATGTTATTAGACCGATTACATTTTGTACAACTAACCGGATAAACTGCAAGCATCGACCCATCATTAATATATACTGATCGATGAGTTCAAGGACTTCGTATGATGCAGACGAAAAGTCATGTAAATATATTCCTATGAATAAGTCAACGAACCAATTATGCAAAATCCTTTAAATTCAATTTGATGATGAATGATATAAGTAAATCAGAACCAAATTAGCACGTATAATTTTCTGATAGCGTTGAATTTGCGACATTCGCGTGTAGTTACGCTTTTATTATATCACTTACTTTAATTTGAGTATCTTTGAAATTATAATCGATTTTGTTTTGTTCTTCAGATGTCATGATACACTTAAACACTTTTAACTATTAAACAGCCTATATTAATTTATTTGTTTGGTAATCTATGGGTTTCAAAAGACTCTCTTGACATTGATTTCAACGACATTTTATTTCTATTTACAGTAATTATTACAAGGTATTCATGTATTAAAAAAAATGCAATATTCTTTTATCGCTTCTTTTCAAGGTATATGTAAAACTAAAAGGTTTTTAATTCCTACATAATTCTTTATCGTTTGGGGCATAATTTTACTTTAACTTTAGTAATGTGAATAATTGTAGGTACGTACATGTAAAATTTATCGAGTTATATTGTATTTACTATATGGCGATAGAACGATATGCTACCGATAAATCCTTTTTCTGATTTTTAGGAAAGAGTGTCGGTATCGTACGGTGAATATTATCCACCTTAAATTATAGTATCGGTGGATCGTCGAAATTTTATTGGGTTTGTAGTAGACCCATTTCTCCAAACTTTATCAGACCAAAAAAAATTACAAATCTTATTGATCATTTGGTGAGAATTGAACTAATTGGCGTATTATCAAGATCTCTTGACTGTTAGAATACGGCGACGACAGTAGTAATACTTAAAAATATTTAGTTTACTGTGGTCTTACCTGTGAAATTACCGATTTTTAATACTGGCTAGTGTGAAGATCGAAATCTTTTTTCTACTTAAAATTCCAAATCAAAATTGATTTTATAATGTAGCTATGACGCACGGTACGTTATTGATTTCATCGCTTCAGTTCTGCAAATTTTGGTCTTAACAATGACCCCTGTAGCCGATCGGAGACGAAAGTCGACAATGATTAATTGAATATTAAAGTGGCAGCGGATTCATTTCGAACCATCTCAAAATTTGCAGCAGCCTTTGAAGTAAGTGATTAAACGGTACTGATTAAATTACGTCAAACTGGAAAGATAAAAAGGGTCGGAGGTGGGAACCGTCTGAACTCACTGAACAACAACAAAATCGCTTCGAAGCTGCCTTACCTCGTTGAATAGGCACATAAATGAGGAGATTCTGAATCGGATTGTCACTTGTGATGAAAAGTGAATCCTGTATTATAATCGAAAATGTCTGTCTCACTGGTTGGACACAAAAGAGGTAGCCAGACCATTTCCTAAACGTAAATTGAGCCTGTTTGTGAGTGCAAAGGCAATGAGTACAAATGCAATGAGTGCAAATGCAAAAAAGAAACTGCTTGTGAGTGTAAGGTGGACCTGGGCCGGAATTGTTTAATACAGCTTCTTGAGATCTTGCACAACAATTACTGCAGAGGTACTTATACTATGAAGAATTGCAAATGGTGATAGACAAGCTTTCTGTAAAACAGCCGAGATTTGTCTATTGTTCTAGTCCACTCCTTCGTCACAATAATGCTCATCACGGCACAACGGATCGTCTCAAAACTAAAGGAAACTCTCCGTCAACTACCATACTCACCAGAACTTGCTACAAATAATATCATTATTTTCGGAATTTAGATTTTTTTTAAAGGAAAAATATTTACATCCTATGTGACGGTGAAATTGCCTTTAAAGAGTTCATTTATTCCCACCCCCTAGGAATTTTATAGCAACAGCATCAATAAAATTCCATTAAAATGGCTAAAGTACATCTGGTCCAGTTATATAACAAAAATGGGGTAAACATCGGAATGAAAGATAATAAGCCAGACACGAGATCTTATGAGACTTTTGACAAAACTTTTAAAACGCCAAAACAAAGGTTTGTACCAATTTATAGCTTATTATCGTTAATTCCGAGGTAAAACCCTAATATAACTGGACTGATCGACAATAATTTCCAGTACTTCGACTAATTAAATATACACTTTTCATTACAAAAAAAATGATTATTTTGGATATAACACGGCAATTTCATAGATAAGGATCTAATATTTTACCGATATTTAAATTGCAATATGTAAGCATGATGAATTATATCCGTTCCAACCACATATTTTATTTTTGACATAAGCATGCATAGACAAAAAAATGAACAGTTCATGGACTCGGTTTTTTATCAATAGTGAAGCGACATGCGTTTTAGCATCCAATATTTATAGAGCCCACAGATTATGTAAATATTTTCATGTAAAGAAATGCATATTAAATATTAATTTACTTGTTATGAATATAATTATAAATAAAATCAGCAATTAAAGTTAAATATTGAAATAAAATATTGTGTGGCTTTATGAAACCACTTTATGATTTCATGTTTTAAGTTGGCCTGCGTTGGCATTTATTTAATTTTTCGAGAATAGTTTTCTTTTGTCACATTTTTTATATAGGAACCCAATCTGTTTCACCACCTTTGCCAAAGAAGATTTTTGAACACGGAACAAGCCACTATCTCGTAAAGATTCAACATTTTTTTTTTAAGTTGAAAGTTCTTTTCTTTGGGAATAAATGTATAATATGACGACTAATAGCATCAGCCTCAAAACTGTCAACTGCTGTCACTTTACGGGGCTGATGTTTTTTCTAAGGTGTCGATAGCTTGTTCTGTTCCATGCCACTGCTACCGTATTTTCGCCACTGTTGGAGTACTTATACCGAACGCTGCTGCTACACGGTCAATATCTTGCGTAACTGGTATAAGAGATCCACCATTACGGCTTTCCTTTTCAACATAGTTACGAAGCCGCAATACAAGTTCGCTTGATTGTCCTTTAAGCACCATACCCTTCGGCATTTTGCAAGTATAAAGCTTACGAGGAGGAACAATATGCTCAACTCAACCAAACGAAAAATGTATATAAGCATTCAGCGAATGAAAATGCAATAACTAGTAAGGGCGTCTCGTTTCGTGTGACACATAATGGCGTCAGCGCCGCCGCGTCATTGGCGATGCATATTCTCTATGACCTGCTTGATTGATGTTGCCAAATAATAAATACATTTACCGTAGTATTAATGGTTGTCGGTCACGTCTCTGCCAACGAAAAACCACGATTTTAATGCGCCTGATAATATTCTTAACTTATCATATACTAATATTATGCAACATTACGTATAAATAAGCTTATTATGCATATAAGCTTATACTTTAAACTAAGTTTTTTTTCTACTTTATATTTAATATTAGATATAAGTACACTCCGCGCCAAACTTGTATGACCGCTGTAAACGGTTTCCGTGTTATTAAATACGCTGTGTATTTTATATACGTTTAATAAATATAATAAAAGTTAGTGATTTATCTAAAAGCAAGATAGCATATTAGCGTTATAAGTATTATTTACTCGACTTTACCGTGCGCAAGAGTATTTAAAAACTAATTACGGAAATTGAAAATGGAAGTCTTTCGCTTTAAAATGCAGTTTTTTCATATATTTGTCACTAAGTAGTTTTTACATTTTGGCGTCATTTTAAATATTGCACGTCTACGTTACCATGGATTTAAGTCGTGAAAATTTTCATAGTATTATTTACTACAATTTTAAGTGTATTTTGATACCTCAGCAGAGTGCCGCCCGTTTTCAAACTGCTTTTGGCAATAAAGCACAAAGCAAGTCGACTGTTTATAGCTGGTTTGTAGAATTTCAACGTGGTCATGTTAATCTCAGTGACGAATTTCGTGATGGTCGTCCGTCTACCGCTGTGAACAACGAAAACATCGATGCTGTACATCGTATGATCGAAATAGACGGTCATGTGACCAACTATGAGTTTCGTGCATCCTTGGGCATAGGTATGAGTCTGATACAATCAATCCTACAAAAACAGTTGGGTGTGAAAAACTGTGTTCCCGATGGATCATGGGATATATATTATATATCGGTATATATGTTATATATCGGTTATATATGTTATATATCGGTTATATATGTTATATATCGGTTACACCATTGAACGGAATTATCAAAAAGCGTGTTGTATGTTTAAAATTAATTAAAAAATATATTAATGGCATAGTGTTTGTAGGTTGTTTTCTATTACGGTTTTATTTATGTGCCTGTATATCTTTTAAGAGCCTGCTTATACTCATTATAAATCTTATATCGTTTCGTGTAATACTAGCTGTGCCCGCGGCTTCGCTCGCGTAGACGACGGAATTATTATTTAGAAGAGTTATTATGAAGTTATGATGATAATTTTTCTTTTAGATATGGAACGAATATCTAAGGAGTAAAACAAAAAAAACCTATCCAGTAGTTTGTGCGTGATGAGCACACAACAGCAAATCTTTATCATTTTATTTATACTAGTGGTAGACAAGTGGTCGAAATTCGACCATAATTAATTAAAATTATAAGTTTGAACATTATTAAGGTTCTATTGTCACAGACTATACTTCTATAATCACAGATTTCGCCAAGGCTACACTGTTAATTTGCCTATTTTATTCAAACAAATTATATGAAATTTAAATTAAAAAAATCAAATCAATGATTAAATTAAAGAATACCCTTTTAATTTTTCTTTATTGAAACAAAAAACCATGCGATAAAGAAAATGCTGTCCATTGAACTTGTCATACATATTTCGATAATTTAATTAATGACACAAAACTTCTCTGTAAACGATGTTTTAACCAGCAATAAGAAATATATATTTACCTAATCTATTTTCAATTTGACCACAGACTTTAACAATAAACAAAAAATAAATATACGTGTGTGTCAAATACATGGTAGTGTGTGTAATGTTTTTTTTATAGGTTTAATGTATTTTTATGCATAATTAAAAAAAAATATTAGCATTCTGCACTCCTTCTCTATATAAACTATAAGTGTGGGAAATTTCATACTCCTCCGTCCGCGCAATATTGGTAAAAAGGGATACAAAGTTTTAAGTGTTAATATATAGATAGATTATACACCCAGGTTTTTTCATTTGTTTTTATGTATGCTCCCTTTTTTATTACCAAAGACATATTATGCCATAAGCAGTATTGAATTATTATTATGTTTTGTTTTAATTTATTATTCTTAATGAATAGAATTTCGGGCGCACCGTGACTTGCTCGGGGTTCTAGCAGAAAATCAGCGCCGAGTGCCCCGTGGCACTTTAGCATTTATGCTGAGCTGGACGCATTTTACTAGTGACGGGACACGCAGCTGGACCATTGATATTATTCTTCTTCATATATTTGTTTTGTTTTTGTTATTTTTGTATGCAATTTCCTGTTTATCTGTATATATTGTGTATCGCCGTATCTTGTTATTGTGAATAAATGTTTTCTTTCTTTCTTTATTAGTAACGTTATCAGGATGAACTTTTTTTTTAAAACATGGTGTTTTACAATTCATATATTTATGTGGGTATTTTATCTCGCGGTATTTTTTTTATACTTCTAAGGGGGTAAACAAGCATAGGGCAAGCCTGGTGGTAAGCGACTACCGTAGCCTATGGACGCTTGCAATATCATAGGTATCACTAGCGCGTAGCTATTCTTGCACACAGGAAGCTCTGGAAAAGGAAACCCTACTCATCGCAGGCACACAACACAAGACTATTTGGCTTCCATTTTCTGTAGGGTGGATGTATTCCACCAGCCAGGCTGCCCCAAGTAGAGAGAAATCTTCAGAGAAATTTATCTGTAACCTACCTACCTAACTTTACAACCTTACATCTCTAATTATAAATATATACACGTTTTAAAATAGAAGAGTAGTGAAATGAAATGTTAAATAATAAAATTTAGATCTTGGTGCTTATTATATCATATATTAAATCCAAATTGCGTTTTTGGTTCTGTCTTTGTAGATTTACATATTTATATTGTCACTGAAGATAATACTTAATTTTTCAACTAAAAGGTATTAAAATGTATAGCTATCTTAAGTTTAAATTAAATAATTTATAATAGGTACTACGCCTGAAAATAAAAAAAATGGTGTGTGTGCGATTCACACAAGATAGAAGTGAAACTTCATTTTAAATGACATTTTCTATTTTATTTAAACAGTGTGCAATATACATACACACCGACATTTACTCTCTCGCTCTGGCTTACACAAAGAGGAGAGACCGATAATGTGCGTTAAACGTTTAACGTTAACATTCAACGTTTAACATTTAACGTTTAACATTTAACGTTTAACGCTTGGAAGTCGCATAAGAAGTTTCACTTCAAAAGCAATTAGACGTTAAAAGACGGGAAAAATATGTAATGTATAAAATTATTGACTAAATATATACGCGTAAAAACATACATATATTTGATATACTTGTAATCTTCACAGAAATCATCATTATATTATGCTACGCTAGATTAACCACATTAACGCCAGAGTTTGTCGACTGGAAAATACGAGTAGGTACCTATCGAGATTTTCCTTTTTCCATACATAATAATTGTTGCATATATAAATAAATTTTCTACTAATAGAAACAATTCATTTTCTATTAATATTTAATGTTATGACATAATACAAGTACTCACTTTTACGCTGGGACCATACAAAAAGAATAATAACAAGCCCGATTGGTGACGGCGGATAACACTGTGAATTTAGTGGTTTCGGTTAACTACAAATCCGTAGTTTTAGGAAAAATTTGATCCTTATTTGACATTTTTTTTTAACACACGTTCATACTATATACATTATTGGTCCACTTATTCACAGACTGCTGTAAAACAGTTACAAACAGAATCACCAGAACTAAAGATCTACTTTCACTTCAAACTCCAAATACACTTTATAACATGTCTTTAGTCTAAAATCATTGCGGCCGGCCGTCTGGATTTAGTAATCATTATTTTTCGAGACGTAATATTAAGTTAATCAATGGATAAATATGTCCTTCGCATAGTTTCCATTGAACTATTAAGTTTTTGTCAAATAATTTAATGTTTACAGTGATTTGTATGTACGGTTTATGCACTTGTGAGCGAGCTTACGCAAACACGACCGCTCAACAACGAGTCGTCGGCAACGACTGTCGACAACCGCGAAACGGAGCGGAGAACGGACGAACTATACCGAATCTAGCCGAGCTACGAACACATCAAAACTATTTACATACTGCTACCACGGTTACCAAAACACACCTAAAAATTTAAATCACATTTTCTTACTTATTCACTTTTTGTTATATATGAAAAAGAGAACTAGAAATTCATGATAACAGGATGCAATGACGTGGTGGCAGTACCACGACAGGTAATAAAGGGAAAAAATCTTTTTTCTTTATTTCACGTTAGTCTGGTAACGATCGTCTTTCATTTTTAAGACCATTACTGCCTCAAGTTATTAATTAAAGAGTACCCTGTGATGATTTCAGTATTCTAAGAAAATGGTGGCTCCCTTGTTAGAACTTTCCAAGGAGTTTTTGTAGCATCTCAGAATTAATAATGGTCCTTGTTATTACTGTGCACAATAACCGCGATCTTATTTGATATTCAGTGATGATATGGTGTTTAGGCTTTAACAGGCTCAGACTAGAAAAGACTAAAATTCAACGGCCGGGGTTAAGTGCTGGACCACAAATTTTCCACTTAAGAGTTTGTAGCTAGAGCTATGCCATAATTAGCGCCGAGCCGCGTCGTGGCCGTGCGGCGAAAAAAGTCTGAGTGCCCTAATATTCATTCTTTTATTATTAGCCTTTATATTTTTCACTACAAATTATAAAAATATTAACGACTTTTATTATTTTAATAATTAGTTATAACATTATTTTAACATTCAAAATAAATTTATAACTCCGACGCAAAAAGAGGGATGTTATAAGTTTAACGTGTGTTTGTCTGTGGCATTGTCGCTCCCAAACAGCTGAACTGTATTTGATATAGTTTTTTTTTTGTTTGAAAGGTGACTTGAACGAAAGTGTTGTTATCTATGATCCAAGAAAATCTGTTCAGCCATTTGAAGATTATCAGCTCTTTTCTATTTGGTGAATGGATGTGAGCATCTTTCATAGGTCTGATCGAGTCGAAATGTAATATTTTGTTACTTAATTTTATATTAGAAAAAAAAACATTGAGCTGATGCTTCAGCATCATCTGGAAACTGCAGGATACCTAACTCTTCACCAACTTAAAGCAGAGATGTCGTGTTTGGGCTCATACGAATGGTCTCAATGAATAGGGAACATCAGTAGAAGTTTCATAAATATTTAAATTTGCCTTGTAAAAAATGGAGTCAAAATTAACATTTTATATGACTTGTTACATAATATTTGTCTTCTATATACATATAATAAAATTGAAGTGTCTGTTTGTAATGTCAAAACAACGGGTTTTTACTAAATGAAAGTATACACGATAACTATAACAAAAAATCCATTTGTAAAAATTTTCGATTTGTCGATTTTGGCGGGACTTTCACTAGCAGATAGCTGATGTTATTAGGCATAACTTAGGCTACTTTAATATTTATGAAATAATTAGGGTTCCGCACAAAAAATAAAAAAGTTATTTTAGTAGTCCACGCGAGTCCCCTTAAATATATGATGTAACTGCTCTCTATAAATTAATATTTGAAAAATCATTTACGTTAACAGAGAAACCTACACAAGAATTAATAATATTTATTTATAGATAACCTCTGGTCTAATATGTCTCGAGCGTTTTGAAACAAATACAGTAAAAGCATTTTCTTAATTAATTATTCAATAAGCTAAATACTGAGTGGATATCCCTAAAGGTTTAAAAATACTTGGACACACGCAAGCGGTCCCAAAGCGTGTCTACTTTTATTTGTGGCCAAATGATAAACCTATTAAAAAAAGTTTAAAAGCATAAGTCTATAATAACAAATTATAATATTGGAAAATTGATCATTAGGCTTCTGGTTTTTTTAACCATATTTAAATAGATGGAATATATTACATTAAAATAAGTACAAGATTAAATAACGTTCAGTAGGGAAACATATTTCACGTACCTAATACATTTTTTTAGGTAATTCTGTAGGTTGAAATTTGTATTTCAAGTTGGAATAATAAAATAAATTTAAAGCCCCTAATGAGTATTTATTAAAACTATGAGTAATATTTTTGTTTAAAAACTTAATTGGTTTATTTATTATTTTAATGTGTACTACCATTGACTACTATTTGACGTACATTTAACGTAAAACCACATTTTTTCCCATTGTTTTTAGTGGGTTCTTCGAGCAGGATTTCCTTCTTCACAAAAGTATTAAGTACTTATTACGCAGTTATCTGCTTCGTATGAGCAAGATAGTTTAAAACGAGAAATTGTAATATTTTAATGCTCAAGAGATTGTTTTTTTTTGTTTGTTCGTTGCTACCAGTCAGATCTGCTTTAGTTTGCATTTTATAGCTCTTTAATGAGTAACGTTATAGATTATATAACTTCATGCTGTAACCCTAAAGAGCGGAACAGTAACCATGAACGCTAAGCAATATGGCAAGCTGTAGGCAGGGCCGACATAAGACTAGAAGTCGCCTGCCTGCAAGTATGAGTTGGGCGCCCCTAGTCAAATTTGAATGTTTTTTAAATTTATTACTTATAATTTTTTGTACTTTTATTTAATTTTGTTATTGGTAAAATAAATTAAATCAATAATACATTTATTGAAAATTATAAAGTAGTGTTTTAAACAGTATTATTTTCAGTTCATTTAATTATGTTGATTGTGGAGGAGTTGGGCGCCCCTCGTTTAAGTAGCGTCAGCCTGCGGTGTAGGCCTTGCAGGACCGTTTACTAAAATAATGTTCTATTATTATGTATTAGTAAGGAAAATAAGTATAATGTCATTGGTTATAAAATTAAGTTATTTTCAAGATCAATTACAAACAATAACAGAACTTGATGTATGATATCACTTAAGTAATAATTCTTGTAGCCGCAACCTTCACAATAGACGGCTCGCTTCGAAGATTTCTTAAGATTTCTCAGAAACTAAAAATTTACATATTGTATTTCCCCGTTTACTTATGATTATTTCTTTTTTCTGTATTATTATTAAGGTGAAGCGTATTTTCTAGTGCTCGGTTGGTTAATGATGTACCACTAAGCCAGTTAGTTTCTAAGCTAGGTTTTTTTTTATTTATTATTTTAAATTTACTGTTAACTTCTCCGAAATACGCATGGAAGATTTTTGCAGTTAACACAGTTTCGTACCGTTATTATCCACACGTTGCTCTGTATAAATTGTACATACATTTAACGCCAATTACTTCCAGTAATATTTTAGAAGTTATAATTCCTTAGGCGCGTTATGAATAAAAGTTGAGACAAAAAGTCTACACCATGAAGTTGTTTGCTAAACCACCTACTGTTTTATTGTGGTGAAGCTAGTTTCGCTCGATGTTATTTTATTAAATATTGTATGTACCGGTGTTGTCTAGAAATAAATTACAAATGTAGAGATTATAGTTTTATGAGCCTTTAACTTTGAAACTTGAATTTGAACAATTTTGAACTTATGCCTATATACTTCTTTAGGCGTGTTACGAAAAAATAATGAGAATGCTTTTTTATGTTGAGATGTTATGCGTCACATAACATCCAGTGTGAATATTCAAAGAAGTAGAACTTCTGGTACATAAGTACAAATATCTACTTTTTTTTGTTTGTTACTCTCTTTTAACTAATCCGGTTTTTACCATAAATTTGATTATGATGAAACACTAGTCTATAAACAAATAAAAAGTGTCACACTTTTATTCAAAATGAAACAAACCAAAATATTAAGAATTCAAAATATACAATAAACGTGGTTATATAATAAATACATGAGCATGTTTCTAGATGTAACTTTATTTTTAAATTAAATTCTTTGCATGATAATTAACAACTTTCACATGATATACTTTTCTGCCAAAAGATAAACCGCCACATTTCTTATTTTTCTTTCTAACTTGGCAACCGGTCCTCTTTATTGAAAACCATTACTGCCATTATCGAGTGAATATAGTTTCCAGTCTTATGACGATTTCAGGATCCTAACAAGATGGTGGCTCCCTTGTTAAAACTTTCTAGGGAGTTTTTTGGCATCTCAGAATTCTTGATTAATGTTATTATTTACAATCTACTTCACTTTTGTACGATAACCAAGCTTTATTATGCAAAATGACACATGTATTACACAATACATTAAAAAGGTTTCTTTGCGAACACCAAAAGAGCCAAGAAAATCATAGACATGACACAAGTGCAAATACAACCTAAATAAGCTTATTATTATTATAATTTTTTTCTTTTCTAATTATTAATGTTTCGCTCTCATTAATATGTATAACTTACTTGCCCTGTATACTCATAGTGTACTTATAGATTATTATTGTTTATTTATTTTCGTTTCAACACCAACTCCTTGATTCGTTTGAAAATACTGTGTTGTACTCTATTTTCTACGTCTCACACGTGTCTCACACTTTTTATTTTTCTTCACATTTTTTATTTTATTTTTATATTTTGGTCTATATGTCAGAATGTCCGTCCTGTGACGTCACTGGACGGCTCCAACGGAAGACCAGCACTGGTTGTTTGCAACCAACATTATGCTGAGCTAGAGCCGTGTTGTAACAACTGGCATTTGAATTTTAGTTCTTAGTAGGTAGATGTAAATGTATTTTTAAATTGTTTATTGTTGTCAAATGTCGTTGGTAAAAATAAACGAATGTTTCTTTATTTCTTTCAATATAGGGTCAAATAGCACAAATATATGAATAAAAAATAAAAACCACTATATGACAGTTTGAGGTCACACCAAAAACTCTGCTACATTTAATGCAATGGTAAGCAATTTGCAAAAGTAAAAAAAATGGCGTTGGTAACTAGTGTGCTTATTTTTTCGTTCTTAGTTTAAACAGTCAAGTGATGATGTCTATTTTAAGTGCACTAGTTTGATTACACTGCAAATTTCCAGGTCGTAAACAACAGCAAATCTAAACAAACATGTAGGTATATTCTTTCAAACAGTGTGGAAATAATTTTAATATTTTAAAATCTATTTTTCACGAATATTTTTTTTTTAATATCATATCATAAGTAATGATTTAATTTGTACTGTTATACCGATAACTTTAGTAAACTAATTCTAAAAGTCATGATATTAAATAGGCGTACATGAAAATTAAAATTTATGTTATAAAATTTTCCTTTAAAATGGCTGAACGTCTTCTCAAATATCCAGATACCTTAGACGGTGAGAAAAACATTTGGCAAGAAATTTAGTTGAAGGCATAATATTTTTGTACCTATCAATACTATCTCTGTAACTAAAACTAAAAATAACTCGATAAAAATATTGTCTATACTGAAGTATTATAAATAATTAATAAGCGATTTCTTTTAAATTATACGCGGGAGAAACCGCAGGGCACAGCTAGTATTAAATAAAAGATGGACATTTCTATGTTGGAAGTATTTTTTTTATTTAATTAAGATACATACCAGACAGAAATAAGTTTGTCAAATCGTGAAGCTGTCAGTAAGATTTTGACTCATTTTTATGTCCGATTATTTAAACGAAGTTTAAAGAGACATTAATGCATATCGGTATAAAGATGGATACTCTCGATGTTCGGCTTTGTTTTTGAATAGTAGTGTCTCGATAATACGCTCGCCATCGGCATGGAGTTCATTCGCACATCTTAGAACCTAAGTGGCCGGGGACAGTCCGGTTTCACAGATTCCTTCCGCGAACGCTCCATAAGTGGAGTGAGCTCTATGCTGAGGTTTTCCCAGGGGACTGTAACATGGGGTTCTTCAAGAGGGGAGTGAACAGGTTTTTATAGGGTCGGCAACTTGCAATGCTCCTAGTGATGCAAGCGTCCCTAGGCTGCGGTGACCGCTTACTATCAGGCGAACCGCAAGCTTGTATGTTAAAATCTTACATAGATGAGGTCATTTCGTTAAGCTCTTAGAAAAAAATAAATGAAAAAGGCTTGGTGGACAAATGGTATTTGCAATTTTAATTTACATCATTTAACAAGAATTAAAAATTGAAGCAAATTAAATATATTCGTGTATAAAGATGGATTCAGCGACCGACAGGCGCATCTCGTGATAAATATGATTGATCTTGATTGTACCATTGTGCGTGTCCTTTCGATTAAAGAAATCGACCGGACGTTGATGTGATTCTTGGCATGAGCTCCGCACGTCACAGATTAATGATACACATATTGTGGATAAACATTTTGCTTCCGATAATCAATAACGATTATAAATTATAAGAAAGGTCATAATACTTTTTACTTTACCTTTACTAATGATATTAAAAAGTGAAATCATAGAAATTACATTGTTGAATATATGTAGTAACATAAGAGTACATATGTGTTTTATCTGTTATCATTTTATAGTATATTTTTTTGTTTAATTTGAATATTGATTTATTGTCATCAATATTAGTGTTGATATTCTAAGCTTGAGATTACTCAATACGTGGAATGAAGAATTAACATTTTAAAGAATATTCATGATGTGTTTTAACCTAGATTACGTTAAAATTCTAATTTTTCAAAGCAACTTTTTCAAGCAATCATCCGCCTAACAAAATAATCGTACTCTTTTTCATGGAGTGCAAATTATACTTGATTATGTTTATAAAACTGTATAGATTTACTCAACTGTTATTCTCAAGCAAATTAGTTTGGTTGTTAAAGCCCCTAAAATAGTAGAATAAAACAAACTATTACATATTAAGCGACATTCTCAATATTTAAATTTAAGTTCCTTTCATTACAGGAAACATTATATCTTTCGACTAAATGAATAAAAAGGAATTGTATGAAGTAATACACATTTACTGATAGTAGCTATGTGAAAAAACCAATAATGGCTTGAGCTTGCTCAGTAAATAGGATTTATTTTTCGTGTATTACTAATTACCAGAATTATACCAAAGTTAGTCATATAGCGAATAGTTTGTTAATTTAGTCATATTAATTATATTTTTAAAGTTAAGATTTAAGTATAATTTACGTTTATACGTTTTTACGCATAAAGACGATATTAATTAAATATTTAACATATACATAATATAAAATTATAAATGATAATAGAAATTCCTGCGCAAATTTGTAACCTTGCGATAATATAATATCAAATTGCTAGCCTAATAAAACTGAACTTGTGCACTAAAATTATGCTGTATGATTTCGGAAACAAAGATACGTGTAATGAACTCCATTGCATAGAGGTTCGTATAATGCAACGTAACATAAACACAACATAAACGAGATGCAAAGCATTTGGAGGTACATTAATTACGCATGCACGGGTGGAAATTGTCTGTATTTCGTGGGTGGTATAGTTCCTGACTACACGTTTCGAGTTTAGATTATGGGCTATACCTAAAATGTATTAAAGTCGATGAATATTATTGATGTATCTGTAGATTGTGATAATGTGACTATCTGTAGTCTTCTCTTTGTCTGGACGTTGCTTTACATCGTCATTCTGTGGCGTAACATAACCTTGCAATCTTTCGTTATAAAATATTTGTTCGTTTTTTCTGATTATTAATCACTCAAATTATGTTGTTAGCAGACTATAGTCTAAGTTACGTGTGGGGTTTACATATAACTATGCTTATAACGGTGCTTATAAGTGCTGGAGCAATCAGATAGTATTACCGATTGGCAAACATTTCGAAAGAATGTAAACAAAGATAATTCCATTGTTTCAATGGTTCGGACATTTGATAAATGATATTAACATTATAAACAATTTAATATTCCCGATAACTCCTGACCTAGAGTTTTAACATCCGTCTCTAGATATGTTTTTTTCTATCGAAGCACGGAAAGTGACACAGTGCAATCCAATCCATCGACCAATAACCTACCGACCATAACCAGTAACTACCGTGGGATTTACAATCTATCGATAGTCCTCGCTGTCATGCCGGCCTGCTTAAATGTCTCTTCAGGTTATGTTTGAAGGACTTCATGTTGTAGGAAGGAGAGAACCCACTGTCCAGGACAAAATTCCACAGCTTCACAGTACGGCAAAAATAAGACGTAGAAAATTTCTTTGTTTTTGTCTAGATGGAGGTTACCGTAAAGTTGTGGCTCCGGAGACAAGAGAAGAGAAAGAGAGAGAGAATTAAGTTGAACAGCTCTTCTGAACACTCACCATAATACAGACAAGCAACATGATGAGAAAAATAAGAGCAAAAGGGGCTCGTTTGATAAATTAACCGGTGCAGTATTAGGAATTAGATCCTGGTTGTTTATCTTATCTATTTAAAGTCGATTATACGCGCCGCTTTGATTACCGTGTTTACGTATCGGATACTATGTGATGCCGGATCTCTTTAGCGACTAGGACGTGCAAGTATAATATTTCTACACAAATCTGAAAATATGAACAGCTATTTGGTGTATAAACGATGAATTTACACAGAGATATTAGAATGATCACGATAGCTAGGGCATTTTCTGTTTAGCTAGCCCACAAGTTGAAAATCTGTCGCCAAACAACTACAGGTAGGATTGTTTCAGCAGTTACACCATATTAGTATTCTATGGATGCACTAAAGAGCCATTCGGTCCACTAGACTTATCGTGTTACCATCTTGTAGCTACATCGTCATTTCACATCAGGGGAGATTAAAGCCGGGACAAATAAAACTTTTTATTATTTGTATTAAAAAAAAGACGTGTTTCACAGTAATTTTCAAATTGAATACCTAGTTTTTTTATCTTTACAGGTTTGGCGTAGTGGCCACAATCTCACCTGATGTTAAGTGACGATGTGGCTCCTAATGGTTACACGTTAAACCTAGTGGAAGACTGGCTCTCAAGTGCAGCTACCGGAACACAGCTATTGGTGCTGGCGACAGATTTTCAACTTGAGGGTGGTAGCTAGCCAGGCGGGCGTTAGAAAAAGCCCTACCACCATGCTATGGTTTCCTCACGAAGTTGCTCATTGCAGGGACTCGAACTCACGTCAATCGACGGGAAGTCGTACACGCTACCACTGAGCCATCATTGCTTCAAAAGGTGTAAGAGATGGGGTGAAAGTTTGTATTATTAATTCGCGTTATAATTCCAGAAGTGTTTTTAGTTATGATATATATAAGCGGGCGGACACCAGCTAGTATATATATGTAAATAAAAAGAATAAAATGTGCCGCTATGCGCGCAGCGCGCGAACATTTTTCGATTTACTACTTTGATACTTGGTCCTTATAAAAAAAAACGATATCTTCATTCAGTTATTAAAGTTTTAAGAAACTACGATTTTTATAAGTACTACGCGTTTTTCTGTCATCCATGCGAACGAAGCCGTAAGTCGCCGTAAGCCGTAGTCTTAAATAAATTAAAAGATAAATATTTGTAATTGTCACACAATAATTGCTAATAGTTATGTCAACAATTTACAATCAGCATAGATTGTTTATAAACTAAGGGTACGTACAATTGTCTTAATATAATTATCTTGTGACATATGTTGTAATATAATACTAGATGTGCCCGCGACTCCGCTATGCCGTCGCGTCGGTCGAGCGCACGAGCGAATCATGTTGCCCCCACTCAAAAGACGGAAGACAAAAATGCTTATTCTGAGTGATCCTTACAAGATAGATAAATGCTATCAATGACTTTTTTTGGGTCTTTTTAAAATTTACAATTGTGTAGAATATTAATTTGATATATTTTGTATGGTTTCCTCAGCGTAGACTATTTAAGCGCCCAAAATGCGTCTTTTGCCGAAATAATTCACCATTATCCAACATGACTAATTTTTAAATGTTAAAAATGAAATTATTAATTTAATTATAATTAAAAATAAAATAAAATAATAAAATGCAAGTATAAAACAAAACCTGTATTTTTTAAATAATAAAGTAATAACTATCTGTTGATCACTTTTTCCTCGCTTATTAGATTTAAACAAATTTATCTACTTAAAATATTCTACATTCACATTTCCATATAAATAAACAATTTACCATGTCTAAAATCACATTACCATATCGACCATCTCATACATAACTAATTCATCATTTCACATAACCATGACTGTTAACATTACCGAATAGGAAATATCTTCCTGAAAACCAGTAGTGCCGTGCCTTCTTCAATGCGAAAAGTAGGGTGTCCACCATTCCGTAAATATGCTAAAATATAAAATATCCATAAAAAATGTTTTTCTTTCAATCTATGTCAAATTTCACCACAGTTTTAGAGAATGTGCCAGCTATGAATTTAAATATATAAAAATATGTAAATCAGATATGTCGTTTCGAGTGAAAAGAACATAAACGGACAGAGAGGCGTTGACTTTTATAAGATGTCTAGAAATTATATAAAATATCTTGTTATATTCATCATTTTATACGTATGAAAGTACAATTAAACTAACAGTAGAACTTTAAATACTTACTCGATCTACTTAAAAAGCGTCATTGACGGTTCATTATTAATCGTGATTTTTCACGATTCGTGATTTTATGAATACGGCCATAACAGGCTATGTGCATCTGAAGAAATAGAAACGAATCGTCACAAATCATGATCCGGAAAAAACGATTCGTCGATATGTGAATGAGCCTCGATAGAGACTTAAACTTAGAGAGTTCTAAGTCTATGAACAGATAAAGGTCTTGTTAAAATACGTAATATAAATCCAGTCACAATCACAACTCATAAGTTTAATATTCCATCGCAACAAACATTTAGCATATATTGCATTAACGTTAAAAGCGAACGTGGTTTGTTGCGCCATATATTGACAGACGTTTTTCTCAATACGAAAATTATGTAATTTAGCGCATGTAAATTGAAGAATAACCTTACCAACATATACGTACACATTTTTACAGTGCTCAAGTTCAACTTTAATATTTATTACGTCATAAATTGCATAGTTTTAGATAAAGGTTTGCAGACAAATAATTTGTCATGTTATTATAAAACTGTTTTTTTTTAAATGTTGCTATTACTTTTTATTTTTATCCTTTATGTTCCATCACTCCACTGGAAGTGAAGACTGGTCTTGGTTTCACACCAAAACGAATGAAATGTTATCCACAGAGAAACATTAAAATTATCTACTAAAGAATTTATTTTTAGTCTGTTTACTTGTAAATATGTGTAATCTATGGTAAGCTGTTATCTTTCATTCTTCCCATTAAAACTCCGTATGAAAAGAAAGTATTTTATTTTATTAAATAGTTTCAGGTTCTTTTTTATTGGTAGTTCCAAAGATTAGCGCTTTCAAACAAACAGACAATCTCTTGAGTTTTATAATAAGTATTAGTAACTACCTATAGATAAAAATTAATTAGGTAATCTTATCAGTCTTTTCATAAGACTAACTTCTGATTATAAATATACATTATATAAATATATATCTGTGTGTAGCTATATGATAAAGTTAATTGGTTTGAAGTTATTTGGAATGGTTTTTTTAATATTTAAAGCTGGTATATAGTTTTTATTTATTTAAAACAAATCGACTTCACTAAATTATAAGTGTACAGATTATCCAAGTAAAAAATGATAAAAATCGACTACGTGGCTTCTGAGAAAATTGCGCACATACAAACATAAAAACGTACTAGGAAAAAATTGAACCTTACTTTTTCTTGAACTCAATTAATGAAGGCGGTAAGTACTACAAAACTTGTTTTGATGCTATGTTCCGTTTCTCACATTCATAATAGGAATTTACTGTCAAAGCCTTTGATTTCGTAATTCCATTTCATGACCAAGGTGAAACTGTGTTAAACAGACCGTTTACAACGAAAAATAAAAAAACTAATTTGTAATGAATTCGAAATTCATAAGCACATTTTTGCACATTAAGCTTGATATACTACACTTCCACAAAAACCAAAGGCCATATCGGCACAAATAACCATATTTTTTCTTGGAACAATAACGTTCACGAACGTTCACGAACTAGTATCAGCTGACATGAGACAGTGCTATTTTGCACTTATAAATAGTGTGGTCATAGGAAAAATAATTTGCTCTAACATATAAAAGTTAAATAAAATTATTTATTTTATAACTGTTTTGCATGTTGCAGTAGATCTTTTTTAAATAACTTTTTAAGAGCAATCCAATGTAGTTTCATGTTTTACAACTTCTTTTGAAGCCGTTCCTGATGTAGGTAATAGTGTGAACGTCCTTCTAGCTGTCTATATTTTCAATATTAGTAAACAAATAAAACAAGACACCTGGGCACTGAGCCAATACAAAACTGAGAGGCCCGGAACAACGAATAATTCTCTTTATGAAGTGTTCCGAATCTTCAGAATATGTTAATAAAGCTTATTCTTTCAAGTTAAAATATCTTTAAATTTAATATACAATAAACACATTAACGAGTGCACATTATTTACTTTGTATATTGTCACAAATCATTGTGAAAATTTGTTCACAGTTATGAAATAAATTTTCGTGATTTCATTGAAAGATTTTATTGGTACATTTTGGTGCAAAATTATGCGATCAAAAATAAACTAAATAAATGTAAATTTTAAACTGACCATTACTACAATAATTTAGTTTTGATAATAATAATACTGTGCATAATAGTATTCGATACGTTTCTTGCATTACTGTACCTAATCTTTCCAATTTCTAGTTATTATTATTAGACATTTTTGTGCCACTGTGACTTTTATTGCGTGTGCTTTTAAATAATTCAGTCATTGATGACGTTAGTATACTTTATTACCAACGGTGGTCTGGCCTTGAATCATTTTGGCATCTAGACAGAAAGACGAATTTCCCCAGATTTTCTATAAGTAAACCAATTTCTAATAAATACATGGAATGACGCGTTTTTCTTAATAATATTGAATTTTGAAGCATACCAGTTTGGTAGGTCGCGGGTTCGATCCCTACATTCCCCGTCTATGACTGACAATTGTGTGATGAGCATAATTGTCAGTTTTATGTCTTGTATGTCTGAGTGTTAAATATCTATATGTATGTATATCAGCTGTTTAGTTACCATAGTACAAGGTTTGCTTATTTTGGAAATAAATGGCCGTGTGTGAAATTGTCTCCCCATATTTATATATTTAATTATGTACTAAATAGTTATTTAGCTATAAATTTTCAATAACGACATTAAAAAGTTATTCTTGACTCGATACAACTAGTAAAGGGCAACTACCTACTAAGAATCTGAAGATATTTACTGTGCGCTGCAAAACTTGCTTACTCCAATAGTAAATAAGGAAAACGCTGTTGATTTGAAGATATTCAAGTTTCTTGTACGTGTTGTAGAAGTATGTTGTAATAATATATGTAGTTAGTATCAAAAACCACTAGCCATCTAGTTCACAATGTTTCCTTATTATACTGTAAACTAGCTGTGTCCGCGGTTTTGCTCGCGTGGAAAACAGAAGAAATAGTAATTTATTAAAACTTGAATAACTTTTTATTAAATAAAGATGTCGTGATTATTTCTATTTATATAAGTACCAAAAAATGTATTAAAATCAATCCTGTAGTTTTTGCGTGATGCGCGCACAACAGCAACAATTAATCATTTTATTTATATAGATGAATTAGATGTGCCCGCGGCTGTGCTCACGTGTACTACAGAATGCCGTCGATCAGGCACATGCGCGAATCGTGCTCGTTTTACCGAATTATTTTTATTTGCGCGGTACCCTAATTTCTTTTTCTACAATAAAAATTGCCTAAGTAACCTTATAACATCAGCTATCTGCCAGTGAAAGTCCCGTCAAAATAGGTACAACCGTTTCGGAGATTACCCGGAACCAACAGAGAGACAATTTTTTTTAAATGTTTTATTTTTAAAGTATCTACCGTACAATATACTTTCATAGTGTATTTAGTAAATAGCATTTATTTTGACATTCCAAACAGACAGTTCAATTTTTATTTATTTGTATAAATTAATAATTATGTGCAGTAGTTGTTACATGAAACTTCAGCATTGTTTTCAATTGAACTTATCGATGACGCATAATGATTCCGTTGTATGAATATTCAATTAATTAAATTTTTCATACGTACCTAAATTAATGTAATACTTTAAGGGCCGATTTTTCAATCGTCAGATAATTGTCAGTTAATTTTATACGTTTTGACGATTTGACAGATAATGTATGAAAAACCGGTCAAATTGTCAAAAATATTCCTAAAATAAAGTTTTATCTGTTGATTGAAAAGTCAGCCCTTATTCTTTAAAATTCTCACTCCTTTTATACGAATAGTTAAAAATCGAATACTCACTTGTTTGGTTAGTCACTTGTCAGATATCGCTTACATAAGAAGAGCCCGTCTTCAAAACCGCATGAATGTGAACGCAGAAATCCTCAGAAACAAGATTTCATAATTTCAAGACATTTTCATTGCGTCACTTTAAGGGAAACCACACGCACACTTCACAGCCCAATTCCTTCCAAGTTAGCACACGTTACACCGCTTTCGCTTAGTTAATGCAAACACAACCTCTTGTCATTTGTGACGTAGAAACAAACCACTTGTTATTTGTGCGGATACTTTTTATTTTTGTTATTTAGAAAGCACAGAGTTGTTTATTATTATAGACAGAAAACTATAAGAAACGTATGATTATAGTCGAGCGAGTTGCTCAAGCGCACATGAAATCGGTCGTCTCGAAATATAGGAGAGAAATAAACGAACGCGTGGCGATGCAGTGCCGCGCCGAGAGACTGCCAACTATCGAGTTGGCCGCATTGTCGGCGTCTTCGAACCGAGACTAAATAGTGAGGTGGTGGATACTGACGCCGGCGGTGCCTTCACGCTCACCAGCAAAACAGAATCGCGCGACATCGCCCTAGAAATCAACGGCGCGACGTGGTAGTGCGACCGCCTGCATAACTCACTTTCGCTGTCACACATTTTCATAACAAGATTTTTCCCAGTCAGCTAAATTATAATCGTACCATCCGTTGACCAATCAGAGTTAAGTGATGTAAGGATTCTTTCTAGATTAATAAATGATTATGAAATATCATTTTCAACATTTATGTCACTAATACAAAGAACTTCTCAACCCAAGTAAGTACATTACTGAACCTACATAATATTTTTATATGAAGTAATATAAATACACCAGCAGACTCGTGCGAATATTTCTCATAATTATTATAGAATGTAAACAATCGAATTAAAAACAGTCATGTCAGTTAAATAGATTGCAATAGAGATGGCCTTGAATATATTATATTTCTTAATTATCATTAACAGATGGAATTCCTAATGAAAAGGTTTTTTTTTTTTTTTACGAAAACATTAATATTTTGTCATTTGTCTATGTTGTTTTGTCAATATACGGGAAAATAAGCTTTAACATGACGTTTGAATCATTTATTTTGATGAACAATTAACGGAAATATGGCATTGCCAGAAAAAAAAACAAATTTGAGAAATAATAGGTATTTATAATTATTTAAAGTATTACAAGACTAACGTACGTTTGCTATGTCATCTGATATTAGAAGTAACGACAGAATCGAAAAAAAAAACAACGTAATTACAGTTTTTTTTTTATATTGTGCCGAGCACATTGACTGTAATGTCCGTGATGGTAAGCACAGTATAATCCAAATACAACGGCGACCACCGAGAGATCGAAATCCATCGGTGGTCGCTGCTGTCATGCTGGCCTGCATAAATATCTCCTCACGTTACGCTTGAAGGACCCGATGTCATAAGAAGAAGGGAACACATTGGCCTGGAGATGGTTCCACAGTTTCACGGTATGACAAAGATAAGACATAGATAACTTTTAGTTCGTGCCTAGATGGAGGTTACCGTAATACTGTGATTTCGAACCTCAGCGTGTGTGGTTCTGTTGTGGAAAGGAGAGGAGGAAATTAGATTGAACAGCTCTTCAGAACACTCACCATTATACAGACGGTAGAACACGATACGTAAAAGCGTGTCAATATGACGAGCTTTTCACCATATGCATGGTGGTCGCGACTCAGCCGGGCAAAAAAACCCTACCACCCCTCAGCTTTTCATCACATGCATGGTGGTCACGACCCAGTCGGGCAAAAAAAACTCTACCACCCCGCATGGGATCAGCTCTCAAGTAGGTATAGCTGGCCGAACACACTGTAAATTGTTTGCCATAACATTTTGAGGTTGAGAATGGTAGATACCTAAGTGAACAGTGGGAAAGTCACACTATTATGTTACGGTTTGCTAAAGATACTGCAAGTCAATTGTAAGCGTCGAATCCACGTCGTTTGGCAAAATGTCTGGATGCCAGATTGATACCACTAAGTCTCGACCGCTTCAACTATTTTAATAAATATGTAAGCCTGTCTCCATAATTAAATTTTATCAAGTAACACTGATTACGAACATAAAAATAATTTTCTTTCCTCTGCATGTCTGCTTTATCGATTTTATACAAATATTATACACGGGAAATATACTATACGTCATTCTTCAATTTCTAAGCTAAAGAATCGTCAATGATGTGATTATAAATAAAATTACAAGATGAAACAAATTACTCCGTAATAAACGCGCGGAGCCGCGGAGCACCACTACAATACTCGTAAATAGCTTTCAAAACCGACGGTCAGGTTCAATTGTTAGCATTGATCTGTTTGAAAGAATACGGTTCTTCCTCAATTAATATAAACGTTGAATCTTGTTTTAATAAACAATCTTTGGAACAAAAGTTTTTCAACACAAGAATGGTATCTAGTAAAATCCAATGCTAGATAAATAAATAAAATAAGATAAAATAATTACAGTTGGTAGCGATTTAAGATTTATTTAAATGATATCGATTTATGTGGATCAATAATTATAATTTTTATTATTAAAATTACGCTATAGATTATAGAGATGATGACGAAGTGGCAGCACGCTTGAACTACGCGTCAATCCATCCTAGTGAGTTCAAATTTTGCAATGTGAGCTTGGTGGTGAAATATACCTTGGTAGTAAGGTATAACTTGGCTAGTTAATAATTCATTTCCAAGCAATTATTGGGTGTACAACTGCGTTCGAGCATTTTACCATAACCAAGCACATCCTCACTTAACAACATCAGGTGTGATTGAAATTTGAATAAACTGGATTTTGTAAATGATAGGCATAGTTTTCATACTTGAAATAAACACACATTTATCATCAGTAACTCAGTAAGAACAATAAAAGATTTTAGGTAACAGTGATAGGTTCTTTATTAAGATTCTTAAGTACATTACCGATTTACCGGATAATAAGTTCAAGGACCATGTCAAGCAGGTTTAAAAGGTTATTATAGGGTGTGGATCATAACCTAAATAACAGTGATATCTGGAAATGACTCCCTCTGTGTAAATCGACTTAATATGATGATTATTACCTGTAAATATTAATTATACAGATAAAATAAAAAAAAGATAAACCAGATCAAGTATTTTGCCGACTTTTCTTGGTGACTTGGATGTTTTTCGAATCGGTAGTAGTATTTTAACGTTCATTAGTTCCATCTTAGGGCTTAAAGTGAATACAGATTTTTTTATTTTGATTACAGTTAAACACACACAAACAAACAACACATAACTCGATGACATAGCTAATAAGTAAAATTGTAGAGTTATCACCTTTTCAAGTAGCATGTGATTTTTCTTATCTAAACTAACGAACACTGAAGCCCTTAAAAGGCTATTCATTACTAAACCATACAAATCTTTTACCAACAAAAAAAAAACATAAAGTAAGAAAAATAAATTTTCATTGTACATTACCCCACGAGTTTAGGGGGCGTTACCATAAATTTGGATTTGTCGGATTAGACTTGAACGAGTGTTCGGGGTCCGCACGAGGACTTATTTACGAAATCTATTATTTCCATCCCACCATCTTATCTTACACCGCCAATTCTTTTTCGTTAAACATAAGTAAGTTTTAAATGGATTTTTTACAGGAGAAAATATTTTATACATTTTTTTTGCGATAATGGATCTATTAAAATATTTTGAAATTAATTACTGACTACCTAATCCGAAACCTTTTTTTTATTAAAATTTAAATAAACTGCTAGCAAAACATTTGACTCCTTTAATAAGAGTCTAACGGAATATTTATAGACATTTAAAATCTGCCCAGTTAGAAATCCCATATCAAAGAAAGTAACAAATTATTTTGTAAATGCATTGAAGATGGTACATTCTATTTTTTCATTTCTGCAGCTATAATTAAAGGGATCGCAATGGAACTTGGCACCCGTTAGATATCAACTCTTTCATCTGTGACAAGTACTACTCCCGTCGTTTCTACCGAACTCGACTCCTTTTTAACGTTTGTTTTTTTATTGAGATTAATATACCTAAGTATATTTATTTGTATTACACATACTCGTACTATAATACAAAAACAGGATATGTATAGTAAGTCGTAATTTCGTAAAGTATAAAAAGTCTGAACGCAAATCTTCAATCTGCTTTTAACATGCAACTGTAATTCTAAAATAGTTAGAGAAACTTATAATTAATTTCTTCGCTCACGAAGACTATGAGATTCGTTCACAGTAAAACAGCTTGACTTATCACTATCAGTGAAGGAATTGTTATTCGTACTCTTTATAATAGTAGTGAAGATTTTAGAACGCAAAAGCTTTCAAGTGTAAATACCTAATAACAGTAATATCACATGTTTTCATGTCAGTAGCTACTATGTATACGTATCAAGTTTTTTTTTCTATTCATCATTCCATCTTTTACACATTATTGCTTATTATCTATTTTAATTATTTTGTCCTTTCGCACTTGTTGTGCAGTCTACCCGTTTCTCCCTCCGAATCTATCACTTTCAGATCTATTTTTGAATTATTTATTTATTTTTCCCGCTATTCTAACCATTTCCTCTAGATATGTTAATATTACAGGGCAAATTTTGTCGTCTTCCATGAATGCAGGTAAACTTGCTCGCTCAATTCTGTTGCCTATCAAGGACTAACCTGGACGAGCCGAATCTTGGACAATCTTTTTATTTATTTACCTATATTTTACCGACATATTTTTTATAAATGAATACGTATCATCATCGGCCTTATCTTTATTTTCTATCAAGCGTGGTTGAGGTCAAGAGTTAAACATTTTTTTTTCCATAATCATGAATCATCATAGTTCTTATAGGCAATACGGAAAGCAAAAAGAATCTGGTATCATGCTATGTTAATTAAATAAAAGATATCCTATAACAATTAAGTGTAACTACAGTTAACATAGTTACTGCCTTACTGCAGTAGGTATATAGATAATATATATTACAAAGAAAATTATTTTACCTCATCTAAAATTAGCACTGCAGTGTACGTCACCTCTCGCTGCTGCTGCTTGCATTTGTATTTGGCAATCTCGTACGATGTACGTCAATGGAATATTCCATCTTTTTTGGTAGCTTCAAGTCGGAGATTATCTGTACAGTTTTGAATTTAAGTAGCTAACCAACTTTGTACGTGGTACAAAATATTTGCTTAAATATAATTATTACCTTAGAAAAACACAAAAAAACAAAATTATTATGACCTTGCTTAACATTCACATAATATGAATTATATTGTCTAGGTATGTTGAATTTCGGACGTCGAGTCACGTTGGTTAAAAAGTTTAGTTTTTTTATTATTTGCATAAACTTGTTCTGAAATAGAAATCGTCAATGGAAATAAGGATTCTTAATTGGTCTTTTTATCGGACATACACAAAAGCATGTTTGATTTTGGATTTATTGTTAGAATATAGACGATTCTTTAATTTGACTGATGATTGCTGCCAACGATATTAAAATATCGAGACTGAGTGTTCGGATCTATCACTATGTTCCATACCGGCATGGCTCTATACTAGAGCCACATTTAAAAAGTTATTTTTTTTAAATGAAGGCTACTAATTTACGCAACCCGATAGTAACTTTAACCTTGAGTAATAATTTTTGGTAACTCATAAAACATATTAAATACTTTATTTAATTGAATATTTTAAGGTTATCTATACTAATATGATAAAGGACAAGAGATTATTTGTTTGTTGTCAGTATCTCAGGAAGTACCAGTCGGATATGAAAAAATATATTTGCATTTTATACACAATTTTTGAGAAAGGTTTTGGACTATTCTTGCTACGACCCTTAGGAGCGGAGCAATTATTATATTATAAAGTGCAAGTCAGATAGTATGTTATGCATGAACAAAGAATTTGCGGGAGGACCTTGTGGCGCGGCACGTCGCGTGGTATCGGGAGCCGAGATCAAGTTGGTCACACGACTAGAATCGAGCATAACCGAGAAGGGCCGAACTGGGAATGCCTAAACTAAAAATATTGTTTATGGCCAAGTACGGTAAGTTTTCATAAGTAATTCAAAATTATAAAAATTAAACGCGAGAGAAACCGCGGGCCTCGTCGAATTTAAAATATTTTAAAATCTGCCATGATGTGTACAAAACTAATTAATGTTAACCGTATCGTTCTGTCGGGTTATTATAGGACACGTGCAGATTTTGTTCTGCTTTCTAGTTTTTACAATGTGTTTACAATTCTACCTATCGTGTTTTGACTATAAAAAATATATTATTATATTGTATATATATATGTTTACATGAACCGGTGCATGACCGAAACTAATATACACAATGGAAAAAAAAACGGATATTCGCCGTTGCGCACGGTTGGAGACTTGGTGCTCAGTTAACAGAGACAAATAAATTATACGCTGAGATTCTGAGATATGATTACTTACTGCGCTTCGGACATCCAAAATAACTAGCGTATTCACAAGAGGTACCTATACCTACATACCATGAATAAGCGAAAATAACTGTTACATTCAATCTTCAAATGTGATTTGTAGTACTCTCTTAAGACATATCTATATAGTTTTAGACTTATCTACCTGATTTATATATATTTTTTAAATCATACAATATTTTGCAATTACTTTGATGTTTAGAATTTTTAGGCACATTCTTCAGATATACCGTTTTAATAAGTCTAACTACATATGATATTCTAAAAAAATCTAAAAGATCAAAAGTGCTAACCTGTATGTAATTTTTGTAATCATTCATGTAACCTTTGCGGAATATTAGGATCTACCCGGATTTCATTAGATTCTCTATGAACATGCAGAAAGACGTCACACGACATCACGAGATCACAAGACGTCAACATTGAATAAATAAAACTAAGTTTACAATTTTAAAGTTACTATTTCTACACTTAGTGATAATTTTAGTCACTTGTCAATAGATAACCTAATAAGAATAAGACTCAACTGTGTAATGATGTAAATGTTGAACGATGACGTTACTTTTTCTGGTTGGCGTCAACCTGACAAAAAATCACTATTTTCCCAAGAGAATTTTTTTTTTCCTGATTTATGATTTTTATCAATAAGTTTATTTAATTACTTTTTAATCATATTGCCAACTCGCGAATAGTGGCACGCTTCGACGTGTCGCATTTCGAGCTACTGTATCTAACTATTCCATTTTTTTTAATTGAGATTTTTGACGGCTATTGTCACAATGGCTTTTGCGGCTTTTGAGACGCACTTTACTTATAATAAGGTACCTATTTACTTGCAGTGCACAGCATATGTTTGTTAGTGTTTATTTAATAATTAAAAGAAAAATGTATATTTATTTACCGAAATATATGTATAAAAGAATTACAAAGCTTTATTATGCTATATAGGTATACAATGTAATTTGTTTCGTAACTCGACCCTTTTTAGACTGAAACGAGCACGCTGCAGCAATTTCGGCTATCTATACGCATTTTACACATTTCAGGGGACATTTACGTTACTACAAGGTCAGTAGCGCGGCGTAACGGTAAGGGTAATAGGGAGCATGAAGGCCACGATAAAGGCCAAGCACAGTCTGTAAGTTCTGTAGCAAACTCTTAGAGACACGCAAAGCTCGGCCTTGCCCTTTCTGATGATAGTGTCGTCAAGATAAACGGCGCATGGCGGCATGGCCATGGCGCGTAATGAGCCACGATTATATGTCGTGACAAGTGAGTCCACTTGCAAATAATTGACCTAAGTGGATCTTTGTCTATAAAACTACAGCAGGTTAAAACCATGTGTACAGTGGTATGTCTATGTCTATTAGCATAGTTTTATGTTTTGTTATTATTCTTAAACTTTTACTAAGTTTCATTAACTTGTCTCTAGGAGAATTCTCTACAATTATATTATTATAATTAGCATATTCTACTGGTAATAAATTATTTTTTATTATTCTATCACACATTCACATCAAGAGACAAGTGTATTGATTAAAAGTTCTTCCAAGGTTCGCTCATTCAGCTTATTTATTCTCGTAATGTGAGACTCCTAGATGGAATTTGTATATATTTTTATGGCACCAAACAACGGAGATAGCGGTAAATTTTTTACCGTAAATGCATATTTTGAGCAAATGTGTTGAAAAAATAATTTACGGTCTTTACAGGCTAGTTGTGTATAACTTGTACAATTCTAGGTTTTTTTAATTTATTTTAGGATTAGCCACATACGAGACTACGTCACCTATGTAATAAGTACCCTTTTTATCATTATAGATTTTAGCTTTATGGCCACAATCTCATCTGATCTCAAGTGACGATGTGGACCAAGATGGTAACACAGTAAGCCTAAGCCTAGTAGGAGGACTGGCTTCCAAGTGCAGCTGCCGGAACACACCTATTGGTACTTGGCGACATATTTTCAGACCTTTACAAATCAATCAAAAGGCAACTTAAGAACTTTGAATAGTTGGGTTAATTATATATTACACAACAATTGTGTCCGACTGGATTGTGAGTTCGCGACCACCACACAACAGGTGTAAGTGTAATAAAATTAATACCTGCCGTAGTGGCGCTTAGGCTGCCGCGTTCATCAGCCCGTGCATATCCAGTAATAACGCCCAGTTGTAAAACAGGTATTTGTAACAGACTGGGTCGCAATTACCACGCTTATGGCATCGTGTAAACCTGTCACATTACGTATTGTCACGTTCACAGGTCATTTGAAATAGTCACTACACACTACTATATAAGTTGCCGTATTCTAGGAGCTATTGTTTGTAGGTAGCGCGGTATATAGTTGAAGCGCAGCGTAGACCAATCATAAATCTATGGCTGCCCATTATCAATTAAAATTGAAATTTTAATATGTATATTCTAAATATATTTCTCACATCTATAAATTCGTATGGAAATATCGCAGTATACCCGAAGGACACAAAAACTTTTATTATAATTGGTAATTTAATTACAATAATATAAAAATTGTAGATATTTGTATTGTATAAACAACTTCATAAAATATGTTTTAATGTAGACCGGACTGTAAGGAAAAGTAAAATTGAAACAGGTAATATATGATAATACTTGTATTCATTTAAGGTACAAATGGCCAATAATGTCATTTATAAATTCTATTCACATTGAAATAGCTAGTAACAATCTAAACGCGTTACAACATATAATAATATGTACAAATAATATGGGCATTTCATTATAAATGTCCGTTTACGAAACGATTAAACAGTAGAAAATTTGATCCGACAATAATTTACACAGATTTCAATAACAAACTGAAAATGAATTATTATTATTATCAAAATCACATTGGTGAAATATGTTATATAAATATTCCACTTAATATAAACACAGTTTAATACATTATTAATGGGAAATAATTTTATAGAAAATTAATTAATTATATATAATACTTATTGTATATATACAGAAAGTAAATATATCAACGTCGTAAAAGTTAAAGTTATCAGATTTAATTCAAAGCAAATTGACAAAGCAGTCAATTTTTAAAATAATATTTAGAACTACTAATAATGACGATGCTGAATAAATTTATATAGTCTTATTTATTTTAATATACAAAAAATATATTTTCAAGATTGATTTTTGATATTCACTGAAAAATGTCGATGAAAATTACTGCATAAAACGAACGTTGATTTACAATCGAAAAATAATATTTGAAACTAATAGATAGCTCCTTGGCAAGGAAGTACAGATCTTTATAAATTTTGTTAACTCGAATTTGGGTTTGCATGTTAAATAGTTCACATTCATTTTTGCACTTATCAGGAGCAATATGATTGACGTTGTATTATTACACTACACTTTTATTAATTATTAAACAACAGTTATTTATCAAATTTTATTATTGGAAAAGTGATGATTTACATAAATTTATGTAACTCACATTAGTTCTTATTAATTCAGCACCTCTGATACAACTGAAACAACGTAATTTATTCAATAAAATATGAGTTTTACATAATTATCAAGATAATTAACAATTAATTTACTTAGTTTAATATTAAGCATATTAAAACGTTTGAAAATATATACAGTTTGTAAATACAAAACAAAGTAAACAATAGTTTTACCATTAATATACCATAAATCAGTCACACAAGTGATATACCACTATATTAATTACGTAACTAAATAATATCTTAATATAAATCTAATTCTATATTTTAAAGCTTCTTTGATTTTTATTGTTATCTCAAATTATTTAAGTAGGAATGTAAGTAAAATTATTACATAAATAATATCATTATACAATTATATAATTATAGTATGTATTGTGAATTTTTAATCCTCGAGATCAGTCTATGGACAACGGTAAGACCGTATAGGTAGGTACACGAGCCATGATGGTACAAGATTTGAACTATACGTAATACGGCTTTCAATATTCCACATTTTAAGCTGTATGATATTATAAAAATATAAATGTTTTGGCGAAACAGTTTATTGCTTTCAATTAACTACATAATAAATGGTGGAAGGCCCGTGTCGAGCTTGATCACTACGCAAGCCATATGGAACTTTACACTTTCGTTTTCAAGCTTCTACGCACGGATACTAGATATAAAGAGAACGATCGTAGATACGTTCAGAAAACGGAAGATAGATTATTTTCCCAAATTTCCCTCCAGGGTAACACTGTGCTCACTTATGTCAGGTTCATGGAGTATGTTTATTATACGTATTATTACTTCGTTTCCTTCATTGAGATAGGAATCATCTTACAGAGTAGTATAAAAAAATAATATGGTGAACAAGTGTGTAATACGTTGTAAAGCGTGGTAAAGCAAAATAAAGTAATTAAAGTCTAAGATCTCTCTGGTGTCGTGCCTCGGGTTTGTCAACCGAATGTCAAGAAGGGGGATCAGTCAAACCCAAACAATTACCGCTCAATCGCTGTGACTTCACTGTGCAAAATTATGGAGCGGATCAACATCCAGCTTGTCTGCTATCTGGAAGATCACTCATTGTTAAGCGATCGTCAATATGGCTTTCTCTAGAATCGACCGACGGGTGATCATCTAGCTTACGTGTTGCATCGCTGGGGGGAGGCGATTGATAAGTCTGGTGAAGCCTTGGCGATTAGACTCGATATAGACAAAGTTTTTGATAGGCACCATGGACTTCTCTACAAACTTCAGATGTACGGAATTCTCGACAACTTGTGTAGACGGATATCTGCCTTTTTACATGACGGTTCTAGTCGACGGTTGTGATTCTCAGCTCATGTCAGTAAATGCTGGAGTTTCGCAAGGCTTTGTACTTTCGCCCATCCTATTTCTTCTGCATATTAATGATATATTATTACCTTTGGGTCATATCCATTGCTATGAAGATGACAGAATTATTCATGAGGGGTATTACTACAGCAAGCCCGTTTGCGGTCGGGAAGCAACAGGAAAGAGACGGGAGGAACTTACCATTGAGCTTAACCAGTCATTGCACCAGCAAGTAAGCCAAGAAAACAGAGGTGTGCACGTTTTCAATTAAAAAATCCAGTTTTCCCCCTCCCCACTTTTAAAAACGTCTCGCTAGCAATGTGTATAGCCTCAATAAGTCTATGGTTATAGAGTGTCATCTCCACTACATCTCGGAGACTCGGAATCTTGAAAAGGGGACGACGGTTTTTCACGTCCGAACAGCTGTATCTGCTTTACAAGGCGCAAGTTCGGCTTTGTATGGAATACTGTTCGTACCTTTGGAACGGATCCGCTAAATACATCCTCGACGCCCTGGACAGATTGCAGATACAGGCTCCGCATTGAATGATGCAGGCGTTCATTGAGCCGATTCAGATGCGCAGGGACATTGCCTCGCTGAATGTGTTCTAACGTCTGTAGACTATCATGGCGAATGTTTTGAAGAGCTGTTCAACCTAACCCCCTCCACTCTCTTTCATGACAGAACCATATGTGCTGGACTCTGGACCCACAGCTTTACGGTATCCTTCATCTCAGCACGACCAAAAAAGTTATCTTCATAATATCTTTGCCGTACTGTGAAGTTATGGAACTGTCTACCGGCTAGTGTGTTCCCTGTTTCCTATAACATGGAGTCCTTCAAATATAACATGAAGAGAGTTGGAGCAGACCGGCATGGCAGCGACGACTGACGATGTATTATAGATCTCTCGGTGGTCGCCGATGTTGTTGGATTGCATTGCTTACATCTTGTACTTGCTTACAAGGCCAGGTCAGACCACCAGGCGCAGTTGTAGTAAGTCTACTATTGATCTGAGAGATCGCGGGTTTGACCCACCCATGACTGACTTTTGTGTGATGAGAAAAATTGTCAGTTGTGTGTCTGGCTGTTAAATATCTATACATGTATGGTATATCAGCTATTTAGTTACCATAAGACAAGCTATGCTTAGTATGGAATTAAATGGCCGTGTGTAAAATTGTGTCCATTATTTACCGTACCAAAGATAATATAACTTAATAATTAAGTAATATAAATAATTACTAACTAACGCTTTATATATTACGCGAAAAATTAGGATCGTTTTGACATTATTATGACATTAGCGACACTAGCGCGTTCTAGTAAGTACCAGTACTCCAATTTTCAGATATTTATATTAGATTATGATAGTCTTCCTTATATCTAGGCTCCGTACTTCTACGGTTCCCCAAGTCGCGTTATATGTTTTCACGTTCAGTCGGTACACCTTAACATGCCAATTCCGAAAAAGTTGTTGCTACACACAGATGTAGGGACTAGAGGACGTCAGATCGATACCACAGTGAATACTCCACTGATCTAACTATTTAAGCGTCTTGATATTTTTAAGAAAACAATCAAATTGTAAGTAAATGAAAGAATACTATAAATAATTAAAGTAACTGGGTTTATATATCAAGAAATTATTTCCTTCAAAATTTCCTATTAGTTTCGAGTTAATTTACTTGGAATGTAAATATTCATCAATAAAAAAAGTACTTGGAATAATAATATTGTGGTCGTAAAACCCGAAACAGAATATATTTATTGTGCTTCGACATAACAAATATATTTTCATAGAAAAAACAAAAACAAAATAATATTGTCTATCTATTATAAACATTATATGAATTTATTTAAACATGAAAACATATATATAACCAATTTATTATAAGTTGATTGAAACGAGTTTAGACAAATAAGCAAGTACAACACAAAATAGCATTTTTACCATTGCCACTCGACAAAGGGTATTTGATTCATCGATAAAAGTGAATGTTTTATTCACCTTTAGACACTGTGTGAATAAAAACATTTTGAGTTTCGAACAATCACGAATTATGTACAAACAATAAATAAAACGTACTGAAAGTACCTACTGGCTGGCTAAATGGAGCTATTCCATGGAGCTAACCAATTAGTATCTAACTAATTTTAGTTTATTTTCGTTATCGTGGTTGTTTTGTCTCACTGGAAATATAGATACTATTAAATAATACTATTTATTTTCACGAAATTAATGTTAAAAAGTAGAATACATAACTCGTGAAAAAAACTTCCATCTAGGTCCTTGTCTCAACGCGCCGCTCAAGATTCTCCTCTAGAATCCTTCGCTGCTCTCGGGTTTCAACTTAGTCCATCGAATTAAATTCCTTTTTTTTAATTGTTGTACAATCTACTATAGTTATTCACTATAGATAGTACATATAAAAAAATATTTACTGTAAACTATACCTTATTCATCGTAAGAAGACTTGCATGGCACATCAACAGAAAATAAATTGTTACGTCGTGCAAATTGTGACATAACCTAAAACATGAATTTCGACTATCAATTTCCATGAACGATTTTTTTTGATACTGATAAATGTTATAAAAACATTTTGCACGATGAAATCCGAAATAACTTCCTCTATACAATGATTTTTTTGAGTTTTCTTACTATGTGCATCGTTACTTTCTATATGACTTACAATTAGAGTAGACCAAATTAATAAAACCAAGGAATTAATGCCGATCGATTGCCGTTGTATATTAAATTAATTAGTTTGTTGTTTAATTTCGAATAAACAAATATATTTACGTAATTCCTACATTTTTATGTAACAACAAGCAACGAAGAATGTTGACTGGAAGAATTAATCTTGTTCTTTGGACTCACTGGCATTCAATTATTGTTATAGTTTATTTTTGTTATTTTATTTACACAACTTACACATCCCTCTATTAATTTAAAGCATAATTGTATTTTCAATTGTATTTAGCTCTAAAAAAGAATCGATAATCGTAAAATCAACTTACAATTTAAATTATGCGACATCTCTAAAATAAACATTTGATATGTGTCGTGCAAGTCTTCTTACGATGAATCAATAATAAGACATAAATTCATGTACAACAAACAAAATATGCAGCCTCGATTAAAAAGATTTCCGTGTGGATAACGAGTTGCCACAACTGTGTGAAGAGTTATTTAAGTACCTCCCTTTTATTTATTTCCTACTAAGAAAAGTAGAGAATGTAATCGTTCACGCTCACTAACAGCTTATATACAATAAAACGAATTTAGGAAGCCTTGAACAGACTTAAAAATTTTGCCACCACCTTGAAGTTGGAATCGAACTTGCTAATGTTATACATATCGTATATCGCTGCCGTAGAAACAGAATTAGATAAATAACAAAAACGGTTTTGCGAAATAACACTTGATTTAGTGATTTTTTAAGATAAAAGCGGCAGTGATTTTACCTACAACAATTTTAGGCTTACTTACGAGTATTTTCGGTACACCGCACTTGTGAATTTTTTCATTGTAGGACTTACCATACAAATGTAAACTTTAAAATGGCCGCCCTGAAAAGTATGCATTTTCGACTTGTCCACGTATTCATGCTTGGTACTCATTTATTGTCGGTGTTTTACACTGATACAGTGTTTCTCTTTAAGTCTGGTTCTGAGACCTCAGCTATTTCCATTTATGTGAATCTGGTTCTGAGACCTCAGCTTTTCCATTTATGTGAAAAAGTCTAAAAAGAAGTTATCTACTTTTCCGTTTGTGACATTTTTCAATGTAGATGCAGTTACCTGCTTTATTTTTAGTATATTTATGAGTCGAACAAAGATATTCAAGCATGGATAAGACTAAAAGAGTACTATAGACTTTATGGCAAAGTAATAAAGTGTGAAGTTTGAGAAAAGTGTTGTTATCTAATTGTCCCTCTACGTCAGTGATATAATTATTGTACAGTGCACACTTTTACTACAGATATAAGATATTCTGTCGACATCATGTGGACACATATATCGATGGATAGATTTGAACTTTCATAGACATTATTTCTTAAAGACGTCAGCTTTTACAAATTTGTTACTTGTTATTCAATAAAGCAATAACTGTATTTAGATAAAGAGCAAATTTAAATTGATATATTCATTGAAATGATTAGTAACATACATATATGTTAAGTGATCAGTAACATTCATAAATATAAGTTGAGTGAGATAATATTTATGAGGTATGATTACTGATCGTTTAGGTCAGTGGTAGTGGGACAGTTTTCCCGGTCTCCTCGGCGGTGCGCTTTCGTACTCGTAGTAATTTGATTGTGGCCGCGTCCCTCCCCCTCCCCCTCCGCCCCCGCCCTCCCTACAGGAGCGCTGTGAGTGGAAGCCACCCGCCCCTACCCGACGACTGCGGAATAAAATTTGTTTATAATAACCTATAAAAAATTGATTGAATTTCTTTACAACCAGTTCTTTCATTTTATTTTATAATAAACGACAACACATAATAATAAAATGGGTTAGTAATAGATTGCAACGTATTGGGTTATCCGGAAATTTAAAAAGGAAAATTAAAGGCAGCACGTTCACATTTTGGTATTTTATATATGCTTGTATATGGTGGATTTTGATATTTTTAATACCTTTGCTAGTTCTTGTATCGTATAGCGCCGGTTATTGTCAAACAGTGTTTTATTCTGATCTTAATCTGAGGCCTGGTCCACTCCGGGTGTTCTCAATCTTCAAGGTTGTAATTACGAGCTTTAAAGCTAGCACACCAATTCCTTACAGTTCTTTCGGCTACAGCACCTTTTCTCTATAGCCCATATCTTGTTTCACGTTTTGTGGCATTTTGTCTTACATTAAATGCTTATAATGCACATTGTTTGCATCCAAGTTTAAAGGCGTAATACAACTGATAAAAATTAATGTATTGTTATGTAGCAAAATTTTATCCTATAATATACGTGTACCGTGTACCCTGTGTAGACTGTGTACGTACGTCACTTATTTTCAATTGTTCTGATATATTTAGATCTGCCCTTATGCCGCCTACTAAAAATCAGGTATGATCTTTCCGGACAACCTAATACTACTAGCGTGTTACATACTCGTAATATTATTATTTACATGAACTCTGTCAGAATACATTCTTCCTCATACAATTGAGTTTTACAAAAATAAACTCGGTTAGTATTGCAAGAAAATTATTTCGACATAATTTTAATCATAGTGAATAAAAATAACCGATATATAAATAAAAATGTAAACAAAAAAAGAAAATCGTAATAATTTACAGCAACGCAAATAATTTTAATCAACGATGTTAATGTACATATTAGAACAAAACCGATATTTAGAACAAATTTTGTCATTAAATCCGAAGTATTGCAGATCGCAGAAGGTGCGGATGACTTCATAATGTAAGTTTTGATACTACTATTTACACATATCTCTACTAAAGACTAAGCAAGAGAGACAAACTAAGATGTTAACATAGTAAATTGTAATAAATCGTATCTCACAGAAGAACTCTAGTGTTATGAAGTCAACATAAATCTCATGAAATTGTTTGTTTAGATGCGCTAATCTCTAGAGCAGAACAGTCAGATTTGAAAAATTCTTTAACCTATTTATTGAGGAAAGCTATGGACTTCATAACTTCACGCTACGGCCCTAATGAGATGATCTGTAATCATGAACGTCAAGCGATCTGGCAAGCCGTTAGCAAGTACGCGGTGTAGAGTTGATTTAATAAATTTAAAACGTGTGAAACCAAGAGGCATAGCTAGTATAAAATATTTAGAATGAAACATTTCGAGTAGGTACTGATTGCGTAAAGACCATACATCACTTTTTCTAAATTAGCATAATTGATACAATAAATAAACTTGGATCATTACGAAGCACATGCATCTTACCAAACAGTCGACAATATCGAAGCAGGCAAAAAACCGTAAATGATAATTAAATTGATCACGCCTTGTCGTATGTTATTAACGTTCTTATTATTAATTCGAATTGTAATCGATGTCGGTGTACACAGTGATCGAAAAAAGTAACACGATAATTTACTTGAATAAGCCCTTGTTTTAATCGTCTATTAGATAGGTGTGACATTGTCCTAAGTAACAGGTGGCAATTATTTACAGATGTAAATAGAAGATTAAGAAGATTCTTAACCCTCTTTTAAAAAAAAATACTTATTCATACTGTACATTTGATATTTATTTTCGTATTATACAAGTTTTAAATGCGATCTCAATAAATATTTTCTTTTAATTTATATGATAAAATAATTTTTTTACTTCTATTTTTGTACCTGTTTCTTTTTTTGCTTTTTTTCTATTGACTTTTTTTGCGAATCATTTCAATTTCATAATATTAGAAACAATGCAACAAGGCCACATGTTAATTTTTTTGCGAAATATTTTTATAGACAATAGTATCAATATTTTAAAGAAATAATTGCGTGTGTATTTTTGTAAGCTTATGCCTAATAACGGGGTTTGTAAAAATAGTAAATTAAAAAAATAAAATTAGTGATTATTTTAAAATGTAGTATAGTAATTATATTATAAATAGTATTTTGGGTTATATTTTTCGACTTAATAAAAATGGAATCTTTTAGTAAGTCCCCACAAAATCATGATTTTAGCTAGTTTAATATAAATTCATTTTATACAAGTATTTACTTAAGTATCCTCTACGAAAATTTACGAGACCTAAGCATTTTTTTCCCATTCTTTTAGGCGTTTCATTAAACATCCATCATGAAATCATCTTTAATATGATCCACAGCGCAAATTAGTCATTACACAACGATATTACATTTATAAGTTCATAAATAAAATTGATTTTATATTCCCGGGAGATTTATTTACATCTTAAAACAATAGCATTAAAATCAAATGATACAGTATTTTAAATGGACGAATAAATATAGGTATTCACCTCTCCTCTTCAGCCTTGGCTCTCTGCGCGTGCACCTGCCGCCGCATCTGCCCGATCTGCACTTCGCTCAGCTTCTCGCGGCGCGCACTACAATATTCATCATAACTACTTTTTAAAATAAATACATTCGTTACTCGGTAAAGATAATACAATGAAAAATGTGAATTAACGTCGCTTACTTCAGGTTGTGTTGTATCTCCTCATAGTTGGCGTAGTGGCCGGACGGCCCCCAAGCGCTGTCTATTGCCTATCGAACAATTATAAGTATAATATACTACCATTATACAGGAGTAAAGTTTTTGAATATGTTTTGCATTGAAGCAATGATGGCTCAGTGGTTGCGTATACAGACACCGCATTGATCGACGTGAGTTCGATTCCCTGCAATGAGCCTGAGCTTCCGGTAAAGGAACACATTGTGATGGAACCATAGCATGGTGGTAGAGCTTTTACTAACGCCCGTCTGGTTAGCTACCACCCTCGATTTGAAAATCTGTCACCAAGCACACCTACAGGTGTGTTTCGGCAGCTGTACTTGAGAGCCAGCCCTTCCACTAGGCTTAGCGAGTCACCCTCGTCACATAATCCCTGAATGATATAGACTATTTTTGTTGTTATTAAGTTATACATTGGCAGTTATTACACTGTGTTGACGAATTAAGTGTAACTAGCAAAATACACAAGACATCTCAGTGAATTTTTTTATTATAAGTACCATCGTCAGAAGTGGGAGTCGTACCTGTGGCTGGTGGTGCGGCGGCTCCGGTAGCGGCTGTGAGGGCGGAGCGCGGTACGGCGGCGCCCGTTGCTTCCTATCGGACTTATGTGTACGGTCACTCCCGCTACCGGCGCTGCTCTGCCGGGAATGTTGAGCCTCGGCCCTTCATACAACAAATATTGTGTGTCACCGTATCATCATATTCGTATTGTAAATAAAGATAAGAAAACTATAAAACCAACTCCGTTTAAGCTGAACAGTAAACAATTATCTTTATTAAACCCCTCTACTTCCTGTTACTTTCGACAATATTCCATGTATATATGCCAAAATAGCTCTTATCTTACATACTATAATCGCTTATAACAGTTTTTTATGTACCCGAACAATGACAATGGTCATGATAATATTGGCAGTATGAAACCAGCAAATAAATAGATCCGATATTTGTTGCAAAATATGACATATTTGATAGAATGTCTATAAACTACAAATTATCTATATTAATAAATCTGTAATTTTGTCTTTACATGTACTTTATTTTTCCAAATTTCCCGATAGACATCCTAAATGAAGGACATTAATCACGAATATGCCTTTAAAATTTTATTGTATCTTTGTTTGCATATTCGGATTTTATTCAAAAACAACTTGACAGAATCTTATGGAATTTAGTGCACAGGAAACTTATGTCAGTGGTCAATTGGATAAAATACCTTTGAGAAATAATACTTAAAATATATTATACAGTATAGGATACTATATATGTAAAGATACATTTATTCTATTACTTACACCTGTGCCTGCGATTTGAAGCTCGTATAATTTAAAAGAAAAGCTGATTGATGATTTATTACTTCAGTATAGACAATATTTTTATCGGGCGACCAGAGTTATGCATCACAACTCTCACGGCTCGTTCGCGCCACTCCACCTACAGTTATAGACCCGAGCCGAGTGTTGAATTATTTTAATTTTACATTATCTCCCAAACTATTCGTTCAAATAACGTGCTATAAAGGGAAAAGTTTATATCCATAAAATTGTCTTGATGATGAAGTAATTTTCGTTTGTAAGAATTAATATGCCATGCCTAATAATAATGCTCATAAATCATTTTTCAATTTTCAATAAAACTATATAACAATATACCTTATTGTGGCTTATGTATAAGAGATAGGCAAATAGTATCGCGGAATTTTTTGAAATGTACTAAGGAGCAATATTTATGTAGAACATTGTATTTACGTGTCACTAACCATTACGCCAGCGCACGCGGATAAATCAGTTAGGATGCGCGATTTCGACTTACATAACAAAAATCAATATTTAAGGCTAGCTGAGAAGTGGAGCCTAATGCTAGATAGCCTATTCCTCCTGAATTTGGCTATCATATACAAAAATAATTTAAACAAATAAACTCTTCCGCTTTATTATATTAGTATAGATTACACAAGGCATTTAAATATTTAGTAAGATACCTTTGCAGAGGAGGCGGGTTGTCGTCGGGCGGGTGGTCGGGCCGCGCGCGCCTCTCTGCAGCTTCTCGGGATAACGACTTCTCGGAAGCGCGCCCCGGCTGAGACCGACCGTACAACTCCCCTTCCACTTTCTTATGAGGCTTTCCTATCCTATCACAAAAATATTATTTTACATATAAACATTACAAAAAATTAAAGTTATATCTTTGTCTCTTAAAGATTCGAAAACATTTTTTTTATATATTACTAGCTGTCCCCGCGGCTCCGCTCACGAGAACGACAGAACAACCCGTAGTGCTTATAAAAGTCGTAGTTTCTTATAACTTTTTATTGAATGAAGTTATCGGGATAATTTCGTAAGTATCTAAGTATTAAAACAAAATAAAAAGCAGTAATTATATTAAAATTTTTCGAACATTATGTAAGAGTAATAAAAATGAAAAATAAAATTAACAAAAAAAAGTAAGATAGATTTTTTAAATAACCTGTAAAGATATATTTACCTGAACATCGTTGATAATGATTTTAGAAGAGAAGGCTTCTTGTGTGAGAGTGAAGATTGTTGCGGTGATCCTCTTACTATATCTGGTCCCGTGTTATCGTCAGTTAGCCAGTGTTTTAACGCTGAAATAAATATTACACAATAATAATTTCATTTTTCGTCATAGTCATATCAAGAACATGATGATAGTTTACTCACGTGGGTGCGCACGCGCATATATAGGCTCGTTACGAGGGTTCCTTTGGTTTTCCTGTATAGCAGTCTGCAACGACTCTAAACTTGAAGACTTCCGCATACCTAATGAGGGTCCGACTTGCATCGCTGAAACAAAACCATAAAGGCCATAAATTGCAGGTGATTCGAGAATCTATATAAATAAAATGATTGATGTTTTCCGATGTGTGCGCGCGCATCACGCATAAACTACTCGATAGATTTTGATCATATTTTTTTTTGTTTTACTTTTTAGATACTTGGTCCTTATAAAAAATCACGATATCTATTTATACATACAATAAATTGAAGTTACAGTTTGTAATATCAAAATAACGGCCATTTACTAAATGCATATGAAAGTATACAAGGAAACGTATAACAAAGAACACATTTTTAAATTTTTTGTATGTCTGTTCCAGGTAACCTCCGAAACAGTTGGACCGATTTAGACGGGACTTTCACTGGCAGATATTTGGTGTTATAAGTAATAATTTAAAAAAAAAACAGCACAAAAAATGGAATAAGCTTATTTAGTAATTCACGCGAACGATGTCGCGGGCACAGCTAGTTTATAACAATTTTGTTGTCATTCGTTGAAAATATATTTCGAGGATAAGCGGTATTATTTTTAAGTCATAAATATTAAATTATTATAATTTAAAATTATAATAAAATAGGATGATGGCCTTGCAGATGTGAAACGTCTTTTAATCATACATTTATATTGTAATATGAGTATATATATTTAAATATGCAAATAAAATGCCATTGTTATTTAATTATTTTATTTTTATGTAATGAAACATCGCGATGTCCCATCTAACCAGACGTGACGCTGCAGGTAGTTTCACATCATTATACATGTCCGTATTTAACTGTGGCTTCATTAACTAATCTTCTCCATGTTTTAACATATAGCGAAGTAAAATTTAACGAATGATGAACTTACAGTTAACTGCCTTGATTTCTTTGATCTTCTTATATGTACCAGTCTGCTTGGCGTCGAGTGCAGCGTGTCGTTTCTCGGACATGGAACGTCTTCCGACTGCGTCTCGACTGAACCCGGCGCCGCACTCGCTGCCTGATTCCCCTCCTCCACCGCTACCGCTTCCCCTAACAATTACAACACATGCATACTGTGTCAATTTAGGCTATGGATAAATAAATAAAAACACATACTAGTTTTCTTGCACTATCAGTCGGACTTTAATGGGCGGTCAAGATTGTTAAATAATTTTAAAATGGTTAAAAATGATTTATTGAAGTGAAACTTCTTATGCGACTTCCAACGTGTTAAACGTTTAACGCACATTATCGGTCTCTCCTCTTTGTGTGAGCCAGAGCGAGAGAGCAAATGTCGGTGTGTATGTATATTGCACACTGTTTAAATAAAATACAAAATATCTTTTAAAATGAAGTTTCACTTCTATCGTGTGTGAATCGCACACACACCTTTTTTTCTCACGTCTTGTAATAAATTATGGCTTACGGTTGATGACATTAATATTCTGAAAATTTTAAGTTGATATACTTATCATTCTATAGAGGTTATTTTTCATTATTAAAGTAGCATACTTTAGATGTTATCAAGTGATCTTTAAATGTAAATATGTATAACACAAAAAAAAATTTTCAAGTAAAGAAAAAACCCACTTTAATCGAATTAAGTCACATACCTATTATATTCATTCATAGTAAGACGAATTGCACGACACATATCAAGTGTTTATTTTAGAGTTGTTGCTTAATTTATATTGTAAGTTGCTTCTATGATTATCGATTCTAAATATAATCCATAATACTATTATGCTTTAAATCAATTTAGTATGTATGAAAATTATATAATAAAAATAAACTATAACAACTATTAAAGTTGCAATCTGGAAACTTTTAAATTATTGAATGCCTGACTCCAAAGAACAAGACTAATTCTTCCAGTCAATATTCCTCGTTACTTGTTGCTGCAGTAAAAATGTAGGAATTACGTAAATATTTTTTTATTAGTAATTAAAAAACAAATTAATAAATTAAATGTACAACGGCAAACGATTAATTCGATTAATATTCGATTCCTACGATTAATTTTCAATTCCTTGGTTCTATTATTTTGGTATACTCTAGTTTTAAGTCATATAGAAAGTAACGATGCACGTAGTAGCAAAATACCAAAATTCACAAAAAACATTGTATAGAGATAGTTATTTAGGATTTTATAGTGCAAAATGTTTTTATAACGTTTATTAATAACAAATTTTTTTTAATGATAATTGTTAGTCAAAATGCTTTTTTTAGGTTTTGCCATAATTGGCACGACGTAACAATTTGACGTTCTGTGGATGTGTCATGCAAACCTTCGTATGATTAATAAGGCATAGTTCCCATGGAAGTATATAAATCAATCAGGCAAATACTAGAATGGTTACATATAAAGCATATAATAATATAGTAAGTTAAACATAAATAGTAAGTGTGCATTAGTTACTTACCTCGTCGTACCGTAGTCCTCTTCTATAATAACGTTATGATGCGCAGGCGGTGACCGCGACATATGCACGTGGCCAACATTTTGCCTGTAATGATGCCCGTTTATAGGCGGCCCTTCCATCTGCGTCGCCATATAATAACTCTCATTCCTTAACCCAGTCAGTCTATCTATCACAGGATTCCATCCGTCCAAGCGACTCCACTCGAAGCTATCTCTTTTATTGTCATGTGGAACATCAGTTTTGTCTCTTTCTAAGTACCCTTTACTGTCATCTGATTGGTTGGTTACATAACTATTGTTATTGCTTATTGTAACTATGGAGGCGTGTTTCTTGCTGGATCGGCCGTCGTGATTGTCGAAAGTTTCGTTCTTGTTGGCGTCGTAGTTGTAGTTGTCGAGAGGTTTGTTCTCTTTGTCGCTCGTATAAATGACAGTGTTGTAGTTTGACGAGCTGTTGTCGTTAGAGTTAGTTGTGTCGTTGCCGTTCGGGGGAGTGTCGTCTTTCCATCGAGCAAGGTTATCCATGCTGTCTGTGTTAACAAATAAACAGCAGGGACTATATATATAATAAGCCAATTTGTTCATAGTATGTATACATACAAACTTTATAACATAACGAAATAATTGTGCAAATGGTCAGATATTGATATATTTATTTATTCCTTACCTAGGTATAAACATAACATTATCAAACACCTAATAAATGAGAATTAGTTATTAATATTGTATTTTTATTTTTCATAAAATATAATACCATCATTCCAAGATTTAAATTGCGTGCTTAATTGTGCAACTGTGTTTGTTTAACAAATTATATAACCAACGCAGTTTTCAATATTACTTCATTTAAAAAATACTGTGTACAGTGTATACCAACCTGTAATTGTTTAGTTACATAACTCACCAACCATTGATTTAAAGTTAATGTTATCAAAATATTATATTATCTTGTTGGTAAGTAATTAAAGAGTCGTAGGACACAGATAATTTTTTTTTGGAGATTCCTCCTTACTTCGAGCATACCGTCTGGTGGAATAGTTCCACCCTGCAGAAGATCCCAACCAAATGATCTTGATGTGTTCCTACAGTGAGTAGGGTTTCCAGAGGTCCTTGGGGAAGAGGGGTTAAAGGTCGACAATGCGCTATTGTTACCTATAGTAATAAAAGCGTCCATAAGGCTACGCTGGCCGCTTACCATCAGGCGGACCGTATGCTTGTTTTCTACCTTTGCAGTATAAAAAAGTTTACACGAAAATTTCAAAATATAGTAATTATAGGCCTATTTTTTATGTCATCTGATTGAATCATTCATCCAATAACAATACCGCCTAAAATGCAGACAGGTTCCACAGCAGATATAATAGTAATTCAGAACAGAGTACAGCGATAAATCACGAGAAAATTCTTTGCAACGATGCAAATGCTAGTGCGAATAAATTTATGAATTTATAACGAAATATTTTCATCAATATTACAGAACATAAGCTTTAAAATGATGTTAGAGTTATTAATTTTGATGTTGAACTAAGGCAAATATGGCGTTGCCACAAAAACACATTGGATAAATAATAGAGATAGTGTAGGTTACCAGTCCTGCGCGCCACAGTGAGCGATATGGTCCCGCGGGCGGCGGGCGCGGAGTGCAGCAGCGCCCGGCGCAGCGTCTCCATGGCCTCCGCGTTCGACTGCCCGACCAGCGACACGCCGTTCACACTCAACAGCTGATCATTCGTGTGTAACCTGTTTAAGTAAACAACTCGATTCACTCTTATATAAGGTAAAACCACCAGTAATTGACACTGCACCAATAGTTGACACTCTGACGAAGAAAATTAAATATTTGATACTAAATTGATTTGAAGTCTTGAGTTTGTTAACCGACTTTTATAACTGACTGTACCTATATGTATTTATAACATTAAAAATATATCAGTAATCAGTGATTTTGGCCATCTCGATCTTTGGCTTCCTTTTTTTCCTTAAAATTTAATTTTCTTCTTCAGAGTGTCAACTATTGGTGCAGTGTCAATTACTGGTGGTTTTACCTTAGTGGATATAATGATGAAAAAGTAAACCATCGCTTACAATATTAAAAAAAAAACAATTTCGCCATATAAACTGATCCTATAAAAATAGTTTCTAAGTCTAGCATACCCTAAAAAGTAAAGGTCAAAAATTATAATTTTGTAAAACATTAGTAAAGTAGAACAAACCTGCCGTCTCTTGAAGCAGCACCACCGTGCAGCACTGATTTAATAAAGATACCCAGGTCTTGTGGATCCGGCCCCACAGTGACTTTGCCTTTCACGCTGATACCGAGCCCTGCTTTCTCAGAGTCATGCACCGGAACATCTAGCCGCAATATTAAGCGATTTCGTAAACTTAATATCTGAAACAACATATCAAATATATTTTATATACTATATATTTTTGTATATAAGTTTTACCGACACCCCTAACTCAGATCAGGGATCTTGTGTCTTCTAATAATAATTAACTCGGTGCCCTTCCTGCTGTGTGAAAAATCACCCACAATAACCCCATGGTATATTTTAAGTTTACTGGTTTAATATCTAATTAATTCTAAGTAGTAAAAGTTCCTTAATGTAGACGAAGGCTTTCCTTTTCTTTTGGTTCTTAAAAACTATCCAAGCTTCGTCTACTCTTTTAAAATATTTTTTGATAAAATTGAGGTTGTAATTTGAGGTTTGCAAACAGTAGCTAGATTTAATTTACTTGACTATATCTTGTGCGTCATTTGTTCTTTAACCCAGTTATTTTTGCAACGTCTTTTACAGTGGCAAGGGAGACGTTGCGATGCTCCACATCTAGCATTAGAGTGGGCAAGGTATCGAACCTAATTTTGACTCCAGTGCTTTCTCCCTACTTGGGGTAGTCCGACTGGTAATCTTTTAGTAGTATAAAAAAAAACGAAAACATCTTAATTAAACCATATACTTATAGGTAGAGCATTTTCTAATACCCACCTAACCAGGCTCAAGTAAAAAAACTGTCACCAAACACCTACCATATACGTGTTCCGGCAGCTGCACTTGAAAACCAGTATCTTCACAAGATTTTGCGTGATTATAGGATTTAATAAAAATATGTGTTTTTATAACTTACAGAACTAGAAGATGTATTTAAAGCCTCTTGTAGCGCAAAATCCCCGTTCTGTTCTTTGCTTAGCAGGTCGTCCTTCGAAGAGCTCTTCTTTATTCTGCCTCTCATAGAGCTATTGTTGGAACTGTTCTGGTTTATCGCATTCACCATGGTCGAGACGCGTCCGTTTTCTGTCGCCGCGCCCACCTCTACCTGACTCGGCCCATTAATAGTAGACCCTATAGCTTTCTCTGTATACTTTGTCGGACTCTGCTGTGGTTCTACCCTCTGGAAGAATTATACTGGATATATGTACTGTACATAAATCTTGCTACTGAGAAATATGTATAATTACATTAAAAAAATATCTGAGATATGTATATCTAGTTACATGCGAAATAAGCAGTTACGATAATGGTGAATCAATTCGGAAAAAATACGTATTTGAGGCACCTAAATGACTTACACCTAACCATAAGAGATATATAAAATTAATGTAGGAAATAATTGTAGACAGAAAAGATCTACAAAGAAAATAACGCTAGGATATGTCTATTTTCTAAGGATCATCCATAATAAGATGTTTGTCTAATAACTGGCGGGCGAGCGGTGGGTATGGGGCAACGCAATTCGCGCGTGCGCTCGACAGACGACATTGTAATGTCCACGCGAGCGGAGCCAAGGGCACAGCTAATTTAAAATATTTGCGATACTGCTGCAATAGGCACTATTCATCTTATTTATATCATCTTTACAATCACTCTTTGTGTTCTCAAATATTTATTCGTTAGTAAGACCATAAAAAGTATAACCAATCGATATGGAAAATATTAATTCCCAGTAACAGAATAACAAAAAAAGTTAAAGACGAAAATGTTATGGTTGACTGTAGATTATTGGCAATTTTATATTGATCGGCAAATACACGTCACAATGACACGCTTATACCTTATTCATCATACGAAGACTTGCATGACATATTCAAAGAACGTAAATTGTTACATCGTGCAAATTATGGCATAACCTAAAAACATGTATTTCAACTAACAATTATCACTAAAAAATGTTGGTACTGATAAACGTTATAAAACATTTTGCACGATAAGTAATAAGTGTTCCTGATGGTAAGCACAGTACAATCCAAACACAACGGCGTACATCGAGAGCTGGAAATTCATCATCGGTCGCCGCTGTTATGCCGGCCTGCAAAAATAACGGCAAAATAACTCTGCCGCCCGCTATCACCATGTCTTTGTTCGTTAATCAGCTGGTGCACCACGTGCAAGTGAGATTGGCTTGGGTCTCAGTTCTAAACATGTAATTTGACACCTCTTTCACCCCCAATAAAATCCTAAATAACTTCCTCTGCACAATGATTTGTATGAATATTCGTTTTTATGTTATTTAAAACTAGAGTAGATCAAAATAATAAAACCAAGGAATCGAAAATTAATCGTACGAATCGATAATTAATCTTCTTAGTCTCAATTGTACAGTGCTTATCATCAGGTAGGTATAATGACGTCACTTCGACGTACTACAATAAAAAAATACACAGAATTCACTTAAGGTTCATAAATGGAACAACGTGATAAAAACATTGAACAAAAATAAACTTAAACTAAGACTAAGAAAGAGAATGACATGTATGTCATGTGTACCTGCGTGCGAGTAGGCGCGCTCCTCTCGATGACTATGTCGACGGTGGAGTCGGCAGGAGTGTTCCTGAGCAGAGCCACCACCTGCTGCTGCGTCAGCCCCGACACCGACACGCTGTTCACCGACACGAGCTTGTCGCCCGCACGGAGTCTACCGTCCATCACGGCCGCGCCCTTACAATTATATATTTACATTATTTTTTCTTTCTTAAGGACCGATCTTTCAATGAACATTTTAGGAACTTTTTTTTTTAATTTTTACAGATTTTCCATACATTATCTGTCAAAATGTCAAAATTGTTCCTCGTATACAATTATCTGACGATTGAAAAATCGGCTCTAAATGTGATAATAAGTTGCATAAATTTGTGTTTTTGCCAGGATCTTGATCAGTCATATTAATTCATAAACTTATGTTATTTGGACTTATATTATGTAATTTTGGCGGCATTTTAGGTTATTGAGCACAGGTGAAGTGGATTATTAAATTAAAATTAAGAATAGGCATTTTATGTTGTCACAAAACTCCTTGGATCGTTTTAACAAGGGAGCTGCCATTTTGTTAGATCTATGTTTGAAGATTACGAGAATAATGAGAAAAATGAATTATTCACGTGACGTTGGCAGAACTGAGGAAAAAGTTAAAGAAAGTTAGCATTTGACCACGATGATTTCCAATGTTAAATGAGGTGGTAAGGCTCAACTAAATAGTAGTTGGTAATGTAGACACTTGAAAAATACCCTTCTACCATACTATAAGATTCGATATTTTCCTTCACCAAAAGCTCAAGTTAACCGTAAGATCCCACGTACTGCGATGTGGCGTTCCAGCTTGCTAACAGCCACCCATAATCGCTTCGCAAATAATGTATTAACCATAAAACAATTTTAATGTTTTTGCTATTGGACGAAATTATTAAATTTGAATGTATCGCAAACTATACTAAAACGTAAAAAAATAAATAATTATACCTTTGGTAATATATTTTTGATGTATATGGGACAGTGTCCACCAGTGGGATTGTCCCGCGTTGTTATTGTAAATCCCAAGCCCTTCTCGCCCTTAACCAAGGTGACGGCAATCGTTTGTGTCGCACCCGATACTGGTTTACTCGTTGGAGTGACTGGAACTTCCATGCTTGATATAGCACGCTCCCTACTACCAACTAAAAGAAAACAATTTTATCGTAATGCATCAAAAAGACATGATATAATTATTCAAATTGTTATTTTATTACAAACTAGTTGTGCCCGCGGCTCCGCTCGCGTGGACTGCAGAAAGTTGTCGATCGGGCTCACGCACGAATTGTGCTGACACAAAAATGCTTCTTGTGGGTGATCCTTAGAAGATAGACATGCTATCGCTGACTTTTTTGTAGGTCTTTTTAAGGTCTACAATTATGTGATACATTATTTTGATATATCTCTTATGGTTTATTCAACGTAAGCCATCATACCGCCCCAAAAGCGTCTTTTTTCCAAATTGATTCACCATTATCGTCATTGCTTATTTCGTATGTTACTTTATGTAACAAAATGTATCCTATAACCTGGCCAGATAATATATCTATGAATTAAAGGAAAACCATGTGAATCGGATCAGTGGTTTCCGCGTGAAAAGAACTTAAACAGACAGAGAGACGTTGAGTTTTATAATATGTGTAGACGGATTAAAGAAAATAATATTAAGTAAATTCGATTTTTTAAGTTGAAACTGTACTGAATTTATAAGAAATAAAAATTATTGAAGTGAAACTTCTTATGCGACTTCCAAGCGTTAAACGTTAAATGTTTAACGCACATTATCGGTCTCTCCTCTTTGTGTGAGCCAGAGCGAGAGAGTAAATGTCGGTGTGTATGTATATTGCACACTGTTTAAATGAAATAGAAAATGTGTAAGTTTCACTTCTATCGTGTGTGAATCGCACCACACACCATTTTTTTATGAAATAAATAATCTTCTCTTATTCATGATTTTATATTTTCATTAAAGAAAACTAAAGTAATAGCTTGAAAAAGATGACTATAAATCTTATTGTATCAAACATCACCATGTATTTAAGGGTTAAGTACCTATCAATACTAATAATTATCCTAATATTTTGGACATGTCATGAGAAAGGATGAAAGTCATATAAGTAGAAGAGTGGTTAGTATGAAGGTGGACGGATATAGGAGTAAAGGAAGGTATTGATGGATTGTGTAAGGAATGATATAGGTACAAAAGGTGTGAATACTGGGATGACAGTTGATAGCAAAGTGGAATAAGAGGAAGAAGTAACTATCCTTAGTTCAAGCATCGTTGTTACAGAATTAGTTAGTTCGGGGTGTTTCAGGGTGTAACACTCCTTTAAATTACCTTCAGGTAAGAGATCTAGTGGCCGTTCTTGCACGGGATGCACAGGATGCACGCTCGCGACGTTGTTAACGCCGGTCACCCACCGGAGCATGTCCTCTACTCTGTCAATATAATATTATATTTTAAAGAAACGTATACATTCATATGTCAAAGTAGTATAAAGTTGTATTTACCTGTGATTTTGATGATTGCTAACAGGTGTGTCCTGCCCTAAAGGATCTCGTCTAGCGTCTCTCGGAAGGCTTTTACTACCGTAAGTTTGTACTCTCTCAGCTGCATCTAACCATATACCACTCCTGAAAGTAAATATATCATACAAATTTATTCAGACTCAACCTATTATAACTTAGCAAACAATGGCTATGCTGTAATTAATTTATCTAAATAATATGTTTTACATTGTCAACGTTTTGTGCAGTTGTAAGACAATAACTTACTGCAAGAGTATGATAGTATTTCATTTTCTAATGCCCATCTGACTAACTAACACACTCAAGTTGAAAATCTGTCACCAAGCATCCATAGATGTGTTCCGGCAGCTGCACTCATTTCTCGCACTAGGTTACTGTTTTACCATCTTGGGCCAAATCATCACTTAACATCAGATGACATTATAACCAAACCATAAACCTAAAAAGAATATAAAAAAAACTTCATCACAGTCAACAATTCGGATTTCGGTGTCTTGTCGGTACAGTTATTGTTTACTTATCGGACAATAGACCAATAAAACATGATAAAAAATGTTAACTAGTGTAGCGGACTGTTTTGAAGCTCTGATGGCGAGATAGCAGTGCGTTCAAATACTGCCTAAGCTTTCGGTAAAAGAAAACATCGTGAAGAAACCATGGCATGGGGAGGCGTGGGACTACCGGGTGTTTACTAATACTTCCGTGGTTAAAAAAAGTTAAAAAAAGTCGCCAAACATCCGCAAGTATTCAGACAGGTTTCTTTGAATGCCAGTTTAATTTTTAGCCCTAGATCTTGTAATAATTATCAGCCACATTGTCACTCAAAATCAGGCAAGATAGAATTCAAATCAATGCAGCTAACCTATGCAGACTACAAAAGTATTTTTTATAACTATGTTTGCAAACAACTGTAGCGGCCACCGTAGCTTATGGAACTTTTCAACACCAGAGGCATCATCAGCGCTTTGTCGACTTATAACCGAATTCCCCAAGGAGCTCTGGAAAACCTATTCACAAGATTATTTGGCTGCGATCTTCTGTAGTGTGGAAGGGAGGTATTTCAATAGTCAGACTGCCCCAAGTAGTAAAGAGATTTCTCTGTGGCCTAAATCTCTTACCACTCTTTTGGGAATCTGTATGTATAAACTGGTGCTAACTGGCCATAAGTATCCACAAGTAGTAATTAAGTGTCCGAGTTGTTGTAAATAAAAAAGTTCAACTCACCCTGGTCCAGAAAACTGCATAGACAACCTATTGGATTGTCTGTGGAAATGTTGTCCAGAATGCCCATGCCTATCAGATGATTGCTCCGTGTGATGTCCATCCGACATTGGATGAACTTTTTGTGTGGCTCGACTGTTATCATCTCGACAAACAACGGCTGCTGACCAGCGCTTGGTTTGTTCTGATACCTAAATCATACAAATATATTTATTTAGCTTAACTTTGAAGCTTCATTCAATTTCACTTCAATTCAAGTACACTGTACAATTATTAATCACAATTCGATCTATCGTATCTAATATACATGTATAGGTATAAAAAATAAACTATCTAAAGAAAAAAAAAACATTTTAATTTTTAATTTTTTATGCACTTAGTGGTACATACAAACATAGTCCATTACTTCCGTTAGAATTTTGTGTGAGAAGTTCTGTACGTATCGAGCAGTTGTTGTAAAGTATATTGTAAAACCCTTACATTACTCGTAGTAGCTTACGTCTGTTTCATTATATTTCCGACAAAAATTTGGAAAACTTATAGACACCCGCAATGTTAATATTAAAAAGCTGGAGAGATTGTTTGTTAGTTTTAACGCGCTAATATATGGTAGTACCTGTTAGATTAGACAAAAATATTTTGCATTATTTTATTGATTATTTATTAAAGTAGGTATTATAGTCTATATTACATCACGCTACAACTTTTAGGATCGGAGCAATTACAATACAAAGTGTATGTCAGAAAGTACGCTAAGCGAGAACGAAGTAAACAAAATAGTCGACTTGAAACGAGAAAATAAAACGCAAGTGAAACCCGCGCGGCACAGCTAGTCGAATATATAACAACGTCCAATAACTGATTAAACTTTTTTGGTAGCTAATAAATCGGATTCGTTTTGGGTAAATCGCCTAATCAGATGGCATTTGTATCTATTTATTACAAAACTTCGCCAGTTCGTAGCGGTCAAAAGCTTAACACCTATTTCATCGTAGTATTATTTTATATCGTGAATCATCGAATTTTGAGCGTCGCTACCATAACAAGTAACAAAGGATTAACATGATTTAAGTTATATCAGTTTCTATAAATGATCATCTTCGATTATATAATTATTCGAACTATTACATACTTAAAATTTAATAATACATTCTAGTCTCGAAACTAAAGCGGTATAATTTTTTTTAAATCAGACTTCTCTTTATAATGTAATGTTATCTATCTCTAAACGTGATTTAGAGCCAGATGGCCATACGCACACAAATAACTAGTCATTTGGTCTGTTAATCGAGACACACGATAGTTCGGAAAATAAAAGGGCGACACATCGGCCAGTGTAATATTTACACTTAAACATTTCGAGCTACTTTCGACCTTCCATAAGTCAAAAGCTATTTGACCTAGAAACTTAACATTTGATATATGTTTAATAAGCCTCTCTTAAACATCTTGAATCCCAAATTTTACGAATAAACCCGTTATAGTTCTTGAGTTATTACGGTATGAAAAGGAGCATTTTTATCACTCAATCGCTCAACAAAAACCTAGACTACTTCTAATTCACTCAGAAACTTGAAATTCAGCATCAAGGTATTATTAAGCATATACCAAGGATACAAAGGAAAAAATCTAAAATCTTCAAAAACACGATTTTAATTGAAATAATACTCATAAAACGGCATTTTCATCCTCTAACTAATAGATGGCGTTATGCCAAATTGACCCTCTAGCGTTGTGTTTTCCTAATTTATATGGGCATTAGAATATTGACGCTTTAATAATAATTAACACAAAATGTATTAAACACTTCAATAAGGTACAATTGTTAATTCATTTTAAACGAATTGTCATTATGAACATCAACTTCGTGTTTCTATCCTCTCAGCAATAGATGGCGCTGTGAAGTTTTTCAAAAAGTAATGAATCACAACAAAAACATAAATGTGAATAAGTTTAATAGTTTAAAAAACTAAAAGCACGTTTTAACTAAGCACTAAGAATTATAAAAACTTTTTATTCTTATAATAACATCTCGTTACCAAGCCCAATCTATTTAACTTGTCAAAACAAATCATATGAGCCCAAACTCGAGGGGTTTAGTTACTGATGTGTTCCATTATCCACATCCTGGCTCCATCATCAGATCAGCTCCAAGGTACCAAATTATAGTGTTGTCATCCGAACTACATATACATACAAAGTTTCATTTCGATACGACAATTAGAAGTAGGTTAAAATTGACTTCTAAGATTTTATTACATTGTTTGTTCTATATTATAGTTAGTTACAAGTGAAGCTAATATATAAGCTTGTTAAAAAGGGGACAAGAGCTGAAATATATTGGGTGCCAAATTACGATAAAAGAATTTGACTCCTTTAATTAGAAATGAACGTAAACATTTATTGACGCAATAAATGTAATAGCTTAATAAATAAAAAAAAATACGTAATTATTTGTTGACAATTAAGACTCGCCAAGTTAGAATTACGTAGAATTACCAAACCACACGTAACAAACCATAACAAATAGTTTTGTAAATGAATTGTAGAACGTATATTCCAACAGCTATAATTAAAGAAACAGCTATGGAACTTGGCACCCGTTAGTTTTCAGCTCTTTTATCGACGACAACGACTACCTCGAACGTCGTTTATACCGACCGTGGCCCTTTTTTCACATTTTTGTTTTTGTTTGGTGTTTTGGGATATTATTGTAAGATAAAATACTTTATCCATACGCTATGTACAGAGTACTTCCACTGGCTACTAAGTTATCTACAAATGGAATTCGTATAAACGACCTTCAAATCATGGACTTATGAAATTTTATCAAGTAATTGACTAGACAAATTATATGCCTATAAATATCTTAATACGGACAGACTTTCAGAGACAGGTCAAGAGTGAGCCATTTCACGACGTTTAATGATTTCAAAAACTGAGAAATGTGTGGTCTTCTATTATAAAATAAGTACTAGAAAGACATCTCTCGAACGTCCAAGTTTTCAAGATAATTTATTGGCACATCTGTGGTAGGATGAACTTTGATGAACATTCAATAAGATGTATCATTGATGAGGAATAATGATTACACTGTATAATCTTCGATTAAAATTTAGGCTAGCTAAAGTAATTATGAACAAGTAATTACCTGTCTTTGTGGTGGTAAAGTGTCTTGGTGTAAAGTCGGTTCGCTACCTCTTCGGACTTGCAACCCGTTTGCTCCGTCCTCGAGATCAGCCTCCCCGACTTCCACGCACGAGTCTGTGTTCGGAACTCGCATACTGCCTCCGACACCGCCACCGCCCTGATACCAAGAAGTAATTATTTACTATTCCTTATTTTTCTTCTTTATTTTGGAAACATATCCTCGTTATTTACTGCCATAATTAAGTGGTTAATAGATTTTTGTGAGAATAGTACAACATAGGGACAAATAATGGAAGTATATAATTAAAAAATAGAAACCATTATGTACATGACAGAGTATTATCCCGCTAAAAAGTCTTGTTTAATACTCAAATTTAGTTTTACAGCTTGGGATTAGTTATACATGGCTATACTTTGCAACGACCAAACAAGATCAGCTGGACTTATAGATGATTGTTCGCTATCTCTGTAGTAAAAACAAAATGTTGCGTAGTGAAAGTTTATAAATAATACGTATAACTTCACATGATGAACATACATACCTATGATAATATCTATCTAACTTCACGGTTTAATATCATAAGAGTTTCTACAACAACCCGTTTTGTAACAATGTGTTCAGTATTTGGAAAATATGTTACATTTACGTTACGTTAGTTTCTGAATAAATATAAATAATACATTATGTATATAAATATAGAAACTACATTATTTATTCATATAATTAATTAATTAATACGTACCTTTTTATTATTAGCAATACACGGGCAAGAACATAAAGTGTAACATAAACCCATGCTGACATTGGAGAAATGAAAATCAATTAATAAATCAAAACTTTCACAATCCCTTAACAAACAAATTGAGATATAAAAGTTTGATTCGCAGTCTTGAAAAATTAGTGAAAACAAGTTTCGACATGATTTTAAATCCCGCGATAGTTGCCTTAATATTTTTTTCTACTGCACTTCATAAATAGCCTAAGACACATGAACCATACAGCCTAATGTTTAATAAATATGCATTTTAACTTAAAATTAAATTTTTAAATAAATATAAGTAATAAACTTAAACGAAGAAAATAAGGATTTAAATAATAAAAGTAGTTGCACATTATGATTTGTAAAAAAAGTTTTTGTCTCTTTATAGGCATATTGTTGTTTATTATATTCTTTAATATGTGTTATGTACTTACTCGAAACATGTCCGGAGATGCCGTTCCTGCAGATGAGCCACTAGCGCCATCTGCTTGAGCTGCCCTCGGCTGTGGGGTTTGGTTAACACATTCTGCTGTCAGAGTTTCTCTGTCGTCAGCAACATCACGTACCCTATCATCTGGATCTAAAATGCCACCAGAACTGGCGCGTAATGCCCGCACTCCCACCCATGTCTCTGGACCCTGAAAAGAAAGAAAAAAACTTTTAGTACCTACATACATATTTGTACATTATTTATTAGACATTGTAGAACTCAGGCAATTTCTGATAATTATATGTGTAGGTATATAAGTCCCTAACAACACAGTGTTTTTGGTGTCCGTTAGATAATTTCAGACAGATCTAAAAATAAGTGTTTCAACTCCTTTTAAATATTATTCACAAACGTTGAAAAATAATGTACTTACATACTAAAACAGATAATTGCGCGTGCAGCACCGTACACGTGAAAAAGAAATGAAATTTATTAAAATAACATGTATAGCTCTCTTTCTTCTTCTCTCTACATTATATCTTTCTTCTCTCACATGTAACGAAATGTGCCTAAACGTGACGTGTCTTTGAAATATCACTCTCAATTCTCATACAAGTGCTATTTTTTTTTTATTCGAACTGACTATACTGTTAGCCTTAGGGGCTCTGGAGCCTTTACGGCTTTTACAGCTTTACCGGGCTTGGGGGAGCTATTTTAAATCAACAACTTAAATACATTGTCCATGGAGTTTTAAAAATATTCTAAGAGAAGGCAATGCTGCAGCGAATTTACAGATTACAAACTGTGTTACAATTAACAAAGACCGAATGTCGTCTCTATTTGTAAATATTAACTGAATTATCAAAATTATGTCAATTATAACAGTTTTTAAGACTTAATAAAAGCGCTCATTATTAACCTGAGTATTTAGGAAAGAAAAAGACGTTTATTATCTTAGCGGCTTAATTTAACTAATTCAAGTGACACGTCATACTAACAATGTGTGAAAAAAATACATAACGTCTGATAAGCGAATTTTATTTATAAACCAGCTTAATAAATAGGAACGCTGAAACATTCCCACGGCGTACTTACAACGCATTCATTCGAGTGAATGCTCTGAACTTGCTTTCGTCTGTTTTGTCGATCTTTTGTTTGTTTGGAAATCTCTAATATGTGATTTCAATAGCGGATTTCATAACGAACATCTCTCATCTTACTTTAATGAAAAGGATTTGTTTATTGTCTGAATAATATGAGCACAAAGTAGGCAACACATTCTACAGAGATTATAGAAGTAAAGAGCAGAAAAATAATACGAATTTAGGTTTAAAGGACGAGTATAAAGTAATAAAAGAATTAAAAAAAAACACAAGGCGTTCACATTAATGAAAAGTTATATAGTTTTTGGCGGGATCTTGTTCTGTCATGGAGTGATTTTTATTTTTATTCATAAATTTGTGTTATTTGGAAATAAATATTCTGTAATTTTAGTGCATATTACGTGATGTAGATTGGTTATTGTGCACAAGTAAAGTGGATTATAAATAATAACTAGAGCATGCATTTTAAGTTGCCACAAAAACTCCCTGGATAGTTTTAACAAGGGAGCGGCGTGGAGTTTTTGGCGGGATCTCAAACTGTCATGTAAGTGGTTTGTTTTATATTCATAAAGGAGACGAATACTCTTTCATACAATCTTGGGCATGGTTAAAAAGAGAGATGTAAAAATATGCAAATGGTATCAATAGATAGTTAATACATTATTAAACAATCACCGGAAATTCTGCGAATTTTAGCAATTCGAAAAAGGAGTTCTAACGTTTTTTGAAAAAGTGAGGTTGTGTAATAAACTACAATTAAACAAACTATTTTTGAAGTAGCGTTGATATTTTTTGATATAGAGTTATATTTGTTATATTTTTAAAGTGGCAGAGTTTTAAGAAACTCATAAAAAGTCTTATAAATATGTTAAGATATTATAAATTACATTACGAAATGAGTGATCCACATCTGCACAAGAATATTGGAGTTTGGCGACTCTCATATATCAGACTAAAAATAAACTTCCGATTAAAAGATAATTCTCGAATAGATTTGTTAACATGAATCAATTTTAAGATTTATTTTTATTACGTATAAAGATACTCTATGTTTTAGAACTTTAATCTCATAATTCTAAATGTTTCATTTTTTTGATTGATGAATTATCTGGTAATTGACATTCTTCTATTTTTTATTGTTTGATTCATTTACATCGAATGATTATCGATAATCTTTACTAAGTCCTTAACTTACTTATTAGTTTACTCATTTTATACATTTATAAGTACTAAAGAATAATTGATTTTATAACCATACTTCAAATAATTATAAAAGGTGGCATTTTGAATAATAAAGCTTGGTTATTGTGCACAAGTGTAGTGGATTGGAAATAATAACATGGACCAAGAATTCTGGGATGCTACAAAAACTCACTAGAAAGTTCTAACAAGGGAGCCACCATTTCGTTAGGATATTGAAATCATCATAATACAGGACACTCTATATTTACTAGATAATGGCAATAATGGTCTTCAATAAAGAGGACTACTTGCCGAGTTAGGAAGAAGAAGAAGAAAGGAAGGAAGCGGCCATCTCGTTAGAGTCATGTTGGAAGATTACAAGAATAATTAGAAAAATATTCTAATCGCGTAACGTTGGCAGAATTGTGGAATAACATGGTTGCCATTTAATAAAAATAAAAAATAGTTGTGTTCTTCTGGGTATGTCAAGACCCTAAAACTACAACGAATCATTACCAGCTTTAATCTTATATATAGATACTTTATATACGAGTATACAGAACACATTAATAGTACCTAAAATTACCCTACTAAAAACTGAACATGTCTTTTCGAAACCCCTTGAGTAAGTAAACTTCTAAGCAACTGTAGATAACTGTATTTATTTATTTGTTAGGCATATATTTTCTAATTGAGTGGAAGTTACAACTTTAGTGAAAAAAATTAAAAAATTGTACCCATGTCACGCATCTCCGACTTTGCTCCTTGGCGCGAAGACGAGCTAACTTTTTAGGTCGCGGCGGTGGTATCGGCCCCTCCGTTAACTCTGTCTCTTCCATATCGAACTGCCATTTAGTGCCGCATATTATATTTCGTTCTAAACATTTCGTTATTCACATCATTACAATTTAACAACATCTTTTCATTTTCACCAACTTTGAGCACCGAAGTCGCGAAACGAATACTTTTCTCGTTAAAAAAATAATCAAATATATATTTATATGTATATATATAACCGATACCTATCTATTTATCTTTGATTTTTACACGTATATGCTTTTTAGGATACAAAATTATGATGATTACATCAAACACCGATTATTTTAAAACAAAATCTAAATGAAATTTTAATTAAAATTTTGTAGGTATGGCTTTAGCCCTGCCCTTGAGATCTGGTAGTGTAATCGTTTAAGTTAGTTTTTATGATATGAATTAGTTAAAGTCCACCTAATGTTATATGGACACTGCAGCCTATAGCTATGTTTAACCAGCCATGCCAACCAGGTTGCTACTCTTGAGAACTAGGTTGGAACACTTCGTGTGCCAGTGCGTGTTACAGACCAACAACAACACTGTTAACAGCTCGAGACTTACTGCTTTGCGGCATAAATAAGTGTGGCGGTTATGCTAAGAATGATAAAACCTAGCACTGGCTTGGTTAAGTTACGAACTTTTAATATTTATTATATAAGTTTTTAACTTTTAAAAATTGTGGTATTAAGCTCGCGTCAGTGTACAATACGAAGACGTGTATTTAACCACGGAAAACTAAAAAAATACATTATCATTGCAATTTTAAATTGGAAATCTTGCCTCGTGCTGGTAATAATGAGTCTGACAAACTTCACGTGGCTGTGGCGGCAGCGGTGCCGCGGTGGTTACAGAGACTCGGAAGGCAGGTCAGCAGTGCGGACAATACCTTGACCTTCGCGCACCATTGCCCAAACACAGTCTCTAACTCGCGTGCCTTGCACCAGATGTTCACTACGTGTAATACTTTAAATAATTCATTGCCGTTAACAATATTTTTGTAATTTTTATTTGTTTATATACATATGGCAAATCTTAAAACTCCTAAACCAAGCCACTTCAGCGCAAAATTGGACTAATAATAAAGATAATTTAAATACTTATAAAGGATTCTTTAACCTTAAATATTTCTGAGAATCAACTAAAATAAATGTCTTAGAAAGTTTGAAATTAGAGCTTTTCAAGTAACATAATATACATATTCTGTTACTTAGTATTTCACTTAAAAACAGTAGCTCTGAACTATAGAATATTTTGAAATGAATATTTCAAAACTATAATAACAGACTATAAAGTAATAACTAAATATTGCTTTCGAAATAATATGCACGTACTGAAATAATTAACTGCGTGGAAAACAAAGTGTACATGTTTAATACGCTTAATACTGATGGATTCATAACCAACGTGGAAATGTACCTCTGCGGCATGGAATTCTAAGAACGTGTCCAAGTGCAACTGACAATGCCTGCGCACGCAATCTCATCGCTTTCTAAGAAGACACGAAGATAACAATATTATCTTATGATCCTGATTTAAAAAAACCTGACCTCATCATGCTTCGATTATGCAATAATATAATTAAAAAGCTAATAATATAATTAAATAATCACATTCCCACTAGCTTCAATAAGACGTAAGTTTTTCTATATTTTTTACTCGAAGTCAAAATTGAAAATCTACTTCGTTATTCGTTTTCTTAAATCTTTTTTTTTTATTTATCTGAGGTACATATTTCTTTCCTGTTAATGTTATTTGTGTCTATATATCTAAATCATTACAAAATTATTGCCTATAGACGATTCATCATCGTTGTACTTTTAAACAGGTTATCCAGTCGCTTAAAAATCTGTATTTATGTGAAATTAAAAAATGAACACAAATTTAAATGTTCTCGGGCATCTAATGATTATTCATGAGCTATTATCTAAGTTCGATATGTCGACGCCCTAATACGGTTATCCAACGGAAATGCACACCTTTATGGTCTGGTACCTTGTGTACTGAATTGAAAACGGACCACATTAACGTCAATAGGCTTTATATAGAGATAATGTATAGATTTATTTTGAAAATAAAATTGTTGAAAACAAATGTTTGTCTAAGAACTGAAAATAAACCAATTTGTCGTAACGAATCGTACTGTTTTAATAATATAATATATAATCGTAATATATTTTACCAAGATTCTTTTTAGCTGCTTTTTTTTGGTAATTAACCTTTTTTTTTATTGAAGATTATATGTCATTATTATTTAGTGAGATTTTTTCACATATTATTGTCCTAATATTAAATACAATTCTAACCCAACGACATTATAAAGCAGTAATTACATTATAAGAATCAAGAAATTAAACTCAAACATATTTATACACATTAAGTCTGCACTCGAACTTATATGTTAGTAAATAGGTATGTATCAGTCAGTGTAAACGCTTACATTAAAATAATTTTCCAGAAAACAGATGCCTCCATTATCTCAATTGCAGCGTCTGTGGCCTTAATAAATATTAATGATCCATTCATTTCACTTGTTCTCTGATATGTTTTCCGTCTGTTAACAACGACTTTCGATCAATCTTTGTCACATGTTAACCAGTTTTTATATGCGAAGTATGGGCCCAGTTTGTTGGTGCCAACATACCTCACTCAAGGTGATTCGCGAAACTGTTATGCAAATAAGTTGTTGCACGCATCCTCTACAATTAAGTATGATATGTAATGTCCGTATAAAATAATGTCTAAATTTATCCCAAAAATGATTTTTACTGATATTTTGATGTATATAAAACTCAAATAATACAATGTGCTTGTTATTATACATGTTAATATTATTTTAATATGTATGTAATGATTTCAAATGTAGTTAAAAAGTAGTTTTCAATGTTTATTTTTTTTCATTTAGTTATCCTTATATCAATACGTATTTAAATGTCATGCAGGCCTATTACCTGAGTAATTACATTGTATTTTGATTTGTGTATGATAATATGTAATTTTACTGTTTTGTAATTGTTCTGTTTGCGTGCTAAATATATATATAAAAATAAATATTTTTAAAATTGAGTAATCATAAACAATTTTAGTGCTACTGTCAGTAAAGTAATTAATTAGTAGTGTAATTTCAGTGGTGATATCGCTTAGTTTAAGTGAAATTAAGGTTCTTCGACAATATGTGGTGTAAGCTATTAAACCAAAATACGAAGTATTGTATAGATAAGTCGAAATTAGTTTAGAATTCAAGGTGAAATGTTTAGGACAACACTAAAGAGCAAGCTCTAGTTACACTGAAATTAACTTAATTGTAACGTAATTGATGATAAAGTGTTTTCTTAAAACTTTACAAAACAAAACCGTTGCATTACAGTAATTTTCATTGTTGTTGGCACTGTTACACCGATTACTGGAAATAAACAAAACTCCAGCCTATTTTATTTAAATTCACATTTAATAAAATAACGCAGTCTTTTATCGAAGTGTTTCCTTCAGTGTCGCACGAATTAAGGCACTGTCGTACAGCGACGAGGCGCGGACGTAACTGAAGCCGGCACGATTAGAAAGATCTTCACCGCAATGAACACGTAGAAATGAAACTGTGATCGGTCCTCTCTGCAGAATCACCGTCTAATACAATTTCAAGGTTTGCGGTGTGTAGAAATAAAAAGCAAGCGCACTATAGCGCACTGTTAATACCGAACAGTTCATTTGTGTACATTAATTATTATCATGCTTGTGTAATATTGATTACGCGTTAAATTTTTTCATGCATTTAATAACATTTAGCACGGCGGATCCCGAAGTTTTCATGTATCCAAAACAATAATTAACGGAAACTTGTTTATTTTATGGAAACCTAAAAAAAATAACAGTGTAATTATTTCACATCTAAAATAATTTAATGATTCAATTACAAATATAACAATTTTGCAGAACGCGAGTGACTTTTCCATGGAACCCACTTTAGAAATTGCCACCTTAGCATATTTATGTTACCACACATTTTACACGATAATTCTAGTATTCGTTGCTCCAGTATGTTATATTACTGCGAACACTTTTACATATTCATTACAGTCTTCCTAATCAGGGTTCTTGTGTGATACTTATCAAAAAGGGTATCGCAATTCATCCAGCCAGTACAGCTCTTGGCAATATCATGCAAATACGCATTACATACAAACTTACATAAATCCAATCATCTTATGAATCCAGTAATCTTTTCAGCATTAGTAATATACAAAATGAAACTTTGCGAATCACTAAAAGCAAGTTTCTGAAATTTAATACCTTAACGTTGCCATCCTCTATAAGTCCTCGTTAATATGTTCGCAAAAAATTTGTTAAACTAGATTTTGTAAACGACCGGCAAAGTTTTAATACTAGATATAAACACAATTTAGTCATCCCATGTTTTACAATCAGTAAGCCCAAAAATAGTTTATATAACAGTGTTAGGCTCTATAATAAGGTTCTCCTATGCATATTACTCAGTCTGCCAGACAACAAGTTTAAGTACCGACATGGTCCAGATTTTTCTGTTATAAGATTATTATAGGGTGGATCATTACGTGAATAACAGTGATGTCTAGAAATGACTCCCTTTCTGTACATCCACTAACTTAATATAATTATTAAATTAATAATGTTAAATTTTGTCCAATTGCTAGGTTTTGCTTGTGTCTTACGGCCTACATAATATTTTTATATTTTTATTTCATGAATTGAATAATATGTCAATTAACATATCTCCTTAACTGTGATTTTATTAAATGTATATATTAATTTTTAACGCTTATCTTTTCACGCAAAACTAAATACCTATTACTTTTATTGCCAGCAATAAAAATATTGAAAAGTTTTTATAGTATTTCCCATTCAATTCATCAGCATTCTCAGACAACACCAAGTTTGGTACTGTTAATTATAAAACAATTGCAGTACAATTATTCAACTGTAAAATAAATATATGAAAGCAAACATAACGGCGATTGTTTATTAAGTGTGCATGCAACCGTTATGAGTAGTATATTGAGCTCAGAGAACACCTACATCACCTGCCTACCTATTTTACAACACAAGTAGACTTAGTTCTATCGAATCATGAAATATTGTCTTATAAGGCCTTTTAGTACTTATACGGTTGTACCGTAAGTCTGTAGGCGTTAAGACATGGATTGTTCCCTATTTTCGTTTATTTATAATTCTAATAATGGGCAAAAACAGATGCTACAAATTATTTCACTTTCATCACTTACTCTATTTTATGAATTTATAATTTTCTCAGTATCAGTGGTACCTACTTTTCTATGACTATATTATTATGATGACCGCTTAATTTGCAACAAGGATGACATATCTCTAAAATGTTAGTAACACAAGTAGTTTTTTAGAATTAGTAGGCAAAAAAATCGGGGAATAATAATTTTTTTTCTGTGGAAACGACAACTGACAGAGTAAATTTTTGAAAGTGATTAATTGGAGAGTGGCAAATTTAAATTTCTAACTTGAAACTCGTATTTAAAATTTATTCTCTTTTATTTATTTTAGGCTTATGGCAAAAGATGTACATTAAATATGATAAACGAGATGTAATTTCTCTCTATTTGGGGCTGTCCGACTGGTAGAATACTTTCTCCCTACAGAAAATCGCAGCCAAATAACCTTGCGTTGTGTTCCTACAGTGAGTTGGGTTTCCAGAGTTTCATGGGGAAGAGGGGTTCAAGGTTGGCAACGAGCTAGTTGATACCTATGCGCTATGTTATTTATTATAAGCGTCCATAAGCTACGGTATCCGCTTACTATCGGGCGGGCCGTATGTTTGTTTGCCACTTTAGTAGTATAACAAAATAAATAGCCATGAAGTCCGGACATACGGACAAAGACATATCAACAAAAAAAAATAACGATACAAAGTTAAAGGTCGTTAACCATCATTGTTAACCAACAATAGCAAAAAATGTTCATAATTGGATCAGAGTATGCGTAGCTATACTGAAATATGGATAGTGATTATCATTAACTTATTTTAGTAATATGATACAGTGGAAACCCCAAAGTAATATATCTATGGGTTAGAGGATGAAACAAAGTTAATGAAGTCGGAAGCAACATTTGTTTTAAACATAGAGATTAGAATAAATCGTTCAATTTAAAATAAGCCACCACATAAAACTGCTAAAAGCATTAATATCTTTGGAAACAATAAACTAGAGTTTGTTGTAGTGTCATCTATTGACTAATAGCAGACATTGAAAGCAAGCGATAGATGCCGCTGTTAACAATTTCAATAAAAACAAGCAAAAATGTAAGACTTTCCAACTTACTGGGGAACCTTTCTTTTAGATAATACAAAGTTCACATAACCGTACCCCTGTTTATTTGTAAGAAATACCGAGATTATTTACTTAAATATAGGTACATGTTATTACCAAAAGATTCCAACGCTACGTAAACAACTCATTACATGTAGCAATGGTGGTATGCAAGTATCTAAGGTCGATAAACATTTCTATAATTATATCAATTCTCGAAAAATATGCTTCTACTATGGATAATTTGTCATTACAATCTCGATGACAAGTTCACTGAACCGATTGCGTGAATCGTTGAAAAAGCAGTTAAAGGTTACCCACCCACCTATCGGTAATGTAATTACGTCGCATAAGTACGTTGATTTAATTAAGCACTTTCCAACACTTTCAGAATATAAAGATGTCCGTGAAAGTAGCGCTAGTTAGCACAATTAATTTTATATAAAGATAATAATAATTATATTAGGCACCCAAATCACCTAAACCCAAAACACCCAGGAAATGATCAATAGAACTATAACATATGGTAATTAAAAAACAATTGCCCAGTTAATTAATAAAATAATAGGTACAAATCACTAAGTTAAATATTATTTTAAAAGATATTACTTTCACTTTCTTTGTTTTATTGTATGATATACAGTTTTAACGTTGAAATTGAAACCGTAAACGGTAATTTATAAAGACATAAAATTGTAATTTATATTAGCAATTTCTAGATTAATTATACTCAGGTTTGTAAGCGAGGAAGAACTTAAGTTTTGACGTAGATTGCGAGGAATTACAGCGAAGTGAATGAGGAATAATTTTCTTAACCCAAGGAAATATTTACTAAATACATTTATATATTAATTACGAAATGTAATTACCTACGTACATTTATTAATAAGGTATTCTTCTAAAATTACTTTACTAAGAGTTTTTAAAATAATAATTAATTAAGTACTTAATTAATAATAGGGTATTTCACAATATAGTAATGTTGCATAAAACAGCGTTATCTACCTGAGTAGGTAATAAATTAGGCTAAGCTAAAAAAGATTAGATACTAGAAATGACACCGGTACAAATACAAAGTGTTAATTAAGGCAAATTGAAAGTGACATCCACACGTAACAAAAAATAATCAGTATACAATAAATTGACATAATAAAACTATATAAAGAATATCATTTGGGCTGTTTTGCATAACATAGTGATATAAGTGTTAATTTAAATAAATAGATTTGATTTTTTACATGATTCTTACCGGTTCTGTTCCTTGAGGTAATATATCCCGTTGCAATTTCTGAACGGGATATGTCTGCCTCCATCCAAATAGTCTCACCAATTTATCAGCCACATCTTCACATCTAGGAGTTGAATCCTTCATTTTCACAATAAGTAATTGTGCTTGCACTAATGTTTTACAAACATATTTAAAATTCTAGTAGGTACTTCACTCCACACTAGTTTTCACTAAAATAATTTGAAACACCTCGCGAATTATATTATTTATATTCACACAGCGGGAATATTATAATAATATATTTAAGCGCACAATAATATTACATATTATTATGATGAGGCGTTTGGGCGACAGGTGCGGTGCTTTCTGCGGCTTCGGAACTTCGTTTCGTTATCGTAGTCATCGTTATCTAGCTATCGCCTCCCCTCCATTTCTATTGTACCTTCACTACAAGACACAAAACGTCTGTCGTGTCTATTATCATTTTGTAATGTCGAATAAGCTTCTAGCCTAGAACGCATAAGATGAATAGGTAGGTTACACCTATATCTTTTTCAAATATTATCAGTACCTAGTTTTTTTTCATGTAAACAAATCCGTAACTATCTTTATTTATTTATTGTGTAAATTTTAATCACATTCTCAACCGATGGTAAAATTGTCTGATAAGTGTAGCTGCTACTTTTTAGTATTTAATTTAACCGTTTTGCGATAGATTTGCAGTTTGCTGGAACCTAGTAGCTCGCCAGGCGAATTAGAAAATCCTATCTCGCTACTGTGATTTAATAACAAAGATTTCCTAAACCTATGGAAAGCTTAGCTAAAAGTTAAGCCATGTAGGATACGATACGGCCTCTTAGCGCGCTGTCACTAAGCCATTTTTGCATTAATTTTTTACCTATATTAGATTACTGTATACGAGTACTAGTCCTGCAATCCAACAAAACTTAGTATATAGATTTTTTTTAAGTAACTTAACGGGGATGCATGCCATACGATTGATTGCCTTAATGTATTTTAGCTACTTTGAAAGCGTTATTATAGATTATTACTTGTTTAATTTACATTAGGATTTAGGCGTTCTTCTTCTTCTTGTTTTGGTGCCGCAATAAGCATTTGCCAGTGTCAATATGTTTGTGTTCGTAGTATTTTTTATATTCAAAGTTGGTTGAACAAGATGGTGGCTCTATTGTTAGAACTACGTATGGAGTTTTTACGACATCTCCAAATGCATGCTTCCAGTTAATGTTTACAATCCACTTCACGAATGCACAACAAGCAAAGTATATCGCGCAAAATGCCACCAATATTACAAATTATAGGGTCAACGAACCTAAGGTAATGAATTAAAAATAAAAACCACAACATGGCAGCTCAAGATCCCGCCAAAAACTCCAATTTAGGAGTTGAGGAATATTAAACTTTCTTAATTCTTTTTTTTCAAAGTACAATTTCGACATATGTCCACATATTTCCACATAAGGTTTTATATGAATAAAATGGTTTAATTCTAAATAGTTAATATAATATTTTCTGTAATACAACGGCCCTTCTGTAATACAACGGCCCAGCCCCGGCCCGATGTAACATGAGTCACCTTTAGTTTATTATTGTTTGTCTAAGCCACTGTATAGGGCAGCAATAATATACAATTTAATTATCAACGTCGCAACAATGGATATCATTTTCACACATGCACAAGAACTTGCACATGGTGACTGTTGGACCTGGAGAAGGCATACGGCCGAGTACCCCGAGAGGCAGGTGGTGGTATCTAAAAGAGAAGAGCGTGCCTTGGAAGTAAATACAATTCATCTACTCTATATACAGTTATTTTTATATATGTCCGACATATTCTATATGTCTGATCGAAGGTTAGAGTTATCGACAAGTTCAATGTGGCAGTAGGCTTGAACCAAGGATCAACTTTAAGCACATAATTATTCCTCCTTGTTATATGGATGCACTAACTTCAGACATACAAGCATCCTGGTGGTTGGAACAGCATACTGTTTGCTGACGACATTGTTCTTTCTGGAGAAAATGCAACCAGGGTGCATAGAAGCGTAGAAAAACTCGAGAACGTTGGACTAAAGATCAACAGATCATAACCCATAAGCTGAAAATTTGTTTCATGACTTCAAATTTTTCTCTTATAGCCCTAAATCAGCTACTATTTTAGGTGTCTCAGTTTATTGATCTTAAAAGTGAATGAAATGACGACAGGATTACAATATGATTCACCAATGTACAAAAACTCAAGGGAAAAGTTTATAGGACCATTATAAAATCTGACGCGATGTATGGATCTGAGTGCTGGACATAGAGTAATAAAGTCATTAGCAGTTTTCTGAATTCATAATTATATGGTGCTGCACAATGAAAGATGATTGCATGAAGTAGAGATGCGAATGTTAAGATAGATGTGTTATATTATAACTAAAATGTATATGGTTAAGAATGATTGTATTAGAGGAAATATATAAGATCAGTGACACATAAGTTGAAAAGTAATAGATTACCGTGGTACAGGTATAAATGACATCTAACTTTTAGAAGGGAAGAGGATGACTGAAGAAGGTAATATGTATTGTGTACGAATGACGTGTGTACAAAAGATGTAAATAATGAGATGACAGTTTATAGAGAAGAGTGGCAAAGGAAAACATGGTAGTGCCATCCTTACTTAGCATGGGATAAGAACAAAAAGAAGAGTTATGTTATAGATGAATTCGACAGCGTACAACTTTATGCTGTATTATAAAAGACATAACACTACCGAAATGGCGGATAAAATTTAGCAAGCTTTAAATGGGTATTTTCGGCGAAAGAACAGGAATATTATCATGTGGATAAAATCGCAGTAACTGAACAGCATAAATGCAATGAATTGCAAGATTCATCTGAACTTTTTACAATAAAGTCTGATTATTATAAATGATGTATAGGTATATAACAATTAAAACGTTAGAAAACTTATACGTACTTATGTAGTATGTTTTGAGACCTTGCAGCATGCAGGAGTAATTACTACGCGTTCTACATTGGCATATAACTAACAAAGCATTTTCGTGAATTATTGTTCTATTATGAAACATACAAAGAAAAACATACAATCTACCAATTTTTACATATTAATTATTTAGGCTTGCTTTTAGTCATAGTTATATAGATATTTTAAAAATGAATAGAGTGGTAAAATCTAAATTGGGTTGTACTGGATTGCACTGTGCGTACCATCAGTGCCGCCAATTTGCCAAGCTACCATTAAAAAAAATATCTACGGTAGCACGCAAAGAGAGCTCACAGAAACTTTTTATTTATCGATGACTTTTTTTATCATCGAGTAATATTTCAATAAAAAGAATGACCGAGTTTATGTTCATAGTTCTAGAAAAACTTCTCAATTGGTTAGTAGGGTACAACGTGGGCATTTTGAGAAGGTCGTTAATCCTTTTAACATAAGGAAGAATGGTCCTTTCAAAAAGAGCCAGCACCAATTCATAAAGCTCCATCAACACAAACATGGCGGAAAAAGAAAGTTTCTGACTTCATTAGAACTGAACACTGGCTGTTATTTAGTCCCGATCTTGATCCGCTCGATTATGATTTATGATTACTTTTAGAGGGTATGGCATGCTCTAAAGGCCAAGAGAATATTGAGTCCCTAAACATCCTGTAAGACTGGCAGTGGGGTATTTTCCCATGGAGAAACTACGTGCTTCGATCTGTAAGAGACCAAAACGTTCAAAATAATGTATCAAAGCTTCACATTTTTTTAAATCGTATTATGTGTATTTCCTTTTTAACAGTATTTATGGCCGGACTGGGTATAAGTTGGACTTTGGATATGCCTATATTTTTTCTTTAATACCACACTACGATCATAATAATCAAATAAATAATAATAATCAAAAATTACTAATAATGGATGCTATCCTACTCGCCGCCAGAAGGAAACGTACCCAGAAGGCTTGGCCACTGTGACACATTGTATGACAAAGCTTATACGCTAACCGAAGTATTAGCCATCCCTCTGGTCGCGAGATAATACGATCTGTTGACTCGCGAGTTCTTTAAAAAGGCTACGCGCACTCTGACGCCACGTTTTCAGATTTTCTACTCCAATTGGCAAGACATGTAGCCCCTACTAAGAGGTTCGTACTTGCACCGCTTGGAGTCCTCTGCTGAGGCAGCTACTGTGTCAGCTGTCAATTAATTAACTGGAAGATGGGCGATGCCAAAGTATCCACGCACGTAGCATCCCATACCAAGGGTCGACCAATCCTCCAGGGCATAAACGTCATATCGTCGGGTTTCTTAATATGGTCAAGTGCTAAACCAGTTGGTTCAAGGTTTGCTGAAAATTGAAGCTGGCAAAAGCCCGACGTAAAACGTTATTGAGGCTTGCGTGAGCGGCGCGCTCTTAGAGCATACCAGACCGTGGTTTTTTATTTTATTTTTTATATCCCTTAAATTTATTTACTAATTGTCTGGTAACCGCGGTATAACTGGTTTTCAACAAATTTAAAAGCATCTTATCATATTTAATTAATAAAAACAAATCAAAATATTTGAACGTGGCAGTAAAGGATTTAGATTTTATGGTATAAAAATATTTGCTCTAGAGCCATTATGCTGGGATAAAATAGAGAAATGCGATTGTATGAAGTAAATTTCGCTAGTATTTCCTCTAAATGTTTTACGATATTGTTAACGCTAAGCCTACAAAGGGGATGGTCCCTCAAGTGCGTATTTCGAAATACACTAATACACGCTTGACAAATTTTCAACTTAAGTGTGATTGTTCAACAGGCAATCACAATAAAATGCATTTCCATCATATTCTCAATTTTCATGTTGATTCCGACATTATTTAATCATAACATACTAATATTAATTTATAACAGGTTTCAGTAAAAAAAAAAAAATTCTTGAGAAGAAGCCTAGTTTCTGTTGCTTAAACCTGGTACTCAGTTCATCCGATATTATTTGTACACTGTAGCCAACAGATTAGAACATAGCGAGAGCACTGCTGCTTTATTATATAAATATTTTTGCTGCGGTGGTACTTGCACAGATTATCCAAAAACGTTTAAAAGTTACTACAATACACGTTTGCTTAGTTAAAAAAACGTCACAAATTAAAGAAGAGGCTATTTCCTTATTTATTATTTAATTAGAATACCATCAAGATAAAAAAGCTATTTAAGATTTTTAAGTACCTACCAGAATTGTCCAGTTATATGTTGAATCATTCTTTGTACAAAGGTTAGGTATGTCTATTAATAATTAATTATTTACCTTCATAAATTAGTTATTTAATTATGATTTTGATAATTATATTTGTACAGACATCAAGAACATTTAGAGAAATATAAGGATGACTGGACGACAGTTAAATATTTTTTGAATAAACAGATATGTGAGTGTGGTTTTGATAATCTTCAATCAGCAAAAAACATGAATGGATTATAGGAAAGTAAAGAAAACAAATGAATGAAGAAATCAATGGGAATCTACCAAGAGACCTGGGTATCCCGATCGGTGTCAGAAACCATTACATTAGGCTGCATATAATGATATGTCAATGATTTTGATAAGATTACCATTTAGGTATTCATAATTTAAAAATAATGTGTGGCAGGGGTAAGTGCATAATACTTCATATTATCTGTGATATTATTGGTTCTATTAAAATTAATATTTTGATGCTAGAAGTTTTTTTAAACATCTAGCTAATATCTCGAAATATTAATTTTTAATGTCGAATATACATTTATGTACAGAACATTGTGTATCCACCCTTTTTAATATTTTGTGGTGTATTCAGTTCTAGCAATTTTTGTATAGAATTAGTCATAGCCATAGCCATTCTACATAAACCATACTTATAAGGATAAAAATAGTATTTATTGATATATTTTAATATAATCATATTTATCAATACTCTACAAACGAAACCTGCCTTTGAAACGCAACGAAAAGGAAGGGAAGGAAGTAATTCGATCCTACTGAGCTTTCTTATTTGAGTGACTAACCACAAAATTTCTTAGACGTAGAGCATTTGGAACACAAAGTTATTGCAAATTCCAAATCATTATACAGTAAGATCCAGCTGTGCAAGTTTCGTGCAAATACAATACACTGAACAAACGACGGAATGCGACACCACGAGTTACATTCCCCTCAAATCAGTGTGTAAGGAAATCACTAAATATGGTTCTCCTGGTGCCACATCATCGATATTACCACGACTATTAAACGGTTTACAATTTGTTTCTAACGATGATATAGTAAAACTATCACTGTTAAAACGTCACAAATTATAATCGATGTAAACAAACTTGGAGGCTGCGCGGCGGGCAACTGGCTAGGTTTACTGCGCGTGCGCCGGTCGCGGAGGCGCCACCGCGCGGCGCGGGGAAGAGGGCCATCAGGTCACCTCACGTCCCCCCCACCATTTTTCAGGTATCCGAGCCACTGAGAGGTGCTCACACGGCATGTAAACAATCGTTTCACCTGTGCAACTAAACTGGTGATATATATATATATATATATATAGAGAACTTCGAAGTATTACAATAAACAATTTAATTTATATAACTACTGATAATTCTTTGACTCCTATAGTTTACTCCCTAAAATACTGATGCTAGAAAGTGTCCGAAAAGTTGTCCAAAATCCGATTTCCATTTAAAGTAATTTTATATTAAATATATTTATTGGTTTAAATTCCTTGGAATTTTATTATAAATCGGCCTAAAGAGCGGAGCAGTAAACATGCAACGTCAAGCAATCTGGCAAGCTGTTGGCAAGTACGATATGCGATGGCGGCGGCGCTTGGTGGAGAGTCGATCGAATAAATTTAAGAAGGGTGAACCGTGTGGCGCAGCTAGTATTTTATAAAATTATTTATAATCGAGTAGTTTTTAAAAGGGGGACCTGTTCGTTATTGTTCTCAAGAATGACAAGAGCTTCCTCACTAGGGTGGCTAGTGTGGATAACGCCTTGCCGGCAAGGGCCAGTGGGATCAGTGGTGCGGAGAGTGTAGCGGAGCGCGTCGCTAGTGCATCCACCGGAACATCTACGTGGGGTGCCACCCGTCCAACCACCTCCGGTTTAACAATTCAAGGTCAGTTTTAAACTGGATCAATCAGAACCCATTAAATATAAATTACTTCGATTGTTTACATACACGTCAACCAGTGTCTATTTTCGTATCGTCCTATAACTTCTAAACGAAAGAAACTGTAAACTAGGAAAAACTTGAAATTGTAGGGTTCCTACAAGTGCCCTTAGTAAACAGACTTCTACAATAACCCAGTGCTGCTAAACAGAGGCGTGAAAATACGCCGAAATACTTATAATCAAAGGTAAATTAATAATTTTAATATCAAAACATTAAGTTACAAATAGGTATTATGTAAACAAGTAACTGGACTAAATAATATTACTTATATAGCGTAGGGCGCGAGTTTGTGTATTAGCTAAGTACTGCATAGGACAAATCTGAGGGCACGGCATCGACAGTGCCCCCGCCAAGTCGAGCGCATGGCAAACTGCCCTCTTTTCTGGAAGCATATCGGCGTATTTTCACGCCTCTGTCTAGTAGCACTGGGTTATTGTAAAGGCTAAAATTCTGTTTACTAAGGGCACGTATAGGAACCCTACAATTTCAAGTTTTTCCAAGTGTATAGCTTCATTCGTTTAGAAATTATAGGAATGCAAAGATACGAAAATCGACATTGGCTGACTGATTCATGATCATCAAAATAAAGGTACAGGGATAGGGTTTAATACCAACATAAAGGAATAACTATCAAAACCTGGATTTTCGATTATATCTAACGTGCTTTACGGCTCTTGATAGACTGAGAAGAAATAAAATGTCCATCCTGACAAAATTACTGCAGCACCTAGCTACTACTACGTGTGGTAAAACAAAAACAATGTTGTCCTGCAGTAATCAATATTCCCTAACAATAATCTTAGTCTTGTCGACCTTTATTAACAAAACAGAAGACTGATTTTTTAACACAAAGTATTCACTGTGCGGCTGTGGAAGTTTTTCTCAAAGAATACAGGGGTAGCGATCCGCTCAAACGCAGTTAAGAAGAAAAATCGAAATGACGATTAATACTTTGATTATATACACATGTATTGTATATAATCAAAAGATTAATGTAGCAAGAACAAAACATGGATAGGTAACCATCTAACAGGATATTAATAACCCCAGCTTGTAATTTTTCCACCACTGCACTGGGTCAAAACATCTTCCTAAGGGAAAGTACTCAGTAATTGATCAATCCAACCCAATACTATATAAAGCACAATTTTGTACATATTAAAAAATGTAATTATTAACAAAACTGATTAAGATATTTGAAATATTTAAGTGTATATTTAGCAATTAAAGTCGATTTCATAACCGTTTTATATATAACACTTGAATACATTTTGATCTACACTTTGTATAAAAAGAAACACGAACTACTAAAAAGAATAGTTAAGGACATAATTTTAATATTTCAATGTCAAGCGCCATCTATGAGTTGAATAGTAAACTAGTTCAGTTCTTAAGAATGTCAGCACATAATAGATGTCGCTATTTAAAGTTTACAAATATTTTACTAAAATTATATTTTGAATTATTATACGTAATACTAGCAGCCCGCCCATGCTTCGTACGGGTAGCATAGTAATACTTAAAACTCTATCGGTTTAAGCGGCGCACGCCTGTAAAGCTCCTAGTAGGCATATTTTTTTCGACATTTTCAACAATCATAGTCACATTTCAGCCATTTTACACAAAACAGTAATGAATGTATCACCTAAACCTTCCTCATGAATCACTCCGATCATTGATGAAAACCGTATGAAAATCCGTTCGGTAGTTTTTGAGTTTATCGCGTTCAGACAGACAGACAGACGCGGCGAGGGACTATATTTTATAATATGAGATATTGTGATATACTATGCTAATTCTTTTTTACACATAAATTTTCAATATTGTAAATAAATAAAAGCAAATGATTTAATTTGAAACAAGCCTGAAATGAAGCCATAAAAGTCTATACGACATATATTAAGGTTGACGATGTTCTTTCCCACTGGGAGAAAGCCCTATAAGGGATTAGTCGGGCCTCATACTGTGAGAATACCGACGTAAAGTTGTATTTGTCACGTTCACTTATTTACATAAATTGCTTAGAGCAAGGTTTTAAAACTGGATCTTAAATATTTGTAACAAAGTTTATTGACCTAGAAATTTACGCTGCTTTCAAAATAGTCAGCTTTTGTAACTTTTACATGGAAATTATAAATAATCAAGGCGTCTGACTAAAAATAAAAATGTGATGGTCATCTGTTCTATCACCGCTAGAGGTAAAGAAATTTGGTATTTTGTTTAGAACAGGCCTAAATACATTAAAGTGAATTTCTTTGGTCAAGTCTTAGTAAATTAGTTTAAAAAGAGAGCCCGACCAATGTCGATCTTCATAGTTTGAGCACGATGTAGGTAAGTACTAATGATTTGTGTCCAGCAAGCTGTGGACAGTCATACCTAGAAGAGAGTACATGTAAATCTATATAGCCAAGAAATACCACAAAAGTACCTATAAAATATGTGTACTAATTATAAAACCATTCTCCAAATAAATTCAGTTACGACAGTATATCATTGTTATAACCGAATTTTATAAAATAAGTAAATCCATGACGACCTATGTTTTATTTGAGAGGTCTAGATGCAAAAGCGGATCCACTTTTTCCCGTTTTGAGATAAAAATGAAAACTTGATACTGTCTAATATAGATGCATAAGGCACCATCAAAATTTATAAACTAATATGTTTTTGTTTAAAAGTAAAAATTATTAATGTGTTCGAAAATTATTAAAATATATGAATACATCCTTTACATTTTTGTCGCTGGATAAAAGCTTAATGTTTTTTCGTCAGGAACGCACATACATTAAGCCTTTACTATAACACTAGCAAAGATAAAAGTAAAAAATGTAATGAACATTGATTGTAACTATTTTTGCTAGATTGAAGGACAAAACGGTACTGAAGGTTATTTCCCGTACACGTTGTAATTTTATGTGAGAAAAACAATAGTTATCTATCGTGTTTTTGTGTCTACACAAACCTCCCTATGTGTCTAGAAGAAAAATATATTATATTTTTATAGGTACATAATATATCTGCTGCTTGCTTACCAAAATTCAGTACAAGGATACCGTATGCTTAGTATGAAATTATATGGCAGTATGTTGGATTGTTCTTTAGTTACTACTATCAGATGTTTTCTAAAGCAATATGCATTTTCTAATGAAGAATTTCCACGTCCCTCTTTCCAAGCATTAGAAATTTAGATTCCCATCGGTTATACTTCGTAACAATGATGTTTTATGAAAAGTTCATATTAACGATAACATCTTTCTATTTCGTATCTATAACTCTAACAGTTTTTATAAAACGAAAAACAAACTTTTTTGCATGGTATACGAAAAAAAAATAATTAAAAACCTATCATAATTTGACCCAGTTTATCGTTAACATTTAGCATTAAAATGACTCTACTTTCATTGTCAAACGAACAAGATATTTAATTAACAGTGTTTGTTATATATTAGCAATCCGCCCCGGCCTCGGCATGGCATCGCACGGGTAGCAGAATAAGCCAGTAGAGCTCCCAGTCGGTATGATTTTTTCCGATATCTTGAACAATCGTCATAGTTCTGCCAATTTACACAAAATTTTAATGAATTATGCACGTAACCTTCTTGATTCATTCCGTACATAGATGAAAAATGAAAACCGTATGAAAATTTGTTCGATAGTTTTTAAGTTTATCGCGTTCAGACTTACAGAGCAGTGGGGGGCTTTGTTTTATAATATGTAACGATACTGTATACATATAACACATAACAATAATGAAAATATAACGAGAAACAAGTATTCGACCATAATTACTAAATTGACATAACATTAATTCATGGGATGAGACAAGAATTAGGTACCAATTTATCTCGTAAAGCATTTTTTATACACCACCATGCGGGTTTACGACATATATATATATATATACCATAAAAGTAGTATAAAATAAACATTCATCATGTGTCCCCGTAACAATAATTTGTAACCGTCAATTTCAATGTCTTTGTCTTCGTCACTTCGTGGGTGAAGAAGACATTGAATGATTGATATGCTATTTCAGTACTTTTCAATGCTATTTCAATTAATTGTTTTTACTTTATCAACCATTTGGCGAAGCAATCCAAAAAGGGTTTTGGCCTCCGCAACGAGAGCACGCCACTTGTCCCAATCCTGTGCAGTTTATTGCCAACTGTCGGCTTGAAGCTGACGTAGATCGGCCTCTAGTGTGTCTCGCCAGCATTACCTAGGCCGACCAACTAGACGACGCGACACGACGACAGTTAGCCGTCCCAAGTAAGCTATTTTGACTGGTGCATACTCCCCCATTCTTTGTAGGTGGCCGAGCCAGCGAAGTCTATAAGATTTTGTTTCGCCGATGATGTTGGGCTTGGCTACCAACTCCTCAATCTTAGCAATTTTTTTGGATAGATTCGATGGATAGATGATTTGATAGATTTATAATTATTTCACTTGATTCGTTTTAAAAACGCATTATATACATATTTATTCTAAATTATTTATTTAAAATATATAGAATTGAAAGGTACTATATAGTAGTAGTAGTAAAATACTGCTACATTCACTTGTCAATATAAGTCAAAACGTGTAAAAAAAACAATTGAAGGTGCTTCAATCGATCAATTGCCAATTGCGTAAAATTTAAGAATCAAATGATCAAGCTCGAGGACGATTATTCAATACTCTAATTACATAATAATATGCACATTTGGTTTTCTAATTATGTGATTATTATATTGTTTGTTTTGCCAAACTAATTAGTAAAATAATGCACATATAAATAAATAAAAATTCGTTTTTGTAAGGTATCAAATCAGGTGAATCAATTCAATCAATCACACGAGCAATCATTATGCCGGCAAGGTCGACGACCCGCCTTCATTCGCAATTTTAGAACCTCGTACGGAATTTGGTGTGTAGGTTATTATAGCTACTTGTGTATAGGCAACATAAGAATAAATTTTAAAATTACCGTGAAGTTCAAATAGTGAATATGTTTTGTTAATAGTGTTGGTACCTTGTATTGCAATCATGTTTCACTAAATTGCTTTATTCAGGACCTTCAGTATGTAATTAATTAATATCGTAGATATTGTTCGATCGACTGCGTAAAACTGTGATGCAAAATAGAGAGTATTTTACTTTTGATCACAATTATAATTAGCTCAGTAGCTACTAGTTTGTTTTTTACATTACATATCTATGTAAAATATATACAAATAATATTAAGTTTAAAAAATAATATTACGTAATTTACAAATTACAGCTTCAAATTCTAAAAATAAGAGTTAAATTAAAAATGTGTAGATAACAATCGCATAGTATTAAAGCAAGGCAATTCAATTTGTGGTAGGTAGCAAAACGATGCCTATATAAGCGGTGCTTCGTATCGCGAAATCCTCGTACCCACAGACTTGTACCAGTCATTGGCATCGCCAAGAATCACACAACTTATCTGATTCACCTTCTATGAAGTAAATTTACAACATAATAATACTATGTTCTCTGAATTAATGCAGACTTAAAAGAGTTACAAGTGTAATATTATATAATGTTTTTTTTAATAATAATAGCTCCGCTTTTTTTTTAATAATAGCTCCGCTCATTGACTTTACTGTCCCTGGTGGTAAGCACAGAACAATCCAAATACAACAGCGACCACCGAGAGATCGAAATCCATCGGCTATCGATATGAGCTGTAGAAGTCATATAACTAGAGGAATGTTAAGTATGAAAGTGGACGGATAAAGGAGTAGAGGAACACCAGAGAAGGTATGGATGGACTGTGTGAGTACTGATATGCGGGTAAAAGTTGTGAATACTGGGATGACAGTTGATAGAGTAGAGTGGAAGTGGAAAACATGTTGTCCCGACACTGCTTAAGTGGAATAAGCGTTAAGAAGAAGAAAGATAGCAGAGCCTCAATCAGCGGACAAGCGTTGCCACAACGTGACAATGCAGCCAGCTTTCTGGGAAGGTTCCCTTCTGGCGGCGTTCACTACTTGTAGTATAATTATTATTTTTATTGAAAATTTGTATTTTTTGTACCTGTATAATTAATTAATTCCTGTATATTTCAAAAATGGCAAAATACATCAACCAGAGTTTTGCAGCACTAAAGATAAACGTACTCAACGGGTATAGGTGCCTATACGAAGCGACGGAAACCAGCGCTGATATGCGAGCCACGAGCTTGTACCAACTTATTGGCTAGCGCCATAATTACTAGGGACATATGTACAGTGAATCATTTATATCGTAAGAACGACATTTTTAATGATTTGACAAAACTTAAAAAAAAGACAGAAATATTAGAGGCTGCTTATAATTTTAATAAAATTACAATTTAACTACCATTATATAACCTAAGTACATATAATATGTTGTGGCTATGTAGCTGTTAATATTGTATGTTTGTTTGTAAACGAATTTCTAATATAATCCTACTAAGTGAAATACTTTTAATCTCTTTGGAGAGGTACTTCGAATTTCTCAACACACTTTGTAATTTAATCCTACTTAAATGCCGCTTAAGATAAGAAGTAATCTTGGATTTATGATAGGGTTTTGTACACCGTTGGATAGATATCTCATACTTACTCTCTAGTGAAATATATTATTTCTTTAATATTTTTCATAATATTCCTATAAGCCTTTATAAACGTTCTCGTATAAAACAGAGTACCTAATAATATATCGTCAGTGATATACGGTTGTGGTCATATAATTAAGAACGTTTATACATTAGATCTGAACCAAGTATTAAATTAAATTGTTTTTTTTTTCTTTACGCAGTTCACATAAATGTGATTTATTTAATCTAAGTTTCATATAAAACAACCCTCGAGCAGTTTAATAAATCGTTCTTAATTAGGTATTTATCCAGTTTCATTACTATTTGAATTTGTTACTATAGATAATAAATAAAATTTGCAAAAAAAAAATAGTTAGCGATTTTATTCTATATTCCTAATCCCGTTTGCTCTATTCGTGGCTATTTCATAACATAACATGTTATTTCTAAGAAGGAACACATAAATACACATGACACGATTTAGATAAAAAAATCTGGAACTTCAAAGCGTTCTTAATTATATGCCCACAACTGTATGTACGCAATATGTTCAATGTCAAAAGACTGCGTAAATATTATTTTTATTGCGAAATGTTATATTTCTAGTTATTTCTCAATAATCCACATTAGCATAAAATTATTTACATTTTACTAAAGATATGGATGACATTTAAACAAATACATCTAACAAAAATGTTTTCTCTCTCTCTCCTGTAAAATCAGCTATGTCACATAGCCCGTTTTGCTGTATCTCCGACGATATGTATGTTAAAGTACCAATTAAATCAATTCAGTACCAGTATATTTGTTTTGTAGATGATTACGAAATCCTGTTGGGATGTGCCAGATGCCAATTTAATTACGAAATTGTGTTTAATGAAACTCAAAGGAAATCGAAACGACTCCCATCGTCAATACAATTAAATTAACTATTTTCCTTGTCCAAACATATACTTTGTGATTCGCCCATACTTCGAAAATGAAGTAATAATATAAATATATGCCGTATCTGCATTGCGATATTTTTAATAAGAATTTAATCTCGTACAACCTTTATATGCAAAGACGATCACTTTCGTTAGCGCTATCCAAGCGGAATTCAGTCAAGCAAAGCCGTCGAATAGCTGCGATTACGAAGGATGGCCAAACTTGCACATACAAAGGCGGATATTACAGTACAGTAATTGAAATTATTGGGTTAACATCGGGTTATTGTATTTTTTTAATATACTTAGGTAATAATCGGGCGAAAGTTAAAAACACGCGAAATATGTATACTGTAAAAGTCGCACTTTGAAAGTTACCATTTCATATAACTGGAATTTGACTACACCGAGTTCCGAGATCAGTACAAATGCCTTGGACATACACAAATAATTTATCCGAAATGTCTTTGCTACTTCCGCCTGCAATAGATGAATAGTAGTTTCATCTACTTACAACATAAAATGTTTGAATTTAAATAGATAAATGTGTAAATGAATGCCATTAATAAACTAAAACAATAATAATTAAGATTACAATATTTTTATATTCAATATTTTCAATGGCTCTGCGCCGATTCGGAATGCACTCTCCTTTAGAGAATAATCGGCAAGAAACTCTAAGGTTGCTGTTTTAAACCAATTCCGCAAAGTAACGTCTTCCTCAATCAAATATCTTGAACATATACTTCGTAGTAAATCGATACAGTGCAAATTGATTAGACGATGGTTAAGGATTAACATATCCAAATAAAATATAGAGTAATTTAAGCTTCTTATTGTCTACCTATACTATACCAGACCCGGTATGATGACAGTCTATCAGAATTTTTGATTACTAAAAACCGATTTGATAAATAATAAACAGATACATATATGTAGTTATTTAATACTGATTGGTTGTAATACCATTCAGTGGTTATTACTTCGTTTTACTATTGTTGTAAGAATAATCGAATTGACAGGTGTGAATAACTTATGACTATTGATTCAGACTCGAAAATGTAATAAATATCCTGAAACATAACAGTCTCGTAGACACACTAATTTTATATCAATAAAGACGTTTGAAATAAATTGCGATTTGTTTATGAATATTTAAAATTATAGTGGTAATGCAAAGTTTCCGAAAATATTTATCTTGTAGATGTTATTAGTTATACATTGTCTATTTACATAGCGTCGTTATTTGTATTACATGCTCAAAGTGTGAATACTTATCTGAACGGTGTGTGCTCGGCGGTGCATGGCGTGACCGTGGTGGAGAAAATGAGAGTGATCGTTGCCATGATCATAAATGAGAATATAGGTAAGTCGGTTCTAAAAATAACGTATCTTTTGTCTATATATATTATAAAACTCAGCGTCTCTCTGTCTGTCCGCCCCTTTATTTTCTTTTCACGCAAAAACCACTAATCCGATTTACATGGTTCTTATTTTTTCAAGTCATAGCTATGTTATCTGGCCAGTTTATAGGATATATTTTATAAGATAAAGTAATAAACGAAATAGGCAGTGACAATAATAGTGAATCAATTCGGGAAAAAAGGCGCTTTTGGGGCGTTTAAATGGCTTACGTTGAATAAACCATAAGATTTATTCAAAATTAATGTACTACATAATTGTAGATCTTAAAAAGATTTACAAAGAAGTCAGGGATAGCATATATCTATCTTCTAAAGTTCATCCACAATAAGCATTTTTGTCTTCCGTCTTTTGAGCGGGGGCAACACGACTCGCGCGTGCGCTTGACTGACGGCATTCTGTAGTCCACGCAAGCGGAGCCGCCGGCACAGCTAGTATATATAAAAGGCAATATCCTCACTGACCCATCATGGCCCAGCGCAAAGTACAAAGATTATAAATTTGAAATTTTGAGATGTGGACATTAGGAATTGTTTAAGAAGGAATTGCTCGATAATCAACCCTTAAATGGATGGAAGAGGTTGGCAAAATTTGTAAGATAATAATATTTTTCGGGTTAAATTTATATGAAACTTGGTATTAATATTCATTGACACAACTGATGAAACACGTATTTCAGAGTTTTCAAAATTTAACCCCTTGGGTGTGGAAGAGGGTGGCAAAGTTTGTATGGTAAATAATATTTCTCGGTTCAGATTTATAAATAAACTAGCGGTGCACCTGCGGCTACGCACGCGTTTATTACGCAGTAATTATTTCCATCCTGTAATTTAATATTTACTGATATTATTGACAATTCAGATGCATATCAATTGCACGAGCGAAGCCGTAGGCGGAATGCTAGTTTAATATAATAAATTATGTACGTAAAACGAAGACAAGTAAAATTATTTAAAAATAAATAAGTTTTAATAATGATTCTTTATACCGACATGTACTTCTCGTAAAAAACAAAATTATTCTTTTTCATGTTATCTTCAAATCTATTGTAAAATATTATAAATATCGAATAAGGTTGAATTTCAAGAACCAGACAAAAAGAACACACTAAAAAGTTAATATTTTAAGAACAAAATAAATACTTAATATAATTAGAAAAGTAATACTTTATTAAATGGATCTTGTAACCGGATACATTTGTATTAACTTGATAGTTAATATGTATGGATTCTTTATCGGATATGCAAACAGAAGCACATTCCATTGCAAGTGGGATAGATAACTTGTCATGACAAAGAAAAAAATATATTTATCGTCTGATACTATTTAAACAGTGCAGCTACTAAAACCGATAAGCAAAGAAAATTTACAAAACAGTAAAAACACGTTAGAGTGACTGATATTGGCAACGGCTTTGAACTTTAACAAACTTTAAATGAAGTATAAAAAAATACTTTGAAAGTCTTGTGGCTGCTAACTACATCCAAGCCTCCTAACTATTCAAAATGAGGTATTGCAGATAATTGTCCAAATTTTAGTTTGTATTCCTGCAGATAAATATTCAGGTTTAAAGTAAATAACTTGACTGTTAACATTTTAGTACCGATATAGGTACTTATTTGTGCTAGTAAACATTTTTAGAAACGAAAGTAATTAAATCTAAACATCGTGATCGTCTAACTAACGAATACCTGTCATCATCTGGCTTCCTGTTGGCATTGGGTAATTACGTGCCGTCCTATGAAAACAACGCGAATGATAAGCAGTTCCATGTACCAACAACATCTAGAGATTTGTGTTTCGTGAGTTCGTACTTCGTACCATTATTATTTACAACATTTTTAACTTAAAATATATTAAATAGCTATTTCGTAAACATTATATTTTTTCTTTCGTAATAGTACGAGTAGGTTTGGCACTCGATCACTTTCTATTGAAATATTTTGTGTTAGATCTCCGACACGTTTGTCGATAGCCGATAAGTTTGAATACCTGTGATAAACCCTACAATATTAAGCGACAATATTTGTCTTTTTTCTTATTTTGTTAACCTACTATGTATTCTAAAATAGCTATTACTACACTTTAAAGTTAAATATGTGGTACTTAATAATTTGATTTCTATTTTTAATTTAAAATGATAGATTTTTTGTATGGTATAAGGTATTGTGCGTAGGTCGTGGTTGTTATAGTACGAGAACAATAGACTCTCGCGCTGGCCAGGCCTTTATAGCATCACGGAGTATATTCTGTGCTCACATTGTTGAAATACCTGCGTGCGCCCTTTGTTCCGGATTCGTTAAACCAGTTTAAAATGTAGTAAAACATGACACTACAGTTAATTCATATAATAGAAAGTTTCATTTTGATTTAGCTTTTAGTGGATGTCCATTCATTTATAATATTAATTATGGCTATCATATTTTCGGAAACCAATTTTGCAAAAAGCCATACATTTTGCAAACTTAGTAGTAAACTAATGGGTGGTGGGGATGGGTGGGTTCAGAAAATTTTCTTTGGACATTTTTCTCTACTTGGGGCAGCCCGACTGGCTTCCACCCTACAGAAGATCGCAGCCAAATGACCTAGTGTTGTGTTTCTGCGGTGAGTATGGTTTCCAGAGCTGCTTCGGGTAGGGGTAAGTTTCAAAATATTATTGGTGCTTTACGTAAAAGAACATTTAGAATTTAAAGGTAGGGTTTAGTAATAACCTCATTTAAAATATTATACATAATGCATATATTTATACTGAATTTGCAACAGAAACTGTCTTAAAGTTGTTTAAATAAACATAATTATTATGTTCAGGTTGTTATGTCTTCTTTATTTAAAATGTTGAAATAGAGTTCAAATAGTTGCAACTGATCACCAAACCAGTGGAGTAACATTTTTATAATTTTACTAGAAAATAGCTACCAAATTTTGGTGACACTCGGAATGGTAAGCTGCGTCGTAATTAGTTCGTTACGAATGACACAAAAAGCAATAAATGACAACTAGAAATGTTACCATTGATTAAACATAGATTTATACTTATATGGGATATGGGTCTCCCCTCTATAGAGTCCTATGTGAAATATCTCACTAGGAGAAATTTCGATAGCGCGTTGAAACATCTGAACCCGTTAGTAAAAGACTCCGCGATTTACACCCCGAATGTAATGTCCGACACTAAATTCCGATATAAACGCCGACCGCGAAACATCTTTATCGATCCCGATGACGATATCTAGAAAGCTAACGAATATTACGCGTCTGTCCCTGTTAATCAAGCGTGTTTACGCCCACGCCCGCGAAACCACCGTTCCCTTCGTAGGGGATGGACGGTATACTTCGCTCCCGCACACCCGCCACGTCCACCCTCTCCAGCAGAAACTCAAGCCTAGGTCCGATCCTCCGACATGGAGTCGTTTAATCAAGCAGCTGCTCGCGCGATACAGTGACAATGCATTCACTAGCTATCAACATACAATCATTGCACTACACTCCACTCAGGTACATAAGTTCTGTAAGGGGCCTTTTTTTCTAGTCTAGACAAAATTGACAGATTACTAAATACATATACACTTGTTTCTTGCCCTCCTCTCAGAGGATAGAAACATGTATGTGTATAGTTAGTTTAGATTGTTTTACGGTTAGGAAATTAGTCAGATCGCGACTTATTTGCAATCTCCGCAACAGTTAAAGCCGAGGTTCAGCCACTTTAGCATTCTTGGAACTTGTTACTTTGCTTTCGCAGCTGAGTGCCTTAAGCGCTTGCCCCCAAGCCGGGTGAAGCTGTAAAAGCCGTCTGAGGTTTCAGGGCCCATAAGGCTAACAGTATAGTCAGTTTGAAAAAAAAAGTATATTATTAAATATATAGTATGAAATAAATACATCAAGATAGGACAGTCCAGCATATATAAATATTCAAAGAATACAAAAAAATACAATATCGTAGAACAGAAAAACAGAAGCCCTTCAGCGACTATAACAGCGTAGTGACATGGCCACCGCAGGTAACATTCCAAGTCGACCGGGCCCTACCCACATCAGGGACCGGGTATAATTACACACAGATAAAAACAGTCTCGCTTTGGACGAGAGACACTCTACTTCCATCCCCACTAGGCAAATATAATAGTTCCCATTGAACTCGAAATAAAGGAGCAGGTAGTTTTACAAATGTAAGAAACGTGAACGAATTTTTAATCCAAACGATTTTAATATTATCTTGCACTTTAAACATTTTTGCGATTGCGATTTTAAATCATAATATTTTTATTAATATTCATTCGTTGCCTCAACCTATGACCTCAACAATATCACATAGTGGCCACACGATGAATATCGATCCGATGATAGATATAATATACATATTTCGAAATACGGAAACATTATATAATTTGTATTTAATTGGTATTATTTATTGGCCGTGAAGAAAAACAAAAAGCTTGATATTTGTTTTCTTAGTACAACCATGAATGTCCGAACTATCAATTTCTCGGCGTCAAAATTCGCAATACCGTGCTGACTGGGTGTGGTGACTAAGCCCATGCCTTCTGTTGGGAAGTGGTCATTTAAAGTCATGAATAATTATTATACCAAGCCGATTTAATACATTTAATAAATTTAACATAACATTTGACATACTTTATTCCAATTCTATTAAAACCAATAATTTCAACGTTATACCGTGGAACCGAACACTAATGACTTGTAATTTAATCGAAGTATTCACCATGAATCCATTCTAATCTCAAGATCTAGTAGATTCGGGAAACGACATAAAAACTTTACAAGTTTTTGTAAGCATCGACCCTTGAAACTAAGACAAAAAAAATTGGGAAAGTTGAGGAACGGGTAATAGCTATTAGCTAGAATGGCGCGTTGTAATGCTTTGTTTTTCAAATATCAAGAATATCAACATAATTAAATAAACTTATAATTTTATATTGAATGTAAATAAGCATAAGACGTGATAAAACTCAATTACAATTTCTTTAGTGCCGATTTTTCAGTCAGACAACTTTATTTTAGGAATAATTTTGCGTTGGTTTAGCGTTGTGGCCACCATCTCACCTGATCTTAAGTGACGATGTGACCCAAGATGGTAACACGCTAATCCTAATGGAAGTATTGGCTCTCTAGTGCAGCTGCCGGAATACACCTATTGACAACATATTTTTCAATCATCAACATATTTTTAACTTGAGGGTAACTAGCCAGGCGGGCATTAGAAAAAGTCCTACCATCATGAGGTTACCTATTTATCACGAGGTTTTCCTTAACCGAAAGCTAAGGCTCATTTCAGAGATTCGAACTCACATCTATCGAGCCATCATTGCTTCAAAATGTATAAAGTATGAAAAACTTGTAGAAAATTAAAAATTATACTTAAAACAAAAATCGGCTTTTATAACCCTGTTCATCATAAGAATCCTTGCATGACACATGTCAAATGTTTATTTAAGAGATGTAGCCTAATTTAAATTGGAAGTTGGTTTTATGATTATCAATTTTTTTTGAGCTAAATATAATCGATAATACGAATATGCTTTAAATCAATTGAGGATTGAGTAAGCTGTGTAAATGAAATAACAAAAATAAACTATAACAACAATTGATATTTCATTCCGCCATGCTTGAATTATTGAATGCCTCCCGCCAAAAACCAAGATTAATTATCCAGTCAAAATTCTTCGTTGCGTGTTGTTGCAGTATAAATGTACCTTAATGTATAATGTATATATATTTTTATTCTGAATTAACAAAGAAACTAATAAATTAAATGTATAATGTCGTTCGAATTAATTCAATTAATTTTCGATTTATACGGTTAATACAATTAATTATCGATACGCAGATTTTATTATTTTGTTCTACTCTATTTTTAAGTACCATAGAAAATAACGTTGCACGTAGTAAGAAAAAAAATAAAAAAAATCACAAACAATATTTTACAGATGAAGTTATTTAGCATTGTTTTTGTTTTTTTAACGTTTATCAATATCACATTTTTTTATAATGATTATTGATAGTCGAAACGCATGCGTTTTAGGTTACGTTGTAATTTGCAAGATCTAACATTTTACGTTCTAAGGACACATCATACCGCGTTTCTGTTGATGTACAAAGTACGTATAGTTAGTACTTTACTTTTGCGAAAACAGTTTTAATGTCATGAATAATTTATTTTCAGATAACTTGGGTAATATATCTACATAAGTATATTTGCTGCTTAATTTGAAACTAAAATTAATTCGCAAAATATTTTGAATATTAATAGCTTAATAAGAAAATTATATAATTGAGATGATAATTATCTTTTTACATTAGTACTTCGAAGTGATTGCACTGCACTAACTGACAGTAAGTACAATATCATGGAGTACTAGTCTCTAGCTCACTGAATTCATAATTCTATGTACAATACAATTTATAAACAACACCGACCACCGAGTCAACGCAATAGCTTCGTCTGCCGACCAGCTAAAATGCACCTTCAAGCTATTTCTATTTCAATATATGCAATTATCAATTCATAATAAGAAAAAAATAATACTTGATCTTAATAAAATATAAATGGATATTTTGGTATTGTTTAACAATAGTTATTACAAAAACATCAGAACAATGTTAATTCGTTTATTGTTACTACATAATATATGAGTTTTGGAAGATCTATTTTTTGCTTCAAATAACGTTTTTGCTTAGTTGAGTATGTCTGATTACTTTACTAGATACTACTTTTAATATTCTGTAGATGAGATTTTTTATGATGCTTTTAGGTAGCTAAGTCAGCACCAACTCGCTAGGTATTTGTGTTTATAAAATTTCATTAAATCCAAGATATGTATACAGATTTCATGATTTGTTAAAGAATGTGGAATAATAATGCATGCCTCTACAGCAATTTATACTTACGAGCCTATATGACCTTTGTCTAATATTTTACCCATTCGAATAGGAAAGAAAATGCGATTCATGTAATAACCTCACGCAGTTATTTTCAACATTATAAAGAAATCATTGGATGAGTTACAAATATTACAATTTAGATAATCAATTATACTTGCGTTGGAAACAGCATACTAAAACAAACAATAGATGCTTCGTGTCGACATGAATCATACAAAATATACTCTCTTACTATATTATTTTATGTAGTCTCGAACTGAAAACCAATAATCAACGCTATTTGATTATGAATAAATGTTTATTTCTTTCTATTTGCTACTATTCTCGTGGATTCTGTTTGTAGATAAAAATTGAAACTATTTAATTCAATCATTTAAAAAAGGTCTATTGAATTTATTATTTAGCTACATACATAACAATATGTATGCCTAAAAACTTAAAATTCTCAGAGTTTCTTGCCTCATTTTTCCGCAGACCAATTTTCCGAACAGGTAAAAACGTTTATAATAAACATTATTTTTTATTCTAATATAAAAAACAATTTATTATTGATACTTAAACTAAGTTTATACATTAGTTTCGGGAGTTTATCTCGCCCTCGAGTTTAAGCTAAAGTAACCTATTCAATATGAGAAGGCGTTGTAGTAGGAATGCGTTGCGAGTGTGACTACTGACTTGTCGGTAATACTAAGTAGCCATTTTTCGCATAATTGGACATGGAATATGAGACATGACGTAGCGCAGCAACACGTGCAGGTGAGTCAATTCACTTCAAACGTATAGAAACAGACTATAAGACAAATATTTAAGTAAACATAACCACGCTCTATTGCGTTATCTATCTAGGAAATTTTATGATTTAATTAGGATACTCAGCTGGAATATCCTACAAATAAAAACATATGATTATCTTACACAAAATACAAATATTTATTGATTTTGTAAAACTATATTCCAAGTTATATAACATTTTGCTGGGTTATGCACATTTGTGTTCGACTGGATCGCAAGTTCGCGACCAGCTCACACCAGGTGTAACACCCACAATGCATCATGGAGACACGCTTAGGCGTCAGCCCGTGTATATCCAGTAATCAAGTGGTAGAGATTTGTAGCCGACTCTGTATCCAGTTACCAGAAGGCTTATAGGTCGGCATAACAGCGACGACTATCAATGGATTTGTACATTTCACGGTGGTCGTCAAATTTGTTGATTTGGCATCACTTTGACGTGTTACTATATAAAAAAAATAACTTATATCTGTTAAATAAAGCCAAAGGTTAATATTAAATTTTAGTCATATAAATCCTAATCTTATCAGCGTCCTTTTACTTCCTACTTACACGTCAGCTTATAAGTAGGACATCTAGATGTGAATTTTAATATTAGAATTAAAAACTAAGTGCCTATAAAACAGTGGGTGTTTAGTTTTGCAAATCTTAATTATCTATATAAATCAATTGCCGTTATGCGCGCATAACGCAAAAACTACTGGATGGTTTTTTCATATTTTTTATTGTTTTACTCCTTAGATACTTGGTCCTTATCAAAAACAAAAATTATCATGATATCTCCATAAACAATAATTCTGCCACGGAACCAATTGCAAAATTGATTATATTTCACCCATATAGATAGTGATAACGACGCTGTTCTAATAATAAATACCTAAATAAAAGTAATTTTACATTAAAGTAACCCAAATTCTAAGATTAGATATTTGTGTTATTATTTCTTAATTTATAAATACATAAAACCCTAAAAACGATTAAACGTATACTAATGAAGTAATTTTAAGTTTTTAAACCAATGTTAAAATAATATATGGTGACATTTGATTTCGAAAGTCATACGAGTGTATAGCGACATGTCCATACCAATTTTCACTACATGAAAAAAAAAACTGTTGATTCGGACAAAGCTTCACAATCATCCACTTACAGAAATTCAACACATGTTTTACTTGTACCGTGGGAAGAAATTTTTATTAGTTTTCAGTGCTTTGCTCTTATACTTTACAAGAAAAATCTTAAGAAATAAGCATAATAATACTTGAAAGAATGGTAATAAAACTTTATTCTGAACAAAGTTTTGTCTTCAGTCAAGTACTCAAGCAAATCAAGTTTTTGGTTCTTTCCGAGATCATTGTTATTCAGAGCGAAGTTATTTGTTCGTAACACCCATCCGAGTTCCTTTTTATGTCATGAAGTAAGGCGTAAAATCCACCTGATTTTAATTGGTCACAGCAGCGTATAAATATTAATAACCAACCTCAAAAACGCCTGCAATATTAACTGAGGCAAGTGATAATACGGTGCTACTCCTGAGGAGTGAGTTGTAATGCTTTATGTGCCAGACGTGCCAGTGCATGTTGCCACTTGCCATCCACGCCTTTCGGACAGTTTCGGGCTGGGTCATTGCAACGCGGCAGCGCGATGTGTTATAGAGTTTCTACTACATTTAAGCTATGATTATTTCCAGTTAATTTCATTTGTGCTCGTCTTAGGTTACCGAATGGCTAGACTACATTATTATTGAACCATGGTTCGGGATCATCGCAATCGCTCAAAAGAATGTCACGTCATATTTCTGAGAACCGGTCGACCAACATGATCTGTAGCCTCGCCTGTCCGTATAGCATATTTCAATATGCGTTTCGAGTTTTCAAAGTTGTTCCTCTAGCGTGCCGAGCCCGTATAATCCGGGGCAACAATAAGCTCATTGTTTCCAAAAACGTTGAGTGTTATAAAAATTAAAAAAAAGTATGCGTTTGTTATTCCTTTTTTGACTTTATACGTGACTCGACAATAGTCGTTTAATAATAATATTATGAATAAAGTAATAGCAAACATCGACCTGGGGAAAGGTTATCGACTGAACACCTGCAACAAGGGCTTAACCGTTGCCGGTGTGGAACTTACGGACGACATACCTAGCTAATGTTTATTCTTTAGTAGAGGATACACTTTATTGTGAAGAGACGCGCTCGGAGTATCTAAAATTCTACATTCATATAATATATGTATATTTTACGAATTGTTTATGAATATAAGGCTTAATTTATGCAATAGAAAATTAGAAAATGTTCTCTGTTTGTTTGTTTCTCTGTTTTAGACAGGTATTAATTATTGTAAATTCTGTAATCCTAGAAGTTATGTAACGATACAAATTTATTCGTAGCATGTAGGTACCTAATGACACAAAGATTTTAATACAACAAAGCTAGCCACTACATACATCATACCACAAGTGGAGACTAGTATATATAATAAAATCATAATATAAGCTCTCTCTGCTACAAAGGGTGTAACTCTTAATTACATACTTTAGACAATGAGCAAAATACAAAAAAATAATATACACAGTTAAGCTCTTTTGATTTATATTGTATATACTCACCTTTATACAATACGCAGTAATTATTTATGTCCCGTAATATTATTTTTACTCATATTTTAGACAATTAATATAGATTTTCAATTGAGAAATGTAATAAATTTATTATACCCGTGTGCAAAATTCCATCAAAATCTTTTACTGACTTTTTCACAGTACCTGTTGTATTGTTGACATTTCTTTTAGCCTATTTATTATGCAATGACGTATTATTTCCGCCAAAATGGATAAAAAATATTTTTTTACAAATTATTATTTTTTGTAAAGTAATATTGTAAATTTCTTATAGCCCATCAACATTGGAATAACTTATACTTGCCGTGTCAAGCCATTTTTGAGTTAAATCAGAACATACAAACAGACAGATAAAAAATATTTAAGGGCATATTCGTGATCAATGTCCTTTATATAGTATGTATATCCATCGGAAAATTTGGTAAAAATATTACATGTACAGACATAACTACAGATTTATGAATACAGAAGATACTATATATTTTAATCTTTTTTATACAAGATTGCTCCAGTAATGTATAAAAAATATTGTTTTATGATCTGGTTTTGAAGAAAATAGGTGTTTAGCTTTAAGAAAATTGAGTAACCTTTTTTGTTTGTTGCGTAATTTTAAAAACACAGAATGACTCATTCACAACTAAGTAAGAGTGCATTAAAAAGTCAATTTACCCAAAATGGCCTCTACGCCCTTTGTACCATAAAGAGTCCATATTAAGTTAGGTAATGATAAATATGACGAATCCTCAACAACACGACATACCTACAGTTTCCTCAGTAGAGCAGTAAAATGAAATTTTGCCGGTCATTAAATAAATTTACGACCTATAATTGTGTAAGCAGCATTCAATCATGAAGAAATATAAACGTTTGCCAACCATATCGGTTGAATTAACTGTGTTAATGTTATAATAATATTTGAGTACGTAACGAGTATTTATGTGTTCATGTGCTCGGAATAACTAATATTTGTTTTGTAAAATACAACAAATGAGACGTATAGATAATCGTAATTAGATAAAAATAATCAGTAAATTATAACATATTGATAAAAGAATCTTGTAAAGTGGAAACGTAAGTAAGAAGAGGTCTGGAACTGGACTATGAAAGGATAATATCGAGTATATAAAGAAAAAAAATTGTTAGGAAAATAATCCATGAATATAATGCATGATTTTGGAATGGATTGTATGTACAAGTATGCATAAAATACACAAAAGGTATATTTTGTTCATAAGTATTCGATTAAAATCAACAAATTGAGAGAAAACATACAACAAGAGTTTCAAACGAGGGAAGTAATGGTAATAGTTACTTAGTTCATAGTTAGTTTGTGCTTTGATGTAGTCAGTAGACAACTGCAAGGTCGACAACTTCCTACGATAAACTAATTTAAAAACACTTATGAAGAGTGCAAGTGTCCTAGATGACAGTTCTATACCGAATAAAATAATCATTCCAAAGTTACCTTGTTGGATGTGTTGTTTAATCTAACCTATGATTTCCATCTACAAAGACCAGCTCCGTATAGTATTCTAGTATAATTCTGAAGTACACGAGTAAACCAACTGTTTTAATAACGACTGGAATCAACTAAATTAGTTGTTGTGTTATTCTTTATATGCGGACAATTTAGTCATGTGCATGTTCGATACAGTCAATTCATAATCAACTATTATAATTTATTCAAATTAGGTCCAGATAAGACACGAATTTGTAATTAACACAACAACGTTAAAGTTAAGTATGTTTTAAACTCATATGGAGTGGGTTGATAGTACTCGTATGTTAGGTTATGTAGGTACTGCACGGTTCTTAGTAAACAAACAGTTCTTAAAAATCAAAACCGAAGATACAAAAGAAAATTATATTACTTTCACGGTAAAAATACATTGTTATTTTGGAATAATGATATCTCTTAAATATTTAGAAGAAATGAAAAACCTTTTTTGTTTACAAATAAAAAATTGTTTAAAAATAGCAGTTACCTGAAATTTCGTACGCGTTAATTAGCTATAATATAAATCTTAAAAACAATAAATAGGGTAGAATAGGAATAATATAGCTTGAAAGAACTTCAATAATCGGATCAATAGTTCCTGAGATTGTCTCCTACATCCAAACAAAATTTAGCACTTATAATTAGTATAGAAGTCCTATAGATTATTCATAAATAAGAATTAGGAAGACAAAGAAATTACATACACAAAATAATAAATCACAATTTAAAAAAAATCTATGTACTGTATATATTTTATATACATATATGTTTTATATTTTGCATTATGATTCCATTATAAAATATGATATATCTGTCATCTGCATTATGAAATATTAAGCAAGTCCGACGTGTATCTACTATAGTTGGATATCATCAAAACTTCACTAATGTGGTCCGAGCATGGTCACATTGTTTTCGAAAGTGGTTCTTGCTGAGTCAAGATTCCGTAAGCAAATTATCATTACAGCAAAAACCAGACACGATGAAATAGCAACACGGTCTATTTCAATACTTCCAACTACGTAATATTAAATATATTTAGTCTGTTTGTAACAACGAAATAACAGGCTTGAAGTATTAACAGAGAAAATGATTAGAGAATTATATTCTAGTTTCATGTTTTAGTTATTATACTTTCTAAACATGGTTTAAATCTATGAGTAGTACTAGCTGTGCCCGCGGCTCCGCTGGCGTGGTGTACTTAAAAGGCTTTTTTCTACGCGGAACCCTAATATTTTTTCTAAAATAAAAGTAGCCTATGTTATTCCTTATAACATCAGCTATCTGCCAGTGAAAGTCCCCGGACCAACTGCCAGGGAAAATCGGACCAACCGTTTCGGAGATTACCCGGAACAAACAGACAGATAGACAAAAATTGTAAAAATTGTTTTTTGTTATAAGAACCGTGTGTACTTTCATATGCATTTAGTGAAAAGCTGTTATTTTGACATTAAAAACAGACACTTCATTTTTATTATGTCTATGTATGGATAACTCTTAAAATTGATCGGAATATAAATTTTACAACGTGAGAAGCAATATTCACTTATTACCTACATGGAGCCTGTTTTCTTACTACCATAAATTCTGTGGACTCTAAAGAAATAAACTATCCCAAACAAGAACAACAATTTACAACTTGAAACATGTTTCAATTATTTTTCACAGGAAATGGAACTATTCACATCCAGTTATTACTTTTAATTATTATCCCTGAAGCTTAAAATAAAATATACCAATTATTATAATGATCCTGTAAAACCTTTTACCAGGACTACCAGGAGATTAATAGCTCACGTCCGTTGTTTTTTTTTAACAATACATGTACCTATGTTATTACGTGTAGGTAAGGTAAGCTGAGACAGACTATAACAAAACCTTATAGCCTTATAGAGAATAAATATTGTGTTCTCTCTTTTAACAAATCTATGGTAAATCGTAGAATTTTAAGTTGTAAGTTCTGTGTTGTCGTTACATTTCAGAAATACTCTTAAAAATGTTTTCCTGACCTGGCCAACCATAAGCTTAGTTGCCCCGAGGAGAAACCGAACCCTAAGCCTCCAAAGTCTAATTCAAATTAAAGACAATACCTAATAAAAACTGCTGGCTTCCGTTAAGTTGGTAGGTAAAAAGGTTATGTTGACGCAAATTCATAACATAAACTAATGTTGAATGACTAATAACCATGACGTTGATTTCTTAGAAGCTAGATCATTAGTTACAATAAACAAAAAAAAACATATTTAAGTAATAGCTATGTCGATCGCAGGTCACGTAATACTAATATTAAAAATTGAGAGAAATAGAAACGAATAACTCCAAAATCAAAGATATTCTCAGTACTCAAGAAACATATACTTGCTTTACAGCGAGTCAGTACTAGACCATAATACTAAAGAGTACGATGAAAGACTTTCGAAGATTGAGAAACCAACACATACGAGTAAATCTGTCAGACCAAAGACTTCATAACATACACTATGTACATAACTACACTGTTTCAACTTTACTTTAAAAAGTAAATTAATTCAAAATTCAACAATTTCTCTGTTCCAAGCACTAATTGGATTTGAAACCGCAACTATATTACTCGGATTTTACGTACCTAATTTCAGATCTAATATTAAATACTTTTTTTTAATAATGAATATTGTGGTTTTTAACGTTTTCAGTCTTTTGTTGGCTATATACGTTTAACTTTTTATTAAGTTCAAATGAAACAAAATATAAATTTGGATTCGCTTCGTGGATCAAATTTGGGATCCTTGAAGTGTAAAGGACTACAATGACATGAATGATGAAGCTTATGAAAATATAAGCTAATGAAAAACAAACGCATTATCATTAGCCAATAAAACCTCGTGAAATATCCGCGAAAACCTGATAAGTATAAAATTAATCAAAAGTGAACTGACCTGTCCAGTAGCTTTCTTATACCGGTGCGTCGCTTCCCGCACGAGGTCCCTGACCAGCAAGTCGCCGGAGCCACACGGCACCAGCACCCGCACAGACCCGAAGCACACCGTCACTTTCATAATAACAAGTTGACCACACCACTTCACACACCCTAGTATCATCCGGTAGTTGACATATTAGTTTGTGTACAAACTAATAGGAGCACAACACTATCTGATGCACATGGCGAATGCCCGGCCTCGAAGAAGCTCATGTATCACCGTTGATACAAACAAATCAAAAACCCTGGACCGTGCGTACGTTTTCATAGCGTCCCAACTCACCACCGGACCTTTTCGTTAGTCCCTTAAACTGAGCACAAAATAAACACTCAATATTTAGCACATTTCGATAAGATTACGCGAAATACGCTCGCATACCTTTGGCGCGCACTATTAACGGCAGCAACGGTCGTGACGAGGAACATGAATAAGAATTTGAAGTTGCGACGAGAAGGGTGGGGTAGAGGGACGCGGCGCGACCGGTTCCCATGAGCAGCCAATCGGCGATCGCGTCACGGCGGGCAGCTGTGTGCCTGTGGTGGTGGCCCCGGCATGTCGCGTCATACTTGCCTCGCTACGGTTTGTATTTTACTCGCATACCGTTTAAACTACTCGTTATTTTGAATGAAACTGACTCACAAGTTGCAAGAATTCATAACGTGTTCATATTTGACCGTGCACAGTCAGCCGTTCGCGATCTAATCCCACCTTCTGCTCACTGGGTACTACTACTTATAACTTGTTTCTATTTATGGGTTGGTATTTAGTATTTGATTACAACTCACGCAGTACGCAGTACGCACACAATATGTTATAGAGCACACATGATCACACATCACTTTAATTGATAGTTGATGTCATCATGTACCTATAAACTGCAATTACCTAGGCGACTAACTTGGTTCATTTAGCTCATATAACAGATAGCTTTACTTTGTCTTACCTACGTTACGGTGCAATCAATATTACCATGCCAACCACTTTTATAATTTAAAACATCGGTGTATTAACATTAATCCATAACATCTACATCTTTATATATATATTATAAAACTTGACGTTTCTCTATCTGTCTGTCCGTTTATGTTCTTTTCACTCGAATACCACTTATCCAATTTACATATTTGTTATTTTAATTCATAGCTATGTTATCTGACCAGGCTATAGTATATATTTTATAAAATAAAGAAACATACGAAATAAGCAGTGAAGATAATGATGAATCAATACGGAAAAAGACGCATTTGGGGCGCTTAAATGGCTTACGCTGAGTAAATCATACGAGATATATCTAAATGTTCTACATAATTGTAAATCTACATAAGACATATAAAAAAGTCATCACAAGCATATATCTATCTTCTAAGGATCACATTTAAGGATTTTTGTCTTTCGTCTCTTGAGCGGGGGCAGCACGACTCGCGCGTGCGCTCTCCGACGGCAATCTGTAGTCCACGCGAGCAGAGCCGGGGAAACAGCTAGTTTACTATAAACATTCCATATTATGACTAAGATGGGATTGGGAATATCATATATATTTTAAATATAATAAATAATTATACACACATCGCCGTTATGAGGACATTAACACTTTTTACAGTTTTTAGAGTCAATGATATCTAATAATGTAGCTGTTATATCGAAGAAAATGGGAAAATGTACCTATTTCAGATGATATCCTCGTCTTTAAGTCGTACTGTGGTCTTATCAGTACTATGCAGTCAATTATGCATATATGCAGTAAGTAACGATTCAGAATGTAAAAAATTTTTAGAATTCTTAATTATAGTATCCATTACTACTGAGGACTTACAAATTCTTCTTCTTCTTCTTTATTTAAGCTACTAATTGGTTCTCTGAAAGCAGACAAAACTACTAACCCATGGTGTACACTTCGTTAAAGCGGCACTCTAGATTGAATCGACTAGACCGCTTTAACTCTTAAATGCATAATGTATCGAAAACGATACAAGCAGTTTTCCCTAAGAATAAACTTTAATATTTGCGCTTTTTATTATTTCCCTACATCCTTTTTTCCGATTCTTTTTTTTTCTGAGTAAAAATACGTGTTCATTGATTGTCATTAGGTTAATAGTGAAAATGTTGTCTTGATGACTCTCTTCAACGCGTGATGATTCAAGATCGACCTTTCCCTACCCACTGTCTTTAGGCCTCGTATTTACCAGTGGTGACATTCATCGTGGTATAGCCGATAATTGTTCATGTTAAACATTAGACATGACTTTCGGTGATCGACTGTACTACATTATACAGCACTTACAACCTAATAACAAAAAACTTTTTACCGAGGTAAAATAATTCTATTAAATTGGCTTATAAATACCATATATTGAAAATAAATAACAATACAAATAAAGTCACTGCATGATTAATATAACGGCAACAAATAATCATACTCTTAAGTTGTTAAAATGTAAATACATAATAATTTTCCTGTAGTAATCGTTTTATGCTAGTGTTAATATTTTCATATTTACTTCTGTCTTTCTCGTTCTTTATAGTGTATCCCAATGATAAAAAGATCCAAATTGTTGTCAAATGACAAAAAGATACCGCAGTTGCTCATCACGCAAAAACTACTGGCCAGATTGGGATCATTTTATTTTGTTTTACTACATACATTCATGGTCCTTATTTAAAAAACACGATATCTTCATTCAATAAAAAGTTAGACGTACACGCGAGCGGAGCCGCGGGCACGGATAATAAATAATTATAAGGATAGAGAATTCACAGCTTTTTATATCTGCCTACTTCACCAGGACATAATAAGTGATAGATAAATTAAATAATTTCGTTTTAAATGTCATAACAATAATAAAAATGTATTATAAAGAAATCCAATACAAACGTAACATCCGTTGATGTTTAAACCACCTGGATAGCTTCGGTTCAAGGAAAAGGGCATTAGTATGCGGAAAGCGACGTTTTAACTGGTAGTTTATGATGCCTTGGCACTCCAGTAAGCTACGGAAACAATCAACAAAGATATATAATATTATATTTTTAAACCAGGATGTTGTGACTTAATACTACAAAACATGCTTCTGCTTTATTAAGAGATATCATTACATAATAAAATATAGAGCAAGACAAACCTAGTAATAAGCCATTTTTTAAATATTTGTAACCAGATGGGCCGTTCCTGACAGAAGAAATGACTACCTACTAAATCCTTCCAGAATGCAGATAATAAAGTTACATATTTAGTCTATACTAGATTCTGCCAGCGACTTCATCTGCGTGACTTGCGACTTCACTGTCTTTACCGGGATAAGGTCTAATCTTAAACCGGAAAATCTAGGTTATCAACCATCCATGTACCAAATTTCATCCATTATTCAGTTATATATACATATTTATTGTTGTAAGAGTAGTAAATAATGTGGACATTTCGATTGCGGTAGCATTACTGCCATACAATGGATTTCTGTCGCAAAGAAGAACTTCTTGTGCCGAGTTCAGATCTGAAGGATGGTTATTTTAACCATGATGCTGTCAGACAAGCATGCAGTCCGCCTACAGACGCTTGCAAACACCAGAAGCATCACATGCGCGTTGCCTAACCTAAAATGCGTTAAAACCTATTCACTCTCGTTTTGAAGAACCCAATAGTGTAGTCCCCTGGAACTAATTCCACATCCGGAGTGTTCGCAAAAGGGAACTGCTTTGAAACCGGACGGTCCAGGTCCTTTTAGCTTTCAAGGTGTGATGAGGCACTCCCTGCCGGTCGCGAGCTATGTGATGGTGGAAAGCAGCCGTTGGCATCATTTCAAATAATTCCTCGGAATACAACACATTATACAATCAGTTGAACATGCACAAGGAGGCAGTCTCGCCATAGAATTAAAGGTTTGTTCGTTCCAAAGGCGTAAATAGCAACTGGCATACGAATTATTACGACTAATTCCTCAGGAGTATCAGACTATTAATATCTTACCGCATTTAGGACTGCAGTCAAACAGTAGCTGCAGATTGATGTTGGTTTCTGTGGTGTGGACTGCATGCTTGTAGTCTACATCCTGGTCATAAAAAACAACATAATCATTTGAATTATAGAGATGTTATTGACCTATGTTAATTTGTGCTGACTGTATTTTGTAGATAAATATAACATAATGCAATTCACAGAATTAAAATAAACTGTGCCATTAGCTTAATTTAATTGTATAAATATAGAATAAATTACTTTATTAATATGTACGCTTTTCCCACGCTTCGTAATATTTTTAAGGTTCAAATGGTTAATGCAAGCACTCGAGTTGCGATCATATCACAGTTCAAAATTGGTAGGATGTTTTCTTTCATAACTTGTAATTATATGTTAGTTATTGCTAACACCTAATTTTCGAGGTTTTTTTGGAACTAAGTTCCGGCAGCCGCACTTGAGCCGCACTTGGCCACATCATCACTTAACATCAGGTGAGATTGTGGCCACTACGCCAAACCTATAACGATAAAAAAATGGAGCTCTGGAAACCCTACTCACCGCAGGAACACACCACTAGCGGCCGAACCCAATAAGGAATCTTCAATCCGAGTTTGTAACCAATCTAAGATTGACTACGATCTCCCGATCGATCTTCGAACTACGTCCCAATAACAACAATCGACAACCACGATCCAAGTTTCTCTACAGATTGCAGATCGATCTTTTCCCTCACTTACGTTCCTTTATAAACAGATTTCATAAGGAATGCGTTAAGTTTTACACAAATACTAGAGAATATATTTTACTTTACGGCTATATGTTAACAAAAACTTTATGTATTACTAATATTTACAGATATTTTAAGTACTTACGCAGTATTAACAGTTTTACACTATATTACCGACACAAAGAACTTTTAAAGTTTTCAGAAGCGAAACGTAAACATATATATGCCATCTGTTAAAATTTTAGCGTCCTGTCAGTTCCGACTTCAGACAAAGTAGTGATTTATTCCGAAAAAGATACGATTTATGTTGAAAACTACATCTTTTTGTTCCACAAAAATCAAAGTAATCATAGACTACGAAACGGTGAGTACTACACTATATACTTTGGCTATTTTATCTACTGTTTATTGTTCGTTACACCGACGTAAGATGGTCACTTCCGCGTCTTTTTTGTACAATAATTATAATCAACTCTGGCCTAACTTTCTCCTTATTTCTAGGCTACAGTCATACCTCTGACTAAGGAGGAAACAAAGGCTGTTGTTTTTAATAGAACAGAGCAAAGTTATAAATAATAAGACTACAAATGCCACCACAAATAAATTAAAAACAGAACAATGGAGACGCATTTCTGACGAGTTTAACGCCACGGTCACATCATGTCGTCGTACGCCTCAACAACTACGATTGAAGTGGGAAAATTTAAAAAAGAACTCCCGTAAGCGCAATATTGCTATTCGGATGAACAACATTAAGGTTAGTAATAAATGTTGATGGATTTACCCAAATAATATTTCATTAAATAGGTATTTGCTCAAATAAATTACCTGGTTAATTAATTATGTTATATTCTTTAGATTGGTGGTGGTGGTCCAGACTACATACCTCCGGATGACATCTTGGACCGTGTAGCTGCCCTATTAGGCAGTACATTTGACAGATTTACTGTGCGATATGGGGGTGATGCTGAACAAGAATGCTCTGTTGGAGATGAATTGTACAAAAATGCTTTGCTAGTTCTTCCTGAACATGGAGCTATGGAGGTGCAGGTGCAAGAAGCTGAGGTGGAGAGGAATGTTACTACCAATACAGTAACACCTAAACCTAAAAAATTCTTTTTAGATACTCCCAGGGCTAGTGGTAATTATTATTTTTTAATTTAACTGTTATGCCATGTGCTATAAAGCCAGTTTTATAACAGGAATCTTTACTCCTCATGTATGGGTCAAGGGGATTGGGAAGCAAAGGTTATCCAGAAAAGTAGCAGTATAATAATTTTTCATTATAAGATGCACATAAATTTCATACTATTTGTGTAATAAATAAAGCAAAATTCTCTAGTAATGGTAGAGGTCATGTTGAACAGTGTCTGTTTAAGTTTAACTAATAATATTAAACTTGTATTAACATGTATAATATCTTACAGGTTTCAAAAGAAAACTAATTAAAAGTGATGAGAACCGATCAGCGAGAAACTTAGCCATGGCAGAGTATTTTATTGTAAAAAGAAAACTACTGGAACCAAAATTAGAAAGAATTTCATTAGATAATGAAAAAATCAAATTAGAGATAGAAAAATTGAGAAACAAAGAATAAATTAAAATTTCCTAATGACAACATTGTTTTTATTTTAATCATATCTGTTTACTATTAATATATAACATATCCATAATAAAATAGGTAACTGATATTCATTAATGAATATACAATCATTTTTATGTACTTAGGTCTTCAAATTAAGGAAAAATAAATATAGAATTCTTAGTATTTAATTTAATTAATTAAAGATACACCAAGTATATTTATTAAGATATAAGTTTAACAGCTAAACTTTTGAAATGTTTATTACATAACTGTAAAGTACTCATTTAACTTCTTCAATGTTATAGTTCCTACAGATGTTGTGTAAGACTGCTGTAGCTATAATAACTTTCTAGACATTTTCAAGTGCCAAGCGCTGTGTCAAAGCCATTACAGGAAATCGACGCTTCCATAAACCAAAGGTTCTACAAAATAAAATAGACTGATTACAGAGTTATAATATCCTAATAAAGTAGAATAGACTTTTTATATGGTATACCAATTTATATTTCTTTCAAACCTATGATTAATTTTGTCCATATTTGTGTAGGCTTTTCCAACAACTGTTTTAGCTATTTTCATAATCATTATAAAATTATCTATTGATGATGAGTCTATCACTAATGAAGATTGGCACAACATGGCTCCTTCGATGTGTGAACTTTTGCTTTCTGCTTAAAACTCTAATAAAACATCACTCACCTTTCAATACTATTTCTAGTTTTAATATGTGCATCATTGTATCTGTGCTCATTTACAGTAGCTGCAGTCAAGTGGTGTAAGTAAATATGCCCTATTTGGGTATGCACTGTCACCAAGCAACCAATGATTTCCAAAGGCACCAGCATCACACTGAGCTGCAATAAACATGTCTTAATATGAAAAAGCTTCATCTTGTAATTAATCAACTTTGGAGGTATATAATATATTCCGGACTAAAATAAAAATAATAGTAAAGTGAGACTTTAATATTTAAATTAAAAAAAATAACATGTGATATATCTGAGGATTAGGCTATTATAACAGATACTGCCAAAGAACATTTACTTTTTTCTTTTCTCTTTTTTCAGAGTTAAAAGAATTATTAAAACCGGCACAATCAACTGTGACAAAGATATACATTATTTACATACTCATATTTCATTAATATCTGATGTTTAAAATATTAGTGTATGATTTGATTCTAATAAATTATGTTGGGACTATGGGCTACTTCTTCTACCAAAATTCTATTTAAATAATATAGCAGATCTATTTAATTTTTTTTTTATTGAAGATAATTATATGCATCACTTATAAATTCAAATATAAATAATATTTCATTGCTATTTGATATTTTATAAAAATAGGATATGTTTTAAGTTGTTATTTGATCATGTTGGCACTGTTCTGGAGCACAACATTGTTCTGGAGCTCCTTCAAGTTTCATTAGTCACTACCATCTTCATCATACTTCATCATACTTATCTCAACAACACCTAGACATTAATATAAATTTTATTTTATTGCTTAGATACATACCTCTTAAAATTGAATTATTAAAAATAGTAGCATCATGTGCCGATCCAGGCCATCTAGCTACAACATTCATCAGTTTAAGATCAGCATCACAAACAGCTTGAACATTCAATGAATAGTAACCTTTACGGTTTCTGAATTCTTCGCCTATTATGTGATCTGAGAAATACATAATTTGTAAGAAGTCTGTCATTTACAGGCATTACTGATAACAACTTTTTTGAATTTGGAACCCAACTTACTTGGAGACTGTATGCGAATGTGAGTACAGTCGATAGCACCAAGGACACGTGGAAATTGGGCTATTCTGTAGAACTTTTCAGCAGAATTTTGATGCATTACAACATATTTATCATAAAGCATAGCTATAGCTTCCGATATATTTTGTACTATTCTGCCAGCCGAAGACTTTGACACCCCAATAAAATCCGCTAAGGATATAAGCATCGTGCCCAATGCATAAAACCGAAGAGTCAACAAAAGCTGGTGTAAGGGAGCAATTCCGTAATTTCTATGAAAAGAAAATTTCGTGTATAATGTTTTGTACAGTAGGTACTTATACTTACTTGTTTTGTTTGTTTGAAATAGGTATTGAAAAGTAATTACCTACCGTTTGGAAGTTACTTTTATGAAAGGTACTATTTCCGATAAAAGCAATTCAACGGCGCTTGTGTTCAATCTGAATCTAAATGTAAATTCAGCATCATTTAAACACCGCATGTGGTTAACACGGCTATAAGTTCTTTGAAAATGTGGTAAAAAATCATTTTCATCATCGTCCCAGAAAGCTCCTGTAACGCTTCCAAATCACTCAAATCACTGTCACTATCGTCACTATTAGTTATTGTACTAAACATATTTGTAGCCATTATTTATAAAGAATAATTACATATAAAATACAATTAATGAATCGAACAGAATTAAGATCGTTAGTCGCAAACCGCCAAATTCCTAAGATCGTAAAAATGGATCACAGATAGCCGTAAATAGATCTGTCAAAACACAAAGATCGGTTATTGGGATGCGTAAACTGTCATTCCCAAACGGAGGACGTCTCAAAAAAGGATTGCGTACCTCACATGGATCGATTGTATTTTTGGATTGATTTTGTAATCTGTAGATTGGATATTGAAACACTTTGGAGAATAAATGGATTCAAGTATCGATCGCAGATCGGTAAATTTGGATTGAGATCGGTTATTGGGTTCGGCCGTAGGTCATTTGACTGCGATCTTCTGTAGAAACACGTATTGCGATCCGATAATAATAGTTTATTTGGTAGCCGAAAATTCCGTAGTTTGCTTTGGCTTGGCCGAAATCTATATTTATGTTATTTTAAAGAAGAGAGAAGATAAACAAATTATTATTGATGTTAACCACTTTTATTTAAGTAATTAATATTGCTTATTCAAATTGAAATAAATAAATAAAATACACAATACAGATCTTATATAAGGCGCAATTGAAATATTTGCTTGAAATCATATATAATAATACTTTGCTATAAAACATAACTTGTACATTTTTATACTATATAATCGTCTCTATTCACATTAAACCAACAAGAAAAGAGTAAAGTTAATACGTGTTATATTTATACTTTTTAAAGATCGTCGCGCTGTTTGATGTGAATAAAGCAAGATTGTTGTCGTTGAGGTCTATAGGCATTCTACGATATTTTAATTTCAATGAATGCTATTAAACACTACAAAGATGTCGACTAACGATTTTATAATTATCTAGTACTGATCAAGTCGTAGCAGTTCATTTCAGACAAACAGTTTAAATATATAATCAAAAATCGCGATGAAAACTGAAAACGTTTTCATTTTAAATGCGTTAATAATTAATACTTTGACTCACATTACGATATTTAAAACTTTGAATGAGTATAATTATGTATTATAACTTGATAATGTTGAACTACTTCTCTATCAAAAAATTATAATAATTTTCACAGATATATTTAGTCAGTTACTTCTATTTCAGCTCGAAGATTAGCTACTTATATGACATCAAAAATATGATTTCTTGATTAAAACAATACATATAGATTACAAGCACATAAAACATAATTATTTTGGCACTATGTATTCAAACTTTTTAACGTGAACAATCGGAATATTGAATACCGAAAATTATATTAGCAAAGGAGATTTATTCAAAAATAACATTATATCTCTTCACTATATTAACGTGTGTGTTTTCATGGAATAGCATTATTATGGCAAACTTGTCAACAATATTTACAAAGATTAACAATCTCTTAGTTTTCACAGGAGTCTGCGTGCTCCGGATATTTACATATTGAGATGAATCAAACATTATTGGACATAATACGTCCAATTCTATTTACAGTTAATTCTATCAACACTATTTTTGTTTAAGATAACAGAACTTTAAACTAATTGAATTTTCAAATAGAAGTCATATTATAGGTTAAATGGACATAATATATTAATAGAAATATATCATCAAAATACAAAAATACTACTATTAACACAAACAGGCGTATAAAGCTTCAAAACACAATTGAGTGTAAGCTTGATACAAGCTGCAATATAATATTCGAAAAAATAAAGTAAAAAACGAATTTCATTTTGATAAAATTACTAAACCCAAGTTTTAAGTACACACTTAATAAGTCCGCAATAGAAGACTATGTGCACATGAAAAAAGAAGAAAAATGTATATTAAATTATTAACTTGTGTGATATGAGTCGTTTCAATTTAGAATTATAATATATTACACAAACAATAAACCATAGTCACATTACATGCAATTGACAAATACTTAGTTACATAAAATAATTTATTTTTAAACATACAAATGATATTCTATAACAAATATAATATTAATTAGTTTTTATACCGGTTGTACTTTCGAGTCTCACAGCTGGTCACTTATAACTAAGTACATAATTTTACCCTTGTTTTTACGTCATAGTCGAACGTACGAACAAACTAACAGAAATTATCCAATCGTACTGTATAAAATAGACAAGAAATTTAGAAAGTCCCTGACTAGAGTTAAGGAATAGTAAAATTAATAAATCAGAATATGCAGAATCCCCTAACGTACAGCTTAAAATAAAAACAATTTGAATGAAGATATTTATACTGTTGGAAGCAATACTGCGGAGCCTAATTCCCAACTTATGGTAACAACTTTTATATCTACTACAGATAAATTGAAATGCAATCAGTATACTTACAATATTAACACACTCCCGGATTCAAGTTATCTTCCTCAATTCCACATATCGAGTCGTTCAGATATCATGGAGGGACCAGCCCTTATACTAAAAACGGCCTTAACAGAGATTGGTCGATCGAATTCGATTTTATACACCCTTTATCACAATACCGCAAAAATCTTAAATCAGAGCACCTTATAATTGTAGACATTATCCCATACTCTAGGTGATGTATCGTGTCATCGAATGGCACATTCAGCTGTACATGAATATTATACATTGTACTTTATTTAGGTACATAATATTGACAAATTTATAATTTACAAATCTATAACAGGCACGTCAGCTATAATATTAGTTTCGCCATTCGCGATGTAGACAATACCTTATCGAAATTTTACAAATATCATCCTGTTATCTATATACGTGATACATAAATTTAAAAGATTCTAAGGCAACGTTTAGTGCAGAACTAAACAATTTGAGTATTCATTATACGCTTCATTTAGAGAGCAAATCGCGACCACTTCTAACGAGACATTATAATTAGTTCGGGAGCTCTGTCATGGTCATAAATTTGAGATTATCATTATCACAATCGATTAAAAGGCAATACGCAAGCTAATTAGAAAAGTTCAGTGCAAGCTACATATCGTATTGAGGATGCCTTTCATTTTAATCACAAGTATGCGCGTAACGCATCGTTTTCACTAAACGTCACTCTCGCCATCTGTGACGTGCGCGGGCTGCCCGAAGTTTCTCGTAATAGATTCACTAACCGTACGTATGTTCGCTAAGTACCTGTGCGCAGGCTCGTCGGAGTCGTAAATGGCGCTCAGTGATTCGAGAGAGACCAGCGCCTCCGAGTCGAGAAGCCGAGAGGACGCTCGCGAGGAGACGTCGTCATCGCGGTCGAAATAACACGAATTAACATCGCTGAGGGCTGCCTCGGCGTCTGTGAGACCGGCTTCGTTTAACATCGAGACGTTCTCCAAGGCCGGGTCGTCGGTCGTGTAGCCCGTACTCTCAGGCTGGCAACCCTCTCCGTCACCATCGCCTTCCGAACAAGACGAACTCCATTCGGATTGGCTCTCCCCATAGTGACCCATTTCTCTGTGATTCGTGGTCACCTGTGTACGTATTTAGAGTATTACAAGTATTGTATTGAAAATAATTCATATTATAAAGAACTAGATGTGCCCGCGGCTCCGCTCGCGTGGACTACAGAGTGGTCGGTCGAGCACACGCGCGAATCGTGGTTATTTTGGATGATCTTTAAAAGATAGATATATGCTACCTCTGACGTGCTTATTTTGGATGATCTTTAAAAGATAGATATATGCTACCTCTGACTTGTCAGTAAGTCTTTTTCAGATCTACAATTATGTAGAACATTATGTGTTAGGTACCTTATCGTACAAAATATATCCTATAACATGGCCAGATAAGATAGCTATGAATAAAAAATTAAAATAAAACATGTAAAGCGGATAAGTCGTTTTCTGGTGAAAGGAACATAAACGGGCAGACAGACAGACAAACGATATAATATGTATAGACAGTTCTTCCAGAGGAGACAGACTCTGATAGGAGCTCATATTGCGATAGAAGACGGAATATGTTAGGCAAAAAAAATAAGGCTTACTCGGTTATGTAGTCTTTCTTGTAACTCTTTTTCTTGTTTTTCTTTGGCTGCAGTGACTTCTGCTTTCCTGTCATTTGGTGAGCTGAAATAATTTCGTAAATCATGATTATTATATTACAAACGTATATTTATTTAAATATCTATATTCACTCGTGCTAAATTTCATAAACGAACTCCGCCAATATACCCGTGTTGCCAGCCCATCACAGTTCTCACTTCCCGTCCTTGCCTACAGCTTTCTAGATTGCTTGACGTTCATGGTTACTGCTCCGCTCCTTAGATTCGTAGCGCGACGTTAATAGCCTACCTTAATAAATAAGCTTGAAAATAATTTTCAAATTTGACTGGTATTTCTAGAGATTAGCGTGTTAAAACACACCAAAAAAATCATGTGTGCAGCATTTCACACGCGCCAGAAGTGAAACCTGAATAAATATGTCCTTTAAAAACTCTTTTTATATATCCTAAATCAGCGAGATTCGAACTATCTCTGTCGTCTCACACCTAAGCTAATCCTACGACGATCACAATCATGAAAATCAGGACTTCCATTAACTGTGCATAATGTCAATGTATTATATCTCATTCTCTCGTAGGTTAAATCCCATAGATGTATATGGTTGTCTGTTTTTATTGTTGCTTTTTCATCGAGTTTCAAATCACAACGATGCTAAAAAAAATTCACTTCAACAATCTCTTGAGCTTTATCATTAGTATAGATAGATATGGTGTTGGTATAATGTATGGTCTTAAAGATAAAGTTACCTAGTATTTTGTTCCCGCGAGTGAGTAGGAGAAGGCAGTTCGACAACGACGTCAGTGGGCAACACTCCTGGAAAGTCCCCGGCTGCGGGTCTGAGTGGTGAGGCAGCGTGCAAGTGAGCGCGCGCCGGACTGGCCGCGTCCTGCCGCGCGACCTGCGTGATGGCCGCCAGTCCCACCGCGTGCAGCGGACTGCTGTTATTGTTATTACAGTTTCTCATCGGTTCCAGGGATGGGTTTTGACCTCTAAAATATAATACCAATCGCCGATCATCAATTATACATTAAATAAATTTCACTTTTCTGAAACGTTCATTTCAACTAGAGTACGCCATCGAAAACATGAAAGAAATGGACTCAAAATAAATCTTTGTTAATATAACACCTTGATGAGACAAAATTATTTACCTGAGATCGAGTTTCAACTCTTTGCGCTCCACTTTCGCGGGATTATTTTTAATGAGATTCTTATCGTCGAGCAGTCTCTGTATTTCTCTCTCAAAGGGCGGCACACACGCCACGTCTGTGGGACTCCTCTTGGTAAACGCCTCCTTGGGTTCATGATTCAGATGTTTTAAATTGTTTGGTCGGCTTCCAGAGCTCGAAAACGAATTAGTTCGTTGCGTTAGACGGGTAACTTCCTTCTTATCAGTCTGGCAACAACCATCTCTTTTCGCCGACGCCTGTAGCATATTTATTATACTTCTTTGTAGTTTTTCTTCTTCCTTTTTTAAATCAGTATCCAGAAATTTGTCATCTAAAGATGATTTTTTCGATATTTTGTGCTTTAAATATATTTCGTTGATGTGATTCGGTAATGGTTTAGCGGATCGTATAGGTGGGTAATCGTAACCGGGGTTCAAACTGGCCGGGTTAGCTCGGTTCGTGGGAAGGTAGAGAGCGGGTCGGGGCGGGGAGGGCGACGCGTCCGTAGTGCGTGAATAACTTTCATCGGAGGAGCTGAGGCTTGGTGATCTTGTGATAGAGCTTAATTCATCAGCTGATGAGTGCACGCGAGGACTTCGAGCTAGAGGTAGACTTTCGCTGGATCGTGGTCGCGGTAGTCTGGTCGGTGGTCTTCTTTTATGTGGTGCGTCAGGACGTGTTTCCTGTGGCCGGGGCCACGGTGGGACCAGAGCTCGAGGAGGAGGCCACCGAGGATTCCCTGCTACGCCATGAGGTGGCGGCACCGGTGGAGTGTCTTCCAACTCTTTATTTTTTCTACCTCTACTACCTTTATGGTTGTTGCCGTTGCTTTGATGACCATTAGAAGGTAACAATGGTTCGCTTTCACAGGCGATCGAAGCCTCTCTCACGGGGGGTAGTCTCGAGGGCTGCGCGGCCGCTCGCCTTGCCGAGTTCTGTAGCATAGCGAGTGGAGTCGCGACTCCCCCGTAAGCAGTGGGTGGATTCGGAGCCTGGGGATTAATTGGATTCTGTATGGATCCGTTTGCTGGTGCTCGGTCCGTCAAGAAGTAAGTAGTCATTTCTCCTTTTCCTTTAACTTTGACTTTCCCTCGACAAACGAACTGGTAGGGCATGTCTTTGAGGACTTGATATACTTCTTCTGTTACTTGTGTGTGGTTGGGCAAACCCGTTGAGTCCATACGTGAAGCAACGTTTACGGTGTTCCCCCAGATGTCATACTGTGGCTTTCTTGCGCCAATAACTCCGGCAACGACTGGCCCAAGATTTATACCTAAATACGAAATACAACTTTATAGTCAATTGTTTTAAATACACTTCATTAAAACGATGCAAATATATTATAAATAAAGAATTTTGTAGAATATTTAAAAACCATGAATTTACTTTGAATAAATATAATCAACATCAAATATAAGTACTTTGTTAAAAATATATTCACTTACCAACTCTCAACATAAAATTATTGTACGAGTTATCGTTGATGTCTTTCAACTTGTCTCTCATAGCGAATACGAATTCGACTAAAGTGGCCACATGTTTACGTGTACTGGCTTCATCAGACATCTTCAAATCGGGTATCAGGCCGACAGCCGCCATGTATGTTGACCCCACAGTTTTAATCTTATCTATTGCACTAAACCGATCTTCACCAAGTAGCTGGAAATAATTTATTTTTACTTTCTTAATCACTATAAAGATTAATATTTAGTCTTCTAATTAAAGATTCACATTCTGCTGCATAATAAACAGTGTTTGAGTGTAGGAGGTATAATCACAGGAACTACTGATCAGGTTCCGCTGTGTGGAAATGACATTATCCCCGAGTGTAGTATGTTGTGCATTGTTGGTGCACTCGGAGCCTTGGATGCTTGTGGTGTATCTTTGTATCCTATCAGTGAGAACATCTAAATGGCTATAGGTTTCTAGTTTGTGAGTAGTTATATTTGATAATTAAAAGTAAGTTAGTCTTCCAAAAAAATGTCTTAAACGGCGAACTATAATTATTAACAACAGAATGCGCAGTCCAAGTTTGTGCTTACAACGCATGACAAGAATAATTATAATAGTAATTTTAAATAATGCACTATAGTGCGATTTTTATTCACACGGAGTAAATTTGAACATAATGTTGCCACAATTTATTTTTGTAGTGTCATGCTAAAGTATATTTGTTTGTATAACGTTTGAATCATAAGACTAAAAACGTTAAATTAACTTTAAATACTAAATTAAGAGGTTTTATTTATTAATTGATAATAAGATTTTGTGTTATTCAACATACCCAATAATTTACTATTATCATAGCATAATTCGGGAAACTATAAAATGATTGAAATTGATTTGTAATACCATAGGTATCAGTAGTGCGTTTCCAACCTTGAACCCCCTATGCCAAAGAGCTCTGGAAACCCTACTCACCGCAGGAACACAACACTAAGATTGCCCCAAGCCCGGTAAAGCTGTAAAAGCCGTAAAGGCTCCAGGGCCCCTCAGGCTAAAAGTGTAGTCAGTTGGAGAAAAAAAAAAAACACTAAGATTATTTGGCTGCGAACTTCTCTAGGGGGACGGTATTCGAATTTCTCTGTGCCTTACCTGTCTACTATTTACTTATCAATAGGTGGTATAAATATCTCTTACAGCTTTATGATTAATTCCGACTAATGCATCACTATTTTAAAAACACAATAAACTAGCCACACATGAAATGTAATTTTACTACATGGGAATAAAAAACGCAATTCATTTGTTTATTATAGTGTACTTAGTACAGGGAATATACAAATATATATTTTTTTTATATTACAGTTAAAATTATAATATTTATCTGGTATTATAACTATTCTGCCATAGTTTGATATATAAAAATACATATTTAAAGTATAGTCATTGTATTTATTTTCAAAATTGGCAATTTGAAGTAATGATAGCTCAGTGGTAGCGTGTACGGGACACCGCGTCGATCGAGGCATGAGATCAAAACCCTGCAATGAGCCTAAAAGCTAACGTAAGCATTCGGTGAAGGAAAAACATCGTGATGAAAACATAGTGTTAGGGCATTTTCTAATGCCCGCCTGGCTAGCTACCATACTCAAGTTGAAAATCTGTCGCCAAGCACCTCTAGATGTGTTCTGGCAGCTGCACTTCCCTATACTTGAGTCAAATTGGATAAACATTATTTCTAATGTTTACTAACAAAGCGTTGCCTAGCGACCAATGGCAGATATCAGGAACCTTTTCCATCGGACATCATTACAGATATATTAATTTAGTATTTTAATTGCATATATTTATTAACTAAATGTTATAAATAATTTCTCATCATACACTGATATTCTAAAAGGAATGTTACATCTTTATCGACAGTAATAAAGATATTCAATCTTAAACAGTACCAAGACCATAATAGGGGTAAAATACACTTATTTTGCAGCTTTTTTGAAAATGAGTTAAGGATAAGCAACCAAGTATGAAAATGTTTGTCAAATATGTTTAGAAAGATAGTTTAAATTACCGAAATTGTAATAAACTGTTTAGAATACCGGAATTTGGCTGATGTCATATATTTTATAGGGTCATCGAGTAAAATTAATTACGTTTTTTTTTTTTAGTTTTTGGCTTAATTATCCAAGTTGTGTGTCTGATTCGAGTAAAATGTGCTATAATTGACATGAAATTATTGTTATGTACTGTGTAATAATTAAAGCAATAATACAAGATTTGCATTTCGAGAGTTGTGATGACCCTAAAAAGGTTTGTTTACATTTCTTCTTTATCGAATTTGGCTGAAGTATAGACTTTGCGTGTTACCACCATCTTGGGCAACATCGTCACATAACGTCAGGTGAAATTTTAGCTAAACGCTAAACCTACAAATAATTAATAAAACGTCACAAGAAACAATGGAACTAGAAAATTACCTCGTCAAAATCAGCAATGATCTCGTTGAGCAGTCTCAAGCACTCCATGCCCTGGTTGTTGCCGTCAAGCTCCATGTAGAACTCGTGGTAGTTGGTGATGGAGGCGAACACGACGCCGACGCGCTGGTACGACTGGTGGTACAGGTCCTGCCAACCGCGCTTCTGATCTCAGCGTACGTTTGCAGCGTGCACAAGCCATGCGGGAACACCCGTTACGGGGACAGTGACAGTATTTTCATGGATATTTATCAAATATATAAAAAAACAACAGTGATCTGTTTCTTAAATAAACAACTAAATCTCATAATATAAAAAAGACATGTTGTTTACATGTTTAATATTGGTGTGCGAAAAGTGATCAAATCGAATAATGGTACTTCGATACGAAGTTCAAAATACAAAAGTATTTAAATAAATAAAAATATTCAAATAATTTAAACTATACTGCAATAAAATGAATTTAATAATTATTCGGAAATGTACACTATTCAAATTATTTCAATTTGAATCGTTTCAAAATTCTTTGAATATTCGTCGACGTACTCGTATAATCAGTAAAATTCAAATAACCGCATACTCTTAATATAGTATCTTGAATTTTTAGTTAATTGAATTACAGAACGAATGTTAACAATTTTTCTTTGTATCTTCCATAGTTTACCGAACTTTTAAGTCGTGACAAGTTAACTTTTTCCAAGGAACACCGGTGTTAATTTCACCAGTAAATGAGATACCAAATTCAGTAAATAGACATAATCTGTCACTTGACCCCATTACAGTGCAGTGCATCACAGAAAATAAGCAATTATAGTTTAAAATGTAAAGCAATTATAATTAAATTTAGCCGTTAAGAGTGTTGTAGGACAGAATATTAAAAAATTAGTGCATTGTGATGAATATTTATGTATAATCATTGGTTTCTGATTTGATCAGTATGAATAGTGATAAAATGGTATGGATGAATCAGTAATAAAATGGTACATTTCATTTGAATTATTATAATACCATCGCATTATTTGGCAACCAATACCACAAGTGTAAGATTTTTTCTAATTGATTTTCACATTATAGTGACATTAGCTCTAACTGGATCTTGATCGTTTAAATTAGTCCATGTCTTTTTTTTAATAATATTAAAAATAATCATTCACGTTGACTGAAACTTACTTTATATGGTGTGATTTATTAAATTGTAAGCACATGGAAATTGAAACACGGAACATGATATTGGTCAAATAACTTGCCGTCCGATGTGCGAGCGTTGCATTCTTTGCCAAAGAAATTAACGCTACAATCAATTGTACACCTTACAACACTTTTGAATGAGACTAATTTAAGCAACAGCATTTAATTAAGTGTGGTTGTGTATATTCAGATCATTTTTGTCTGTCTCATGTAAAATATATATACTCCTTAGTTCTTACCATATTCGGGGAATTAGATGCCAAGCGATAATACCTATGCTAAGCTGAAAAAGCGTGAAACTTTTGTTGTGAACAATTACCATATTGGTCCTGAATTGGTTATCTAAGAAGTGAGTTGCGACGTGAGCCGGCAGGAGATTGAACAAAATTCTTCTGTTGGAAGCCTGAAAAAAAAAACAAACAAAAGTAGTTGCTACTGTTTGTTATTAAATTAATAACAAAGTAAACTTGGTTCTTATAATAGGAAGTAAATAAGTAGATTTTGAAAAATACATAACATTGTAATTCTATAATACAATCTACATCGTTGTAATGACTGAGTAAATATCCACAGAAGTTAGAAATTCGAAATCTTGAATCTGACCTATACGTAATATTAATAGGTACTACAATATCACAATAATCAGGCAATCTAATAGAAATCACGGAAAAAAATAACTAATGTAGTTAAAATAATATTTCTAATATTAAAATGATTACTCAAACAAAATGTTTGTGAAATAATATTGCTTAACATATTTATATCAAAAACAAAATCGTTCAAATTTGTTTAAACGTTTAAATCGCCCTAATCTCATTGCAGTTTTAAAATATTTATTTTGATGTTAAATTTTAATATTTTAATCAGTGTTTTCTTTTCTACGGCTGTGTACCAACGTAAATAATTGATTAAAAATATTTCATGCATATTCCCTATTGATCAAAATCTATCCAGTAATTTTTGTGTGAAGCGTGCACAACGGAAAACCTCAATAATTTTATTTATATAGATGAGGAAGCTAGGGTCATATTTGTGTTTACCTTTTTGTTAAGTTCATGTGAGTTATAATGAAATAATATTGCCTAACAAGTATAATAAGCACACCTGCAGAGCGTCCATGTCCCGTTTCTCGTCCCTCGCTTGCGCCTGCCACAGGAAGTCAAGCCGCGCCGTCCACTCGGTCTGACGTGCGTGAAGTAGCACTGCGAGTGCTAAGGCCAACGTCCAAGCGGACGCTATATACGCTGATCCAACCCTCCCTGGCCTGGGCAGCACAATTACAATATACTTACTTTATTTCTTATTATATTTCCCTTAGGGCATTTTTTTACTTTTCAAATCAATCAATCAAATAACATATTTTAATTAAATAGATAAATAAATATGGGAATATAATTTCATATACGGCCATTTCATTCCTAACTAAGCAGAGCATGCATTATACATTCAACAGTAATTACCTTGTGGCGCAGTGATAGTATGCCCTACTATTGAGCCGAGTAGTTTCGTGGATTTAACACCCAGTCACACAACTGACAATTTATACTCATCAAGCAAAAGTCAGTCATGTGCGGGGATCGAACCCGCGACTGCTCGGTTCAATATTAGGGCTTACTACTGCGCAAAGAGGTAATTATTAGGGTTTTTATTTTGTATATTTAAAAGAAAGCAAATCTATTGTATGTATATATTTGTATGTATATATATTTTATCTTTATAGGTATGGCGTTGTAGCCTCAATCTCACCTAATCTTAAGTGACGATGTGGCCTAAGATGTGGGGGGAGACTGTCTCTCAAGTGCAGCTGCCGGAACACACCTACTGGTGCTTGGCGACAGATTTTCAACTTGAGGGTGGTAGCTAGCCAGGCGGGAATTAGAAAAAGCCCTACCAGCATGCTTTGGATTCATAACGATGTTTTCCTTTACAGAGAGCTCAGGCTCATTGAAGGGATTCTAATTTACGTCAATCGACGCGATGTACGTAGCACTGAGCCAACATTGCTTCATATGTTTTAATAACTGTATGGAGGACTTTCCTTATTTATTTATTGTGATGATATCTTAAAGTATATTTTCTTGACGTTCTATTCATATTATTATTGTGTACCACGCTGCAATAAAACATGTTACCATATAGTTATGTCAATGAAATTAAAATAAAATAGAACAAGGCGTTTCCTAAAGACAATATACACCTTATACATCGTTCTTTCTCTACCACTACTAAAGATATATATTTTTTAAACAATAAAAAAAAATCGTAACAAAACCTTTCTTTGCAAGCTAAACAATACTCACTCAGTCATGAGATCGTAGCAGTCGAACAAGGGTTTATGATACACTAGTATAACAGTCATGTACCCCGCTGTCATAACTGAAAGCAGTATCCCTTTCACCAATATCGGTAGTCTGAGGAAGACGGCGACCGCTAGCATGCTGAGACAGCACCCCAGCGTTATGTACAAAGGCACTGGACAAGCTCGATGATCAGTACTGCTCCACAGAGCTGCGGATACAGCTCCGTTCGTAGTTCGGATGTCGTCCATCGTCGTCACATTTTCTGTTAAGTTGTGACACAAGCTCACTTCGCTGCATGTTATCTGTAATATAATATCTACTTTAGCACAAAAGTTCGTTCACCCAAAAATATGTTTTCTATCGATATTTTATAAGCCTTAACTTCATTAATCATCGTTTTAACAATTCCCTATTTATTAATTTCATATTCATCAATATCAAGAGTATGAACTTAGTATTTATTAAATATTCGTAAGGTAAAACGAATGAATAAAACAACTTTCATCGTCATTCAGGAGCTGATCTAATCTCATCGTGAATTATCGTAAAAAAAATATTTCTTTTTGTAATGTGTTTGATGTTAAAACTTCGAGAAACTTCAATCTATTACTCCCTCAAAACTTAAACTATAGATGCGCGTCTGTAATTATTTCGGCCTTCAACCTTATGTCTACAGTAATACGGTAATTGCAAATAATTATAAGAATCCCTTAAACTTACCACATTGACCTGGCCAACAGCATAACCCAGCACTATGGTAAATGTCGTAATGGCATTTCTTAAAGCGAACGGTCTTGACACATCACACGGTATCAGCCTTAGACGCGCCGCTAACGTCAACGCCAGGACTGCAGCTGACCACGCAAAAGCCGTCACGAAGAGCAGTAATAAGATTATTGTCCGTGGTAATATCGAAGCCTGCAACATTCCAGCTGCCACTAAAGCACCCAAAGCAGCACCTAGTGAGCCTGCCCAGCCGCCATCAGTCGATGCGCGATACTGGAAATTAAATTAACAATACATCATCTATGATGCTGCTCACAAATACTTACAACACAACTTTCTAGCTGAGAAGATTTTGAAATGACATATTGTATTTTAATACAAAAAATAATTTGGTCAATAGCCGGTAGTATAAACTTTAGCATGATGTTTGATTCATCAATTTTGATGTATAATTAAGAGAGATATGGCGTTGCCACAAAAACACCATCGAGAAATAATGTAGAGACAATTGATAAAATTGACAAAAATATGTTCGAGTATAACAGTAGCTATATATAAACATACTGTGCTTGAAATATATGAATTTAGAGATTTTGAAAATATATAATTTATAATGTAATTGAATAAGAAATTAGCTATTTCATGTTGTGAAGTTATAAAATATCTAGAATTTTGAAGAAATGCGTAAACTTACCTGAGCTTCTTTGTCAGCGTCTTTGAAACAAAGGGTGAGTAGGTGAACATGGGTTGCCTTCTCCCGATGCACGGAGCGCGCATCGATAGCTTGGGCCAGGTACTTGTTGACACGGTTCGTTGGCTGGTGATATACAGACGAGTGACGCTTTTTCAGAGGCCGCTTAAACTTTTCCGTCACTTTATTCTGTTGAATGTAATACCATGGTCAGAACGAGTGACAATATATGACATGAATGAGCCTAACGTTTATTTTTGTTAAATAATAGATAAACACACATAGTTTAGAAGTTATAGGGTATAGGTGAAACAACATTTAAAAACACTGAGAGGGCGTGAAGACTATAATTTAACAAGGTCGAGGGTACACATTGGTTCACAGCATTCCGATACCATGCTTCACACGTTGGTATCTGTGCGAACTGACCTTAAAATTGAAAAGTATCCGGACTCCGAAGCAGCATCATAATCATTAGAAGTGATAAAATAAACATTATAGAAATAGCTTTAGACAGAGGTGATTTTAAACTTAATTAAGTATATTTAAAAAGGGCCCTTAATATAATTTTAGATAAGAGATTCTTAAAACTAAAAGCTTAATGTTTGATTATTTATTGTTAATTTAAGGCAATGTTAAACTAGTAAGCAAATTCAGAAAATAATCAAACATAAAATGAAAACGAATGATTTATTTAAGAACAAGGCTGGTCATGCAAGTTAATAATAAGTCAGGGGACATGCCATGCTCTATACTTAGTGCACGAGGTGACTAGTCGGGGTAGCGAGTGAAACACATTTCGGTGCGTTCGGCTTTATTATTCAAAAACAAATCCCATTAAAAAAAAAAACAAATAAAACAATTCCATGTACAAACATCAAGATTTTTTTATTAATCCCAATAAGAAACTGTATCAGTGAATTATTTCGTGTGCTCACGTCGGTAACTTTTATCCTTCGCTTATCGTAACAATTGAAAGTGCTATATCGGTCGCGGATAGGTGTCCGCAGGACATTGCTCGAGGGAGGCGCACCTATAAAGTAAGGGAATGTACGTGTCGCCCGGTAAATGGTGGAAAACAATAATACACATAACAACATTCTGTCTGCGCTTACTGTTTCAGCGGCTATTTGTTGTGGAACTAATGTCCAAGGTCGGAACATCTGAAAAACAACGAGCAGACACCGTAAGTTAGTTGCTGGTGTATTCGAGTCTTCCACACATTGTATATATAGTGCTAAAAGTACTGGTAAGTAAACGAATACAGGACATTTGTGATATGACTGAGATGTTATAATTGTAATACATTTTTTGTAACTTACTTTTAAAATAAATACCAATTAGCGAAGGCTTTAACATACCAGCAACTAAATGCATGAATACTGATTTATTGATACAGAAAAGTGAGACTAATACTGACTTCATAAATCAATTTAATATCTTAGTATACCTAAACATAATTAATTAAAGTTTATCCAAAAAATATTTAGTGGGAGGAAAATATATCCAAGTCTAAATCACGGATGCTGTCGTAAAAAAGCTTCAGTGCACGTCTTAAATTTAAGGTGAAAGCAGCAGAGATTTAGTTCGAAAACCACCACTCAAAATCAAACTAACTACTAGGAAACCATTAAGCGATGTTATCATTCGACACACAAATTATTATGAAATGCATCGTTCACGATCCGATGCATTTCATGTACATTGTTTTTTAAGCGTGAAATCATAGTCACAGGAGAAATAGCAATATGGTTTCTTTTACACCTAGACTAAGCCTAAATAAACCATATTCTAAATCACCTTAGTGTGCAAATCGGGAACATGCGCGTAAAGAACTGCAGTTTCAAATTTAACTGTACAATATCTTTACATAGGACTGTACGATGTTTAAAAACAATGAACGCGCACATTCCTTTCACTAAATTAACGCACTACTCCAGTTTATCTGACACCTTGACAGATCATGAATAATGTATGGAAAAGTGTTATCGGTGTCTGAATAGAGTACAGTGGATCAGACAAATGTGGTAGTGCGTATGAGGGTAGGACGTGTAGGTGAGGGCCGTAGCGACCGTGGCGTGTGTGCGGAGAACGTGGTGCTGCATGACTGCGTCGAAGGTGTGGTGTTGCGGGGCGGAGGCCGGAGTGGTGGGTGCTGAGGCAGGAGGGGAGGAGGCCCGCATGGCCGCGCTCACGTCTTCGGACCGCAGCGAAGCCAGCCGCAGCGCCTCCGCCGAGCCCGGCTCCGCATGTAGCGCGCGCCGCAAGTCCAGCACCTGACAGCACATCGCAACGCTACAATGCTACGTACACCCACCTTAACTATTCACGAACATTTACACCTCGTTCACGACGATTTTATATTAATGAAAAAATTAATGCAAATACGTATTTAATTTGCATTTTAATTCTTATCAGTACAAAATATGAATGATAAAAAACAACAATTTGCTAATTGCTCATTCTTTACAGCCTAGATTTAAAACACATAATTTAGAGATATAAATGAATTTTTATTGAAAAGGAAAATCGAACACGAATTATGTACAAGATATAAAAGTATCTATACTACAATACAAATTGAAAAAAATAATTATAAACGTCACAAATTGTATGAAATGGAACACAAAATACATACGTAGAAAACTTACCTTTGAAAGTTGAGAGCGGTTCACCGTGTGAAATATCACTCGAGCCAAAACATTCTGAAGAGTAAGACAAAGCCGTGGACAAGAGCTCGTAGTGATGAGCCGAGTCCGTTTCAATGCAACATGTTTTTGCATAAAATCAGAGTGCAAATAAAAAATATACTTATATTTAAGACGTTGAACAAAAGGCATAAAAACCGGCGCAAATGCCATCAAATTTGGTGCTTGTCCAACGCGTGCGAGAAATTCAATAACGTGTTTTTTTTTCGGATTAAGCTACTAAAATCTAATAAAAGGTAGCAAAAATTCATCATTTTTAGGACATACCTTCCTAGCTGCATTCGCTTTAAGTTCTTGAGGAGAAGCTGCCATATTAGAGAAGGGCACATCAACGTTGAACTTGATCGAATGAAGCAGTTGTACGACGACGTTCGAGACATTCTTGAAGGATAGTTTCCGTCGCGATCCCGAGCCCAGTCCCACGGCCGCTGACAGGCACATCTGGAAATCATGTTTATGTTCCAAAATAAACACAATGATACTGGATTATATTTTTACGACCATCTTGCACAAAGAAATACATTGATTCATATAATGAGATTTAGATTTGTATTTTTAATAAGAAACTTATTCATTAATAACTTAAAACAACTATAAAAGAGTAGATAAACATAGTGATTTCTAAATATTAGTTTAGGACTGTTCTATTCTTATAAATCGAATTAATATCAATGAAAAAAATTCCAATTAAGTAGTATTAAGTGTTCACAGAAAAAAGTGCCAAATTGCCCATTAGTCTATGACACGAAGGGTAATTTTCTTTATTCTTTTTTTTTTTTCGAACTGACTACACTGTTAGCCTGAGGGGCCCTGGAGCCTTTACGGCTTTTACAGCTTTACCGGGCTTTATTCTATATAATTGTGTCCGTAATATGAAATTTACATTATGACTAATACAATTTAGTACATCAAGACACAAATTGTAAAACCCCGTGCACATTATTTGTGTGTGCGTGCACGTGCACGTGTTTGTATGTACGTGGTTTTATAAGTTAATGCTAGTTAACAGTGTTATATATAATTGAGCTATTTTTACTGGAACATTTGTAAAATTTCAATTAATTATACTTTACTAGCAATCCGCCCGGCTTCGCACGGGTTGCAGGATAATACATAACTCTATTGGTTTACGCGGCGCAAGCCTGTAAAGCTCCCAGTCGTCATGATTTTTTCCGATATTTTCAACAATCATAGTCATATTTCAGCCAATTTACACAAAACCGTAATGAATAAATAAAGAATACATCTAAACCTTCCGCATGAATCACTCCACCCACTGATGAAAACAGACAGACACGTGGAAGGGGACTTTATTTTATAATATGTATAGATGAAAGTTTGGCATTCTATCGAGTCCTAGAATACAAACAATTACTGTCAACTTAAGACGGTTTAATTGCAAATAAAGTTGAAAAAGACGAATTAGCAAAAGATTTCTCTGGAAATTATTACAGTCTCTAGACCAAGCTTACTTTTCTGTGTCTCGGCGGAGGTATAATGAAGTACGTTTGAACGGAATGGTCCCTCAGGTACGCGTTGCGACTCGCGCCATGCCCTGGTTCTACGTCGTAGGCACCGCCTAGACACTCCAGTGTGGCTTGCGTTATGTGCACGCGCCTGAAATATACAGTACTACAATTAGTAATTTCCATAAAAAGAAACAATAAGTAGTTAATGTGCACATGTACATTATTATAAAGATACTATTGAGAAATACAGGTTTTTCCATAGATTTTTCTTATAGTGCCTGCCCAACTACTGGTAATTGGCAGTTAGTACGTTGTATAATTTGCTCTTGATTGTACCAAAAAAGTTTACACTATTAATAAAAACTAATTTTTGTTTATTTTTACCCAGGCTCTCCCCCAGCTTCCATGTTGTTTGCAAGTGTGACGTCATTGGACCACACGTCATATTGCCACTTGCGTAAGCCCAAAACGCCGCACAGCACTCGTCCAGTGTGAATGCCCACACGCATATTCAGCTGCACATCTGTCGCTTCTACTACAGATCTAGAAATAATAATTGTATTTTTATGAACTAGTTAGAACAAAGTAATGATAATTATTAACAACGATAATAATTGATTTGCCAACGTACATGCATTCTTCTATATCTATACATATTAAAAAACTCAATGTCTCTCTGTCTGTCTGTCTGTTTATGTTCTTTTCACTCGAAAACCACTAATCCAATTTACATGGTATGTTATCTGGTCAGGTTATACTATATATTTTGTTCCATAAAGTAACATTCGAAATAAGCAGTGACGATAATGGTGAATCAATTCGGTAAAAAGATGCATTTGGAGCGCTTAAATGGCTTACGCTGAGTAAACTTTACGAGACATATAAAATTATGATTGATGATGAAATAAGACCTAGATAATTGTAAATCTAAAAAAGAACTACAAAAAAGTCAGCGATAGAACATATCTATTTTCTATGGATCAACCACAATAAGCGTTTTTGTCTTCCGTCTTTTGAGCGGTAGCAGCACGATTCGCGCATGCGCTCGGCCGACAGAATTCTGTAGTCCACGCGAACGGAGCCGCGGGCGCAGCTAATATTATAGAAAGATTTATTTATTTACTCTTTTTTTATTGTATCACAACAGAATGACTGCACTGATGGTAAGCATAGTATAATCAAGAAACAACAGCGACCATCGAGAGATCGTTAATCCATCGCTGATAGTTGTTGTCATGCCGGCCTGCAAGCCTTTCGGCAATTTGATATACACTAGAGCCACTAACAAAGTCACTGTGACGGGTTTATCACTATGTGCATTTTTATTTTATTTGTTTTTCTAATTTAATAGTAACCTAAGTTATACCGTATTACATCAGCTATCTGCCAGTGAAAGTCGCGTCAAAATCGGTCCAACCGTTTCGGAGATTACACGGAACAAACAGACAGGCAGACGGACAGACACAGACAAAAATGTTATAAATTGTTTTTTTTTTTGCTATAGGTAGCGTGTATAGTTTCATATGCATTTAGTAAAAATGTGTTATTTTGACATGACAAACACACACTTCAATTTTATTATATGTATAGATTAAACAAATTACAGGCTAAAGAATGATTCATGTTACACCGGGTCGGAGCAGGCCGGGCCCTGTCCGGGACACGATCAGACTATTTTGTATTAAGTAGGTAATTCATGTTACACCGGGCCGGAGCCTGGCCGTGCCCGGCCGGTGCCACGGTGGCACCGACTCACGGATACGGTCCGGTGTAACATGAATCATCATTTAGTTATGTGGCTTCGTTGGATACGGATAAAAATTATATACCAACATATATACATATTGAAGTTTCATTTAGAAATGCTCTGAACTGTATCAAGTATATTTGTAACAAATAACGTCCTTGTAGATGAATTTATTAAATCTTTTAAACATTCGAAACACCATTTTCTAAATATTCTGATAATAACGTTAAAATATTTATTTGAATTTTATTAAATGAAAAAAGGAAACTATTTGCCATTAGAAATGTCAGCTAAATATGTATATCGGAGATATGTACTATAAAAACGATTTGAATATTGTACCAAGCTAAAATTATTTATAAGCATTTCCGAGTACGTTTACGTGAACTGTTACTGAAATAGCCAAATTAAACGTTAAAACTCTATATAAATCAAGTGAACATAATAAATAGTGAAGAAATTTATATCAATCCAAATTATTTACTTCAGCCATAAATCTTATTTAAACAACACCCTAACCATAAAACTCTTAAACATCTAATCGCTACTATTTAATAAATACATAAGTTTGTTTGTAGGACATAATATTTTATATCAAGGGCTTCATAACCAATGGGCGTAAATGCAAAATCTGTACCATTGATTGTCAGTCTGTTATGAAGCCCTCGATATGCATACGAAATACAAGTTCACAAAACAAAAATCGACAAACATTGCATAATTATTTCAGACATAAAATATTATTTTAATTTGTTTTGAGATTATAATATTTAAAAATACATCAGAACTATAAAAACATATTTTAATATATATAAATGATTATTAAAGTATTTTTCCAGTGGGAAAAATAATTGGATTGAAAGTATCAAGAATGTATGTAATACTGTTCTGATTTCATGAAATATGATACACTAGCTGTGCCCGCGGCTCCGCTCTCGTGGACTACATTATGCCGTCGGTCGAACGCAAGCGCGAATCGTGCTACCCTATGAAAAGATGGAAGACAAAAATGCCTATCGCTGTCTTTATCGCTTATGTAGAACGTTTATTTAATATATCTTCTATAGTTTACTCATAAGCCATTTAAGCGCCCCGAATGCGTCTTTATCCGAACTGATTCACCATTATCGTCACTGCTTATTTCATATGTTACTTTATCATACAAAATATATATTTATAACCTATATAATACTATATATATCCTATAACCTAGCCATATAATATAGCTAAAATAAAAAAACATATAATCGGATAAATGATTTTCGCGTGTAAAGAACATAAACAGACAGACAGCAGAGAGATGATATGTAATAGATTATACATAAATGATTAGTTACAAGATTTAAAAATTGTTTGACAAATACTAATATTTTTTGAATATAAATATAACAGAGAGGAGAGTCAGAGTGAACGGCTTGTAAACACACATAAGACGAATAACAATAAATTTGGCAAGCACCCTCATGTAGGAATGTTACCTATAGTTTGTTCTAAATAAAAAGACGCAAATGTAAACACTTACTGTTTGAAATAGCATTCAATTGTTTATATTTCTTTACACTAAAATTTCCCTTATGTATTACATCGTCATTTGCAACTAGTAGCGTCATATATATGTTTTCGTTTTCAAAGTAAATTACGTAGTAGATACATAGAGATATGGCACAGTGATTTTTTTTGAGATTTCTTTCTACTTGGGTCAGCCCGACTAGTGGAATACTTGCCCTCTAAAGAAGATCGCAGCCAAATAACCTTGTGTTATGTTCCTGCGTTGAGTAGGGTTTCCAGAGCTCCTTGGGGTAGGGGAGTTCAAGGTCGGCAACGCGCTAGTGATACCAATGGTATTACAAGTGTCCCTAGGCTACAGTAACCGCTTACCATCAGGCCGGCCGTATGTATGCTTGTTTGCCATCTTTGTAGCTTATAAAAACATCGATTTTCAGGATATTTAAATATATATTATTATTGTTATCAAGTTATCAGATTTATTAAAATCGGCTGATAAAAATTTTCATCTTTAAAGCCGCCAATAATTTTCATTCTATATTTATTCTTTGTGTTATAAATATGAAATATTTTGAATTCTATTAAACACAAAGAGCCTATGTGGGTGGGTGGGTGTACTTAAATAACAATATATAGTTATCTTGTATATTAAAGCGTAATATATTGATAAATAGGTATATAAGTATGCTAAAGAAAAAATAATCAACTTAATTTTAAATTTTGTAAAAACTTATATTGACCGTAGAGATAAATAGACGACGTCTACTTTAATCAATCACCTCCAAGCCCGGTGAAGCTGTCAAAGCCTCTAATGGCTCTAGGGCTAAGGCTTAAGGCTAACGGTATAGTCAGTACACACACACTTTATTATATACATACAACGTTTAAATAGTAACATTACTTAAATTCCAAATTATCAAAACAGCTTTCATTAAATAATACATTTTCAAACAAATATAATGTATTTACAAAGTTTATAACTTATTATTAACTATAATATAGGTACTTTAAGACGAAATAAATCGTAGGTGGCGATTTTTTATACCATAAGATTGTGAAATACGTATCTCCTCGCGTCTGTAAGTATATTGTTGATATTATAAAAAATATCTGTGCTTACGATAATTGAAAGATAAAACTCTCTTTAAGAATAGATTTTTTATAAAAATGTTATTATTATAGTAATTAAGTAACATTTCCATGTTCAAAAGATTATTCTGATGGAATCCGCCGTTCGGAAAGTTAACACTTATACAGATTACGTTTTAGATTTATGTAGAATTGAATGGCTGGAGATAGATTTTATTAATGTGGTGTTAACAAAACTTTACCGTGGACGTTATAGTTATACTAGTGCGGAAAATCAACTTCCGCACGAGTGTCATACGTTTTCCAACACAATTGCGAGAAAACAGTACAATAGGTAAAATGAAACAAACTTTTCATTCGATTATTTTTAATAGTAAATAAGATTTTATACAGATAGGAAACAGATGAAAATAAATAGTAAAATTTGATAATCATTGAAATTCTGTGAAATTTGGTGCCTTGGAAGCTTAACTGATTGACTGACATTATTAATTTCACACGTATTGTGACGTGTATAGTATATTCAAAGTGTTATAAATATCACTCGGAAAGTCGCAAAAATTTTTGACGTTTCGAGGTTATGTGCGCGTGGTGAAAATTAGAACTACATCTTTCGTCTCATTTTCTCTTTACTATTAAAGTGAGACAAATATATTGATCAAAAGCGCTTCCAAGGAGGTTCGATCATTCTGCTTATTAACCCGCCACGACCGCCCTCCTCTGCGGCAACTCAAGCCTAGGTCCGATCCATCGACATGGAGCCCTTGAGCCAAGCAGCTGCTCGCGCGATACAAGTGACTGTACAATCACTAGCTTTCACAGCCATACATGACACTGCATTATACACACATGCACAACACACATAGGTACATAGGTTCTGTAAGGGACCTTTTTTTTTCTTTTTTTGCCTAGTTAGAGTAGACAAAAATTCAGACCACTAAATACACATACACATGTTCCTTCCCTCCTCCCAGGGGGCAGAAATATGTATATATGTATAGTTAGTTTAGATCGAATTACGGATAGGGAATTAGTCAGATCGCGACTTAATTGCATACGCGCAACAGTCCGAGCCGAGGTCCGGCCACTTTGGCACCCTCGGATGTTGTTGCTTAGCTTTCGTGGCTGAGTGCCCTAAGCGCTCGCCCCCAAGCCCGGTAAAGCTGTAAAAGCCGTAAAGGCTCCAGGGCCCCTCAGGCTAACAGTGTAGTCAGTTCAAAAAAAAAAAAAAAAAAAAAAAAAAAAAAATTCTGCTTATTAAATTTTGTTCTCGTAATGTGAAACTACTTGGTGGAATGCTTATATATTTTTTATAGAAACAAAAAAAAGTAAAAGATACGCACGGCGCTATACAACAAACAGAATATGCGGTAAAACAGGTACTTAGGTGAGAGTACCTATTTTACCGCATATTCCGTTGTACGGTCCGTAATTTTTAACTTTCGAACAATGTACACAGGCTTTGTAAATGCATTTATTGAGCAAATGTGCTGAAAATGTATTTTCCGTACGAGCTTATTTAAACGACAATATATTTTTATTTTCCATTTCCCTTCACATCTTAAAAGTCTTTACAATCAACATAGCCAGGTACCTATACAAAAAATTAAGTCATTAATATTGTGAAAGTAATCAATATATTAACCTCTGCAAATATTATATTTTCATTAGATTCTATTATACACTGTACATACTCTGTATACGCGTTATGATACTGTAGATTTGTTTACTTTTACTAACATATTTACTAAGCCCGTTGAAGCTGTACAAGCCTTCTGAGGCTTCAAGGCCCTTTAGGCTAACAGTGTAATCAGATCAAAAACAATAAAATTTACAATAGTTTTTGTAAGATATATAATATTACAAGGACATCTCAACTGTTGACCCACGCTGTAAAATACCGAAGGACATTAAGCTATGAAAATAAGTAATGTAATGCTAAGTCAGACGAAGCAATTAGTTGACGTTTTTGAAATGTGTTTTTCACTTGTAGGCTATTCTAAACCTGATCTATGACTTAATTGGGTTTATATAAATATATGTACTCGTATATCTTAAGTACACTTTTACAGTAATGGTGGTTATATGCAAACTTTGCACTCTACCCGTGCCAAAATAAATAATATTTCTAAGTGCTCTACAGATCCCAAGCACTTATAACTGCTGGAATACTTGAAATGTCACAAATTCTACATAAATTCCGTAAGTCCGTAAGTCTGTGAAATTCCAATTTTTTCGAGTTTATAATGTTTCAAAAAAGTGCAACATATGAGACGAAATGTTATATTATAGGTATGTATTTAATTTATTCTAAAGATTATTTACCTACAAGAAACAATTTTCCCAATTCATTTAATTTATTTTTGGGAGTTCTATAAAGAGAAAAATGTACAAGAATATAAAAAAGTCTATAAATATTTTGCAAAAATAGTACCAGTTGCATTAACTTGCATTACTTTAATAATCTGACGCAAACCACGTCTTCCTCCGCACGTCAAATCTCGCATTCATCTGTCAGATGTTTAATGTTCCGCTAAATGTATACCTTTGGCAAAGTGAATCGATAAATAATTGTATATTTATTTGTCGAAATACTGCCGGTAAATAGGTCATCCCCTTCGCTTTATAATAACATGTCTGCTTTTCATTCCGGATGTACGCTGTCAATAGCAGCAATGCATTACGAGATAAAACGGAAAATACATGGTGTAACTCAAACACTGATATTGTAATCCATTCCCAATTCTTGTCACATTCCCAATTCTTGTCACATTCCCTGTAATCCTTCATAAAAACGGAAAGCTGTGTCTCACTCAGACCTATTTTATTTTGATCCATATATTTGACTAAGTGAATGGCATTGGAGACTTTAAAACAACATTATTTTTTGGTAATCTAGGCTGTCTTAAAACCATCATAAAAACACAGAAGTTATATTCTAGTTCTCAATTTCGGTATTCTTCTGATTACTAAAAACACACTCCAATAATGAACTTATAATGTATTTCCTCCTTTTTACGATATCGGGTCCTTCAAGCCGCAAGTGTAACGCAAGAGAATAATTATACAGACCGATATGACATCGACGATGAAATGAACTTAGAAAAATACGAATCATTAACAAGCTCATCCCAAATATTAAAGTAAAATTCAATGAGTAGATTATCAATTTTATGCAATCAACATCTCAACCGACAAAATGTCCACTGCTGGACATAGGCCTCTTCCTATAACACTGAAATATTATACTAATTGATAATAGTTATACACAAAAGTGATAAAAGTAATATCACAATTGTATCTAAGATTATTAGGCACAACGGGGAACTTGATGAGGTGCTCAAATATCTTTCGTTTCCTTGAAATTTTATGGTATATAATAATAAATATTCTTTCCATACAAAATGTTCGCTCCCGGAGACCACTTCAACTTTTCTTTTATATATTAGCTCGGCACATTGACGGTACTGTCCCTGATGGTAAACACAGTACAATCCAAACACAACGGCGACCACCAAGAGATCTAAATCCATCGGCGGTCGCCGCTGTCATGCCGGCCTAAAACTGTGTACTTTCATTATAAGTGAACTTTTGCTTATCACATGTAAATTTTTATTATAGAACAAAACGGCATTGTTATATCTCTGTTCAACAGGCATGATATAGTTTATCATGTGTAATACAAAATAGCAATAAGGCAAAATACTTTTACAAAAAAAGTTCTTGCGTCCCTGGCAAAACTTATACTGAGTTTTACCTTGAGGAATTTTACCAAAAAACACTTTCTTTCTCTTTGCCTTCATTCGCACGGGTGCGAAGGTTCCCCTTCTTCGGCTCGCCCTTTGATCAAAATAAGCAAAGAGTAAAATTTATTTATCGAAAAATAAAAACGTTATCAACCTCTCCAAAGTATTGGTATATTAGTTGAATGATCCACTTACACAATAATGTATCATTTAAATGAAACATAAATATTATTTTGTTTTTGTATAAAATATTATTCACCTTTACAATAATACATGAAATACAAGTCATTGTTATGTTTAAAACATAAACATCAAATTATCTTGAATTTCATGATTTTGTTTGCTTGGATAATGAACGCATATGTTCTAAACTAAATTGAATTATAATCCTGATGAAACTAATCCGAATGCTCTAAGTTAATTATTATATTCCAATTTTGTTTGTTTATTGTTGAGCGGCATAGTCAGACGTAGACCAACTTTAGTTACTAATATCACTTTTCACAACATTTTATTAATTTCAATGTTTTCTTAAAAGTCGAGAGAATAGAAAAGATACGAATAAAATATCATTTTAAATAAGAGTAACGATACCACGATTCTGCTAGGTTTACGACGTATTGGCATTTTCAAGTGCCGATAAATTTAAAGTTTTCAGTATTTGTCCAATTTATACCGGTACTACGAAAAGAGCATATTTATATATTTCCCCTCACGATGTTTTTCTTCATCGTCAACCGATAAATACTGACGTTCGGAATACACAAACATAGGTCTCTACACAAATTCCACCAAATAGGTGGTGTTTGTGGTAAATTACTCCTCAACCGTGTTGATTCATGAAACGTGGCCAGCGATATTTAAGCTCTGACATTAATAAACGTCCCGTCGTCCCTTCATCGTATGCTATCAACAGATTCACGTAAATTAATTACATCAATATAACGTCTGAATTCTGGTAGTTGATTTTTTGCTAGATAGTTAATGATAAAACTATTAGAAATATCATAAAATACTAAAATAACTTTAGTGCTCTGTCTGAATTCACTACCGCATAAACAAGAGTCGTAACAAAAATACTTATTTTATAAATGGCAGACTTTAAATTCCGAATACATAATTTTGCGAGATCACTTTATTTTCGTTTCTCGTCCTCCATATATTTTATTTGCCGGTGTAATTAATTCACTTTTACGAGTTAGTGTGTAAGATGTTTGAGTAATTAGGTCCAGTTATACTAACTTACCTGAAGGTTGGGAATATTTGTTTTAACAGTATTTATGGAGATTTTGTAACGCTATTGAAAGTATATTTTCAACTGGGAAACAACTGTTATCAATAGTTAAATTTGTTTTATAATTACTCGAATGTTACTCTTTTTCAGAATTGGCGTCTTCTTGTCAAACTTAACTAGGTGCGTTTACAAGGCAATCACATAATGCCAATTCAAAAATTCTGCAATTAATTACCTTTGTTTACTTTAATAAAATTGCAGAATATGTTCAACAAAATAATATATTATGTTAATATATTCCTGCTACAATATTCTTTTTCTCTTCCAATGAAAAATATAAATCTGCTCTTCATCAGTAGACCCAATAATCGATGTCGCTAAAATGGGATTGCAAAAATTGTTATTAGAATACCTTAAGAACCTAGTAAAAACTCTAGATATTCCGGAAAAAATATACTTTCTGAATAATTTGATGAGTGATTTTCTGGATTATAAAATAATTATTTCTAAAATACTAAGAAAATATATAAGGAATACGTAATCTAGGGTGTAAAATGTAAAATTCTTAACACAAACTGAAGGATAAATCAGTACAGCTTAAATCGGTGAGTCTAATAGTAGTAAGAAAATTAGCGCGGGAGTTATTAAATATGCTCATATGCTATTTTACCTAATAGTATAAAACTATACTGCCATGATGTAATAAAATAAGATATATTTGTGCGAGTCGACCCCACTGACAGCAAATCATCCGTAATAATACGAGTATATTGTTCGGTTAGCGAGGGTGTGTATTCTGATAATAATGCGGTCTACAGACTATGCTAATGGTCTTCAATATGACACCCAGATCACATTTATAACAAGAGCGCGTGCCAACTTGACTTTGCAAACGACTGCTATTTATAGTCCTCCTTCTGTGTACATATTATAAACTACCGCATCGATTGATGCTTACCCACTTAATTTACTAGTAGCGTAGTATACGTTGTTCACAGAATGAATTCTACCAACGTTCAATTACGAGCAGATATAATAGATTATTTTGATGATACAAATGATTATAATATATTAACCTAATTACATACTTCAAACATTAAAGCATATAGAACATTAAAACAAAACAAACATAAACATTAAAATAGTTTAAAGAAGTTTTACATATTATGATTTAATCATTGTAAACTACAATGTAGTAATTAATAATTAGTACACGATTATAGAAGAAACATTTGAATCTCGAGAATGTCAAAATCTAGTTTTTTATGTTTAATCGCTACAAATATACACATTGCACAAATTTAGCATTGTCCGTGATTATCCAAGCCCGGTGAAGCTGGAAAAGCCGTCTGAGGCTACAGGGCCCATACGGCTAACAGTGAATACAGTTAAATAAAAAAAACCTGATTATCAATAATTATTATAAGTATTAAAAACTAAAAGATCATCAATAACATAAAATTATTGAGTTAAGGGTATATTTATAAGATACAAAATATTTTGAAGACATTATTTACATTGTCATTTATATAGAGATTTTTGTTTAAATTAGTTACGATGTAAACAAATTTATAAGAACGAAATTTTTATATTTCAGAAAACAAAGAACCATAATGTAATGATCCTTTATAATTGTTTAAGGCGGAACTCGAGGTTATTAAATATAAATAATGCATGAAATGCGTTAATTTTACGCGTAAAATTTTGTTCGACATCAAAGAAACTAATCGCTTTCATCATCGTCGTACTTCTCTGGCCGATGAAAGTTCACGTGGAATGAGTACGTATTTAGTATGTTCATATCCGTTTTAATAAAATTATTTTACTTTAATTTTCATAAATAGTAGTTCAAAGTTCAGACTTTGTTACTAATAGAAGAAAAAATTCAGAATTCCCGACTAGATGTTGGCAAACGAGCAATGAAACGTTAACGTTAAAGTTCCTTAGTTAAACGAATCAATTCAAATAGGTACAAAGAATTGCAATAATAATGTTTGTAAAAGAGATAGGCATGTGGTATCGTGGACTTTTTTTTTAGATGTGTTAAGGAGCAATATTTTTGTAGAACCTTGTATTTACTTATCACTAACCATTACGCCAGCGCACGCGGATTAAGCAGTTCGGGAGTATTTTTACTTTCGTTTACTTAACAAAAATAAATATTTAAGGCCAGCTGAGAGGTGTAGCCTAATGCTATCGTACATAAAAATATTTTTTCGAATCTGACTTTCTTTTATCGCTATAGGTTTGGCGTAGTGACCACAATCTCACCTGATGTTAAGTGACGATGTGGCCCAAGATGGTAACACACTAAACCTAGTGGAAGACTGGCTCTCAAGTGCAGCTGCCAGAACACACCTATTGGTGCTTGGCGGCAGATTTTCAACTTGAGGGTGGTAGCTGCCAGGCGGGCAGTAGAAAATGCCCTACCATCCTGCTATGGTTTCCTCACGATGTTTTCCTTCACCGAAAGTTCAGGCTCATTGTAGGGATTCGAACTCACGTCAATCGACGCGAAGTCGTGCAAACTACCACTGCGCACTTCAAAACTTTTTGACTTGTAGTTCCAAAGATTTACGCGTTTAAACAAATAAAGAAACTATCAAACAAAATCTCTTCAGATGTATTATATTTGTATAGAAGTATAGATAAGAAACTGCAAAACCGTTTAACCGATAACCGTGAAAGTTGGTATTAAATGAAGAAGATTTTTATGCTATCGTAATAATAAATATAATAAATAAGTGATACTAAAAACAGTTTATATAATCTTCAATATAATAATTACGACAATTTTGCTAAATGAATAGCTGAAATACTATAGCACGGAACTAAATACTGATAGATGCGTTTGAGGTTTGTGGATTGCGGTTAAAGGGTGGGTGGGTGTTGATTGTTTGCTTACACGTATTGGAATGTCTTGTAATAAAGATTGCTACATTATTAATATGTGGTACATGAATAAATACAGATAATTTTATTAAAAAGATTTTATTCAACGCAAAAGTGTGTGAAAGTTTTGACATTGTATTTTTTTAATAAATATTTGTGAAAATAGATCACTGTAGCATTGGTATGTTTCACAATATTTACCTATTAATTATTTAATATTAACGTCTATTAAGTACAGACATATTACACATTCAAAAGTTTTGAACGAAGCACTATTATAGTTAATTTGGTATGAACTTATACTTAAAAGAATAATTAAGAAATAATAACTAAGTAGGTATTATGAAATCCCTATCAAAATGTTTTAGTATTGTAATGGGGTTCGAACTTACTGTGACAAAGGATAAGTTCAAGTGTCTGAAGTGCGTGTTTCACGGCTCGTCCACGTCGTTGTTATACCCGTATATAAACTACTTGGATTAAATTATGAGAGATGAAAGCGTCCATTATAACCGTAGAATCTCGTTCATGTTTTAGAAACTATAACTATTATATTCTATTACGACAAATCCAGAACAATAATATTACAGAGACAATAATGTTTCTCGAAAACCTTCGGAATATATTAGATCATTCCTGTAAATGCAAGTTCCGCGGTAACCAAAAATAAAATTAACTAATCTATTTCATTGAAGGTTGTTGAAAAGAAAAGAGACTCGGACTTGAGCTGAAATCTATATAAATGATTGAGGGTTGCACAACGGCATAACTACTGGATATATCTTGAAAATTTAATTTTGTTTTACTTCTCAAATACTTGGTCCTTATAAAAAAAATCACGATATCTTTATAAACAATAATTCTGTAGTCCACGCGAGCGGAGCCGCGAGCACAGCTAGTATTATATATATAGATATATCTATATTTTAGGTACAGGAATATCTGATTTATATATTTTTATGCCGTATTGTTTACGGGTATTTTTGGAAAACAATACTATTCCTACTATTCTAGGGGTACGAGTTAAAAGGGAAAAAACATTATAACTTAAAACTTTAATATGTAAATAAATGCACAACTTAATTAACGGTATCAGTATAACTATATGTAATTAGAAAAGAAACAACAGTACAAGTTTTATATATAACACACAAAAATTTAGATTAATATACGAGTAGTATATTTGGATAGTTAGCGTCAAGGGAATCTTTATTAGCATCATTATGAACCTTCGCAGATCAGTAACTGATCCACCCAGTGTGACAGAGCAGGGCTACTTTCACAAAGAGTGGTATATTTAGCTGTGCCTTTGATGAGCAAAAAATAAATAAGCATGTATCATAACATGGCCCGATACGCACGACCCACTTATCTAGCCCATTTAATAAATATATATGGAAGAACTGAAAACTCAATGAACGAATGAATATACATAAAAAACTTAACAAAAATATCATTTAACTTTACTTGTAGCATTTTGATTTATTTTACTAAGCGAAATGAGATTAGGTACTGTGTGACAAAATAATATACAAAACATTGTTATTTTTATATTCAGTACGATTTATTTTAATTCAATTAGGAAAGCAATTATTCAGAGACCAGCTTCTATGGATACGATCGCTTCTTAGAACATTATAATTTCTAGTACACTATCAAATATTTTAAACGTATCATTAAGCTCGCATAATATATTTTATTAAAGTGCGAAACACCAGAAATCATATATATGTGGATTGGACTATTCAATATAACGATCATGTAATATACCGACCTTGATAAGAAACATCAATAGTTAAAACTATTATTCACGCTTATACGACAACCAATACGAACATAATTTATACTTAACTCTTATTTTAACTTCCATCTCACCAGCTCTATTCTATCTATTACGGCAGCAACATCAAATACGTTCTGAAAGTACCTACAATTATATATGCAACAAGGTTTTACGTTCAACGTATTATTATGATTTTATCGTTGTTTTAACGACAGTATTAACGTTGGACTAAGAAATAATGTAAGAAAATTCGTTTCTATTTTAGATATGCAGCAATCGAAGAAACATGAAGGTTAATATACCTCGTCCGTAAGCCAAATTATACAAACGAGCCAAGATTATATTATGTTTTTGTACTACAAACGAAATGTGAGTTTTCTTGCGTACTTTGTAAAATAAAATAGTCTACGTTAAAACGCAACAAGGTGTTACATATATAACATAGGAAGGAAATTTATAATATATGACTCATATACATATATTAATAAATATCAAAAATCATTTCCCTTATTACTTCATTACACTACTATGATAATACTAAATGATACTATGTAACTCGTAAGAGTTTGAAGCGAAACTTCTTAGGCGGCGATTCTACAATTGGACTAGAAATAAGAGTGAAATTTCAAAGACACATCACATTTAGGCACATCGCGTTACATGAGTAAGAAGAAAGATGTAACACAGAGAGAAGGAGAAAGACACATATCTAATAATAAACAGTTTAGGCTATCCGCATCTCCCTTTTTAAAAAGTTTTACTTTTTAAACCGTACGATGCTGTACGCACAATTTTTTATAGTAAAAACTGACATAAGGCGATTAATATGTTATAGATCATAATTATAGATCACCAACAAGAGTGTTGCGGTTGGAAAGGTTAGAGAGCCGCTGCACTATATAAGTTAAAGAGTAAACGGTTTGGATTCTATCACTACTAAGGAAATATCACTTAAGGCCTGGAGTGAAGAAGAGCAGCGGGAAGTAACGAGATACTTGAAACCACGTTATGTAGACATCTACAAAATAAATCAGATCCAAACATTTTACAACAAAATGTATCAGTTTATAATTTGGTTGTCGATAGACCAAAATAAACCTATATTTTTTATTGAATTTTCCATATATTATTAATTAAAACTGAATTTTAGAATCAATTGAGCTATATTCTTACGAATTTCCATATAAGATGATAATTAGGTAGTGATAATAAACGTCTGTTAAATTTGTTAGAATATGTCAAGAATTTAAAACTAGGTCAATCACAAAAAAAAAACCGCTTTCAGAAGCTAAATATGGTATGACCTATGAACAATTTAACCAATGCTACTAATCAACGACATAAAAGAACAATTCCACATTTTAAATAAAAATTTAAATTAATTAATATTCATACCATGTTAGATGTTTGTAACACAATCAGTAAGTCATGACGAAGTAACACAAGTGTCTATCAGTTGTAAGCAGTATGTTCCCGAGACTTAATCCAATAAGCAACAGTTACACTGTCTTCCAACTTACAATTGGTCTACGAAGTTCAGACAGTAGTAGCATTACTTATATGACTTACACTTATCAGGATGGATGGATGAATTACCAGGGTTATTAATTTATATCTTATCATTAATAGCTAATCTAGCTAATCACTTATAGTTAGTTACGTTCAAGAAACTAGTTTAGAAGCATGAAAGAATTTAAAAAGTAGGTCATAAGTGGATCCAATAGATCAAATTTGGTTATGCGTTGGCATTTTTCAATGCATGTACTATTATTATTATTTACATGAAGCACAAAATTAAGTATATTTTATTGCAGGTGGTGTCGATAATAAAAAATATACTAACTCTTGCCAACGGTTTGATTTGGGCTAATAATAAGTTTACTATTATAACTATTATAAATAGTTTGCGGAAAGTCCTTGGATTTTCTATATTAATACCTTGTTGTATAGAGATAGGAAATAAAATACAATGATAGTTCCTTTAGTGATACCAAAAACCATTATAAGATTTTAAATGTTTAACACTTAAATCGGCTATTTTATTTATCCCTACAATTACTACCTTTTAAACAGTTTTTGAGACTTACGCTATAGCGTCGATCATGTCGAGACCCATTTCCACAGTGCATCGTGCGTGGTCGGACCTCGGCTCGGGCAGACCTGATACGCAGTAGTAGCAGTCGCCCAAAATCTTGATACGGAGGCAGTGGTTGTCCTGTGTAATAAACAAATACAACAATCCTTGTAAACTATGAAGTTTAATATAAAAGAAAAGAAAATAGTAAATTTAGAAATTATAGAAATAGTCAAAGCATGACTATCCACCAGTATGCAGGTGAGTCACGTGTGTGCAGTTTCTGATACATGGTACGAGCGCAAATTTCGTTTTTCCAAAGTTGTATAATAATAGACATCTACAAACGTCGGGGTATCAGTTTGTATTAATTAATAGAGCGTGTACCGTAATCGTTCTCAGTTCATTGTTCATTTAAAATTATAAATAATATCTTGAAAGGAAATGTATTTGACATTTTATTGACTTCATAATACCATTAGTATTCTTTGTGATTGTGACCTTATTTGCATCAATTGTTTGTCCAATGTCATTTTTTACCTTTGCAATAACGTCGAAGTTACCTGTAAAACAATCTGCAGCGATTCAGTGTCGCTTTCGATTTGCAGTCTCCAGTCGCGATTACCGCAAGAACACGGTATCGAAGAAAAGAAAACAGGATGTTAAGAATAAAATCTTACATTAGCGAGTTGATCGAACCGTCCGAAGAGTTCATTTAGAAGCCTCACAAGCTCCTGCGCGCTGCACTGCGATGCGAGCACAGTGAAACCCACGATATCAGCGAAAAGTATACTGCAACGAATGAAAAACGTTTTATATAAAAACTATTATATTAATACTTCATTTTATGTAGGCTCTATTTTGGATATGAATATATATATATATATATATATATATATATATATATATATGTCTCTCAGTCCTATAAAACTTTTAACACGGAACTTTATACCTACAACTTTTATTTCATACACATTAATATCCACATACTGGCATTTGATCATAAGTAAATAAATTTACCTATATTTCATACAATAATAGAAATGAAAACGTACGTTTATTTAGTTTAAATATTTTTTAAATTACAAATTATAATGCAAGTATGCATAAACTTGTTTATCTGTCTTTAAACTAAAAAAAAAATGAACTTCTCTTTTAATTTGGTAAATAAAATGGACAATAGATAATTCAAATGGTCGCGAAAATTTAACCAGCGACGAACCTTTTCTGTATATTCAACAAATTAAAACGAAGAAGTTCACTGAAAAGGGTTCCTATTAGATGTTTACAAGCATTCCCTATACCTAAGTTTTAACCTTTTGAATTACTAATAATGTTTATCTTGTAAAATATTTAAAATAATGTATGTACTTAACAGTCGTATTATTAAAAATACAATAATGTATGTACCAGGCGATGGTTCATATGACATTAATAAATTGTAGATAAATAAAAGTTTATATAATTTCACACATGAAAATATGATGTCATAGGCAATAACTTATTTTATTATTTCCCTGCATAACGCACATAGTTTTTGCGTAATTTAACACAAAGTCGTCGATGTTTTTCTTTTTAAATTATATTTATATAGCCCTAAAGTTGACTAAACATGACTATGTTTAAATGAGTTCCCTATCAGGTATAACTGTACCTACTTTCACTTTATTAATCGCCTCAGTAGTTCCAGAGTTTACATCCTACAAACGTATTCGCAAAAATCTTACATTTTTCTAAAGTAGTGTAGACAAATTCAGTTTTTACCCTATCTATAATAATAAATCAGCAGTTCTGTCTGTATATGTTTTTTTTTTAATTTCCTGGTACATATCCTATATGAAGGACACTAATCACGAATATGCTATAAAAAAAATTGTCTGTCTGTTTGTATGTCCGGATTAATTATACACGAGAAGTACATGTCATTCCTCAATTTATGGGCTATAAAATTGTCAATAATATGAGCAACAAAACACTTTTTAACAAAAAAAAAAAACAATTTCAATTATTTTGAGGAGGTCCCTGGTGTATCTTCGAAGTCGAAGGTCCAATGCCAATAAAATTAAAATGGGACCCCTTGAGGTATCCCCTATAAAAGTAGTAAATAATATGAGCACCAAGACACTCTTTAACAAAAAAGAAAACCAATTTTAATTATTTTGTTGAGGTCCCTGGTGTATCTTTGAAGTCGAAGGTCCAATACCAATAAAATTAAAATGGGACCCCTTGAGGTATCTCTTTTCCAAAGAAATAGAATAACATAAATCGGTTCATAAACAAAGAACTGAATATAAACAAAAACATAAAACAAATAATGTGAAATTTTCTATTTATATCTTCAGTTAGTGTAATTTATTAATTTCATTACATAATTATCCCGACACCGACATTTTTTTTTTTCAAAAAGCTCTGAATCCATTTTTATAAAATTTATATGTGACTACCTCTGAAGTATGACCTACCAAACAAAAAAAGGATCATCATAATTAATTTATAATTGGCGGAGTAATCGCGTAACATCAAAAAAAAACATAAATTAGAATTGATAACCTCCTCCTTTTTTGAAGTCTATTAAAAATAAAATAACGGGATTAAAATTATGACTGTGTAAAGGAGTGCGAAGCCGCGTGGTATCTTCGTTATGTTTTATTATTAACTTTTCTTATGATTATTAAAACTACACAATTTTAAGGACACCATCAACTCGACTAGTTGAATTTAATCCCAATTTTAAACCCCTTTACGGCAGGGTTCCTATTTGCGAAGTGAACTTAGCAACAACGTAACGCGGATCGCTTTCTAATCCCATGATCGATAAGGCAATGACAATAACACGCGTTATAAATTATATTTGTCCACTATCCATAGACGACCTTAAGCGTTAGATGTTTGCCGACCTTTGCCATAACAATCTACATATCTATCTAATCAGTCCATACGTATAAGAATATGTTTTTTTTCAGGGATAAAGGAGATCCTAAATATTAATCATATAATAACCTTTTATTTATATAAATAAAGTATATTGGTTATTAACAGTGGAAAATGGAAAGAGTACATTTTATTAAAATAAAGTGTGTCGTAAGTATTAGGGTTGGTTTAATTAAAATAAATTTTTTAAATTTTTAATCATTTACTTAAAATGAATCAGAGAAGTCACACTACGTGAAGTAAGTATTTTCGCTTTATTGTTCACAAAAATATAGACTATGGATAATATCCTTTAGCGGTTTTTGGTTGCAACGACTAATTAACTCGAACACTATTTTGACGAACTTGCTGCTCTGCCCTTTCACGTACATGATAATTGTAAGAAATAGCCTTAGGTGGTCTTATTAAGCTCATGCATGTCATTCAGCGCTTTTTTCTGTTTATCCTCGAAAGATCGATGTTCTGCATTAAACTATTTCTCCATCGTCTTTCAGCACGTCTCTGATTTGGAGAAATCAATATGGCATCTCTTAATGTATAGTTTCAGCATACATATTATAAAATTCAATATCTCTCTGTCTGTCAGCCCGTTTATGTTCTTTTCACGAGAAAACCACTAATTCGATTTACATGGTATGTTATCTACTCAGGTTATAGGATATATTTTGTTCCATAAAGTATCACACGAAAAATACACTTTTGTGGTGATTAAATGGCTTACGCTGAGTAAACCATAAGAGATATATCAAATTAATGTACTACATAATTATGTAGTACCTACAATTGTAGACCTTAAAAGACCTACAAAAAAGTTTGCGATAGCATTATGTCTATCTTCTAAGGATCACCCACAATAAGCATTTTTGAGGCAGCACAATTCGCGCGTGCGCTCGACCGACTGCATTTTATAGTCCACGCGAGCGGAGCCGCGGGCACAGCTAATGTTATTATAAAAACACTACTAGGGCGATATTTCAAAACGAATTAAAGATACAGAAGACTAATTAAATGTATTAATTTAAAAAATAAAATATCATAATATTAATTGAAAATATAATTACCGTGATACCAAATTAGTTGAAATTATTAAATATTAATAATGTACTGTTACGGCTTGAACATAAAGCAAATAGAAAAAAATCACCTTTCTCAAAATTTCAAGGAGCGTCCGGAAAGATCGTATATTTATCATAGTGCAGTCGTGTGACGTATAGTCTTAGGTTCAACGACACACACATAGAAAGTCTTATCGCTAAAACTGTCAGCAAACAATGGGCTATAAATTAAACGTTCCCCTCGTTTTAAAAAGCGATGATATGTCATCTCCACCAGATGTTTACAAGATGTTAAGAGTTCCGGGACCTTCCAGAGTTTTCGGGATCGAATCATTTAGATATATAAGGGAGCTGATTTGCGAGACGCGGCTTAGTCAGATCGCGACTTAATTGCATACGCGCAACAGCCCGAGGCGAGGTTCGGCCACTTTGGCACCCTCGGATGTTGTTGCTTAGCTTTCGTGGCTGATTGCCTTAAGCGCTCGCCCCCAAGCCCGGCAAAGCTGTAAAAGCCGTAAAGGCTCCAGGGCCCCTAAGTCTAACAGTATAGTCAGTACGAAAAAAAAAAAAGAGACGCTGCAGTTAAAAATTCGAAAGCGAAGTGACAACAAGAAGCGAAATAAGAGAGAAACAGTCTTATTCTGCAAGTACCTACAGGGTTATTCTGTGAGAATATTCGGTGGACGATTTATGTGTTTTGTTCTGTTATTGTTTTTATATTTATTTGTATTAGCTGAGTACGAATAAATTAGTTTTGAATGTCACTACGGCATCTTATTACCCACGGACGTAACACTACTTATCCTAGGCCACAAAATTTGTAGTATGCGAAACACGAAGTTAGTAAAAACTATTAAGATTAATAAATATATGTATAAACTTCGCTAATTCAAAATAATATCGAAATAATAACCCATAAAAATGTAAACAAACCAAAATATTTAAGTCCCTTTGAAGTATAAATAAAAATTTACTAATTAAGTACTTACTAACAAATTAGTTGCCGAATTTTTGTGACATTGTAATAAGCTCAGTCCTAGGTACACGTACCCACTCAGTCAGACAGATAATCTCATCAGGCGAATATCCGCTTAGCCTAAAAGGATCAACTCCAACGCGATGCCATATTAGAATACTTTCTACTTGAAAACTTTGAATATCTACCAACTACATTATTTAATAAAAGCTAAAGAAATAAATAAATTAACGCATCAGCGTGTGGAAAAAATCTTGTTCTAACTAGTTTCCTTTTACTTTAGCCGCTAGTTTTTGGATTTGATTCATAAAAATTCTAAGGATTCTCGGCTATCATTATTTCAACCACTATTCTCAAAGTGTTTCATTTAGGTTTTTTTATATATACCACGATGGTGGCAAATAATCTTGCGGTCCGCCTGATGGTAAGCGGTCACCGCAGCCTTTAGACGCTTGCAACACAAAAAACATCACATGCGTATTGCAGACCCTTTAAAAACCTATTTACTCCCTTTTTGAAGAATCCCATACTGTAGTCCCTTGTGAAAACCTCAGCATGGAGCCCATTCCACATCCGGAGCGTTCGCGGAAGGAAACTCCTCTGAAATCGGACTGTTCGCAACCATTTAGGTTCCAAAAGGTGAGAATGAACTTCCTGAATAGCAAACGGTGCGATGGTGAAAAGTAGCCGTTGGCATCATGTCTAACAATTCCTCGGAAAACGATATACAAGCAATAGAACACGCACAAGCAGGCAAGTCCTTCTCAAACTTAAGGGTTCGGTACCGTTTGTGAGTTTGTGATCGTCAACGACTCCCACAGCACGACTTTGCGCCGAGTCAAATGGCCCAAACTGGTATCAAGATACTCCTGAACAGAGGTGATAGCAGTACTCCACACGGGGTTGAACTTGTACTTTTACAACTGCAATCTTTGCTCCGGAGAGAAGTACCGCTTAGCTCTGTTCAGTACACAGAGCTCTTGGTCGCCAACTTGACCTTGTCTTCCAAGTGGCTACGGAACTGTACGTCGCTGAAGATATCGACACCCAGGATCCCAATACCCTTCGAAATGGTGAGGAGCGTATCCTGGAATTCTGGGACCACATTAAATAGTGTTTTTTTAGCGGTGAAAGCGTAAACTTGTGTCTTGGTGGGGTTAAATCTGCCTAAATGATCCCGACCTCAATCGGAAACTCTGGAAAATTTATTTTCAATTTCAGACAGAAGTTGTTCACGATTAGGTGTTTATTAATTAGGTGTTAATGTATGCAATGATTTTAACAGCATTTCTGTAAAGTGTAAAGTACTCCTAAGCCTTTGAATACGTTATTACGCGTTAGTTACACTACCGCAAAATCCGACAAAACAACAAGCCTTATTTTAAATTCAAATACACACATCTTAAGTTCACGACTATAAGTTTCGTAATACCAATATGAATTATGAATGAACTTACACTGTAAGTAAATTGAATAAGTAAAGCTTTAGACAGAGAGACGGTTTCAGGGGCTAATTCAATAACGCAATAATAAATTCCTTTACATTCTATAAACTGTAGTCGGAGATTACACAAGTGCAATTCAGTAGAGCCTTTGAGGTTTAATCGTAAAATGCTATTCATGTCCTTGTTACATATATAATGCTTTTGAGATCACTGCAACTATAAACAAATAGTTAAAAATGCTTCAATAATTTTACTATTTGAAGAACACATTAACAGTTTAAGCCTTATTTTACAATTTATCTGCATAATTTTGCTGTTTTAAACATAAAAAAAAAAAACAGAAAATATGTTTTATTACAAATATGCTGTTTTTCTTGCCATAGAAAAATATCCACGCATTAATATGGCGTAATAACTAAAAAGTATTCGTAACCAGATTTTTTATCATATTTGAAGTTAACACAGTATTGTATTTAAATTATATAACACGAGTCTATTATTATGGATTATCACGTATTTTATGACGTTTGCGTGTCATACCTATCGATTGGGCTAATCCTATGATAAACTTTGAATGGTTTCCCCTTATAAGGTGACAGACCAGTGTTAAGGATTCATGGCCAACCTTGAAAATACACATGTGAGGTTTACTTATACAATCAGTTCTTAGCCAAGCCAGAGAAAATCATCGGGGCATTCTTACACTGAATCATAAGTTGAACTGACTCATTAGTTGACTCAACGTACAAATTTTATATAATAAAAGAAAGTAGTTAAAATTATCTTGAGTATCGGTAATTCTTGACAATATCGTTACTATTCTACTTAATCCTGAACTGCCAGCATGTGATCTGAAAGCTCGCTAATTTAAATTTATCCGTCATAGTGGGACATGATGATATAAACCTGTCCGATAAAACAGTGAATCTTTTAGTTTGTCGCGATTCGGAATCAGCCAGTGTACATCCAGTGCTCGTCCTTGGTTTTGGATTATATTGCGCTTACCATCAAGCAAAGAGTCATCACTATGCCGTGCTAATATAAAAAATAAATGCTTTGTTTGTCAATGAAACCTATGGCTAACCTATGAGCAATGAATAATTAAAAGTTTATTTCCTTTTATATTTAATTCTCCTTTGATATTACACTTACAATACTCGCTAACTCAGGAAAGTTATATCAAATAACTAAAGATCGATGTAAAAATATGTTGTACTCATAAATAATTCAATAAACACACATATTTGTTTAGCATTTTTAGAACTTACGTAGGAATAATGAATAAGATTTATGGTGTTAACATATAATCAAAGTTAGGCATACGTAAGTAGGCTAAGAGACGCAGACATCGCCGCGCCATGTCTACATTGTTTGAATGCCAATACTTCGTGACTAAGGTTATTTGTTATTGTATCAAATATACTAATTAGGGATTTTAACATAAAGGAAAATCTTACTTATATAATTTATTCACCAATATTTATAACTCGGAGGAATATACACCACTGTTGATTACTATTAATCCTAAGCATTAAACTATAAGAAGCAACAATAGGAATCCAAATTCCATGAGATAAGTTTGGAAAAAGAAATAATTTCCCGTACAGATTGTATCTTCCGATTGCCGAACCATCTTAATTTAATACTCAGTACATTTTGCGAGATGATCATTAACAAATCTGATACTATCCAAATATGTGAACAGAGTCTATCAACATGTTATGAAATATCAATACTATCTATATCTATAGTAATATAACAAAGCGGATGAGTTTTTTGTTTGTTTAAACACGCTAATCTCTGGAACTACCAGTCGGATTCCAAAAATTCTTTTTGTATATCATAGCCAGGTTCACGTGGAATAGTATAGACTATCTAGCATTAGGCTACACCTCTCAGATAGCTTTAAATATTAATTTTTGTTAAGTAAATCAGAAGTAACATCACACCCGAACTGCTTTATCCGCGTGCGCTGACGTAATGGTTAGTGATACGTAAAAACAATGTTCTAAAAAAATCTGGCTCCTTAGTACACCTAAAAAAAGTCCGCGATACCGTATGTCTATATCTTATACATAAGCCACAATGAGGTATTTATTTAGTGTTTTTTTTTATTGAAAATTGATATGTGATTTATGAGCATTATTATTAGGCATGACATATTAATCCTTACGAACGAAAGTTACTTCATCATCAAGACAATTTTATGTAGATAATCTTTGCCGTTTATAGCATGTTATTTGGACGAATAGTTTGGGATATAAGGGTTCGAAGGCAGGTAGGGCACAGATAAATTTCTTTGGAGATTTCTCTGTACTTGGAGCAGCCCGACTGGTGTAATACCTCCACCCTACAGAAGATCGCAGCCAAATAACCTTATTTTGTGTTCCTGTGGTGAGTAGGGTTTCCAGAGCTCCTTGGAAAGGGGGGTTCAAGGTCGGCAACGCGCTAATGATATCTATGGTATTACACAAGTGTCCATAGGCTACGGTAGCCGCTTACAATCAGGCGAGCCTTATGCTTGTTTGCTACCTTCGTAGTATAAAAAAGACCTAATATTACGCTTACATTTTAACAGTTATAAAATAATGTAACTAAAATTCAGTAAGTTATCTATCACGCAACAAACGCGTCTCTTGTTGAATTATTACAATATATAAAACTGATCATATGACTATCCATGACGGTACATGACAAATTGTCGGATCGTATAAATAATGGAAATCAGAGTTTTCATAAGTACATTATCTATATAAATAAAACTGAAATGTTGGTAAGCATGCACTTCAGAACGGCTGGACCAATTTCGTTAAATTATTCTATTTTTTAATGTTAGTAAGAGTACGAAAAGGCTTTTAGGTGAAGAAAAAATTGAAAAGTTTTACGGAAATTATAAAATTCTGCAAAAATTGAAACATGGTTTTCTCCAAAAAAAAATCTAATTTTTTTTATGTACTCAAGATCATAACTCACCATTAGAATGACTGTTATTGGTAACGCTTTTTTGTTTTATTCGTTATGGACCTACTAGATCGTTATGTCGTTATGCATCGTTATGTCATATAAAATACCTATGAATCAAAGAAAAAACCATGTAAATAGGATTAGTGATTTACGCGTGAAAAGAACATAAGCAGACAGACAGACAGAGTTACGTTGAGTTTTATAATATGTATAGATATAGTTTTGATTATACATTACTATATAAAGGCTACTTTAGTAAATGACAGACATCTGTCCTACATAACTGTATAATATATATTCATATTATATCTTTTGAAATCTCGCCAAAAATATGCTCAGATTTCAAAAGGCTGTAGGAAATCACAATAATTACAATAGAGAGTATTTAAAGTAGAATTTATGTTAAAACGTTACTCAAACATTTCCTGTGGTTTGCTAAATATTTACGCTATTCATCGTACATACATTATAAGTTATAACTCACATTTCACTGTACCATTCTACACGTAGAATTCTAACCCAAAGTATAATACATTCTTATTAAATGTTAAATAATACATTACTTTTTTACACTTTTTATATGTTACATACGAAAACTTTATTCTAAAACTTTCTGGTAACTGATTATGGTGTACCTAATGGAAAATTTCCTGTGCATCTTTTTGTACAGATATGAACGTAAAAGAATGTGAAATGGTGTAACTTTCATATAAAACAAAAGCGTAAATCGTGATAGACTATTCATTCGATGTTGCATAATCAATAACTTCATAACATAAATTAATAGTTTATGTACCGACTGGACAAACTTATTTCATAGAACAGAAGAAGGAAAACGATCCTGTAATCAGTATAAAATTATGTGGTTGTACAACCAATGGTTATTTTTAACCAATCTAAAACAACACTGCAATCCTGCAAATTAGAGGTTAATCCGATAAGTTGCTAACCACCACGTGATACAGTATTCAAACCAACCACAGCCTTTCAACCAGAACAGAGCAAGCATTACGAGCGTTAATTATTTATGGCAGACAAATTAATATGGCTATGATACTTATACATTCGGAATTACAACAGATTCGACCACCTTAAAGAAGCATCCAAGCCCACTAGAGTCGGAGAGTTGGACGATTTGTTTTAATAACCTCGTTTAATAACTGAGTTACACAAATTTGAAGTTAAAATAAATTGCGTTTTCTTATGCGCTCTTGCCTCCGACAAAAGACTTGCCTCCGACTGAGATTTAAGTTATTGAAAATATTCCATTATGATAATATATGCTTTTAAATTATTCGCAAAATACAAGTCAACATAAAGCATTGCGCATCGACGCTAAAAGCATTCGTATACAAATATCACTTGTACTAAATCCTTTTAATCTCCTGAAAGATATTCGAGTGGGCATGTTGTTATTTATACTCCTCAAAATAATATACAACAATGAATGCAAAGGATATTGAATAAAAGAATTCGTCCTATTTTCTGATATCTCACTTTCTATTTCCTATTTTCATATCTCACGTTTAACCTATTATCTCGATCAATTAATATTGAAATTGACACATCAATGAGTTTCATAAAGGATATATTTCATAACTTTATTCTCAAAAGTTGGTGTTTTTATTCATACATAATTTGTAAGGTATAGTACTTTTTTAAAACCCGAATATAAAACTAATTTATCCGGTTTAGACTTTCGAGAAAGTCTACATATAAAAAAAGAACACTATTTATTAAGGGATCAACAAGACGCGTAAGTTAGAACTGGGTGATTCGCCTCCATATTAATTGAACAAACACAATATAGTGTTAACAAGCACAAACGGACTGAGACTAAATGAACACAGTGACTCATATAGCTTGGTGAGTTAGCGATGAATCTTAACGCTATGATCTTCACGCAGAACGAATAGTAATGATTTTTGTTTAAAACTTCCGTGTTTTGAATGTCTTCATATATGGCATCATATACTAGTATACCCATTGACATAAATTCTACAGATAGACAAGAACATTCATGAAAACCATTTGTTCAAATACTGGTAAGAGTTAAAACTGAAGTTCGCTACAGCGCTAAAATATTAGTTGTCGTTTACCCAAACTATTAAAACGTCAGCGCTAGATCGCTTATATAGTTTTCTCGCGACCAAAACGTAAATAGACCAAGCTGGCTTGTTATTTTAATGAAAAAATATTTTTTATAATGTGGTATTACGGCATTATTACCTATTTATTCACTTGAACAACAAATATTTTTTCTTACATGACTACTGTTTTGGTATTTCCGTTGAAGTTCAAGCTTTGATAATACCATCCCACAACGACCCATTATTGGTAAAAAGTATCTTAAATATCATAACAATTAAATAAAGTCCAAAAGCAAATTAATAACTTGGCAATTATACAGTAAACATCTTTGTAATCACTTATTAAGTATATCTAATAACGAATAATAACAACCGTTCTCAGTAATTTATTTATTGTATAGTTGCCAAACATGATTATGAACTTAGCGTTTCTTTGTTAACGTCGAGTCTAGTTATCTCCAGCTATCTCGGCGTCTATCGAAATTACTGCTGTGACGAATGCGATCTCGAAGTTATTACTCGCAGAGGATTCACAATATTTCGCCGGTCACAATTTAAGTATTTTACACACTTTTTTATACCGTATTTATTTAATTGAAAACAAAGTAAGACTGTATTCACTGATCTTCTCATAATTAATCATTATTATCATGTCGTTAAAAATGTATAATTCAATACGTGGAAGCAGAGCTGGGCAAAATACAAGTTTTCCTTTAATTAAAATACAAATTACAAAATACTATCTCGCATGTATTTAATATACGAAATACAAAAGATATTTAAGTCGTGTATTTGAAATATAAAATACAAAATACAGTATTTTAACTATTTTTATTTAAAATACAAATTACGAAATACAGTCCGATCTTAGGTTATGTGAATAGAATAGAACTAATCCAGCCCAGCCTATTAATCAGTATAAGAAGAATTTCCTGTCAAGAATACTAGATTTTTCAATGTACAATCAGACAAACAGCCTCTTGTTGGGGAATGAATAAACCCCGCTAAAGAAAACAATCTTTCTACAGGTCGTTACTATCAACGCAATTGATCACTGTGAAATATTTTCCTCCAGTTAAAATTAGCGGATACGTCACAGCATTCACTTGATTTACTCCATCGCTGGCATCGTACACGTACATGTGGAGTGAATTTGATCATCTATCATGACATTTGTACTAACTCTTCTTCATGATATAGCGCCGCAAAAAGCACTTGCCAGTGTCAATGTGTTTAAATCTTTGTAGTATTTTTCAAACATTCAAAGTCGGTCCAACAAGATGGTGGCTCCCTTGTTACAACTATCTAGGGAGTTTTTATGGCATCTCAAAATGCATGTTTTCAGTTTATATTTATAATCCACTTCACGAATGCAGAATAACCAAACTATATCATGCAAAATGCCACCAATATTGCATAATATAGGGTCAAAAAAAAGTTTATAAATTAAAAATAAAAACCACAACACAACAGCTCAAGATCCCACCAAACACCCAACATTCGTACTAACAAACTTAATGAATACTTAACAGTTTCATGAAAATAACCGTTTAAGAATGAAAATGACTATTGAAAAGTTATTTGACGTACAGCACAGGTGCAGTGTTGAACTTTAAAGATTGACTAATTTAGTAGTCGCCATTTTGGTTACGAAAGCTATCGAGCGCTATTTTCTGCAGAACGCACCCTTTAATAAAATCGCTAAATGTATTTATGTTTAAATGTATTTTCAAGCCATAAGAATTTAAAATACCTTTGCGTCAGGTATTTGAAATACCAATTACAAATTACATTTTTAAGAATTAATTGAAATACAAATACATAATATGTATTTGTATTTCAAATACGTATTTTAATTACAAGTAATTCAAATGCTGCCCAACCCTGCGTGGAAGTTATTGTTTCAATTTATCTGTCTACTTTTTCAGGCAGAAACGGGTAAAAAAATCAGATCAACATCAAATTTATTTGGTCCTAAAGAGAATGGAGTCAGACGTGGCAAACAAGCACACGACCGGACTGATAATAAGCTGCTACTGTAGCCTATGGACGCTTATAATACCATAGGTATCAACAAGCGCATTGCGGACCTTGAACCCTCCTTACCAAAAGAGCTATGGAAACCCTAATCACCGCAGGAACACGGCACAAGTTTATTTGACTGCAAACTTCTATAAGGTGGAGGCATTTCACCAGTCGAGCAGCCCTAGGTAGAGATAAATTTCCAAAGAAATTTCTCTGGGCCCCATCTCTTTGACATTTTGGTCTCTTTGGTCTTTGAGATATATTTTTTTCCAATGTATCCTATTCAGTTAGGATTATTATAAGAGTTATGAAGCGAGGAACAGTTTTCTATAATCAAGTATATTCTATCACTAAAACTACATGGTTTTTATTGACGCCAATTCGAAAGGCAAATTTATACTTTTTCTTTCACTTCAGTACGTTTGTTTTTCTTGGTTAAACTATTCTAAGCAAACATCGTCATTCAAATACAAAATAATAGGTACCTCTTAAATTGCCATAAAAAAGGTTCTTTTGATACAATAATTTTCAATCGACGTGACTGTTAGAGCACGGTGAAGATCGAGCCAACGACCGAAAAAGAAATATATTAATAATTCTACAAGCCTAATAATTTGTAAGGCTATCGTATTGTTATTTCTTATAATTTAATTGTATATTCAGTAACGACCATTATTACACCTCAATTACAAATGTAATAAATGTCAAACAAGTTTAATCGTCAAGAATGAGAGGTAATTAGGTATTATTCATTACATCTTATAAGTAATAACTAGGAAAATATTGAAAATAATATACAGGAAACATTGTATAAAAACAAATTATGGTTTCCGTATACTGTTACGAATTTATCGCTTATCCGAACATATATTTTTTATTTTCATTCATAGCTTTGTTATCTGACCAGGTTACAGGATATATATTGTAAGATAAAGTAACATACGAAAAAGCAGTGACGATAATAGTGCATCAGTTCGGAAAAAAGACGCATTTGGAACACTTAAATCGCATACGCTGAGTAAACCATACGAGATATATCAAATTAATGTTCTACATAAATGTCGATTTTAAAAGGACCGACAAAAATATCTGCGATAGCATATTATTTTTTATATGCTACATTATAAGTGCAGTGAGGTATGAGTTGTACGTATGTACATGGAAGATAAATGATAATCTATGAATTCGTAATGCCAATAGCGTATTCTGGACAATCAATGATATTCCCGATAGACCCATCCTTTCCAACGCTCAAAATACTGAGGGAAATTATTTGTGTAAAAACTAACTTGTGTAAAAACTAGCTGTGCCACGCGGATTCGTCCGCTTTAATTTTGGATGGTACATGCCTCTTTCATACATATTATGATAACTACTACTTGCCTACAGATTGCCAGACAGGTGGAGTTGTATGGTCTCTGCTCCGCTCTTAAGGGTCGTAGCGTGGTGTTAGATAACCCATAACCCTTCTCGATAAATATATTTTGTTTTAACTGAATATTAGTTGCAGAGTTTAGTGTATCCAAATATACATTGAGTATTATTATTGAGTATAGATTTACACGAACTGAAACTAAAATTAACTTTTATATAAGCATACATAATAAACCTCATCATAAGCTGTTAAACAAATATTACTGTATCTATTCAAATAAAAAATATCAGTTTACGTGAGTTTAACTTTAACTTGGTTGACATTCATTTTCCCATTAAAGACTTCTTACTCATTTCCAGGTGAGTATGACACTTGTATAATAAATTACAATATCAACATAATATGCAAGACTATACGGTGGCAAATTGCAGTATGCCACATTTATAAAAACAGATGAACATAAAAAAAAACACTTTTACGAAAAAGGTAACGATATCTGTGTACCGGTGTAATGTTATTCTATTTATAACGATAATTAGACATTTGTCGTTCTCTCGCCAACCAACAAAGTTTACCGACAAGGGTCATTGATCCCCTGTGAATGTTTTACGAGTAATGCTCGCACCCATCCAATCAAATATCCATATAGTTATCATGAAAGCCTACTTTCAAAAAGTAGAGTTACGAAAATATGAGTGGTAATATATATTTCTTAGGTTAAATTCTGCAAGTTTTTTTTTTAAATGAAACAAATTTATGATATACATTTTATTTTATACTGCAAATGTAAGTATTTCAAATACATTATAAATTTAAATGATTAATAGTGACGCTAAGCAAATGATGAAGATTTTTCTTTTTCAGATTCGCTCGGCTTCTCCAACTTGTTTTACAATTGTAGTATATTTAAAGTTTGTTAGGTAAATTTTAAATTTCATTATATGTACTGAACTAGATACTTAAAAATGTATTATTTTAAAAATCAGAGTATTTGAGTGTACAAAGGATAACAAAATAAAACTTCTACTGGAAGTTCAAGTTACGCACGCAATATAATATGGCACTTAAAGATATCTTTGAAATGTCACTCAAATATTTCAGTAAGTAGAAATAATAAACAGCTCCAGTGTAATTAGTGTACGATAATGTTAATCTTAACGAGTGGTCCGCTTAGCGTGGCGACGCGACTCCACGAGCCGGTGATAACGTCGTATTAGTTCGCCTCATTAACGACCAAATTGACAAATAACAATAGACATATTTATAAGAGCATAAGCGAAAGCTACTTCATTGAAAATTGTACCTTATAAGAGTGGTTGGTGTGTCAAATATCGCACACATTCAAACCAGCTTCACCTGCTTGTGACAGTTGTATAATATCCTGACGAAAACGAGGATGATGCGATAGTGTGCAATTGGACGGCAATGGGATTACAACCACCAAAACCATGGCTAAGAACCAACCAAAGTTTTCATTTCTGTGCGTCGCATTTAGGGATCAAACAGTGTATGTTATCTAGATGATAACGTCGTGGTATTTGTAAGTCAGCATGATGTGGGCAACAACAGATAGACCCTCAATTCTCAGCGTCGCCATAGCTCATGGAATTGAGTTACCATCAGACGCAGGGCATTTTTTACGGCAGGTATAAAAATAATATCAGTTTTATGTTTACTTTGCTTGTATTTCAAATTAAGAATTTATTGCAATAAATTTAAATTAGACAACATTTGCCTTGAGTTATTTATGTAGTAATTGGTTATTGTTTATGTAGATAGGTATTTAACTAATCACACACAATTACGAAGAAAGCAATCTTCCTTAAATTGCCTTTTGATGACTAAATTTGTAATGTTTGCAGAGCGTTTTCATGGTAATAAACGGAATCTAAATATCTAAACAGACCTCACGATAATGACACAGACTTGCTCTAATAGCAATAAGTTTACATATTTCACACAATTCCATAATGATGAACCACAACATTGTAGATTTTTAAAATTCCTGGACAGAAAAATCAAAATAACAACTTCGTTTAAATCAGGGGCTATTTTTGCTCTTACATAGTGATATGTGAAGTACACAAACTCTGGTAGTTACTACCAGGTCTCTCAAACTTCGACACATTGGGTCGATGACAAATATAATTAAATAACAAGTTAACAATTATAACTGTTATTTCATAAACTTAATCATACTAATATTTCGTTAAATACTTTAGTTGTTCCTTGTTTTGAGACCGCAATTTACCAATAATAATATCGATATTAAAACCACAAACAGCAAAAGTGCTAAGAAGATTTAGTAAACAACACAAATGTGTATCGCTATAAGACTCGACAGATACAATAACACCTTAGTCTTTTCTTTATTAGCTTAATTAATTACTGTAAAATGTCTGAGCAACCAACACGACGTTAATACCGCGACCGTACTCAACCAAAATTTAAAACAATATACAAGAGATTAATCTGAAATACGTCACAGCTTGTTGGCAAACAATTTGTTTACTCATGGCACGGGATTACCAGTATATTATCCGGGAAAATTTTAGCTAATTATAATAAATACCCTTCAACTTATTCTGTTCCTTAGAAATCCCCATTTAGTACTAGAAAATGTTTAACTATTATTATTTCGTACTTCTAACTATTCGTGTTTCGGAGATGTTGCCGAAATAATACAGACATATTAGACATATGATATAAAAAATAAAATAATGATATAAAAAAATCTACTTACTCTGTAAGTTACACAGCATGGCCATATTGTGTTAATAGTAGAAACATCAATATGGCTCACGATTGTGAGCACGTTTGGCCAATATAAAGCATTCATCTGATTGAATATGTTTTACTGCCAGAATGTACTTCAAATAAATTAGCAATTAACATGTTTCTGCCCTGTGGAGCATTTGTTGCGATAAAGATATTATATATGTACTAGGTAATTATTTTGTCAAAAATTTAATCGCTGTTGTTGAAAATACGTAATATTGTTAATAAAGGCAAAAAATTATTAGGTACTTATTACACTTTAAACATATCTACTCATATATTAATTGCCTCCACCCTCAAGTTGAAAATCTGTCGACAAGCACTAATAGGTGTGATCCGGCAGCTGCACTTGAGAGCCAGTCTTCAGGTTTAGCGTATTATCATCTTGGGCCACATCGTCACTTGACGATATTAAACCGTCCAGGGTTCTCTATAACTTTTACTTTTGGTAATACATACATGTATAACACTATCTCTTTCAGTATTTGTAGATCGTTGTCAAACAAACAAACTATTACATGACAAATTACCCTACCTTTTAGTTTCTTCGAGGAAAATATTTCATTGTAACCTAGCAACACTGTTGGGTTTTGTAATCGGTAACAAATAACAAGTAAAATAATATCAAAATAAGCTTTGTTACCTATGAAACGATTTTCCTTCTTCCTTTTTTGTCTCCGGGAAGAACTATTACTGTGTAATTACACACAAGATTGCATTGTTTTTATGTAATATTAAAACCTTTGATTATATACACCTCATATAATCAAAGATTAAAACATACGAGGTGATGACATTGCGTGACGTTTCATTTCAAAATTGACACAAATGAATACTAAGACTAAAATTGTTAGGGCCATTTTCGTGTTCTGTCAAGCTCTGCCTTTTTCTCAAATTTGTGACTTACGGTTTATAAGAATAGTCAATAATACTTTTAGAAATTGTAAAAAAAAAGAATTACAAAATAATAAAGGAGAATGCTCATGGATATATGCAATCGCGTCTCATATTGCATCTAAGTCAAACTTTGTTTATAATATTCTAGATTTACTATATTAATACCCACAATTTTTTTATTTTTATCTAAAACCGGCTTCCGAAGATATTTTATAACATTCAACATAACCTAAAAACTAGGGGATGTGTCGATACGCAGTTTTACCAATACGGTTATCGATTTCAAAGAGATAAAAAGAAAATTAATATTAAGTTTGATTGTGTAGGTTTAATAATCCGAATTGATGTTTGTATGTGGAAATGTGATTACCTAGTTCAAAAGAGTTTAAATAACATATTTATTTATTACACATATTACATTAATATACACACAAATAAGATACAAAACATTATTATAGAGCCTAGAAGTTAGGAAAATAATGTTAACGGAATAATCGAAATGTCATATCGAATAAAACAACAAAGGTAAGTAAGTCAGTACATTATCGTTACAGTTTTGTCATCGATATTAGATCCCCTAAAACATCTATTTATAGACGTTATGAAGAAAAACATCAACATGTTTTGTGTCAAGTGAATTTGCAATACAATATTGCCGTTATTTTAAGTTTGCTAGAATCTAATTAAAAACGCAGGAAACATCAATGTCTCCCATCAATTTTAAGATTTGAAGAACATCAATTCATCAATGTTTTCTGTTTTTTTAACCACCTTGATCCATATTTTCGTACAATGTCAGGTTTCGACTTTTTTATTTTTATTTTGAATGAATTATAATGAATGGATCAATAATTAACAGAAACAAAGGAATAAAAAATAGGTCCTAGTACTCCTATTTGACATAATTACCACTTCAAATGGACACAAAAATATATATGGGAAAATATGTACTATTAGCCTCTATGTCACGTGTCATTTTTTACTGGCGACTTGAGAACACATGACTGTTACTGAAATAAAAACGAAAATATATCGAATTTCTTACACACAACATTGAGGTCAATTTAGTTATCTCTTTCAATCTACATTTTTACGATTTTTGCATCCCTAGTTATTACGTCTGCGAAGCTGTGCTGTCTTTGGAGTATCGTAAAATAACCATAGATAATAAATATATTCTTATCTGAGAAAGGAATGCACCCATTACAAATTATTTATTAATATTATTTTTAATCATGTAGTTATTTATAATTAAACGTTGAGTTGACTAAGTATTATTATTTTTATATGATTTTTATGAAAAAATATTTTGATCTTGATCAAATGTGCAAAGTAAAGTATCAATTATGAAATGGTACGATATGTAATGGATAATAATATTTTTTTATATATTATTAATATATTTAGAAATCATATAAATAATAATTTTATTAATTTACAACCGATATTGAAGAAAATTGTACACGGGAAGTAGATGATATTCTTCAATTGATAAGCTATATGAATTGTAAATAACATGCGTAAAATAAAACTACGGGATGACAAAATTACTGCATGACAAGCACGTGCGGAGTCGTGGGCATACAGTTAGTTATATTACATAATATTATAAAACAAAGTCCCTCCGCCGCGTCTGTCTGTCTGAACACGATAAACTCGGAACACTAAAACTACCGAACAGATTTTCATACAGTTTTCAACAACGGCTGAGTGATTCATGAATGAGATTTAGGTGTATAATTAATTAGGGTGTTGTGTAAATAGGCTGAAATATGGCGATGTTTGTTGAAAATGTCGGATTTTTTTTTCCGACTGGGAGCTTTACTGGCTTGCGCCGCGTATTCCAATAGAATAATATGTATTACTCCGCGGCTCGTGCGAAGCCGGAGCGGGTTGCTAGTAAATATCTAAAATTTACTGGTGACAAACGGACAAAAATTTTAAAAACTGGTTTTTTGTCATAGGTGTCGTGTATACTTTCATATGCATTTAGTAAAATACTGTTATTTTGATATTACAAACTGACACTTTAATTTTCTTATATATATACTACTCTGTCAAAAAAGAACCGGGAAAGATCAATAACAAAGAATATGTTAGTTATTTATCTGAATTTATTGTATAGCCTTCAAAGTATGTTCCTTCAGAAACGATACACTTACGCCAACAAATAATCCAATCATTAAAACATTTTTAAACCCTTTTTCCGGAATTGAGTTTAGTTCTCATCGCGAATTATTTTTAGGTTATTTTTAATTATTTTCGGTAGAAGATATGTCTTCTAATGAATGTCGAATGAAAACGGGTACCATGAAGAGGTAATTTGAGCTTAGGAAAAAGAAAGAAGTCGGCTGGAGCCATATCTGGTGAATAAGGTGGTTGCTCGATGGTATTTGTTGAGTATTTGGTCAAAAATTCGTTCACAATAATGGCCTTATGCGAAGGCGCATTGTCGTGGTGCAAAATCCAAGAATTTTCTTTCCACAAATCTGACGTCGAATTTGCTTTCTTAAACGCCGCATAACGCTTAAATAATATACTTTATTTACCGTTTGACCTTCCGGTAAGAATTCCGAGTGCACAATACCGCGACAGTCAAAGAAAACAATTAACATGTCTTTAAAGACTTTATCGACTTTGGTGTGGTTTTTTCGCTTTTGGTTCAGTTGGAAGGCGCCACTCGGAAGCTTGTTAACTAGTTTGCATGTCAAACTCGTAAACCCACGTCTCATCACCAGTAAGTAAAATTGCGTTTCATGAATGTTGGGTCGGAATTGATTCGTTTGCATGTCCTTAGCGACTCTTATGCGATTGAGTTTTTGGAGAAAATTCAGGTCTTTTGGGACTAGCCAAGTGGCAACATGTTTCATACGCAAGTAATTATTTATAATGATACGGATCAACTCGTGAAACACAGTTCGCATGTCAAACTCGTAAACCCACGTCTCGTCACCAATAACAATGCGTTTCATGAATGTTGGGTCGGAATTGACTCGTTCTAGCATGTTCTCAGCGACGCTAATACGATTAATTTTTCAACATGTTTCATACCCAAGTGACTGTTTAAAATGATATGGATCAACTTGTGAGACACAGAAAGTTCGGCGGCTATCTAAATGATGATATCTATGCAAAATTTAAGACAAAACTCTTTCTTCGATATTTTTGTCCATTATAAAATTCTCAATACACACTAGATATGATCTAACTAAAAACAGCAATGTGTTTAATCTAAATGACAGATGCAACTCAAACTCCGCGCCAAAATGAAAAACAGTTGTGTAAATTTAACAAAACAATTATAATATTTGGAACCATAAACAAGTCATCTATTCACTCTACTTTTTTGACTGAAGTAGATAATTATGACAGTTATTTAAATTAATTGTTGTTAAGCAGATTTATCCTTTTAATTACCTTATAAACATTAATAAGGCCATTCAACGTACTTGCGGTTGATTCACGAATATAAAGACTTGCAAAATAGTGGCAAAGTTTATATAATAAATATAAGTGTTGCTGTATGTATGTCGAAAGGGCACTGAATTGTAAACGCTTAACACTATTTGGAGATAAGCCAATAACGTGCTTTACAGCATATATTCGATTATGTAGTAAATACATATCATATCAAAGTTTTTGCTGTGGACGTATAAGACGTGTAGACGACACTTTTTAAAAAACTCATTTATTTCATGTTTAAGGGACAGTCAAAGAGGCAACGTGTTTCACACATATGGTTCCGAGACACGGACGGGACTGGGTGAGAATTTTTCATACTTATATCGTTTCGTAAAAAATGTATGAATCAATACACAATATGTGACAGCCGCAAGGATGCTTGCTATACGACGGGAACAACGCCGTCCGCCGTCCCTATGCAGTACACGCGTTACGTATGTAGTGACCTTACACAGATCGATTGTTAGAACAATACTGGTATTGTCTGGACATTCCAGCTTCAGACAGACAGAAAAATGTCGTTATATTTACGCCAGAACCAAGTTAAATTGTGCCAGATAATATAAGCAATACTTTTAGAAGTGGTAGATATAAGAAGGGAAGTTACTTCATCATTAAGACAATTTTATGTAGATAAATTTTGCCTTTAATAGCACGTTATTTGGGCGAATAGTTTGTGAGATAATGTAAAATTAAAATAAGTTAACACTCGGCTCGGGCCTATTACTATTGATGTAGTGGTGCGAACGAGCTGTGTGAGTTGTGACGCATAACCCTGACGGCCCGATAAAACATTGTCTATACTGACATATTATAAATCAATCAGCGATTTCTTTTAAATTATACGCGGGTGAAACCGCGGACACAGATAATTTATAATAAAAAAATAACCCATGTCCAATAGTCAGACATTTCAACAAACCAAATTAGTTATATCTATTCATAAAGTATTTATTAAGTTAGACATAGTCTTACCTGACTTGCTCGTGTTTTTTAATGTAGATTTTGTGGAACTGGCCTTCAACCGGCGAGATAATATCGTTCTTCATCTCCATAGCAACATGTTGCGGCAGCACCGATAGCAGTAATCGTTCCTGTGCGAAAATATTAGATCAATAATCTATCGTCTATACTGTAATCTAAAAATAGTTACGTCATTATACACGACCCAATATTAAAAGTTTAGTTCCTTAGGATTAATTTCCAATTAATAATACACTATACTACAATGACTGCATTTATGGTTTAGCATCGTAGTAATATTATGTATTAAAAAAAGATATTTTTAAACTGAAAGAGTAATATTTGTTCTCCAAAAAAGTATCGACAATATTGCTCATATCATAATTTAAGGCGATGAATAAGAACACAATACCGTTTATTTTAGTTTTTCTTTCTTTTAATTGAGTCTAGTTAGCTATGATAATATAATCTACCTATAAAAATAGATTTACCTACCATTATCCTATGAAGCTCGTTATTAATTAATACAAAGAACGAGGTGTCTAATGATTTTACACTATCGTCGCCACACAATAATATTCCGAGATTAATGGTCTTGTAAAACGGCATATTATGTTATTATGCTACGGTGGTAGAAACATTGAGTTTATTATTAACCTTTATATACCTATAGAGAAATGTGTCTATTGGATTATTTGTCGGCTGTAAAATGCTATAGACAAATCTTTTATATTTTTCCTTTATTTTAACAGTCTTCGTGGTCCAATGACCATTACTCTGGTTGAACAAGATAAAATTTCAGTTCCATATTTCCTATTTTTCTTTTATTTAATAGCGACGTGTGTTCATCTACAATTCTGCTATTATCACGTGAATAGAATATTTGTCTAATTATTCGTGTAATCTGCAAACATAGATCTAACAAGATGTTCGCTTGTTAAAATTTAAGTGGAGAATTAAAATGCATGTTTCTATTTATAATCCACTTCTCTTGTGCACAATAACCAAACTAAATCAAGTAAAATGCCACCAAAATTACATTATATAGGGTCTAGTTAGATAATTTTATGAATTAAAATAAAAACTACTTCCTGACAAATCAAAATCCTACCAAAAACAACAAGATATGTAGTTTATTCAAATAAATTATGTTTAGTTGATTCAAATAACCTCTTAACCAAGGATTCAGTATAAAAAGTACAAACGGCTACAATGAAACATAAAATAAATTACCAATTTCTCATTCTCGTCTTCCATGTCGAGTCTGGCGGCGATGCAGTTCCTCGTATCGAGGAAGGTTCGTCGTTGCGCCGTCTCCATCAGCGAATGCATAAGGGCCCCCACCACGTTCACACACAAAAACACCACCACGTTGCCCACCATCTGTCGACAACATGCGATTTATTGTATGTTTTTATTCCACGTTTATTTGTGATTTCTTTCTGCATGGTGGTCTGTATGCCGTTCCAAATAAACAGGCAACTGTGAAATCTCTCGAAATAGGACAACCGGCACTACGCTACGGTTTAACACAATGTTATTTTATTATGATGCTAGCTGTGCCCCACGGTTTCACCCGTGTTATATTTTTTCAACCATCTCTCCATTGCATCGTCGCCAACGCACCCCTGTACGCGTATCGTAGTCTCCGTCCCATACAGCTTGACTGATGGCTTAACATTGATAGTTACTGCTCCGCTCCTTAAAGTCAAAGTTTGAAGCTATATAGCCTATAACCTTTTTAATAAATAAGTTATAATACAAAAAAATATTTTTTCATATTTAACCGGTAGTTCTAGAGATTAGCGCGTTCAAACAAATCATCTCTTGAACTTTATAATAGCATACGTCATTCCATAATTTATACTATAAGAGTCGTCAATAATAAACTTAGGAATTGTAAAAAAAAATAGTTCCCAACTGATTTTTATAAAAATTTGTACATGGGAATTATATATATTTGTAAGTTCTCAATTGATAAACTATACTACAATGTAAACTGTAAAAAATATGAGAAAAAATAAAATTATTGCGTAACAAACGCGTGCGGAGCCGCGGGGCACCGCTATTAATATATATGTGTAATGTACATGTACAATATTTTTATCAGTAATATGACCAATATGAATAAATCAATAATTACTAAATCTTAAATGAGCAATTATTAAAAAAATCTACATCCGTAATTTAAATTGCCTTATTTGAAGTTCTTTCACATCATCTACACATATAATAAAGTTGAAGTGTATGTTTATAATGTCAAAATAACACATTTTTACTTGCATGTATCGAAAATTAACTATATTGTTAATATAGGCCCTGGAGCCTTTACGGCTTTTACAGCTTTACCGGGCTTGAACCACATTTTTACTAAATGCATATGAAAGTATACACGTTACCTATAACAAAAGACCACATTTTAAAATTATTGTCTGTCTGTCTGTTTCTTCCGGGTAATCTCCAAAACGGTTGGATCGATTTTGACGGGACTTTCACTGGCAGATAGCTGATGTTATAAGACATAACTTAGGCTACTTTTATTTTAGAAAAATAATTATGGTTCCGCACAAAAAAATTTAAAAACTTTTTTTTAGTAGTCCACGCGAGCGAAGCCACGGGCACAGCTAGTGGTAAATAAAATGACATCTAGATTTTTTAATTACTGTCTATTTTATCATTTTTGACCTTATAACGTACCTACTTGTTTATCTATTGGACTGCCTTTTTAGGGTTCCAAAGTCAACAAGGAGCGACGGTCGCCGGCTCGCTAGTAGGTACTTGTTCGCAAGTCCAACCTAACCTAACCGAGCATCGTAGGCCTGCGAGCACCACGGTCTCATACTTTGCAAGTTTCTCATTTGGCATTCTAAAGAATGCCTAAGAAATTATATAAATGACGTGTGTACTACAAAAATTATTCTGAAAAACTAAGTTTTTTTTTATCTAGTTGTGAAAGTATTAAAGTTAGTTATTTGTCTCTACTTCAAACATACCTCGAACAAGATGGCGGCTCTTTGTTAAAACTTTCCAGGGAGTTTTTGACACCCCAAAATGCATGCTCATTTCACTTGTGCACAATAACCAAACTATATCATATAAAATGTCGTCAAATATATATAATATAGGGCCATATAATATAAGTGACACTTTCTATTCACTTCAAAAACTCTCACGTGATATTTCGAAATGAATCGGAGATGTATTTCGTACTTTGCCGGTTTCTCATTCGGCATTCTATAGAATGCCTATGCAATGTATGAAATATGAATCATTTCATACATTGCCTATAACATATATAATTAATTTAAAAGAAAAACTATTAGAGGTAAGATGGCTTTACAAGTTAACGAGTAAGTAATAGTCAATCAACTTATAAATTGTACTTGGAGAAGTAATTTCGTACAAACTCCATTGAAAATTACTTAAAGCCTCCTCTCTGTCTGTTTATTGTGACGGGCAACTACAGAACCCTACACTGCACGTGGCCCGACACGCACTTTGCAATTTTTTATACTTCAAAACTAAATATATATTTACGCTTATATTTTTAACTAATAAAAAATATAAAATCACTAGTGAAAATAAGTCTAGTTTCTTTTTTCTTAAAAATGCTTTAGCAAACACACATTTTGCTAATATGCTTTAAAATAACATAATCCTAAGGTTATCACAAGAAACACAGACAATATAACACGGAATGAAACGATTCAGTAAATTGAGCGGCAACGCTACGACATCAATCAAAACTGGGTGAAAATGATCCGTCAAATAAAATGACAGAACCCGCTTGTATTATTCTCGGTAAACATCTGTAATATCAGTCTTTTATTACATTAGATAAAATGGGAGAAATAACTTTATTGTCTCATGTCTCCTAATATCCATTCCGATACGAAATTAAAAAATACTTGTCTTTATTTTAATATTGTGTACATTATGTAATTTTATGTTCTAGTATATTACACTAACTTTATGTACTGTCAGATAATTGCAAAAGCTGAACTTTATGTGCGTGCATACATAAATAAATTTGGATTATGAGCCAGTCAAAGCATTATAACATTTTTTTTTAGATTTATTTTCTGTTGTTTATAATCTGTAATGTGTGCCTTTATAAATAAATAAATATCTTCAACGATGTCATTTTGAACAGTGTTTATGAAAAACTCCTTTATTTGTAATGAATAGCTTATTTATATACAAGATTTGTCGTCGTTAACTTTAAAACTAACTTATCATTGAAACACTTATTCCTCCGATTGATTATGCTTTGGCTTTTAAAAATTAATTTTTAAAACACTTTTGCGTGAAGTAACTGAATAACCATATGTAATAGTTGTAGCTTTTCTTGTCTCGTCAACAAAACTTATAGTTTTATATGTATACTAGCTGTGCCCCACAGTTACACCCGTGTTAAATATATTTGACGAACTCTCCACGGTGCCGCCGCCAAAGCACCCGTGTAGGCTCTATCGTTGTTCCACTTCCCGTACTTGCCATAGCTTGACGTTCATAGTTACTGCACCGCTCCTTGCCTATAATATCTCTGATGTAACTGGTTATCGCATAGAAAAAGAATTTTTCGAATACCCCTGGTAATTCCAGAGATTAGCGCGTTTAAACAAACAATCAACCAAAAAAAACTCTTCAGCTTCATAATATTAGTAGGTATGGAATGCAAGATACGGTCTTTGTCAAATGACGTTACGATCAGAAGATTACTTATAAACGCAGAATAGCAGCACCTGGTGCACACTGAAAATTAAATAACATCTCCCTTAGTCCTTCCATAGCGATACAATCCTGATGATCTCAACGGTTAGTAAAATTGCAAAAGAATAAATAAAAATATATCGCCAAGTAATATAATAACACATATTGTGGTTTCATTTTGCATTTAAATTTACCTACTTAAAGTAAAACTGCATTACATTATAATTTTCATTTAAAAGTATACAATTTACTATCTGAATTTGCAAACTTTAAACACATTTTTGCATGACGTCATTTTTGCTGTCTTTTCCGCAATCTAGCCGCCGCATGAATAACAAAAAAGACACCTTCGTTATGACTCTAAAGAGTCTAAAGATTTGAATATTAAAACTAACTAACTCATACGCAAACTTATAAACAGATTACCATAAAAAACTACTGCTTAACTGCAAAAACACGTTGGAGATATAAATTTAAAGTTCCAATAAAGAATAGATGAACACTTAACATGGATAAAATTCAAAAATTTCGACAGTAGTAGACAGTGTAGGTAGTGTTTATTACGAATGCTTCAATCCTACAAATAACCATAAACACTTTAAAATATCTTCAACTAGCTGTGCCCGTGGCTCCACTTGCGTGGATCGTGCTGGCCTCGCTCCATCTAAAATATATGTAGTATATTAATTTTATATATCTCCTATGATTAAATCAGCGTAAGCCATTTAAGCGCCTCAAAAACGTCTATTTTCCGAATTGATTCCCCATTATCGTCACTGCTCATTTTGTATGTTACTTTATCTAACAAAATATAATCTATAACCTGACTAGATAACATAGCTATAAGCATATAAAAAATGTAAATCTGATAAGCGGTTTATGTGTGAAAATAACATAAACGGACAGACCGACAGAGAGACGTTTAGTTTTATAATATACAATGTATAGATGTCGATCTGTACGCCATTTACACCGAACAATATAATAGCATTCCATCAATTTCACCACTAGCTCACTACGGCGAAATAATTTATCACACATAATTGCTATAAAAGGATCACGACACACCTATTAAAACTTCACATGAGTCAGTGATCCGTGTGACTGAGGTAGCGAGCGTTAAATTTATTTAGGTATATATAGGCGTACGTTTATGCGACCGTCAGTCACCCATGCACTATCTACAACTATTTAAATATAAGCTGTCAACGCCTATATTAATTAACTCGAATGCATTTTTCAAGTTCAACTGAAAAAACATGTGTTATGGAATCAATATTGTTTATCGTGATTAATTTGACTAATCAGGTGAAATTTCTACTTGATTAATCTCGGCGACCTCGAAAATATTATTTTTGAAACCGGTGCTTAGTGTTAGTTTAAAGTTTTTTACGTATCCATTATTAATCATCTTTCTAATTTCTCCGGACTGTGTGACAATGCGACTATTTTTATATGCCGCCACTTTTCAAAGGTAAGAAACTATTCACCACATATTCAAAACAATAATCACAGCATGATGCCAAATGTCTTATTTCATATAAATTACGATATCCTTCAATATGAAGAAATAGACTTTGTTGTAGTCCTATATTATTATAATAAGTATATGAAAAAATAATGAAGATCGATGACATACAAAAGATCACGCGGTAGACAAGCGACGCGCATGCGCAAAAGCTAGCTGACGATAAAGTTTTCTATTAATGTATCTGGTCTCATAAATTTAGAAGAAAGCACCAGCTAGAACATATTTGTCACAGACGCGTAATGCGAAATCAAGGCGGTTCCAGATCCAACGTAAATTTTATGAATTAGCATAATACTGCATGTAAATGCGTTACTAAATTTTAAACAATTTTCGTAAACTTCATTTGATGATTCAGGTAAAACCATGTTGCCATTTTAGCCACATTTTCATGGTATTACATAAATTATAAGCAAGTAGTTATAACATTTTAAATTAATAGCTAATGTTTCTAGGTACTTTTGAATTACATCATATATTGTGACGAAAAATATTAAACTAGTCGCAAGTTCAATGTGGAAAAAAGTCTATTTCAAACCGGTTTTTAAATGCTTACAACGATACCATATTTATACAACATTATTCTCAAAAATACCGTCCTTCAACGTTAATCATAAGTACGGTTATTTAAAACATGTGGGATATGTACCTACATTTTAATAAGCATTTTTATACGAAAAAGAACACTAAAAAACATATTTTAACTTATTGTTTAGGTACTTTTCGCCAATTATGGAAATTACTGAATTTTCATAAAGTAATAACAGCTTATTTGATAAAAAGTTAGAATTTTACGCAGTATTTGCAATGGAAACAGTGGAAAAACTGGAGTCAAAATTCCAATTAAAATTTATAGCTGTTAATTTGTTTATTAACCTCTTTGATTATGTTTTCATTAGATGATAGCCAAAGAAGCCATAAGTCTTATACCACCACGCAATCATTAACAAAGATATATCCTGATTTTGGATAAAAATACAAACTGTATTTTAGACTAGTTTCAAAACCTACTTCTAAATATGTTTAATTTATGTATGCCCCTAGCAAAAGTATTCGGAAGAGAAAGATAAACGGTCATAATTAGTTCCGATTCGATACGATGCTGTCAGCGTGACAATAGACTTCATGTTGAAAGTGGTGACTTGAAAGGGCGAGCGGTTAGACACAGCAATTGTAATGTATTCGCTTCTCCTCGTAACTGTATCTGATATTATTAACAACATAGATTTCACAACAGCGTGTAACATGAAAGCACACTTGTCAGACTACATTAGTACGTGAAATTGTAAATGGCCGAGATCACGTCTCAAAGCAAGACGTGTTTATTAGCTAGTACCTACTCGACCACTTTCTGATATACTTGATGATAGTGTTATAAGCGTAAGATTTATGTAAAAAAAACATGGTTAAACAACAAACTTATATATTATGTACGATGCACATAAATATATTTTTTTATAATAGCTCGGCACATTGACCGTACTGTCCCTGATGGTAAGCACACTACAATCCAAATAGTAATAGTAAATAGTAGAGATGATACTCCCGATGTGATCCCTGGAGTTGATGTCACTGCAAATATCCACACTGAGAATATTGAGGCTGTCACGCATTGCTAGTGCGACGTTTTGTAAAGTGTGGGGTTGAGAAAACGGAGATTTTATTAAAGAAAACGCGCACGCCTTAGTTTTCTTGACATTGAACTCAACCAAGTTACTTGCTCCCCTTGTAGATACACGTTGCAAGGATTGGTTAAGGTCAACGACAAGTTCTTCCTGTCTCTTTTCGGTTTCTCCCCGACCAACAACAATGCCAGAGCCTATTTAAAGCCTTTGCTATGTTAAGACTGATCCCCAAAGCCTTGCCATGCTTATCAATTGCTTCCCCATAGCGGTGCAGTACATACGCCAGAAGATAACCCGTCGATCGATTCTGGCGAAAGCCATACTGACGATCATCAATCAAAGAGTGATATTCTAGGTAACGGACAAGCTGAGTGTTGATGATCCGCTCTATGATCTTACACAACACTGAGGTTACGGCAATTGGACGGTAATTGACAGGGTCTAACCGATCCCTGTTCTTGGGAATCGGCTGCACATTAGCATCCCTCCAAACCCGAGGCACCACACCAGAGTGGTAGGACAACCGGAAAGGGCGCGTCAACACTGGAGACAACTCAGCTGCACATTGTTAAAGTACTACCGCTGGGATACCGTCCGGACCACTGGACTTCCGAACATCGACCGATCGCAATTCCCTAAGCACATCACATTGCCTGAATCGTAGTAACTCGGACATTGTGATACCGCAACTAGGAATTAGAGGCGGTTGTGCATTGCGATCATCGAGCCGGGAATTAGCCGCAAAGAGATTGACTAGTAATGTAAAAAAAAACATACAAGAAACATAAGTACATGTATTTACGTGTAAGTAAAAAAACATATAAAAGAGCATATGATTTCACAACGAAATAATTGTTATTCAGACTGCGAGATATTGAAAATCGTGGATACTTTATGCTTTGGGTTAAGTTTTATAGGTAATTTGATAGTGTACATTATATTAATATAATAATATTATTAATATGTAGTTATATTATATTGATGTTAATATTATTCATTCATCATGATTCAAATGTATTTAACAACTTATAAAATATAGTCAAAAGACATTGGCAAAATCATGATCCACGCACAGACGCCAATCGCCAGTTGTTAACTCTATTAACAAAATTAATAAAATCAAGAAGAATATGCGGATTTCAATGCTAGGAAACTGCACGGTCATTTAAACCATTAAAGCGGGTACACTTTTTTTCGTATTGTTTAATTGTGCTTTGGAATATGTATATGTTATAAAACAAATAGGAGTACATAAAGCATTTCATAAGTATCAGTTATGACTGCTAAATTTATCGCAATTAAGTAGATATTTTATTGAATTCAATTAAGATAACCAGGGGTTATAAGCAATGTTTCATATTATTAAATTATACTAAGAATTATTGTTGATTCTATAAAGTAATTTTAACTGTAATTTTTATTTTTAACACTCAACTCAACAACACTCAAGTATTTTTAACACTCAATCTAGTGTTAGTCTTTAGTTATAGTAAAAATAAATACTAAAATTGCTACATAAAAAAAAACCGATAATTGCACGATCAGGCGTCAAGCTGCACGTAAAATAGTGCAAAATTACTCTTTCCGGCAGCATCGATTGGGAAACCAGGTCAGTTGTCTTCCCTTTTTTCCAGTTATTTTTATTTTCGCCTTTGTAGATGCGCTCGGTTTAGGAATTTCGATTTTAGCTGTGAATTTAACTATTGTAACCGTGGGAAAAACATTGACAGCGGCAGATGGTCAAATCGCGCTTTGCCGATAAAAAGAAAAAATCAATATAGTTTTGTTATACAACAAAATGTATAATAGGTATTCTTGAATTTCTTGACGGTTATATTTGTTAATACTATTCTATTTCAATTCCTTTCAAGACCGCTTGTTTTTGTATTACAATTTGTATCCATAAATGTCTTGTTAAGACCTAAGTTAAGACCTAAAAAGTAAATCTATAAACAAACTAAATAATTTATTTGTTTAAGAACTAACAGAATTGATAACAGCAATTGGTACTTTGATTAGTGATTGGTCTCAGCTGCGCTTCAGCTAAGAATTGGTAATATTGACTGAAATTGCTAATTTTAGTTGAAACCATTTCGTAACAAATTGTAATGCCAGTTAATTTTTTTCATTTATTTTGTTTAATGGCTTTTTGACTATAGTCATGCCAACCCCATTATGACTTCATGATATTTTAATTAAAACTTTCGTAAACCGTCTTTCATAAATCCACTTAATTTAATCGTAGATATTCAAATTACAATTATATAAGAAAAAAAGGTGTGTGCGATTCACACACGATAGAAGTGAAACTTCATTTTAAAAGATATTTTATATGTTATTTAAACAGTATGCAATATACATACACACTGACATTTGCTCACTCGCTCTAGCTCACACAAAGAGGAGAGATCGATAAAGTGCGTTAAACGTTTAACGCGTTGGAAACCGCATAAGAAGTTTCACTTCAATAAAATATTTAGAATTATGATGTAAAGTAAAATCCCACCAAAAACATAAATGTGAAATGGGAGCGAAGTTCAATATTGTGAAATATGCCTCGGTTCTTGACTTCAACGACAAAAGAAGATCTAAATGGGTCCAAGTTCAATGGTCAGTCCTGAAATTTATTTATAACAACATAAAATATTTTATAACAACTAAAAATATCATTTCTTTTTATAACTTAGGATAATATATTGAAGCCTAAGATCTGACTAGATACGTAGTAAAAAGATAATTATTTAAGACGATTACGTAACCAATTACCTGTTATCTATTGAATTCTCAAGAAAAATATAGATACATAAGTAAACTATCTGTTACCAATAAGTTAACTTCATTCAGAGTTAAGTACTTACCTACTTATAACTATTATAATTATACTAAAAATATTATTAACTTTTAATTTAAACTATTAAAGCAATGATGGCTCAGTCGTACCGTGTACGACTTCGCGTCGATTGACGTGAGTTCGAATCACTGCAATGAGCCTTAACTTTCGGTGAAGGTAAACATCGTGAGGAAACCATAGCATGGTGGTAGGGCTTTTTCTAATTCCCGCCTGGCTAGCTACCACCCTTAAGTTGAAAATCTGTCGCCAAGCACCAATAGGTGTGTTCCGGTAGCTGCACTTGAGAGCCAGTCATCCACTAAGTTTAGCGTGTTACCATCTTGGGCCACATCATCACTTAACATCAGGTGAGATTGTGGCCAGTACGCAAAAATCTATAACTATAAAAAAATTGCCTAAACCATACCTACTTACTAAAAGAATTGTAACAATATAAACACAAATATACCAAGTATTTTTTAAGAAAATCTATGAAGTTCAAAGCATAAATCGCAACCTTATAGGTCAGGTATCGAGAGACAACCGTACAGCAAGACGGCGCTCATAAGCGCGCAGCTGCCGCTCGCTCGGGCACGTTCGCGTCAATAAGTTAGTTTTAATCTATAGGTCAGTCAGTGATAAAAATTACGATTTTTGGACGTTAATATCTAAATAACTGTTTGAGATGTGTTTATGAAATTTGGAGCACATATGTATCTCGCAAGTCTCAATATATGAGCCAAATTTGACATGTTTATGTGAAATAGTTTTTGAGTTATGAAGGGGTCAAAAGTAGCTCCAAATGGTTCGTGTAATATTACACACTGTACTGCTCGCCATTCTTTTAGCTTGAACTTGGCTTGACACGCTACCGCATGTCTAGACTATTTAGTGTTATGATGAGAATCTTAGCATAGAAAATTTTCTATAATTATACGCGCAATATTAATAATGTTTTTTTTTTTTCAGGGACCGTACCTAGAGTTTTGTTGTAATTGTTGTTAACTTCCGCATTGGTTAATATAACGAATCTAGTAAAACTCGTCACTCTAATAATGAGTACTGAATGAATTTCAGCTTAACACGACAGTAGATTATTATTATGAAAAAAAAGACCTACTTCAGCGAACATGTACACATTTTAGTTTTCCGACTCCCCTTGAGACTGAGCGGTGTCGCAATGGTCAAATTTCATAATGTAGAGGTATAAATAAAGATTATACATGAAATATTTACATCACTATTATAATTCCTTTTTATTTTCGTTGTTCACATTTATATATGTATAGTTAGTTTAGATCTAATAACGGATAGGGAATTAGACAGTTAGCAACTTATTTGCAACCATGGCAAATCAGTCCATGCCGAGGTTCTGCCACTTTGGCACCCTTGGAGCTTGTGACCTCGCTTTCGCGGCTGAGTACCTTAAGTGCTCGCCCCCAAGGCCGGTGAAACTGTAAAAGCCGTTTGAGGCTTCAGGGCCCATTCGACTAACAGTGTAGTCAGATCGAAAAGTCGCACAGTTTAAATTTCTTATAAGAACTCTTAAGCTTATTTGTAAAAACATCATCTAAAGCTCATCGATACGTACTTTAATGTTATGGAACGACCTTTATTTCTCAGTATTAATAATATTATTACTCAATATTACTTATTTTTTTTTTCTAAAATGGAATACTAAAATTATGATTTATAAAACTAAGGTATAAACATAATTTTATTTAGTAGAAAACATATTTGATTTTAACACTAAAATAAGAATATCCCGTTTTATATAGTCATCACATACACAGGCTGTGATCTTGACATGTATCATTACTATTATGTCCAGGCTTTACGTGAATAACAAAGCGCAATAATAAATAGGGAACGTAGATCCAAGGTTGTTTCATTGTTGCTACCCGTTTCGTTGATTTAATAAGCGAGTCTTTATGCGTCACCGTGTTCATTTTAAATACATTTCTTGATGAAAATATGTTTTCATTTATTTTACTAATTTACGAGTATTCATTGATATTGATTAATTTTCCCTGCATCTCATTTAAAAATGTGTTTTTTGTTTATATTTTAGCATAATATATTGAACTAGATATATTATAGTTAATTATCTACAGAACTAATGATTTTTTAATATAATAATCGTTTAAAAAGAAACGTTCGATTTAAAAATTCAAAAAATCTTGTAAAATATTTAATTATATCTAGAATCTGGACGCAAGTTGAATTCCTTATCACTAGATCGACTGAACACTAAATAAAATAAAAAAAAACATCTAAAGCCTTAGTAAACAGTTAAATATCAGGCATACTGTAAATAAGAAGGATAAGGGGCTCACTAACGACTATTTTCAGGGAGGAAAGAAACCTATTCATATACCTACCTCTCGATCTCAAATATTAGATTATGGTTTAGTGTTAAATGCTTCAAATTTATATACCATCAATAACACCACCACACATGGTAATTATGTACTAATAAAGATTGAAAAAAATTACTTATTGTCACAATTAAGAATACCAAAGAAAAAAAACTATAGAAGAAAAAAGCATAATAAACATAAAATATTAGAAACAAAATAAGTTTAAATAGTTTAAAAAACTAAAAACACGCTTTAACTACGCACTAAAAATTATAATTTTTTTAGTCTTATAATAACATCTCATTACCAAGCCCAATCGATTTGACTTGTCAAAACGAATCATATGAGCCTAAACTCGAGGAGTTTACTAGTAGTCACTAATGTGTTCAACTATCCACCTCCTGGCTCCATCATGAGATCAGCTCCAAGTTACCAAATTATAGTGTTGTCATCCGAACTACATATACATACAAAGTTTTATTTCGATACGACAATTAAAAGTAGGTTAAAATCGACTTTAAGATTTTAAAGCGTGTTAAAAAAGGAAACGATGATAAAAATTGTCATAACAAGATTTGGCATCAGCTTTTTGACGTTTGTGTCGAAGATCGTCAAACGACGCTATTTTTCAGCTAAACCTTGGGATTTACAGGACAATCATTTGACTAAACAGAAACAAAAACAATAACTAAACACGTATATTTTTCAATAAGATTTTACTGGTAAACGATTATTCAAAAACAATTTTTTCCTTAATTAAAAACGAATGAGGAAAAAGAGCGAAATTTCGGATAATAAATTTTTCAATAAAGTTGAATAACTTACTCGAGTTCAACGTAACAAGATTTTAGATACAAAAGTAACGTACGTTTAAATTATATTTGACGGATTGATCAGGGGACACGTTAAGATTGGTTATAGTCGACTTCGGTGACGCAACCAAAGCACGTGAGCTTAGCCACCCTTGGTGGTTGGCGCCAACTGGGCAAGGTTACGACCTCCGTCGCGTTTCAACCAAAACGCTGTTGTTGTGGTGCAGCCATAACATAAATATCACGATTACATATTCTATAGCTCTTTTCTAGATTTTAAAGGTCCGAGAAAATAATTATACTTGCAGGTGGCATTTTAAGGGCGACATGTCACATGAATGACTTGTTTGAAACAGATTGACATACAAAAAAATATATTAACACAAGAAAATTCTTGGTCGAGGTGCGCTATAAAACTTGTCGATACCAGAAGCAATAAACATGTTATATCACACTTTGACGAGTGAGGTGAAGGTTAGGTTCGTGAACCTAACCTTCAAACTGCGGCTTGAATAACCCCACTACTATTAACTAGGTAATACACATAAAATGTATTTTTATTGCTACCTAAACATTATTGTAAATTTTTGTATGAATCATTTACATACCGATTGTGTACAGGAAGTCATATTTTTTAATATTCGATAATATATAAATTAAAGTTTGACCACTAACTCATGGCTGAAGATACCACATTAATGAAATAAATATAGTGGAGATACTTAAATAAAAGTTAATAAATATCTTGAAAGTACGTAAAAAAATAATCTAGCAATGAAGCAATTATGGCTAAGTGGCAGCGTGTACGGACATCGCGGCATCGTGTCGATCGACTTGAGTTCAAATCACTGCATTGAGCCTGAGCTTGAAAATCTGTTGCCAAGCAACTATACGTGTGTTCCTACAGCTGCACTTGAGAGCCAGTCCTCCCACTACACATAGCGTATTACCATCTTGGGCAACATCGTTACTTAAAATCAGGTGAGATATGTCCAAAAGCAAACACATAAAGAATATAATAAAAATCTAACCTGTTCCCAGACATGGTAAGGAAAACGATGTGCAACAAGTGCGGCGGCTATGGTGTGTGCCGTCGGTAGTAATATACCGAATGCGGCTGCAACAGGACCGCCAACTGGTAATAGCGCGTAAGCCGCGAAAACGGCCCAGACAACGTGGATAGCGCCCTCGGCTGCGGCACCCGGGCTCCAAGCAGGTAACGTGGCAGCAAGAGCAGCGCCTCCGCCCGCCAGCGCCAACCAGCAGGCTCGTGGCAACCGCCTCTCGGGCGCTACGCCCCCAGCTCGGCCACACCACCAAGCAAGGCCGCTGCATAACACCGCGTGGGCACTCAGGACACCAACCTTATTAAACAAACGTATAAATTTATATACGATCTCATGCACATCTTATTTGTGTTGTGGAGGATAAGCGTATCGTGGACCATCTAGTGACGATATACGAGTATTCACGCGGGTCGATATTTCTGTACACTTATGTCTGTACACTTCCACACCCTGGCATAAATTTTATTGGAGCGCTATTTTACATATTGTATACATAACATAACGTTTCCAATTTGCTTGTGTCAAGCAACTATCCGTAACTTGAAATATTTGGTTATATCATATACTTATATACCTACCTATCTACGAGTATAAATAAATATTAAGGTTATCTTTAAAAATTCTTTCTATTTAAAAGGGCCCTAATTTTTTTTTATTCTTGTACTACTAGTAAATGACAATAACCTGTGCCGCAAGACAATCAAAATGTATTTTTTAATGAATCCGGCTGTTTTTTTTGGAGTGTTCTCACGAAAACATTTCATCACACACATCGACACATCAAAACCTTCATAGGAATAAAAATAATAACTAGCTGTGCCCGCGGCTCCGCTCGCGTGAACTACAAAATGCCGTTGGTCGAGCGCACGCGCGAATTGTGCTGAAGACGGAAAAGACGGAAGACATAAATGCTTATTGTGCGTGATCCTTAGAAGACAGATATATGCTATAGCTTACTTTTTCGTGAGTCTTTTTAAGATTTATAATTACGTAGAAAATTAATTTGATATACTTGTATGGTTTAATCAGCGTAAGCCATTTAAGCGCCCCAAATGCATCTTTTTTTAATTGATTCACCATTATCGTCACTGTTTATTTCATATGTTACTTTATCTTACAAAATATATCCTATAACCTGGCCAGATAATATAGCCATGATTTAAAATAAAAAACATATAACTCGGATAAGTGGTTTTCGCGTGAAAACAACATAAACGGACAGACAGACAGTGAGAGGTTGAGTTTTATAATATATATAGACAGAAGATATTTCAATTAAATTTAACTTCAATTTATTTAATTTTAATTTTCAACTGTCAATGAAATCTGTGTCACCTACGGTCGCCATTGTTTGTGGACTATACCGTACGTACGTACATAACGTCAGATGCTGTACAATCATGTAGATAAATTAATATTTAAAAAAATTATGTACTTACGTACGAATTTAATAACTTTTACTTATACTCATATATACTAAGATATACTCTTCGGTGTAACAAAATAAAAATAACTCCATGTTTTATCCCGCGTGCCAACAACGATGAAATAACCGTCAGTAAAATGAATACACGTATTATCATGCTAGCTCTCAATTTTATTCTCTACTTACTAAACGCACTTAAATAAGTACCTATAACTTAGAAAAGAAGTACGGTTTGAAAAACAGTGGGTGGGAATTACCTGTGGTGCTCTCCGCCATCCGCGTGTAGCATCTGCAGCCGCGAGAGCAGCGGCCAGCACAGCCCAAAGTGCGAGCACGGATCCGACGGAGGAACGTTGCAACTTGCACGCATAACGCGCATAGAGCTCCTCTAGCTCAGCTGATTCGAAACGTCTCCGCGTGACTAGCCTAGCTAGAGGCCCGCGCGCTGACATCGCCTTCACTGCATGGTCCATGCCGTCGAACGACACCTCACCTCGCCGCTAAACGCATTACCGTCCGTCGCTTCATCTGAACAATAATTACTTAAATTAATTATTTATATAATATGTAAAACTAGCTGACTGCTGAATAACTTTATATTTCGCACGTTATAGAACGTAAAAAATCTAACTAAAAGCTATGTGTTAGTTAAACATATCAACAGATTGTGTTCCTAAAGAAAATATTTTTTATTAAAAAATACCTAAACATTAATTTTCAATTATTTTTCGTCAATAATGAAGAACATATTAAGCTTTAAAAACCTTTAGGAAATAACATGAGCAATGACACCATATAAAAGAATCGCAAAAGCAGACGTTTCTTAATTTATAAACAAGACTTGTACTTTTTATCATGTATATTGTTTAATCTATACATACATATAATCATAGAATTATTACGCTTGTTATAATACTATGCATATAATAAACATATAATAAAATTGAAGTGTCAGTTTGTAATGTCAAAAAAACAGCTTTTACGACAGACGCTTAAATATTGTTCCAACTTACATAAATGTGAAAACTTTATATTCTGAATTCAAATTTAGAACGCGTTTATTTTATTGGATGGTCACGGGGTACCTATAACAAAACAATTTTTAAAATTGATGTCTGTCTGTTTGTTTGTTTCAGGTAATCTCCGGAACGGTTGGACCGATTTTGATGGGACTTTCACGGGCAAATAGCTGATGTTATAAGGAGTGAATAAGTTTAAAAATATTTAATAGTTTAAAAGTGTTTAGTACAAGCGAGCGGAGCCGCGGGCACAGCTAGTGTATTATATAATAAATAGGTTAAGACATACATATGTATTGTAGTGAGCTCAGAACTTGCAAAAGTTTGCACGCGATTTACCAACAATCATGATTTTTGTGTTAACCCAGTTTATTATTAAAGGTGCGATTATACTTGAAAGACGCGGCATCTGTACCAAAAAGTGTACGCCAATTAAAAGCAAGCTTTAACTTCTTATAGTCACTTGGCACGTACTCAACAAGAAAGGTTCTCTCTATCATGACAATATAAACGCGAGATTCAAGAAGATATGTATTTAAAAAAATACATAGATCAACAATTATAAACACAATCTCGCATGACTCACATGACCGTTTCTGTAAAAAGAAAACCATCGCTTTTAATAATGTCATCCAAGCTCAGAATATTACGTAACTTCTTCAAGTCGCTCTCATATCATACATTGATTACATGACATTTTAATATAGGTGAGCTTAATTTTACCACAGACATTAAATTACTTATACTTTAGATTCTTTAATGGACATTAAAAGTAATATGGTCATATAACGAATTTACAATTATAATAAACGAAGATTTTATTATAAAGTCATAGGAATAAAATTAATAACACGTACGAATAAAGTAAAATACCATTTACATTACATTAATAAAAGCTGGTTAAACAACGGATTGGGCAATAAATGATCAAAGTTAACATATGAAAATGTTATAAAGACACCGCGTTTCGTCTAGCAATATAATCAAATAGGAGATAAAAAAGACGCCGGCAAAGCCATAAAATGGTAGCCTTATTTATCTTTTTTAACACGTAAATTCTTATGACGAACGTTTTAGGTTTGGAATCATATTCTTAATAATAGGAAATAGTGTGATAACTTATCAAAATAACTTAATTTCAAAAGAATTCATGTTATAATTTAACTTTATTGGCACACCGAATTAATAAGTTAGTTTTCGCGAACTACTGACCAAATTTGTTAGCGTGAACTTATTACTGGTAAAATTCATTACCGAAGTTTGCTCAAAGTTGAAAACAAAGTTCTTGTAGACACTGGAATATATGAACCATGAACCATGACCATAAATAATATATCTCGTCTTAGTTTGTAACATATTTATAGATAGCATAAAGAGTTAGTTACCGTAAATGTTTGAGAATAATAATATAGAAACTGAGCTCTGAAAATAACAGACAATTGTTGTGAGAATAGGAGAACGATAAAAGACCATAACATCACCTGTTTCAAAAATATTACTTAGCAGTACCCCATGGTTTCATCCTTCTTAAATGTATTCGACCAACTCTTCACCGCGACTCTGTGACGTCAAAGTACACCCGTGTTACCCATCGGTCCTCTCACTTAGAGTACTTCAGCTTGCCAGAGAGATTTACATTCATAGTTACTGCTCCGATCCTTAGATAAGTTACCTTAGATGTGAAGTTATATAAGCCTATAACTTTCCACAATAAATATATCTATCCATATCTATAAAAATTAACGGTTGTATGTGTGTTCCCTATGTACTCCAAAACGGTTGGAGTGATTTTGATGAAATTTTCATACAATCTTCATAATAGCCCAGCGGATGATGCCGTAAATTTTGTTAGTGATTCGATAAAAAAAGCCGGGTTTGCTATAGATTGAAAAATAATTTTTCAAATCTGATTTGTTGATTCCATAGATCTGATTTGTTGATTCCATAGATTACCGCGTTCAAACAATCTCTTGAGTTAATATTAGTATATTGCCTTCCTTTTTGGCCTATTAAATGTCAGTCAAGAAATCAAGTGATAATATTAAAAAAAGAAAATATTTTTGGATACATCTTTAGTGTTAAGACTCCTAATGGTTGGGTTCACGGTCGCCGCGACGCGACAGGTCAACAAACTTGATACCTACCGCGGCAAATGTAACACTTTGTGGTTAGACTAAAGACGCGGCGCTCGCGATAATCGCCGCTCTCTAACAATTCTTCAGGTTGCGGTTTATGCTCTCTCCAATGTAATTTCATAAGTATACATTTTCATTAAGGTTTTATCCGGGTCATAATGAAATAAATAGTATATTCTTCGTATATTTTATACGTTACTTTTTATTCTCATATAACGACTGCACTAACGGTATCGTATTTATTATCATTATTTTATACTTCAGTATTATGAGATACACTATTAATACAATCTTCAAATACCAATTAGAAAACTAGTTTACTGTTTTAAGTCTTTAGGTGATTTAAAGATGCTTTGAACCGGAAAATAAAAGAGCAATATTGGTGAAACTTGATATTTTCATGAAATTACTTAAAACATTGATTCATTTAGTCATACATTTCTAAATAAACATCCAACTCAAATTGTAAAAGTAACAAATCCTTACTCTACTGACCGCATTTACTTCGTATTTAGACAAATTACAGAAATATCTTGAAATTAATTTACATAATTGGTTGCTCGCAGACACTCCTTGTTTGTCGATAACTTAGTAGGTACTACTCGTAAAAACCGATTTGAACTCGTGATTTATGTAGGAATTAAAATAGCCGTAAAGGTATTTGTCACGACTGAAAAACAAGTAGACAGCAAATCAAGAGAACGTGACCCTAACATGTCATATTGTAAAAATACGTTTAATTTATGTTTAAAGGCTTGAGATAAAATTATTTTAGTTTCACCTCCTTTTGTTTATATTTTACTGCAATAAACAGAATAAAAAAGTATAGAATATTTTATTTAACTACTACTCATAAAATGTAAAAAATTGTGTTGAAAGTGTAGACTGTGTCACAGTCGTCAACTTCTCCCGGACTAAATGGTATACTAAAATGAGAACACACAGAAACAATCACCACAGAAATAAAATTTAAAACAGAAACACGTGAGAAAACTATCCACAAGTAATTTAGATTGTGTAGAAAATTAAGTATACATATTATACTAATTGAAAAAACATGATTTCATTGCACTGCACTAAATTAAATCCTCATAATTAGCGTAAAGTGATCCAAAAAATCAGCCACGACCGGCAGCCAGGCGAGAATATATTCATCAATCACAAATAGTACGGCACATATTTTTATCTCGATTGCAAAAAAAGGTTGACACCAGTTGGTATTTTTGCGTATAAAATATAAGTCGTTTTTGCACAGATTTTTATATGCTTTCATAGTTGTAAAAGATTTGTCAACCTAAAACTTTGACGTACATACTCCATTAAATCAACAAACACACACACATACACGCTTAACGATGTTGCCATATCCAATTAAGCTAATAGAACCAACGACATTGGATATTATAAAAAAAATATGTACAATGGAAGTGTATTAATTTTAATGCAATTAAGGTCGAACTTCAAATTAAAGAACCATTAAAACAACTTTATCAAGTTACATTTACTTTGTCTGAAAGGGCCATAGTTCCGTTATTAATATTACATTTAGTTTATTCCTATTATAAGATATTAGAACTAAATATCCAGCCAGTTACAACTATATAGTATTAATTATATTTTCAACATGTTATTTATATTTGGTATTGAACTTTTTTTCTGTTTAATGTTCTTTTACATTTTATCTAGATTAATTATAAAGAAATGATATTGAAGGTGTTTTCCAGTAACGTGCACATGACAAAATTTACATGTTAGTCAATCATTCTTTCCGTCGACATAAACTTGGAGAAATCTAAACTTTTTGACAGCCCGTCGAGAGTACATGTGCCGTAAGGATTGTGTTAAATTACTTATATACTATGCTCATCATAAGAAAAGTTGTTTATTATAAGAAAAAGGGAGTCGCTGGTGAATAGCATGAATTTAAACTGTCAAGATATAGGTGTTTTTCACAGCATTTTGGCAGAACCTTATTCAGATGGTGCCAAGATGTTGTATGACCTTGTAGTGCTAACTCATCAGCGACTCTCTTGATGTGATGATATAAAGGATGGGGTACAATGGGACTGATATATTCGGTAGAAAAAAAGGCCCAAAAAAAAATTATAAGAAAAAATGTTTAGTTTAGAGATGTAGCATTACTTAAATAAGTAGCTGATTTTACGATTACCGATATTTTTTTGAGCAAAATATAGCCAATAATACGATTATCCCTAAAAAAGTGGAGGGGTGTGTAAGCTGTGTAAATTAAATAATTAAAATAAACTATAACAGTAATTGTAAAATATAAGACTTTTGATATAAGCTTTATGATCCTATGAGTGAAACTTTGTGTGTTTGTTTGTCGACTCGTCTTTGTACGTAGACTCGGTCGCAATATCTGCAAGAGATTACTAGGAACTTGTAAAAACTGGTTCGTTAAAACTAGTCACTACACCTGAAATCTGCGTTACATACGAAGTCGCTATAGCCAAATTATTTTCCCCTAAAAGTACACTTTAAATTCAAGGGACTTCAAGATCAAGTCATTACAACGGAGGGCGTTAAAAATGAAATCCATTGCATATGTAACTAAGTTAAAAGGAAAACTATCACAGTTAAGTAGGCTTAGCAAGTTAACGAGTAATAAAATTACTCGTTACAAAATTATAAAATGTGGATACTTGGAGAAGAACATTTCGTACAAATTCAATTGAAAACAACTTAGATGAAGTTGTTAGTTATGTAAAACAGGTAGTAAATAATGAACCATATAAAATTATGGAAAAATAAAATCATAACATCCTTAATAATAATATTATATCCTAAGGCACCTACGAAACCCTACACTTCGCCGGTTTTTCTCAAAACTCAAAATAGTAACGCTTATCGGTATCATTATACCAATATCGAACCCTGATAAAGCATATTATATAATGTAAACGAACGACTATAGAATGTTATATACATCTCGGTACAATTAAGGAAAACCTTCGCCTAGTCTGCAATTCGTATTCAGTTCAAATATAAATAGTTCACAGAATATCGCGTCCCTGTAATTTATCTTCCGTAGTACTTTGTAGTCACGTCTCATCAGACTGTCGACGAATGAACACAGCACTCGTTTACTGGGGTTGTGCAACACAATCGACCATTCTGTTAATTTGTTTTGTTAACAGGCTTCCTGAAATTGTTAATAGGTAAACCATATATGACAGTACTGAGAATTTTATCAAAATTTGTTTTAAGTAAAATGCCATTACTTTAATCAAACCAGACGTAGAAGTTATAGTTCATAACCAACCTCGTATGATAAGAAACATGAGAATTACATTTTGTAATTAACAGCAAATATCTACATTATATTTGTTAGTTAATTTGTTTACACTTATATATTATATATATTTATAAAGCATCAGTACTAAGCCAGTATGGAATGTTTTTACGATCTTAAGTGGAATTAACATACTAGGTAAGTTCGAACTTGTAAATTACAGGAACAATTTCAATACTAGAAATAATATAAAATAGACCATCCATCTTTTAGACTTAATAAGACTAATAAATGTTTGTAGGTAATTGTGTTACATTTTACAATAAATTTTCTAAGCATATTACCGATTTGCTGGATCATGAGTTAAAGAATCATGTTAAGCGAATTCTTTTATCGAAAAGGTTATAGGGTAGATCATTACATGAATGACGGTGATGTCTGGAAGTGAATTGATGTCTGTACATCAACACCCACATAAATGATAATATCTGTAAATAATAAAAATATTGTATAAAACCATTTAAAATAATGTTGATAAGCCTGATTGAGTTTCTTGCCGGTTCTTCTCGATGGCTGGGATGTTTTCCGAACCAGTAGTAGTGTATTAACATTCATAAGTGCCTTCTTAGGGCCGGAGTTAAATAAAATATTGTTGATTTTGATTTTTGTCACTGTACTCGCGCCGCTCTCCATGGGCAGGGTGTTCATCTTTATACCTTAGAGTATAAATGGTCGCGGCTAGTGCGGTTTTAGAGGAGTACCTCGCGGGAACGCTTCGGATGTGTAATTAGGTCCCTGCTGAAATTTTTTAGACGACTAAAAGACTAAAAGATGATAAGCACTGCTTATTTGCGACAGAAAAGAATGTATGATATAATACTTTGGTAGTCCAACTTGGACACCTTTATTATATTGATTCATTGACACATCACAATGATTATATGTTACCTACCGCAATGAGGGTTATGCAAAAAATTTATATTTTTCCCACCATTTATTTTTGGTATTGTTGATTAATAATGCCGTGCTAAGAAAACAAATGAAATTAACTTTCGTTTTTTGTACGAACCCTATAAAACGTGTGCAACACCCAAACGACAATCCAAGATTAGTGGCCACTGCTCACAGATTTGAATATATTATTTTATAGACAGTCGTGATCATCACACCGGTTGACAATACCACAGCGAAATCCAATAGGTAAATTAATATATATACACTGGTTGCTCCCGAGATAGGACTTACCGAAATGTGTATGGTGATAGCGAATGAATTTCCCCATAGCCAGTTTTAGACATCATTTGTATTTGACAGTTTTTCATCTTTTATTTTTGATATAGTTAATATTGTTCATTAACATGTCAGTGTTAAGAAAAGAAATGAAAATAGCGATCATGTAAATGGTGGAAATACCTCCAATTCGCACGAAGCGTTTTGCTTCGTCTTTCATTATGCGAACGGTTAAGGAGTGGAACTCACTCCCGGCGTCTGTCTTCCCGCCCACCTATTATAACTTGGGAGTCTTCAAGCGAAGAGTGAACAGGCATTTGATGAGTATGCGCCATCCATCGTCGGCCTCATCTTAACTTACCATCAGATGAGTTCGAGGACAATAGCATACCTATAAATACATTAAAAAAAAATGTCGGCCACACATGCACATCCACCCCTCAAATTGTAGACATCGTTTTTATTGGAAACATAAAAATTCTACAAACTTTAAAACTGTACTTTTGAATGAACAATGAAAAGACTTAAGCCCGAATACATTATACTCGCAAAACAACGCGAGTACATAATCACTAATTCATCGAGTTTCTTAAAATGGTTGTACCTACTGTCTACGTTGCCTGAATAAATCTGAACCCTTTGTGCTCTGACGGTTAAACAAGGGCAAATATTTTCTTCCTTTCGATTTCCTTATAAAAATACCCTGTGGTATACGTACAATATTTAAAATAACAGTTATAAAGAACATAATATTGTTTCAAAAGTAAAATTGCAAGATATAATTTTCTTTCAACTTAAAATTCCAATAACCAAAAGAACAGAAAGGATTTTGTCAAACTAAAAATAATAAATTCATCATCATCATAATTTTAGTCGAAAGATGTCCACTGTTGAACATAGGCTCCCCAAATAATCGCCACAATAACCGGTCTTGCGTTGCTTGCATTCAGCGAATTCCTGCAACCTTTACCAGGTCGTCGGTCCACCTTGCGGCAGGTCTGCACACGCTGACGCTGCGTCTTCCGGTTCGTAACCGACACTCAAGAACTCTTCGGTTCCATCGGTCATCCGTTCTACAAGCAATGTGTCCCGCCTACTTGCACTTACTCTAGCAATTCTTCGAGCTATGTCGGTGACTTTGGTTCCTTTGTGCATCTCATCATTACTGATTTGATCATGCAAAAAAACCCGAGTGTAGCTCTTTGAGTGATTTTAATTATTGATTCATATTTTATTTAACGAAATTATATTTGAAGACAATTTATGTTGCTCGATTTATGGTGTTCTACAAAGTAAGAATTAACTCGGTTGTAGTTTTATGTATGTATAGCTGGTATTGTAGTTGTAGTTAAAGATAAAAAATAATTTAATTTACTTTACCACAAAAATAAAAGTTCATAATGTTATTCGAAACCATTGACTCGTACTGATATGAAACTGTCAAGCGTTGATCTATGTCGTTAGTTATCGCAGTTACAACCGATATTAATGCAATTATACTGACACCGTTATTGATTATACATAAACGAGTTCATTGTTTGTAGTATTCAAATGACCTCTGTGGGTATGACATTCTAATAAATGGGCGATTTGTACAGTACGATAACACTAAATATCAAGAAGTTAAGATTCTATTCAAGCATTATAAATATTTGCATAATTTAATTTAAAGGTAGTGTATCAATTAGCATACCTATACCATCAACCCACAACTAAATATGAGCGTACTTCACATTCCAAAAAGAGTGCGGACCATAATATGCGGTAATGGCTTATTGATAAATGTATTGGTTCTTTTTTATTATTGCAGCATGGAAAAATTACGGAACTATTTCTGACGATAAGCACAATATAATCCAAAGACAATGGCGATCAACAACAATCCTTCGCCAGTGACTGTTGTCATGCCATCCTGCTTTAATATAAACTGGATATGCAAGGGCTGATCCCGAAACATACTCGTATCTTGTAAAAGCAAATAATTTTGACGGGCTTTTCACCCTATACCACCTGCAACCTCGCTATTGCCACATCCTCATTAGTTACTCAACAAAGTGCACAACGATCAGGAAAGGCTTCGGTATTTTAAGTTTTAAGATATTTTTTTACCCTCCTTACATCCTTCTATCGTACACGCAAGAAACCGAATTGCAAAACTCTTACCTATAACATGCTTAAAATTGTTTGATAAATCGAACTGCTGTCCTCCGTTGTTTTAGTCGAACTCAATATCATTCGTGTCAAGGGTTGCAAGCCTGATATCATTCTTTGTTGTAAAGGATAAGTCAGTCAGTGATTTAACCGACACAGGGTTTGCCGAACACGATTGTGAATGTTGATCCAATAACAATAGTGACATTCGAAGAGACTATCGTTTAATTAATTGTTTCTTGATCATTGATACTTGATGGTAATCACAGTGCAATGCAAAAACAACGCCACAACAGAGAGTTGTAAAATCTATAGCTAATGATCGTATGCGTAAATGTCTCATGTTAGTACATTAGTGCAATCGCAATTCATTTCCACGTGAGAAAGTATCTAAGTATTTTAGTTACTTAAAACTTAATGAAACGCGATATACCTTTAACTGATCTATCATCATCAATTCATGTCCTTATTGATGTACGTAGAGAAAATGAAGGATCACTTTTACCAATCTTTGCTAAGTTATTTCGCTTCCACCAAATTCATTAATCTCTCCATTCATCCGCAGTTACGCTTGGATTAATAATTAGTTTCCGCTGCGCTCCACAGCGGAGACCAATCAATAACTTAAGCAGTTATCAGTGTTTTTCACATACCCTAAGGTTCGTAAGATTTGTACTTGTACTTCTACAATGACATGTACTTCCCGTGTACCAAATTTCATCTAAATTGGTTATAAATTAATAATAAAAAAAAATCATTTCTAAATGTATTATTATAACGGTTCTTATAGCCTATCAATTATGGAATGATATACACTTCACGTATACAAAATTTTATAATAATCGTTTAAGAATAAGAAACCTTTTAAAATTGTTTTTTTTTTTACGTTTTAAGCTTTATTATTGACATTTCGGCATATGGGCTTCTCTTGTTCGATATTTCATCAAAATCGGTAATGAATTTATACAAATTTATTAATTTGTAATTCTTTTTTATACTTTCTTAAGGTATTATTGACAGTTCTTATAACCCATCAATCATTAAGTATTCCGCATAAAAAAAATCATCTAAATCGTATAACAATTAATAAAAATGTGTTGTTTCTACGATTTCGAACACGAACACTGTATGTTGAGTCTATTAAAACTACCTACTTAAAAATGTAATGTAATAATGTAAATGGTTAAGTTGAATATTTGAACTTTAGCTTTAAGCTTGACTTTTAAGCGAATTGTATAGATTGTATAAACATAGAATTGTAATAGATTGAATTGTAATAGAATCCGCCTTCCCAAACTATAACTATACTTTCTGTTGAATTAATTCAAACTACCTACTTAAAAATGTAATCTAATGTACACTGCTCAAGTTGAAATTTTGAATTTTTTTTTATCTATAAGTTTCTCTGTAAAGCGAATTGTATATATATTCTTAGAGAAATAAAAATATCTTAAACCATAAACCATTATTGAAAATTCTTATAGCCTATCAATTGACCAGTGACTTAAGCTTCCCGTGTACCAAATTTTATAAGAATTGTTTAAACCGTTTTTAAGTTATATTTAAATAATTAAGTATACAAATATATATTTACCAAACAAACTTTCACCCCCTATTTATACACCACTTACTGATGAATTTTGATAAATGCTGATACACCTGTTTCCTTAAAAAGTCTAGGTAAAAAATATTCAAAATTCACCCACCTCATACAAACTTTCAACCCCTATTTTACACTTTTAGAGGTTGAATTTTCTAAAATCCGTTCTTAGTGAGCGTCTACACCGCAAAAGGACTAACTACTTAACTATGCTAAATTTGAAGTCAATCGGACCTATAAACTGTAGGTCGTAGAGATCTCGTGATGAGTGGTATTTCACTTTTATATATATAGACTAGCGGTGTGCCCTCGGCTTCGGACGCGTTTGTTACGCAGTAATTATTATCATCCCGTAATTTCGTTTTACGCATGCTATTGACAATTCATATAGCTTATCAATTGAGGAATGTCATGTACTTCCAGTGTACAATTTTCTTAAAAATCGGTCGTTACTAAAAACAATATTATTTATGTTTTCTAAATGCATTATTATGACGGTTCTTATAGCACAGCCCGTGTATAAAATTTCATAAAAATCGGCTAATAATAAAAAAGCATTTGAGTTTTTTTTTTACATTTTACAAAATTTCAACCCACTGTTGATCCCCTTAGAGGTTGAATTTTCCAAAATCCGTTCTTAGTGAGTGTCTTCATTGAGAAAAGAGTAACTATGCTAAATTTCGCTTTTATAATATAGATAGAATATATGTTCATCCAAATTTAGTAAATTGAAGAATAAAACACGGATTTGAGAAAAAGGCAAATATGTGTAATGAAACAAAAACTCCAGGAAATGTGTATGACACCGCAATACATTTACAATTACAATGAATGGTATTAGGTGTTTTATACATTTTAGCAAATACATGTTAACACAACAAAGTACTCTGTCAATATTCGATAATGTGACACGTCTTTGTTACGGTGATAATTTATGTTATATGTACAATAATTGTACATCTAACAATAATAACTATGGTATATTTATACTATGGTACATCTATATTATTTATATTTATGATTAAATTAAAAAAATGTAATGTATAAAAAAGTCAACATTTAAAAAGAACTTTATTTAAAAAGCAATTTCATTGAAATCAGTTCTTTGAAAATCAATTTTCAGCTCCCAAATATAGCACTAAAAATTGTTGGATAAAAAAATCATCAAGGATATATGTAACAACCAGGTGCAAAATAGTTCGACAGTCGTTGACCTTGGGCATATAATTTCTATAACAATTATAAAATACAATCAATAAGTTTTACAAAAACAAGATTAATGATAAGAGAAAACTTTCGGATCTAGACTTACATTTTACTATAAGCTATATACAATAACCATGAAAGTAGGGATTTTTCTTTTCTCGTAAACACAAACGTTCATTATACAAATAACGCGGTCCACGCTCGAATTTTATGTGTAATGACGTGGGTTTGAATTCTAGAATGAAACTGAACTAACAATAAAAGAAACGTCTTGACACAATCATACGATACTGGTAGAGCATTTTAAGGACCAATTATAATAGGTGTAGAGCTAATTTCCAAGAAATTATTGTGCAAAATGACGGCTTAAATTATTGAAGTGAAACTTCTTATGCGACTTCCAAGCGTTAAACGTTTAACGCACATTATCGGTCTCTCCTCTTTGTGTGAGCCGGAGCGATAGGGTAAAATGTCGGTGTGTATGTATATTGCACACTGTTTAAATAAAATAGAAGATGCCTTTTTTTAAATGAAGTTTCACTTCTATCGTGTGTGAATCGCACACACACCTTTTTTTATTCCCTGGCCTACTTACAGTGAACTTTTACTAATTGCATTAGGAACATACCAAATAATACAAGCACATTCTTATTTCGGCGGACATGTAAGGTAAAATGATGGATTTATTATAGACGTGTGGATGGAGGTCAGCAGCAACTTAATTAGAGAGATGTCGGCTTCAAACACTGCAAAGTTACTCAGAGGACGCATACAGTCTAGACGTATAAGTCGGAAAACCTATTTTGTTTATATTTTAGTTGACAATTCTTACAGAGGTAGGGAAGCAATAAAAAATATTATTGTAACTGTACTGTAGGCAAAAGAACTGTAGATTGCTGCGCCCATTTAATATCATTAATATGGTACATTAGTTGGACCAGGTTCCAAAAGAATATATTTCCTCCTGCACAATTGTTAGATGATATACTAAATTATAAAAGAAGATGTTTGAAAAAGTGTTTTTTATTTTATTTTTAAATGTCGTACCTACTATATGATCTTAAAATCCTCACACTATAGTAATAATATAGTAATACCAGCCAGGAAATTCACCACTTCTGGGTAAAATCCTCTTCCCGTGTGAAAACACGGGCTAACAACTATGCCAGTCCACGAGATATTTTGCGATGACAGTACAAACATCGATAAATCATTATTTCTGTATTTTTCATACTACATTATAATACTAGAGCATATGTCTCATGTGTTCTGGTTCGCTTGTTTTCTTTTACTGTCGGCCAATGGTGTCGCTAAATTAATTCAAATTAGTAAATGTAGGTACGCGCTTCCGAAACATGCCGAGGTTCACACCTGCGGATAACGGATTAATATTCCACTGTTTTGTTCATTCGGTTACCACGACTTTCAATAGGGCATATAATTATAATAAACCTAATTATCTATATAAAAATATTAATCACACTTTAAAAATCGTCTGTTTCAGTATAACTTATTACATATCCTCACTTTAACGAAATATCTTAAAACTCTGCTCTCAGATTGCCAAAATGTACAAAATTGTCAGTGAAGTTTTAATAATTTATTAGCTATTAATTGACACAATTTTCTTCCTTAACTATTTAGGTTTATTTTCAAGCCCTCGATTGTATGAAAGAGTATCCGTCTTCTCGTCAATCACTTGCAATATTATTCGTGCGTTTGTGTTTGCAAGTGTAATTATGTGTCGCTAACGCACACATGTATTTAGCTTTGTCTTCAACTTTCAGCGGCACGTTGTATGAAACAATCACTCTTAGCGTAATTACTCTATGAACAGTGTAGAAATAATATATATTTAATTATAAAAGTGGATAATAATTTATATTTAATTAAAATATATAAAATGCAAATTAAAGTATAATAAAAATAAACGGTATTTTAATTGCTGATAACAATTAAACAAAATAAAAATACAAGCCATGAAGTAAAAATTACAACTTTTTGCTATGGAGTCACGTTTGTTTACAACGTGCGATAGTTAGCGATAACGTAATAGAACCACGTAGGTTCGGTCACTTACAAAAACGAACATATATCAGCTAAGTATTATACCTGTCTATTTTATATCTACTGTAATATAGGACGTATTATTCCGGTTATTTTTATTATTTTTGGCAAACTGCTATTGGCTCATTTTGGTTATTCTTATTGAGACGAGATTGGTTGAACATCTGCCTTCCAGGTCGATGGCCGGGCCCATGGCCGATCCACGGCCAGAGTGAATTTTTTGACGTAAACTATGGTTCTCGGCATTTAATTGTGTCCGTTCCTTGAGTTCCTGGCATCCAATATAGCACAGAAGAAGTAGCGTTGCAAGGAGTATCAATTCACAATTTCTAATTTTCAAATGTACAGATGTCACGATTAACATTAACGGGCTATCTAAAGAACCCAATTTTGGGTAAATGATTAACATTGGTGTAATTAATAACAAAATCTGTAATCAGCAAAGCAACTAAATTTAAAAAATTACTATAATATTTTCATCACCAAATAATGAAATATTTTTCATTTTATATTCAACTAGCTGTGCCTGCGACTCCGCTCGTGTGGACTTTAAAAATGTTTTTTATTTTTGTGCGGAACCCTAATTATTTTTCTAAAATCGGTTACCCGGAACAAACAGATAGACAAAAATTATAAAAACGATTTTTTTTTATAATTATTGAGTATAGTTTTATATATATGCATCTAGTAAAAATCTGTTGTTTTGACATAACAAAAAGACACAGATTATATATATATATATTTCATTTAATAGCAAACAAAAATATAAGTTTAATTTAATAATTACTGTTATATATTTTTTATTTGTCTTCGTTTGTGAAATGAAATCTTATTACTTACTATCTCTACAAGTTAAACCTAAAATGGTAAATGATGACTTACGATTTTTCATACTCGTATCACAAAATAATAGCTCAAAAACATAAAATATCATATTTTTCGTGAGTTTTCTCGTTTGTATCCCACTAATTCATAGAGAACAATTTATGTTTATTAGCACTATTCGAATAAAAAGCGTTCAAAAGAAATTTTAAAGTAGTTGGAAGTACTGTAAATGTTTTTAATTTTATTATTATATTGTGTGTTTTTGAGCCATTATTTTGTGATAAAGTATGAAAAATTGTAAAAGTCAGCATTTACCATTTGAGGTTGAACTTTAACCTCGAATAACTTTTTCGAATAAACAAGAAATTATATCAAATCTTTTTGTAGATAGTTTAATTCCCTACAAGTATATGTTTTCAATTTCACTGGACGATAAATTGTTAGAGCGCATTAAACTTCCAAATAAAAAAATCCCGTGTTATTTAAATGCAAAATTAAAAATCACGATCACGTGACATTAATCACGACACTTAGTAATAATATTAAGAGCTCAAACTTGACCAGATTTTTTTTTGTCTTCTGGACGATATATTCCTGATAACTAAAAAAAGGTTTTTTTGGCCCACCTTATTGTACAGCCTATACTATACTACTATACTATACCTAGGCTATACTCATATACTTCATATGTAGTTAGCAAAATGTGACAAATTATAATAATCATAATTTGGCATAAGTAATAAAGTTCACTATTCTACTGTATATTCATTGTGTAATTTGGTATAACGAAGTCTTACTGGAAATAAGTAGTTATGTAGGGTAGTAAACATAGTTCAGATTATTCTAATAAACAAAGTAAAGAGCAATTACCAATGTACAAAGTAATAGTTGAATTGGTACGGTGCATAGAATTTAATTACATATTTGTATTCGGTAAAGAGCACGTTTCGCCGCAGAGAGGAACATTATTCACAGCACTGATTATTGTTTCATATTATGTAAATGACTCAGGGCCGGAACATCAACAATGTTTCTACGTAATTCAGCACAGGATTTTGTTTTATTTTAAATGTAAGGAAAATGGAAAATAAAGATTGTGTATTTTCGTGTAACAAATGATGGCCACGTTTTGCCATCTTGCCTGTAATAAGGAATTCGTTCAACTAACGTGTCACTAACAAATGTATTATTTTACATCAAAAATATTGCTACTGACAATTCAAACTACATTCCTTACAAGAAATGCTAAAACTGAAGACGACAAAGGCCAAGTGAAGTTCTGAAGGCATTTCAATGAGACGACCCTGATATCATTCAAAATAAACTAGATAAAAATATGAATTATGGAGACGATACCAGAGTAAATATACATATGTAATAGAATTTTGTATAATTTAGCCAGCAGATGTTAAAAATATAAATCTGTGTGTACTAGCGAATCTGTCATCAAAAACAGTCGCGCGGGGACGGACTAAAATAGCATGTCACCTCGAAATATTAATAATAAGTCCGATTCTTGAAATAACAAACTTCCGTTTAAATAACGTATATTTATAAATGGTTGATAATTTTATAACTTGTTTTAATTTATAACTCGCAAAGTAGTTAAACAAACTTTTTATCCGGTGTAATAATAGTAATGTCCAAATAACACGTAGTTATTAACTTATTAGTTTGAATAATTTATAATACTGTTCTCCATACATAAATAAGTATATAATATAAATAAATAATATAAACTTGGCATAACCTTTTGAAGCAATGATGGCTCAGTGATAGTGTGTACGACTAAGCGTCGATTGACGTGAGCTTTTGGTGAAGGAAAACATCGTGAGGAAACCATAGCATGGTGGTAGGGCTTTTTCTAATGCCCGATTGGCTAGCTACCACCCCCAAGTTAAAAATCTGTCGCCAAGCACCAATTGGTGTGTTCCAGCAGCTGCACTTGAGAGCCAGTCTTCAACTAAGTATAGCGTGTTACCATCTTGGGCCTCATTAACACTAACATCAGGTGAGATTGCGGCCACTACGCCAAAACCTACGATAAAAAAACCTTATTAAAAAAGGATACACAAAATGTGCACAAAAATGTATAATTAAATGTAATTATATAACTAACAGACGATAGAAATACAAATACATATATGTATTTATTAAGTAGGTACGTAATACTTTTGTAAATAAAGTGTATTTTAAGTAGGTATTATACTTTTCATCTTTTGTAATTATGTTATATTGCTTGAAAATGAAGACTCTTCAACCAATTACAAGTTCCCTCTAAGTATAGCAGCAACCGCCAAGAGATGAAGTTCAATCGATAGTCACCGTCACATGACAGGTTTTCCAAATGTGCTGTGTTCACGAACCAGTCGCGGATACGTTACAGAATTTGTTCCGGTAATAGTCTTGTCATGTTAGTAAATGAATAAATACAACGAAATATATTTATAAAAATTGCTTAAAAAAATTATCTTTTATGTTATTTTGAAATAGGTACGATATTAATTCGTTGTTTACTAAATTATATTTATTTCACATTGTATTATGATCCTGGCACCGAAACATATTTCCTCATAAAATTTTACCATTAAGTGATTGCTCATAGGAAATAATATGTATTCCCTTGAATAGAAACGTCACTAGTCGGGTAAAATATTTTGTTTGTTTCACATATTCAGTAGGTATTTTACTTGTTGTGGATGCGAGAAAAGATTTGTCGACAGTGGATTATTCTATACACAAAATAAATTTGAAGTGTCTTTTTGCAATGTCAAAATAACAGGTTTTTACTAAATGCATATGAAAGTATACACGGAACCTATAACAACAAAACCTAATTTGAAATTATTGTCAGTCTGTCTGTCTGTTTGTTCCGGGTAATCTCCGAAACGGTTGGACCTATTTTGACGGGACTTTCACTGGCAGAGAACTGATATTATAGGGCATAACTTAGGCTACTATTATTTTTGAAAAATAATTAGGGATCCGCACAAAAAATAAAAACCTTGAAACGATAACATTGGAGGTAGGGCTTTTTCTGATGCCCGCCTGGCTAGCTACCACCCTCAATTTGAAAATTTGTCTCCAAGCACCAATAGGTGTGTTCCGGCAGCTGCACTTGAGAGCCAGTCTTCCACTAAGTTTAGCGTGTTATCATCTTGGGCCACATCGTCACTTAACATTAGGTGAGATTGTGGCCACAACGCCAAACCTATAACGATAAAAAAACCTGCATCTAGACAATGTTTTGTTTTTATTGAAATTGATACCACAATAAGAAGAGATTTACCTATTTAGTTTTCTTTTCTTAAAGAGCAATGTATAGTTTCTAATTAGGTAAGTACTTAAGTAACTTTCCATTTATTTTGCTGTATTATCAGTTAATGTTGTCAAACAATTGAAAATAAATCGAGAACAAGCTGCTTAAATAAATAAAAAAGTTAATGAAGAAGATATTTTTTTTTTAAGAAATCCTGTATAAAGCTATTTCACTCAAATGTCCGGGAATTTTCAATTTACTGTCCTGTGTCAACAATTTTTTAGGTGATGTCAGCCCTATCTTATAATATACTAATAATACATTTAAAAGCAACGCTTTTCGTGTATATAATAATGGTAAAAATTGAATTTTTTTGAGATTTTTTAATATATTTCATATATAACTACTTAAGGTACATATTATATAAATATGTAATTATATAAATAATTTAAAGCAATAATAAATTAAATATGTATTAATGAAAATATTTTCTATACAGTCCCCTCCCTATGTGGGGATTTATAGTATAGTTTTATATAAATATATTTTACGAATTCAGTATAAACAGGATAAACCGAAATAGAAGTGAGTCCTATCCTGACATGCTAACTGCAGACTGTCACACGTAAATATCTGCTAAGCGAAAACAACGTTGTACCTTACAGGTCGTATCCAATTTGGCCAGTATTCACTACTGAATACATCGTCGCGTCGCGGAAATCGTTGTCATCCACTGCCAAGAGCGAACATTGGTATTGATTTCAAACCTTACGTAAAGACACTCAGACGCTTATAAGCATTGAGTAATTACAAAATTAAAAAGAAAGTATTTGCTTGCCAATGATATTAACGAAACAAAGTAGAACGACAGAACATTGATCTTTGTTATCAGTTATTTACGTAAGAACGTCCCTGCCCATGATAATAAGTTTTTATTACAATTCAAAGACCAAACAGAACACAGTCTTTTAATATTCCCCCTGTACGCAAACCCCACCATAACTATAATTATTGTCATTTAGTTTCCCGATTATCTTTTTTAAGTTACAAAAAAGCAAAATAACGTATTGCACCGTAAACCGTCATTTAATTGGTTACATGACGAAGCAGGAATGGATTGTAAACATTATTATCTACTTCTGAAGATTTAAAATCTCAAAACATTGTTATTATACACAATACACATTTTAACATAATTATCAACACGTATCGAAAATAAAAAGCAATGATGGCTAAGTGGTAACGTATCGTACGTACGTAGCGGTGGTACGTAGTGGTCGATGGAAGTGAGTTCAAATTCCTGCAATGAGCCTGAACTCTCGGTGATGGAAGACATCGTGATGAAACCATAGCATGGTGGTAGGGGTTTTCCTAATGCCTGCCTGGGTAGCTACCACCCTCAAGTTGAAAATCCATAGCTCGTCAGCTGCACTTGAGAACCAGTTCCCTCACTAGGCTTATCGTGTTACCATCTTGGTCCACATCGTCACTTATGAGATTGTGGCCACAACGCTAAAAACCAATTAACCATAAAAACATATTAACATAATCTATTTTTATTAACAAGAAGATTCTTAATCGTAATTAGTTTTTTGCGAAAAATAAACAAAATCTATAAAATTGCATTTATGAAGAAATCCGATAATGTAAACATACGTAAAACTTCGGCCAAATTGGTCTGAACGTTAAAAGAATTTACCACCAAAGTGCCACCAAAGTGAAATTTGTGTTATAACTTGTCAATGGAGTTACGTTAAGGTCTTATTAGATACTAAATTTCTTAATTCAATCATTGATTCAATCACCGTTCTTATTACGAATAGATTAAAGCGCTTCAAATAAGGATATAACTGTCAAACCGCCCCGCGCCGTCTTGTTTCGCATTCCACATGCAAGCAAAAAAATTTACGATCAGAAAAAAGACATTTCCAAATTATGCTGTCTGTCAAAAATGCAGTCTACTATTTTTATTAAAATAGAAAAGCTAAATAAATTGTGCTATTAGGAGAGTTCAAATTTTTTAATGTTCCTATTATCTACACACACAACAAACTGACCGGGCAACACTGGCCAGTGTGTACAGTTACTCGAACCATTTCAAACTACTTTCGACCCCTCTATAAGTCAAATACTATACACACCTATGCACTTGAAATTTTAAATCTTTAATAAAAATTTCTAGAATACTAGAATCCCATATTTCACGAATAAATCTATAATAGTTCTTGAGTTTCTTGGTTATGAAAAGTAGCATTTTTATCACTCATCAAAAACCTCAGAAGCTTGAAATTTGGCATCAAGGCAGTTCATTTAGCATATGCAAAGGATATAAAATAAAAAATCCTTATAAACAGCGATTCCACCCAAAAACAAAGCAATTTGTTACTTTCTTTGATATGAGATTTCTAACTTGGCAAGTATTAATTGCGAATTAGTATTTACGTTAATTTCTAATTAAAGGCGTCAATTTTTTTGATCTGAATGCTTTGTAAATTAATTGAGGCACGTACATTCCTACAGCTACAATTTATGGAACTACAATGGAACTTGGCCCCTTTTTCACATTAATGTTTTGGTTGGGATGATTTACTTAACAAGAATTGTTTGTATGTAGGTATGTCCCTATTCGGTTTCTATTTGTTTTTGTTACGTGTACCTATATAAGGAGTAAGGTATAATAACAGAAATATAAACTGTAAGATAATTATTAATTTTGTATTTATAATAAAAATGAAACTTTTTTTATATTGTATGCTTTCGTTGTTAACAGTACAATTTTGGCACGATTATCTTCTCATTTGAAACGCACAGTACTTGTGAGAGACAGGTATAACTTATAATTCTAAAAATAGATATAAGATAACAGTCTCAAAATTCAGACGAAATGTTATATAAGTTTTATAATTTAAAAAAAACAATTTACCGAATAATAAATTCAAGTACAAAGCTGCAAGTTTTTGGTTGGTCTAACTGTTATAATACTGTAATGGATATAAATAATTATTCTCATATACCTAGAAAGATCACGTAGAGAGTACTTACTGTATTACTATAACGCTGCCATTTAAAGACCCTAAAATAATACACAGAAAACTGCTAAGTTATAAGTTAGGTTTACGTTGTGGTTTTAAACAATACGTCGTTTAGAATACTGCACATATTGTGTACAAAATGGAACGTCAAGAAATTAGTACAATTACCCAGAAGTATATTGTTAAGTACCTCTGAGAATACCGTGATGGATATAGCGTAACGATATATTACGTATCTGTATTATTATCACTAATATAATATAAAAACTATAGATGACTATATGTACATACACAGAAACAACACAAACTTCTGCCTAATAAAAATCAATATAAAATAATGTAGATACACTAATGCGCTGTCGATTCAATTAACCTAATCTGTAGGCTCGACCCTCATCTGTCCATCTCAATAAACACTAAATGTAAAATTTCTTTCCACTCCATATGAAATAATTGCCGAAGAAAGCCTTATTTATTCCCATCTAAACTAATTCAGATAAATGTTGTTTTATGGAAGCGTAGGACAGGTTGGTAATCTTACTTAAGTCACGGAATAAAATAAAACAGTGAGAACATTCGGACGACCACGGACATTTAGAGAATTTATTAAAAAAAATATTGTGTCTTATTGTTTACGCAATTTCATATTGTTTTTTTAATACATTTGTTTTTATCATGCAGATCAAGGGCGCAGTTAAGTTAATCGAGTCGAGGTGAACTATATTTTTCATTCAGTATTTTGATACAGTATCAAAAAAGAAGTTAAACGAGATAACCAACAACAATTACAATGTATCCGGCATCCGCTCGACAAAGCAATATTCTGTTAAAGCTTCCGTTCTACGAAATTGTAACATATTTCGGAATAACTGGCGAAACTTAACTCAGTTTGGCGGTAAATTCTGATTTGCGGAAGGATATAATAAAGGGACACAAAATGTGGTAAAATAGACTTATTTACCTCATCGAACACAAATAACAAGATGTTTACTTTATTCATGTCCAATATTTTTGGCATATACCTATTTTATTACAAATATTGAAAATAAACGTCACAAAATTATTCAATACTAGCTGATACCCGCGACATCGTCTGCGGTGTTTAGTGTTGACACCACGGTAAGAAAACACATTGATGAACGCGCGGTGCTCTTAAACATCATAGTTTCTTACTTTTAAGTTCATATGACATTATGGCGTCATTTTTAATATTAACACCATTCGTATAAAAATTCTAAAAATGCTCAATAATAATAGCAGCCCATTTGTTTTACACTACCAAGGACAGGCTTCTCCCGGGGGATGGCACGAGCTTAAAATTGCCACGCCAAGCCATTATATATCGCGTGATTCTCACTACACAGTGATACCACAAAGTGGTACTGTGGTAATACTATAAAAAGATAATTTTGAACAAAAAAAAACTTAAATTATTTAACTTAAACAATCTTGAGATATCCCATTACCAACGAAAAAATTACATATTGAATGAAGCACGAGAGAAGAGGTAACATATGGATATATTCCACTGATCCAAACCATTTCATGGCATAATTTAAAAATGCCATTAGATAATTACCGTCGTATGACAACCATAGATCCAGCTGTGTCATTGGTAAACATAATAGAGCACAAAATGACGCAAAATATTTCTTAAATAAACCTTCATTGGGGAAACCTGTTCCTAATAAATTATTCCGTTCACACATAAACACATGTTACAGATTCTTCATAAGTAGTTTCTATCTATCTTAAAGGAAGTTCTAAATTGTTGTTCGAGATTGCTAACTAAAAAGTGTTTTTCAAAAAGTATTAGTGTCAATATCATAACTTCAGTATTCCTCTTGTTTTAATCAAGATTGTTACATTACATAATTGATATTATTAGTTAACTAGCTGTGCCTCACGGTTTCACCCGTGTTAAATTTAATCGACCATGTCTCCACTGCGCCTCCGCCAACGCACTCGTGTAGTTTATCGTTTCTCTCACTTCCTGTACTTGCCTACAGCTTGCCAGATTGCTTGACGTTCATGGTTACTGCTCCGTTCCTTAGGGTTGTAGCGTGAATTTATATAACTTTCCCCAATAAATACACTATAAAATACGAAATCATTTTTTCAAGTGCAACTGGTAGTTCCAAACATAAGCACGTTCAAACAAACAAATAAACAATCTCTTGAGCTTTATAATAAATATTAAAGTTTTAATTATAGATGGCCTCCATCTTGGCCTGAAATGTCCGGCGCCAATTATTGCAGTCTTCTGCTAAACGTTTCGCCCCTAGGATGATCATCTGTTTACTACTAGCTATCCTATCTGTCCAACGCGCAGATCGTCATTCACAAGGTCTCGTCTCTGGAACCTCTTTAGCAAGCCTTTCCGTTCTAGGTCGTAGTCACTTTAATAGCGTGGCAGAAGTTTTCAAAACCAGAAGCGTAACTATGGAGGATAATCTATAGCAAGTTGGAATAATGGTCTCGTTAGTTAATATAATTATATTAACATTAATACAATTAATATAATAATGCAGCATCGCTAGCACCACATCTTAAAATGGGATCATTAAAAAGAGAGAGCCATGTCTTGAATTAATTATATTTGTAATTTATTTATTATGGTTCACCAACATAACTTAGCATTATACATTATTAAAAAAAAACTATCAATATATGATAAAATTAAAATGCCGTTATATTTATTATATGCCGTTATTTATTGTAAGTTATAATTTTACATGACAATGTCAGTCAATAAAAAATAAGAAAGAAGGTTTCACACGATGCTTAATCAAATTAAAGCGGTGCCTTCAACCACACTGATGAAGTAGACAGCGGACATATATTGTTGAACGCCCTTCTAATTACTCCAACTGACGTCTTGATGTCCGTCACACCAACTATGCCGTCAGGTCTAGTGTGCACTGCCACGATCCTTCCCAGTTTCCATTTTAAAGGCAGATTGTATTCCTTGGTCCATATTGATTATATTGATCAAAAGTGTTGACGCTGCTCGATGCGTTGAAATCGAGTTAATTTTTTTTTCGAATAACCGCGGTAGTCTTTTGGGGCTAAAGACGCGAGTGGTCGTACGATTAAGAAATGACTTGGTGTTAGCGATGTGCAGTCTGCAGTGTCCGAAGGAAGCGGAGTGAATGGTCGAGAAGTTAATATCGCCTCAATTTGTGTCAAGGTGGTGTAAAGCTCTTCGTAAGTTAAATTACAATTTCCCAGCACTCGTCGTTGCAAATGGTACTTTGTTGACTTAACTCCCGCTAATTCAGTCATTTGTGGTCGTAGCGTACAAGAATGTAAAATAGAGAAATAAATTTATATTAAAAAGAGAACATATCTTAGGGAATACTTAGGATATATATTGTTTTCTGAACCACCATAAGTTCTGTTATAAGCCATTTCAAGATTATCCATTCATTGAACTGTGCTCCATGTGCTTAATTCATCCTACTATACATCAATGAATATTAATCTTCTGGGGGTCTAAGCCAGTGTCACAAAAATGTAAAAACATATTTTCTGTTTCGTTTTAATCGTTCCTGTTTATGGAAATTACAAGTAATAAAACCTATGAAATGTTATTTGTGGAAACCTTAAATGAACATTAATAATGTTTTCTAATTTAAGATTTCTGTTCAGCAGGGCGTAACATGGCAAACAACCCAAGTTTATTCGGCTGTAGTGTGTTTCCGAAGCAAACACTACCGACGCGACGATGTGGTCCGTCGTAACAGAACAGATTACCTCTTTGTATAACCCAATTTGCTTATAAAAAAATAGTTCGATAATTTCAACTACTTCTTACCTTTTTCAAAGCTTAAGTATTTTTATGCTCATATTACCGTCTAATTTTTGCACAAAAACTTTTTTATGTGTGTTTATGTAAGTAATTGTAATTAAATAAATAATTACAAAATGATTATTTTTAATAGCTTGCAAAATTGTTAATGGCATTGGTATCCCCAGCCTGCCTAATATTTTCTTTTCAATTTGAGAATTAATTATGAAAGCTAAACATTCCGCTGCTCCTTTACAATTAAATTCTACAATATTAAACATTAAACAAAACATTTTTTTTAATATATCTAGTACTAAAGATCAAATTCTACAATATTACACAGTAAACAAAACAATTTGTTTAATATATTAACCTATCTAATAAAATGCACAATATTTTGAAACAATAACGGAAATATAAAAGCATCTCTGCAGTCTCTTCAACATCTAAATCGTGCCGTATTCAAATATATATGTTGTACACAGCCAGTTCCCAAGGCAATCAGGTATCGAAGGTCGATTTAAATATGTTAAACAATTAAATAATTTTGTTGTTTTTTTTTTGCACTTGTTTATGTGTTTATCTGCCAAATACGAAACCATAAAGTGTTCGACTTTACGCATTAAATCAAAATAAATCATTTAGCATTTTCACTTGGTTGTTGTACAGTACCTCTAGCACGAACATTAAACAGTTACGTCACGTATTCGTATAGAGTAAGCGACACTCGATACTATCTCGATAGCTGTCGGCAGCACGAACATTATAATCTTACTATCGCCTACGCTACACGATAACTATACGATAGTTCAATTAAATAAACAATCTTTATGACGTATGACCGAATGTAATGAATGACTCGTTTTGAAATAGCCGACATAGTATTTAATAAATTAGTTTCGGTACTTAAAATATAATATTTAAGATTATAATATCACATATTTGTATTATAAGTCATATTAAATAATTTTTAACCACATATTTTATTTTTTTAATTTGTTAAACGAACTTAAAAAACGTCCAATGTTTTGATTTCCGAACGCGGCCATTTTAAGTGGTGTTGTTTTGTTTTCAAGTTGTTTGAGATATCGCGTCGCGCCGTTTGTTCTCGTAGATTTGCAATATATAAATACTACTTATTAAAATGACTGAGAACTAATAACGCTAAATTTTTTGTGATGGTCGAATTTATAGAAAAGTAAGTACCTTCTCAATAAATAACAATCAGAGGTTTTATTTACCTCTTTCTCTATTTAAACTTGTACTTTACTAATGAGTATATTTCTTTTCTAAAGATATGGAGATTTATCCAAACCGCAAAATTCGCCGCATGGTCGCCAGTGGTGTATGCACAAATGGAGAAAGTTAAGGGGAATGCTTAACAATCATGGTATTGCAGAATCTCGTATTGAAGAAAAGTGTCGGAAAGTAAGTGATAATTTGTTAATTCATTGTAAATAGTTAAAAGCATGAGATACAATATTTAGAGGTATTTATTTTAGGTAATTACTTTAAAATAATGATTCATTTTAATAATGTCAATAAAACTTAGAAGCTTTTGATTATCAAATAAAACTAATTAAAAATAATAATTTCAGATGGAGACCGAGGCTGTCGAAGGAGAGAAAATTGTTTCGATGCCTGGGGAGCCTCAAAACAACAATTTATTAATTGCACAACTAGACAAACATATTGTTGGTAAGTTTCTACTCATATTTATAATATGAGAAAGAATATGTATTATTTAATTTTTCTATTGTGCTACAAAAATATTACTTGTTTAATTAATGCATAATTTTAAATTGATACTGATTAATAAGTTAAAATGTAGTAGCTATATAGTGTTATAGAATTTTATGTAACCTCAAGTTTTTAATTTATTCCTTCCTACAGGTGATGAAGATTGGAACACTCCTGGTTCCCACAAGGATCCAGGACCAATACCACCAATGCCGAGATCCATTACACCACCTCTTAATCCTAAACTTACCACACCACCAATGTCCCACCCACTACAGTCACCACCAAGGTCTCCCGTAGCCCAGTATAGACAAAAATTCCCACAACCCCCACCTCAGAGACACCAGCGAAAAACGAGCTCAGTAAAACGATATTAGAAGAGTATGATTAGAAATGTGATGCAAATGCTAGAGAGAGAATGTTTATTTGTAGATTTAGAAAGAAGGAGGAGACATAGAGCTTCGTCAACAGGATACTGAGCTTCAGTTGCAAGCTCAGTGGCTGGAGTTTATGAAAGTAGCATTAAATATATATTAAATATATTAGAAAAATATTTGAGTTTTAAGTAAAAAATGGGTATGAAAAATGATAATAAAAGGTATTTATTAAAATTATATAATGGTGTGAAAAAACATAGAATTAAATTTAAATTTTTAGAACAGTATTTTTTAATCAGTACTTACTTTTAAATTATTAGAATTAATGCTAGCTACAAGTATAATAAGTGTAACAAAACTTATAACTATTTACAATATTAATTTAAAAAAATCATTACAATGTGTTTACATTACTAAAATTAATTCTATCAACAAGTAAGTATATATTAAGTATAGCAAAACATAATATAAATTTAAACATATATTGTATATATAACTTTTATAAAGTAATAGTACAGTATAAAGTAAAATATATAAAAGTAAAGGACAACGGCAGACATCCGGTATACCGTATATACATATAAAAAATTGAATCACAAAAATAAGAGAAAAAACTAAATATTAAAACAATACATCGAATATGTACTTTTGTTTTATTTTGTCCCTCTCAGCCCTTGAAGTGGGGAACTTTATGAAGGTGGTTTGCCAATGTTGGGTTGTTAAGTGCCTGAGTAACTTGAGTCACACATCTATTCACACTTGTTTGCCCCAAGTGGATACCCAAACTGATTTAACGTTGATAAGAACCTGTGGCAAAAAATGACAGGGCACAAAGAACCTGAAACATAAGTTTTATTAATATTTAAGTATGTGTAATACATATTTACATTGCATATACTTAATTAAAACGATTGATTGCATACCTTATGCTCTAAACTTATTCTTGTAGTCGCTCTCAAATTTGTGTTAGTGCCAAGTTCATGGCGTTGGTATTTAAAGGGTCTTTTGTTTAACACGTATCGGTTTTTAAATTTGGTCTCCGATATATCCGTAGGAACTTCAGTTTTCCGAAGAAAAACCCGTTGAGTAATGCCACTGTAAGCACAATTTAGATACTTATATATTAAGTTCAACATTCAGCTAACATAACAGTAAAATGTTTAAAAATAACAATAAGCATATACTATTAATATTAATCAAATAATAGCTTTCAACTTTTTTTTAAAATGAACACTGGATGTAATTAAATACTATAATTAATATTCATACAGTTTTACATATAAAAAAGAAAAGTATATTTTTCTTACCTTAAATCTCGTCCTTTTACTCTTTCCTCTTAAGCCAAACACCACCTAAAATAATTAAAAACCAAAGATCTTGCTCGATAAGGTCATTACAAAAACATTTTAAATAATATTATTCACAAAATCGTCTCTCGATAGCTCTCTCACTGACAAAATGTCCGTGAGAACACTCACGTATTTCTCGCTAGCTAGCTATCGTAAACTGACGATACTATACGTCAAAAAATTATTCGTGCTGCCGAATCCCATACATTTGTCACGTTTACTATACGCTAACTACTCGATGACTACACGCAAGTCGACACAAAATGTTCCGGCTGCTGAATTTTAGTTCTACTTACGCTCACGTGGCGCTGTTTCAATTTGTATACAAAATTTTACTGTTACTATTCGATGACGTTAACTATACGATAGAGCAAAAATGTTCGTGCTAGGGGTACAGTTCTTTTAATCAATCATTTGGTTTATAAATTTACGTTTGCTTTGAAATTGTAAACATTAATTTCACATCACGATACAGAACTACGTGAGTAATTAAGTACCTATATCTAATAATATTAATTGAACAATTCTTGTATATTATATGTATTTGGTTTCTCTGAAATCGATCTAACGATTTAGATAAAAAAAATTATTTACTTAAATAATATTTTACTAACGAAGTTTACCTAAATAAGTGTATGTAATATTATTACATAATTTGTTTGCTTTTTGCAAGATTCATAAATTATTATTGGAAGTAATAATACCTTAGTTATTCTGACGATAATCCGTTTAAAAGTAGAAACACGTAGGTTTATTCCCTGGTACGTATTAAACGATTACTTAATTAATAATACGGAGTAATAAAAAAACAAAACGATAAATGTGGTTATATTATGTGAATGAATTACATAGTAAATAATAGCGTTATGTGATATATAACTTTAAATATAAAATGATATAAGCTCAAGGGAAGAAGAAATCACAACTAAGAAGATAGGAGGAGTACACTAAGCCGCAATAAATAAAGCACATACGTAACGGCATAACTTCAAAAGGGCTGCAAACGACCCACATGTAAGCTCTGTTATAGGTTTAACATTAAACCAAAGTAAAACGCTGAATATTTTTACGAGCGGATGCACTAACGATGCCGGCGCAGCGTGCTGCAAATTAATGACGGTAAAGTGACTACACAGTACCTGAACGAAAGCACAGTACAACGTAGTGACCAATAATCGGCACGCCTCCGGGAAGACGCTGACTCAGAGACTGTTTCACAGCTTTACGGTACGAACCTTTTTGCTCCCACTGAGATGGAGCTACTATCGCTCCGAAGTCCAGCACGTATGAGTCTGTTTATTTTTCAAACGTTACATTACATAGACTGATCTCCAACAACTTTGCAGTTCTTAGAGACGACTGCCTTGTGTTTATTTTCAAACTCACAAGCTGAGCATTTTTCCTAATTATATTTCATAGTTCGGTGATATGATAGCTAGCGCTAGTAGCAAAGCGATAGTAGAAATCGCTAAATATCAGCTTCATTATGTCCAATCGACTTAAAAGACAAACTGAAAAGTAATGAAATTATCAATAAAATGTAAGGACAAAACCATATTACTTATACCCGTTTAATTCTATGATTATTTAATGTGTAACAAATCTTTAAAATATTTTCTGATTGCAAGAAGCGTAAAAAATCTTATGCATAAATCGATCAAAAGTGTGGTCAAGCAAGTGAGCATTAACTCGGCGGAGCAGTGAGGTGAGCACTGTATGACCTGTGAAACTAGGTTAAACTCGAGCCACCTCCTCTGGACCATAAACAACTTCAACGTTCAATTAAAGATTACATTATTTTATTTTTAAGTATTTAAAAACTAGAGTTCGATAAACCAATTATATAATTTGTATAATTAGTTTCGACCCCTACTATCGGCGAAAACAGGATGAACGAAACATTATTTAACACTCCCTGTGTTAAATAATAATGTTTGTTAATAATAATGGCCACGTAATGGAAGACACAATGTGGGCAGATCTTGCTACAAGGAGGACCGAAGACCTGATGAAGAGGGTCGGAACCCGCTGGATGCGAGCAGCACAAGACCGATCGTTGTGGCGATCTTTGGGGAAGGTCTATGTCCAGCAGTGACCGTCTATTGGTAGAATGGATGGATCTTGAAACTCTTTACAAAAACGTAATCCATTTGGTTTTTGAACATCTGATTTCAGATATTTATGAGCGAACAAATTAATGACTTTTTGTAATATGTATACTACTTTGAAGTCATTTTATGAGATTCATAAATTGGCAGAGAGAAAAAACACTTTTCTAATTAAACAGATGTCAACTTAATTAGGTCGATGCCAATTACATTAACACGGAGACCGCGTCACTTCCAACTAGGACCTACCTACCAATTAGAAATAAAAAAATAGCTCGTACTGTCAAATGTTATTTATGAATAATGAAAATATATACATATATAGCAGTATTATTGTTCTTTTACTAACAATGACAAGTTTTGAAAATAAAAATCATTTTTTCATATTCCTGAAAGAGGAACTTTAATGACAAGAATATTTTGATCCACCGAATAAACCTAACCGATTGATAATTCTCATCAAATGTTGTTAATGTATCCTTGTACGTTATAACGATTATAAATTTCCTATAAAAAATCTGCACATTCTAACCATATAAATAAAAAGTTAGATTTTATTTTATATAACAATCACTATTTTTAATTTGAAGTGTAATCCGTTTCTTTAATGCACAAAAATAGGAATTTAAATTAAAATAAAAACAGTAATTTTATTATCTATACATTATGATTATAAGGCTATGTAATCTCCGTATATTCATAAATGAATATTATAGCAATTAGCTATGGGTATTAAATTAATATAGTAAACAAAATCCGAAATGTTATAGAAACCAAATCTATCATCTTAAATTAAAATAACGATGAACAAAAGCATCGCAGTCAATTACTACGCATCCTCGTCATTCTTATTATCGTCTTCCAACTCCGGAACCGGCTCTCAGGCGGCTAAAAGATGCCAGTTTCCAACACATCCAAAATATCATATCAAGGCAAAAACTTGTTATTTCCACATGACAATTAAAAGAATATCTTTTCAGCTCACCTCTATTAGAAAACCTCGAGAATCGAGGGTGACGTCCTTTCAGCAAGACCGACGGAACGGGCGTTGCGCACCGAACATAAACAGTTAAAACACTGCACCAATGGCTCGAAACAAACGGAATAACAAATCTTTATGTCAACACTGCACTCACACCGTTTTGGAGCACTGAAATCCGATATACTTGTATGTTTTTATTCACAATTTATAGAATAATGCGCACATGTCGGTTCTATCATTCGCCTAACAACTATTAAATAGTCTCGAATAACACACACCAAGAACACCGCTCGATGACTGACGAACGGCGGGCGCGCGCCGTCCGTGTGGTAGGGAACTTCATGGAACGCGGTTACTGAGAGACGCGACGGGCGAGGTAGTTCTAACAAAAATGACTCCTTACAATGGTAGCTTAACATCAAAACGTATGAATGAATGAAATTGAAATAGATTATAGAAGTTGGTATGTACAATTATATATGTACAATTATATTAATAATTACTGTAATGAATATTTCATTGTTATTATTGTAATCAAGAACATTTTAATATTTGGGATATCTAATTAAAATATTTTACTGGGCATAATGGTTCGATCATATTTTACTTAATAAAAGGTAAAAGCAAAAACCAACGGATAATTAGTAAGTGGGTAGTACTAAGTAGTAAGTAAGTAACTTTTTTTTATCGTTACGATCTAATTTTAGGAAATCGTTGTTTATTACTACACTTCTACAAGCGAATCATCTATACTAGTCTATACTCTATACTAATTAAATAAAGCTTAAGAGATTTTTGTTTGATTGTTTGTTTAAACGCGGTAATCCCTGGATCTCTGGAACTACAAGTCGGATTCGAAAACCTCTATTAGTATATGATAGTCAGATTCATGAGGAACAGTATAGGCTATATAACATCACGCTACGACACTAAGGAGCGGAGCAGTAACTATGAAAGTCAAGCAATCTGTCAAGAAATAGGCAAGTGGAATAACGATAGGGCTAGGCTGCACGGGCGCATTGGCGGCACGAGCGTGTTAGCGGCGCGGCGCGGCACGGCGTCATGGAAAGTTTATCGAATAAATTTAAGACGGGGGAAACCGTGGGGCACGGCTAGTTGCAATATAAAGTACTATTACCTACATCATCTATAATCCACTTCAAAAAACGCAATTATATCGTCTTTACTTCCATTTTCTTTACGTCGACAATGAACATTTTCGTTCTTACGTGAGCTGGAGTTGAGTTATACTGATCTTATAAATGATTTTGAGCATACAGAACCCCTGTATGTTGTAGTATTTCACTTTTCTAGATTCTGATTTCTCAACTACCTCATAAAACAAATCAATATTTTATTTAAACTCCTAAGGCTTTTTCCACACACGTTGCAAGAAGAAGAAGCCTTTTTGTGTACTTACTCCACTTTTGGCTTTGGTACTATTTCCAAAACATCAATGTAGATTGAAATAAAAATAGAATAACAACCGCAATAGAATAAGTAAACTTTGATATTTTGGTTAATGATTGACGCATACAATAAATATTCACATAACTACTTTGGTTGGTGGTACAATACTTTGGTTTATGTTTGTTAAAAGAAAATGAAACTAAATAAATTGTAGAGGTAAGTAAATGATAAGGGAAAACCGGTAGGTACTGCTTAACTCGAATGATGTTTACGCATAATCGTACACAAACTAATATATATATATATATATACTGTATTATATTATTATTACTACAAAAGCCTTTATTCAAATATACGATATGAGTGTAATTTCCTCATCTCTTAACAATTGCCTTCAATTTGTATCGCACGAGAAACGGGTCAACGAATACTTAAAATTACACTAGAGTAAATGAAAATAAGCTTTACAGTTAGAATATAAATGTTAAACATTCCTTCGTATATCCTATCGTGTTGACTACCGACAATGATGTCATTGTTTAATCAACTTATATACTTGAACCAAAAACACTAGATGACTTCTTCATTATCAATTACCATGTGGAATGGAGACGCAATATCTAATAACGAGTTATTTACCTACCAACAGATCTGAAAATGTAAAATTTTATATTTATTTTTATACATATTTTTAATAAGAGTTCTTTAGAGTACACTAATTTAAGTTTTAATCCAATTTCCCAGTGGGAACGGGGGCAGCACGATTCGCGCGTGCGCTCGATCGAAGGCATTCTGCAGGAATCCGAGCGGAGCCGCAGGCACAGCTAGTTATGATATAGTTTCACTCGGGCGAAAATGGCTGAATACTTTTAGAAGATTGAATTTCCCAAAACCTTTCGAAATAATTGCTCTTCCTGGCTATCAAATGGTCAAAACGAAGTAAATATATTAACTTACTTCGTAAATAATAAGTTACTTTTATAAACGCCAATATATAGTCGTGAGACAATCGAGCACAACTGAATACATTTATGTTTAATATACCAAAATCTATCGAAATCATTGCCCTTGCTGGCTATCAAAAGGTCGTAATCTGTGGTCAAAACAGTCTATATATAACTTTAATTCTATATATAATAAGTAATTTATTATAAGTGAATAAAGTAATCGAAAGATGTACATATTACATAATTGATATAGTAAATGGAATCTTATTTGAAGCATTTTAGATTTAACGTGTGTATTTAACCCAATTTAACACTGTTAAAAACTTTTAAACGCTTATTTGATTGAATTAATTTATTGAATTTTTAACTTTTTGGATACTGCCGACCCAGTTTCATGTTTGTCTTTAATATGACTTTGGTTAGGATTTTCATCTGCATGTTCTATAACAATGGGTATTAAACGCTGTATGGAACAGTTTTAAAAGGAAACCAAACCAGGTAAAGGAAATAAAACCAGTGAAAATAATAAAAAGATGCTGACCGTACTCGGTTAAGAAAACACAAAATTAAGTCTAACGTTATTTTCATATGAAACCTAAATTTATTAGTTATCCTATCGCAGTAGATAGATTAGATAGATAGATACATTTGTTTAATGTACCATAGTTACAAATAATTTAAACCGAAAGGTAGCTTGAAACGTCCATACTTTGTAAACCTTTATAAATGATAAACGTTTGTGTATTATGCACCGCATGCGATGTATCAAATACAAGTGCCAAGCCTGCGCCTGCTAATCTACAGTTTGACAGCTACGAGTTAAAATAACATAAATACGATTCTTGACCATAACTAACATCATTATGATAGACTGCATTGCCTCCCGAGCAATGATCCCATTGTGAACAGAATACAGAGTACACAAATAACTAAAAGTTCAACCGAAAAATAAATAACCAAAAATATTCTCGCACTAGCATTGGAGGTTTTCGCTGCATCCTGGTTACCAAATTAAATTTTAAGATGTATTCCTTGTTCGAATGCATATTTATATTCATATATTACACATAACTACATATTGTATTCATATGTAATAATACATGTTCGGTATTATTTAAACTTCACAGTGAAACATTTGTCGTCGTATTAAGCCTGTAGGTTTGACATTCGTACAGTGTGGACCTATGAAATGAATTGTATGAAAAAATTTAAACGATGTTTTTTTTTCATGTATTTTTTATTTGTATTAATCGAAGTAATCACCCATGCAATCAATGCATCTTTGCCAGCGCAGTGGCAGTTAATTGATGCCCTTCTTAAAGAAATCAGCTGGACGGGAGGCAACAAATTCTTCAAAGGCATTTTGTACTGCCTCTCGGGTATTGATTTTTTTTCCCGCCAAGGAGTTATCCAAATTCTGGAAAAACTAGTAGTCTGTAGGCGCAAGGTCTGGTGAGTAGGGTGGATGACGGAGAACTTCCAACCCCGGTTCTTGCAACTTGGAGACCGTCTGTTGTGCAGTATGAGGTCGCGCGTTGTCGTGCAGGAGCAGCGGAGACGAGCGATTGACCAATGCTGGTTGGAGATGTGCCAGCTTCTCCATCATTGTGTTCAGTTCTTCACAGTACACATCTGCAGTAATGCTCACCCCGTTTGTTAAGAAGCTGTGATGAATCACACCGGCGCTAGACCACCAAACAGTGACCATCACTTTTCTAGGGGTAAGTTTTCGTTTAGGGCATTGTTTAGGTGCTGAACCAGGATCCAACCAACTTGCTGAGCGCTTGCGGTTATCAAACAGAATCCATTTTTCATCGCAGGTAACAATGCGGTTAAAAATTCCATCATTTATGTGTCTGTTGAGCAGTGCAAGGCACGTCTCGACGCGTACTTCGCGCTCGCGATCATTGAGTTCGTGGGGCACCCATTTGTCAAGCTTTTTTACCTTGCCAATTTGACGCAAATGGACCAATATTGTTTTGACGCTAACGTCGAAAGCTGCTGCTAATTCAGCCGTAGATTGTGTATCATCAGCTTCCACAATTGCCTTTAATTCGTCATTGTCGACCAAAGTTTTCGGACGACCGCGAGGTTCATTTTTCAGGTCGAAATTCCCAGAACGGAAGCGAGCAAACCAATAACAGGTGGTGCGTTGGTTTGTAGTGTTAGCTCCGTAAACGTCGTTGATGTTGCTTGCCGCTTGTGGCGCGTTACTGCCACGACGGTACTCATATTCTATAATTACTGGAATTTTTAACGTATCCATGATGACAAAAAAGATTGAAATGCGATGAAAATGACTACTTTTGGAAAAAGAATTCCATGTTTTTAAAATAAAATTAATTTGAAATTAGAACTCTTAGCCAAACAAAAATTATTTTGATTTGAAATGGCCAGTACTGCAGAACGGCAATTTCATAGGTAAAGAACTATTATTTCAATCGGCCTGGACATCCTATACCGTTTGGATATGCAGCATCATCAATTTATTTTACAAAATATTGAATGTATTTTATTCTAGCAACTCGATGCGTCTTTTGAAGTGATGCATACGCTTAGAATAAATATTGTGTATGCAGAAAACTTCACTCGCCATAAATATTTTAAATATTCAGCGTTTCCCCTCCTATACGTTTGTATAATTAGTCGCTCTCTGTTTTTGCTTTCCTTAATGTTTTGCTACTTACTGCAAATACAGAATGCTCTCTTTAGATTTAAATATTCAATTTATGAATAATAAAATTTCGCTTAATATTGCGACAAAGGTACTTTTAAATACATTATTGTTATAAAAAAAAATATTTAAATTTTACCATTAACTGTTAAGTTATTCGATTTTACGAAACATTTTACTGTGTCAACGCACGAACGAAGTAAATTAACAACAACAATAAACAAAGTAAAGTAAACGAAGTAAATTGCAGGCTTTCTGAACCAAGATAACAAAGTATCGTCATGATAAAATGAGTAATATAAAATAACATTAAGAATTACGTCATATCAAGAATGTCAAAAAATATAACAGCTAACAACTTGGAACTTAATTAAGTTAAAACGTAAATAGTTAGACATAGTGAGATAGGTACTTTAATACCATTCGTTCTGTGGAACAAACTGAATCAATTAAAACTTTATAAATAAAAACATAAACAGCCACGATTTTAACAAGTTTGCATTATATACCTACTCGTAAATAAAATAAACGATTTCTTTGGTCCTTTTTAAAACGAAGGTCGTAAGAGCAGTTGGGTTCCATATACCTACAATTTCGGCATAAACATAATAAAAGTAAATAATAAATAATTAAGTTTCTTATATTAAAAGTCGTTATACCATAAATACTTAATACTTTTTACTTATGCAGTTGTAGCAATCATAAATCGTATTATTATTATTATTTAAGTTTTAAAACTTTTGATAAATAATTCTTTGGATATAAATCCTTTCCTTGATCGTTCATAAGTTATTAAAACATAGAGAGCTATTTTTATCATATATTTAAGCTGTGATTGTTCTGGTTCATAAATCAGTTGGAGGGTAGCGTAACTTTTTTTTTAATTGTTGTATAACTCGAGTCTGGTATAGCTCCTTGTGTACTCGGAATTTTGATGTAATAAATCAAGTTGATGTGCCTATATTTTGGTTTTGTCGATTGGAGGAAAGTGCCTTGTAGCGTGGAAACACTCCAAACAGCACCGGCGCGCGACAGTATGGGTGACCGAAGGTAAGTGGGTCTTCATCCCAATTATATTATGTAACCTGGATCAACATATACGTAGAATCGTTTTTATCACGGTAAATGCCATATTTTTCATTTCTCTCTGGACCCAATTGAGAAGTTCACGCATACTCTCAGAAACTCTTCGATGGAGTCTCTGGCAAGAACGTGAATGGTCATGTAGTACTTTTAAAATCAAGTAATTGATAAACCGTTTTATATCCTAAAATTTATAATTTTTAGTGGCATTAGAATGGTAGATATAGGTTAGTTAATATGTTAAAAATTTAAGTGAATTAAGTATACCTAAGGAAACGTAATTTAGGCATGGCTTAAAATTCCCCTAAAACGGTTTATGTGGTGGCCACTTTACTAAAAGCTGGTAAAAGTTAAAGAGACAAATTGAATTTAATTACATTTTGTTGTGATAATATATACACGTCAGTTCCCTGTAGGCCTTACGTATTCGATTTGCGACCTTAATCGCTCCGACTATTCTGCGTAGATCGGTTCCACCTAGCAGGAGGTCTTCCCTAAATAAGTTTTGTCTAAACTTGTCTCCTACTTGAGACCTCATAGACCTCCAGACGGTTAGGTCTTCTCAGTTATGATTGACGCATTGGCATTGATTCCCACAAGTCTTAAGAATTATTCTCAAAAAGTTGTTCTCTAGTAAGTTATTTCGTTCGAATTTTAATGCACAGAGAAAGTAGGAGCGTATCTGTTTTCTTTGCTGTTAAATTAGTAAAAGTAGGTACGTAATTGCCGCGTTAAAGCTTTGCCAATAAACTCATGGCTGTAGGCATGATCCCGGCATTATATTACTATGTCGAATAAAGAGCTCTCGAAACCCTACTCACCGTAGGATCACAACACTAGGTTATTTGGCTGCGGCCTTCTGCAGGGTGGAGGTATTCCACCAGTCCGACTGCCCCAAGTAGAGAGAACATGACATCATTTCTAATTCTACCCTTCAAAGAAACTCCGAGCATTCTTTTTTTATAAGTCGCTGATCGACTTTAAAGTGAATCATTCCAGGCGTATCCATGTTTCGGCTCCGTAGGTCAAAAATCAAATCTGTTGGAGCCGTCTTTAAAAACAGTACGTTTCAAAGATTAACAAAAAAATATATATATATACATAAAAAGGAGTGCAAATACACTTGTTTATTTATACTAGTTTTGTTTACAGGGTTAATATTTCTTTTTCATTTTAAAAAATTTGGATAATTTCTAACTTTATTTAGTTTTATTAAAGAACTAGCTGTGCCTGCAGCTCCGCTCGCGTGGTCTACAGAGTACTGTTGGTCGAGCACACGCGCAAATCGTGCTGTCCCAAAAATGCATATTGTTGGTGATCCTTAAAAGACATACATATGCTATTCCTGATATTTTGTAGACCTTTTTTAGGTCTACAATTATGTAGAAAATAAATTTGATATACTTCTTGTGGATTACCCAGCGTAAGCCATTCAAGCGCCCCTAAAGTGTCTGTTTCCCTTATTAATTCAACATTATCGTCACTGCTTATTTCGTATGTTATCAACATATATCCTATAACCTGGCCAGATAATATTACTATAATTAAAAAGAACCATGGAAATCAGATAAGTGGTTTTCCCGTGAAAAGAACATAAACGGACAGACAGAGAGACGTTGAGTTTTATAATATGTATAGAAGAAGAGGGACTTAGTTTAATATTGGTTAGCAAAAATAAGCTTGCTTCTCTCTTTCTTATTACATAGACGTCATACATAAATATTATATCCTAACACATAGGTCATCAAAACACATCCTACATAGGTACACTAAAAAAAAAACATTACCCTCCTTCTGGGGCAGTCGGATAAAAAGTAGTAGTTACCAAACGTCGAGACTGTTGAAATTGAATTTGTTGCCAGACGGCGCGACGCGGTCGAAAATTCCCCTTCCTCTATACACGGGTATAAAAAACATCGAATCGGGAAACCTAAATATGCTTTTTATACCAAAGTATTTTTTGTAGACTGTATACTACAAATATAAATAGTTAGTAGATTGCATTGACATATAATCTACCGAAGTACATATCGCTGGTAGATTTCAGATTTTTATGTCCGTTCACAATATATCGACAGTTTACAATCTCACTAAACTGTTTATAAACTAACGTTTCCTATAATAATTATCCTATGATATTATATATTATATTGCATATTCCGCGTATTATACGATATATTTAATCATACTACGCACTCATTACATATTTTCACAATAGATACATTTAACGTGGCACTTATAATTATCCTTCTTTTCATATTGTGTCTAATAAAGTAATTTAAAAAACGGATGAATTATTAATAACAGTACAGCATATGGGAAAAGTCTTATCGTTATAAGAAGCGTACGACTAACATAAAATAATAATAAGCAGAGGGATTTGAAAATTATTATATCAAAATATTATTTGAAACTGTGACGGATTACCTGGCGAAAATGCAGTCGTAGTTTTAATTTTTATGCCGTTGATTTCACTACTGTACTATTTTACTATCGCTTAAGCAAGAAACTCGATAAAAATACGTTAACAAACATGTAGGAGTATGTATGTATGGCGTCAGTTAATTCCTAAAATATTTTTTTTATCATGTAAATACTTTGGATTTTTTTTCTAGTAATATAATAAACTTAAAAAAAGAAACATGTCTAAATAAAAATATTTTCTCATATATGTACATAATAAATTAAATAAGGGTTACCGCATATTTTTTTTTGCTTTAAATTGTTCACTTCTATTTATTATCTAGCTAAAGATTGTTAGTATGACCTAATTAGATTGTCATATTTTGATATTTATGTATATAATTTTTTGAAATGATTTATGGCTGATAAAATCGTTACGTGTGTGGTCAAAATAAGTACCTACATTAGTTTACTTTTATACTAATTTATAATACTATAACCAAAGGAAAAATTAGTTCGGGAAATATCTAACACACTATTGTGTAAGTATGTAACTAACTTATATAGCTAAGACATCGCATAAGACATATAGCTAAGACAAGCATAAGACTCGCGCGAGTCTACAAAGATAACACTTGTCCGCAAACACTCTTTCTCGTGTTAATGGAATACAAACATTGACCATGGCAAATTGGTCTATAAATATAGATGGTCACTTCGTTGCCAAACAAACTGTACATACTCAACGGACAACGATTTCTATATCCGTCGACAATCCATCCTGTCGTCGACGTTGAATGTTGATTACTATCATTACGGCATGAACAATCGGTTGCTAAAATGCTAATAAGTATTACATTATATGTGAATGCTTCGACTCATAAAAATTGACTTCATAACAATTTCAATATTAACACTAGTTCAAAAGGTTCAAATAAACTACGATTATTATGAGAAGGCCAGTTTTTGACCTCCCTTTCGCCTTGAATATGACTTATTCGAGTCACATCTCGTGTGATCTAGGGACTGCTTGTTGATGTAAGGGACGTCACAGATTATCCTCCGACATTGAAGCGATACTTTTACGAATGCTAATGGACATGTACCTACATAAATTCACTAATATAAACATCCTTCGTACCTACATAATTTTTATATTTATGACTCATTCTCGTCCAATATCCTGCCCATGGATAGTACCTATAACCTGACAATAACAAATACCAATTCATGCATGCCAACATTTACACATTAAGTATCAATGTTAGTTGCTATATAAATATATTAATTTCGTGGATTTACTGCTTTTAAATTCCGTTGTTTTAAAAAAGAGTGAGATCCGTTCGACCACAGGAAACTGCGGAATACCGTCAAGTTAGACTTTCTGCTGAGCGCGATAATAAAAAAGTTTATGCGCGCCAGAAAAATGTAGGGAACGACATATTCACAGCGTAGACGTATGGCAGAATATCGATCGATCAAAAGTACTAAATGTGAGGCAAGGCTGACTGCTAACTATACTCATAGTCATACACTGCGTTTCAGGAATCAGAGATATCCACAAACATGAAACACGGTTAAATCGCCGTTGTTTAATTTCAGAGCACCTACATATCTTTTTTCTATCCCTGTTTTTCATAGACGATATCCCACGCGGACAGAGTCGCAGGCACAGCTATTACTATTATAAAACAAAACAATTTAGTTCACATACAATTTGTAACAACAGATGAAATTAATATGAATAACTCTGAAATAAAATAATTGAAAGAAAGGTGAAGAAATGCAGATAAAATATCTAGGCATCTTGAGTCTTACAAAAAAAGGCCCTTGGAAACTATATCCAAATCTTTAGAACAGTTTTCGAGATATTAGGATATTAAAGTTATATCATTAACATTAATTTAGTTACGTGTAATACGCAATATTATTGAATTATACGAATGTAATTTATTTAAAATGATAACAGCATACAATTTTACAGTAATATTAATTAAAGTATTATTAAATTAATTGAATATTATGAAGCAATAATCGCCTCAGTGGTAGCGTGTACCGACATCGCGTCGATTGACGTGTGTTCGAATCCCTGTAATGAGTCTGAGCTTTCGGTGAAGGAAACCATCGTGATGAAACCATACCATGGTGGTAGGGCTTTTTCAAATGCCCGCCTGGGTAGTACTACTCTCAAGTTGAATTGTTCCGGCAACTGTACTTGAGAGCCATGGCAGTCCTCCGACTAGGCTTAGCGTATTACTATCTTAGGCCACATCGCTAAAACCTATAACGATAAAACCATTTTGCACATGCATATATTATATTTTATTAAAGCACAACGTGAGGTCACGTCCCGCCGCACCGTATCGCGCCTTGCCGTGCGATCACGGTTTACCTGAATTTCTAGTTTCTAGTCTCGCAGGAAAGGGAGATAACAGCTACCCACTGTAACGGAAGTAAGCTACCGTCCCTGTTATCCCAAACCGCCAGGCTGCACGACAGTAATGCATTCTCTGTGCAACCTAGTGTAAATTTTATCTACTCGTGTATTTCAATGTTTCGCGAAACAAGGTGACAACATATTGGTAATAATAATTTTACTCTTTGAACATGATCGAGAAAATCAAAGAACGTATGCAAAGTACCTGGACTACCGTGACATTAATCAAATTTTATAACCATTCATTTACAATACATCATATTATGAATGAGTTTCTTGAACTTATTTCATCTAATTCGCACCGGTTTTAAAATCTCCAGATATTTATTTGTCTTTTAATGAATTAAATTAATTTAACTAATATTTTTCCTGTTACATGTCGCATATTGCTACGTAACAATTATAAACCCAAAATGTTCAAACTCATTGTCCTAACTACAGATATTTTATATTGTAAATTTAGAAAGATGTAACAAGACCAATATTTATGGTAAGTACTAGAGATACCTATAGGTATTAATTCGCTGCTGACATTTTTCCTTTGTAATTCTCACCTATATGCTCGTATTTATTTACTTACTCGCGTTGGTCTCTGGAGAGTGTTTGAAGAGATTATCTTAACAACGTAATGCAATGATTTTCTATTATTAATATTTAGATTCCGTCTTTTTTTTAAATTTTGGAATACTTAATTATAAACCATAAAATATACACAACCATATCATTTTATGTAATATTATGTTAATAATTTAAAATTGAGTTACTACCGATTATGTTTGTCGTTGTGACAAAATTAAAGTTTCTGCGTTCCTACATTGTTAAAAAAAAATGTGCCTTGATCTCTATAATAGGTAAAGAAATTCATTCAAACATACATATTATTATAAGTAGTGTTTATAACATTGATTGTATGATTCGTTAGTAGATATTACATTTTAAAAACTTTTTTTTTGTGGAAATAAAATACACGAAGTGAGTTATATAATTAGATTTACTTAATGATTTTATGTTTATGTAAAGTTTTTGCAAAATTTGCACAAATAAAATAAATCTAACCTATTTCCAAAAACCACAATCATTCATATCAACCAAATAATTTCACTTTTAGAATAAATTTAATATAAGAAATACACGGCGATTATGTTTATATTTTGTTTTATTATACAAAACTGTTTATATGCCCAAATTTCGAATACTAGTGTTATATCCTATACTCGTATTATGTTCGTAACAGAAAAAGTGATAATTTATTATTTTTATGGATCTGTTATCATTAAGATGAGGAAACATGTGTTTAAAAATAGAAAACTAATGAATTAAGTTCGTTTTATTATAAGCCAAATGTGTTTTAAAATGGACAAATAATTGAACAAATTACGAATTAAAAACATAAATAAGTTTGTAACATTTGTTTCTTTTTACAATTTTCTGATAAATATACTTTCAGCTGTGCCCCAGACCATGAAGATCCAAGATCATTTTACAAAAATATCTTAGATAGTTTAATTTACTGTGGACATTCAGAGCATAATTTGTAAACATGTAATATTTAATGTTGAATTATTGTGTTATTAATCTTTATGATTTTTCATTTACCTTAAAAAATTAAGTGAATTGTAAATAGTGTACCTACAAGTTATAAGCTAAAATTTGTTTAAGTAACTTAGTGATGAGTTTAGTGGTTCAATAAATGTATGTAAATCCAACTTATTATAAAAAATATGTAAATTGACTAACAACATTGACTAACGTATATTATTATAATTCCATACGTATCACCTTCTCATCAAAAGTACAGCGTAACCTTATGATATTTTATTAACAATGGTTAGGTTAGGCACTGTTACAGGGCGCTTACGCGTGTCGATAATCTATTAAACGTTACCGGAGCCTTCGAAGCACAAAGGCATTATCTTAGCTAGTATTATAATATTAACTTAAGCTAAAGTATTATTGTTACAGTCTGTGTTTTCGACACATTGCTATTATGTAATGTTAATTAAGGTATTGTAATCTGCTTGTAGCATCAAAGAACCTGTTTCATTAATGCTGAACAGAAGATTTTTAGCTAGATAACGTTATTTTGTGTTCCTACAGTGAGTAGGGCTTCCAGAGGTCCTTGGAAGAAGGGGGTTCAAAGTTAGGTAGGGCACAGAGAGATTTCTCTCTACTTAAAACAGGCCGACTAGTGAATTACCTTCACTCTACAGAAGATCAATCAATCAGTAAGCAAATAACCTTATGTTGTGTTCCTGCGTTGAGCAGCGTTTCCAGGGCTCCTTGGAGAAGAGTGGTTCCAGGACGGCAACGTGCTAGTGATACCTACGGTATTACAAGGGTCCTACACTTTATAGGATACGATTTCCGCTTACCATCAGGCGGGCCGTAGGTTTCTTTGCCAATATACTTATTTATAAAAATATGATCCTGCAAGTAATTAATTGATTTTTTGTAGATTAATTTTTGTAACATATTTTGTGATATTATCAGAAGACTAAATTCAGTTTTTATAATAATAATAAAAAAATAAGTTAATTAATTATATTGTAATTATAAGATGGGAGTAATTAATTTTTGTATAAAGAAGTAATTAAGGTAAAGTAAATAAGGTGCATTGACATATTATATTCTACCGATAGACAAGAACGTTCATAGAATCAATTTGTTCAAATACCGATAAACAACATGGCGGTTGTTGTTATAGATTTTACATCGCAGAAGAGATACAGCTTTTGTAAAAAAAAAAAACAGAAAAGAAAATGAATTGTTATTCGTTAATTTAAGTTCAAATACGCATGTCGTCATATTTTCTGAACTTTGACAAATATTAGTTTATATTATATAGTAAATGACCAGGCATTAATTATTACATTTTAAATCTTATAAGAAAAAGTAAGTTAAACAACGTAAACCAACTATGAAACTTAAAGTTAAGACGTTAAACTTCAAAAAAATAATATTTAATCAGATTAAGTCTGAACTTAACGGGAACTTAAGTTTCCGTAACAAACACGTTATTTTATAGAAATCAATATTCAGCCTTTTACATTAAAATGACCAGATAAGGCTTAAAATGGTTAGATACTTTATGTCTTATTTGTATTATGAAAATAAAATCTAAGAAATAATAATGCATCCAATGTTTCTTCTCCGAGTCGTGTCGGAGAGTAAACGCAAACTAATCATATCAGCTGGAAAACCAAGATGGCTGACAAAATTTCAAGTGAAATAAGCGCGTTCCGTGTTATGAAATATTTTTATAACAATTTGTGTTAATCCCGGAAATCCCCAGATTTGCCAAATTTAATCCCGAAAATTTCAGGACTGAAATATTATGAACGGGATCTCGGGATTAAATCTGCCAGGCGCGTTGCGTCATTGCAGCGGAGCGGGGCGACACGAAAAATATATTTCTGTTGATTTATTATATGAGCCAAACCGCACAGCAACGAAGCGGCGCGGCGGCGGAGATGCGTGTCACAAGTCAGTTCACGTCACAGAGTACTTTATATTATACTGAAGTTCACGTTCAACTCGCAAGTTAGAGAGACGAACGCACGATGGATGAGAAAAAGAAAATCTGTTAGAAGTGGATATCCCGAAATATATGATAGATTTGAAATTTTCAACAATTCATAAAACTTCTCTTTTGACATTCTGAAATAAATGTGAAATCGAACAAGCTCCTTTAGAAGGCTTTTTTCTTTCGACTTTTTCTGCTACTTCGCACAATAAAGCCACCACGGCCACTTCTTCACTTAATTTGTGTATTTTGTTAATCAGATTGAACAACAGAATGCTGAATGAACGTGTCTAAAAAATTATTTCGCGCCGCTGTTGGTAGTGTCACGTCGCTATAATGCGGTTTGACCTTAACACGGACATTTTCTCAAGATTTTTTTCTTTTATTAAATTAACAATAAGTAACTTTACTAGCGACAAAACTTTTAGTTACATATACAAAACTAGATTATATTTTGTAATTCGAAATTAGTTTTTAATAAGATTATTTAAATTATATTGTAAACCAAGTAAACTACATTATAAATTTTCGTATTTTATTACGTTATTATTAGCAATCTAACAACATTTACAACTTATAATGTACTAAAGTAGACATATTCAAAAGTGAGTTATCAGTACAATGATACAATTTCTTTATATTGATAATATGTACCTATGCACAGTTCAATATCGTTACGTCCGGTATATAGAAACCGATAGACAAGGTTTCAATGCGGATAAATGTTCAAAGGTGAGTATCCTTAACCTGTGTTAAAAGATCTACTTCGACTTCTGTAAGGTTCATTGACCGCGTGCTCTCTTTATTTATTCCTCGGAAATGCCAGTTATTCCTTTATCTTAGTAGCATACAATTCACCTAGAGGCAAAAGAAGTGTTTGGCATGTTTCACTCCACATTAATATACCTTTACCTACCAGCGAAAAAATATATTGTATAGTATAATAGACCTGCTGCAAATGACAGATACAGATTTTAAGTGCTCTTATCAACGTTTATTAATTTAATGTATGAGATTCTATTATATATTGTACTACTGTGCCCAATATTTCACCCGCGCGTATGGGCGTAACGAGATTACAGGGCAGCTGCTCCCCTAGCATGGAGTTACTAATCGCTCAGTCGGAGTCGGAGCAATATTTTTTTAGAACATTTTATTTACGTATCACTAACCATTACGCCAGCGCACGCGGATAAAGCAGTTCGGTTGTGCAGTTTCGTCCGGCTTACTTCTAAAATTAATATTTAAGGCTAGCTGAGGAGAGGTCGAGCCTAATTCTAGATAGCCTATATTTATTCCACGTGAATCTGGTAATTATATACAAAAATGTTTTTTCGAATCCGACTGGTAGTTCCGGAGATTTTTTTTTATATCAAATCGGTACATTGAATTTACTGTCCCTGGTGGCAAGCACAGTACAATCCAAATACAACGGCGACCACCAAGAGATCGAAATCATTCGGCGGTCGCCGCTGTCTCTTCACGTTACGCTTGAAAGACCCGATGTCATAAGAAGGAGGGAACACATTGGCCGGGAGATGGTTGCACAGTTTCACGATACGACAAAGATAAGAGACATAGAGAACTTTGTAGAGCGTGCCGAGATGGAAGTTACTGTACAACTGTGATTCCGAAGCCCAGCGCGTGTGGTTCTGTTGTGGATTAGCGTGTTTAAATAAACAAAAAAAACTCATTATTATATTAATAGTATAGATTTCTACTATCGCTTTGCTCTTGCGAAATACGTTACAAGGGGGCTTGTTGAGATTAACGCGTTTAAATTTTAAGCATACAAATTCTCCAGTTTTGGATTATTAATAATGGTAATTATAAGATACCTATTATTGTTTATCTATTTAAAAAATAGGTGTTATTTTAGTGGGCATGACGTCGGGAATTACTCACGCTCGGCTAAACACGATTCCTCACGAGGCTTATAGCTGAAAAACGTCTAATGAAAACTACCAAGGTTATTTCTAAAGAAAATAAACTCTATTCATTGTACCAGTACATGTTTTAATTCATCTTTTCTTTTTAATACTTAATGTTTATTTAAATACTGTATTAAAATATTTTTTTAAATAATTATTGATTAATAAGGAGTTCGCTGTCAATACATAATAAACACATACATACGTAAGTAATATCCGTACATGTAAACTGATTGGTATTTATATGTCTCTCATAAAAAAAAATTAATACACATTCAGTAAAAAAGTACCGGGAATTGATGATTTGTTCATGATTCCCAGTTCATTTTTTTTTTGTTATACCTGGCACATCTGTTTTTCATTTTGGCGCAGAGTTTGAGTTGCATCTGTCATTTAGATTTAATATAGTTCTGTTTTTAGTTAGATCAAATCTAATGTGTATTGCAAATTTTATAATGGACAAAAACATCGAACAAAGAGTTTGTCTTCAATTTTGCATCGCCAATGCAATTTCGTGTTCGGAGACACTGAAAATGTTACAGAAGGCTTACGGTGAATCGACTTTAACAAAAACACGTGCTTATGCTTACAAAGCGTTCAAAAACGGTCAAGATATGCTGAAAGATTTGCCTCGCCCTGGTAGGCCATCAACGTCTTCAACTGAAGTTAACATTGCAAAAGTGAAAGAAATAGTGGCTGAAAATCCTCATTCAAGTTTGCGAGAGAGCCGCTGAACTTTCTGTGTTTCACGAGTTGATCCGTATCATTATAAATAATTACTTGCGTATGAAACATGTTCCCACTTGGCTAGTCCGAAAAGACCTGAATTTTCTCCAAAAACTCAATCGCATAAGAGTCGCTAAGGACATGCAAACGAATCAATTCCGACCCAACATTCATGAAACGCAATTTTACTTACTGGTGATGAGACGTGGGTTTACGAGTTTGACATGCAAACTAGTTAACAAGCTTCGGAGTGGCGCCTTCCAACTGAACCAAAAGCGAAAAAACCACGCCAAAGTCGATCTAAAGTCATGTTAACTGTTTTCTTTGAGTATCGCGGTGTTGTGCACTCGGAATTCTTACCGGAAGGTCAAACGGTAAATAAGGTATATTATTAGAGCTTTATACGGCGTTTAAGAGAGCAAACTCGACAAAAAAGGCCAGATTTGTAGAATGTAATTTCTTGGATTTTGCACCACAATAGTGTGCCCTTTCGCACAAGGCCATCATTGTGAACGAAGTTTTCACCAAAAACTCAACAAATATCATCGAGCAACCACCTTATTCACCAGATATGGCTCCAGCCGACTTCTTTCTTTTTCCTAAACTCAAATTACCACTTCGTGGAACCCGTTTTCATTCGGTAGAAGACATAAAGGAATATTCTCGAACGAAAACTAAGCTCAATTCCGGAAAAAGTGTTTAAGAAATGTTTTGATGTTTGGATTATTCGTTGGCATAAGTGTAGTTTCAGAGAAGCATACTTTGAAGGCGATATAATAAATTTGGATGAATAACTAAAATTTTGTGTATTATTGATCTTTTCTCGGTACTTTTTTGGCAGAGTAGTAAATGCAGCTTCTTCGGCCTAAGGATTCTAACTCAAGAACTAAGTAAAGTTATAATAAGTGTAACATTACAAAAGTTTTTTTAAACTTTTTATGTAACAATAGCTATGCCCGCGGCTCCGCTCGCGACGTGGACGATAGAAGAACGTGTAGCGCTTATAAAAATCTTAGTTTCTTAAAACTTTAATAACTTTTGTTGAATGAAGATATCGTGTTTTTTTTTATTAGGACCAAGTAGGTATCTAATGAGTAAAAAAATTGACCAAAATCTATTCAGTAGTTTTTTTGCTTGATGGGTGCGCAACGGCAAACGTAATCATTTTATTTATATAGAAGATCTTAATAAGCTTATCGCTACTATATCTACTTTCTTCTAAATGTAAAAGTGAGCTTATTAGATCATTTACGTACTTGTACCTATTTCCGGAAAAGGACATAGTAGCTTCTCAACTAGATTTGAAAACTGTTTTGAGAGTAATAACATATTAAATTATTCAAACAGTAAAAAATGTAGTATTTGGTTTATTCCTTTAAAACATATTTTTGGGTGCTTTTAGACACGCAAACAAGTCTGTATTGTCTTTAGAAGTTTCAAAGCTAGTTTTGAAATTGAAATTGTTATTTAAATAAATAAATAACTTGATTTTTATTAAATTGATTACCTATTGATAAATCCTTTTCAAAATTCATCCGTAAAAAAATGGTTTACAAAATTTTTGTTACTAAATTTAAGATAATATTTGCTACAATTTTATCATATTTGATACGAAAAACCTGCGATCGTCAACAGACAAAAATAAACATTATCGCCGGCGAATACACCCTAACCCCATAAATATAACTAACTGCACCTAAACAGATAACATTGACATTGTCGGTGTAAGGTCAGGGGTCAGCTCTTGGGTTTGTGTGCACGCGATCAGTCAATTTTCGAGGGCGCCGCAAATTACATAGTCCACTGGATAATCGCATGAGTACCACCAAGGCCTGCTTTGGAAATAGCCTTTATTTTCTCTACTTTTGAAAGATCGTGTTTCAAGAATCGGCACTTTACATTAATACAACATATTGATATTCAAGTGACGAACTTTGAGGAAGGTCTAGGTTTTAACGGTTGTTACAGATATGAGATTTGGGATCTGGACATTTAAGTTTGGTTCGTTTAAGTTCGGAGTTCGGAGTATGGATATGAAATTATTTCAGATATCCGATAGTCTCGAATAATATCAGTTTATAATAGCATGGATATTAAATTTTTAACGGATTGTATTTAGAAGTAAAATAGCTATTATTTGAACATTTGTAGGTGAGCAGTATTAATTTTATTCGAGATCATTATTGGTTAAATTTTAGATCATTTTTAGTATTCGACAGTATCTCTCCCATTCGACTTCATCTCTATTCGAAATTAGTCACAATATATCGGATACTGATACGGCTTCGGATATCCGATACTTTCGGTCACGGTTACAAAGTTTCATAATACCCTGGTTATGTTCTATTGCAGATTGACACAGTCTAATACAGTGGTGCTTCATTGAAATCTTCCATGGTCTAGCAGTCAGTTTCTAGTAAGTCCGATATCATTTGCAGTGAATCCGGTCTAGTGAGACCTTGACCGATTAGCAATAGTCCTCGGATCCGACATTGTGAAGTAGAATTGAATATTGAATTGGTATATTCACTCTTCTCATAATAATACCACACAACTTCAGCAATGGGACCCAAAAATCGCAATCTGTTACATCCGTCCGTCTTCAGGATGATTATTTCGGTAATAGGAGTCAATTCGCTAATAAATCTAAACAATAACAACAGACTCAGATATACTATTTTTTTTTTTTGTGAAAATTATAATATATAGTAATTTAGCACAAGCCCAATTATTTTAGCAATTTGCGGTAAAATGCTCTTAACTAAAGTATACACAACCAGCTATAATGTGAATGAAAATTTCTGGCCAAAATAAAAAAAGAAGTTCTTTTAATAATGTCGTCACTGATGGCATACGCTCCGCCGCATGCCAGCCCAAGGTTACTGAACATCAAAGCCTCCCGGGAACCACAAATTATCCCCTCCGACGAGCACGTCCACTTGCCACGATGCGACGCGCGTCTCCGCTTAATACGTGAACCATCTAATGTTATATTATATTTTTATATAAGTAGATACCTATCTACCTATTTCGTTTTATTAAAACATGCATATTATTGCCTAGATATCACAAACCAGATAAGTAAGTAAGTAATACCGAACTGTTGTTTCGACATATAAATAATTCTATGGCAAATGTAAGAGCTAGGAGTTGGTGTTTAGGAGGACAAACACAATACCTAGTAACGATGATTTTAGCGTAGAAACTCCCAAAATTAATTGTAATCATAAAGAAATACGGAAGGAGTATAAACATGGGCGTAACCAAGTACGAGCTGTGAAAGCACAGAGGTTCTTAATCGCTCGGTCGTCGTCTGAGGCACCCGAAACTAAAAGTAAATAATAATTTTAAGAAACGCTGCATCTAAATCAGGGTTGTTAATGTCGTTATGGATATCCGTATCCGTAACCGAAGCTATCGGTTACGCGAAATAAAAAAATATCCGTAAAAGTATCCGATATGTACCTATAACGTATTGAAAAGGTACCGCGTAAAAAAACAGGCGCAAGTGTTAGCGCAAGGCGCTACAGACTTTTCTATATATTTTTACATTTATGGTAATACCATGAAAAGTTGAATATATAACCTCTCTGAAAGTGTAAATCATAACTTTATTTTTTCCTGGAAAGTTGACTGTGGCTAAACCACATGACTCCATTTTAGGGAATAAAATACCTATTTACAAAATAATTATAAATATATTGTATTTCTAATACTTACGTATGAAATGACAATCCAGTATTTTTTTAAGATTGGTTGATGTATGTATTTTTTTATTCTTTTTTACAACGCAGATCGGCAAAATTACTTTTTTATTATTGAAACGTGACATGCGCTTTTGACCGCGGCTCGCGAACACTGTAGGCCAAATTGTATTCTCTTGCTATTTGGTAGGACTTTTATGTGGCTTCACTCGCGCGATGTAAACGTTACGTCTATTGTATTCTTTAATCGGAGGTTCCCTCCGTCCTATGATATTAGGTCGTTCAAACAATGCGTGAAGAAATTTCTTCAAGCTTGTATGACGGCGACTACTGTCGATTGAATCTGTCACTACAGGCACCCTTATTTTGAACGGTATTTACCATCAAATGCTATAGAATCATATTGCGAAGTTAATATTTAAAAAGTAACATTCGTTTGTTCTTGCCACATAGCAACAGCTGAGTCTGCCCCATGCCACATTGTGTATGTAGGCTTTAAAAATATAATCGACGCACGCTTCCGATGCATTGTGTCAGTTCCTCGTAAAACTTATCATTAATATCGTCAATCTCGTCTAATGTAGGTGCATAAACAATAACGATATTGAGATAGTTATTCTGGTCCACATGTAGGCGCAATGTGGCCACGCGGTCCATGATATGCATCGGATACTCTTTAGTTGCTTAACAAACTGATTCTTGCCCGCAAATCCTACACCTGATCTCCGAGGTTCAGAAGAGTGAAGTCCTTTTCAGAAGAATGTATACCCACCACCTTGCTCTACATGTCCCCTTTGTCGTCTAAGTATATTTCGCTCAAAGCAGCCACATCTACATTATAAGAACGTAGTTCCCGAGCTACAATGGCGGCCCTTAGTTCAGGGCAGTTGTTTTCGTCGGGGTCGAGTGTTTGCACGTTCCAAGCGCCAAATGTAATTTCAGATGTTCTTATTGGTTTAAATATTCTTCTTCCAACGCGAATTAAATGATGCGGAGGCAGCCGCGGTTACTATCACCCATTAGTGTGAAGTAAGCATTTGTTTTCTAGCCCCCTCCCTGGTTGGACGGAGAAAGCGGTGCCTCCCTGAATAAGGCTGCTTTGTCTCTCTAAGTACTGCCGAAACCTCTCTGTCACACCAACGCAGAGAAAATGCGACCAAACTGTTATCCGAACACCCCTGGAACCACCCATATGCAGACCTTAGACACAGTTCAATCTGCATTAAACTAGAATTTTCTACCTCAACTCGTCGATATAGGACTTAATGCCATTCGAAGTCCATATTAGGAAGCAGCGAGGTGCGCAAATATTCCAGAGCACAAACTCGTCTTCACCCTCCTTAACCCCAGTGCAACGGAGAAACCGATATGACTGGAAGGAGATTCCGATGATGTTTGCCAGACGGCTTTACGCCATCTCCCGTCGCCCTAAGGCATTCCACCTTGTCTTGCAATGCCGCCAAACTTGTTGCATATCTGCTTTAAAGTTCCCTTTCCCACCGGAATAGACTGTACTGAGCGAAGTTTTGCTACTAGACTTGTCTAGGCAGCAAGCTCCTTCAACCAGGTTTAGCCAGTGAGCAGACGCGGTTTGTCAGCGTATGGCCGCTGCGCGTACTACAGCTTCTTGGACCCACTGCTGAGAGATTGCAACGCGCCTGCGGTCAGTAAAGAACCACCGCTCCACACGAGACAGCTGGTAGAGCTCCAAATATGGTACCACGAGACTCCCGCTAATTTAACAAGAATGGTAGACGTACCAGTTTCCTGTTTATACGTTCATCATATAACAGGTAAAAAATTATGGTGGCACGCAATATTACCAAATCCAGCCAAGGGACACAATAATTGTCGGACTGGACCGCAATTATTGTAATTCGTCACCCACCATAATAGCGCAAGCATAGACATGTCGCGTACCGGAATCAGCCGAGTACGTCCAGCGTCAGTGTGTCTCTTTTTGATTTGTTGCGTTTCGGAATCGGTCAGTGTATATGCAGTTGTAGTAAAGATTTTTCACTACGCCGGCACGACAGCGACGACCCGCGACGGACTGACGATCTCTTGGTGTTTGCCATTATTTTTGGATTGTACTATGCTTACCACCGGGCATAGTGACGTCATTTTCCGTGTGACTTTAATTTTTTAATGCTATTCTTATTTATGCTAGATCACTAATACTGCTATACTTATTGGGTATTCCCAACGTAAAACGAATAAAAGGCAACAATTTTTAACTTTTTAATATTGTTAACTTATATAATATGCAAGGATCATTTCCAGTTTCGTATAGTGATAAAAGGATAAAACCACTCAAAAATGGCGAATCACATTTTATCACCCGTTTAATAAATACGATCAACAATTAAGCATAATCTTAAACAATTTTATTCCATTGATATTTAGTCATTTTACAACTCTGGATGTCTATCCGTCAAGTTTGAAAAACTAAAAAGTACACGCGTACACAATTGCACGTCGAGCGGGGCGCCGCCGCACTCCACCACTATCACGAGTCACTGGGGACTGTGCCCCCACTGCGCCGCTACTGCGCCGCCGGGTACCGCGGGCGGCGGCGGCGCGGCTAGGAGCCCGACCCCGCGCCGAACATGTTCGCGTTGAAAGCACCCGTCGCGCCGCTGACGCCGCCCGCGCCCGCGCTCGCGCTCCCCCCGCTACCCGCGGCACTCCCGCCACTAACCCCGGCGCCGACGCCCACGCTTGACGCCGCGCCAGCACCCGCACCGCCGGCCGCTCCGGCACCGCGTGATTTCGGCATAGGCGGCTGCAGGTACTCATGTCGGGCCAACCCGAACACGTCAATGCGTTCTTCCTTGCGATACGCAAGACACGCACGTATAAAACTCTGAAACATAAATAAGTACGATTATGTTAATTCGTTGAAACCACGATTGTTTGATGTCATACATATATGCAGGTTACGGATGGGTAAAATAAACTCGGTGAAGCGCCACAAAATTGGACCGATTCGCTTTACTGCGCCGACTGACTCAACAAACTATTAAGGTACGCTCAAACCAAGGCGTCCAATCTTCACGGTGGCGGCTGCATGGGCGATCTATTTGCGTATAAACGTCATTCACACAAACGCGTTCAATTTGTCTGCTTACGTCCGACGAAAAATTTACGAAGGACTCGTGGCGCAATGGTAGTAAGCCCTACTAATCAAATGAGCGTGTGTGAAATATTCTCCCTATTTTATTATGTGTTAATTATTACTATTGTTCAATTTTATGTTGAAAATGGAAGATAATAATAATAAAAGCATAGTCTTTTTCCGATAATTTTTATAATAATGTATTGTATAATATTTTTGCGCTTCAGCAATATTTTTTTCCGTAAATCATAAGATATTATTTGCGTGCAGCGTTCAAATAGTGTCGACGTCAAATGGTCGCCCTGTTATCGCGCGTAGAAACGCCGTCTGATCACCGCAAGACGCGTTTGGTTTGAACAACATTTAAATTAAACGTATAAACAGCCTTGCCTAGCGTACAATAGGCATGATGACTTTATAACAAAAAATCACTGAAATATTAATTTTAACTAATTAAATAAGTTACGTGGACTCAAAAAAAAAATTTATAATAAAAGTTAAATGAACATACATCTGTTAAAATAAAATATTAGAAATCCGCCATGTTTTGTGAAACACTATTCGGAGCGAATGACGTCCTGCACCATTTTTCGATTATTTCATGATTTCAAACTATTAAATTGCCTAGTTTTATGATATCACAACCAAAAACCAAAGAGAGATATTAGCAACTGAATAAGGATTAAGGACAACAGCGTAAATTTGTCTAAAATTGATTTTCTGACATTTAGTTCTTGAATCAAACAAAAATTTGTTCAGCAGAATTTCTTCTACTAATTGATTCTATTTATTTTAGGTACAGCTCAAACGCGATTGAAAAATTTGCGTAGTGAAATATAAAATTTAACCTGAATATAAGGCAGGTACATGTAAAGAAGTATGCAGTTATATTAATGCCTAGTAAATAAAGAAGAAGAAGCAGTTATTTCCGTAGCATGCCATATATTGCTTCTCAAGGGCATTATTAAACTAGGTAAAAATATTAAGAGCAGTGCAAAAAACTACCCTATCATATCAGGATCACCAGATGGGACTTATTAAGGTGGCTTTATTAAAATCAAGTGACCTATAAATTATGTTAATGTGGTAAACTTACTTTTGTATATTTTATTGTAAATATAATATATAATAGATAAAAATGTTGAAATTTTAATGTTGTATTGTCAGTATGGAAATCTAAATCTGTTTGTTTTTTCATACAACTGTACAAGGTGGCAAACTAGTTTACGGCCCGCCTGATGGTAAGCGGCTACCGTAGCATATAAACGCTTGTAAGACCATACGTATTATCACTAGCGTATAGCCGACCCTGAACCTTCTTTCCCCAAGTAGCTCTATAAACCCTACTCACCACAGGAACACAACCGAAGGTTATTTGGCTGCGATCTTCTGTAAAGTGTAGGTATTTCACCAGTCAGACTGGCCTCGGTAGAGAGAAATCTCCAAAGAGATTTTTCTGTGCCCTATTTCTCTTATTATTGTACCAAACCATATGTGTATTCATTATTGTACCAAAATATACAATATATATTAAATGCATAAGCTAATTTTGTAGTTTTCTATTCTTTTTTTATACTAAACAGGCGGTAAACAAGCATACAGTCTGTATTCTTTATTGTACACACTATTTGAAATATAAATATCATTTTGGGAGTTTTTGTTGTGTTTTTGGAGGACCGCACAATACTTATACTCTTTAGAAATCATTTTTAAAACACAAAATAGTTACATTATTGCTTGAACAATGCATAGTGACTACATACGGCAAGTATATTCCTTGGTGTTTAGCTAATGTCGAAACGGCGCGGCGCGGCGCTTACGGTCCTGTGACGTCACGCAGACGCCAAGCCACTTTCGAGCTTTTTGGCGACAAATTAAAACTTGTTTTTAAGAAAGACTATTTATACTGTTAACCCCGTATTTTATGCAAAAATAATGTTTATTTGGTGAATAATAAATACGCAAGTTCATTTTAGAAATGTTTTTGAAAATTAGTCATCATGTCTATTGTACCGAGGCTACCTCGCGCGACAAACTACCGAGGCAGCTCGCTTAGATTTTACGCGGCATAATATCCAATTATTGCTAATGCAAACAAAGTTTATACAAAAACTAACTTAATTAAATTATTTTAATTTTGTTGAATTACGTTAAGATTAAAACTTTATGCAGCTTAATTTACAATTTTTATTTTTAATAATGAGATGCCAAAAACGGTGCGCTTCTAATTACTATTCATACTAGACTACTACAGTCAAAGCAGTGTTAATAATTAGTTTTAGGCACAATTTCCTTTGTTTTGCTGTACTATATTCAACGATGTTGTTATACATTACAAAATAAATCGAAAACAGGCTGTTTAAATAAAGAAATAAAGATGATTGTTTCAATTTTGTTTAAAAATAATTCGTTTAAAAGTTCGGGGAAAAACTATATTTCACCCAAATATCTAGGAATTTTCAAATTATTGTCATCGGTCAACAATTTAGGTGATGGTAGCTCTAACTGTATGTGATCTAAGTACTCAAGGTATAATCTTATATAGTTAAATAATTGATTAACCGATAGTCAATTAGCACTATCAAGCAATTGATGGTTTACTTTTTGAATTACAAGAATGATCTTTTTTTAGCTCGTCAAGTTACCAAAACATTCAACCTATGGAAAACCTTTTTTTAGAGATTCGAAGTCAACAATGAATCCTTATAGTTTCGCTATGTCCGTCTGTCTATCACGCTTTAGTCTGTCTGCATTATTGTGACTGGCAACTACACTGCATGTAGCACAACACGCTCTTGGCAAATTATTTTCATAAATTTAGTACTAAGAAAACAATTGAAAGTTAAAATAAAAACAATGATAGTTAAAAAAAAAACAATCAATACTATCAGATTAGCAAACATTTGGATTTTTAAGGAACACTAATTTATACAAACATATAGATAATTTATATACCTTAGCCTCATTGCTGACTGTAGGTTTGTTTGCAAATTGTACTTCGGTCGCTTTCAGAATTGTGTTCTCCTCCAATATCGTGGCTTGGCTCTGATTGTGGCCGAAGGGTTTCTTCCCGTACAGGCACTGGTAGAAGATCACGCCGACACTCCACACGTCCACCTTACTACTTATCTTTGGTGGGTTTTTACCGACGACGAAACACTCGGGAGGCAGATACCTAGTAAATCAATTATACATTATAAATTGTATTCATCATAATCATAAAGGATAATCAATGTGACGCCGTCCTTGATCACTCAATTATGTAGCGGTAACCTTGACCACACTTGAATAACCGCCCCATCTTTCTTTCTAACAATCTTTCATCTTTATCAATATTATATCAAAAACAGAATATTCAGTTTTCGCAATGTACAAATGATCGCGACTCGGCGGAACACAAACGCTTTGCTGCCCTACTAGTTAGTTGATCAGCATTAAGTATCAAATGTAAAGCGAGCTGCTTTGAAAACCTTACAAATGGCATCGCTATTTATACCAAATAATATAATAGCCACTCTTTAAAACCGAGACATAATACAATAATGTCACATAACATACAACAATCACTACCACAACAAATAATTTTATGGTACGAAATTTACCATGTAAATATTTTTTAGGTTGGTATCATATAACTAAATTGAAATATCTTAAACGATTCGTTCTTCTTCTTCTCAATTATGGCTTCGCACTATTCGTGCATTGGGCCAGTGTCAAGTATTTTATATTTGTAACCAAAGCGAGGGAAATTTTCCAGTCTTATGTCGAATTCAGGGCCCTAACAAGATGGCGGCTCCCTTGTTAGAACCTTCCAGGGAGTTTTTGTGGCATATCAGAATTCATGTTCTATGTTATTATTTTAAAATGCCACCTGTTTTACACAATATAGAGTCTAAAAACACAAATTTATGAATTAAAAACAAAAACCACTACATGACAGTCTGAGATCCCGCCAAAAACTCATTCGTTGATTGTATGAGATTATCGTTATTTCCTGGTACTCACCAATAGGTACCCGCTCCCTGACTCGTGAGGTCCATCCCATGGTCAGGGTTATAATTCTCTTCATCCATTACTTTCGATAGTCCGAAGTCCGTTATTTTAATTTCGCCGCAAACGTTTCCTTCGGTGAGTAAAATGTTACCCGGTTTCAGGTCGTAGTGGATCACCGGCGGTTTAATCTCATTTAAATATTTTAGCGCGGAAACCACTTGCATTACTATCGAACGAGCTTCTCGTTCCGGGATAGTCTTATGCTGAAAATCGTAAAATACACTTCAATTAAATTTTAAAAGACGAAAAACACTATATACTGCTGTTAAGTATGTATCCAGCCTCAGCACTAAGCAAGCAAGCAAGCAGCAGCGAGATGAAATAAACTTTTACCAAAGTAATCCGATTTCTCTTTTTACTTGCTTTTTTACTATTTCTTATTGTAACCAACTAAAAATGTACAATTCCAATAAATTAAGGAAAAGGATTTTAATATAACAATGATCAAATTTGGATGGCAGTTGGCAGCACACACCAACACATGAAGTATTCCAAATCGGTCCTCAGGACCGTCTTCTTGAGTCTTATTACACATAGGCTACAGTGATCACTTAACACCAGGTGGACTACATGACTGTTTGCTACTTCATATAATAAAAATAAATTGTTATCATAGATCTAGTATTTAAAAATCTTTAATAGAACAAGATGAAAAATAATAGATAGGTAACTGAAACATACCTGTTTAAGGTAAAAATCGAGATCATGTCCATTGCAATACTCAAGAACTGTACAAAAGGAATTTCCGTCAATTTCAAATACGTCATACAACTTCACAATACGGGGGTGATCCAGCGCCTTATGAATGTTGTACTCCCGCAGCGCGTGTCTGTAACACGAACATCATATTATTTTTAAATATATTTTTTATACTAAAAAGTATTTAAATAGCAAAGAAAGAAATTAATTAACACACGATAAAAAATACAAAACGTTTCCGAAGTGCTACGAGTATATTTTTATAAAGAGCTGTGATTATCTGTATATATTATTTCTCAAAGGTGTTTTGTTTGTGGCATAGCAGTATCTCACTTAATTCTTCATTAAAATTATTACATTATACATAATTTCAAAGCTTAAGTTCCCTGCTATTGACGAAAAATAGTTTAAATTTATTTCCGATAAAAAAAAATGGTTTAAAACACTCTGTTAGTGGCATTCCTAATGAAAATATATATTCAACTAACACTAAAAATGCGCAAGTAATTACAATGCTTATGGCATATAACAACAATTTAGTTATATTGATTATATCTTCTAAACACAGTGAATATATAATTAAAACTAAATTACTAAAATACATGAAATTCTTAATAAACAAAACACATCTCTGTACAGTAGATTTACGTCGAAACCGTGTGTGTCGAAACTTTGTGTGTCATCCCAAACTCCGGAGTGTATTTTGACTGGTGTCAAATACGACCCAACAGGTAAAAAAAATGTCCCGACTATTATTTATATTAACGTTATTTAGTTTCACTACTATTACGTTTAGTATCTTTTCTACAAAGTAATGATTTATGTTACGAGCTTCTGCCAAAATATTCGTGAATAAAAAAACGTTAGCTAATGTTAGTACAGTTTTGTTAAGCACTTTGCCTAATTTTTAGCTTTCCAGTTAAAATAACTTTGAGCCATCTTTTTTCTTATCATCAGCTCAAAATATGCCTGTAAAATTACATTAAAGTAATGATTATTAAAAAGATATTACACATTCATCATACACGACTCACTTAATATAGTTGGCCTTCTTATCTTCTTTCCAGTCTTTGTTCAATTGGTGGACCTTACACGCTGTGTACCGCTGCTCACGAAGATCAAACGCTTTGTGAACTTCACTGAAACCGCCCTTACCGAGCAGCATTAATAATAAATATCTGCAAACATTTATATCAGTATAAATAACCAATTCAATTAGATACTATTGATATTGATGAATTCTAGAATAGGACTTTACATAAACAAACTTTAATATGTAATATAGCCATTAATAGAACTTTGTTAATTCATTGAATTAGTCTTACTGTTGAAAATTTCATCTAATTTTCTGATGTGGGCAAGGTCAACCAAAGTTAACTTCATTAATACGTTACGTATAAAGTTAACTACGAAATCGTTATAAATTTTTGAAAGTCTAACGTAAAATAAAGCTATCCTTTACAAGTTGACTATCTAAAATGTATACTAATGTTTAGTGTTATAATAGGCATCGCTGCACTCTACAACAAGATGTGCGTTTATTCTTTCCACCTACTAGATTATATACCTATATGTGATACGTGATGACACTTTATGAAAAATAACAAGTCGAGCTCGCTCCAACTAAATACCAAAGAAGTGTTCCCTGCTCGTCTTCCTATGTTTCACTGGGGTCGAGTGTTCTTCAACATAACTCTGGCAGATTGCCCTACAAATTTGTTCAAAAACATAAATGCAGAATGTCATGCTGTCTAGTCATTATTTTTTCATTCATCCTCTGTACATGCCCAAACCATCTAAAAGCATCCCTTTCTTACTAAAAGCATCTTATCTTCTTTCACAACACAACGTTCTTATAGCATTCTCTTATTTATTATAACTTTAACATAAAAATACTTCTTTTCAAATTTTATTAATTAATTTAACTTACCGATCGGAAAGAACAGGATGCTGTGAAAAACGGCTTTGGTCTTCATTATGTATCCGTTTCAGTTCCCTAATATGTAAATTTCTCTCTCTTTCTAGCTTTTCCATCTCTAGCTGCAAATCTGCGTCTTCCTTTTTAAGCGCACTCTGTCTTAACTGGAAACGTTACAGTTAAAGCCATTGTTAACTAATCCTGTTCTATTAATTTTAGGGACAGGGCAACGATATTATTGTAATTTTAATTCAAACCGTTTTATTAATTACTCTTGTTGAACAATGGAATAATTTCTGTGTAGAACAGAATCCATGACTCTAGAGAGACCTCTCCTGACTGACAGAGTGTGGACATCGATGGAGGTTAAAACTAAGTAAAGTAAGTTTAATTAAGGATAAAAATAAGTTGGAGTCTCTTTTGTTGCAAAACGTTATAGAAACCGCGATGATTTCCTACGAAATATATGAATTTTTTTTTGAGCTTTCTTTCATTTTTAGTACTCAATCCAGTTGGTTTCATACAATTTATTGACACTTATATAAGAGATAGGCTTTTATTAGTAGAGGAACAGAAGTATGAAGAACTCATAATAATAGGGAAGATGATTCAGAAGAGTCTAGATTCAATTAAAATGATTAATAGATACTAAAGTAATGCTAAAACTGAACAGTTTATGTTGATAACATTATGTCGCCTCAATGCTTATTTATTCAATTCAGGACTGGTAACATTTTATAATAGAAGGTTATTTGCTGTTTTAAAAACCAAGCTTTATTTTATTACATACTATGACAAGTTAAAAAATATTAAAAACGTTGTTTTCCAAATATAGCAAAAAACCTTTCTTGGCACAAATATATCTATTATCTATTATATAAATATATCTATATAGCTATTTCTCAAGAACAAATAACTATTTATCATACTAGGATGTATAATGTCTTACACACCCAACCTAACCAACCTCACATACATGGGATAATGAGTATGGATATATTCAATCAAATATAAAATTGAATGTACCTGAATAAATATTTAATACATCATTTGCATAAAACTATATAGTATTACACTATATATCTATTGCTTTATTAAATAGTAGACAAACAGTCACCTTGAGAATCTCATCGGCTTCATAGTACTCTTGGTACGTCATGCTAGGCAAC